>JAOYRS010000064.1:0-4800000 GCA_032432895.1 Dryadula phaetusa
AAAAATATATTACATTACTATTTACACGGCATTGTGAAAAATTACTCAGTAACAACTGTACGTTTTACTATGGTCATAAGTTTTTAACTGGAAATAGAAAAAATATTTTGGTCTAATAAGGGGAATGTGAAAGCTAAATGGAAATCGCAAGTAGCGTAGCTTCCATTATAACTAAAATATTGTTTTCATTATCGCTTTCAAATATGTACATCATTGCTATGAAAATTCATTTTTATACGTTTAGAGAATATTGTAAAATTATTTATTGTATTAAATTCGGACGTATTATGGCACTAACGGGTAACAACGGTAGTAAGTCGCCTGTGACGACGTGTTTCGTCTATCTGCAATCAATGAGATAAACGACTAGAAACAGACTAGGAGACTACGGAGAGATACTTTCATAGTATATTTTTCGTGCTTTTAAATCTGTACTAAACATATTGACGTCGGCTCTTAAGTAATTTTTCAATAAATGAAACGCGAAGAACAACAGTCATCAAGAACAAGCATGCACTACACTAACATGCACCAGTGTGTTATGCGAGGACTACGTAATAAACTCTACAAATACTTCTCATTTGTTCGACAATCATTTCTATCAACAACTACTGTATTACAAAAGCAGTCATGTTATACATACTGTATTTTCTATATAGTTTATAATAAGCCAATATATTTTATTCGAAACATAAAAGAAGTATTGCGTGCAAACGAAGGGTACTGTGCAGAAAAACAAACAAGTTATATAAAAACATATATTATAAATCACCAGCACTCACCTAAATCTATTTACATATAAATACAATGCGCTAAGAGCGCAAAGAGGGTCAGAAGCGCCAAGAGAGGGGACGCCGCTGCCACAGGGACTGTACAGTGTGCGCCCGCTCCGGCGCTTTGCGGCACTGGCAAGCGTTCACTGGCGGTCGCTACTTAGCACTTACGAAGCTACCGAAAATACGCATCGGCAAGAACTAGGAATCAACGCGACGCAAAAGGTCGGAGCGGGAGAGAGCACAAGGAAATGAAAGCGTTTAAGAGTCGTCCTCCTCGGAGGAGTCGACGGTCTCGACGGTGCCGCCCGCCGCGGCACCCCCGGACGATGAGCCCGACAAGGACGTCACGAGCGATAAGATGGAGCCCAGACCCGAGCCCCCACCTGAGCCGCCGCCGCCGGACGCGCCACCTAGCAGCCCCGTCACTGCCTGGATCTTGGGGCCCAGGAACTGCAGCTTGGGTCCGATCACCTGCCCCACGATGCCGCTTAGAGAACTTAGACCTCCACCTTTCGGCGCTTCGATGCCATATTGTTTATTCAGTTCGATGTTCTGGCGATCCAGTGACTCCACGAGTCTCGTTTTTGAGTCGATCAACGAGTTGATTTTCTACAACATATGAATTTGTTACGTGCTATTCTAGAAGAGACCTTGCTTATAGTCTTAATAATTTAGCATACTCACTCCGAATACGAAACCGAGGACCGCGTTCTTGATGCCGAACTTGGCCTGTGTGACGCCCTCAAGCTTTCGCTTCTCACGGGCCTGGTCGTCGCTCGACGCGTCCTGCACACATACACACGCGTCACTCCCACCGCACTACAGTACAGTACACTATACGCCACCATAAATATATATTCCACCACCATTACCAACAACCTGCAAAGTCTGTCAACCGGTAGCTCCGTGTTGTCTATTAAAAAAAATATCGATCCGACTCGAGGATATGTAAAGTAGGCTTTTCTACTTATAATTCTTATTTATAAAAATAACCACGCATGTCAAGGTACGTAATTTACTTATCGACGGCTCGGGCGCGGTCAACACGGGTGGCGCTGTTTGACATGCAAACCGCGCACATTGCTTTTGAAGGTCGTTTATTTGCACCGTGAACTGTCTATATCATACACATAAATGTGAATAGATTCAGATGTTCGTTGAGATATTAGTGCTTTAGCGAGGCGTAAGACGACGCGGTTGCGCAAGGGCATACGGCGCGCGTGCGCGTGTGTGTTGTGTCAATGTCGGCCACCGCCGCGGCCGGCCACAGCCGCCTCACGGACATCACTTTTAGATTTACTGCAACCACGGTTTCACAGTTACTCATATAACTGTCGGTTTTGCAACTAACAACGAGGCATTTATTTCGTCCTATCGCGATTGCTGCTGTTAGAGCGTTTAGTTGCCAATATTAATGGATTGAAATATTTAAGTTTTGCTGCGCATTTTCTAAACTAATTGATTACTTAAATACTATGACTGATTCGAGAATGTTATTTGCTAGTGCGTCCCAAGTGTCACCAGTAGCGTGCCACTGAGCACAGCACACACGTGCAGTGCGGCGCGGGTCGAGGCCGCCCGCCTCTCGCGGTGTGTACCCCTGCATCTTGCACATTACAGTCTACAGACGCGGGTCTAGGTGTTATATAAGGGCTGCATATGTTTAGTAAAACTATATTACAGTAACGATGACTTTGATTTTATTTCGAGATTTTATTTAATATTTAAAATGTTTGAGTTAAATAACAAAATCGTTAACATTTTTAGAATAAGTACTTTAATTTTATATGCTTTTTTTCTGATACAAACGATACTTACAAACCTCCATGATACAACGTATGTTTTTCAATTGCGGAATTTACAAAAACGCACGCAAATAGACAATACAATTAAAAGCAATTCCGCAATACATTAAACTTAACCTTACAAGTTTCTAACTTATCTACTTTTGGGTTAACTGCCTTGGCAATTTGTATTTTGCTTACAAATCCGGGGAACGTCTAAAGCTTAATCATTATTTATTATTTACTTTGTTTAAGCTTTTTATTACTATGTACTTTTGAGACATTCCTTTCACTCAATACCTGAATGTTGGGAATACACATGCGTGGTATCTACAAAGCGCAAACAGAAAACCAGTGAACGGTTTAATAGCAAAACAAAACTTAAAATATTAAGCTGCACTCATGAATATGCTACAGCCACTAACTTTTCATTTCTATTTACTAATGTATGATACATTTACTAATGGACAGCCACAAGAGAGATAGCAATTCAATATTGTTTTTGAAATAGTTACAAATATAAAAAAATGATGAATTCTTAAAACAGAGCCTTTATCGCAGCAACTGCAAGCCGTTATTGTGTGTGTAAGTCGTAGCTCTTAAAATGGTCATGCCATTTGATATGGTTTGTAAGCCTGTCTTCGCCTCGCGCAATCAGTTACAGATGAGAATATAATACTCGTACGTACCGTATCGAGTATCGACTTGTATTGACACTTGCGTAAACTCGCGGGAACTGTCACAAGAACCTTTCAATGCACTTTCATAAGCGCATTATCTACTCCTGGGAGGATCGAGGGGAGGAGGGCGGGCGCGAGGGGAGCTACCATTCACTTTCAATTGTTTGCTATCGCACGCGCTACCACGCCTAATGCAGCAAAATGCAGTTTGGCACAATAGATACTATTGTTCATCTTTAAAGCAATTTCCGAAAACGTCTCACGTAGCTCAGTGCTCTTGTTACATTCAGCGATTGTTTCTAAATAAAAGCATAAAAGCAGGACTACGCCGCGTTCGGTGTAGGAAGCGTCCGCGCTGTCCCTCGCGCGCGGCGCGGCACGGCGCGGCGCACTTATTTGACGTTCACCTTGAGTTGCGTAATGTTTTCACTTACCTATATATTAGATATTCAAAGTTTCGAATCTATATACGTATGTGTATACTTCCTAATACTGATACACACAAAGAAATAATGAGAAAACGATTCTACCACTAAGACTAACAATACCGACTAAAACATAGTGGCTAAAGAGAATTAACAATACTTTCTTGATTTTTACGATACAATGAATTATTGTATCTCTCCGTCATTATATGTATATTATTATTATAAGTTTGAGTAAAATTGATGTCAATGAATGTTAAAATTCTTAAAAGTAATCATACATTACCCAAAGTTAATCAACGACGGTATTAATTAATAGCATCTATTAGCTAATGTATCAGAGGTCTGCGAAGACTGTCTGTTACAAAGTAATATTATGAAAGTCACCAATCGGCTTGACCCACATGTGAGCCAGTTCACACACTCGTAATGCGCTGGAATTATGACCACTAATCATTTTTGAGTGTATCAAAATCGTTTAATATTATGTGTATTTAATTTGAATTAACTGCTTTTGAAAATTTTTATTTAGGACATAAATGTACAAATTGTTCGCACGGTGCATGTTGTGTTACTATATTCATATAACTATACGCCGCGTGGAGTGTTCGTAATGTAAGAAAATGGCAGACCGTCGAGTATTCCCGAAATAACCATCAAAAATATACGACAAAACTAACTAAATCCAATCAAATCAACATCTCACATAAAATTCGTACAACATGCGTGAATACTATTATACTTGAGAGTTACTTAGTGCTATGTATATGTATGTATGTCAACGAGATATTTACACTGGCAGTATGCGTAAGTCCTTGGATTACATTGAAAAAGTTGAAAGAGTGCACGTCGACTACGAGTTTGGCTTACCCAGGAGTTGTGATCTTGTAGAGCTTATGCGGAAAACGGCGAATAAATATAAAGTTGTAAAAGTACTATAAATAAATAAATAAATAAATGTGTTTTTAATGTTTCATGCGCTTATTACTATATATGTGTAACTGTTATTATTAGCGGCAAGAAATAAGATTAAAGGCGAGACGGGATGCTGCGACACAAAGAAAGAGGTTGATCGATCACTATTTATGAAAACATTTAGTTATTATTGTAAAATTATGATATTATAATTAAAATGGAATTTCTGACATCAGTGATCGGTCAACTACTTTTGCAAGTGGCGTGAGAGACGCATGAGAGCAGGCGCTGTGTGTTTGAGAGATTGACCTTCTTATACATTACATATTTTGGTCGATCGTACTCTGACTCAGTTACAACATCAATAATTAAATGATACACACAAAGAAAGAAGCGGGGCGAATAGCTCTGTAATGATTATATAACATCTGTAGAACAATGCGATGAGCCCGGCGCGGAGCGGCGCCTGCCGGCATGCACTTTACTTTATCTATAAAGTGGATTTATTTTCATGTTTTGTATCTGATACAGAACATTTTTATTTACTAAAATTAAATATATTTGTTTAACTTCGAAACAAAAAATAAAAAATAACTTTTTCAGAACGGTATTAAAACTTTTAATATTTTAGCTGTGAATGATTTCAAGCAAAGTAAATTGATTTGCAAGTTTGAATTTAGAAAAATATCATGTACATTTAGTATGTAAAAAGCGGTAGCGTTTGTATGTATAGTGTGAGCGTAACGTAGACTTACGTCGAGCGGCTGTAGAGTGTTGTCGTCGGCGAGCTGGCGGCGCACGCGGGCGGGCGCGTCGGGGGCGGCGGCGGCGAGCGCGAGCAGCGCGGCGGACAGCGCGAGGAGCGCGAGGCGTGCGGCGACCATCGTGGAGGAACTGTCACTGACGCCTGCAGCCGCAGCCGCGCCGCACCACCACGCCGGGTAGTGGGGGACTCCGCTGGGTAGCGCCGCTCTGATGTAACCCGCGACCTAGCCTCCGAGCCTCAAGGCGAACACACGGGATGCTCCGCACCTGCACGCCAATCACACGAAGTCACACATATATACGTACACTGTAAAATATGATATATTAAGTTTTACAGTAAAAGAAAACATTGCCAAGACACTAAGTTCCGCGAGGCACTTTCAGCTTGTATATAAAACATTTTCGTTTCCCCGAGTGATTAATATGACAAATACTAAATTCAAATTCACTTCTAATAATCCCCCTCTCTCTCTCTCTCTCTCTCTCTCTCTCTCTCTCTCTCTCTCTCTGTTTCTCTCTTTCTGAGAGATCATTAATTCATCGTGGTACGTAAGGAAATATATGTATTGCTTGTAGAAGTTGCTCTGTGTATTGAAAATTTATCGTTCGTTTTAGAATTTTTTTAGCTTCACGCTTTATCCCGCATAGCAGGATACACAGAAAGTACCTAGTGTCAAGACATTCCATACTCTGCTTTCTGCCAAATTCATAACGTTGCGTATTGAGTGGCGGAACTCAACGACGAGAGTTATCATACTTCCATATAATATGAAAAATGCAAAAATATATGAACACAAATGTATTCCACGTAAAATTTACTAAACAGCTTTAAGTCAATCTTTACAGTAACTTATACGTAAGTAATAACAGAAAATCTATCATTTATGGAATATCATAAATGGAAAATGTTGCTCAATTTGGTTATCATACAACAGTACAGATCAATTATGGCGGGAAAAGTTGCCCTTTGAAACACATCTTGATGTTTGCTGTCCAAAACGTTGGAGTTGTATGAAGTGAAGGCGCAGTGAGATACTTTATGTGAAATATTTCTAAACAAAGTCCAGCATCTTTTGCGTGAGATAAATAAAATTAAATAGCATTTTTACATTTTAGATTGTTTGTCTCTGTGTGTTTTTGTGTGTTTATAATATAACATAAAGTACCTCATGTTTCATTAAGACATAGATAGATATAAATACATAAATGAATACGATATTAATATTAGCATACTATTCAATTTGTTAAAGAAGATTCCTTAATTTACCCGTTTCACATGTATTAGACGCTTAGGCTTGCAGAGTAGGTGCGTAATAGCGCTCCATACAGATTAATTTTATCAACATTGTGATAGTGATTGACCTGTACGAAGCTTTCTATAGAAAAATCCACATTAGATACTAAAAACTATTAGATACTAAATAAGAATCATTTGATTAATATGATAAATCATTTTATTGTATTTACTTCTTATTGTACATATATACACAGATGCAATATGCGAGACCAAACTAGGAAATAAGGAATTATGATACTGCCACTAACTAATATAATTTCACAGCTCTCAGCTCTACACGATCATGAGTCATTTCAATAGTTTATTTTAGTCAGAATAGAGTTCATTTAAACAAGTTTTATATATAATGAAACCTTTTTTAATTTTTAATTTTCTTATGTACATACAGACCAGGTGTCGTTTTTAATATATACTTATCTAAGCATGTATAAGCGTTTCTACGCTCTTAAAGTGTAATTACACGAATCAAAAAGCAAGACCACACAAAAGGTCGCGTTGCAAATAAATTATATAGTAGGCAAGATACCTTTCAATACAAGTATGTTCGAAAATAAAAAAACAGGAGTCGTTGTTCAATAGTCCCTATGTGTCAGTGTCGGTATCTATTCATAGTTATATTAACCTACTAAAAGAAGGTAAAAAGTACCTCAAGAAACGTGTGAAAATGTGAATCATAATTTATTCCCTTGTATGCTTCCACCACATACCTACAGATATATATATATATATATATATATATATATATATATATATATATATATATATATTCTTGTATATATTCTTCCTATATCATTAAAACTACTTCGTATATCCTTGATGTAGATAAAATTATATAATATTTTTTATAATGATGAATTTTAATATTTTTTGTAATAGTTTCCATGTGTCCTTGCAATAACTACAATTTAATTGAGCAACAGCACTCGCGCTCTGACATTGATGGTTACCTTCTTCTAATATAATATTTGTCTAGTAACTTAACAAAAAGCTCTTAATACATACTCAACGAATATTCTGTTACTTTGCTCGGTGAACTTTTTTTACGCGTATCGATGTTTGTACGAACCAAAATACATCGCATAAATTATATAGGGGGACTATCAATAACATATGCACATTTTCGGTGCGCTGTAACTTGACTTGTCGACATGTCTATAGAATTTCTATAGAATAAGAATATACAGTTACTCCTTATCTATTTCTCCTCATAATAAACTGTAGTATTCTATGAGGAATTATTATTTAAATTCTGATCACCAGGTACCTGTTATTACGCGAACATTAACTAATATCAGCCATTAATTACATACATTTGTGTTATTGTAATTCACGAGAAGTAAGTGGCGAAGTGTTCGTTAATCTGTTTTACTAGCGCTTATTTTTATTTCATCATATCATTATCCTCATTTACATTACACAGTTGCATCTATAATATTGTTAGTGATAGCTGTTTTCTACAAGAATCTCTGATATTTGCATTATAAACGAATTTTCTTCCTTGTATTTCTAATTAATGTTAGATTTACTTCAATTTCATTCGCGCTTGCTTGCGTAACACGCGGTTACAAGCATTGATGCTTCAATTAGATAACTAACGAGTGTACACGAGCCTAACTGCACTTCCATGTTAAACATTCAAAAATATTATAACTGCATGAAAGTCAGAAGAAATCATGGACTACGACTATAGTTCTACTTTTCATTTCAACTGACTGACTTCACATTAAATTATATAATAAACTTATTTTAATCTCAGCATCAATATAACGTCAAGAAAAGTGCAATCTATGCAAAATTTAAATATAAGAATCTAAATATTATAATTTGTAACGTTTAAATAAATGTCTTTATTATTGAGAGTTAAAACAGTAACTAATGTAACAACAATAACTTATGTGGACATGAACTTTTCTGTAAATTTTTGCAACACTTTAAAACTGGTGACCTTTATTTTATCACTAAACGCTTCGTTGACCTTTTGGCTTCCTGCGAGGGCTTGCTGCTGAGTCGTCCTGCCTGCTCGTGAAGCAACGGCGCGCGCGCAACGCGCCGCACTGCGCGCTGAACCACGTCCAGTGCATCAGTAGAACAGGGGCTCGGTCTTGTAAACTTTCATTCTAAAATTCAAGTAAATGAATTACGTACAAGCACATAAAAACTTTAATATCACAACTACACTGTATAACCATTATTTAAAATTCAAATTTCACATTAACATTACACGGGCACTGTGTAATTGTAATAGTTAAATCTCATCGTAAACGCCACCGGTTGTGGGTTCGATCCTTACTCGGAGGAGTGATTATATTTAAAATTATCTTAACTTCCTCGTTCTGGTAAGACAAAGTGCGAGGCTGAGTTCCACCACTCAATACGTAATGTCTCGAATTTGGTGGTAAGCGAAGTACGGAGTGTTTTGCCACTAGGTACTCTGTCTACCCTGCTATGCGGGATAAAAAGCGTGAAGCTAAAAAAAATAATAAAAATAAAAAATAAATAAACAGTCAAACGTACGAACAGCCGATTTAACATGATTACTTTGTCATGATTACTTATAGTTCAATTGAGCTCAACATAAAGGACCAACAAAGATACATAAATGTAATAACTAGTTATAAAACCATGTATACTTTTAACACAAAAAATAAGTTACTTAGTCCCATTAGCTTATATTTATTCAGACTAGACGATATCAGTAAGTTCGTTTGCGTAAAGTTTGTGACTTTTGCCTCTCTAGGACCATTTACCATTGACCATCCGCTGATATTAAAACATGAACTTAAAACTATAATGCCAATATCACGGGGGGATAATCTAACCTTATGTACATAATATTCTACTTAATACATATAGTATATATATAAATATTATGAAATTAATATGAAATAAGTAACAGTCCATCACGTTGAACTATATTACTGCGACACGTCAACACTTCAATTTAATACCAAATTACTATCTAAAATGTTCCCATCAATATTAATTTGTTATACTTTCGATAATTTATGATGGTACTTTATCAGATTTTCCAAACTAAATGAAAGTTTGAAGAGACTAGGGCTCAGTTAGTAGCTTTAATATAAAAAATACTTTAAATCACTTGATCACTTTAGTTATACAAAGAGGCGGCGAAATTGAAATTAATGTGTATGAATATATATTATGTACATTAAATATTTACTTATAAAATACTATAATATAATTGAAGATTAAAAACAATATACTTCCGGTATAAAAGTAAGTACTTGTTGATAACATCAAAGAAACACTTCCACTATTGTTTTGTAGTCGCGGGTTATTAATTTATGATAAACAACTCTTTTATTATTTTTATGTCTCCAAAAATAAACATTAACCTATTTAAAACAATATGTCTGTTAATTAACTTAAATGATATATGCACTTGTATAATTTAAAAGTGGCGCTTAATAACATTTCCGTATATATGTAGGAATATTATTTAATTAAATAAGATAATTGAAAAACCGTTTGTCTTACCGTACTTGTCTTTTTGTTGTTTTATTGTTAAATTTAAGATTGATTCGATATATTTTATATTCAAACTATTGAATATAAAATATATCGGAAAAATAACAATAGGTCAGGTTCCAGGGCGTGGCCCTCTGACTGTTAGTTTCTTTGCCACTCATGAATACAGGTGGGTCTTTGGGAGAACCGTATGACGATTCAAAAATGGCTGATTATCCTGGGAGGGATAAAGGTTACAGGAAATCAGAAAGTATGAGCGATCCGTCCAGCCAGGTGAGACACTCAGAAAGCCCAGCTGAGGTGATTGACACCGACCGTGGCAGCCGCTCAGGGATAGGGAGGATATTCCTTGGGAAACTGCGTCTATTTGGTGGCCTTGCGTGATACGGCGTGGTGTTACGGAGATGGATGAAGTCCGAGACATTAGTGCGGGCGAATACGTTTGTGGCTAGCCTAGTCACGTGAGCTTACAGAGACTCGATGCAGAGTCGCTTTCCTCATACATCGAGGGGCTTGAACTGTTCAGCGAAGAGCGATGTTTTGTACCACCTTAATGCTGCACCTGCATGCCAAGAGAAAAGTAGATTAGGTGCGGGTGTATGAACGTCTAATATAGCCCAGGTGATGCAGGGCTATTCCTGCAGTGTTGACAGCTTTCTTCACGCGGTGAGTCACGCTAAGGTGCCGATCCAGTTTGACCCTCAGGTAGGTGCAAGTTAGACCACGGTGCAAAACAGCCTGCGTCTTGTCCAGGTTCTGTGTGAGTCGCCTCTTGTCCTGCCACTCCGGGAGAATTTCCAGCGCATCTTGCAGCTTAACCACCACACGGGCCCGGAACATTGACCGGGTGAGGAGTGCGATGTCATCTGCCTATAGAGCCAACGATGCATCCTGGTGCACAGGGATGTCATTTGTAAATATGCTGTAGAGGACTGGTGACAAAATGCTTGTGGTACACCAGCGGCTATAGGGTGGCTGCACGAGATCGCACTCTCTACCCTAACAACGAAGGAGCGTATGAAGTGTAAAGTGAGGGTGTAAAGTGGATTAGAATGCCCACTTTCAATACTTTGTAGTACAGCCTGGGTTGCCAAGCCCGGTCAAAAGCTCGAGCGACATCGAAATATTCCTCGATGTTGCTTGAGCCGAAGAGAGTCGAATACTGCGGTAGTGGTTTTAAGTCAGTTAGTGGCGGCTACTACATAGTGAACAACCCTGGCTGCCTTGAGGATTTTTGAGTGTTGACACACGAAACCTAAACAGTCCAGGGCGCGGTTTGAAGTGCGCAACTAAAAGAGGCAGCATCAGTTTCTTGAACAGCTTTGGTGTCAAGCTTAACAACGTGATGCATAGCACGGTAGGCAGAAAATACCTAGTGTCAAGACACTCCGTACATCGCTTTCCACCGAATTCGAGACATTGCGTGTTGTGTGGTGGAACTTCACGCCACACTTTATCTTTTACCAGAGCGAGGAAGTGAAAATAATTTAAATATAATCACTCCCCTGAGTGGGGATCGAACCCATAACCGATCGCGTTTAGAGTCATACATCTTAACTGCAGATGTGGAAAAGGATGGGGGGAGTAGTTGCACTGGGCAACCCAGATCAGTTAAGATGGTTCATCTTTCCCATGAAACATTTCCATAATCTGAGTTCCATTACTCGGCAGCTACCAGGGCTCGGTAAAAACTGGTTCTTCAGATAATTGGCTGGTATTGCAGCTGTATATATATGTAATAGGACTGTGCTAGGTTTACACTTTAAATCAATGATATATTGTTACATTTGAAATCACTCGGTTATCATTTCGTTTGTTGTAACCATCAGCAGCTGAAACGTGAGACGAGCAGACATGGAGGACAGACTTATGCACAGTTTTTCTTAGAATGCGCTCTGGAGAGGTATATCACTTTACCTCATTGTAATCTATGGAAATGATTGATGAATGGTGTACATATTATGAAATTAGAGTAGAATTTTTAAAAGCTATATTAAACAATACATTTCTTAAATTGAATAAGCGTATAAATAAAAAATAACAATATTGTCTTTACTGTAAAAATTAATTTCTTAAAAGATACCACAGGTTTAAAATAAGGTGACAGACTAGCTGTCAGCAGCATGTGGGATAGAATAATCTTAGCCTTTTTCAGATCTACTAATAAGTATTAGCAAACTGAGCATTCTAACACATTACAGTAGTATAACATTTCAAAGTAGAAAGTAATTTGTATATAGTTTTAGTTTAGTTTTTTTGATAGCAGGATATAGAAACTGAATGCGAAGAGGTCGACCATTACTCAATTCTATTCCTCTTATCAAATGTCGCTTTATTATAATAATTTGAGTAGTATTCATTTGAATTTAAATGAAATATCTAAGAATATATCAAAATATAATCCTATAGCTCTCGCGGTCAAACGGTACTACTCGCTAGTACTATATATATTCTACGTCATAATAAGCAATTATATTCTATAGCTAAAGCGGGTTAATCTGGGCTATGAAAGTAAGCCAGCCTCAGCACAGGAAGAGTGAGTGAGCAACGTGATAACCGAGGTCACTGACCAACTGTGGAAGATAACTATTTCACCACCCTGATGCTCGATGCTCGTTGTTACATCGTTTGTTGCGCTATGCTTGCATCGTAACATATTGAGAACACTGCAATAATTTAAACGTATTTACTATTTTTTTTGTTTGAATGACAACGATCGGCTTGATAATATAAAGAATTTGCAAATCATATTGAGAAAGATATTAATAAAAAACTTAAAAATATAAACATACTATTTAATATTCGTAGTGCAGTAAGAAAGCGCTCGGGTGTATACGCTAGACTATAAGTTTTTGTGGTATTTCCACTGTGGGGAAATAATGTATGATAAAACAAAGCGCGGCGTTGATTTCGCTACTTAATAGGCAATGTTCGATATCAATTTCGAGTGGAAGATTGTCACAGGAGGGAAACGAGACACTAGGATGTCATTGACACTCAAATGATTACTTTCTCGTTATATGTATTTTTCTACATCATGTCATCAGATTTGGTAAATTTAAAAAGAAATTGTTTATCAAGCAGCCGTGTTTGATGTTATTTTTGTCGAACGACCGCATGAGTAGAACTGTATCAGGAACACGTAGTACCGCACGCGTTGATGTCTTTTCTACTAGAAATATAAACGATGTAGCTGCCATACTAAAGAGGTCTTTTTAACATAGCTAATGTTGGCATTTCTGTCTATGGCAATATGAATAAATATGTTTATTCAGTCATAAATAATTACCCATTAAAAATCATCCAAAATATGACTAAGACATACGAGAACAAGCAAGATGTAATGTACCGGCTTAGAAAGGAATTATATAACGTATTTAGCAAGTTAAAGGACAGTAGGACATGATTCAGTCTTTGGAATCAAAATTACATAAGTTAGTTACAATAACTGGTTTGATTATTTGCTTATTATTGAGACAGATTGATTTTAACTTGATTTTTTAACATTTTATGTGTATCTACACAATGTATTATGTTTAAAGGTTTTTGCGAGATTTCGGAGTCAATTGGGACTTTTGTACTTGTTGTTCAATGATATGGGAGACACATTTGACTCTGAACACTTATTTATCAGCCATATATAGGCTGATAAACAAAACTTTTTTATTATTATTTTAATTATAATAAGTATAATTACATAAAAAATAATGTACAACTTACAAACTTATTAGGCATAAAATTTTAAATTGACCAACTTAGGAAAGGAAGTTAAACAATAACACCACCTCAATTCATCTGGCCTTTGCCTAATTTAGTTCTTGTTTACCATAATTAATCATTTTATTTTGTTTTTCCATTTTATTTTGTGTTTCTTCTATTACATAATGAAAAAAGCTTTATATGTATTGTTTTGCGATGTTAAATATTAGCATGATGTTTCTTTTGTAAATAAATACGTATAAGATGCATCCATCGCTCTGCGAATGCGGTGAGACCTTCGTCTCTCATCTCCGCAGCCTCGACACCGTCACCCCTACTCCCTGCCATTATGTACATACAAGCAGATAGCAATATCAAAGATTCACACTTTAACTACACTGACTTCAGTTTTATGTTAATATATACTGCGATTACAGAATATACTTGTTTATATTCATTTTCATCGTTCCACATAAATCTTTGATTATAATCTCTAACAAAGCACTTGTATGGAAAACTGCTGTAAGGTTAAATATGTTTCTTTTTGTTTAAATCAATTATATACTATTTTATTTTAAAACAAGGCCACCTTTACTTTCATAGCCATATCATAGATTTATAATTTCTAATTTTTAGTTATTAATTTGCATTTATTTATCTTATGTTAATGATATTCGATAAATCACGAATATTCTAATACCTCTTATGTCATTGCATTTTTGGCACCTTCACTTAACAAATTATGATTTATTGATTAAATTATAAGCTTGAGATCGCCGGCGACTCGCGTGTCCGCTGGGGTCATTATGCAAACGCTACCACCGCACTATTGTGTAATACAACCTTTGACTACATCTGTATATTATATGTACTTACACATTACCCGAGGGGAGCTGCACTGCAGATCTGTATCTACGATTACATAAAGAGAGCCGCAAATCTTTAGAATTTATAGTGCATGCGTATGCGCATGTGCTAGCATATGTAGATATATCACTAAATAATATATATAGATATATCAAAAAAAATTTAACACAGTTTCTTGAGTTTCAAGCGATATAAAAAAATAGAAATGATATTACCATAAAATTCTCGAAATAAAATAAAATTAATGACATATACAATGGCATTTTTTTGGTTTATAATTTCACAATAGGGACATGGCCACTTGGTCACTTATATCTTTGACCCATTTAAATAAAAATAATTATAAGTCAGTTTTTGTCTACTAAGAAATTATAAATGCAAATAAATGTATATTTTGTCATAGTAAGCTTAGTTTGCGGTGTCGCCTTGATATGTGTAGCATTATGACTTTCACTGAATATAACAAATCCGTAAAAAATATAGTCATTTTACTTGTCTAATAAAACCAAAAAAATTATATCAACACATCAATACATTTCTTTAATTTTCATTAATATATATATTTTTTATATAAATAATTGATTAGATAAAAAATATAAGATCAAGTTTAAAATATAATTAGAATATAGTTTATTACAATGTACAATGTAAATGTTCAATTTCCGTTACTTGACGTATGTACTTGATGTACGTAATGTTCTTTTCAGTGGAAGGAAATCAGACCGAATTATTTGGACCGAAAACTAAGATTCACGACGGTTTAGTTTGATGGATTCTTTAGTTTAGTTTGATTTGTAACCAAATTAGAATCGCGCTCTCTCACAACGTCAATCCAATCCAATCCTCAATATGTCAATCACTTGCGATTTCATACTACGTATGAATACATACATATACTGCTATGCATACAATATGTACACGTGTTCAAAAAATACGTAAGCTCGGTCTCTATAGTAATGTTTATTTCCTCTCTAGATTTTAAGACAAAATAAAAGAAAAAACGAATTTACGTAATAACATTTCATAATTGGAAGTCCGCTTCCATCTACAATGAATAGTAAATAGACTCTTTCCAGATTACACATCCGATGTGATGAAACATGCTCACTCACCAAATAAATACTATCAAAATATGTTCTATGTTTTGGTCCGAGACTGACCAACTAATCTACAAACAAATAACATTCGCCAAGTGTGTAGTGCGCTGCGCGCGCTAGTTGAAGATATTACATGAAATATTTATAATTTAAAATTATTTTTATATTCGTAATAATACGATAAATTAATAAGTTATACACATATATAACTTATAAATATTCAAAAAAAAAGTGCTATAACCTTGTGTCAGAGAACGGCGTTATTACTGGTTTAAATAATTGCAAGCAAATTTACCACGTGGTATTAAATTGCTAAGGCTACTTACAAACTTACGACAAATCGTCGCGCTACGACAATTACGGTCGGTACCGTTTTTTTATTTTTATTAGAAAGTTGTTTTTTACCATCTCTGAAAACTCAGTTTACGTTACATAAAAGTAAACTTAAAAATAAATATTCTTAAAATTTACTATACTGCTTATTATTTATATTATTACTATATACTATACATTATTTATTAAGTATTTTTTTACTTTACTATAGGAATATATATGTACATACTAGGTATATGTATAATTTGATATGTATTATATACAATTTGTAGTATATCTATTACGTAAAGTGGAAGAGCTCTCTTGTACAACTTAATTGATTTTAATTTTTATTGTTTCTAAGTTTATAATAAAAAATATTATTGTTACAATATTAATTATAATATTTTAATTTATATTTAACAGTTAAAAGTAATAATACAGTATAAAAAGTTACAAATAATAAAAACATTATTTTTTAAAAAAATGATCATTTCGAAATTTATTTTATAATACAATTCTGATTTGAGGTATATCAGAAATATTTGAATAGTTGCACTGCGTCCGACAGGACGATGACCGAGGATTCGATTCTCATTCGGGATATGATCGGAATATATATAATATATCCGATCTGGGGAGATAAAGCGCCGCCGTGAGGTCCGTTAAAACACAATACCGCAACAAACAAAATGAGGACGCTATATACGGAAGATAGGTTTAGAAAAATACTCACTATGTTAATTTTATTATAGAGCTAGACGTTTACATAAATATAATCAGTAATGTAAAAATATTTGGAAAACCAACCTCAATAGCATGTAGACTGATATGACATATAACAATTAGGTTCAGCGAACAAATGCACCAATTGTATGATAATTAATTCAACTAAATTCAACTAAATTTTACTTCAATTTAATATATCATCTCTCGTTATCTTTATTTGTTTATTATTTATTAACATAACAAAAAGTTTTTACATTCAAGTTAATAAATATATTTTTATATTGATTTAAAAATGTCACGTCAAAAGACAAAAATGTCGCGTCTTATTTTTAAAATAGACTTATTATACAAAAACGAAAAGGAAGTCTTTAAGCAGGTTAGTTTCGTGACATTTTCAAATACGTTTCCAAATTAAAAAACAACAATGTTCGTATAAAAAGCAATGTAACTAAAGGTTCTCGTAACAAAGATTCAATTAAATCCTTTTTGGGTCTTACTATGTCTTTCTTTTTTTATTTTATTCGTAAATACTTTAAAATTGATCTCTTCATTTTTAAATTTATAACATTTACATATAATGATCCTATATCTATATATGTATTATTGCTCCCCGTTACGTGTCTTAGCCGAGTACCTACTTATAGTATAAATACTTCCTATGAGAGAACAAAGAGATATTTAATTACTTTTTTATTACTTCGTAAGTGCTCTATAATATCGTTAAGCAATTTTGTATATTAATGTTTTATATCATTTTTTTCATGTAAATCTATTTATTACTTTTCAATAAAAAATACGTTATTTTTTTAGCTTCACGCTTTTATCCCGCATAGCGTAGACAGAAAGTACCTAGTGTCAAGACAATCTGTACTTTGCGTGATATTGCGTGTTGAATGGTGGAACTCAACGCCGCACTTTTACCAGAGCAAGGAAGTATAAATAATTTAAATATAATCACTCTCCCGAGTAGGGATCGAACCCACAACCGATCGCGTTTACAGTCAAATCGTAATCAGTTTATCGTTTCGATTTTACATTAATAATCATAAATATCTTAATAATGTTATGTGCGAAACTGCTCTAAAGTGTACCCATCAAAACAAGGTCAGCTTGGCAAAATAACATTTGATAGTTTGGCATCAGTTGTAACTAGGACAACCAATACCTGAACATATTATGGCTGTTTTATCATAATATTATAATTTTATTTGTTTTTATAATGTATTTTTAGTGAGGAAATATGATTATGTTGATATAAGAGTACAATGTTCTTATTTTTTTTAATTATTAGAATTTTGGTTAATAAATAATAAAGATTTTTTCAAACTTTCTATGAAGTTTCTGCTATGGAATTGTTGTCAACATTATCCATGTGGTGGATCGCCCGTTCACTGCTATAATATAATACCATTTATTTTATAATTTTAAATGAAAATGACACAAGCTTCGAAAGATAAAAATAACAAATATTTTCTAAGTATTCAATGTACAAAACTATAATTGCAAGTGTCCGAAACAGCAGAAGCCTTACATAATGAACTAACTGTGTTACACAGAGCACTTCTCTACTAACATCTATGGTAAGTAAGAATTACGATCACATTAAGTCTAACTTTAACTTTTAATGTCCTCTTTGTACTGGTTTCATATAATTTTGAACAGATATTAATAAATACATCCACAGATACCTACCATTAGGATAATAACGTCTTATAAATGATGCAATAAGTAATTTTAAATGTAATAAATCTTGGTTCCTAGTTTTATGCTTATGATCTTGTCACGCTAATTCTACATACTACAACTGTAGTCACGAGAAATTGGACCCAGAATCATACGACCGTTATCCCAAGAATAGTTTATAGCATACATACATTGTAAGGTAAGACAATTATGCTATTTTCACATTTAATACATATCGGAGTAGTTAGCTGTTCCAGTTCAACTAATTCAATTATACAACAATGAAAGTTTCATTCGAGTCTGTCCAGTAGTTCTAAAGATATGCATATACTTAAAAATGAAACAAAAACAGAATAAAAACAAAATGAAGTAAAAAAAAATGTTTTCTCCTAATTTATTCTTTCGTAAATATATCAAACGTACAGACACCCGTATCTTCCTGTTTTGTTAAAGTAAGTTGATTTACAAACATGCGGTCCGAAATAAAGTTACATTCACTTGAGATTGATTTATTTTGACATGAAATTTGTTATAAATCTCCCAGCGTATGTTACGTTATGTTTTTAGAAGATGAACGACGATAAAATGTTGCAATTCGGCCTTTACTGATATTACCGTTAATTACATTTTTATTAATTATTTATCGTTAAAGTGTGACAGTCTGTTGGCTGCTACTTGCCTGATGTAATATTTATAAGCTCTAGTCTCCGGCGCTCGGCGCTGGTCGACTGTTGGGGAAAATTACAACAGACATAATAACAAAAATATATACCATTAGAGTAAGCGCGTCGATTGTGGATGTCGAAAAGCTTAGATATCGATATGAGAGAGAATTATATAAAGTTTACGTAACCACAAATATAAACGTAATGTTAATTATTGGCCTCTTATAGATACTCTATTACGCTACACCGGCCGCCATGTTATCGTATTGTATTATTACCTTATGGAATTCATGACCTGAAGGGTCATTAATGAGTTATCGATGAATTTGTTTAAAGTTATAAATTTGTAAAGATATTTTCATCATCATTTCAGAAGACCTTGTTCCTTGGGAGGGTTGGTATGGGAACGCAGGTCCAACATAAATAATTGCCTTTAATAAATTATAAAGTGAAACTATTTTAAACGGATTAATTGCGGATATTTTGGTATTCGAAAATACGTTTTTGGAAACCTAACCTGACAAGGATGAGCGTGTATTGCAGTCAGCTGTGTGTGAACATACCAAGAATAAACAAAGATACAGTCAGCTCCTTCTGCAAGAATCCAGGACAGTACGCGAGGCAATTAAGAAACAGATACCGGTAGATTGATATAATTAATTTTTGTATCAACCGACAGACACACCCATCTCAGTTTGCTTGTGATCAGAATTCCAAAAACGTATTTGCGTATACTAAAATATACGTGATTAATCCGCTTAAAATAGTTTCATTTAAAATATGTAAAAATCGCAAAATTCAAAGATATTATTAAATTATAAAGTATTTTAGTACACGCATTAATTTACAGGTACCATGAAACTTATATTATAATTAAATAATTATGGAACAGATAATGGAATAATATCTAACATATTAAGTGCTACTACTGGACATTTTTTGCCGGGCTTTTCAGTAGTCTCATTAATTAATTAGTAAGACGACTTCATCGCATTACGCAGAGTGATCACTTCCGTTTTGTATATGCAGTTAGCTCTTGCATCTTGTGATAGCTACAATTGATTGCCAAATATGTATTTGTCCCCGGAGACGCAAAATGTATGAATATATCTTACCTCGTTACAAGTAGCTTCCAGGAAAATATTACTATGGTAATGCTATATACATATAATCGATTATAATCCTATATACAGTGGGCGTCGTCGTCACTTTCCACCTAAAGTCCAGTAATGATACCTTGATATATTAATTATTTATTATAGCAATTAATTTATATTACAGTTCAATTACAAAATTGCGAAAGGGTTTTCAAGGATATTTTTGTTAACTTTAGTAAGGAATTTAAGTTTTTAACCTCTTACCTTTTCTCGACATTGACGCCTGCGACTCGCGTGGACGCGCTAAGTGTAGTGTAAGCGAGATAAGATTTCGTCACTTCACACATTCTGCCAAACGTTGATAAAACATAATGATAAATGCTTAAAAGTAACGTAAATATGTGCATGTTTTTAAATTTAACAAAAGTAATCGTACATGTGCGTCTTCTGCGTACAGACATTAGTGATGGATAGCTTTAATATACTTTATAGATGCAATTAAGGGCCACAGGCTTTATAAATGAAGTTTATAGTGAGAAGAATTTATTATATATTGCAATAATATGAATTCTGTTATGTAAAGTAAGTGCAGGCTTACATTCACCGGTTACGGGAAAACCAAACGGATGCGATCATAGTTGAGTTACAAATTTTCTGATTTCTTAGTCACTAATAAATGTGTTAAAATCTGGGTTAATACTGTACAGAATTAAAAAGACAGGAATAGATATTATAATACATACCTATATTTAATTAATAAACCAAACTGAAAAGTAAAATAGAATACTTAGAATAGAATAAAATGATAGACAAAAATTAATGTGTTTTATAAAGCGGAAGGTGCTTTGTAGATAATTTTTGACCTAATTCTAACAAATATTCTAACAATTAATTATTATAACTAAACAAGTTCTTCAAGCTCTTTGTGATATTAGTAAAATAAATTTCATAGCTCAATTAATTAATTTTTTTTATTAAAATCGTTTATGGTCCTCGCTTTTAGACATTCATCCAAGATTTAAATATCTCAATAAAATTCCAAACCAAATGGTATTTTAGTTGTTATAGATACAAAAATCAAAAATTGTATTTTAACAAAAAGAGTTAGACTTTCAATCAGAGTTAGAGTGAGAATGTTCAGTCTGGTATACGTATTCACTGGGGCTATTATTTTCCTCAGCCATCTCCCGCATTCAGTATTCAGTACTTAGGAAAGTAAAAAAAAGTTAACCAAAGCTTACACAAACATTAAACACATACTAATATGTACTATTATTATTATGATAGTTTCATAACAGTTACCTATGTTTACGATTTGTCCATACATACACATGTATAAATTTAATAAATAACAGTCAATAGCAGGCAAGTACTGCTAGCAAATTATATATAATAAAATAAGTTTCTTATTTGTCTTCACTTTACATCAATCAATTTAAAAAATGATGGTAAAGTAGCCTGCCACTTCATCTCAATCACCTCCTGTAACACAGTTTACGTTGTTCAGGAGTTCGCAAGCCATTTAGTGGAATAAGTTGAAAGAATCTGAGATACACCGTTATTAACTCTTATTTTAGCGGATTTTATCTCCCAATTTACCTCACTTCGAATATAGATTGAACCTCAGCCCATCATATTTCACATATTTGCAGTACTATTATACATTGTTACTTATTAAGTACGAGTATTTCAAATGATATTATAAATAAAATGCTCTCATTTATAAAACTGCATAAACGTGTGTAAGCGCTCAGACATCAGCCGCTTGAATAAACTTCGTACTTGGATAATAATTGATCTGGTATCGAGGCCGACGCTCGCTTTATTATTAACCTTTTAATTTATTACGTAAACGCTTTTTGTAAATATATATTTATTATTACATTTGGCCCTATTAGACATAAAATTACTTTTTTAAGTATCAATTAGTAACACGTGATACTTAAATTTTTTTAATACATTTATAAACAATATGTGTTAATCCTTTATGGACAAAAGTCTGTTATGAGATTATTGTGATATCTCTCGGACATCATCAAGCTAAGGAGTTATGATTCACTAGCTGACCGCGTTCACTTTACATCTTTAATTACACAAACTCTATATTTAACAAAAACTAATTTTATATAATGCAATAATATTATTGAGAGAATTGCACAATTAATAGTATTTATGGTGGTTTTTTGAAATTCCATGTTATGCATTGAGACGTACGTCATGCGAGTACGTCATGTGGGTGACTCGCTGATGGTGAGAAGAAGCCTGATTGTATAGTAAACATATTTATACATAGTGACAAATGATTGACATATTTATAAATCTGAAGTCGTGTTAAGTTTGTCAGATATTTATGTAAAATATTTTTTAAATGTCTATTTGAAAATTTTTTGAAAAGAAATAACACGTAGTCATTTATTCGTTTACTTTAGTTTATGTTTAATTTATATTAAATTTACCTAAACAAAGAGTATTAAAGGAATCCGACTATAAAATAGTAGAAGTTACATAGAAAAATATATTAAAGACAATTATAATAATATATTTAAGAGTTACGAAAAAAATACATTAACAATCTATAATTTTTAAAAAATTATATAAGACTGTCTAATTAAAATTATAAAAAAGGTTATAATATAAAATTCACCCCAAACTTCCTTAGATACTAATCTGAGACGTGCCAGGGAACGGCTGTGGCATATTAACTACCCAGTTCCACTAGGCTCCGTCCCTCTTAAGATTGTGTACCTAAGGGCCAGAATCTAATGTGGCCATAGGGAAATCACTAAACCGCTTGCGTAACCATGGGGGTATGTCAAGCAGAGTCTCACTACTTGTATGTGAGGTGCCAACTCATAAACCGTGGCACACTTGCTTGTCATGTGCTCTTATACTGACCTTGAAAGGCAATGGACGACGCGGCCAACGTGGACCAGCGACTCCAATTCCTTTGACACGAAGAAGAACCCTAAAGTCGTTGGAGGCACCATCCCCTTTAAAGCGAGTTTCAGTAAGTAATATTTAATTTAAAAAAAAAAAGGTATTTTATTCATTACACAGGATGACTGACAGACCAATATACAAATAGGTACAGATGATGTAACAGATGATTTCTACGTATTATAAGCCAAAACCAACGTACATGGCATTATATAATTACTGTGAAATTTGAGGTAACTTTATGAAAAATTATTTGAAAAAAAAAATATTTATAATATTTATGTTAAATTTACATACAAAGCACAACGTTTGGAAACTATAACCTAACCATATAAGCGATTCTTTACGAAAATTGAAATGAAAATACCAAATGCAGATATATTATTTAAGGTGTTGCAAAACTCAGTGAACACAAGTATTGAGTGTGACGTAACACCAACATATAACTGGCCATAACTGCTCGATAGATGCGATAGATGGCATATTGTTTCACGTATACGTAGTGCCCACGTCTGGTGGCGCGGCGACGGCGTCCGATGCTGCAATCTCATCTTAATTATACAAGTATATATAGTAGCAAGACTATGACAAATTTGAATACTAGTTTTTACAAGTGAGAAAACGGAGCCAAGGCTCGCAGAGAAACTCGTAAACAATAATAATATTGATTGCAATTAGCGCCGCCTCGACCTTGCACGTCCCGCGACCCCCGCCCCCAACGGCCCTCTCGCGCTGACCCCCGCCGATCCCGTGACTACCCCGCTACGACTCCGCTACGACCACGCTACGAATACACTACAACCCTTCCCTGCGAACCCTTATCCACCATATTATTTTCGTCTAACCCACCTGCCCCTTGATAAATATTTCTGCACCGTATGTTTTCAGGAAATATTTTTATAAAACATATAATAAACGCGATGTGAATTTAAGTAAACAAAAAAAATAAAAAGGCTCCATCACTCGTGACTAAGGTATTTAAAACAAAAAACTATTGTTCATAAAAAGACAAATTATTGTTTTGAAAAATACATGAATTGAATAGAATTTAATTTAAAGCTGCATGATATAGATATTAACTGCAAATCGTGTTACGTAGCCATACGTGTCATTTTTCTTTATCAAATCAAATACTCTACTCTTCTCTCTATCCCGCTACAAGCTACTTTTAAAGTTTACAAAAATTGTCATCAAAACGCTTAAAAGTGTTATTCAAAAACAAATATATAAAAGTATGACTAGATATTATCTAACGCATCGCTTTATCTAATTTCTCCCAAATTTATGCACATAGATGTTATATTTGATCAATTTTAATAGTTAAGTGTACGATACTACTGTACAGACACCACGAGTACAACGTCAACATCTACAGCTCTTACATAATTGTCAATTTATAATGTTACAGAAGAGCTCATAGACACGAATTCCATAATCGTTTTATGTATTCCTTGAGAACCAATTTTACTCTTGCACCAGGAACAAAGTCATCCATCACGAATGACTCGTGAGCTTTCATAAAGTTTAACAAAGACGAAGTCGCGTCAAGTGTGTAACTAATAATAATATAAAATATCTATTATTAATGTGCTAACTAGCGTTTTGTGTCACCAGCTGTTATTTTAGATAATTAAAAGTACTTAAAAATATTACATAACAATACAAGTGCACGCTAGCAACGGGTACAACAACAGTAGAGTGCAAAGATCAGGAGGTGCACCCTTGACTCACTCGTACTCATACGATACATACACACACACATCACACTGTGACAATTTGTATATACAAGTATCTTCTTATTAGGTCTGTGCTGACTAAAATAATTGATAACTTAGTAAAGATATTTTCGATTCCAACTCTAACCTCTTTCTTATTTTACATACTTTCCTTCCCATTCATAACTCGTTTGATATTTCCGACCAGTACGGAGACACTGGCTCGACAGGTATTGGGTAATACGAGGATATATTTACATTACATATGTTATAGATTCACAATTAATCACAAAGCGCGTTGTGCAACATCAGCTGCGTGCGAACATCGTCCACAGCGCTCGGGCACAGGATGCCTCATACGAGAGATAAAACTGAAGTGAAATCTTGATTTGTTCTGTAATTATCTACTTTGCTTTAACTAGAATATTACCTATAATTCGTCAGATAAGGAAATTATATATACTTACAGAGATCATTAGGATACGATAACATTAGAAACTAGGCTATACAAACAATATAATGAAAAATTTTAATTAATATAAGTTGGTAGGCGAGCATATTTAAATAAATTGTGTAAAATGAAATAATTAACAACAAATTAAAGATACGAGGTACTTAATGAAATAGACATTTGAATGTAGTAGTAACTCTTAAACTTGTAAATATGATACGACGTACTTGACACACAACGAAATGCTAATGCACTGTAGGACTGCTCCTAAGATCATCCTCATATTAAAAATGCCTTCTATCTCATACATTATACTTGCTATACTATTAAAATACAATTTCTGAATGGTTTTGTTTTTGTTTATATCTTTCTTCCTAAGTATACAATGATGATTTAACGGAGAAAGATAATGTGTGACGGTTTTTTCTATTATATTTTGTATCTTCTCCTTGCATACTAAAATAATATTAACAACATAAACTACATTTTAATTCATTGCACTATACGGCTAATTTGTTTTACCAGTGTCAGGGACCTAATATCAATACGCTCTGCTTACAGTCTTCCCTTGCCAGTGCTTCTTTTTACCTAAAACGGAGAAATAAGAAACATATTATGAACATATTCACTCCCGCGAGTGAAAATCAAACCATGATGGCCACTTATATATAATGTACATATTTTAAGAAAATACTAGAATTAAAGTTTTGTTGGGCAGTTGGGTGCTACCTGCGTGCGGGTTTTCAGGCGACCATTCCGGCCGGTGGTGGGGAGAGGGCGCCGGCGGCCAGGGTGGTGCTGGTGAGCGTGGCTGCGCGTGCGCATGCCATTCCGCGCCTCGCGCCCGTCCCGTCTGCACGCGTCCGCCTCGCGCCTCCGCGCCTCACCGCAGCAGCACGCGCCCAGCCGGTACGTACTCGCGCTCTCACTTGCGTAACCGCCGATGCTCTAGCCGATCAATGTTGCTCCATATTATAACGTTTCGACACTCATTTCGATAGTTTAATTTGACGGAGTTTTAACGGCCAGAGCCTCGACGGAACTTACGCCAGTAGCTGCACAACTTTTGTGAATTTTTTAGTGTTTAATTTTACTTGCGGTGCCGGTGAAGTGTTTCCGAGGAAACGACACTGAAGGTCACCTGAACCCTTTCACGTGAGCATGATTGCCTAACAAATTCAATTACATATATTTTTTTATAACTTTTTATCTCATTATTTGTCGATCTAGTTTTTGTGACAACGATTTTCAACATATTAAATATAAAATGTTAAAAATAACCTAGCCCACTTAGTACTCATATATTTTAATGACGTCCAAGGTTGAGTAGACGAGATCTGTCAATTTTTAAACTTTTATTTCGTGTCGGCACGGCATTTTGACATTTCTAAAATATGTTCAAATTTATTTTTACAATACTTATATTTAAATTATAAAAATCGGTAATAGATTACGCGGTTGACGCGCAAGTACGATTTAATCTCAAATAATTGAAGTCTGTCGTAGTCCAAGGTGTAACTGATCCGCAACAAATTTATGATCTGAAACAGCGGTCAAGGACGATATGAAATTAGTTGTCGACGAAATATTTAATTGTTTTTAATCCAATACTTATTGCAAAAGCGGCGTAACGCCGACCGCGGCCGCGGCGCCGTCAGCCGGCATGTTATATTGTTGTCGCTGGTAGTTACGTATCGACACACATTCGGTTTACTTTCCACTCCGTGTTCGTTTCTAGTGTACGTGACGACAAACTAGGAGGCTTACTTAACAGCCGCTCGCCTGTCCGTCCCTCCGTCCGTCCGTACGTCCGGCTGTCCGGCTGTCCGGCCACCACGCCTGCATGTCCGATTGACCGCGCGTTATGATGCGTCGCACGCGACATCTCCAAAACAAAACAACGTGTTACCTTGCAAATTGCAAATTAGTTTAACGATCATTTCCTCAAATTCGAGTACGCAGGATTTTAAGTAATGACTCACTGATATACATATTTATAAGTAAATAATTATTTTGTTAAGAAAAATCATTTTCAATAAGTCAATACTATACTAAACTGAAACGAACACTGGACATAACTTGAGTTAAATATCGCTGCACCTGGAAACGTTTCTTCCTAAGTTCAGTTAAAATTATAACAAATTCATTTCACAATAAATTGTAAATTTCTATAATAATAATAATGATAAATAATGCGTATATACTTGGTATTTAAACAGATGCCCGAAACATAAAAGGACGAAATAATAACAAACATAAATTATGTCTTTATAATATCGAGTATTCATTAGTATTTGAAGGTAAAAAAATTACATGAATTATGTACAAGAATTATTAACATGAATGAGTGTTAGGAAATTTAATGCTTAAATGCGTAATAAGATCTTTGATTTTCGCTATTTTTACACATTTTAAATGAAAGTATTTGAAACGGATAAATATAGAAAGTGGTCAAAGCATACTGAGGTGGCATTCGTCTGTCAATTTTGACAACTTAAATTTATATTAAATAATAACACGTTTAAATGCGGTTTTTGTTCAATATTTCATTAGAAATATAAGTTGTATAAAGTGATACATTGCCAAGGCGGCATCCTGATAGACGTGTAGAGTACACGTCTATCAGGTAAACTTGCCTTAAGGAACAATTGATACAAAATTGAGAAGTGCGACGGATAATAAGAATACAATTGCGACATCACTTAGAGCTCAGGTAATTGTTGAACGCGTGACGTCACGTCCTGCCGAGAGGAAAAACATGTAGAAAACAAGTGTATACCTTACTATGGTAACGGAACAAAACAAATGTCATATGTACCCGCCAGCCATTGGGGAACAGATTTTGTTCCTATTACACGGCTAGTTTAGAAGGTGTCGCTACGCGGCTACAGATGCGTGCGTGAAACAATACAAGTATTGTTTTAACTGTCGAAATTGTTTTAGAACTTTTAATTCACATTTAAAATATGTTATATTATAACATTCATTAAGAGAAAGAGATAAAAACACAATATATACTATATAAATTAGGCTCCGTTAACTCTAAGTGGTATGTTTGCTGTTGTCTATAGTAAAGTAAGATAATGTTCTTGTAAAGCCGATTTGTAAGCAAGTGGTCTAACGTCGGTCGTAGCCGTGAGGTCTCCTCGCTGCGGGTTATGTAAACATACGCGGCAAGCATCGCGAGCACTTGCGACATGCGTTGTTAGTAATTAGGACAATATTAGCCTTGTTACGTGATACCATCATCACCATAATAAACAAAATATAAATGTTAAAATATAAATATTTTAGTAAGACGTAGTAAAGTCCGTTAGACGACAGCGACCACTTGCCAGTTAATTGCGATTAGTCAAAACATGTTGAAACACAAATTAAGTGTCAATAAACTTGGTGAGCGGTTAAAAAGACGTTAGCTGAAGTTGAATTAAATATCTACGATTATACTGCATTAGAGTGTTGGTTTTGTTTCGTTACAAGCGGAAATAGCGATAGCTATTTATTTTGTTTTTGCGTGACATAACCGTCTCAACAACGTGGACGTGTCTGGCTATTAACGGATTGTAACTTTAAATAGCTCAAATGTAGAGCGAGAGGTAACCTCTAATAATTAGGAATTTAAAATGGCTTGCTATTAGTTTATGTAAGAATAAACGAGCCATTTAACTTGTAGTGGCAAAGTAGTAAAATTACTCGAATTAATTTTCACAAAATCTGAGCCACTCTCTTTCCACCTATTTAATTTTCTTACTTGTTAAGCCCGCTCTTATGTTCAACTTTGAGTGCAATTGTAACAACTGCAATTCTCTATAAGGTACTTAATTTCTTAAGCTCGACAAAAATTACATACAGTACGTATAATTACATAACGCGGGTATTTTATTATAATCATTGATGACAAATACCTCTTAGTAAGTCCGGTTTCACTCTTGTTAATAAGTATGCAAACAAAATATCGCCTAAGACTTAGAAAATAGCGCGTTGCATACATTTTAATTAAACAACGGCTCTTTATATTTATAGTTTGAAGCAATAATTTAATTTTGTTGAGTAAAGTAAATCGCGCTATGTGCTTTATAGTAGTGTTTATTGTTATTCACATAGTGTCATTAATGTACGTAGAGCAAATATTCTGATTATTTTGTTCACTTATTTTACCTTATTTTTTAAAAATTAGTTAACCACATAGTTCTGATTCTAATTTATGTGACTGAAAATGAAGTTAATGTCAGTGAAATATTTCAATCAAACAAAATCAAAAATAAATCTCTACATTATTCTTGTTACTCTGTAACTGTGTATAAGAATACTCTTTTCCAAGTGACATTTGCTTACAATTCATTATCAATTTATTTATTAGACTCTTTTTATCGATGTTTAAAATGAATTGATATGAACGATAACTTTAAGCGAAATCAGTGCTTACAAACAGATAAATAATAAAATGCTCTTGACCACTTATTTTAATTCGTGTAAACGTTATAGGTTTCAGTTGCATGTGACATTGCATGGCACATGTCATGTTCTGCACATTAGGTAACGCTAGCAGTATTAAAATTGAAGGTCTCTTAAGATATTAAAAGTGATATTAACAAGTATTGAAAATAATCAGAAATATAAAACAATTGGCAATGCTATAAGTGATCGTTTCACGCAATACAAGCACATTACGTTATATCTCAGCAACAGCGCTAACTGTGAAGTGCACAATAAAAAGAAGCCGTGCTTTGAAAATACTTTTTATTATACCTAATTAACATGTTTTTGTATAGTGTTAACAATTATTAACATAATTATTGAGACGTAAGTAATTAGTATTTAATTTCAAGTAATAAACGGAACAAATTGATATCGATAAGATTCGCCGAATCGTAACGCTTATTTTCACGACCTGAATTTGATTTTGTAAGCGAGGACGCGCTCTTGACCCGACAATTCAGGTACTAACTAGGCCTCAAACCTTCGGCGCGGCGGCGACCCTCATGCTGCGTAAAAACTGAATTATTATATTATGAAGATAACCTAATTGTAACTCTATTTTCAATTTCACCGTTTTGTAATAATTGACTCCGATGAAAGCAAGAACGTGTCCATTGAAAATGTTCAAATTTGGCAAAGTATTGTCAGGCGCTCTAATTTCAGTAATAACGAGACCAAAAAATGCCCAACGTTTTGTTACTTAATTTTATTATTTAATTTCGCGTTTTTAGAGTCTGACAAACTTAAACAAACCGTGTATATATATTATACCACTTTAAACCACACTATAATGTGACACAGAGTATAATAATTGTAATAACAATAATCTTGCGAAACGGGCTCTTTATTTTTTGAAATTTTGCTTAAGTAATATGAAATTTAACAAGCAAATATGAAGCAAAAATAAAAAATACTTGTCTGTGCCAAACACTTATTAGGAACAAGCTTGTAATTGAATTAGTACGTTTATAACATAATAAAATGATAGAATATTATTTTAAATGTTATTGAATAGTTACTTGAAGTTGCAACAAAAGTGTCGACATAGGCGGCAGTGAGTGTCACCTGTCGGGTTGCACCTCGCCGCAAGTTCATCTTTGACCTGTTGCTTTATGTCACATTCTGTAAGTAGCATTTAATAGGCTCTCACGACTTACATAAGTGTACCTAGACATGAATACACTTTGATAAATAACGGAGACGTGTTTGTATTCATCTTATTTATGTTCTAGAATTATATTGTTTATTACGTTAATGATATTAATATGAGAGCGCCAACACTGAGTGTGTCATTGTTCATTAGAACTGGTCTCGTTAATCTTGACTGAACTTGAACTTGTAAACAATGGACGAGGAAGTGCTCCAAGTAGTATTACAAACAGAGTAGATAAAAGCACGTGTGACCGAGCGACTTGCGCGTCTCGGCCTTGTCCGCTCGCACGACGCCTCGCTGTTTGCACAGATAAATTAAATTATGGAAAACCCTCATTATAAGATGCATTATCTCTATGTTTATCTTACAGAAACATACCTATTTTGTGTAATTTACTGACTACTGTGTCGGTAATATATTCAATATCGAATGTATTAACGACACGATAGGAAGTGTAAAAATGAAATATATTTATTTTGCAATTTAGATATGTCAATATGTTATTATGATATAATGTATAAATATTTAAATTTAAACGTTTCTTAAGTCCAATAAAATAGTAACTTAATATCATTGTAAACTTTTAAATTTTTAGCTAATTAAACAAAAATATAATTTTAGCTATTCGATTATATTTAATTAAGTAACAAAGGAAAGGGAAGTACAGAACTCTTTTTTAGAGACTCTACGAGAAATAGGATAGTACGGAATTATCTATGGCTCTATGAATCTTATAATATATATATATATATATATATATATATATTATAATAATCAGAGACAGGTCGAGGCGCAATGGGACAGCATCTGACTGGAAACGTGATCAGTTGTGGGTTCGATGCCCACTCGGGGGGGTAATTATATTTAAGTTATTTTCACTTCTTCGCTCTGGTAAAAGAAAGTGCGGAGTTGAGTTCCACCACTCAAGACGCAATGTCTCGAATTCGGTGGAAAGCAAAGTAAAGAGTGTCTTGACACTGGTTACTTTCTGTCTAACACAGAAAATTTTCGAGTAGTACAACTGAATCGGATTGATATATTTTATCATCTTATGACTTAAAGATATGCCGTAGACAGATCTAGGAAGGCAAATGTTATAGCATCGCTCCGTGGTGCATAATATTACGATACATGAGTGTTTATTAGATACGTATTTACGGCGAGTCCCGTTCACTGCTCGCAGCTGAGATCAGCTGATTGTGACGCAACCACATAAAACCAACGCTTGTTGCATAAAGCTGAGCCGCGCGACACACTGTCCTCCTGTACTACAGCTCGATATACTTACACACGTACATACGAGTGTACTCAGCCATGCGTAAGTAGAGCTACTTGCTACTTGGTTTACCGATGCAACCGACATACGTACCGCTATGAGCATCTAAGTTCACGAAGAAAATATTATTTCGTTTTTGCCAATTTGTGCTCAGCGTGCAATACATGCCTTTGATAACGATGTGATACTGTGTGTTCGTAACGTAACTGATATTGTACTCTAAGTAGATACAGATTGTTGACGATGTTAGTACTGACACAATGTTAGCAAAAGTTTTAGAGAAGCTTTTTCGAAATACTTAGAATTTTGAAATATTTTAAGCGTATGTAGTTATCTGGTTTGTTTCTCTTTAAAAGTAGAAAGTAAATTTTATATAATTTCTTTATATTTCGTAAGTTATTATTGTTTTGGGTCATAAAGGAGTAGTTAAATGTTACTAGCGGACGCAGGCTCGGACGCTAACAGAACTAAGTTTACGAATACGTTCAGTTACGTGAAACTTGCATCACGAGCACTTTCGCGCGTTCGCCGCCGACCGCCGACACGCCGACACGCCGACACGCCGACACGCCGACCGCCGACACGCCGACACGCCGACACGCCGACACACCAATACATATACCTACTAATTATTCATATGATAATATATGTGACTTACAATAAATAAGCGTGTGTCGCAAATCCTTAATGACACTTACGTAAAACTGTTTACTTAAAATTTGTCTCTAACTAATCTAACTGTAGCCAACGATAATAACTCACTCATTGTAGCACTTGTATCCGCGGATTGTTACTTTGCAATTTAATAATTCAACATTTTTGGTATTGTTTACGAAACTGTTTGTTGAGTAATTTAAACATTTTAATTTAAACATTATCATTAGATTACGCAAGATGTTATGTACTCTTACGTCACGACTTAACACTAAATATAATGAATTATAAATATGCACTGTGAAGTGTCCTTAAGTTCCGCATTCTTCGTTTAAACAGTTTTTTTCCTCTATATAATTAAAAATTAAATACAGACTGTATTTTATTTTTTGTTAGAAATTAGCACAATGTATGTACGTACATTCCCTATATGTACGTACACATAGTTACATGATGTATATTAATGAGTATTAAAGAAGTTCTTTTGACCGATTACCTAGTTTAGGTATACGTGTGTATTAGATCAATGATTATCTAAGTTGACAAGACTTCTATTTATTATACATTTAAAACATTTAAAACACACATACAGACAAAATTTAACATTGTTTATTTCATGTTTGATGAATCGAAACCATTCCACTGTAGAAACTAATTTTATCACTTGATATAATCATCTTAAGAAGTACTTTACTTGAAACATAATTATTTGAAATAAAAATATTGTTATTAAACATTTTCCAATACATTTACTTACATAACATTATTTACGATCACTTTTATGGTCTGTTTCATACATTTGTATATTACACCCGAGGTCGCTTGTTATTATTCTTAGAATTCCGCAATTGGTAACGAGTCTACCATATCGTAGTGCACGATACACACCACCTACTGGCATTTTGTTGTATACTCTTTAACGCATTCTAAAGGAAAAATACTTTTACTATTCCCACTCCCAGGAATAAGTAGGATAGGCGCTGTCTTCAAGCTCGACTTGGATAATATTTAATATTATCGTATCGTATCGACTTTGTTATTACATTTTTCTATACTACTTATTTCGGTTTGTTTTTATGTTGTGCTACATTTATGAACAATGTAGTGAGTGGTGCTAAAAATAATTTGTGTGCAAATAAAGAATGAATTGCTTTCTATATTAATCAGCTTAACCTCGAATCTATTTCAATAAGAACAAAAATATTCGTTGCACAACCTCCCTCCCGCCCCCCGTCACCGCCGTCGCGCCCCGCACCCCACACCCCGCGTCCCTCACCCCGCACTCCTGATCAACTCACTTATTGAAGCCGCTAAAACTTTTCAATACTCTGTAAATGTCAATAAATGTAGGAAAAAACCTGACTTAGATCCTTTTTATAAGTGACTACAAGTAATTTGTCGAGTCTTGCTATTTGAATGGAAATCAACGAGTTACTTGGTGCGCTTAGAAAATATTAATGTTTAGATTATTTATATGTTTCAATTACGTTAATTTATGACATAAGCACTTGAGAGTAACTACTGTTACTATGGTAATTAATAAGAGGATAATCTTCAACGTCTGTCTAACATGTAATGGATAGAATTAAATGAAAAAACAAATTAATTATTTTTAACGAATGAGAGCCATAAATATTAAAGTAACTCGATGTGGTATCAGGATGTCATACCCGAAGAAATATTAGAGTATGAAATAAAATATACACAAGCAAAGGATCCGCACCTAACTTTGATGTTGTCATTGCAAAATCAACGCGCTGTTCAATTGACAATAATATTTTATTGACAATAATATCAAATTTGTAATAAGCATAAAACATGATTTAAAAATGTTCAATTACTCAAGGCGGTAGAGCGACAGACACTTTGTGGTGTGTCTGCAGGCTCACTAAGATTATTTATATACATAATGAAAAATACATAAAATAATTTAATCTTTTATTTAGAAAATAAATCACAATTGTCTATGGAAATTATAGCTCATTATCACCAATCAAAATGATAAAGTAGGCAATAACGTAAAATGCGCAGATATACTTATATTTATTTAAATTTAATGAAAGTAAACCAGTAAGTAACTAATCCAAAACAATAATGACATAATGTGACATAACGTCGAGCGACGACTCCTCAATGTGGGGCACGCAAATAGCGGTGTGTCAGCCAGTGTGACGTCAGAGCGCGGCGCGGCGCGGCGCACCGTTAATGGAACTGACACGCTTATCTCGCGTATAAGTTGCTGTTATTATATATTATATTCACATATATTAATTTTTACGTATGTGTCTAGAAGTGACTAAAGAAATGATCACGGGCTTTGCTTTGCAAGATTTTTTTTGACATTTAGCTCACGCTACCAGAAGCTACTATTGTAAAGATATTAATATAAAATATTTAATATTATGTTATTTTACGTAAGCATACATTCATCTATAAACAAAGTAAAAACGACATAGTTCTATATGTAAGCTGATTACCTTTCTAAACAGAATCTTTCCGCCGGCAGCGGTGAGTGTGCGGAAGGCGAAGTCTCGGCGAGAGGGAAAGGGGCGTTGGGTAACACACAGCTGCTCGCATACATACTCGCACAACTATTACGTTCCACTTTGGATCAAGAACACTCTTGATTTCATTATTAACATTTTGTTTGTATTAGATTTAGAGTATTGTGTCATGTACGATAGGTTTTATTTTCTAATAATACACAAAAATCTATTACCTCATTATTTTTTTAATATCTAAATACTTACTATTTTTAAAGTGTTATTCCACACTTAGGATTAAAAAACATTTTCAAAAATGTTATCTTAATATCTTAAAAACATGTTACATTGTTTTAAATAATGTAATTAACAATTCAAATTAAATAGTCAATTAAACGGCCAATTACTTAATTTATTAAGGTCCTCACGTTACAATATTTAATTTATTATGACACTGACATAAATATGTGTTTATATAAAAATATATAATTACGTTCGACTAAGCTTTACAAAAGTATTTAGTGTAAAATATATTCGAAGGTAAAAAACGTATTCCTTTTACACGACACAAAAATAATTCATATTACGTTGTCAAAATACAACAGACCAAAGACAGAAAGATCCAAAAAAATCAGTAGATAATTATATTATAGCATAATTTTAATTTGTTACATAAAATAATCGAAAAATGTAAAAAGATGAAAGTAAAAGGTCAGTGTACCGGATTGAGGAAAACAACTTTTTTAATTTTGTTGTAGCAGTTCCACTGTTGCGTAAGGAATCGTGTAGAATGTGACATATGCGGGGCGGAGTGGGTCATGGCCATGTCGCGGGAAAATCAAAATGTCACACAGTTATTTTACAATATATATTTGCCGGAAATCTCTTTCTGTGACAAAAGACTTATCCGTAAACAACAAATTCCAGTACACATTTTAGTATAGATTAATTTAAAGCGATTTTTAACATAATTATTATATTACTCCTGCGACTCGAAGGCATACTCTCATAAACACTACGTAATAAGTAAATCAACGTATATTTAATTAAGCGCCTTGCCCAGCCTACATCGGCGCCCTGCCTCTACGTTTCATATAACAGACATCAACGAGCGCTACGCGTTGATGTCTAATGTATGAATTATATTTATTTTGACTTTTAAATTCTCGTGATTGAAGTTCATTACTTCAACTTATGTTAAATTATTATTTTTATGAAATATTTCATGTTTATTTTTAAAATATTTTTGGTTTTAAACAATGTCGTTATTAAATATTTATTATTTTCATATAACCACAATTGAAGTACAGTAAGAATTTTTATTACCAATATAATTTGCATAATAGAGAAGTATTGGTACAAAAATATTTCCTCACTACACAATGCGAGGTTGTGCAAACATAAAAAGCCAGTGTCTAATAGACAAATATTCTCTCACGCCGTTTTAGTAGCTATAACCATATTGATCATTGATTAATGCATTAACATATATTTTTATTGAACGTTACATATATTGTAAAAGACATTAAATATCCACAAACATCTTTATTTATATGTATACTTAATGTCGTGTTACACTGGAAGAGAACAGCCTGAACGTAAACACAATTGGATTTGGGCTCAGTTCTCACATAGGGTTTATATTATTATTCTATTATAAATTAATTTAATTAAACTCCACTAGTACGACCAAAGACAGTGTTTATTTCCACCATTCAACAAGCAATATTTCGAATTTCGGCGTAAAATGGAGAAAAAAGTGTCTTGACATAGTCTCACTCGGCCTATCCTGTTGTGCGTAAAAAAAGATGACTTAAAAATTCGTAAGACTACTTATAGATATATGATTACGAAATATTAATTCCCTCATTCTCTAGAGATATCTACTGCCATATTTTCTGAAATTGTATCAAGTGGAACAAGGCTGGTCGAAAGCGCCGCAAGGCCGCTGACACCAACAAGAACAAGCTTACTTGAGTGCTCTACTCTTTAATGCGACTACATGCTAACGGATTTATTAGCTTTTCAGATTTTTAATGAATATTTCAAGTTTTTAACCAACTAAGGCTTTGAACTTAGCCGTGTCACAAAAATGAAGTTGACAAGAAAATAACAACTTGGTAAAAATTATGCAAATATAATGGAAAAATACAATCTATATAGATTGAAGAACAGTGTCAAAAATAAAAAGATAAATGTATTTAATAAAATAAATAATTTAATTGCACATTTTAATATACTTGAGCAATAGTCAGTTGTAACGGGCGTGGTCACTGGAAACAGGTCTCGCACTTCGCTCGACCCGTAAGTGATTCATATTTGAGTGAACTGGATGGTCTAGTTAGTACTTTGCTTGAAAATTATAGCGGTGCAAATATTTATTAAATATATCCGGCAGCTGCACTGTTTGGAAACTATATTTAAGAAAATTATCTTTTAAACGTATGGTTGGTTAAATGTGTTAAGGTGTTTGAAAAATGATACAATCACAACGTCAACTTAAATTGCATTTTTTACTATATTTTACTATATACATACATAGATTAAATTTACATTTTATAATTACCAAACGATTAATCAAAGATTGATAAAGTTACGATATGATTTATGTTTTTAAATTAAAGATCCCAATTATTTTATAAAACATACGAGCAGTTCAACAACGAAGCTTACTCTTATCTAGTAAATTTATAAAATATTTTCTACAGTCGGAGTAAACACTAATGTTTACTCTCCGGGGTAGGGTCACGAGGGACCGCGAGGGGTGAAGAGGGGTCGGCGTCATATTACACAACGCCAGCACTTCCTGCTCCGACACGTAACACGATGGACACGACACACATACATTGACCCCCGTTCGCTGACTTATATGCGAAGTGCAAGCTGCAAAGTAAGCCAGTGACACATTCACTTTTCACCATCAGTAAATGGTATTAAAATCGATGTTACCTACAATATTTCTGTGAAATGATACTTCTTATCAACAAATATTAATTGCCTAAATAACTGATTAACGCGAGCAAACCAGTACATATTAATCACTAATTTTGTGTAATAAAATGCACAGGATTTTTCTTCTGTGATTTTTTTAAGCTTCATGTAATCAATCATATCGAAATGGACTGTAATGGATATAATCCTAATGAATTGATTTCCACACAAGAGCGCGCAAATTTAAGTAACAACTGATCCATAACATTTATATTGTTTCATTTAAAAGGAGACTCGCAAGTAATACAGGCTAAAATAGATTTTTGCCGCAAAATTTAATAATATAAATTGCGTTTCAACAGAATTTCAAAGTGAATTGATAATCGTTCCGTGGACCCGAGCGGAGCTGGCGTGGCCAATAACGAATTGAAAAGCCGTACATAAAAATAGATTGTTTCCTTTTTGCATGCATTTACTTATGTTTTCGCTTTTATTTTGTTCGTAAATTAATTGAAAAGTGACGTGGCCTTGACAAAGAGTCGATTACGCTTATTCGTAACATTTTTTTTTATTGATTATAATAAAATGTATTCATTATAAGGTTAGGTACATATTATAACCGATAATAACTGCATTAGAATGAAACTGAGTCGCAGTCATTAGCGCCCTCAACGCACATTACAACCATCTTTTGAAAAAACCAAAGTAACATCAAAACTTTTAATATCGTTCATTATACAATCAAATAATACTAAGATCTTATGAATTGATACAAAGGTTAATATATGCTAGTATGTAATTTATATCACGAATGCAGCAATGCTCAGTCAGTTAGTGTTTAGTTTTGTCTTTCAATAAGTCAGTCTCTATATAAGTCATGTTATGTCTGTAATAATTTATTCACGTACAAAGATGGCTGAAAAAATAGATAAACTTACAATTGGCATAGTCCTGTTGAGAGCTACAAATTATATAAAAAATTAAGTAAAACGTCGTCACTAAAAGTTATGTTACAAATAAATCGATACGTTACAAACATAATAAAGAAATATTAAATCGTTTACCTCTAAGCCCGAGCTCCACATGCGATTAACGAAAATTACTGACACCAATATCACATACGTGATATGACATAGGTACATAATATTATTATTATTCAGTATTTACATCGTGAAATTGAAATTGAACGTGTGAACTTATATCAAAATAAAAACCTAAAATAAATTTTAATAAAAAATAATTTTAAAATATACTTTGCTACGAAATGAAGTAGTCGGAGATGTTTTCGAAATTATAAAATTGGCTAAAAGCTGCTGAAATAATTTGTATAATTATTTACGTCTACCGCTGGCTCGCTGCAGCAGAGCGGGGCGGGGCGGGGCGGTGCGGGCGGGCGGGGCGGTGCGCGGCGCTGGTACAGACATCTTTTGTGATATCGCACAAATTAAGTTTCTCAACCAACTCAATGTCTTAATCATTTCTATTATCTTGTGTTGTCTATGAAACGACTACGACGAATTGTAATGAAACAGCTTGCAAACGGACCGCTGCTAAAATTTTACAAAAGTCTTTGTACAACGCAAATATAATATATAAAGTGAATGAATGATACAAATACACGTCACCTTTAGTAGAAACATGCATATAATAAAAATTTAAAGCCCACGTCGACATGGCGCCGCGTGTCTGCCTCGCGAACATCACCACCATGCAGTTGCACACGCGTTCTAATTATCGGCTTGCGGTAAAAATACTTACAAATGATACCTATTTGATAAATAAAATACCCATTGATATAATAAGATTGATTTCTCTAATCATATCAAAAAGATTACATTTTTTAAAGAAAATATCGCAGCTATAGGTAGGTACTACTTTTACGTTTCTTAATAAAACAGTAATAAAATGTATTATTATAAAATGTATACATTTACACAGATAATATGTAATTGCACGGCAATCTCCAGCTCAGCTCAATTTCGTCACAGCGCCAGCTTTACGAGCCATCAACGTCAGCCAGACTCAACGATGATATATCTTGCCATCTAACCTTACTTTATAGCATGTTTCTTAAACGCTGTCAATCGTTATTAAACATATAGAGTCTATTCAACTACACTTAAAGATTAAATGAGTAGAATTTACAATAATAAAACATCGTTTTAATTATTATAAAAAAAGTAATAAAAATAACATTTGTTTCAAACTATAGAATAAAAAATTAAATCAATGAAAGTCTGGACGCTCGCTGTACTGTAATATATCCTACATGACAACATGCATCTGACACGATAGGGCTTAATTGATTACAAAACCTGAAACGCCTTCGCGATCCAGATGCCTCGAGATCGCGAGGCCGCGACCGTTGCGACACGCGGCGCCGCCCACAGGACGCTGCTCGACTGTTTACTTCTAATATGTAGTCACAGAACTTCATTTAGTAATTACTTCTTTTCGTGAGTTCCACTGAAGAATTAAATGATACGTGCAGTGTGTACTAAGAACTCATTAGAGTTATACTAATTGAATACAAAAACAGAGTTCAGTTACTCCGAGATCCGCGCGACATCAGGACAAGTGATGTCGTTTTATGGTTTTATTGTTTGTTTTATAAGGATAAATAGCAATAAGTAAGCATAATTGCATGATGAGGAAATATGAATAAGTAATGAAGGTCTCAAATCTCTTAACATAATATGTCAATTACGTCCGTATTGGAACATGCTTTATCACAAAAAATGTACAGAGATACGTAAAAAATATAATGTAGGTACATACTTACTAACCTTTAAAGGACGTCGTGTAATACATATTATGATTATATTGTTAAGCTTAAAATAACATTCACCGGCGTTTTCTTTTTATTTTGTATAAAATGAATCTGTCAATTAATAAAACATAATAAGAACATATAAACTTTGTATCGACTACAGAACTAAAGTTTTATTCTCAAGAGAACATTGGTGAAGATAAAAAGCTAAACAGATAAAAATGAGCACAGCATCCGAGCCGCGTGAGTGTGTGTGTGTGTGTGTAGTATTAGTACATCGGTGCCAATAATTTTATAATGAACAAATTGCACCATTCTGAGATGAAGCTTTGTCAGGAAGTGTAACGCGCGGCGCTCACGGACAATTCAATAGAATACCCGGAGACGCGCGCTAACTACATATGTGACCAGTGACAAGCCAACAATGAGCAGCTCCTCCATTGTGCGTGTTCCCGCTCGCGCGCCCGCTCGTCGCGCACTCCGCACAAGCGCTGACTGTGAAGTATGAAGACACGCAACTTGTCACTTTTGTGAGCAACAATTTCCGCATCCAAAATTATTTTAAGCATAATTGTAATGTAGAAGAGGCTTCGCCTTCAAATATGACGAAATGATTGCCATTATGTTTTTCGCTTTAGGTAGAAACAATTTATTCCAATTGTTATGAAATATCCATAACATACGCGTAGTCTTTATTATTATTTAATTGTGATTGGAAAATTTAATCATAACAAATTAAAGCACAGTGTAAAAGATTTAGTTTTAAATCCATTCTATTATCATTTTTTTTCTTACATATAACGTGCAATTAAATGCAGCACCAGCTGTTTGAATCAATTGTTATTGTATAACCAGCATTGGTAGATTTTTATGTCCTGTAATTATCCATAACGGTATTGCTTTTATTGACTTTGCTAGTTATCGTTTATACCTTTTTTAGTTGAATTTTATGCCTTACGCGACTTCCACGCTAATATTTTTTATACTAAGATTGATGTATTACCTTGTACATATCATTATCTAAAACAATAACACAATACATATGAAACATAAATATATAATTAAAGATAATTTAATAAGTAAGGCTTCGGATGTAGAATAGAACAAAGGCGGTATTTCCGTGGCGGAATCACGGAGCGCGCGCCGCGACCGCGACGGCGGAAAACATTCCACCCTTACAATGGTTATGTTATTTCATATTATGATTTGATTTCAAAGTGATGATATGCTTTTGTGTCTTTCTTAGGGAAGTTCAATTTGCTCGCAAAGTTTTTATATGCCTATTTAAATTGTACCATTGATATTTAATATTTCCTCGGTATTAAATACGTGTAACGCGTTTGTTCTTTAAATGTTTGAAGAAAATAAATTTATTTTACACTCAGTTAAAAGTTTATTATTTTTGAAGAATTTCCGCATCTTTGCATTTACTTAATACTTACATTTTTATGATAAAATAAAATACATTTTTTACTACATTTTTTTTTGTTTTTAAAAGCGTAATAGCTCGTAATGTGTTGTACTTTTTTAACTTCTAGTACATTTACAATAATAATTCAGTTAACAATTACTTGCGCTTACTTCGTATTGCAAGAACTTCGTGTATAAAAGTAGATATAATTATCGCACATATAATATTATCCTATAAGGCTTTCAAGTTTAAAGGGTTTTTTGGCTTTCGAGAGCGAGGTCGATTTCGACATCGTATCTGTACGGCAGCTCACATTCGTACAGCCCCGGACTCGTAGTAACCAGTTCACTTTACCTAACCGTACGGTGACATGAAGGCGGCCGTCTCCGCGCGGACGACGCGGTCCGTGGCTCGCGACGCGCCGGGACGTCCGGTCATTTTGTTATAACAAAATTCATTTCAATTGGTTCACTAACAAATTACTTTGATTAACGTTTAATTTAATCTTGTCTTATCTTTACTAGTAAATAATATTGATGTTTCTGTTTGTAATATTAAAATAGCTGCTTTTTAATTTCTGCTAAATGCCTATAGCTATATATATAACATAGTAGTATGTTTTACTATTTTTGTCTTTCTGTCTATCTGTTTTTTCCGTTTTAACCTTTGAAACGGCTAGACCAACTTTGACGGGAATTTTATTGCCAGATAGCTGATGTAATAAGAAACAACTTAGGTTCATTTTTTTTAAATTATAAAATAAATATCCATAGATGTTATTCCACTCGGGCGAATGGCGGGCATGGTTAGTTTTAAATATAATGTTTAATTTATGTTGTGTTGCATTTATACAAAATATTATTAGCATAAGTTAATCTGAATAAAGATAATAATAATATAGTGATTCCAGACATTTTGTAAATGTCCATTATTCGGCGTTCAGCCGACATATTTCGTGATTGCTCGCACAGAGCGGTAACGCGCGCGGCGGATGCTTGCGGTTCTGCTCAACTATCGACTTCATACTTACTAATATTTACGTAAGTTTAACGCAACACTGACTTACTGAGCGGCCGTTAAATTAATAATTACTGCGGCATTTCAAATGTACTAAAATTAAATTTGGTATTTAAAGAGCAAAAAGCGATACTACATGTTGAAATATAATAAATATAAAATGGCGCGTCCTGTCAACCAATAAAGAGGAATCGGAATCATATTGTACCTATGTAAAAAAAACAACCACAAACTATCAAGATAAAGCGATATTTTGTAAGCTAAATATCCTTCGCTCAGCTGATGTGGAAACTGTCGCATGACTTACATCTGGTACGTAAATATTGTGTTGGTATTATACCATGCTTATCCGGGGATCTAAAGTGTAGCTCAGCCTTTAATAGTAAGGAAATAGAGCTTAATATGAATGATACATACGAGATAAAAGATTACGTTTCGCATGTGCACATAATGACGCGCATGGCCTGAGATATCGCAATTTAGTGTTACAATAACGAGTGTGATTTACAGTAGAGCGCGCTTACAGTAGAGCGCGCTTACAACGGCTACTTACAATGTTTAACTTGATCTCGCAATTACTATTATTTTCAAAAAAATATTATAAAGATCCGCATAGTTTTATATTTTGGGATGAAATCTAAAAATATCTAAGAAAATATTTTTTCTTTACAAATTTAAAACAAACTGTGTGCAATTTAGCATAAAGGAAATAAGATGAAGATTTTTAGAAATGACAAATCTTAGAATTGCAATTAATTGGTAAATTTTAAAATTTATTTATTAAAGTATTGAAAATTATTAATATAATATAATATAATATAACTATTAATATAACGTCTAATATATGTAAGTGAGTACAGCGGCGTCCTCGGAGCAGGCGTCGTATAATATAATTAATGGCAACATTTATTGCCGCAGCAGAGGCCGCAGCTCCCGCATCCGTCGTAAATCTTCTACATGAAGAAACATATTTATATTCAAGTTAATGTTTGTAAAACTACATTAAGATAGAGCTGGATTCGGAAGGGAAACAAACAGTATTTAAGAAGTTTCTTTAAGCTCCTAAATTTGAAATGAATATTAAGTACGCAATCCTAATTCCATTTACGTTTAAGTCTGCGGAAAAATTATTCGTTAATTTCCACTGCAAGTGCAAGCAAAATGTTAGAATCTAAATGATTATTTGTTGGATCGCGTCGAGGACTTCAAAGTCAACCGCCGTGAAGGCTAGACATGTCGCAACCCTTAAATATAATATAATAAGGATATAAAAATATAACTATATTACAATTTAATTGACACAGTAAGAAGTTGAAATATTTTAAAGTTTACGGAAGCCGCCACCTCACAACACTGTACAGTACTTCACGCTCAAGGCAAGGTTGCGATATTATAATAATTTCACTTTGCACAATGTTGGTTCCAAATATACGGACGTCACTACAGCGTAGTGACTGTAATATTGTAAATCATTTATTGAGACAATTACAAGTTTTGACAATATTGAATATGGATCCGTGCTGGAGTTCTTCAATAAATACCTTATAGTGTATACTCGCATTCATGACGTATCATATATTTCCAAGGCGAGCCGACCGCCTAATGGGTTAACCACTAACTCAGTTTATCTGATCCGAGTGATCTCTGTGGCCTAATATGTTGACATGCGATGCTGCACGCATCAATTAGCATATTAAAAGCTTGTGTAGTAACTACTTGGTTTTGTAAGAGGTGCCTTCATATTTACGTTTACAGTGTTACCTGTGCGTAGACATTTCTTAATCATTAACAATCTATCATACATATTATAACTTTGTCGGAGTAAAATATTAAATAATTGAAACACTCGTGTTGTTTTAGGTTTTGTTTTTATCTTAAAGTGCTGTTGTTCTTATTTCAATTTTGTTTCTTTATATCATAAAGGACAAGGACATATCAAATTACGTGTTCGCAATGTTATTGAATTTATATTTGAAAGCTCAATATCATGTTGATTTATGATTTGCTCTGCACTTGATTATGTACATTAGTTTTAACCTTTAGCAATCAAAATAGCAAAGAAGTAGCCGCGAAAAGTTTCAGCGCCGCGGGCGCTAGCGGCGTCGAGCTGCTTGTATTATTTGCATGCAACAAACTCAATTAAAGAGAATAAAGACACAAAATCTTTCAAATCGCATCAAGTTTAACACAAATATTTTATTACAAATTCATAATATAAGGCACAGGCATCTTGTATCATTCTATTGCGCGTTCCGCTTTTCCTTGCGTGCGTTGCTTTTTCAATTAAATCAGGTAACTTAGTCCTAAAAAAATATAAATGCAAGTTGTGTAATTTAGGTTAAGAAAATATAAAAACTGATACCTTCTAAAATTTTAATAAATTTTCCAAAAATATCGTGTATTGTTTTCGAAATATAATATTCAAATAACACAAATGTCTTGCACAGCAGCTCGGAGCAGTGCTCGTGTAATATAACAAATGGCAACATTTATTGCTGTAGGAGATAAAGACCGCAGCTTGTATTCGTTACTCATATACATCACAACTTCAGCTCTTTTTTCTTATCATTCACATTCTCAGAGAAATTAAGGCAGAGAACTGTTACATTCCATTTCTATATCTGCTTTACATTGCGTTCTTAAGTAAGTCAGGCAGGGTTTTATTTGATTTAACATTTAATAAGTATATTAGAGCTGCGTTATGATACAGCCTGCGCAACCCTCCATACTTACGTCTTACGTCACACATTTCATGTAAATCAGCTTAACGCTATATTCTACATATTGACCTCCACTGTTTCAAAATAAAATATTTAAACAGTAAATTAAACACTAAATTAATAAAAGCAACTCGAAGGCAGCGAAGGTTGTCTGCTTTACTTTCATATTTAACGAGTTCAAAGTCATATCTACAATAATAATTATAATCAGTATAAATAATATATTTATGTAAACAAATTATTGTAATAAAATACAAATGAACATAACAAAATTTAACATTTATATCATTTCATCTTCTATTGTGAACAATTACCTATAATACTTGCATTGCAACGCAGAGGATAACTATATGTATAGATAATATTTCTGTTTGTAAACGTATTGTATTTTAATTGGCGGCGCGCGGCGTGGCGCCAATTAAGATACTATTTTTCATTCGTTCGTATAACTGAATGTATCATGATAATAGATATATTTAAAATATGACAACTAACAAAGACTTTTTTTGCAGATAGTAACGCAACGTTAAGAAGAAAAAGAAGAGACAAGACTCGATAGCAAACATTATACTATATCAAAATGAGGAGTGCAGTGTACCTATTAGCTCTATTGGCGCTGACGAGGGCGGCGCCCGCCCCCGAACCCGCGGCGGCTCCGGAGCCCGCGCCCGCCCCCGCCGCTCAGCCTGACGCCGCCCCAGCTGACGACAACAGGCCAGAAATCATAGAAATCATAGCCCCAGCAGCCAGCGCACAGGTGGGTACAATTCTTCAAAATATATATTTTTCTTGGCGCTTTTTTTCATTATAACAAAATCAAGTGCAAATCGTTTCTAATAATCTAAGTTGGATCAATACATAATAAAGAAATATGTAATACAGGCACGGTATGTTATAGGTAATTTAAGGGGATTTTTTAAAATTTCAAAAACAGTGTGCTGAGATGAATAAATCTCATGGAAATTAATAAACTTAAAGTATAGAATAGTAAAATACATGTCATGTTTTAATTACATTTAAAGTAATCCTGAGCTCAGAGAATAAACAAATCAGTTATATTAGAGATTAGGAGTATTAAAAAACTCATCGGAAGCGCTTATACATACACTTTTGAAGAAACACCGAAGTACAGTACTGTAGACGCATGTCACGCTCACATATGTACGTCTACGTGTAGACCAACATAAAGTCATTAGAAAAAATTACTTAAGAAAACGTGAGTAAATACCAACGCGACCAATATGATAATTAATTGATACAAGATTTAAAATTGGACGAATATGAAGGTGTACCAGTAGTAAACACGTACTCGATACTCAGCCGCCGCCTCGCGCTCTGCGCTAATTTCCGTTTGCGTTTCCTTTTAGTGTTGCTTGTTATTGTTATGTAACCATGAAAAATCCGTATGCCGTTTTCCGGTCACCGATTTCTAGATCATAAGCATACTTCATAAGTTTTAAAGGGTTATTCACTAATTGAAAATAATTAAGAAACATTTTTAATTTTGATGTTTATGTATAACACGTCTTACTACTTTAGTCAGCTTTACCTCAAGCGAGGCAAAACTTGAAAAGTATTTAGGTGTTACAAAATAACAGCTCTCAACGTTAAGAAACTTTAAAATGAGCGGTGGCGTGTCATGAGTAGAACGCCCGGGGGTCGTTGCAGGTCAATGCAACGCATAAATTATTCTTTTGCATGTCCCCGTAACGCAACACCTCCCTGTACAAAAATAACATTTACAAATAAATGTTAGTCGTGGGAAAGATGACGGCTTATTGTTTGACGCAAATGCTACTATGTTAGAAATTTATAATAATTATAATCAATAGGAAACTCTGTCTACGCTGAACCTCGGCGCGCCCGGCTCCGAGCTGAGCGAGCGCAATAAGCGCACTATCGGCATCCTGCGACAGCTGTTCCCGACCCTCACGCAGGTAATATAGTATATATGATTATAAACAACATCTATTAGTTGTATAAATAACATCTTCACTTATATACTCTCACTCTCTATATACACTCACTTGTAATATAAAATATATACGTATAAATATTTTATACGTATATATTTTATATTATAAGTAATCACGTATAAAATATAAAAATATTTATAAAAATATAATTGGTTGAGCTGAATTTACCGCTGCATAAGTGACACCATATTGGTATACGCTTTATATATCGTAAGTTACGATTACTTTCTCTAACGTGCTATGCTTTAAGTAACTATGTAAAATATTTTTTTGTAAAATAAGTATAAATAAAATGCTTTATAAAATTAAAAACTATTTAAACAACGTCAAAGACTAACCCTTTAAAAATAAATACACATATACCCAAAAGCTACTCGCTTGCAATGAACGCTTTGCACAATCTAATAATGTAGAAGGTGACAAAGGTATGCTAAGGGCGGTGTATGTTCTAGATAATCGAACAAAAGGTACAGGAGATCACGAGCATGGTGCTGAAAGTATTCGGGCCAGTGGTGCTTCGCGCCTTCCTAGGCAACAACAATAGTGGCCGTAGCAACGGCGGTAGTGGCACCGTTGAGCTGGACGACGACGATGACGATGACGACGATGATGACGTGTCGAGCACTACGGCGGCGCCCACAAGGCGAAAGCGAGCACTGTTCTTCCTGCCGGTATGAGTGACGCACATTTGGGCACTAACAGCCTGCCAGAGGACGGCAGTGCGGGCGCGCGCAGACCGCACGCCTTCATCGTCATCATCACGTCACGTCACTCCATCTTAACAACATTCCGCAACCCCCATTTCATGATCATTGTGCAACTATCATATCTACAAAACTCAGTCCAACTTAACATTTGCAGAACGCTATCGCGGATGAGAACCAGCTACTATCGGGAGCCGAATCTCAGCAAGCGGAAGTACGAGTTGCCTTCGGCGACGGTCAGGCTGCCGCCAACGACGATCAGCAAACCGCAGCGCAAACAAACTCTGCCTCCATCGACGAGATTACGTTAGACGATGCTGATGACAGCGAAGAAAACAGAAATAAGAGGTTTAAATTATATCAAAACAATACGTCTCTGTCACATTAATTAACTATCATACATCTTATACAAGTCTTAACCTAGTATAGACACCAGTATCCTACAATAGCTCTTACTGATTTTTATTCCAATATATAATATATTAACACGCAATATCTCGATTTCGGTGGAAAGCGAAATACGGAGTGTCTTGACATTAGGTACTTTCTGTCTACCCTGCTATGCGGGATAAAAACGTGAAGCTAAAAAAAAAATATACTTTACAGTATCTGTTACGACCAAGCAATTACGAGAAAAAAAGATATATTAATATAACACGTCAATATCTATGGTATGTTATATAAAGTTACTTAAGACACATATACTGCAATGCGGTCTTTGCCTTTTATTCGTATTGTAACTACGACAATGCATCGAAAGCAGTTCACGAGTTCTTGTGTACATTTAGATTCACACGAAATTCTTTTTATTAAATCACAACCTCGCGTAATGTATTGTTCATTGATAAGTCTTTGAATAAATATAATTATATATTATATTCCATCGATCCTAATTATTTTAATTTTCAGAAATATATAGGTGAAAAATGACTTAATTGGTAAATCTGCTCGCAGGTTCCTCAACTTCGGAGGGTCGGCTTCAGCGTCGGGGGGCGGCTCTGGCAACTTCCTCTTTGACATCGTGCGAGTATGTATAAAATAAACCGATAATTTACTACACTTTCCTTGATCTTTCAACTACTTATTCTCTATCACCTCATCCATTCTTGTTTTACTTGCCTTGTTCCCATCGTATTCACTACAATAGTCGTACACCTAATGGGTCATTACGTACATGACGCTACTCACTCACCACTCGCCAACTAGCGACGTATGAGAGATGTAAGCATGTTTGCGAGCGTGAAGGATTCGTGTTGCAGCGTCCCGCAGAGGTGGTAGCGCGAGCAGCTGGCAGCGCGTTCCGTTTATTCGCCGGCACGGACTCTCTAAACGTGGGGCTCACCGCCTCCCACTCGGCCACCCTGGACCCTAACGGCGTACCACAAGTACACTACATACTTTGCACAATGTAGACTTAGACACTTACACATTAGTATTGGGATAGATGGAGTCGCCGAGACGTCGTCATACATGTTCTGTAGCATAGTTCGTCTTAGAGTATTCTAGTCATATTCACATGATCATACTCATTTTCATCCTGTTCCTATATATTTATTTTTATTTTCGCTTTTATTTTTAACGTAACACAATATATGTTTTATAGATTGCACTATTAATTTAATACTAACCACAACCTGTAGAAAATTTAAAGTAATTTTAAATATAGTAAAGTAAAATGTAGTAATATACCGTAAATATCAAATGACTATACGTAAAATATATTTCAAAATAATTTTGTGTGATTGCAGCTCGTAGCGGGATCTTCTTCCGGTGGTTCAAGTGGTGACGCCGGCGCAGCGGAAGGCGAGGACAACGGCGCCGCAAAGGGCGACAACCTGACGGAGGGCGTCCCCGGCCCCATCACGCGCCTGTTCATCATCGCCAACCGCGGCATCGCCAACCTCATCCAGGACCTAATCCTGCGTATCGCGCAAACCTCCGAGAGGATAGTCAACTTCAAAGCACGATTGATTACCTCTATCATTTAATGCGTGCGCGCTTAGAATAATGACGAGAGGCTTCGGTCTTCGCGCTCTCGTTTCCCGACTCGGACATTAATAAATAAAATCGATTCAGGCGCCTTTTGTGAAGCTAAATTTCATCCGAGTCGTGATACGAGCACCGTCGAGTGGACCGCAGAGTGTTATCGCGGAGAGCACTCCCGCTACTTGACTGAACACGAAAATATTAAGTCAGATGCTTTCAATTGTTACGATGGTATCGGTTGAAAGAAAAATATATTTTGTATCAGAGCCGCAACAAATATTAACGAAAATCATGAAATAAACGTCTTACGTACAGATTAGGCTTATATTTTCTGGCGCTCTTATATAAGCACTCATGATATTCATCTTTCACATCTCGTGTCGTGTACAAAATGTATATTCGTATTTAAGTCATGAATGTTTCACAATTATTTATTTATGAAGTCTCTCCTTTGAATAAACGAATATATTCATAATCATATCGTCGCCTACTTTCACTCGTGTCTCTCTCCGTCGCGCGCCGGCCTCGCACCGGCGGTCGCGTCGGAGCTTCAGTCGCCGCAGAACCTGCAAGAGCTGTATTTTATATTAAGAATGTGGTAGAGGGTAGTTTAATTTAGAAGCTTTTAGCGAATCAGTCTCCGCTTTTGGTCGACGAAGCAATTCCAACTGTATTTATTTATGTGGCTTGGCTTCCTTGGGCGGCGAGTGGTTTGCTGTCTACTTACGCTAGCGGCCGTTGTGGGTTCTGCGCTGGCGCAGCAGCGCTGCACACTATGCAGTGTGATGTTTTTGTGTGCACTTAAGTGGAGAGTGCGCCGCGTCTCGCAGTACTACTAATAGTGTAGGTCATTGAGGCGGCAGCGCCGTCTTGCTCAAGCTTTTTATATGTGACAATAATTTCGGTTCGTTTTTACGTTTGTAAATATGTATTATAGCGGAATTTATGTAAAATAAATGATTAGTAAATAGTTATATATGTTTTTTATATTATTGTTTTCTTAACATCTGTATATAATACCTAATTTTAACCCTTATAATATGCATATTACACATGGCACATCGGTTTCATTTGAAAATTTAAAATTAGTATTAAAATAACTATTAATTTGTATTAAGTTTATTGTTACACATTTTCTGAAAATAAAAATGGAATAATGAAAATGTCTTTGCCATCATGAAATAATGAACAAAATATATTGACTTTAAAATCTATTTTTTTCTCAAAAATCAAACTTACATTAAATCAAAATTCAAGAGGCATTATAAAAATCTAAACATCTATTTAGTGATTAAAAATAATTTTATTTATCTCATTGTTAACACAATTGTTATTTATAAAGTGTATTAATTATGAATTATAATCAACTGTTAAATAATCAGGAATAATTATTAAGAAAAGAATCTACTAGTTTAGCCACACAGCCCACACAGCAATGTCGCCTTGAAAACTTTGTAGACACTCGCGGGAGACGAGTGCGGGACTCCTGTTTGATGAAAGCGCCAACCTCCACGTTATTCCTGATTGATGCTCTTTTTATTTCACTAAGAGGTGGATCTAATTTAGTAGCGCGCGCGATTTGATAAGTGCGCAGGGTAAATTTCATTTCCAAACGCGAAATACAAATATCTCAGGTCTTTAACAAAAATATTTCTAAAAACATTGCATTTTTTAATCCAAGAAATAAAAATTATGAAATTTATTTTTATATTTTTGATAGCCAACAAAAAGGAAAAAACATTATTACATTTTTATGTCACTAATTTGTCAATATAAAAAGTTTGCGTAATCATAAATCAAAACACACTAGTTACATTATTTTTACGATATCATTTTATGAGCTAGTATAATAAGTTTAAATAAAATGTGGATAAAAACTTATTGAATCTCTTCAAGATATATTTCTATTTTGAATACTAAAATGTGATGTATAACTTGTAGTATAGAACAGCCATTTTTATTAGCGGCCAATCAAGTATGAATGTAAAACTATAAAAACTAATATAAGTTTTAGAAGAAAAATCTAGGGAATAACATATGAAGAATAAAAAGACATTCAAAAATAAAGAAGCTCACGGCTTAAACAATTGATGTATTTCGAAGTAATTTTGTTTAATAAATATGTCCCTGTAGATACAGTCACAGGGACATACTTATTAAACAAAATATTTTTCCTTTATAGAAATAGAATATTGTTCCTTTTTTAGATATATTTGTAGATAGAACAATATTTTATCTGTTCTTTATTTTATCGCTAATAGGCGTGTCAGTTGAACATAACTAAATCCACCAGTTCTACGTAGAACGGACCAATGTATTGTCATGTGTCAAAGCTAAAATAGTGACAACTGACACAAGCGAAACCTTTTATATTTTCTTTCGTTGATTAATAAGCAAACTTTACATTTTTGAAAGCTACAACTAAAGAACTTAACTGATGTTACTTTATATATCGGATAAAGTGGTATATAAATATTAGATACATTTAAAATTTTATTTCGACTAGTAAACGCGGTCTTAAAAGTAATCTACGTATGAAAGAGATGTAGTGTAGATTTAATGAGAAACAACAAAATGGCTTTGTACGAAGGGATTGCTCTTATCCAAGAAAAACAGGCGGTAGTCTTGGATTTGGGCACTGATTACACAAAGTAAGTTCATACTGACTTAAATTGGCAATATATCCGATTGATGACTCATCCGTCTACATCAACTTAATTATTACTTATTTATTTGATTTAATGCTTAATAATTATAGTTAATAATAAAAAAAGAAATTTATTTTATATTAGAAATATTAGTAATAAAAATAGATTTACCTATAAGCTTTTGTCATAAATTCTTCATACATTTACAGATTTGGTTTCACTGGTGAAGCTGCACCACGTTGTATTATTCCTTCCCAATACTGGTGCACAACTGACAGAAGATTTAAACGAGTGTATGATTATAAAAATGAAGAGGAGCTATATGACAATCTTGTTCATATGTTGCATTTACTTTACTTTAGGTAATTTTCCTTTTCATTTCATTAGATGAATCCTTTTAGGTATAATCATAACACATTTTTAAGAATGAGTTTAACATTCCAGACATGTTCTTGTAAATCCCAAAGAGCGGAAAGTTGTAGTTGTGGAGTCTCTTCTGACACCAACTCTGTTCCGTGAAACACTGGCTAAGGTGCTCTTCTTACATTATGAGGTAATAATGAAGGAAAAAAAACAAGAATTGCAAATCTTAGATAATATTATTTTAAGTCCCATTAAATACAAATACAAACACAATAATAACAGGGGTATATACTCCATCACTTTTTGAAAAAAAACTAAAAAATTTTTGAAAAAACCTAAAAAAATTTTGAAAAAACCTAAAAAATTTTATACATTTTTTCAAAAATGTTTTATAATCTAAGTGTGAAATAACTCTTTAAAAATAGTAAATATTAAAATAAAATAGCAATCTCTCTAGTTAAACAATTATTTCTTAGTAATCTTTGTGTTGTAGAAATTTGTTAAAATCTCTCTAGATGCAACATAAATAACTTGTAACAAACATAAAAAATTCGACGCAGTTGGTAGTAGAATGCATGGCTTGAATGATTATATTGATTAAATTAAATGAAAATCGAACCCAGAACCCATTGTGTATCCAGTGAGATGCTGTTCCACTGTACTACCTTACTTTACACAGTTCTGGGCCCATCACATGTGAAGTCTATAAAAGGTCAATATATAAATTATAACACATCTTGAACAGTTTGTTCTTAAATCTGAGGCGTTATATTTAATTTTTTTTTTTTTTATTTTCAATAAAATTATTTGATAGATATATAGATAGTATTTAAAGTGTTGTACATTATTATGGTGTATTCCAACTGGGCAGGTGTCAGGAGTGATGTGGGCGGACAGTCCGCGCATGTGTGCTCTGACGCTGGGAGCGCCCATAGTACTTGTCATCTCCATAGGAGCTTTGGAGACCGAGGTTGTTGCTGGTAAGCATTGTATAGGTTTCCTTGTTTTATATTACTTACATTACAACTTTAACATACTTATACTAACATAAATATTATACATTTCTAATGATAGAGAATTGAATTACTGTTTTTTTAATTAAATATGTATCAATTTAAATATTATAAATATGTAGCTTAATGCTTTCTCCAGCACAGCAAGGTACGCTTAAAGAACCTAGTGTGAAGACAGTTTAACATCACGCTTTATGGCAGAGCCGGGAAATGAAAATAATTTTAATATGTTATTTTTTCCAGTTGAAAACCCAAATGGCAATGATTATTAGAGTTGCACGCAAATGGACACCAATTTAAATATATAATAAGTAAAACAACATATTATGACTTAAACTAGAACCAGAGAAAGACGTTAGATAACAATGAATACTAAGATTTTGAAAAATCAGTTAGTTAGCTTGTAGAAACGAAAAATTATAAGCCCTTTGCGTCGGCTTAGAGGGCCATAAACTATTTCTATGTATTGTTTTTAGCAGCAAATAATAATGGCTTTTATTATGTATCAAAACACTTCAAAATAAGTAAGTTGATGTACAATGTGTGCCAGACTTCCTAATCTCGTAATTAACCTTATGGTATATACTTACTTACGCCAAGTACTTCCAAGAATCACTACAAACGAACAGAAGATACTGAACAAACTTCAAATATCTTCGACTTATAATTATCTTTTGGTACCTGTTCTGTTTATTACAATCTGTCTCCTTTACTATGACATTCAGGAGTGTGGGGTTGTTGTCGGCACTTTCGGTATGCCACCAGCATCACATCCTCTACATTCGTTTTTTTTACTGTGGCTAGATTATCTCTTGTTGCGTTCTGCGTTTCAATCGACGTGTTCCGCTGTGTTCTTTTATCAAAGATTGGTCCAAAGTGTTTGGGTGGTTTTTTATGCGTTTCTTGTAAGATTTAGTGTATCATTCAATTTCCTGCTTCCCTGTGGGCATTTTTACATCATAGTGTGATAATAGTTCTTTAGGAACTAATCACGCAGCGTTTGTTATCATGCGAAATATTTTGTATTGGAACCTCTATTATTTCTATATTACAATATGACGCGGTATCCCAAAATTATATCCCGTACGTCCAGATAGTCCAAGGTATTTTACTTGATCTGCTTGTGGAATATTTCTTCCATTCAAGTGACTGGGGGAAAATTGACTCTCCTCAATGTGAATGTAACATTTACTGACTTAGCCTCGTTTGCTTTTATCCGAATTTTTTTGAGCCATTGGGATATGTTGTTAAGTTGCCTTTGCAGTATTTCTGATGCCGTTATTAGATCGGTATGTGAGAATAATATAGCGGTATCGTCGGCAAATATGCCAGTGGTTAAAAATTGAGATGTGGGTAGATCTGCAGTGAAAATTAAGTAAGGAATGGATCTAAATACGCTACCCTGGGGGACTCCTGCCTTAATGTGTGATAATATGGTTATAACTTCGCCATTTTCAACAATAAGGTGACGCTGATACAAAAAAGATTTTAGAATTTCATATAAATATTCGGGTAAAGTGTTTTTGATTTTATATAGTAGACCCGATGGTCTAGCCCGATCGCTAGCGATATATCCAGGACTGTCGTTAACCTATGCACTTGGTCGGTAGTGACGTGTTTATTACGAAATCAGATCTGGCCTGACCAAGGTATCAATTTCTGGTTCCTCTAGCTTTATAATATTAATATAAATTAATATAAATTTTATATATATTAATATAAATTTTAATGAACTACTGACACGTTCTGTATCTTTTTTTTTCTTATTATCATTTATTTTTTATTTAAAACTAAAGATCTATATTTACACTTAAGCGAATTCTTGACACGTTTATATAAATTATTTGTCTTATTGAACATAGTAAACGAAGCATATTTTAAATAATGAAGATTTAATCTGGATTTACGTTTGAGGGATTTGGCGGAAAAAAAGAATGACCGCTATGGTGGAGGACGTGACCGCCTGGCTCCTACCTTTTATGGCCATTCTTATATTGTATTCCACTGTACCTTTTGTCGTTGTCTTCATTGTATTCCGGGTTACCCTTCTGACCGCGTTATCTTCGGCATCACTGTAGTAGGTGAAGCTGTTCGTGTGACGTGAAAATGCAACTCCAGCATGGGAAACGCTATCATAGAGCTGCAATTTTACTGATTTACAGTTTACTACAACAGGGGTAGCGCTGGTCAGACGCTGAGCTTCATGGATTGTTAGTACTTTGACCCTGTCTCTACTCCCCAACCTTGGCTGATCGAAGATTCTTTCTCCTCTTGATTAAAAGTAAGATAGATGGTATCTCTCAGATCTTTCGGAACTGGTGTTGTCTTGATATTTTTTAAAGAAAGGGAGTGTATTACTTTTTTCGACGAGTACATACCGGGGCATATCTCTGGCATGGCGTAGGAGATGTCCATGAGATTTCTATGAGTACACAAACGATCCTGCGTGATGATGTGGATACCTGGTTGTCTGTACATTTTGAAGAGACAGATCTCGGTCTATATAGGGATAATTGACATCCATTGACATTGACATTCATTTCGTGCTCCGTTTGACAACATTGAGGCCATCGTGCGGATTTGCTGTATACCAGATTCCCTACACGCACTGACAACCTCTGTCATTGTCCTCTAGCTTAGATAGTATACGTTGAAGCAGTGGTGATTCGTATAATTTTCATGGGATTGGTAGCAGACTTATTGGTCTATATGAGTTTGCTGGAAGGAAAGGAATTTTTTACATACTTTTTTAAACATGTAGGCATAATTATTACTCTGCGTGTTGTGCATTTCATTAAGTTGTATCGTTATGTGATTTAGTGGTGCACGGCAGCCCGGTGCTGCAGGCGATGCAGACGGCGCCGCTGGGCGCGCGCGCCGTGCTGGCCGAGCTGGCGCGCCTCCTCGACCGCGACCACGGGGAGGAGCTGCGTCTGCCGCACCACGTGCTCGAGGACATCGCGGGTAACGTGCGGCTGTCCCGCGTCACGTCTTAAATATACAATTCACGTTTAGTAGTTGCGACATCCGAATTGAAAATGTTTGGTATAATATATATTATACCAAACATTTTCAATTCGGATGACGCGTCGATCATTTAATATGTAGTACTTCCTTTCAGTGCGGGCGTGCTTCGTGCCGGGGCGCGCGCGCGCGCTGCAGCTGGCGGCGGCGGAGGAGGGCGGGCCGCGCGTGCCGCCCGCGCGCGCCTGCGCCTACGCGCGCCCCGACCGCACGCTGACGGTGAGCGGCGCCGCGCGCGAGCTGGCCGCCGAGCCGCTGTTCGCGCGCGACAACGAGCTGGCCTCGCTGCCGGACGCCGTGCTGCAGTGCCTGGCGCGCAGCCCCGTGGACGCGCGCCGCGAGCTCGCGCGCAATGTGCTGGTGACGGGGGGCGGCGCCGCGCTGCCCGGCCTCAAGGCGCGCCTGGCGCACGAGCTGCGCCACCTCGTCACGCTACCTCCCTACTGCGACAAGCTGAGCGTGGCGGAGTTCCGGTTCCACGCGGCGCCGGCGCACGACAACAGCGCGGCGTGGGTGGGCGGCGCGCTGTGCGGCGCGGCGGACGGCGGCGCGCGCGCGCTGTCGCGGGACGTGTACGCGCGCGCGCGGCGCCTGCGCGACTGGCCCTGCCTGCTGCACTGCACGCCGCCGCAGCACCCGCACTGGGCGCTCGCCGCCGAGTGACGTCACACGACAATACATAATAAATTATTACTTTAATTATATCTATTCACCCTTTAATTTATTGAGCTCCCTGAACCTCTCCTGTATTGCGAAAGAGATATACAAATTAAAATGAAATGAAAACAACTACCAGTTTTTCTTTTAAAATTCAACCATAATTTTTTGTATTTATTGATCATGAACCTTTCGGATACCGTTTTTATTTACATCAGCTGTAACAGTTTACATTTCACTTTTTTTATATTTTGATTTCTTTACGTTGAGTGGCGGAACTCAACGTCGCCCTTTGTCTTACCAAAGCGAGGAAATAAAAATAATTTAAATATAATCCTTCCTCCGAGTGGGAATCAAACCCACGGCCGATCGTGTTTACAATCAGACGTGGCCAACGTCACGCTGAGACTACAGCTGGTAGTAAAACACATGGCTTAGCGGTCAGAGCGCTTGGACGGTATCCAAGAGGCGCGACTTCGAATCCCGCTGCGTTCAAATTTTTATACGTTTTTTCAAAAATGTTTTCTAATCCTAGTTGTGGAACACTACACTTTAAAAATAGTAAATAAGGAAGAAGCTATTTAATTGTTCAAAATGATTGCATCGTGTTCTGCTGTAAAGTGCCACGGAGAGCACCGACACCTTACCATAATGGCAAAGGTATATTTAATGTTAGTGCAAGAATCTCTCAACATCTCTCAACTTAACGAGTTTCTGATACTATCCGTTTAATAGTTTTATTCAAAAGTCATAAGTTTTGTACGAACCGCGTAGAACTTTTGCCGTATTTTTTTTTATTACAGCTTCACGCTTTTATCCCGCGTAGCAGGGTAGACAGAAAGTACCTAGTGTCAAGACACTCCGTACTTCACTTTCCACCGAATCCGAGACATTGCGTGTTGAGTGGTGAAACTCAACGCCGGACTTTGTCTTTAACCAGAGTGAGGAAGTGAAAATAATTTAAATATAACCACTCCCCCGAGTGGGAATCGAACCCACAACCGATTGCATTTACAGTCAAATGCTGTCCCACTTCGCCACGACCAGCCTCAATTTTTTTAATTTGTAGCATGGGTAATCCTCGTATACAGTACTTTTTGTGGCAATAATTGTCTTTATATGAAATTCATCTTACCAAATTTCTACGTAAATTAATCAGTACAATATAAACAAAACTCGAGATTTAGGAATATACGTACAACGTCAGGAGACAATATAAACGAATTATATAGTCTCTCTCTTCCTAACTATGGTCCCACATGGTGGTGGGGTCAGCTGTCTCTATTGTTATCGTCCACGTTCTGTTAGACAGTATTCGACAAACATATATGACCGTTCAGATCTCCGCCTCATAAAATGGTTTCTTTTGAGGTTAATTGTTGTAAGTGTCCTTCCAGATGGACAACTCTGGAATGTGTCCTTCTCGTCTTTACCACAACCTTGTTGGGGAGCACAAGCCGATATCACATAAACGATTTCTTCTTTAACCAGTTCTTTAAGAGACATCATTCCATCATCAACTCTAACTACCCCCAGGATGTTATCGACATGTTCGGCTTTAACAGTGAATGCTACGCCATATCCTCCGTGTCTTGCATCCATATACATGGTTTTACCTCTTCGATGCTTCGGGCTTTGAAAACGGTCTGTCTGGTTTCTTGCAAGCAAGCGAAATCTACCTTCCCACTGTTAAAAAGGATAGCAAGTTCTTTGGTCCTTCCAGTTACGGTTACAATATTTAAAGTAGTGCAGCGGAATTTAACTTAATTTTAATGAGAACAGTACTAATACTACATACCACGAATTATAAATGATTATTAAATTAATACGTATTATAGATAGAGTAATTTCCTTTTTTTACTAATGTCTTTCAAATCTATTTGAATATTCCTCATTCTTATACACTATGGTCTTACCTCAATTACGTGGATACTCTGTGCTGTATAAATAATAATTTTGAGTCTGTAATCCTAAATGACTTGTCAAGTTGTCATATTATCAGGCCGATAGTAAAAAATATTAATACGAATAAATTTTATAATTTTTAGTTGTTAGATTGTTAAAATGGCTGAAATAAAAATAGTCGCAGCAAGTATAGTCAACTTTTTAAAACAACAACTAGAAACGGACACGCTTAGTGTCGACTCCCGTGAGAGCGTCGAGGTTGGTGTACAGTGCATTGAAACTGCTTTCGAGTTGACACCGGACGAACTCTCTAAAGGTGTGGACCTTCTGCAGCTCGTGCGACAGCAGAGCGGCGGAGTCCCCCCTGCGGATCGCGCCGAGGCGGAGAAGTTGAAAAATGAAGGGAATGAATTTATGAAAGCGAACTCTCATCGCGAGGCTCTCGACAGATACACTCGCGCTATCCAATTGGATTCACAAAACGCAGTTTATTTCTGCAACCGAGCGGCGGCGCACTTCAGGCTGGAGGAGCACGAGTCGGCGGTGGCGGACTGCATGGCGGCGCTCGCTCTGCAGCCCAACTACGGCAAGGCGCACGGTCGCCTTGGCATCGCCCTTACTGCTCTCGATCGGCACGTAGAGGCCCGCGCTGCCTTCGCGCGCGCCGCGCAGCTAGAGCCCGACAACGAGTCCTATAAACAAAATCTGCGTCTGGCCGAGGAGCGCGTCGCTCAGCGCGGAGACCGGAGGCAATTAGATCTTGGCGGTCTGCTTCAGAATCCTGCTTTACTCAACATGGCGACAGAAATGCTTTCCGACCCAAACATGCAAAATTTGATCTCTGGGCTGATGAACACAGCGGCGCCAACTCCGGCGGCTGCCAACGGCGCAGGCGGCATGAATGTGCTGCTGGAGGCAGGGCAGGCTCTCGCACAGCACATGCAGAGTGCTAACCCCGACTTGGTGGAGCAACTGAGGAGGCAGATGCGTCCCCCGGGGCCTGGTGGCAACCCTCCTCCCACATCACAGTAAATTGACAAAGAACATTGTCCTCGTTCTGCAGGATTATCTCTGAAGCAGAGTCAGTAACCTTATATTTATATTATGAATATGAAAGATTATCTTTTTAAATTGTACATTGTGCTGTGAAAAATATATTCTTGCTATGACTGGTACTCACTACTTTCTTCTTGAATCTACTTATTTTGTTGCCACAAAATTTTGAGCCCCGTGTGTTTAATGTTTTTGTCAAGAAATTTTATTTTGAGGATTGTTTAGATAAGATGAATTTTGTTTAAACCATAAATTTGTATACTTTTATCAATAGCTAGGAGCATATGAAAATGTACAGGTGTTGGCGGCGGGGCACCACGGTGAGGGCACCGCACTGCTCCGTGAAACATGCAATGTTATATTTAGGATACACATGAATGTTATATTAGTGTTACATGGAGGATGTCTCCATTACCTAAATATACAACTTAGGATTAATTCATTGGTAAATAAAATACTTGGAAAATATTAATTGAACTTATTTAAAGAGTACATACCAGGTAACAGTCAGCACTGGGTAAAACAGTACAAAAAAAATACATAAAGATTGTTTCTTAATTATTTATTACACTCTGTGTATAATTTAGGATAAATACATTTACATATTATTTAATGTTTATGTACACACAGTAGCAAATGTAAAAATATTATATACGCCTGTGCAGTGCAGGCTTCCTTCCCAAAAATGTTACATCAAAAACTTCATAATATTTACATAGACGTCTCCCCGGAGGCCGGGGCCCTGACTCCTGCGGAAGCTTCAGACATAGTGTAAACACAGCGAAGGCACTCAACAATGGAATCTAAAGATAATGCTGCCTCGGACATAAGCGGGGACAAGTAAGTACACAGAGAAGTTGATATCTTTGTTTGCTTTTATTGACAACTATCTACAATACAAAATTTTGTAACTCTAGGGGAATCACTAGTAGGAACAACTTATGATAATTTTTAAACATAATATGTCAGTGAGGAGGAGCAGCATAGCACGCGACTTACATATATTTATATGATAATTATAATTTATGTACTTAAAAATATAAAGAAGAAAAATAATTTGATATTTCACGTATAGAACTCTCAAGCACCGAACGATCGCGTCCAATAAATTAAATAGTAAAGCTACACTTTAAAAATGTAATAACAATAAAAGATTTAAACTAAGCGGCTTGAACATTACATGACATAATTGTTAGGGTTTGCAACACCCTGCGGGCCGCCCTCCGCCCTCCGCCCGCCGCCCGCCGCCACAAACACAATTGTAAACAGCATTCCAAACTAATGTTAGTTACTTAGCAAATAAAAAGATGCAAAAATAGTTTCAAAAACCTTATTGTTACATACAAAGTATTACACATGTGGGCCGTGAGTGCGTGCGCGGCGCGCGGCGGCGCTGCATCCGACCGACTTGGTCCGCGCGCGATTTGTTTAGACTTTATTATGAAATTAAAAACACACATGGAATCCCCCATTTCAATATAGAGTTACGTAAGAAATATGTACAATTTAGACTTCCCTTAATAAACAAACTGGAAAATATCATTTAAAATATACAACAATAAGTAATATTTTAAATTAAACCGTTTTAAACGGATTATTCGCGTAAATTTTGGTATAAGTTTTTAAACCCACATTTCGAAGACTACCAATAGTCCGTGGTCACAGGTACACCACTGCAGTCTAAATTTCAAAAATGTATTTTCTAATACCAAAATATATGCGGTTATTTTCGTTTACAACAGCTTTATTAAAATGTGTAAAAATTGCGTTAAAAAATCAAAGATGTTATAGTAAACAACATATGGAGTTCGTCAGTCAGTGCAGTTGTTTGCGCGTGTGTGGGTGTGGGGTGTGGGGGGCAGAGGGTGGTTAGTTGCGCTTGGAGGGCGGCACGAGGTGGGGGGGCAGCTCGGAGGGCAGGTCGTGACCGTCGATCTTGACGCGTATGAGGTGCATCGCGAGCGCGAACTCCTCCTCGTCGAGGAAGCCGTCCTTGTCGATGTCAGACAGCTTCCATATCTTGCCGAGCACCGAGTTCGGTAACTTTGATTTCACCATCTCCGTTTTCGCAGCTGTTGGATAAAAATAAACTAAGTTTGTGTAAACACAATGTGTAATGGAATTTATTTAGTTATTGAAGACTCCAGTCTTATGAGATAAATTAATTATTGTAACATTATATATTATTCCGGCAACAAAGCGTTTGTGCCCTCCCAGTTCTAGCTCTTAAACCTCATAGACTCGGAAAATATAATATTTCCACTAACTATACATTTTTTCAGACTAAAACACAAATGTTTGCCAGATCCAGTTCTTTACTAAAGGAAACTTCTTTTATGTATATATAAAACATATTTTATCAACTTATTTATGAAATGTCAAAATTATACATTAGAAATTGCTCAATGTAATGTATGTATTTTTTACATAATAATTATCCATGTATATCATTTCAACTTTAGCTAAATAAATGATATTAATTTTAACACGAATACTCTAAGTTGACGTTGCAACCAACCGCTCACGGTCGCACGCCATCGACTGTTTGCTCACTTCACCAATACAATTATATTATTTTACTTTTAAGTTACTCTTAATCATGAATTCACATTAAACTACTAACACATAAATAGTTCAAATTCAAAATTATTTCATATAAAATAAATAAGCACTAATTACAAAAGCACGAACAGGCAAGGCTTGCTAGTAACCAAAGCGATACTGAGGACACTGACGAGGAGCATAGTATATACCTATATATGTAACTAATTCGAATTCCTTTGCTTCTTAGATGTTAGGACTGAGTATTAAGACAGCATAAAAGTATTTTAAATGAAACTTTTAAAAGTTGATTCATTTAAAATAGTTTTAAAAATCGCAAAAATCAAAGGTCTTATTAGCTTAAGAGTAATTAAATATTTTCATCCTGAAGGGAAGACGCAAAGTATTTAAAAATATAAACGAGATTTTGGCTTTGGAACAACTGGAAAACCGACTTGATTTGAACTGTTTCTTCTTCAACGCCAAATGTCAATTCTTTGGCTCTCTCCACCCAAGTGCGAGGAGTACGCGCCACGTTGAACTCTATGTACAGTTGTCCAGTAAAAATATACACCAAGCAGATAAACATGCATTCCGTCGCTATCGTTATCGTTATCAAATTCAACACTAATAAAAATATAAATTTTATTGAAAGTAGCAATTTTTGTATAATGCCTTTTGTCTTATTGATTTCTTTTGACGCTAAATTTAAGTTAGGATTCACTTTGGGACAGAGATCGTCAGAGCTCTCTCTGTCGTTTCTATTTCCTATGTAAGTTTCAGATCTACTCTCTAAGCCAACTTCACTGTCGCCCTGAGCCTCGTCTAAAGTGTCGTTGATAGTGTGTATCGACAGAGCGGGCGACAAGCTGCCGTCACCGCCCAGAGAGGACTCGTTTAGTAAGAATTGCGAAATAGTACCACAGTTTTGTGTGGCGAGCGTCAACACATCCGCGACCTTATCGAAACTATTCCCCTCTTCTCTTTGTTGGGGGTTTTTAAGGAGCATGCACAGTTCAGTTAGTTGGGAGCAGTTGTGTGTGGCGGCGAGCAGCGCCTGCACGGCCGAGTCGACTGTGAGCGCGTGTCGCAGTTGTGGGTGTACTGTCAGCACTCTCGCGAGAGTGACCGCGCGAGTTCCCTTACCGGCTCCGGTGACTTTTCCGTCAATGGGGTTCAGAGACTGGAAGATTTGGTCGTAGTGGGGTTTCTCCTTGCTGCAGATCCACTCGGGGTCTCCATGGCCGGCGTCGACGCCTTCGCCCCGCCCGTAGCCGAACGGAGACACTTGGTCTTCTACACCTTCAAACGCACCACCTGGAATATTTAAGCGATTTGTTTTAATACAAAACATCTTGATAGGATAATTAGGAAAATATACTTTATAGATCTAATGTATTTAAGCTGAACTTATAAAAACACATTAAAGGAACTCATTTACGAGTACTATGTAGTACGTACAAACAGAAGTACAAGATGCTTACACTAGACGACAGCAAGTATAATTATTACTCAAATTGCCGTATACATTGGACATCAGAAAGACACTATTTAATAAATCTCCCTTGGTCGCCATGAAACACCGAACATAAAAATGTTTAGTATATTTTCATATTTAACGATGAGCGACACCACAATGTTGAGGACATGTATATCCATGGTGTTGATCAATTAGCATAGATTAGCGACCCTCGGCTCTCCTAGTACACAACGATACCTCACGTGGGCTGGTGATTCCTTGTTTAAATTTATTAGTAGATGGATGACAGGGCCTTGATCAGTACTTTTTAGAATTAAGGTATTTTTCATAATTCATAAATCCCTAGAATCACTTTATTAGTATCGATTAAATCAAAGTTTCCAGTGTTTTAGGATTTCAGAATTAAACTCTTTTCTTTTATTAGTATACTTAGATACGGATTAGAATTGTAGATAAAGAGCTCCAGCTCTCTAAAAGAGAGAGCAATAATGGTTTTCTCACTAAAGATGGAACTTAAAAACGAAGGAAAAATGTCTGAATTCGAACTGGGGTCTTTAGGTTCGGCGGAGCTCGACATCCCACCTAAGCTATTGTATATATTATACGTTATAGATAGTAACGTAAATTATCTTAATTTTGTGATGAATATTGTCGCAGTTTGTTATTGACTTAGAAGACGAATAAAATGACGTTCTCTTAAAAATTAAACTACCAAAAACTCTCAGCGTACCATTTAACATAAAAATTATTAGAGGCGGTAAGAGTCACATTATATATAACTATAATATAAAAATTAGATAGATTGATTACATTCAAATATTTTAATAAATTCGAATAAAATATTTAAAGTAAATATGTATAGTAAGTAAAACAATTAATAAAAAAAATATACGCATGACCTTTAGGAAATAATGACTTAAGGTCACAGTTTAAACATGAATCATTTGGTTGACGTTTTGTTTTGCACTGAGAATTTATTGGTATAAAATAGGCAATAAAAATATTACTAAAAGTAAATTTATCGCTATTAAATTTATTTTTAGTAATATTTTTATTGCAAAACGGTGGATAATAATTCAGGTTTCCTTCAATTCTAATTTGACAACTCACATTAATTAAAATTAGCACAATATACAAATAACTTAGTGAACAATATGTTCTCTTAATTAGTTTATTTTATATTAGTAACATTGGACCTAGATTATCCGTGACCTCTAATTGGGTGATGAGATAGATCCCTGCACCGACGCGCACCACAACTCGCAACTGATAACCGTTATCAAAGACAAGGCGAGGTCAGCGCAACTGAGCTTATGTAGCATTTGTATTTATATACTAAATTACCTGCTTTAATGACCTCTCTGAATGAATAGGATAAGTGCCGATGCCGTCGGATATTTCAATGTTGAATTTATTTTTGGTATTTATTTATAAAAATATGTTAAAATGAGAGAGCAGAGTAGAGCTCCTTTCATATTCGCTATCATCGCAAAGTGGCAGAGGAAAAAATATACGACTGCTTCTTGATATTCATCAGCAGATTTAGGTCAGCAAGTTTGTTGTGAGCAAAAACAGAAGGTCGTCACGGTGTTTCACGAATTAAATACGAGCACTTTTTATATGATATTTTAGTACTGAGTACAACTAATGTCATGGCGTTATAGTCCACTACACAAGTTTAGTGGCCAACGAGGTTTTGTTATAATAGATATAAGGTTAACTTACGGTACGGACGTTTGTGGATGGTTAGTTGAAACCCTTGATTTTTTTTATATACTATAAATTGAAAACATTTAGAATTGACGTTAAATATGTGACGTTCCTTAATTCAGAATTTGTACGATAGAACGTTAAAACGAATAACTCGTTGGGTTCCGGCGCACAATGCCAATACGAGGGGAAAGTTGAAACATAAGGATATATTATAAATTAAAATATGTATAAATATACTAAATAAAGAGTAGAGCCACGTTACAGCAACATTAAATTTGGTTACATCAGTAAGTATGTAGTACATTATCTAATCATATCACCATCAAAGATAACATAACATAGAACAAGCGCTTTGGTCGTTGATGTAATCTTCTAAAAGTTTACTATCTCACACACACACGTGTAGGTAAGTAAACGCAGCACATTCTGCTTAAGAATTCTTTGTTTATTATTAACTTGCGACCACGTACAATTGTATGCTTTCGTATAGCTCAAATGATTTTATATTTCTATTTTGCAAAAACAACTGATACCTCTAGTTTTTGAAAACGTTTAAAAAAATAATGTGTTGAAGTGAGTACAACTTAAAGTTCAAGTTTAAAATCAAATCTCATAAATAGATCACAAAGATAACATAACGTAAAAGGAGTAGAGAATGCTATATGAAGTCAGAAATGTGGTTAGGCAGCGGGAGCAGATGGAGTTACTGCATTATCAAATGTGATGGGCCGCGTATCTTGACTTGTTCTTATTTTTATGCAATGCTGGAAAATGGGAGAGGTCCCGGATGATTGACGAGACGTAGTCATCTAGCCTTTGTGTAAAGGCAAAATTTCACAGATAGACTGTGCAAGCTATAGGGCTATCAAGCAAGAATGCTAGAGAGATCCGAAAGGCTTTTATGGGAGACCCAGGGAGGATTTAAGACCTGGAAGAGGGTGCATGGATCGGGTCTTTCCTCTCCGCATGATCACGGAAAAGTTTTTGGCTGTAAACCATAAATTTTCTGTGCTTTTGTGGATTTAGAAAATGCATTTGACAGGGTTGTAAGAAAGATGTTATGGGAGATACTGCCCCGGTACAATGTGAACGGACAACTCAGCCTGTGTAAGAGGAGGAGCTGGTATGTCGCCTCAGTTTGATATTCAATCGGTTGTAAAATTTGTATTTGGACTGTTGTCTCCAAGGAGTGAAAGAAAGTGACATAGGAATGAAAGGTGGTGATTTGACAGTAAACCGTCTGTTGTACGCAGATGATGCAGTGCTAATTGCATCATCAGAATGCGACTTACAGGCATTGGTCACCACTCAGAAAGAAGGGTGTGAAAGTAATGGTCTAATGATCCCGAATGTGAGTAAAACGAAGATTCTAATATTTGAAAGAGACGATGAAAGAACGAAATGTGAGATTAGGTTTGATAGAAAGACATTAGAACAAGTGAATGAGGCGGTATATCTGGGAAGTATGTTTAGTAGAGATAGAAGATACGAAATGGATGTGGAAAGGCGTAAAAACACTCCATTTAATATATTATAGTTACTAATAATCGTTTCTAGTGTTCTATATACACGCGCGTCACAACCACGGTACGGCAACCCGGCGGCTGGAGGTCGACTCTGACACGCGTAGAGGTATTCATTTTCTGTGATTGATGTCGATCAACTAATTATCTGTTATGTTTACGTTATGTTCAATTTCAAATATCATCAACTACATAAATAGGACCGATATACAATTGCTATTAATTAGGTGACAAACTGTTAACGGGCATAGTGCACGAGTGTTCATATACTTTTGTATATAAAATATCTGGAGCAGCGAGAGAGCGGATCAAAAAAATGTAAGGAATACTTACTTTCACAATTTATCAAGGGTGTGGTATTTGATAGTAACAAGACGTCAATTTGACAGTCATATCCATAGATAAAGGCTAAGGACTATTGCAAGTGGCTCAGTGTTCCCTCCGCTTCGTTTCCTACTATAAAGTAGCATAGTATACTTATGTATTGCAGAACTTGACTATTTGATGTATATAAATAAAGTAAGATAAAATAATGTTATGTATATTGAGAATGTTTTTTTTTTCTTTTCCAAGTTATATGTAAAATATAAGCTAATTTATAATTGTATGTGGTAAATTACTTTTTATATACAAACATAATCGGAGAATAATGATCCTCATACTTTTGTTCGTATTATAAGCAGGTATAGGTCGTCGCCCACTGCTCGGCATTCCGTCTGGGACCGGGATGCACGCTATGATTACGCGTTATTACCAATTGTATGATATGGCTTAGAGTATGTGAAGACAATAGCATTCACTTGTGCATAAACAGGCATTGCAATGTTGATTTACAATAGTATAAATTTATTTTCACTATTATTTATTCGAATGTTATTAGCAACTATAACAACACAAGGGAAATATCGAAGTTGATTTATAAAAATGCAAACGGTGCAATTCTTAGATTGGTGTTCATGTAATTAGGTGAAAATTACGAAAATAAAAGTCGCTAATGAATAAGTGTTCTACATTACATGCAAATTGTTATAATAGCATCGATTGCGGAGTTCCAGCAATCAAGGCGAACATTGCGTTATTTGTTGCAAACAGAATTAAATTACAAAGTATTACTTAATAAATAAAAAAAATAGAAATTATTCTGTTTTAAAAGTTATTTGGATATAATTGCAACTTATATTCAAATACATATTCGTTTCGTAACATTTCTATGAAGCTTTGCGTATTTAATTAAATCTTGATTTTCAACATGTAGTAGATACATCGCGTTTACAACAACCAAAATGTCATATTGCGTGTGAGAGAGGATAATTCTGGAAAAATACAGTACACAGGAGATATAGTGTAATGCACGAGTTGGGAGTCGCGTAATACTAGTGAGGAGTGAGCAATCTAGATCGTATGGACGCGTCGTCGATACAGTGAAAGTGTAGGAAGCGAGCGACGCGCGACGCGTGCACCACTGTGTTCTGTGCAGTCACTAGTGGCTGAGTGCATGACACACACTAGATAGTGTCTGTTTTGGCATGTGTACGCTTTCAGCTTCTTTGGGGAAACAAAACTATTAAACATATGCGATTCTACATATAATTATTTATTATTCTTAATGACTTGAAGTCTTTATATATAATTTAAACATTTAAGTTCCCTACTTTGCAATGCGTTCTGCCACAGTGCACAGTGCACATGTACGGCAAGACCCCACTTAGTAATAAGTATCTTAGTGGGTGCACACTGTACAGTAGTCAAGTGTGAATAGATATGGAAGTGCAAATACGACTCATTAGATAACTGCTTCATTATCACAATATTAATCATTCCTGGCGTGGAGGGGCTCGTGCCTTATGTCGCGAGTACAAGTAGGTAGACGGACGCCATGACGTTGACAGCCTCAGTATTCATCAATTTCAATAAGGATTTTTATAGAATATAATGAATTAAACAAAAATAAATATTAAATGCTAATAAATTTAAGATCATCTATCATTAAATAGAAATGGTAGGGATATAATTATCACTGTAAAAATCGTCGATATTATTCATATTTACTAAAACAGAAAGTCTTAGGATAGCACAAAACAGCACGTATGTAAATACACAAGCACACTTTATGGAGTTAATGGGTACACATCGAAGTTAAGTGTAGTCTGTCGGCATGTCGCGTGTCACGTGTTGTCGGAAAAGTCAAAGAAGGTAATTGGACGAGTGCAATTTTGTCGACAGAATTGGGAATGAAGCCAAGATCCGAGCAGGATACGGGTACCTTGCGCTAAGGAGGAAGCGCATCCGTCGCCTACACGCCTGCGCGCCCGCATCCAGACACTTTGCTAAACATTGCTATTTAGTCTCACTGACCTTCGCGGACGCACAAGGCCAAGGTTGCAAGGACGACAGTTTATATGATACAAAGTAGTGATTAGTGTACATTATATAAAAAAAATGAATAAATATAAATAATATAAATAATTTGAATACCGTTTGTATCGTGTAATATGGATTTTTTATATACTTAATAAGTTAATTCATGAAATGTTAGAATTTAAAAATCAAATACAATGGACACACAAGAGCGTGGCCTATTGTACAACAGACGAGTGGCGTGGATGTGGACATTTGACCGCATTTATTACACTAAACAAAAAGAGGCCAAACAGCTCATTTAGATTTTGATGACTGATACAATACGAACGTTTCCACTACTTTGCAATGAAAGCTAGTGTCATCATAAATGCGCCAAAACAAAGGTGAGAACCAAAATTAAATAATACACTTCGAGGAATTCATTAAACATAGGTATATACTGCATATACTGCATGCTACGGCACTTTTATATAGAAGATACAGTACTACAGTTATTATAAACATAAATCAAATTAACATTTCTACATTTGTACTCAAATCTATAAAAGTAAATGAGGACGATCAATAAAAAAACAATAGGTACAGAAACGTTTGGTCTGTTAATAATAGTCTGCTATCGCCGGTTTGGGAGGCGAGGCACGCCGGCAGTGAAATGATTTCGCGGAAGTGTCCGCCGCGCGCCGCCCGAGCCTGAGTCGTTGAAAGGAAAACGATTGGAAAGTTGCGACGTAAGAGGGTAGCTCCCAACACTAGCGCGCAATTATAGACCAGATTACACTATACGTATATATTTCATATTCTTTTTATTTACAGTCAGTTTTACGCACAAATAAGATAAGCTCCATTAAGCCTAAACAAATAAAAATTTCATTAAAAATATACCAAAAAAATGATTGCAGAGCAAGTATAAAATTATGAAAATAGATTATAAATTCATAATAATTTTATAACTAATGAATATTTAATATTAAATAGCTTTAACATTTCATACCATTCTTATAATTACGACTTCATACGTAAATATAAAAAAAAAATATGAAGGAAGAAATTTATTGAGATATATATTGAGATACATATAATTTACCATGAATGTTTTACGATGTAATTAAGTAATTTATTTAGTATTTGAAAATATTATTTTATTAATAAATTACAGAAATTACCAACGTCCAACTAGGAACATCAATACGTTACTTGCGTTAATACGTTAAATATTAATATTTTAAAAGCCTATAACCGCGGCGAGAGTTGATAGATACTCTTATAAGAACTTGACCTAACTGTTTATATTCATTAAAATCGTATCTGATTATTATTTAGAATTACCGAATAAGTTGAAACAGGGATTTCATATGTTTACTAATTTCTAAACATAAGATACTATGAAAGTAATCCTCTCACGCGTCCACCGAATACAATAAACTTGCGATGAGATTTCTGTGGTTTTAGGAAGTGCGTTTTAACATCGAAAACAAAAGACACGCAAGTGTTTTCATCATCAATTCACGATCGTTTTGCAAGTCGCCCAGTGCAATACAAACAGTTCGCACGGCGCGCTGGCCCCGCAAGCCCGCCAGCCGCCTCGCACGACCGCACGGGCCACTGCCCGCTACAAACGGACCGCTGCTTGTATTGTGTGTATCGTAAGGGCATTCATTCACGCCGCTCCTAGCTCGTGGCATCACAATGAGCGTTTATAGTAGTATAAGATGATCAGTGAATATCAACATTTGAATGTATGAGATTCCTTACTTACATTATGTAAATAACGTCGATAGAATTTGTTTTATTTTATGACATTTGCAAGACAGTAGAGTCGCCAGCTGCTAAATAAGAAAGAAAACACATAATTTACTATAAGATTCGGCATTCTTTTTGAGATCTTAACAGAGTTTCTATGAGCCCTATATTAAATAACTTATGATTAATTTATTAACAGAAGTTATTCTTTCAAAATAACTTTACATGTTATACAACATTCAAGATTGAAATTATAAAAGGTCAATAGTGTATTTGATTACGTAGAGACTGTCTGGTTCCTGTATTTATCTCGTCTAATAACAGCTATGACTCAGTCAGTCCCAGCAACAAGTGTTCTGCGATATTTTTTACTACACTAAGTTCAGCTATTAAAACCTCTACTTTCTAAAGCGCACATACAAATAAGTAACGTAAGGAAGTGAAATAAAAAGCGTAATGAATAATTGAGGTTTGCTTGTGGAGAATTATTCGTCGCCCGCATTGAATACGTTTGAGGGCGACATTGACTGCAATCGGCAAGTGATAATAGAGGTGTTTGCTCCAGCAGGGGTTATTATACTATTATATAGATTGGCAGAACTTGGGAGTGTCTGGCTTACATTTTGTACTGTTTTTACTTGAACATAAATTGTATTTTTCTGTCATAACATTAACTTAAAGTATTTAAGATATTAGAAGTCACCTTGGGCAAAAAAACGTTTGTCAGATCTGTATGTGTACTTTATAATGAAATTAGTACGTGATAAGGGTTAGCGATTGTAAGTGTTACTGAGTAGTGCAGTAGGACAATAACAAAGTAGTAAAGTAAGCTAGTGATGAATCACTACGCGTCTGTTTAACAGTAAAGTACCATGGCATTCAATCTGCCTACTATATTAGTACTTAACATCTAAAGTAATAAACGTAACTATAATATTTTAATAATGATTCAGCAACTAAATATCTCTGAACATCGCGGCGAATGCTAAGAATCTATAGGAGTACGACCATTACGGATGTGTACGAGGATCTGTATGCAGCGCGGTCGGCGGTGCTAATGTCTTCCAACAACAATCCACAATGCTGTGGAAATCGAAACACATGTGTCAGCACTCACCACGCTCTGATCTATAGGAACACAATTAATATGCACATTACAATCTCACATTTTTACGTCACTACCACACTCCATATAAAAACGCAGACTAAGTTTCTACAACAATGAACTCATTTTGGTTCCATGATGTTAAGTCCTGAGTCAAAATAGTCCATTTTGAACAAATTCTTAATATTTTTAATTTTGCATTATCAAGAATTTGAAATATTAACCAATATAAACGTAGTCACTCGTATATTTGTGTGTTGTAAAAATATAACAATAACGAGTTTCATACATATTAGAGTATTTGCATAATGGAATTCAGGCCAAATTACATGGTGCTACTATAAAGGATAATCGCCGCTGTAAAAGGCGATCTGGCGTTAGATGTCATTGTGCGATATTCAGCTCGCGCGCGCCCCATATCGCACTTCCGACCACCACGCTCTGTGACTCCGATACCGGTCATCTTTTTTAGATTTCTGCACCACTGACGGGAAATTATTTACTTAACTGTTTATTGGAAATTAACGTACGGCAATCTGAGCTACTCAGGTAAATATGTACGTAACTTGGGATTTTATTCATATTGATTCATCAGTACCCACCTTTATAATATATTTTGGTAATGGTTTCAAGTGAAAATTATTTAAAAAAAAACACTAATTAATTTAATTATACTTTTTACAACACCATTTACACCTGTTAAAAGATTGGCAACCTGTCCTAGTAATAAATTCAATGTAAATTTCACCTAAACACCCACCAGAAATGGATGAGCACTTGTAAATGAAATAAACAGGTAATCCGGTCACGGTCAATACCAACTTGTCGTAGGGTAATTTCCAGAATCAGATCGCCACAAAGGGAAACCAATAGCGACATCGCGGCCGCTGCAGCACAATGCGAGTCATTGAGAGCAACTGGGGCGGCAACAAAGAGACGCGTCTGAATGGTCGCGCTGTGATGTCATGTGGGAACAATGCCCTCACCTCAATTAAATGTATATCCTGCGTACACAATCGGCACGCTGTGGACGCCCGCGACTATCGATCCGGAATTGGGGCAAGCGGACCTTATAAATGAATGAATGATTATATGTATCATCTATCGTCCGCTTTCTACTAATTATTATTAACCACTTGAATGTTTAAACGAATTGCATGAACGAATCGAGTTATTTGTAAAGCTGCATCTTAAGCAAGATTTAGATAACATAATGAAATTCTATTAAAAGGTTTTATTCATATCAGTATGTTTATAATATTTAAATTAAATAACTATTCATATATTAATCATTGTAATAAAGTAGTATGGCAATAAGCGAGCAAGTTACTCTATGAATAAATTAACTCGTGAAGTGCAGTGCCACATTATCATGTACAATAACAAACCTTGACGTGAAAATCTATTGACGACATAAAATATCTAATAAAAACAAGACAACTGTATGACAAGTACGGAGTGCGGCACTTATAGGACGAGCTAAATGACATTTGATATGTCGGTGGCAAAATGAAAACAAAGCGAAATTTAATTATAGTATGAAACGCTTTGCATAGACCTTTAGACCAAGCAATAAAGCGCGGTGCTGTGTGCGATTAAAACTGCCTTGTAATCTGTTTAGGTATTTTCTAGTAACACGATGGTAAAATAAGGTATTTTAAATATATGTAAACAATGAAATGAATAACAAAGTGATCCATGTGAAGGCAGATTCTTCAAAGTGACCGCGTCAGCAGGTTGAGTACGCGTTGTCTTAGCAATGGGTACGTTACATTTTACAGTAGTGTATGTTAGACTCATGAGTGTGTAATATTTACGTATTTATTTCATATATGTTTATGCATTCTACATTTATTTGTCATATAAACTGTAATGGCGTCAAATGTGTGCCTATGAGTGTCTGTCCGTATCATTTTCCCTTCATTTATTAATATATAAATTTATATAAAGAAATGTCATTAATTTATTTCTAAAATCCAGTCGCTGTCCGGGACCGCATCATACATTAAGCGAGTCAACTTTACACTTTGCGACACTCCCGACCCAGTTCAACAGTACGCGGTGCTTTAGTTACGTAAGCTTGTTAATTTCTAATATTTTCTTCCGGCAATTCATTTTGCGCCGAGTGTGAACAAAAAGTATAATATCCGACAGGTAATACGTATGTACTTACTTGTACATAATTCAAGTGAATTTTTTTTTTATTATATTGCATGGTACTTTAGCTTTTAAATATATTTAAAAAAAAATTATTAATAATTAAATATAATTTCTATATTTTTTCGGTAAGGCGTATTCGAATTGGGGCAGTGTAACGAATACTAGAATCGATTATAAGTACTGCATTGATATCGGCGCGGTCGCCTGCCGCCGCGCGTCGACCCGGCGAAAGTATCGGTCGCGCTCCCATTGTTAGTACCGAGTAGCGAGCAGGCCCACTTACACCGCACCGGGGTCTGTGCCACTGTTGCACTTAATCGTATATACATGAAAGTATATAACCTAACCTAACATAATAAAGCTATTAGCTTTATGAAATAATGATGGTACCTTTTATGTATAATAAACTATTCTATTTTTTATATATACAGAAAGAACGGCTTCGTGTTTGGTCACCGAACATATAATGACTTAAAAATAGGTTAGAAATAGAGAAAGTGATATTTCCACAGGTTTTTTCTGACAACTCCGCTTAAATTGATAGAAAAGGGAGTAAAATAAAAAATAGTACCTCACTGATCATGAATATGTAGTTATTGGTATTAAATTTTTCCTGCCTACCTACATGTGATTTAATCTAAATCTTTAATCTATAGAAAGTAATCAGTGAATATGTTTACATAATGGTAAGAGTTTCAATTGTGTCGTTATCAGTCGGTAGCAACATGTGTGCGTACACCGCGCACGAACTGAAATATATATACTTAAAAGAACGTCGTATCGTAACTTTCACGATCTGCACTGTGCAACTATACAATAAAACAAATTCAATAGAAAAAAACAATAACATTAACAACAATAGAACATAATTAATAATTGTAAACGAAAGTATTTATTACTTTACATAAATATTTTAAATAATTTACAATAACTAATATAAACATGATTAATATTCGTACCAGTAGTAGCAAGTATACAGGTTTACACTCTCCTTGTAGATATGATACCTATTGAGGACATAGTATTCTCAATAATGAATTTTTGGTAATTCAAATGATAAAAACATATAAATGAATCACACGGAGCAGTTCACAGACTGCCGACTGATCTAGATTGTAGACTGTCTAGGAGAGAGGAGTCGACGCAAGCGACCGACGACGCCGGTGTACACTCTAGTCGCGGCGTATTCTCGCTTTCATCATTATACCTATAGAGGTCAACTACGAGTTATGTTTATTAGAATTTATATCCATAATATAATGATCACAAGTGCACACACAACGTACAGAAATGTGGAGAGTGCCACCGCCTTGCCTGTGCAGTTATATAGTTATGTAGCAGACCGTCAGTAATGTAGTAAAATATGACACAAGCTACAACTATACCATAAATATAGCTATATTTGTCATCCGTCCGCGGCCGTCATACTGACAATCGCGAGTTATCACCCTGTGGGTGTACGGATTGGGTCACAGTATAACATTTCGCACGATATCATATTTGGCATCAATCATATTTATTAAAAAATTTTTTTTTCATTTCTATATCATTGTGTAAATTTAATAAAATATTTCAAATATATATTTTTTTTCACAATTTGAAAATAGGTAATAATTATAATGAGGTACATTCATATTCATAATTGAATTTTGAAATAATTACAGTAAATTTATTTAAATTAATTAAATTTAATTGTGAAATACGACCACAAATCAAAAGTGTAGTTTTAATAAGTAAAAAAAACAATTAAAAATAACGACAATAATATATAAGATATAAAAACATTAAATTTAATATTTGTTGATATAAATGTCACATTATGTAAGTATGTACGTAGAAGTACGAATGAAGTACTCAATATATGACGATCCACGTCTACATCCACTCCTAGTTAATGTCGTCATGTAAACGCCGTATCATGGCGCCAGGTTACAGACACTATCGATTGTCATTAATTTGATTGTGACATCATCAAAATATTCAGTGTACAGGTTATAAGTACCACCAAGGGCATTCAGGAGTAAGCTCTTTTCTTAGCATTTTTTATTAACTTGAATTGTATTTTTTTAAGCTTTAAGCTATCCCGCGTAGCAGAATGGACGACACAAAAGTAGTATTAAGACACTCCGTACTCCGCTTTGCGCCGAAATCGTGACATTGCGTAACTCAACGCCATGCTTTGTTTTACAAGAGCAAAGAAATGAAAATAGTTTAAATGCAATCATTCCCCCTAGTTACAATCGAATCTAAAACCGATCGCCTTTGCAGATAGACGCTATCCTATTACGCTATGATGATTTTGAATTGTTTAGTTTGTATATTACGTAATTAATTTATAAATTAGTTTTCTATAATGATATCTAGAAAAAGGATTTATATATTATTAGATGTAACTAAATACCCATAAGACATTACATAATGTATTAAGTAAGCATCTCTACCAATAAGGCAAACCGAATATTCGAGTATAACAACACTACATACAAACTAGAGCATAGTACTAGTGGTTTGGCAACGTCATTAAGTATAGAGTGCAAGCTAACGTTTGTCCTTAATTATGTTTCCGCATTAGCGTCCGGGCCGTCCGTCGCCTGTCGGGTGTCGCGCGTCGTCACACAGGCGCCGGCGCATCTTGCTCTGAACGACATCACACGCGTGGCTCAGCGAAAATGCCAATAGTGATATATTTACATATTTTATATATAAATTAAAAAATTATACATGTAACATCAAAGTGTTTGGTTCGCAGTTCTTATTATAATCTGAGTTCCACGCCATTGTCTTGACAATTTGTTAGTCGAAATGAGACTATACAAAATGAGAAATTGCTCTAAACATCAGCTCCAAAAATGTGCTATTATTGTCAAATTATATGTACCCGTTGAAATTGTTACCAGTAATAAAATAATATTATTGAATAATTTAATTACTTGTGTCGTAACAAAAATCGAATCCAAAGATTATTTAATCGATAAAAAATGATAAGGCAATGTGTAAGGCCGATTAATAGGAACCGTATTGATTGCGTAAGGCTCGATAAGCGAGCTACAGATATGCTTGAGCACTGCAAGAGCACAGCACAGCACAGCACTGCACTGGGACAGGTTGCAAGAAAAATATACGAATGCGGCAAGTCACATGTCATTACATAATACGTTATTTACTTGCGCAAATTTCATTCTTGTGGACTTATTTGCTATGTTTGGCTCACGCTTAAAACTAGTTTTTACCGATCATGAGTGAATGCTTATTTTTATTTTTCTCATACTTTTTTCAATTAACATCAAATAGATATTATTTTTATAACGAAATCAATTTGAAAATCAAAACAATTCAAAACATATTCGCGAAATTCTAATAAATTTACAATCGTAAATATGCAATTAACACGTCAAGTTATTTTTGTTACAAAAATAGGCCGTGTATTCACAAGTACGAGATAATAGGGAAAATCCCCTTACACAGGAAAACATTGAATATGTCGTGACGTATTAAGTATCTAATACTACGGACTTGAAACAACAAACCCGCATTAACGCTACTGTGTTAAAAGTTGATACATATATGTAAGGGCGAAGGTTAAGTAGCATTTGTTCAATAACTAGAAACAGGCCACAGAGTGAGTTAGGATTAGTTTCTACATAATGCCATTAATTTGTGATTATATTGAGAGTTAAACAGATACCTGTATTATTAAGTACTACAATGGAACAGTGTAATATGTTAACAGTAACATTTAAGAACGGCATCTCATATAAAGATGCCATAAAAATTACACAAACATAAACATATTAAGCGAGTACACATTGTCATAAATGTTGAATAGTAAATATTTTACTTGAGATGACAGCATCATCGTGCACTAGCGTCAACTGTTTAGGGACAACGTGCAGCCGTAAACAATGCACAAGGCGAACAAGGCGAGCACATGGAGTGCGGACTTACCGCAACTTAGTGTACTGTACTTCACGACTACAGGGAAAAACTACACTATTACTATATATTACTTCACACTATATACTATATGTTACCTTAACATAAGAATCCTATATGGTTAATTAAAATATTTAATTCTAATGAAGGTTTTCTGTCCAGATTGTTTGGTAGAACAAACTAAAGTGTGGAAGTAGTTCATTAGTAAGTTGAGTTTGAAAAAGCGACAACAAAGGCACACACGTGACAAGCTAGTGACGTGACAAGTTCCCCCAACCCGCACAGTGACCTTACCTGCCAAAAAGCCGCGCTTCGCATGCAGGCGGTCGACCACCTCCGCCACCGCGTCGCCGTGCCCGCCTTGAGGAAAGACCAGCTTTACTATGCATGCATTACACCCTATACCCTATTCGTGCTAGGTTATTTACTCCAAGCGATTGCAATGTTACGATGAGATTAGTGATGGGGACACTTATCAAGTAAATTAATCGAATCATTAACTCGTTCATGCAAACATATATACATAGTGAGGGACCGTCTGTAAATTACGTCACAAGTTAAGGGAGGGGGGGGGGCTCTGGGTCGACAAAGTGTGACATTGCTTGACACGGGTGGTCGCGTAAAAGGGACCAGCACGGGGGACCACCCCCGTGACAAGGACTGGGGAGAGGTGAAAAAATCATGAAATTCATGTGACTTAATTTATGGATTATCCCTAACAAAAAATAAAAGTGACTTCTAATATTGTCAACATTGTATCCTACTTTGTCACTTTAAAGAACTTTCGTACACTTACACCACTAAAGTTTTAAACTATAGCATGGACCATTTTTAATTAATGCCAGTTTACCGAAGAATGATTGAAATGTCATTCTTTCTTTTTTAACAATGATAAAAACATACGACAAGATAACGCTTACGTCGGCGTGCGGGCGCGCCCATCACGTCATTGACATTGGCAAATATTCACAATTACATGTGTACATTTCAGGTTATTTTTATTCTTATACAAATTGGTAAATGACTATACTCGTATAATAAATGGCGTAATCATGGACCATTTGATATGTATTTCGTGTTTAAATAAGCGCGATGAATGTGTTATCTACAAGATTTAGGAGGTACTTAGTAAAGTATATTTAAAAAATTTGCATCCCTAGTCTGCTGAACGTATATATAGACATTTTCTAAACTCCTGAGATTATTCTTTTAGCAAAATTATTCATATAATTTCGTTTTTACATAAACTATGCTCGTGTGTCCACCACTTTATATTAAATGAGGAAAAGAAGTAATTTTTATGATTCACAATTGAAATCATAACTGAGTCACATTTCGAGCAATTGGTTTCCTCACAAGTGCCAGTTACTTGATACATATACTTACGAATATCGAATATAGATATTATAATTGCGATAGCTTGTCAGCAACGCTACTCGTATATAGGTGTTTATATTGGACTATTGCTGACAGCATACATTCATATTAAATTTGAGTAAAAATGTACATTAAGTAAATGATATAATTTTCACAAGTTCGCGTGTTTACATTTAAAACGAGTTTTATGGCAGATGGAATATGCCACAAAGGCATCTTGACTCATGACGATGATGCCCAATATGATAGTATTATAACTAACCCAAACATAAATAAATATGTTTCTTCTTTTAAAGTCGCTTGTTGAGTCAGTCATTACTTTAGTATAGATGTCACCATTCTATGATGTGACAGTGTTTTATTTAAATTAATTTAATAACAAATCTCTTACAAAAAATAATATTTATACATTATTAGAAAGATATGAACAAATTAGTAGGCAATATAACGAGATAAAGCAACTGACGTATAAAGGTTACGGTAATGACCTTCCGCAGGTCAGGAACGGAGATTTACTCGGAACACGACGAGCATACTAATTGTTTTCATGTATGAAAAAATATTTGTTTCGGAGAAAAATTCCGGCTTTGAGAATACCTACTTGCTTGTGTGGATATTGTTTAAATTTAATCACGTACTTCAGCGATACGAGACGATACTAACATTACATTGAATCGCAGCCATATTATTTTTTATCCATTACAACATTCTGTCAGGCGCCGTATGAGGATCTCAAACTATTTTTTCTATAATAAGATCTTTGATTTTCACGATTTTTATACATTTTAAATGAAAGCAATTTAATCGGATTAATCGTGTATATTTTGGTATTCGAAAATATCGGATAATCGCGTATTTAGGTGTCCAAAATGTATTTTCGAATATCAAAATATACGCGATTAATCCAGTTAAAATAGTTTCATTTAAAATATTTTTTCTACATTGAAATGACTTAGTCAAAAGTGAAATCGTAATTAGTGAAGCAGTAAGAACAATGCCAATTAAGGGGTCGTCGAGCTCGAAGCGGGCCAGATGTCATCCGGTAACAGTTACACTAAAAAATGAACACGTAAACTCGGAAATTCATAAGCATTTTAGATATTTAGATGATAATTTTACAATTTTTTAATAATGAGTTTACTAAAAACACTGCTCTAGTTTTTGTAAGAAATTATACTTAATCGTTAAAAAAAGTATTTTTTAATGTGTACATGAAATATTTTGTAATATGAAGTTCTCTTTATTGAAATACCTACGTTTGAAACATAGCGTTCAGTTACATAGTGACTGATTTGATTAAAATCCTTAAAGCAACAAAACCACATGACATGTTGTCACACCCAACACGAGCGAGTTAGACTTCATTCAATGCACAATGGAATAATGATAACGCGGCAATAGACACAATGGCAGGACGAAATCAGAGAGTGGATGAAACACACTATTATTATTTTGTTTTAGCTTGACGCTTTTATCCCGCATAGCAGACAGAAAGTATCTAGTGTCAAGACACTCCGTAGTTCGCTTTCCACCGAATTCGAAGCATTGCATGTTGAGTGGTGGAAATCAACGCCGCGCTTTTTTTTACCAGAGCGAGGAAGTGAAAATAATTTAAACATAATCACTCCCCCGAGCAAGGATCGAACCCACAACCGATCGTGTTTACAGACAGATGATGTCCCACTGCGCCACGACCGCTCTCATCGGCCTCGGAATTAAATAAATATTACTATATATATTTTCTTATTATAAGCCTTTTTTTAACAAACCACTTTTATAATATAACATTAAAGTAATATTTTTAATACGATAAATACTTTATTTAAATAAAGAGGTGGAAAATGTCGGCTCCCATACATATTACCATGTAAAAGTCAATTATATATATATATATATATATATATATATATATATATATATATATATATACATATATATATATTTATATATATATATATACATATATATATATATATATACATATATATATATATATATACATATATATATATATATATATATATATACATATATATATATATATATATATACATATATATATATATATATATATATATATATATATATATATATATATATATATATATATATATATATATATATATATATATATATTCTCTGAAGACTCCACTAAATTATATGAAACTTAACTATAAGTATATAGATATACGTAGATAGTGGTCATTAAGTGGTAAAGTATATCATTTCATTTTCATGATGACTTATCAGTTTATTTGAAGATGCTATCATGATTAAACTGCCGACTACAAAACTACAAATATGCAAGAAACTAACAATGACCTCAGCGGGCTTAAATATGCAAACATGAGACAGAAAGTCTAGCTGAATTGCTTTCTTTAATAATTTTATAACTGAGACAATGTGTTGGAATCTGTTAAGCCTGGACGTGTGATAAGATGTGCCATAACTATGATAGATATGTTTCTAGGATAATCAGTAAAATAAGTTATAGTAACAAATAAACAATTGGAAAGACATGAATATTATATAAAATTTTCAGAATAAAAAATCCAAAAATAAGTATTGAGTAAGTAATGTAGTAACAATGACTGTATTCATTGTTTATCTCATGATAACAGCTTATTCAGGTCAATATCTAGTGATAAGAAATACTTTCAGAAGTATGGTGGCAGTTGCTGAAGCACTCTATAAGAACAGCCTTGTAATGTACTAACTATAACGGCAAACACAGTACTCATGTATGGAATGTGAATTGATATCGGTTTTCTGGCACTTTAGGAATCTTATGTAAATTAATAGTAATTTCAAAAGTAATTTGTTTTTTTATGTGTTTTAATTTAGGATTTATTTCAAATATGAAATAATTGTTATTATAGCAAATCAGGTTTATCAATGTATTTTTTTATGAAAAGTAATAGATAAAATTAAAATATGTAACAAACAACTTCATATCTCTATGACCATTCATCCTAGTGATTCATAAAGCATATAAAAATTTATCCAAACATAAAATTTTACATATGCTTTATATTTTTGAAATTCATTATCAGTTAGACAGATTATCTAAATAATGAAGTATGAACAATTGGCATACAGGTTAAGCATGTTTGAATTTTACTCACCCTTGATCAGAGGCTCTGTGACAATATTGATATCTTCTTGTGGGATCATGTCCATGAGCCGTGCAATGTCAGTGGCCAGCATGTGGTCGACCACTTCCAGCAACTTGGGCTTTAGGGGATGGAACTTGGTGAAGTCATGGTTAGCCAGTGTCTCTTGCATTTTTTTGATGTCAGGGAAATCACCAGGTGATATTTGCTGTTCTCTTTGGATTCTATCATACACTTGGCCTAAATTTTTTATGAGTTCTTTCTTTTTACCATCTTTACCAAACATTGAGGGCATTTCTTTTCTTAATTCACTAACTATGTATGCATGAACTTTAGCAAGTCTTGCCCTTTTAATTAAATCATTTAATTTACGTAAGGCAGCATTTCTGGGAAGCGATTGCATATCTCTAAACAAATCCTGCTCCTCATCCTCAAACAGCCGCCTGTTGACATCATAGCGAAGAGGTTGGTCCCAAAATGAACCTATGTACACTCGGGCTACCTCTGGAGTTTGGAGCACTTTACCCAGTGACCACATCAGGGCGCCGTAGACGCGCATCAATTGCTGATGGTCGATCATGTCGGCTTTGTTTAACACAATACGAATTTTATCATCGTGACCTCTTAGCGCTTCGATACTTCGTCTGAACTCATCTGAAATATCTAATTTGTGGGCGTCAAACAGCAGAATGATACGATCGACACGCTCCGCGAACCATTCGAGAACGCCGGTAAAGTCATATCCTCTGTCAACACGTTGCTTTTCCCCAGATAATATACCGGGCGTATCTACTATTGAAATCCCACGAAGTACCGGCGAGTTCACCGTGGAACATTGAAATCTGTTAAGAAAGGCGTTTCCGAATTTGCTCAGCGGCCGGAATTGCTTCTTTGGGTCTACGACGAGTGCATTTCCTGGGATCATTCCTTCTTTCTCATCGAACATGACTGCGATAAATCTGTCTGTAGTGGGTTCGGGTCCGATACGAATTCCTGGAAAATCTCTTTCTAGCAAATATTTTATGAATGTAGTTTTACCCGTCGAGTATTGACCGACTAGCAGAATCATAGGTTTCGCATCAAAGTCGGGATCTTCCAGCTGTGGGGAGTGAAAATCGTGAAACTGATAGTGCAACTCGAGTGGCAAAAGTTTCGTCTTATAAATTCTTTTGAGACCCTCCACGACATTTTCGATACTTTCTGTCTTTTCACCCTCTTTCTTGAGCCAGCTAAACATTTTGATTACCTCTGTAGCTTGCTATTATAAAGTGTAAAATATTTGCACGAATTCACTCACTGCACTACTTCATTAAAAATTATAACAAATTCTGCAAGACCACCGCGATCATCCTCTTTCATAAAAATGAAATGAATGACGTGTTTGACATCACAAGTGCAATGTTGTCAGACTGGCGATGCAAATAGAACGTGACTGCGTTAATAATGTTACCAGTTCAATTAATTAACGTCCCAATAACCTAAGACTGTACATACATTATGGAAATATGGTAAGATGATTATAGAATTTATTATAAAACACATCTAATCAATATACAGGAGAAAAAGAGTTAGTAAAATAATGTATCTAAATGTAATGATGATGATGTCATGACTTGTCGCCATTCTGTCAATGTCACTTGCTACTCTTAGTAGTTACTGTCACATTTTAAATTGTAAACACGCGACTAGTGCATAGTGTGGTCGGATTGATTTATGGTCAGTCTATCAAGAACTGAACTGAACTAATTAATATAAAAATATTGTATAGTTCTAAGCAATGACGGTATTTCATGATGAAATAGAGATCGAAGACTTCGAATATGACGAAGACGATGACATGTATTACTATCCGTGCCCCTGCGGTGACCGATTTCAAATAAGTAAGGTTAGAATATTTTATTTTAAGTTATTGCGCATTTTAAGCATATGCTATATTTTAATATATTATTATTTTTATTAGGAAGAACTTATGGCAGGAGAAGAAGTCGCAACATGTCCCAGCTGCTCACTTGTAGTCAAAGTTATATATGATTTCGTAAGTTGTTATTTTCTACATTAGGTACTTAACTACTATATACAAACAATTATTAACTTAATCATTATTGTTTTAGGATAAGTTTAAAGCAGAAGCTGAAGAAATTCAAAGTGACCCAAAAGAGAAGGAAGCTGTGAAGGCTTAAGGAAATTAAACGGCAGGATCTTGAGGATCTTTCTTGGAAGGTATATCTCTATAAGGACCGGTGTACACAAGTCATTTGAAATGCAATGTATTGTGATGGAATGCTGTGATGTAATGTGATACTATAAATAAATACCAATAATATCTGACAGATAGTTTATTTTACACTTTATAAATATAATTTACAACACACATTGTACTTACAGTATAAGCACTAGATTACACAAATTACAAGTATTGTTTGTCAATGTGCAGTGAAGTACAAATGTCTTCTATCATAAAGATATATTAAGTAATAAAGCATTAAAATAAAATAGTTTGACTAGCTAATTGGAAATGCTTCTAAGCCTTAACCCCTACAATATTTAAGCTATCTTCAATATAATATATTGTCATCGATGCAAATTTGTATCCATATGTTGATTTACCACACCTTTATCTTTTTATTTAAAATATTAAGCAATTGCATTTTTTTACTATTTCGAGTTAGTGTAACAATATAAATGACACGCTTCAAGAATATTTAATAATTTTTACTACTTATGCCATTTTAAAGGTACATATTTAAAATTCTAGTATTTTATTATTAGGTGCTAAAATATGTATACATTTTCATGAGATAATTTTTGTGTGATATATAGTCTAGTTTCATACTTGTATATTATTTTAGTACTATGATAGTTATGTAGACTAAAGTATATAATACACTATCATATATACCAAGCATTGCATTGCATTATTAGCATCAACCATATAATTATAATATTTTAAACTATACACATTTACACTCAACTCAAAATAGGTAATCATTGTTTGTAGTTCTAAGTGAGAGGTCATTGGTATAATACTATTATTATGATATTATGGATGGAAAATTTAAACAATGATATCAAAAACAAGCAAACACTTACATTCATATTAAAAATATTAATAAATTGAATTATATTAATTTTGTAAAGTAATTCATTACAGTAATAATACTTCTTGGTCCAGTAATACGTCATGCAAGCAAAAAATTTAAGTACACCGTAAATACTATAGTTTCACACTTTTATCCCACATAGTAGAGTAGGCAGAGAGTATCTATTGTCATGACAGTCCATACTTCGTTTTCCGCGGCCTTTAATTACGTTTTGAGTGACAAGCTCAACTCTGCGCTTTAGTCTTAACAGAGTGAGGAAATGAAAATAAATATAATCATTCCCTCATGTGGGAATCTAACCCACATCCAATCACAATCATTATCAGTCAGATACTGCACCACTTCGCTACAACTAGCCTGCCTCGTTCCCGACTGCTATGCTGGACAAAAGTGTGACTTTAAAAAAGAATAAGTACTATAGAATCTTAGAAGACATTTATTTATGTATGTATTAAGAGATTGTCATTTATTTTATATTAATCAAAAAAAAACAATTCTCTCTTGAATTATATTAAATTTTGCCTTAAACTTAAAAAAATAATAAATATTAACAAAATCATATTAAAAATAAACTTATAAAAAACAATATAATAGCACATTTTACATGCAGGGGTTTGTGATTATTTATAAAATCAATATTAATAATGATTTGATTTGATTCAATATATGATTAAAATATTTATCTATTTTTATAAATGAATCGCATGTAAAATGCTATTTATTATATTAGACATGATTTCTCTTATCAAATTGTGCTTGGGAAGTTCTAAATCATGTCAAATGATAATTTTAAATGTGTATTTATAAACACAGCAAAGTTTACTATAGTTATGACTTTGAGAGTGTAAATAAGGCTAAATATAAATATATATTTATATAACAATTTGTTACTTTTATGTTATTACTGGAAAAAAATTAATACTTTTGTAAATATTTTAACATTTTTCATTAAATCAGTTAGCTTTTAAGCGATACATAGGGACATTAACTCCATGAGTCTTATAAGCCTTCCTTTAAGTAAATATATATATATATATATATATATATATATATATATATATATATATATATATATATATAAATCTGTGTATATAAGTATTCACTAAATAGCAACAGTGGTAATTTTATTTATATTAGTATTATACAGAATGTGCAGTAAGTAAACATTTATTTGACTAGTGTAATGACACAATTCTGTATTTTTCCTTATATATATTGTGGTATTGGTGAAATTAAATCTCTAATTTCTTATGTTCATAATTTTGAATGTTATTTTAGTTTTCAATTAATTTTAAATGCCTAATTTTTGGTATTTGTCATTTTCATAATACTTTAGTAGTATTTAAATATAAGTAGTAAATAAAATAAAATGAATGTTAGTTAATACAGGAAGTTTGAGTAAACTAATATAAAAATAACAGTTATCTATGTTGTAAGTGTGTAATATGGTTGACATTAGAAAGAGCTGTCAGCAAACTTGGCAACCACTTTACTCAAATGTAAGACGAACGAGGAATAAAATAAACAGAATATTTTCATGTTTTCTATTATATTACGCCAGTTACTGGTCGAGCTCTATCTTGTATCACTTACGTGCGTGTCGTCCTACGTGCCGCGCGGCGGGCTAGCGGCGGGGGCGGGCGCGGGTGCGGGCGTGTGGGCCGGCGGGGCCGCGGCGAGGGCGGGCGGGGCGGCGGCAAGGGCGGGCGGGAGCGCGTGGGCGGGCTGCGCGCCGTGTTGGGCGTGCGGGGTGGGCACGCTGAAGTGGCGCACGGCCGCCTCGAGCGCTACGTTGTTCCCGCTGAAGTAGGCGGAGACGGCGTTGTGGAAGAGCAGCAGCTGCTTGTTCATGACCTTGACGCGGTTCTCGTGCAGCAGGCGCAGCTTGACGGCGGAGTCGTCGCGCAGACGCTCGTACACGGCACGATGGCGCGCGATGGCGGCCAGCAGCAGCTCGGGCGGGTTGCCGCCGCTGGCCTCCAGCTCGCCGCGGTACGCGTCGTACTCCACGCGCGCCGCCTCATACTGGCGCACGGTGAGCAACGTGTCCTCCATGGTCTTGTTGGCGAGCGTGTGCAGTGCGCTGTTGAAGAAGTGCAGTGCGGCGAGCAGCGTGTCGGCGTTGCGCGTCAGCGAGCGCTGCGTGTCCGCGTTGTAGAGGAACTGGTGCTGTAGCTCGGGGGACTTCTGCGCGAGTTCCGCAAACGCCTCGCCGAGCGCGCGTTGCGTGGCGGCGGCGGCGCTCAGCTGCGCGGTCAGCGCGCCGCTCAGTCGCAGCACGCCCAGGTACTTACGCTGCGTCTCGCGCAACATCTCAATCTGCGCTTCCAACTCTGCACATCACAACACATCAATATATGATTATACAGCATATAAATCTCTACCTACCTAGAATTTCAGGCAATTATTACTTACTGGTATTATTGAGGAATAGGAAAGTTTCTGGTATAAATAGTTTTAGACTAAAGGTAGATAGACACATACTTGAAAAATTTACTTCTATTAAATTATTATATGTGCACAAATTATAACACAAATATAGCAACTGTATATCTGTATATTTTATAAACAATCACTTAACAAATGAAACGAAGTGAATGAATCCTAATCAAATTTAATTGTGTCAATGACATACAGAGTGCGTCGGCCAATTGTGTAATAAACATGGAACCTATTGCTATACATGTGTAGGAACATATAAAAATTTATGACATAATACATTTAACACAAAAATAATTGTAAATATACTAACTTCTGTTAACAAACACTAAAATAAATTAGTTTAGTCATGTTACACTCACCAGTATCCACAGTCCTTGAGCTTTTGCCTAATTTTTCATACAATATCTGCTTAGTGCATTTGTATGTAGAGACACTCCAATTCTTGATGGACTCCAGTTTGGTGGAACCTGCTCGTAGCAGAGTACTGTTACCAGCTGCACCATTTTGTGACACATCTGGTGGAGCTGGGAATTATTACAGAAAAATATTACTAATATAAATGTGTATTTAAAATACAACTACAAAGAGAAAATATTCAAATGTCAAGTATATACTACTATACTAATAACAATATTTTTAAAGCAAAAAGAAATAATAACGAAATAAATTAACTACACTTTTCAATTTTTATTTTATAAAAATTATGATTTTAAAAATCGTTGTGATATATATATTATACAATAATTAAAGAAAAAAACGTATAAATTCTTACCGTAAGCTGGTGGAAAAGGCATAGATCGTGATGTTGGAAACTTTGCTTCAGTACCCGATGTTATAGAGTCGCTGGATTCGCGCAGCGGCGGTGTATCTTTTAACATTTCGTGAATACTCCTTTCTGATTGCCTACGAAAAGTCAATTTATCCTTTCAAATATTGTTGCAAAAGTTTAATGTTTCATTTTTTTTTTATTGAAGCCGAATCATTTTAAAACAATCTTTCCTACATTGTAAGACACAAACAATGAATAGAATGTTACTCACCATTTAGACATATTGTTTGAATTATATATGCAATTACTAACTGACTATTACAATCAATAATAACTTATTCCATAAAATATTACAAAATTATAACATTATTTCTTCTTAATGCAAGAGATAAACCCATTCAAACAATTACAATTACGATATTAAACCACAGATGTTGAAATATAAAGAGTTGGCTTTGACAGTAATAGAATGACACTGACAGTAGGTTGCTAAAAACTCTAGTCTGAGGCAAATAGTACATTACATTCAGCCTATTAAGAAATAAACAAATAACCAAATATTTATCTGCAAAATATTTATTTTTTGAGCAATATATAATAACTGTAAAGCTTATTTTCTATTTAGGTAAAAGTAACAAAGTCCGTAAATTTCTTCAACCAATATGATTGGAATAGAAATTATACTCGAAATTATTATTATACTCGAAAGAGTAAAAAAAATCTTTTAGAATTCTTCTATTTTTATCTTTTTCTATTTTCATCATAATTTAAAGCAAACTTTAAGATTTACTTATTTTTTACTGCCTTACTTATATGCTTTAGAAATATTTGAGGGGTAAAATAATAAATCAATATTTATGGCACCAAAATATACTTTATTATTAATAATATATTTCTTTATTATACAATGATTTTTGAAAATCTATAGTATTGAATATTATATTATATTGAAGAAAAAAATGAATATGATTTCATATCATCATTTTATAAATACAGGAATGGTTATAATTATAATTGGGATTTATGAAATCCATGTTACAGTACCTTTCTTAATTTTATATTTTTTGTTAGACTAGTACTAATTAATTATTATATTTTTATTCTATTAAAATATAATGTTAAAACGCTACACAAACACTAAAGTAGTTATATACATAAGTATTAAGTACAAAATATTCCCATTTTTATTAGTAATATCTCCGGAGGTTAGATTTACCGTGTTGTAGTTTTTCTACATAATAAATTGAAAATTAGGAACCAAAATTTTGAATCATTGTTTTTAAAGTAATAGAAATCATGTAATATTTATGTTAAAAGGAGAAACATTTTTTGGATACAACAATTTAAAACGATATATGAAGAAATTATGTTTATTTACAGTACAGCTACTTCAAATGTGAAATGAATACTGTTTAAGCACATGATAAGATTTTAATACTGCTCTCGTAGATAAGTTCTGATATATCTGAATAATTAGCAAGTTATCATGTTTCAGCTCACTGCTGTTTTTATATTTTTATTATTTTAGACTTATGACTTATGAGGCACGTTGGGTTTGAACAGATAAATATTAATAAAATAAATCTTATGAATCCTTAAATTAATCTTAAAATTATAAATCTTAAGACTAGATATTTTCACATTGTGTAGTTACAATAATATTTTTCAATAAAATTTGCTTATTAAAATAGAACATTTAAAGCTTTCTTTTGTCACATTACTAAAATTAAAGTATTTAAATTAATATTCGCTACCGTTTATACTTTAAACGGGGCTTTATAAAAAAATGAATGAAGTGGATCAAAAAATACTTATTCACCAACGAAAAATACATATATTTCTAATTTTACAAGATAAATTTGAATAATTCTGATAAAATACTTATTCTAATTTTGTTTAATAAAATCATATAATATTTATACATATTATGTACAATGCTTTGGTTCATTGAGTGCTCAAATTTTATTTGTATATCTTATGTTTGTACTTGCTAAAGATTATCAATTACATAGAAAAACAAAAAAGCTTTGTATCTCATTTGTTTTACAACTAGAGTAAATATTGCAGACTGAGTAAGTGCCGGCTGCCATTGTGTTAATATTGACAGCTGTCATTGTTCAAATGTAAAATCGACTAGGTACATAAAAATGAACATATTTTACAATAATATAAATTGAATATTTGAAAGCGACAGAACTGGAGTATTTCCAATAATATGCTTGCTGAGAGCTACGATACGTCAGTAGTGAGTTCGGAGAGGTGTTAGGGTTGTGATGATATGAGGGTTGGTGGGTTGCGTAGGTGGCGGGCGCAGAGGACGCAGCTCTGCCCCGGAGCTCTCACTGATGATGACGGTCTCCTGCGGACAACACGAGGTCTTCATCGATTCCGTCGATGTTTTGTGGTTCTGTTGACAAAGGTCGAAATATTGTACTCGAAATGTAAATATATTACGTAGGATAGTCACAGTGTAAAATATAACTTAACATTTGTAAGTTACATTAATTAATTGAAAACCAAGATGACAAACGATGCATTTGAAATAAAGATACTACTAATTAAAATATTATGTATAATGTCATTTTTTTATGCTCGATTTAATTTATGTTTATTCTCTGCGACAATTTAAAATTATTTTAAATCCGCATTTGCACAAAGCAAAGCCAGCAATGTGAGAAACATATGTATCTATAAAAGTACCTGGCACGTATGAACATACATACAAAATTTGTCGAAAACATACCCGCCATAAAAATTCCTTGTCGTTTCTAGTTTCGATGTTATTTATTGTTTTATATTTAAATTGCAAATATACGATTAGCAGCGTCGCCAAATAAACGCGCACAATGTGGCATTGTTCGCGTTTGCTTTATTTATAGCGCGCCCGGTTAATTCATTATTACTTCCAGGCCTCAACCGTCCATCAAGGATTTATGACTTTAAACATTAGTATTGAATATTTTATTATAATATTATTTATATTTTATATATGGTAGGTATATGTATGGATAAGTCGAATATAAATGAAAAACCAATGGCACAGACTTGACACAGATAATAAAATTTGCGACTGTTTCTTCGACTTAAAACGCATTTGAGAAAAAGAAAATATTTTATTTAAAACTTAAATAAATAGATATGACTTCTAATTGTGTGCTTTAATTTGAATTCAACAGAAACAGAGAGCGAACTAATCAATGGACATCAAGTAAAAGCTTTTATAAGCAACAAAATTGGGCATAATTTTTGACAATTATAATGTATATAATATACAGTATTAAAAATAAAACTTTGAGAGTACGTGGTGAGTAAAGTCTCTTTTTTATGACACGAACTGCACTTTATCACACAATGAGTAAATTAGGAAATCTTCAGTACGTATTTTAACAGACTTACTTAAATAAAGAAATACATCATTTTAATAACTAAATATAAAGATTGTTTTGTTAAACGGAACAGTATATGAAAAATGTAATAATATTTTTTATGTTCTGTATTGATATATATAAATTCGACGAAAAACACCTTCATATTTACTAACTTAACAGTACATTAAATGACACATGTGTCTCCCCTTTGACTAGATTGTTATTAGGTACATTGATACTAGCACATATGTGTACATACGCAAACGTATCTCATACGTTTATTAGATACTAGACATATACCAGTAAAAAATAATTAAAACGTTTAGGTATATGGTGTCAGTTAGTCTCAGTCATATTTTCTTTTTATGTTCTTTTTGTCAATTAAATGGAAAGTTTGGCAACTTGTGTAACATTTTCTTGATTGCTATCTTTCGTTAGCTCCACTCAAATTACGCAGAATAGTTGCAAGAGCAGTAATTCAAGATGACGTCACGTGCCAGTGATCATTGCGGAAGTATACATACATAATATATTAATATTGCAAGATATTAAGTGTAATATACATATACGTAGAGATAATTCACATGTTTTTTACGTTAACTTACAGTAGAAGATAGTACATTGGTACCAAATCGTTAATATTCCAAAAATGTACTAAGACTCGATCGCTATTTACCCGCTTAAAGCAATGCGCTATAGAGTGGCACAAGGTGCTCGCAGACAGCCGTCGGCGCTGTCTCATGAGCACGTACAGGATGGGATCCAGCACGTAGTTGAGGAGCATCAGCACGTCGGACAGCTTGGCGAGTGTGCCGAGTCGTGGCCACATGGCCTCGCCCAGTGTCAGGTACAACGCAGATGTCACCTGTCAACAGATTCAGGTATTAGAGGATTTCACGCAAAAAAAGCGAAAGGAGGCGATTACTTTTAGTTCTGGACTACGCTACTCTCATGGCAGTCGAAATGAATCATCAATCAAATCTCTTATTAAAAACTACATAGGTCTAAATTATGTAGAGCGCAAGTTAGGACCTACATCACTGCGAAGGAATTGTAGTATCCAATGTTGTATTCGGTAACGATAAATAAGTACTGGATGGTGACCGCTGAGTGAAATAGTCTAATGTGGATGGACGCGTATAATTGTAAATATGAAAATTAGCGATTCAAGTATTTATCCCGCATAGCAGGGTAGACAGAAAGTATCTAGTGTCAACACACTCCGTACCTCGTTATCCACCGAATTCGAGACATTGCGTGTTGAGTGGTGGAACTCAACGCCGCACTTTGTTTTACCAGCGCGAGGAAATGTTGCAATTCTATTTCACCGTCTGATTATTTTAAAAAGTATGTTTATTTAAAGAAAGACTTAAAGGTATAATGTTTAATTTCTCCAGTAAAACTCTTTTGCCACCCTTCCTATCACTAGGTTATCTGTCCTGCACGACATGGAAATACGAGATGATAAATAATATAAATATGTAAACATAAATAGATTACTCCAACAGTCAACACGTACAAGCTCACTGTTTGCGAATGCAATTAGGAGGGTACGGAATTAACCCTACCACCCTACCGCCTCATTAGCCGGCATTGAGTTACAAATGGTTATTTATATTCTACATACAATCGTATCATGTCTACTGATTAGGACTAAGTAGTAGTAGTCCACTGCAAAGAATATATATACATATATATATACTTCGTTTAACACAATTTTAAAGTACGAACTAACTTTTTAGTTTCTTATTTTGTTAAATATGGACTTAAGATGTTAATTTAATTAGCATTAAACTGTTAGTAATTATCATTAAATGCAACTATATCAAACAGATTAATCGCGTACATTTTGGTATTCGAAGATACATTTTTGGACGCCTGACGTTTCGAACACTTTACACAGGTCCGTGGTCGTGGTAAATTAAGGTGGCATTTGTCTGTCGGTTGATACAAAAATTAATTATATTAATTAAGAAACGATGGCAGTAGATTGACATAATTAATTTTTGCATCAATCGATAGACAAATGTCACCTCAGTGTACCTGTGACCACGGACAACTGTAAATTGTTTTAAACGTCAGGTTTCCAAAAATGTATTCTTGAATACCAAAATATACGCGATTAATCCTTTTGAAATAGTGTCATTTAAAATGTGTAAAAATCGAGAAAATCAAAATTTTATTTAAAATAAATCAAGAAGTAATCGTCATTTCTGCCGATTGTTACAGATATTCACATTTAAATATATTATGTTGTCTTCAAATTTAATCACTACTGTATCATATATAGGCGTTATTACATATTACTTCAAGTAAATTTGAAGTAATATAAAAAATATGTTATATATTTTAAATGAAACTAATTTAATGTGAAAAAATCGCGAAAAACAAAGATCTTATTAATATATAATATAGCTAAAATATAAAACCCTAATAGGATGTAATAGGATATTAAATTTTAATAAAATAATTGCAATAAATATACACTATGAAATTATTGGAATATTACAGGATCTTTTCTAGCCTCAGGAGAGCTTAATAAACAAAATAGTCTTAACGTTAGAAAAACCAAAAGTCTAGACTTTATAAGCGCAACTGTAGCTGACTTTTGTCTACAGTCAACTACAATGTCGTGGAGGCGAGACGTTTGTCGATTGTCGATGTAACGGATATCACACTGGGTAATTGGTTGTCAGTTGTCTGATGTAGCTTAATTAGCTGCCCTGCACGCCGCCGCCCGCCGCCGCCCGCCGCCGCCCAACAGCGTCCGGTACCGCACGATGCCGCCCGCCCACACGCGTAATTGATCTGCTTCATAGAATTACCCATCGAAATATCTCTAATAATATTAATTGTGTTTCTGTTTTATGGACAAACACTAAGTTGTTGGTTGTCTTAACACGTCTTAGTATCTTGTGTTGAAATAGAATTTATTATATATGGATTAATGAGGTCATCTCATTAATACAATTGATAGAGAGCTCGATACCCACTTGGAGGAACGACTATTGTTGAGTTCGCCGTTTAACACGCAATGTTTTGAATTGGGAATACAAAATTTTTATCACTTTTAATACAGGCAATCTATAAATAGCATATCGAATGATAAAAAGACTACAATACTTTGACTCCCTTAACGTGACCTTGGCGGGAAATTGCGCTTCCTGATGTGACACGTGTCAGCTATTGTTGTATGCCAGCTGTCAGACATCGGTATCGCAACGCCTTTCATATTTGGTATTGTACTGCGTGTACACTTCACATATAGACACAATCTTATTTTTATTCAAAGATCTCATAAGACAACATTTTTAGGTTTACATTTAGGTTTACCACCCATAGTGGCACAATTACTATACACAGATCATATTAGAAATTGAACACATATGTATATATATATGTATATATATATATATATATATATATATATATATATATATATATATATATATATATATGTGTATACATATATACCATTTTTTATAAGTTTTTTGTAAGTTGTAAGTGAATTAGTCATTTCTAAATACGAATTGTTTAATTAGTGTTGAGCGGTAGAGCTTAACGTCGAACTTAGTCTTACCGACACGAAAATATACACGTTTTAAGTACATATGCAGAAACATTTTTCCAACTGGTATCGAACGTGCAACCACCGGTATTAATTGGCGATTAAGTATAACAAAAATGAGTAACGTAACGTTAATATTTATTTTATCGTGTAATATATTTGATGAGAGCTTCTGGCGTCAATCAATAATCATTGAGCTAATCGCCGTCTCTCGTGCTCGGACAGAGGGAAAATGGGGTGACTACAATGTGTTATTTCGATAAGCCTGTCATATGTTATACGCGTGTAGGGTAGGTATTAATATGACGAGTGGTGGTTACCGCTTGTTCTTCTAAGGAAATCGATATTTATGTTTTAGTCGTTAGGAGCTCTCATTGCCTAGTTCTCAGTTCAGTCGACAGTTGTCAGTTCATATAGGGAGCATATTTATCTCAAGCCACTCGCATGGGCAGGAAAATGTATAATCTATCATAATTGTTTCATTACTATATATGGTCACTAAAGAATTTGAGATCACATATTTGTAAGCAACGTTATTGTATTTTACGATTATATTTTTAAAATGTTATTCTACATTTACGAATACATCTTTATGTTTTTTTAAAGGTAGAAAAATTCAACGATTTGAATTTGCACCACTTGCACACATCGAAATGGTTCAAGTTTTTAAAAAACTATTTTCCTTTGTTATAGTATTGTTGAGTTTGAAAAGATATAATGTGCTGTGAACGATAAAGTAATTAATATTATCGTTTCTACACAAAATTTGTTACAACTTTCACACTAACTCTTTAGCCTCATCTCTCAATTATTTGACTATAGTCTTAGGGCCATAGAAAATTTAAATATTATACCGAGAGGGTTTAATTACTTATTTTGTAACATTGAAGGCTAAAGCGCTACGACGCGGTAGCAATTTATTATTAAGTAGGTGTCCATCGGAATGAGAGATTTCTCTAGTTCGGTGTTCTACGCCGCCAGTCCGCCAGTGGCTACGCAATCTGATCACACAGGTCAGAGCAAGCGCTGTGCGCCGTGCGCCGTGCGTGTCTATTAGTATTGCAGAAATCGCGAACAAACATCTACATTAACATTATGCTATCGCCATTTATTGAAACAATGAAATATTTTCGCTCGCTCAACTCGCAGCTCGCATACAAATTAGCTCAGTCAAGACGATTGTTTTGGTTCATTAAACATTAAGCATATTGATAGATTTCAAGATAGCTTACGACGAACTTATCTAGCTGGAGGGGACTTGGAGTACATTCTGACTTAATTATTCAGGTAAAAATAATGCATTCATTGGTATTAACAAAATTGAATTTTACATTGTTATGATAATATATGAAACACATACGAAATTTTGTTGTTGAATGAAAACCCGCTTAGGAATTTCGCAGTTTTTCTAAAAACCTGTTCTTAATTCTTACATATCCCCTTTTGTATATGGTAAGTAGCAATACTGAGAGTTTGGGCAATCGAGAGAGAATCGTGTGAGTAAATGTGAGTGACATGGTAGTCCTGAGCGGAATACTAATGCGACCAGAAGCGCGTTGAACTGCTTTGTCCAAAAATACAGCACTTCCTAGCCGAATCACTGCACGTACTACGCCATTTATGGAATTCAGATGTACTGCTAAAGTAGTAATAATAAAATAAACTTTAAGATGTTTTTTATTGTTAGTGTCACAAATAGATTAGGTGGCATTCGTATGTCAGTTGATACAAAAATTAATTATATCAATCTACCGCCATCTGTTTCTTAATTGCCTCGCGTGCTGCCCTGGATTCTTGCAGAATGAGCTGAATGTGTTTTTGTCTTAGGTGTGTTGGTTTGAGGCTTTAAGCAGATCCCAGGTGGTAGAGAAGATGGTTGGAAATTCTCTTTTCTTTTTATATCAACTGAGACCACGGGCTACTGTACTGGTACTGTACTGTTCGGACATGTTCGAAACGTCACGTGTCTAAAAATGTATTTTCGAATACCAAAATATAAGCGATTAATCCCTTTAAAATATTTTCGTATAAATAATATTAATACCCTAAATTTAGATTCAATTTGTAACAATTTTATAGAGCATTACTTTATAGGAATACAATAAGCGATAAAACGTTAAAAGTTTTTAACTTCTTACCATTCGTTGGATTTTGTTAGGCTGCAATTTAAAAGAAGCTTTGGCTATCTGACTGATACGGGAAAACCCTTTTTAATGAAATATGAAGGTTGTAAAGCTAGTTTTGCGTGTGGCACCCGAGTGCGGACTGGTGTGGACTGCTAATGCCGCCGCTGTCAATAGTGATCTACTGGGCGCGAGCTGTGGCCATGTAGGAACGAGGAGTACATGTTATGATGACATTTAGATGATTGTGCGAATATCATTTGAAAGAGTAGTCCCTTTTTGTGTACCGTTTGAGGCAAACAGTTATAAAATACATAAATTTCATGGTTTGCCAGTATTGATGAAGTATATTCAAGGCAACTAAAACTATTATCATAAAATTTTAATTCAAAGATTTTTTGATAGAATAGTGTCTTACCATCTGCGGCAACCAGCATATCATGAAGAGCACGGAGAGCGTGGCCATCAGTCTGCTGAAGGCGACCTCCTCCGCGGTGGCGGCGTTGTGATGCGCGTGCGCCGTGTTGTTGCGCTGGCGGCAGCTGCTCTTAGAGACGCGGCGCACGACCGGTGCCCCGCCGGCCCCACAGCCTCCCGCGCCGCTCGCGCCCCCTCGCGGCGCCGTGATCGCGTACAAAGCTCGGATCACTGCTAGATTGCAGTATACCAGCACTATGCACAGAAGCGTCCCTGGGAATGACAACTTACTATTGTGATTGTCCGTAAGTATACTTCAATGTACGCAAGGTCATCGCGGTACACACTATAGCTATCAATCTATCAATCTAACAATAGGCATGAACAAAGTTGCGGCGTCAGTGTTGTGATGACATTACATTGTAGACCGTTCAGGTGGCGGCGAGCAGAATGCAAACACTTTATTAGTGTAAATATCATCGAAGAAGAAAACAAACAAGCGGATGTAGTTAGTTATTGAATATTTATAACAATACATATGAAGCGGGTACAGTCGGAGTTGCGGACGTGAGCTCTACCGGAAATCTTTAGTATTTGGTTAGAGCAATATTACTCATAGACCGTCGTACAACTACTTGTTGCTTGATAGTTACAAAAATAGGAGACTGAAGTAGACTTCATTTTTTTTAGCTTCACGTCTTCTTCACTACTTCTCTTATCCCGCATAGCCAGGAAGTACCCAGTATCATGACATCCCATACTCAGCTTTCCACCTAATTCGAGACAGTGCTTATAAAGTGGCGTACCTTAACGCCGCGTTTTGTCTTACCAGAGCGTAGAAATTAAAATAAATGAAAAATAGTCATTCCCCCGAGTGGGATTTCTATTTCCACTCCATAAATTAATTTTAAAATAATGTCTTTACTAAGTATAGAACTTATAAAGATAACAATAAACTTACCGAAAATAACATAAAACACAGCATACGCGAAGTCTAAACCGGAAGTGGCATTCCTATACCGGATGCAGCACTGCGTCTGCTTGTTATAGTAGAGGCCGACGCCGAGCACCGGAGCGCACGTCAGCGCCGCCGCCCAGAACCACGACACAATGAGCGCCAGGCGGATCACGTAGTATGTCACTTGCTGAAACAAACGCATTATGTATTTCATTTTGATACAAATGAGTTGGGTTTGGATTTAAATTTTTGAGTCTTATGGTCATCACTTTTAAATATTTACATTTGTTTTGTGTAGCCTAGTAATACATGGTCAATTTAATTGTTTTTGCTGAAATGCTGAAAACATCGAAATTTTATTCATATAGATGTAATAATTATCATTTAGTAGGAAATAATAGTGTTTTTAAATGTCACAAGTTTCTTCGGAGCTCTTTAAATAAATACATTAAAATATTAAATAACTTAATTCATCTCTTTAAGGACATAAAAAAAAGGTAATTGTTAATAAAAAAACGCTCTTTTTAGAACAAAATATATATAGATATAAATATAGTTACGATACAACTCTATGTACCGAGAATACTATTGGGAATATTTTGTATCGACTTTACAACGCATAGCAATAATAAAAGGTTTTTTTAAATTAAAATGCCATGTATGTGTGTATACACAGACTTACATATGTAAATATTATATAACTTATAAATATATTAATTAATATTAAAATACCTATACCCGTATATTTAAATGTAAATAAACTTTGGTATGATTGTTTGTTTGTATGTATAAATATTTGCTTGCGTCATGTATTAGTTTTTCTATAAGCTATTACTGCGTCGGCCTTCAAGCGAGCCTCACGAGACGCAGTAAAGTTTTCTCGTTTGCTCGCAGCTGTAGTTCCGACATTCGTGGGCTGTTAGCAGGGAGAACTTTTAGTTGTTTGTCAATAGCATATAACACAGAACACTTCTTAATATAACTAACCAGAATATATCGGCCGATGTGGTATGAAATATAATAATAAAAATATTTCTAAGACGCTCTATGTTCACTAGCGCTAAGCAATTTAATAATACTTAATGGATATGATATGAATATTTAAAATATATTTTATTATTTTAGCAGTTTCTTTTGATAGCGCGTTGGGTTACTGCACTATGCAGTCTATACTTCTACATGAGCCGATGGCAAGAGAGAAAAAGAGTCGCTTTTCATTATGTCCCCTTTGCCTCCGCCCACCATCAAATAAAAAAATAAGTAATAAGAAAACAATTTAAATATATACGTATAATATACACGTGTAATATGTACGTGATATGATCGTGGTTGTCATTACTCTTAATGCTCGCATATTACATTTATGTGTTACAAAATCCCTTGCGCCAATACAGGTCATTGAACATCACTCAAAGACGACGAGAAATAATTCATATGTAGGTTGTAAAATATGACAGAAGCTCCGCTACAAAGCATTCTGCTTTCAGCCGTGTTACCTTCAGGTTACCAATATTGTAATATTCATCGAATCATCGTTAGAATTCATCTCACTTTAACCCCTTAGTTGTTTGATATTTCTGGTCTGGTCAATCACAATGGAATATTACGAATCCTGGAGTACTTTTCTTTAAAAAAGTGCCCGTATCTAGTTTGTATGTTAATCACTTCCATAATTTTTTTGCACCTCCACATGTCACATGTATGCTTAGAGGAATTTGAAAATCAAATTCTACAAATCTTCATCTTTACGTAAAGGTTCACTTGAGAAAATATTTACCAATTCTTTTATATTTTAAGGTCCTAGTCAATATAATAAAATTAAAATATGACTGAGAAGAAACAAAACAATAAACATAAATCTGTAATGCTGATCACTGTGGCGAGGAACTAAGGTTTCTGGTATAATTTTTATATAGTAAGTCTTATATCCTCATATTAAATATAATGAGTATATCGTTACAGTGAAACACGGAGATAATCTAGAATCTAGTGCCTGCTATTTGCTTAATGTTTCGCGCACGAAACTGGATGTAGCTTGTCTATTGCTAACGAATTGAATTCATTTTAAAAATGACTGGTATACATTCAGTTTATTTATCTATATTAATACGTGAAGCAACATTTTTGTATCCCTTTTTATGAAAATCGCGCTAACTCAGGAGGGTGAAATTTGGCACAGTTACAGTTTATATAGAGAAGGTGCAGTAAGCTAATATTAATAAAATCAATCTAACACACACTACCATACGAATATCTTACGTTCCTTGATATACGCTTTGCTAAGGCAATACGCCTACGGGGATATTAGGAAATATATATAATTAATTTTATGTGAACCAAAATGGTAGAGCCAGTTGGATGAAAAGCGACAGTTATCTCCGACCTCAAGCTTCACCGTTCAAACAATCAACATAAAGCTCGTAAGCACACGCCGCGCGCGCCGCACTGCTCACACCCTGTCATATTTAACGCAGCCATGTAAGATAATCTACAGATTGAAGACAAACGTCAGAGAATTTCGACTTAATTATAATAATTTATTTGAAAAGAAACAGCTTCCCGGCACGTGGGAAGTATTAAATGTTATGTACGTCGTATTATTTGCTTGTGACGTATTTGTAGAGTGTGTGACGCTTGACAGAGCTTGTGGGTTGGAATTCAATTCAGGGGAATTTTAAGTGTATAGCTCAAATAGACATATAATAGCTGGAATAAACAGTGTTGAGTAAACAGCTAACAAACGACGGTCAATTTTTTGCATCTATCATACAATCATAATAATTAGATGGAAAATAAAGAATAGAGTCTAACTGAGAAACTGCCTATTATTGGTATATTTTGTATTTATTTTTAAAAAGGTTTTATTGAAATTTTTAATATTTGAATCCTACGCCAAAATATATTTTAGATAAAGTGTATATTTAAATCTTATGATAATATATAATTGAAGAGTGATTCGTAAATGACGTTTCCTTTAAGATTGATTTATTGTAGTCTCCATGTATTTTATAGCTTCTATATAATTTATAATTGTTTAACTACTTCCGGTCGCTCGCGCGTCGTGAGAATGAGATGTCTGTTTGAAAACCAACAACTCGACGGAATATTATTTGTACATATTTATAATTGTAAGTTTTTTATTTAAATAAACACAATACAACAGACAAGTGGAAAATGTATATATAGGAGCTTTTCTCTATGTGGCTTCTTCATAAAAGAAAATAAGATCTTTGAATCATCAGTCTATTTGTGACCACGGAATACTGTGAAGTGTTCGAAATGTCAGATTTTCAAAAATATATTTTCGAATACCAAAATATACGCGATTATTCCTTTTAAAGTAGATTCATTTTAAAAGTAAAAAAACCTGAATAATTTCGTGAATCAGAAACGTTACGTACAAAGCTTATCTAATTGTTGCCATATAACTATATTTGTAATTATTAAATATAAATAATTAATGAGATACATAAGTACTTGTCACTAGTACCTGCACCTTTCACTTGTGGTATTGTTCAGGTTGTAATTGATAGTGTACGAATATTGAAATTTAAGACGGTAGAAAAGTACGCGGCCATATTTATACACAAAAAGATAAAAAAGAAGTAAGCGTAAAAAATTGTAACTTGCAACACTCGGTCCCATTCATATACATAAGAAAAATACAATCGTAGGAATGGCGATCTAAAAAAATACCATCTTATAATATATATTTTTTAAATATTCTGCAATTTTTGTAGATAGGATTTTTTAATCATTTACGAAACAACGTTAGACTTTTAATATTGTACAACTTCGCACATCACTAAACAAAAGGTTACAATACTTTACTTGTCGGCGGCCGCGACCCTGCGGCGAGCCATTTGTAATTAGTTAAATATAATCTTATAATATTCACTGAATAGTCCTGAATTAAATAACATTACAACATTATATGTAAAACTTATATAAATATAAATGTAAAGTATACATAAAACTTAAGCTATACATAAAATAACTCAATGGAAGGACCCTCCCGCTGCACTCGCCGCGTTAAGTGACAGGACTCTAGACTTCAATTGGTCTTACTCGGGAGAGGAAATGATTTAAATACAACTACTGTACTTAAAGTCAAACATATGGCTTACTGTTTTGGTAAGACGCTACATAGCGTACTCGCGTCATGTATACTCGTATAGTATATAAGTTAATAAAAAGACCATTATTATCAATATAGTAATATTCACTGCGACCAATAAGCCCTCTCTTAGTGACTGTAATAATTAGGAGGTCGTTTTTAATCCGTTAAACCAATAAACCAATAAATAAACTAAATAAAACCTAAATAATGTACTTTTTAAAAATTTTCATGAAAAATGAGTGAGCTTTGCATTGAGTACCTTTGTACCGTGTATGAATATAGCAGCAGGAAAACTAGCGCCGATGTCGGATTTGGAACAGCTCCATGTAATGTAGTTAAACAATTCGCATGTTTTTTATGATTTTGTTTTGATTTGGTGAAAGTGACGCACTCCCACTACACGGACGGACGCGCTACATGCTCTGTATCATCTGGTTTTAACTATTCTGATGGTTTGTATCTTTATATGAATTTGAACGCTAGTCGAAAAACATCAAAACGTCTGGATGACTCTGCTGGTTGTGATTTTACAATATTTATGTAATTCTAAGCAATGTTTAAACCTTTCATACGTTTTTTCAAAAATGTTTTCTAATCCTAAGTGTGAAATAACACTTTAAAAATAGTAAATAATGTTTAAAACTATATAGAAATTGTAAAGAGTAAAAATAACAATTTAAGTTTTCCATACAAATAGCCGTTATGATATGCTGTTTAATTTTTTTTTATTAGCTTCACGCTTCATCCCTGGCGGGGTAGTCAGAGAGTACGGAGCGCCAAACGCTACGGTCCCTGTATACCTCTTTCGCCTCGTCCACAGTCATTACCCTCTTCATCTACCATCTCTCGTACCACTCGCTTTCATCTCTCATACTTTCAACGTGCCCAAACCACCTGAGGAGGTTCTTCTTCATTCTTACTGTGACATTCACGCTTACACCTGCCGTTCTGCGATTATATTTAAATTATAACTCCCTCGATCTGGTAAAGACAAAGTGTGGTGTTTAGTTCCACCACTCAACACGCAATATCTCGAATTCGGTGGAAAGCGAAATACGGAGTGTCCTGACACTAGGTATTTTCTGTCTACGCCGCTATGCGGGATAAAAAGTGTGAAGATAAAAAAAATATACTATATGTTAAAAACTATCTAATTTCTTTGCCAAAAGACAGTTTAACCAAAAATATTGCGGGAAATACCTCCGAGTTAGTTGACATACTTAGAAAAAGGATTGTTAAAAATCAATGTTATCTGCCACATTTAAAATTTTATTTATTAAAAACAATTATTGAAACTGAGACATCATTAAAATATTAATTTGATATGATCTTGACTTCACTTCACTCGCCTACTAACGTGTTATGTTATAGCTATAAAACTTTTATTAAAACATATATAAAAATATGAACGCAGCGGGATTCCAACCCGCGTCCCTTGGAAATCGTCCAAGCACTCTGATAGCGTGCGCCGTACGTTCTACTACTATTTATGTTGATAGCATCTCTGTAGAGAGATTTTGTCAAATTTCTACTACTTAAAGATTATTAAGAAATAATAGTTTAACAAGAGAGATTGCTATTTTATTTTAATAGTTTTTTTAAATGTTCACTAATCTTAATGGAATAACACTTTAAAAATTTTACTAACAGTAACAGTAGTAAGTAATATTTTAAGTATCGAAACTGCGTCGGAACTCGCCTATTCAAAATTCCAAAATTATAATTTAAAATAATAATTTAAAAACGGTTAATTTTTTTCAGCTACTTAACGTAATTAATTTATTATAAAAAATAATATTTTTTTATTTCGCATAGCAGGGTAGACGGAGAGTACCTAGTGTCAAGACACTCTGTATTTCACTTTCCACTGAATTCGAAACATGGCGTGTTTAGTGGTGGAACTCAACGCCGCACTTTGTTTTACCAGAGCAAGGAAGTGTATATAATCACTCACCCAAGTGGGGATTGAACCCATAACCGATTGTATTTACAGTCACACACTGTCCTACTGCGTCACAACAATTTTATAAAAAATAATATAAAAATAATTTATTAAAAAAATAATAAATTATTTATATCAAATGTTACGCAAATCGTTCCAGTCTACAAGAAATGTAAAAGACATTTGAGAGAAAACAATGACGTCTCACGAACAAACATCCTCCTATTTTATTTTTATGCTAAAGTAATATACAATTTCAAATTATTTTTGTATACTTTATAATTTAATTTACTAAGAAGTATGATGGAAGACCTTTTGCGCATGATTAAAAGCCACGTCTGTACATTTATTCACAATTATTCGAATATCAATGTCAATGGCGCTCAGTTTTTGCAGGGACAAAGAATTTTTTGTATGAAGCTAATAATGGCGTAACATTATTTTACATCTTACTGCGATCTTACGCTGATAGCTATTTAAGTAATCTAACCCTAAATATAATAAAATCTTTGATTTTCACGATTTTTATATATTTTAAACGAAACTATAACCGCATATATTTTATTAATTATATTATATAATTAATTACATATTTATATAATTAATTTTTGTATCAACTGACATATGAATGCCACCTCAGTCTACCTGAGACCACGGACTACTGTAAAGCGTTCGAAACGTCAGGTGTCCAAAATGTATTTTCGAATACCAAAATATACGCTATTAATCCGGTTAAAATTGTTTCATTTAACACTAAATATATTAAGAATATGAATAGTTTTAGATTAATATAACTATTTATAAATAGTATATCTGTAATACGTAATGGTATTTAATATATTAAATAAAACTATACCTGTAGAGTGTAGAGGAGAGTGTAGAGTCTACCTGTGACCACGGACTACTGTAAAGTGTTCGAAACGTCAGGTGTCCAAAAATGTATATTCGAATACCAAAATATACGCGAGTACTCCGGTTAAATAGTTTTATTTAAAATGTATAAAAATCGCGAAAATCAAAGATCTTATTATGGTATTTAACATACTTAAGTATATTGCAATATGTACTATACTTTGTTTTATCATGAATATTACAAGCGGAACAGTTAGTAGCAATGTTCTCATATAAACCAAATTCCCACAAATTAAACTTAGATATCAGCAGAATGATATTCCACTGAGAGCTATAGCGTAATGCACAAGGAGACTACTGTAACGTTCTACAGTGAATCATTGTAACTATAATCTTAATTTACAAATATTACAAGCATGTTATTGACCTATTTGTTGTTACCTATGTACAAATACTAAAATCGGCAATTCTCTCATGTCTCAACGCGATGCATTTTCCTCAATCACTTCACTCAGCTCGGTCATTTGCGACGTTCACAAAGTGTGTATAAATAAGTTGTAATATAATACCCACAGGGTTCAGTGCGGGGAACAGGGAACACCTGCAGGAGTTCGTTCGGAATTTTGAACAAACTATATATTGGATGAGTATGTGAGCGCGCCCTTAGCAATGCGGACTACTTATCCTAAATATAACAATAATTTATATAAATCATTATATGCAGCATTATACGAGAGAGTTCTCGTCTCTTTATAGACTTTCATCATTATACACTTACCCATGTATGTTGAAAAATGAAATTATTTTAAACGGATTAATCACGTTTATTTAGATATTTAAAAATATAATTTAGGAAACTCGGTGTCACAAGCAGACTGAGTTATTGACAGAGACAGGTAGCCGAGTGTCCTGTAATACTTAATACAGTCTATTGTATTTTCGAATACCATAATATACGCGATTAATTTGTTTAAAATAATTTCCTTTAAAATGTGTAAAAATCCTGAAAGTCTTAACAACAATCTTTTTAATATATAATTTACTTCCGCAATATTTTATTACAAAATAAACAATATATCAAAATAAATATAATTGACAAACACCCCCATCGAAGTCTGAGTCCGAGTACTGAGAATATCATATTGTCCTGTCAACTATCGATGGTTAGCCATTGGGGTAATAAGACGCGAACAGCAGCGGCGGGCGGCGGCGGGCGGCGGCGGGCGGCGGGCGGCGACCGGCCCGGCGCTCCAGCACAATGCCCACATTATATCTTTATAAGAGGCTTATCTTTCATCTCTAGCTTATTGTATTGTTATCTTGAGTAAGTTTTAACCATTTACTGACTTACGCTTTATAAAATGAATTTGCATGTTCACCGCAGACTATGGACTTTAGCAGTCTGCCGCGGTCGCCACTTGTGGTACCTCAAGTAATGTAATATAGATTTTTTTTACTTATTTTTATACATATTCAGGGTTCCAGGGTTATGCGCTTTATTTTTCTAAGGGATTGGATTTCGTTTCACTTGTCCCCATAATTTTAAAGGAAGCCTTAAAATACTTGGTTTAGCTCGTGGTAATAAATAAAACTGATGTAGTTTAGATATCCTTCATAAATGCTTAATATAGGAAAATACCATAATCCAAATACCAAATACCAAAAAAGATTTTTCGCTTTAAAAGTGCTTTTTGCTTGAAATTAAAGAGACTTTCGAGAGAGAGAGAGAGAGAGAGAGAAGAGAAAAAGGCTACTTTAAAATAAAATTACACTTGAACTTTATTAGTATTGAATATAAAGACATGAGTGATTTTTTAAGTAAATCGAACGGCAAAGTGCGTGCGAGCATATGCAAGTGAAATATATAGAAGCTTGTTAATAATTATTAATCATTTCCTTAATTAGATTCGAACTAGTAAATACCGCGTTCAAGTAGAGAGTCACAATAGCGGTACATTGCATATACAATATAAGTAAAAAGTGTTGTTTTTCATATAGCAGAAGTATATATGAAACTATAATAGGTGGAGCTTTTAGTAGGAGATCGTAAAGTAGTTGGGGTCGCTCGGTCACAACGCGGGCAAGCACATTCGTTTGCCAATGTTTACTTTCTTCACACACCCGCGAAAAATAAGAATGAAAATGTATAACAATAATAAATCTGGCTTAAAATATGACTTGTTGGTTACAGATCAGAGAGAAATCTGTTCTAATCTAATATTATAAGTTTACATATTGAGCTAGCTGCTTATATATATATATATATATATATATATATATATATATATATATATATATATATATATATATATATATATATATATATAAAGTTTCAATTTTTAATCGTTAAAGTACCTATAAAAAATTATTCATATGTGTAAGACACCACAATGACTCAATTACGCTCAATTAGTTTAGTTACTTTACTGTTCGAGTCCAAATAATGTTCATACTTATGCATATAATACTAGTACTCGCCCTCAACGTCACTTACTTTGACGCGAACTTGACTCATTCTACAAGTGCAACTTTCATTTAAAATCTGTTATAATCAAAAAAATATGTCTACACTGAAAACGCAGGCAAACTTAAGAAAACAGTTATTTAAAGAATATTTCAAATTGATATAATTTTATTACTTTTGAACCGAGTGACTTGAATTAAACATTAAACGTGAAAGAGAGGTTGCTATCATACAATAGTGGAATGTACATTAAAATCGGTTAATCTGTTCTGGAGATAAGCGTGCACAAACAAACAGAAAAAATACATATATAAATTAATAATTAATTATTATACTTATATATGTTTGGATATTGGATCGTTTGTTTGTCGTATGGTTAATATTTCAACTTACGCCTTTAATATTTTTTGTAGCCTTAATATATACTAACTACATTGTTTGCTCCAATAATATAATATAAAGCTGATATTAAAAGTTTGCTATTGCGCTCTTATTAATAAAATAATAAGTCTTAAAATGTAATAAAAACATATATATTCAATTTTCCTTTCAAATTTCCTTCCAATATTTAGGCTTACAAATATAGGCATAAAATATTTAATAGCGATGTTGGCGTTACAATGCGAACAAATACATTTTTATATTGCCTTTCCTTACAAGTATATTGTATGAAGTATTGTATTTTGTGAGTCATATTTTAGGAGTTCTAGAAAGTGTACGCAAACAATCTAGTTGCAAGCAACTTGTATTTTTAACGACAATAATATATAAACATTAATTAGCATAGGCTAATTAATGTTTATATATTTTCTTTTAATTTTAATTTATTTCTCATTTGCATTTCAATGTCCATGGAGACGCTAACGTCAACACGCTCCCTTCTAAATTTTCCAATTTATTTGGCGATGTCTTTGTATATTTGTGGAATTTAAACATATGCTAGTATATGTTCCTACGAGTTGTGAACACAACATCGTTTGCCTCGATTATAAAGCTTATATTTGCGTTGACATTTCCAGTTTCTGTCAGTCCTTTCACTTATCCAATATCGCAAGCGTTTTATATAATGTAGATATAATAATAAAATTACCTTTTGATAGAGAAAAGGCCTGGTGAGCGCGAGGTATCTCTCCAGCGCCATAGTGACAGCGATGCAGACGCTGCCGATGCCGAACACGCGCAGCACGACGCGCGCCGCGCAGTACAGCCGCGAGCGCGCCGCCCACGCCCACTGCTCCGCTACCACCATCGCGCACACCATGCCCACCTGAGACCATAACAGTATCTCACTTATGACTATCGTAAATATTGAAAATAACATAGTAACGTACTCAGAGGTTTATATATTTAATATTTTTCCTGGTCGGCCGGTCGTGGCGCAGTGGGACAGCGTCTGACTGTAAACACGATCGTTTGTGGATTCGATCCCCACTTGTGGGAGTGATTATATTTAAATTATTTTCACTTCCTGTCTCTGATAAAGCCAAAGTGCGGCGTTGAGTTCCACCACTCAACACGCATTGTCTCGAATTTGGTGGAAATATTAAAACTTTTGACACTAGGTACTTCCAGTCTACCCTGCTATGCTGGATAAAGTATAAAGTTAAAAAAAGTCCATGGTCCATCACCTTGGTTTAAAATATCTACAATCAAAGCATAGTCATATTATGATGCTGTTAATATCAAATTTATGTCTCCGTAAAACTTTGTGTGTCCTTGAAGTAAACCTACTTTATAACCTCACGCTTTTATCCCGTAAAACCGGGTAGATATGATGTACCTAGTATCAAGAAACTACGTTATCTGCTTTCCACCGAATTCAAGACTGCGTGTAGAGCGGCGGAGCTCGACACCGCGCACTGTTTCACCAGAGCAAGTTTGTTATTTCTTCTAGTGGAAATCGAACCCACAATCAACCGCGCTACAATCAGACCCTGTCTGCGTCAGGACCGGCCCCCGTAAATATTGTTTAGATTAAATTAGAAACAGTTTGAATAGCAGCTGAAGTTGTCCTGCAGTTCAGGCTTTATAGTAACATGTACAAGTATAGCGTATTATATTTTTCAAATGAGTTCTTTGTATTTGGATGAAATAATTTCATATAAGGCGTGTATGAATCATACAAAATGAATGACGTATTTAGTAATAAAATGATGTGTTTTAAATACACATTTTTTATATTTATTTTTTTAGCTTCACGCTTATTATCCCGCATAGCAGGGTTGACAGAAAGTATCTAGTGTCAAGATACTCCTTATTTCGCTTTCCATTGAAATCAAGACATAGCGTGTTGAGTGGTGGAACTCAACGCCGCACTTTGTCTGACCAGAGCGAGGAACTGAAATTAATTTTAAATACAATCACTCTCCTGAGTGGGGATCGAACTCACAACCGGTCGCGTTTATAGTCAAACGCTGTCACACTGCGCCACGACCGGCCTCAACATACACATTATTCATTTTATAAATTCAAACTAAATTCATTATTATACATATTTAGAATATTTACTTGCAAAAATATGAATTTGAGCGTAATTTTCTTCACTAGATGCGGTAAGATATTCTAACTTTTATAATGGTGACTTACTAAAATATTTCGCGGGTACGAAAGTGTGACAGACGTCTGACATTACAATATTTTTATACTTTCCCATTTTTTTTTAAATGAACAGTGTACAGGGTCATCAACATTTACTGCGTGAATGTGTAAATAAGCGGCAATTTTTCTTCATCAGATTGTTTTTATTCTAATTTAATTTTATATTATGTATTTATTTTATGTACACTCGACTCGTGTGAAAAAAAATATTTTGAATTTTATTTTACATTAATTTCAATAAATTAAATGTGAACAAATAAAGTAAATTCTCTTACCAAAGCCACCAAATCGTTAGCCGCGAGAGACGTAAGCAGCAGGAGATGTTTGCGGTTCCTCACCCGCCGCTCTCCTCGTCGCAGAGCTATGATCGCCACAGCGTTACCCACGATCCCGATCGCGTACACCACCTTAACTATCAAGCCGAACATCTTGCTGTGTCTCTCGTGGCTGTAGCCAGGGGTCGTCATGTTATGGACTAAATTTTCAATTGTTTCATTGCAAGAGAAATTAGTGTAAGCGGTAGTCTCGTACGGCTCGGTGGTGAATTCCATCATATTGTACTTGTTACGTTATGTTGGGTGTTAACTTGTTTGTAGTCGACTCAGCGTCGCGTCGTGGAATGTCTTCGGAGCGCGATTTTCGCGAGCATCGCTCAGTAGTTGTAGATACTTGTGTACCTTGTATTGGATCAAGCTGTAACAATGAAATATATAATTAAAAATCCGTCCTCACCGACGTCGCGGCGCACGCGGCGCTCGCTGCGCACGCGCCGCACGTGTCCGGCGTGCGCAACGACGTCCTTATACTTTGTGGGGGACACTTATATGTGATTATTTATTCACTTCCAATAATAATAATTGATTATTCATTAGTTTAACTCTTTATTGTACTTACATTTTAAGTTATATGAAGCAATAGTGCGATTTTTAATGTTCCCAAATATACTGAGAATTTTTTGTCATCAACATTTTTATATTGTCAAATAATATTTCTATAACTGTATGAGTTTGGAAAATATCCATTTTCTGTAAGAGGGACAAAATTGTTAACTCGTATATTATGTTATAGTGTACATAAACTTATTATTTCTTATTCGCGAAGATGTTTGTTGTAAAAAAAAATATTGTAGAATTAATTTTAATAAGACACCTTACTATTTTCTTTTAGGCACTTAATGTTTTAATAACATTAGTATGTAGTAATGATTTAGTAGTAATAAATAAAGTTACTGTCGAAGCGGTTACACTTGATTTGAATATCCGTTTAGATATCCTAATATATATAACCTGAAACTGGTAGTTAGGTGCATAAAGTTGAGAGCTTTTATACATTTACGATTTTTTAAATGTTATTCCACACTTAGGATTAGATAACATTTTTGAAAAAATGTGTAATTTTTTTTTAAATAAAATAGCACTCTCTCTTGCTAAACTATTATTTTTAATAATCTTTAAGTAGTAGAAATTTGTAAAAATCTCTACAGAGATGCTAACGACATAAATAAGTTGTAATAAGCGTATAAGAATTTCGACTAATCTGGTAGTAGAACGCATGGCTTAGCGGTCAGAGCGCTTGAATGGCTCCAAGAATCGCGAGTTCGAATCCCGCTACGTTCAAAATTTTTATACGTTATTTCAAAAAAGCTTTTATACAGTCATAGGTACTAGAAACAATTTTGTAGTATAAAAATATTTTTATTATTATCAAAATATAAATAGACAGGTATTTAATTTGATATTTGTTTTTAAATTGCACTCCACATAGAAGTAGAATAAGAAATATACATGCAATACATACATTACTATACGTATTACGTAGATAAGGTTCATGGTGATTCGACGTTGCAAGTTTGCAAAAGCCTATATGAAATTGAGATTATAGTTTGGCAGAGTTCCAGTATCTACACGAACGTTATAGTCTTGACACTAGGTAGGATTTGGACTAGGCTGATTTCATTAGAATAACAGGCTGAAGACAGAGTGGGATAGAAATAGTTATATTTATTACTTATTTAATTCATTATAATGCCTTAAATAACTGATGAATAGAAGAACAATCAACAAGGCCCATGTTTATGATAAGGGGCGAGACGCATCCTAACGTATCTAACTCCACGAGATACTGCATAATAGAGAATATTAGAAAATATTTACTATTTTGTTTAGTGATAACAGCTATCAGTTATTCTATTTTTATTTTTAAATAAATATTTTTTTCCTTTGTTCATTTATAAATACTGGCGCTGGCGCCACATTGCTATAGGTGTACTGTATAATACTGTATAGTACATATCTATGTGATACACTAGTTGTTGCCCGCATCTATTTATCATGTGTTCCAGATCTATTATTGTTATATGTTAATCGAAAATGCTCATATTGCTGTGCCACTTGAGATAAAGTGCGATTCTTCTTAGATTCACGCTTTTATCTCGCGAGACTTTACATGTTGAGTGATGGAACTCAACGCCGCTTTTGTCTTACCAGAGCGAGGAAACGAATATAATTTAAATATAATCATTCACCCGAGTGGGAAACGAACCCACAACCGATCGCGTTTAAAATCAGACGTTGCCCCAATGCGCGACGACCGGCCTCAATTGCGATTTCCATTTTAACTAAATATGATATAAGTAACTACTTGTTACTATATACTTGGCTTGATATCTGTATTGCTTCATAGATATAAAGACATATTAAAATTTTTACGTCTAACTTTATAACGCCGTATTGTCGAATATGTTATAATTAACATTTTTGAAAAAACGTATAAAAATTTTGAACGCAGTGGGATTCGAACCCGCGCCTCTTGGATACCGTCCACGTTTTTATTCGTTTTTTCAAAAATGTTTCCTAATCTTAAGTGTGGAATAACACTTTAAAAATAGTAAGTATTAAAATAAAATAGCAATTTCTCTTGTTAAACGATTATTTCTTAATAGTCTTTAAGTAGTAGAAATTTGAAAAAATTCTCTACAGAGATTCTAACAACATAAATAAGTTGTAACAAACGTATAAGAATTTCGACGCAGCTCGTAGTAGAACGCATGGCTTAGCGGTCAGAGCGCTTGGACTGTATTTAAGAGGCGCGGGTTATAATACCCGTGCGTTCAAAATTTTTATGTTTTTTCAAAAAAAAATCCTAATCCTAAGTGTGGAATAACACTTTAAAAATAGTAAACATGTTATAATTTTATTTGAAATTTCAAATGACGTATATTTTGATATTCGGAAATATATTTTTGAAAAACCGATATTTCGAACACTTTGCAGTAGTCCGTGGTCACTAGGTCCGAGGTAGACTAGGTGCAGGTTGACTGAGGTGGTATTCGGTTAAATATTGGTAAATTTGTTTACAGGCGATGATTTGGGATTGTATCCGCACTCAAGTGGGTTCCATCTCACTCGGGGGAAAAATTACGTTTTGATTATTTTATACTTATTTTAGTTTTAATTACTGTTAGAGATACATATGCGTATCGCGCGTTATGCATTCCAACCAGCAAGTGGCTCTGAGTTTCATATTAAAGCTTGTGAGCTTATCTGAACATACCAATACATTACAAGTCGATCTAAGAGATAAAAATACGCGAATGTATTTTAGTATCGAGTGCAAATAAATCGTTATCGATGCTCCAAATATTTGTATTATAATAGCAATAAGTTATTGTTTCTTTTGGATGTTTGTGTAGAAGACTTTCTCTATTTTATCTATATTTTTATTTAAAATTATTGATTATTTTGACAGATCAGTATTGCTTTTTTATTTCATCACGTACAAATATGTCGTCCACTTCTCAAAAATAAATAATTCTCGATTAAAACTATTTTGCTATACTAAAAATCTATACATTTTTATGTCAAGTAAATTAATTGGGTCTTGTCCCTAAAATAAAAAAACGTAAAAAAATAACTCGATCAGTTTAAAAAATTCTTTTTTAAAGCGATACTTGTTGAAGTGAGTTTAACCGAGTGCATCTAATTGGTAATTACAGAGTGGAACTGCAGATGCGTGCCGGGCTGGAGGATGCACTTGTGCCGCGCGCAAGAGATGGGAGCGGCGCGCGGCGCACCGGGGATGCAGGCTAACATTATTAGTGTTTCATTCATGTATATATATATATATGTATATATATGTATATATATATATATATACACATACATATTACAATTAATACCAGTAGATGAATAGAACACATTTCTCCTAGTTTAAACTAGTTTTTGGTAAATGCCTTTTTTAAACCTACAATTAGCTGATAATCAAAACTGTATGTCAGATAAAAATAATTCCTATCAGATAACACGTATTTTTACAAATTTCTATTACAATTCATCATTCTTTATTCGGATTGCTTAATTTAGGTTAGGCCGAAAATAAATAGAACTGAAAACGGATTAAAAAATACAGAAAAAAGTATGTTGGCTTAGATATTTGAAACTGGTTTACAGCAAAATGCATTTTATCTAAAAACAGGTTTTAACTGTATCATAATATAATATTATTATTTTTGGTTTTAAGATGTCGTTCACACCTTTAGGACGACAAGAATACTTAAAAAGAGCGTATAAAAGCGCGCCTCTTGTAGTAATTTCAATTTATCTATATATTGTTATTTTAACGTTTCAAAATTGTTAAATACGCATTGCGACTTATTTTTCCTGTTAACAGTTTTGTAAGGAAATTTCACAAAAAGGGTCAAATCAGTCAAATCAAATCAAATCACAAGTCCATACTAAAGTTACTATCCATTTAAGAGAATATGGCGGAACTCAACGCCGCAGTTGATCGTAACAAACTGTAAAATCTAAAAATATTATAAAATAATATAGTTTAGGTGAAGTTAGGACTCACAACCGTTGCGAATACTGTAACAAAATCTTATAGGCAGAAAAGAAACTTTCATATATAGAAAATAGTGTTTATTTAGTATCTACCTATTTCTGTCAATATTTCGTCTATCAAATATGCAACAAACAGGATAACAGCCAATGTTTGCGTCATCACTGAGATGTGAACAGTTGCCCAATGCGGACTACTTAGTTCAACACAGTGGACGGTGACCGATGTCGATATATGGGCATTTTAAATTTAAAACACTCCCCATTATCAATTTAAATGTTTGCTTTGTTCTATTTGTGTAGTTTTATTTTACACACTTTTGTAATCATTGGAGATCGACCTTGTGTGGCAAAAAGTTGTAAATGAACGTAAAGGTCGTACATACAATTCCTACTTGTTATAATGTAATGACTTTAATAGTTTTTATAAGAAAAAAATAAATACTTAACGACAATATTTTTATAAACCTCATTTAATTTAAAAGAATGAAAAAGCATGTATCTTAAAAAAAGTACATTTTGTAGTACATAAATAATAGTAGTAAATAAATAATTTTTATAAAACTATTTCGTACGCTAAAATTATGAACACGATATTGAAAGTAATAACCACTAACAGTAATAAGTGAGTAGATTATTAGAAATTTAAATAAATAAAGGCCGGACGTGGCGCAGTGGGACAGCGTGTGGTAACGTCTAACGCGACCGGTTGTGGACTCGATCTCCACTCGGGGGAGTGATTATCTCTGGTCAGACAAAGTGCGGCGTTGAGTTCCACCACTCAACACGCAATGTCTCGAATTCGGTGGAAAGCGACATACGGAGTGTCCTGACACTAGGTACTTTCAGTCTACCCTGTTATGCGGGATAAAAAGCATGAAGCTAAAAAACATAAAAAAACGGTTAGCGAGAGTGGAAAACAAAGTAAGGAGTTTTGTGACACTAGGTACCTTCTGTCTACTCTGCTACGCGGGATAAAAGCGTGAAGCCAAATAAATAAATTTTCTGTAAGAACATTGTATTGGCGAGGAAAGTTTAAAAGGTACCTAGCGCTGCTAGAAATTGACTCACTTAATAAGGGTCGACCGGTGTAAACAAAACACGCGCTTGTCTGGTAGTGTTTACATATTTTATTCAAGGTGGACAAAAACAATATAACCGACCCTCTTAACTCATTTTACTTAATTCTCTATCGCCGATGTAAACTTCTTGTATCCGATTAAAAGTAGAAACAAAGTGCCGGAATGCTTATTTATTCATAAAACGGATGGCATCTGAGCTTAAGTGACTCGCATTGGAACAGCTTTGCAACTGTGTTGTACAAATATTAGTGTACTTAGTAATGTAGATATCTTATTATATCATTTTATAATGTCTCTTAATGTTTCTTAAATATTTGCTAACTATTTGTGACTTATATTTTTATTACAGATATGGTTTTAATTTTCGTTTCTTATATCAGAGTCGCAGCTTATCAAGAAACGTTGTGTTGTAATTAATGTAACTATACCTTATTATTAAACAGTTTTACCCCTTTTCCTATGTTAAGGTAGGCAGAAATAACCAAATATCAATACAATGCGTTCTCCTCTTTCCGTTCAAATTTGATACTTTGCGTATTAAGTTATGAACTTCAAGACTGCATTTTATTTTAATGGACTGGAATAATGAACCTAGTTTAAATCCTTTCCTCGAGTGGGAATCGAACACACAATCATCACATCTAGTCCGATAAAGCTCTAAAGAGGCCCTACGTAATAATGCAATATTGTTGTACATACGAATAAAAATAATAATTCAACAATAAACTTCACAATTTATCAATAATAAAATGATAACATATTCTGGATATTTACCAAAAATATATTCAACGTATATTTGGAAGACACACTGCGGGGCACAACACTGGGCTCACTAAGAATTCTATGAATTATTTAATCAAAAAACATTTTTCCATATAATAAGCTAGCGTAAATAAGTTCGATGTTTCGGCTTGGCTACGTCAGAAACGCGCGCGCTCTCTACGTATTGTGAGCCGACTGACTGCTGACTGCTGTCTGTAGCTGCGTCCTCCTCCTCCTGATTTCAATGATTTAACTTATACTAAACTAAAGTACTACAAGAGTGGGAAGCAGGGCACGAGCTTCTGTTGAAGTGATTACTAGCTTTTACACATATCTGAGCTCTTTTAAGAGTTAAATTATTAAGGATAGTTTGTATGCGATAAGTGTAGGGTCGATTTTCACTCACGCTTAATATAGAAATATTAATAGGAAGCGATATCCAAAAGTATTTTAATATTTTATATAATCTGGCTTGTGTTTTTTATGCTACAATCTTTCTACAGTACATAATTAATAAGCGCAATGCTTTAATTTAAATTATGACATTTAGGTACCAGTTAATGGGAATCACTAAAGTTTGTAATTTGTAGAAGAACTGCTTCTCATATATATTTGAATTAAAAGGAAAGCTTAAAAAATTTACCTTTAAGTTGAAATATAAATACAAATACTATAATATATTACATTGCAACTAGAAAATGCCCCCAACCACGTTTGCATGGACTTTACAACAAGGAATACACTATCCACTACACCGTAATGGTTTGGTATGTCTCGATTTCCTAAGATATTAATTTGCCATTGAAAACTGTATATGATACTGAACTTCAAGTACTAAGGTGGTATTTCCTTATATGTTGTAGTTAATGCCCACCAGGCTGAAGAACTTGAACTAAAGCACCACTTCCATATTTCCTAATCATTTATCAGGCGCTCAGGGGTCCATATGACGCGGTCCTAAGACCAAAATGAATTATAACCTATACAGTGCCCAGAGTTAATAACTTAAAAAAAAAGATTATAACGAGAAAAAGAAATTTGTTCAGTAGTATCAGAGAATAGCGTGTTCATAAATGTGTATAAACCTCAATAAATATTTAAAAAATATTTAACGTACAGACACATTTTTTATTAATCTTGTAGTATATATTATGTAAGTACACAAGGGCATATATGAGGAGAATGAAAGAAGTATAGGGACCGTCGAGTTCAGCGCTCCGTCCACTCTGGCAACCTCGCTGGGGATAAAACGTGAATATAAAAAATATGTATGGTAGTGATACGATTAGGTGAAAATAAATAAATTAACATATATACCTACTTATATACTGGGACGTAACAAGATTAAAGTTTAAAATAATCAATTTCTAATGAAATAGTCGTCCCATTAGTTAGAGGTTACAATAATAGTAACGTCCACTTACAGGCAACCTCCCGAGGCGCAGCCCTCCGGCATTGAGGCGATGTGATAACAATCAACCACACTAGATAAGTAATCCACCTTGATAAATTAACGCCGTAGACGTGTGCTTAACTAAGTGGGATGATCGTACTTTCACTACCTATCTTGAATTTTGCTTACGAGAAAATAAATATTTGTATTAAAAAACAATACGGGAATAAGCAGTTATCTGTAGTACGTCGACACGACACGACAGTACGTCGTGGTACAACAAACCAAACGGCCTATGGCCTTTATTAAAATTGAAAGTTAAGAAAAAAGTAAGAAATAATTATTTCAATTTTTTTATATATTCTAAACATTGCTTTCTATTTTTTTTATTTTCATAATTTGACCTAACAATAACTGATAATACAAATAGCGATGAGTGATAAGGCTGGTCTTGGTACAGTGGGACGACGTCTCACTGCAAAGTATTATGTAATTTATTGTCATTGCCTTGCTCTGGTAAGACAAAGCGCGGCGTTGTGTTCTGCCATCCATCGTGTAATATCTCAAATTCGGCGGAATGCGGAGTATGGGAGGGTCTTGACACTAGGTACTCTCTGTCTACTCTGCTATGCGAAATGAAAGCTTGACGTAACAAAAATATAAAAAATTAAAAAATATTCTAAACCATAAAACATACTTAAAGTATCTGTCAAATTTTGTTTAGGTATTTATCTATATTTACATAAACACTCACGTATCCTGAAATCTCAGAAACTAAAGAATAGATTTTGTAAGGAGGTTCTTTTTAAAATTCGTTACAAAGATTGTTCTTTTTTTCAATGTCTAGCCTAAAGGCTAGGTGAGTATGTAACTACTACGTAAGCGTAGTCTATGTATTTTTAATGGTTCTAACAAGTTATTTAATTATGTAATTTGTATACTTCTGACATCTCGGAGTCATGGAGGCACCATGCCTTGTGCTATTTTGTGCCCGATATTATCTTAAAATTGAATATCGTACATACACTTTAATAAACGAAATTGATGCAATTGTATATATTTGTGAGAACAATGTTAGCTCAGTGAAAACTTAAGTGAGCCGCCTTCGAATTCAAAGGTAGGTGTGAATTGGTGTGAATCCCAGTACTGCCCCATTGTATTTTTTTAAGTAAAATATGTATATGCCATGTATAGGCACAACTCTAATGGTGTGGGTCAAACAATAGAAAAGTAATATCGCGGAGTAGAGAACGTAGTGACGGACGGACGGAACTTTTTGCAGGCTGTACAATCACTTTACCAAGAACACTCATCGTGTATTCAGTAAGAAGTAGAAGCAGAGATGTGGTCTCGATGTGATATTCAATTGGATGTCAAATAGGGTTGAGCCATATCAGCCTGGCTATTGAATTTATATTTGGATAGCTGTCTTTAGGACGACAAACAAAATACATTGATATAAGAGTGTATGGATGTTAATTGGCTGTTGTACGCCTATGATTAACTGCTTATTGCTTCATAAGTCACCATTCTGAAAGACAGGTATTAGAGTAATGATCTAAGCTAATCTATGAAATAAAATATATTTACTTAATGAAATCTTTTGATTTTCGCGATTATTACAGATTTTAAATGAAATTATTTTAAACGGATTGATTAATCGTGTGTAATTTGGTATTCAAAAATACACTTTTGAAAACATAATGTTTCGAACAATTTACAGTAGTCCGTGGTCTTAGGTGACTGAGGTGGCTGTGACTGTTGATTGATACAAAAATTAAATATATCAAACTCCACTATCTTTTTCTTAATTGCCTTACGTAGTGCCCTGGATTCTTGCAAAATGAACTAACTGCATCTTTGTCTCTGGAGTGATGGATTTGGGACTTTTTAATTTTTTTTATAGGTGGTAGAAAGTTTCCAACCATCTTCTCTATTGATATTAGGATATTTTTAAATTTCAATAGCCTCGCGAAGCATTCTAGAAATATATCTATTTTCCCTAGCGAGGATATGAGCTTTCTCAAACCTGATATAGTGATTAGGCTTATTCATAGAATGCTCACACGCAACATGGGTGGCTTGTAGGTCCTTATACAACGCTGGCGGAAAATTGGTAGCTTGTTCTGAAGAAGGGCACTCTTCACCTATCGAAACTTAGCCCTTAGGTGTTCAGCGTCGCAGAGGTGATAAGCACTCTTAAACAAAGATTTGCCAATGGTAGATAGCTGCATAGGGTGGTGGTGGATTAAAAATATTCAATAGGTACATTGTTTTCTTCCTTCCGTTACTTCCGTTAAAGGAGTGTGTGGCTTAGACTACTCAACGCCATAGGGACGGTCTTTTCTTGCCAGCTGTGGTACAGGCCATGGTGGTCTGTGAGAGGTTGTGTAGTAGGTTGGGGTTCCCGGACCTCGGATAGCGGTCGAGATTCGTTCGGTGGTGTATACCTTCCAATTCGGAGTCCCACATAAACGGTTCCGAATCCTCAATGGGGAAGTCATGCGAGTTCCACCCTTTAAAAAAAATAAAAAAGGAGTAGTAATGATACTATTGTTTAGTAGTAGAATAATTCTTTTAGAAAGAGAGATCTCCATGAGATGAGTGAAATCACATGTGAACCATGATGTCATATGTGGATGAGTGAAATCACATGTGGGCCATGATGATATATGTGGATGGGTGAAATCACATGTGGACCATGGTGTCATGTGTGGATGAGTGAAATCACATGTGGACCATGCTGTCATGTGTGAATGAGAAAAATCACATGTGGGCCACGATATCATATACGGATGAGAGAAATCATATGTGGACCGTGGTGTCATATGTGGATGAGAAAAATCACATGTGGACCGTGGTATCATGTGTGGACGAGAAAAATCACGTGTGGACCATGTTGTCATATGGGGATGAATTAAATCACATGTGGACCATGCTGTCATGTGTGGATGAGAAAAATCACATGTGGACCACGATATCATATACGGATGAGAGAAATCATATGTGGACCGTGGTGTCATGTGTAGATGAGAAAATTCACATGTGGACCATGATGTCATATGTGGATAAGTGAAATCGCATGTGAACCATACTGTCATGTGTGGATGAGAAAAATCACATGTGGACCATGATATCATGTGTGGATGAAGGAAATCACATGTGGACCATGGTGTCATGTGTCGATGAGAAAAATCAAATGTGGACCATGATGTCATATGTGAATGAGTGAAATCATATGTGGACAGTGGTGTCATGTGTGGACGAGAAAAGTCACATGTGGACCATGATGTCATATGTGGATGAGGTAAATCACATGTAGACCATGCTGTCATGTGTGGATGAGAAAAATCACATGTGGACCACGATGTCATATGTGGATGAGTGTAATCACATGTGGACCATACTGTCATGTGTGGTTGAGAAAAATCACATGTGGACCATGATGTTATATATGGATGAGTGAAATCATATGTGGACCGTGGTGTCATGTGTGGAAGAGAAAAATCACATTTGGATCATGATATCATATGTGGATGAGTGAAATCATATGTGGACCGTGATGTCATAATATGTGGATGTATGAAATCACATGAAATTTGGAGGTAGAATCACATGAAATTTGGAGGTTTTTTGAGAGGGTGAGATTATGAAATTTGACATAAAGAGACAACTGTTTTGGACATCTATAATTTAAAATTTTCTATTTGTAGAGATGTGAAATATCTTCGAACACCATAATATTGTATGTCTGCAATACTACACAGACGAAGACGCGGGCGATAGCTGTATACTATTAGACCACATTGATACTGTACGCGCTTACTTCATCAAAGGACGGTTTTATAGGTTTAAGTCCTTCACAAAATATCGACTATTGCAATTGAGGATTATAAAGCGTTCACTGAACCGCCTCGCTCCTCGCCGCAAGCCGCGCGCCGCCGCCGCCCGCCGCCCGCCCGGCCCTCGCAAGGCCTGCGCTTAACGTTACGCAGTATTTAGCTCTAAACTAAGTTAACTACTAATTATACTTGCAAATCTAACGCATATCTGATAAAATGTATTTCAATTAATTTATAAGCTTTATCATGTTCCGCAAAAGTTTTCTTAAAGAACTCTCTTTAAGAAAACTTTTGTGAAACATTACGAAATAGTAAACTAAAATGGAACAATTTAAGAATCATGAGTTCACAGCCTTATTATATTAAAATAATCTTACGTATTGTAAACACACAAAAAAACATCAGCTTTAACCGATAATACTTTACCTTTAATCTATACTTTTAATCAATGTATTGTATCAATGTGCAATAAAGTTTTAATTAACTAACTAAATACTTTTATTATTAACACTTTCGTGGCGCAGTTGGTTGATGTCAAACTGCAGTTGAAGACTAAGGGTTCAGTTTCAATTTGAGAGAAAACGAGATGTAGAAAATATTTGTGCCATGATATTTCTAAAAGACATCTAGACAATCTAGACAATCTCTAAGAATAAAAATCATAAAAGATAAAAAAAACACATTATCTGTTGCTATAAATAATTACTGATACACTATTTACTTTTGTGTTCTAAATATAAAAGTAACACGCTTCCGGAAAGTGAAAGACCTTCGTCAACAACATCCCTGAAGCTATCCACAGCGTCCTTTATCTCGGAGGCCGCGGCCCACAGCGCTGCTCCGTCTGTTATCTGCCTAATACAATTAGAGCGGTCCCGATACCGACTTCCTATTTATAACGAGATTTGATAGGTAAATATACTCATACTCTAGTAGTACACAAATATACAAACAAACTGTCTTGTTTATATATTAATTTATTTTTTGGTTAAAGATCCTTGTAGTAGAATGACATACCGATATCACAATATTATCTATTTTGGGCTGGTCGTGGCGCAGTCTGACAGCGTCAGACCTTAACGCGACCGGTTGTGGGTTCGATTCCCACTCGGGTGAGTGATTATATTTAAATTATTTTCACTTCCTCTCTCTAGTTAGACACAGTGCGGCGTCGAGTTCCGCCACTCAGTATGGCGGAAAGCGAAGTACCTAGTGTCTTAACAGTAAGTACTTTCTATCTACCCTGCTATGCGGGATAAAAGTATGCTAGAAAAAAATATATTATCTCAAACACATAGAGCGTAGAGCGGAGACCTTGAAACTTTATCATCTCTGCCTACTTTGCTGGATAAAATTAACTTTTAAAAACATAACGATTTCATGTGTGATTTCTCAGACTCAGACGCCAATGATAGTAAAAGGGCCACAGCAACTTGAAGTATATTGACTTTAGCATTAGCATATCCCGACACGAGTAACCACCCCTGTATTTAAATACAACACATTTTTGTATTACTTAAAAGCTATATTAAAAACAATTTGTTGATATTGTGTTTAGAAATATTTATTTAATGAATAATATTATACAATACTTTCCAGTCATACAAGTACAGTCATATTTATCAATGAAGTCTAATTTTGCCTCAAATAGTATAAGGGAAATATGCAATGCAAAATCCAATAACGTGTAAATTTTCCTTACATTTAGTCTAAACAAGTCATACCTAATATTCTTGTATTATTTATATATTTATTTATTTATATATTTATTTATTTATATATTTATTTATTTATATATTTATTTATTTATATATTTATTTATTTATATATTTATTTATTTATATATTTATTTATTTATATATTTATTTATTTATATATTTATTTATTTATATATTTATTTATTTATGTATTTATATATTTATTTATTTATTTATTGGTCTATCACATAAATACAGCTATAATTTTATGAACTATAATTAAAGCATTAAATATACATTTATAAAAAAATAAAATAACTGAACTGAATTGAATTGAAAAACTGAATTTGTTACCATAGACACCGCATGCAATATTTTTTGAGGGAAATTTATAAAACATTTAATTATAAAAAAATATTGACGGCTGGAAAAGAGCTACGGGGTTTCTAGGGTATTTATAGCGAATTTTAAACTAAAATTGTAAAAAAAGATTGGGGCAAATATATAGGTTGTTTAATAATTAGAATAAATAAAGAAAAGTTAAATCTAATATGCCCCTCCTTTCGTTTAAGCTTTGAATTTTAAAATCTATTAGTATATTGAGGTATACTTTCAAAAATTCCTCCGAACCTCGCCAAATGCCATAGAAATCGTTTCTGAATACGTTCAATTCGCAAGGAACTTGTAGAATAGTGAGGTCTCCAAACAATGCTACAGTATTCAGGCATGCTGCGAACATGACTATTGTAAAGCATTACTTTTGTTTTCGATTATAAACATTTTACAATTCCTCAATATAAATCCAAGTAAACGTGCAGCTTTTTTAATACCCTCGGATGTGTGATACTCGAATGTTAATTTTGAATCAAAAATAACATCAAGGTCTTTAATTGAATCCATTTTTTTAAAGGCATAAAGCCATTCAATAATCTTTAATACGTTATATGAATGTATTTTTCCACGTGCAGTGACATGCCACTTTCTGTGCACCAATTTACTAACCTGTTCAAGTCACTCTGCAGTAGTACTGCATCCTTCGGAATGTGAATAACTTTCATAAACTTTAAATCATCAGCGAACATGAACGGCGTACAATGGGAAAATTTCACCGGTAGGTCGTTAATAAAGATGTTAAATAAAAAAGGTCCTATATGAGATCCTTAAGGAACACCAGTTGAAATTGAGTGCAAAGATGATTGATAACCTGAATTTACGACATAGAATTGTCAGTTTTCAGCGCATGCCACTGCAGAAGATGTCCTACATAGCCATACCCATAAAATTTGAATCAAAATATCATGAGGTCAAATGCTTTGCTAAAGTCACTATAAATAACCTCAGTTTGAGAACCGGCATCAATAGATCTATGTAAAATCTCTGTGAACTCAAATAAATTAGTACAAGTAGATTGATTTGATTTAATTTAATAAATCTATGCTGAGCGTCACTGATAAGAGGGCTGAAGTGTGTCATCATTTGAGGAAGTAAGAGACTTTAAAATACGTTAGCAAAAGAAGGAAGCAATAGGATATTGGTCGGTAATTTAAAACATTATTTTTACTATTACTTTTATATACGGGAACTATTTTGGTTATTTTCCGATTGGTTGGAAATATTATATTTTATTATAATAATAAATATTTTTTATAAATCATTAATAGTGGATTCGACAACCTATTCCGCACACTTACTAATAAACTGTGGTAGAATTTCACCTTAACCTGGACCTTTACTACAATTTAGATTTTTAAGTTTTTTAAATATTTCTCGTTTGGTTTGGTTGATTTTTATAGTACTAAGTGTATTAGATGCATCTATTTGTTCGTTTTGAGATACTTGCCTAGTTACAATTTTAGATGATTTGTTAACACTGGAAAAATCATTTGCAAATAAGTTACTGATATTGTGACCTCCAGGTGCTTTGGTTATTCCGTCAGTCATTTCATTAGGATATGAACTACTTTTTAGACGCTTGTTTTTCATAAAGCACCAAAAACATTTCGAACATCATACACAAAACATATTATTGAAAAAATAATATTCAATATAATATAAGAAATTGAAATGATTTATATATTTTTATTAACATAATTAAAGTAGTATAGTCTGACTGTTAATAAAATCATATAGAAGAAGCTTTTATTCCCATTGTTCCCGAACGGAAGCACTTTCATCATCGAAAATAGACGCAGTGAAGAGACAGCGGTGCGGTTCAAAGCGACTTATTGGAAACGACTGCATACATGAGTACTGTAATTATATGCTTGTGCTGTAATTCGATAAGGAGCTAGTAGAATCTAAATTTCTATAGGAAAAATTTAGATTGTACTAGCTCAGCTATGGAATGATTTACCTGCGGCAGTGTGTCCAGGTCGACACACCATGGGTACCTTCAAAAAGCGCGCTTACTTCCACCTCAAAGGCCGGCAACGCACCTGCGGTGATTCCTTACCATGAGATGACCTGCGCTTTGTCTTGTCTTTTCAATAAAAAAAAGGTTTACATGTTATCCAAAAATGGCATTTCAATATTATTTTATATATCTAAGAAATTTCCACTTTCATGAATCTTTTTTTTATTTTTTTAGCTTTACACTTTTTATCCCGCATAGTGGGGTATACTGAAATCACCTAGTGTCACTCCGTATTTCGCTTTCTATCGAATTAGAGACATTGCGTTTTGAGTGTTTTGACATTTGAGTGAGTGACATTGTTTTTTTGTGTGGTTTTATTTGATCACTACAGATACATGTACCGTTTGTCATGCTTTTGTGGATTATAATACAATAAAAAATAATATAATATATTTAGATATTTCCTATAATTACTTTTATTTACTTAAACTTGGCTAAGAGAACAAATACTTATATAATTAATGTATCTGTAAGCAGATAATTTTTATATCATGTTGAATGAATCCGTTTTCTAGTTACCACTCTTTAAAGAACACTTGTACACGGTGAAACGCAAAGTTTTTTATGCTACAAGCAGAAAGAATTATACCTACGTCTGTTTGTAAGTATATACCGTTCAAGAGTCTACATTATTTCACTTGTAATGCAAATTGTCATATTACTATATTTATGTTCATATAAACGTACCTATGATATATATTATATATAGGTAAGTAATATATATTAAAAAATATTTAATAAATTATTTAAGCAGATATAATTATAAGTTAGGGTGCAGGAAATATTTCAAGGGTTCTTGTGTGTCACTTTCCGCCCAAACAAATGAGAAGAACTTCAAGAGACAATAAGATCTTTGTGATATTTAAACATACCCTTGCGTGGAATTCGATCCTTAAGCCCTGCCCAATACAGTCAGGTTATTCGAAGTTATGAGCTACGCCTCAATAAACTGTGTGGTAAAAATGGAAAAAATGCTGGGTTATTTCATTGGCAGAGAATATATATATGTATATATATATATATATATATATATATATATATATATATATATATATATATATGTATATAGTATGTGTTTATGAAAGTGAAATCGTGTTTGTAGAGCTAAGATTCTTTAGATATTACTTAGAACATAAACCGACTTACAATGTGAACGAGTAAAGATTTCTATACCTTGCTAACTGGTTAGGAATCATAGAAACTGCCATCAATAAGCCCATATAAATCTCGTTTTTATTACGGTGTATTAGATTCTTAAGCCGATAGCTTTTTGAGTTTACTCAGACCAAAGTTACAAGCGTTACACAAGTAACTGTGTTTTTTTAAATGCAATCAGCTAATATAAGTATAATATAAGTAAGTAAGAAAAGAAACAGTAAAAGTAACGATTTTATTATTCTATATTCTTATTTTTTTAATAAAGCTGTTTAATTTTTTTTTACTTAATTCATCTTGAAATATTTAGTTAATTTAAATTAAAAATTTTCTACTATTAATTTCTAGTCAAGCCCTTTCGTTTGATATCCATATTGAAGTAATTGTGAAAAAATTTGTGTTCCCCCATTTTGTAACTGCAGCCATTCTTGGAATTCGTTTTTTCCAAATTGTACTATGATTTTTTGATTTATAATTTTAATTTATACCCATATTTAGGTAGTTATCAAAGTTTATCAAAATGTAATCCGCCATCTTGTAGCGGCGGCCATTTTGAATGTACAATTACACAGTATTGAGTAAATTTTATTTTCAATAAAAACTAAATGTGTGTACCAAATACCAGATCAATCTATCCACAGAAAGAAGGCCAACTTCAGTTATTAAATTTGTTCTTAACAACTTAACTTAACATTGACTTCTATACTCGTGTATGTTAATGTACACGTAACTATTATTTTTAATTTATGATGCAGGCAGGTTATATGTATATAAGATTTTAAGTATAATAAACTGATATTATATTTTCAAACATTTTTTCATGTTTAAGTCATTCTTAATTTTACAAAACATTGTTTTGCGTTGAAATATATAGCAGAATAAACACTAATTTCTACTCATCTAGAAAAAAAATCATCCTCCTTCCACACCTCTTGAATTCTTCAATGCTTGTAAAATCGATAATTCGTGATTAATCAAACTACGTAATTATGTGATTATAAAATTTAAATCTTAGTGAACACTGAATTCATATCCGCATATGGTTTAAAGCCCTACATGCCATTTACGGCGGAGCGTATGACACGGTTGGCACAAACGTTTCAGTTGGCGCCTTTTCAGCCGCGTTCGCTTTACGGCGGCCGAACAATAGAGTGCCATATACGCTCTTCCGCAATGACAGCGCGCGCCTTACGCGCCTTACGCGCCTTACGCGGCGACGCCCGACTCGGTATACTCGATATTGCGTTTTGTTTCATAGCGAATTAAATTAAAACAATCGTGCAATTGTAGGAACACTGTCTATTGTGCTAACTATAATATGACTATTGTGTGACTGAACACTCGTTAAATGATATTATTGATTATTTTTATTGGCTTATGTACCTATTGATTTAAAGTACTTTGTGCTAGTACGTAAATAAATTTAAATACATAAAAATAACCAGAAATCTCTTTTATATCATAAGATACTAGCAAGCCGCTTGCTTCACCCGCGTGATCTACTTAAACAATGCTACTGACCAAATATTACAGGTTTCATTTCAGTATTTTCCCCGGTTAAACTATTTTATAAGTAGTAATTTTCAATATAAAGCTATTAATGACAAATTCATTTCTCATTGAGAGAATATGTTTCTGTGTGAAGTTATAATATACATACTATTACGTACAAAGTATATCATACAAGTCAACAAATTTGTCACCCCGTTTTCGACTTTCCTCCTTGAATTGGCACATTGCATGTTAAATGACGGTAGTGATAATATGTATACATTTAATGAATTTGTAGAGGAATCGGTTCTGTACATTGAAAATATATTAAAAAAATAACCAGGCCCTTGAAGGAAGAAAATAACAGAATTCACTTTCAGTATTCTTGACATTTTTACCAGTTACACATCTGTAGTTGTGCACGCGTCGCGTGAACACACAAACGTCACTCTAACTCACACGTCATGTCATGTTAATTGAAAAAATTAGAACAAAAAACAGAATATATATAAAGAACGTATCTTGACAACTCACAAACATATTGTTATTAAAACATTTTTAATCAAAAAATTAATATAAGCATCTTAGATATTATCAAGGGTACAAGATTATTTGAGCAAAGAAACCGAACGCTTGCGGGTGTACAGACGAAGTACCTTTACTTGTGTGTAGTTCCGAGGGGCGATGCCGCGAGCGGGTTGCTAGTTGGAAATAAATATGTGTGTGTGTCGACCAGAGATCAAAGTCCATCACTACATGACACCATTTCAAAACAAAAGTGAAGAAAAAAATAACGAAGGAAAAAATTATAAATTTCTCACCTTAAATGTAAGATATATGTGGCATGTTTAAAAAAACAACAAAATTAATATATTTTAAACGATTCAAATCTTTGTAATAAGAGAAAATTGTGTAGAAAGTAATATTTAGACTTTTTTTGTGACTCCAATAAAGATAATGTTTTATCTGAGTGAAATGACACTCAGGTTAGTAATTTCCATAAAACCTAATATGTGCCATACTCTAGTACATTCGCGCCCGCATGAGTTATGGTGTTTGGCCTAAATTACATTATTTTGGTTAGTGTTTGTTTTGTGAATTACATATCTAGTTAGGAGTGATTCCAGTATCTGTTCACTACAGGGTTTAGACTTAAATATATATTTATATATATTCTTCCTTGCCCGTATTTGTAGGTGGAAGCTCAACACCAAGCTTTCGAGGGAAATTAAAAAGTTTTGTAATCAACCGAAAAAAGAACGAACCCACTACCATGGCATGTATAGTCAGAGCCTGTTCTACGACGTCATTGACATATGTACAAATAAAATTATATTTGTTATATATGGTTTCTGTTTATTGTTTTTATTATAGATACCGTTAAGTAAGGTTACAAGAATATTCATTGATAAACAGGTTAATAAATTTTATTGTAAATTTTGTCGGGTGTTTATTCAACAACATTATTTAAGTCAATGGAAAACCGCAAAACATTCCGCGTTCCGTCAGATATCAATAAGCCACTTGAGTTGAATACTTAATGACGAGTGTGTCAATAAACTATGGATGTGGCATTTTTAAAAAAATAAAATTTCAATGGAAACTGTTACCAAAGAGGACATTTATAGGAATTATAAAAAGTATATTTTATGCATTAGTAAAATTCAACGTGTAAAGTAAAATGAATTAGTAATGTATTATTCTATTTTAATTTAATTTATAGAATTATTTTACGGTATCTAGTTCTATAGTCCTTCGAGTTTGTTTTAAGAACTTGAATGACTGTTACATAAAAAAAAATATTTCACATTTTGCCTAAAGTGAGATACGGTCTAGAGGTATTGTGGATATTTGCTACCTTAAAATATACATAATTACTCTACATGTATACCATACATACCCAACATGTCTCCGACCTTACTTTACCAGGTTTAGCTTTTACTCTATATAAATTATACAGCATGATCACATACCGAGGAGTGCCACTTTTAGGTAGGTATATATATCTATAAAATGAATTTAATATTTTTAATAAATAAAAACACAATTTAATATATTGATATATTAATACATATATCAATATATTAAATTGCAGTTTATCTTCAATAAGTAGTGGCTTAATGTTATTTTTGTAAAGTGGTTAAACAAAAGCGATTACTCTGGTGCCACCGCAACACGTCATACATTATAAAGGTTATAATAACTACTAACAGCGCAACAACAATGAAAGCGTTCTAACTCAATAAATTGCTTTTTGTGTGAAATCCCATTAGAATCTTTAAATAGACTTTTTATAAAGTTGATGCTCGTTTAACGTTAATAGAGCCTTAGAAAGACCTTAGCATTCTATAGAACACCGCTGTCGAAGAAATATAGGATATGCTATAATCATGTAAGATTGCATTAGATTTGAAATTTATATAAACATTTTTAAATTAAATTATTTTAATTAATAAGACTGCTTCGAGTGACGATGACTCGATATACTTATTGTTCGTCAAAATAGGACTGATCAAACAATGTTAGTCGAAGTGATGTCGCGTGTCTGAATATTAATGAAGATCACATTTTTGAACTTTACGCAATGTCTGCTTATGGAGTGTAGTTATTTTGTATATATATATATATATATATATATATATATATATATATAATATGACGTCATGTATTGGTTATATGTGGTCATATTTTTATCTAACATTTTATTACACACATTCAAAGAATGGAAGACACCACTACAGCAGCCATAGTTCTAATCTAAAATCAAGATTGCCGCTGCGTATGAAACTCAGAACATATAAGACGTATATAGGATCCAGACTAACGTACGCCGTCCCCGTATTATTCTGATCAGTGAATTAAACAAGAAGAAGCTTCTCTGAGTTCTGCATGTGGAGAGATTGGACGATTGTTTCGCCCTCCTAGCACATAGATCCTATTTAAGGCAAGCATATCCCACCGTTGGGCCTTGGATATTGCTCGTCCACCGGACTACAAAAATTTTCCTCCAAATATCCTCTTGGACATGAAACCGGAGCTCCTACTCGGTTATTGATGACCTCAGCTGAGCCTCCCTTAGGGCAGCTGAATGTCTCACCAGGCTGGGTAGATCGCATGAGCATCCAGTAGCTCCCACAGACGAAATTACAAAGGCGTTAACTTAGTTTACTTGTACACTAGGATATTATAGCTACAGAAAACACCAACAAATAATATCATGATGTAGTAAATTGATAGATATCATCTAGTCTATACATTTAATTTTAAAGTGCTTTTCCAAACTTTTACGCTTTATCGCGCATAGAATATACGGCTTAACAATGTCGACTTGTGAATGAAGTAAATACCTGTTATAATTAATAAATCCCAAACATTACAATATGGTGTAAATTGTTAATTAGTAATGGAACAGCCGATGGGTAACTGCTGCTAATCAAAACAATATAACACTCATTGTACACCTGTATGGACAGTACTAATGTGAGACATGAGAGACAAGGTCAAGTTCACACAACTTGGGCTTGAAGTACTAACATATAATCTGTTGGTGACAATCATGAATATATTAACGATACATATGTATACCAAAATGAACAATTTCACTGTTTTGTTATGATGTGTTTCTGTTATTTTTTTTTGTATGTATGTGTGTATGTATGTATGTCACGTTAATTCTTAGTCCACTTTAATAGAAGAAAAAATAATGCAAATGAAGACTAAAATAAATGTGGACGTTATGGATACAAAGTTAATATAAAGTGGATTATGGAATATAATGTTTCCCGCGTGGTAATAGTTGTATACCAGAGAAATTATTTTACTTTTTTAAGTGTTATTCTACATTCACCGCGTCTCTTGAAAATCCAACCAAACCGCGCCCATTATAAAAGAGTATTTATTGCTACTCATCTTTATTGTTTATGGTCTAATTATTTTTATTTTTTCTATTAGATACGTCACAAAATAACATGTGACACTACAATTCACCAATAATTACATTAACTCATTTAAAACCAAAATAAACAAAATCAATGTTTTAAACGATTAATTTATTTCCCGGTAATGACCAGAACCATTACCGCATAATGAAGGCTGTACTGCACGCTGTTGCTATAATCCTCTTGCTATTTTTCTTCAGGCCCAGATGTGTGATGGCGGCCGTGTGTTACGTATGAATAATAAAATATTATATAATTAATATATTTTGAATTTATATAATTTTACATATTTTAATATTTGTTACAAGATTTTGTATTTTATATTTTTCGATCACTTCTTTTTTTAGCTAGCTAGGGTAGACAGAAAGTACCTAGTGTCAAGACACTCCGTACTCCGCTTTTCACCGAATTCGAGACATTGCGTATTGAATGGCAGAACTCAACGCCATATTTTGTCTTTTTACCAGAGCGAGGAAGCGAAAATAAATATGATCACTCACCCGAGTGAGGATCGAACCCACAAGTGCTCGTGTTTACAGTCAGACGGTGTACCACTGCACCACGACCGGCCTCAAACTGAAAACGTTTTCCGAATAACTCTTTTTATATTCTACATAACTCAAACAATATGCTGATCGACTCCCGTATGATGTCATTTTTAATAAGTTTCCTTGCTTTACCTCGGTCTCCGTTGCTATAAATGTTTTTACGCGTTGATACGTAAAAAAACCTTTTTAAAGATTATTTTGTTGCAGGCAATGTATTATGTAACAGAAACAATATTAACTTGTTAATAATTAGTAATTTTTTTCTTATATTTTTGCAGAAAAGAATGAACATAGACCCTTTGAAAGATGACACTATTAAACCAATTTCCTTGCCGTTCATCTCTTGCAACTCTCACAATTACTACGGCCCGCCCAAGTACAAAAAGGATCCAGAAATCCATGTTGACAATGAGCAAATTGGCCAACAGCCATTGATATAGTTACATGAAAACTTAAAATAATACTTGTAATAACTATTACTTAACGGGCGAAGTTGTTTGAGTTTAAAATTTGCCTTGTTATTCATATTGTCATAGATAAATATTATTTGTAATGTAAAACAATTATATGAAGTTACCAATTTTCCTGACTTTTCTTGTGTGATGCGATTTGTAATTATATTTATAGTTATTGTCATCTGTAATATCATGTACATTCTTGTTTCTTAAGGGCATTTATATTATGCAAAAAAAATACTTTCCTTAATGAAACTAATATCCAAGTTTTTATATATGTAGAAAACTGCACATATTAGAATCAGAATAATATATTAAGATATTCAAATATTATATTTCACTACCAAAATAAACGCATAAAAAATCAATCAGCGTCGCACAGGTGAATTAAACTGCCTTCTCCTGACAGGCACCATCAGGTACTTGACGTTCTTTTTGTAATAAGGACAAGCTGGTTCGTCACATCCTAACACTTCAGCTTCGTTGATACCGTAGCCTTTCTGCAGCATCTCGTCGCCGACTATAAGTCTTCGTGCGCAGGAGAGCAGACAAGGCCCGCAGACGGCCACAGCGCACAAGGCACCTATAAATTCTATCACGAACATCAACGTATCCTCCCACATGATTTTACCATATTTAGTATACTTTAAACAAAATTTGGTTGACTTTACTGCTTTGAAAATACGATACAAATTAGTTAGCCGTTAATATACACAAAAATAATGTCAAAAGCAAAGTCACCTGTAATTATGAAAAATATATAGACTTCTTAATAATATACGATAAGATTTCCCTTTAAGCGACTAAATTAGCCTTGCATGTATGAATGTTTATATTAGATTAATTATGCAAGATTATACAAAATCTGTACAACAAGCTAATCTTAAATATTATTAATAGAGCAGTGATTATCGTAGAGGTATAGCACTATTAACATTAAGTAGCATACAATGAATTTAATTTTTCAATAATATAAAAAGTATTGTAAAATTGTAACAATACATACACAAAAACTTCAACGTTGGCAACATTGGTACGTTTGACATATATGTAGGTTTAGTTGACATTGACACTTAAACATGTGACGCCGACGCAATGTTTCGGTAAATAAGACATGAATTTATTCATTAAAAATAATATATATTTGTGTATTTCCACATATCAACCAGTATTATTATCAGATCTCCAACAAAGTTAAAAAAATCTAAATAATGATGCGTTCGAGTGGGATAATCGTGTAAGTTAAGAGAAATTAATAATATATAGTAAAAGTGCATATTCCACACTTTATATTTATATTAGAAGCGTAACTACGCAGAATTTTCACGACATGATAACTTTTTATTGCTAATAAATATATATCAATAACCCTAACTTTATGTTATTATTGTACTTTTATATTGTGACATAATTATTTTTAAACTTGTTGTAGACATTATTTCATGCTTGATCATTTTATGATTACTAAGCAATCACAATTTTAATGAAAAAAATTGTATACAATAATTATAAAGTATGGAATAATAGAAAAAAGCCATAAAATCAAAATATTCTTTATTCAAATAAACTGTTTTCAAGCACTTTGAGCTGTCAATCAACACATAACTTCCACTACGAGAAACTCAATAGTTGCTATTTTTGTATCAACATCATTTAATTCCATACATTAAAATCACTATAGAATTCTTTAATAATAATATGCTTTTCTCAATAATATATTTTTAAAATTGTTTTAAATTTATCTAGTATCTGTAATTATTTGTAGAATTTTATTGTACATACATTACACCTTGTGCCATACATGTTTTGTTTAATTTTTGAAAATGAAAATTTGGGAGTAATCAGCTTTTTATTCACTATATTAATACTGTGTATTTCACTGTTTTAAAAAAAAAAGTGTTTACAAACAAACCAAACATTATTATAGACATTGGTGGTGCAACTTATAAAATACCAGCTTTATTAAAAACTTCTAACAAATAATCACAAGCTCCCATGCAGTAAATACTGTACTGTTAATGTGAATACCATAGTAACTAAGGAATAATATATTATGACTCACATGGTTCACCGGCAAATGCCTTGGACAAATCATACCTTGTTTGAGTTATACATATATCTCGAGTGTGTAATTATATGAGAATTATAAGATGTGAAACTTATGGTTAGAAAACATTTTAGAAAAAACACTTAAAAATTTGAACACAGCGGGATTCAAACCCGCACCTCTTGGATACCGTCCAAGTATAATTAATCCTATTAAAAATAGTAATTATGTGAAACTTAGTTATCAATCATCATCATATTTCTTTAATTTTCAGGTTTGTGTTAGTTTTGTGTATATTGGCAACATGGCTTCTTGGACATTTATATAAGGAGCTGCTCTCTGTATATGAACAGGCCGGTACTCTTACAGACTCAGAATACTCATGGTAAGTAATATATGTATTATTTTAAAATATGAATAAATTAGAATTTTTATTTTGCCTATCTAATGTAATTCTTTTTATTCTATGACATATTTCATAATTTTTTTATTAATGTGATTATTTTGTGTCTGTTACAGGATTTTTATATTATTACTAAACCTATTTGGTTATTCCACTGTGCTACTGCCTTGCTATGTATTATATAAATATCTGGAGAAAATAAATTATTTTGACAAAATAAGTAAGTATTAATAAATAAAAAATCAATACATGCATATACAGTTCTGTATCTAAGTATGGCTCTATAGTAGTAAAATACAAGGAAAATGAAAAAAGCTTGCCTAACATTACAATTTATCTTAAGAGCTTCAACATTGTGTACCATTTTTAAAAGAAGAATTAAAGTGATAGGAATTATGACTGATTACACATGGATTTAGTTAATCACGTAAAATTACCATAAATATGTACTTATTTATCCACATATTCCCATACTAAAAACAAATTAAACATAAAAAATATTTATATCTAATATTTGTTTCATACTGTGTTTATTTTATTTTAAGAAATATATATTTTTTTACTGCAGCGAACGACACCTGGCTCTCTCGTATATTATTTGCCTGTTTCTCCGAACATGAGCGTATCCCTGACAATGTGAAACCACCAAAAGTTGAGGAGAGCTCCAAGAGAGAGACTCTAGAGTTCTTTTTTTGCCTGACCGGACTCATGGGTGCTTATGTGGTATGGGGACTGCTGCAAGAGAAGATTATGACGCAGGTATATCCCTTTTTGTTATCATTTTAGCTTTACAAATTCTTATGTAAGACATAGGTAGAAGAAATCTAGAGATATTGCGCTACAATGTATAATGTATACAGTGTTGTGACATTACATGTTGTATGGTGAACACAAACCTTCGTCTTAGTAGAAAGAGGAAATGAAAATAGTTTATTTTTATTATCACATCCCTGAATAGGAATTGAACTCACACATATAGTTTAACATTTTCATAATAGTTAGATAGAGTTGAAACCTCAAACTAGACAAAATGTAAAATGGCATTTCAGAAATAACTTGTTTTCATTATGAGAAGAATAAGATATCGTTAACACCGCCTCCCTCTTAATCATATCGTCGCACTCGGACAATGTTCCACAGGACTACGTAATGCCGGACGGGTCTCTAGCGAAGTTCACCGACTCGCAGCTGCTCGTGTTCATCAACCGGCTGCTCGGGTTCTGCGTGGCGCTGGCGCGGCTGCTGGCCACGCGCCAGCAGCTGGTGGGCGCTCCGCTGTACAAGTTCTCCTACTGCTCGCTCACCAACATCGTGAGCGCGTGGTGTCAGTACGAGGCGTTGAAATATGTCAGCTTCCCGACGCAGGTGCGTCGGGTGTGAATGTGTGTTTAGTTGTAGTTACGAGTATAGTTTGTTGGAAGAGTATTGCAATACTAAACAAAACGTTTTAAAGGATTAATCATTTTTGAAAATATGTATAATTTTTTTAATTTGAACGCAGCGGGATTCAAACCCGCGTCTCTTGGACACCGTCCAGCGCTCTAACCGTTTTACTACCAGCTAAAATAGCAATCTTTCTTCTTTAACCGTTATTTCTTAATAATCTTTAAGTAGTAGAAATTTGTTAAAATCTCTCTATTCTTTCTCTCTAATTTCAAATAAGTTGTAACAAACGTATAAGAATATCGACGCAGCTGGTAGTAGAACGCATGGCTTAGCGGTCAGAGCGCTTAGACGGCATCCAAGAGGCGCGGGTTCGAATCCCGCTGCGTTCAAATTTTTATACTTTTTTCAAAAATGTTTTCTAATCCTAAGTGTGGAATAACACTTTAAAAATAGTAAATAAGTAATATTGTCTTAGGCTGTCTTTCTCTCAGCTACATACAGCTTTATTCTAAACTATAAATGTAAACTATACAAGTGACTTGTAAATACTATAGATATTTTTTTTTAGAAGAAGTAGGGAATTCTACAGGAGCTGGTCCGGTTTTTTATATATTTATTTGCTTATTAGATTCACCAGTGGTAATTACATTACATAGAATTGTACAATAGTTTCTTTATTTATAGCTCCAATGCATTACCTTTTAAGATGCATTCAGAAAACTATATTTACAAATCTAAAATACAGTAACTAAATTAAAAATCTACTAAAATTAATTATATTTTATGACATTCCTACTAATGTGATAATGTTTTAATTTATTTGAGGAACTGAAGGAGTCCCTAAAAAGGTCTAGTCCGGTGATTGTGGTCTTCCCGCTCCTTGTTGACCTCTGGTTGCTCATGTGTTTGTGGGCATGTGTGTGCGACCGCCGCCATGTCACTTGGAGAGAACGCCCCTTTCAATTTGTAATCAACTATGTTGGTCAATAAAGCTTCCTTCGCCGACGGATGAACGTGCCTGATGCGTCTTCTTCGGTGTCAGTGTACATACATTCGACAGTCTGTCTGGTAATTGCGACTACAGCGTGTGTTACACTTTTGTCTATTTTGTCTGATATGAATAGCTGGTAAGGGTGCGTGAATTTTCTCCCCTTCGGTAACCCTTGTGTGTGATCCAACATTTCCACGTGCGTGTGGACCAAGCACTGTGTGTTTGAGGAGTCTACTGTGATGGAAGTATATCTCGACCTTCTTAAGGAGCCAGTCGTCGGTTGGGCTTAGAATATTTCGTCGCTACCTCATTTGCAGCATAGATAACGTCCAGTGGACATCTGTAACATCTATGAGTAGTTAGTTCTAGACTGTGTGTCGTCACTAGGCCTGGGCCGATTTATTGTACCACTCACTTGGACTTACCACAGCCGCCATTAATCTGTTGAAACTAAGAAAACCCCATTTGTCGTATTACTAGTTTTCGAGAATACCTTCCTTAAAGCCGCGTCCGATATCAATATATTGGGCCTTAGCGTTTCGAGTGACTCCCAGTATCGTGATCATCTGGAAAGCAAGGCCAAGTTAACCTCCAAAAAACTTGGTGTTATCGGCAGAGCGAGACGATACTTCACGCCCAAACACCGTTTGGCCCTTTATAGGGCCCAAGTTCGGCCTCATATGGAGTACTGTTCTCATTACTGGGCTGGTGCATCCGAGTATCAGCTTAAAACATTTGATCGCAAACAACGGAGAGCCGTTCGGATCGTTGGGACCCAATTAACTGTGACAGGCTTGATACTTTACGTGTCATCGTTACGCGTTATCTATCGCATATATCACGGGGAGTGTTCTGGAGAACTGTTTGACCTGGTTCCTACCGCTGAATTTTCCAACCGCACAATACCACCAACTGGATACTACCATGTGGATACGTGGCGTTCTACTACTATGCGGTTTTGTAAGAATTTCCTTCCACGTGCTACACAACTGTGGAAGCTCCCCTGGTGTTACACAGGGCCGTGGGCGGCACTTACCATGATGTGACCCGCACGCTCATTTGCCTTGCCTGTCCTATAAAAAAAAAAAGAAACTTGGGTCACCCGAAGATGTAGTGTAATTTGCTTTGTTTCATCATTACATACAAAAGCCATTTCTACTCTTCTCTTTACTCTACTTTCTACTTTCTCAAGCCCGCCATAATTCCCCCCGATTTAGGTTGGTTCCCGCTCAGGTATTCCAGCTTGCCGTTGTCGTATATGGCGGCCTTCTCCTCTTGAAATAAAACTCACAGCAGGCCCCTTGTTTTCAAGTTTTTGCAAGCAAAACTTATTTTTATTAACTTATTACTTACCGTCGTGTACTCAAGTCGAGCGTTGTACATGGGTTGTCATGTTGATGTCGCTTGTTGGAAGCAAGTCGAGTGTGGCTTGTCTCTTATCCGCTAGTAATTCTCTCCTCCTTAACAGTTTTTGCATAGGCGTCAGCAATGTAAGTGCTTGGTTTGAAGTGATCCTTTATTTCTTTGACCGGTCGTAGTTATTTTGCTTTCCTTTCTAAAACCTCTCTTCAAGGCGCCGCGCACCCTAAGTAGTGGACGTACCCGGTGTTTCTATTGCTTGTTTTCTTTCTTTTAGAAAAGCCAGGTCATTATCCTTATCTTAACAAATTGGTAATATTGGTGTCTTGATTAATATTAATATATGGGTTGGTCGATAACTGCTCCTCCCACCTTCCGCCTATCCTTTACTACTTTAATGGCATCAATGCTTCTCGTTATCGGTCTTACTTGTGTTTCCTGTGAACTGGAGTGCACAGGAGGTCGGGAACTTTGCACGTCTTTATGAAAGGGGCTATCACTCTCGTCGGATAGTGCCATAGTTAGGTGGTTATTTAGTTACTGCACTTTTCGGTATTCCCAAACCGCTATCCTGAGGGTAGGCATGCTGTCTTCTCATAGTGGATTTCTTGGTATTGCCCACAGTTGGCCAACTAGTCCCACGACATAGAAACTTAGTTCTAGTTTCACCTCGTCATTTTCCATATCATGTGCTCTGGGTCTCAATCTTAACCCAGGCGAACTTTAGTGTCTATTGAAAATGTTGGAAGTTCAATATTTGATCTATAGTTGGTAGAGGTTTGAGTCCTTGAGCGAGCGCTAGGGATCGCCTTTCTTCTTTGTTAATGCTGCTTTTTGCTGCTTATTCATGGCTGAAATAACACAGATTCAAATACTACTACTTTCAAATGCTTATGGAAATAGAATTATATTGTACAGTTATATATTTCATTATATATATTAATACAATTCGTAGGTACTGTCCAAATCTTGTAAAGTGATACCAGTGATGATAATGGGCAAGCTGGTGTCGCGCGCCACGTACGAGCGCTACGAGTACATCACGGCCGTGCTCATCACGGGCGGCATGATGCTGTTCCTGGCGGGCAGCGCCGCGCCGCCCTCCGCGCCGCCCGCCGCGCCGCCCTCCGCCGCGCTGGCGCTGTCGGGCGCGTCGGGCGCGGGGCTGCTCGCGCTGTACCTGTGCTGCGACGGGTTCACGGCGTCGTGGCAGGGCGCGCTGTTCCGGCAGCACGCGCTGCGGCCGCTGCAGATGCTGTGCGCCGTCAACCTGTGCTCGTGCGCGCTCACGGCGGCCGCGCTGCTGTACCGGCCGCCGCACGCGCTGCCCTTGTTGCGGGTCAGTCACTGTTTTGTTTGTAAAACTTACATTAATATTTATGGTTCCTTAGAACTGAAGCTAATGTTTAAGTGAGTTTGTCTAATTTACTTAAGAATTTTGATTGATGGACTCCCACTCCTGCATGAATATATATAAAACTCATGCGTTACCGGCTGACTGACTGACAGACAACGCACCCTCTGCGTTACTTGTAGGGTATATGGGAGCACTAAGAGAGGATGTCTCGAAATTCCCACAGGAACTGAAAGCGTCAGTATATCATACATTACAATTGACGCAACCAATGTTGTGAGCTGCAACTGGCTTACAGTAATACAGATGTTTCTCGATGTACGAACAAGTCTCAGGTGTTACTCTGAATAGACATAAATGATCTCTAACAAATATTTTATTGTCTCAATGTCCATGAAATGCACTTGCGTTATTTCTGCCACTGTCATGTCGCGTCATGTCACGTCATGGCGCGTCATGTCACGTGCGTCACGCGTGACACGTCCGTCGTGTGTCAGCACCCGATGTTCCTGGCGGACGCGGCGCTGCTGTCGGCGAGCTCTGCGCTGGGCCAGCTGCTCATCTACCGCACCATCGCGCGCTTCGGGCCCGTCGTGTTCACGTTCATCATGACGCTGAGACAGGTCACACCCACGTTGTGTATTATATACGCTTATGAAGCTGTTCAATTACTTTGTAATGCTTATTTTTACTCACTTTACGTGTTTATAAGTTACGTAAAACTAAAGGTATAATGAATAGACCTTTGATTTTATTTGTGGTTAACTTTCATTTGTGAAATTAACTACTTTAAAAATGCACCGCGTGGCTCAGCCGTCAGAGCGCTCGGACGGTGTCCAAGAGGCGCGGGTTCGAATCTCGCTGCTGTGGAAGAACACTTTAAAAATAGTAAAATAATAGTATATTTCTAAATTTCACATTTGTGTGCGGGGCGCGCAGGCGGTGTCGATCCTGGCGTCGTGCGCGGTGTACGGGCACGCGGTGTCGGCGGCGGGCGCGCTGGGCGTGCTGCTGGTGTTCGCGGCGGTGTTCCTGCGCGTGTACTGCCGCCGCCGCAAGCACGCGCCCGCCGCGTAGGGCGGGATCATCTGTTACAATTGTTGTAATCATCATTATGTGACTACGAACACGGAGCTCCATAACATTACACATATATGAGATAGAAGTATTTTTTTCTGTTTATTGTTTTACAAATCGAATAACAATCAAATATATGTAAATAAGGAATTTTACAAACATAATACCAATTATTCATTTTTTTATATGCAGGTTATATTTTTTATATCAGCTGTCTCTTTCTGATCTAGTAAAAGGTAGGAGAATATACAAGCGAAGGTAGTGGGTTCGAACTAGTAATAAGATTTATTTCGAATGTGTTACGTACATAACATATGAAATCATGACGTCATAATGTCTGCTGTAAATGTTAAATGTTGCAACAGTTGATGATTAAGAAAAAAATCAAACAACGACGATATACAGTATGTGTGTGTGTGTGTGTGTGTGTGTTTATTAACTATTTTTATATAGTATGCCGTCGGTTAGAGCGTAAATCTAAGTATATTATTTAATAAGGAGGTCTCTGCTTCTACAAAGAGTAATTTTCTTAATATGCAAAAATTGCTTATAAATCGATTTTAAAAAATATCAATATATTTGTTTTATGGCAATCATACATTTTTGACAATTGCAAAACAAATTGGTGGAACTGACATTGTTTACTTTTCTCGATCACATACAGAGTATAATAGCAATAAGAAATGGTTTAACAGATTTACACTCTTATGCCGATGATGTCGCACCTTTAGAATTATAGTCACTTGCTCCAAATTCCTAATTAATTAAACGCTAATTACTAATTTTATATGAGTAATTGTTATATTTTTATATGAGTAAGTGTTACTAGTTTTGATATGAGTAATTGAAGAACTAGATAAAAGAAGAACTAGGTAAATCGATGTGTAAGAGACAATAATAAAACGATGGGCCTTTTCTAAAAGTTTTAATTTAGGTTTAATAAATTGTTAGAATATATGCTAACCAAAAAACACCTTGTGTACTAAAATCATTCTCTTAAAACGTTTATATAAGCGGCCATCCATAAATTACGTCATTTGAATGTTGTCACAGCTGGTCATCTTTAAGAGGGCGCCGGTGTCAAGCGATGTCACACTGTCGACCGCCTCCCTCCTCCCTATCCTCTAACTCTAAAGGTGCGATATATAAGTTGAATATAATATATTATAACCGAGCATGTGTCCGACCTCTGTACAGTATGCAAAAAAGATCTGCAGTATATTATGTTTTTTTTAGCAAATAGCATATATGAAGTTAATACTCAACTCAAATATCCATGATTTTTGCTTCTCTATTATACTGTATAATACATTATTGTACTATATTATTGTAAATTTCATTTGAAAATAATCGACTCCATTATGTCTGCGTTTACCGAAAAATTAGTCAGGGCATATATGCGTTAAATGTATGTATCCAAATTAAATTAACATATTTATATTAATATATTTATATTCATATCCCGGATCAAGTCTGACAAAACGCTATGTTGAGTTCCGTAAGCAACGCACAATGTCACTTGAAGTCACGAGTCAGTCATGCAATGTCACGAGTACTCGGCGCCTACTGCCCAGATGGACGGGCAAAGGCGTGACAATGGTATTTAAAATAAAATTAATTATTTATACAAGGAAAGAGCACAATTGTATAATTTATTTAGTTTATATTTAGACCTTGATGTTTTATATTTTAGTATGCTTTGTATTTATGTTATGATATTATTATTATTATCACAAACGTGTCACTTGTATCAGTTACCTGTTCTCGAATATATTAACCTTGTCAGGTGTCAGGTGTGGTCGAAGCGAATTCGATTACCGGTTGAAGTAATTATTTTTACAAAAAATGCGATTTGTTTCTTATAAGTCTACAATATTTATTTATAATAATATTTGTAACGTTTTAGGAAAGGTTTACTCGAACTAGCTACGTCATACGTGGTAGGATTAGGTATGTTTGCAAGTGTATATACATAAGTGACGTATGAAACTGTACATATATTGTATATGGGGATAATAAATATATAAAATAAACGATTATTGTTTTTTTTTTAATTTAATGAACCTATCCTTGCTAATTTTATAAAGTAACCAAGTTTTAAAGAGTTGAAAACATTGACTTCAATTGTATCACCCTACATGAGACTATCGCGGCGCAGTGGGACAGCGTTCTATTGTAATCGCGATTGGAGTTGGGTTCGAATTCCCACTCAGACAAATAGATATTTTTATGTCTACCCTGCTAGGCGGGATAAAAGCGTGTAGCTAAAGAAAAGTGAACAGTGTGTTTCTACTGCAACGTCAAACACCGCACAATAGAAAACTATTTTAATTGTCATTTACAGACTGCTAACGTCATCTCATTTTTATTTAAATTATTTATAAAATTTTAGTTGTCGCAGTGAACATGTTTTGGCTTGAAAATCCTTTCAACGTGAACAGTTACTATCAGTTCAAACAATTACAGAACACTCAATGATAAATATAATATATACAAGGTACTACTACATATATATTTTATTTACCACTTTTATGTACTTATGCGTACATACTTATAAAACATGTAATGTTGTATTGTTTAGATATACCTGAAACAGGTTCTTTAGAATACTCATACTGATTTTATCATGAAATAAATATTAAATTTTTTTCGTAAAAAAAATATTTTACGCCTTTTAACAAAAAATTTTTCAAAGATCACAATTTGTGATTTCGATAAATTATTTTATTTATTAAAATTCTGTTTCTCTGTTCTAAAATATATATTTGGTAGTTTTCTGCATAAAAATATGTTCATTATGACGTTAGTGACAAATCATAACCTGAAAGCTACTGTTTTCTGAGTTCCTACTATTTGGAATAAAAATCTCAAGTAAAATATCAGTCCCTAGACATAGCATGCTGTTGCAACTGTTGTTGACGTCGCTGGTGGCGCTGGGCGCGGCGCCCTGCGTGCTGCAGCGCGCGTGCCTCGCGCGGCCGCGCCGCCCGCCCTCCGCCGTCTGCATGCACCGGGTATATCGGGGACGACAGTGAGAACATGCCTATAGTCGTATAGCCTTAGAAATACATTTATGCTGATAAATTAAAAATGTAGCGCAGTAGAACGATGACATTACGTTAATATGTTAGCATATTATAAATAGTTGTGGATTCAGACACATGCAGATATTGTATCAAATAATATTTGGATATTTAAATAGGTTTTGTCTGTCTCAGTAAAATGATGATATTTACAGACGTTTTTGTATTGTTGATAAAAATATAAACTATTTAAGAAAACACCTTATTGTACAGCTACAGTAGTATTTTTAGTGGACTTACGCATTTAGATTTTGTTGTTTTTCGTAATTTTATGTATTAGATGTTGCGAAAATAAAGCGTTGTTCAAATAAGTGCACTCAGAATTAAGAGAATATTTAATTGAACATAATTATATGTAATATTCATAAGTACTTACTAAAATAAATTAACAGTACAAATATATAATGATAAAAATATATTTCTCTTACATTGCGCAAAGTGACATATGATAAAGCATTTGTTATTAGATATTTATAAAATAGAAAAAAAAACTGTAAAGTAACTGTGCGTCTGTACATCCAGGTCCAGAGGGGAATATTGTAGGAAAAGTTAAGTTAGTGTAGCCGTAACGTCGTGTCGTCGCCTATCACGTACCTATACAAACCATTCCCTGCCAATTTGATTAATTTAAGGTGAGCTATAATATACATCGCCTGCAGTATGTCGTAGATAGATGCGTGAAGGTGCTCGCAGAAACAAAAGCGTACATATTTGTAAAGTGAAACAGCGATGTTGTGATGGCGCGTCCGCATGCTGTTTACCAAATAAACGCTTGGCCACTTACTGTCTGTAGCTAATACAAACCCTCGCTACTACTGCTCATTTTTATTTTAAATTGATTATATATTATATATTTTATATATTATATATTTTATATATTATATATATTATATATATTATATATTATATATATTATATATATTATATATTATATATATTATATATATTTACAACAAGTAATATTTTGATATCATCACGGACACGTTCCTTTGTTCGCAAACATTGTCAATTTAGATTCTGAGACGCATTTGGTTTTTAAACGCGAATGTCGAGTTCTGCTAGACAACACGCAATGCTTCTAATTAAGATAGAAAGTGTTAGAACAAAATGTTTTGACGCAAGGCTCTCTTCAGCTGTCTTGCTATGCGTTAAGCCGCTGTAGGGCCTTACTTAGAAGTTCTCTGCTTGTTTATCGAAATGTAACAGCCGTGGGACGATGTTATAATTTTTTTTAAATAAACATTATACAAATATAAGTATAACACACATAAATATATTCCAATCTATCGTTTTTATAACTATATTTGTTGGTACAGAGATAAATTTTCGTATAGAAATATTTTACATTTTACGTTTTGGTACACATTAGTATTTTTAATATTTTAGTGTTATCCCACACTTAGGATTAGAAAACATATTTTTAAAAACTTGAACGGAGCGGGATTCAAACTTGCGCCTCTTGAAAACCGTCCAAGCGCTCTGACTGCCAAGCCACACGTTCTAAAACCAGCTGATTCGAAATTCTTATACGCTTTATTGCAACTTATTTACGTTGTTAGCATCTCTGTAGAGAGATTTTTACAAATTTTCTGCTACTTAAAGATTAATAAGAAATAATCGTATGGGAAGAGAGAATGCTATTTATTCTGATATTTTACTATTTCTAAACACACTTAGGATTAGAATGCAAATGTACTTTATTTAATACAAATAAATTCCAGCCAACTCGATCCAAACTCTCAACACAATACGACACCGCGGTAGCGGCCCGCCGCGCCGCCACCATGCGCCCGCGCATAAAGCCCGCCCCGCGGCGGTGCTCGCGCGAGTGCTACTGTAAGCGGTGCTGCGGGTGTCGCTGGTTGCTCTGCTGCTGCTCCTGTCGCTGTACCTGTTGCGAGGAGACATGATGACGATGAGGACCATGGTGCCGGTAGTACTGGGCGTGGTGTTGGTTCACCAGGTACGTATTGCTTTAAGGGATTGGTTTTAAACTCAGAATGTATTTTAGCTTCTTCTAATTTATTCTTTTTAACTTCGGATGTGCATTAAATTTGTATTCAAGTTATAATGGTGTTATTTTAGATTAAAAAATCTATTCTTTTAATTTTTAAATGTACTTTATTGAAATAATAAAAAGTATTGAATAAGATGAATTTCAAAATAAACAAAATATTTCACCGAATCAAGTAGCAGTAGAAGCGAAGCGAAGTACGGAGTGTCTTGACACTGGGTACTTTCAGTCTACCCTCCTATGCGGGATACAAGCATGAAGCTAAAAAATAATCAAACCTTTTATATAAGTATACTTGTATGGCTTCAAGGCTGCCATAAATAAATTGCGAAAGCGTCTAGCGAGTAAATGGTAATTTTTTATTGCGTTAATTATTTTACAATATACTTAGAAATTAAGCTATTTAAAGAAACTTTTTGGTTTATCTGTGCTACAATTATATTTTATTTATTTGTGTATAAATTTACATGTTGTTGGTTTATAGATTTTTCGAAAAAATATATTGGCCTAATCATTTTTACTTCTATTTAAAAGAAATTCTTTTTTTTTCAGGTGTTTTCAGAATGTAAAAATTGTGTGGTAAGTTGACAATAAGTTTTTTATAAATTAATTTATTTCACTTTTTATACAGACTTCACTTATTATAACTACGTTCCCTATTTTTAGCTTATCAGTCATTTTTCACTCCCAAATATAAACATTACGTGATGAGTGGAGGTACCATACCTTGCCAGAGTGGATATGAGAAGATTTTTTTTAATTTTACGCTTCTATCCCACATAGCGAAGTAGACAGAAAGTACTTAGTGTCAAGATACTCCGTACTCCCCTGTCTGCTTAATTCGACAAAAGAATTTAACTATATATAATTCACACAATTGGGAATCGAACCTAAGCCCATCTCGTATTAAGTCAGACTTGTATGACCTACTATTAAAACATAGCATTAACATGAAATATGACGGAATTATTTCATTGTACCAGTTTGTGTGTGGCAATTGTAAAGTTAGCATCGTAGAGTATATTGTAAGATCAAAAATAATTACGTAATTTAAATCTATGAAAAAAAATTATATTTAGAAATTTTCAAACAAATACAGAATCTGGGTAAAGATGAGAAGGCAATGTTCCGAGCGCACTCCGAGGCATGCCTCCCCCAGTCGCAAGTGGATCCGAAGCTCCTGGACACTCTCCTTCACGGCGAGCTGGTGGAGGACGCGGCGCTCAAGAAACACGTGTACTGCGTGTTGTTGAAGTGCAAAGTGATTAGCAAAGACGGGAAGCTGCAGAAAACGGCGGTCCTCGGCAAGATGGCCCACCGCGGTGATGGCAAGAATGTCACTAAGGTAGGAAACAGATAGAGATAAGGACCATTACAAACACAAGTTATAACTGCAATTCAAATCACACATTATTTAAATGTTTCTACAATATATAATATAGACATATTAGTTGTATACAGTAGTTTTATACGGCTGTTTGTGACTAGTGTATATGTCGGTAGCTGATGACGTTTCGCTAGCTACATGTAAATGATAAAAAGAAATACTCTAATCTATAATGTGTATTAAAACATGATTTTAAAATGCTTTAGCAAACATCACATGACATTGATGTTTGCTAAAACATTTTAAAATCATTTTTCCATAATAATAGTTGACCAATTTGTTATCTATCAACTATAGGTTTTGGAAAGATGTGCAGATCAGCCTGGAGACACTCCCGAGGAGCTCGCGTGGAACCTGTTCCGTTGTGGCTACAACAAGAAGGCGGTTCTCTTCGAGTACATGCCCGCCCAAATTAACGACAGCGGCGACAATAACGCCTAACTATAGAATATATCAAAACATTTAAATGTGTTTAATAAATTTTACACTAAATTACTACATTTTTTTATAATATCTGTTAGTTACCAAAGTGTACGTGCACATGTTTTATAATTTTTATAAATTACTCTTACTCTTGATAATTTTGTATTAAAAGTTATGTTACTTTCGTATATGATTTATTTTATTTATAGTAGAGTGATGAATGTGATGTCATACCTAATTGAAGGTTCATTTATAATTGCCATACTAGATAATGAGTACAAAACACAGTGTATGACGTCATCGTGACTTTGAATGATGTGTGTACACACACACACACACACACTTGCACGCACTGATGCACGTAACTTAAAACGATGTCAGTAATATTAAAATTAACTATTAAGTAACCAAGCTGCTGATTTTATATCTAAATAAATAATTTAATTTTGTACACACTTTAACTTGTACAAGTTGTAAACAATTACTAAAATATTGATTAAATTCATAAGTCCTATATTTCACAGATAACTGGCAGTTAACAAAATAATGTTAATATGAAAAAAAATATATATACAGGTGTAATTTAGCCTCGTCTTCAAAGAAAGCCTCTCGTTTTATTACCTTCGAGGAATCAATTTAACGTACAAAAGACTGATTGCATTACGCGTAAGTGTAAATTACGTTCGGAACACCGTGATCTCATTGCAGGCTGTAGGCGTTGACCCACAAGCGTACAGCCTGCGCTCGGACCGAGCTCGCTCTGGCAGTGTGCATTACGACCTTTGCCCAAACGCGCCGCTGTAAAAGCTTTTCAGCGTGATTTCGGCGGGAAATCATTTCCTATCAAATCTGAAATTCATATAAAGTATTAAAGGATTATTTTTGCATTTTTTTATATTGACAATGAATTCAAAAGACTCGTTGTATCAAACAATGGATGTCAAACCATAGTTCAATTTTAATTTATTGTGAGTAAAGTATTGTTTTTAATTATAAAAATATCAGTGCAGTGTCTAATGTGTGGATTTCAAGGAGCTCAGAGGATTGTTCTTAAACGTAAGTCCAATAACGTTTAGTTATAAGGACGTATTTACCGTTTGTAGAAGAAGCAGATGAATATAGTTCTAACACAGGCGTACTAACTTATACATACATCCATTTTTTTGTCCCTTAGGCGTACAATGAAACAAAAATTACTTTACATTAGATTCCCTTACGTATTATTAAATATAAAACACACTAAAAATATCATTAGTTAAATGCATTCCACACAATATAATTCCATCTTACAAAGACATGCCCATACCACAATGCAAATAGCACAAAAGCCCTACAACTTATTGAAATTCTATATCATAACTTTGTATGAAACCTTGAGGCGCAACAATTATTGGTTTATTATAAGTTTCCTACATTAATTCTATATTTGCATAAACATTATGCATCTGGCACTTCTCGCTGGCCGCCAGTTACTTGAGACCGTACAGCCGACGCCAATGCTAGTAGGTGGGTATGCTAATACCCAATCATAAATACTTTATTGATAAAGCATAGTTATCTGCGGAATTTTAATAGTTTTTGATCAATAAATTATTCACGTCTTATTATTGTGCGTTTTTAATTTTAATGCATTAGTTGGCATATTTTAAATGTTTATTATGAAAAATATGTCAGGTCGTTTTTACTTTTGTCTGATTCTGAGATAAAATAAAGTTACATAAAAGAAACTTACTAATATTAGATAATTCAGAGGCGCAGTGGGACAGTGTTCGACTATAAACGCGATCAGTTGTGAATTCAATTCTCACTGGAGGGAATAATTATAATGATGAAAATTGTGAAGTTAAAAAAATGAGCAATTATACTTTTTCAAAGCGGTGCAAAGGCGCAGTGACGGCTGTAAACGTGACTAACTGTAAACGCGATTGGTTATTGGTTCGATTCCTACTCAGAGCAATATTTAAGTATTTAAACTATTTCTTTGTCCCCGCTCTATAAGACAAATTGCGGCCTTAAATACCATCACTTAACACCCAGTATATCGATTTCGGGTGACAATGGCGAACATAGTGTAATAACACTAACTGTTTTCCCTGACTATTTTGCTTTACGGAAAATAATGTGTAATGGATCCCTAGTTCTCTTTGCTCAGTTGAGATCTGTAGTGTTGAGTAGTTGAGAAACTTAACAGTCAACTCACTGTTTTGATGTTCATAGATTCATATATTTTAATTTCATACAACTATACTTTAATAATTAATATTAAAGTCACGATTAATAACGGCAGATAAAATATAGAAATACACAAATACGAGAAAGTTAATGGTTCACCACAAAACTATATCTAAACAATAATTATAATAGCTAAAGAAAGAGAATGTATGTAAGCGCGTGGAACGACGTGTATTGACTGTTACCGTTTCTTAAATCAACGACAAGGCGGTAGGGGCACATCCTTGCCGTCCGGTAACCCGTCCGCGGCTTCGCTTAGTATATATATATATATATATATATATATATATATATATATATATATATATTTATATATATATATATATATATATATATATATATATACTAAATGAAAAATAATTATAATAATGAACACATTTTTTGAAAAAACGTATAAAAATTTGAACGCAGCGGGATTTTCAAAAATGTTTTTTCAAAAATGCATCCATACATATTTATTTATAGAAATACCTAGAAATTAAATATAAATTTTTCTAATAATATGGTTTAAAGCATTTATAGAAAGTAAATCACGAAATTATCTTCTCTGCGTTTTCTAAATTCTGCAGAATGTGGAAGATGCAGAAATTTCCAAACATATAAACATAATAAGATCTTTGATTATCGCGATTTTTATACATTTTAAATGAAACTATTTTAACCGGACTAATCGCGTATATTTTGGTATTCGAAAATACATTTTGGACACCTGACGTTTCGAACACTTTACCGTAGTCCGTGGTCACAGGTAGACTGAGGTGGCATTTGTCTGTCAGTTTATATAAAAAAATAATTATATCAAACTACCGCCATCTGTTTCTTAATTGCCTCGCGCACTGCTCGGGATTCTTGCAGAATGAGCCACTGTATCTATGTCTCTGGTGTGGTGGATTTGAGACTTTACATTTTTAATAAGTGGGTCCCAGGTGGTAGAGAGTTTCCAACTATCTTCTCTGTTGAAATTTAGATGTTTTTGAATTTCAATAGCCTCGCGGATCATTCTAGGAACATATTTACTTTCCCTAGCGAGGATATGTGGCTTATCAAATGATATGTGGCTAATATTAGTAAGTATATATAGTTATAAATTATTAATATATAGAAAAGTGTAACTACAATAAAAACAGTGTCCGTCCATGCATCATTAGCGGCGTGTGGGCGTGGGCGGTACGGAGGCAAGCGTTATGGATCTTGGAACAGCCATGTTTCCTTACTTCTTAGTACTTAACTAAACTAGGGTTGCATTTAACTACTTACCGTACTACAGCAAGCTTTATTATAGCTACATTTAAATAATAGTATTCAAATACATATCGGCGTTTTATAATAGATATATTATATAATTATATAATAGATATTTTTTTTATCTTCAGTCCAATACACGATTGGTTGTGAGTTCGATCCCGTTTCGAGGGAAAGTTTATACATAAATTTATTTTATTTCTTCACTCCAGTAAGATAAGGCGCGGCGTTGCAGGCACATTCAATGTCTTTTAACAAAGTGACTTAACACTGCGTTTCTTTTTCTTACCTTTAAATAAGGGTAAAGCTTCAGAAATAGTCTGAAGGCGATGTGTCATTAGTATTTTTGCAATGTGGAATTTTGAGTATTAACTTGGCTTGTTAATACTTAAAGGTAAATAGGGAAGGAAAAGAACTATTTCATGACACATTTTTGACGTCACTATTAGCCATATGATAAATTCTCTGCTTACCCTGGAAAGTATTCAAGATGCTTGAAAATGAGCTACTTATACTGATGTTGATATATCACAGTTGTATAAAGTTAGCTAGTGGCAACCCTAGTCGTATCTAATCAATCTGTCATCCAAATCGGTCCATCTTTTGTGCGGAACATTTTAGCAGAAGGTTCGCCGCGTGTGCCCGCCGTCGCTACCGCCACCGCCACCGCTACCGCCACCGCCATCGCCACCGCTACCGCCGCCGCCACCGTCGACGCATGTGGGTGTCACGACACTCTACATTATTAATTAAAGTAGTAGCTCCGATAACGCGTAAAGTATAATAGTAGAATTATTACAATTATATTGTATGGAATTCGTATATTTTATTTCTAATGCATTATTTTGCATTATTATAAAACATATTGGTTTTCTGCACTTCTCTTCCGTATCTGTTCAGTATAATTATGGCAAATATCATCCGTTTCTTTACGTATAATTTTTCGGAAAAGAAATGTAAAATATTTTTATATGTACACTTATTATTACAATCCTGTTTTACTTATTATCATAACGTTTAAGATAATTCGTTTAATTTTTTTCTTTGCCCAGAAAATTTTGAGGAATATCGCTTTTTCTTTCTCCTATTACAATTTAAAAGAAGGTGACTGTGATTATTTTTAATTCCAAGCTTTTTAATCCCGCATAGCAAGGTACAAGGTACAGTAGTTGGGTAGTACCTAATGTCAACACACTCGGTACTCCACTTGCGCTCCACTTAAGACTGATGTTACTACACTTGTGACTGCCATCGGTTTTATAATATTAAAAATATAGTTTTTCTTTCAAAGGGAATTACAAGTCACAATCCTTCTTCTTTCGTCAGTGACAAGAAACCGGAACACTACGTATTGCGTGGCGAACTCACAATACGTAATGTCTCAAAATGCCTTAGAAATTCAAAAAGTTAAAAATAAACAAAATTGTCCGAGTGTGCATCGCACCCGCAAACAATTGAGTTTACTGTAAGACGCTGTCCAGCTCGACTTTGTTCATTTAGAAGTGGTTATTAATAAAAGGTTTTGTGATAAACGTATACACATATAAAAATTTAACGTAAAATAAAACACAGTTTATCACGTTCTTTTATTTTCTTCTTAATAATAACAATATTAAAATAATAATACAATAATGAGACGGGTCGTGGCGCAGTGGGACACAATGGCGCTGTGAAATTGTTTTCACTTCCACATTCTGGTAAGGTAAAGTGCGGCGTTGAGATCTACCACTCAACACGTCACGTTTCAAATTCGATGGAAAACGAAGAAAGGAGTGTCTTTACACTATGTTCTTTCTGCCTACCTTGCTATGAGGAATAAAAGCGTGGACCTAAAAAAAACAATAAAGTATGATCGAATATTTATATTTTTATGTTACATAAATAAGCAAATTTAACACCTTCGTCAACTTGAAGACAGTAAGTAAATATTGTCATTACTACTGTACTAGATATATAGCTGATAAAAGATTAATTTAAACAAATCGCTAAACGGACGTACCGAGTGAGAGACTATTCTATATGCAGAATATTCGCAACTAGCACCTTATTATTGGTTATAAGGAAACAAGGCGAGGACGCCGCGCGCCGCCACTTGCGGTCGATACTAAAATCGTATTATATTTATTGTAGCTACTTTTGGTGCGATCGCCGATTCCCGTCCGACTGATTTGGTAATATTATTGTTAAACGTAAAGATATGACAAGCTGTATAGGCACGAGCCGAGCCGCTCTACTCCATATGGGATTTACTTCAATTTTATTATTTTTTACTTTAAAATACATATATATAATATATTATGTATATATGTTTATTGTGTTCATTTGTATAAATATTAAAATAAATAGATTTATTATTTTAACTATTCAATTATTTATAAAGATTAATTAACTATATAATAATTATTGCAAATATTGGAATCTAAGAAAACACACTTAAACAGCTTTGCGATTCTGATACCGAAGTCCGTACGACTTCGGTCATTGGGCTCTGTCACCCAAAGCTTATTCTGTTAAACATGAATAGTTAAAAAATACACAAAACATAAAGAACAATGATTTTGTTTCATCTTTTATTAGACAAAAATAACGTAACGTACTATTTTGAGATATTAGACTTTAATTATTTTTTAAAACAAATATGATCGTCTCTACAAGATCACTCAGACGAAGTCATACCAAATCGCTAGTCCGATGTAGAGTCCCACGCGCATTACCGCGCCAACCTCATTATAACGCAAGTTGTGTTATTGTTTATAGCGCATTATGCCCAAAAGCTTAGCCCTTATTAGTTTATTTGCCATGTTGAGTCATATTCCTTTGGATGTTCTTGAATTACTTCGCTTACCGCATTCCAATAATATTGTGTTTCGAGCAAATAACTGTACTATTAACATTACAAATTTTTTATGTATTATGAAATTATTTATCCTAATGTGTAAAATACACCTATTATATAAATATCATATAAATATTACTCTAAATAATTATCCAAAAATTAACTCTAAAAATTACGCAAGAACCTGTTTACTCATTAACACTAAGAATTTATTAGATAATAAGGTTTTTAATTAATATTTCTAATATATAACTCATATAACATGCTTTGTACTTGTAACGATGTAAGAAGCTCTTGTGAGACATGATTTTTACTTAATGATTATTTGCGAAGGCATTTTTTGTACTAAATATTTTTATAATTTTCCATCTCGGTTATAATGATGGTAGCCCTGTTTCCCCCAAGTGTGCAGTCAAATACTGCAATTCGTCACACTAGATTGAAAAAACAACCGCCTTGTCATCATATAAAATGCAAAGTGGCAGGGCACTACTTGCTTGACAAGTAGCAACCAGTTAATTTCTAATGTGCATTGCAATAATTTTCATGTTGAAAAAAGTATATAACCTTCAAAAATAAGTTAATTATCTATTATATAATTTTTATTGTCAACTTCTTGGAACAACGTTACCCTAAACTCAGTACTCAGTGCTGATACTGAAAAGATATCCATACTTGGTTCAAAGATACATTCCAACGTACCACCAACACAGTCTCAACCGACCTATTAGGGCGAAAACATGTGATACAAATATTAATATAAATTAATTACACGAACTATCAGATATTGGCTAACGATACTTTCCTTGTAAGGGCAGATATTATACCACGTGGGTGCGCCTGCGCAAATGTTGGCTTTACTTTAACCAAATTTACGTTCATCGATGACAAACTTTACCATACCGGTGGTTCAATATTAAAATTATTATGTTGGCATCATTTACAACGTGTATTGTGTATTAAATAATAATTTAGCAATTTTGTTAGCAACAACTGATTTGTGACTAAAAAGAACCGAAAATGATGGAAAGCAATGAATTATTCAAAATAATACACATATACAGCTTTAAGTATATATTTTTAATGCAGCAAAGTCATTACCTCTTAAAGTCAAAATGCTGTCGAAAGTGACTAATGGTAATGTTGAATTCACCGTACGTCGCTGTGAGCGAGTATTGAGTCGTTACACTCAATCGAATGTTTTCATTGTCTCCATGTAGGGCGAGCATCTGATGGATGGTGTTCGGGGAGCGCCCACGAGCGCATGCGCCCGCGCATCTACGGACACTGCATAGGGCTGACGACTACATTATTATGTATTACCTAAAGAAATGCTTATACAGGTATGTACCTACATAGGACATGCTGGAAGTGCTTCAATTATGCAATACTTTTGCGTGTTAAACAGTAACCTATAATGTAAGTCCCCAAACCCAAATGACATTAGCTATATATTAAGCTATACAAAATATGTATTCAGTTAGTATCATATCTACCGTGTGATTTCAGCACAATATTATGCGATATACAAGATTACCTTATTGTGACCATCTTGGTGCAGTGGAACTTTTTCGTGGATAATAGCAATTGGTTGTGAGTTCGAATCCAAGTCGGTGAAATGATTTTATTTACCTTAGCTTCACCGCGTTGACAAGACGAACCGTCGTGTTAACTTCCTCCACTTAACTCGCAATTTCTTCAAAATAGGAAGAAATTGGAGAAAATAAGGTCTTAACATTAAATACTCTTCCAACCTTCGTATATTATAAAAAATGTGAAGAGATACCAGAAGCTATAAGGACCACAGGTATAACAGGCCACAGCCCTGCAAGCCGACGCGACTCCCCCGCGCATTGCGCGACACCGCGTGGTATGTACTGCCAGTCGCAAGTAAGTGCCGACGTGCACAAATTGCCACGCACTTTTTTGTTCTAATCATTTCATTACCTCATTATGTTAATGCGAGTGTCGCCGAGCATCGACCTCCATGTAGGATGGGGACAAAAAATTACATACATATATATGAACATTACAGTGCAGTTACATTTGTTTATTGACGCATTGTATGATCGATCACATTATACTATTAATAGTCAATTTAGAATTAATTTATAAATGCATTGTGGACAATATTATCTGTAAATTTTGGCGATCGGTTGTGGGCTCAATCTCCATTCGGTTGGATAATTATATTTAAATTATATTCATTTCCTCGTTCTGATAAGACAAAACGCGGCGTTGAGTGTCACTACTTTACACGCAATGTTTCGAATTCAGCGGAAATGAAGTACAGAATTTTTTGACACTAAGTACTTCCAGTCTACCCTGCTATGTAGGACTAAAACGTTAAGCTAAAAATAAAAAATCGCTTAGTTTTTTAAAAAAATACATAATATATTTAATTTATCGTTAAAAGCTGTTACGACACTGTTTTGACTCTCGGCAGGTAGTTTTACATTGTAATTCAAACATGTTCGTAATTCACACACTTTATTCTCATGATTTGTCAAAATTTGCATTTTAATGTTGACAGCGGGAAAAAATATAATATTTGGGAAAAATATTTAATTCGTATATTTAAAGGTTTACATATTAATATATCGCTTCATTTAATTTACCCACATAGTGGACAGCTGTTGTCCATAATGTAAAATCCATTACACAATGTATATTAGTATATATATACATATTTGTATGTAAGTGTACATATAATGATTCATATCTACTGCAATAAGAACTCTGTAGGTTATTTTCTCTTAGGTAACTAAAACATACATTTAAAATAGAAGAGCAGTATTCAAGACAAACAATTTTACAATTTTGCAGTACAAAGTTTACCGTGGAGGATACTTTACGTACCTATACTTTTAAATGAAACTATTTTAACCGGATTAATCGCGTATATTTTGGTATTCGAAAATACATTTTGGACAGCTGACGTTTCGAACACTTAACAGCAGTCTGTGGTCACAGGTGTCTACCTGTCTGTCTATAGACTAGACAGTCTACCTGTGATTACCTGTTTTATTTTCGAATACCAAAAATCCGGTTAAAATAGTTTCATTTAAAATGTATAAAAATCACAAAAATCAAAGATCTTATTACCTATACCTTCTTTTATAATTAGCTTTAGCTATTGCTTTTATAAATGACAGAGAGGTCGTACTTATGCTTTTTGGCGGGATTTTCACATAAAAATGAAACGCGCACAAATAACTCATCAGTACCTATAATAACATCCTTTTTAGCAAATGCGGAAAATTAATTAAAGTCATAACATTAAATTTAAATAATAGGTATGTAGTATTAGAAGACGCCACAGTAATATCGCGTCACCAACAAATCAACAGAGGGAGCCCCACAATTGTGTATATACTCTTGTGTTATCTTTAACATCTTCACCAGCACTTTTCCATTAGCTGTTGAACGTAGGCCTCCAATAGCACGCCACTGAGCCCGATCTTCGGCTCTTCCGCCCCGACCGTTATCAGCTACTTTGCAATTATTGTCACTCCATCTAGCTGGAGGGCGTCCTGTATTACCCTTGTCAAGACGTGGTCTCCACTTCAGAATACGTTTACACCATGGATTATCGGTTCTGCGACAAATATGACCAGCCCACCTACAGCTTGCTGGACCTTTAGGCCATATTGGTATACGTTTGTTCTTTGTACTTCATTTAAAATCCTACCTTTCATATATATTTGGTGTAACACGATCGATTTTGAATAAACATTAATCTGAACCAATCGTTTCCATATATGTACATACTACAAAATGTGAACATTACAATAATAATATGATGACTTTATTTAATCAGTCTTGTTCCAGCTACACCGTGACAATGTCAAAAAGTATATTTATCTAAAATATTTGTGAAGGAGTGGCGTACTTAGTCGACACGCCTTTGCGTGGACGTGCACGGTGGTGAACGGTGAAAGGTGTTGCGTCCAATTACAAGAGTCCACAATTAGCATGGTCCTGCGATTTAACCTCTACGACGTATTTCTGGCATTTTAATGTGAAAAAACAAGAAAATGAAAATAAAACAATTTCCCTGAGTGTTGATCGAACCAAAGTGAAGTTACAGTTAGAAGTGGGACGGTCACTGCGCCGAAATGGTTATGATATGGATATTTGCTTAAAATCTTTCTTTGTTTAAAATCTTTCTTATATAAATCATTGTATGAAGTGAAAATAATGACACAAAGGATGACAACGAGTCATACAATTTTTTTTCTGTCTTTCCAGGTGGAAAAAGCGTGAAGCTGTTAAAATACCTTTAGTCCATTTTTAACTTTTAATGGTTATAAAGACATTGTTGATCACATGGTGCTTGTGAATATATACGAATTTGAGAAAGATATTGATAATATTTTATGAAAACATTTTAGAAAAAAAATATAAAAATTTGAACGTAGCGGGATTCGAACCCGCGCCTCTTGGATACCGTCCAAGCGCTCTTACCGCTAAGCCATGCGTTCTACTACCAGCTGCGTCGAAATTATTATGTTTTGTTTAGATTTTTTATACCAATGTCAAATGTCATACAATCTATAAATACCATTTACCACAGATTTGTAAAAATATCTTATCTCAAAAATCAAGTGAATTCAAGGGTGCGTCAATAATAGTGTGTATGAATAATACTTTATTTGTGGCGTGACTAATTTATACGTAACGCGCATCAACGTGGTTAGAAAGTGTTATAGAATTAATGCTTAAATAAATTATTATTTTTCGATTATTTAATTTCCGCTGACATTGCGTTTTGATTGGCGGAACTCAACGCTGCTGTTTGTGTTACCAGAGCGAGGAAATAAAACATAATATAAATATAATTACTCCCCTGAGTAGAAATCGAATCTACAACCGATCGTGTTCACTGTCTAACGGTGCCCACTGCGCCACGACACAAAATTCTCAAAATATAGAAAGTCTTCCAAAATGTATAAAATAACAATTGCAATTATTTACATTTTTTATATTTTGTCAATACCACAGAAATAACGTACGTACTGCCACAACACACTCCACATGAGCTCGTTGACAATTAAAATATAATAGACAATAATTTGATTCGAATCGGTTACCACACCAGCCGTTGCATAAGAGACAAGTAGGCTTGTAATGGTGTCGCGGGCGCTCGGGGCGCTCGTATATGATTAATATCGATCCCACACGTGCGTCTTATAATATGTATATCATATCCGGAATCCCATTAAAAGAACCTATATGTAAATAAAAATATAAATTCCATTAAATTTAAATTAAGCGTTAACACAAAAATTACTTCAATTGACTTTCAATTTACAACACTACTTTCTGGCAGTACGCCGACTTAGACATAAGGCAATATGTCTTACGAGTTTTTGAATATTGTTCTTTAATATGAATTTGATGTTATATTCTTTGATAAAATAATTTCATATTATAAGTATTTCAGTACATTAAATTATATTTTGTAATTCTGTAAAGCATTTATTCCTCAAGCCTCAAAAACAAAAAGATATAATATAGCCACGCATACCCGAGTAATCAGAGGCAACTTGGTGTCCAAACGCTTCGTTAAATACTTTCCGCCTTAATTCGATACATTGCGTGTTGAGAGGCGAACACAACGTCGCACTTTGTTTTAACAGCGTGAACCCCCACGACTGGAGATCGAATCCACGACCACTCCACCCTGTATATACAGACAGACACTATTTCGCTTCGCCACGATGATGTTTAATGTGTAAATATACCTTTATCTGTCACGTCTATCGGATTATGCTCCAGCGTAACATAGCCGTGTAGGTGTGTACTTGCAAATAGTGGACGAAGAACCTATAGGGAGTAAAGTGTATGTTGATTAGCCTGTTCTAAACGTAAGCCTGGCGATTACAATATGAAATGCGCGAGGCCGAGTGTCCGCGATAGCACGACACTCTTTATAATGTGTATAGATATTCCTTTAAATGGACTTTAATGGAAACTGTCAGTAGTAAAAATATTCACCGCCATTTAAAAGTATCTTTTGATGTTTTAAACGAAAATACATATATTTAACATATCTTCATGAATACATTGCCTTTAGAGCGGCGTTGAGTTCCGCGACTTACCAATCAATTTATTACGCAATCGACACATACATATCTGACATTTTAATAAGTTCAAATCGATAGAAAAATGATTAGTAATTATAACATCCCTATGGAACGCGATATGTCTATTCAAATGCAAATAGAAAGATATAAAGATAGATTTTAGTAAGTAAAAAAGGTATGTGTGTTTTTATCTTAATATAGTTATCTCCATCCCTCTGTCGTCGGTCCCTCATGACTGATGATCGTGGTCAGCACTAAGGTTGTACCTGGAGCTGATGACCTGCCCCCACCGGACACTGTGCAGCGCCTCTCTAACGACTGTGAAATGGTAGGTTGATAGATTATACAAGTTATTTAAATAGTTTACGTTACGCACTAGTGCCAGTGGACTTTCTTAATTGCTTTAGGCAAAGTTTGTTCGAAGATATTGTATGGATATTTCAACACTTAACGAAACCGATAGACTAGTTAGTATTAAGACTGCAAGATAATAGTTGTAATTAATACACTGAAACAGACACATCCGGGTGGATTGTGAATCGATTGTACAAATTTTTTTTGTAACTTCACGCTTTATCCCGCATAGCTGGATAGGCAGAGACTCTACCACGCTTAGGTATCCACCTTTACCAAATTCCGGTCAAATTCGAGACGTTGCGTGTTGAGTGATAACATTTTATGTACATATATGTATGTATATTAAAATAACTCAATGAATAAGCAGTATAACTGAACAGTGTTATGTTTCCCTGTAATATAATTATGTCACGTTTACTCATACATAAATATATCAAAGCTTAAAGCTCCGGACAAGGTTAATAAATTGATGAGTATGACACATCATGATAATACTACCCAATTGTACAATAAATACGTATTAAATTGGTTAATTAATCAAATACATATGTATATCTCAATCCTCTAAAGAAATAAATAATCTAGTTGTGGCACACATTTCAAAAGCGGTCGGTTGTGGGTTCAGTTCCCACTTGAAGGAATGATAATATTTTCAGTTTAATTACATCGCTTTGGTAGGACAAACTTTGAGTTCTGCTACTCAGCACACGATGTCTCAAATAGGGCGGGAAGCAAAGTACAGAGTGTCTTGACACTACTTAGTTCCTTTCTACCCTGCTATGCGGGATAAAAGCGTGAAAGGATATTTAACATATATTTAACAACGTTAGTAATTTAATAAAAAATATATTGTGATATAGAAATATTTGTGATAAAGCGATAACTTATCAGTGAAGTATTAATAATTTTAATATTTGTAATATGTAATAAGTACATGCGTGCCAGTTGCCGGCGTCCAGGCTTGCACCTCGACTCGCGACGGATGTAGGTCACCGGTGTGACCAGCGCTACAGCAACTAATGTCGATATTCTTATTGTCTATATAGAGCTATGTTTAGATAAGAGGAGTATTGAAACACATGCACGTAGGTACTACAACGTTTAGCAAAAATATGAATCAGTTCTAAATTAAGATGGTAGCAGATGTATTTTCAATTCCGGACATCCGCGTGAAAACATGCCCATATAAGGTGTGATACCGACGTATAATGTGTCGGGCGGCGGACGGCGGCGCATCGGCGTGTCGGCGTGTCGGCGCAGGTATCGCACAACGGAAGCTCGAATTAGAGCGGCGCGAGCGCAGGCGCAGGCGCAGGCGCGGGCGCGTACGCGGGCTAAAACGATATCCAAATGCGTTCGTCGCCTGCCAAATACGGCAACAATCTCGGGTTTCGCTGGCACACCACCAGAAAGCACTATTCCCGTCTAATACTCGTGAAAAACACGTAAAAACGCATTTATTTCTGCTGCTCTAAATTTAGGCTGTAAACCAATGGCGATTTTGGTCGCGGCCGCGTTGTCTGTATTTAGATTAGTCGTGCGCGCGCGACTCGCTCGACCCCCGTGATAAGCGCTGCAGCAGTGCAGCGTCCGCGCCTCCCGCCGGCGCCCGTCATCACCCGTCAGCGCCCCACTCTGGCCGACAGTGACACCTGCCCGCACCCCACGCCCACGCTCCACACCCCACAGCCCACACCCTACGCGATACCGAGTGTCGCGAGTGTCGCGAGTGTCGCGTCAGGGACACTTGGATGTCGCAAATGCTACCCGAAGCTGGAGGTGATTATACTTTGTGTACTACGATACGGTGATAGTTTGTGTGTACTCGAGCTCGACGACGCGGTGTCTCGTGTGCGGCGGACACCTGCACGAGCAGCGGAGTGCAATGTTTACACGCGAACACGCGACAGCAGACGGGTTATCTTTACTGTTTACTGCCGTGATTGTGATTAGCGCTATCGGGGGCAGAGCCACGTTCACCGAGCACTCGACACGACGACCGCCGACGTGTTGTTTTTACTGTAATTATCTAATTATTTCATTGCGCTTTTTATATTGAATCGATTATTAACTAACAAATTTTCATTGTGATTGACTGGATAGAGCTAATAATTGTTACACCCAACGTAACGGCAATACATTACAAGCATACACTAAATTTATTAGATTTTTTGTTAAAAACATTTAAAATAAAATAATTATTAGTGGAAAACCACAACGTTATAACATGTTGACGTGCTATAATGCTCCAAATGCGCGCCTTTCAAAACACTAGAATAGCCATAAGCGATAGCAAATAGACTTAAATCTTGTATGTGACATACAATTGAGAAATTTGTATGTTGTTTCAATTATGCGGGAAAAGTTCAAGTAGCGGCGCTCCGAACTCCGAATATGGCAAGTGTCAAAATGTCCCCCGCAGTGCAAACAGTGGGCTAGAGCCATCGGTCCGTCACTGACATCAGTATGGACGCTAAATATATTCTAGCGGGATTCATCTTATCATTCGATTGTGTAACAGTCTAAAGTTACTTGTTGACCATTTCTGTTTAAATAATTTTTGTTACACTTACGGCAAGACGCTTGTGAGGCGGGCGTAAGTAACTGCGACTCAATTTCTAACTAATGCAGTTATTATCGTTATAAGATGTTATATCTATGTACCAAAGCTTGTAATAAATAAATAATATTAAAATATTAAAAAAATATATTGATAAGACAGTGTTAATGTTCTCAAACGATTATTTATGTAGTTCTTGGTGCTAATTATTATAATTCTCACTAACATCAACAATACAAATTAAACAAACGGCCACGTCTATAATCTACTTGAAATTAGATAAACTTTAATAATAGTGTAATAACAACGCGTTGCAACTAATATATTCACAAATAATATAGGTACCAATAATATAAGTTACCTACATATAAACATGTCACCGTTACATTATTCGTGCGATGGAAATTTTCTACGATAAACTCGTTATCGTAAATTGTTGATACAGAGACTGGAGACCACCTCCGTTACAACAACGTTAAACAAACCCTTCTCCTTCACAAAGCTTGGCGTATGCAACGTGATAAAATAAAAAAAAATATTTTTATATTTAAAAATGTTATCAATTTGATTATTTTATTATTTAGTATCATTTCTCAATGTCTACTTTTCATATATGGAAAAGATATCATGTTTTTCATACTAGAATATTTTTTTAAATATTAATTATTTCTGGACAGAAATTATATAAAGAATTATCTAAAAATAATAAAAAAGGTTGTATTCACATTATTTACCAGTAAATGTGGTAAAAGTTTTAAAAAGCAATAATTTAATGCATAAATATACAATAGTAACCAAATGTATCGAATGAGAATATTGACCATGTATGTATGATTTCATAGTGTAAGCTATAAATAGCGTCGCCGGCCCATCTCCGTGCCACCGGAGCGTTTCCATCGCGCCCATTAACGAATATATAGGGGATAATACTAAATGATATAAATATATAACTTGCGTACATTGGTGCGTACGTCTGTGGTGTGGCAGCGCGCAGCGTCCTACGCCGCATATGATTCACGCCTCGCATACCATTTTCTGTATACCAAATAAGGATGCTATTAAAATTCCCTTTAAGATATTTGACTCTATTATTATATGCAATTTTGTATGCAGCGGCTAAATGAAAATAATAAAACTCACCGTTGAACGAGCCCCTACCATCAGGTTTTGCTTTGTTTCTCGTTAATATATATTCCATATATGTATATGGAGATGACCATATCGGTTATTTCTTCCGTATATTTTATATATAGTATATAAAATTATTTTTATAAATTTGTTAAGGTCACGTGTGAGTTAGATTTTCCTTTTAGGCTAAAAACGTTTCTAAGCAACTTGTTGGCTCTGTCCGTCAATTAGAAACAAGTAAGAATTGCAATACTAAATTAAGAATTATTAAAACTATTCCTTCAATGAGTATATCGTATACAGGAGGCATGACCTACTGTTGAAAATTTACCCATATGGGGTAATTGGGGAAGCTGATGACGACACGGCTGGCAGTGCGCCAGGCCGCCGAGACTCCTCTATGGAACACTTACATGTTTAACTGTGATTTTTTAATCCTTTGATTCTTCTTAAAAAATAAGATTATATTTGGCATTTTATAATGATAATAAGATCTTTGATTTACGCGATTTTTACGCGACTGTGACCACGGACTACTGTAAAGTGTTCGAAACGTCAAGTTTCCAAAAATGTATTTTTGAATACCAAAATATACGTGATTAATCCGTTTAAAAGAGTTTCATTGAAAATTGAATAATGATGCTTGATTATAAGAATATTCTAATATGAATAAACTGACAATATTACTCTTAAGTGGTATACGCGATGTTTATTTTGTTAAAAGACTTGTGGGATACCGAGTAGGAATTCTTCTTAGAAAAGCTTCAGAAATTGCTTATTTTTACTTAACTATGTTTAATTTTCCACATATATAGGTTATATATTATAATTTAGCTATTTTCCTATATCCACCACTGTTTTTATTTTGTCAATAATGACATTTTGATTTATATAAATATTAATTTGTATTACAGTAAAATATTACTCCTATCATAAACATAAATTGAAAATGGAAGCAAAGTTCGATGTAACGATATATGGTTATTGATTTAAACAGCAAAACTAGTGAAATTTAAATAAGTCCTGAAATTTATTTATAATAACACAAACTTGTTTTATTACAATAATAGCTACTCATCTCCTCTTACCTATAGTATGGAATATCCTTTCTTTTTATAACTTCAGAAAGTTTAGTTGAGGCCGGTCGTGGCGCAGTCATTTTACATAACTGTTTATTTATATTTTGTCCTTTTAAACATGTAAGTAGGACTAAAAAGTCGCAGGCGGTGAAGAAATGATTTCATCATTTGCGCTTTTTCTTCTTTACGTATTTGTACAAAATTAGTAGAAATATTAAAGGAAATCGTATTTATTTTCTAATATAGTAGTAAGTACACAGCTTTAAAGATTAAAATATATAGTTAAATTTTTAATTAAACTGAGAGAGCATTGTCAGTTTGTCCGTATAAAATATAAACATTACTCAATTAATTACATGAAATCAGCAAAAGAGGAAAACAGTAACTGTAAAAATAAAAATAAGTTTTATTATTATATCAACCAACTTTACGTCTTACTTACATATTATGATTCATAATTCTGAGTATACTTTGGACAAAAAGCGCGTTGACACACCTCCAGGCATTGATTAAATGCGCACCGCCGACCGCCGACCGCCGACGACCCACCGTCAGCCGTCAGCCGCCATCCGCCGGCCGCCGGCCGCCTGGTGCTCCGCGTATCCTCGTTCACTTCCCACTACAATTTACATACGGATAAACGTTAAGCTATAAAGGACGTCATTACCTAATGAAGTGCTCAAATATGCTAATTGTTTGTTGTAAGCTTTTAAAAGTTATTTGTTTTGTAAATTACTTTTTAGTGAAATTTAAATTCCCAATGTAAATATTTTGAGGCCGGTCGAGGTGCATTGGGACAGCGTCTGTTTGCAAACGCGATTGGTTGTGGGTTCAATTGCCACTCGGGAGAGTGATTGTATTTATTTTATTTGCACTTCTTCGCTCTGGTAAGACAGAGTACGACGTTGAGATCCACTACTCAACACGCAATGTTTCGAATTCGGCGGAAAGCGGAGTACAGAATGTCTTGACACTGGGTACTTTCTAGTCTACCTCGCTAAGCGAGATAAAAACGTGAAGTTAAAAAATATATTGTATAATCCTGGCTCGTCTCAAAAGTATCTACCTGCTCACTATTTTTCTGCCCAATATAGCTTTAACTAGCTTTGTTAGTTGTGTTTACGACTTTAAATATTAACACTAATGTAAAGTTACACATTATAAATACGATAACATATGTAAGTCTTATTATGAATGAATTTATTTAAACCGGATTAATCTTTTGTATTTTGGTATTGGAAAAATACGTTTACATAGTTTGTTTTTCTCCTGCGAACTTATTTGTTGTCATATTGGACTGATTAGCATGTATAAATGTGTGCAGTAGTTTAGTGTTATACACTACATGTGTAATGTGTGTAAGTGTCACTGATATTGCGTGTAATTGCCAAAATATTTCCAACACCGACAGATGTAGGTCATTCAGCCGCACTCACTCATTACTCACTCATAAAGTTGTCTATACATTTTACGGGAGTATCGATTCCATTTATGACGGTTCTGTTTCATTTGAAAGGTGCTGTGTTACATTTTCTTATTATTTAATTCAACAATCTATTTCTTTCCCATATTGATCGACCACGTGCTGGATGAAAACGCAGATGTGTGTTACTCAATGTATTGTCAACAATTATCTTTCCAGTCTAAGACGTTACCGTCTTATCAAAAGGGTATCGTTTGTAAATGTTTAAATTAATTCACATATTGATATTCAATTTAAAGGACGTTCATGATAGTTTTATTTGTGTAAAGCATATATGAAAATAGTTCTTTAACATTTACCTAATTCTACATGATTCATCGCGGAAATCATCGCTGCGTTTAATGTAAATAGGGATGGCGGAAACCTCCACACTTTTCGTACACATATTACTCAATTCAAACAATTATATAAAAGAATGGATTATTTTTTGTCTTATAGAACTATAAAGAACAGTATATAATATACTCTCTGCTCGCGGGTTTTACTTACCTGGTACCTCTTTCGTGACCTCTTGGGTGACCTCTGGTGACCTCTTTCGTACAACTTGCCTAGTTAGGAAAATTGTTGAACATATTTACGCGGTTTGTATTAAGAGACAATATATTTAATTGACATGAGTTATAATATATATATATATATATATATATATATATATATATATATATATATATATATATATATATATATATATATATATATATATATATATATATATATACGTATAATTTATAATAAATATTAGTATGTCAAAATTATTATAATTATTCCTTAATATCGATCGGTTATAGATTTATATTGCGTGGATCTAAAGGCGTGACTCAGAAGCTGTAAATCTGACTGACGCATCTCGCTCGCGCCGGTCGTCCGCGTCCATGTGCTCGCTATTAAATATAACGTATTGAGAAACTTAACCAAAAGTATAAAATTATAGCTAAAAGTTCCAATTGAAATTGCTAAAAGTGTGCCTGAATTTGTTTATATTAGTATCAAAGACTTTTCTTTATATGTATTATTTTTCATTATATAATTATAAAGCTTGCTGGGTAGATAAGCCTTGCGACACACAACTCCGCAGTTAAGATCTATGCTTTTGACATTTTCAATAAATTTATCGAATGTCAGATGTATATAATAATAATATTTCGCTCACTAATCTTTAAATGGGTTTTAAGTCGCTATATAGAGCTTCGTAGAGTAATGGCAGTGGCGTGCATCCTTTAATTTTCCTCATATTGGTAAAGTAATTACGTATTTCAATGAATGTTTTGACTGGTGTATGGTGTCATATATACGCGTGTCCTGCCAGTCGGCGTGCAGTCGGGACGCGCGACAAGTGACAATGGTTGCGTACACCAGTGTGATACGATACACTGCGGGCACTGCAGCCCCCGCGGCCCCCGCAGTCGCTGCATCTATGACCTATGCTCGTATAGGTACGTCAGCAAGTACTATGGATCACAGTAATTTATAATATTTGTACGAAATGCGTTTTTCATACGTAGCGTCTTGACAACTTGCGCACCCTTTTATCGCCCGCTAGGTACCGCTTTATAAAGATAATATCAAAACGTTCGGCGTAGTGTGCAGGAGTTGTTACCGGAATGTGAAGTGTATTCTAGTAAGTACTTATCTATTACAATATTTTGTATATTCATGTAAGTATAGTTCAGATATCTTAAATATATGTAACGTCTCAATGTCAGCAAATAAATGATCCATTATCATATTTTTTTATAGTTCCAGAAGTTTTTTACTGTTTATACAAAATTTTACATTAATTATTGAAAAATGTAATGTAAATGTATAAAATATTTTTCAAAAATATTAAATAGTTAAAATATGGTTTGAGATGTAAAAGTACGGGCGAGTTGTTGCGAGTCCACCAGCCGGCCGCCGCGTGTCTGGCGCGTGTGTCTATGTGGAGCAGAGCGGAGTACAGTGGAGTATGTAACCCTATCTGGTGTTGAGAATAGCGCTGTCCATCTTTAGTTTAGTGTTACGAGTTACGACTAGTTGCGAAATAACAAGCGGCATATTTTGGGCGCCAACTCACAGCGACCGACGCGCCTCTCACGGGCCGGCCACGAGATATAGACGCAGACGGGCTGGGCTCTACTTACTGCCTTTTATCTATTCAGATATATTATATATTCAGTTTTATATGCTTATAAATTATCATTATAACGTATTCATATAAATTTGTACTTTTAATTCCAATTTGAATAGCTTTGGTCGTTTTCAATGGGTGAGATTGTGTATGGATGGAACATCTGATACTATTATAAATCTATGACGTAAATAGCTCCTTACACTCGTTACAAATATTTCAAAATTAGTTTTATTTACAAAATAGATTACATTAATAACTGAGTAGTCGTAGTGGACCGGTAAGACAGATCCATCATTGTTTATTGTTACGCTTTTATTTTACTGTGAAGACAATATTTCTTAATTTTTGTAGATGTTGTGAATTTAAACGGTAAATATTTTTGTTTTTCCATCGCAAAATACACGATTATAATAGCTTTCGGATCCATTGCCTTATATGAAGTGTATTAGAAGTAAACAACGTATGACGTTAGCGCATTACGTACAGTAAGCTCAGTTCGCGCTCCCCCAACTTTGCCCGCCGCCGCAGCCGGGCGCGCCGCCCGCAGCCCGGCGCGCCGCCCCACGCCCCACGCCCGACCGCGACGGCACTGTGAGTAATCGAGATTCGAGACTATTCCTAGAAGCTCCCAATACGACTATACTTCCCGGAGACCTTTTTACTTCGGCGACATTGAGCACGTATGCGGATGTTATGTATTTTTATTACCAAAAAAATGTATTACATTTTTAATTTAAACGTACTCATAATTTATTTTGGCCAGTTCACTTTCATGTAGGTTTTCATCATACTAATGTGTTTACTTATGTGTAACGTCTGCTTTAGGCGATGTGTTTTTCATTACATTACACTTTGAATTCATATTTGCAGAATGCTTTCGGATGTTCCGGCTCTCGAGACCAACACTATCTTATTTCAATATATAAATATTTTGTCACCCTTAAATTAAGTCATGGGAGGATTACGTCCTTATGAACACTGATAAGAGTACGTTCAATGCTCGTATATAACGTATGAAACAATAATTGTTACAATACTGATAGTGTGAACTGGACTTAACAAACTCAAAAGTGCATTATGTGTCAGTGAAGTTTTGCTAAGGAAAACATGGCGCCAGCGATTATCTGTTAGCATTATTAGAATTTAATAAAATACGATAATTCGAACTTTTTATTTATTTATTATTTTTTTTTTAGCTTCACGCTTTTATCTCGCATAGCAGGGTAGACAAAAAGTACCTAGTGTCGAGATACTCCGTACTTCGCTTTCCACCGCTCAACTCGGCACTTTGTCTTTACCAGAGCGAGGAAGTGTAAATAATTTAACTTAAATAATAACCCCAGTCCCTGAGTCGGGTTCGCACCCACAACCGCTCTCGTTTACAGTCACACGCTGTCACACTGCGCCATGACCGGCCTCAATTCGAATTTTGCGGATATAATTATGTTGTCGACTCGTATCTTCATTTTTTATGTTTTGTGATTCAGTAAGGTTTCAAATGAGCCGTGCGTATCCGTCGACCAAATTATTAATATAGATTTTTATTATTTAATAACATAATGGTTAGTATTAGTAAGATATATTTATGTAACGGTGTGTCGCGTTGTTGTTTCAGAAGTGATGCGGCGCGCGGCGTGCGGCGACGTGTGTGCGCCCGCGCCCGCCCCCGCGCCCCCGCAGCCCCCGCGCCCGCCCACCAAGTGAGGCGCTTTATTATTTTATTTTAAATATATAATTTGTTTAAATATGTTGCAAATAAACATTTTTCATTAAAATTTGAGAATTTAGTAATACATCATATCACAAAATTATAATATTCTATGTTGTTCGGGGTACTGTTGATTTAATTTATACATATTTTTTTAGGTCTTCAGAAAACAAAGAATTGCTCAGACAACAGCTGCTATCAGCCAGCAAAGAGAGGAGTCTAGACAAAGCTGAATCTCCCAAGGTGAAACACACAAGGAGCAGGCAGAAGAACCGATGGAAATTAAAGTTCCACCACCAGGCGCTACCCCAGGAGTACCTCGACCACTACGAGCAGAGCCTCCAGAGAGCGAACACTAAAAAGAAACCTTTAGACAAACCAAAAGAGTCGAACGTTGACAGTAGTTTTACAAATGAAACGTTTAAAATCTGGGCGCAGAGGCTCGCCGGAGTGCAGAGTGAAACCGGGACTCCGACTGCTCCTCAGTCTCCAACATTAAACATGGCGTCCAAAAACAAGGAGGAGAAGAAGAAAAAGAGTCCGGCCATCACGCCGAGCAAGATCATAACCTACGACGACTTGCCGTACATGGGGGAAATGACTTTGAACAATTCGAAGCCCCGGCGCGGCAGGAAGCCGAAGAAGGCTGACATTTGCCATTTGATATACGAAAACTACGGCACCGTCGTGCCCGGGCAGCCGTCGCCGCGGGAGCGGCCGGGGCGTGCCGACACGCCTCTCGGTAGCCCCAAAACAGACTTGCAGAACAGAATAATCTCGAGCCTCCTCGAGCGCAAGCTGTCGCAGGAGCAGCGCCGCAAGCCAGACGGGCCGGACGGGCCGCGCGCGCCTCTCTGCGACCGCGAGCCGCTCAACCTGTGCGTGCGCGACCTGCGCGAGCTCAAGCTGCAGATACAGGAGAAGTTCGGCGACGTCTACGCGGACACTGCGCCCGCCCTCGGGGCCGAGCACAACGCGCGGGCCGAGCAGCCCAACGCCATCTCCGTCATACAGCGCAACACCAACCCGCCGGGCGCCTGGCCGCCCGCGCCGCTCTGCGTGCACCCGCTGGCGCTGCAGACGCAGCTGCTGTACTACCAGCGCCTGGCGGCGGCGCGCCCCGTCCCCGCCGGCCCCGACGACGGCCGCAGCAAGCTGGTGCTCAAGCAGATCTCCGAGCTGCTGGACCCCAAGGTCGTCGAGCGGGTCGAGGAGAACGAGACGCAGCATTCGACGAAAAAGAGGGCGTCGCCCGTTCCCACGCAGGGGCCGGTCAAGAGGAAGCGGTCCGCCATATTCATCCCGCCGATGCCCGTCAAGACGAACGCGATGACGCCGACCACCGAGGTCAGCATATGCAAGTTTAAGTTCACGGGTGGCTCCAAGCCGTCTCTGCAAGAGAAGAAGATGCTGTCGGTGGACTCCGGCGGGAATTTTAGGTACTACAGCGGCACCGGCGGGAAGAGCGGCAAGGGCTACGAGTATCTCCAAAAAGACTTGAATCAGAACAAAACGGAAGCGGACGCGCCGCCGCCGAAAGTGGAAACCCAGAGTACGACTAAAGAGGATGCGAGTAAAAAAAAGAGAAAGTCGAGGAAGACGCTACAGAGAGAGAAGCTGGAGCAGACGTTCAAGGAGAAGGGGTTCCTGATCCAGACGCAGCAGCTGCAGTCGGCGGAAGGCGCCACATACTGCAAGTTCCGGCAGCTGCGGAAGTTCACGCGGTACCTGTTCCGCAGCTGGAAGGACTACCTGCCGGGGGAGCTGCACGCCCCCAGCGTGCCCCCCGAATCCCCCACGAGCCCCAGCTCGCCATCGACGCCCACGACACCCCCAACTCCTCCCGAGTGGACCTGAGTGTGCGTACTAATCTGTAGCAGGATGTAGGTTACAAATGAAACTATTTTAAACATATTAATCGTATACTGTCGTGATTCTCGCGCCAGACAGCGAGGCCACGAGGCCACGAGGACTACTGGAGAGCGTTCGAAACGCTGATATTTGTATAGTTTAAAATATTTTCATTTTGAAAATTGAAAGTTATTATTATAAGATATAAGTTACTGCTTATATCTGTAAAAGTTTTTTTTAAATTAATTAGGCCAAAGACTTAAGCGAGTGCGTTGAGAAGTGTTCTCTCCGCTCTCCGCCGGGTATTGCATTTAACATTTGCTTCGCTAAGACTTACTCGCGAGCGCTCGCTCCGCACTGTACTCACTGCACTACACTATGTATCCGTCCACGGTTATACATTGTTAATTTATTGTTATTATTTCATTTTTCTCTATCGTCTCCACTTCATATTCAGTGTTGCCATTTAAAAATTATAATTGTGTTCTTTTATGAAATTATAGTGCAAATTATGTATATTTAAAATACGCGATAACAATATAATTATAATAATATAACGATATAAACTAGAAAAATTAATATATTATTATATTCAAATAAAAAAATCCTTGAGCTACTTAGAATAGTTAGCAAAATTAATCATTTAAGTTTTAGTCAAAAGGACACAGATTAAAAATTTTTATTATATAATACTTGTAATTAGATTTATTTCGCTTTAATCGGCCGCTTTGTGTAAATGGCAACATTACATTAACTTATTTACGCGTTTCATTTATGATTTAAATAGATATAACTATATAACGTTACTGTGTGTCATGAGGATGTTTCTGTAAAATTCATACTTTTAATTATTTGATAATATATTATAATTTTTTAAATTAATTGTGAGTACTAATGCATACTAACTAGTCATGGGAAAACCGATATGTTGTTATGTTGAAATATTTGTAAACAATATATACCTATGAAATATATGAGAAATATTATATATATATATATATATATATATATATATATGTATATATATATATATATATATATATATATATATGTAAAGCGTGTTAAATTATATTTTTTAATACTAATGAACTTACCTATAAAGTCAACATGGCGTCGTAGAATGTAAATATAAATGAGTGTTTCTAGTCAGATATTAGTTTGTACTGTACATAATAATAATAATAATAAGAAAATAATTGTTAATTATAAACTAAATAAGACTCGATTGTATTCAATAAATTTTATTAAAAAAAACTCAAATATTTCTGTGATTACAAAAATGCAGTAGGAATGTATGAAACCAATAAAAAATATTTAACCTGTTCATATTGTTTTACCTGGAAGCCCTTTTACTACCATATAATATATTAATTCAATGTCTTGTGATGACATAGACATATATAAAAACATTTATATATATTAAAATACGCCATTACTTATATAAATAACTTAATTGAGTTATTGTGATTCCAGTACCGCTTATTTCATTTAACAAAAACATTCCATACAAATTCATACAAAAAAAAAACAATTATATACTTATTTAGAACATACCATTTGTGCTTAACAGATAACGTTTAAAATATCCAAAAAATATTTTAATTTGTGCAAAGACTAAGGCACTTGCTCTTACACTACTTAGGAAAAACCACCACATGTATATATGTTTATATTTTTGTTTGTTGGTTTGTAAATGTATAAATATATGTATATATAAAGAATAAATGGAACCTCTTGTAACAAACTTACATATTTTAACATTTTATTTCAAAATTTATTTTATTAACTAACAATCAATGAATAATGTTAAACTTTTATATATTTATTACTTCAAAAACTTATTTTCTTAATGCTTATAAAATAAAAAAAAACACATACGCGTCTTAATAAAAAAACAATTAGTGTATCAAAGGTTGTTTGTATAAGTACAAAACTATATCAATGACGTTTCAAACCAATTTTTATGACATCACAAACAAGGATACAAAAGAATTAAATTATTATTTAATTTAATTTTACATTAATAAATATAGTAAAAAAACGTTTAGGAACAAATTGACGTGAAATTGTATGAAGTAACATTAGAAGCGGGAATGTTTAACAACGAGCGGTTTACATCAGTCTGTTACAACAGCAACAGCAACAGCAACAGCAACAGTCACCAATAACAAGCATCACACGTGTCAGCCTTTTCTTACAATTTCGGAACGTCTTATAAAGGTGTAATGAGGAATTCATTGTTGTATCACGATCACTTTGAACATTATTATTTTTTTTAGTTATTTTACTAACTGGTCGTGTACTAAGCGATCAGTTTTTAGTTCAAATACAAAAATATATAATTTAAATATCAATAAAATATTCCATTTAACAAAGAATATTTGAGCGTGTCGTGTGTGTGTGTGTGTGTGTGTGTGTGTGCGCTAGAGCTGCAGCAGCTGGCGCGCGGCGTCGGCCACGTGGTCGGCGGACAAGCCGTAGCGCTGCAACAGCTGCTGCGGCGCGCCGGAGCGCGGCACCTCGCGCACGCACAGGTGGCGCACGAGCGCGCCGCGCTGCAGCGCCAGCGCAGACAGCACCGCCTCGCCCAGCCCGCCTGCCGCGTGGCGAACGACACGTTTTATATAGATAGGAGTATAACGTGTAACGGGCAATATTAGTAATATTTTGAATGCACTTTAGAGTTACCACAAACATTTTAAAATACATCGTGCCTTCAATTGTAATATCACGATATATAATATATTGTGTCAGAGTGCTACTGGCCGCGTCGGCCGACGGCGGCCGCGCGAGTACGACACACTGTTCATATGGCACTCGTTATGTAAAATACATATATTATAACATGTATCTCCATATTATTAAACAAGTGCATAATAATGATAATATAAATATTGTAACCTTATTATATTAATATTGTAACCTCAATATAACGATTTGCTCGATTTAACGAACTTTTCTATATCTCCTAAAGCTACACATAGAAGTTACTACAAAATATATCTTAACATTACAAATGTATGTGTCAAAAACATTTGTAAATGTTTTTTCAATTCTCAATCATTGTAGAATATAACAGAAAGTATTATTTACCTCTACTTAATGATTTTTTTAATTCAATGTAATTCTATCATTTATCAATAATGAATTTGAAAATTTCACTTTATTATAATGAATTATAAATTAATTTAACCTCTACATAACACACCTCACTGTACTAAATAACTTGATATAACGGATTATTTTCCAAAGTTGCACTGTACATACAAACATTGTTGTAAAACTAGTGGCATTAAGCGTATAGCGTGAATCTGGCAAGTTATATATTTTATATATGATTCGGAAGTGTTAGTTATATTTTATATATGATTCGGAAGTGTTTGTAATATATGTTCAAAAGACTTTATAATCCTAATATAAAAGCTTTTGCGTAAAATATGTATCCGTGGGGTGTCACTTTATTAAATTCATTTATAAAATCAAATATTACATAGAAACAAAACGAAGGTGAGTGAGTGTGTTGTGTGGTGTGGTGTACGCACCGGCCTGGTAGTGGTCCTCGACGACGACGACGCGCCCGCCCACGGCGGCGGCGTGCTGCCTCAGCGCCTCCTCGTCCAGCGGCTTGATGGTGAAGGGGTCCAGCACGCGCGCGCTCACGCCTGCGGGCACATCGCACACATCACTACATCACTCAACTGAGACTACTCTGCGTAAATTAAAAAAAAAGTGCATCGCACGCACCCTCCTTCTGCAGCACATCGGCGGCGGCGAGCGCCTCGTGCAGCGTGACGCCGGCGCCCACCAGCAGCACGCGGTCGGCGGCGGCGCTGCGCACCAGCTTGGCGCGGCCCACGCGGAACTCCTCGCGCGCGCCGTACAGCAGCGCGGTGGCGGGCCGCGACGTGCGCAGGTAGCAGATGCCGGGCGTGTTGGCGGCCAGCTCCACGGCGCGCTCGGCCGACACGGCGTCGCTGGGGTAGAACACGGTGGCGGTGGGGATGGCGCGGAACAGCGCCAGGTCCTCCAGCCCCATCTGCGAGGGCCCGTCCTCTCCGATGCTGACGCCGCAGTGCGAGCCCGCGAGGTTCACGTTGCTCTGGCTGATGGCGCCCATGCGGATCTGTTCGTCATTTTATAATATTATCGAGCTTTTATCCCGCACGATTAAGTAAGTACTTCCTATCTAGTGTCATGAAACTCCATACTAAATATTTTAATGACTTATACATTCTATACAGCTCTAGCTCATCATACAGATCATATAATATTAAGATGTATTATCACTATAAATAATTAAAATGAAAGAATTTTCATGAACTTATCAGGTAATTTCAAAAGTTTAAAGACAAATAAGCAGTTATCTGTGACATGTATAAGTATAATTGATACAATCCACACATGGAATTATACAAATGATTCACTTTCATTGACTTGTAACAGATAGATTAAACACATAAGGGAAGGGTATTTAAATTATTATAATTATTATTATATACAATACACATAAGGTTAAATTTTTTTTGTTCTCAATTTTTATGGAAAAGTACTGGGAAAAGTAAAAGTATAGAAACGAATATTAAGAGATTGTTAAGAAACAGAGCACTGAATTAGGGTCGCTGTGCGCTCGGTCATCGGCAAGGTTAAGGTGTTCGAATACGGAGAAGGGTCGAGCGAGTCGAAGACGCACCTGGTCGAAGGTGCGCGTGAAGAAGGCGGCGAAGGTGGACGCGAACACGACGGCGCGGTCGCGGCACGCGGCGCCCGTGGCCACGCCCACCAGGTTCTGCTCCGCTATGAAGCACTCCACGTACCTGCGCGCAAAGTATATGCGAAATTAACGCTGCGCCGTGTCTTTCCAGATCAAAGAAATAAAAACAAATTCCCCGAGTGAGAATCAAACCCACCACCAATAGCGCTTACAGTCACCACTGTTGTCTCCTAATAGTTATTTGTACAAAAATGCGCCAGGTCATAATAATATTTGTAATAAACATATTGTAACTATTTCCCAGTTCAACCGTAAAAGTGATGTAAAATTCAAGAAACACAATAAAAGACTAGTATTTTAGATGACCAGAACAGATCTAAAATATATTTCCACCTGTCGGGGTAGGCGTTGCGCAGCTTGTCACTGAAGGTGGAGTTCTTTGTGTCGCCGTCCATGGCTATTACCCTGTAATACAACATTAAAACAATTAACACCATGATTGCATAGTCGTTATATCTGATTATAAACAAGGGTAATATATTCAATTTTTTTAGCAGTACGCTGTATACCCGAAGAAGTGCTTTTTACGTGATCTTACACCAGTATCATTGACGCTGTGTTTTCAAAGGTCAACCGAGGTCTTTCTGGATCTCTAGTACTTTCTTGCCATTCTTTCATCTCTCAACTCAACATGCCCAAACCACCTGAGCGGGTTCTTCTTCCCACTTACTACGATATTTACGCTTAAGCCTGCTATTCCGCGTATCTTGTTACCGCACATACGGTCAGCTACACTCATTCCACATATACGACGAAGAGATCGCATCTCTACTGTATTCATCTTTCTTTCACTCTTCAATTACCTTTCAATTCAACAGAAAGTATTTAAATTTAAAACATTCCTAAGTTCTATAGATTTCACAAATTATAAATAAATAAATAAACAAGTGTTACCAGATAAATAATATATCTTTTTTAAATATTAAACATTAAATATGTCAGAGTGCTACTGGCCGCGTCGGCCGACGGCGGCCGCGCGAGTACGACACACTACTTGCTATAGCACGTCAGTATAAGATATGCAAAATTAAATGCATTTCCATTACATAAATATCAGTGCAAATACAATAATTACAATGCATATAAATGTTCTTCGAGTAACACCGCAAGATATAGAAACAATATGATAGATGGCAACATTATTACAATTCATATCTAGATGTATTTTTTTTAGCATAGCAGGGTAGACGGACTGACAGTGACTAATGCCAAAACATTTTCACCAAATTTGAGACATTGAGTCGAGTGGCGAAATTCAACGCCGCGTTACTTCTCATTAGAGCAAGAAAATGATTATTTTCTTGCTCTAATGAGAAGTAACAAATGAATAATTTAAACAATCAATCCAACTATATCATATCTACTTACTATATTTTCGTTGATGTAGTTAGAAGTTTTTGATTTCATGCGATAATCTCGGGTTCGATTATAATAATGTTCAATAAAAAAAATATGAAGCGTCTTTAGCATACGCGTGGAAAATATGAAAATCTAGAATCTTGAGACATCTTCAGCATCGAAAGTGTAACGAAACCCTCAAAATACATATATATCTTATATCAATATACAAACAAACATATCCACATCAGTTACAAATACATACGGTACACTATAAACCATATCCCAGCACACGTAGAACTTTCAAGTATTACACGGTGCAGACACAAAGCAGCGCCGGGACACTACCTCATGTTGGTGTCGGCGATCTTCTTGAGCGCGGTGCCGTACGCCAGGCGCGTGGCCACCAGCTCGCCCTCGCCGTACGTGGGCGGCGTCGACAGCGTGATGTCGCGCAGGTGCACGCGCGGCGCCTCCGCCAGCGGCGGCCGCGGCTTCAGCGAGATGCTGTCGTTCTTGATTTGAGATTGCAGGTGCTGAGGACGTTACGCAGTTCAGATTGGCTACCAGGAATGTATATTGTGTGCGGAGTTTGTTTCTTTATTTTGTAAAGGAATTTGTTTCCGTACTAATATTTAATATTGTTTTTAGGTACTAGGGCAACAGTGTATAAGGAGGTTGTAGAGGATGTTCTAGTATACAGAAAGCAACTCAACTCAACTTAACATTATAACTATAGTTGAGGTACTGGGACGACAGAGTGCACTGCTGTACTGAGAAAACGATAACAATTTGGTAATTCCTATCATGTCATGATAGTTAGAAATAAATTCTTAAGTATGGTCTTTTGTTTCTACTAAATTTGTAGCAAGATCTATACAAGCAATAAAATACCATGAAGGAATAAACCGTCATACTGTCATTTAAATGTTATTAAACAAAGAGCAAAATACGTGTTCAATGTTATTCTTTAGGTTGAAATATAAGTTTTTATAATGTTTGATTTTCAGGATTTTTACACATTTTAAATGAAAATATTTTTTACATATTAATCGCGTATATTTAGTAAATATATTTTTGGAAACCTGACGTCCGTGGTCACAAGTACCTCGCTCAATCTACCTGTGACCACGGTCTACTGTAAAGTGTTCGGAATGTTAGGTTTCCAAAAATATATTTTCGAATACCAAAATATACGCGATTAATCCATTAAAAATAGTTTTATTTAAAATGAGAATTCTTATACAAAATATAATTGGAACAGTGTAAAAAGTACCAAGATATATATATCAAAGCTTAGGAGACGCTGTATTTTTTGCACGCGATTGCTATTAAGCAGATTAGGTACCAGGAGAATATGAAGTATAAGGACTTCATGTTAACAACCTCTTTATATTGATAATATTCGGTCAATTGTTAAAAATGATATTAAGAACTCTTGTACGAAGTAATAAATAATACGCATTGGATTTTTTTTATTCAATACTAAAAATAAAATTAGATAAGTATGTCATGTTAATGTGGTACCAGGGCAACGCAATATGCAAGGAGTTAGCGATAGCTAGTAAAGTATGCATAATGGACAAAAAATAGAAAAACCATTTCCATAAACTAAATATTCAATACTGTTTTTAACTACCAGTACAACAGAGAGCGTAAGGAGATCATGGACATATTAGTGTATACAGGAAGCAACTCAAGTATTTAATATTATAGCTTTGTTACCAGGACGACATAAAACAATAAGAATCAATGTTAAAGTTCTTCTAAAACTAGTGCGTACAATAGCTATTATGTGTAATCGACAAGATTTGACTACACATGATACGGTAGCGGGTTCGATTTTCTAGGAAATTTTAAAAAATATTTTGTCAGAGTGCTACTGGCCACGTCGGCCGATGGCGGCCGCGTGAGTACGACACACTGTTAATATAGCACTTGGCTGACAGAAATACAATAGGTAGTTGCATTTCTTATAGATCAGTCAGTGCAATTTACCAATTTAAAATAAATAAATAATTTTCGAATCAATAATTAAATAATTATCAAATCCCTACAAAATTAGAACAAAGCGGTAGTAACTTTTATAAGTTGCATACATAATATATATAACTTAGAAGACAAAATGTTGCACAAAAATATTATAACAGGGCACCTTGATGATCCTGTCCGCCTCGCCGCCCAGCGCCTTCCCGTGCCAGTTGTCCTTGTCCTCGATGCCGGGGAAGCCCTTGCCCTTGTAGGTCTTGGCCACGAGCGCGGTGGGGCGCCCCGCCACGCTGGCCGCCTCGTCGAACGCCTTCACCAGCTCGCCCACGTCGTGCCCGTCCACCACCAGAGTGTGGAAGCCGAACGCTTTGAGGCGCGCTTCGTACACGTCCATCTGGTTCGAATGGGAGAGTTAGCTTATAATTTGTTTTTGAGAAATGTTTTTGTTGTTTTTTTTTGGCTAAAATAAAAATAAATGACTTCATTGAAGTACAATTGTAAAGTGTCTGGCAGTTCAGTTGATAATTAAAGGTATCTATAGTAAAATTATTTGTTGCCCTTTTGTTATATTTATTATATGAGTGGAAAATAGTGATCGTCTTTGCTATTTTTAACATTTAAGTAAATAAAAAAACACACAAACACACACACAGACACACACACACACACACACACTCATTCAACAGACAACACGCAAAAATTATATGTATAGTACCGAAATTTTATATGTATAGATATACTCGTTTGCGGCTAAAAATCATAGTATATCTTTACGTCACGAAGGACAAACAAACACACTGTGTCAAAAATGTTGCATAGAAGTATGATATAATGTGTTCTTAGGAGATCTCATATAAAACGAGGAACATAGATTTATTAAGAAAAACCAGAGCTGCATAGAATAGACATTATCATAGATACTCCAACAAATCAAAAGTGAAGGAAACTCGGATAACCTCGTTTATCATCATCGCGTAACCTAACTGATAACGGCAGTCGTCTCGCGACGAGATGAATGTCAACTGATAACAAACAAAACGCTGTTATCTAAGTCTGCTTTTAAATGCTTCTGTGCATGTTAATTAAACATGCATACATATATACGATAAGTGATTTTTTTAATATTTTACTATTTTCAGAATTTCAATTTTAAATCACAATAAATAGTAAAATCTTAAAGTAAATAGCATTCTCTTTCGCATTCACAATCATTTTTTTTAATAATCTTTGAGTAGCAGAAATTTGTAAAAAATCTCTACAAAGATGCTAACAACATAAATAAGTAGTGATAAAGTGTAGTAGAACGCATGGCTTAGCTGTCAGAGCGCTTGAACGGTTTCTAAGAGACGCGGGTTCGAATCCGACTGCGTTCAAATTTTTATAGGTTTTTTCTAAAAAACACTTTATCCAATATCTAGGAAAGCAGTTTTGATAAGTTAGTTTTCCCGATCTCAATTAGCGTCATTGTTTTGTTCCACTCGCGTGCGACGGGGAGTGATACGGTCTATCGTAAGATCGTTACAGCGATTGCAACACATCGATATTGAACACGTTATTATAGACATACGATACCGGTATGTCTATTTGATGCTGAATGAAATAATGTGTACTTTTGTATTTTATTTAACTTAAGAGCTATAGTTATTTTTCAAATAACCATAGCTCAAGAAATATTTTTTAATGCAGTGTTTACACACTGAAATAAAAAATATTGTTTAAATCACACCACACATATAATATTAAAAAAAAACAAAATTTCTAGCTTTAATAGGAATATTGTCGTCGGTCGGTTGCTTTTAAATATATAACAAAATTAAATGTCTAGAGAGTAGTGAACGAAAAGTTATGGCACTTCTCTTTTTACCGCTTGGTTCGGAGACATTGCAAATTGAGTATTATGTCAATGACCCACCAGCACGCAATGAAAATAATTTAATTATAAGCCCTCGAATGGGAATCAATCGCAAAATCATCGCCTCCACTGCGCCAAGATGGTCTATTATATTATTTCACAATATATATGTGACACAGCTTGTCTACGACCATATGATGTATTAAGTATGGTTATTTCTACACTGTGCCGCCTTACTGTCTCTTAGCATTACCTATTTATTTAATTTATTAAAATAAATATTTTTAGTAATATATAGCCAAGATAATCTATTAAAAAATCTTATAATTTTTTTGCTGTCGCTTAATAAATGGTTGAAACATATCCGACTATACAAGCTGAGAATAGGTTCACATTCCATCTAGGTTATATTTACCATAACATAACATCAATGAAAAAAAAACAATCCAGCATAAAATGAAGTACAAAAGTGTTTTCTGTCTCCTCATGGCTTAGTAGTTAGAGCGCTTAGGCGGTTCCCAAGAGGCACGGGTTCGAATCTAGCTGCGTCCAAATTGTAATATTATAAAAAACAATTGAATTCATTTCCAGGCCGGTGGTGGAGTAGTGAGACAGACTCGGGGGAGTGATTATATTTAAATTATTTTCATTTCCTCACTTTCGTAAAACAGAGTGCGGCGATGAGTTTCACCACTCAACAACCAACGCGTCGAATGTGGCGGTAAGCGGAGTGCGGAGTGTTTTGACACTAGGTACTTTCTGTCGACCCTGCTATGTGGGATAAAAGCGTGAAGCTAAAAAATGAGTCCTTACTTGATGCTGCAAGGAAGTGGGCTCGGACTGTCCGAGGCGGTTGACGTCGAATATGACCACCAAGTTGTCCAGCTTGTAGTGGCTCGCGAAGTGCAGCGCCTCCCACACGCTGCCCTCCGCCGACTCGCCGTCGCCGATCAGGCAGAACACCCTGCGTGTTATGATTTCTTTTTAAAGCAACTATTTTTCTTTCACTTTCACGCTCTTATCCCTCTTCGAAAAGTATACAGGAAGTGTCGAGACACTCCGTACTCCGTCGCCTAATTCAAGACATTGCGTGTTGGGTGACGGAACTCAACGCCGCGCTTTATCTTATCAGAGAAAATGAGAATTATTTGAATATTCTTCCCCGAGCGGGACGAGTAAGTATATTTTTATTTCACTCTTTATACGGCATTTGCATTCCACTGTTACTTTCTGCATTCCATTGTTACTTTCTGCATTTTGGTAATAAAGCAAATAATAACGTGCTAAAATTTTCTTAGGCGTTTACTTATACAATTGAAAAATATATTAAAATATGAATCCCGGGGTTCGAATCCCGCTGTATTCAAAATTTTATACTTTTATATTATCAAAAATATTAAAAATGACTTGTCCGTCCACTCTAACCAATTAAAATCAACAATTTTATACTTACTGATAATAATTTGATTACCAATTCGAAATTATAAAAACAATAACGCGCCTGGTCATCGTTATCGTTCAAATATTTTTATTTCGTGTGAGTGGAACAGATTCTAATCAAGTTTCATTTGACAATATCAACAAACAGAACATCATTTAGTGCGTAATTATCTAATATGAAAAGGAAAAATCTACGTCATGACACAGTGATGATTCACTATTTACGTTTAATATAAGAAATTTCCATACTGTTTTTAAAGCACATTGTGTTAAATGGTATTAAAGTGTTGTTTAATGAAATCTAGAATGTGAGACAAAATCAATATTTTAAAATATTTTTGGAAGTCGGTCGTGGCGCAGTGGGACAGCATTTGACTGTAAACGCGATCAGTTGTGGATTCGGTTCCTAAGCGGGGGAATGATTATATTTAACTTATTATTATTTCCTCATTCTGATGAGACAAAGTTAGGAGAAATCTTGACTTTAAGCATTTTTTGTCTACTCTGCTGTGCAGGATAAACGCGTAAAGCTAAAAAAATATATACGATCATGTTGTTCTTTTGTACACAAAGAAACTTTCTAGAACATTCTGTTACCATGGAGATTACATAGGTAATTCATAACATATAATAGTATAATCATAAAATCAAAAGGTAAAAACTAATAAATACATAACTTTATTTTTTCTTATTAATCCAAAAGTATTATAAAATCATACCTATAAGGTGCTTGATCAAAATATTTGCCCACATATGCCATTCCAGCGGCCACAGCCAGTCCCTGGCCAAGGGATCCAGTACCCACATCTATGAAATTCAGTCTCGGTGTGGGATGACCTTCCAGGTCTGAGTCTATTTTACGGAGGTTCTTCAGGTCTTCTATTGGGAAGAGACCGGCTTCTGCCCATGCTGCGTAAAGGATTGGGGCTGCGTGGCCCTAGGGGATAGAAAATTTTGTTTATAATCTGTATGGATTTTAATGTATTTAGTTGTTTATATATTGATAAATATATCACTTTTGGCAACAGAGAGTCAATTTTGCATTTTATCCAATTTAACAGTAAGACCCTGATTAATTTTGAACTTTTGACTTTTTGATAGCTTTGTATCATTTTATAGTATTAGGGTGATATCAATATTTAAATTCATAGTTTGTTCATGGATAATTGAAATTTTCTTTTAAATACAAGGAGTTTCTGATAAATAAGTCAAACTGTTAAGAGGTATTATGTAACATATTAAGTATAATTGAATAAAACATTTTTTTTTATTATTTTTAAGTACAAAATTGCTAAAATGTTTACTTTTACTTACACATTTATTTACACTTAACACTACTATTTGACAATATATTAATTAAATTTGAATACTATCAATAAATTATATCTTTAAGGGAATTATTTTTAAAAAGTATTTTTGATAATAACTTACTTTGGAAAGTATAAATCTGTCGGCAGATGGGTCTTTGGGTGCGGACACCTTGTAGCGCATTGTGTGGAAGAAGAGCACTGACATGATCTCCGCCATAGAAGCACATGATGTGGGGTGACTAGTTAAATATGAACATAACATTAGGCATAACTTGAATTAAAAAATAAGCTTTATTGCTCATAACCTTGGGTTAAGATATTTTTTATGCTCCATCATTACCTGCATATTGAATAGCGGAACTTAACACTGCTTTTTGAAAATAGTAATTATTTATTTTAATTAGACAAATGTAGTAAAAAAATAACCTTAAGAAAAATTTAAATCAACAATAGGATTACCGAGTTAGATAAATAATTTTCAATTAGATATGATATCAACTTGTATGAGGAAGAGAACATTTTTAATTCATACTTTTATTGATAGTGAAACATTCAAACATTATAAATAATCTACTAAAATTGGATTAAATCTTTGTTTCCTCTATACAAATTACATCTATGTCAGTCAACTCAACACTTAGTTGACTGACATAGTTTTTTGGCATTACTTATATATAATTTACATATATTGTAGAAAAATATATTTAGAGATTGGAAGTACTAGGGAATAAATATTGCATGTTATAAAAAAATCCTCTGAGAGGCATTTAAACTGTACAGATACACCAGATCTCCATGATAATGGTATTGTCTATATGGTAATGAAGGCCCAAATAATTGTTCAAGTTAAATATAATAAATAATAAAAAGACAAATAATTTTTTAAGTATAAAATTTGAAATTGAATTAATTATAATGTTTACTATTACTTTCATTTTTTTAATAATTTTTGTAATATTGTTGTTTCTAGAGGACATCAAGAATTGTTGTTACTATACAATGTAATATGGTGGTTTATGGGATATTCCACATTATATTTCCCATATAACTTTGGAATACCCCTTAGCAAATAAATAATATTTAGATGTATATTTTGCAACAACATAAGGAAGAAGTCTCAAAACATATACAATTAATTTTACCTGTTTTGTTATAAGTCATCTTTTAACAGAGAATGTTGAAACGTTTTTATATACTTAAGTAAATCAATTTACATATATTTTAAATATTTTTTTATAAGGAAGTTATAAATATATGATAAAAAAAAGATTATACATAAATCATTCTTTTTCAACATTCATCATGGTATCTTTCAATTATGTTTGACGGTGGAAGTGATTCAACTATTATTTAATCAATACTTAATAGGTTACTAAAGTTACCATTACTTGATAATGACACAGCATATTTTGCAACTATCTACATACAAAAATTCTATTCATACATAAAATCAATAGATAACTCTTTATCTATATTATGGCATATCAGATGGAGATTTTTATATTCATTGAACTATATAAATGATTGTGACAGATAAATATCAAAATGTAATTCTACACCATTTTGGAAGTATGATGAGCCTGCAATTTTTTTTTAATTTTACATATTAATTCAATTCAACAAATTTCCTATTATTTTTTTCCCTTAAAATAAGTTGGTTAACTTTATTATATAATAATTATTCTAGGAAAATAGATTCAAAGAAATGTAAATAGATATCTAATTTTGTTATTTCATGACGATTATGAATATTACTGATGTACTATGGCTGAAGTTATGGTATTTAAACATGATAATCTATCTAATTTGAAATGATAAACGATGACCTAGAATAACCCTTTTCTTGCTGGGGGGCCAGTCACATGTTCCCACAATACAGTGACTGTGCTAAAACGCATTTATAATTCTGAATCAAAGTAATTGTAGAGAATGATAATAACTTCCGACTTAAAGGAAGATCATAATTATATTCCAATAAGTATAATATTACTTTATAACCTTCATTGGACCTTCAAGGAAGCGGCAATGTTAAGTGAGGTTATTATACATACCCAGATTTTGATGCATTTGTAGCGACAATGCTATCGATTCTTAGTTTATTGGCGATGTCCTTAAGAGCTTGAATATCAACACTTTTGTTATCTCCCTTCATTTTGAACAATTATATGTTATAAACTATAAATAATTATCAGCACGGCGCTATAACCAGTCACACACCACACGCGCTCTTTTCCAAATGGAATTATTGTAATTGTCAACAAGTACGTCAATTTAAGCCGCCGGCCGGCGGGAACCGCTTAGTGTTGCCATTTGCAGAATGAAACTTAACATTATATTACAAATATTAAATATTATATATGTTATATAATTTCCATTTTAATGGTAACAATTGACTTAATTTCCTATTAAAAAATATATAACGTATAAGAGTTTATTTATTTTATATTTTACACTTTCGATGTCCCTAAATTTCTAAGGGAACGTCAGATGAGGCATAGTGTAACTACATCCGAAGCTACAAAAGATAGATGCTAGAATTTGGAATGTTGAACATTTATACAGAGAATTTCGAGACAGCTGGAGGTAGAACGCATGGCTAAGCGGTCAGTGCGCTTGGACGGTATTCAAGAGGCGTGGGTTCAAATCCCTGCGATCAAATTTTTATACGTTTTTCCAAAAATGTTTTCTAATCCTAAGCGAAGTAACACTTTAAAAATAGTAAATATTTATACAGAGTAGTGAGCTCAATAAAATATAATAATCTTTTACTTTAATGTAATTAGCCATTATGTAAATGTGAAAGATAATTGAATGTTTGAACAAGAGACTATTTTATGTATATTTAAAAAAATAGTGAAAAAGACAAAATTGTTAAAAAATAAACTTATCTTCATTCAATATTTTTTTAAGATATATATAAATCATTTTATTGTATTTATTCTGAATAATCCGAAAAGAGTGAAAGATGTGTCGATAAAAAATTAAGAACTAACAAAAGGTGTTTATTTTACAAGTGGTTGTGCGTCCACTAATATGGTGACTACCGTGAAAAGGGGATATATAAGTTTATTTTTTAATTTATTCTCAAAATATTACCTCCTAGTATAATGAAATTTTGATTTATTTTGGCGCTAAAGTTATAATGTCTTTACTTACCTTTTTTGGCTTGACATGACACAACCAGCATGTCAATTTCTGACCTAATGAGCAAATTAGTACACGATAAGTGTGGGCTTAAATCCCTAAAGATTCTAATTAATTTTTATTTGAACTTATATTTTTTGTTACCGTGTTTTATATTTTGAACTGAGAAGTTTAAAGTAAAATTTGCCAACTAATTTGGCAGGACAGCATGTTAAACAGTGATTGATTATGTGACAGCAGCCGGCGGCTGGCGGCTGGCCTCATAAAAACAAAATGAGAGAACTTAGTGGCGCAAGAACTGACCACTCGAGGACGCCATCTTGCATCTAATTTAATTATGCTTTGAGCAGCTATTCATTGAAGATGGCAGAAGTTTATTTTAACATAACACTATAAGTATTCTAGTTTTTGTAGGTTAATAATAAAATCTCAATAACTGTAAAATAATCTTATATAAGAGCATATTTAATATTTATTGAAAAATTGTATGTGTATGAGTACATTGATAGGTTTAAAAAAATATGTTTGGGGTGATGAAAACAGAAATACATGTTTACTTTTTAATTTTTTGTTTGTCTATTTGTCTTTTGCACGTGATTTTATTTCTTATATAGCCTGAACGAATAAGAACCATGACATAGACGAAGTAAATTTTTTTTTAGCTTCACGCTTTTATCCTGCATAGCAGGGTAAGCAAGAAGTACCTAGTGTCAAGACACTCCGTACTTCGCTTTCCAGCGAACATTGCGTGTTGAGTGGTGGAATTCAACGCCGCACTTTGTCTTTTTACCAGAGCGAGGAAGTGAATATAATTTAAACATAATCACTCCCCCGAGTGGAGATCGAACCCACAACCGATGGCGTTTACAGTCTAACGTTGTCCCACTGCGCCACGACCGGCCTCTATAAGTAAAATATGCTTAGATGTAAAGTAATGGTTCTGATAGCGTTAGCTGTGAATCCTTTGGACAGCTTTTTGTGTTAATATATGCCTTAGATGAACTGAACATGAAAGAGAAATTAACGCCAATTGGACACATTGTTAGAAGTAACTCTGTACATTAATTATAATCGCTGTAACATTAACATTTTGATAACAAAAACAATATTATTACGTGAAATATATCCAAGGCAATTGCAATTGTCAATTGCAATTGCAATTTCATCCCAAGTTTATAACTGATGATAAATATAAAGAGTATTATAAGATTATAAAATAAATACAAACGAGGTTCGCACTTATACAAATAGATCATTTCGGTTAAATACAATGATGGTAAATACAGAGTGTATCTAAGTACTTAGATATAAGTAATCGTTTCTTTATAATCGAAAATAGGTATTAATAAATAATAAAATGCGTTGATCGTTACTCTCATACATGTATGATATATCAATCAGTAGCTTCTCCATTTCTTCTAAACAGTCAAAAAGTAGGGAACAATGGACACGGCTAGTTTAGTTTGATATTTTGTTGGCACGACACATTTTTGGTTGCTTTAATTTCATGTTTTTATGTCACTTGTCTTTGTGTTCTCCATACGTCGAGAACTGCACATACATACAGAACTAAGGGGCGTAATTTCTGCATCGAAATTGAAAGGCCAGTTAGTAACTTTTAAAATGTGTAACGATTTATATTTTTTTATTCGAAAATACATTAAAAAAAAATACCATATTTCGAACATTTTAAGCGAAATTATGAAGTTACAGCATTCCACCATAGCAAGCTTACATTTCCTTATTCCCTTATAGGCTTAGATGGTTATAGCTTAAATATGTATTCTCGGATACTTACTTAGGTTGAAATTGTTTTAATTTTAAACAACAATCCACAATATGAAAAATAACAAACAATTCCGTACACGGATTCCATTTCATAACATTACCAATATGTTCTCGTTTTTATTCTTAGAAAAACTTCAAAAAAAAGAACACGAATAAAACAAAGTTATTATGACATTCATGATTCATATTAACTATTATATATTGAGATAAAAATGATAAAATAAAATCTAAGTAGAATACATAATATAATGAATAGCAAACAAATATCTCGAATAACACGAGAACAAACTGAGCGAGTGAAACGATGCGATCAAAGGCGTTGTGATATTGAATTGATAAGCGAAAGAACATGGCTATTTTCTTTTGCAAATGTAAAAATACAAACAAACACTTAATATTTCACCCCTATTTCATAGAAAACAGGGTCGCTTTTTGATTTTCGCGATGGAAAAATATATTTTTGTGGATGTACGATAAAATAAGGGTGGCTATTCTGTTAGGAATCGCTGACGTATCATAGCGACCTTTGCCTCACCTGATACTTGGCAAAAATTTGTATGGACATTACGTATTGCCTATCTTTTTTATTTTATGTGTATAAATGTTAAATAGGTTTCTTATTTGATTTACAAACATAAAAATGTTTGATTTATGTGGCTGTTTGTTGTCAACTGTTATTATTTTAAATTATAAATTGTTGTGTCTAAATTAAATTTAAAAATAATAAGCATTATACTATTTGTATTATATTATATTATTAATTGGTATATATTATGAAAATGTGAGTTATTTTTTTAATACCATAGATATTTCTGTAAAATAAAAATAAAATGAAATAAATCAAATATATTGATTAATATAAACGTATACTCGTTCTCAAAATAAATATTTAACTGACATTAAATATTTGAAATCATTAATTCAGCCTAAAAAATTAAAGGATACCAAAAGAACATAGCTAAAGACGCCTACATTATTTGTTTGACCATTTACATAGTTATATTGTAACAAAACGATTGACCACAATAACATAACATCATTTTCATATATACTATTAAATAAATTCTCCTAAGCATTATTTTTGTGTTTACAAAGTGTCCATCTCGCCCTTTGGTACGTCATAAAGACGGGCATAACGCAAAAACACCGCTGCCGGATAAATAAATATAAAAACAATAAAACTGTTGTCTATGGCCAGGGAAATGGCGCTGGCCAGGGGGTGACTAGGGTTGCCATAGCGCACGATGTTTTTAAATGGAAAGTTAGAAATTGTTATGAGATTTTTTTTTATTTGCTTAAAGTTTTTATAATGAAATACTTTTCAGTATTTGAAATTAATATATTGAAAGATTGATGTATGTATATGATATGTAAGAATTTAAATTTTCCAAATGATTTATTTTAGATAAATTTATTTCAAAAATTTATAGTCGTTGTTAAATTCCGCCACTCAGTATGCAATGCTGCTGGATGCTGGAATGCTGACACCAAAAGAATCACCTTCAAAAATAACTTAAAATTTTAAAAAATTCAATTTCCCAAAGCCATGGCCACCTCGCGTATGAGGGATGAGGGTGTGCGAGGGTGGTATGCTCTGTTTTCAAATTCAATTGCAAAACGCGTCCCCGCCCTCCGCGCGCACCCCTCCCCCACCCCGCTGTCGCCCTCTCTTCCGTCCCGCGGCGATCTTTCCGGCCCGAATTGAATATCAATCCAGCGATTGGATGTCATGTTAACGTGGACATGACTGTGACTTTTATTTCATAGTGTTTGTATATTTTTAAGTCAAATTAGATAGAAAGAAGTGTTCCTTTCTATTTGACTTGTCACTTTTCACTTATATTCGAGACGTTTCATTATGGCGGAAGTTAACGCCGCGCTTCGTCATGCCAAAGTGAGAAAATAAAAATAATTTAAATCATTCCGCGTAGACATTCTACAGTCTTGCCATAACAGGTCAATTTCCCGTTATCAAATAACTTTATAATGCGGTTACAATGTATCTTTCTTCATTCATATATACTGTAAAGTAATTTTAATAAGATAATATTCAAATAAACCTGATCCCGTCTCATCCATGTTCAATATCCATATTTCGATATTCTATCGGTCAGCTAGAAATTGTAAAAGGGCGAACTTTGTGGAGCTTCAGTTTGGGAGTTGAATAGAACTGTTTATACAGGCTATTAGCAGATTCTTTGATTCCCTCCGACCGCTCTCTGGGAGAGTGAGGCGTCCACAACTCACAACAACCTATGTAGGGATTGCAAAGTACTTGCATTGCAATATTTGTTGGTGCTTTCTAAGTTAACTTGTTTTCTTGTAGTTATATATTTTATAATTATATAAAATGATAGACTAAGAATTTCCGTTGTTTAGTATATAGTTAAAGCAATTTACAAAAAAATATATATTATTTTAATAAATAATTAATTTATACTTATATACTTGTTGATATAAATTCTTGTCAAGATGCCGCAGTGAAACAGTGTTGACCATAAACGTTATCGGTTATGGATTCGATTTCTACATGGGAGAATGATTATATTTAAGTTATTTTCATTTCCTCGTTCTCGCGAGACAAAGCGTGGCATTCAGCCATGCACCACTGCACCACTCAACACGTAATGTATCGAATGCGGCGGAAATTGTAATACGGAGTGTCTAGGCACTAGGTACTTCCTGTCTACATTGTTAGACCTCATTAACTTAATTTATCACTCATGATCATATTAATAATAAGTAAGTATTAATGTAAAAATATTTACTTCTAGATATTTTTTGTTCAAAATAGATTTTTTCCATAGAGATAGAATAATATCTATATATTATATATAATGCTAGCAGCTATTTACAGCAAAGTTACAGAAAGAATAAAGGACTTTTACGTTTATGTTTTACGTGTATTGTCAAAACAAACAAACACATATAACATAAATTGTTCATAATAAAGAAAAATATTATTAGATTCATACATTGAAGAGCACAATAGGCTCATTTACTCTGCAATGTTAAGCACACTTAAACTAGATAACGAGGCATTAATATGTTAACATCGATCATCGTGTAATCCAATAACGTGATTAGCGTGTTTGTTTTCACGCCGTACTGTCACTCCTCCGCCGGCCGCGTGCACGTCACGTGTACGCCACGTGCATGCAACAAGCATGCCGCGTGCAACACGCATGCCGCAGTTAATGAAACCTAAAGGGTTACACAAAGTTACATGTGTTTGTAAACAATGGCGTGCTTTGTCCTAAATTTCACATGTTATCGCGTTTAAATTATGTTTGGGTTACAGTAAATAAGTTTATTGGATTGAGGGTTGCTAATACGATATTAAAGTATTAAAACGTATTTTTATGTGAATTCTAAATATTAATAAAGTCAGGGGAATGACATGGCGACTCTGTTATCTTTTTGAATTCCATGGTTTGAATGCTCAGGTGTGTATTAATAAAACACACGGTATAGTTAGTAATTTATAATTTATATGAAATATTGTTATCGCTCCTTACGCAATGTCACGTTTTTTTTACTATTTTAAACTAATGTGATTTCTGATTTCCATAATTATATAATTTCTTCAGTATATCAGCTTCTTGTAAGGCAATAGAGATGCTTGTATAACTTACCATTCGTTTATGTAATATTTCGTACGTAGAAGGTACGCTTGGTTTAATAAGACCATCGAGTATTAATATAAAAATTAGTAAAATTAATTTAAAACGGATTAATTTTTGAAAACCCGGTTGACGGATTGATTCGCAATTCTATTATAAATTAAATATATATATATATATATATATATATATATATATAGGAGATACAGGCGAAACCATAGCGTTTCTATCTACTTGCAAATAGAATACTTGATTGAACACTTGATATCCAGGTGTAAGGCAGTGTTCTAGTCAGCTGTGTTTGATAAATCTCATACCCGAATTACCCGCGAGGCTATTGAAATTCTAAAACATCCTAATTTCAATAGAAGGTGGTTGGAAACTCTCTATCAACTTGGACCCACTTATGAAAAAATTAAAGACTCAAATCCAGCACACCAGAGACAAAGATACAGTCAGCTCCTTCTGCAAGAGTCCAGGACAGTACGCGAGGCAATTAAGAAACAGATGGCGGTAGATTGAAATAATTCATTTTTGTATCAACCAACACACAGCCAGCTCAGTCTCCCTGTGACCACGGACTATTGTAAAGTGTTCGAAACGTCAGATGACCAAAAATGTATTTTTAAATATCAAAAAATACTTTATTCGTTATACTTTTAAAAATAGTTTCAATTAAAATGTGTAAAAATTACAAAAAATCAAAGATATATTTTTTATATAAACAATTCTTCGAGTGCGTGAGTAATGTGCCCACTGCCATCGTAATTCAGACACGACTGTATGTGTAATTTTGATATACTTAAATACACTAAGTTTCCTGACATTAAAATTTTACATAAGTAAGTTTCTAAGACAGTTTGAAACAATCTTAAAAGACAGACTTATTGTTAGTTGAGCATATTCCTTGGAGTATGACGAGTTGAGCCTACACCTAAATAATGGCGAAGGAATCAGTAAGAGAGAGTCCCGCTCGGAGTGCTGTCCCACTATCTAGAGTGATCAATTTTGAATCAACGCCATACGCTGCGTGTACAGTCGAAACGTTATATGCTTTGAAAATATTTTTATCTAATTATTAATTGTTTTCTTATATTTCTTTTATTTGAATATTCTTTTTAATGATTGCGTAAATTATATTATTGTTAAAAGCGTTTATAATAAAAGTTTTTATATAGAAAATTTTTCCTTCTCCAAGACGTGGCTTTGAACAGTAAAGAATACTTAATAATAATCTAATATAATAATAAAAAATAGTAAATACGTTTATTTGTAAAGTTTGATAATTATTTTTTCCTTCTATAAGACAAAGACCTTGACGTGACGTTGAATTCAGCTTTCCCACACATAATTTATCAAAAGAATAATGAAAAAACAGTGTGTTGTGACGCTAAGTTCTATTTGACTGTAGACAGGAAGTACCTAAGTGTTAAGACATTCCGTAATCCGCTCCACTACCTTACTATCCAAGAAAATCGAGCTACAAAAAAAAATATATAAAATTGAAAATATTAATATATTATATACGTTATGACCTCGAAAGTACCAAAATATTATTCAAATGAGTAGTGAAGTGGGATTGCGTAGGGCGTTACACTTGTCGCACAAAAACTTGTCCCTCGCGTGAACTACTTGCCGAGACTTAGCGTGTTGCCTCCTCAGTACATTCTACAAGCGCTTATGTTACTTACTTGTTAGTAATTATTTAAATGTAGATATATATTTTCTGCATGAATTAATACATATAATAATTATAAACTTGAAATTTTAAAGTATAAAAAAACGGGCGTTTCGCAATGGGAAAGTGTCTGGCTACAAACGTGATCGGTTGTGTTTCGATTCCCACTCCAGGAAATAATTATATTTAAATTATTTTCATTTCAAACATACACAAAATGTGTTGTTAAGTTCCGCAACTCAACACGAAATGTCTCAAATTCGTTGGAAAGCCGAGTGTCTCGACACTATGTAATTACTATCTATTCGCTATGCGGGATAAAAGTGTGAAGATAAAAAAATAAGCTTGTAAGAATGAATTAAGAGTTCGAGAACTTTATAAATGTTTAGTAAAGGATGTAGAATTAACTTTCATATGTTTTCGTCAGTATTAAAAAATCAATTGCCCACATAGCCCCAGGCACAGTAGTATAACTGTTCTTTATGATAGCAATCGTGACATCTGATGCAATTATAGTCACGTTAAGTGTGGCTAATATGGCATGACAATATTTTTACGCGATTATTAAAAAAATAATATCATGTACGTGTTTAACACTGATTAACCAATAATATATATAATTAAAATTAGGTATAATTAAAAAAGGAAATAAATGTTTTTTTTTATTTATTTATAAATATAGATGATTAGCAATAATTAAAAACATGCATCAAGGAGACTGTAATTTAGGAGAAACAAGTGTGCAATGTCAGTTTGGATGAAAGTGGAGTAAAGAGTGTCTTGACACTAGGTACGTCCTGTCTACCCTGCTATGCGGGATAAATTTGTAAAGCTAAACACAGGATGTAGTGACAGTAGAGTTTATTCTCTCTTACTAAACTGATAGAGCGTTAGGCTAAAAATAAGCTCTTATTGGATCTACAGTATTAGACTAGTATGTCGTTCAACATCATAAAATCAATTTACTTTGAAATTGCTTTATTTTGAATTATTAATAAAGTAATTTTAAAATAAATTTATTCTTTGATGTTAAATGATTTACTTGAGCATAATACCGAAGACCCTATAGGAACTACTACTAGCCTGATAATTATGAAGATTTGGCTTTGCTATAATTTTATTATCAGGCGCAAAAAATAAAAGAATAATTAAAAGAGAATACTGTATACTAACAAACATATATACTTAAAATTCAAAATCAATAAATATAATAAATTTATTATAAAACATATTATCGTTAAGATTTAACAGTGCGGTGAAACTATGAAAATGATTATAAAGGCTCCAGCGGTTTTGTGGCCGATCAAAACATATAAAAGTTTACACGCGCGGCACCTGGCGCGGCCGCTCCGACACCCGCGAATAAATGTACATTGCGGGTTTCTTATAACTAACTGTAACTATACTTTCAATTTTCAATAACTTATTGTAAAGATTAAACTAAGGATATATGGCCCTTATCTTTTTTTTTTTACAAATATAGGTGATAAGGTTTACGATTTGCACTATTTTAACATATTTCAAATGATATTTAGGATTAATTGCGTATATTTTCGTATTTGAAAATACATATCTAAAGGCACTGCATTTTGAAATGTTTATTGTTGTCCGTGGTCACAGTTAGATTTTGTTTTCAAATAGCTTTATTTAAAACATATTTTTAATTAAATTTTTTTGCTTGTTTATTGCTTACAACTAGGTTTACAACACTGATATAGTTAAACGTCTGTATGTATTCTCTAAGATTCCAGTATGTTTAATTAAACTAGATTAACTTGAAATTAATAAATTAATAAATTTGGAATGCACGTCGTAACCAAGTAACTGTGATAAGGCGACTTTTCATATATTTCAAGGTATTTATAATGTTCAATCTATAATTTGAAAATAGTAGACCTATGATATATATCCCACTGGGGGAAATGTTTATATTCAAATTATTTTCATTCCTTAGCTCTGCTAAAACAAAGCATGGCGTTGAGTTCCGCCACTTAAAACACAATGTTTTCGGCGGAAAGCGGAGTACGGAGAGTCTTGACTCTGGGCTTCCTATCTACTTTGATAAAAGAAATAAAGATGAAGCTAAAAAAAATTAAAAGTCCAGTATTTGTTCCAAATAATTTTACTTTCACATAAAAATAGTCTTGACTTTGATTAGCAGTTATTCCTTTTGAGAAGTACGAGATGCGCTTCTTACTATTGTTGTACTTAGTACACTTTGCTTGGCAGAACACATTAAAAAAATGAATATATTTTAGTCCAATAACCGTCATATGTAGGTAAACTTCAAATGGTACATCACTATACTCTCAATTTTCATTAAAATAAACACATTACGTATTTCGTGGCGTATCCGAACGCGTAGAAAGCCATCCAATATGTAGAAACAACATAACTATTACTTTGAGGTAAGCTTAGCAATAATGTCGTAAAGCTTTTAGATGTATGTACAAATCACTTGAAGCGAAAGCTCTCATACATACATACATACATACATATATATGTACAGGTGCAAAATTAACCCGAGTCCGGTTGTTTCGGCTACGGGTTACCGCCCATAACCTCTGCGTTATAGCTTGTATTATTATAATCTCTACAAGGAACAAATTCTACTGGAATGTATCTTATATATACATATATTTTTTATCAGCTTTTCGTTTTTATCCTACATGGCAGGGGAGACAGGAACCACATAGTGTCAATACACTCCGTACTCCGCTTTCCGCCAAATTCGAGACATTGCGTGTTAAGTGGTGAAACTCAACGACGCGCATTGTAATACCAAAGCGAGTAAATGAAAATAATTTAATTATAATCATTCCCTCGAGTGGGGATCGAACTCACAACCGATCACGTTTACAGTCGGACGCGGTCCCACTGCGCCACAACCGGCAACACCACAAATATCTTATATCTGTTTTTTTTTAATTAATTATGTGTATGTTTAGTTTTTTTTAGTTAGAAATACAAAGCATGGCGTCAAAACATTAAAAAAAAACAATTTTAACATTAATATTTACCGTTTTTAAAGTGTTATTCCACACTTAGGATTAGAAAACATTTTTTCGAAATTTCCCGGTTCGAATCCCGCTGCGTTCAAACAATTTGATACATTTTTTCAAAAATTTAAACATTAATACATTCCGTTCTCTATTTTCTTTAAAAATTTAGGTGTTCAAAAGAGAAAAAAATACATTACATGAAAATGGCGGGGAAAATATTATAAAGATATTAATTTTAGTAGTATAGATGCTATATATATATATATATATATATATATATATATATATATATATATATATATATTTATATATATTTAAATCTGCAAGTATTTTAAGTGGCGGAATTAAACTACGCAGATTGTCTCATCACAACGGAGAGATCAATATAATTTGATTGTTATCATTCCCACGATGGAAATCGAACCTACAACCAATCGTACTTTCAGACTCAGTCAAACGTTATCCTATTGTGCCACAATTACCTCAACGGTGATGTTTCAATGTTTCAACCTACAAAACAAAAGCGAAATAATTTACTTGGTTGTTTTTTAAAATGATTCTAAAAAAAATCCTGAAGTCACAGGTACTCATATTTACATATTCATTAACTACATATATATAGCCTGGTTTTAGATAATTGTATATAGGTTTGTGATAAAGGAGTCAGTGCCTAGACTGATTACCTACTAATATAATCATTAAAATCGGAATATTTTTCCTGGAATTATTTTCGTTTTTCTTTCTAAATAAACATATATTATAGTGTCAATAATTATAATAGTGTAAATATATTTATTTTTTAAACTTCCAGCATCACGTGCTATAAGTCTCCACTTGTTGCAGTCTTCAGCGACTCCCATTTTTTTGGACTACGGAGGATTGTGATGCGTCTTTTATGGGCTCCGTACAACGACCGCCTGACTGCTTACCGCTATGTCTTTTACCAATTAAAAAAGAATAAAATTTGCTGATTTACTCGACTTATTATTTTTACTATTTATTTATTAAAAATAACTATTGCGTGCTATTAAAAGGTCAATGTTGAATATTTTGTATATTTGTAGGACTTATGGTTATCATTTCATTTTTATTTTTTACTTTTAATTATAGTTAAAGATTACATTTTTCATAAAGAATATAATACGCACTCTATATAAGATATTTTACCCGAGCCCGCGTTTTCTCTGACTCTTCCATCTTCTCTATGTCTACATCAAAAAGGTTATAAGTTACAGAGGTCGGATATTTATTCGTACGGTTTGGATTGTAGTTTTATGGATGGCCGTAAATGCTCTCTTATTGGGCCGCATTTGAATAATACGAGCGCACCAAATGTTTGACGCGCAAAAATATTTACCTTAACTTGCTTTGTAAATGCAACACGTCAGTTACGACGCTTACGATTCATAAAACTCATTTCAATTCGCTTAATTAAATGGGAAAATATTAAAATTATTGGAAAGAAATTAATTTATCTATATACCTTTTTTTATAGAGAAAGAAGGAAAATGAGTAGACTGGCTACCTGATGGTACTTACTCACCTTCACTCATGGACGTCTACAATATTAGAGGCTTAGATACGTTACCGGCCTTGGGATGGAAGGGAATAGGGAAAGCTGGCTGACGTGGAACCGGAACCCATCATCAGATATTTGGCGGATTGTGTTTGTCATGATAGTGGTCGCGAGCCAGTTGCATCCTGCAATTGGCTCGCGACCACCAGATCACTGGGGTATAACTTCATACCACCAGATCACTGGGGTATAACTTCATACCACCAGATCACTGGGATACCCGCCTCTTACGGTACGCTACCCAATAGCGAAGGGGAATTCTACCTCTTCCCCTCACAGGGAAAACATCCTTACAATAAATACAAGTATTATGTAGGAAAAAATATTATTCATTAATTTATCGAGAATTTTGTTAGAATATATGAAAATCAAGACTTACTAATGGACTCTGTGAACCAGCGAACGTAAATCACAAATCTTAGACTCTTAGGCAATACACAGAAACACCAAGCTCTTATAAGCCTAACTGTGCAATGACAATATGACGTTTTACGAAAAGTTTCATATACATATATCTTTTTAGTAGCCTGACGCTTTATCCCGCAGAGGAGAGTAGTCAGAGACGAGCTAGTGTTAAAACACTCTGTTGATTGTTTTCCTCCTGAAACGAGAAATTGCGTGTTAAGTAGCCAACTCCACGCCGCCATATATATGACCAGAGTGGAAAAATGGATATACATTTTAAATATAATTATTATTCCGGTTAGGAATTAAACCCAAAACCAATGGCGTTTATAGTAAATATTTGTCTGATTGCATCAGTAGTATGTTAAAATAATCGTAATTTGTTTAGCTTCACGCTTTTATCCCGCATAGCAGGGTAGATAGAAAATACCTAGTGTCAAGATACTCTTGTTCTTCGCTTTCCACCGTATTCGAGATATTGCGTGTTGAGTGGCGGAACTCAACGTCGCACTTTGTCTTTTACCAGAGCAAGGAAGGGAAAATAATTTAAATATCCCCCGAGTGGTGATCGAAGCCACAACCGATCACGTTTACAGCCTGAGGCTGTCCAACTGCGCCACGACCGGCCTCAAATAATCGTAATAATGAAATAAAATAAATATTTGTTAATGCCTAACTCGTTTCCCTCCTCCCTAATATGAATTAAAACTTACATTTTATCTTAATAAATATATTTTTCTCTAACGGTATAGCTTTATTAACAGATTATATTCTTGATTCTTTTTTATACAATTAGTTGTACATTGTTAGCAATGTATCTATATTAATGTTTGAAACAAAACGCGAACTGAGGAGCATGTAGTTTGGCACAGTTATAGTTTCTATAGAAAAAGAATGCAGAGTGTTTCTTTTTTTAAAAATAATGCCTAAAAATATATTAAATTAATAAAATAAATGTAACACAGTATGTGTTTGACGTACACGTTTATATAAAGTGACATACACGTTGCCAGGGCAACGCGTTATCCACGCGTCAACGCGATCTGTATAAGGAAGTAGAAAGTATACAAGAGAAACATTATACAGGTACTCTACATGACTATAGATATTCGACGGCATGATCAACTAAACAGATAACAAATGGTAGATGCAAACATTAAATCATTTTATCTATATATATTTGTATACTTTTCACTTACAATTAATTTTATTAAAGAATAATAAGATGGATATAAAGAATTGTCATTTTAGTTATGTTAGATATCTCGTTAACACGTTAATTTCTCAATTTCTGAGTAATGATGTTGAAATGAGTAGCGTAAATTTTTCACAAAAAAAAAACAAAACAATTTTGGGTGCACTGCACCCAAAATTAATAATAAAAATAGACATTTGTACAATTATGTAATTATTAACTGTGATACTTTTAAAAAAATATCAAGTCATTATAGAATACATCCTTATCATTATTGTTAAAGATTTTTATTTGATAAATAATTATCACTGTAATCCAATTTAATTATTTACCGTTGAACAGGACATGTGATGATGACATCACATGTCCTGACTCAAATCCTGTCTACGTTTGTCTGACCACTGACTAACAACACCTTCGTAGGTGTGCCTTGAACCCTTGAAGTGACTGACCCATCCGATCTATGCGATCACATCCAGTGTATGTCAGCACTCCTCCGACATAATTATTATAAACAGCTTCAGATACCATCAACTTTAACACTAAGATTATTCCCTTACCATTATCTCCCATTTACATAGATTCACAACTCTTCGCATGACCTTAAGCACATCTTTAAATTATATTGTTTATGTTTAGAATTAAGTATAAGTAAATATTAGTCCTTCAAGATTCTGATCTTCATCATTTGTAATGACTGACTTAAAACTGACCTCAGATATCTATAGTACATCGGAGTAATTAAAAATCAGGAAAAAATATTTTTTTAAGTATATTACACAAGTATAGTACCTACTTAATCCTATATTTAAGTACATGAATACAGATTAAAGTTATAAAATTCAGGCACAATCAAACGAGGCGGGTTCATGGCTCTATTATTATTATTTTTATATCTTTTATTATTATTCGTTCCTTTATAGCGCGCCGTGTTGCCATATTTAAATTTTATTCGCCTTAATGTTGCCACACACGCTACTCCATGCAATCTCGTAACTATAATCCTGCCAATTTTGAAACTCACAATATAAATACCTCTTACAAGGGAATAGAGTCGTGTATCGCAACGAGTAGGTTTATACTAACTTGGTATCTTATACAGATGTTGGTAAAATGGAAACGGTTTCGAAGCTATGTTTTTATTTAGAATGAGGCCATTCCGCTATGAAGGGAGCGTTTGATATTTACCTGTGTTTTGATTCAATTGCCATCAGCGACTTTGATGTTGTTTTTCTTTTATTTACAAAGGATTTGGTGGGTGCATGGATGTGTGTGGTTTTGTTCGAGACATGTTTAGACATGAGAGATGTACTTAATCATGTGTAATGTGTAAGTGTAATACGGGTACGACTCTCAGAGGTTTATTTATTTGTATTATGCGAAGGATATATGACAAATATTTTGCGAGTATATTATGTTAAAGTTGATAAGTTTCATATGTTTCTATATAAATTCATTGATTTTATAAAATAAATGTTATTTTTTTTAAAACCACTAAACTATTGCGTGCTATTTATATTATTACGCCACTTCACACACTTTTGTCATCAGAATTCGCTAAACTATTTATGTAAAATATAACAAAAAAAAGCTAACGAGCCGTTAAAATGGGCGTGATAGTTAAATCCGATGCTAATTATCCATATCGTTAAGATGACAGTCAGAGGTGTTTAAGGCGTATTTTTTCTTTCTAATTAAGGGGCAGCGCCGCGTGCGGCTGGCGGCGAATAAATCATCTGCACTTATTAAAACTACGCGACGAATCGAAGCTTCAAGGAACCCACCTCTGAGTACTGTACACAACCAAAAAGAACCCTACAGCCGTATGGTAGAGTCGACTCTACATCGGAAGAATTGGACCAATTGTTTGTAATAAGATTGAAAAAGTAATTCTTTTTAATACAATCGTTAGGTGCGACTGTGAATGATCGTCGTCGGTGGAAATTTACGGCGTTCGAGGTAGTTTTCAATATTAATTTTCTTTGCCGATGAAAGGTTATGACTTGTTTGCTCCGGTAATATTTTCTTATTTTTTTTTTCTCATTTTGATGATAAAAAAATATAGAATTATTGTAGTTAGTATGTTTTTGATAGAACACAATGGTTTTGGATTCAAATACCATTTGGAAGCATGTTTACTTATGAAGAAATATTTATAAGACGTTTTAAAAAAAGCCTTACGAAATGTTACGATCTTTAAATTAAACCAGTAATGAATTCATTTCTTTATATGTTTTAATGAAATAATATTTTTAATAACCTTTACACAGTTTTTATTAAAAAATCAGAATTTTTAATAAATTCAAAATCTTCCTTACTTACTTTTACAAAAGATAACTTTTTTAAAGATTTTCTATGAACATAAGGTTGCTCCAGTACATATATAATGTCAATACAAATAAATGCTCTGCAAGTACATAAGTGATTACAGTTATTAAGAAGTAGTAATGAGAGGGGGTGGAAGGGGTCCAAGAACATTATTAGCCACCCTGTATAAATTACTGCTTCTGATCGGAAACAATCGCTTTATACAGGGGGGTTCATTTAGAGAAATCAGTTGTTATATATATACACAATGTGTGTTAAATTACTTATGTATCACATACGCTATATTACTTTGCTTTTAAATGTGATTTTGCTCTCTTTGTTTTTGTCCTCTTGACTAAATCATTATATATTATATCGAAAAGTCCGCCCAGTTTCTTTGTCTGTATGTACGCGCTAATCTTGGAAAATTGTCAAATGATTTTGTTCCTGTTTGAAATATTAGAAAGAGGGTTTTCTGAGAAAGGTTTATATTTATAATTTATCAATATACGTACGTAACTATATTTATCGATATATTACGGTTTTTGTCTACGAAATCCGACAAATACGGTTTGAAATGCCGTTTTTCACGTGCACCTCCTTCACCGTTTGATACAAGTAAAAGTGCCGTATGATAAAAATGTACCCTTTAAAAAGATATACCAAAAAGTCTATCTTCGACGGATAACAACCAGGAACCATTTTCATTAACCTGATGTCATTATATCTAAATAAATTCGTTTATCAAGGATATTTATTTTAGATTAAATTTGATTTTTACAGTATACAAATTAAGTTAATACATTAGGAATTACAGTAAAATGAAATGAAAGTAATTTGGGCTTTTGTGAAAAAACGTATAAAAATTTTGAACGCAGCGGGATTCGAACCCACGCCTCTTGGATACCGTCCAAGCGCTCTGACCGCTAAGCCATGCGTTCTACAACCAGCTGCGTCGAAATTCTTATACGTTTTTGTTACAACTTATTTATGTTGTTAGCATCTCTGTAGAGAGATTTTTACAAATTTCTACTACTTAAAGATTATTAAGAAATAATCGTTTAACAGGAGAGATTGCTATTTTATTTTAATATTTACTATTTTTAAAGTGTTATTCCACACTTAGGATTAGAAAATATTTATGAAAAAACGTATAAACATTTTTTATACGTTTTTTCATCAATGCAGACGATTTGGTTTTTATTAAAACAAAGGGTGACACATACGACAATTGGCTGACTGACTGATCTTACGGAGGACGCGGGCGCGCAGAAAAACAAAATACATAAACTCATATAGATGTTGCTCAAGGCGGCAAACCCGCTAGCAGGCCGCTAGTTTTACATGTAATGCAGAGTGTACGTCTGTCTTATACATATTTTAAAATATTTAAATACATACAAGCACATAATAGAAGTTATTATTTGTCGAGTTTTTGATAGAACACAAATGAAAGTTACATTTATAAACACAATTTAATAACAACAATAATGGATTGTTTCAGATATAGGTTATTATTATTTACCGTATTATTACAAAATCGCTTATAAATGGATGATAAGAATATATAGCGTTGAATATAAAGTAAACGCGTAACGCCCTGTATAAGCCAATCGCCGACCCTCATTCGAGCATATTTTCATAAATGCAAACATTCAAAAAGAATTTCCTTCGAAAGCTCATAAATATTTCCCACTTTTACTACAACTTTGCAATTTAAACAGAACAAATGATACTTTATCGTGCAAAAAATATGGTTGAGATTAAGTTTTTGTGTGTGAGTTATAAGCGTTTTAAAACAGAGCGGCGAGGAGGGCGAATTAAAGATTAATCCGAGCCCCCAATAAATATCGGAACGGATTCGTTTTGGAATTGGTTTTGAAGAATTCTAACTTGTTCGGGATCCATTTGGTAGATGAGGTGTTTTTTTTTCTGCTTCCCAAATCCGAAGTCCGCCTCGTGACTGGTACTTTACTAATTCGATACTTTACTAATTGCTCAGCGATCTGTGATTCATTTAGTAAATAGTACTATTTCTTACTATGATTTAACTCTTCTATAAAGCGATCAGTTTTGAGATTTACCAAATGCCAATTTCGATAATAGTTTTTTTACAAAGAAGTGATGTTAAAATTAGATTTATGATATTAATGTAGGTTAAACTGAAAACAATAAATTAATAATCACTTATTATCATCGAAGATAGTTATTCGGATATTTTTAATTTATATGTAAATAATCGTATAACCGGTCGTGGCGCAGTGGGACAGCGTCTGACTGCAACGCGATCGGTTGTGAGTTCGATCCTCACTCTGGGGAGTGATTATATTTAAATTATTTTCATTCTACTTTCGCTCTGGTAAGACAAAGTGCGGCGTTGAGTTCCACCACTCAACACGCAATGTCTCGAATTCGGTGGAAAGCGAAGTATGGAGTGTCTTGACACTAGGTACTTTCTGCCTACCCTGTTACGCGGGATAAAAGCGTGAAGCTAAAAAAAAAATATTAAAATAAAAACCTGTGTACAAATCACACTTCATATAATTGTTACTAAATTTCGTAACTAAATAGTGTGTAATTAATAGGAATTTATTTTTACAATAATTTTAAGAATCTTTATTATTATCATATTTTTATTTCTCACCTGACCTTACTATTTCGGTTTACCTGGCTTATGTTTCTCGACCATCTCTTAAAAATAACCGATTTATAATTTAACCCCTAATGCTATTTTTATCTAATTTTATTATAGTATATCTTGGTGTCAGGTCCTCTTAACCGCTTTATCCCTTTATCCCTTGCGGTAGTCAGAAAGAACGGAACAGCAAACGCTACGGTTCCTGCATTGGTATGCAGGGCGAGGCGAAAGCGGTCTTTCGTCTCGTCCACAGTCATTGGCCTCTTTATACATGCCCTTCGGAGCCCTTCGGAGGTTTCTCATGCTTTTTACGAGACCTTCCTCTAGTATCTTCGAAACTGTTTTCGAAGGTCAACCGAGGTTACCCCGACCTCTTGTACCACTCAGCTTTGCTTCATACATCTTTCTTACCATTCTTTCATCACTCATTCTCTCAACGTGCCCAAACCACCTGAGCACATTCCTTCATTTTTATTATAACATTAGCGTTTACACAACAACGTTGGTATCAGTACTGTATTGTGAACGGTAAGACGTGCAGCAACGCTGACACGTCGCATCAATGCAGCAAGAGCACCGTTAACCTTGTTACCTGCAGCAATTCTCCATCCATTTCGTATCTTCTCATTCACTTGTTCTAATATCTTTCTATGTACCATAATCTTGCAATCCGTTCTTTCTTCGTCTTTTTCAAATACTAGTATCTCAGTTTTACTCGCATTCAGGTTTAGACCATTACTTTCACACCCTTCTTTCAGAGCATTGGTCACCACAATGGCTGTAACTCTCATTCTGTTGATGCAATTAGCACTACATCGTCTGCGTACAACAGACAGTTTACTGTCAAATCACCAACTTTCACTCCCATGTCACTTTCTTTCACTCCTTGGAGACAGCTATCCATTCTTATCGCTAGATTTTTAGCATAAGTTTTACTACTGTCCATGCTAATCAAACTGATAGCCCTATAGGGCTTGCACAGTCTATCTGTGAACCTTTGCCTTTATACAAAGGCTAGATGACTGGGCCTCGCCAATCATCCGGGACCCGTTTTCCAGCGTAAATTGCATAGAAAAAAAACGAGTCCAAGATACGTTGCCCACCATATTGGATTATCCCTGCTTATCAAGAGAGATCCGAGAGGCTAGTGTAGGAAGCCCGAGTAGGAATTAGACTTGGAGGAGGGTGGTTGGGTCAGGTCTTTTCTCTCCGCATGATCAAAGAGAAAATTTTTGGCTTTAAATAAAAAAACGTTTACGTTTAAATTGTGAAACCGGGCACAATATAAACGTGGCATAATTTTTTTAGTAAGATTGATTTTCGTGATTTTTAAACATTTTAAATGAAACTATTTTAAACGGATTAATCGCGTATATTAAGGTATCCGGAAATAAATTTTAAATGTTTTTCTTTTAAAATTATCATTATGTAATAAGCACTCGCAAACCTTAAATAAATAAATAATATAACTTACAAATTAGAACATACTAATAACTTGAAAATTGGGTAAGCAAATTGAACAAACAACGAGTGAGTAACAGCCACCACTGCATTCGCGATAATCAAAAAATATGTTCGTTTCTTCCATTAAATGTGGATTTAGAAGCATTTCCGCAACCGCAAGCTTGGAACACTTAGCTCTGTAAATTGGGTTAGAGTTGGATGAATTAGCGGGTCGCGCGACACGGCGACGCGGCGCCGCCAGGACGCGCGGCTTGTACGTAAATCCCAATTTGCGCGTAGACATCGACGTGTGTTATAGTGTTGTAAATTTTTAGAGACGGCATTTTTTATTTGTGTATATTTTATACACCTTATGTTTTGTTTGTTCATGCTTTTATCCCGCATAGCAGGGTAGATAGGGTAAACAGTTCGTACCAAGTCACTTCGTACTCTGTTTTCAGCTGAATTATAGGCATTGCGTGGTAAGTGACGGAACTCAACATCGCGCTTGCCTTATCAGAGCGAGATAATGGAAATAATTTAAATGTAATCATTCCCCCGAGAGGGAATCGAATCCGCAACCGATCGGGTTTACATTCAGAGGCTGTCCCACTTGCGCAAATGAGAACTAACATAAGGGCATTGTATTAGTGTTTTAATTTTGAAGTAAACCTCCTGCTTCTTTCTTGATAAGCGAAAATATCAGATATTAGGCAAAGAGAACCTAGTTATATGTAAATAATAATGTGAAATGCAAAAGTTTCTGTAAGTTCATAGCTCTATAATATCGGCTTTTAACGCTTCCGGCCACTTACAAATTCCGAGCCTTACAATATTGCTAATCGTAGCTTTTCAACATATAAGGGGAGAGGTGGCTTTTTCCTTCTAAGTACTGCTGGAGCTTTTTAAAATTGTGCCAATTTTTTGACTTCCTATGAAATTAATTTTGTGTTTTTGTCATTGATTTATTATGAAATTTAAGTTTTGAAAACTGTGATATTTTTTTACTATTATATATATATATATATATATATATATATATATATATATATATATATATATATATATATATATATATATATATATATATATATATATATAAAAATTAAAAAAATATGTTATGACGTAATAAAAATAAATTTTATAATAAAAAACAGTAATAGAAGTTTAACTAAAAATATGAATATTTTATTGTTACTCAAAAAAATATAAAATATAAAAATATATCTCCCCGGCGGGGAATCGAACCCCGGTCTCCCGCGTGACAGGCGGGGATACTTACCACTATACTACCGAGGATGGTGACAAAAACTATCAAAATTCGCTACACTTAAATTGCAACTTATTTAAGTTAATGTAAATAAAGATAAATACATTTTATAGGAACGAATTTACAGTAGAGGACAATAAAGATACGCATGTAAGGAAATGCGAAAGGTCACTCACTCACTCATCACGAAATCACAGAAACTATAGGTTATAAAAGTTTTAAATTTTGTATGGAGGTTCACTTTTGAATGTAGATGCTCTTTAAGAGAGGATTTTACGAAATTCTACCCCTAAAATTTGTGAGAAATTTCTTTTTTACCAGTGCTAAGAGTGTAAAATTCTGTATGATATTTTTTTTGGGACGTATGTCATCACTAAGTCCCATACATTGCAGAATCTGATCATTTCGGGGTTGTATTTGGGATTTAAAGGTTTAACGCAACTTTTTATTGCAAGTGTTAGGAGTGTAAAAAAAAATTAAATTGTAATTGAATGTTGAACAGTAGTACTCGTACATACATTTATAAACCAAATTGATGCAAATGTATGTATTTTGTGAGAACAAGGTTAGCTAAGTGATTCAAATCCAAAGGTCGTAGGTCTGAATTCCAGTCGCCGTTGTCATCTTATGTATCTTTTAAAGAGAAAATGATATGTGTAATATATAACACTAATGGTGAAGGTCAACAAATATTAAGGTACTCCATGCCGCTGCTTTCCGCCTCACTCATTCAGCGTGCAACGTCTCGAAGACTGAAGACACAAATGAAATCACATGTGGACCATGACGTCATGTGTGGGTTGGTGAAATCACACGTGGACCATGATATAATGGGTGGATTGGTGAAATTACATATGAACTGTATTGTCATATATGGACAAGTACAATCGTATGTGGACCATTAAGTCATGTATGGATGAGAGAAATCACATATGGACCATGATGTCATGTGTGGGTGGGTGGGTGAAATCACATGTGAACCACGATGTAATGTGTGGATAGGTTAAATCACATGTGGGATTTGATATCTTGTATGGATGAGTGGAATCACATTTGGACCACGATTTTATATTTAATATTAATGTGTGACATATATTTAATTTTTGTATTTATAGAAGTATGAAATATCTTTGAATGCCATAATATTTTATGTGTTCAGTATTATTTAGACGAAGTCAAAAGCTATCGCTAGTGTAATACATATGAGGTATAAAAATTCTTTTGATAATATTTAACACAAAACAAGTTTCATGATATTCAATGAAATTAATGAATATCAGTAAATATTCTGAAACATGTCTAATATTTCATGACTTTCTTTTAACAGTATTCATAGCATAAAACTATAGAACGAAAGTCACCAATTGCATTCTCGCTTGAAGCAATTACTTAATTGACCGTGTAAAAGGGTGCACACTGCACGTATGATTGCGAATAAGGGGGCTCTAAACGATACTGAAGGGGGTCCCTTCGACTATTTATTATAATACTATTAATAAATTAACCTCAGTTTAAACTCAGATTAGCAGCTTCAAGCAAAGTGTTTTGAGTTGTGTCATAGAGTGCCGTTATCACCAAACTGGGTACAACCTAAATGTAACCGAGATACATTAACAGCACTATTGAACTATGTTTAAGCGAACAACCGGACGATAAACTGTGGATTTTGGGATGAATCAGTAATTACGGGTCTTGGATTTCCTTTGCTAATTACTTTGGTGTTGTTGCTAGGGAATTAGTTATTAATGACTTTCTCTATGATTGTAATGAAACGAAAATGTATGAATTTTTCTAATATTACAATTTTTAAAATAGCTTCAGCTCATTTCTTACTAAATAAACCGTTGTATGGTCAAAATAAAATCAATTACTGTAAATAAAAAAAATATATGACATGCTTTTTCTGTACAAATTATTTTAAATTTATATAAGAAAAGCTAAAAATTCTACAGAAAATTTAATTATTTCCCGTTTTAAATAATAAATAACCGAAATCCAATAACCAAATAAAACTTTAACAACAGCTATACAAATATATCACTGTACTTTACGTTACATATTAATTTCTAATAAATAAAGTGTGTTTTGTAAGTTTTTTAATTCGCGTTAAGTTTCTCCCGCGATGTGGGGTGGAATATTTATTGTTTTTCATTAACCAATACCTGCGATGGCGATTTGTACAGTGCGATCATTTGCTACTGCGATATAAATGCTAACTTTCGACACCTATAATGTAGTGATGGGAGAAATGTCTTATCGATTCTTGTAATAATCGATATTATGCTCAATTTTGGGTTTAGTAGCACAATGCATTGCTTTTGGTTTCAGTAATCAACTTGCAGTGTCTCTTAATTGGATTAATAGTGAAGGAAACGACTTCTTTGGACTTACTTAATTGAGGTCCTTAGCACTCTGTGTTCACTTCTAACCTGTGTAATAAGATTGGGGAGATGCGTAAACCAAAAAATCTGTTTAAATGAATAGTTCTTTAGATGGCGCTTCAGTTATCGATGAAGTAGAATTATTACAGCATATGTTTTAGTATAAACTAAGTGTTTTATATGGAAAATAAATATTATAGGCTATACTTAAGGCCGGCAACGCTTCTATAGCTCCTCTGGTGTTACATGGGGCCGCGGGCGGCGGTATTCACTTACCACCACGTGACCCGCACGCTCGTTTGCCTTGCCTGTCCTATAAAATAAACTGCTTATAAATGTGTTAGTCAGAAACTTGCCACCTTTTTGTTGTTATTCTCTATATAGCAGAATACACAAAGAACTCAGAACTTAATGTAATGAATGTTTACTAAACTTTACAATTATTTTTTTTACAGATTCACACTCTATCGTACAGCAGGATAGTCAGAGACAGCCTAGTGTCAAGACACTCCAATGACTGCTATCCACCTGAAATCGAGACATTGTGAGTTAACCGGCAAACTTTGTGTTGCCAAATCAGGAGAAATATTTTCATTATTCCACTCTGGTATATCAATTTTCAGTATAACATTCTCTTGTGGGAGAATTGAACGCACAATCAACCGCTTACAGCCAGACACTATCCCACTGCACACCAAATGCCTCCTTTTACACAGTATAAATAACATCAATCAAAATATTTAAAAGTATACAAATTTATATATTAAAACAGTCTTGAATATTACCTACTACAATTTGATTTAAAAATATAAATATTTAAATCATCGACAAGCAACCTGTCGAACCACTCAAAGTCCGCGGTGTCCGTTTGTTAATTGTGCAAGTTTTCCAATACGGGCGCACCTGCGGCGTCCCCGCCCCGCCGTGCCCCGCCGTGCCCCGCCGTGCTCCGCGTGGCTCCACGGCGCTCCACCGTGCGACGGGGACCGGCCACATCTACTACCAACCCTAGTTGTTTATTGTTTCGACAACTTATATTTGGGAATAAATGTGAATTATGCTTTATGATTGGAAAATTTTAATGTAAAACCAACATTGAAAAAGGGAAAATTCAAGCTTTTTACATAATCTAACCTAATTTACATACATTTTTATTAAAATACGTTATTTAAAATAACATTTTTAAATTGTAACTTTTACAATAAGGGTAAAGAGGTATTCCTTAAAAAGATAAAATTCGACCCCAGTGTCTTTAAAATGATCATAAAATGACTTTTTTAAAACTGAGTCTCTATTTATACTATGTGGTTTGAAGAGCCCTATCAATGAGAGGGAAGTGTATTATACCTATCTATTATCAAGGATGTGCTCTGAAGGGTACTCTGAATTACCCAGCATTTTCTCTTCCTTATACTTTATCATTTTCACTCAGCTCCTGTAAGCTGAGTGAGGTTAAGTTGGAGAAATGTATAATAACAAGCACATTTTAATAGGAAACCAAGCTAAAACACAAACCAACCAACCATAAACAAACATCAACACAAAAATTAAATTCTTCAAACAATAAATCTAGTATGAAAATTGTTTATACTATAATTTCCAAGTCAAGGAGCATCGAAATCCATTTCATTACCAATGTTAGCGCCGGTTTAATCGCGCGGAACGGTTTCATTTGCTATTATAACTTAATAACGCTGGTGATGTCGTTACGTCCCTTAGGAAGGGCTCTGATTCTGATTTAATTACAGTTAGTTTTAACTAAGTGAGTATCCAGCCGAGATTAAAAGATAATAAGATATTAAACATTACAGCTTTTCCTTACCTTTTATTATAATGAAATTGATATGTTGTTATGATGAGATATAAATAAGGCACGCTTTATCCCGCATAGTAGGGTAGTTAGTTAACCTAGTGTCAAGACACTCTGTTCACTGCTTTTCGATTAGAATAAAGACAATACGTGTTGAATGGCGAACTCAATACCGTGCTTTGTCTTACCAAAACGTAGAAAATAGAATAATTAAAATATAATCATTCCGTTTATTGGGTAACGAACCAATAACTTAATGTGAACTAGATTTTATTTTATGATTAAAAAGTGTGTACTAATGGAATATTTGAAACTATAACCAGCTGGTTTTCCTTAAGAATAGAAATTTATTTTTATTATACATATGATAAAAGTAGCCTAATAATTTACTTAAAAGTAACCTAACCAGTGACTTATAAGCCATTCCAGAGATAGTCGGAACACACAGATAGACGTACAGAGAAAAAATTGGAAAAAAAATGTAATTTTGGTATATGAACCTGTATATTTTGTAAAAAAAAAACGGTAATTTTAATATTACAAAACAGATACTCTAATTTTATTGATACTATGATATGATACAGATGTACTCATCTAATTATTTTGAAGATCGATTTCAAAAATTATTAATAATTAATTTATTTTATTTATTTTAAATATTTATATAGATTATTTTGATTATAAAGCATTAAGTATAGTTACAATTATTATTAAGAACATAGTGTAGTATTAATATGGATAGATATCATATTTGAATTGTAAACTTATGTTATAAACTCACAAAAGTTGTATTATTGAAGTTTGTAAGCATTAAACTTTTTTTTTAATAATGTAGAAGTAAAAAGTTGTTTCTTTTTAGCTTCACGCTTTTTATCCCACATAGCAGGGTAGCCAGAAAGTATATAGTGTCAAAACGGGGTGCTTTGACACTATATACTCCGATTTCCGTTGAATTTAAGACATAGCGTGCTAAGTTGCGGAACTCAACTCCGTGCTTTGTGTTACCAGAGACAATGAAAATAATTATAATATAATCATTCCCGTGAATGGGAATCGAGCCCACAACCGATTGCGTTTACAGTCTTGACTTAAATGTACAGGTACAGAGTTTGACTTAAATGTTAATTTTATAGTTTTAAAATAACTTTTGTATTAGGAAAATTATACTTATTCGTTATTTTTGCTACAAATCTTTAATTGTTAAAGATAATAAATAGCTAAGTTAAAAAAAAAATCACAAACAAATGAAGTTATGGATGCTTATCAATAACTTTTAACGGTATCGATGACTTTTTTTCGAATATTTATATGTAAAAAGTTCAAACTACATTTAATATTTACTTTATAAATTAAAAAAAAAATAAAACTTGCTCTGCTATTAAATTATAAAATGTAGAGCTCATAAATACATTATTTAATTGCAAAATTTATAATAATGCGAGTGACGTATTATTTCTGAGAGCGTTAAAAGTATCACCAGCGGCTCTATCATTCGACGACACGTCCACTCTGTTTCACAGCTGAAATTCATCTGAGCGCAACAAAAACACGTGGGTGACTTCACGGGGGAGGGCGGGGTTTCATCACGTATCCAACCAATCACAGCAGTGCATAGTAGTTTATCTCGCTCGCACGATAGCCCATCTCTTTCCAATACGTAGATTGGCGTAGTCGATTCCTCATATCTGCGAGTTGATTTTTTATTTTTAAAAGTTTGAGCGCTGGCGTCTACTGTATTGTATGTGAAAATTATTAACATGTTAGAATTTTATATTTTAGGTTTTGTAATACGTTTTAAAGTAGTTTTAAGATATTTTTATTATTTTATTTACCTTTAATGGACATCGTGGTGTAATGGGACAGCGTCTGACTGCAAACGCGGTTGTGGATTCGATTCCTATTCGATATGATAATTTTATTTAAATTATTTTCGTGTTGCTATGATAATATGCGGCGTTGAGTTCCGTCACTCAACGTTAAATGTCTGAAATTATTGTCTCTAGGTCTTTTTTAACTATTCAAAAATACGGGAAAAAACATAAAGTAGTGTTAATTCTGTGGGAAGTGTAGATTTTGTTAAAGAAGCCTAAGTGTGGCTTCGGATTCTACTTACCAGATCTATAGGAGAGGTGGATAATATTCACAAATTCTTTACAGCCTACAGAGATACGTGCAAGTGATGCATAATAAATAATATGTTACTAATATTCTTCTTATAGTGCGTTACTTTCACGTTTTAGAAAACGAATGAATATGAGATGTTCATTAAAAAATAGAAAAAATAAGTATAAAATAGGTATATCAATAAAATTCTACTTAATTTTTTTAAGAGACAAACATAATTATTACATAACTCTAAAATATAATGACTAATAACTTTAGAATTACCAAAAAACCCCGCTTAAATATTTGCACTAACAATTCCAATAATCATAGTACGTTAAAATACTTGCACAAAAAGTCAGTGATTAGTCAGCAATACTGACTTAGGACTTTGTGTATCTATCAAACAATGAGAATTAGAACCGCCACTCAACACGCAATGTCTCGAATTCGGTGAAAAGCGAAGTACGGAGTGTCTTGACACTAGGTACCTTCTGTCTACCGTGCTATGCGGGATAAAAGCGTGAAGCTAAAAAAAATGGGAACAATAAAACTTTTTAATTTACCTTACATTATATTTAGAAATGTAGTGCTTAGAGTGAAGAATCACTAATTTTTTTTTGTCTACTTCACTAAATACCACAGACGTAGGTTATTAATTTTGTATATTCGTGGATACAGAGCTATAAATGACATAACTTCAAACATAAATATATTACAAAAAAATATATATTTTTATAAATGCGTGTGTGTTTGATTCTCACTCGGGGGAACGATTATATTTAAATTATTTTTGCTTCCTCGCTCTGGTAAGATACTTTACCGCCGCACAGTGTGGCGTTGAGTTCCGTCAATCAACACTCAATGTTCCAAATTCAGCGGAAAGCGTAGTAAGGAGTGTCTTGACACCAGCTACTTGCTGTTCACTCTGTTATGCGGGATAAAAGCGTATATAAATATACTTTTACATAAATAAAACTAAATTGAAATGATAAAATATATCGATGTATATGTAGAAATACTTAAGAAGAATAAAAAAAATAAACTTTTATTAAAATATGTTATAAGTGTACTACATACATCAACTTCATCAAAATATAAAGTTTGACTCTACAAATTATATGTGCTTTATTATATATTTATGAGAAATATTCAAAGTAGAAATAAACTATTTTGTAGGTAGAGTTCACTTATGAAGACAGATTGCGTTGAGACATTGAACTAAAAAAGTCAAAAAAAAGGCTATAACACATTTATATTTACTATAAAAACATTTAAAATAATGTTATTTTAAATATTGTTGTGTTATTGTATATATTGTTATTTTAAAAATTGTGAAAATCAAAGAAGTGCACTGTAATAATGTAAACGTTCATCCGGTCCAACTGCGGCCACACCTCGTCCACCTCCATTTGTCCCGCGTCCACACGACTTCCGGCGCACAACAATACCTGTCGGCTTCATTGACTCTACTTTGTAAAGCTGCAACTCGTGCCCTTGACCGGAGTTGGCTTTCAAATGATTTATACATATGCCTATGTTAGCAAATTATTTTTATTATTTGCATTTTATATTTTATATAACTTAAAGTAGAAAATATTTTTAATATTAAAATTCTCAAACTCAACTCACGCATCATAAAGGCACATTTACGTGAATTCACAAGGTCACAGGCCTCACAGTGACGTCAGACCAACACTTGCACCATGACAATGTCATAAATAAAAAAGTACTTTTTTATAATATTTTAAACTATAATTATTATTGAAGGTACTTACAAAATCTTTTAGATAACTTTTATTATCCATTTTTATAAATTTTCTTAGTAAATGTTTTTTTTTGCAATAAAACGCGTTGTGAGATAAATGTTAAAAAGTATTCTGTTTCTTTCAAATTTTCAATTAGATAAATATCACTAGAGTTCACGGTTAAATTACATCTCGTAGATACTTTTATTGAAACCTCCCTAAGCTTTTATTATATAAATTAATACTTATTAATCCTATTCCTTAGGTTTTGTTAACTTTATTTACGCCGCCATAAATGTATGGGGAGTACGTTTTTAATTTTGGTTTATGTCAGCCATTAAGGATTAAAAGGGGCTTAAAAATTGACTCTATTATGGTAACATTTTTTTGTCTGTGGTGTGAAACGGATGTGGTCATACTTTTTAATTTGATATCAGAGCTTTGATAATGTCTATTCTGCTTTAGAATTCATTTGTATGTAGAGCGATGTAGAGTGGTTTTGAATTGAAATTTACATACGATTCTGCTGAAATTTACATACGATTTTTTAAATAAAATAATATTTTACGATAACGATATGTCATTGAATATTATGCATTTACTTAATAATGGTTTTCTTGTTATATTGTTAACTTCAATAAAAGAGAAATGTTAATTAGTAATGATCTGTTGTAAAATGAAATTCTCACAATCACAAAGGTGCTAAATGCCATAAAAGTATTAACAATGCGCGAAGTTGCCATCTCAACCCTTAGGCAGATGGCGAGTTAATGCTCTGGGTGTTTTATTTCCACGCATCGAGTGTCAATTAATAAAATATTTGTCACATAAATTATCACGACAAATAGATCCTTCCGGTATTTAGAAAGGACCATAAAATAAACTGCTCTATTCACTTCGGGACTTATTATTCCGTACAATAGTACGTAGCGGGGTAGAGTCGCGGGGGGTGGCGCGGGGAGTTCGCGGGGGTGCGCCGCGGAGGGAGGGGGCAGCGGCACCGCAAAAACTGCACCCGACTTAATTATAAAGAGACAAGAAGCGCCATTAAATAGCGATTCGTTAAATCTACGCTCTCGTGTTAACACTACGTATCGTCTATCCCGCTCTCGCGTATCGGCGCTAGAACGGGACAGGGACAGTTTGTGCGCCGTGTCTGCGAGAGGGCGGGGACTCGGATATAAGGTTTAGATTGACTGGGCGTTCTCTATTCAACGTTTTTTTGTTTGCTCCGGGTTTTGAAGCTTTTCATTTGGTGTCGGTCCGCGCGCGCGGTCACACGCCTCGTCGTGAGCACAGCGACCTCGTGCTGATATGTGCGCGTGTATTTAAATCACTTATTGTGTATAGACAGACTATGTTTTAAAATTTCCGTCAGTGAGTGAACTTTAAGCATGTCGGAACTTCGTGGTTCGCCGCCTCTATCTCGGGCATTGGAAGGAGGATTTGGAGCGCCTTTGGCAGCATTGAGTTCATTGGCGGAAGCACCTCCTCCAGCTCCCAACCCTCACGGGATCGATCACATCTTATCTCGTCCATCAGTGGGATCTAACATGGGTGCTGGTCTGCTCACCCCAAGGCTATCACTTGCCGCGGCGGCGGCGGGTATGGCGCACTACTTGCAGCACAAACCACTCTACTGGCCTGGCTTTCAAGGTTTAGTTTCAAACCCTATGGCGTGGAGGGAACGTTTGCAATCAAGTAAGTAGATCTATATTAGAATTTTTTTTGGATGATAGTATGCGCCTAGAAAAGACATCAACGAAATCTGTTGTCGATATCAGAGTGAAAAGCTATTATTATACTTTTTATAAGTATGTTGTAGGTTCTGCTGTGTATAAAATTATTTTATAAAATATGTAAATTATTATAATTTTTTTACATTATAACTTATTTAATTAAAAAAGTATATGTCACTTATTGTATAAAATTGATAACGATTTTTTTATAAATTTAAGTTAATTACAGGAGTACAAAATAAAATCATAAATATATTCATTAATCAAAGAAACTATTTGAAATTAATATTGATTTGTAGGTATTAACACTTGCTTATTGCAAAATAAATATTAAAACATAAGTATTCTTATTCTATCTAGATGTACTTGTATAAGATCATGAAAAATTTATACTCACATACATTAAATACTAATTAATAAATTATTATTAAGGAATTTTTCCTTTTGAGTGCGGCTATGTTAAGTTTTTTTGTTCTTATTACAGCTTTTAGCTTAGTTGATATAATAAACTAGTTTCAGAAATAATGTAAATGGAACAATACTTTTTAAAATTATTTTCTCGTTTTGTAAAAAAAAAAAGAAATATATTGTATTGTTATCGGATCCAGATATAAGAATTGGATCCGGATCTATGGCAAATTTTTAAAGAAATTAAACTAAAAATTTTCGATTGGGCCAAAGTGTCATTGCAATTTTCTTAAATATAAATACTTATTATTGAGATAAATATATAGACAAGTGAAGCTAATATGTTTGTTTTGAGTTTAAAATGTTAATAGCGACGTGTTTAAAATATTCCTTTGCCTATTATTGATACAATTTATGATTATTTATTGTGCTGTTAGGATTCTTAGAATAAAATGTTAAGATATTATTTCTAGATATAAAATAGATTCCTATATTATTAAATTGGGTCATTTAATCATTTTATATTTCAATCTATATTTCAATGTCATCGTTATTTATGACATTATTGTATTAATTATTTTTTAAAATGTAAAGTTCAAGTTAATATTATTTTTTGAATATATTTTTAATATTTATTAGACTCGAATCTTCTTTTACAACCTTATATATTTTTCAAAGTACATTTTACTTTCTGTATAGTTTTAGTGCTCTTCTTAGTACTTGTTACGTTTTATGAGACAAGCGAGCCTTTCTAAATAAAATTACATGAAAAAGTTTACGAAAAATGGTAAACTTTGAACTTTAAATATTATATAATATTTTGAGATTAAATTAGACTAATTCTAATAAAAAAGTAGTTAAAGTTGGGAACGTATACTCAAGTATACATAAACAATTATTTTTAAAATGAATTTCAGTTTGAACAAGATTATCAAGCTTGTAAAATAAAATTTCAAAATAATAAGCATCGAAAATAAAATGCAAAGATTTTATAATTCATATATGTATATGCTATAAGCTTAAAAAAAACGTAAGCTGTGTGAAAATTCGCATATCTCACCGTCGTTAGCCGTCGGCCGCTCTACAAATTTCGCACGCCGCTTCCGGTGTTCCGTCGGAAAATATCACCTATAAAGATTTTTATTGGGTAACACAATTACTGTGTTGTTAGGATTTGTGTTAATAATATATCTATATGTTATATAATATAATTATGTTCAAAGAATATTAATAATCAAAAGTCATTTTCAAAGGCTCTACATTAATAAACTGCCTAAATGTATGCGTATTTTTAAATAATATTAGCATATAAAATAAGCAGATACTGTATAAATCGATAAGCTCTTTTAATAATGAATTGTGTCAATCAGAATTATATGTTATTAATAACAATATACAAGATAAATGAATAAAGCAAAAGAATTTCAATTTTGGTTTATTTGTAATTATATAGTCTACAGTGTAGATATTTGATAATTATATATGTCAAATAATTTGAAAATTTATTCCCATTTATTTATTTGTTGGTTTCCGGTAAAAATATGATCAACTATGATTTTTGAGTTTCGTGTTCTATGATTTTCGGTAAGATTTCATTCATACTTGAATAAAATATACGAAACGTTAAGCGCATTCTTACATAGAAATTTAAAACTTAATAAGGTTGAAATATAACTGGATCAATTCAATTTAACATGTTTAAATCTAAATGTAGACTTACAAAAAAATATTTTAAATGAAACTATTTTAAATGGATTAATCGCGTATATTTTGGTAATCGAAAATACATTTTTGGCAACCTGACGTTTTGACCACTTTACAGTATTCCGTGGTAGACTTACGTGGCGTTTGTCTATTGATTGACATAAAAATTAATTATATTATTCTTAATATAATTTATATTAAAATGTGTAAAAAACGATAAAAAATTAAAAGAATATATTGTCTAATACCAAATTTTACGGAATCAATTAGTTTACGAAGTGTCTTAGTCTATATTTACATATGAAAATAATAATAAATTTTGAACGGCTGTATATAACTTCAATGTAGGCCAGGTGCAAAAATCGTTTAACGATTTTCTTACTCTCTTTTAATTTTATTGTTACAACTTTTTATTTATTAAGCAAGTCAACAATTTTATTTAGACCAATGTATATATTTATAGTTTTATTAGATTTTGACTTATAAATTACAATATGAAATGTTTTGAGGCTATATCGGCGCAGTGGTAAAGCGTTTGTCTATAAACGCGATTGATTGTAGGTTCAATATTCAGTTCACATATTGTCTTTTTTTTTTAAATTTAAAACCTGTTAATTAATTAGATAATATATGAAGCAAACTCTGCCTTTAAGACTATCTTTCTTGATTATCTTTCTTATTTATGACACAATACTATATAAACCTATGTTTGATTACTTAGCCTTTTAGTCCACGTAGTGTCTCGACACTATGTTGTTTTCTGATAACCTTCTACGAAGTACAAAGCGTGAAGCTGTTTATAACTTTGTTTTTACTAATAAAATTAAGCCTCCATAATGATGTTTTATTAGAACATTTCTACTTTAGGCGCCATTCCGTCGCAGTCATTATTTGCCTAGAGGCGCTAAATTATATTGCTTATTAAGCTTATTTATAAGAATTTTATTGATGTTTAGTTTATTTGGTACAAATATAACCTTGTCTTCAATTCCATAATAAATCTGTATATATAAAAAAAACGTCATTGATGTCTTCTATAGTCTGAACAGTATACATCTTTTGTGTTTTATAATACAAAGATAATAAAAAATCTCAAAATTATTTATACGTCAAAACACGCTGAGAGCTCTCTACCTCTCTACTTACTTATAGAAATTAACCTAATGTGATTATACCCTTACAGAAATATATATTATATTAATATAAAATGACTGCTTGTTATGATGGTTACTGGTAGAGTCTACCTGTGACAACGGACTACTGTAAAGTGTTCGAAACGACAGGTGTCCAAAATGTATTTTCAAATACCAAAATATACGCGATTAATCCGTTTAATATAGTTTCATTTAAAATATATAAAAATCGCGAATATCAAAAATCTTATTATGTTCATTTAATAATATTATTTAGCAATAACCACTTTGGGATGAAATGGAGATTGACATAGAATATTACAGATTTTTTATGAACCATAGTAAGGAAAAGTAGTAAGCAGTATTTATATCTCATTTTTATATTAATGAATATGACAATGTAAACATGATATCATACGAAATAATATATTCAAATGGGATCAAATTTGAGTTACAAGTAACTCATGAGAGAGGGTATAGACGTATATTAGCAATACATATGTATATACGTGATTATTCTATATTTTTTGTTACCTTAGTATACCTTCTGGATTTGCCAGAGCAAGCAGAGAACATGTAATCTCACGTCACTCCTGCATAAATATTCTACAGAATGAGGGTAAAATCTTTAAAAAACAATTGTGCCACGATGACGTTCATCTTCTTCGTCATGTCCCTCATTGCTGAAAAAAGAACAACTGCTCTCATGTTTTAGTGATAATGCTTAGTAATAATAAACAATTCACTAAAATAAGAAAATAGTTAAAAAATAATTTCATATCTTGCTATTGTTTAGATAAAATCATAAAATAATGTAACTTCCATTCAAATGTACACAAGGGGTCACAGTAGCGACAGTTTGATCGTCTAACTGGACGCACGCCAAAGAACACTGCCATGTTATTAATAATGTAAATGCGTTTTGAACTAGCTAACAGATACATGATAGGCGAAATGCTAGCGAAAATATTATAATATATAAAACATTGTGTATTTCTAACGAAATCATTTCAATATAAAAGCTTTGAAAATTTTAAAAGCTGGATGTATTATAACACTTAATAGTTAGCGGATTGTTATTAGTAAGCAAAATAAGTTTTGCGTTCTTTCTTGTAATAACAGAGTAGATAGAAGAAAATGAGCAGACAGCAAGTCTGTTTGCCTCTTCCAGTCCAATTTTTCAATCTTAGTATTTTGAAGGCTGGAAAATAACAATATTTTTATTTAATTTTATTAAGATTACTGATTTTCGCGATTTTAACACATTTTAAATGAAACTATGAAAAAGATTAATTGCGTATATTTTAGTATTCCAAAAAAACATTTTACAGTAGTTCGTGGTCTCAGGTAGACTGAGACAAAAAATAATTACATCTATTTACCGATAGATAGAGATACAGTACGCGAGGCAATTAAGAAACAGATGGCGGTAGATTTATCTAATTATTTTTTGTATCAATTGACAGACAACCAACTAAGTTTACCTGAGTCCACGTACTTCTTTTAAGTGTTCGAAACGTCATGTTTTTAAGAATGTATTTTGGAATACCTAAATATATGCGATTAATCTAATCACTCCCTCTATAAAAAACGAACACGTATTGGGTTCAAAATTCATTGACAATTGAATTCTGACAGCCAAAAACACGATTTTCATTGTAATGTAGCAGTTGTATATGAATAAATATATTATCAACTACGGAAAATTGAAGCAAAAAAATAAAATATTAAAATAAACGTTTTATCAAAGATGTTTTCTAATCCTAAGTGTGGAATAACACTTTAAAAATAGTAAGTATTAAAATAAACTGTGTTTTTCTTCTTTACACATTCTTTTAATACACAGGTTTTCCAAAGTTTTTTTTTTAATTTGTTGGTATTTTTTAAAATTCTGTCTCATCTATCGATATATTAAAAAATAGCTCTTTTATGTTATGTCAAGTGTCTTTTTTATTTTTGTTTAGTTAGCTCTATTTAATCTGTGCTCTTGTTCCAGTTAAATATTACACATGTTCAGTTAGTTAGGTAACTAATTAGGTAAGGTAATTACTCCTATACATGTTTAAAATGTGCTCTAGAATCAGTATCATATTGTATACGGCGTTGGCCTCATTTATAGCTTCACGCTCTTATCCAGCATAGCAGAGTAGACAGGAAGTACCTAATGTCAAGACAATTCAGTCATCGATTGCCGCCGAATTGGAGACTTGCGTGTTGAGTGATGGAATTTTATAAATATATGAGGTCGGGCATGGCGCGCCGTGTAACAGCGTCTGATTGTAAACGGGATCGATTGCGGAATCGATTGCCACTAGGGGGAGGGATAATATTTAAATTATTACCACTTCCTCGCTCTGGTAAGACAAAGTGCGGCGTTGAGTTTTGCCACTCAACATGTATTATCTCAAATTCGACGGAAAGCAAAGTACGGAGTGTCTTGGCACTAGACACTTGTGTACCCTGCTATGCGAGATAAAAAGTGTGAAGTTAAAATGGAAGTAAATAATATGAATCCTAAAACTAAATTGTCTGTAAGCCCGCGCCGCCACTGCGCCATTATACACGCAGCTTTTCTAATTAATATCTATGAAGTTTATCTCAATATTACAATATTACAGCCGTAATGCGTGTAATCTTTCGTAATCTCCCACTCGAGATAGCTATACGCTAATTGCGTCGCGTAATAATACGTTATCAGTTATCAGTTCGATTCCCGCGGAGGGTTAATAGAACAGGTGTTGTGTGTGTTACTTTTGTTATTGATTATTTTGTATGTATGTATGTATGGGGGAATTTTGCACTTATTTTAGCTTCAATAGCTTCTTGTTAAAATAATGTAGAGAATAGAATATTTTGACTCTATCTTGGTTTATTATCTTACTATGTGGAATAAAGCGTGATGCTGCATCTCACGTATAATAGCGTAAAGTAACTAGTGTTCTAGTGTTTCTAATATCCTTCCTCATTTCTTTCTCAGTACTGAGTCTTTTTTTTATTTTTTTATATGTTTATTAATTAGCTAACAAATCATGTGCGCTGGTTAAGAATTTGAAGAAATAAATATATTCATACTTAATTACAACTTATATGGCTTGAATATAACAAATCTGGAAAATTTGAAAAAAAAAAAACGTAAAGCTAAAAGAAATACTTAGGAAGTGTTTCTTTCTCTATTTTAGTTTTACGCTTTTTCATGAAAAACCGGGCGTTGTGACTAGTCAATTATCACCATTTACAAGCCAGAGTAGGAAATTTAATTAGCTTTGTAACACAAACAATCGCGTTCGATAACAAGGTGTTTCGCGGCTTCATACTGCGTGGCAATATTTTGATAAGCACAATTCCTATCTGCTAATAATGTTCTGATATTATATTGTGCAGGTTTATCTTAATTTGTTAGAGGATTCGGGTTTATGACACCATGGCTACCGCCTTATCGTATATATTGGTGTTTATACACTGGGAAAGGTCTCGTGGCGCAGTGAGACAACGTATGACTGTAAACGTGATTGGTTGTGGGTTTGATTCGAATGATATTTACATTTATTTTCATTTCTTCGCTATGGTAAGACAAAAGATGATGTTTAGTTAAGCCATTGAACATGTAACATCTTGAATTCTCTTCTCTATTCTTCTTCGAAAGCAGAGAACAGAGAATTAAGAGATATTTTCTTTATTAATTAATGTTTATAAGTATTATTAATAATGTGATTATTTTTTTATTTTACTTTTGAAATGTAAAATTATAAATATTTTAGTATATATCATCGTTTTCTTGATTGTCATGACAATATTGTCAGGTTTACTTTTAAATATTATATAATTTTATAGTTGAATCGTTTCTAGCAATTGGGCGGGAAGAAATGGGTTTAAGAATGTTACTAGATTTTCTCTATATAGATCGATAAATAGATAGCGAGATAGACGTGAAGCTAATATAAACTAATGAAAAATTCTCAATAACACCTCTATTCAGCTGAACTACACGAGTCCTATATTGTATACTTATATCAAAACAATACACAAAATCAGTAAAAAGAGGTCAGGTCGTGGCGCAGTGGGACAACGTCTGACTGTAAACACAATCGGTTGTGGGTTCGATTCACAATCAGGAGAATATTTATACATAAGTATTTTTCTGATAAGATAAAATGTGGCGTTGAGTTCCATCACTTAACTAGCAATATCTCGAATTCAGCGGAAAACCAGATACGGAGTGTCTTGACACTAGGTACTTTTTGTTTGCTTTGCTATGCAGGAAGCGTGAAGCTAAAACAAAATTAGTGATTTTAAAAGTCTGAGCAAAAAATACTCACAACTTAGTATATGTTATTCTTAGCAGAATGACCGACTCTTATGATTTTACCTGTCTTAGTTAAAAAGTCAATATGTATGCTTTTGTAGCAAACATCATATTATGGTAATAACTATATACTTTGGAATTTAATCTCTGAATGAAATTGTGAAGGTTGAGAAAATTTTATAATATCAACAGTATACTATTTCCACGGGAAGCAAAAAAAAATTAAAGAATTTTCTTACATAATATTTGTACCAAAATACCTTATTTAGATAGTAATAACTAATAAAACCAATATTAAAATCAATTCAAACGCGTATAATATTCAAAGACAATAATATTGTATGAAATTATACTTGAAACGGAAACGGATGTACAATAACGGGGAGGATAATCTGCGATCTCGTAATGGCGCTTTCGGAAACATTTGATGTTTATTAAAATCACAAAACCTTTACAGGCCGTTCTATTAAGCGCCTCGTCGTCCACTCCAAGCGAAACTCTAACTAACGAAATATTACGCATAAATAAATATATTATATGATAAATATTAACTTTTACATACACCTTACGTATACCTTATAGTTACAGATGACGAGAATATCTGTGATATAGGTTAATTATTTAGTAGTTAGTGAGGAAGTCAATATAAACGTTACTTCATGAACTTGAGAACCAAATTTTATATGAAAAATTTAAAATAATGCACATTTTGGATCAATTTGCTTGGTAGAGAACAAAACTCATCATAGTGATGTGAGTGCTGATATTGACCCAGTCTCACTTGACGGATATATACGTAAAAATGATAAATATTTAGGTTTTTCATTTAAAGGTATAGTAAAAAATTAAGATTTCATTCGAAATCAGAGCTTGAAGCTTAAATAACCATTTTTATTATTCCATAAAAATACATATATTAACAAACATATTGTGTTTATAATTTTCTGCGTCTATATATTTCTGCGTATCCCAGCTTAGAGTGTATGTAGATTTTATTCCGCCGGGTCGGATATTAATTAGTGCAGGGCGGGCGGCGGCGGGCGGTAGCGGCGGGCAGCGGGCTGCGGTCGCCGCTTGGATGAAGTGGGACACATTTTTTTAATTACCCAGCCCCCGCCCCCGTTCCCGGTCCCCGCCTTCCCCACAACGGCATATGTCCCATACTGCACGTTGAATTCGTATGCTCTTTCAGAGGGTGGATTTTGACGGACAATTTGTGTCTAGAACTTCCATGTGCATAATAAAAGTTGAAATAGATGTTCCAATAAACTGATGGTAGAGCTTAGAGAGTAGAGTTTTCATTAGTAGTACGAGCAGAGAGTAGAGAGTAGAGAGATTTCATTATTTTATTTGACATGCATATATAAATGGTTAGCATTTTACAAAGTAAACTAAGTATTGTTTACCGTTTTTATACGATTTGGAACACCAACTGATTGTACATGCAATTGGTTGTAGGTTTGATTCCCACTAACCAGAATGATTATATTTTAAACTTAAATTTTACGTTTTAATATGACAAAGCGCTGCGTTGAGTTTGTCACGTAACAGGTAATGTCTCGTTTCCGGGTGGGAACCAGTCAAAATGTCTTGACACTAAGTTATCTCTGACTACTACTCTACTGCTACGCGGGATAAAGCGTGAAGCGTAAAAATAATCATACTTTATAATATTAATTCAAATTGTTATTTACCCATACACTGTACACACGAACCAAAATATTTTTAAATAAGTAATGACATTCTCAAAAATGAGATTCGAATTCACAACAGACGCTTTCGCTTTCTTTCAAGCCCATCGTTATACACTACTTAGCCCAATACAGTTTTAATATAAAGATCCGTTAATTCTTAAAACGTGTAATGTTGAAAAAAAATTTTAGTAAAGATCTTTACAAGTAAAATATTACTTAAAAATATCCTTATTTTCAGGACAAATCCGAAATTTTAAATTCTAGTATCAAGTTATTCTACATTCAACTAATATTTAATCTAATTAAAATCAATAATTTACTTAAATGTATTATGGTAGGTAAGTGCGGCGTTGAGTTCCGCCACTTAACACGCGATGTCTCGAGTTCATGTTGAGAGCAAAGTGCTTTGACTTTATGATAACTTTGCCATTTGCTAAAAGCGTGAAGCTGCAAAAAATTTTTGAGAAAAGCTTAATCTTAACTTTTCAAATGTAAGTATTTAACAGCAGTAGTAACACGAGCGTTTAAAGCAAGTCGTAACGCTTTCAATGGGGTGTCTGATTGTTCGCCATAAATATTATAATTAAATCGCTCCCGTAACGCTGCACGTCCGGGGCGCCGGGGGCCCGGGACCAGCCCCCAGCGGTGAACACTTTGTTTGAAAACTTGGATTATTGGATGATTTGTTATTTTATTGAATATAATTTTTATGTGTTGTTTTTTTCCCGAAGAAATAAAGTAATGATGACGACGAGACACTGTCATACTGTATGTATGTGTGTGTGATACGTCTCTTGTCGTATATATTATTTTGATATTTCAAGGATTAGGTATATATTAAGTAAATATTTTTAAAGACTCTATTATCTATTATCTAGACACAAGATTTTCCATGCGCCATGATGGTGTGACATGATAATGTCACACATAAACTACTTATTTCATGTTAAGTATCGTAAAAATGACTTGTAAATTATTAAATATTTATTTTAAGTGGAAAAATTATTTAAAAAAATATATATTTCGACTACTTTGATAAGATTTTATATATTGTTGAATAATACGTACCTTGCTCATATTTACGGAGACATTTTGTCTTCGTGAATATGACATATATCGCAGTACAGTGTAAGATTTGTGGCAGTAACACATTTTATATATCTATTGAGATAAACAACTACTAAATAATACATATATACGTTATATCTAAAAGCGTAACACATTTAAATACGTTTAGGTACAAGCAAAGTAAGATCAAATTTTAGAAAATAAAAAATAAATACCAATAAACATTAATAGGTTTATAAAAAACCTCATTCAATACTAAAACTTACAGTATATCCATACTGGGCCGACTATTAACTAATTACTTACAACGGCAGGCAGTTCCCCGCGTTACAGCGAGCTACATTCAAAAGTTAAAATTATAAACATTTTGACGCAGTCATCTAAACCCTTCAGTAGATCAGAGTTATCTTGACGAGCTCTCAAACGCTTGTCGCTTAAGTGGCCAATAACAATTATAACCGGCACGTTATCCCGGAGATGTTATCCCGGGATAATTATTCGAGACGATTATCCTGGGACAATTATCCCGGTAAATCTGTGCCGTCCCGTGGGATAGCAATTTGTATCTAACGAGGAGCCAACGAAGGTTCGCTTTAACGTATATATGTAGCTCTATGTAGAGACGAGGGTGGCGCCTGTACGAGTATGTGCGGGTTGCTGGTGAAAATTATGTGCGCGGTGTTACGACTGTTTTCTTGCTTATTTTAAGTATGTTATTTTACGTTTTATTTTTGTTTTTATTTATATATTTATTTATTTATTCTAATGTATTTACGCTGTTAGGATGCATTTGAGATATATCTGCTTGTATGAGATGGTTAAAGCTTCAATTTGTGTGCATTAATTTAATACAATAGTAGTTTAAAAAGAGGAAATAAACACTAAATTCTTTATTTTTATAATATGATCTTTGATTTTCACGATTTCTACATATTTTAAATGAATTACTTTAATTTCATTGCAGTATGAAAGATACTAAAAATTATTAAACGATTTATTTTGCTTATAAATAAATATAGACGTAGTACGTAGTATAATGTATATATAGTGCAAATAAGTATTTGGTAATTAATAACATACTTTACTTTTGTAAAAGAAAATATTCGTTTATCGATATCAATAATAAATGATATAATAACGTAATATACGCAAAAATATTTGATTTTCAGTAAAAAGTCGGTCGGTCGTGGCGCAGTGTGACAGCGTCTGACTGTAAATACGATCGGTTGTGGGTTCGATCCCCACTCGGGGGAGTGATTATATTTAGATCTTTATCTTCACTTCCTCGCTCTGGTGAAGACAAAGAGCGGCATTGAGTTCCACCACTCAACACGCAATGTCTCGAATTCGGTGGAAAGTGAAGTACGGAGTGTGTTGATACTAGGTACTTTCAGTCTACCCACTATGCGGGATAAAAGCGTAAAAAAAATATTTGATTTCCCTAATATAATAGTTATCATTGTGATGCACAAAAATATGTATAATAACTTTTAATGTAAGTACTCTACATAGAGAATATTCTTACATTATTATATAAACCAACAAATTCATAAACGCTCAACTCACAAGTCTTAAAAGCTTTCATTAATTAATAAACATAATAACAATAAGCGAGAGTGATATCAATAATTCGTATAACCTCACTGAAGTGCCCAAGTTTTATTATCCAGATACAAAACAAAACTTGTGACAAAGCCCCCGACCGGGGAAACCGCAACACGCCGGGACAATTAAAGCTGCAGCAACTTTATTCTAACCCTTTACGATTACGAGCAACTTGCTATCCTCAAGACCACGACCCTCAAGGGTAAGGGCCGGGGGGTGTGGGGGTGCTGGAGGAGTTGGGGGTGAATACATGATGTAGCGCAGATTTCGCGAACGCATGTTTCCTTGTCGACAACGTGGATCTTGAACGTAGTACGTGTTTCATTATGTTGTAATAATCGTTCGTGTTGCTTTGATATTCATATTTGTTTATGTTATGTTCACTTTTATTATGTAGGATTATATTATTATTTATTATATATGTATGTAAGATTATATGTGTATGTTTTACAGTTAAAGTAGATTTTAAGAAATTAATGTGAATTATATTTAGTACATTTTTAAATATTGTTGTTATTTTAATAGAAAGAAAATATGTTTAAAAAGTAGATTAGGTGATGAAGAGATTTCGACATATTTACTAATATATTAAATTTATTGAGTTCGGTCGTGGCGCAGTGGTAAATGCGATCGGTTGTGGGCTCAATTCTAACTCGGGGTGTGATTATATTTACATTATTTTTACGTTCTCGCTCTGATAAGACAAACTGTGGCGTTTAGTTCCACCACTCAACACGCAATGTCTCGAAATCGGCCAAAAGAAAAATACGGAGTATCGTGACGCTACTTACTTTCTGTCTACCCTGTTATATGAGATTATATCGTGAAGCTAAAAAAATATATTGACTTTATTAGGTATTGAGGGCTATGAAAGATTACACATGACACAATTTTCAGGAAAAGTTTTATTGATAATCTTTTTCTACTATTGCAATTTGAAAGAAAGAAAGAAAGACACTACAGAGTAAAAATCATACAATTTCATACATTCGTACAATTTCCAATAATCTTTTCAGGTGAAATTTCGAAAAATATATATTTTATTAAATTTTAATCACTATATACTAGTAAAATAATACAATTTCAGGACATGTTAGTAACACCAATAGGTGACCCGATATATAAACAGCCTACGCTGCATCCCTCACGCAATAATTTACCAAACGTTTGAAATAAGCTAATTTTTACCTTATGTCACTGTGATAGAGCTGAAAATGGTAGAGTACAATATGTAGAATCAACTGTCAAATTAATTGCAACCATACGTTAGGCGGGTAGAGTTGATGTTTGGTTGTGTCGTGCGGTTCTCAGTGAATCGATGTTGTGCGGTGCCTACTGCCTACGTAGAGCGGAAATGAATAAGCTTTGTACATAGCTTTCATTTGCTCCGGAAATGGGTTTTCATGTGGATGTAATGTAAAATATTGGAAATATTTAACGTGCAATATAAATGAGTTAATGATAGATTTCCACATTACTGTGTAGTTAATGACCTAGTGATTACTCATTTGGTCCTTGATGTTCTGTTAATATTCCGTATAGAATAAGAAATTTCCACGTTGGAAGTAATTCTAGTATTATTAAAGCTATTAGAGTTTCTATATCAGCTTCATTATGTTAAATCTACATCTCTTCACTTTTTTTTATAAATAAAAAAAATATATATAGAGGTTCAGTTACACCACTTAACAATATCTTGAATTCTAGCGGAATGCGGAGAACAGAGTGTCTTACCACTAGATTTCCCTGCTAATGGAAAAATGCGTAAAACTGCAAATAATAAATAAATCAATTCAAAAATCTTTTAATCGTTTCAAATGTAGCTTCAAAGCTTCGTAACAAAATTAAAAGAGCAACGCCCATGATCTGCCAAATAAAGTTACGTATCCGCAACAAATTCAACGAAGCAATTCTGTTATCACATAAAGCATATGACTATAAATCGTCGCCCATAACTCATAAGACGGCAATACAGACCGTATGCCCGTACATTTGTAGTACATTCCGCATAAACAAACTATCTATACGCAAAGTTACATTAATATTAATGCAGCATCCGATTAACCCCGTCTTGAATGAAATTAATATCTTTATTTGCTCAATAAAGTAGTTACCTTTAAGATATAAATGTATTTCTTTTGTGTTATACATTTTATGAAGAACACAATATATTGGTGGTATTGAATAATTTTATAACTGAATATGTTATGCTATTTCCATAACCTCTATCCATATTTACATAGGATAAGAGTAAGTTTCTTTATCCTCGTTGCACAGGTATCGTTCAACAATGTGTTAGCGGTCTCTTAAACTTCCCAAGTTTAATTTAAGTTTTCTATTCTCAATGATTTCAGCCTTTTGATGAATGAGTCCGTCATTCAATTAGTAAAACAACAGCTTCAACATTCATATTGCGTATGCTTTATAGACATCGAATTTTTTGAAACACCAAAATTATTTAACATCCAGACAGCCCTTTTATCTTCTGATTCTAATATTTTTATGAACAGTATCATTGCGTCGTATAAAAGGACAATAACGCTGGCTGGAGGGCAAACAAAAAGCGTATCACATTGAATTGTTATATTTTTCATCGCGTACAAATGTTTTGATGAAGCGGACGGGAGCGGAGTCCCGGGGGCCTGGGCGGGCGGGGGCGCAGGCCGGGGGCGGGGGCGCGCTTGGAGGGAAATGAAATGAGAATAATGATAAAAACGTCCACACCGCTGAGGGATCGAATAACTATACATACAAATGCCTTTGTTTTTGCCATTTGTCATAATTGTCTTTTTTTTTATTTTTAAGCGCACTTGTATTGTACTTGTGTACGAATAGAAAATATGGCTTAACGACGTGTTATCGTGACTGTATCTGTAATATAAATATCTCATGAACAGAATCTGGACTTATCTACTGTATATGTAGTAAATATATGTAATAGATAAATCCATTACAATTGTTGTTTTCGAGCTTTTGTTCTTTACTTGTTAATTGTAAAATGTAGTTTAAAATAGCTTTGAAATTCTCTATACACTACGGTTGAGGTTGTTGTGCTTTACGAGCACAGATAAAAATATTAATAAAATGTATTCCAAAATGTAATAAAATTCATAATACATTGGTTTTATGGCGGTATAGTTGAGCCCACAGTCTACCATGGCTATGTGTTTTAATGTCACGTAGAGTCTGAAAAATGGGTAATATGCAAATTATACTACCTATATACTTTACATACAACAGTATTAAATGTTAATATTATTTTTAAATAGTTGTTTTTATAGACAACTATTACTTTGGGCACAAAATATTTTTCGATATTTCTAAAGTAAAATCCTTTAGCCAAAACCTACGAAATTTACGAAATGTCAAAGAACATTTTTGAAAAAATGTATAAAAAAATTTTTATACGTTTTTTCAAAAATGTTTTCTAATCTTAAGTGTGGAATAACACTTTAAAAATAGTTAATATTAACATTAATGATTTGGTAGATATTAAGTATTAAACAATAATAAACAATAAGCACACACACATACACGCAACACACACACACACACACACACATATGTAACACATATCAATCAGTCAATATACCTTCGTTTGGTATACAGTAAAGATGTTATTAGTTACGTGAAACCATCTCGTCACGCTTGTAATTAGCACGGTAACGGAAGGGAAAGCACGTGTCATTGTGTTGGTCGTAAATTAATGATCATTTGCTGAATGAGGTGTGATTTATTGATGATAATAATATAATGATTATATTAATAGACATACATGAAAAAATATTTTTTTTATGAGTGGCGGAACTCAAAACTGTGGCAATCTCGAGGGACTAGATTTGAAAATGAATTTACTTGAAAAATATAATCATTCCTCCGAGATCCCGATCCCGAGATCGAGTCCATATTCCTGTAACATTCAGACGCTGTCAATATATCATGATAACTTCTTACTATAAACGGCAAATACTACTTTAAAATAAGATAATATATTAAATGTTCTTGTTTCAGTGAGCAATGGTGCTCTGAGCGCGTGTGCGGCGCAAGCAGGTGGTATGGACAAGGATGGAAAGAAGAAGCACACAAGACCTACTTTTAGTGGACAGCAGATATTTGCCCTCGAGAAAACATTTGAACAGACAAAGTACCTCGCCGGCCCCGAACGAGCCAAACTCGCGTACGCGCTCGGCATGACAGAGTCACAAGTAAAAGTAAGTTTCTCTATTTTTTTACTTGGTAGTAGAGACTTTCTGAAAATATATCACAATTGAAATGGCACTCAGTGAAAATGATTTAATACTGTATATCTACTACATGTTTTCAATTTTTTTCTATCGTTTTGATTTAAATTATGAAGTAGCTTTAAATTTTTATACATAAATTAGTAAGATAATATAATATTAATAAATATGTCAAAATATATTTTTGTATATTAACATTACGCTCAGGTATGCGACCCTGGCCATAAAATCTTTCAAATTAAACATTAGCACCGAACCCACACTTAATATGTAGCGCACAAAACCAATTATATTAATATTTGATCCCTAGATTGTTTCAAACAATTAATTTAAACAATAGTCAAACATTGCACACGATAAAGTTTGAAGATTATCTAACGGCCACTCTAATGGGCAACACCTATGCGGCCTTCACCCCTCGCCTCACTAAATAGCCGTCACACCATATGGAATGTATGTACACGCTGTTATGCACACAAAATATATGTTAATAGGGGTGGAAATCGTGTGATATGAAATGTAGAGTCAGCCGTGTCCATAATCGGATTATAGAGATTGAAAAGTCAATCACTTAGTCGGCGCTATCAAACGTTTCTCTATAACGGGGGATTAAATATAACATGTGGACGTATCTGTGCAGTTTGCTTCGAGTCTACAAATATTTATTAAATATGCACTTTTATGTTTCATACACATGTACGCTGTGAAACTGTTGTTTTAATGATAATGATATAGGAACATATTTTTATTATGTTATGATTATATGATTTAAATTGATAACTTATGTGTATATTACTATTAGTACAAACGACACAGACAAATGTACAAAAATATATTAAAAAATTTCACGTGAATACATGCAGTATGATATTTACTATTTTTAAAGTGTTATTCCATACTTAGGAGTAGAAAACATTTTTGAAAAAACGTATAAAAAATTGAACGCAGAGGGATTCGAACCCGCGCCTCTTGGATATCGTCCAAGCGCTCTGACCGCTAAGCCATGCGTTCTATTACCAGCTGTGCCGAAATTCTTATACGTTTTGTTACAACTTATTTATGTTGTTGGCATCTCTGTAGAGAGATTTTTACAAATTTCTACTACTTAAATATTATTAATAAATAATCGTTTAACAAGAGATTGCTATTTTATTTTAATATTTACTATTTTTAAAGTGTTATTCCACACTTAGGATTAGAAATTTTTATACGTTTTTACAAAAATATATATGTAGTATGATTTAATTGGTACAGAACTCGTGGGTGACGTAGATTTATTTAGGTTAGCTAAACGATATATGAAAATATAAAAGAAAACAATATCCTATAGAATACATTTCTTAAATATTAATAAAGACCAACCCCGAGATTGTTATACAAAACACGATAAACAAAAATGAAATTTATACATATATATTGGACAATTAAATTAAACAATAAAAAGGGGCGAAAAAGTACCATTTGATTTTAAACTAATTAGGCGACCCCTCGGATAACGATCGCTAAACGCCGAGCGCATTAGCTCTACATTAAGGATTATTATGAACGGTAAACACAATTGAGAGCGACAGATTCATTGAAACTGCTCTTACATTGCTGAATATGTATACAAAAGTTAACAAAGAGTCTTGTTAAAACGGCAATGGACGGGGCCAGGACTTATTCATTCGAGATAGAGTGAAGTAACGAGGGTAGAGTCGACCCGCTGCGGTCACGCACGTTTGCTTCAATAAGGGATGCTTATTGAAATGTCGCCGGCCGTGTTGTTGCGTACGTCGTTTAAATTCTATTTCTGTTTTATTTGGATACATTTTTGTGTATTTACAGCTAATTTTCTTCTACATTACTAATAAATATATCAAAATAATCGTCAATAGTCTTCGGGGTTCTACTTTTGTTGCGCACTTTGCTTGACATAGGCGTCATAGTGGAAATCCTTGAAGGATAAATCAAAATAATAATTATGTTAAAACAATATTAGAGAAACTAAGTTTATTTTTCATATATATATATATATATATATATATATATATATATATATTATTCTACTACATACTGTTCTCTGTACATGTACATCTAACAAATCATAATATTTTATTTTATCTATCTATATAAATATAGTACAATTTTTTTTCGTAGACCTGCAATGAATTTGAACTACAAATATAATATTATAAATATTTTTTCATAATTATAACAAGAGCAGAAAGTCAGTTCAGTTACGAATATCATTACTTAGGTGCAATCGTAAGTGTACAATAAATAACTGGAGGGTTCCCGCGGACGTCGCGTCATCGCGAGCAGTTAGCGTTTAATTCCAAGGGGTGAATCGCGTTACACTAAGTGATACGCTCTATTTAGGGGTCCTTTATTAGCGACAGAATTTCGTTGTGTCGCTATTGACTTTTATTCGGTCGTATTGTTATTTTTTAGCTATAATATAATTATATGAACAAATAAAACAATGCATTTATTGATTTCCTTTGAGAATAATATTAATAAAATATTATACACATATATATATATATATATATATATATATATATGTGTATTTTATATTTATATTACGGTTATTTTATTTCTCAAAATTGAACTTGAGACGTACAATTTAATTTTTAACATGATCCATTGTACTGTACTGTACTATATTGTCGTCATCGAGCGGTAACAATAATATATCACAATTTCAATACAATATTTAACGTCAAATACGATAATGCAAGAAGCAGTCAACCGAATGTAACCAGATTAATGTATCGCTCCGGAGCAGCGATCTATTACATCATCCTATTATTACATTTGAGGAGACGAGTGTACTAAAATAATATTTATATTAAACGTAACACAGTTACGCTACTACAATATCTGTATTCCATATACTCTTCAAACTAAACTAAGTTGAGCGATTTTTTCTAATCACATTACTAAAAAGATTTGAACTGGTAACTGTCGCAACATATTGTGTAATAAATATATATGCAGTTTAATGTTAAAATATATTTTAATATTAAATATGTGCCTCATATATTAAATTATAATTTAATATATGAGGTTGTGGCGCAGTGTGACAACGTCTGACTGTAAACGTGACCGGTTGTGGGTTCGATCCCCACTCGAAGTAGTGATTATATTTACATTACTTTCACTTCCTCGCTCTGGTAAAGACTAAGTGTGGCGTTGAGTTCCACCACTCAACACGCAATGTCTCGACTTTGGTTGAAAGCGAAGTACGGAGTGTCTTGACACTAGGTATTTTGTCTACCCTGCTATTCGGGATAAAAGCGTGAAGCTAAAATAAATATATATATATATATATATATATATATATATATATATATATATATATATATATTAAAAAACTTTAAATATATCTTGTTCTATCGATTCGACGCATCAGGCAACAATTTATGGGGCAGGTGTTAACAATATAAGAAAAAGTTTGTTCAGAAGCTAACTGAACGAAGGGCATTCCTAATTCGTCGCGTTTGTAATTTTATTAACGTATGCATGCAAATGGCTGTGGAGCTACCGTCTTACGTGACTGTGGGTGATAAATTAATAATACGCATGATATCTTAAAGTAATCAAAAATTAATAACTAAGATTAATATTCATATTATAAAGTGGTAATTTTATGATTTTTTTAATAACTGGTTGTAATTGAGTATTTGATGCTTATCTTTATTAAAGATTTCTAATGTATAAATATTTGAAAATTGTAAAGGGCAAAATGTAAAGTATACATTTTTTTTTGAAATGATATTTAAAGAAAAATATTTAAATATAATTTTTAAAGAAAACTTATTATATAATATATAAATATATACTAATATATAAAAATGACTCCAAAAATCAACAAACCTAGAACATAATAGTAATAATTTGTAACAATTAACTAAATACTGTAACTACACATTGGAACCAACAATGCGCAATCCATAATCCTTTGTGCTAAATACCTCTTAGCTGCAAATTGAGCTCAAAAGGCAATCCACCATGTTTACCCTCACATATGTAGAGTCACTCAATTTTGAACTCTATTCACTCGCATTAGAGTGAAGTAGGTAGAGTCGTAATGATATGCGATACTTTTATTTCCCCTATGATGTCATACCTCATTTGGTATTCGATAGAATTAATGAAGGGTAGATTACAAAGGGCGGAGGGCGGAGGGCCGAGGGCCGGTCGCGTGTTTACACATGTGGTGCAGCCGGTGCATCGTGCAGTTTAAGGCAATTAATTATAAACTTACTTTGTTATGTTTGCTCTATATTGTTTGAATGTATTAATTTAATATACGTGAAATAAATTATAATATACTTGCTTTTTTAATTTTCTTTTTTAATGAAAATTAAGCGGAAATATTTTCATTAAACAAGGATTGAGATTAAACCGAGCCATTTAGTCTTATTAAACATAAAATATTTTTTGTTTAAAAACATTCTCAAAACATGTGACCGCCTAGTAGTAAATCACTTCGCTAGATGTTATAAATTTTTAAAGACCAACAAGTACCAAGCGAACATTAATGGAACTAAATATATCATTAAGGATTTTTTCCCTATCACTTATAAATAATCAAAAATAGAAAATCATAACTTAAATCCCTTGATTGATTTACAAATCTCATTAATTTCAACCGTCATAAACAGTATACTCGAAGATAATTCTATTATTCGAAGGCTATAAAGCGTGCATTCGTGGGAATATACAAGGCTCGCCCGCAACTAATTCTCGTCGGATTTACGGCTATAATAAAAGGAATGATAGCAATGTACAGCGATTTGCATTTTGAGCTCGCGCTGGAGTCAGAGCAGAGGTATGGAGTGCACTAAATCAGTGGGCTGTAAAGTTTTAAGGACTTGCGCTACGACGCTCTGTGTATGGTGCTTGATATTTACGATTTTATCATAATATTATAGTTATGTAGATTTGTTCTAATGATCATTAAAATATTTATTTTGTATATTATTATTATAAATATAAATTCTTGATCTCCGTCAATCTTCGTTCGGAATAATTTTATTTTAAAACAAATATGCTCTAGCAAGACAAAGCACGGTGTTATGTTTCGCCAAATAACATACACAGGCGGAAAGTGAAGAACAAATATAACTTAAAGTTACTTTTTCGTTATAAATTTCCACCTATTCAGAGTGTATGTTCGACTGTGAAACAAGTCGCAATCTATACTTTTATCACTATATGAGAAATGTAGTGAGAATTCAATGTAAGTACATTTAATATGTATAAAAGCAATACGATCCACAAAATCAAAAAAATATAAAGTTAAAAGATATAAACAATGACATAAAGTAATATTTTAAGCCGTCCCCTACCAGATAAGATAGACGACACTTTAAATCCGTGTAGATCACTGATAGAGGGGCGCATATTAAATTATACTGATGGATTGTTATTATTCACTCTAATGTGTTTCCACTAAATACTTTATAAATGCGTAAATGTAACGGTTAGATGGCGTTTTATTTTAATTTTTATCTTAATCGTTACATCATTTGCTATGCATTTTAAAAGAAATGATCGATTACGCTATTAAGTTGTTTTGAAAATTTTGTATACAGCTGCTCTAACTAGTGTAACGAATAAGTTCACTTTTGTGTTAAAAATAAACAAAATGATATACCTACGTAAAAAAATAGAGATTCATGTAGAGTGACTTAGGGACTTTCATCAAAATTACTTATAAGATATTTCATCTTTTACATGCAAAAAATTCAAAAAAAATTAAAAACAATACGGATGTCACAAATGTTTTCTCAGGCGGAAGTGTCCACTCATTAGCGGACCCAATCTCAATCATCCGAATCAATACATTCCGACGTCATTCACATAATACTAACTGACGTGCCTAAATTCACGCCTAAATCTATCCGACAGATTCATGCACCCTGTGTAATAAACGGAATTCTATGTGAATATCGACTCTATTGTAGAGTGAGAAGTGCGCGATTCCGATACAAATGTAGAGCAATCAATCGATTGTGCCGATGACAGCGGAGAGCGAACGTTAATGGACGGTCATTAATCGAATGTATGAGTGAATCGTGAATGTGTTTTCCAGTGATGATGATCAATAGCGAGTGGTGGAAATAAATCAGTAGCCTTAATTTGTTAAAAGAACATTTTGGTAATTAGTGTGTAAGAGCTCTCTCAGACTGTTGTAGTTTGTGGTCAATGGTCAAGATTTTACTATTATTTTCTAGTAATGTTATAGTTTATTAACAATCAATAAGTCTGACAACTGTATCCGGTCGTAAAAAGTTATTATTCGGGATGAATTTTTTAATTCTCTATATATACATATATACATAGAGGCCGTGGCGCAGTGTGTCAGCGTCTGACTGTGCACGCGATCAGTTGTGGGTCCGATCCCCACTCGGGGGAGTGATTATATTTAAATTATTTTCACTTCCTTGATTTGGTAAAGACGAAGAGCGGCGTTGAGTTTTGCCGCTCAACACGCAATGTCTCGAATTCGGTGGAAAGCGAAGTATGGAGTGTCTTGACACTAGGTACTTTCTGAATACCCTGCTACAGAGATAAAAGCGTGAAGCTAAAAAAAATACATATCTGATCATTAAAAAGTTACAAAAGTTGCATTTAAAAGTTTAAACAAGACAATAGGCGGTTATGATTCGTAAATAATAAACACAATAAAAAAAACGAAAACGGAAAGACAAACATATATATTTTTTTAATTTTGGCAATCGAAAAAACAGTCTATACATGAACAAGTAGGTAGACTTACAATCTCATCCCGAGACAATATATTCTACATACCTCTTGTATCTCCTTACATTATACGTATCGGTGGGCGTGGAGGCGGAGCAACCCTGACTTATTACCGCCGCATAATGTTCTGTAGGCGTTTAACTCTTTAAAATGGAACACTTGTATCGTTCAAACTTAATACGGTTATATGAACAACCTATATGAATCTGACATATTTTTTTATTATATATATTGTTTGCAGCTTCGAAGTTTTTCAAAACAAGTCCAGTATCTACTCATATATAATATATGTCAAGAATCCTAAGTAGCGGAACCTAACGCCGCGTTTTGTTTTTATTAGTACGGGAAAATATTGACAATCTCGCACGCACAAACTAAGGCAGGCACTTATATAAAGCAGTTGTACTGCGATATGAAGGTGCAATATAAATAGTTTATCCAATATGAAAGCAATATGAAAAATTGATTGATGACTTTTCACAATATATCTTTTTTCTTCATCTTCATTATTCCATAACTCTTTGTTTTCTTCACAGAAAGGATTGGTGTGATTTATAATAACACAATATTTTTACGTTGCTTTTATTAACTGCTTCACGCTTTAAAGAATCTAGAGTGATACTTCTTGTATGTTTGTTAGCAAACTGAACGAAGCATATAAGTAGAGCTAGAGCGTAGAAGTGAAAATAAACTTAAAATATAATCATTCCCCCGAGCTGGAATTGAACCCACAAACAATCACGTTTACCATCAGATACTATCCAGACTGCGCAACGATGGCCCCAAGAAAAAGAATAATATAAAATATATATTCAATGGTTCGTCTGTAGCGTCCTTTAATATAACATTGATTTATTAACATGAAGTTGAAGTCATCATCTAGTGTTGTAACATTACTGCTCTTTTGAGATAATCTCTATGATTATTACGAAGCTCTAATTACTTAATTTTTGTATGAAATATTAAAGTAATTAATTATAAATTAAATAAGTAACAAATGTAGAGTTAATATTTTACACAAGCAATGCAAGGCCTTAGAAATTTCATATTAAAAATATAATGTTGAAAGTAAATAATTATTTTAACACTAATATGGCAAAGTTATAATATTTATCTAGACACGTTATTAGTCGGTTCAAATCACAGTCAAGGGAGTGTGTTTAGTAAGCAAAGTACTATGAGGATTGCACAACTTTACATTAGTTCGTCTACTTGAAGTACGGTTTTTATCTAATAGTTTAAATATACCTTATATACTAATTATTTAAATAAACCTATACTTTATTTATATATTATAATAATGGTTTTTGAACATAATAACTAGATTTAATGCAATAGTATGTAATACAATTTAGTGCTGAGACCCGTTGTGGCGCAGTGGGACAATAAACGCCTGACTATAAACGCGATCAATTGTGGATGAGACACCCATTCAGAAGAATGATTGAATTTAAATTATTTTCGGCGTTGATATCCACCACTTCATACCCAATGCCTCAAATTAGGCGGAAAGTGGAGCGGAGTGTTCTGATCCTAGACACTTCCTGTATACCTTTCTTTTTAGACACCTACAATAGAAATACAATTATAAAATCAACACAATAAATCACACATAATCCATTAAACCGCCATTTTCTGGCACTCATATGTTTCTAAACAATATATTATGGGGGTATTAATAAAAAAAAACGCACATGCGTGGGCGTGTCGGATGGTCCAATATTACCAACAAATGCGGTTACATTATCATGACAATGGCGGAACTGACGTCGGTCTATTTGCTGTATGACAGATGGACGGGCGAGTGCGAAATATGCAACTAATTGATGTTTTATTGTTGATCGATTAGGTTTTGAGATTTGTGCATTCTGGCATTTTGAGTACAATATAGGTTAGAAAAACTAAGAAAGAGCGTCCCTAATTCGCTTTTAAATGGTTTAGTTATAAGGTACGTTTTCACTAACGATATTATTTATTTCAGATTTATTATTTTTTTGTGCTTTTTTTAACTTGCTTAAAATTCATATTATTTATTTATTTAATTAACATAAATGTCTGACTTGGCTAATTTTCGGGTTTCGAATAAACTTAAATTTATTCTTGGCTAACTTGGCTAACTTGGCTTGATTTGCTAACTAACCAATCCAGACCTTAGCCTTAAATATAATATCCTAAGTTATAAGTCAAAAGCATTCTTTAAATTGGTATAAAATATTCATAGGTAAATAATAATATTAAATTGGCTCGTATAATTATATTTGTTTTTTATGTAATTTTAGAAATTACTTGGAAACTTCTTTTTTTTTTAAGCGTGAATGTCACAGTAAGAATGAAGAAGAACGTGCTCAGGTGAATTGGGCACGTTGAAAGAATGAGCGATGAAAGAATGGTAAGAAATATTTATGAAGCCAAGGTGATGGGTACGAGAGGTCGGGGGAGACCTGGGTTGACCTTCGAAAACACAGTATCGACGATACTGGAGGAAGGTCACGTAAAAAGTATGAGGACCCACCGAAGGGCATGCATGAAGAGGATAATGACTGTGCACGAGGCGAAAGAGGTATGCAGGGACCGAATCGTTTGGCGCTCCGTACTCTCTGACTACCCCGCCAGGGATGAAGTGAAAACTTCAAAAATGTTTCGAAAACAAATAACATTACAAATTATCTATAAATCTTCCTACCATATATTGTATATTTGACTTCCTCCCATTTCACTGCATTAACTCAAATATGGTCAATGCAATTTGAAATTAATACTAATAATTTTATGAACTTTGGTATCAAAAATATACAATAATACAAAATCAAAAGCGAGAAGAGTGACATGTATCTACCTATTGCATTCCAAGTTGTAGAAGACGCATGGAAAGGAAAGTGTACGCGCTTATATCGGTTTTATTTTATGTAATCTAATGTGAAGGTTTTTTTTATCTTCTCGCTTTTATCCCGCATAGCAGAGTAGACAGAAAGTACCTACTTTCAAAACACGCCGTACTTTGCTATCCGTTGAATTCGAGACATTGCATGTTGAGTGGCGGAACTCAACGCCGCACTTTGTCTTACCACAGCGAGGGATTGAAAATAAATATAATATCAATGTGTACTTATCACAATACATATTATTTCAATTAATATCACGGACATAAAATAAACCAATTATTTAAAATATACCTAGTGGTAAAGTGCAACTTAAAAAGGTAACCTCTAGAAGAGATTTTTATATGATTAGACCTTTTAGAAGGATTTTTTGGTTCCTTTAACAAATTAAAACTAGGACTCGCTCCTTGAGAGGACTCCTCTACTCCTTCTTGGAGCTTTTCTTTTATTATCTTATTTTCTTGCAGTGTGTCGGGTGATCTTCGCCCAACACCTCGAGTCCGTGGCCTAACAAAGCCGTATATAAAAAAAAACCTATAAGCTACTTAGATACTACATCTAATACATTATTAAAATTGAACTGAAAATTAAATTACACTTGAAAATAATTAAATAATATTTATCTTGACATAAATATGTTAACAATTTCCAAAACAAGTTGCGTACAAAAAAAAATCCGAATCCGCGTAAGTCGAAGGAGAACAAGAGCCAGTCGAAAACAATAAACGGTGAATCCTCGAACAAATCCCGCAATAATAAGTCGGAGAGCCGTGTGATTGATACAGGGATCCCTCGTCGACACGGCCATTTGCATTTTTATGGCGTCGCCTTCCCGCCCTTGCCGCCCTCGCCGCCCTCGCCGCGCCTTGCGCGAACGGAATGAATGGAATTGAATGATTATGTGGCTGTATGATTTCGTTTACTTTTTATATTGTGTTATTGTCAAAATATTTTAGCTCTCCTTTTCAGGTTTACTTGAATTCGAGGCTGTGGCGTGTTGAACGGCAGAATTCTACACCGCGCTTTGCCTTATGTATCTTAGAGAGGTTAAATAAAATAATTGTAATAATGTTTAATTATACAACATATAACTAATCATATTTAAATTTGAAAATGTCTCACTCATGTATGTTATTTAATTTTTTTTTCATAATTCATTTCAATATTATTGTACTGTAACTGCATGTATAAGTATTAATAAAATACGTCCTGTTTCCTTTTATTTTTACAATAAAAAGCCTAACTTGTATTGATTTAAAATATTTTTTAATCTGGTTTAATTGTTTACTCCAAAATTGTATCAACTCCAGAACATTATGTTCGTACGATAAGCTAATTAACATGATGAAACATCGCTCTTAAATTTTTATTTAAAAAATTTTTTATATATTTTTTATGTTCAAAACAATAAATAATTATTGACACCAATAATTATTATATTATACTCAAAAGCCACATTTTACAACACGCTTTATAACCGAACCGTGGGCGTTAAAACGATCTATCGTGTCGATATAATCCGAACACAATTCCATAGAAGAATCGAAACATAACTTTTAATTAACATTGTCACTCGCCGAGTGACACTTCCTTCTTCAATATAAAATCGATTTTTAATCGACTTAGCATCGCTTCAATCTAAGCAATCCCCTTATTAAATCAACCGTTAAATTGTTTTAGGCGTCGATGATGATTTCGATGTGGAATTGAATTAGTCTCATTTGTATGTATGGAAATTTCGAATAGTTTACATATTTTAGAATTTTTTCCCATTAGCTATGGCTATAGAGTGACCACTATGGCGTAGTGGGGCAACGTTTAACTATAATCAGAATAGGAAAATATCTTAAATTGTCTACCTGTGACCACGGACTACTGTAAAGTGTTCGAAACGTCAGGTTTCCAAAAAAGCATTTTCGAATACCAAAATATACGCAATTAATCCGTGTAAAATAGTTTCATTTGAAACTTGGATAAATCGCAATAATTAAAGATCTTGTTATAGCAAAATTATTATAGTTATATTACTTTTCTCGTTGTGGTAAGACAATGCACGGCGTTGAGTTCCGCCAACACGTCTTGAATTCAGAGCCTATAATCACTAAGTTCTCTCTGAACACTCTGCTTTGTTAGGAAAAGAGTGAAGCTGCTAGATTGTGGTGAAAGGTTATAAGAAGCATATTTTTTTATCTTGATGTAGATTAGGGTTGTTAAGTTGGTAGGTTTCAGTTATTTTTAACTAAAATACACAAGAATAATTAAATTAAGAGTTAATTTCGTCAATTGACATATAAGAGTATTTTATCCTATAATATCATCTCTTGGTATACCGTTTATCTTACATTTATATACATGAAGACAGTTTACATATAAACCTCGGTCTATAATATATTTATTATATAAATAAATGAGATATTTAGATAATAAATAAATAGACGAAGTAATGGAGGAAAGATTGAATTAAAACAATAATTAAAGTTTTTTTTTTAATTAAAAATTTTTTTTAGGAAAAAGTACATCACAAATGTTTTATTTTAAGAATAAATTAAAATAATAAAATAACTATTTTTTTTAGTGTACATTACAAATGTAAAGAATGCTACTGACCGTACTTCCATATTATTAAAGAAACGCTACTTCTTCAAGAATCACAACACGTATTGCTCACGTTTATAGAATGGTCAAATTTTCATGTCTATGATTCTACGTTAATTATCATTTTCTATGTTTCATGTGTTTTAGTTAATAATTTCCACAAAAATGGACACGCCTTCGGTTTCTGATTTCCAATTGTCGATTGCATTATGAATTTTATAACAAGTACAATGCTGGGGTTTACAATAAATATATAACGTGAAAAGATCTTTGATTTTCTCGGTTTTTAAACATTTTAATCGACACTAAAATAATTTCGATTATAATGTATCGATTAATCGCGTATACTTCGGTATCAGAAAATACATTTTAGACACCTGACGTTTCGAACCATACGTACAGTAGTCCGTGTTCCGGGAACACAGACTTAGTCCATCGTTTAAAGTCACAACGTTGGTAAATGTTTTCCTCAGTTCATATATTCCTACTGTGATCTAAATTATATTAAAATTGAAATATTTTTTAATTCATTTTGTTAATTATTTATTATTGCCATCAAGTTCCAAAATGTTTTTTATTTAATCTTACAATGAAATTAGTTCATAATATTTACTATTTTTAAAGTGTTATTCCACATTTAGGATTAGAAGACATTTTTGAAAAAACGTATAAAAATTTACAATATTTAATGTGAATTATTTCTCTTCATTTCACAAGTAACAATCTAAAAACAGTGTTTTTGTTGATCCCAAAATTTTATGTTATTTTATGTATTTCAACAAATGCAGCTTCATGTTTTATCCCGTATGGCAGGGTAGTAAGAGATAAACTAGTGGCAACAGACTCCATTGACTGCTCTCTACCCCAAATCGATATCGACGCCGCTCTTTGGCTTATCAAATAATCAAAAAAAAAATTTTTTCATTTAAAATTAAATATAATTCATTGCCCCGAGTGGGAATCGAACTTACGACCGATCGCGTTTTTAATCAGACGATGTACAACTGACCACAACGGCCTCATTTCTTATTATACCTATGGTATAAACATATTATTATTTAATAATAACGTATCTAGAACAATGAAACTATTTTCATAATAGTACCCTACTAATTATTGACTCGTATATAGACAGTATTCATCCATAAAGTGTTTTTACGTGATTGGCGCATCTTTGAGCTGCTTGTTATACCAGATTGCTCGTGCCTCTCATATAAAGCGATCTCTCCGACTCTCTGACAGCCGACTAAACGACAGCACTCTAGTTTTACGTAAACAATTATTTATTGCACTGAAAACAACCGAACACCCTATACACAACATCGAAAATATACAAAAATACTCTCTAACAACTATGAAATAGAGTTGTTTATTGCGAAGCACAATGAAAAGCTTGCTCTACCAAGATTAATAGGGCATAAAACGTAAGATAATACAATATACAAGAAGACACGTTGTTAACCGTTCTATTTGACGTCGGTGCCGGGTGGGACGGTGCTCTCTCTTGTGCTCGTGCACTTCGAATATATCGTTCCCTCTCGCACAGTTTCAATTATCTGCGTAATCCCTCAATTACGTCGACAGATGTCGCTCGCGTCTTCGAGCTTACGTGCGACTTTAAAGTACCGTCCGCAAAAGCAATTACCGTTGATCGATTGCTTGAGATGCTAAAATAAATTGATTTTATTCCAATATCGACATCAATACCAGGATATATTGCAGATGTAGTTATATTATTTAATTTATTGCTTCAAATCGTTTTCTATTAAAATTTTCCCCAATGTTCCATATGAAGTATTAGATATTTTTTAACTCACGTGAAAATATAACTGTAGTTAGTGCACAAGAAATTATTTATTTAATACTCCTGTAAAAAGTTAAGAATATATAATAATATGACACCGTTTTATTTAAATTAAATATTATAAAAAAATCACACTTATAGTAAAAATTTTATAAAATATACACGTGATTATTTTGAAAAATCTCAACTGTGCTTTATATTTTACGTAATTTTTTTTCAAATATGTAAGTATTTTTTTCATACATTCTTAAGGTAATTAAATAACGATTGGCTTAAGCAATGAATCGGCTTGTTTCGTCAGCGGTACACGCCGCGTCCCTTAAGGGCCGGGACTCGGGACACCAGTTAGCTAATAATTAATATTATAATTAATGTTGTAATAACGCAACCGCAGCATTAATCCCGCCATTTTGTTCAGACAACCATCCATAATAAACCCTTTGTTGGAATATTTTAGTTTATTTATCTTTACAAGTGGCGCAGTGGGACAGCGTCTGACTGTTCGTGATCGGTTGTGAGTTCGATCCGCACTCGGCGTAGTGATTATATTTAAAATTATTTTCACTTATATGCTCTGGTAAAAGACAAAGTGCGGCGTTAAGTTCCACTACTCAACACATACAATGTCTCGAATTCGGTGGAAAGCGAAGTACGGAGTGTCTTGACACTAGATACTTATTGCCTACCCTGCTATGCGCGATAAAAGCGTAAAGCTAAAAAAATATATATATAAAAATTAAAAAAAAATAAGTGAATATATATATTTCAAATTAATTGTTAGTTTTTCAATTCGTGGTATTTTACTTGGCGGAGAGTCAATTATCGTATTAGTAAAAAAAAGCCGAATAACGCATTGTTTTTCTCGTAATAAAAAATTAAAAAAGTTCATGATTATTTTAAATGAAGCATTAGTAGTCCATGGTCACAAGTGGAGTCGACCTGTGCACCGTGGGATACTCTAAAGTACTTAAAACGCTGGTTTTTCAATACTATGTTTTCGAATACTCAAATATTTGCGATTAATCAGTTTAAATTCCTTCCATTTAAAATGTTTAAAAATCGCAAAATTTATAAAATTTGAATAAATAAGTTACATAACACAAAAGATTGTATGTATGTAGGTAACATATAACAAAATTACCTTGCTTATATTTCCGATGGTGCGTAGTGCTATCACAAATTCGCTCCTCTCGCTCAATGAATGGATTCTCTCAGTTTCCATATTAAAAATATAAGATATTATTTATCATAAAGCGAAACATGAGTTACAATAACTTACGTTACTAAACATACTATTTTTTTTTATTTGCCTCACTTTATCTTTTAGTTTCTTAGGTATAAATGGGTATCTGTAAATAGAGTCCACCTGTGACCACGGACTACTTACTGTAAATGTTAAGAGAATCAAAGACCAGAAGAAATGACTAACATTGGTGTGCTATTGCAATTGCCCAAATGTAGATAGATAATAGTGCCCAAATTTGCCTAAGTTTTGTTTAGATAGTAAATTTTAAACCTAAAGACAATGATGTAGCGTACTAAAAGAAATGATTTTTAAGAAATGATAGCTATATATAGTTCCAATTTCCTCGCTGTCCATAAAAATTATAGACCATAGCAAGTAATCTAGGCAAAATCAATAAGATCTACATTTGAGTCTAGCTATCGTATGCATATTCTAACTAATAATACTCCTACGACTATATTAAGAAGACAAATTTTATAACCTTTAAAATCAGGGTTGTCAATAACATTGAAAAACAACAAGAAATATAGTTGATGTTTCAATATTAATTAAACATTTCTGTATTCACACTCAGCAATCCGGTCGTTGAACTCCGGTAGCTCTCCCTCACTAAAGTGTCATTAGTGTCTAATGACGTTAATGAAATCGTCGGCCGCTACCGTGCTGCTGTATCAACCGTATTATGACATCGATTAATAATGTTACATCTTATATTGTTGTGTGTTTTTCATTTTGAATCTTATTTTTTCATCATTTGAGTAGCTTTTTCGTTGTTCCGAAGTTAATATTGCAGCAAGGCTTTGTATTGGTAAAAGTTTCATACGATTTTGTTTGTAATAATAGGGTTCTGTATCTTTTATGTGTACAAGTGAATATTTGTCTTGGATATTTTCAAATAATTAAATATTGGGTCTGTTTTTCAAAAAAACGTTGATTGACGATAACGAAAGTGTTTTTAATAGTAGTATTTGAATGAAGAATATTTTGATTTGGATTTTGACATTACAAATATAGAAGATGCTATAAGATTATTATAATTTCATATGGTTTACTTACGAAGTACAGTAAACAAGTGAAATATGATTATAAATTATAAAAAATAAATAAATACAACAATCCCAGTAAATTAGTAGAGAACTCTAAAAATCATAAAATCTTGAAACGTAACAAGTTCATAATTAATTTTTAAACGGATTTAGTGAGCATCTTAACGGATGTAGAGATTAATTTACACTGCTCTACATTTTCCCAGATAATTATCGAATGTGTTTAATTTGTCGGGCGGACCCTTTCATTAGTCAAGGCGATGGACGGATGGACAGCTTACCGATGTTATGCCTACGAGTGATATATTAAACCTAGATGGAATTAAGATAGAAACTCTATTGTATGGCGGCAGTTAATTTCGAACGTGGCCAGTGGTTTTCGTTTTAATTGATTTTTTAAACGTTCCACCTTGATTGATGTTGTAATGACACGATAAACATCTATAAGTGAGATTACATGTTTGTCAGATTAGGACATGGTCTCCATATGAGGCAGTGGTCTTGTCTTTTTGTACGTAGAGTCAAGTCAAAGTGATGAGCGCGGGAATATTATTGGATTTTTTATATTAGTCACTTTATAACATATTAACTAATTAATATTAATATATTGTTTATTATTATAAATATATTTTGTACGTTTTTCTTGATATTGATAACAGTATCTGTTGCAATACGTAATTATAGTATTGACAATAGACCACAATGATAATTTTTTTGAAATAATATATTTTATGTTTTAATATTAAAAGTGATATACTCACTACGAACATGCAACAGTACGAACATGCACATACGTTTGATTTATTTTTATTAAGAAATCTTTATTTATACTTCTTTACACCAATTTTTAGAATATAAGTTAAATCAATGTATACTAAACAAAAAGTTCTAAGCCGTGAACAATGAACGCCTGCTCCACAAGTATGTTTCTAAGCTGTAGCTATTAAATTCAAATCTAATATAACGCTATATCTAATTCAGAAGACCGCAGTGCAAACGACGAGCCAATCCTAAACGCATTATCCTATCGATTTCGACCGCTACATGTGTCTAGCGACTACATCTTCCCCATCGGAGGTAGGCTGTGGGGGGTTTCCACCCCCATAGACAGCGCAAAGTCAATATGTGGAAATAATAATAAAGGTTTGCGCGCGTAGCATACGTATCGAGGTATTATCGGTGTAACATCGGTAACAGTCGCGGACTCCATACTACTTTAGTTATTGCTTACTCAGCCCCGATTTATTATATTGCAGTGTTTTGTTGGCGATCGCCGCTTAGATGCCGATAGCTTTGGTGAATGGACTTTAGTGTCTGTATTATAGAGCGTTTCTCTCGTTGTTTAGAAACGAATATGTTATTACAAATATTTATACATCTATATATACAATTGCATACATATTGTAGTTTATAACTTTAAGCTCTATATTTTCCCAATATGTATTATAGGCTACATGATTAGAAAAAAAATCACTTTGTTAATCAAATATTTATTTGATTTTCACAATCGTCTCTGTAATTTTACTTTATTTTTTTATTAACTAAACACACACTCAAACCTTCTAACTATCCTTTCCATTCTCTACTTTTTGATATATTATGTATTTTTGATGAATCGAATGACTTAGTTTTATACACAATATATGAAAAAAAAACGAAATTGAATATGTTTCTATTGAGATATAATATTACTCTCTAAAATCACGGCTCTATCATCCCACACAACGGATACTTCAAAGAAAATAGTACGAACAAAACAATAATATCGAGAAAACAATCATAAGAACAGCATATAAGAGAGATGGAATAATATATATTCATGAATGGATTCGCAATCGTTCCGCTCGTTACTACGCACATCAAATTTCATGTGATATTGGTCTTTATATATCGTTTTGACCTGGTTTCGTCTATATTAAAGTTATTCAAAATTCAAGTGATTGTACACTAAGAATTTTATAAGAAATTAATATGCAATATGGAGTGTTTTAACACTACTCTTTCTGCCTTTTTCAATATGTGTAGAAAACGCATGGAGCTAAAAAAACACCTAAGCAAATAATTAAAATATTTATATAATAAAAAATCATCTGTATGTGTTTTTTTTAATTTTTGATGGCACTTCGCTTCCGTGCTTGCATTCCAACGAAGATATCGCGTGAACAACAATATCCGAGTTACATTGTATGTAAGCAATTGATCACGTGACTACATATTACTCAAGGGAGTGCCGACACAAGCGGTGTTGTATGCAAAATTTTAATTATAATTTTAATACAGTGGCTTATGATATTTAAGAGATTATAATTCAATAAGGAAACTCATAAAAAATAATTGGGAAGTAATTAAGGTCAAGGCCTTCTTATATTAAATTAAGTTTATTTTTAATGTAGAGAGCTTCTTTATTAAAACGACTTATTTAAGCTTTAGGTAATTTCATTATTACATAATATAAATAAATATCAATTTTATGACATTCAAGATTATATAAGGTAGTTATGAGGTTCAAATCCTTTTATTAAACATATCTAAAACTATTTTAAATACTCTATACATATATTATAAAAACATTATAATATTAAGTTAAAACTCTTGAAAACGGCTTATTTAACACATTCCGTTAAACGGAGCGTGTTCCCTCCCGACTCTACCATTGTAGTGAGACGGGAGGGCGTGGACGCTCTACGACGAGGCTACGTAGCGTAAAACTTTCGCAATAACACGCTACTACATGACACGCCTTTACATTGTACACTGCAAGACATTTTGAGTGTACACTTTGTACACATTCTTTATTTTAACGTACTATTTAGAAACTGTTTCTTATATTATGTAGCAAATTCTATACAAGCAAAAATTTTAAATCCATAAACACATATGTATGATAATAATTTATGTCATGTATGTCAGATATATGGAAATGTATATAATGGATACGAGTATTGGCCTGCGGTGTACAGTCTAAGAATATTAACAAGTTATTGCTATCGCTTCGTAAAGTGTGTCATAATACACCCTTATTTTACTGACCTCATGACCGTAAAGCATAGGCGATATTAATATACAAAGTGTTTCAAATAATCATCTAATATATTATTCATTATAAAAAATCAGTTTCAGCTGTACCTGATATGGCAGTACAGTAGTAGCTAGGAAGCATCTAGTGTCAAGACATTTCTCGAATCTGAGACATTGATTGTTGGCGTAACTTACCTCCGCGCTCTGCCTTGCAACAGCGGAAAAATGAAAATGAAAATATCAATATTGTTGAAATTTGTTCAAATAATTCTTTGTTATATATTTGATAGGATAAGTATAGACATTTGTTTTTTTAGTTTTGTAAAGTTAATAGCATAATATATTCTTATATCATGAAAACCCCATCGAATTATACTAGACGAGTGCGTACAAACACGAGACGATGTGACATTACGGTTCATGAATACAAATAGAAATATGTATATCTAGTGTTATATTTAATATAACTTTGACATATTTTCTGATTATGTTTCCAATATGGGATTGTAAATGTTATTCACATTTTTGTAGAGAAAAGATACTAGGCGTAGTGGAACTGCGTCTGAATTAGCAAGTTGGTTTTGGGTTTGAATATTTATTTACATTACATTTTAATTTCTCCACTTTGATAAGAATATTCTCAAAAAGTGCGATCTCTTTCTATTCTTTTCTCTCTGCCAACTAGTGTTAAAAAAAGCACAGGGAAGCAGCTTCACGCTTTATCCAGCATAGCAGGGTAGTCAGGACGACCTAGTGTCAAGACTCTCCACTCACACTCCGACAGACACTCCGTTGAGTGCTTTTAGCCCAAAATAGAGACAGAAAACATTATATAAAACACTATACGAATTGTATACAGTAATAATGTAACGCGCAGTAAGCAAGTCGACGGCGCGAGGGACGTACTCATAAAGCGATCATAAACTGGCAGCTGACTTGTTATACTTACAATATCGACAAAACTTTTATATACTTATAACGTATATAATAAAAATTGTATGCCTTATATTTTTATCATTTTACTGAGATCAGATTAAAGGAGGTATATTTATTTATAACTACCCTCTTACATTTTATGAGGCAGGGTATCTTGCTGTATGGGGTATACAGCATGTTTGCCTGAGCAGTTCCAATATTAATAGTAAACATTTATAAATATATCTTTTTTTACCTTCACGCCTTTCGTCTAAAATAGCAGGGTAGGCAGAAAGTACCTAGTGTCAAGACACTCTGTACTTCGTATAAATATGTCTTTAAGTTTAAAATGTTAGGTATTTGAATCATTTTTATGGGATAGCGTCTGACTTTTAACAAGCTAGTTTGTGGATTTTCATTCTCATAAGATAAAGCGCGGTACTTAGCTCCGTCATTCAAAACACAATATCTCCAATTGCGACGAAATGTTGACAGCGGAATGTCTTAACATTAAATTGTCTGTGTTTTTCCTGTTATACGAATTAGGTATTTTATATTCATTTCCTGTATTTACAGATAACAATCAATGATTTGACAATATTTGAGTCACTTATTCTGCATGTTATGTAACTTGTAATCATGTATAAGACAAATTTAAACTCCCATATAAATAAAACTCAAAGGAAATAATTTAATTTCAAATATTTTTTTTTCATATAATTTATTATATGATTTTTGTGGTTTTTACACATTTTTAATGAAATTATTTTGAACGGATTAATCGCATATATTTTGGTATTCGAGAATACTATGAGCTTTTACTCATTATTTTGTTACAATTTTATCTCTTCCTATTATAGTGTCAGGGTAAATAACCATCGTTAAAACTAGAGATTGCCTTCCTATAGAAACCCCATCAATTTGCCTTCCTGGACATCCTCTATAATCAGTCTTTTTTGACATATCTTTATAATTAAAATTATATAACTGTTTTCCCATTCATCATAAAATCATATAAATTTTCACTTAAACCGCATTTAAGCCTGACATAAAATACATATGATAAACCCGATCAATCCAAAACTGGTCGTAAACAAATTGGTAAAAACATAATTTATCCCGCATAGCTGTCCTGTATCTGTGTACATTAATAACGGGCCTTATCCCCTAATCTCACACTCATTCCCGCTTTCCACGGGCGATTCTTTTCGCGAAAAAACGCCGGCTCTGTCGGCAGATTTATGGGAACGGATTAAGAGCTTAATAAATAATAAAATACTACCAAGTATTGGTTTTATGGGTTATTTTCAATTTGGTACGGGATTCGATTTTGGATGGGGTTCGGTTTTGCCTCTTGAAGGGTTGTGTGAGGTACTTTATTGTTACAGGGAAGACATTGTTGGTATAATATGGTCATCGTGGTTGACTGTAAACGCGAATGGTCGTGGGTTTGATTCTCTCTGGGGTTGGGAATGTTAATGAGTTCACCATTCAACACGCAATGTATCGATTTTGGACGGAAAGCCGACGGAGTGTACTGACTCTAGATAGTCATTCACTACTCTGGTGTGTGGGATAAAGCAAGTGAACATGAAAAAAATATTTTTTATATACTTTTTTAAACTATTTCTCTTATCTATTGTCTGTTTTCTCTCTTTTCTATATATCGCAAAATAATTTCAATACTAAGAAAGTAAGTAAAGAGTGTCTATAATGTAACCATTTAAAATATGCGTAAACTAAATAATCTAAAATAACTTTGATCCCAAGCTCAGTTTGGGTTTACAGCGCCCCATCCCGTCGCAGCGTGACGATGCTCATGCGTCACCGCGATTACACTGTAAACCCGACTGGGCTCACCGAGTACACCCGCGATAAGGAAAACGAACGCGTATCGCTCTCACTCAAAACAACGGGTAATGCCTTAATTTAAATTTAAATGACAGCTAAGCCCGCCCAGTGGCGACGAAGGACTTATGAAATGCAACGAACGGATATAGCAACATTCCATGTTATTAAGGGATGAAAATATGTTTTAAAATGACTTATTATTTGTAAGTGAAGCTTGGGGTTGCTATATGTATTTAATTTAATAGATTAATATTAAAGTTGTTTTTTAATATTATCCATTACATATTGTGTCTTCGAGCTAACAATTGATTCTTTTCTCAGAATAATACTTACTTATGTTGTTTTTTATTTGAAATTAATTTATATTTATCTATCAATTCATAATATATAGTCTTCAACTAAAAATTCACTTAATATTTATTCTTTTCGACGTATTTACTACATATATATATAATATATTTTCTTAAAAAAACATAAATTTCAAAATTCTTTTATATCTTACTAGTTGTGCCAGCACAAGTCCTGTCAAAGGTTCTGCCGTTTTATAGATTAACCAGAACAAAGAGATAGACAGACAGAAAGTGAAAAAATGTCGTGTATATACAAGTTAATTTAGTAAAAAGTGGTTATTTTAGCAATCGACGCTCCAATTTTAATATGTGTATGTAAAACTATATTTTTTAGCTTCATGTTTCTATCCCTCATAGTAGGGTAGACAGAAAGTACCTAGTGTCAAGACACTTCGTACACCGCTTTCCATCGTATTCGAATTCGAGACATTACATGTTGAGTGACGGAACTCTTACCAGAGCGAGAAAGTGTCCATAATTTACATATAATCATTCCTCCGAGTGGGACTCGAATCCACAACACGCTTACAGTCAGACGCTGTCCCACTGTGCCGCAGCCGGCCACAAGTGTATTTGAAAATAATTGTTAATGTCGCCACATATTGCACGCAGTCGTCACATAATAACAAAAAGTAATTTTTACATTTGACTCCGTTGACGAGTGGCTTACACGCGATAAGGGCGGATTACACCCCCGTTTAAAATTACCGATCGGACAGATACCGGGATTAGTTTCAGTGTTCAGGATCGTTGTCCTCATTTAAACCGTTATCGCAGATCTGCCCCACACCTTATTAGTCATGGCGAGCTTTATGGTGTTGGGAGATGTTTTTTTATAGATAATCTTGTTTTAAAATATAAGTGTAGTTATTTCGAAATTGTTTAAATACTTTGTTTTTTTTTTTTTGTTATTTTGGTACAAAGATCCTAGATATGAAAGTTTGAATTAAATTCGTAATGTTGGTACTCATGATTAATTATAAAGTAAGCATTTTTTTATAAAAATATATAATTATTTATAAAAAAAAGAACAATTAAAAACGAAAACGTAAAATGCAAAGTTTATGTAAAATCATTTAAACTTTCACTGATAACAATCATAAAATAAAAAAAATAAAAATAAAAAACAAAACAAAACGCACCGCCATCAAGAATCTCTGCGATTTCATTAAGTTAAGAGAAAAAAAAATTAAACAAGAAATGTCACCAAAAGAAGAGCACAGATTAAATTTTAGAGGTGGCCATTTTTAATTAACAAAGCGCGGGAGAAAAAATGAAATGTCAAAATTACAACAAGATTTCCTTTGATTACGTCGGGGGAGGACTAATTACATTTTCTTAATTTGCAAACTTGCGCTGTTCCCACTTCCGTTCCCGTTCCCGTTCCCGTTGCCGTTCCCGCTGTCCGGTTTTGTACGTGCTTTTAATTTGATTTGTATATCTTGTTTTTACTGTTACGAAAGGGATCCCGAATTAAATAGGTTTTGCGCTTTCCAATGAACTTTCATCGTTAACGTTTTTATTAATGTTTTCAATCGAAACTCTCTGTTTTATGTCAAATAACGTAATATATTAATAAGACTTTTGATTTTCGCGATTTTTAATAAATATATTACGTTTTAAATGAAACTATTTTAACCGGATTAATCGCGTATATTTTGGTATTCGAAAATACAGGTCCGTGGTCACAGATAGAGTCCACGGACTAATGTAAAGTGTTCTAAACGTCAGGTGTACAAAATGTGTTTTCGAATACCAAAATATACGAGATTATTCCGGTTAAAATAGTTTCATTTAAAACGTAATATATTTATTTTTGATCCAATTTATAGAAAGATCTATTGATAAAATATTACATATATTAGATGATATAAAAAGAATGTAAATGCTCTTTACAATATTATTAAACATTGTGCTTATATTTAAGTACGAGGTTAACCTAAAAATATAACAACAATATGGAAAAAAGAATAGACGTGTATTTATTCTACAATTTTTTCTCTTGTAATTAGATGCTACTAAAAAAACATAGTTAAATATGACAAAGGCCGGTCGTGGCGCAGTGGAACAGCGTCTAACTGTAAACGCGATCGGTTGTTGGTACAATTGCCACTTGGGAGCAATGGTTATATTTAAACCGCCACCTAACACACAATACCTGGGATTTCACAGAAAGTGGAATACGGAGTGTCTTGACACTAGATACTTCCCGTTGATTCTGCTTTATGCTTAAAAGCATAAAGGAAATGTTTAACATTAGTTAACTATCAAGCATTATCTTTCAACTTTTGAATAGGAAAAATTGGTAAAAATCTTTCTTCAAAGAATACTAACAACAAACATAAATTGTAATACGCATAAGACGTTCGGATATGAACGGATGGTTTAGAGGTTATAGCGCTAGGACGATTTCCAATGGACGCAGATTCGAATGTCGCTAAGTTCAGCTTTTCTATGTTTTCTGACAACGTTTTTTTTCTTATTCTAAGTTGAATAACATTATAAATACATATATAAAATAATATTTAAATATATAATAGATACACCTTTAGTAGATTTAAGCCTCATTATACTCAGTTTTAAAGCAAACAAAAACAACGCAAAGTAATTCAACGTAACAGTATCATTACATGTTTTTCATTAACATTTTTATAAACCTAAAGGGGTGATTCAGGGCGGACGGGCGGTGGGGAGGGGGAAGGGGGTAAATTGTAGATAATTAAGTTTATCGTTTTAATATCTTTTTGTCTTTGAAATTTGCAAATGAGTTTTTTTAATAACGCCAAATTCGTAGCCGCCATGCCGCTCTAATCCTTTTATGATTTATGGGACTTAAATGCAGATAAAGGATAAAACTTTACTGTTTATGTTTATTGTTTTTTTTTTGTTTTTTAAAAGATTTAATTTAAATTTGTTTTACTTTTACTTGGATTTCAATGTATTTAGTACTTGGTCTTCTGTTGTGATTACATTTTGGTATAATTATAAGCTTGTGAATTTACTAGGTAGGTCTGGCTGGTGTTAGATAGGGCAAGTGTTTTTATTATAAATAAAATATATTACTTTGATTTCTTTACCAAACATAGTTTCATTTTTCAATTGGGATTTTTTTTATTTGTCCACCAGCGCCTAATCAATCTAAAGTAGGCTATACGAAGTATTTTAAGTATTAACTATTTTAATAAGATATTTGATTTTCACGATTTTTACCAACTAATAAATTAATAAGTAATCTATTTTAAATGGATTAGTCGCGTATATTTTGGTATTGGAAAACGTTTACGTTTTTGGAAACCTAATGCTTTGAACACTTTACAGCAGTCTGTGGTCACTGAGGTGACATTCGTCTGTCAACTGACAGGAGTGCATTTTCGAATACCAAAATATACGCGATTAATCAGTTCAAAATAGTTTCATTTAAAATAATAACCATTTTCTCTTGGCATTCTCTGCATTAGGCAGCAGAGTAACATAAAATAAGGGTGTTTTCAAACATTACAAACGTTGGTGGCATCATTAGCGCGCGTCATTTGTCACGCCTTATCGCGGCTGTTAATAGTCGCGATTTGTGGCGCTCTGAGCTCAATCATTGCGGGATGTCGGTACGGATTTGGGGAAAGAGTTGTTATGTAGAGTCGGCATCAGATAACGTAATAGATAGACAGGACATACGGACTATTATATATACATGTATGAGATGGTGTTTATCATGTTCGAGGAACCGGTCGTGGTGCAATGTGACAGGGTCTGACTGTAAACACGACCGGTTGTGGGTTCGTTCCACACTTGGGAGAGTAATTATATTTAAATTTAGCTTGACTTCCTCGTTCTGGTAAATAAAGTGCGGCGTTGAGTTCCACCACTCAACATACAATGTCTCAAATTTAGTGGAAAGCGAAATACAGTCTTGACACTAGGTACTTTCTGTCTATCCTGCTATACGGGATAAAAAACGTGAAGTTGAGAGAAGAATATTAAGAGAAAAAATTACAATATTGAATGTAGTATAGTGATGCAATATATTTTTTATTATTTAATTTTAATTTGTTTTTAAATGATCATATTTTCGCACTATGTCAATGGGAATAATAAATGTATTAAAAAAAATATTTAGTTACATAACAATCACCATCGTATGAAGCCATTGCGGTGCAGCGGTCTTGAGAGTAAATGTAGTATGAGTGCTTTAAAAACGATCTCACTTAAAATAAGGTTATCACTCAATATGAAATGTCTCGATTTTAAGCGGAATGTAGAGACGTTCTCTCTCACTACCCAGCTATATATATCAATATGCATATATATATATATATCAATATGCATATATATAAAATACTTGCAAGTTAGTATAAATATCACAAAAAAATTAATATTATATCAAAATATTTATCTGTAGTTCAGATTACACTCGCGTATTATTAAATTATTTTTTATCTGCACAAGATAAAAAACAATGACACATAATACACGAATATAGATTATATATAGACGTCCCCACAAAATGCAGATTAAAAAACCGCGCCACGCGCACTCAATTTACTTTTTATCTTTATTCCTGAACAGTCGTTTTGAAGAATTTGTGGCCGATAGGTAAATTGGAATTGTGTTTTTGATCGATGGCGTTCACTAATGGGCGTCGGATAAAAAAAAATAAAATACACGAGTCGGCTGCATTTTATTCGCTAGCGCAAAATGGCGGCTTTTTGATTGATGACTCGATCTATTGTTTGTACATCGAATAGAGTATATAATGGATGTAATAGTTCGCTTTTATTATACAGTTATATTTCAAGAACTATTAAATATCAATTAGGCCACGTCTCGTCCCTGTTGTGAGATTTTAAATTTTCAAAAATATTAACTGTATAGTAAAATAAAAATTTGTAGTTTCATTAATATAATTTTAAGTCATTAAACGTCAATTTCATCTTGTTAATTAGCTTCATAAAATCTAATTTTGTACTTCAACTTGACATTCATACTTTTTCATTCATTCATTCATTCATCTTATATTTAGCTGTACTAAGATCATTAGATTATTTCACTCACAGTTGTCAAAACTGCAGATTCACTCAAATAAAGCTAATAGGAGACAGATACACAAAGCAAAATCATCTTTTGATTACAGCATAAACAGTAATTATTCGTAAATCCTATATTATTCAAACACACAAAACAAACAACGTCTCATTCAAAATAATGACCGAAAAAAACATGGCCGCTAAGACATTATTGAAAGTTACCTATCGCTATTAAGCAGGAAAATAATATCGTATAATTACCCCGACCCTCCTCGCGCAAATGAAACGGCAGCAATAATTGTATGGCGGGAGACAAAGACGGGTGTATGTCTCGCGGTTCGTCTTTTAGCACTTAAGTAATTGAATACAGGGGTTGGGTAAGTTGGGGAATAAAGTATAATAAATGTAATAATATTTTCGAAGACATGTTTAGTTTGCACATAAATATAATAATATAATGTCAGTATGTTTGATTGTACGGGAAGCGACATTAATGGCGGCGATGCCACTTTGTTCCTTTCTATTATTCACTACCGGTTCCTTTAACAAGACCATATTTGTACTACTGTCATTTAAATGTAAATATTTTGTTGTTTGTACTGAATATAATTATTTAAACGTGATATTGTTGTAGGGTTGTATTTGAATTAATTTTTGATTAATAAATTTAAATAATTGTTTGCAAGAGATATAATAGACACAGGAAATATATATTGTTATATTATTTTTATAAATTTAATCTTTATTTTGCCGGTCGTGGCGCAGTAGGACAGCGTCTGACTGTAAACATGACCGGTTGTGAGTTCGAACCTTACTCGAGGGAGTGATTATATTTAAAATAATTTTAACTTCCTAGCTTTAGTAAGGCAAAGTGTGACGTTGAGTTCCACCACTTCTTTACATCATGTCTCGACTTCGGTGGAAAGCGAAGTACGAAGAATCTTGACACTAGGTACTTTCTGTCTACCCTGTTCTGCGGGAAAAAAAGCGTGAAACAATACAATGAATTATAATAACGTAAAGACGAACACAATCTACCTATACATTATATATGTATATAAAAATTACCATAAATTTATATCTGTTAAAGTGCCCATATCACATGGATGCTATTAAACATATATATTTTTGTACTTAGCGCTAACTTTACGGTTTAATTGAGCAACATTACACGTTATTTTAATTAGCGTAATTCGGGGAGTAATAAACTTCAAATTAAAATAAAAAATGTTACAATTCACTTAATAATAATAAGAATCAATTGGACCTTCCACTTTGTTGTTTATGATTATACACTATATTTTTTAGCTTCCAGGAGAAGTGCCTTGACACTGACACTATGTACTTCCTGTATGGAAGCTCCATACAGGAAGTACATAGTGTCTAGACATTCCACACTCCATTTCCCGCCGAATTCGAGACATATATACAAATATTATATATTAATTATCATTTCTGTGTTCCTTGTTGAATGTAATTGAATTTTGCAATTGAAAAATGCAATAATTGATTTTGTTCTCTCTCGGTTAACTAGTTAGCAAGGTGTAATACCCAACATTACTTGACTGTTATAGGTTAAGAATAAATTCGTAAGTAAATGCTGCGTTAAGTTACGTTGCCCCGTTTTGCCTCTCTTAGACACTGGGGTTAATGAAATAAAATGATCTATTTTCATAGTTTACTATTTTTTACATATTATTCCACATTTAGGATTAAAAAACTTTTTTGCAAAAACATATAAAAATTTAAACGAACGTCAGAGCGCTTGGACGGTTTTCAAGAGGCGCAGGTTCAAATCCCGCTGAGTTCAAATTTTTATACGTTTTTTCAAAAATATGCTCTATTTTCATACTATATCCGACCAAGACGTGAAAACAATATATTAAAACCACTGTGTTTATCACAATTCAGGCGCTTCAAAGAAAAACAAAAGAGAACAAATAATCATTACCCTTAATCATATTAGCCATGAATTTGGAATATTTTTTTTGTACTTTTAGTAAACAAAATAGTAAATAGTAAAGTTGAGCAAAGAACACAAATACGGTATTCAATGTAAAAGTGAAACACAAGGCATGTACCCGCGCGTATCCGCCTGTCGTAAAGCTAAATGGAGCAATGATAATTCTGTAGAGTACACACTCTCGCTGAAATTGTCGTTTTTAGTGTTTTAGTAATTTTATATAGAAATATAGTTTCTTTTTTCCATTTGCCACTATATTTCGTTATGTTAGTAATGTATAATAATAAGTTAGTTGACAATCGCTTTATGTTTTTTTCATATTAATTTTAATACAATATATACATGGTGTATAAAGCCATGTTTAAAAAAAAGAAAATCTTAATTTTAATACACCTGCGTCAATAAATATTTAATTTAATAATAATATATAATATTAATATATGAAAAATTTATTATTTAATATACATATAGAGTAAGAGTGATTTTTTTTAATAATTTACTATATTTTAAGTGTTATTCCATATTTAGAAATAGAAATTTGGCTTAGCGGTCAGAGCGCCTTAACGGTTTTCCAGAGGCGCGGGTTCGAATCCCGTTTTTACAAATAGTAGAAAATAGCTTAGAAAATAATTCGTACTATTATTTTTTGACACAAGTTCCAAAAATATTTTGATTATTTATTACTACTAGAGCCCCGTAGTTCATATTAAAAATAAATTCACTCATTTCGACTATACCGACGATAGTGTGCGAAATACCGGTATATAAAAAGAATGTTCCAAATACAAGGTACTGGTAGGTACTAAATCTTGTTTTGTTCGTACGCTTTTTTATTGCCGCCATGCGATGTTATGTTGTGCGTTAGTTTTGTTTTATAGAGACGTCGCAATCACGCGGAAACGTTGATGATCAATGCCCGATGATATTAGTTTTGCCCGCTCTACCGTGGAAAGCGTTTTCCTCAATACACTAATGAATAACCTCCTTTTTTTTAAATCTCTAAATCTAGAAATACACTCCCACTCTAGTTATTAGAACTCTATGTTGAACCCTTGTGCCTAATTCAATTTGAACCCATAATCGTAATATGTAGAGTCATTTTTATAATTACAAGTTTTATTATTATAACAATGTAATAACAAAGCATTGAAATGTGTTGTTTTATCACAGATCCGTAAATAACATCTTTTTATATTACCTTTTAAAAATATAAATATTAAAAATTGTACGTTTGTACATGTTTATACTTCTTGGTCAATTACATAAAAATGACTAAGCAAATTTTGATGAACATTTGTTATATAAATACTTGACAAACTAGATTATTATATATGATAATATTTATTGTAATATAAACAATTTTACTTTACGATAATCATCAACCTAACATTAAAGTATCTTTGAACTGTACACTGAAGTCACGTGCAGGAGCTACCTCATGTTGGTATAAAAATTGAATACATATATTACTTAATATAACACTTTAATGTGTTCTCTTCATTAATTATCTCGCTTTATTATATTCTGGGAATAATCATAAATCCTCTTACCTCGCAATTTATTAAACCCTTTATAGCAATGTTGTTAAGTCAGTGTTATGGTGCAATTTTATTATTTACAACGTCAGTCCCCTGTACTTTGGCTTTTGCTATAAAACTGATACTTATTATTTAAATATTTGTCGTCTTCAATGATCTAGCATGTTGTGTTGTTATTGATCAACGATTTCTTCTTAGGACGTAATCTTTGAGTAGCAGGAGTTTAAACAAATACATAGATGCAATCTAGCAACATAAATAAGTTGTAACAAACGTATAAGCATCTAGACGCACCGGATGTAGAAGGCATGGCTTTGCGGTCGAATTGCTTTGACGATCGTCAAGAGGCGTGGGTTTGAATTCTACTGCTATTATTTTTGTAAAAAACAATCACTATTTATTTTTAGTTTTACGTATCATTCTCTTTTATCCCGCATAGCAGGGTAGACAGTAAGTATCTAGTGTCCAGACACTTCCGCTCACTCTGCTTATCCGTTTCACTCCGTTTGCTGCTAAATTCGAGACATTGCGTAACAAACAAGACAATTAGCGGAAATCAACGCCCAGATTTATCTTTTCAGACTGAGAAAATGAAAATAATTTAAATATAATCATACCGAGTGGGAATCGAAAACAGTACGGCTCATGTATGCAGTCAATCCGCTGTCTCATTGTACAATAACCGGCCTCTAACTATCCGCACACTCAGAAGGCAGAGATTTTCTTTTTCCTTATTACTTGTCTTTTTTTCACAACTTTTCTAATATGATAAATTTGATAAATTTTCGAAGATGATTTCTTCTAATATCTCACTTTATATGTGAACAATATTTCATATAATTTACATTACACGGGATGGATGGATGGATGGATGGATATTTAAAACTAAGTATAACATATTTAGAGTATGAGGAGGATAGAGCATTTGTTATATGTAAATATCTTATATATGGCGTTATATAGAGTAGTAGATCAATTTTTATAATAATTCATTATAAAAACAATTAATTGATAGAAGATATACTTGTTAACGTGAAATACACGTTGCTAAGGTAACTCATATTTTACGCACTAACCGGAAAATGAATTACAATTTACTATGAGAATTTCTCCCTTCCAAAGGTAGACATGCTGTAAGCAGTTAACATCTTGTACTAAACATTTAACACGTCTTATAGATACTTGGTGGTGTGTCGATGTTTGTATTATAATGAAATGGTGTTAATCAATGAAATACATTTTCTTTTAATACATTTATTTATTCGTAAAGGAAAAAAATTGACGGGCGGAGGAACATGAATATTCACGCAGTTACTAGTTACGCAAAACGTCGATATTTTTTATAATAATGTGTTAGATACCCAAAGTGTTTGGTAGCACAGTGTTTATATGGAAACGTGATTGATTTTGAGTTTGATTTCCACTGAGAGATTGATAACAAATTTCTGAATTTTAAAATTCATTTTTATTTCGATAAATACAAAGTGCGGCGTTGAGCTCAGTATGCAATCTCTTAATTTCTAGCAGAAAGCAACCAACGGAGTGTCTTAATACTAACTTGTCTCAGATTACACTTACTTTATAAAATAAATACACTTACTTTAATTTTTAGATGCTTTCAATTTTAAATTTTAAAGTGACATACACGTTACTAAGGCTACATTTATTTTACGCAGCCATAAGGCCCTAGTTATTATTGTTATTATATGTTGTATTCCATCACTGTTTCCTTCTCGGACATAAGTAAAAAAAGCATAGAGTACAAATAAATACATTTAATTTAAAATCATTACTTTTCATCAGAATTGTTCTGTACGATGACCTCATCAATTCTTACATAATTCTTAAGTAAGTAGTTCCTACGCATTCCATGGACATACTATACTGCATTTATACAAGAATCATATTAAGAACACGAAAAAGAAGGTTGTTTTTGACTATAAACCAACGCCTCCATTAATACGGAAGAGTCATTTTAATAGCACTCGAGATAACGACGCGAATAAAAACAAAGTAGGAAATAACAAAGGAGTTAACGATAATGATCTTATTGTACACATCGCTTTATTAGACGCGGCCGGCCAGTGTGTACTTGGAGCGGGTTCCGGCACAAAGATTGGATCGACGTCTAATAATGAAAATGTATTTATGACCTAATTAAACTCCTGTCTACCGAAGCTGGATAGAGCGAGATAGAGCTCACGTAGCCCACAAGTGGGAGCGAGACGCCCACCACCCCATCTCGGTGATTAATGAGTGTTATATGGCTGGTTAAGTACCGTGTAATTTGCAAAACGACCCTTAATTACCGTAGAACATGGCTACTATGTCTGTCTTTATCGCTCGCAGCTAAATTTTATGCGGAGGAGCGAGACGTTGCTGGTAACCGTTGCGACTTGAAAGGCGGTATTTAATGAGGCATTATGATGTCGTAGAGATTAGGTTCACATGGCGCGATGTTGACCCGCTCTTTATATTTGGCTTTCAGGAAAACAAACATAGAGTTAGTGGCTCGTTTCCAAACGTAAAATGTAGAGTTTGCGCTGGTCCTAGTAAGCACCTTTTGTTTGAGTTTCGGCCAAATTATGCCTCGGCTCTAATGTGCCCGTTGTTTTAAAATTATTGCGAATATATATATAGGAGTAGGAATAGAGTCGCGTAAAGTACATTAACACTGTCTTGAGATTGTACAAATAATTATTGTATCTTTATCTTTAAGAAGAGGCAATGAATTGTTTTTTTCTCTGTTATAGAAATTTACAAAACACTCTTGGTCCACAAGTGTTGCTGATCTGAAATTTAATAAGGAATATTTTAAAAATGTAATAAATATAATATATTTTAAGTAAAAAATATATGGATATAATTATGAAAATTTTACCGTATTACAAACATTATAAAATAAAAATAAATTCTTACCCTTCCCATAAATTAAATTTATAACAATGCATAATATTCAAAAATTAATTAAAATTTCTCTTTTCCACAGGTGTGGTTCCAAAACAGAAGAACAAAGTGGAGAAAAAAGCACGCCGCCGAAATGGCGACGGCGAAACGCAAGCAAGAGGAGTTGGGTGAAGAGTGCGACGAGCAGGAGTCCCACGAGGCTGATCCGTGCAGTGACGATGATGACGCCAAGAGACCTCGCCTCGAAGCACTTCACCTCCACATGCCCCATCACCGGCAGTGATCTAATCCCAGCGCGGAGGTCATCGACCCAACCCACCGCGCGGCCACCCTGGGTCACGGCCACCCTCAGAAAGACATTGACGGAAGTGCCAAACAAAGTGCTTATTTTTACTATAACGAATATAGAAATAAAGACACTAATGACACACCATTCGATCTGTCCAACTGGCAGAGAGTCAACCGGTTCGATTCTCGGGACAGGTACGAAGTGAGCGAGACGAAAACTAGTGGAAGTGATGAACTAAATGTTAACGATTCTGACGATCAGCCGATTAACTTCGCGTATTATCATTTTTAAGGCCACAGACACCGTTTTTTTTTTTGGTTAAAAGTATTATTTTCCTTTTAATAAGCTAATTTGAACAAGGTTATTCTGCAATTAGAGAGTTTTACCCACCACCACCACGTATGAAGAGAGTGGTTAGATCAACAAGAAACGGTGTCTCGCTGGCTAAAAATCTCATCTGTGGTTCCGTACATTAAACGCTTTGTAATTTATTAGCTTTAAGTGAATTAATGTAAATATTCGACTATGAAATAAAATAACTTATTATAATTAGATTTATATATTCGTGAACTATCTAGAGTTTAAATCTGTATATTACAATTATAAGATTCTCGGTGCCAATTCTCTTAAAATATTAGTTTAAGATGACGTTTCAGATTAAGATACCTTTGTAATAAATGACTAACTTAGATATGTTAGCTTTAAGTTAAAAGTGTCATGTAAAAAAAGCTAACAATTTATACAATATAACAATATGGTTCTTCTAATGTATACCTTCTTATATTCTGTAGGAGGTTGAAAGTGTGCAAGAGTCCTTATTTATATTATTAAAGTAGTAAAGATGAAATAAGTGATTTCGATCTCAAGCTAACCTTCGTCTTCGTATTATGTAGTACAAAACACATGTGTATTTTTTTAATTAACCGTTAAATACATTACTTGCTTACAGTACATAATAAGTAGCGTTAGCAAGAAAAGATCCAATTAAACCGTACAATAATTTTATTTATATAATATTTTTTAATTAATAATATAAATTTTCTTCAAAATACGAAAATAATAATGCTTGTATTACATTAAAACGTGAAAAATACTAGAAAAATGAATCTTAGTGATAAATTGATATAATTTCTTCAAAAAATAAACTTATATATATTCAAATATAATTATTAATATGTATTTATAAATATTAAAAGGCTAATTAATGTACATATTAGAAGAAACGTCACTTACGTACTATGTTTTAGGACACGCATTGCAATATGTAGGTACCTACTGTATATTATATGTAATAAGATGTATAAAGATATTTAAACGAATTTACCTATTGTAGAGATGACCACGCGAGAGTACCGACAGCAACATGCCTATTAAATCAAAAATTTTACCATATAACAAATACATTTAATTATTAAAATCATTACTTTTATGCTGACGGTACAAACACAGCTCAGCTGTATATAGGCCGTTTTTATTGAATTATTAGTATACAGCAAAATTTTGAATATAAGAAGTTTACAACAGTAATAATAATTTAATAAGAGCAATATTAAAAAAAAAATATTATTTGTACTTAAAATATATTTAAAAACATTTTATCTAGACAAAAGTTGTCATAATCCAAAGTTGTTCGAGACACTGGAAACTCTAAAATACATAATTTAGCTTGTTTAAAAATCACATAAAAATTCAATTCAACTTTCTAATATAATCAGAAAAAATATAATTAATTTATAAATTCACGTATGTTGCATACAATAATGTAAAATAGACTATTTTAAAGTTTCCCAAAATATCTTACAAATGTATGTATATCAGCTAATAAAAACCTGCTTATAGTTGAAAGTTCGAACAAATTTACACAAAATTGTACATTTGAAATCCAATGAAGCATATTTATATTATTGTTATGATTTAGAATTGTAAAAGCTTCGTAAAGCATCTGAAATAACTTGTTACGTAAATTATTGTTTGAATAAACTTTGTATATAACAATATGGACTTTACATATATAAATAAATAGGGTAAAATAAATAATGAAATACTTGAGCGTGGAGATTCTACGTGATGTGGTTAAAATAAACAGTTAGTAAAATATGAGCTTTGTCTTTCCTTTCAACCTAATATCCGAAAGAATTAGTGCATTTATATATATATATATATATATATATATATATATATATATATATATAACCAATAGTCATTGAGCTTTTTAATTTAAAAAGTACCGATAAATTAATATATGATAGATAGTACCTAATAAATAGCCCTTTTAATACGCTGTTGTAGAGATGCAGCTTATAAAGGACACTACACGAGAAAATTTTATAAGCGAAAAAAGAAAAATAAATCCCTTTATATCACAAAGTATATTTCAAACTTATATAAAACGTATTATATGGAGGATCGTCTTAAGGGTTCTATATTATGGTTTATGTATGTTCTAGCGTCTAACAGTAAAAGTGATCGTTTTTAACTCAATTCTCGCACAGGGAAATTACTTTATAACACACAAATTTTCCACCACGCAACACGCATATTTAACGCAACACTGAAGACTTTTTTTTTAAACCTAAGGTCGTTCTGCCTAATATGTTAAGTATTTATTACGAAGTTGCTTAATATAGTAAAAATTTGTACTAGATTTTGTCCTTCACTGTGAACGCACATTTGATGTATTACAATATATATGACCTAACAGGACGAAAAAAACTAATTTGTACAGAATTATTCCAATATCTCAATTTTGGATTGAAATTTAAAAACATAATATCTTGACACTAGGCTCTCTATGAAAACTCTACTATAGAGCTGAAAATTATTACAATCACAACAGAAAATCCTAACATGTTATAGTAAACGAGATTATAAATATTAGTTAGTTTTATAATCGTTTGAAAAATACTTATTAGAAATTAACCATAACCATATTATGTTAAAATTTTACTTTATCATAATTAGTTATATTTTGTGTAACATCAAAATTAGTCCACTTCCCTGTTAAAATTGTAGTTGGAAACTTAACTGGCATAAATGTTAAATTATTATTATTGTATTAAGTTGTAACATACGATTCGCTGTATGTTTCCCAAATAAATAAATAAAAAAATATATTGAAGTGAATCACATGTTAAACGAGACTAAATGACAGAGAGAATAATACGTGTGTATTTTCAGCGGAAGGGCGACACTATCTCGGCAACTGTGAACATTTGAGGCGCTACAATTTATTCACACTGACGTCGTTTATCGAAGTTCAGTGCTAGGGTTGAATCCGAAAATTCTTATGTGGTGTTTTTTTAAAGCTTCACACTTTTATCCCGCGTAGCTGGATAGACAGGAAGTATATAGAGTGAAGACACTCCATACTTTGCTTTCCATCGAATTTGGGACATTGCGTGTTGAATGAATGGAGCGAGGAAATGAAAATACATTGAATATTCCTCTGAGTGGGGTTTGAACCCACAACCAATCGCGTTTAAATTCAGACGCTTTCCCATTGCGCCACGATTGGCCTCATGACATACGTTATTTGTATAAATCATTACATAGGTAGAGAGAATCAATTTTCTCTGCTTTTCGTTATTTTTAAATGACAATATTTTAAGTATAATCACGCTGATTATACTTGGCGAATTATTATACTGAGTGAATGATTATATTTAAAATATTTTTTTTTACTCATTTATACAAAATGAAACCTGTATTTAAGAATCTTATCGTTATCACTGAGTAACCTAGAAAATACCAGTTATTTAAGTGTCTAACAAACTAAAATCATTATGCCTAACATTTTAATCTAGTTATTTTAGTATTCCGTTAAAAAACTATATGTAAGATTATCTTATTATTTATATACCAGATATCCAGTTGATGCGTTAAAAGTGCGTTCTCATAGCAATTTGTTAGTCACTTTATATAAACATTAAATATGAACATATCTCAAACATATGGTAGTGTGCATTACATTTGTTTTAATAATTTAAAGTACCTTTCATGTATTATTTTTAAGAAAATTTGCTAATATTTCGGAATTCTTCTCTATACATTTATAAACTGTGCCAAATTTCATACTCCTCCGTCCGCGTACTTTCAGTAAAAAGAGGTACAAAATATTTGCTGCATGTATTATTACTTATATATAATATACAGATAACTAATTAATTCGATATTTTACATTACTATTTCATATTAATATAAAAAAAAATTAGATACTAAATAATAATAAGTATTTTAAGAGAGCAATTTTGTTTTTTTAAATTTTATTTCCATTAAGGTATATAAGCGATTCCTCTGAACAAAGCGACGATTACGACCTAACGCATGGAACTCGTTAAATTTTTCTACATTCCTTTGAAAATTACATTCACCCAATACATTGGGTGTACCCTCATAATTTTCCCCGCGACAACCCTACAAGTATATAACAGGCACTTTCCACTGCAAGTGATCAGAAAAACCTTCGCAATCGAAGGAGGCAAAAATCGCGACGCGACCCCCCGTCGCTATGGAAACCACTGTGCAACACACCGACACGCAAAACAGAACTTAAAAGTACTCACATAGAGTGTATATTTGAATGTATTAAAAATGTAGAGTTCAGGGTAGAGCTCTAGCATCGCGAATGTGGTGTACTTATAAATGTAAAACAGAGTTTTACTGTTTCAAGTTGAAAAGAGATGGCCAATTCTACCCCTGCGAGGGGTGAGGGGTAGGGGCAGGGGGTGTTCTTTCATTTGTTGTGGCTTTCGCGATAAGGTGCGTCTACCTTTTATTTATGACTCAATTTTAAAGTGGGGCCAGTATGTTAGGCAATTCGGCTCGTGATTTCTTACCGTTCGCTTTGGGATTTGAGATGTGAGGTCAATATATACTGATTTATGCATCGGAATGTATTCGCTTTGAATGTTTTGGAAATTATTTAGGCTGTATGTAGGATTAGTGGTTTTTAATCTAGTACTTAATGGGTAACGTCATATGAATTAATATTTCTAACGTACACAATTTGTATGAATATTTTGGATAAATTTCTAAATATAATAATAAACTTTAAAAGCACAAGACTAAATAATAAAATGAAAAGTACTGAAAAATTCCATATTTATTCCGGAGAAAGAAATATTATATATTTGAATCATTTACATTTCCAGGCTCTTGTAGAATAATCCAACATTTGTCTCCGCCACTCAACTTACAACATTTTCAATGGAGACACGCTGTGGATGCATTTTTGTTGCAAAATCCATTATTAGCAAGAAATTTATAAAACAAAAGTTTTTTTTTTAATCAAAAACTCTTTTACAGCTGAAAGAGTATTATCGATATTACAAATTTTTTTTTATTACCAGAGCGTTTACCAGCATTTACCAGAGCAAGAAAGTATGTATAAGGATAATCACTCTCCCGAGTGGGCATCGAACTCACAACCGATCGCGTTTACAGTCAGACTCTGTCCCACTGCGCCACGATCGGCCTATACAAACATATATTCTCTATTAAATTCAAAGAATTTTTAATAAGCAAAAACGTGAAAATTGCTTACAGAATAATTTTACACACAAATCAAAACTATCGAGAAGTGGTAGCGAGAAATAGAGTCGCATCGCACTACGCCGACCGCTAAGCCCGTAAATGAATTATAAAAACGTAATAAAGCCTACGCTACGCACATATCGCCTTATAGTTACCACTTTGCTCTATTTGACCACACACTACGACTAGAGGGCTTATTCTGGCCTCGCTATTAGGAACTAAGATAGGAGTACTAAACAAAGAGTCGATTTCATGTAGGTCACCACTTTTGTTCATCTTCACGCCTTTTCCCGGTAGAGAAGTAAGACACTGTGTATCCCACATCCTACTCGAGTTCAAGACATTGCGCGTTGTATTGTGTATGTAAGAATTAGATAGTAGTTCCTACTAGGTCACAGAAATATTGTATTGTAATAGAGAAAAACTAAAATTTAAACTTTTTATTTTTCAGACTGAACTGAACAAAAAAATAATGACTAAAATATTCTAAAATTTTTATATCAAATATTATTTTAAATCTAAGCTGTTATGTTTTGAAATTTAAGCTTTTTTACATAACTGTTCCCAAAAAACTAGTCCACGCTTTTTTTCGCTCAGCTACTTATTAGTTAGATACAATCTACCGGCGAGATACTCCATTCTCAACTTTCTATTCTATCCTTTCTGAAGTAGAGACAGTCAGAGACAGAGAGATAAAAGTGGCGGAACACAACGCCGCACTTTCCTCTTACCTTTAATAGTACTTCCAACATATGCCAAAAAAAATCATCTATCTTACGTTTAAAAACACCTAGAATCTTATTTATACATCCCTCCTATCCCTTCAGAATAATACCAGTATAAGTTTTGAAACAAGTCAAACTCAGCGTACATGAGTGATTCACATCAGTAGATTTATGGCATCCGTCTGTCTATCTGTGATTTATGCTTGCACCCACACCGCTGACCGCGCCCACCGCGTCTAATTAATATCTGATATTTTATTGTTATCCATATTATGGGATTAGAAAGTCATAACAAATTAATAGTTAAAATTATACTTACATACACATTTTAAACCCTGCTTAGAGATATATTGAACGATTCCTTGATTATGGGTTACATTTAGCTGCATAATAGCTTCCAATAAGTAATACTGCTCTACTTACCATTAAAATGTAAGACATTGCGTGTAAAGCAGCGGTACTCAACGCCGTGTTTGATACTAGAGTAGGAAATATCCTTTGACTTGAACTCATGACTATTGTAGTCGAATGATATTCTGGTGCGCTTCAAAATCGTTATATTTGGTTTAAATTTTTTTATTATATTATTATTTACGTATACTATTATTAAAGTTTCTGATTGTTGAGTTTAAAGTATATCTTATATACACTAACTTTTTCTACTTTACACCAGACAAAATATGTATCACTTTTCCGTTATTGATAAATAAGCAAAGAAGCCAAAAATGAAAGCACCCGGTGTAGTAGGACAGTGTCTGTCTATAAACACGACGGGTTGTAAGTTCGATTCTCACTCGGACAATGATTATATTCAAATTATCTTCATTTCATTGTTCTGGTAGGGCAAACCGCGACGAACATTTCCGGTGCACATTGCAATATGTTCTAAGATTGGCTCGAAAACAAAGAACAGAGTGTCTTGACACTAGATTCCCTATTATGAGGGATAATGTGTGAAAAACGTTTATATTGTTAATTTTAAATATTTATAAGTATTAGATGATATCAATTAAGTCGAACAGCACAAGTACAAAAACTAAAATAAAATTAACGGTTTTATAGCGCTGTCCGATAAATGAAAACGTCCCGATTCATTGTGAGTGATTTAAAACAATGGTCTATAAAACAACCAATACTATGTTATATCCAAATTTGTATTTTGTTTTGTTGATACAAATAAGTTAATTTCTTTCATTATGCTTGTTATTGTCTAGTTTTGTATTAAATTAGGTTATTTAAGTAGGCACGGCGTTGAGTTTCGCCACTCTATCCGCAAAAGTCGCGTTTTCGACAAAAAAAGGAAAAATCGGTTGTAAACTCAAGTATTGATTAGCAAAAACGGCAACGAACATGTTTGAATAATATTAATTGCAGCCCGCAATATCGTTTGCATCATTGATATTTTCTATTTTCTTGCCTCCTTGTATATCTTAACGTATGATATACCCCAAATTTCAGGTTTTTGTTACCAATAGACTTGTCTGTGTTAGACATCTTAGTTAATCATTAAGGCATGACAAATACATATACATCTACTACTTGACCCGTGGAGATTTGGAATGATGGTTGATTAAAATTCATCTTGGACTATTAGATAAAATATTGTAATTAAAGGAAAAAACTAAAAATAGTAAATAAAGTGGCATACTTCAAACATCTCTATATTAATTTTCAACACAACCGGTGCAGCGGCTTGGACGTGACGACGTCACAGACAGACTGAATTACTCCGCTTTTATAATATTAGTATGGACATAGATAATAAATTATATACATAAATGAAAAATAAATATTTTTCGTACCTTTCATATAATCTGTTGCTTCTGTCATATTTACATAAATGCCTCAGATACAAGTCAATCCCTAGCAAATCGATACATGATAATCACCGATTATAGTTGTTTAAACCTAATTTATTATCTATAATACATTACATTGATGACAAACATTAAAATAAATTTTATACTTTTAAAAACAATAACATAATGTTTATGGGTACCATAAAGCACTTGTTTTTTGTCACTCAGCGTTAGTTTATAAGTGACATGATTTAAATCAAAGGACAGAGATTCATCAAATGATAAAATTTTATAGACATTCCTATATTTTTTTATGTGCAAGCTAGTTTAGTACAATTTTTAAGTGTCTAAGTTGCGCTTAGTATTTCTGTTAATTGTGGTTAGAGATTCAAATCACGCTTTAGGGTATTTTTTTTATTATATGGGAGATATTTTGCTAGTTTTTAAATAACAATCCTACTCGAGAGAATGATTATATTTAAATTATTTACATTTTTTTGCTCTGGTAAGATAAAGCGCGGTGTTTAATATCGCTACTCCACGCGCAATGTCTCGAAGTCGGCGGAAAGCGGAGAACGGAGTGTCTTGCCACTAGGTATTTCCTGTCTACTCTGCTGTAAAAGCGGGATAAAAGAGTGAAGAATAAAAGAAATTATTCTCGGTGAACAATAATTCTTGGGGATAATCATATATGTTAATAGAACTTTATAAAAGTCTCTTTTCAAGAATGCTTACAAAAATATACTGTATGGAGTAATATAAAAATATAGAAGCTGTATAAGAATTTGCAACTTAATTGGCTAGAGGCGCTTTGACAAAAGTAATTTTTTTATACATTTACAAAATATTTAACCGTATAAAATATATAAAGTACATTTAAAAATAATGATTCTATATATGCAACTATATCTATATATATTATTATCCTATCTAGTGTCAAGACACTCCGCACTTCGCTTTCCATCGAATTCAACACATTGCGTGTCGAGAGTTGGAACTCAACGCCATACTTTGTCTTACCAGAGCGAAAAAGAGAACATTTAAACATAATCACTCCCCCGAGTGGTGATGGAACTCACAATCGCTCGCGTTTACAGTCGACGCTACCCCACTGCGCCACAACAGGCCTCAAGTTTATATTAACTCAATTATATATTATTATATTTTTTTAATTTAATTGATAATTAATTTTAACGATAATCCATGATCAATCCCAGTAGGTACAAACTAGAGTCTATAAAAATCAAAATATTTCTCCTAACAAAAACCAACAAAAAATAAATATATAGCTGTATAGTACGGCGGGTAAAGGTCACAAAATCATTTACAATACCTGCGTGTTAGTGTTAAATTGGAATTAATCAAAATTTTAAATCCGATATATTTTTACAACGCAGTTAAAACCATTATGGTGGACGATTTTATTGGAATTGATAAGTTTGCTTGTAAAGTAATAAACGCTATAAACACCCAGCGGTTGTACTCGCTACGACGCGCGACGTGCCATAATAACGAGCGAAATCAACATGTCTGTCTTTGTAACATGCCTACAGGTCACGGTGACCATGCCTCTATCAGTGATTTTGTATCCTTTAACCTTTACTATTTTTAAAGTGTTATTCCACACTAAGGATTAGAAAACATTTTTGAAATAACGTATAAAAATATTTTTTTTTAATCCCGCTGCGTTCAAATTTTTATACGTTTTTTCAAAAATGTATCCTTTAACCTATGACGTGGTAGGATGCAATTCTCTCCGCTATTGTGTAGCGTCCCGTAAGTGATTTGGTGGTAGGAGTTTCCACCTCCGACTGGCTCGCGGCCACTATCATGAATAAAAAAAGGTCCGCCAAATATCTGATGCTTCAATGTCATGTTAGCCAGCTCTCTCTATTTGCATCTTTTCCCACGAAGTATAGTGGTTCAGAAGTCTGGCTGCTGAGACCACTACACTGTCTTCTTTCCCTTCCATCCCAAGATCGGTAACGCATTTACAACTCTAATATTGTGAATGTCCATGGGGCAAGGTGACAACCTATCATCAGATAGATCTCCGGTCGTTTGCCTCCTTTTTCTATAAAAAAAACGCTTGGCAGCGTATGTTAGTCAACACTGTCTGGAAATTAACATACTAAGGTAAATTTGTAACGGGAGTAACAAGCCAAGAACGTCGCCTGAGACGTCATGGTCACGTCGCGCCTTAATAACTATGTTGGAAGAATATGCCTTCAAACATCTGTCCGTTGAATTATTTTACTAAGAATAATTAATTTTGACACCTACCTACATTTGTAACAAGTGAAACCAGGTGAAGATATAGATTGCACCATTGATTGGCAATAAACAGGCAGTGCGAGGTGCAATAACAAGTATAATTGACAATTAGCATCCATTCGCGACGTCCGCAGCCAGCAGCCCGATGGGATGTGGAATTCCTTTCATATATAATAAGTTGAACAACATTTTATTATTATTTTATTAATTTTATTCTTTGTTCCCTATATTCGAGGTGCCAATTACTTCTTATAAGAAATGAAAATATAATTAAATATAATAGCCCAATAAAACCACCGCTTGACACATGGTGGTTGTGAGTTCGTTCCACACTCGAAGAATAATTGTTTTATTTTTATTTCACCACTCGCTAAGACGAGGCTCGGCGTTAAGCTCCGCCACTCTTGCTGCCATCCAGGAGTCATTATTTATTCAAATAATAACTCCTGGACGGCGATTCAATAAAAATACATATAAAAATTTTAGTATGCATACATAGAAAACAAAAGTTTACAGTACATAATATATTATAGCTTATTACATCACAGTATTGGTAATTAAATTATTTGAATAAGGCAGGTGACGCGCCCGCGCCTTCGTTAAAGTAAATATTGAAAAGTTATAACTCATAATAAACCTGCCCCATATATATATATATATATATATATATATATATATATATATATATATATATATATATATATATATATATGGTTCTCAAAGACAAAGTGCGGCGTTGAGTTTCACCACTCAACAGGCAATGTCTCGAAGTCGGTGGAAAGCAAAGAACGGAGTGTCTTAACACTAGGTACTTTCTGTCTACCCTGCTATGTGGGATGAAAGCGTAAAGCTAAAAAAAAATTAAACTATTAACCCTCAAATAGTTTCCCATATCTAAAATAAATAGTAAAATGAAGCTAAATATCTAAAATTCTTATCACTGTTTAATGTCAAAGCAATTTAAACAAATATATATTAAACGTAATAAAAATCATTATCATCATCAACTCGAAGACATCCGCTTCTGGCCATGGCCTTCCTACATTATACGTCAGCTGGAACAGCTCAGCAGCATCTCATCCAGTGGTTACCAGTAACTGACAAGGTCGTATCATGCGCAGGTAAGACGCAGTTTTAGAAAGCTCGCTTTATATTACGTTCAAACCAAAGTTTTTGTCCATTATTATATTTCTTATAAAAATAGTATGTACTATATATATTATTTTTATAAATATAGTGTATATATACGTATAAAAATTTGAACGTAGCGGGATTCGAACCCGCACCTCTTAGGAACCGTCCAAAGCGCTCTGACCACTACACTGTGTATTCTACTACCAGCTGCGTCGTAATTCTTATACGTTTTCATTTAAAAATGTTTTCTAATCCTAAGTGTGGAATAACACTTAGAAATACTGAAATACAAATGTACGTCCTGAGTTATGGGAGAAATTAAAATATTTACAGGAAAAGTATTTCGTGTATTTCATGAAGGTTTACTTCACTAAAAATCAAAACACACAACACATACATTGGCACCAGTCACACTATTTTCTATTTCCAGTCATTTTTGATATAAAATTTATAATTACAATTGGAACTATTGAATTAATCGGAAAATATCCATATATATTTTAATGATACGTATATTTCTGTGGATTATAACTAAAGCTCATAAAGAGGAATCTTCTTTATTTCCATGGACTCACAGGGTTGGAGCCAGGTTCAACAGGTTCAAAGTTAGCTTAAAGTCGTGCATGTCCGAGGAGCATCTCTCTCTATCTAATTGTAGGAGAGATCTTACTCATATCTTAATTATCACCTAACAGTTTCATATGTATATAACATTTAATCATATTCATTTAAAAAATGTAATTTTAAATGAAAAAAAATAAAATAATCATTATCACATTAAATCAAAATATGTTAGTGACAATTGACGCGCTTTCAAGTCGGGAGCACACCGCGCTCATTAGTGTTTTAACTCGACGTGTATTGGCTAATGTATCAGTTTATAGCCTTAGTTAGGGTTGATGTCAAAAAGAAAATTACGTATGTTAAAATATTGAAGGCATCCGTGTCACCATGACACCGGTCGTGGCGCAGTAGGACAGCATCTCACTGTACACGCTATCGGTTATGGGTTCAATTCCCATACAGAGTAATGATATTATTTAAATTATATTCATTTCTAGTAAGATAAAGCGCGGCGTTAAGTTCCACCACTCAATAAGCACTGTGTTGAATTCGACGGAAAGCAGAGTACGGAGTGTATTGACCCTAGGTACTTCCTGTCTACCCAGCTATGACACCATCTGCTTGTATATTATCGATAAGCGAGAAAAAGCGTGAAGAGAAAAAGACTATGTACGAAATAAATTATTTCGAATCCATAACTTTTAGATCTAAAATAACAAGTAGAAAAACAAACCCATATGCCTTCCATATTTCTTTTACTAGAAGTGCCTCTTTATAATGCAAATAATCGAGTTGAGGCCGATCGGACCGCAGTGGGACAGCTTCTGACTGTAAATGCTATTAGTTGTGGGTTCAATCCTCACCCGAGGGAATGATTAAATTTAATTATTTTCACTTTCTCCCTGTGGTATGACAAAGTGCGGCGTTGAGTTCCATCGCTCAACACGTAATATCACGATCTCGATCTAAGCGAATTAGAAAGTATCTTGACTACTCTGTTTGCGAACTTGTACTTAACCGAACCCTGTACTTGGAATTTAAACCTACTACTATAACATACAACTGAACACGTCTGAATTGTACCACACAGGTGTTTAAATCAATTTTAAATAAACACAATTACTCAACCCTAGTGTATCGTGTGAGTGTCACTTTAGTCACATTCGCGTTGCCACTTAGAACTATTAGATAAGATCGCTTTTATTGGCATAACAGGTTGAAAATACCTTCATAATTAAATAGTAAGTAAACTTCAATTAACTTTTGAACGCGAGCCGTAAATTTACGATCAATTAAATTTGTTCATAGAAACTAGAATAGTGTTTTGTGAAACACATTTAATTTATTTGTAGCATGCTGTATAAAACAGTTTATGTTGCGTAGAAATAACTAAATATAAAATATATTAGGTAACAATTTCAAATGAAACTATTTTATGACATATTTTGATATTCAAAAACATTTTTTAGTAGATGTGATGTTTTGAATAATATTAGTAACAATAGTGAATACCAGAGATCGTATTTCATATATTTTTTTTATCTTCATCTTTCTGATAATTTTACCAAATAACTAGAAACTTTGTTCTTTTTTTTTAGCTTCACGCTTATATCCCGCATAGCAGGGTAAACAGAAAGTAATTAGTGACAAGACACTTCATACTTCGCTTTCCACCGAATTCGAGACATTGCGAGTTAAGTGGTAACTCAACGCTGCATTTTGTCTTTTAACAGAGCGATAAAGTGAAAATAATATAAATATAATCACTCCCTCGAGTGGGGATCAAACCCACAACCGATCGCGTTTACAGTCAGACGCTGTCCCACTGCGCCACGACCGGCCTCAACTTAACTAGATATATTTTATCTGGCATATTCTGTATTACTCGAGGCATCTGATATAGAAACATTCTGGTCTGGTGAAGGATTTATTTCTCCCACCATCGAGAATAGGAGATGAAACCTAACACTGCATCTTGTCTTACACGACTAGGAACACTTAAATGTGTTTCAATATATTTCTTTCCGCTATTAGAAAGGATTTATACAAATTAATTTTAAAATCGCATTTGAAAGACTAAGCCAGTACATTGAATATGATTCAATTAAAATTATTAATAGGCATACCAATAGATATCCAAACAGTTTCTGCATTTTTTTCCAAAATATCTACAGTACATTCATATAAGAATTAATTTCGAATAACATAAATCAATTTAAAAAAAAACATATAAAAATTTGAACGCAGCTGAATTTCAACCCGCGCCTCTTGGAAACCGTCCAAGCGCTCTGACCGCGTGCGCCATGCGTTGAAATCTTATACGTTTTGTTACAACTTAACTTAACGGTAGTTCAGTTTCAATTTTTACAATAATTTTTTAGACTTAAGTGTGGAATAACAGTTTAAAAATAGTAAAATAACATTAAACTTATCATTACTACAAAACCGTAACCACTCAACAGCAATGTCTCAGATTCAGTGGAAAGCGAAGTACGGAGTGTCTTAACACTAGGTACTTTCTGTCTACCCTGCTATGCGGGATAAAAGCGTGAAGCTAAAAAAAATCCCAAGTAGGCGTTTATTGTTAACCTAGGCAATAACCAAGACATTATTCCATCTAGATATTCCATCTAGATATACCATTTATATTAACATGAAATATTGTATGAATGTGCTTTTTGCCTTACAGTATTAAGAAGTAAACAATACCTTTGTGTCCAAATTCCAACACTACCAATAAAAACATTGATAATAATTCCCACTCTACTTTACACCGACCCGAGTCCAAGACGATAAAGCTTTACGCATTAAAACTTTTTAAAATGTCATAAATAAAGTCGCTTAACGACTGAGACATGATCCGCTATTAATCACGAATTCTCTTTAATGCTACTTTTTATTACATGTAAATGAGCGGAGTGTGCACGAAGCCTTATGTGGGTGAGGTTCTTTACTCTATGCGGTAAGTAAGATATTTAGTTCATATAGGCAAATGATTGTATGTATTGATGTGTGATTGTATTGTATTATACATTTTTATGGTAGATGGTTGGCCATTCAAATCCATGAATAAAATTAAACTTATATTTAATTTTATATAAATATTATAAACATAATAAGTAAACTTATGATTCTTGTATAATATAAATAAGTGTATGAAAAAAATTTAATAAATGATAATACATATTCAATATTTTTGAAATAGCGTGAAAATATTTTTCACACCACGCCGGCTTTGCTTTTATCCCACATAGCAGGATAGACAGAAAGTACCTTGTGTCAAAACACTTCGTACTTTTCTTTCCATCAAAATCGAGACATTGCGTGTTGAGTAGTGTAACTCAACGCCGTACTTTGTCTAACCCTCGCTCTCGAGAAAGTGAAAGTGATTTTAAATATAATCATTCACGCGAGTAGGAATCAAACCTAGAACTGTCCGGCCTATTTATCCTTTTAAGCATTTTGCTATCACTTTAAAAGTCGTTCACATTGAGTTTACGCATCACGACAAATCGTATGGTCTAAACAAAACCAATAGAATGCTATAGTAATTAACAAGCTTGTACTATTTTTCAATAATTATGCACATATCAAAACACAGCCAGATTCGGTCGGAAGCTTTGGAAATTCTAAATTTACAACCAGCGAAATATAACAAGCAATTATAACGGCAGCTGTCTCGAAGTAAACGGCAAGAGTGATTCAAAATTGGCAATTATAATATTCCGTATAGTTAAAAGAAAATATCTTCACGCCTTTTACCGCATAGCAGAGTATGTAGAGAAAATTTAGTGACGTGACACTTTGTTTTCCAGCAAATTATAACATTCAAATATTTACTATTTTTATAATGTTATTCCACACTTACAATTAGAAAACATTATTGAAAAAACATATAATAAAACAGCAATCTCTCTTGTTAAACGGTTATTATAATAATCTTTAAATAGAAGAAATTTGTCAAAATCTTTCTACGGATATATATAACAACATAACTAAATTGCAACAAACGCATAAAAATTCGTCGAAATCGTCGCAGCTGTTAATAGAATGCATGGCCTAGCGGTCAGAGTGCTTGGACGGTATCCAAGAGGTGCGGGTTCAAATCTCGCTACATTCAAAATTTTTATACCTTTTTTTACAAAATCTGCACTTTTAAGTCCCTCACCTAATGATAGCCTAGATATTTTTAAAAGAATATTATTCAATTTCATAATTATATAATAAGACGAATACAGCACGGCGAGATACAAAACTAAACGAGATACAAAAAAAAACAGAAAAAAATGTAATATAATATAATTGTAAACTAAGAAGTCTTTCATACTTTCAAAAACTTCTCTTCAAACTTTACGTACTTACACGTTTTTCGGATTTCAGCACTGGGTCATCTATGTTTTTTTGTTCTTTTAGGAGTATTATCACTTTGGCTGGACAGGTTGTTTGAGTTTTGGAGGTCATCGCCTCAACTCAACCAATGGTGATTAACCATGGCGTTCAAACTCTGCTATCTACAATAAAATTACTATATTTTTTTTTGCCTCACGCCTTATCCCTTGCTTGATAGACACAAAGGAGGGAGCGCCAAACGCTAAAATCTCAGCATACCTCTTTCGCCTCTTCCACAGTCAATAGCCTCTTCATACACGCCCTGGAGGTCTTCATGCTTCTTACGTAACCTTCCTCCAGTATCTATGATACTGTGTTAATGAAGGTCCCACCGAAGTCTCCCCCGACATCTCGTACCACTTTATAAAAATATTAAATTATATTTCTAATTACTATAGATTATATTATTATACTAATCTATATCTTAATAAAAAGATAAAATAACACACAATTATTCAAATTGATTACATTTTTAAATTAAATAATCAAATAAAATATATCATGGACAGAGAACTGAGAATAGAGAATATATAACGCCCCGCTCTTTCCGTTAACCAAAGGAAACACCCTGAATAATGCATAATATAATATTATATTATATTTTATTACTTTTGGTACACATCATTACACACATTATATGTAAATAAAAAAAAACACATTCACACAAAATGAGTTTTAACACATGAAATTAAAAATCGTTAATTGAAAAGCAACTCATTAATATTTCGTCGCGGCATTGTTTTCTAACGATATGGCTTTTTTGAACAGGAAACGGATATTTGAAGTAAGATCAACACGACGGCCCGCTGTCACCGAGGCGGACCGCTGTTGTTGTTACCATTTTAAACATTTTTTTTGTTTTTGTTCAAGAACGCCTTCAAGATATTAAATTGTCAACGTGTTTATGGAAATATGAGATATTCACGTTCACGTGTTTCTTTAAATATTTTCTAAGAAATATAACGTAACAATTTAAAAAAATATATATATATATACTCGTCATTTTTTGACACTACGCTTTTTTCCCGCATAGCAGGGTAGATAGAAAGTATCTAGCGTCAAGACACTCGGCTTTCTAACGAATTCAAGCCATTGCGTGTTGAGTGGCGGAAGTCTTGCCAGAGCGAGGAAATGATAATAATTATTACCAATTACATAACATAAAACTCATGTGTTGAAGGACACATTGGGTTCATACTTTGAAAATCTTGTAATTTTATAATTTCACAGTATCCAAGCAAATTTTAAAGTAATTCAGACGTCAACAACGCGGGCAATGCCTTATCTTAAGATCCTACATTGATAGATATACTGGCACAGGTCAAGTTAATAAACGGAGTGCCTTGACACTAGGTTGTTTCTCTCTACAGATAATAGACTGAAGTGTCAAGACACTCTTTAAAGCGTTAGCTTCTTTTTTAATTGCTACTATTAACTATGAAAAGTGCGACTATAGTACAAAACTTCAGACAGCGGACAACGTAACTGGTTATAGCTGACAATTGACATATGGGTTACTTGGACAAAGCAATAAGGAAAAAACTTTCGAAATTCTTACGAAAATTGAAAAAAAAAGAATTTTACGTTTTTGTATCATAACATACTCATGCCAAGCCGGTCGTGGCAAAGAGGTACAGCGTCTGACTGTAATCGCGATCGGCTGTGGGTTTGATTCCCACTCGGGGGAATGATTAAATTTATTAATTCATTATTTCCTCGCTCTGATAAGACAAAGAGTAGCGCCAAGTTTCGCCAATCAACACGCAATGTCTCGAACTTGATGAAAAGCGGAGTACGGAGGGTCTTGACACTAGGTACTCACTGTCTACCTTGCTGTGCGGTATAAAAGCGTAACGCTAAAAAAATCTACTTATTTTCGCAAAAAATAAGAGATATCAACCGTATTAAAAAAGCCCTGTACACATCACTAGTAAAGCAAAATAAAAACATTTTACTGATAGACATCAATAAGAAGAAATTACGTACCAACTAAAAACCTATAAAGCGGAGACGAGGGACAAGTCATAAATGGACGTATAAATAAATACATATAAATACATATAAATCTGGTTATTTATGCTTTGAGAGGCGATGGGCGTTTAATGACGTTGGAACAGACGGACGGATTATTGTTAGTGACAAATAAAACATGTTCTAGAAGTCATGTCTGTTGATATATATATATATATATATATATATATATATATATATATATATATATATTTATATATATATATATATATATATATATTGTAATTATATTGTATTTTTTTGGTTTATGTTAAGACATGCGGTGAAACGTTACGCTTCACGCTTTATATCCCAAATAGACAGGAAGTACGTAGGTAAGTTATGTAAGAACACTCTGTACTCAGTTTTCGGCCGAATTCGGGATGTTGCATTTTGAGTCACGGAACTCAACGCCGCATTTTTCTTGCTTTACCGAGGAAATGAAAATATATAAAATAGAATCATTTCCCCGAACGGATTATGAAATCCACAACCGATCGTGTTTACAGACCGGCCTCAATTTTCGTTTTTTTAATAATTTATTACAAGAATACATACATACATATATATATATATATATATATATATATATATATATATATATATACCTCCTAAACAAAAAACAAATCTAAATATCCATCAAGTGCAAGTACGAAGGTACGCACAAAGCGCGGCGTTGCATACTTAACATACAATGTCTAAAATTTAGACGGAAAGTGGAGAGAGAAGTGTCTTGACACTAAACTTTCTCTCTATTCTAAAAAATATCGATATTTATACCAAAATTATATACTAGTTAAATAAATTCATCCACAAGTACAGTCGCGGGTAAGTTTTAGTGTTTTATTGGTTATAAAGTGATTCAAGCATGCTTCGAATGGGCTTGTATTTTATGTACAATGTTTAAATAATTAAATTTATACTTTAATTCCAACGTATAGAATCCATTTTCATTTGGCATAGCTTTATTGCCATAATAAAAATTTAATTAGTTAATTTTTTAACTATCAGTCTAATTTTTTATTGGCATTTTTATTCATAGTTTAGACTTACACTAAATTTTACACGTATTAATACAAAATTAATATATTTTTTTGTTTTATTATAAAATAACAATATTGTTGAGATTTTAAGATGTTTGTAACAATCCACACTAAATATATTGACGTAAGCAGTCATAATCTGAACTAAATTAAATACTAAACTAACTATAAATTAAAATACTTTGGATTTTCGCGTTTTTTAAACATTTCAAATGAAATTATTCTAAACGGATTAATTAAACTGAGTGACTATTTGTGATCATGAACGTGTGTAAAGTGTTCGAAACCTGTTTTCAAAAATGTATTTTTAATTACCAAAATATACGCGATTAATCCGTTTAAAATTGTTTAATTTATTGCCAATTGGCCCAGTCTATTTTAAAGGTATCATTGTCACTATATTACTTCATTATAATATTTTTTAACAATTTAAAAAAAAAGAGAAAGTGCCGCTGGATAGTTTCTTCCGCCAGTTGTTCTCAGGTCTGAGGCATTAGCTTTAGTGAGCTGCTGGTAAATTATTTGGCGTTCAGAAATGAAGCATGTGACTTTTTACTTTGAATAAAATTATCTGACTTTGACTTTGAACCTGCGACAACCTCTGTACTCAAGCCAAACTAACCTACTACCCATCTACCGTTTATGTGATTTATAGTACTAAAAAACACACAATAGCCTGGTCTGCCTCATTAAGGCAGGTATCCAGGTATATCCGGTATGGAGCACCACAATAGTTATATTTAAATATTTTAGTAATAAATGGAGTCTTGATTACCAAATAAAAAAACAGAACTATACATGTGAAGAAATGATCTACGAGCATGTCGGCATTAATAAAGACTGATAGAACCGGTAGCCGAGAAGGATTAGGATTCGATTCTTTTATGACCTTTGACTGTAATGCGTTGGAATTATAAAATTATGAATGAAATAAAGGATAGTTGGAGACAACCTAGTGTCAAGACACTCCAGTGACTGCTTTTCGGTGAAAATCTAGACATTGCGAGTTGAGTAGCATGTACATGTTTTATCTCGTAAATATAATAAGAACGGAGAGAATCTAAAATCTACATATATAAGTAGCGGTATATATCAACAGAGCTACGGAAAACGGAGACTTGTGTATTATGATTTTAATTTCTCTCCGCTTGTTTTACAATGTGTAAAAATTATAGTTTAACAATTATAATAATAAATGATCTCAACGTCATTACCTCGCGTCTCCTCCGCGCCGTCCGCCGTGTAACCTGATAGTGTTTGTGTAGGCTGAAAGCTCCAGAAATGCTTTATTTAGGTAAAAAGCTTATACAGGCTGTTTCGCATTCAACTTGTATATCTTTAATATATCTAGGCTTAGATTTCAGAATCTTTAGGCTGGCGTTTTGGACGTTATATAAATAAAACATATAGGTGTAAATTAATATGTTATTATTATTATTATTTTTTAGATTCACACTTTTATCCCTCATAGCCGGGTAGACAGAAAGCACCTAGTGTCAAGAATTGCGAATTTACGTGGTGATTGGTGGAACTCAACGCCACACTTTGTCTTACCAGAACGAGGATGTGTAAAAAATTTAAATATAATCACTCCCCCGGGCGGGGATACAACCCGCAACTGATCGTGTTTACAGTGAGACGCTAACTGAACTACGACCGGCCTCAATTATTAGTAGAAAATATAATTTTTATTGTATTGTTCGTTGTTACAAGTTTTTGTTCCTTGGCGCGATGGCTTGCTTGTTAGAACATTATTATTAAAAAGAAACACAAAAACACAAGAAATGATAAAATCTATATTTATATTACCTACGTCGTTGTATTACATTGTACAGTTGCGATAAATCTTACTTGCCTTTAGGTTATGAGTTCAAATTCCACACCAGGAAATCTATCGTATTAATTTAGTTCAGTTTTCTTTAAAAATAATTCAGTGTTAAGCTCCATTACCCTTATATGAATTACCATATGAAAATGGTTAAAGGTATTTTATATACACAGTAGAGTATATTAAAATAGACTTTAATCGGTCATCGTGACGCAGTGGAACAGCATCTGACTGTTAACGCGATTCATAGTTGGTTCGAATCCCACTTGGGGAATGATTATACTTAAAAGTTATTTCATATCAGCACACTATGTTACGAATTCGGAATATTTATACAATAATGTACAATTTTTTAAAAGATTGAAAGGTATTAAACGAAATCCATTTACAGTAGAAGAGTAGATAATTTAAAAGTCAAAAACACGTTTTTATATGGACACCAATTAACAATAATATAACCATAAAAGGCTGCAACCCACAAACCCACCCTATAGCCGGGCAGCGCGCACGCATTCAACTATTTTTTCTGCGTACCTGCAACTTCCTTCCTATCCATTACTATGAATGAAATTCCACAGCTTTGACAGTTAAATGGATCTGACACCTTTAGAAAATAACCAAACCGTTTGCGCCATACGATTTGAGTTGAAAATCGTGTGTCAAATGAACATGGTGTGACGTTACAAACTTTATAATGCACTCAAATACAACTTATTATTGTAATAATAAGGTTTAATTTCAATTGTTTTTCAATTAAATTAGTTTATTTTTCTAGTGTTGCTCTCGGTGATCGGTGCCACGCTGTCTGGGATGACGCTTTTTTTTTGTGGGATTTTTTGCCCCCAAAATATATCCAATTTGCCTAATGATACTTGCTGACACGTCGACTCCCGGCTCGCGGTGTTTGAACGCTCTAGTGCTTTTGACGTTTGTCTTTAATTTCTTTGTTATTTTCTTAAGAGATTAATTTATAATTGTGTTTGACGTGAAAATTAAATTTTATTTAAATAGTTTTGTTAATTTGTTAGGAAATGTTTCGGTTAATTATACATTTACTTCTACTAACAGTACTAGATCGGTCGCTTGGCAGTTGGATAACGTCTGACTGACACGATCGGTTATAGGTTCGATTCCCACTCGAAGGGATTATATTTAAATTATTTTCATTTTTTCCCTCTGGTAAGACAAAACGCGGCATTGAGTTCCGCGACTGCACAACAATGCAAAGCAATGTCTCGGCCCTGTTTTTGCGGAAAGCAGAGTATGGAGTGTCTAAATACAAGGTAATTCCAGTCTAACCTTCCATGCAAGATAAAGCGTGAAGTAAAATATAATAGTATATAAAATATTTACTTTGCTCATTATAATTTATATATACAAGTATTGTAATAAACAAATTAAAGATATAAATAACAGTTAAATATATCGCTACTGTAGAAGCTATAAGAAACACGTTTAAATATTTTTTCGTGTATTGGCTATCCTTGCAAGGATGTCAAGTTTATGGGACAACAGTATTGTATTGGCAATTTTGTGTCAATTTCTAAAATTAAAGGTCGAGGTGTGTCGGAATAACGTTTCAAGGTCTATTGAAATAGAATAAAAATGACATTTTACATATTTCTTTCCTAAATTTTAAATATATACGTTACATTTTTTTGGTTTGTTTGTACAATACAATGTTATTATTTTTTAATACGGGTATGTATAAATTTATACAGATAATGTGGAAAAAAAAGAAAAAAGAGATGATCTAGAGTCAAGACTGTGTTGACTGTTTTCCGCCTGAAATCTGGACATGACTTGGACTTGTTAATACAACTCAAAAAATATATTATAAGTATTTTTTTAAACTCAATAGGCGTAGGTTAGGGCGTGTAATTGAAATTAAAATTACATCGTGGTTTATCTTAACGTTTCTTATAACAAAGAGGGAATAAAGATCATGGAGACGTATCACCGTATACCATAATCAATAACCGTTATTTTCCAACTTTTAGGGTTTTTTTTTTCTTATTATTTTTTTAGCTTCACGCTTTTATCCCGCATAGCAGGGTAGACGGAAAGTACCTAGTGTCAACACACTCCGTACTTCGCTTTCCACCGAAGTCGAGACATTGCGTGTTGAGTGGCGGAACTCAACGCCGCACTTTGTTTTTACCAGAGCGAGGAAGTGAAAATAATTTAAATATAATCACTCTCCCACTCACAGTCAGACGCTGTCACACTGAGCCACGACCGGTCTCATAAATGACCGATATTTATCAAAACCGATTATATCAAAATCAAACTCGCTATCACGAGACATAGCCAGATGCCTCCCAACTGCACTATGACGTCACCTATTATACCTCCTTCATTATACCTTAAAATCTCCATAGTGCCGCTCAAAACACGTAATGTGACAGAAAAACGTTTACGCGACATTTAAACAACTAGCATCAATAGAGTTTACTCTATACATAGAAAAAACTTGACTTATAAACGTAACGTTTCCGGTTCGATGCATTGTTGGTTGACTTCAAAGCTTTATTGTACTTAAAGGAAATAGTGTACAACTTGCTATGAAAAGCTTTCAGAATTATTCTTCCTACAATTTTGAGCCCTAGTTAAATACATTTGGGTGTTAAAATCGTGTGTTATAATTACTTTACTGTATATTGTGTTGAAAAAAAAATTGTCAATAGTATCCCATTATTGGGTTAACATTTAATATCTTCAAGTGAATAGATCTCGATTTCTATTAGTATTGTGCTCAGGATTAATTCTATTTAGTGACATGTTTAATTTTATGGCCATTCAGAGTTGTAGGGATTTGTCGAAACTAATTTTGGTGTTTCGAGTAAATCTGATATACGATATTGTATTATATTTTTTTTCTCTGCCAAATACATCGAATGACGTCTCGATGTATGATTGTTGTCAGATAATTGTAATAATGTTATTGATATTATATATTTATAATTGAAAAAATAATTTTTTTTCTTTTATATTCATTCACCTTTTTTTTAGATTTTTCGAGTAATGTTAAAAGATATTTTTTAGGCCAATTTTATAATTAACTAGGCCAAGGAAAATATCATCACAATGAAGGTTATATCAAGAAATAATAATAGAAGTGGGTAGGTAAGTGGCCGGTCGTGGCGCAGTGGGACAATGTCTCAATAAAGGCAATCGGTTGTGGGTTTGATTCCTGCTCGGCGAAGTGATTATATTTAAATTATTTACACTTCCTTGCTATGGTGATAAAGTGCAGCGGTGAGTTCTACCACTATAACTCGCAATGTCTCGTATTCAGTGGCAATCGAAGTGCGGAGTACATTGACACTAGGCACTTTCTGTATAACCTGCTATGCGTGAAGATAAAAAAATAGAGGGTAAAGGTTCATATCTTAAAAATATTTATCTATATACTTTTAGTTATGTTTCAAGTTATTCCTATTTTTTTTAACTTCATGTTTTATCTCGCATATCAGGGTACTCAGAGACAACCTAGTGTCAAGACACTGCTTGGACTGCTTTTCGTCCGAAACCGTTAATGTTTATTAATAAATACAACGCCACACTTTGTTATATATAAATGGAAATAAATTTTCAAAAATAATCATTCCCCTTAGTGGGAATCCAACCCACAATCAACTTACAGTCAGGCGTTGCCACAGCCGATAGCCGCAGATAGTGTATAATGGTTACAAGATACATTTCTAGTTTAGTCAATCAAAATCTGACGTTGACTTCCATTCTTAACATGTCATATCTTTAACTGATTGAAAAGTAAGAAACGGAGAATCATGTCATGACACTTTGTTCTACGTATATGTCTGGCCAGCCTGCCATATACATATATGACATACGTAAACATACAAAAAATTGTGTTATTTTTTCTATATAAGTGTGTATATACAAAGTTAATTAATCTAGATTTATGCAGTTGTTATATGCATCATTGACATAAAGTGTAAAGTCATTATGATAACGAACAGGTAGCTGAGGCGGTCGCGGCAAAGGCAGGAGCCTGATAAATGAGCCCCCATTGTCAGCTACTGGTGTTTGGTGAGTGTGGAATAGTTGTTTTGGATTGTGTTCCGTACGTTCATTAACTTTTATATTTTAATTTTGATCAATTTTTGAATATTTTTTTAGGCTTTTATACAAGTATTTTACAGATTTTCATAGTAAAAAACCTAGTATCAAGACACTCTTCGTCTTAGGCCGAATTCGATACGTTCCTTGTTGAGTGGTGGAACTCAACGCCGCGCTTGATCTTACCCGAGCGACGAAATAAAAACAATTGTGAGAATCGAACTCACAATCGATAGCGTTTACAGTCAGACGCTGTCACACTGCGCCACGACCGGTTGCTGTCATACAAAATGTTAATTATCCACATAAAATTCTATTATGTATATAAATAAAAAACGCATTGATAGGTTTTTTTACGTGCCTATTACTTAGATATATAGAAGGCTTATTTATTTGCATTTCGGGTTAGCGTAGAATGAAATCCAAATATAGTTCCAAAACCTAAAGCGACAACCACTTGGTGTATGACGCTTGTGTCTTACTCAAATCAAAGTATATATATTCAAGAGTTAATTGTTTTGGCAAGTGGCTTAGAGTAAAGATAATATTAAATACAGATATAAATACATATAAATGTATTATTGACAGTTTATAAATGAAATTTATTGCCATTTAACCTCTTTGTCAATATAAAACCCGGTGTTGATTTTAACGGAATGTTTAGATTATCTATCACTATCCTGTTAAGCGGGATAAAGCGTGAAGCTGTTGTTTTTTTATAGCAAAAACGTTGAGTGTCTTGACACTTAGTTTTCTCTCACTGTCCTACCATGTATAAATAGTGAACAATACATTATAGAAAATAATGAGAAAAGGGTAGTTAAATAATTAAAAGCAATTCTAACTGGGAGGGAGAAGGAGGGGAATGGTTATTCCATTTCCCTCTCAAACCAAACGAACTCCATATAAAAATAAAAGACATACGTTAGTGCGAGGTCGCGCGTCGGTGTGTTCATGTTAAAAGTAGGTTATTGATGCCGCCATATTATATCATACTGTACAAACTTATGTGGTGTAGTTGGTAGGTTTTTTGTTAGCTCCTCTCATTTTATATTGCCCTGGTATTTTGATGTGCTCGGCACCAGGATGTATTTAAATGTTAAAAGGTCTTTGCAATACATACGAGTGTTGAGAAATATTTATATTTCTTTAAATTTTTGATAGAGTTTATGATTGTTTTCTTTTACAAATTAATATTTTACCCAGTTATCATAAGCGCGGCTTTAAGTTAGTCTTCTAAATATATTGTTGGGTTCTTTCCCTGTGAGGGGCTGGGGTAGATTATAAATAGCGGAGGGCCGCTGCTGCGCAGCGGAAGAGGCGGGTGTCTTAGTTGTATGGTGGAAGTAGTAAATTATAGAAAAAATAACAATAACAATAACAATAATAAATATATATATATATATATATATATATATATATATATATATATATATATATATATATATATATATATATATATATATATATTAGCACTTTGCATTTATTCTTCTATACTATAACTGTACCAAATTTCATACTCTGCAATTCGCGTCATTTTCGTAGAAAGGCATTTAAAGTTTTTGCTTCACGTATTAGTATAATTATAAATAATTTACATACATTGTACAAACAATACGAGGCTATGTTACCATAAAAATATTATGGGTTTTAAAATAGAAATCCCATAGAATAATACCAACCAACACGCTTAAATTAACCATAACGCACAAAACAAATATTTTTATTGTGTAAAAATAGCGCTTCGTGACAAATAAGTCAATAAGAAGCGCTCGCGCTCGAGTAACGTCCTCTTTAATCTTTAGATACAGTTTACATGGCGATGGTAGCGGTTTATTTTTATCCAATGTAGAAAGAATAAGTAACATTATATTTAATTATTTTCATGTCTTTACCATAGTAAAACAAAGCGCGGCGTTAAACTCCGCCGCTTTACAGGTAAACAACATAGTGTCTTGACACTAGATGTATTTAACCTACTCTGCTATATGGAAGGAACAGTGCATCCTAATAATATATGTAGTAACAAGTTAATGGTTATTTTTTGAAATAGCGATTGGTTGTGGGTTCGATTCCCATTCGTAAGATAGAAAATATAGTTTATTATCATTTCTCCGTTCTGGCTGGATAAAGCAGGACGTTGAGTTACCTACTCAACACGCAATGTCTTTATATCGCACAGCTGAAAGTCAACGGAGTGTCTTGACATTGGGTTCTCTCTGACTACCCTGCTATGCGGGATCGCGCGTGAAGCTGCATATATATGTAGTGTATAGAGACTATAGAGAGGGAGTTCCTCTAGTTTCAAGCGAGCCTGGTACAACTCTCTTACTTATTTGATACACTTATTTTATATATAAGCAGTTAACGGAGTGTCTTGACATTATGTAAGTCCAGCTCTACACAAAAGCACTCAATAGTATAAACTAAACAAATATATTTATTTAATATGTTTTTATTGATATAATCCGCTATAATTTACGTTGATAAGCAGATCAGCGCCGCCGTACATTATCATTTGATACTTTAACTCTTTTTATTTTGATGCATAAATTCAAACCATATTGTTGAAATGGAATATTATAAAATTATTATATATATATATATATTGTATTTTGTATGTATTTTATTATATTTTAAAGTGTCATTTATAAAGGTTTAAAAAATCTAAAGAAGTCATACGAGGTCTTGGAGTTCTCTACGTTAGGGTTGCAGGTTCAAATCCGTATGTATAGCGTGTTATGAAAATATATACAAATATAATTATGTTTTTTTTTACCTCAATCACTCATAAATATAGCTGTATACAACAGGTAGGCATTATATTTGTTATTAAAGTCAATAGTATATCAATAAAATTATTGGCTGAACGTGGCGCGGTGTGACAGCGTCTGAGTGACTGTAAACGCGATCGGTTGTGGGTTCGATCCCCACTTGGGGGAGTGCTTAAATTATTTTCACTTCCTTGCTCGGCTAAAGACAAAGAGCGACGTTGAATTTCACCACACGCACAATATCTAGAATTGAGTGAAAAGCGAAGTACGGAGTGTCTTCACACTAGGTACTTTCTGTCTACCCTGCTATTCGGGATAAAAAAAATATTTGACTCCTATTCTGTTCAAACAAATCAAATTAATTATATTTAACTTTCAGAAAACAAAAAAAATCAGCTTCTTACTTTATCCTGCACGGCAAAGCATTCAAAGAGAACCTAGTCTCTAGTGTCTTGACACTAGGCTCTCTTTGACTACCTTTTGAGTTCGAGTGCGTCACGTCTCAGTCGATATAACGCGTGTATAGTGATGTAATTAATGGAGTATATGAAAATTATTTGAAACAATAATTCTTATCTATGGAACTATTGCCATAAATGTGTATCAAACCCACGACCAATTGCGTTCAGAATCAGACTTAAATAAAAAGCCTTTAAATTTAAAATACGTAAACGTTTACCTTTAAAAAATAATTAAAATTATCAAAGCGTACATAACACAATCGCATTAACAAAATAAACAACTAATAACACACTCAACGAGCGTAAACGCTAAATATTCCCATTTTTTTGCTACAATTCGTCCCCAACATCTGTCGGGTCGTGGATTCGATTTACGCATTCAATGTACATTGGGTCAAATTGTGCGACAAATGACTGCGTATAATGTATGAACATCTGTAAGTAAAGGTGTCCGTTAACTTGACGACTGAGCCGTGAATTACGGGCTTTATCGCTTCGTAATGCACTATACGATTTACGATATCTACTAATATTTTTGCTTTATCCCGCATAGCAGACAAAGTACCTAGTGTCAAGACACTCCGTACTTCGCTTTCCGTCGTATTCGAAGTAGTGCGTGTTAGGTGGCAGGACTCAACGCCGCACTTTGTCTTTGTGGTAATTGAAAAGTATTTAAATATAATCGCTCCCCCGAGTGACAATTGAACCCACGAGGCTGTAACACTGCACCAGGACCAGCCTCAATATAAAATACAGTTTTAAACGTTTTAAAGTTAGTATAGGACAAGATAATGTGGGGGTATATTCCCCCCCCCCCTTCAGATATTTTAAGTTTGAATTTTGAAGTTTGAAATTTTAAAAGTCATTCTGTTATACGCGATATATATGTTAGCTTAATTTATAAATAGGTAACGTTGAGTATTATTGCTAATTAAAGTAATTAAGGGGTCAGTTATATTTAAAGGAATTCGTTTGAATAATATTATTTTAAAACATCTACCCTCAGTTTTAGCTATGATTTGCATGCCTGTATTCGATGCCAATATAAGTCGGCAATTACAGCCCCGGGTTTCTTTTACTCGCGGACGCTCAGATCGAGGTTGTGTTCGCTATCTATTTTGCTAATCCTGACGTTATTATTATAATTTCAATATATTTCAGATATATTTTAAAGGAGATAATGCATTAATATGTTTTCTGTAACGAATTCTCGTTATATATATTCATATATATACGTTGCGAGCAATTCAATTTTGACTCTATTTTTACTGCATATTTTGTTTCAAAATTTGTACATGTGTCCGGATTGGATGACAACACAATATTCTAATAGCTTCATCCTAATATCTGAATGTTAAATATATAATCAAAAAATTTTTTTAACTAATTTCATTAAACGCAGTGGTGAAGTGTGGACGATATATGCTATATAATTGGGGTTCGAATCTATGGAATAAATCTGATTTTATTTTAGAAACTTGAATAAAAAATACAAAGAGTGTCTTTAAGTTATTACAAATGAATATTAAATATGTAAATAGTATGATAAAATTATATTTATAATTAAATTTTAGAATGGAGAGAGAAACTTGGCAGTGTAAAAGAAACCAGTTGTTATTGGATGCTATTAAGATACCTGATCTTTTGTATCTCAAATTGTTGTACTGGCAGTGGTTGAGAGTAACAGTGAGTAGAAATAATGGGTAAAAGAGAAACAGACGACGAAAAAATATTAATTACTCTGGGAAATGAATGAGATAGACAGACAAAATGGCATGCACTTTGACAGTAATTAAGTAATAAGAATAAAAAAAACCACTTAATTTCGCTTCGATAAGAAAAAAGGCGGCGTTGAGTTCCGCTACATATACTATATTTGCCGCGGCTTTAACTCGATTGCATCAAATCCGCAATTCTTTGAGTAGACATTCTTTTAGAGACAGTTTCAGGCTATATACCCACAAACGAATTTATAGTTAGACGCTGTCCCACCGAGAAACGACCGGCCTATCTTTATCTAAAATATATGACATTGATTTTGCAAATTGACAGAAACGCTAAAGCATGAGGTAGTATAAAAAATATACTAAAACCAATTATATAGTTAATTGTAATTTAAAATCTCAACTCAATAATAAAGCCGAGCCAGTAATAATTACACACTTAGGGTAATGTTTCGAACCCTTGTCCTCGTCGGGGCTTGTTTACGCGACGTAAGGGCGGGCGGGCGGCCGAGGTTGATTGCACTCCTAAATTATATGGCCACCTAATGAACGGCTATTTGCTGTTTTATTAGACGATTAGGATTTTATTTTTGCTTTGTATTTATTTGGGCAGTTAGTGGTACCAGGAAGTAATTTATAGTACAATTCTATAGTGGTCATTTTTTATATTGAGTAAAAAAAACTAAATAAAATTTTAGGCAACATTTTAGAAAAAACGTATCCAAGAGGCGCGGGTTCGAATCCCGCTGCGTTTAAATTTTTATACGTTTTTTCTAAAATGTTTTCTAATCCTAAGTGTGGAATAACACTTTAAAAATAGTAAATATTGAAATAAAATAGCAATCTCTCTTGTTAAACGATTATTTCTTAATAATCTTTAAGTAGTAGAAATTTGTAAAAATCTCTCTACAGAGATGCTAACAACATAAATAAATTGTAACAAAACGTATAAGAATTTCGACGCAGCTGGTAGTAGAACGCATGGCTTAGCGGTCAGAGCGCTTGGACGGTATCCAAGAGGCGCGGGTTCGAATCCCGCTGCGTTCAAATTTTTATACGTTTTTTCAAAAATGTTTTCTAATCCTAAGTGTGGAATAACACTTTAAAAATAGAAAATATTAAAATTTTAGGCACATAGAGCCAACTCGGCTGGCATAGCTTCAATAAGGAAGTGCACATAATAATACGTCTTGTTTGGGCAGCATTCAGGAGTCAACGTCGTATATTTGAATCGTCTATCCTACAGTGCCTAGAAACTAGAGTTTTTAATCAGTGCATTCTACCTGTAATGACCTACGGAGCCCAAACGTGGACAGGGGACCCTCACCGTTGGGTTGATCCACTAATTAAAGGTCACTCAGCTATGGAATACAAAATGCTTGGAGTTTCTCTGGTCGACGGAATTCGTAATGATATCATTCGCCAGAGAACCAAAGTTGCACGACATTGCGCGTAGGATCAGCACGCTGCAGTGGAATTAACGACGGTCGATAGGGCGCCCTGCAGCACGATGGACAGACGACTTGAAGAAGGTGGCGGGCAACGGATAGATGCGCGTTACGCAAGACCAGGATGCTTGGCGCTCTATGAGGGAGGCCTGCGTAGAGCAGTGGATGGCGATAAGCTGAAAAAAAAGTAAGAGATGACTTTACAGTATAAAACAATTGCTATCGGAACTTTGAGTTGTTCGGTATGGACAACGTAGTATCGTTCTGCCAATTGCATATATATATTTTTAACTTCACGCTTTTTATCACGCACAGCAGGGTGGACAGAAAATACCTAGTGTCAAAATACTCTATACTTCGCTTTCCACCGCATTCGAGACATTGTGTGTTGAGCTCAACGCCGCACTTTGTCATACCAGAGCTAGGAAGTGAAAATAATATAAATACGCTGTCCCACTGCGACACAACTGGCTTCACGAGTAATAATTAAATAATATTTCGTGTTAAAATTACTTACTAATGATTATATTATTAGAAATAGCCGAATTAAAAATAAATTTTAGTTAGCGAAAACACGACAATATTCACAAATTGCCTAAGCAGGACATACTAAAGCCTGATGACATTGTTGATCTTTTTGACGCTTCTGAGCACTACAGAGGAAATTGAAATGAATGTATTTATTTCGTGCGTGGTTGTGGACGTCGCCACCAACGTAGCAGCCGAGTTAGCATAGTGGGTGATGCCCACAATTATAAACAGTAACGAGGGATCACGTCCTCGTGTGATGTCCAGCAATAACTCCAATAATGAGAAAATTGTAGTAACCGTCTCTTCTGTAGATGTACATATATATATATATATATATATATATATATATATATATATATATATATATATATAGGGTTTCCCAATAAGAACAATATGTTTCGAAATTGAAATAAAACATGTAATATATGTTCGAATTTTGTGTTCAATGGCTTTATTTGATAGAAAATTTTATGTTTTTTATGATTTAAATAAAATATCGTTCAAATGACCGCCACAACTTTTTTTGCACTGGTGAATACGATCGGTCCAATTTTCGATGACTCGGTGCAGCATTTCGTTTACATTACCTTGTCCTATACTAATTTTAAAACGTTTAAAAATGTATTATATATTGAAGCCGGTCGTGGCGCAGTGTGACAGCGTCTGACTGTACACGAGACCGGTTGTGGGTTCGATCTCCACACATGGGAGATTATATTTAAATTATTTTCACTTCCTCGCTCTGGTAAAGGCAAAGTGCGGTGTTGAGTTCCACCACTCAACACCCAATGTCTCGACTTCGGTGGAAAGCGAAGTACGGAGTGTCTTGACACTGGGTACTTTCTGTCTACTCTGCTAAAGGCGTGAAGCTTACAAAAAATGTATTACATAATTACACGCTTATTAATCTATTCACGATAACTCAAGCTGTACCCTTCCTTTTTTATAACACACTCAAAATAAAAAAAATAACGAAATAACATTGAAAATATTCAAATTAAGGTCCAGATCTAGACATTGTAATCAATTTAGGAATCTAGAAATATTGAGTGCGGGTGCTAGGGGGTGGTGCTAGGGGGTGGTTCCAGGGGTGAGTAATCAGCAATTTAAAATTGGGACTAATCCTACGCCCGTCGTAATCGTGGCGATCACTCTTCAGGTCTCCTGTACCTATAGAGAGCTCTTACACACTAAACGCAAATCTTAAGGCTATTTTTTATATTCACGTTATATTCGCCATAGCAAGGCAGGTCATAGAAAACTTAGTTTTAAAGATACCGCGTTATCTGATTTCTGCTTAAATTCTAGACCTAATGTGTTTAATTATTTTTAGCTTCACACTTCTATCTCGCATAGCAGGGTATACTGAAAGTACCTAATGTCAAGACATTCTGTACTTCGCTTTTCACCGAATTCAAGACATTGCATTGAGTGGTGGAACTCAACGCCGCGCGTTGTCTTACCAGGGCGAGGAAGTGAAAATAATTTAAATATCACTTCCCCGAGCGGGAATCGAATCCACAACCGATGGCGTTAACAGTTAGACGCCACGACCGGCTTCAATTATCAACAATATATTTTTCATAATATCTATATTATATTTCAATGGAGGTATCCAGATTTGAATTCGTATCTCTAAGAATTAATGTGTAATAGTTAAATTCATATAGGCTAGTTAAGAAGTGCAGGCAAAATTTATAATATGTTTGCTAGTATGAATGTATATAAGTGTTTTTTTTAATAATTTTATAAATGTAAATTAGTTAGTTACAATATTTTATATCCTAGTATTTTTTTGAATATTTGAAATTGGTACGAAAGACATAATTTCTCCTGAATTAAACCACTGTATTACATACGTAAAGCTAAAAAGAAATTTTTGGTTGGTGTGATTTTTCTGTAAATATATAAAGTTCAAATAATGTCAACATCCGGTTAAAATAATTTTGCATAAAATGGTAAATATGGGAATTAAAATATTTGATATTTACTTACTAATTACTTTTGACAAATGAAACTTCTTAATATATAGATAGATTAATATAACTATTTCTTATATCAACAGACAAACGAATGCCACCTCACTTCTGACCACAGAATACTACTGTAAAGTGTTCAAAACGCCGAGTTTTCAAAAATGTATTTTCGAATACCAAAATATACGCGATTAATCCCGTTTAAAATAGTTTCATTAATAAATATACGAATAATTTAAAAAAATATATTTAAATAATCATAAAAAATTAAAATATTATAAAAAAAAAAACAAAAAAGTCGCAAATGTGCGCAACTCCGCCAAGGTGTTTGTTTAGCGCGGGACAAATCGACACGTCACTCACAGCCGTCCCGCTCGCACGCTGCCGTTTGCCTATCGCCGTCCCGCTCTCACTAAATAAGGAATAACAAACATAATCCGCGAATAACGCCGATCCCGGATTACTCATCTGTTGAGATTTGCCCAAATTGTGCGAGTGATAGCTGAAAATTGATATTAATTTATTTTATTACACGCCATTTTGCTTAAATGCGCTTTATTTATATGTTAGACGAGCTGTGCCCGCTACTTCGTCCGGAATTTAAAATCTCTAGATCTTTATATTATAATTCTTAAAAAAACCCCCTTATTCCTTATTATATCAGCCATTTGCCAGTGAGAGTTTCGTCAAAATTGGCACAGCCGTTCCAGAAATTTTGTCGAAACAAACAGACGGATGAATTTAGTTAAAAACCGATTATTTTATCGATTACGCTTAAAAGTCAACTTATTCAGAGAGAACCTTAGTATAGTTCGTTCTCCATTTTACACCCATTTTTTTTGAAATTTCAACAAGCAAAGTACGGAGAGTCTTGACACTAGGTGCTTTCTGTCTACTCTGCTATGCGGAATAAAAGCGTGAAGCTAAAAAAAACCGAGCTGAACTCCGTACATTGTCTTTTTTATTTGTATAATTGTACGGAATGACAACTAAATGTAAAACCAGTTGTCTTTACAGTCAAATGCACTGGCAGTTCCAAGCCAAGTTCCAGCTTAATATACTTATTTAACAAGCAAGTCATCTAACTTCATCGGAAATCTGGCACTGTACCTTAGCCAGCTTACCCTGACCGCAGGACAGAAAGCAGACACAAGGACAAGGTGTAAGAATGCAGTGCTGAAGAATAGGAGGATGTGCAAATTCACTGACCATGGCGACCTGGAGCGAGCGAAGTGGAAGAGATAATTAGAAGGTACCTCGCGCTTTAAATTATAATTAATTTACTTGTTAAAAATACTGTTTGTTAACTTTATTTACTTTTAATATTGAGACAGTGGGTACATTCATTTTCTTGCCCTGGAAACCCAAAGTGCGGCGTTGTGTTCCACCACTCAACAAGCGATGTGTCGATTTTGAATGGAAAGCGTGAAGCTGATAAAAAAATATTTGAAAGATAACTAAGTAAAAAATGCCGATCGTATTGGAAAGATGAAGTAAACCAAAGGTGAAGGAAACAATCGCATAGATTGCTAAGACATTCAAAGTAACATAGAAAAATGTTTTTGTTCTATAATTTTTTTAATACCAATAAAAAACTTTTTGTTTTATGGTAAATATTGATGCAATGTGCTATTATGTGTTTAAATTATTAAAAACCAACCTAAATACGTAGAAGATATTCAAAAAGAAAAAAAAAACAATAGTTATTTTTTCTACATACATACATACATACATACATACATGATATTGATATTTGAAAACAATATTGCAAATTTAATATTAATAAGTTAACAATTAAAATTTTTATGAAATCAAGGTGAAAGTTATATATTCATTAATATAACTTAAATGTTTAGTGACTCTAAACACAAGCTCCATGAAACCCCTAATGATGTTAAAATTATAAGAAAACCTTGCAAAAATACATCAAATTGCATTTTATAATTTTATTTTGCTTGCAGACCCATCTAGCATTTACCAAGAGTACTACATATTCAATGTATAGGCGTACATGGCGCTTACAATAGTAGTCAATACATGGCGCTCTTAGTTTTATACTGACGTAGTACGATAGAAAAGTGGCAGATGGCACTTTACCAAGTTCTCAGTAGTGTATCTGAAAATATATCCCAATCGAAGGGTAAGCAACGCGTTGCCTTAGTAACGTGATAATATATAGAAGCGTGTAAAACAAAAGTGTTTAATTTATTTTAATTAGTTTAAAGTGAAACTATATATTTTCGAATACCAAAATATACGCGATTAATCCGATTAAAATAGTTTCATTTAAAATGTATAATAATCGTGAAAATTAAAGATCTTATTATAGTTTAAAGTGATTTTTACTGTATCATTTTAAAAAACAATTTGCAAATTTTATACGTTTTTCGTAACAAGGGTAAAAAATATTTTTATTTCATTTATTTATATCTCCTCATATGCCAAAGATCTGTTTTATAACTTTAAATAAAATGCTGCGTCAAGTTAATTGAAAACCACCTCATTCAACCAATCAATAGAATATCTCTGCCATTTTTACAAAAAATAATTAAATAATTGATTGCATTAAGATATTTCATAAAAGTATTGTAATTTAATATAAATTATATTTATTTTAGTGACATATCACTCGTTTTTACTTGCACAGTATTCAATGTATACATTTTTTTGTCTTTTTTTTATTTTTAAACAATTTTTTAGCTTCATGCTTTTTTTCCACATACCAGACAGATGGTACCTAGTGTCAAGATACTTCGTACTTCCTTTTTCACCGAAATCGAGATTTTGCATATTGAGTGGTGGAACTGAACGCCGCACTTTGTCTTACCAGAGCGAGAAACCAATCCTCCGAGTGGGAATCAAACCCCACACAGATCGCGTTATAGTCAGACGTTGTTACACTGCGCCACGACCAGCTTTAACTTATTATTATAATATAAAATATACTTTCACTCCGTGAAATAAAAGTCTTCAAATATGAAAAACTATTGTATTTCTCGTTTGTTCTAACACTATGATACGTAGGTACAGTAGGTACGTATCGAACCCCTACACTCTCAATAAATAATATACAATTCCACTTAGCCTATAGGTAGCAAATCATATTTACGAAATTATATTAGTAGAAAGCTTTCAAACGTTACACTAATTCGTTCGGGATTTAATTTTGTAACTTTTGGCTGATTTTTCAAATAATATATAATAATATATACTTAATAAAAGCAACTTCAGTCTTTATCCCGCATAACAGGATAGTATCAAGACACTCCGTTGACTGCTTCCGTCCTCAAATCGAGACATAGCGTGTTGGATGGCGAACTCTACGCAGCGCAGCATCTTTACGGAGCGGAGAAATGGAAATAAACTTTAATTATAATCAATTTTTCGAGTGGGAATCGAACCCACAATCAATAGTGCTTACAGTCAGTCAGGTCTTACTGAGTCACATAGGCAAAATTGTATATTTTCTAATTCTATGTAAAAAACATGTAGTATTAATATTTTAAAGCTATTATATCGCCTTTAAAAGCTGCAAAGAAATCATATATAACTAGGTATACTCTTAATTCTGTATAACAAAAATGTATTTCCTTTAGATACAACTTCCGTTTTCAAAATCAAAGCGCAAATATAAAAATAACCTGAAATCCTATGAAAAATCAGCCAATTTTTTTAAAAAAAATCTCTTTTTCTTCATACATATATATATATAGTATTAATAAAATGATATGTAATTTTGAGGCAACACTCATTCGGGTCTTACTGTAAATTAAATAGACTCAAACAACGAAAAGCTCATAATGTACTTACTTAGTTTGTAATTTAAAATTAGTAACTACTTGCAAAGTAGCCATATTGCACGTGTACTTTACAAAAACACTTTTAAAAAAGAGATTTTTGCTCTCATTAATTTGTATAACAGATCATAAATCTTTTAATTTAGTCATAAAATTAAGATATAAGTAATAATGGTTAGAGAGCTTGTATGTGCTATTTCCACAGATCATAGGTTCAATTCCCGCTGCACGTATGAAAGTTTTGTAAGTTATTTTAAAATTTATTATAATCGTTTAAAATATTATACTGTACATAATTGAAATACACGAATTTGAAAGTTATAAATATATATTTTTATGTGCAAAACAAACTCCAAATATTCAACATATAAAATTCAGGTAAAATGGCTTTAGAAGATATAAAATACTTCACTATTGAGGTTTTGATTCTAAAAACAATATTAATACTTATAGAAAAACAACAATTTTAAATTTCATTAACATAAAAAAATATATATATTGAACACAAAAAGCACGTGGAGTTAGCGAGTTAACGCACAAGAGACAAACATACATACAATTGTATGAAGCGAAGCTGTACTACGAGTTGTTCATAATTATTATTTATGTGATTTATATATATATATATATATATATATATATATATATATATATATATATATATATATATATATATATATATATATATATATAAACACCTTCAGTAAAGAAATACAACTTTATATACAAAGATAAGATAAAGATAAGCATTTTTTTATTGAAATAATATTTTTGTAAATCAATATTTATTTTTTTATTTAAATTGTAATTGTGTTCAACGCTTTGAGATTAGTTAGTCCTTGTTTTTCTAAGTACAAACACAAAACACACAAGAATTAAAAATACATAAACACTAATAAACATAACTACATGTAATAAATATATACAATTACGCAGTCAATTTTTGGATATGGATAGATATCCATTAGAAAGAAATAAAAGATATTATACAGATGTTTGCTTGATTTGCTATTAAGATATTATACAGATGTTTGTTTGATTTGCTTTATACATTTTATACGGAAAATTATATTTATACAGTACGGATAAGTTATAATAAATATATATTTTACATATTATAGGACAGAAGCAACATCAGAAGTGTGTTAGACAAAAACAAAATAATTTCCAATGTGATCTGAAGCGATCCGTGCCGTTTTGTTGCACAATTTGATTACCTATCTACTCGTATACACTTTGAATTCTCTTAAATAAATCAAATAAACATATTGCACTAAAAATCGATATACTCAGACGTTACTATATAGCAAAGTCGTCAAAATTTGACTCAAATAAAAACAATATTTCTAAAACTAAATTCAACACAATCCGAATACTTTGACACACGCACATATAAAAATAACCTACCAGAGATCGACAGACCACAAACAAACATACAGACCACAATGTGTTCACATTTCAACAACGTCTCTACTTATTGTATCGTATTTCTCTTTTACTTCTTCCGGGCTGAAGCTTTTCACTGACACCGTTTCAGTCAAATCCGTACTAGATAGTTTGTTTGTTATTTTCGTAATGGATATTCTGCTTTCGATGTCATTCGAGTCGCACATTTCTACTATTTTGTCAGCTTTTCTAGGTTTTGGTAGGTTTTGGGTGATGACTTTAGTGGATTTGAGCTTTTCACTAAGGATTTTGTTACAGGTTTTCTTGGACATGTCCAGGGCTAGTGGGTCTTTGGGCTCATCGATCTTCTCGTCTACGTTGGGCTTGTTCTGCTGCTTTATTTCTGCAACCTCAGCATTCGACACGTTGTCTTTCTTCTTCCATTTCGTTCTTCTGTTCTGGAACCATATTTTCACCTGAAATTGTAATAAGAAGAAATAAGTTTTTTATTGTTACTAAATTATTTTCTATGTTTTTATATACGCAGACTATGTTTTGGGATTATTTTATTTAAATAAATTTGTTAAATATTTACTATTTTTAAAGTGTTATTCCACACTTATGATTAGAAAACATTTTTGAAAAAACGTATAAAAATTTGAACGCAGCGGGATTCGAACCCGCGCCTCTTGGATACCGCGTATCCGTAAAATTTGTTAAACTTTTACTAAAGGCCTACCCCTTACGCGAAGGCTCATTTTTAAATAAATTATTATGATCTTCACTATTCAAACTGTACAAAATACAAAATATAACAAATAAAAGAACTTACAAAATATAACAAATAACTATAAGATGAACAAACAAGATCAAGAAATGACTGTAAGACGAGAATTCAGTGACATTTGACAAGGTCTACTTTGGTTTTAGCTATACTTTGGTTTTAGCTATACGATATATATATATATCAATAATTGTTATTATATTATATTATTATAAATATTATCCCGCACAGCAATGTGGACAGGAAACACCCAGTGTCAAGACACTTTGTACTCCGCTTTCCACCAAATTCGAGACATTGCGTGGTGAGGGAGGCTGTTCAACTCAAGCGAGAAAATAAAAAAAAATTCTCCGAATGAGAATGGAGTTCACGTTTAAAATCATAGAGCCCCAACGACCTCTCTCTCTCTCATTTTCTTATTATACACCTCCAATAGTCCCGAGAGTGTGGACACCGCGCCGTTTGCGGTTCTATATCAGTTAATAAACAGCTAATTACCAAATAATCGATTTCACTGTGAGACGCGAGATATCGATATTGTTATTTATATAATTGATTATATAATAAGTTATAAAATCTAGAATAAAGAAACAGGTAAAATATGAGGCCAATTTATATATGTTTATAATTATATTGTATAACAGGGCTGTCAGGTCCTAGTGTCAAGACATTAATCGGTTGACTGGTTTCCGTAGAAAATTGGGAGATTGCGGATTGAGTAGTAAACTCAAAGTCGTACTTTGTATTACTAGAGCGGAAAAACGTAAAAAAGAAACTCAATATTATCACTTCTCTGAGTGAACCGAACCCATAACAAATTCACAACGGTACTGTGCCGTTCCACTGCACCACGATGGCCTCAGTAACATTGATTTTAATATAGAAAAAAATATATATGTATTTATAATATAATTACGTCACGACGTACGTTTTTTTATTTTCTAGCTTCACTATTTTTATCCCGCATAGCAGAGTAACCAGAAAGTATCTAGTGTCAAGATACTCCACACTTCGTTTCCCATCGTATTCGAGACATTGCGTGTTGAGTAGTAGAACTCAACACCGCACTCTATCTTACTGGAGTGAAAAAATGAAAATCATTTAAATATAATCACTCCTCCGAGGAAATGGAATCCACAACCGATAAATCGCGTTTACAGACAGACGCTGTGCCACCGCGTCACGACCGGCCTCACTTAATAATTACGTGATTTAAAATCAATATGTTATTAATTGAACTAGGCTATTACAAGCATTTTCGATAAGTAATACAAAGACAGGTTCAAATCCCACTCAGTGGAATGATCATTTTATAGTTTAGTTAATCTCGTTCTAGACTACTATGAGTGAAATTGAGGTGGAATTGGGGAAGGGAGTATAATATATATATATATATATATATATATATATATATATATATATATATATATATATATATATATATATATATATATATATGTATATATATATATATATATATATATATATATATATATATATATATATATATAATATTTTTATTTCATGTAGTAAAAGTCTTTTAATAAAGTACAATTAGTTTGCAAATCAGTTCAAACCTTATCGGTTGATTATTTATATTAAACTTTCTGTTTGATCGTCAAGAGGCTTGTATAGCATAATGTAACATGTAATTTACCCACCAATGACTCCCCACTGTACATTTTTGAAATATCAAATATGTAATCAATACATGCATGTAGTACATCACTAACTGCAGGTCGCACGTCACTCGCGCACTTCCGTATAATTACCTCGCGAATTAATCCCGGGACATGTGACATTTGACCTGCGGCTATCCGTTATGGTTACCATGGGGTTTAGAGCTATGGGACAGATATTCATTGTATTATTTCCTATTATATATATAGCGTTAATAGATCATACCTTAAGGAAGGTGCAAAGGTAGTAAATACAAATTTTATTATGGGGAATCTTTTTTATGTAACACGTCATGCCTTGAACATTTTCTATTCGAATAGACTTACAAGCACTTTTAGATTAACAATTAACAGTAAGCTGTCAGTATTGTCAGTTCTATATGACACTACCGCAGGTTTTGAAGGCAACGTACGATATATTCTGTTTATTGTGTAAAAATTATCTATGCCTAGGTTTTCCTAGGAAAACGAAAAATATTACACATATCTCCAAAAACTAATTTCCTTTTTTATTTATATTTTTAATATCTATATTTTAAAATGTTATTTGAAGTGGAAATATTAAGCTTTATAGGATAAAACTTTATCTTAGTGCCAAAAGCTCTAACTAATTAATCTATGTTTTCACTATCTACTAGTTTTTTTAATATTTTTCATAGTTTTATAATATTATATTTTTATATTTTTGTATAAATATAAATAATTAATAATAATTTCTATCACCAACTAAGTTGACTAACTATTAGGTTAATATTAGAAATCTAATTCTAAAAGTTTCATACAGCACTAGATTTGCAGATTGTTCTAAACTTGCTCCATATTTACTTTAGTAACTTCACAAGGATACGATGTAAATAATATTTAATATTGCAATGCAAGATGCAGAAAATAGAAGACACTTGTCCTCTTTGGAGATGGCCTTCTCTCTCCATTGAGAAGTATTCAGTTAATGTAAATATATAAAATAATTGTAAAATAGACATAGCTAATATAAATAATTAATAACAAAAACAAAAACAAAGAAAGAAATATTTCAAATGAAACTATTTTAAACGGATTAATCGCGTATGTTTTGGTATTCGAAAATACATTTTTGGAAAACTAGACATTTCAAACACTTTACAGTTGCTCGTAGGTTTCAGGTAGACTGAGGTGGAATTCGTCTCTCAGTTGATACAAAAATGATTTATATCAATCTACCGCCATCTGTTTCTTAATTGTCTCGCGTACTGCTCGGGATGAGCTGACCATATGATGTCACTGATTTGAATTGCTTCATAGTTTCATTTAAAATGTATAAAAATCGTGAAAATCTAAGATCTTATTAGAAATAAATAATAAACAAATAATGATGTTGCAAATTAACAAAATAATTATTATATTTAGATAATACAAAAAATAACTGAATTTCTCTATTCTCTATGTTCAATATGGAAAATAATTATATAAATGTGTCAAAAATTCATTTAAATTTAAATATAGATCTTTTATTCTAAGTAGCTGATTATAATTATATAGAAAAAAAGGTGCAGCCTCTGTATGCAGTGCATTAAAATTTTTTATTATTAAAAAAGCGAAGTACGGAGTGTCTTGATACTAGGTACTTTCTCTCTACCCTGCTATGCGGGATAAAAGCGTGAAGCTTAAAAAAATATCTCTTTTAGTAGGTCATCTTGAAAAATTATTGTGTTTTAGAAAACTTTGTATTTTGTTTTTGTATTTGAGTTGCAAGATATAAAAGGGTTTTTTTATTTATTTTATTGCAATTCAGAGAATCCACTCTGTCTCATAATTATAGTATGTTTATGTTGTTACAAATGTATTAAAAATTCTGAACTCTATTAAATTACCATCGATTTTTTTATTACTGTTTTTTTTTATACATTGCGTGATAATCGGCTAGTAATGTCGGATTTTCTGTTACAAAAAATGCTTATATCATTAATAATAAATACTCAAAGTAAAATACAATTAAAAAAAACAATAGTCAAAAACGTGCAAATATATTTCGTGGTTATTTAACTGTTTTTACTTTACGCTTTTCTCTGCATAGCAGGGCAGATAAAGAGAACCTACTTTTAAGGTACCAATTTCCACATTCCGCCCGAATTTGCTACTAACAAGTTGACGTAACTCAACGCCGCGCAAACCAATAAAATTAATTAAAAATCATACCACCGATTTCCTCAAATGATATTATTAAATCATACTTAACTGAGTCCCAAACCCTCAAAAGCCTGGTCACCCTTCCCACACCTTTGCATTACAGCACAATGCAATCTACTTGGATGCAAACACAAAGATAATTATTATTGATTGCGCATTAGCTAGGCGAGGGGTGGGGTTGCGTCGCGGGACGGGGGTCACCGGTTCAGTGCGGGGCGAGGCAATGATACAATGATACAATGGTCATGCGACATGTCAAAGCCGCGCTAATTGTGCCGCGGTGATAGTGACGTGACGATGGGAAATGCTTATCGATGTTTGTTGGGCAATTAATTTATTTTGTTGTTTTGCACGTCTCTAGTGTTATTACTATGGTTGCATTTTTCTTCTTTTGAAATAACTATTTAGTTTTATTGTTTTTTTTCTTTCAAATATATTTTACGTAACAATTGTATATAAAATTATATATTATGAGAAATCCGGTGAATACAGTGAAGAAAACTTTTTTATATATAAAATAAAACATCCTTTGTGTCGTGTGGCGCTAGTGCGTCCCCGCTGGTGTGAGAAGTGGCAACTTATGCGGTGTTGGCGACCCAGCACGCTATGTCCTAGACTGTGGGAAGTGGAGAATGGAGCTAGAAGTTATTATGTGGAATGTAAGAGGAGGGATGCAACAGAAGATGAATGTACTTTTAAACGTGATGGGTGAAAGAGATTTGAATGTTGTTTGTGTGTCGGCTTAGCTGTTCAATTTGTATTTTAATGTGATCTATTTCCAAAGTATGTTTTATAAAAGCCTTAATTTTTAGATTTTCAATACTGATTATTCATTAAAATAATTCATCATAGAGCTTTATATGCACATGCCAATGTGTATAGACATTCGTTTTTTATTGTCATGTCATTATTATCTATGATTATTTAGGTTACGGAAGTAATTATGTCAGGTCTTCCCCGTTTATTATACAACTTATATATATATATATATATATATATATATATAAAAATGACTATATATGTTTTGATGTTGGTTATTTGTTTGTTTGTTTCATTTTATTAAGTTGACAAGCTACGACGATCCAGGCAATTCTCTTAAACAAAGTTCTCTATAGTTCTAAATTGTTACTAAAAATGTATTGTTATTTTTGTTGGCAAATCCAAATAGGTATCAGTTTTTAACTCTTAATTCACTTTGACGATTCGCCGATGTAACGGGAATGCCCGGCGGCGACGTTTACGCGAATTTAAACTTTAATTGTAAAGTGTTTGAGTTCAAATCACGTAATAAATAAAGCTCTAACAAAAACAACGTATTTCCAGTTCCTGGGCATTACGTAAAAATACAGTTAGATTTTTAGCTCAATCAATATTCTATTTTCTACTTTATGCTTTAATAAAAACCATAGTCTATAGTTAGGCCTAAGTAATTTAAGTTTTACGTCAGCTTTACGCTTTTATCCCGTATAGCAGGGCAGACAGGAAGTACATAATGTTAAAACACTCCGTACTCCGCATTAACTTTGGTTAGAGACAACCTACTGTCAAGACACGCCGTTGACTTCCTTCCGCCCAAAAAATAAAAACAAAATCTAAAAATAATCATAATCCGATTGGGAATCGAGCCCACTACCATCGTTTTCAGTCAGACTGTGTTGCAATGGACATTCACTCGATGGCCTCCTATAAGTATATTAATTCATTTTTTTAGCTTCACGCTTTTATCCCGCATAGCAGGGTAGATAGAAAGTAAAAAAAAAACTCAGTTTAAAAACACTCCGTACTTCGCTTTCCACCGGATTCAAGATTATTGAGTGGTGGAACTCAAAACCGCATTTATTTTATTTTACCAGAACGGAGTCGAAATATTTTAAATATAATCACTTCCGCGAGTAGAAATCGAGCCCACAACCGATCGCGTTTACAATCAGACGCTGTCCCACTGAGCAACGACCGGCTATCTATCTATTAACATAAATGAAAAATATATATATATATATATATATATATATTACTAAATAGATATATGTAATTTAAATTATTTACATAAATAAAGCTGTAAGTATAAATTAAGTTTTCATAAACAAAACGTTGCAAAAGCTACAAAAACAGAACTCAACTTGCCTGAGCTCAGCATCTCATAATTCATTAACCTCTTTATGCAAACACTGTGATTTTAGGACACGACTTAACCCTTATACTGTACAAATTAAGCTCACAGTCACGAAATTCTTTGTGGAAAAGCTTGCTGCTTTAAATGTTATGCACATACATGAGGCCGGCCGTGGCGAGTGGCGAGTTATGGGTTCAATCCCCACTCGGGGGAGTGATTATATTATAATTATTTCCATTTCCTCACCGTGATAAGATAAAGCGTGATAAGTCAACACGTAATGTCTGAATTCGGTGGAAAACGAAGTACAGAGTGTCTTGACACTAGGCATTTTCTGTCTGTCAGTAGGGTACTGTGTGGGATAAAAAGCATGAAGCTAAAAAAGATATATGAACTTGTACAAATGTACTTTATAGGACCTAAGCACTGTATACAAGTGTATATTAAACACATTGTTGTGTGTGTAATATTTATTTTATTAATGTAATATATTTGTTACAAAATTATTATAAGCTCGAATTTCTATAAGTTCATACTACATACTTAGTCTGCAAAGTTTTCGTAAAACCTAAAATTCTTATTTCAAGTAAATATTTAAAAAAAAAAGCTTCGCGCTTTATCCCTCATAGCCGGATATTCAGAGACAACTTAGTGTCAAGACACTCCGTTGACTGCTTTATTGACTTGCTAGTAAAATGAGTGATAATCTTTCTTATAAAGAGAGAAACTATTATGACATACGACTCTTTTCATTATTTTCTCTTGTAATACTTATATTCAAAATTTTATTCAGAAAAAAAACGTAAAAATTTTAAAGTAACGGTATTCGAAGCCATGTCTCTCGGAAACTGCAAACGCTTCAGCTACTAAGTCATACGTTCTTATGATACTTCACAGTCTAAACATTTTCTCCTATTTTATTAGTTAAGTTACAACAACAATAACTCAATATAGACAAACAATAGAGACTAGAGTGATATGTCAATTAATATGGAGAAATATTATAATATCGAAAAACCGATGAGGGTGAACACTGTAAACGAGATCGGTTGTGGGTTTGATTCCCAGTCGGGGAAAAGATTATGTTTCAATTAATTTTATTTCCTCGCTCTTCTAAGACAAATCGCGGCGTTAAGTTCCGTCATTTAACATGCAATTAAGTGGACAGCATGGCATGTAGTGTCCTGAAACTACATATTTCCCGTCTACCCTGCTATGCGGAATAAAAGCGTGAAAAGCGTGAAGATTTTAAATGAAACTATTTAACCGGATTAATCGCGTATATTTTGGTATTCGAAAATACATTTTTGGACACCTGACGTTTCGAATACTTTACAGTAGTCCGTGGTCACAGGTAGACCTACCTGTGACCACGGACTACTGTAAAGTGTACCAAAATATACGCGATTAATCCGGTTAAATAGTTTCATTTAAAATGTATAGAAATCGCGAAAATCAAAGATCTTATAGCGTGAAGATACAACAACAATAACAAGTTTAATAACAACAAGTTAAAATATTTATAGTCGCATAGTAAGGCGAGTTTGCGATTCATTTGTAAAGACTGACAGCTAAGTTTCATACATAATGGAGCTATTAAAACTTGATATTTGAGGCGCGGTAGAAATGAACACGTATTTTACAGGGCAATCGTAAGTCAGCGTGTGTCCGCAACCACTACTGATAGGGATTGGGCGGCTTGCTTGAGACGTTTATCGATATCGATAAAGAAATATTAATTAAACTTATTAAAAATATATTAAATTCACTCAAAGCTATTAAAAAAGCTCTATATTGAAGCCTGTCGTTGTGCAGTGGGGCAGCGTCTGATTTTATAGTCGATGAGTTTGATCCCTATTCGGAGGAGTGATTATATTTGAATTATTTTCACTTCCTCGCTCTGGTAAGGCAAAGTGCTATGTTGAGTTTCACCAGTCAGTCATCTTACAATGTCTCGAATTCAGTGGAAAGCAAAGTACGGAGTGTCTTGACCCTAGGTTCTTTCTGTCTACCTTTCTATAAAATAAACGTGTGAAGATAAAAAAATGTTCTTAGTAAATATTTATTGCGTAAATTGTGACGGCATTAGGCGAGTATACTTGTATAAGCGTTATTGTTCTTTATTAAGTGCATATGAAACGTTATTGTGAATAAAAATATATTTAAGCTGATGTCGTTCTTTTAATTGGCATTAAATAATTTAAAAATATTTCGTTTTGTGGGATGCTTTACAGAGCGCAGCGCCTATATTTTAAATGTAAGTAATTAATTTAATGATAATATAAAAAAACTGTTAGTATATTTAAACATTGTATTCTCTCTCTCATACGAAATAAATCAAGTGATTTTTATTTAAATTGTTATCGACTCTATCTGCTAATAAAAACTATTTTAATATCAACCATGGTGTTTTTGGAATAATTTTGAATATTTTTTGTATAAATCAAATTATTTTATATATATATATATATATATATATATATATTATATATATATATATATATATATATATATATATATATATATATATATATATATATATATATATAACGGTCTAAACAGTTATACTATTAACTACGAATATTCACATAGTTACCAGTTGATATTTCATCATTGGTTCTACATCACAGATATTACGATAAAAATATTTTTTTATTAGAAAAAAAAACACAAATCTCATAAAAAATATATCGACAGATCTCGCCTCTCAGCTTATCTTTGCTCGGATCGGAGCCGATGACTAAGGCTCGTTAATCTAACAATTATTCATTGAAGATTGTCCGACTTCTCCCGTCAAGCAGGAGTTAGAGCTAGGGTTGCCATATTATCAAAACTTTTAGATATTTTTTTTTATATATTAGTTTTACATTTTGGGTATTCATGAATATGATGTTAGTGATTTATTTAATTTTATTTTTCACTGCCTGGTTTAAAAAAATAATACACTGTACGCAACATGTACAGCCTTGAGCAAAACTTACTATACTGTGGGTTAAATTTTTGTTGTATTAATTTTATATTTTTCTAAAATAAAATTAGCTACACGCTTTATCCCATTTACAGTGGAGTCACAGACAATCCAGTATCAAAACACTCCTTTGACTGAAATAAACAAAAATTGACCTTCAGCACTTTTTCGCGAATTAAATTTTAACCATCTTATATAATTTTCGCTATTTTTAATTAATTCAAATATATTGTAATTAAGTAAATTATTCATAAAACATTTTGATGGCTTTAAATATATTTTGCTTATAAAAGTTCCTGCCATAACGCTACACTAATAATAATATGCACGTGAAAATGTATAACATATTTATGCTTCATCACAATATCGGAAATTTAAACCCAATTAATATTACATTCATTGAAAACCTATTTCGAAGTCTGTATTCAATATTATTTAAGAGAAAAAATTAAATGATATGACAGCCGAAATCTGAATATCAGATAGAGTTCCAACAAAAATGTACAAATACATATTTGTAATTTTAAATTAAACTATTTTAACCGAATAAATCGCGTATATTTTGGTATTCGAAAATACATTCAAAAACATCCGAATTTAGGATTCATTTATAAAAAATTTAAAGTCTCAAATCCACCACACCAGATACAAAGATACAGTCAGCTCATTCTGCAAGAATCCAGAGCAGTACGCGAGGCAATTAAGAAACAAATGGCGGTAGTTTGATATAATTAATTTTTGTATCAACTGAGAGACCAATGCCACCTCATCCACCTGTGACCACGGACTACTGTAAAGTGTTCCTTCGAACTCTAACGTTTCGAATACCATGTATTTTCGAATACCAAAATATACGCAATTAATCCAGTTAACATAGTTTCATTTAAAATGTGAAAAAATCGCGAAAATCAAAGATGTTATTACTTATTCGCAATATATAAATTAACTTTTATAGTGGTGGTTCTGCCAAAGTTCTTCAAAAAAAGGTTATAAGCTTAATAAAGAAACAAAAATAATCAGCAAGTGACAGCGTCTGACTGCCAACGCGATTGGTTGTGGGTTCGATACCTACTCGGAGAAGTTTATATTTAAATTATTTTCACTTCCTCGCTCCGATAAGACAAAGTGCGGCGTTGAGTTCCACTATTCAACACTCAATGTCTCGAATTCGGCGGGAAGTGAGTGTGGAGTGCCTTGACACCAGGTGCTTTCTCTCTACATGAAGCTAAGTTTTTTTTTTAAATTTGGCGCAATTTACCGAACTCCTATAATGAGCATTGAACAACCCTAATACAAAATTGAAGTGATCCGTCCCTTTCATTCACCCGCTAATCGGTGGCATTAGAGTGAGACAGAGTACACTTGATCGATTATTAAAGACATTTAAATCCTCATTGTTTGGTACCATTAGGTTTTTGCTTCATTGCAAATATATCTTCACCCCAAAAGATTAAAGCATTGCTCATATTAAGAGTGTTAGCCGGTCGTGGCGCAGTGGGACAGCGCCTGACTGTAAACGCGATCATTTATGGGTTCGATACCCGCTTGGGGGAGTGATTATATTTAAATTAATTTCACTTCCTCGCTCTGGTAAAGACAAAGAGCGGCGTTGAGTTCCACCACTCAACACGCAAAGTCTCGAATTCGGTGGAAGTGAAGTACGGAGTATTGATCCTGGGTACTTTCTGTCTACCCTGCTATGAGGGATAAAAGCGTGAAGCTAAAAAAAAATATCTCCTACTTTTTTCATCGTGGCGCAGTGACACAGTCTGACTGTAAACGCTAATGGCTGTGGCTTTGATTCCTACTTGAGTAATTAATTTATTATCTCTGCTCTGGTAAGACAAATTTACAGCATTGTGTTCGCGCTCTAAACAGACGACATCTCGATTTTGGATGGAAGCTGCAGTCAATGGAGTACCTTGCCACTAGGTAGTCTCTGATTAGCCTGCTATGCGGGATAGAACGTGAGGCTGCCTAACATATGTAATGAAAATCTAGTTATTTTTTTTATTATTAATGGTAATATTAACACACTACGGAGGATACAGTCCGTTCCTTTCTATATTATATATATATATATATACTATAATATATATATATATATATATATATTATATAATCTATATATATATATAGTAATATATATAATATATATATATATATATATATATATATATATATATTATAATAACACTTTTGAAGATATTACATTACATTGTTTCAAAAAAGGCTTATAAGAGAGCGTAGTGTCTCTATAAATTCCTGAAGAGTCTAATATAATCTAGTATTAAGACACTCTATTCTCCACACGCTCCTTTTTTAAAAGTTGACATATTTAGACACGTAACTTAACTCCGCATTGACTTTTATCACTAAACATATTATATTTCTATTAAAGCCATTTTTGGTTGGAAGGCACATGAAAATGTCACAGTGGAATGCTATAAATATTTTATCCGGTTCCAGTTATAAATGCTACTTTGTTCAACTATTTTAAGATCACTTTATCTGTTACTTTTTGCTAGCTTTTGTCTTTCTATTTATAAAACCGTATAATTACATACTCCTAGTAAATCAGCTTCACGCTATTATCCCGCATAACAGGCTAGACAAGAAGTACCTAGTGTCAAGACACTCCGTATTCCACTTTCCACCAAATTTGAGGCATTGTGTGTTGAGTGACGGAACTCAACGCTGCGCTTTATCTTCGCTCGCGCAGGGCGAGCGAATAAAAATAATTTAAAATATAATCATTCATCCGAGTGAGAATCAAATCCGAAACCGATCACGCTTACAGTAAGTAGTTTTATCCCGCTTATAGCAGGGTAGACAGATAGTACCTAGTATTAAGACACTCCGTGCATCGCTTTCCATCGAATTGCGTGTTGAGTGGTGGAACTCATGTATCGGAGTATGGAGTGTCTTGACACTAGGCACTTTTTGTCCACCCGGCTACATAGCGGAAAGCTTTAAAAACATAAATAAATATAAAATGTTTATATTATTATAAAATAAAATAATGTAAATATTTTTACTATATAAGTATAAGACTTATATGACGTTTACTTATATGATGTTAGCAAAGAGTAATCGCCCCATGGAGGGTAGTTAGTTTCAAACTAGTAGGACCAAACAAAATAGATAGAACTCGATTGTTTTATACAATATATTATATTTAATTATATATATTTATATTTATTTTATGATATATATTTTGTTAAATATATACTGTTTATGTTTTTATATTTACGCATTTCTCCTTTAGAATAGAAGGCAGAGAGCACCAAATGTAAAGCATACCGTTCTCCGTTTTCCGTTCAAATTGGAGATATTTCGTATTGATCGGCGAAACTCAACGCCGCTCTTAGTTTTACCAGATCATTTCTCGAGTAGGATCGAGCAGATTGGCCGATATGATCAATTATGATATAATTATAATTAATATTTTAATTGCAGTTTACTAAAGATGCTATGATGATCACAGCAGAGTAAAATAGCGTCTGGGTTTACTATCAGATTGAGAGTTTGTTTCCCACTAGAATATTTTTTTATATTATATCTAAAATATATTTTCATTTCTCCTCTCTCTCCCTCAAAATGAAACACAATGCCTCTATTTCGAGCGTAAACCAGTCAATAGAGTGTCTTGACACTAAGTTTTCTCTAAGGAGGATAAAGCGTGGAGCGGATTTTTTACTTATAACCAAACCTACTATAATAGTCTAGTAACTAATATCCTTCCGCCACTAATTCTAACAGTAGTCTCATGTAATAGTAATAATAATTAAGTGTAGTACATAATGAAGCCGGTAAGCCGGTTAATGTGCTTATGTCAAACGGTTAAGCTTAATCCTTTGATCGCGCCGCCATATAACACCTACGCGGTAAATCAAATAACTAAGCGAATTATTATTATATATATATTTACATATATATATATATATATATATATATATATATATATATATATATATATATATATAGCGTCTTACAATGCGATGGGTTTTAAGTTTGATTTATTAAGACAAAACGCAGTGTTGAGTTTCGTCACTTAACACATATGATATCCAATTCAGCGGAAAGTGGAGAACGGAGGGTCTTGATACTAGATCCTTCCTGTCTAACCAGCTATGCGGTGTATAGGGTATACAAGTGTGAAGCCAAAATATGTAATATCAGTAACTTCACAAAGACGGGCTTAGCGGGTCAGGTAGAGAGCATAATGTTAAAACACTTTTCCGTATTTCAACACTTAGCGCGTTGACAAAGTGAATCCATAAAATTTCCGAACAACAAAGTTTTACGCCAGGTGATCAAATATCCAAGTTTTTGTAAGCTGTCAAGCATTGCGAAGTTGCGCACTTGAGGCATGTTGTTAGGCAATTCGGATATTTGTAGGCAAAAAGACTATTAGTGGTAAGAAGGAAGTGCTGCTGAGGAGCACCAGGGAATGAACGAGAAGAAAGCACTGAGGGTGTTCCATTTTGAATAGAATAGTGTTAACATTCGGAGCTGGTTGCCAACCTTCAGTAGTTGGAGAGGAAAAGAACTGAACAGAACGCTCTTACTAGCGAGATTAAATTAAAGAAAATTAGCTTCACGCTCTACCCCGCGGGTACACGCTTTATGCGGGTAGTTAGTGACTTATTGTCAAGACACTCCGTTTATGATTTACAATCGAAATTGATTCATTACACTTTGAGTGGTGTATTCTACGCCATGTTTTAACTTACCAGAGAATAAATTTTTAAATATAATCCTAAATCCACTAGGTATCGAACCCACAAGTAATCGCCTAACAAAATAAACAGAAAATATCAAATAATACAAAACATAAAATGATATAATAAAGTTGAAATACATATTCGCAGGAGCGTACGTAACCAAATTAATAATAATGGCCCGTGAATAACGCAGCTAAGAGAGTAATCCGTCTGTTTTACTGCGATCATAATAACGTTTCAACGATCAAACGCTCTCAGATATACACACGTACACCCGTACACCCGCACACACGTACACGAGCACCAGAGATGCTGGAAGGGACATGATCGTTTTGTGATTAAAGGCTTGTTTTGAATGTTCACAAGTATTTTTAGATTTTTAATATTTTATACGTAGAGAGGTTATGAGAATTAACAGATAATATTAATTTAAACAATTATGTAAAGATGAATATTTTATGTAAAAGATTCGAACCCGTCACTGGACGGTTTCTGAAAGTTCATTTTATATATATATATATATATATATATATATATATATATATATATATATATTCACGCTTTTATCTCGCATAGCAGGTACACACAGACACAGAAAGTACCTAGTGTCAACACACTCCGTACCTCGCTTTCCACCGAATTCGAGACATTGCGTGTTGAGTGGTGGAACTCAACGCCGCTCTTTGTTTTTACCAGAGCGAGAAAGTGAAAATAATTTAAATATAATCACTCCCCCGAGTGGGGATCGACCCCACAACCGATCGCGTTTACAATCAGACGCTGTCACACGCCGCCACGACTGGCCTCTTCTATATTAAAATATACATTTCTGAGAACAAACACAGAATGCGGTATATTAATCCGGCATTAGCTTGTCAAGTGTTAGTTTACACAACAACCGAACACGTTGTGTTTAATCCAATTAAATGTATATTTCAAAGAATTGTATTTTTGTATTGCTAACGACATTTTTCCACGTGATGCTTAAAGTAGAAAGATGAAATTATTTTTTTCATGTGCTCCTTTTTTATATGAAATATTTTATTATGAAGCCGTATGCTGATGTCTTTGACTTCAGTAACTTAAATATCACAGTAAGAAGTTCGTTGGTTTAATATATTATATATCTTTTTATAGAAAATTATTTAGACGAAACAGTATGAAATTCGGAGCAGTGGAACAGAGACTAACAAGAGCCACGGTTGGTTGTGTGTTCGATTCCCATTCGTTGAATTCATTATACTTAAATCACTTACTCCTGCACTTTGAAAGTAGGAAAAAGAGTGTCTTGGAACTCTCTCAAATAACTCCGCTGTGGGATGTGAAGATGATTTTCTTTCCTGTTTCCTTGTCGTATCCAGTATAAGTATCCACCACAGTGTCAGGTGGCATACACCATTATATTTCATTGGAGGCATTATTATAGCTCATTAGGCACGCCCGGTTAATAGCCAATATAGGAGGTTTTAAATTATTGATGATTTATATCTGCTCAAACAAAGCGCAAATAAACAAACGTTTATATGAAACCGTATTACGTGTCAAATGCAAGTGAGCGATTTTAAATTAAGCTGTGCATCGACAAGTATTATAATGCCGTCCATAATAGAGTGATATACTGCAAAAATTGTACTGCGAAAATACTACTGCATATTTGACTATTTTTGAAAGTGTTATTCTTCATTTAAGAATAGAAAATATTTAAAAAAAAAACCATAAAAAATGAAGCGCAATGGGATTCAAACCTGCGCGCACCTTGGAAACTGTCTAAGCGCTCTGAGCGCTAAGCCATGCCTTCTTATTCTTATACGTTTTGTTACAACTTATTTATGTTGTTAGCATCTCTGTAGAGAGATTAAAAATATTTTTTATACGTTTTTTAAAAATGAATACAACTGCAGTTGGGATTGTTTTGTAGATTTTTCCAGATTAAACGCCATCGTAGCGCAGTCGAGACGAACTTGACTGAATGCAGAAGTCGTAGGTTCATATTCTACTGGTTGGTAAAACAAACTATGCCTAAATGCAACCTTTTTTATTTAATAGGTCATTCTTTCAGCTGTGAAGTCACTTTGAGCGCAAAGTATTGAAATTTGGTGGTAGGTTAAGAGCATAGTGACACTATTCGGTAAATAAAATAATATCGCACAAAACAATAATCATAGACAACCTAGTGTCAGGACACTCCGTTGACTTCATTCCATCCGAAATCTGAAAAGGAGAAAAAATGAAAATATTCTTTCCAGTACGATCAATTGCGTTTCTAGTGCCACTGTGCCACGAGGTCCTGAAATCAATACAAATCTAATAAGAGCGTGATTATTTCAAACAATTATTAATTACCGACGCATGTAATCGCATGCGTGTGTCATTAAACTATGCAAACCTATTAAACCGTGCAGTTTGCGATATAAAGCCATTCGATCGACGATTTTATATACATGAGTATCTCTTCCTCTGTTATAATTTTTCATGCATTTATTATTTGTTTTCCGCAACTTTATTTGCCTATTCCATCCATTTCTCGCTGAATTTTGAAGAATTCTCTCTTATTGTCCCTTTAAATCATAATTAACCTTTATACTAAATTTCAGATTTCTACGACCAGCAGTTTTTATTTTATGTTATGGGACAGACAATTAGGAAAGAGATTAAGCATTTATTTTTAATATAATCTACTTTGGCGAAATGGTAGAGTGTTTGAATGTAAATACGATTGATGATAATATTTAAATTATTTTCATTTCTCCGCTCTGGTAAGAAAGCGCGGCGTTAAGTTACCACCACTCAACATGTAATGTCACGAATTCTGATACAGGACAGTCATATGTCTTGATACTGAAAGACTACGTAGAAAGTACGCGAGTATGCTTTTATAAATATAATATATATAAAAAAAATATTAACATAATTAACACATCGAAATTGAACCTGTGTCCGGTGGCATGTAACATTGGACTACGTGACTGACGATAAAATACTTCTATTCACTTTCTTTACAGTTTTGTTCTGTTCCTTAGTGATATGTATAGGATAATTTTTATTACGCCTTAATGCCTCTTACATAATATTTACATAATAGCGAATCGTATCATAGTATTTATAGTATTGTCATTGGCTTATGTATTGATTTTGTTCGCGGTAGTTTATATCGAGTTGTCACAAATGAAGCTACCTATCCTTACTAAATTATTCGTAAATTATCTACATTTTTAGCTTCACGCTATCATTCCGCATAGCAGGGTAAACCGGAAATACGTAGTGTCAAGACACTCCGTACTCACTCCGTACTAAATAAATTATGTTTAAATTTAAAATGCTCATTAATATATATTTAAAAAACTGTTCATAACTTAAGATATTTGAACGATATATTTAGTGTAATTTGTTTTGAACGAACATGTTACAGTGGGACAGCGTCTGAATACAAGTATAATACCTAGCATGATCTGGTGATAGAAAGCGTGGCGTTGAGTTACGCTGCTCAACGGACAATGTCTCGAATTCAAGCGGTTTGCGTAGAGTTGAGAACTTTTCTCTGGCTATGTAGAAAAAGGCACGAAACACTTTTCACAATATACCTAACTCTCTCTCTTTAACTAAATACTTAATTCTCTCTAACAAAATATGCTATTTGCTTAAGTTCTGTTTCGTCAATAATTCTATATGGCTATTATAATTTTTTATTTTTTTTTTATATACGTCTCCTTTCTATTACTGTAATTAGCCAAGTATCGAACCCAAAACCTTCCAGACGGCCAAGCTACCACTGCGTCATCTAATATATAAATATCGCTTACTATCATTTATTGGCAAAAGTAAAATATTATGTTCCCATATGACAGTTTGATCATTTGATGTTGCGAGTTACGACTCTACATTTTCGTTTGCCAACTTGTCAAAAAACTATTAACGTACAGAAGGAAATAAATAAGCGATATCCAATATATATATCATATAGATTATTAGTATGAAGTGAGATTGTAAAGTGGGTCTCTACATGCGAAGGTAGAGAGTTCGATTTCTATCGTAAATATGTTTTAAAGAGAAAAGAGACTTTCGTGGAGCATAAATTAATAAAATTAATTAATAAAGTAAATTCCACTACCCAAATCTTAATATTTAAAAATCGAGCGAAAAGTTGAAAATGGAGTGTCTTGACACTAAGTTATTTTTAACTGCTCGATCCCAAACGAATGTCGAACTCAAACTTCGCCACTTATCTGATACAAGCAATATTTTTTATAATTATATAGTCTTAATTTAGTTTTATCTATCTATATATACAGTTACTATAAACTTTTCAAAACAAACCTTTGAAATATGAAAAAAGAGGAAATAGCTAGTGTATGTGACATTATCAAATCAATTCTCAAAGGCAAAGCAATATGAACACCGGATGCTACTTGCGTCTCTACATAGAGCACGTGAGCGAAGATGTAGATATACTAGATAATATATTGTAAATATTTTAATATTTATGTTTTATATTAATTCTAATTAATAAATTGCTCCCTAATTGCTTAATGGCGTTAAATAATACTATATATATATATATATATATATATATATATATATATATATATATATATGTATATGTATTAATTTTAATTTTTTTACATATTTTTAAAAGGTAAAATATTTAATATCTGACTTTAAAATGAAAAACAAAAATCAACATTACAACTTATGTTGATTTTTGTAAGAAATATTTTATCTCAATGCTATTAATATTAAAAAACTGTCTGTCTGTAAATATACTGTTGTCTAATCTCACACTAAATATATAAAAAAATTAAAATAGAGTGGAGAATATAGTGCATTACTATGAAATCTCTTTACGTGTAAGAAATATATAATAAAGAAAAATAATAAGGGGCCTAAATCTATATATTAAAATATTTAATTCCAAAATCAATTAGTCGTACGCTTTTACAAGTAAAATAAACTTCTCATTACATCAATTTACATCACGTTAAAATAATTATTACATATATCATCATATCTATACATATACCAAGGCTAGAAACGAAAATTACAAGTAGTCATTTTAATAAATAATAGTCTGAAACCCATCCATGCCACATCCATCGTCTCTATCTTTACATTGCATCTCTAGCAATATCTGCAAAGCTGGCACTGCGGGCGGTCAGTTGGCAAAACACCAAATTATATATAAAATAGAAACACTTAATGAAACACTTTACACGATCACTTTGGATTCGATTTATCTGCTACGTTAATGGACTCTGAAATATGTAATAAGTACTTGCACTTGTAATGCAAATGGCGTTGTTTATGTTGAGAGAATAAACAGCTTCACGCCTTATCCCGTATATTACGGTAGATAGAGACAATCTAATGTCAAGACACTCCGTTGACATCTTTAAAAAATCGAAATATTGCGTGTAGAGTGGAGAATTCAACGCCACACTTTGTCTCATCAGAGGAGAGAAATGAAAATCAATTTCAAATAGAATTTTTTTCGAGTGAGAATCGAACCCACAACCAATCACATTTCCAATCAGTTACTGTCCCACTACGCCCCGATGACCTCTGTCGTCTGTTATATTGAGTTGTAAGTAATTATTTCCTATTGGATCGATTTAAATATTTTACTGTAAACAATATTACTAAGAAACAGCTTTAGCAGATTAGGCACTTGTAACTTAGTGTCAAAACACTGTTCTCCGCTTTCCGTTCGAAATCAAAACCATTTATCTTGAGTGGCGGAACTTAACGGCGTGTTACATTTTTTTTATTATAAGAAAAACTTTGCTATATTCACACATTTTAAATGGAAATATAAACGTTTTAATCCCGTATGACTAAAGTCTACCTGTGACCACGGACTACTGTAAAGTGCTCGAAATGTGAGTTTTCAAAAATCAAAAATTTATTTTCGAATACTAATTCCTTTCGAATACTAATTCGAATACTAATTCCTAGGTACGTCACTAATTCCTTAAATATAGTCTTATTTAAAACTTATAACTATTAAATTGAATAGTTCATATTTTATTTTTAAATCTAATATTAAATTGTAAATTTTGCTAATATCTATTTTGTTTAAGATTGAAACATTATTTTAAGCTTTCACCCAAATTATTTTATTTAAGAAAACGGATTTATTCTTATAATAATATTAAAATATTTTAACACAGGCGTTAATTTCATATTATTTAAACATAACACTAAATACTATGCAAATCATCAAAAACAGTCATTAAAGAACCAACAACTATGACACAATTAGCCAAGCCATTGAAATGCAAACGAAAACATGCGCGTGGGCATCTGCCTGCCGCTGATTGGCTGGAGATATCATGCTTTAGCGAATACGGTGCTGCTATTGGCTGGAGATGTTAGTACAATAATTTGGCAACATTTCAAGTGGGCGGGGCTTTTTAAAAAAATGTTTGTTGGTCCGTGTTTGTGTTACGTATACGTTGTAAATATGTCACTGTTCTTTGGGTTAATAGATTATGATTAAAAAAGAGATAAGAATGTGTGTAAAAGAATTACTTATTAAATTATTGTGTTGATATGTATGTATATCTTTTATATATTAAATAAAAGATAGTAAATATAGTTTAGATCAGTATTTGAAAAGATATACTAACAATATCTATTTTGTAGAAATGTTTAATTGTTTGTTAAAACTAATCAGAAAGTAGAGTAAGAAGTTATTTATCCAAAATTTAGTATGTCCAACTGGATTAATAAAAAAAATACATCCATTATTCTCATTTCATCGCTCTGGTAAGACAAAACGCGGTGTTGAGTTCTGCCACTCAACACATGTCTCGAATTTGGCGAGCAGCAAAGTACGGAGTGTCTTGACACTTTTTAGGTGCTTCATGTCTAACCCGCTTTGTAGGGTAGACATGAAGTGCCTAGGGAAAAGCGTGAAGTTAAAAAGACATTAATTGTTTTTTTACTTTGTAACCAACCTTATTGATAGACGTATAACATATTCCCTATATTAAGCAAATTATAAAAAAATAGCATATATTAACACTATAAAATTGGTACATTGACATTTCTGTTACTTCATCTTCTATGACACCAGGAGCTACGCAATAATCCATTAAAGATACACTAAGTATGGCAAGTCTTTTAAACAATCACTGCTATATAAATATCGACTCTACACATCCATATATAAGATATATTATTCTAGACAAACAGAAATTAGTTAAACATATGAAATTTAAAACAACATTGTCATTAAATAATGATCCCTCCCAACTTTATTTTAAGATATATTTTCCATTGACTTTGGTCACCTAATTGCCTCACAGAAGGAAATAAAGGTTTTATTGGTGAGGTAGCCGGTATGTTGAATCGATTTAAAATAGTTTTAGATACGAGCTGCTAATTAAGCCTAAAAGGAATAATTCGCTTGATTGTAAATAGTTACCAATTATAAAGTAGAGTTCTAGAGAACCAAATGTGCCTGTATAAAAGTAATACGTTATAACACTAGAGAAATTCGCTGATAATTTTAGCATTTTGCTCATGTAAGTTAACAACGAGTAAGTACACACTCAGAGTTGTCATTTAACGTTTAACTAAAAAGACTTATCTAAAATATCTAAACTTGTGTATATTTTTTCTAATTTAATGAAGAGAATTGAAGCACTGTGTTATAATGTAATAAATTTAACATTAATGTATCATCAGCTGCAGCCGGAGGATGTCCTCATAGCACGCCAGTTGGAACAGGTACCCGCAATTCTGACAAGGTCATCAATTCATCTTATTGGAAGGCATCTCTCCGTCTTTTTATTGCGTAAACAACGCGTCGCCTTAGCAACATGTATGTCACTTTATATAAAAGTGTAGAGTGTGTTTTATTTATTTCATAAATGTAATGTAATTTTAAGCGTTATTTAAAAAAATATATAAATAAACAATATTTACCTATATTCAGGTCAAGCTACACACCTCTAGGTTCGCGTGATTTTTGTTAGAATTCAAAGTTATAATTTTAAAATATATTCTAAAATTTAAATTTTACCAAGGAATATATACTTATTTAAGTAATTAAAGTAACAGATTCCATCAATAGCCCGAGTTTAATCACGTTTATCACATAATAGTTTATAGATAAAAGTCCAGTATCAGAATCAGTATAACACAAGCAAGGTAATACGTGGGACCACCGGCGAGCGCATTTGCATAAAAATGCACAGACACGCACCTTAATTGAATATATATAAAACAAAGATGCATTTATTAGGCTCAAGTCTAGGTGTTTGCTTGGACTACCCATTAATTGGATGAATTTAATTTGTTAATTAAATAGCTTTTAGGTGCTATATTGGCACCGTGGGATACAGTAGGAGTGTAAACTCGTTGATAGTGAGTTCGATCTCTTCTTAGGTTGTATATTTTGACCTTTTTGATATAGCTAGGCCATATACGGCGTTAAGCTCTGCGAAATAATGTATAATATTTTTCAAGTGTTATTCGACACTTCGGATTAGGAATCATTATTGAAAAAACATATAAAAAAAAACGTATAATTTTTTTAAGCGCTCTGACTGCTATGTCATGCGTACGTATATGGCTTAGTGGTCAGAGTGCCTGAACGGTTTCCAAAAGGCGTGGATTTGAATCCCGCTGCGTTCAAATAATTATACGTTTTTTCGAAAATATTTTGTAACGTGTAATGTGTGACAGGAAGACGAAAAATAAAATTTTGATTGTAATGAAAGAAATGTAAAAAAAGAGAAATTATTGATAAGATCCACCATTCCTCTTAACAATTTCAAGACATTGCATATTGAATCGCGGAACCCAACGCCGCTGACACACTTGTATTTTAAAATAGATATAAATCATATAGATAGAATCAATCCACCAATTTACATACACATACAAAAATAACAATACAAAATAATGGCAATTGTCGGCTAGTGCTTCACGAGTCCGGGCTAAGCGCTCCAATTAAAAACCACTTAACTAACGCAACTTAATTGCACCTCGTTTTAGAACGAATCATAAGTTCCTTTGTAAAAAATACTGTAAAAAAAAATATTATGTTTACTTGGAACGATTATATATCAATTATTGATCATTTTTTGCAATCATTTGTTGCTAAGCATCGTTCAGAAAATAGGTTATTATAATTAACTAGAGGCCGGTCGTGGCGCAGTGTGACAGCGTCTGGATGTAAACGCGATCAGTTGTGGGTTCGATCCCCACTCGAGGGTGTGATTATATTTAAAATTATTTTCACTATCTCGCTCTGGTAAGACAAAGTGCAGCGTTGAGTTGAAAAATAAATAAATTAATTAAGTATTGTACGCCGCGCTTTGTTTTATTTCTGGTAATACATAACGGGGCGTTGTGTTGTGCTAGTTAATGTATAATGTCTAGATTTTGGTAGAGAAGTGGAGAACAGAACGTATTGCCTACTCGGGTCTCTTTGACAGCTAAACTTTGCAGAAAAAAATTGAAATTGACTTTTAAGCCTTTATTAGGGTGACACTATCGTTACTTAATACAAAGGTATATTGTAGATTGAAATTTCGCTCCAAGCTATTGTTTTAAAATGCTATCTTTATTAAATAAATCCACACGAACAAACTTTCATACCAATTTCTTATTTTATCTAATTATTATACAAACAGAGAAATATATAAAAACTACAAATTTTTGGTTTAAATTATTTTTTTGTTTTAAAAATTTTCATTTTCATTTTTTAAAATATATGTTTTACAAATGTATTTCGTTTAAGCTTTATAAGAAATATTCCGTTAAGAATATAACAATGCAGTAGGTTGTGGAAAATATTCCGCATATTTTGCATTTGAGTTCAAATGAATGTTGAGTCAGCTGTCATCCGGCGTCATGACTGACGTGAATGGGTCGGTCAGTGTCTTGGCAGGGCTGGAGCTTCACAAAATATAAGCCATAAAAGATATGAGAACTTTAATAGACATTGAAGTAAATCTTGAAAACGTTTCCTCATACAAGTAGCTTTTTTATACTTTTTCAAACTCTCTCTCCTATAGCAAAAAGTACCTGGCGTTAAGTTCCATTTTGATTTAAAATTTTATGTGTTAAATGTCGACGTTTTGTCGAATTTAGTGTAGAAAAAAATAATAAAAAAATTATAATAAAAAGCTACCCTGAGAACGAACCGAATCCAAAGCTCTCGCGTTTTTAGTGCCATTGGCCCACTGCGCCACTACGTATATATAAACATTGAAATATACGTTAAATTTAACCTTAAATTATGACAAAATTAAAAAAATATATTCTTTATTCAAAAAGCATCAGTATTGTCAGTCCTAAAGGAAGTTACTACCGACTCGCAAGGCAGGGCAAAATTGATTCTAATTCTATATATTTTATTTTTGTGATAAAAAGCTTTTTTTATAAGAAGACTTTTTAATAAAAGATAAAACTTTATCTCCCCACGGATTGCTTTATATAATGCCTGTGAACCAACGACCTCCTTAATACATTACAAGATAACAATATGATATTTGAGCTATTTAAGTCAATGCATTTATAGATAAGTAGGAAACTTCATAATGAAATATTTTCTTCTATATTAAAATATACATTTCTGAGAACAAACACAGAATGCGGTATATTAATCCGGCATTAGCTTGTCAAGTGTTAGTTTACACAACAACAGAACACGTTGTGTTTAATCCAATTAAATGTATATTTCAAAGAATTGTATTTTTGTATTGCTAACGACATTTCTCCACGTGATGCTTAAAGTAGAAAGATGAAATAAAAATAGTGAGAATCTAGTATAAGCTTAGTTTTAATTGTCTATCTAAATTTGGGACATGGTGTATTTGTTCACGGAGTTTAACTCAGCGATTTGTCTAATCGAAGTTGAGGGAAAATAAAATGTTGAGTCTATTCCCTCGAATGGGAATCGAATCTACTATTAGGGATTTGTTGATGTGATGACAAATTCATTCGCAGCGATATTAAAAGTTATTTCACAGTAAAAAAATTTACAAAAAAATACATAAAAAATATAGATAGTTTTGAAATACGTACCTTTTTAATAAAATTTCAACTGTTTTCTACAGATTTTCAGTAAATAAAGTTACACAATTAAAAAAAATTCTTATATTCACAGTACACCCAGAGCGTCCTCAAAAAAAAAATAAAGAAAAATCTAGTGATATATCACTACACGTGAAACGTAAACAACTCAATATTAAAAATCCAAATTTATCACTAACCCATTTCGAACTAATTTCGTAACTTGTATAGAGGAGAAGAAACGATTTAGCATCTGTCATGCACTAATAGCCATTTTCCTTGTACCGGTTTGTTTCCATATACTAAGAAGTTAATTAAGCTTTCAACAGCCGTATCATCCAATACGTTTCCAGTCGGTGATTTAGATCGTTATGTTTCTTTTGAGACGGAATTTTTAGCTTTTGACGCGCCTCGAGTGGGACAAGTGTCGAATGAATGAAGCTTCAGGCTTTATATTGTGTAACACGGATGTATTAGTCTGGGATGGCATGGCAAGTTAAAATTTTAATATATATTTTTAATTCCATTATATATATATTTAAAAAGAACCTTTTTTAGCTTCTTACTTTTACAAGGTAGACAGTAAGTACTCAGTGTCAAGACACTCCGTACTTCGCTTTCCGCCGAATTCCAGACATTGCGTGTTGAGTGGCGGATTTCAACGCTGCAATTTATCTTACCAGAGCGAGGAAATGAAAATAATTTTAAACATAATCAATCTACTGAGTGGGAATTGAATCCACAACTGATCGCGTTTTTCAGTAGGACGCTATTACACTGCGCCACGACCGGCCTCAAATTTTCGTAACTGCGGTATCTTTTATAAAATAACCGTATTATATAATAAAAAATTTTTTTTATAATAAATTAATATTAAAATAACCGTAAATATACCAAAATAACATTTTATACCGTTTTGTCGGTCTATTTTTCTGCTTGTTCCGGCTAATCTCATTTTATTAACCGATTTTGATAAGACTTTTACTGGTAGATAGCTGATGTTACAAGAAGTAATTTACACTATATTTATTTTAGGACTGCGAAATAATTAACCAACGTGCACATATAATTTATCAGAACATATAATATCGCGTTTGATTTTTAACTATTTAAAAAGTCCATACAAAAATTTAAACACGAACCTAAACTAAAAATAAATGAACACTCAATGTACGCCATTCAACGCCGTAACATTTACCACAATAACTCTAGAAATTATTACGATACTCAAATATAATTAATCTTATATATTGAAATTAATAACAAATAATCACAAATATATATATATATATATATATATATATATATATATATATATATATATATATATTTGTCGCTATAAAAAAATAACAAAAGCGCGTACAAAATGATGAGTGTGAATTGATCCCCGTACCGCGGCGGGCACCCTCCGAGCCGGGGCGAGCCGTTGATAACGCACGTCGGGGGAGGCTTGTTTCCACCGCTTTTATTTTAATGATGACTCGTATTAAATTGTGTCTATTACGAATTTTTACAGGGCTATCGATGGCGTTATATTTTGAAGCTGCCAAGGCGCAGTGGTTGGCAGTAAATGCGATCGGTTGTGGGTTCGATTGTCACAAGTAATCATGGTCTATTTAGATTGTATTAATTTTCTTCACTCTGGTGAGACAATGCACGGTACTAAGTTACGAATTTCGTTTGTGTTAAGTGGATAACGGAGAATGGAGTGTCTTAACATTATTTATTTCATTACAATATTTTTCTTTATATTCAATAATGGTGTTTTTTGTGTATATACATAATACACTAAAACGGTAATAATAATTTTGTTTAAGCTTCAATTTAAGGATGTTTATAAAATTAACAGCCACGGGGATCACGTTTTTTATAATTTTAACGTTGTTTTATAGCCTGCCAGTGTAGTCAGGTCATAATCGCTCCAGCCATTCCAGAGTTTAACCGCAACAAACAGACAGACAAAAATTGTAAAATAATTGTGTATATATATATATATATATATATATATATATATATATATATATATGTGATTTTATTTATTAGTATAGATAACATAATAGGTAAAGTATATGTTCGAAAATAACCAAAAAAAGAGAAAACTTAGTCTAAACTCTGAATTAAATCTGACTTCCGAGACAAAGATAAAAATAAAAATATTCAAATAAACACCAAGGCAACCCTACAAGCGATTTCTTTTGACGTATTAAAGTAAGTGTTGTAAGGGTCAAATTACTCAGCAACTCAGCGGTGGGATGCCGCTGACGGTCGAGGTTCAATCTGGCGTGTAATACGAATTGCTTTCTAAACGCTGTCTGCAAATTTACTGTACGAATCTTGTTAGAGTGAAGGGTGTTGCTATCAGCTAAGTGTTTTTTCGTGGTGCCATATATTTTTTTAGTTTTACGCTTTATCCCGCATAACAGGGTAGACGGAAAGTACCTAGTGTCAAGACACTCCGTTCTCCGCTTTCCACCGAATTCGAGACAATGCGTGTTGAGTGGTGGAACTCAACCCCACAGTGCGAGGAAGTGAAAATAATTTATATATAATCACTCCCCCGAGTGAGAATCGAACCCATAACCGATCGCGCTTACAGTCAGACGGCCTGCTGCCATAATCTATGGAAATAATTCATTTTGTTTTATTTTGATTATTCATATCACTTGTATATTTAAAAGTGAGCAATTATTTATTTATGTATAATAAAATTAACAAAAAATATCAGAGCTGCCACTAGAGACATTAGTAATTAATATTAAAAATATATTATTGAAAATAGTATATTATTCTATCAATAAATATTATACTGATGTTAATGTGTGGAGTTAAACGCAGTAGATACTCTATCGGGAAGCTAGTTACCGACTTGAAGTAAAATTATATTTGAAAAGAGAATTATATTTGAAATATATATTTGAAAAGAGCAACTGTTGAGATTCTCGCCGGCTCTTTCAGCAAAACTGCCTTCCGAGCCGGTGGTAGCTTCCTGTAGGAATGACAATACTAACACTTGCGTTGATTGACGATTCGCAAGTGCTTGTAAACCGCCTATTTGAATGAAGAATATTTTGATTTGAGTGTCTTTTCTCTCTCGTCTCTTTTTTTGTCAAATGAAAATTTTATATATTATGTAAGCCACTATGATATAACTACAGTAACATAATAATTTCTGCATAAGCAAATATATATTAGGCTAAGAATACTCCTTTCTCCGCTTTCTGACGAACTCTACTTACTCTATATAGATGGATATCAACGACGCGTTTTATATTATTGTCACAAAGAATACCTTAGAACGGAATCAAACCCACACTTATCACATTCAAAGTCGAACACTGTCCCACTACCCAGTGCAACTAATTATTATCTTCTAACTTGTACTAAAAGTATTTATCCCATATACCACATCTAAGACATGCAATTTAAGCTGGGTTAGGGTGAGTAATTAATATATTACAATATGTATAATCAAATGTATCGCAGACCGCATTAGCGAGATTGACGTGCGGTCGAGCTCGCTACATCGATATGTTATCTGCAGAAGATTTGAACACGTTGACAGCGATAATCGTCCTATTAGTTATGCATATGTAGTCTGTAATTGAGTCAGTTGGGCGTATTAAAAATTGTTAGTGGTCCTGGTGAACGGAGTGTCTTGACACTTGATTTTCTCTGACTATCCTGCTATGCTATTTGCTAGGTTGGTTACACAAAATGCGGGGTTGAGCTCCGCTACTTAACAATTATATTATAGTGTCATATTATAGTGTCCATAGTAACTTTTACTTCTAATAGGGTGATGGCAGAGAAGACGATATCAGGTACAGTGTGCTGGGTGATCTCTGTTTACTCCCAATGTAGTTTACGCTCAGACGTAATTGTAAATACGTAAAAAATCTCGCTAAGTTTTTGGGTCGGTTCCTCTTGGATCTGACGCACTCACTTCAGTGAACTGCTGGTAAATCATTTGACATTCCAAAAATATAAACCATATAACTTCTAACTTTGAATATAATCATTTGACTTTTGACTCTTGACTTTTATACAAGTATTTGTGTAAAGTGTCATCAACACGCAAGGTCTCAAGATTCACACGGGATTCTCTCTGACTATCTAATAAGTGGTAAACTACTTTTTTCAAAGTGGTTTTACTTTTAAATTTTACTATTTTTAATGTTTTATTTCACATTTAGGTTTATAAAACATTTTTAGAAACATTTTGAACACAGCGCAATTCGAACCCACGCATTATGCAAACCGTCCAAGCGCTATAACCGCTAAGCCATGCGTTCTACTACCGTCTGCGTCGAAATTCTTACATATTTTGTTACAACTTATTTACTTTGTTAGTTCCACTTTAATTATCTTATACGTCAAATGTAATGCTTCCGATTTACCGCATCGTCATGATTGACATGCGGTCGCGTTGCGACCGTCTACAATTGTATATATTTACTTCTACATTGTACGTTAAAATATATATTAATAACAATTGTTATACGCAATTGTTAATTTCAATTTAGTCACTCGCACAGACGTAAATCAGTGTTTAAATGTAATTTGTGAATCAGGAGCAAAGAAAAACATAATAATTTGAAACTAAAGTCTTATTTTAATTTCTACGTAGAGTGCAAAATATTATAGATAAACTAACATTGTATCGGTTTCTATATGATCATTACTATTGTTACTTACGCATAAAATTCATTTTATAGAATTATTTTCACTTAAATATTCATTTATATCCTTGTAGACTGATGAATATAGAAATCCTATAATTTCTATAACAATGCATAAAGTACAGTCACACGATTAACATACTCGTTGCCAAGGCAACACGTCTTTTCCGCATCACCTGAGGACAATAAGATTACAATAAAAAAAATCTAAAATATTTCTATGACATCAGCTTTCTAATACTCTGACGGATTATGACCTGTGTCCTCTCAAATGCCAAATGCACAGACAAACTACTGCACATATTAGATATAGATTATATACAGGGCTGTCGATAGCATACCGTTTGCGGTAAATTCTCGTGTGAATATTGATTTAGTGGCGTTTGATACACTCCTGAGTTGGGGCAGATGTGGTCTTCACTTTACTTGTCAAACTATAGTCAAATACCGTAGCTTTGTTCTAAATTTTAAAACGTTTAATTCAATCATTTTAATATATAAATATTTAATTATGTGATAAACATAATTTCTTACAAGCGTATATGAGTTTCGTTACAGTCAAGAAGCGAGTATTCGATTTATTGTAGTTCATTTTTTTATATAAAAAACTATAATATTTTTTTAATCATTAATGTCATAAATAATTATGTCGTAAAAAAAACAGTAGTAATAAATATTACTTGAGGCCGGTCGTGGCGCAGTGTGACAGCGTCTGATTGGAAACGCGATCGGTTGTGGGTTCAAATTATTTTCACTTCCTCGCTCTGGTTGAAGACAAAGAGCGGCGTTGAGTTCCACCACTCAACAAGCAATGTCTCGAATACGGTGGAAAGCGAAGTACGGAGTGTGTTGTGTGTTGACACTATGTACTTTCTGTCTACTCTGCTGTGCGGGATAAAAGCGTGAAGCTAAAAAATAATATATATATATATATATATATATATATATATATATATATATATATATATATATATATATATATATATATATATATATATATATATTATCTTCAGTAAATTGATTATTTAAGTTTTATAGTATAGTGCTGTTTTTTTTTCAACATCATCACATTCTACTTCTTTATCATTCTTAAGTAGAATAATCAAAGAGAGAAGAGTGTTGAGATGTATGTACATATACGAGCTTTATAAAAATGTTTTCTTCATAATACTAAATATGTTAATGTCCCTAAAAAAAATTTAAACAGTAACAAAAAAATTAAACAATTATAATTAAAACAATTTAATCAAGATTTTTTTAATTTATTCTATAATAAAAAAATCATCATGTCACTCTCGCTCAACAGGATAGTCAGAGAGAGTCTAGTAGCAAGACACTCCGTTCTACGCTTTCTACCTAAATTTGATAATTTGAGTGTGTTTTGACGGAACCCAACGTTGGGTTTCGCCACTCTACACGCAATGTCTCAAGCTCGGCGTATAGAGGAGTACGGAGTGTCTTGACTCTAGATACTTCCTGAATCGTGCTTAGCAGTATTAAATGTGAAGTTAAAACCAAATATATAACGTATAATATATATATATATATATATATATATATATATATATATATATATATATATATATATATATATATATATATAAACTACAGTACCGATATATCTCTTATATTATTATAATATTTAATAATTAATACGTGAAGGCAGACAGGAGGGAGGCTAAGTATGAAATTTTTTACTGTAAAATTTTATGTAGGAAAAGCGAATAGTGTTTTTAAAAAATCAAATAAAAAATTAATAAGCCAGAAAATGAAATGCCCTAGAAATACATTAAAATTAATAAAAAAAGCTTTTTACACACACTACCTTATATGGTACATATAACAAAATAACATTTTTTTCGCATTTTTGTCTGTGTGTATGTTTGTTCTGGTTTATCACTGGAACGTACGGCTTGATTAATTTTGACGGAACTTAGAGAGAGTCAAAATAATAAATACGAGTCCGTTCGTGGCGCAGTGGAACAGTGTCTAACTGCAAACGTGATCAGTAGTGTGTTCTATAATAACTTGGGGGAGTGGTTAATTAAACTATTTTCACTCTCTCCCTTTGGTAAGATAAGGTACGTCGTTGAGTTCCACCACTCAACACGCAATGCCTCGTATTCGATAGAAAGCGAAGTACCGAGTGTCTTGTTACTAGGTATTTTCTGTATATCTTGTAATGCGGGATAAAAGCGTGAAGCTAAAAAAAATTATGTTAAAATCGTGAGTACGTTAGCCTTAGCGCTTGTATTAAGCGTTAACATATCCTCTATAATATATTTTACTTAAACAGCTTACAAGGAAAGGGGGATAAACGCTATATTTATATTTTCAGTTAATTCGAAAATTATTAAAATCATCACGTTAACTAGGTGAGCATACTAATATAATATTTTATAAACAATTTTTTTTTGAATAATTTAAATATTTATTTAGTTGTACCTTTTCACCTGCCAGCCTGCCAGTCGATATATGTACATGTATAATCCAATTGCAATAATGTACAGTATTTAGTATCGGATAAACATAACGAGCGCTCACAAAAGGCAATTAACTAATAATAATCTAAATTACGTTTAGTTTTAAAACCGCAGCATAACGACCAGAGCGTTAATAATAGAGCGATGGTGGATTTAATTCGATTAGAATCACACTCATATATTCACACGATTATATCCTATGTTGAATACGGATTATAGACTTATATATAAAAGCTAATGTCAAGACGTACTAATTTGAGACATTGTGTGTTATATGACGGTGCTCAACACCGCGCTTCGTCTCACCAAAATGGAAATCAAACATAATCATCTTTAGAGCGAATTTGATTCTCAACCTATATACATAGTAAGTACGGTCATCTTATATACATCGTAAGTACGATTTCGACACAAATACCGAAGGAATATTTAGACAGAAAAGAACTAGTTTTTAGACAATTTTTTATTAAATTTCAAGATTATGCGCCTTTGAAATTCTCATTAAAATTGGTCTAGCCGTTCCAGAGATTAAACGAAACAAACAGACGGAAAGTTAAACAAATATTATAACTAATTTTATTTTGATATATTTAGACTACACATACATATACACTTAATAAAAAGTTATTATATATTTATATTACAAACATACATTTATATAATCACTCCCCCGACATGGTACCGAACCCGCAACCCATCGCGTTTACAGTCAGACACTGACCCACTGCGCCACTATCGGCCTCATAAACATAGATACATGAAGAAAATAATCATACACCGTTTACCAAAGCGTAAATCACTTTACAATCATTTCATACGAATTTTGTTAGCATAATAGAAAAAAAAAGCAAAGTTCCACTCGCACGGTACCCGTCGTCCGCACGTAGTACGTAGGTGGACGGACACTCGAGTGCTTGACAATTAGAATCCACTTTAACGCTATAATTGCGCTACCTTTCTTCAACTCCACCTTCCTACATTCTCTTTGGCACGTTTTGCCTCTGCAGAACTATTTGACTTAAAATCGTTTTTGTATTTTCAATGTACAGGCCGTATTGGAAGCGTAGGTCATCGGGCGGAGTTGGTGAACAGTTATGAATTATTTGATTTTGCCGATCAGATGAGACAAAGTGAGGCGTTAAGTTTTGCCACTTTATACGCCTATGTCTCGAATTTAAACATGAAGGGGTGAACGGAGTGCCTTGACACCTGGTTTTCTCTGGTTACTCTGGTGTGCGAGGAAAATTTGAATTTGAGACATTTTATGTTGAGTTAGGCGGAACTCAAACCCGTGAAGAGGAGAGAGAAGAGATCGAAAACAACTACAACCGTTTCACATACAATTAATAGTTTCACAGACATATATACAGACATATATACAGACATTTATATATATATTATTGTCTTTATACCATTTTTTGATAGGACAAAAAGCTACGTATGAATCTGTCCCTTAAAACACAATGTCTCAAATTTGTACAGAAAACGGAGAATGGAGTGTCTTGATACTATATTATTTTTGACTTAGTTAAAAATTCAGTAATAGCTTGTCGATTGAGTATAATGATATAATTACAGAGTGCGCGTGGGCGAGATCAATCACTTGTAATGAGAGCTCAGGAAGCCGCAATTACGGCCTGAGCAACTACCGTATGAAAGATTAAACGTTTATGATTAAAGACTGTAATAGGTACAGGTGAAGCGTGAAGTGCATATACAAATCTAATTGAGTAAGTAATTAATATAAAATAACTGTTTTTCTATATACAATATTTTACAAATAAAAAAGCACTTTCGTGCAGGGTAGTCAGAGACAACCTAAAGTCGAGGCACTCCGTTGATTATGTTGAGTCTAAAAGATGCAATTTCTCTTCATTCCATTTTGAATAGCGAATTTAACACTACCAGAGTGGAAAAATGAAAATTGACTTTAAACATAATCATTCCTCTGAATGAGAATAGAACCCACAACCAATTCGTTTACATACAGACGCTATCCCACTGCGCCACGACCGGTCTCAGTTACAAAGTAATTTTATTATATTTTATTAAAATATATCTTTAATAAACATCAAAATGGCATGCATATTAAGAGCGACGGATGCTGAAAGATCAATCGCGCAGCGCTGGCGGCGTGTCGCTCTGTAACTCTATAGCAGGAAACTGGCAATTAGACGGTACTAGTGTACAACGTTTTGGATCTTAGAGGATCGCCTGTAAATTCCGCGAACCATGTTATTTGGTGAAATAATTTTGACAAATTTATTGGAATTATTCATATAAATTTATAACATAAAAACAGCTATTTTACTCTTTATCTCGCAATGTAGGATAGAGAGAAAGGCACTCAGTTGATTACTTTCTGCCCAAAAATGAGATATTGCGTGTTGAGTATTGAATTCTAGAACAGAGAATAAAATCAAAGTTTATTAAATTGGATGGAAATCGATCCTAAACTCAATAGTGTGTACAATCAGTCAGATTACCACTGAGCCACGACCTCTAAGGTCATATATATGGTATTTACTATTTTAAACCATTTGAAAAAACGTATAAAAATTTGAAGGCAGCGGGCTATTCTCAAAATTGTTTTCTAATCCTAAGCGTGGAATAACACTTCATAAATAGTAAATATTGAAATAAAATAGCAATCTCTCTTGTTAAACGATTATTTCTTAATAATCTTTAAGTAGAATAAATTTGTAAAAACCTCTCTACAGAGATGCTAACAACATAAATAAGTTGTAACAAAAATATAAGAATTTTGACGCAGCTGGTAGTAGAACGCATGGCTTAGCGGTCAGAGTGCTTGGACAGTATCCAAGAGGCGCGGGTTCGAATCCCGCTGCGTTCAATTTTTTATGTTTTTTCTAAAATTCCTATATATTTTAATAGATAGACTGTAATTACAAATAAATATATCATTAAATGACTCCGTTGATCTGATTAACAAGCCAATCATAATATAAGGCCAGTTTAAAGCTATAGAAAATATTTTTATATCATAGAATTAAAATATCCTACTAAGAAGAACTTAAATTAAGAACAAAATAGAAATTTAAATTCAAAAATAGAATGTGACCACAGACTGCTGTAAAGTGTTCGAAACGTCAGGTGTCCAAAATGTATTTTCGAATACCCAAATATACGCGATTAATCCGGTTAAAATAGTTTCATTTAAAAAGTAGTAAATTTTTAAACAATTTTTAACGTATTTTTATATTAGCAGAAGGTAGATATAAATTATTATCAGCCGCTAGGTTTGGACCAAGTTCATTTTAAACGCCAAATTCATTTTTTTGAACTTCACTGACATTTTCACTTCAAATTCATCTATTTCAATTTCAAATTTATTATTCAAAACGTACAGAAAATGTATGGACAGTAAAAAAGACTGAAACCAAGATACACCAGCTCCTCAGTACATGGATCTTCAATAATAAGGTAAGGTACGGTAGATTTAATAAAAAAATTACAAGCACGATGTGGAACAAAGAAAATAATTGGCACAGATAACAAAGAAAAAATGATTTCTTTTTAACGTCGCTTTGTTGAGAGGCCCGCGAGGGTTGTACTAATTAACCTCCGCCGAATGGGGCGCCGCCTAACACTCGGCTAGAGGTTTGGTTCCCGACTTTTCTTATAATATGGACAATTGACTGACTATACTGACATTTTAACTGACAATTCAATAAAGCAGCGTAATATTCTAACGATTTCAATTTTGTTGTAAAGCCTATTAAAAATAACTGTTAATTACGAAGCTACTTAGAAAGAAGTATAGAGTTCAATGTTGTTATATATACAAAAAACTCAGTGTAAAGACTCCGTTCTTTTGCTTTTGATCTTGCAGATATGTCTTTGTCAAAGGCATGTCGATTGACAGAATTAAACGCCGCAGTTTGTCTTACATCTTAATCAAACGAGTCTTAGGGAATTACATAATAAGCAATTAAAACACAAGCAAATAGATAGTTTACATGTAATCTACAGTAAACCAATCAAGCAAACTACACCGGTGTCACAACTTGCAGGTCAATACCTGAACTAATAGACTCTTGTAACATCAAATACACTGGAGTATTATGTACCAGTATAATCGATCCCCGAGACACATGCGAGTAGCTACTATACATACGGACAAGCGATATAACATCTCTACATCATCCTAAATCTGAGGCTATCATGTAGGTACATATATCTATTAATTTTAACTAATATTTAAATAATAGCAAAATTATATAAATAATAGCGTTAGCAATCTATCATACTCCTGATAGTGTATATATATATATATATATATATATATATATATATATATATATATATATATATTAGCCACACGCTTTTATCCCGCATAGCAGGGTAGACAGAAAGTACCTAGTGTCAAGACACTCCGTTCTTAACTTTCCACCGAAGTCGAGACGTTGCGTGTTTAGTGGTGGAACTCAACGTCGCACTTTGTCTTTTATCAGAAGCAGGAAGTGAAAATAATTTTAAATATATTCACTCCCCCGAGTAGGGATCGAACCCACAACCGGTCTCGTTTACAGTCAGACGCTGTCACACTACGCCACGACCGGCCTCAAATATATATTTTCTTGTATATATTCGAACGATATTCGAACCCGCACCTCTTGAAAACGGTCAAGCATACTGAGCACTAAGCCATGCGTTCTACTACCGGCTGCGTCGAAATCTTTTCACGTTTTATTACAACTTATTTATGTTGTTAGCATCTCTGTAGAGAGATTTTTACGAATTTCTACTACTTAAAGATTATTCAGAAATAATTGTTTGGCAAGAGAGAATGCCATTTATTATAATATTTTTAAAGTGTTATTCCACACTTAGGATTAGAAAACGTTTGTAAGATTTTTCATACGTTTTGTAAAAATGTATTTTTCTATATCTATTAATTTAATAGGAAATACATAAATTTTTTTTCAATATCAAAATTTCTTATTAAGTATAGAGTAAAAATAATTATCACTAAATTAATATCATCCATCTGAACTCAATCATTCTATTTCAAGCCTCTACAAGTATATTATATATTTAGACCCAACCCGTCCCGAATGGTAGAGTCAATTATAAGACAATACCTATTATTTCAGGAGAGGAATAACGATTGAGAGACGGTGAATCGATGCAAAGTAAATCTCTCATAGGTTTACGTCAATCTGTTTGTCCGTCAGGTTTGTCAACCTGGGTTTAAATAGTTTAAATGAATAAATCTATTTTTGGGCCAAAACGTTATCCTCTTTAATTATATTACCTTCAAATTATATAAGTATAGTACGAAATAAAGATTGGAGAGTATAGGAAATTTATATATTAATACGTGAATAACTATCTACGGAGTGTCTTGACACTAGGTACTTCCGGTCTTTCCTCCTATGCGGGATAAAAACGTGAAGCTATAAAAAAATCAAAATTAGGCGGGCGGAATAAATTATTATGGAATTTGGTTACAATTTATATGAAGAAAAAGTGCATTTTCAATATTTTTTTCTATAATAATATTTATAAAAAATTAATTATACATTACTAAGGCTATATTTATATTATGTTAACAAGAACTCTACTTTACGATTATTTTCTTACCGTCCATATAAAAATCAACTCGTTTAGCATTTTAATATAAATTTTCCTTTCTGAAGATGACACAAAATATTAATATATTCAATCGTTTCATCTCCATTAGCATTTGGACCCACACACCAGGGGTTTTTGATAAATATGTCAGATTTTAAAATAATCAGAATTTTAAATATATATATTATTTTCCTATCAATATTTTTTTTAAATATTAATCATATTATAGTCATTTTTCATTCACATATTCTTCTTACCAGAGAAATAAAAGTTTTATTTCTCTGGTATGATAGCACGGCGTGAAATCAAGGTACTCTACACATGTTTACGTTTACGTTAGTACATTTGCAGTACACTGTACGTTTTTCATCAATTTCATTATAAAGACAAACTTTTTACACCGGAAGTAAAGCCTACAAGCTTTATACTGAAATCACCAAGTAGTGTAAGAAATATATATATATACATATATATATATATATATATATATATATATATATATATATATATGTATATATATATATATATATACACACAATTAAATAAAGTTAAATATATCATCTCGGAGTTTAGCCCTAATCGTGAGCAGCTTCTGTCGCTTCCTCAGCTCTGTGCCAAATGGTTGCTCGATAACCGTTAAACACTCTATAGTTAGCGTGTTAGGAGTTAGGACAGTCTGCCTTCATATTATGTAGACCATGTAATATATTATTAGATAAGTTGAAATGTATACTTGTATTTACTTATAGAGGTCATACCACTGAGCAACTGCTATGGATTCAATTCCCACTTGGGGGAATTATATTAAAAATTGACTGTCGTTATTCCGTTCCAGTAAGATAATGCGCGGTGTTGAGTTCGTCAAACAACACGCAATGTGTCAATTTGACATGCAAAACACTCAATGCAGTGTCTTGACAGTAGGTTCTCTCAAACTACCCTGTTATATGGGATGAAGCGTGAGGCTGCATTGTCTTTACCCTATACATTATCTAATTATATATTAGCAGTTTTGAAATTTCCATACAACATGAATCCTATCGAGTTATCTTTTGTAAATAAATCTTAATTATAATAATAATATTCATTATATAGTTATAGTACACAGAAAATTAAAATTAAAAAAAAACTTAACACAATAAATTTCTATAAGAGGCAATATTTTCATTAAAAGAACTACCGTCATAGGTTTTGTTACAACTTATTTACGTTGTTAGCATCTCTATAAAGAGATTTTTACAAATTTCTGCTATCAAAAAATTATTAAAAAATATATAATAATTTTGACGCAGCGGGTAGAACGCATGGCTTAGCGGTCAGAGCGCTTGGACGGTTTCCAAGAGGCGCGGTTTCGAATCCCACTATGTATATAATATTTAATTCCAACGAAAAATTGATTTATTTTCAACTCCAGTAATAAAGACATAGCGGACCTTCTTGGATAAGTCAGACAAGGCATGCCTATATTCGTTTGCTTAAAATATAAACAGTATCTGAGACAAAAACTGTAACATGCAGGTTTATCTTTTTTAAACCCAACAATATTAGCAAGACACTTCAAACGTAGGAAGTACTCTAACTAAATAACCGTTTAATAGTAGACTATGAACGTTGCACTTCGGTACAAATTTAAGAGGCGATAAACTTTATATATGTATATATATATATATATATATATATATATATATATATATATATATATATATATATATATATATACACAACAGATGTACTTGGAGAGTTTAAAATGAACGGTAAGAAAGGGATTTCTCGAAATTCCTATTGAAAATGGAAAAATGAGATTTTAGATTTGTTTCTTTTTTAAATGATAAAAATAATGATTTAAACAGAATGAGAATTAATAAGATCTACATAGAGAAATTTACAATAACTTTTCAATAAATATTTTAGCAAATTGGAGTGAATATATTAGAATTTCCCAATATATATATATATATATATATATATATATATATATATATATATATATATATATATATATATATATATATATATAAAGTTCTTTTAGGTTAAAGAAACAATAACCTATAAAGTGATATGTAGTTATTAGGATATCGTATACTAGCTTTTTTAAATTTTTTTTATTAATGTTGATCGCACAAGATAACATCCCACTTATTCCTTAGGAGTTGAATATTTAAAAGGTATGCTCAAGCCAAATCTTAAAAGCTTAGCGCAGTTAGCTTGCCAAAAGCCTTTTTTAATTTAGGAGTGCAAGTTATAGTTATAATATAATAATAAAAAAGATTACCTAGAAATAGAGAGAGAAGAGAGAGAGCCGGCTTAGGTGGCACGGACACGTGAAGAGATCTCAGTGCATAGGTTATATTACCATGGATCTGATCGTCTCTGGGTCCAGGAAAAGAGTTAACAAGGAAAGCACACCCCACTTTTAGATGGGAATAATAATGCTTGGAATTACCTAGATTAGATATTAGTAGATTACCTAGAAATAAACTAGAATAAAAATAAAAAAACTAGAAAACGCATTTTATAAAAAAAATAAAATCAAAGAAATTTCTCCTAAACAAAACACAAACTGCCGCTTAACAAACATTTTCAAATATCGCCATACTATTGTGGTGTATCGTACAACACTGCTCTTTGATGTATAGTTCAATGAAATATAAACCCTATGACATTATAATATAGTTGATAATTCCTTATCAGCTTATCAGTTAAAGAGCTTTCACAGCTTTCAATTGATGAAGGATATTGAATCTTAATATGAGAGCTTAAAAGCTAAATTTGCATATAAATAACACAGGGTAGTATAATTGGCGAGAAATGACCTGCTATACAGGTTACTTCGAATGTATCAAACGTCACGTTTAGTTTTGCCTGTCAGGAGTATTATTTCCGACGTGGCTGTAGGAATTATTAGTGTTTGATATGTATGGACGTAATTGAGATGTTATACGAGAACGTCTGGCGTACGTGATGATATCTTAGAGCTTATTATTTGAATGGAATATATTTTGGTTATGAGTAACTTGGTGTTTGTGATTATTATATAAGGGTAAATATTATTAAAAAAAAATGTTTATTACTTGATCTCCATATAAAATTAGCTGTCTGCTAGTGAAAATTTCGTAAAAACCGATCCATTCCAGAGATTAAGTGGAACAAACAGATGGACTGACAAAATTTGTAAAATATATTATTTCACCGACAGTCAAATTTTATATATTTGTATAGATATCGTATATAATATAAAATGTATTACAGTAAACAGCATTAAACACTGCATAAAGTAAAAGTAAAAAGAAACAATTGTTAGGATTGAGTTTCTGTAAATTATTTCAAACATTGCTTTCTAAAATAAACTTAAAGCCCAAATATAAATATAACAAAAAATATTCCCTTAAATAAGCTTTGAATCTACGCCCTCATTCGAGCACAACTCTGCTATACCATAGTGGAGTTTTATTTCAGAACAAAAACACTTGAAACAACTGAAAAAAGCTGAGCTTGCAAACAAAAACATAAACAATTAAACAAAAGCTCGCTCAGCAATACACAACTTTGACATCTCCTTATTAAACGACCAATTTGACGTGAATTTAACCCATTACACTCTTCATAAAAGCGTTTCGTCATCCTGTTTTGTTTCTGTCCCCTTCTGGTCCATATAAATAAGTACAGCCGTCTCACTCGGCCAATGAGTAAGAATAACGATGAATATGGTTTACGAGATTCCAAAGTGAAGGGAGTATTTTCGAAATTGTTGGGGTTTGATAGGATTAGTGATGTTTCTTAGTTATATCGATGTTTGTTTAATAGTTTTAAATAAATTAATAAATAGACACTTGGAAACAAATTTGAATAAACTTGGTATCGACGTCATATACGTGGAATTTAACATCTCTGGATCTTTATTTTATAATTCTTAAATAACAGTAGCTTTAGTTAGTCCTTTTACATAAGCTATTTGCCAAAAAAAGTCTCGTCAAAATTGGGCTAGCTATAACAGAGAATAGCAACAACGCAGAGATAGACAGACAGATAAAAATAGTACCAAAAGTTATTTATATATATCCACCTTGTATACATGCATATCCAATTTAAACGGTTTTTAAATATCACAGATAGATAGCCCAATTTTATTTAGTTATATAGATTTATTTTCTATTTTCTTACATATTTCATATTCTTTTAAATTGTTTATTCAAACAATTATCATAACAATATTATTTAATTTATTTCTCCTTCTGAAAATAAACGAAACATTTTTTTGATAAATAACAAGATGGTACATTTTTAAGGCTATCATAGCGCAGTAGAAGTAGCAACAGTCCTAGGTTCGATCTCCCCTATCGCTTTCTCTCTACCTCATAAGAAAAAATATGTAAAGTTAAAAAAATATATGAAAATAATTTCTTATTTACAATACTATATTGTTAACTAATTTTATTTCCGTTTATTCTTGTCAAAATTACTTTCAATGAATCACTACAGCTTACAGCAAGACACATCTCCGCCAGTGGTTTATATTTAAGACTTTATATTTATATAACTATTAAAATAATCTCATTTAAATTTACTGTTTTTTTTTAATTAGTGCGCAATTAATCCGTTAATTCCGTTTCTTTTGAAATTAAACGCTTAATACATAAATAATATCTCTACTATATTATGTTAATTTCCCTCACTATAGTGAGGGACTACACTAGCACCAGTATATTGTATTAAAATTCTTGTTCACAATTAATTTAAATACGTTTTCAATGGAAATACGTAAAACGGAATATCAACCACAAATATAAAATGTAACGCCAGATACGAATATGTACACACTACAGATGCGACGCTAAATGATTTTGTAATGGTGATTAATTATGACGTATGTACATAGTAAAAATTATTTGTAAAAACTGTAATTTAATTATTTTCAATCTCCCGCTATGGTAAGATAAAGTGTGGGGTTTGATTCCGCTAATTTATACGTAAAATATATACAGTTACTAAGAACCTAGTGTCAAGATACTCCGTAAACGACTTCTTTCTGAATTCGAGACATAGAGTGTTGATTGGAGAAATTAAACGCCGCGCTTTGTCTTACCAGAGCGAGGAAATAATAAACGTAATTAAAATATAATCAATACTCAGGATGGGAACGAACCCATAACCGATAGCGTTTACAGTCAGATGCTGTCCCACTGCACCACGACCGATCACTTTCTATAATTACATTAGGCATAAATCGTGTAATAGAGTGTCTCAACACTTTGTTCGTGTCCTATGTCATAGGGAAGTATGAAGATTAACCAAAATATTATCAAATAAATATTTGATGTCGTCTTTACAAAGTAGAGACCGTTCTTACAATAGTTGTGAATTCAAATCGTAGTTAGGGGATTGCCTATATATATAATCTATGACTTACCTCCATGGAGTTAGAAAAAAGATAGTTTTCATTTGTACCACAAGTCTCAATACATAACGTAGAAATCCTATCCTCTGAGAAAATTAACAAAAACAAAAATCAAATTAAATCGAATTCAAGCATATTTATAAGTAATATCACACGAATAGACACAAAAAATAATATCGATTCGTAAAACCCAAAGGATCAATTAACAACACATTAACTAGTTCTGTAAATAACACGTCAAAAAAGCACTTAATATATTTTCAATATGAATAACGTATACGGAAGTACAATAAATGCGGCGTATACCAATTAAATCGGATAACTCGCTCGTTATATCGATATAAGCTACAATTATATCAAACATTTGCATCACTAGCCTCTAAGTGCGACAAGACCATTTTACCTTGGCCCTTCCCAAAGCTTAATGTTATACAATTTGAGCTTTTTCCCTAAGGCAATAAGCTCCGTGTAAGATTTTGTACAGCTCTTCATATTTTGGTATATTTAAGTGGCCGATGAGTGCTCTAGTGATTTTATTCGATTGTTTATTTGTGAGTTTCGAGGAAATTAAAGCGGAGTTACTGTGAAAGGTTAATAATGTTTTACAGGCTTTCAGTTTGGGTAATTTTAATTGAGCTTTTTATTGCGGAGTGTGATGAATCAGAGACTTGAATATCTTCTATATACAGTACACTATATACAGTACACTATATACAGTACACTATATACAGTATACAATATACAGTATAAAATATACATAATTCTACATATTGTAAATTGGATATAAATAATATAGTATAATTTTATAACCCTCTTGTTAGTTTAATCGATTTTATTTAACATCACTTGTGATCTATAAATCAAGCAATAAAAGAAAATAATACTACTTCAATATACCTTTAGCTATCAAATTTGCTTATACATTTGCATTTATTGCGGGATCTGGTGAATACATTACTTATCGCGAAGTTTTTGTTTGTAATTTAACTACTAATTTTTAGGTAGGTACTGTCCGCTTGTTCCAGGTATCATACCATGGTAGATCAATTACAAAGCATATATAGGGTTATTTTTGTCCGATTCACGCTTTTATCCCACAAAGCAGGACAGACAGGAAATATCTAGTATCAAGACACTCCGTACTCCGCTTTTCCACGAATTCGAAACACTGTGTGTTGAATTGCGGAATTCAATGCCGCACATTGCTTGCACTTAAAATTGCATAATATATTTCGTTTAGGTTTTAATTACGTAAATAATATTTTTGTGTGTCTAATGATGTCAGCTAAACGTTCTTTTGTCACTTTTTTGGTAAAAAAAAATGTGACAGTCATGGCATATTAACATGCCGATGTGAAGCTGTAGTTTTTGTCCGAGCTTTTTGTCTCCTAATAGCATTAAAATCTCGTCACGTCACCAAAATAACATTTTGTAGTCACTGAGCGATGATTACAGCATTTTTCAAGCTATATCTTGGTTGCAGGTAAAATGAAATAAAATATTTCCATGATGGTTGTAGACAAAATTAGCTTAGAAAAGGTCATATGTACTTAGAAGATAATTGATAACGAGAAACTAATGTTAAAATACTCCATTTAGCGCTTATCGCTGAAATTTTAAGTGACGGAACTCAACGCCGCGATTTGTTTTACCAGAGCAGAGAAATTTAAATAGTTTAAACATATCCGACCATCGAATGGGAAATGAACACATAATTTAAGCTAATATATTTAAAAACACAAGGAAGAAATGTAGACAGCACTATATAATACTAAATTAAATTTAAAAAGATCATGCAGTTATACGCTTTGTAACTCCGCCATTAGGAACTCATAATACTATTATAACAACATGAATAAGGTGTAACAAACGTATAAAAATATCGACACAGCTGGTAGTTACGCATGGCTTAGCGTTCAGAGCGCTTGGACCGTATCCAAGAGGCGCGGGTTCGAACCCCGCTGCGTTCCAAATTTTCATATGTTTTTTTTCGGCATAGCAGAGTAGACAGAAAGTACCTAGTGTTAAGACACTCCGTACTTCGCTTTCCACTGAATTTGAGATATTGAGTATTGAGAGCGGGGAAATGAAAAGCGAGGAAATGAAAATACGAGGAAAAGGGAAAATAATTTAAAATATAATCACTCCCCCGAGTGGAGATCGATCCCATAACCGATCGAATTTACAGTCAGATTCTGTCACACCGCGAAACGACTGGCCTCCAATTCACCATTGAACACCCAATATCTCGAATTTGGCGGAAAGCGGAGTACTGAGTGTCTTGTCACTGAATACTTCTTGTCTACGCTTCTATGCGGGATAAAAGCGTGAAGCTAAAAAAAGAACTTTTCATACATATTATTTAAAAAAAACATCCGGATATCGGTAATCCCTAATAATTTAACAACACACCGCACAAAGCTAACTTAAATAAACTATATCCTTTTATAAAGTATATAAATAAGTGGAGGCAATTAAAATTGTCACAAAGATTAAATTTGATAGCATCACGTGTAAAGTATGGGGCAATAAAAGATTATTATAGTTAGTCTTATACTTCATAACACGTCAAACAAACGAGCGGGACAAAAAACATATTCGAAGCTAGTAGAATAACAAGGCTAGGCTTATGGTTGTCATATAGTTATTTAATATGAATAAATGGCAGTCGTGGCGCAGCGGGGCAGCGTCTGACTGTAAACGCGACCGGTTGTGGGTTCGATCCCCACTCGGGGGTGTAACTATATTTAAAATTATTTACTCGCTCTGGTGAGACAAAGTGTGGTGTTGAGTTCTACCACTCAACACGCAATGTTGTGTGTTTTGACACTAGTTACCGTAAAGCTTGTAGGAACGCTAAGAAATAAATGTATTTATATGAGGTTATCTTGGTACAATGGTATTTTGGCACATTTAAATTATTTTGATTTTTCGTTCACATTAGACAACGCATTGTGTTGAGTTACGCCAATCATCATATAGAGATATCGATTTAGAAAAGAAATCGAAGAACAAAATATCCTAACTTTTTTTAACTAGTTTGATAATTATATATGTTTTAATGTTGGAAATTAAAACATATATAAATATCAAACTAGTGGATTGATTATACATTGAAGTTTCCAAGCACGTGTGCTTTATTTGGTAAATGTATGTTTGTATGTTATCCACAAATTTCTCTTAAACTAAAAGTCATATTTTTTTTATTTAAGTTAGATATAACTGTACAAGTTACGTTAAGACAGTCGTTATGAAGTCAGTTTAATTTATTATAAATTAAGACTATTACATCATTCATTAATTTTCAGATATTAATTTTTTATATATATATATATATATATATATATATATATATATATATATATATATATATATATATATATATATATCGTTATTTTGTCAAGATTCACTTACTTACTATTATTTTCATAATTTTTAGAACTAATAAAAAAAATAAAAGCTCAAAAACCACTTCTTTTTTGGTTTTTTTTAGCCTCACGCTTTTTATCTATCCCACATAGCAGGATAGACAGAAAGTACCTAGTGTCAAGACACTCCGTACTTCGCTCTCCAATGAATCAAAAACATAGCAAAAAACACTTAATTTTTAATTAAAAATATATAATATTATCGCCCCATGGCAACCCTGCAGCTAGATAATGGTAGATAAATCAAATCCTTTGCAGGCGCTTCCCAAAATTAAAACGTAGCTTTTTTGTCTCTGAGTGATGATCATTTAAATTAATTGTATTTGCTTAATAGCTCGAATGGGTTTAGTGGCATTTGTGGTATTTATATCCTAATTGAGGTAGTCCCGGCTTCATCCGGATCGTTCATTTTTTTTCAGCTTCACGTCGTTTCTCACTAAGCAGGATAGTGAGAAAAAACCTAGAGTCAAATACGGAGTGTCCTCGTATCCGTTCTAATATCTGAATGTTGAATCGGTTTAGTGGCGGAACTCAACGCTGCTCTTTATTTTTACGAAAAGATGATATTGAGGCCATCGCGGCGCAATGAGACAGCTTCCAACGTGACGTACGTAACTTAAACCAAAGTGTAAACGTGATTGGTTGTGAGTTCGATTCCTTAGAGGAATAATTATGTTTAAAATTTTATCTTCATTCGGGTCTGGTAAGACAAAGCGCGGCGTTGTCTTCGCAACTTAACACGAAATGTCTAGATTTCAGGCGGAAAGCAGTTAACGGAGTATCTTGACACTAGGTTATCTCTGACCACCCAATGTGGGAACAAAGCGAGACGCTGATAAAATTTCTATATATACCTATCACAATCATCTCAGAGATGACAGTAGATTATGGCGAATATATCGATGCTCGGTAAACTTATAAATTCCTTGCTCATTAGAATAACAAGTGTAGCTATATAGTTTTATGGTTATAATATGTGTATATATTATCGTCTCAGGTTATCTAACGTATGTCTAAAAAGACATATGTCCAGTAGACTATATGTGATAGAAGACAGGTAGACGACTCGCGACTTCGTCCACTAGAATTTTTTAGTTTTAAAATAAAATTAGACTAAGTTACTTTTCACTAGATCAGCTACCTGCCTATAAAAGTCCCGTCATCATTGTTCAAGTTATAGAGTCAAGTAAAGCCAAGTGCAGAGATTAAGCGAAACAAATAGACAGACAAAAATTGTATAATTTTTTCTTTTTTATATTAGAAAAACAAACTGTCATTTTGTACTTATTTCTCCAGATTATAATTTATTACAATTAAAAATTATATAAATTAATAATAAATGTGAAATATTTTTATATATTGTACATAAACTTTGATCGCTTCGCTTCGTTCGCGCTTTGTTTTACCAGAGCGGAGGAATGAAAACAATTTAGTATACATTCATTCCCCCGAGTGGGGATGGAACCCACAACCAATCGCGCTTACAGTCAGTCACTGTCCCACTGCGCCACGACCGGCCTCGCTTAGAAAAAATATCTTTATAACATAGAAGAAACAAAAATCTCAACAAAATCCGTTTCAAGAGTAGAGTCCCCCGCAGCGGGCCTTTTTTTTCTACTAATGAGGGCGGTGCGTTTGAGGCAGGGCTGTCACGACGCGATTATTGCTCCATCCATCAAACATTAATAGCCGCTTTATTAATTTAAATTACGTATCCAATGGCCCAATGGCCGGCGTAATCGTTTCGGTCGGAGGTAGGGTTGTGTGGCTAGTTTTGTTATGATTATATATTTATTATGATTTTTTTTAGCTTCACGCTTTTATCCCACGTAGCAGGGTACACAGGAAGTAGCTGGTGTCGAGACGCACTGTGCTCCGCTTTCTTCCGAATTCGAGACAAGTGAAAATTCCCTCCTGTGAGAATCGAACCCACAACCGATCGCGTTTACAGTGCAGACGTTGTCCCACTGCGTCACGATCGGCCTCAATACATAAAGCCTCTATTTAAAATGTAAGAGATTTGTAATAGACACAACGGGTCATCATGCTATTTATATTTATTTTAAATATAACTAATTTATTAAATTTATTATTTTTTTTTTAAATTATACCGAAAAAGCACATAGCCCAATATAAAATTATGATAAAATGAACAAAACATTATTAATTTAAAATTATCATACAGTCTTTCTACTTTTATGAGAAAAGTACTTCGGTAGATATTTATATATGTATATAAAAAAGGTCATTTAAGGGATTAACGATTAAAAGCTCTCCATGGGAAAATTATAGAAGCCAAGTAATACATTGGACAAGCCACTGTACAAATGTATCTCTGAGCTTCCTCAACCCGCGGCTATAACATAATGAAACAAAAACATAATGTGATAATGCCGGGCTATTCGTATTCCACTAACCGAATCTAACACTCCACAGTATGATTAAGTAATAATTAGTATGATGTATATTGTCATTTGTCATTTTAAATATATTGTGGTTTGTGCGAAACTCAACGCTGCACTTAGTCTAATGATAATGAAATGAAAAATAATTAAAAAGATTAAGCAAGACAAAACTAGGCGTTGAATTCCGCCACTCGACACGCAATGTCTCAAATTTGGTATAAAGCGGAGCACGGAGTGTCTTTACACTACGTACTTCCTGTTTAACCTGCTATGTGAGATAAAAGCGTGAAGCTAAAAAAATTCTTAAACTTCGAAAGCCTGTTAGGATTTTATGTTGTTTTATGAAATTAAATTACATTAACTGAAAAGGCTATTCAGTTTACAACGCAGTATCGTTAATTACTCGTCCATTACTCGAATATTGTTTTTATTATAAACGCTAATGATTTTGATAGTTAGTGCATTTTATACGTCATTGGAGCTTTTTATGAATGTCCCGCTGTTATAGCAACGTTGGATATAGGCGATGAGAACGTAGTGTCTAGACACTACGTTCGTGTAGTTCTAGTTTTTGTCGTTTTTTCATATGTATAGCATTATGGCTCTGGTAAGTAAAGAAATTTATTATAAATATATCTACTTATTTACAAAAAAACAGGACAAGCGCGAGTCACGCCCACTGAGGGTTCCATGTAAAAATTGGAGGTCTTAAGTTTTTTCTGAAAATATGGATAAAATATGCATTGAAATATGAATATCAAGCCCTTTTATCTCATGCCTCGTTTGATATAGCTGTTTTAATAAGAAATTTTAATACCGAAGGGGGCCTTTTAAGGCTGTATTATTTTAAAGTTTTACCACGTTTTCAAGTTTTTATGTATAGTTATCAATTTTTTTTGACTGAACTACTACTATCTTAAGATTATAGCTCACAAATTTCATAATTCTAGGTTGACCGGAAGTAGGCTATTAAGTTTGATTCCCTTTATAGTGGCCAATCACTCGTTTTTTGCGATAAAAACCGCTATATACGATTTTTTTAGAAAATCAAGAGAGCGTAGACTTAAGTATAGAGCTTGAATTTCAACTCCAAGCATTCCTGAGATAAAGACAGATAGACAGACAGACAGATGGATGTTCCTTTTTCCTAAGAGGTAGGTACCATAAAAGGGAGAAGATTTTTGTATAAGCTGAAATATAAACAACTTCCATTGCAAACTTTGAACCCAAAACCAACTTGACATGATACCCCTACTGCGCCTCAATGGCGATTATTATGATAATTGGTGCTTATTGATTTATATTAATTCATATAAACCTTACAATACCAATCGACCGTCGATTTGACGACCCATTTACCGGTTACTAACAAAATGTGAGCTAGGGATGTGTATGACGATATTAAATTATTATAATAATTATAAAATAGATTATTTTCCACAGTGGGAGTTTAATTACTATTTGAAAGAATAACACAATTAAATTATTTTCATTTCTCTCCTCTAGTAAGACAATGCGCAGCGTTGAGTTCCGCCACTTCACAGAATGTTTCGAATATGGGCGAAAAGCAGCGAACGGTCTTGACACTAGTTTCACCTCCCAACATGTTTATCTGATACAAAAATACAAAAGCAAAATGCTCAAAACTTTAAAAGTTAGAATTAAAGTATTTTTATAATATATTACTAATATATATGTATTTACTGCTATGAATTTGCCACTTGTAAAGATTTTATTATAAACTCATGATTTTTTTTATTCTACGTCACTAGCCCCACTGAAGTATTATTCTTTTACATAATAGTCAATTTCATAACTTAAAAAAACCTGTTTATTTTTTTAATAGGATACATGAAAAGTAATATAATTGATAATATAATTAAATCACTGATTCAAAACGGATTCATTTAAAATCCAATAATAAATCATAAATCACAACATACCTTTATAAAAACAAACAGTCCAATATTTTTGTCGTAAAACTTTCAACAAGTTCACATGTTACGAATTTCGTCTATGACACTCTACCGCATCAAGTCTGCCAAAACAAGAAATAATGGAAATAAAATCCGTCGCTTGGCAACCCTGAGCTCAATCGTTACGTATCTAAAACATTAAAACAACAAAAAACAACCTTGATTCAACTATACAAGGTTCAAATTCCATCAAAAACGCTATAATAGGTATTATTTCCAAAAGTGAATCGCTCAAAGACCCGTCTATTTGTACTGGGATTGTGAATATCTGATGATTTTACCTAATTCATACGATTATGTGCTTAATTTTGATACTATTATGGATTAGAATTGTGTCTGTGCGTGTATAATTTAATAACAACTGATTACACACTATTAGCGTCCATTGAAATTTGTTTGCTCTGGCGTTTGTTACGCAATACGGTTATGATTTTCATGGAAAGCTCGTGTTTGTTGTAATTGAGCATTGGATTGTAATCTGTATGTATATAGGTATAAGCTCGTTGAAAGCTCTGCAGGAGCTTTTAATTTTATATGATTCAAGACTACGTATTGGATATCGTTATGCAAGTACTTAAAAGCCTTAAAAATATCTACAATAATAATATCCACTATAATTACTTAATACTTAGAACATGGACACTTATATGCTGGCAGACCGGTTTTCGCGTACAAAACGCGTTGTCTTGTAATTGTATTTTATATTAATGTGTTTGTCTATTATAAACGATACTGTAGTTAGTGTTTATTTAATGTAATTATTATCCATCTCTGTATAAATAATTCTCGTTACGTAATACATTTGTAATTTAATTTTACTAGGTAAGACAAAGGCGTTGAGTTCCGCCACTCAATGTACTGTCTCGAATTCGGCGGATTGTGGAATACGGAGTGTCTTGACACTAGGTTCTTCATGTCTACCCTGATATACGGGATAAAACCGTGAAGCTATTGTAATATATATTTATAATTTAAAACGAAACACGCCTCAAATCATTTTACAACATTATCACACACGTCAGCATACGCGCAATGATTTTTGTATTAGCATTCAAATGCAAAAGCAATATTTTAGTCAAATCGCCAATTAAAGCATTTTCTTATATAAATTGAACTATTAACAAGTGAAGCTAATGATTTTTTAACATATAAAAATAATATATAATTTTTTTCTAATAAAAATGTTACAACACAACGCATAGCAGAATAGACAAGAAATATCCAGTGTCAAGACACGCCCTTCTCCGCTTACCGACGATTAACGTGTTGAGTAGCGGAACTCAGCGCCGCGGTTTCCCTACCTAGATCGAAAATTTTAAAATAAATTAATTATAATCATTTCCCCGGGTAGGAATCGAACCCACATTCGATCGTGTTTACTGTTAGATGATTTATTTAATAATATCAATTAAATGTTCCCAGCCATCTCTAAAGGTTGCGCACGCGCAGTCTGGGATGAGGCACCTCTCAAAGAGGACAAAAACACTTAACACACGACATGTGCTCCGAGCGAGACATATTTAAATTGGTATAGGCTGTTCAATCATAATTTAAATTATAAAATACATTTTTTTTATATTTTATGTTTTTAATTTGTATGAATGAGTTTTTTTATTTTACAATGAACCATACAGCAATATATATTTGTTTAATTTAAATAATTAATTGAACATCGATTGAGGCCGGTCGTGGCGCAGTGTCTGACTGTAAACGCGATCGGTTGTGGGTTCGATTCTCACTTGGGAGAGTGATTGTATTTAAAGTTATTTTCACTTCCTTGCTCTGGTAAGATAAAGTTCGGCGTTGGGTTCCATCACTCAACATGCAATGTCAATGGTGGATAATGAAGTACGGAGTGTCTTGATATTAGAAACTTTCTGTCTACCCTGCTATGCGGGATAAAAGCGTGAAGCTAAAAAACTATTAACATGGAATAGATAACAGACGCCATTTTAATCCTGCAAATAATGTTTAGTTAAGAATTACAATAATTGTACATGTTTTCATAACCTTTATAGATATTCTTTCCCATATAATTACTATAGAAACGGTTTTTAAGGTTAAAAATTGTACTTCAAAGTTGCTACCTGTGGATATTTTTGTATGCATTTTACTTAGCTAACCTTTAATAAGAAAATAAAAAAAAAAAATCAACACGAATGAATTTATTTTTGAAAAAACGTATAAAAATTTTGAACGCAGCGGGATTCAAACCCGCACCTCCTGGATACCGTCCAAGAGGCGCGGGTTCGAATCCCGCTGCGTTCAAAATTTTTATACGTTTTTTCAAAAATGTTTTCTAATCCTAAGTGTGGAATAACACTTTAAAAATATTAAATACGAATGAATTTAACACATGCAAGTCATACCACAAAAAAAATATAAAAAACATCTATATACTATTAAAATAACGTTCTGTACGTTACATTACAATATTACAAATTTCGATATTAACAAAGATTAATTATAATTATCTCCGTACATTCAGTTCATATCAAAAGAGCGTCCCCTCTCACTCGAAATATTAAACGGTACAACATCACCCTATACATTCCGTTCCCAGTGGGTCGTGACATCTAACACCTAAATGTCCCAACTAACTTCCATAAACAAATCAAAACTAAACTTTATACCATAGTAATAAGGTATTTAATTGAATATCTCTAAAGAGGCGTTTCTTCGTAAAGTATAAATGGAGTAGTCAATTAGTGTTGCTATTCCTGCGATTGTGATAAAATAACACTGAAGTCGCATTCGTACGGTGCGGGCGCGGGGGCGGGAGCGGGAGCGGGGACGGGCGCGGGAGCGGGCGCGGGCGGGCAAACAGAAACACCACCGCGAATTAATAAGCTATTTAGCTATATAAATAGACTAAGTTAGACCATTTTGATTCAGAATTAATTTGATTCTAAATTGGCATGTTCTTAGGCTAAGTAAGCGGAAAGATCTTAGTGTCTATAACTTATTTTTTTATTGTATATAAATATTGCACTACTCGGTAACACTTGTATTTAAATCATTTCGTCTCTTAAAAGACAAAGCGCGGAGTTGAGTTCCGCCACTCAATAAACAATGTTTCGAACTCAAAGGTCGATTGAGAGTGTAAAATGGAGTGTCTCAACTTTGTATTCTTTTTGGCTACCCTGCATATATATGAAATAATTTTAAGTATCAATTTAAATCTAATACCTGTATATATTTTTCGATGGAATATTTCTCATAAAATAAGTGCGCTGGTAACATATGACGTCACGTTCGAATATCCGTCCTATCTAATTAGTAACGTTAAACACTCATTACTTAATTACTAAAAGACAATTATAACTAGCAGTTTCAGCAACTTCTGATGATATTGAGATGTTGTGCATTGAGTAGCGGAACTTAACACCATACTTTCTTGTAGCACGTAGTGAATTAGATCGAACCCACGACCATAGCTAGTATAGACAGACGCTGTTCCTCTACGCCATTATAGTCTCAATTTAATATTTCTTTTAAGAAAAGTTATCTTTCGACATAATTGGTTGTATTAAAAATTTGTCAATTTTTTTTAGCTTCACGCTCTTATCCCGCATAGCAGGGTAGACAGAAAGTACCTAGTGTCAGGACACTCTGTACTTCGCTTTCCACCGAGACATTGCGAATTCGAGACATTGCGTATTGAGTGGTAGAACTCAACGCCGCACTTTGTCTTTTACCAGAGCGAGGAAGTGAAAATAACTTAAATATTATCACTCCCCCGAGTGGGGATCGAACCTACACCCGATCGCGTTTACAGTCAGACGCTGTCACACTGCGCTACGACCGGTCTCAACACTAAAATCTCATATAAACGAAGTGTGAATTTTTTTTGTAAACATATTATTAGTAATTATTAAGAGAGAATTTGCAACCTCACGTCACGCCACGTGTCCAAATATTTTGGGAAGGCAATTAAAGAGCGGATGGCGCGCGAAGCTGGCTTGGCTGGAAATGTTGATTTTGTTCAGCTGGCGAAATTTTTTGTACAACGTTTTAAATCACCACTTAAAGACGGGTATTTAGTAATTAATTTTATATTTGAGACCGGTCGTGGTGCAGTGGTGTGTTTGACTGTACTGCGATCTGTTCTGGATTCGATTCTCACTAGAGGGAGTAAATGTATTGAAATTATTTTCATTTCCTCGCTCTGGTAAGATAAAACGTTTAGTTTAATCACTCAACATGCAATGCCTAAAATTCAGCGATAAACGGAGTACGGAGTGTCTTGACATTAGGTACATCCTGTATACTTGCTATACGGCATAAAAGCGTGAAGCAAAAAATAAATATATTTTTTTCTATATCAAATATATTTCTCATATTACATAAATATAAAGTTATACATGAAAAACGTGTAATGTTAGAATAATTTCACTCTATCCAGTACAAATAAATAATAAAAGAATTATTATAGTTGTATTTAACACAAAGGAGCTAGCATCCCATGGCCATGGTGTGTGTACGGCTATGGAGAGTGTCACAGTGGAAGCATGTGTTAATTTCACTCTGTTTAGAATATGATGGGACGCTTTAATTAGTGCCGCCATGTGTGCCTCGTCAGCGGGGGACTCTACCACCTTGGATAATATAATTATCTCCTTTGAGCTACTGTTTGGTGTAAGTTACATTTTTAAAATTAATATTATCTACATATTTTTTTTGAGGCCAGTTGTGGCGCAGTGATACAGCGTCTGACTGTAACGCGATTGGTTATGGGTTCGATCCCCACTCGGGGGAGTGATTATATTAAAATTATTTTCGCTTTCTCACCCTGGGAAAAACAAAGTGCGGCGTTGAGTTCCACCACTCAACAAATTATGTTTCGAATTCGGTGGAAAGCGAAGTACGGAGTGTCTTTTCACAAGTTACTTTCTGTCTTATAATTATAATAATATATTAATATATATTATAATAATATATTAATATTAATATAATAATATATTAATTAAAACTAATAAAAACGCATTAATCGCGTATAATGAGCACAATTTAGAAAACCAAAACATGCACACTTAATCCAATTAATCCAAATGGTTTTATTGTGTTATTACTAAATTATTTATTGTAATTTTCCGAAAAAAAAAATAAATAACGTTGTAATACTCGTACATACTTCATATTTTTCCCTTTAAATAATTCTTTTAAAATCGTTATGCAAACAATCTATATTTATTTTCATTTCCTCGCTCTATTAAGACAAAACGTGGGGTTGAGTTCCGCTACTCCACACGCAATGACTCGAAATCGACAAAAAGTGGAGTACGAAGTGTCTCAACGCTAGGCTTCTCATACTCGTAAAATATTACTTTTTATTACTTGCATTTCATTCTGAATAAATAAATAATTTGATTAACACCTTTTACTAGATTCACATTGAATGTGACAATATAAAAAAATAATAGTAATTTTCATTTTAATAAAAAAAATATTAAATCGCTGCCTCTCGTTAATTAGACGCGTATAAGAAATGTGAAGGACCAGCTGGCGACTAGGCACTTAATTTGTGAAGATTTCACAGAACTCCAACCGACCAAACGCCCGCCCGCCCGCTCGCACGGGAGCGCGGCCGCGGCCGGGAGCCGGGAGCCGGGAGCTGGGAGCCGAGATCCGGGAGCCGGGAGCATTTTGGTTTTTGATATTTGACACCACATTACGCACATCTTTAAGAATAATTACTTTTTGGTTATTCATACGGTGATGAATAACATGATTAACTCGCTTAATTATTGTACGACGGAAGAAATTAGGATGTGTTTTGAGTAGTGGCTGTTTTTTTCTCACGTATTTCGCATTGAGAGAGTACATAGCCAGAGACAATCTAGTGTCAAGACACTCCGTTGACTGTTTATCATCTAAAATAAAGAAATTGTGTGTTGAGTAGCGAACACAACGGCCACGCTTTGTGTCACTATTAAGTAATTTTAAGTATATTCAGATGACTTTATTTCAATTAAATTTAATTTTTGTTTATAATTTGAATTTTAAATTAAATATAATTATATAATGACAATACTGTTTGACAATGCCATATTTATTATATGGCTTTCAACAAAAACAAATTGTATTAATAGAATTACGATCAAATTATCAGGCTATTTGTGACAATGACTTCATGAGGCAGTGCACTCTATACGTGATAGTTAGCAGTTCGATGCCCAGGCGAAGTAAATTATTTTACTTAGAAAGTCGTGTATAGATAAATTTTCATAGGTAGTGGCAAAAACTTAACATCAGATGACCCACTGGCTCCTATTTGTACATATAAACCTAAGACTAAACCTCTATCTATTTTGCTATAAGCAAAGATTTATAAAGATCATGAAATAGCGCTCAATATATATTGTACGTATACGATGCTTCTTCCTCGCTACAGCTTATGACATGCGCGTGCGCATCTCGCATAGTGTTTAAATCGGTATTTCGAGGAACAAACGACGAGGTGATGACCCATTAAGTAATTACGGCGGCGATTTGTAACGTTTTAAATATCATCTATTGACAGATGTACACTCTCGCTGCTGTTAGTGGGAGGGTTTTGGACTTGGTGAATTTCGATTACATATAACAAACATACATAGAAAAAGCTTAATTTTTGAGTAAAAAATTAACTTGGATGAAGTCCAAAAAAGGTTTACCTTTATGGAATTTATCAATATAAACTTTTATTTTTTAAAAAAAATTAAACTCTTTGGTTATTACTTTCGAAAAAAAATTTAAAGCTCGAATAGCTATTAATATAATGAATTATTCTCTTTTCACTATTATATACAGTATACTTGTGTTATATTCATATTTTTCTTTGTTTTAATATATGAAAGATTATACATTTCAGACATAAATAGTTTTTAAAATATAAAGTACTTATAACAGATTAGATTAAATAATATTTTCATTATTTATTTATTTTTTAGCTTCACGCTTGTATCCCGCATAGCTGGATGGACAGAAAGTACCTAGTGCCAAGACACTCCGTACTTCGCTTTATATTTTATTATATAATTTATTTGTATTTTCATTATAATTCATTGAAAAATTAATTTTTTACATTATTTTAAAAACTTACTTGAGTTTCCGTCACATTAAGTAACTTGGCCATATCAGCTCGTTCCCCAGACGATAAATACTTCTTAACTTCAAACAGCTTCTCCAGCTCGAAGATCTGGCGGCCAGTGAAGGTGGTTCTGGCCTTCTTACGCCTGCCAATCTCTTCACCTTCCTCACTCGTCATGGACCCTTCACCGCCGAGAGGTGATCTCACGTCTTCCGTCGACTTTTTGCGTTTCATTTGCTGTTTATCTGTAATGTAAAATATATTTAAATTATGTTACTATGTTATTAAAGATTTCCGTAGTATACATCTCATTATATTGGCGGCAATAATAAATGTATTTACAAATATCTTACTGGCTTTGTGAACGCAAAATAATAAATAATAATAAAGAACAACAAAAATATTTTTAAGAGTGACAGATATGTAGAAAATTAATATCACATTTGTTTGTTCAAATATTTTCGGTGTGTTCAGAAATGTTTTAAAAAGATATATTAACATAGTTACTAAAAATATAAATTATCTTCATAATAAAAAGAAATAGAGTCGACAAACAAAATAAATCTCAAAACATATTTCAATTATACGTTTTTTAATGTTCCATATTCTAACTTAATTCGATCCAGTTCGAGAAATTGCGTGTTATACATACAAACACAATTTAAATATAATCACTCCCCCAAGTGGGGACCGAACCCACAACCGATCGTGGTTACAGTCAGACGCTGTCCCACTGCACCACTACCGGCCTCGAAAGCATCTTCATAACATTTAATATTAAAATAACCACCATATAACCGCAATAACCCTAGATCACTGCTATTAGAACCCGCAAACAGAACATAAATCCTGTTCAAAAGACACGATCAATCCGCTGTTTTAGACTCACTGGGACAATTAAAATATTTGGCCTAGACACAAGTATTCACCGAGGCCCATTCATACAACGAGATGGTTATAATTAATCGAAATTACTAACTCGAGCAATATAAATGTCATATTTTATTTATAAAGTGTAAGCGTACGATGTATGGGCTCGGTGAAGTCTAATTAGACAGTAAGTAGAACGGCTTATAAATAGCATTAAATTATATATTTATAGACAGGTCAAAATACTTCACGTCTCAAGCTTCTCCCGCATAGCAGGGTAGACACAGAGAATGTAAGAAGTTGTGTATAGAGTGGCGTCGCTCAACGCCGCGCCATGTCTTGCCAGAGCGAGAAAATTAAATAATTTTAATATATTTATTCTCTCAAGTGGATATTGAACCTGTAACCGTGTTAACAATCACACGCTGTTCCACTGCGCCAATATAATTTGTATAAATATAATTTTTAAGAACATATTTTTTTTTTATTTCAAAACCAATATACACAAAATTCTTTTTATTAAAAAAACTTTAAAACATTATTATAATAATTCAATGCAGCTAGTGATGTAAATAAAACATAGAAAGAACAAAAAGCACACCAATTAGTTAGCGAGCTTTTTCATATTATTTTCAAAGCTTAAAGCTACAAATATAAGCTTTAAAGATGGAGGCATGAGTGTTACTGGATAAATATCTCGAACAAGTATTAATTGAAGATACGTTTTAATTAAATCGTGTTGCATTTCAAGCGAGTCCGCATTCATACGCCAACAAACGCTAAATAAATATTATTTGATCAACTGTTTGTTATCATAATGCATTTATTGAGATGGAATTTGTTATTGAATTTTATATTTTCAACAGATTCACGCTTTATTCAGCATAGCAGTGACAAGGTAGTGTCAAGACACTGTGCGCTCCGCCTGCAATCGAGACATTGCGTTTTGTCTTACCAGAGAGGTGAAATGATTTTTTTTAAATATATTCATATTATACTAGTAGAACCGAACCCATAAACCTTGAAATATTTTTTTTATTACACGATAATTCAACTCAAAATGACCAAGTTTACCCAAGCAATACATTTTTTTCTATAGTGTCATGACACTCCGTACTTCATTTCCCACCGAATTAACTAAAAATGCAAAAATATTTAAAATTTATTGATATTTACATATAAGTAAATATATATACGTATATAGATATCAAATAGGCCATGTATCTCTCATGGTATGTACTGCCTCAAATATCTCCGTGTCAGACGTTACAGACAATCTTAACATAGCTATGCAGCTTCCATTGTTCAGCTTCTTGAAGAAATATTACACTTATGGAATAGAGTAAAAAAATACCATGAAAAAATATGGGATTTTAGAAATTATACTTACATTTTAAAGGGGGAAAGGAGGCAATATGTACATACATATTTATTATTATGTGCTATGAGGCTATCGTCGTGCTGTGGGACAGCGTCAGACTGCAAACGCAATTGGTGTGGGTTCGATTCCCACTCGGATGATTGTTTATACATAAAATTTATTTTAGTTTCTCCGCTCTGGTAAGACAAATCGCGGCGTCGAGTTCGCCGCTCAGCACACAATGCACAGGAAAGCAGTCAACGGACAGCATTAAGTGGTTTCTAACTATCCTGCCCTGCGGGATAAGACGTGAAGCTTTTACGTTATATTCTTACAATACATATATTACGCTATCATTGCACAGTAGGATAGACTGGTTGCTGAAAATAGGTTAAAATTCGATTTCCATCGAAACGTTCACGTATGTTTTTCTTTTTCGCAGCTCAAAGTGCGGCGTTGGGTTCCGCCAAAGTAGAATTTGGACCTCCAATAATAGTAACGCAATCACATATATTTTAATTGCACAACGGCAGTGTCTAGCATAACCCTTTTAATAAAGACTTACTTAGTATATGATCAATAAAACAATAGTACTTTATATTAGTAATATTTTCTGATGAATTAGATTCCTTTGCTATTTTTTCCCTTCATTTAAATACATATAAAGAGAATAACTAAAGCGTGTTTTAAGTAAAACGCCATCGTAGTGCAGTGGTACAATACATATATAAACGATATGAATTCGATCTCCATTTAGGGTAGTGGTAAATAAGCCTCAAGCCAAGAAAGTTCGAATTTTGTATTGGGAATTCGGTTATTTTGATTGGCGCTTAGAAAATACTCTATAACTCAAAGTTTCTTTACTTGAGGCTATTTATTACATTTTTTATAAAAGCAAATATCCATTGAAAAAATAAAATCGGTACGTATGTTAGATTACAATAGCAAATATCAGGTTTACGCGAATTAATCCGTTTAAAATGGTTTCGTTTGAAATGTGTAAAAATTGCGAAAATCAAATACCTTATTATCGTACAACACCTTACAGTAGTCAGTCTACCTGTGACCACGGACTACTGTAAAGTGTTCGAAACGTCACGTTTCCAATAATGTATTTTCGAATACCAAAATATACGCGATTAATCCATTAAAAATAGTTTCACTGAAAAATGGGTAACTATCGCGCAAATCAAAGATCTAATTGTTTCAAATTATATTATTTTGTTCAATAAAATTATAACAAGTCAATGTAAACGAAGTAGCAGGTATTCGCTAGTTTTTAATACAATAATTGTATGAATATGAATGATAATATTTAATTGAAAATAATAATAGCTTGTGACATAAATGCGCGTCGGCTGATTGTAATGGCGTCGAAAGCGCGGCGTATCGTTACGTGAGAAAAACATTATTATTGTAGTTAGCAATTTGTTATTAGGTACAGGACACACTGTGAACCGCTCGTTGCTTGTTGTTTTTTTTTAATTTCAATAAAATATTTCAAATTATATGTAAGTAGAAAGTGTCAATTGAAAAACTTTTTGTTCTTCATTTCCCATTTAAAATTAACAGGCGTTAAGTAGCGTAACTTAACGTCGCTATTTTTCTAACCAGGTCATGGTATTTATTATATTTATAACACTTTATATATGAGAACATTATCATTCCGTTAAGATTAAAGTTTGAAATATTTTAAATGAAACTATTTTAAACGGATTAATCGCATATATTTTGGTATTTGAAAATACATTTTTGGACACCTGACGTTTAGAACACTTTACAGTAGTCCGTGGTCACAAAGTCTACCTGTTTTGTACCAAAATATACGCGATTAATCCGTTTCAAATAGTTTCATTTAAAATGTGTAAAAATCGCGAGAATCAAAGATCTTTCTCTGAAATATTATAGAACATCAGTTGATATTTTCAACAAAATTTTCACGATACAGCGGCGTATCTTTTGTTGCTCTTGACGTTTCACTTAACAGTAATGCATAGGAGATATTAGTGAATTATATTTAAATTTCTTAGAACTGAATTTTTTAATACACGATATCAAAATGGATAAAAAATAGACAGATTTTTTTATTAATACAATAATTTTCTCAACTTACTAAAATAGCAGAAAATACTCGAAATTTATAATGTGAATTACGAGTACTGTTAAACCGCTCCGCTCATGACCAAGCTCAGCGAGACGCTGACGAGGGCAATTTAGGAAGCACACGTCGCATCGCAATGATACCATTGATACTGAGAATTTCCACATGAATGCTAACTAAATAAAAATATTTAATAAACTAAACTAGACTGGTTGCTATAGAGTATAGATACTTGTTATTATTCAAAACACCGTGGCCCAGTGGAACGTTCGACTTTAGACGCGATTGGTTATGGGTTGATGTCTCGATTTCAAGTTGAATTTAGCATCCCTGGATCGTTATTTTATAATTCTAATATAAAGTTAGTCTAAGTTATTCCTTATTACAGAAGCTATATTCCAGTGTACAGTTGTATCAAAATCGGTCTAACCTGTTCCAAAAATTAGCCACAACAAAAAGAGGGACAGATAAAAATGGTAAAAATATTGTTTTGGTATATGTACAATACATATATATAAAAGTATTTACAAAAAAGCGCTCGTTATAATTATACAAACAGACATTCCAATTTTATTTATTTATATAGATAAGTCTATTAAGTTGTCAACTTAAGCGTTACAGAATACTACTTAATAGTAATTAATAGTAGGTAAATAGGTTCTAGTAAGAAAATATTTACCTACGTATTCATATCATTTGAGACCTAAGGGAAGTCAAAAAACGTAAATTTAAATAATAAAAGTAATAATTAGTCAATAATGGGTCAAATAAAAACGCAAAATATAATAATATTTTTTTATCTTTAGGCTGTTTTCCTCGTAGAATAACTATTAGAGAGACCCTAATGCCAAGACACTCCGTTCGTCACTTATCAGCCAAATTTCATACAATGCGTGTTGTGAGTGGTGGAGCTCACCGCTGGGCTTAGTCATATCTAATTGTAGAATAATAGATTTAAATAATTTTAAATACAATTATTCCTTTTAGTATAAATCGAACCCACAACCATTCGCATTAACAGTTGGACGCTGACCTACTGCGCCACGATGGCATTAAAAATATAATATCTATAGCAACTACGCTTAACTAGAATTTGAAACGAAGCAGTAATTTTATTTTATGATCGTTAGTTACCGGATGTCGTAGATTCGATTTCTGTGCAGAATATTCTTAATTATATAAATTGCTTGTAATACATAAAAACGTTAACTTTAATAAGAAAATGAACATTAGAAAATTATAATAGAGATAAACCTATATATTTGAACAGGGTTACTTAATAATTAGAATAAGAGAGCTACAAGACATTCAGTTTGAGGAGTTACGGTGATACGCGAGGGTTATGTGTTCGATTCCCGATTGGGGAATGGTTACATTTGTTTATAATTATTAACAATATTATAGATATGTGGAATAAAGGTGAGTGATGAGAGAAGTATGGGGAGGTCTTAGGGGACGACTGAGAACACACTGTCACTGGTATTTGAAAGGACACAAAAAACATGAGGATCCACCAGCCAGTCAGCTCGTATGAAGAGGCTGCTGACAAATGAAAAAAAAGAAGCATGAAGACATGGATGGCATGAAAGAAATGTAGCGCCGTAGCGCTTAGCGCTCCGGTCTCTCTAACTACCCCGCTAGAGATAGCAACAAGTTGCAATTATTTCAGATTTTCTTTTTGCGAGTAGCACAAAAAAAATAAGAAATCGCACAAGATATTCGGTTCTCGTTCCTTATTTGACGCAACTCAACGCCGTGCTTTGTTTCATATAATCATAGAAATGAAAATCTAGATATCATTACCACGAATAGGGATTGAACTCTATGGTGTTAACAGTGAATTACTGAAACCGATCTACCGAACATAAGACGATAGAGTCAAACTCTACCACGTCATAATTATAAATAGTATCCAATGTCAACTATGAAAACCAACCAATTAAAAATTTAAAGAGCATTTAAAAAAATCACTTTACGATAATTGACCGATTGTAAAACTAGAGAATAAAATCGGATCTAGAATTAACAAGACATTGAGTGAAATAATAAAAACGATTTTAAAACGCGCGTTTAAAATAAATAAATATGTGTTTAAATGTATTGTTTTTCAGATGAATACCAACTGTACGGTTGTTTGGTGATTTTATTGAGGAAACATCTAGAATTTGGTTTTGTTTTGTTTTACTTGCGGCGGTAGGAGCTCCATGTGTGGCAATGTCACAATTCTACGAAGGATTCATGGGACATGGGACTTAGCCCTAACATAACACCATGGTCTAGAGCATTTTAGAGAAAAACCATAAGTATTGTTAACTTACTATTTTATTTCCTTTGTAGTTTAAAAGTTAGGTGAAGGAGTGTAGATATTCAATACAATGGGTTAAAAGTTTTATATTCATAACAAAGCATTATATAATATTACTGTAATATTATTATTTTTATTTTCTAGTATTTTGTGGGAGAGCAGAGAAATTAAATCGTTCTTCTCATTGGCAGAATTTAACACCGTACATCATTTATATATACAAGAAATATCTTTATTTCTAATATTGTTTCTGCACGTTATATTGTAAAATATATAAGTGGGAGTGAAGTTTATTTAAATGTCAGTTAGTTAGTTTAATATGAAATTCTCAATGTATTGTACTACATTAACAACTTATAAATATAAAACAAATGTACTTATTTATGAATATATTACCTTGATTTGAGTTGAAAGTCACTACTACCGCCTTAAGTCAGGCACACTCATTAATTCTATGACGAGTGATTATTTTTTTTTAAGCTTCACGCTTTTATCCCGCGTAGCAGGGTAGGCAGAAAGTACCTAGTGTCAAGACACTCCGTACTTCGCTTTCCACCGAATTCAAGACATTGCGTGTTCAGTGGTGGAATTCAACGTCGCCAATTTTCTTACCAGAGCGAGGAAGTGAAAATAATTTAAATATAATCACTCCCCCGAGTGGGGATCGAACCCTCAACCGATCGCGTTTACAGTCAGACGCTGTCCCACTGCGCCACGACCGGCCTCGATGTCACTTATATAGGTCTATTTAACTATAATATAGATCTATTATTATATTTTAAAATCTATTACTATATTTTAAAATGTTATTCCACACTTAGGATAAAAAAAAATAAAAAACGTTTATAAAATTGAACACGGCAGGATTTGGACCCGCGTCTTTTGGTAACCGTCCAATGCCTCTTGGACGGTTTCCAAGAAGCGCAGGTTCAAATCCCGTTTAGTTCAAATTTTTATACGATTTTTTTTTAAATATACATCAAGAGTTTATTAAACTATAATAGATTTGTAAAACAAAATTTCATATCATCATATATTCATACAGTAAATTATATTAATAAATGGCGGCAATAATTTTCCAGATTACAGTACCAAGCGGTGCTCAGATCGTCGCGCGTCGTGAAGAGAATCCTCGACATAAACAAATATCTGCCGAGCTTAAAATTATATAATATAGAGTTAATGAGACCTGTCTGTTTGTATGACATAACTACTATATTTAGCACAGTTTAAGAGAACTTCCTTGATATTTCTAATAATATATCGCAAGGGCTTAGTGATGCTGAACTCAGAATGAATGGTGGGATTAACTTTTTCTTAGGCAATTGCCGTCTAACTACAGTGGGAAAGGTACTATGAGCGTAGTGGCTCATCACTATTTTCTAGAGACCCCTAGACGTACGTAGAGTGTATGTTAACATATGATAGGGTGTGTGTAATATTTATTTTAATAATTAAAATATATATATATATATATATATATATATATATATATATATATATATATATATATATATATATATATATATATATTTATATAATTATTATAAATTAGATAGAATTCATTATAAATTGGAGAATAATATAATATATAGAGAAGAATATTAAATGACATATTTGATTTTTTTTTTGAAAAAACGTAAAAAAAATTGATCGCAACAGGATTCGAACCCGCGCCTCTTGGATACAGTCCAATGTTTTTTAATTCTAAGTGTGGAAAAACACTTTAAACATTGTATATATTAAATTATTCAGAAAAATATACTTTAATATTTGTCATACACAAAATTATAAAACATCTCCCTCTATTAAATATTACACAATCTTTTTGTTGAAATATTTCAAAATAAATAAAAAAACTAGAAAAATACTCAAAGGTTTGAAATTTTAAAGCATTAATCGACAGTTACTAGAAGCCCATAATCAATTAAACAATATTATTTAGCAAATAAAACATACAAAAAATGTTTTAACAATATGCTATATTTTTCACTGTTCTTGGATTCCCCGTCTCCGTGGCGTCTTCCCGAGCCGGCTGGTAGCTTGACGAACAAACCTCCATTACATTCATATACACATACAAAATTCTAATAGAATAAAGCTTTATTTCATTTAAACTTACAACCAACCCATTTATTCATACTGGTGTCCCTATTGACACCTTTACATTAAACATATGGTAGAGTGTTAAATTTATTGTATTAATTTAATATATTTCTATGCATTATTTTTTTTAAATATTAACATTTCGCACTCCTTGTCTATCTATATAAACTATAACTGTGCCAAATTTAATACACCTCAGTTTTCGTTAATTTCGTATAAACGTATACAAAATATTTTACTTCACATATTAATATATACTACTGGTTTTACTAATTAAAAAAAAACCCTTAACACTTATTACCACAGAAACACGAAGTCAATCACAATAAAAATTCAAGTAGCATTTACAAAATTGGACATAAAAAGGTGATATAAAGCTTGGAAAAAAAGCTCACACTGAACTGAATCATTCCGATACAAGAATCCCATTATTTTTAATAAACACAAAGCATGTTTTCACAATCAAAAGATTAGTTGATCGTTAACGTAACATAAATAAGTATTTAGTGCTATTTACATGGAATTAAAGAACGGCGCAATAAAGCGCACCGCATACTGACGACTTCAAAGGATTCCTTACATGAGATTTATTGCTAATGTTTAGAGGAAGGTGATAATGAGCGTCAAATTCGACGGTGTGAGGCAATTAAGTTTGAATGACTTTATTTTACACCATTCTGAAAATGTATTACAGTATTCAGTTCTAGACGATTCATATTAATAATGTAATGATTTATGTTAGTTTTTGAGTATAATTGTATATTATAATAATATTACTGATCGTTTGTTCACATGTTTTACGTTTTAATATTTCGCTCTGGTAAGGTAGAGTCCGAATCGAATTCGAAACAGTGCATGTTGAGTGCCGGAACTCAACGCCGCGTTTTGTCTACCTAACTAAAATAATTTCCCCAAATGGGAATCGAACATACAATCGCCTTTACTTAACTGTCCCTGTGTATAAATGTTCATAGTTTTCTAATTAATTTTCTTTTTTCCAAGACTGACCTGAATTATATAAAATATTTGCAAAGTTAAAAATTTTAACTTCATTTAAATGTAAATCTCAATTAATGCTAACTTACTTACGAAAAAATTAAAATTCTTGTAAAGCGTAAAAAATAATCAGTTCCAGACGATATCTTCAAGCATTTCCGGTCAAAACGGGCAGGCGGTCGTATTGATTGACTGTGAATTTCAAAGCCTTAATTAACTGTTGGTACGTGGACGAAAAACAATATATCTTTTTATACTAACGATAAGGAGGTTGTTTACCCAGGAGTCACTTAGGTTCAAACTATAAAAAATTCGAACCCGCACCTCCTGTTTTTCATGTCATCCACTCAACATCCGGCTAAGTCGAAATTCTTATATAACTTGTTAAAAACTAACTTGCAAAAATGTTAAAGTTTTCAAATTCTATTCTAATGGTTTACTTTTTCTGATTTAGGAAAAGACATGGGAGTCTTCTACTTGATACTCATTTGAGTCCATAATATAGTTTCATGAGAATAATTAGTTTATTAGTTTAGTTTTTATCTAAAATAATGTATTAGAATTGTTTATTATATATAATGTCGTTATTCGAAAAAGTGACATACACGTTGCTAAGGGAACATATATTTTACATATCAACAAGGTTTTATCGGCTAGTTGTTATTAAAAACATTTATGAAAAAACGTATAAAAATTTTTACGCAAGGATTCGAACTCACGACTTGTGGTATAGCTGTCCAAGTTTATAAGTTATTCTATTATTATAAGTTATTCTATATCCAGCTGCGTCGAAATTCTTATGTTTGTTACAACTTATTTATGTTGTTAGGTAATTATTACACGTTTTTCAAAAATATTTTCTTTTCCTAAGTATGTATTATTATTTTTAAAGTGTCATTCACTTTAAAAATAGTAAAATAAAGAAAAAAAATTAACTTCAAATCAAGTTCATCATTCTCTCCGCCGTCATGAAAATGATTCAAATATAATTTTTCCCCTGAGTTGCGATCGCCCAAAATCATTAGATTTAAAAACAAAAAAAAAATGTCCGATGGCAGCGTGATTCTATAAAAAAAATTAAAATAACATTTACGCAAATAAAAAAAAATGATTTATACAAAAATCATTGCATCATTAACCTTTCTTTTGTTGTAGAAGAAATAGAAATATGAAAAAATAGTCTAATAACAGTAAATATTAGCAAGCTATTAAGCCAAGCCAAGCGTTGCCATTTTAACGTAGAACCTAAAAAGAAACGCAATGACACTTTTTTCTAAGATACTTAATAATTTGTTGATCTCAGGTTTTGCCTGCTCTTTCGTCCGTCAGCGTGAGGTTTCCTAATCTGTCCTTAATCGAGGCTTACCACTAGCCTGACACAAATGATCGTATAGGCGCTATTAAATGAAATAATTAAATGACCTTCAGAGATACGCATCGAAGTCAGAATATGGACGAGATGGATGTTTTATATATATATATATATATATATATATATATATATATATATATATATATATATATATATATATTCTTGCCATCGCCTATCTCAATGTTTTGTCTATGTATTTTATTTTGAATTATTAGTTTTAGAAGATTTAGATTTTAATTACTTGATATTTTGCTGAAATAATATTTTGTATTGGTTGGCGTTTCTCAACGTTTTATCGTGAAAAAGTAATATTATTATTTTTTTAGCTTCACGCTTTTATTCCACATAGCCGGATAGACAGGACCTAGTGATAAGGCACTCCGCTCGTCTTGCCAAAGCGAGGAAATGAAGATACTTTTCAATATAATTCCCCCGAGTGAGAATCGAACCAACAACTGATCTTAATGTAATGTTCACTTTCTCCAATTGTTAAGATAATGTGATAAGGTATATATTCATAAGATTGTGTTAGCTCCTAGCGCTATTCAAAGGTAAACTAATTGTTCCCCTCCAATGCATAGTGGCATACTAATTAGAGGCTCAATTACAAATAGCATAGGTAAAGCTATTAGGAAAATGCATATATGCGTTTCTTTGACGTCATATTAAAATGCAATTTTTCTGATATAATAGATATGATTATTTCAATTAATATAATTGACAATTTTAATCTACTTAAAGATATAAAAATTTGAACGTTGTGGGTTTTCAACCCGTGGCTCTTGAAAACCGTCCAAGCGCTCTGAACTCTAAGCCATGTGTTCTACATCCGGCTGCGTGGAATTTCTTTTATGTTTGTTACAACTTATTTATGTTATTAGCATCTCTGTGGAGAGAATTATACAAATTTTCACTACCCAAAAATTGTTTCTAAGAAATAATCATTTTAGCTAGAGAGGATGATATTTATTTAAATATTTTATTAAAATATTTATTTTATTTGTTTATGTAACAATTTTGATAAAAAATACCATAATTTTTTTTCAAAATCAATTTTTAATCCTAAATGCGGAATAACACTTCTAAAAATAGCATAAAAGCATATAGCATTTAATGTATATGGTATACAGTTTACAGTAAATAAGGCCGGTCGCGGTGCTGTAGGACAGCGGCTGACTGTAAACGCGATCAGTTGTGGGTTCGATGCCCATTCGTGGAGAATGATTATAAACGAGTTATATTCTTTTCCTCGCTCTGGTAAGACATAGAGCGGCATTGAGTTTCACCACTTAACACGCAATCTTTCGAATTCGCTGGATACGGAAGTACGGAGTGTCTTGACATTACATATCTTCTATCTACCCTGCAATGCGGGATAAAAGCGTGAAGCTAAAAGAAAAGTAGTAAATCGTGTACAAACAACAATTCAAAACTGTTTTTAACCTACTGAAAATCTCAAAAATAACGTAAAACACAAAAAAAATACTGTCACAGACATAAACAGAAGTGAAGCATCTGAAAGGCGCTTACAAATGTCAAGAGAACCGGACACGAAATGTCACAGAGTAGCAAATGAGAGCATTCGTCATTAAACAGTCACTCTACTTAAGATTTATGTGCGGTCAAAGATTAAAGCCCAACGAAAGCTCCAGGGATCGAATATAAGTTAGAATGTGCACTTAGCGATGTATCGAACTGAAAAGAAAATAGTCAATTAACTTGTTTACTATCAAAATATAAATAGATTTGGTTTGTATATGTTGATGGAGTGAAGTGAGCTCTGAAACTAGCTAAGCTTTTTTTCACGTCTTCACTCGTTATCATTATTTTAAAATATATCAATTAGTACCCTAATGTAAATCGACTTTGAGTTGTTGTGTGTTATATAGTTGACCAATATTGACTTTTGTCTTTGAGGTCGATCGGTCAGTGGGACAGCGTCTGACCGTAAATGCGATCGGTTGTAGGTTCAATTCCCCCTCGGAGGAATGATTATATTTTAATTTATTTTCATTTCCTCACTCTGCTAAGACAAAGTGCGAATGCCGTGAGTTCACCGAAATGCGAAGTACAGAGTGTCTTGACACTAGGTTCTTGCTGTCAACCCTGCTATACAGAATAAAAGGATGACGCTAAAAACCACACTAAGGTAAAGAAAATATTGCTAAATTTTCCGTTAACGACTTTGTTCCTAAAGGAAGTAGAAAGAATTTCTGGAGATCGGATATACTTTAATCGCCTCGTTAGACAAAGGCACATTACTTTTGCTATAAACTTAAAATAATGAGTTTAACGCAGCGTTGAATTCCACCACTCAAAGCGCAATGTCTCGAATTCAGAGGAAGGAGGAGAACGGAGTATTTTGACACTAGCTATTTCCTGTCTACCCTGCTATACGAGATAAAAACATGTGTTTAAAGGTAACACTATATAATGTACATACAAATATACATAAGAACTATATTAAAACAAAATACTATACTAACAATAGCAGCTGAAATAAAAATAACTGAACAAAATTAAATAAATATACAGATAAATGGACATTTAGTTTTCAAATGTATAAGATATTTTTGTAACAATCACCAATGACGGGAGCTTTACGTTTAATGAAAGTAAGACGAAGCTCAACGCGCCTCGAGCGAGTGCAGTCTAAACTGCACGGGCAAATTAACCATCAGGACTATAGGTGATTTGTAAATACTTATAAATTACCTTAGGGCTGCCATAGGGTACTGTGTATGTTATAAAATATTTTTTTTTTAATAAATTAAATACTGTACAAATTTGGTTTTGGGTCTCGGATTAATTATTATATAACTCGCGGCGTTGAATTCCGCCACTGGACACGCAATGTCTCAATTGAGCGCGGAGTGCTTTTACTCTGCTACTCTCTATTATGAAGCTGAAATATAAATATTGTAAAATAAAATATTTTAATTCAAACTTGTGCTTTTCCTTCGTGGAAAAGCACAAATTTGAATTAAACTAGGCTATTCTATAGCTTCAATAGATGAAAATTAGCGCACACACACACACATACAATCATACAAACATGTACACACACACAGACACACACACACCAATTTAATACACACAAATAAAAAGACACAGGAACATATCCAAGGGCATTTAAATTTAATCTTTTATTTTTTTTTTATTAACTTATATCAAAACTCTTATCCCACGACAACCAAAATAACAATCGAACGAGACTCTTTAAAAGCTTCACGGTACCTTTAAAAGCTTCCATACGGCGCGTTATATTCAAATTCTTATATGACTATAATTCTTTTTAATGTCTTAGTATACGAATAACACTTTAAAAATAGTTCTAACAAAAAAGATATTGAAGATATTAGAAAAACAACATCAATTTAATCTAAATAAGTAATTTAATTAAAACGCATCCCTAACAATTAAGTGACGCCGCAAAGCGCATTAAATACGGAGCGATTGACGCAATAACCCCACATTAGCACTCGCAAATAATCTTCACGAATTTATTATCTAAAAATAAATTGGCAGCCCTAGTGACGGACGCAGCTGCACCCAATAGCTTATTGCAAATTATCTTACAAACATAACACGCGAGATATAAATACGAAGACCTACGGTATTTGTAATTAAAGTTGAAAATGGCGTGTGTTTTCGTTTTATGACGGTAGTTTTAAGTTTGTTGCACCCGAGTCGATTAAATGTTACAATACATACGCCTTGAGATTAGAATTAGGCTATTTCTGCTTAAGGGATAGTATAAGTGCATTGTTATTTAGACTAACCTGTCAATGTGACAATTTTAGAGTTAAGTCAGATATTGTGGGTTTGAATCCTGCTTAGAATCATTATTACTTGAAAGATACTTGTATAATGTATATAAGTGGTTGCAATAATCATGGGTTATTTAAGATATTTTCAATTTTAAAAATACGCTCTTTTTGTTCTTGGAAGAATGATAACACATATTTCAATATTTAGAAATTTGGTAAACTAATTTTTTCTACCTCAAAACTACAGGAGAAAAATTAAACTAAAGTAGGCAGAAAGTAACTAGGTACTTTCCTAAGACTCCGTACTCCGCTTTCCGCCGAATTCGAGAAATTGCTTGATGAATGGGGAAATTTTACGTTTCGCTTTATTGTACTAAAAAAATGAAAATAATTTAAATATAGTCATTCTCTCGAGCTCTTTGTCTTTACCAGAGCGAGGAAGTTAAAATAATTTAAATATAATCACTCCCCCGAGTGGGATCGAACCCATAACCGGTCGTGTTTACAGTGAGACGCTGTCATACTGCGCCACGACCGGCCATAATTTTGAGATGATGTAACCAATTGTACTTATGTTAAAATAACAAAGTATATTAAAGCAGCCCCACGCTTGTTACATAGCCAAGTAAGCAGAGTACCTGTTGACAAGACATTGATTTCTCTACTTTCTACCCCAACTCAAGACATTGACTGTTGAGTGGCGGAACTAAACACCGTGATTTCTTATCAAAACGAAGAAATAAATACAATTTAGATATAATTACTACTATATATAATATAAACAAAAGCCGATATGAAGATACTAGACACAAGTATTATAAAGCGGCCAAAAATATAAGACTATTGCACTGAACACTTTAGACTAATTGACTGTGATTTACAACAGTGCAGGTTTATAGCTATGCCTTGAGAAATTATATTATCATAGATAACGCAAATTGATCCTACTTGTCAAGGGTAGAGGTTATCTTATCCCATGCAACTCTGTTACGTACTTTTATAAGGCGTTGTTTATTTGTCAGCGTGTGTGGTACGATGTATATTTTATGGTTTTATTTAAATATGGATATAATCGTTGAATATTAATCTTTTCATTAATCGTTTCTTGATGGGCATTGAGCAATGGCGTGTGATTGATATTGCTCGTAAAGGCGTTGGTGCTCTTTTATATGGGGACTATATTATTGCCTTTATACTTACACACTTGTTTAGAAATATTTTTTTTGTATTATCTTTAATTTTCGCGATTTTTACAAATTTTAAATGCATCTATTTTAAACGGATTATTTACGTAGCTTTTAGTATTTAAAAACCCGACGTTACAAATCTTTTACAGTAGTCCGTGGTCACAGGTAGACTGAAGTGGCATTTGTCTGATAAAAGCGCTTAAAATAGCTACATTTAAAAAGTTGATCCTATCCACATATTTTCAAAATCATATAATGTTATAAAGCTATAAATTTTATATAATCACTCACCTTTACTAAATTTATCTTCTTCCACGCTGGAGCTCCAGCCTGAAGAATCCTTGGGTTTCGGCACAGACAGGTTCAGCGGCTGCTCCTCGGATTTGAACGCGATCACTTTATCATATTCACTATCATTAGTTCTAACACCACGCTGCAACAACTGTTCTTGGAGCTTGTTTTTATGAACACTTAAACTTAACTTTTTGTCCGACAGATTGTGAACCTGTGTACCTTTTTCTTGGTAAGAATAAGATTTCTTATCAAAATTACGCTTAACGTTCATTAGTTGACTGACAACACGCTTTGGCTCCTGCTTAGAATCATCTCCATTCTTTGATAGCCCCAAAATGTACTCTATCGTGTGAGGAGTTGGTTTCTTTGGCGGTTTCCCGTACACGTGGGGATGCCACGACGGTTCGCCACTTTCTTCTCTTTCATGACTCTCGATCCGCCGTTCTTTATCTTCTTTTTCTTCTTCTTTTTGATCGAGTTCATTTTTTTCTGACACATCATCATCAGCTATAACTAATTCATCCTTGTCCTCATCATCGACGTTTATCTTTTCGTCCGTATCCGAACTGCTGGCTCTATCCACATCTTCACCATACTGGTATTCCGTATAGCCGTCAGCGGGATAGTGCACCTCAAGCCTGTCCTGTCGTATCAGATTCGGTGTCACGTAACTGGACACTACTGTTTGCATCTCTCCAGACTCTGTTGCTTTACATTCGACCGCGTCTTGTTCGTTCATGTGTGATTCTCAACCGCGAATTGTACGGAAATAGTCAGTCATGTTTGTTTTTATGATTGAATTAGCGTTTAATAGCCACTCGGGATTGAAGCCGAGTCGTTTGATGTCGATGTGGCTTTGAAGTAGTATGTTCTCACCGCTTCCTGTAACAAACGGACGATTTGAGACTAATTGAGTGCTCTGATCGGCTAGAGTTCTGTGTTGGCTATTTTAGATACATCACGAGTGGATGTTCCATATTTCTACTTATTGTGTGCGTAATGCAAATTATTAATAGATGTTTGATAGATTTATATTCACTCAAATATAGCTTACTTTGAACGAAATTAGTTTGAATATAATACTAAATCATGGTAAGTTAATACCAAGTATAGTTAAATAAACATATGAATCGTTCAATATAATAAATCATAAATATTAGTCAAAAATATGTAGGAATGTATCGTAATATGAAACAAAGTAGGCATATGATCAATCGTGCGCAATATATTTTCCATTTAAACCTCGATATGTTACATACAGAATGGAAATAAAAACTAAACTAAACATCTATTGTTTTCTGAAAATGGCTGGTGAAGATAAAAGCGTATTTATTGTACCACCCTCGCAGTGCTTTGCCAGTGCGTTACCCCTCGCATCATCCCCCTTTGATCTCACTCACACAAAAACCGAGGTAACTATGATCGGTATACGCTGATTGATTTTTATTGGAAGCTTATAGGGCTGTGCAAGTTTTTTATTTGTTTTTTTTTCATGTACTTTTATTTTTTGTTAAGATTTCTTACAGAAAAAGTCTAATATGACATTTTTAAATAAATTTATGTATGTTTTTAATTGATTTAATATAACTATATTATGGGTTAGCTTACCTTGATCTCGATATTAAAATTACAAGGTAAAATAACTCAAGTGTCTTTATATTAATATTTTTTTAAACCGAACAAACAGGCCAGTTGTGGCGCAATGGGGCAGCGTCGGACTGTAAACGCGATCGATTGTGGGGTCGATTCCCACTCGCTCTGGTAAGAAAAAGAGTGCATTGAGTTCCACCATTCAACACGCAGTCTCGAATTTGGTGGAAAAGGAAGTATCGTAGTGTACGTAAGTAGTGTCTAAACACTATGTACTTTCTGTCTACCCTGCTATGTGGGATTAAAGCGTGAAGCTAAAATAAAAACAAATAATGGATTAGTTTTTAAGTCATCAGAAAAATGTCACATTGTCATTGTTTTTCTTCCCAAGATTTCATGTTTCAAAATCAAATCGTTTAAAATAATTTTTGATATTCCTTGTTCAACGGCGAGAGACTTGAGTCACTAATAAAAATCAAGTGTCATTTCACTATTTACGTCATTTGCTACGTTTTCAAAATATATATATCATTATAAGTTAAAATATATTTTTCAGGCTGATCGTGGCGCAGTGGGACAGCATGTGACAGTAATCGTGACTGGTTTTGGGTTCGATGCCAACTCGGGGGAGAGATTATATTAAAGAAATATTTTCTGGTTAGACATAGTGTGGCGTTGATTTCCGCTACTCAACACGCGATGTCTTGAAAAGCGAAGTACCGAGTGTCTTAACACTTAATATCTGAAGACCATACTCATGGTGGAGGGATGTGAGTCTGGAGTAGATGAATTCTCTAATAATAATATACAATTAATAAGTAAAATATAATTTACATATATGAAGTAAATAATATTTATTTTATATGTAAACATACACTTCAGACACGAATTTAGTATCGTACCTTTTCTTGACCCAGGGTCTATATTTTTTTCCTGTTTAATATTTTATTTTTTTAGTTGAGTGGCGGAACTCAACGCCACGTTTTCCTTTACCAGAACGAGGAAATGATAATAATTTAAATATAATCACACCAACCAATAGGAATTAAACCAACAACCTATCGCGTTTACAGTGCGACTTTATTTTTAAAATACTTATAAAATGGCAACCCTGTGAAGCAAATTGAAACAAAACCGTCAGTTGGGGCGTCATATCACAATCAGCACTCCGAAACCGATACATTCCATACATTCCATACATTCGGCCATTGTAACGCGTTGCCATTGATAAAATTCATTGTTATTCCATACTTCGTACGTTGTGATTTGTTGTCTGATTGTTTATAATGAGCTAAATTATACATACATATTTATATATTGTTTTTAAAATTACGTTAATAATATTGACACGTAAAATACGCGTTGCCTTAGTAACATCTATGATGATAAGGAGATTTTGCTTTCAATTATAACAAGTACGAAAACTTAGAAATATCAAAATATTGTAATACGAGGTGTAACTCAAATAAAGCATTTTTATAAATTATATGATATTATTTTATAAAATATATCTAAAAAGCTAAGGCAAACGAATGATATACAACAGAAACCTGCTTATACCCTCTGTTATAAGAATTCGCGATTATCCGGACTATCAATCACGAACAATTGATTCATTATTGTTGTTTTCAATAATAATTTTCGATTATCCGAATTTGCCACCGACAATATTTATTCCATTGATTTTTATAATCCCTTCTCCTATTTCAATCAGATACATTACAGATGTTCCGTATTGCGTTATTAAAACAATTTTACATCTCAATTCTGAAAACTATTCAAGTTTAATGCCAAAATAATTAATTTACGACATGAGAAATTGGAAGCGATTTCAAATTAATGCGTTAACCAATATAAAAGTATAGTTGGCGTTAAGACGCAGCGGCAGATCTAACACCAGATATCCTGCTACACAAAACATTACCACACATTATATTATAGAAATCAAAGAGAAAATATATAAATAAAAACATCAACAGGAAATGCTTGAATTAACAAGTTCACTTTGAAAATGGTCGCATTTTAGATTCGCCACTTGTAGCTTCCGACGGCATCTATTAAAATTATTATCGCATTAAATGTATAATTTACTCCTGTTATATCTCTACGCCTCTATATCATGGGTATAAGGTTCAATTCCCGGGTGGGTTGCGGAATGAGGTGCATTTTAATTTGGTCGGCGACACGAAAGGGCCACACACGTTGCGGACATCCGCGACTTTGTAGGGTCTATCGATTGGAACACAGATTAAATAGCTTGATGATCTCTGTTTTGTTATTTAATCGAGTAATTTATTACTCGATTATCGTAAATTATTTATTTATAATTATAATATCGATATATTTTCTTATTATTAATGAGAGTTGCATTAATATCGAGTTAGAGAAAGAGATTTTAAATTTTTGATTATAAACAGTAATACTTTGGTTTTTATATTTTATAATTTTGAAATGGGGTCGGTCGTGGCGCAGTTGGATAGCGTCTGACTGTAAACGCGATCGGTTGTGAGTTCGATCCCCACTCGGGGGAGGGATTATATTTAAATTATTTTCCCTTTCTCGCGCTGGTAAAGACTAAGAGCGGTGTGGAGTTCCACCACTCAACACGCAATGTCTCGAATTCGGTGGAAAGCGAAGTACGGAGTGTCTTCTTCACACTAGGCACTACTTTCCCTCTAACCTGTTATGGGATAAAAGCTTGAAGCTAGAAAAATTTTTTTTACTTTGTTAATAAAACAATATTTTTGTATTCAAGAAGTGATTGTAAAAAATCCCATATTTCGAACACTTCACAGAAATATACCAGTAAAAATCGCGAAAATCAAAGTTTAATTACGTTTTGTTTTCTTTATATAGTTTTTAGTAGATTTGTATTAATGTACAATATACAAAGAAAATAAAGTTATACTAGTTATATTGCTCCTTATTACCGCCGTTTATTTTATTTATATCATTCCTCCGATTTTAAATTATTCACATTCCCCTAGAATTTATAATTAAATTATTTTCAATACCCTGCTCTGGTTACGCAAAATGTGGCGTTGAGTTCCCATACTAAACCCGCTATATGTTGAATTCAGACAGAAAACGGAGAGTCCTAACTCCAGGCTCTCACTGCCCTATAAACTGAATGCCTAAGCTAAGTAAACTAAAGAATATCTAACAAGGAACACTAGGTAGTATGTATTATTAATTAATAGCAACGTCCGAGTCTGTTTATGTTTACATTTCTATGTACATAATATGTTCTTGTTTATTTATTTTCAAGTCCCCGATGTGCTTAGACACATTAATAAATAACGGAGCTAAGTTACGCACGTAACAGACAGCCAACAAAATATTATATAAATGAATATAAATATACCGTCTTCAAAACCATATTAAGTGTTTTTTTTATTTCACGCTCTCTTGCGGGGTTGTCAGAGGGCACGAAGCGCTAAACGCTACGGTCCCTGCCTTAATCTCTTTCGCCTCGTCATTATCCTCTTTATACATGCCCTTCGGAGGGTCTTCATGATTTTTACGTGACCTTCCTCCAGTATCTTCAATACTGTGTTTTCGAAGGTCAACCGAAATTAAGTGTTATGTGGCAGACATGTGGACAATGCCGCCTTATCTCTACTGAGACTCAAAAAATGTATAATACCAAAATATTTTAAATTCAGGCACATTCGTATATCGATCCCACAACCAGCGCTTTAACATTCAAATACTATTCCCTGAACTAGAATGGACTGTAACTGTTGAAATTTCTAGATTTTAAAAACAGACATTCAGGTGGTAAGTGGAACGCATAGTGTCTTGACATTAGGTTCTCTCTGAGACCTTGTTAAAGCGTAAACACGCGTTGCCTTAGCAACGTGTATATCTCTTCTTGTAAAAAAAAACCTAAAAAAATTTCCCCACATATTAAGAAATAAATATTTATACAAATAAATAAAATTGGAGTGTCTGTTTGTAATATTAAAATAGACGATTTTTCTTAAATGAATAAACATATATTACAAATAAAAAAAACATTTTTTTCTACTCGTTCGTCTGTTTGTTCCAACTAACCTTTGAAACATCTGGACCGTTTTTGACGGAACTTTTACTGATAGATAGCCGATGTAATAAGGAGAAACTAAGGCTATTTTTATTTTAAAATTAAAAAGTAAAAAACCAGATATGTTAACAAGGCCGGTCGTTAGGCACCGGGACAACATGTGACTATACACGCAACGGTTTTTGGATACGATTCCTACACGGGGGAGTGATTGTATTTAAAATTGTTTTCACTTTCTCGCTCTGGTAGCTCGCAGACAAAGTGCGGCGTAAAAATCCACTACTCAACATGAAACGTCTAAAATACGATGGAAAGCGATCCCTCATAGCAAAGTAGACATAAAGTACCTAGTGTCAAGACACACATACTTCAGTTTCCACCGTATTTTATACATTTCATGTTGAATAGTGGAACTTTACGCCGCACTTTGTCTGAGAGTTACCAAAGCGAGAAAGTGAAAACAATTGTAAATACAACTCTATTCCCCCGTATGGGAATCGTATCCAAAAACAGTTGCGTTTACAGTCACATGTTGTCTCAATGCTCCACGACCGGCCTTGTTGACATTTCTGGGTCTTAATTTTATAATTTTAAAATAAAATTTAGTCTAAATTTCTCTTTCTTATATCAGCTATTTGTTAATACTTATCCCTAAAAGCGTGAAGCTAAAAAATGTTAAAATCTAAGCGATCGAAGTCACAGGCACAACTTGTTAGAAACAAAATTGACTAGAACTAAATGCCTACAAGACGATCCTTATATTTGAACACGTTAGCACTAACTGCTGTCCCATACAAAACAGTTTTAAATCAATTATGCTTACAATTGCTTTCGATTGACGTCATTTAGACGTTTCTTATGAGGTCAAATATATATGAAAATACATTACAAGCTAATTGCACCCCTATTCGTGTGTATATAAAGAAGTATTTCCCACAATTGTTATTATATAAAGCCATTTAAATTTGTATGATTTTTGCTTCGTTCATATTTTTGTTGTTTCTCAATATTGTATGAAAATGTAATTATGACTGACGTATTGTGTAGGTTTATATATATATATATATATATATATATATATATATATATATATATATATATATATATATATATATATATATATATATATATATATATTAAACTTTGTTAGTCCCACAAAGACTAGAGAACAACTTTAGAAATCCCTAGGAAAGTATATGAATATATAAATTGTAAAAAGATATATAAAAACACCAATTTTATTTTATTTTGCCATACAATTTGACAATTACTTACTACCACCGACCACTACGACTAATTTGAAATAAAACGTAAAATTACACAATTTTAGACAGCTTACAGAATTTTTAAGGCAGAATTGGCACTAGCCATATTACTCAATTAGGATAAAATAACGCTGAACACATAAACACACATTAAATATTAATGCCAATTTATAAAATATTGATCAATATTCAAAATAAGAGGGTAGGTGGATATGTTTTTTTTATGTAGAAAATTCTTAACAGAACAGACAAAAGGGTTTCAAAAATATTATGTATGATAATTTAAATTCTCTTTAAAATTGTTAACAAATTAATATCATATTATAATAATTTTAAATAAAAATTCTTATATGATAAAAATTTATATCGATGGAGTGAGTTTGATTTTTAAACAGTGCAGTGGACGACGCAGCCCGGATGCACTTTACAGGTGCGCTAAGTGCACAGAGACGTCCGCTCACATCTCCCTACGGACTGGAACCATATTCAGAATTCTTAAAATGAAACCTAAAATATTTACAACAAATTGATATATAAAATCGATGAAGTGTTGAAAACGATGTATCGAATATTTTTTGACTTCTATGTTTTGCCAAAAGTTAAGGTAGACAGGTGATATTATTTTTAAATCTCACAAATAAAGTAGTTAGATGCCAGTGTGGTGTAGTTAGACAGTCTCTGACTGTAAATGCGAATAGTTGTGGGTTCGATTCTCAGTTAAGAAAATGATTATATTTAAAATTATTTACTTATTACTCCGCTGGTAAGAAATAGCGCGGCACGTAATGTCTCGATCTCGGGTGAAAAGCCGTCAACAGAGAGTCATGACACTAGGCAGTTTCTGATTACTCTGCCATGCGGTATAGAGTGTGTATAAAAAAATATATAACTCCTATTAACCCGCTTTTATCCTATTAGCCTCATTTTTAATCTATCAAAATATATGCAAGAAAAAATGTTGCAACACTCTTTATGATCATTTCTTGCCAATATATTCACTTGAAAATTTGCACACGTGTCCGGAATTAAAAACAATACAATTATTTCATATCGTGGACCTGATGTCTTTTACATAATTATGAGAAAATAATTTTACGTGTTTTCTTATTAAAGTTAGTCAATTTTGAAAAAGTTTAAAAATTTCATACATCTTTTTTATATTATAAGATAACTTAAAGTAATTTTAATACAAATCTTCGATCAGTTACTTGAACAAAAAAAGTGAACACTGTTAGTGCGACGGTAAGTCAGTTGCAGGCATTTTAAGAGATAAATGAATATAACTGTTTTTATAAGGTTTTTAAAGTTATTCCTAAAGATTTTTAATATATATTATTTAATATTTATTATAATAAGTGCATATTATTTGTTTATTATTGAAATTTTGGTAAATATTTTGAATAGAAAGAATGGCCGGTCGTAGCCTGACTGTTTGTCTAAATTATTATCATTTCGTCAATCTGGTAAGATAAAACGCGGCGATGAGTTCCACCATTCAACTCGCATTGTCTCGAACTCACTGGAAAGCGAGATACAGAATGTACACTAGGTACGGCAGTGCCTAGTGTCAGAACACTCACACTTGACGGGAATGTAGAAGTATGAAGTATGAAGAAATTTTGAAAAGAACAAAGACAATATTTGAAAATTCTTGGTAAATCCTAATAATGTAGCTATTCTTTTTTATTTTATAAGAATAAGTTTTATAGGAAGTAATTTTAAATACATCTAAGTTGAATAAATTTTAGTTAACTATATTTTTGATTTAAACGTACTCCGAAACTTGCGCGGTGTAAACGAAAATCGGGTCTGAGGTGCAAATTGATAAATGCATGAGGTGCAAAATAAAATATTATAATAAAAGTTTAATTACAATTAGTATAAATTTTAATCCTAGTTAAATAACCAGTAAGAAATAAAATAATTACAATAATCCATAAAATACTAAATACAAAAAACGAACCACATAACCGAAGTGATCGTAAAAAACTATATGATTTTCTTCACTTACCCTGATCAAAGAACACGCTTGAAGCTAAAAATCGTATCTTTATATTATATTCGAACCTCTATTTTCTATCTACCCGGTAAAGTATAAGAGATTTGAAAAGATAAAAAGATTGTTTTGTCAGTTCCCATATTACACAAGTTGCGTATATGTAACGCTGCGCGTGCGCATCTCTGTGGAAGCTTTCACAATGCTATCTGCCACTTATCTTTGTCGTGAGTTGAATATGTAAGAACAATGTTATTAAAGTTAAATTGTTGCCCGCGTTTTCTTTTGCGTGATTAAATAAAAAAAAGGTTTCTTCACGTTCCCGTAGAAATTTCGGGAATTCTTGAATCAGAACTATCCTACACTCCCAAATAATGTGATTATTTACTAAATTCGAGCTTTTCTAGGAAACAAATTATATTGTGCGTTGCTTTTCATATAATCACTAATGGAAAAGTTTTGTCTTTATATTTTTTTTTATAAAATTTTATTCATTATTTTGACAGGAACCTGGAACTTAAAATTGGTATATATATATATATATATATATATATATATATATATATATATATTAGCCTTATGGTATAGATAACAATGGGACAGACATTTTAACTTATAAGTTGTTAGATTTCTAAATAGAAAATCTATTATTTCGTTCTTTAGGTCTTAGACCTGGCCTAAAAGTTTTTTTTTAAATAAATATTGACAATCTTAATCTCACACTTGATCTTATTATTATTTTTTTAGCTTCACGCTTTTATCCTGCATAGTATATCCTGTACAGAAAGTACCTAGTGTCAAGACACTGCGTATTTCGCTTACTATGCGTCGTTGAGTTCCACCATTCGACACGCAATGTCTCGAATTCGATGGAAAGCGATATACGAAATGTACTATTTTATAGCATTGAAAAAAAATATTCAAAATAAAAAAGCAGCTTTATGCTTTATCCCTCATATCAGGGTTGTCAACGACAACCTGATATCAAGATACACCGTTGTGCGCATTTCGCTTGGTCTTACTTGAGCAGAAAAATTAAAATAATATTGAAATATTAATTTCTCTGAGTGGGAACGGAACCCACAACCAATGGCGTTTCCAATTAAACTCTGTCCCACTTCGCCACGGTGGCCTCCCGTTTTTAATTATTAAAAATATTATATAAATATTAATTAAAAATTATTGCAAATATAATTATAGAAAGGAAAGAACCTTACAATACTTTTGCATTACAATACAATATTAATAAAATAATAAAAAAGAAGGGCGTTTCCATTATTAAGTAAATTAAAATTTAATTGCTGTTAAAGTTAAGTTTATTAAGAATAAATTTTAATATTTCGATATATTAATATATGGTACAAAAACATATAATGGAAATAAACCTATAGTCTTGAGTTAAAGTATAAAAGAAACTTTACTCAACTAAGCTAAGCTAACATTTACACTGTTTTTCTCTTCTCTTTCGTTTTTTCTGTTTGTAAGGATGGATATGTTTGTAACTCATTCATGCAAAAACTACTGAACGAGACTCGATAAAACATTTCAGTAAAACATCAGAATAACATTTAATATATTTTACTAGCATATGATCATAATGCCTTATTTTCACGCTTTATCCCACGTATCAATGTAGAGATAATTTATTATCACTCCTTTGACTGCTCTAAGTGACAAATATCTATATATTTCATTCTTAAAGAATCCTATGAATTTGAAATCTTATGTAATAAATTCGTAAATTATTTTTAAAAAGAAGTTGATTTCTTTTATTTTTAGAGTAGATTTTGATTTCCAATCGATTATTTTTTTTTTTGATCGATTTATTTATTTTCCGCTCTGGTAACACTCATATCTCCATTTCGAGTGGAACGCAGTCAACAGAGTGTCTTGACACTAGGTTGTTTCTTTGCAGATTAAAGCGTGAAGCTGTGTTTTTTAACAAGTTCTATCTAACCCTTACACTGTCTTTGGCAAAAGTTATAAGCAATAGATATATTATATAGTTACTACCATCTTTACATTTATATATTTTAAAATATAAGAAATCATTATTACTTTAATATTAACAGTATCAATTGGTTGATATAATTTGACCAGTACCAACATAAATGATAAATTTACTTAAAAATTAAACTAAAAAGAACATTTAAATATATATATTTTTTTTTAATCCTGGTGCTCCAGTAAGGACATCATCTTCAAGCGGATATTTCGTGTTTTTACTGACATTGTGACAAAAAGCGTAAGTAAAGCATCAAACACATATATATTAACTATATCTAAAAAAAAATATACGAAACTATTTTAACCTTATTATACGCGTATTTTAGTAAATAGCCCCACGTTTTAAATATTTTGTATTAAAAATAAATATTTTTTGTTGACAGAAAGAACTTAGTGACAAAACACTCCGTACTTCACTTTCCGCTAAATTCGATATAACAATAATGAAGTAATAAAATAATAATAGTTAAAAAAATTGTAAAGTGAAAATAATTAGTTAAAACAACAAAAGCCCTGAATTTATTTTAAAGGCAAACTAAAAAGTAGATAAAATAGAAAAAAATGTAATTTCAAATATTGAATATACTGAAAAAATAACCCTTAATTGTTCTTTGGGAGCAATTGATCAGTATACGAATATGCTCCTTTTAATATCGTAAAAATACTCCGTGATTATAAGTTATACTGAAAATGAGTTAAAATCACGAAAATCAAATACCTTGTTAAGTTAGAATAATAACAATAAAAAATACTGTAAGAAGTAAACATTGTATACACTACATATAAAGTAAGGCTTTAATTTATCAGCTTAATAAAAAGCACGTTTACGCTTTATCCTGTAACCGAGTGACAGAGATATCCAGTGTCAAGACACTCCGTCCACCGTAATTCATCCAAAATTGATATAAAGCGTGCTGAATGACGAACTCAACACCGCTCTTTGTCTTAACTGATTTAATTTAATTAAAAACATTTAAACTAAGTTCTACACCAATAGTTTACAAAGAACTTAAATTATTACCACTTGTCAATTACGTGTTCTATAAAAAAATGATTTTGATTATTTAATAATTATAATAAGTATAGATAATATATTGAAAACAATCAATTCTATAACACGATAAGGGATAACGTACAGTTTTTGACATGTCAACCGAGGCCCGGCCGGTGATTCCCCGCTATTTATTAAAAATAAACTAAATTCAAAAAGTTTAAATGTTAATATAATAAATATTTTATTGCATTATAATTTTTTTTAATTACATTCTACTATAGTCTTTAGAAAGCTATAATTAACTTAGTATATTTTAAACACAGTAGCTGTTTTAAACTTTAAGCTCTATTAGCCTTCGTACATATATATTTATTTGATATAAAAGCTTTAAAGAAATGAATCATAAACAAACACACTTAAAGATATATATTTTAATGGAAAAATAATTAACTTAACATTTGCAAAAATTACTGTTAACTAGAAAAAAAGGCATACTCTACGAAAAGTTTATAACGGCCTAAAAGTTTGCGAACAAGCAAAGTCTGTTTGAATACTAGAGAATTAGCAAAAAAACCCACAATAATACCATTCGATAAGATAATAACAATCACTATCTTATAAATATTTATAGCATTAAAGTTATCTTACCTGTAATAACAATCCCAATTAAAGAAAATCACAATTAAAATAACATTGCAGGCCACTTCCGGTTAGCAGGTATTTCAGGTTACTATACCATACAAACATACATACAAACATATATGTATATATTTTCGTTTGTCCCGTCTATCCGTGTGTAGCCGGGATGTAGCGTTCAGTTACGCTGTTAACGCGACGGTCCTCACAGTTAGACTAACTCACATCCAAATCGCTTAATTTTATGAGTTGTTGCCTTCTCCACCCCTCGCATCGCCCGGCATAACGTTGTCGAGACGTCCAATATAACGTTTAGGCGTTTTTAATCTATTATCACGAGATCCAGACATCGATATACGACGAATAACTCAATTACTTTATAATCATGATATATGAAGTAATTAGAAATCATTTAATTGCTATCACTTTCGACGCTGTCCAATATAACAACTGGTTGATGTGATTTATGATAAAAATTTTATAAAAGAAGAAATTTATATAAGTGAAATTTAACATACGCAGAACAGAGTGTCTCACCACTGTCTGTTTACAAATTGGAAATAAATAGAGTTAAAATAAGTAATAATATAATAAGCTATAATTTTTCATATTTTTTAAATATTATCATACAAATGTAGAATATCATACAAATTGGCTTACAATGTGACAATCGCCTTCAGTACAAAGTCACAGCGGACAAAGCATTTAGCGCCGGCACAGTAGCAATAACTCAGCGCAGGAAATCACGTCATCGCTCTATTACAGCACTCACACAGGACGCACGCACACGTGGAGGCGCGTGTCGGACACACGGACAGTGCGCTCGCTACGTTATGGTGAGCACTTCAAGCATTTTTTTTTGGCTTAAGGTCTTTTTTTTGTTTTAATCTATTTTTATTTTAATATTAGTGTAAAGTTTAAACTACTTTGTGTATTGGACAAATATATATGAATATTATATTTTAGTATTTTTTTTTTAATTTATTTTATTATATATAATGCTTGGAACTAATAATATTTTTTACAGACGTTTGTGTTTTAGCTAAATATTAGTCGTATGTATTACGACTTAACAAAAAAAACAGTTACAGATTATATATTACGCAAATATACATGTTATGCCAACTATCGTTGATAGAAGAACGTCATTTGGAACAAATTATTTAACGCACCCTCAGGCTAACGCACACTCGGGGGAATCATCCACGAACCTATCAATTTCTATCAAGAACGCTTTTAAAATACAACCAAATGATTAATGGTATGTATCAATTTTTTCGCATGAAAATCCATTACATATACCAGCCCGATTGGGTACACTTAACGAGTGGTATGGGTTTCTAAGTCTCCAGAAGGGCTCCAGAAGAATACAGGGCTCCAGTGGCAATTACTTGAACATTTAACATTGTAAATATTACTTGTTGGTTTTGCATAATTCTTTGGTTATTTTTTTATCTTCACACATCAATATTATTATTTGAGTTGTGGCCCAAATCTAAAACACATTGGGTTGTGGCCCAAATCCAGTGGAAAATGAAAAGGATGTCTGGTTTTTTTTTAAACATTACCTTACCATTGAATGTATAAATTTTTATGTTAATCATCGATGTGTTGTGAACATCCCTAAACTTAGTAATATATTAATCGATTTTTTTAATTCTTATTATCTTATCTAACCTCCTTTTTGATAAAACAATTAAAACTCATATAAAATTCAGAAAATTTCCAAAAAAGTATGAAAGAGTCAAATTGTTACTACATTACTTAGCCAAGTGCTTAATAAGAAAATAACAAGAGCCATACTAAATACGGATTAATACAAGCAATAATAAATTCTAATCACTCGCGTGTTTAAGTCTTGTCTGATAACAGTTCGAACGATTCGCTAAAACAAAATTTGACTCGGTTTATGTGTTTTTGTTTTATTTCTATTAAAATGAATTTATGTCTGGCATTTAGCGGCGAACAGTGTACAGACACTAAGTTGTCTGTGATTATCCTGCTATGCGGGACAAAGCGTAATGTGTTAAAAATATATTAATTTTGGTAAAGGAGAGAAGGAAAATCTAGACATCTCTAGCCTTCTATATTTTCTGTCAAAACAATTTGACATTTTATATAACCGTACAAGCAAATCTAAATCCCAATAATTCCCTTGTATGACAGTGAACGCAATATTTCAAGTTCATTGAAAATTGATATATGGAGTGTCTTGACACTATTTTCTGTATAACCTACAATGCGAGATAAAAACGTGAAGCTAAAAAAAAACAAAACAATATATACGTACGTATTTTGCTCAAAACAAATAAAATAATATGATCTATATAAAATTATCAACATATAATTAAGGCAACAGGATTAATACTGAATATAATATTCTAAGATGATAATACAAAACGATTTACACGATTTTTATGCATGATAGTAATTTACCATTTGAATTATAGATAAAGTGCTTATTAAATGATGAATTGCGATACAATGCAGGCGGGATTACGCGGTAATCTATATGATTTGATTAATTTATACATGTGAAATACTTCAATACTGTCATTTATCTTTTAGTTATTATTGTTATTTATTATATTTTAGAAATAGATAAATACGGGGCCTTTCATAGAAAAAAAATCTTCTAACTGTTTTAAATGAAACTATTTACCCGGATTAATCGCGTATATTTTGGTATTCGAAAATACATTTTTGGACACCTGACATTTCGAACACTTTACAGTAGTCCGTGGTCACAGGTAGACAGGTGTCTACATTTTACAGTAGTCCGTGGTCACAGGTAGACAGGTGTCTACCTGTGACCACGGACTACTGTAAAGTTTTCGAAACGTCAGGTGTCCAAAAATGTATTTTCGAATACCAAAATATACGCGATTAATCCGGTTAAATAGTTTCATTTAAAATGTATAAAAATCGCGAAAATCAAAGATCTTATTATCTTCTAACTGTATCAAAAACAATACACTAATAAACTTTGCTACCTATAATATAAAGTGCTTGGTGGAGATGCCGCTCAAATTTCTGATGTGTTTCAATATGTTATAAAAAATTCTAGAAAAATTTAAGTAATTTAAAACTTCAATGGACACTTAAAAGATTTTATTGTCTGTATTTATTATTATGTCAAAATAATTATATTTAAACTTTGGATTTAATGTCATTCATTCGTTAAACTGGTGGATTAACTTAGACATGCACACAAGATAGTTATGGATGCGAATTCTAATCAGAAGAGTATTTTAAAAAAAATCTATTAAAAACCACATTAAATAAAATGCATTTTTTAACAAAAAATCTTGCAAAGTAGAGATACATCACTAAGTTCTATTTATCTTTAACAATAAATACGAAAAATATATAAGTAAGGTTTATTATTTAATGAAATCATTTTAAATGTACTATTTATGTAAGGCATATTCATTTCAGCACATTTTGAATCTTATATTTTGACTTCCGGTCTTCTTCTAGTTGTTATCGGTCATATATACTCGTACTTTGAAAATAACTTTAAAGATGTTATGTTTAGTAAAAAACAAGCGACAATCATGGTTGACCGCGTGAAAGCGATCGGTTGCGGTTTCAAGTCCAGACCGGGGGAGTACATTTGAATTACTCCCATTTCCGCGCTCTGGCAAGACAAAGTGCGGCGTTGAGTTCCACCACTCAACACGGAATGTCTCGAATTCGGTTGAAAGCGAAATATGGGGTGTCTAAGCACTAGATACTTCCTTCGTAAAAGCGTGAAGTATATATTATTTTTATGATAACATTTTAATTTTTCAAAATTATAAATATATAATATTTTAATATATTTATTACATTTTAAAGGAAAGGTAAGAAAGGTAAAAAATCAAATGTCAAAATATTTAAACCGGATTCCTTTATACAAGTTGCACCTCAACTTAGCGAACGACAAACACATCTAATTGTGTGCGTTGCCATCACATCGCATTGTTAATACTATGTATCCATTTGACATATTAACGTGGGTCGTATTAAGCGTACATCATCAACTTATATGTTAAGTATACAGCGTGTTCTAAAACCTGATTGTGTTAAATAATAATCACAAGTCTATCATTATTAAAACACCTGTATAACCCATTGTGTTAATACTTAAAGCTTATTAAATTGGGGAAATATATATATTATATATATATATATATATATATATATATATAACCCATAATCGTATATAAAAATAATATTTTTTAAATAAATAAGGCATTACAAAAGTAATCATTTTAAAATTTAATTTTTTTTAAAACTTTCTTTTACTTATAAAAACATTCTCCTAGCATGGTTTGACCTGCAACCATGGCTCGTACAGTCACTTGCAAACTGCACAATGGTTCCTTCTTGTAACACCCTATATAAATAATACGTTATAACAATAATTAAGCCGACAGTTCGCGGAGTGCGCGCTTTTAATTAGGCCTGTACGTTTGATTCGAACGCTATTGTTCTATCCCAGTTTAGTGTCACGCGAAACTTTAATTGCCATTATTTACAATATTATATTTCTTTACTACATTACGTAACGTTTAGAGGTCGTGGGTTCAGTTCCTAGGTAAGTTAGCATTGCTTCAAAGATTGTTCTTCGCTTAAGGTAAATGTTATTCTTCTAGGTTTTCAGCTTTTTGGCTAAGATGCAATAATAGTGTCTGTTCTTTTCAATTTAAAATCTGATTATTACTCTATTCTAGCAAAATCCTTAACGCCGTCGTGGTACAGTGGGAGACTGTCTGACTGTTGATTAGTTATGGATTCGATCACACTCCGATGAAAGATTATATTTAAAATTTATTTTCGTTTCTCCGCTCTATTACAGCAATGCACGGCGTTGAGTTTGCCACTGAACATACAATGATCGATTTCGGATTAAAAACAAAAAAATACTTAACACTAGGTTGTCTCTGACTAAGACAGATAGAACATAAAGCAAAATTCTTACATTATGTAGTTAAATATAAATAAAAAATTAAATATTTTTTATATTTAAAATTTGCAGGTAGACCGAAATATATGCGATTAAAATTAAAATAATTTAATTTAAAAACCGCGAAATTTAAAATTATATTCGCACTTCCTACTAAGATAATTGTATTTTTGCTTTGTTTTCTAGGTTCAGTTACTTTCTCAGGGGTAGATCAGTGTAAGTTATAGCTTCACGCTTGCATTCCGCTTAGCGTGGTAGAAAGGAAGAAGCTAGTGTCAAGACACTCCGTACTCCACTTTCTGCTGAATTGGAGACACTGCATATTGGGTAGCGGAACACCGGAACTCCGTCCGTCGTCACGGTTTGGTCTTACCAGAGCGTGGAAATAAAAATAATTTAAATATAATCACTACCCCGAGTGAGGATCGAACACACAACCGATCGTGTTTACAGTCAAAAGACGACCATAACGAGCTTAATCAATGGGGTTTTTCATAAAATGCATTCTTTTTTAAATTAGAATACTTTATTTCTGTGTTTAAAATATCAATAATTCCAGTACAATAATTTGTTATTAGAATTAAAGCTCTAAGCTTATTGTCAAAATTTTGCAGTTGACGCGTCAACAAAGCGTTGCCTTAGCAACGTGTCAAGCACATGCTAGCGTGTTACATTTATTATATTAATCTAATCTATTTTTATGCATAGTTAAAAAAAATCATTTACCTTTTAATATATAGGCTATATTATACAATAGTATTAAACTTTACGCCAGTCTCATCGGCATGCCACTCTCGTACAGTCTCTGTATATCAATATATAATGAGTATTAACAACACTATTAAACGCTAAGTTATTTTTTATGACCATTTTATTGCCCCGATAAGTGTCGGTCTCTAGGAACTCGGTGTGACTCGTACCTATATCATTGTATGGGCGGATACAGCTGTACATATGTATGTATGGTAGTTACAAAAGTGTGCATATAAAGCTAAAATAAATAACAATAGGAGCAATATTTATATGTTTTTATATTTTCAAAAAGTTGCTTAAAGTGTTTTTTCCATAAAAAAATATTTTTCATGTAAAATTTAAAAAAAAAACGTTCACTTTCAGTTCTATGTGAACAAATGGAAAACAAATAGTTGTCTTTATATTTTTAATATTTTGTACATTTATAAATTATTACAGCGATTGTGGTCGTGGCGCAGTGGGACAGCGTCTGTAAACGCGATCGGTTGGGAGTTCGATCCCCACTCGAGGGAGTGATTATAAGTGATTATTATTATTATTATTATATATTTAAATGACTTTTACTTCCTCGCTCTGGTAAAGACAAAGTGCGGCGTTGAGTTCCACCACTCAACATGCAATATCTCGAAATCGGTGGAAAGTGAAGTATGGAATGTCTTGACACTAGGTACTTTCTACTTCCTGTCTATGTTGGTGTGCGAGATAAAAGCGTTTTGTTAAACAATATATTTAAATTGATATAACTTTGTTATTTATGAACCGATTGAAATGAAACAAGCTCTAAATATTACGGTAAAATTGGCATCCCGTATCCTAGATTACCATGGAGAAAATCACAGACAAACCAAAAAAATAAAAATTATTATTTTGGTTTCTATCATATTAATATATTCACATATATCTTCCTTTATAAGACAAAGCGCTTCGTTGAGTTCCGCCACCAAACGTCTCAAATTTTGCGGAAAGCGGAGAACGGAGTGTCTTGACACGAATTATTTGCTGTCTATCCTGCTACGCAGGATAAAAGTGTGATATACAGTGTTTCCCAATAGGGATGATAGGATTTTGATAGCTCACAGCCGCCATTTTGGTTGTTTAACATTTGACATTTGTATTGTTTTGTGTTTAGTAATGTTTGCCATTTAATCATGAACAAGTTCACGTTACCTCAACGTTTGGAAATTGTCCAAATTTTCTATCAAAATTCGAGAAGTATTGTCTCTACTCAAAGAGCATTTCGTGCTAAATATGTATACAGTATATTTATTGTTACAGTACATACTTCACTTACTAAGCTAAACTGAATCAACATTTAGAATTGAGTGGAACTAAACGTCGCGCCTTGTTTCAACAGAGGAAGAAAAAACATAACTCAATCACTTCCCCAGTGGGAATCCAACATGCATTTACAATTAGACGACCCACCGCCTCAAAAAGCGTCATCTAAGTCCAAAATTTTAAACTATTGTAAATAGGTATATTGAAAACCATCTCTTAGTTAAGCCCCACGTGTAAGAATGTCCGCCCACATAAAGCCGCATACTTTGTGTTATAAAACGTCCAGAGTGATCTATAAAAGGTTTTTTTTAAACAATTAAGAGAGCAATTAAAACTCCCCGTCTCAATCGGCTGTCGACAAAAAATCACTAGAGGAATCCGTTCGATGTCTTCATCGGGTGTTTTGTTTTTTTTTTTTCGTTTTTTTTTTTTAATTTAGTCTTTCTTGTGTGTTAGTCAAAAAAAGGCTAGATATTAACTATACTATAAACTAAACGTTTCATTTTTTATACTTACTGTAGACAGGAAGTATCTAGAGTCTAGACACTCCGTAGTCCATTTTCCACTGATTTCGAGTCTTTGTTGTTGAGTGATGGAACTCGGCGCCGCTCTTTGTCTTATTGAGTGAGGAAATGAAAATAATTTAATTATAATCATTTCCGCATGTAGGAAGGCAATAGAACCCACAACCGATCGCGTTTACAGTCAGACGCTGTCCCACTGCGCCACGATCGGCTTAAGCCGGCGAATTCTTTAGAATCTTCACTCAGAAATAATATTAATAAATACGGGAACGGACACAAGTATTCGTGAAGTAAATACTAAATATTTACTATTTATTTAATTTTTTCTTTCACGGAACCTGTATTTCTTTTGAGGTTCATGTTTTTTCTCTCATAACTGGGCAGATCCTCAGTTGTGAGGTGGATTTCAACGCCGCGACTTATCTCACCTAAGTGGTAATACTTATTAAGAGCTGAAATTTAAATTATTTTAATTCCCCAAAACCGCCATCCCTTACACCCTCGAGCTCAAAGCGCAGTGTCACAAAAAACATCCGTCATTACGTTTAATTGGTACTAAATCCTGTCATTTATGAAGAATGCAGGTAGCGGCCTAGCCGGCTATAAAAATTTGTTTGAACCTCTTATAATATGGGGTTCCACTTGTGAATGGGAAAAACGATTATTTTTCTTTGTATACGGACAGACAGACAAACGTAATTTAAAATGTTTTTTTTTATTATTATTTTAGCTTCACGCTTTTATCCCGCATAGCAGGGTAGACAGAAAGTACCTAGTGTGAAGACACTCCGTACTTCGCTTTCCACCGAATTCGAGACATTGCGTGTTAAGTGGTGGAACTGAACGCCGCACTTTGTCTTTTGCCAGAGCGAAGAAGTGAAAATAATTTAAATATAATCACACCCCCGAGTGGGGATTCAAACCACAACCGAGCGCGTGTACAGTCAGATGCTGTCCCACTGCGCCACGAACGGCCTCTTAAAATGTTTATTATACATAATATAATATAATATTAAAATAAATTTAAAAAATTATAATACGGATTGTCATGGTACTAGGTACTTCCTGTCTACCCTGATATGCGGGATGAAAGTGTGATGCTAGAAAAAAATATAATCAATATAAAATATAATATATTTTTAGTATTTGATTACTTTCAATAAAAAATTAATAAATAAATTGTAACAAATGTATAAGAACTTCGACGCAACCGGATGTAAAATGCATGGTTTAGCGGTGACAGCGCTTTGACGGTCACCAAGAGGCACGGGTTCGATTCTCGCTGTGTTAATTTTCTTATAAATTTCCAAAAAATAATATTATTATAAGTCTATATTTATACCTAGAACTTGCCATACGCAAAAGTAGGTGGAAATGCTTTGATTAAAACATTTTAATTTCTCTATTTTGATTAGAATAAGTGTGGTGTACTATATGGTGTATAATACTTAAATACCTGAAAATAATAAAAAAATACATTTATATTATTAATTATTTAATATATTTTTAAATTATTTTTTCCCGCATATCAAGTAGACAGGAAGTAACTAAGCTCCTCTTTTATAACAACAAAAACAAACACTGATTAAATCAATATTAAAACTAGAATTGCATATTTAATAACAATGTTAAAAGAATTCCAATACAATTATCCGCTTATCTCATACAAAGTTGTTATTCGCAATTATCCTCAAGATTATATTACATATGTAAATAACATTGAAAATCCTTATAAAACTTTCAATATATTTCTTTAATATTATACATTTCCTTTAATTAGCACTCCATTATGATTCAAACAAGACCAGACTAACTTATCACAAATCGGGAAAATTTGCTGATAATAAGATATTTGATTCTAGATCCTTCGCATACATTGGCCAAACAAAGAGGAGCATCGGGGTTAGGTTGAAAGAACACATATCCGATCTCAAGAATGGGCGTGTATTACAATCAGCTGTGTGTGAACATACAATGAATAAGTCTAACCGCTACATAAGGTTTGATAAGCCACATATCCTCGCTAGGGAAAGTAGATATGCTCCTAGAATGATCCGCGAGGCTATTGACATTCAAAAACATCCAAATTTCAATAGAGAAGATGATTGAAAACTCTCTACCACCTGGGACCCACTTATTAAAAATGTAAAGTCTCAAATCCACCACACCAGACACAAAGATATAGTCAGCTCATTATGCAGGAATCCAAGGCAGTACGCGAAGCAATTAAGAAACAGATGGCGGTAGATTGATATAATTTATTTTTGTATCAATTGACAGACGAGTGCCACCTCAGTTTACCTGTGACCACGGACTACTGTAAAGTGTTTGAAGCATTAGGTGTCCAAAATATATTTTCAAATACCAAAATATACGCGATTAATCCGGTTAAAAAAGTTTCATTTCAAAATTAGCTGATATATATATTTTTTATAGTAAAAGGAATCAAAAGAGCAGAAAGGTCAAATTCACCCATGAACATTCATAACATTATAGTTGGAGATGCGTTGTCGGCCTTGGATGTGAAAGGAGATGAGGGAAATGATGGGTGGGAGTAGGGAGAGATGGCTTACATGACATCGAACTGGAACACATCATCAGATATTTAGTGAATCGTTTTTGTCATGATAGTGGTCGGAAACCAGTCGGAGGATTAACCTCCTACCAGCAAATTACTGGGATACCCGCCTCTTACGGGAGACTACCCATCAGTGGAGGGGAATTGCAAAGTACTCCTAAGAGAAGAAACTCCTTATCATTCTATGGATGTACCTTGCTTAAGCCCACTGCATTTCAGAGAGAAGCTCGGAGCAGTACCAGGCTTGTTGTACTTGCAGACAAAGTGCAGGCTTGAAGTACAAAAATAAGGTAAATAAAGATGTAATCTAAATCTTAGATTAAACAGGAACTAAGAAGTGAATCATGTATAAATTAAAATGTTTTATTATAAACAAAAAACAGCTCTATGTTTCATTTCACACAGCATTACAGTCAAACAAATAATTTTTTTTTATATGAAAATGCTTTAAACAGATTAATTGCGTATATTTTGGTATTCGAAAATATATTTTTTGGGTGTGGTCATAAGTAGACCCTATGTGACCACGGACTACTGTACAGCGTTCGACACGTCAGGTTATCAAAAATTAATTTTCGAACACGAAAATACACGCAAGTAATCCTAAAATATATATTATTTTTTAGCTTAACGCTTTAATCCCGGAAAGCAGAGTAAACAGGAAGTGCCTAGAGTCAAGACACTCTGTACTCCGCTTTCCACCGAATCCGAAACATCGCCTGTTATGTGGCGAGACTCAACGCCGCGCTAGTTTCATTTAAAAACCGCAAAAAATATTAATTACCAAGTTGTGACAATACAAGCATATCATAATCGGAACCAAATCATATAAATTATCATTGTTTTTATTAAAATCGCTTAAGTTTATTGATGTATATAAAAATCCAAAATTGTTTAGTTAGTCAGCTCACTTGCCTCGCCCGCCTTAATAATGTCCCCGGCAGTTAAGTGTTTATTATTGCTATATTTATTATCCTTAGGTGAATGTATTGATTTGGAAGGGGACTGTTTATTGGAGAAATAATAGTTATTTTAGATTACGGTAAGAAATTGAAGTGTTTATATGTTTAATATAAATATATTAATTATTAAACTTATAGGTTATACCAAGAAGCCGACAGAATGCTAAAAAGTTCCTTATATATGAAATTTTATTATACACTTGGTGTTCAAGTTAAAATATTTCGACTCCTGTGGTAGAGGTCTTGAATTTTACTCAAAAGAAATATTAATATTGAGGACGGTCGTGACGCAGTGGGACAGTGTCTGATTGTAAACGCGATCGGTTATGAATTCGATTGCCACTCCGGGTAATGGTTATATTTAAATTATTTTCATTTTCTCGCTCTCGTAAGATTAAGCGTGACGGTGAGCTGTCACTCAATAAGCAATGTCTCAAATTCGGTGGACACATTCATAAGGATTTCTTCTTCCATCGTCGGATCGAACCCACAACCGATCGTGTTTACAGTTAGACGGTATCCTACTGCACTACAACCGGTTTAAAAACATATTTTATTAAACTTTTCTTTATAAATTTATAAATTACAATAACGTGATTGTAGAGTTTACATATTTATGTACTATAAATTAATTATTTACCTCAAAATTGATTACATTCTAATATAAAATATATCTACAAAGCCTTCTCATTAATTATAATAATAGATAATCATTTAAAAAAAATACAACAACAAGGAAAATTATTTGATAATACACGTGCTTGAAACAATCGTACATTACTCCGCGTGCTCTACAATATATCAATCATACTATTCAAGTCACAAAGAAAACTAAACTCTATAACATATTAGTAGAGAACATATTCGTATAATCGGATCATATCCAGCATATCATATTTTTCCTATAGTTTTATAACCCAGTGGAATTGTATTGCTCTACAATTGTAGAGACACTTATGATGTTTGATGGCGTCTGAACTCAGGCCGCGTGTGCAGTCCAGGTGGGCCGGAATAAAAATAGAAACAAAATCAATACAATGCTTTGCAAGATAGCTTTAGTTGTGAGCTTTTAGGATTTGTTTTACCATCGATAGTTTTATCAAGGTGGTTTTTTTCAAACAGCCTAATTTTAAATGGAATAACATCGTAATATTTTAGTTAAAAACATTGAAAATGAGATTTTTTTAGTTAAATCTTTCTTAATCAGAAAGATCTCTTCCTTTTTTATGGTCAGACCATTAACAAGATCTAGTCATAGAATACTCTGATTTTAATTTTATATGAGTGTTGGAACTCGGAGCTCAACTCCATATTATGTCAAACAAGGCTGATGAATGAATTAAAAGTAAACATTACTTGAGATTCACAATGAAATCAAAACCATGATCATTATTCGTATATAGTTAGTTGGTCCTTTATGAGAAATACACGTGGAATTTCAGTATATTTATATTCTTAAGTTATCTTTCGAAAAATCGACATTTTCTTATGAATTATTACAAAAAAAACTATATTGTTATAAAGTTGTCATAATAAAAATTATAAATTTTGGCTTATAACCAACTTGTAGTAGGCTACTAGAGTGTCCGATTAGACTACTCAGTCAGAGACAATCTAGTGTCAAGACATTCCATTCACTGTTTTCCGCCCAAATCGATTTATTAAATAATATTATATCGATATCAATACACTCATAAACAACATCTTGTTTCATAACTCACCTGGAATACGTCACTATTACTTTTCAATTACAGATTATATTGTAACGTGTCTAATAAGACAAAAAATAATAAAATAAGGCTGCATTTTTGAAAAAACGTATAAAAATTTGAACGCAGCGGAATTCAAACCCGCGCCTCTTGGATACAGTCCAATGCCGCAGGTTCGAATCCCGCTGCGTTCAAATTTTTATACGTTTTTTCAAAAATGTTTTCTAATCCTAAGTGTGGAATAACACTTTAAAAATAGTAAATATTAAAATAAAGCTGACAACCTCTAAACTACCTCACTTGAAACTGCTGTTAAAAATATAATCCGTTACAACTAAAAGCCCTATAAATAAACAAATTCGAGCAAAAATAATCATTTTATAATATATTATATGGAACTATCGATATGAATTACCGTAAAACAACGTCTCTACTATCCCACGGGGCTGTCGGCCGTCTCTTAAGTAATCGCCCATTATATAGACTCACCGTAATCCACCGCTTTATAACTCAATTGTTACAAACCATTGTTCTCTATACATTGCTTGTTTATAACAACTTAAGAAAAATATGATATTTGTGAACAGGTAACTTATAGTTGTATATTTGGAAAGTAAATTAGTCATGAGGTTATAGTGGCGCAGTGGGACAGCGTCTGCCGCAGTCGGTTGTGGGTTCGATCGCAGGGAATGATTATAATTATTTACTTTTCCTACTTTTCGTAAGTACTAAGACAGCCAGTTACGTGGGAATATTTTAAACAGCAACAACTGTCCTTGTTAGGGTTACTATTAGACAACTAGGTCTGCACTGTAAACGCGCTTGGTTGCAGGTTCGATTTCCACTCGGAGAATGATTATATTAAATCAATATCTAGATTTTAGCGGAAAGAAGTTAATGTACCTTGTATTGACTCTAGGTCATCTCTGACTACCCAGAATAAAGAGCGAGGCTGACAAAAATGGCTGACATTTCTACTTTTAAAACTCGTTACTATTTATACATAGTGGATACGTATTTAATATGTTCGAAATTCTTTTCTATAAGAAACAATTGATATGTATATAACTATTTATAGCCGTTCCCCAAAACAGAATCCAACTCTTAACTACTGCGGTTATTTTTTAACAGATCCACACTGGCGTCAATGGCTTTTGAAAGCGCAAAAGCTAAACATAACTTTAGCCATTTCCAGCGTGAAAGCATCCTTATAATCTATTGAAAAGCTCAAATAAACATCCGAACAAAACGTAGAGCAATTAGACTTCCTAAATCATAAATCGAGATATACATACAATTATGGTTGTTTAATCGGTATCTTTCAGTTTCAACAAAACTTGCTAAGACAATAATAACTCATAACACAAACGCATAAAGTATATATTCGTTGGACGCATAATTTATACAGTATTCACGTCCCACCCCGCGCTTAGACAAAGAGAATAACGGGGGTTAAAAACGCAACCCCAATTAATTAGAGACAATTAGCCGCCCTTCCGCAACAAAAGGTAAAAACTCTAACCATTAATTACGGTTGGTTCGCGAATTCACCCCTTTTGTTTTTGGAGAGGAATCCGTTTGAGATATGCTGCTAGTCCACTGTATACGCACAGATGAGTCGAACAGAAATTGGAATTTATTACCTGTACATTAGTACATTGCGTGGTGAGTGGCGGAACACACCCGTGCTTTATATTACCAGAGCGAGGAAGTGAAAATAATTTTAATATAATGATTCACCCGAGGGAATCGAATCCACGAACAATTGCTTTTATAGTCATGCGATGACCCATCGTGCTACGACTAGCATCAATTTGAGACACTAAGTCTCGAATTGGGCGAAAAACGGAGTACAGAGTTTTTCAACCCTATGTACTTCCTGTCTACAAATTTGGCAAATTATAGTTTATAGAAAGAAGAAATAGGCAATGCTTATATTTTAGTTTTTTTTTAACAAGAAATGCACATTGTAAATAGAAGAATGTGTGTAAACGTTTCCGTTGCTAAGGCAACGTGTATGTTACGCATCGCCTTAACAACGGGGAAGTACTGGAAACTAGGGCATAAGTGTAATATATTAAATTTATAATCATTTCCCCGTTCTCGTAAGACAAAGCGTGGCATCCAGTTCGCATCACAATACGCAGTGTCTCAATTTCGGGAGAAAGGCAGTCAACAAAGTGTCTTGACACTAGGTTGGTTCGCCAGAGACAACTCTGACAACCCTGCTATGAGAAATTTAAGCGTGAAGTTAAAAAAATCTATATATATATATATATATATATATATATACATATATATATACATATATATATACATATATATATATATATATATATATATATATATATATATATATATATATATTTTGTAGTAATTGTATTGTTACTAACTTAGTGATTAAGACCTAGCGCGTATCTCTCTTGAACAGGACACTCGAAGAGGATGAACGTAAGCACAAGAAATAGAACCTACTATCTACTAGCCAATATATGATTCTTACACATAACTGAAACATACTTGCACACACATAACGTTAAACGGAGGCATTCTGATGGGGCAGTGGGAATGCGTCTGACTTTAAACGCGATCGGGTTTGATTCCCACTCGGAGGAGTGATTATATTTAAATTATTTCCACTTCCTCGCTCTGTTAAGACAAAGTGCGGCGGTAAGTTCCACCACTCTAAATGCATTGTCTTGAATCCAACCAATCCAAGAAAGCGAAGTACGGAGTGTCACGACACTAGGTACTTTCTGTCTACCTTGCTAAGCGGGATAAAAGCGTGAAGCGATAACGTCACTTTCATAATAAACAGATAAAAAGCAGCTCGTTCGCTTAACAATGGTGACAGCTCTCAATAATCCCAACATTCCACGCGCATTACAACACTCCACCGCTTAATGACCTAATCTTGCCTGTCAATACAACCTTAAAAGCCTAAACAAAATGTACTAAAACACACTCAAGTAACAAGTCCTTTGACAATTATCCACAAACGAATATCGCCTTTATATTTATGGCACTGAAAGCAAATAATTGTTTATAATATTATAACAAATTGCTTATCAAAAGAAGGCTATTAACAGATTAGGCTTGTCCATTAAATAACGCGGTATCAATTACCGCGATTCCATCTATTCGTACATACACGTTACTTTTGATAATGCTGTACAGTGTTTGGTGAGCGGTTGAAATGTGCGCGTGCAAACTGAAAAAGTCTTCTTTTTTCATAGATGACATACTAAATGATAACAATAAGAAATGCGACACGGCAAATGGTGACTTGAAACTGGAATCTCATTGTAGTAAGGAGGAGCTTGACGCTGTCACGGACGTAAACAAGGAGCTGGAGCTGGCCAAATTGAATGGAAATTTAGACAGACGAAACACATATCCCTTATATCCAACGCCGATCAAAGCGAACTTCCCATGGCCTTATAGAGTGAAGGGGTATCCCGTAGAGACGAGACACGTCAGCTATTACAGTGATCCAATGCTAAAATCAGATCATATTCTAAGAAATCAACTTGTTTTCAATAGATACGTGCCAACGCCGTACAGCCTACGACAGCCCTATGGATTTGAAAGAGGTTAGGATTATTACAATTTGTAATTTTGTAATTGTAAATCACTCATAGCCAGTTATTTTTTGTTTTTGTTTTTCTTAATTACGTTATTAATATGAAGCAATAAGGATTTTCTTATATTTTTAACGAAATAAAAGAAGGAGGTTCTCAACTTGATCCGCATGTATGTCTGTTTGAGCGCGAATAACTTGTGATTAGCTGAACCGATTTTGAAGCAGGTTTTAGGAAAGTGTTTGGTACACTTAGGAGAGGGGCTTAGTTAACCGATTAAAAAAAACATATTCTGAGTTTTATCTATATTTTTACCTTTTTAGTTTTCTTTTGAAAGTAAATTTTTTTGTTAAGTTTTCTTTTGGAAGTAAATATTGCATTGAATGAATAATTTATACAAAGTCTGGAAGAAAGTGAATTGTCACTTTCTGTAATGTACTGAGGCTTATAGATTATTCTATTCTATACGCACACTTTATATATATATATATATATATATATATATATATATATATATATATATATATATATATATATATATATATATATATATATATATATATATATATATATATATATATATATATATAACCTACAAAAATAATCAATTTATACCAATAACATGACAAAAATATAACATTTCCATAAAAAAAAACGAGAATTCAGCCGAATTTCCGCGTTCAAATTAATTTGGGCTTAACGACGGTTAAAGTAAATTAATCACCAGATAATCCCGATAAGTTCTACCATTCAGCGTTATCGTTATCAGTGCAAATAAAAAAAAACAGCGTCTATTTACGATCAAAACACGATAACAGACAAAAAACTAAATCAATTAACACTATATACATATACTGTTTATCACTTCCCGTATGACTTGTTCTATTTATATGGTGTTTAATTAAACTATCTAAACCTGATAATTCATAAATTTCAGGCATATTAAATTATTTATATCAAATTCTTAAGCCACCAACGTTCGTTTTTTAGCTTCACGCTTTTTCTCCCGCATAGCAGGGTACGCAAAAAGTACCCAGTTTCAAAACAGTCCGTACTTCGCTTTAAACTGAATTCGAGACTTTGCGTGTTAAGTGATGGAACTCAACGCCGCACTTTGTCTTACCAAAGCATGGAAGTTAAAATAATTTGAAATATGTCACTACCTCGAGTGGGGATCGAACCCACAACCAGTCGCGTTTACAGTCTGACGCTACGCCACGACCAGCGTTTCTAAAGATTAAGGAATCATTTTTAATATGAAAAAAAAAACGATTGAGATTTGAACCTGCAAACCTCACTTTCCTATCCGACGTCTACAATGGCTTAAAAGATATATAACTATGTAAAGTACCAGTATTTTTTCATATAAGTTGCAATTGCAACATACAAAACAAAAGAAATCTTTGAAATGATAAACGATATCGAAACAGCTTTCGACCATTTCGTTTATCTATACAAATAAATAAAATAGGAGTGTCTATTTGTAATATTAAAACTCTCTATCTATACAAATAAATAAAATAGGAGTGTCTATTTGTAATATTAAAAATCACTTTTCACTTAATACATATGTATGTATACACAGTACGTACACAAAAATATGTTTAATTTATAATTTTTGTCTGTCTGTCTGTTGGTTCTGGTTAATCACTAGAACGGCGGAACCCATTTTTTCTGGACTTTGACTTGCAAGTAGCTGATGCAATAAGAAGTATAAAAATAACTAACTAAAGATCCAGAGATATTAAACACCACGCGAACAAAGTGGCGGGCTCAGCTCATCTCTCATAATAATTATTATCGGCTAACATGCCTACGTATAAATTGACAAGCATTTCAAATTAGCCGTAAACATTCACAACAGTACGAAGCTTAGATAAGATCGAGTGACAACAAGTGTACCAAATGTATTCACCGAATATAAGAAATCTAACTTGGGTGATAAGATAACGCCAATATATTGACCATTAAAAAGCACATCGTTATATTAAATCTAAACATAATTGATACTTAAAATACGTGTCATATTTACCTTTACTTAGTCGAGGTTAGTTAGTATGTCGATGTGTACAGTTTTTTTTAGCTTCACGCTTTTATCCCGCATAGCAGGGTAGACAGAAAGTGCCTAGTGTCACTCCGCATTTGGCATTCCGCCGAATTCAAGACATTGCGTGTTGAATGGCGGTATCAACGCCGCGCTTTGTCTTACCAGAGCGAGGAAGTGAAAATAATTTAAGTATAATCCGTCCCCAGAGTGGGAATCGAACCCACAACCAATAGCATTTACAGTCAGTTGCTGTCCCACTGCGCCACAACAGGCCGGATAATTTGATAATGAAAAATATATTTTGGAAAACACTACGTTTTGAGCTTCACGCTTTTATCCCCTATACTTTCTGTCTACTCTGCCGGTAGACAGAAAGTACTAGTGTCAACACTCCGTAAAGCGCAAGTGGCGTAACTCAACACTGCAGTTTGTCTTACCAGACCGAGGAAGTGAAAATAATTTAAATATAATCACTCCTCCTCCGAGTGGGGACCGAACCCACAACTGATCGCGGTTACAGTCAGACGCTGTCGCACTGCGCCACGACCGGCCTCACCGGCCTGTTTTAAACACTTTGCAGTAAATAATCCGAGGTCACGGGCAGACATTGAGAGCCTTAAATGTTTTTTTTAAGTATATCTTTCATTTATAATATGTAATAATTGTAGAAGTTAAGGATCTTATTGTACCCTGTACAAGTTAGCTTGATCCTTTTGACAAATGTAATTTTTAAATGTAAACAATTATATATATATATATATATATATATATATATATATATATATATATATATATATACATATATTGTAATTATTTTTATGAATACTTTTATAATTTATATATTTATATTATTATTTAAAATATTTTATATATTTTTTTAGATCTTACTAGGTATTTATAATTAATACCAAAATTTTTCACATTTTTGTCTTCTGATTATTTGTTCCGCCTAATCTCTGGAACTACTGCACCATTTATGAGTGGACTTTTACTAGCAGATAGCTTATGTAATAAGGATTATCTTAGGTTACTTTTGTTTAATAATTAATAAATTAAGACCCAGAATTAGCAGGTACAGTTAGTTTAAGACATAAAATAACGTATACCACAACAGTGACAGTAGAGACGTGGCTGTATTGAGTTTGTGAGGACGTACTTCACTGTGCTCTTTGCCTTCTTATAACTTCTTATAACATACGTTTTAAGTTTTTTTATCTTAAACAACGAAAATATCAATAACAGTAAGCCTTTTTTAAAAAACCCCCTTTTTTTCATAAAAAAATATGAAAATATAAAAAAATATTATATACGTGTTAATAATGCAGTTTACTAACAGATAATAAATTAAAATACTATGATAACAAGTCCATCGAATTTAGAGGTAATCGGCGAAATCAGGTAGTTTTATATATTTTATATATAAAGTAGATAAATTCACTACGGCTTACGATAAACGTTCTCGTATACTAAAGGGTTTGGTAAAATGTGTTTTTGTGCAAGAGATAATTTCGTGAAATATTATAAGAATTATATAATGAATATGGTATTTATATTGTCACTTGACTGGTGTATATCTGTGGTAGACTCTTTTTTTTTTAGCTTCACGCTTTTATCGAACATAAGCGTCAAGACTTTCTGTACTACGCTTTCCGCTGAATTTAAGACATTGCGTGTTGAGTGGCGGAACTCATCACCGCACTTTATCTTACCTTACCAGAGGGAGGATGTGAAAATAATTTAAAACTCACAACCGATCGATTTAAAATAGATATACATATGTACATATGTCAGAAGTTAAAGTGTTTTAAAAATATGATATATGTTTTAAAAATATATTAAATTTTATTAACTAAAATATTTATAATTTAATAAGTTTCAAACGAGTTAAGAGTCAAACGGTCCTAACGCTGCAAAATAAACTGAAGTCCTATTTACTATTTTTAATAATTTTCTACATTTATAATATTAAAACTAACTTCCTACTACTCAAGCAATTGTGACTTAGTGGCACAGCGTCTGACTGTACAACGGTTGTGTGTTTGATTCCTCCTCGGGGGACTGTTTATATTTAAAAAAAAATCATTTAAATGGTCCACATATGCGATTAATCTGCTTAAAATAGTTTAATTCAAAAAGAAGAAAATATTCTATGGGGTTGTATTTATCAAAAAGGTCCTCGATGGTATATTTGTATGTCTGTCTCTAAGGATGTAAGATGGATTCATTATTTTTTTGTATAGCGCAATGTAGTAAAGATACTCACAATTACTAATAGCCTGATCATATTGACCTATTCCAAGTTCGGCCGGTCGTGGCGCAGTGGGACAGCGTCTGACTGTAAACGCGATCGGTTGTAGGTTCGATGCCCACTAGGGGAAATGATTATATTTAAATTATTTCCATGTCATGGCTCTGGTGAGACACAGCCCGACGTTGAGTTTCTCCACACAATACGCAATGCCTCGAATTTAGTGGAAAGCGGAAGTACTGAGTGTCTTAACATTAGGTACTACCCGTCTACCCTACTATGCGGGATAAAAGCGTGAAGCTAAAATAAAATAAGGGCTTACTAATTAAATTACGATAATTTTGGGAGTATGAACTAATTGAGGTATTCAGATCTGGACGGTGTGTTTCGTCTACATATATATTACAATTATGAAATTTAAAAGAGAGATTTGTTGCAAGTACACACATGTAACTACATGTTCAAATATGTTATCATATGTGAACCAGTGAAATCACATGTTGATTCCTCAAATCACATGTGCACACATGCTGTCATTGGTGGATGTAAGAAATCACATGTCGACTGCTCAAATCACATGTGCACACATGTTGTCATATACATTCACATGCAATTAAATGTAGATCTGAAATTTTAATTTATTACACGCCGGTAAGGGAAAAACTCATCTTTTCAAAATATGCCAAAAATATCCTAAGAATGTAGTGCGCGGTGATTTTACAAAAATATCATTTAATCGCAATTAAAATCCAAAACATTATCTATTTAATATCTTTATAATTGCGCTAACGGAGTCGCGGGCTAGTTTAACACACACAAGCGGAGGAAATCTATTTTAAATGTCATCCCACTATGATTGACTGACTTCGATATTAACACACTCGTATTAATTATAACTCCAGCTGTATCTATCCATTAAACACCTCACTGCACTTCTTGATGTCTTATTTGCTTGTTATATTTTACAATTATACATTTTTCATACTAAAAACCGTAATGCCATAGTAAATAAGGATACTTAGAATTTTAGGCGTATTTTTTAATCTACAAAAAAATATTTTATATTATAAAAATATTAATAAAAAGGTCATTGTGGCGAAGTGGAACACCGTCTGAGTGTAATGCGTTGGTTTATGGGTTTGAGTTCCAATGAGACAGAAATTACTTAAAGTTTATTTTCATTTCTCCGCTCTAGTAAGACTAAGAGCGAGATAGAGTTCGATACTCAACACTTTTGTTTCGTTTGTTAGAAAAAATATTTGTTGATTGTATACAATTCATAGCAATTATCTGAATTATTACTTAATTGACAATTTTCTTTGTTTTCCGCTAATTAGTTCAATATCTTTACCTCGGTGTGATACGATGCGGTTTTTCGACATTTAATTCTTAGAACCTATTTTGTTTATAATAAATATATTACGATATAGTTTATAATAAATATATATTATCGGCACAATGGCAAGCTGAAAAATTAGCACATGTGTCCGGTAACAATACAATATTTTATTCCGGACGGTCGTGCCGCAGTGGGACAGCAACTGATTGTAAACATGCTCGGTTGTGGATTCGATTCGCACTCGGGGGAGTGATTATTTACATTCAAATATATTTTCACTAAGAAAGGTGAGGTAAACAAACAAAGTGCGGCGCATGAATTCCGCTACTCAACACGCAAAGTCTCGGATTCAGCGGAAAACGAAATAAGGAGTGTCTTGACACTAGGTACCCTGCTATGCGGGAAAAAAAAACAAAAAATATATATTAATTGATAATGTAGCAATAAAACATAATGTTCCGATAACAACAGATCGTATCACCAGCCATACACAGATATCTATCATATTTTACAATTAGGACAATTTAATATGTACAATTATTGTTGAGATAACAATATATATATATATATATATATATATATATATATATATATATATATATATATATATATATATATATATATATATATATATATATATATATATATATATATATATATATTTAATTTATTTTTTTTAATTTTACTTGTTACTATTTTACTATGAAACATGACTAGACATTTTAAATCATAGGCCAGTCGAGTAACAGTGGGACAGCGTCTGTCTGTAAACGCGATCGGTTGTATCGCAATGCTCCCCACTTTTATCCCGCGATAAAAGCGTTCTTTCTTAGCTAAAATATCAATTAAAACCTGACTTTGGTTTAATTCATATATATATATATATATATATATATATATATATATATATATATAGATATAGATATATATATATATATATATATATATATATATATATATATATATATATATATATATATATAGGCCTACTAGAGCGGGACCATTAGTAATCAAAAATACTATGAAGAAAATTGATATAATATATATACTCTATATAACTAAAATCAATTGAATTCATCTTTTCTTTCTTTACTTTAAGGCAGACTGTTTGTCATTCCCCTACTACATACAGAGGTAAATAAATGTTTTGAAATCATGCGAATAATAAACAGGAATAATAAAACAAACTGCTTCCTTCTTCTAATAAATTAATTTAAACCTAATTTAAATCTATCTTCTCTACAAGGTCTCTTGATTTAAATAAATTTCAAATAATCCAACTAACTCGCTTTTGAAATACTTTTTACCTAAGTTAATACTACAGTTCACCTGTTTAATTCCCGTTATTAAACCCGTTGTAATTTTACCCGTTGTTTTTCTTATTAGCACCAACATGCTGTAGTCCCTGGTGGGGGGTGGGGGGTCGACGGAAAGGCGGACAGGTGAGGTTCAGCGCAGCACAGACCGGAGCCCTGGAGCGTCGGTTCAAAGCCAGCAAGTACTTAAGTCCGGACGAGAGAAGAGTGCTGGCTGTATCTTTAAGATTAAGTGATAGACAGGTATATTAGCTTTGTTTGTCCTTAAATACCTTAATTCTTTAGGAATATAAAGAAACTTTAATTTAATTAGCTATATACTTTCAAGCGCTTATAAATCGTCGGGAAATATAAACATATCAATTCAGTTCATTAATGGCTTTGAACGTCCCAAATAGACCATCAATAGCTCAATAGGAAGTCACTCTCAACCTATCTTCACCTGCTTTCCGGTTTTATGAGAATCCTTGGTACAGGCTGCTCTGCAAGAGCTTATATCTGGTCAGGACTTAGGGCAGATACTCTCGCCTCTGCACTAATGGCGAAATGGGGAGGCCATTTCCAATATTTTTTTTTTAGTTTTTTACCGCTTCGGTAGACAGGAAAGTAGTCTCCTAGTTTCATGATACTCCACTTTCCACTGAATCCGAGACATTGCGTATTACACGGTAGAACACTACGACACGCTTTGTCTTACTAGAGCGACAAAACAATAAATAAAATAAATATAATTTATTCCCCCGAGTGGGAATCGAACCCACAACTGATCGAGCTCACAGTCAGACGCTGTCTCACTACGCCACGAACGGTGTTTAAATATATATTGTCTTTAAACACATTTTGTACTTATTACATAAACAAGGCAAGGCACACATATTCACAAATACTAATTCCTTAAACGAAAACTGCTTGTTTATTTATAATACTAAGTCGAACCCTGAAAATGCAACGAAAAAATATCTTACAGGTAAAAACGTGGTTTCAAAATCGCCGCGCAAAATGGAGACGAACTACACCTGATTGCGCAGACGCTGGCAGTCCATCCACGGCTGAGGAGTCAGATGATGACGTTCAAATAGCTGATGAAGATTGATGGCTTATTAACCATCTTCACCTAGTACTAATGACTGACTCAGGACCGGGGAGGTGATGCCTTGCGAGAAGCACTCCGCTCTCCATTGACCACTAACTGGTCATCATGATGATCACGCGTGTGGGTGAAACGTGAAATGCTAAATACAAATAAAATATTTTTAATTTTATTATTATTTTTTTTATTATTATTTATTTTAATTCATATATTTTACCTTCTACTTGCAAATTTGTTGCAAATTTGCAAGGGAATCAGTTATGGACTCGCCAAACTGTGTGGTACAAACAAGTGAACTGGTACAAAAAATGACGTAATTCTTATATCAGCTTGACTTCGATTATGTCAAAATGGAGTCATATGTACGTTATCGGATTAGGGAACATATGTCATCTTGACGTCTGTAATGTCACGTGGGGTCAGTTTTAAGTCATGTATAGGTGATTTGAGAAACCTTCACATCACTATGATATCATTGTTATGTTGGCTTAACGTCAAGTAATTCATAAAGATGACAAACTTATGTCACATGTATTATGTAAAAGTCTTACGTCAAGAAGTGTGAAATAATGATTCATATATGACTTACATGTAACTGATTTCGACATGGTATGACGTAATTCCTACGTCAATTTGACGTAAATATATTCACTGGGTAATGTCAAAACACTCCAATGACTGTTTTCCGCCCGAAATCAAGACATTGCGTACTGAATGGCCAACTCAACGCCGTACTTTGCCTTACCAGAGAGAAGAAATAATAATAAATTTTAAACATTTTAAATGAAACTTATTTAAACGGATTAATCGTGTATATTTTTGTATTTGGAAATACGTTTTTGAAAGCGTTTCGTACACTTTACAGTACTCCCCTGTCACACATATCACCTATATTATTCTACCTGTATTTTCGAATACTAAAAAACATATACACGATAAATCCGCTTAAAATAGTCATTTAGAATGTGCAAAAATGAAAATCAACGATCTTATTACAAATTTCATATGTAATCACTTTCACCGAGTGGAATTATTATTGGATTGGAATTATTATTAACCTATATATTATTATTATACATTGTGGGCGACACCAAACAACAATGACCGATTACAAAAGAATTCATAATTGAAAGACGTCAAGTGTAAATTATGATCAATTAATGTGGATTTGTTCGTGATAGTGATTATCTTTATTAAAAATATGTTTTGGATTGTATCATTATCTTTTTAAAAGATTATTACTTATATTACCATGGCGCAGTGCTAATTGTGTTATAATGTTATTAAAACGTTGGTTTCAGGTTCGATTTTGTGTACTGATTATACATTCGCAGCAATTGTTATCAGAATTTACTTTTGATAACGTGGTAATTTTTTTTTTCAACTATACGCTTTATCGCCAGCGGAGTCCTCATAGTGACAGGAGCTCCTAACGCTACGGTCCTCTTTTAAAGCAAGAACCGGACTCGGAACAAGATAAGTGGGACTCCGGTTTGACAGATGTAGGCCTCCCATTAAAATTTCAGGGTGCTCCTACTCGATTGGCCACTAGTCACGCTTCGGTTATACCCCACGGTACTCACGTTACGAACCCTGTATACTTCTTCCGCCTCATCCAGTCAGCATCACCTTCATACATACTCTCCTCATGGTGGGAGTCCTCATACTTCACTAATTTCTGAATAGACCAACTAAATTAACATCAATTCATTTCCAACACATCCTGAAGGTAACATTAGGGACATTTTAATTGTAGCCCCTTTAAACTATCTTTGTTCCAAATCCCACACACTGTTTCGTGTTCCTCTAAAAATATAGCCTTTTATTGCTTTTTCTGTAGAAATAAGAAGTTTCCGGCAAACGGTAAGAACAACCTATCTTTCACAAAAAATCAACAGTAATATATATATATATATATATATATATATATATATATATATATATATATATATATATATATATATATATAAGGGATTAATTTTAACATTGAGTATAATTTTATCTGTGGCGCCATCTTAGATATAAATGTTCTAGTTCATCCATATAGACCCGTTATATGGCGTCTCAATACGTTTGCACTTTGTCTTATTAAACCCTTTTATATCTTAACTATAAACGTATTTATTATTTTTAAAGTGTTATTCCACACTTAGGATTAGAAAACATTTTTGAAAAAACGTATATAAATTTTATCGATATCGTGAGGCGCGGGTTTATATGTATTTTCAAAAATGTTTTCTAACCATAAACTTATAAATAAATAACTAATATCTTTATTATAAGCATTAGGCATTTGAACCCAACACTATGATGACGCAATATTTATTAAAGTCATAGCTTTAACTAATCATTGATAAAATTTGAAATATTTAAAGTCAAAATCGAATAATATCCAAATATCGATTTTAGTATTATTAAATTTTAATAATATAAAAATCGATTTTTTTGATCAATCATGATAACCATTTAAAAACAAATCAATAATTTAATCTTTTGAACGTCAACACACAGATAATAAATAAATAACATTAAGACAGATTATATATTAAAAGAATGGAACAAAATCTAAAACACTATTTTATTTACAATATACTCTTTTAAACAAAAGTTTTACATAAATATATATATATATATATATATATATATATATATATATATATATATATATACATATATATATATATATATATATATATATATATATATTTGTACTGAATTATATATTTAATTATATAGATATTATTTCATAAAATATATTCATTTTCTTAGTATAGGAGTAACAAGTAACAGTAGTTTGTGGCTTAAATAGTTAAGAAAAAAAGTAACTTATGAGTAACAGTGCAAGAGATATATGTATATATATATATTTTTATATATATATATATATATATATATATATATATATATATATATATAACTTCAAAATTTATTAACTATTGAAAATGGAAATGTAATACAAATATGAAAACAATGAATCTAGATAAAAAATGAATTTAAATTACAAATTCCATAAAAAAATGTATATTAACAATTGTATTTAATTAAATAAAAAAAAGCAACCTAAATGCTTAACAAAGGGTTTATTTTATAAAAACAACTTACTAAACACACTGTATAAACAAAATAAACATTTTGGCAGTCTGTGAATAAATATCAAACTATATTATTCAGTAGTAGGTTCAAACACACATTATTTTTGTATAAAAAAAAATTAAAAATAACATAACTATTTTAAATATTTGGTACATTTAAGCTTCTTGCACTGTTTTTTTAAAATCAACATATTTTTTTTAAATAAAAGAGAGACTATAACCAATTAATTAAAAAAAAATATATAATTTTCTTAAATTCACAATTTTGTAGTCCATTCTGGTCATACATCCTTAGGCCGTTACAGATAATGTATAATTATAATATATATATTTTTATAATCTTTACACACAAAGATTACATATTTTGAAATTTTATAATTTTTATAATCTGGACGGAATTCTATTAACATTACCTTTTAATAATTAAATTTAAACTAATCTTTTTATTAGATCTTTTTCAATAATTATACAATAATATTTTTATTCTTAGATAATATGCTAACATGGAGAAATATTAAGCTTGTTTTTTCTCACCACAATTTAATAAATATATTATAAAAGTTTAATTACTTACTTATAATGTAATTAATTATTTATAATATTTATAAATAATAAAAAAATCAACTATTTTTGTGAAGATATAAAAAAATAAATAGTTAAAAATAACTGAAATTCCATTACTTTTTCATATATTTAGATTTCTGAAAGATTTCTTTGATGTAATCCAAACATTTATTAATATACCAAAATGAACTACAAAAAGAACCTTATCTTACCAATAAAAAAAAGTATATAACAATCAACATGTAAAAAAAACCCACATAAATATAGAAGTTCACACAAAAATAACACTTTACATAATATAATTATTCAACTTTCCTGTAAGCACCTCTCGCTCTCCAAGCTTTTAATAGATTGTATGAAAAGTATAATTGAAAGAAATGCACTTGGGACGCCAGAAGGACAAATGCATACCATAAAAGTCCATATGGATATCCCTGAAATAAAAAAATAATAAAGCTTTTTTTTTACCTTTTTAAATATAGTTTTAGTAGGAGTTTAGACAAAGGCTAGTGTCAAGACACTATTCTCTACTTTCAATTTGAATTCGAGCATGTTAAGTGGTGGAATTTAACATTGTATATTGTCTTATTAGTCATATAAAAATAATTTAAACATATCATGCCTCGAACGGAAATTGAATTCACAACCACTTAGCATACATGCTATCAATCTACAGCAATGTAGTCTGTATATTGTTATTTGATTATTTATTATAATAATATTTAAAATAGTCATGATTTTTCTTACATCTACAATACACAGAAGTTCTCAATGACATAAGACTGCCATACTATTGATCATTAATATGGCAAGATAAGAAATACTAATAAAATACAGATTTATCTCTTTTGGCATGTAAATACAAATAATTTAATATCAGATGGCAAAAGTTTTTCCAAAATTAACTTTAACAAAGAAAACAAATATTTGTCTTTTGCCAGCTTTACACTTTATTACAAATACAACTCGGTGTCAAGACACTCTGTTGACTGTTTCTAGCTTGAAATAGAGACATTGCACACTGAGTGTCTAACTCAAACCACTGGAGTAGAAAAGTGGAAATACTCATATTTTCATGCAAATATATTTAATGTATAAAAATTAATTAGTTTTCATTATTTTATTTCATAAGGGTTTAAATAAAGTAATAAATATTTTTTTGCTGCAACTGCACCAGAATACTTATTTTTTCATATTTAAAAGAAAAAAAATAGAATAATCTAATAGCAGTAAAGAATAAAACAAACCTGCCAGAGCTGAATATCTTCATAGTCATCTTCATCTTCGTCAAATGTTAAATATTGGTATACATCTCCGCAGTAATAAATAATGCAGTATAACAATGGGCCCATACCAAGTGCAGTAACTCCATACATATATTGACGGAGAAACTTTATGTTGTTCCGTTTAATTGCTGATAGGCCGAGGAATGATGAAAGGAGGGATAAGCACCAGATGTACTCCCACCACAATGGCTAGAAATTTAAGAATTATATATATTTTTTTATCTTCTTACTTTTATCTGGCAGAGCAGGGTAAACAGAAAGTTCCCAGTTGGTGAAATATTATGATAATTATATAATGAATATGGTATTTATATTGTCACTTGACTAATACACCTATGGTACTCATTTTTTTTTATTTTTTTTAGCTTCACAATTTTGCGCAACCAGGTTAGAAAGAAAGTGTCAAGACTGGTTGAGTGGTGGAATTTAAAAGCACACTTTGTCTTACCAGAACGAGGAAGTGCAAATAATTTTAAATACAATCACTCCCCTGGCCTCAATGCATGTAAATAAATCTGTTAATCAGTATTATAAAGAACCTAAAGTAAAGTTATACTGTTTTGTGTATCTGTTTGATATTAAATCTTGCATTTTGGGGAGCAGAAGTTAATTTTACATTTTATCATAACAGGATGGTGTTAATTAGAATAATTTAAACATAAATAATCTTCACAAATAATGTCCAATATGTATACAGTAATAAACTATCTCATTGGTGGTTTGTATATAAATTAAAAATTATTATACATACATAATCTTTATTTATTTTTTTAATAATATAGTAAAAATAATTTATTATTTTACATTTCTTCTCCTTACTTACTTGTGGTATCTGTAGTTCTTCTATTTCTAAGATAAATATGTCAAGTTTGTCCAGAATATCAGCTGAAAGTTTGGCCAGCATACCCATGAACAGCATGTGATGGAAGAACACACAATATTTAAGCCGAGATTTGTTTAGTGCACTGAAACATTATAAGCCATATTTATCAATAATAGCATATTTAGTTTTTAAATTTATATTATTTTTCTTTTAGATTGTTATCTTAATATTATTCTGTTTTCTATATATAAATATAGTTGTATTTTTTAAAATCAATGAAACTAACATTAATTACAAGATCAGACACATTCACATAATCCAATTCAAATTAATGGCGCCAAACTATCGTCGACCAAGCTTTTGTCTAAAAATAATTTGACGGAACTTGACGAAATGTCGTGTGTCACATTCTCGCTGAACATAGCTTCGGCCAACAGCTCATCACACTTAAAAATAATACTAAAGCTCACCTTATTTGATAATGGGCCGCTATTTTTTCCCTGTGCTCATAATCAGCCCCATTCGTACCTGTCACCATAACACCGCCTCTTGAAGCCATTTTTTAAATTAATGCACGGCTTGATATAATATAAAATAAATCTTTTAAGCTTTTCAAGTAGTTTAAGTACATAAATGTGGGTATTTATGTTTATATTCAATTATTTTTTTATATATTATCACTTTCACATCTGCCAATAGTCTCGAGCTGGCGGACTGACATGCCAAAAATGCCAACGTTCCAAGGTTGACATTTTACTTTTAACGTTCTGAAATTGTTATTATTAAATAATTTATTTTACATATCAAATTCAATTGCAAATTATAAAAGAAGTAATAGAAAAATATGTTTACTAATTTCAACATTATATATAGTTTAATAATATAGATTGCTGTAAATTTTCTTATCGAAAGAATTTTTTTTTGTGCGACTTCCCACAAGATGGCGACTCATTACGTTTATTGCTTAATTTAGCGTTACGGCAAATGGATTACATGAATATTAAATATAATTTATTACATTTTTTATAATTCATATTATGAAAACAGCATTTTTAAGTATTTAATCATTTTAGTCCTATTACCAGAGAGAAAAATCTCTTTAGCATTCTATGGATTTATCTTGGTTTCCACTGTACCCTGGATATCTATCACGTTGCAAAAAGACGAGCTCGGAGCCGTGTCTGGGACATGCAACTTAAGTGTTCTTTAAAGTGCAATAAGTTGTTATCACCTAGTGATGTAAATCTTTTCTCTACCTAACCCAATTGGACAAACCGACTAAAACCGATTTCACAATACTGGAAAGAAATGAAGTAATGCATGTTCCAGACAAGTCAAGATTTTTGTCATATTGTTATTATTTATTTAAGAATAATAACGAAAATTAAAAAGGAGGTACTCCTGTTTCCATATCCAAAGGTTTCATTAAAATAATTTATTGCTTGTCCGCATCTAGCGGGTTCAAATCCATCGCTTACCAAATTTCCAAAATCTTCCAATTTAAAAAAAAATATATTTTTGTAGGAAATTAAAATAAATTATTGTTCTCCATATTAAATTATCCTAAATGAAACCAAATATTTAGATAATCAAATTATTTATTAGATCCTTACACGTTCAAAATATTGAATAGCGGAATTCAACAACGCGCTGTTTACAAATATGCTAGAAAACCATTAAAAAAAATGAAAAACATATTAATTTAAATACGAAAAACGTCCACGTGTCAAATGGAAACCGTACAATAATCGTTTCATTAATGAGTCGAGCTGCATAAACCTCGCTACGCTTGAAATCCGACATTCATTGGCTTACCAAATTGGAAAGAGCGGATAAAACGATAACGATTTTAATTGTTTCACACATGTTTTATAAACAACTGGTTTATTGATTGAAATTTCAGCCTGTGTTTTGATTCCGAAAGAACAGCATCGCGTCTATATAAAATTTATTCTGAAAGGCATTTCAGTTCATTCCGTTTGAACGTTTTTTAAAAGTATAACAGACATGAAAATCGTTTTTATTGTCGCGTTATTCGCTTTTGTGGCGGTTCAGGTAATTTTTATAATTGTTCTTAATAAAAGGTGCTTAGTATTGAAACAATGAATTCTCTATTTTCCTTTCAATTTGAGACATTGTATTTGGAGTGGCGGATCTCAACGCTTTACGTCCAACGTCCAACATCTTACCCAAGTGGGAAAAGAAAATAATTTAAATAAAATCAATTATTCTCCTGAATCAGTATCAAATCCGGTTAGGATTTCGTATACAGTCAAAGCCTGCCGCACCAAGGCACAATGTCTTCCATTCTCTGTATTGACAGAAAAGATAATATACTAACTATAATCTAATAATATATATTTTTTATTTATATAAATTATTTATATATCTGGGAAGCTTTAGTAGAGATGGAAGATACGAAATGGATGTGGAAAAGCGTATTGCTGCCGGTAACAGGGTTAACGGTGCTCTTGCTGCGTTGACTGCTACGCCAAAACGTCAGCGTACCTGCACGTCTTGCCGTTCACAATGCAGTACTGATACGTTGTTATACGGCAGCGAGACGTGGGTGTGTCAAAAGAAGAATGAAAGAAAGATGAATCCAGTAGACATGAGATCTTTACGTCGGATATGCGGAGTCAGTTCAGCTGACCGTATCTGCAACGAGGAGATACGCAGAAGCGCAGGTGATAGCGTGAATGTCACGGTAAGAATGAAGAAGAACGTGTTCAGGTAGTTTGGGCACGTTGAGAGGATGAGTAATGAAAGAATGGTAAAAAAGATTTATGAAGTAAAGGTGAGTAGTACGGGTGGTCGGGGGAGACCTCGGTTGACCTTGTTAACCAAAAACACAGTATTAATGATACTGGAGGAAGGTCACGTAAAAAGCATGAGGTATCCCGCGAAGTGCCTGTATGAAGAAGTTAATGACTGTGGACAAGGTGAAAGAGGTATGCGGGGACTGTAGCGATTGGCGCCTCATCCTCTCTGACTGGGGTAGTCAAGGAATAAAGCGTAAAGCTAAAAAAATATATGTAGGCATGATTCGATTAAAAATGTTATAAAACTATTAGTTAAACTATATGTTTAATAACAAAACCCACTAAAATAACACCTTATCTCGAACTAAAAGTATGGACTCTTATTTAAGTGCATTTGACGGTGCTGGGTTCAAATATCGCATTAATAATTAAATCGTACATTGCCATGCCACGGAGTTTCGCTGAATAATAAATTTATTTTGTAAGTAGGTGGAATTAACGTACTAAATAATAATAAAACAGGGTCGTTATCAAATTATTGAACACCACAAAATAGAAAATATAATAAAGGAAAAATAAACAAACATAAAGAAATAAAAAATATACCCCTAATTGTGCAGTGTTGGGCAGAGAGAGAAATTCTGTTGAGAGAGAATTGGACAGTATATTGGATCGTGTTCCATCTCTTTATCTATATTAAAGTATTGTAACAAATATTACATGCGCGCTATTCGCCAATCGTATATACAGTGAAGAGAAGCGCAAAATGAGGGGGTTAGCGTGAATGTTATGATAAGAAGAAGAAGAAAAGAGAATGTTATAGAGAGAAGAACGTGCTCAAGTAGTTTGAACACTTTGTAACGAGGAGTGATGAAAGAATGGTAAAGAAGATTTATAAAGCAAACGTGAGTGGTACGAGAGGTAGGGGGAGACCACGGTCGACTTTCGATAACACAGTATCACGTAAAAGGCATGAGAACACCCCGAAGGGTTGTATGTATGAAGAGGTTGATGACTGTGGATGAGGCGAAGGCAGTGACCGTAGCGAATTGGTACTACGTTGTGAAGCTAAAAAATATATATGTCAATATAGCGTTATAAAGTTGTTTATTAATATTTATATTAAAAAAATGATTTTTTTTTAAATATTTTTTTATAGCTTAGCCACACCAAACCGACTCCAGATGATGACAACAAGGAAGCGCCCGTAGACCGTGTAGCTGTAGACGCTGTTCAAGCAGCAGACGAGGTATTTTGCATTCTATACTCTTTTATCCATCCCCTACAAAAAGCAAGAGAACCTGGTGTTAAAATACTCTTTTCTTTTCTAGAACACAAATAGTAGAGAGGAGAGTATTTCAAGATGTTCTTGCACATTTTCTTAAACTTAAACGAAGAATGTAGTGTTAAGACACTTCTTTAATTACTGGAAAACCTAAAGCAACAGCAAACTAAATCAAAATATTCGTATATTAATATATATTTTCTTGCGGCCTATTTAGTAAATATGTCTTAAAAATAATAAACAACAAGTAACAAATGGATAAAATTATTACAAAGTTCTTATTATATATTTTAAACGCATTAATTGCGAATATTTTGGCACTTGAATTCAATTTTGATCATTGTCAAAGGTAGACGAAATGTAACTACGGAGTACTTTAATTCTTTAAGAACGCCTATAAAAAAACGCATAGTTTAGCGGTCAGAGCCCTTGGACAGCTTCCAAGAGACGCGGATTCAAATCTCGTTGCATTCAAATTTTTACGTTTTTTAAAATGATTACAATTGTAGTTTATATTACGTATGTTTTGTCTGAATAATATATTAATATAAATATAACAAAACGCCTCATTAAAATATCATGACTTATTGGCACAGTGTACAGAATAAATGTGAACGTGATATTTGTGAATTCGATTAATTTATTTATTTTTATTTCCCCTCCTCTGACCACAAAGCGAGGAGTTGCGCCTTTTATGTCTTTTGTGAGCGCAGAACAAAGTACCTTAGCATTAGGTTAAATATATGATTTAGGTAACGCACAGCTTAAATAACTTGGTTGAAAGAGCTGAAAATTGGCAGGTAGGTCCCGTGAAGAGTGTACTGTAATACAATAAAAAGGGTTCAAGGAAATGGTATATTGTTTGAATCGCAAATTCGACGTAAACAAATTTGCGAGTGACAGCTCATATTATATATATTTCATCCCTATAATCATCCCTCTGAGTTGATTGAAGCCACGAGCCTGTACCAATGCTTCTAATCTTGAATAATAGTAATAATAATGTTCATTGAAAGTATGTACAGTAACCAATTACAGAAATTATAAGACACTAAATTTTATTATACATTTGATCTGGTGTTAATGAACTCTGGTACCCATTGTAAGATTTATCTTGTGTTATGGATACCAGCACTCTTACAGTTATAAGGAGTGACAAGGATGATTCGGTAGATAACAATATCCTTTGTGTCTGGCTAGTAATATAAGAAAAAAATAAAAAAAAAACAATTGCTGATATATCTCTGTATAATCCCTCGGTTTTCGAGTGCGACATCCACCAGATTTGCTGGAATTTGCTGGATTTTGCTTAAAAGAAACGTCCACTTGAACTCTAGTAAAGAACAAATATTAAAGTAAGAATATAAAAGAGAAAGAAAAAGAATATAGAGAACGTAAATTCATTTGAGAATTCTGAGATGGAAATAAATAGCGACGAATACATATCAAATATAACTGTATCGTTCATATTTCAAGAATGAGGATTCATTCATTTATGAAAAGTGTCTCGGCTTAATACTTGGGTGCCTTAAAATTGCATTGCAATATTTTTTCTAATTTATATTCTAGTGACGTCACTTCATTTTGTACAAAGTAATAATTTTTAAAGGTATTTTATTATCTATAATTATATTTAAAAAAAACTACTAACCAATATATATATAATAAAAAATAAAATAAATTTGAGGCCGGTCGTGGCGCAGTGGGACAGCGTCTGTAAACGCGATCGGTTGTGGGTTCCATCCCTATTCGGGGGAGTGAATATGTTTAAATTATTTTCACTTCCTTGTTCTGTTAAAGACAAAACGTGGAGTTTAATTCCACCACTCAACACGCAGTGTTTCGAATTCGGTAGAAAGTGAAGTACGGAGTGTCTTGACACTAGGTACTACCCTGTTATGAGGGATAAAAGCGTGATGTTAAAAATAAATTAATTAATTAATTAATTAAATATCTTATAATTTTAACGTGACGATTTTAACTTCTTAAGCATACTATACTGCTAACATTTTATCGTCATGTCACGTCGGTTGCTGTTTCGCATGTTAAAAAATATACATATAAAATTTGAAAGTTTTGATTTGAATTAAAAAATTATATATATCGTATTGAGAAGTATTCCGGTTTTTAATTCCTTTTTGTCGGTATTATCTCTGTTGCACGCCTGCCTTTTCATTCTAATTCAAAGTAAAATACCCCCATTACTATATAGTTCTAATATTTTTTCATTGTTTTTTTGCCTTTATAAATAATATTATCCTCTATAACAGCATCCCGCGGGATTGAAAATTTCTAGTCCCGCAAACACTGATACTGAACGCACACAGACATACAACATTAGATATTTTTAAAGATAGGTTTAAAAATATATGTTCATACGAATATATACTTATTTTTGCACGTTTTTAAAATTGTTTATAGTTTTGTTGTTTTATTGTTTTATTTTATGAACGAGTACGCGTTACTCTCTTATTGCGCTCGTGCTTAGACTCAGAGTCCTCTAACTTAGTGTACGTTACAAAGCTTTTTGGTTTTAATAATAATGTATTTAGATATGGGGAAGACATTGTACTCAAAGTGTCCTGTCACCTGTGGTTGTCATGTCTTTTTCCATTTGCTCTTCTCATCTTTTATTAAATATATAAGTAATGTTAAATAATTTACTAGCAGCTATCGATATATTGGAAAAACTGTTAAACTTATGAATTTCACTCATATTTTCATTATATTGTTAATGGAGCAATATATATATATATATATATATATATATATATATATATATATTTTAGAGAACAAATAAACTCATTATAAACCAGTTGGAAGCCATTGTAGTCCAATTGCATTGTAGACCTTGCGAACAGTACAGTGGGGTCGTGTGTTTAAATTTTGCGTTCTATAATGTTAATATTGTATATATTTAATTCCTTTTTCAAAGTTTTCTCTGCCATTAATTTTAATAGCGGATAATTCGAAAAAAATGTAAATATATACGTAAAGAGCATAGCGTCAAGACCCTATTTATTTTGCTCTCATATATACTCGTGAAACTAACCGCCATACTTTGTCTAACAAGAGCTGTAAAATAAAAATTATTTGTATATGAGTATAAACATTTGCCAAAGTGAGTATCGATATAACTTGAAACCGCGTTTACAGCCCGACACTGTCACGTTATACCATAATGGCCTCTGTGTACAAAATTTGTAAGCTATAAAAAAACATATTATTATCATATTTTTCCTCAACACAAGTAAATAACACAATATGATTTTGATTAGAAAAATGTGCCGTGAAAAGGTGCAGTTATAACAAATGAATTAGCCGCGGTTGACAAGTGCAGTAATTAGAGAAAATCCAATATTGTTTATGATTTTATTAACTCCAGACCGTTAAATACTAGAACGGCGTAGTTGCATTGATTACTTCACTGACATTGGCATTCAATGAATCAAGTAAGCCTTTTGTATTTCAAATAAAAATTTTGCGAAGCTCAAAATTTGATGTACTTACTTAAAGTTTGTAGGAAAAAGATCAATAATTTTATCTTTTATTAATTGTGTTATTTAATTATACTTTCCGTCCACGTCAGACATATTGCAGGTTGCGTGGCGGAACCTAACGCCGCTTAAAATATAAACATTGAGCTCAGTGGATCAAACCCAAAACATGCGCGCAATATGCCACAATAAAATCAATTAGATAATACATTTAGTGTTAATAATTTGGATTTTTGTCCTCAGGTAAAAGCAGCACCCGAAGTAGTTTCAGCATCGCCTGCTGAGGATGTCCCTAACGCGGATGAAAAGAAAGCGTAGATGAGGAGGTTACAGAATACGGCTGCCTGTACCGATTGTAGTATAACTATGTAACGTTTTTAATAATAAAATATTGTGTCAACCTTTAAAATTACACTTATTCACTATTGCTGTTTTATTGAAAGAAACTCACTTTTGTTAAAATTTTACAATTATGTTTTTAGCTTCACGTTTTCTTTGCAAGGTAGATAGGAAGTACTTAGTGTCAAGACACTCCGTACTCCGCGCTCCGCCGAATTTGAGACATTGCATGTTGAGTGGCGAACTCAATGCTACGCTTTGTACCATAGTAGAGAAATGAAAGTAAATTTTAATTACAATCATAACTCCGAGTGGGAAGTCTGACCCACAACCAGTATGACCATATAACTGGATCTAATTTTGGGATGAGGGTTAAACTTAACTCCGGTGAATTCTAAAACCTAAGGACAAAATAAACACAGGTATCTCACAAGAGACGTTTTTCTGGAATCTCTTTGTTGGCAGCTTCCCAAAAGAAATCAAGAAAAGAAAAGAAGAAAGAATCAAGAAACATAAAGAAAAGTATTAAAATTCCTGTACGACCCGTCTCATAGACAAGTAATACTAAAGTTCCAGATACAGAAAAAAGTATCTATTTTTAAAAAAAATCTATAATTTTTTTATATCTCAAATAGTGTTTGGGGCATTGAACCTGCAACCATAGCGTATAGATCAGATACTTATATTCATTCATTTCTTTTTACCTGTAATATATTTGGTATGCAAATAATTTTATAAATTTTATAGAGTATCTTCTATATGTATCTATATTTAACTCTATATCATTAATAGATATTTTATTTTAAAAATGTGTTATCAGTAATGAGGATACATATATAAAAAACTTGGGACAGTTTGCAAGAGGCGCAGGTTCGAATCCCGTTGCGTTACAAAAAAATATACGTTTTTTTTAATATAATCATCAATTTCAAGTTTGCTAACAAATTGACTATGCCATTAGAATAGCATGGTTTATTAAGAGGAAAAGTTAAAGTAAAAATATTTCATTCAAGGCATGTTTAAAAAATGTTTTTTAAATTCTTTTTAAATTAAGACTATTTGTTACATAGTTGATTTTATAAATAACTCATTTAGCTGTTTTATTCATTTGTAAAATCAATGTCCTAAGACGTAAATCTTAATATTATTTTATTTTATATATAGTTATAGTCACGTTTCTTAAATTATCTATAATAAAATATTTGGCCCCAGAACTGAGTAATACATGCCGGTTGTGGCACAGTGAGACAGCGTCTGACTGTAAACGCGATCGGTTGTGAGTTCTATTCCCACTAGAGGCAATGATTATATTTAAATAATTTTCAAAGTGCAAAGTGTCTAATTTGACGAAAAGCGGAGTATGAAATACGCCATCCGGGATAAGAGCTTGAATCTAAAACATTTTCCTATAGGTATATCGTGGTACAATATCAAAAAGACCGCAATATTTAAAACAATAAAAATTACAATATAAACTATGGGGTTTCCCAATAAGAACAATATGTTTTGAAATTGAAATAAAACGTGTAATATATGTTCGAATTTCGTGTTCAATGGCTTTATTTGATAGGAAATTTTATGCTATTTATGATTTAAATAAAATATCGTTCAAATGACCGCCACAACTTTTTTTGCACTGATGAATACGATCGGTCCAATTTTCGATGTCTCGTTGCAGCATTTCGGCTGGTATGGCCGTTATAGTCGCTCGTATGTTGCGTTCAACGTCTTGAATCGTAGCTGGTATATTGGCATACACTTGAGATTTAACATACCCCCACAAAAAATAGTCCAAGGGTGTTAAATCGCATGATCTTAGTGGCCAATTGTGAGGACCGTTGCGAGAAATAACCGACTCATCAAACTTATCACGCAATAAATCCATTGTGACGGTCGCAGTGTGGCATGTTGCACCATCTTGTTGAAAATAAATGTCGTCCACATGGATTTCATACACTTCAGGAAAAAAAATCGTTCAACATGTCACGTTAACGGTCGCCATTGACTGTAACAGTACGGCCTTCGTCGTTTTAGAAAAAGTACGGGCCAATGATTCCACCGTACCATAATCCGCACCAAACAGTGAATTTTTCAGGATGTAATTGTGCTTCATGAACCACTTTTGGCTTTGACTCACTTCAGTAACGACAATTCTGTTTGTTCACAAAACCATTAAGCCAAAAGTGAGCACGAAATATGTAGCACGAAATGCTCTTTGGGCAGAGACAATACTTCTCGAATTTTGGTAGAAAATTTAGACAATTTCCAAACGTTGAGGTAACGTGAACTTGTTCATGATTATATGGCAAACATTACTGAACACAAAACAACACAAATGCGAAATGATAAACAACCAAGATGGCGGCTGTGAGTTATCGAAATTATATCATCCCTATTGGGAAACACTGTATAATAAAACATAATTTTAATATGTATATTAAAACGTTTATTTATAATTAATCAGTACTAAAAAATAGAATATTTCGAACACTCGGTCTCGTCTGTAGCTCCAGGGGCCGCTGCGACGTGACGCCCGAGCCTTGTATGTACAATGTCACCTGAGGTTACACAAACACACATTATATATGAATGAGTAAAACTAACAAGAAAACACCGGGATTTATTTTCAAATACTCTAGCATATGTTATTTTTATTAGAGACATGACGTGCGGCGGAACCCAACACCGTCTTTTGTCTGTCAAGACAATAATTGATTCGCACAATCAATATATTACATAATTTCTTTAGAACAAATGCAAATCAAATAAATACATTAGATAATATATATTTTTTTATATTTTAAATAAAATAAAACTACTAGTAATATTAGTAAATTAGTTCTAAATATGTATTATGTTTTTACAAAGTTCAGATATAATTCTTTTTTGGCTTCACTCTTTTATCCCTCATAGCGGGGTAGACAGAAAGTATCTAGAGTCAAGACACTCCGTATTTCGTTTTCCGCCCAATTCGAGACATTGCGCGTTGAGAGATGGAACTAAGCGCCGTGCGGCGCTCATAGATAGACTGAGGTGGCGTTAGTCTGTCAGTTGATACAAAAATTAATTATATCAATCTACCGCCATCTGTTTCTTAATTGCCTCGCGAACGGCTCGGGATTCTTGCAGAGAGATAGTCAGCTCATTCTGACCACGGATTACTGTAAAGTGTTCGGAACATCAGGTTTTCCAAAAATGTATTTTCGAATACCAAAATATACCCGATTAATCCGCTTAAAATAATTTAATTTAAAATGTGTAAAAATCACGAAAATCAAAGATCTTCTTAAAATAAGTGTCTTGTAACGACTATTACAATTAACATATAATAATTCGTACAATCCTTTGACTATAGAGTTATAAAAGCATATCCTACTGCTAAATTAAAGTAGTTTAATCGTTTATTAATTATTTTAAAAAAATATAACCAAAAAAAATTATATATAAAAACGTCTAATAAAGTAAGTAGAATAATAATACACGAACTTAATAATTTTCTATTTTTTTATGACCAATATATATTGTAACAAAATAACTATCTGACTGTAAACGCGACCGGTTGTGGGTTCGATCCTCACTCTGGTTAGACAACTTTGTCTAACCAGAATGAGGATCGTGGCGTTGAGTTCCACCATTCAACACACAAATGTCTCGAATTCTATGGAAAGTGAATTACGGAGTGTGTTAACACTAGGTACTTTCTGTCTACCCTGCTATGTGGGATAAAAGCGTGAAGCTAAAAAAAAACACTACAAATTATAAATATTTTCGGGCATAATCTAATGTAAAATAATATTTAATACTATATTTTTAATTTTATCTCTACCTGTTGAGGACTGTGGTGGCTGGGCTCTAGAGATAAAGGCATGGACCTAGGTTCTTTTGATGAATTTTTTTTCTTCCGTTTGCTTGAACGACTTGACACCTCTTGCCTTTTGTGTATACCACCTAGTTGAAATGTATCTAATTTTAGATAGTAAAAATATTTTTTTTTAATTGGTGTATGAAAACTTTTACAATGTCATGTTTTTTTATTGTGAATTAATAAATTAAAACTGTTTATTAATTTAAATATTAAAATCAAAATGTAGGCAGCAACATATATGAAGAAAAAATCTGTAGATTGGAAAGAGCAATGGTACCAGAATGATTCCTTGTGGAACCCTCACAATTTCTTTATAATATTATTTATTACAAAACCGAAAACAAAGCATGGCATTTTGCAAAGGTGTATTTATTATCTTTTAATATTAAATTAAAAATAATAATACCAAAGAATTGAGAATTGGCAAAAGAACTTAGTGAAATCAACATAATAAAGTTGTGATAAACGTATAAGAGTTTCGATGCAGCTAGTGGACTAGAACGCATGGCTTAGCGGTCAGAGCACTTAGACGGTACCCAAGAGGCGCGGGTTTGAATCCCGCTGCGTTTAAATTTTTATACCCTTTTTCAAAAATATTTTCAAAAATGTAACCTAATGTATAATATTTTAATTTAAGGATTATCTATTCCCTAGCGAAAATTTAAATTCAATCAATTATTTAATTATTTTATTTCAAAACTAAAGAATAAAGCCAAGAAAAATTAAAAGCAAAAGAGAACATGGTTATAAATTAAAAAAAATGTAGTTAGGAACGCGGCGCGACCAATCATATAGAAAACCGTATTAAATTAGTAAAACACTTTTAACTATTTATCAGAAAAGTTATTTACATACGTCGTTCAAATATAATATAGTCATAATTCAAGTAATACCTACATATACCTACACATATATATATATATATATATATATATATATATATATATATATATATATATATATATATATATATCTTCACGTTTTTCTTAAGGGTAGACAAAAAGTACCTAGTGACGAGACACTCCGTAATTCGCTTTCCGCCGAATTCGAGACATTGCGAGTTGGCGGAACGCAACGCTCCACTTTGTCTTGTCCTTACCAGAGCGAGGAAGTCGAAATATTTTGAATATAATCCGTGAATATAAACCGTCGCAAGTGGGGATCGAACCCACAGTCGATCTCGTTTACAGTCAGATCCTGTCCCGCTTCACTGCCACTGGTCTCATTATAAGTAAATCATTTTACAAAACATCTTTGGTTGTTTGTGTCACCTCCTCGACAAGTTTTTAGATGATATTTAAATTAGTTTCACCACAACAGACGAAGTAACTCAAGAAACACTAATATCTAGACATAATATGTACATGTAGTGTCCTAAATGGCGGAACAGAACGCCGCAATTTGCCTGACCAAAGCTGGCAAAATAAATAATCATATCTTGTTGCTATAAATAATCATATCTCTAAATAATAAATAATCATATCTCTAAATACTACATTTCTGTAGTACGGTGTGAAATGTATATATGTATTAAAATTCATTTGTTAGTAACAAACATCTTACCGTCATGTTCATTGGTTAGCGGCAGAGGTCGAGGCGCGGGCGCATGTGACAGATTCAATTTACGATTCTCTATAAGGCGAGTTACACATTCTAGGGCAGCTTGTTTGTTCTGATAGTGTAAAGATAATTAATTCATTTATATAGCAACAAATAAATAAGAACAAATAAGTAAGTTAAGACGATTGAGTTTAAAAAAGAATCTAAAAGAAATACGCTTGAAATTATTACTGGTTATCCTGATTGACCTGGCAAGAAATAATATTATTATATTGTTATTGGATCCGGACACATGTGCAAACCTTCCAGGCCAGAATTGGATCAAATATGATCATAATTTTTTCTTACAAAAATAATAGCTTGAAATTATTATATCAGTAACCTAACAGGAAATTCCATGACAGCTTCGCACATAGTAGGGTAGTCAAAGAGAACCTAGTGTTACAACACTTGGTATGTTGCTGTCGAATTTGAAATATTCTGTGTTAAGATGCGGAACTCAACGCCGCGCTTTGAATCAGACAGTAGTTAGGCATAATATAAATTTATTTTAAATATAACCTTACCCTTGTTTCTTCAAGTAACGAGTCAAAAGCTGCTGGCTCTTTGTTATCGCGTAGTGTCTCCCAACTTTTGTACAGCTTTCTATCCAACGTGCGCACTGAGCTTTCCAGTTCGCGTATTTCTTTTATGAAAATAAATATTAAAATAGAAATGCTATCATGAGTTAAACTACTAACGTTCAGGAATTTTTTTTTGTTAGAACACAAACTATTTGACCAATATTTCATTTTTTTTCCGCGTGAAGCTTCATCCCGCATAGCAGGGTAGACAGAAAGTACCTAGCACTCAAGACACTCCGTACTTCGCTTTCCACCGAATTCGAGACATTGCGTGTTGAGTGTTGGAACTCAACGCCGCTCTTTGTCTTCACCAGAACGAGGAAGTGAAAATAATTTAAATATAATCACTTCCCCGAGCAGAGATCGAACCCACACGCAATCGGGTTTACAGTCAGATGCTGCCACACTGTGCCGCGACCGGCCTCGATATTTCATTATCGTAATAAAAATAGATTTTTTTTATTAATTCTATTCTAGAATCCTTCATTTGAAACAAAACAGCGGCGTTAAGTTCTGCTATCCATCATACTACGTGTTCAAAATTGGCGAAAATACAAAAAAATATATAATTTAAACGGGTATGACCCACAACCCACCAGTCTCCCTCAACTTGATAAGATCGACCACCACCTGCGCTCGCTGAGCTTTAAGCGCTCGCCGCTGTAAGCGCGCTCGGGACACCGCTTCCCGAGCGTTGCGCACTTCGCTCGCGAGCGCCGCTAACTCCCGAGCTTCGCGGTCTAAGCGACGCTCTAAATCGCTGTTGGTAATATTTAGGGTACAATTTAAATTGTAATTTAATTTTCAATTTAGGCAAATTTCCTACAAAATTTGAACCACAATGTTTATAATTTATATACGACTTTTTAAATGTTTTCTTATTGCAACGTTTAATATTAACATACATATTATTATTAACATCATTATTTTTGGACTAAATGTTTTACTACTTAGCACCCAGTGGTATCAAACAGGTTCAAATTAGGGTTAAAAACCATATACGGAAAATAGTATTCTAACCGCTGTCGGTTGCAATAGATTTAAACAAAGAAGACTTACACGAAGCCACCATGATCTCTAAACGGAAGATTAACACGTGGAAAATCTTTTTTTCAATATCTGTGCGATTGTGGACTCAGTATGGATTATGTTAGGTCTTATCAATTGTTCCCTTAGCTCGGCTAGTAATGATCGAGGAGCAGCATCGTGAAGTGAGTATGCAGTTGAAATCCAAAGTTCCCAAACGGGTTGAAGTGAGTATGCAGTTGAAGTCCAAAGTTCCCAAACGGGTGGAATTCCGTAACAATTTTTTTAAACTCACGCTTTTATCCCGCATAGCAGGGTAGACAGAAATTACCTAGTGTTAAGACACTTCGTACTTCGCTTTTCGCCAAACTCGAGACATTGCGTATTGAGTAGTGGAACTCAACACCGCACTTTGACATACCAGAGCGAGGAAGTGAAAATAATTTAAATATAATCATTCACCCGAGCGTGAATCGAACCCACAACTCTATGGAATTTCTTATGATAAAAAAGAGCCTTGTTAATTAGTAGTTACTATCTAATCAAACCTTATTTCCAACCGCTACAAACAGAATGAAATCATTAACTCAAATTTTAAACATTTCATAAGCTTTAATGCTATTTAGCTCCAGTCTATTGCAAAGGTGTCATTATCATTAATAAAAAATATTAAATTGATTTTTTTTGCCATTTAAAAAAAAAGAGTTTCTTGCCCCGGTTCTTCTCGGGTCTGTGACATTAACTCTAGTATATTATTTGACGTAAATTTTTTTGACATTGATAATCGAAAGTATGATCATGCAAACCTTGGATATTCTCCAGTGATTTTAGCATACGACTGTATATTTCTTATCACCTCTACCAAGTGGTGGAGCTGGTTGCAGAACTCCGGCAGCTGTTCCGGAGTCAGGTATTGACCACCATATCTGTTAGTGATAAGTATATTATATATATTATTTTTAGAAGTTAGATTACGTTATGTTAAAATACCATTAATGTTATTGTTTGGGTCTTTAAACGAGTTATAGTATTGTATGGTTTTATTTCAAATCGCATCTTCACATACTTGAAGAGTGGACATAATATGCAGAGTACAGTGAAATTGATTTGTTGTCTTTCCATTTGCCTTATTTATTACCTATGGAATTGCCTAATAAGAAAAAATAACACAAAAGTGCATTTTCTATATTTCTTGCAGAATTCAAGAGAGATCCGGAACGCTGCTGTGAAAGGCCCAAGAAGGATTTAGACCTGGAAGAGGTATGGATCAGGTCTTTTCTCTCCGCATGATCACGGAAAAGTTTTTGGCTGTAAACCAGAAATTTTTCTGTGTTTTTGTGGACTTTGAAAAGGCATTAGGCAGGGTTGTAAGAAAGATTTTATTGCAGGCACCGCCCCGGTACAATTTGAACAGACCTTTATTGCAGGCTGTAAAATCTCGTTATTGAGATCACTCAGCCTGTGTACGAGTAGGAGCTGGCATGTCGCCTCAGTTTGATATTCAATCGGGTGTCAAACAGGGCTGCGCCATGTCAGCTTGGCTGTTCAATTTGTATTTGGATAACTGTCTCCAAGGAGTGAAAGAAGGTGATATAGGAGTGAAAGCAGAACGTGCTCAGTGGGTTTAGGCACGTTGGGAGGATGAGTGATGAAAAAATAATAAGAAAAATTTATGAAGCAAAAGTGAGCGGTACAAGGGGACGGGGTAGACCTCGCTTGACTTTCGAAAACACAGTATCGAAGATACTAGAGGAAGGTCACGTAAAAAGCAAGAAGCCCCCGGAGGACGTGTATGAAGAGGATAATGACTGTGGACGAGGCAAAAGGGGTATGCAGGGACCGTAGTGTTTAGCGTTCCTTTGTCTCTGACTACTCCGTCATGGATATAGCGTGAAGCAGATACTTTCGTACAAGCAAAATTATCAAAACAGCTGCATTTATTTAGAAAGACGACCCGCCAAGTGCGAGTTGGGACCGCGCACGAAGGGTTTCATACTACTATTTATAAATACGTTACCACGTGTGGTGTATAGAAGGAGTTCCCGTAAATATGTATTTAATTTTTTGAGCTACTATATAAATACGCGTATATATAGCGTATAAAAATAAAGTAGAAAACACGTTTATTGCATGGGAACCCCCTTAAATATTTATATAATTCAAGTTTTTTTTATTAGTTGTTGTAGGAGCAACAAAAATACACCGAAAATGAAACATACGAAAATTTCAACTTTTTGGCTATCACGGTACAGGAGATACCTGGTAATAGACAGACGGAGGGACGAACTAACAGGCAGATAGCCAAGCCTCGTAATAGGTTCCCGTTTTTGCCCTTGGTTACGGAACCCTAAAGATATATTTAAGAGATATATTTTCTTTATATACCCACCTCATGTCGATATTAGCAGCAAATTGTACATCATTCAAAGTCGAATTGGAACCAACGTGTACACTGACGGTCTCCGCCTCATCTTCCATTGTACCACAAGCCACATTTTCACTCATACTGTAATGATTTTACCTTAATTATTACTTATTTAATTATTTTATTTAATTTTACTTTAATTATTTTACTTAAAATATTGTCCGTTTAGTAATATTGAGTTCCTCGGGAAAATAATAACATATATTTATATTGACTTCGCTTCCCTGCTGTGGTAATTTAAAACGCGGCGCTGAGTTCCACCACTCAACACACAACGTCTGAAATTCGTGTAATGCATATCAGTGTCTAGACACTAAATATATATTGTAAGATATAAAAGAACTTATTAATAAATTATCTCAATAGAGATTATAGACGCAAGCTTTTAACTTTACATGTATTTTCATATCATGACCCTGATCCTCTTGCAAGGGCGACTCGGATAATAGGAAAAAAATTAAACTACTTACTTTCAAATTAATTTGTTATTGTTATATTATCACTATTTATTTACAGACATGATAGATATCGTAACTTAACGCTGCGTTATTTACATTATAATTTTACTCTGAGTGTAATTTAAAAATATATACACATAACAAACTTAAATAATGAAATACTTAAATTAGATTTTTTGCTTAAAGCCATGTAACGAGTGTGTATAGTCCATGTAAAGAATGTATGTCGTGTGGTTTTGAATTCTACCACTTTTTCGAAGAATTTATTAATAGTTTTAATAGTAACTAACTATTATACAAACCAGTGTAAAAGTGAGTTCTTGTATAAAAACTAATAACTATTTTAATACAGATTATGTTGTAATTTTTTTTTAACGGAAAGAGGAGGCAAAACGAGCAGAAGGGTCATCTACAACATTAGAGTTGTGGATGCGTTGCCGGTCTGAGTATGTAAGTGAAAGGAGATGTGGGAAAGGATGGGTGGGAATAGGGAATACTGGCTGGCACGTCTTCGAACCAGACCAAATCATCAGATATTGAGCGGATCGTTTTTGTCATGATAGTAGTTGCGAACCAGTCGGAGGATTAACCTCCTACCACCAAATTACTGAGATACCCGCCTCTTACGAGACGCTACCCAGCGGCGGAGGGAAATTGTATTCTACTCCGTCCCCCCACGGGACAAAGGTTGTGATGAGGCCGATCGATGTGAAGTGGGACAGCGTCTGACTGTAAACACGATCGGTTGTGTGTTCGATTTCCATTCGGAAGTGATTATTTTATTATGTTGAGTTCCGCCACTCGACACGTAATATCTCGAATTTGGCGGAGAGCGAAGTACGGAGTATCTTGACACTAGGTTCTTCTTGTATACTGTGCAATGCGGGATAAAAGCGTGAGCCTAAAAAAATCCACTTGTAACAGGTTAATCAGGAAGTACCCAGGAGAAGTAACCAGGAGAATTAAATCCACAACCGATCGCGCTTACATTCGGACGCTGTCCCATTGCGCCACGACCGGCCTTATATTTTTTTCTTACAATTCTTCCGAAGCCTGATAGATGATGTGTAGGGAAGAAAATACGATTTATTTAACCGGTCTGGTTAAGTATCTGCTTAGTTATGTGAAGAGTTAAGAGTGAGTGAGTAAGAGTGTAAGGCTTTCTACTAACGCTTATATAAAAATATTCTTGGACAGCAAATATAGTAAAATAACAACATAACTTTTATTATTTCCAGCAATTTCCCTAAGCCTTTTTTTACAATACAAAATTTATTTCACTACAGACTGGGCCTGTACCTTTTCCTTATCGTTATTTATCTCTGTTTTGCATATCATTATAGTAGTACTAAAATAAATATTAATATTTAAGCGAATTATTGGAAAAAAAATAAAGCATCTTAATTCTACGAAGTATATTTATATAATTTATTATTAATATTAAACATATACAACTAAACATATTTTACTATATAGGTACTGTTATGTTATCATTGGATTATAAAATTTAACCTGGGTTTACGTTTGAGGGATTTGGCGGGAAAAGGGCATGACCGCTATGGTGGAAAACGTAACAGCCTGGCTCCTATTTTTTATGGGCGTCTTTAAATTGTATTCCACTGTACCTTTTGTCGTTATCTTCATTGCATCCCGGATTACCCTTCTGACCTCGTCATCTTCGTAAGGTCATCACTGTAGTAGGTGCAGCTGTCAGGGTGACGTGAAATTGTAACTACAGCATGGAAAACGCTATCATACAGCTGCAATTTCACTGATTTACAGTTTACCACCAAAACGGCAGAGCTGTTCAGACCTTGGGCCCTCGTGGATTGATGATTCCCTAAGCCATAAGCATATTTAGTTAAAAATAATTATTACCTTGTAGATATAAATGACAAATTTTTATCCACACTAGAATATCGATGTTCCCCGCGCAGCTTTCCCAACAACTTCCCTAGAAGACGTGACTGACGACCCGTACCGCTGTTACTCTCCATTACTTATTTCATTTATAATTTATAAAGAATTAGTTTATTTAATTAATTATTGTAAAAAAATTGTAAGTTGGCATATTTATTTTGTTTAAAAATAGTATTTTAATATTTATTTGTCCATTTTCAGTGTAATTTTGACAGGTCTATTTAAAGTGTCGAATTTGACATTTGTTTTTTTTAATACATTAGACGTAAAAGTATGTGCTAAAACCAACTATCACTAAGTACTGAAAAAAAAAATTATAATTTCTTACAAAAAACACGTCAACATTTTATTTAAGCAACTTCGTCGCTTTTTTTAATATATAAATATATAAGACTAAAATTAATGTTCACTTGAAATATTATTACCCGATTCCGCCTAGTGGCGTAATCGAAAAAGATAGTGTTAAGAGTCGTAGGTACTCCTTTCTCTTCCTTCCTTTCAATCTGAAATTATGAGTTGAACATATGTCTTCCTTTCTGGCTAAAATCGTAACTTAGCGCGAGAAAGCGCCAAAGCGGAGAATAAAAAAATATTTATTTATTAGATTGCCCTATGCTCATTTAAACCACGATAGCCTTAATTATTTAAAATCGTTGTCTTTACTGTGTAAAATTCATCTGAAAATTAAAAAAATAAAACACTATCAAATTTTTATTGCATTTTAATCCATATAAAAATACAATTATCATTATTATACGTAAACATGTGCCGGCGGCATTACCAATAAAACGCTACAGCGACGCTACGAACTTAAGTACAATTTAGGCACACGTCAGTCTGAGTCAAACACAGTTAAATTTGCCACTTAAGTTAACCTAAACGCTGCTTATACAATCCTTTTAGTTTTATCCTAATCGATTCAATCGTTTTTAAATAACAGTCTTTGCTCGAAACTTTGTTGTCTTTGTAATATTAACGGCCAATTACTTAAAAAAAATTGATAAAAGTTGAAAAAAAACAATCTCCTTTTAAATTATAAACACATGGGATATTATTAATCATGAGAAACTTTCAAACGCTTTGAATTACAACACAAATATCATTAAAATAATAGAGGTATTACATAACCACAAGTACCGGATAAAACTAGCTAAAACCAGTTAAAACGAAAATATAGACAACACTTCCACCCATCACGAGTTCATACATCAACCAACAACACTAAAAGGAAGGTACCACAATAGCCGAACAATGAAAAACCTACATTTGTGACGTCACTTTGACAAGCAAATCCGTGAGACAATGCATTACAAGTTAAAAATATATTATTCATAATAATAATAAAAAAAAATTGCGTAAATAATCATCAATATTATGACAATATATCAGAGTAAATAAAAACCTTTGCGAGGATTCAAAAGTACCAAAAGAAGCAACCACCGTGGTATAGGGATGGGCTATATATAAATATAACTATTTAATAATATGTATACAAAGAATTTTTTTTTTAATTTACCTTTCTCTATGACTTCAGTTTGTCTGGAAGAGAATGCTATTTAAACGATAATGTCACCTCTTGTAGTATATAATTCATGGTTATGCCTTTTCTAATTTTTGTCTGATCTTTTTATGCTCTACATATGTTACTCTCCTTTTGTTTAAGTGTACAAAAGAAAGTTTTTATTTCCTTATTAAAAAAGATTAGTAATTTATACTTGACAGTAATAATAAAAAAAAAATATAATTAAAATTTTCATATGCTTAGAATTTTAAGCCTTCTTTGCAAGAAGATGTTACAAAACTCAGCTAATGAAATACCACTAAAACATTTAAAACTCCAATACATAATGCCCATTAATCAAATGTCACGCAAAAGTAACAAATATCCTTGTGATGCTCTAAATCGAATAAAAATAAGGAAAACCACAATCTACGTTTAAAATTAATAATGCAATATTAAAATAGACATTAATCACGATATTTCTAAAATCACGCTTAATTATACAAGAAAAAGACCGTATACACATTACTAAACAAATTATTTCATATAACCCTCCCATTCCACGTAGTTTTACCACAGTCCGGACGAGAATCCTCCGGGAGGCACTCTAACACGTTTGGGAGCGTCATTCCTCTCTGTTGGAGTGACAGCCTTGGGGGATGTAGAGTCTGGGGTGATGGGTTCAGGGCTCCTCGTTTCCGGTGTAGATCGGGGTGGAGGCGTGGGCTCAGCTAGTTGAGGAGCAGGTGCGGGTTCACTGGCGGCTACCCCGTTTTGGGTTGGTGTATCACCATTAGCTGGTTGTGCTAGTTCCTTGGATTGACCTGTAATGTTGATATGAATTTGTGAAAAAAAAACATATAAAAATGTCAAATTTAGCGATTTTAATATACCCTATATATTAAATGTATTTTAATACATTTCCATTCACGGTCAATGAAATGTCAAAAAAACTAAAATTTCTTTCAGACTTTTAGGGATTCATTTAAAATCGATTTACTTTCTCTTCTTGCATAATATACAAAATATTTTCGAGTCATTAGAACGTCTCTTCATATATCTACAATACAAAAACTTAACGCGTTATTAACGCAAGCAAAAACACATCTAGTTCACAAACATATCGTACCTTATAATAACAATGTTACCTTTAGAAAGATCATTAATCAAAGCTCTTCCACTAATGATACTATTATTAGGCTCGTTACACCGTGGCAATAAAATTATACGGCATTACACATGTATCAGTGGGCCCTAAATTTCAATTTAATGACGATATAAAAATATGACCATAACGGTTATATTCTAGATATAATAAAATAGGAGATACACAGTTAACATATTAAAATAAGAATGGCAATATATCATCTATGAATTGAATTTTATAAATATTTAAGATATCCAAATCTCTTCAGTAAGTAAACGGTAATTTTCAAATCGATGAATCCTTATGTGTTAAGCGTTTCGTATCATAAATAAACACCAACGTCACTAACAAAATATTTCTCAATTTTTCATACAAAAACTATAATTAACCTTGTATAAGATTTGCGGCGGCCGAGGGTGCTGCACGACGACCCCGTGGCGGCTCGGGCTCCCCTCCGAAGATGTCAGTGTGGCCGCCACCAGGGGGGCGAAGCACTCTGCTGGACGATCTCGATCCGTCACCAAGACCAACGTTGAACGATGTGGAAGTCATTCTAGAAGCTGAAAATAGAATAAATAAATTTTAACATTCATATCTCGAAATAATAAGAGGAGTTAACATTTTATAGCATTATTTTTTTAGCTTCACGCTTTTATCCAGCATAGTAGGGTAGACAGTAAGTACCTAGTGTCAAGACACTCTGTATTTCGCTTTCCACAGAATTCGAGACATTGCGTGTTAAGTGGTGGAACTCAACGACGCACTTTGTCTTTTACCAGAGCGGAGAAGTGAAAATAATTTAAATATAATCACTCCCTCGAGTGGGGATCGAACCCATAACCGATCGCGTTTCAGTCAGAGGCTGTCCCAATGCGCCACAACCTGCCTCTAGCATTATGAGGAGTTAACAATTTATATTTAAGCTCTGTACTTGATAAGAAAGTTGCAATTAATTTATAGAAATTTACGATTAAGACCTTAGATTCTGTTGCAAATATTCAGTAATTGGCTACTTCTTGCGCTAAAATGTCATATAATTTTGAATAACAACCATATATCATATAGCTTGAAAGCTATAAAAGCTTGGTTATCATTTCTAGAGAGGTGCTAACAAGGAAAGTAATTAGCACTTTGAAATGCAACTCACCGTGACGCATTCAAAGCATGGTTTTATTACCTGTTGCGTTTAGACGACATGAGAAGAAACAACGGTACGTAACGAAAACCTATATTAAAATCTTAAAAAAATATCAATAAAAACCACTATATATAGATAGATATCAATTGTTTATACTTCCTTTTAAAACGTATTACAGACTATACAATTACTTACGGTATTTGTATACGTACATAATCATTATTTGGTATATATATAAATTATTCAAAGCCTAGAGCAACCAGGTTAGCCATATGATAGACGCCTACCTAAATCTTGTTAAGGCATAATGCTAGCTACGTGAAGGTAATAAACGTTTATATTGTAATTATTTGGTAAAAAAACCAATTAGAAAAAAAAGGACTTTACAAACATAATTTCCTTAAGAAAAAAACTTATTTCAAATGAGTATAAAGAGTTATAACATTAATCAGAACTGAAAAATATAATTTTCCCACGAACAGATTTAGAACACATAACCATCGCGTTCGATAGCTACATAGAACTGTTATGAAATAATTCGAAAAATAATTTATTATGCTTAAGGAACTATCGGAAATCATTAGCGCAAGTGACACTAAACAGTGAACATATAAGTTCGTCTGTGACTGCCCTAATATCTTTACAATACAAAACATAATGACCGCGTGATTCAGACAAAGGCATTGTTTCCTAACCGCAAAACGTTTTTTATTGGCAACGTGTCTACAGAGAATTGTCTACGTGGCGCTTTAGTAATACCTAGTTTAAAATACGAGAGGGTAAAATACCTTTGAAGCGTGTAACTTCTAATATAAAAGAGGTATTTATTGTAATTTCAATTAAAAATATAAGAATTAACTCAAAAACAACGGTATGTAGCGGCAAAGTGTCCATGTAACACGATAGAACTACTTATGTAATAAACTGAATAAATAAAATGAAAAATTTTATCAACAATATATTAAATTAAAAAAAAAAACAATTTCGTCGTTAAAAGTTATTAAGTTTAGCATTTCTAAACTAAAAAAATGCCTTTTGTCACTAGCATGTACTTAACGTATGCACCTACTTACTTAAAAACAATAAAACACAATCTACGGCAAAACCCGAATGGCTTGAATTCATACACGGTAAAGGCATAATTATATCGATTGGGGGTTAAACCCATCCCAATTATAAATTTATCATGGCAAATTATGATATTAAAAAACCATAGCGCTATTAGAGAGCCCTATCAGTATTTTAGGGTCTTCGTGTTTGTATGGCTTGGCTTGCTAATGATAGCGTACGACAGGCTATTGATTCTTTAATTAGCTGGTAAACCACCGGTTTCTGAGAAGGCAGGTGCGTGGCGCGCAGGCTAATGTACCCTTTTCGAAGGGTCTGTGACTGAGTGTTTCTGAAGTTATTAATACATATTTCACATTTAAGGAAGAACAAAATATAATTTATAATAATGTAATTAATAATAATATTTATATAATTTATTTTAATATTATTGTGGTATTAAAGAATTTTAGCAATTCCTTGAAATTCACCATTTATATGCATGTATCATGTTTTTTTTTTATCTGTGGTCTGATGTAGAAAATAATAATTGATAATTGTGCATTTATATATGTACTTACTCATGGAAAATAATATTTAAGCTATATTATGTGAATGAAGGTTGAGAACGGAGTGTCTTGACACTAGCTTCTCTATTTCCAGCTATACGGGAAAAGCTTGAGGCTGAAAAAATAGAAACCTAATCCTAATAAAAGTAGAACATATAATATACAAAAAAAATAACAAAAATTTCTAAACTGAACTTTCATTTTAAAGCCAAAAGCGAAAGCTTGAGAAACCAACCATACGTCACAGGCGTGTACATTAATTATCACAACAATAGTTGATTCACAGTACTAATTAATGCCTCATTATTATTATCAAGGCGCGCGCATTTCCTTTGCAATGACGATATTGTTCAACTCGATATACAAGTATAATGACTTTTATATAAACTTATTTTAAACAATTTAAAGATGGATTTTCGAGTGCACATTTTTGCTACTAACAACTTATAGAACTTAAAGTTCTGTAGAAAACGAGTATGCGTAAATCTCATTATTTGAAAATAAACAAATATATATTTTTTTATATAAGACAGACAAGGCAAACGAACGTGTGGGTCACGTGATGGTAAGTAATCACTGCCGCCCACGGCCCCGTGTAACATGAGAGGAGCTACAGAAGCGTTGCCGGCCTTTAAGGTGGGAATAAGCGCGCTTTTTAAAGTAAGCAACGTACTAGCCAATAGCATGCTTAGAGATGCTTTGCACGAGACTAAAATTTAGTGCGACCTGTGAAATGGAGAATTAAAAAATCTAGGCGCTTTTACCTACCAGAGCGATAGAATAATTATATTTCTTTAAATAATTATTCCTTCGAATGAGAGTCGAACCTACAACCAATCGCGTTTACAGTCAGATGCTGTTCCAATACACCACGACAGCCACTGATATATTTATTTTAATAAGATAATAACTTTCCCAGTATATTTCAAAATTAAAAATTTCTACCCACGACAAATTCATACCTATATAATACCATATCGCGTGATAAAATGTATCTACATGTTTACAACCGTACAGTACCATAGACGAGAACATTAACAAATAGCTTAATGACGAATACGCGCCTGTTAAATAATAGGTTACGCGATCGATCGAGTTCATTGTATTTTATCTTTGATGTAAAAATCATATTATTTGTATTATATTTGTATTGGAGGCCGGTGGTGACGCAGTGTGACAGCGTCTGACTGTTAACGCAATCGGTTGTGGGTCCGATCCACACTCGGGGGAGTGATTATATTTAAATTATTTTCAATTCCTCGCTCTGGTAAAAAGACAAAGTGCGGCGTTGATTTCCACCACTCAACAAGCAATGTCTCGAATTGGGTGGAAAGCGAAGTACGGAGTGTTTTGACACTAGGTACTTTTTGTCTACCCTGCTATGCAAGATAAAAAGCGTGAAGCTAAAAAAACAATATTTTTATATACATTTATAAATGTATTAATAATAGGCAATTAAAAATTTTCCATTTCGTTGAAAATTTATTCTAACTGAGGAGTATAGAGTATTTCGTATAGATACGAAGAAGTAACGCATTGCTAGTGTCTTTTAAATAAATATGTACATTAGGTTAGTATCAAGGGCACTGTACACATAACCGCTTTATTAATACTCTTTTGTATAAAGTGCAATACACGTTACTATGGCAACGCGCATTTGACGTGTCAGTGGTGCCACTAGTTCTTGTACAATTGTGGGTAGCTAGAATTAATAATACTTGTAAGACAAGTCCGCTCAAGACTATTTAGAACATAAGAATAAAACTCAAGGACGAATTCATGTACCCCCTTTTTGGTTAGTTTAAGGAACCGGAAATTTTGAGATTTTACCTGATACAGTTCACGGAAACAAAATTGCTGATTAGTAACTAACTTTTTTTTAGCTTCACACTTTGACCCATGTCAGAAGAGGCGAGAGGCAAAGTGCTAAACGGACCCTTCATACCTCTTTCACCTCGTCCACAGGTCATTAACCTATGTAACTAACGTTACATATAAACTATCTACAACTTGGGAATCGAACCCATAACCGTCTATCAAAATATGCCACGAAAGCATTATTTCTACCTAATGGTGTTTTGCCTTTCATAGATAGACAGGTCATGGCATGATGAATTCAAGATAAATAAAGGGCACATGTTTTGAAGCTATTCGAGTACACTCGCCTATATTAATCTATGCCTAGTTGCCTAACAAGTGGTACTGTAGGGCTGATTGGTAAGGTATTAAAAAGCTATTTCAAGCTCTAATATTAGAATGATTATAAAGATATAAAATAACCGGCCAAGTGCGAGTTGGACTCATGCGTGAAGGGTTCCGTACCATTATTTATAAAAACGGCAAAAAATCATGTCTATTATATGAGAGAGAGTTAAATATTTGTTCGATTTTAATTTAATTGTTTTTTTAAAGTAAATATATGATTTAGTATTCAGTGATTAGTAATATAGAGCAAAAACTTGCAAAAAATACGTTTATTGCATTGGAATGGTCTTAATAATTTTTTTATTCGGTGTTTTCGTATTTGTTATAGCGACCACAAAAATACATTATCTGTGAATATGTCAAATTTCTACCTATCGCAGTACACGAGATACAGTATGGTGACAGACGGATCGACAGACGAACAGCGAATCTTAGTAACATGGTTTTACCCTTTGGGAAAGAAACTCTAAAAACATGCCCTTAATCTAAACTCAATATAAAGCATCTCTACTACTTGTAGACTGAAAGTAGTTTACTAATTTTAGACGCGAATACCCAACGCATATAAATACGCACCGCACTTAGAGACTTTAATAAACTCTTAACTGTCATTAAACCGGTACTAATACTTATATATATTTAAATAGATTTAACTAGTAATCGACAACTCTCAACTGCGAGTAGCAATCAATTTCATAGTACAAATATTTGAATAAACATCTGAAACGTCTATATGATATGAAAAGTAATATGTATTTATAATTCAAGAAATAAACCTCCATTATTTCATCCAATATAACTTGCCTAAGGGGCAACACACTCACTTGTCACTAAGCAGATAACTACACTAATCTCTATAATACAGTATAAGATATTATTTTAAGATTTAGTTTGGAATATCTAGATGTATCCATACCTAGTGTCAAGACGGCCGAAATCTGAGACATTGTATGTTGAGTGGTGGAACTCAACGCCGCGCTTTGTCTTACCAGAGCGAGGAAATGAAAACAATTTAAATATAATCATTTCTCTAGGTGAGAATAGAACCTACAACCGATCGCGTTTAGTCAGATGCTGTTCTACTGCGCCAGGAGCGTTCGTAACTAGCTTTACATAAGACAGATTATAAATTAGAAAGACAATAAAAAACGAATTATAAAATGGCGAACTTCTTGACAGATCCAATAATATAGTGGGAACCACTTACTACCAGAAGTAGATCCTTTGCTACTACTGTAGAATGTGAAACATCACCTTCAAAAGTATCAAAGAAATCAAAATACTACATACATACATACATAGATTCATACATACATACAAACATTCATACACACATACATACATTCATACAACTAATAGCACAGAAAACATTTTTTAAAAATGTCTCAAACTAACAGTTTCCAAGAGGTGCGGATTCGAATCTCGCCGTTTTCAAATTTGTATATACCTTAAAAATGATTTCTTGTAATACATATGAAATAAATGTGTATGGCAATAAATGGCAACATTATATTGGGCTCTCACTTCAAACTCCGAATACTGTTGTAAAATATGAATAAAAAAACACAAAGGATATCAAAAATTAAAAAAAAAACAACAGTTGCGAGTCTAAGGTGCCAGATGTTGAGTATCGTTAACAAGCGTGAAACTTTAATCTTATGCCGTTATAACTTTGAAGCTTTTTCGTATGATACACTCTTTTTAATGTTTTTTTTAATTTATTTGTGCCTAACAGATTAGTCAGAGAGTAGTGTCAAGACACTCTGTTTTCATCATGCTTAAATTATACACATATATTATTTTATCAGATCTTGGCGATTTTGGCGACCCGAGTCCATGGTTACAGGTAGACTAATATGTTACTGTAAAGTGTTCGAAACGTCAGGTTTCCAAAAAATTGTATTTTCGGATACCAAAATGTACGCGATTAATCCGTTTAGAAAATAGTTTCATTTGAAATATATATATTTTTGTCTATTATTGTTTCTAGGAGTGCAATAAACAATATTATTATTATATACATAATAGGTACGTAAATATTTTATTATAATCTTGCAATATTTTGAAGTAAGCCTAAATAACCGTTAAAATAATAAGAAAATGGAGGACTAAATCCAGTCCATTGCGGTTTCAATAAACAAAGATACCAGAACTTATTAATGCCATCCAAAAATTAATAAAAAAAGTTCTAGATAAAGTTTTATTCAAAAAAGAACCATGACTGTCAGACATGTCTAGACTGAACAAACAATAAGTAGTTATATTTTAATCAACTAAAAGAACGATTACGTTACTTCGTTATTTTTTGTTAAAAGACATTATAATGACAAAAAGCTTTTGATTATACATTTATACTATAATGGCTACTTGTTTGCAAGGATTTAAAAATCTATACCTTTAATTAAGGACTAAATCCTCTTATTCATCCCTATTGGATGCAAACGGGCCAAACAAAATAATGTATCATGACTAACCATACTAATATAACTTATTAGCAAATATTGTTACTAATACACTAACACTATATGGATGTAAATCTGAAGTAAATTATTTTTTTATGTATTTTAAATCAAGTTTTCCTTTATAAGGAATACCAGGAAATCCTTTGTTCGTACCTCCTAACCCTCCCTATAAAACATTTGACTTGTCTTCAATTTGTCAAATCGCTAAGTTTATTTTTATTATAATTTCTTGTAAGTTAAAATCGATCGATTTAAATCTGTTGAATACCTTTCATGCGTATTTTCCATTACAATTTTATAACTGATAGGAAAGCCGTATGGAATGATCCCTGAATCATTTCACGTTTCTCAAAATATTTACTAATTTTTTGGGCTTATATATTCATATTTTTTAGTCATAAGCACCTCTATACTTGGTTCTATGAATAAGTTTATTATGTATATATATGTACATACCATCTATATAGCAATAATCATAAATGTATGCTAAATGCTTCAAAGTACTGTAAAATTACAATACACAATCCCTTCTTATCTTATCTCTTGTCGTTGGTAGTTGGGGTACAAAATAATCAATACTAGGAAAGCGCTCATATGAACAAAAAAGCTTTTATATCCGACAGCGATAAGTCAAAAAAAATTAAAAGCATTATTTTACACAGTAATAAATACATGTTTTATACAGTGTTTCCCAATAGGGATGATAGGATTTTGATAGCTCACAGTCGCCATCTTGGTTGTTTAACATTTGACATTTGTGTTGTTTTGTGTTCAGTAATGGTGTTACTTCAACGTTTGGAAATTTTCTATCAAAATTAGAGAAGTATTGTGTCTACTCAAAAAGCAATTTGTGCTAAATATGGCCGTCATGGTGCACCGTCTGAGCTCGCTATACGTCGCATAATCCAAAAACTGGAAAGTGAATATTCTTTGCACGATAGTAAACCACCAACACGACAACGGACAGGCCGTAGTGAAGAAAATATTGCCACTGTATCAGCCAGTGTCGAAGAAAATCAAAATGTTTCCGTTCCACGACGTGCATAAGAATTCTTATCCAGAATGACAACCTGGCGAATTTTACGTATGGATCTTGGCCTACGTCCATACAAGATTATGTTGGCACAAGAACTCAAGCCAGCAGATCATCGATTACGTCGTGAATTTGCTGATTGGGCGTTTGAATCGAATTTCATAGGAAAATCATCTTTTCAGATGAGGCTCACTTTTGGCTCAATGGTTATGTGAACAAACAGAATTTTCGTTACTGGAGTGACTTATTTCTCGCAACGGTCCTCACAATTGGCCACCAAGATCATGCGATTTAACACCCTTGGACTATTTTTTGTGGGGGTATGTTAAATCTCAAGTATATGCCAATAAACCAGCTACGATTCAAGACCTTGAACTTCGAGCGACTATAGCGGCCATACCAGCCGAAATGCTGCACCGAGACATCGAAAATTGGACCGATCGTATTCACCCGTGCAAAAAAGTCGTGGCGGTCATTTGAACGATATTTTGTTTAAATCATAAATAGCATAAAATTTCCTATCAAATAATGCTATTGAACACGAAATTTGAATATATATTACATGTTTTATTTCAATTTTAAAATATATTGTTCTTATTGGGAAACCCCATATATTATTTTTTTAGCTTCACGCTTTTATTTCGCATAGCAGGGTAGACAGAAAGTACCTAGTGTCGAGACACTCTGTACTTCGCTTTCCACCGAATTCGAGACATTGCGTGTTGAGTGGTGGAACTCAACGTCGCTCTTTGTCTTTACCAGAGCGAGGAAGTAAAAATAATTTAAATATAATCACGAGTGGAGATCGAACCCACAACAAATCGCGTGCACAGTCAGACGCTGTCACATTGCGGCACGACCGGCTTCAATACATATTTACAATACAATATAATAATAAAATAAATAAACAAATAAATACATACAATAAATATTTATCTATTATTGCATTATTATTTGTCTAGAAATAATCTAGAATTATATTTATACGTGAAGCAAAAATTTTAGTACAAAAGTACAAAATCCAATTTTAATCGATTACAAATATGTTAAATAAACATATAATAAATATTTATTACAAACTCCACCATTTGTTTGGAGTGAGATACACGTTGCTAAGGCAACACGCATTTAAAGCGTCGACGAGATTTATGGTTCATATTTAAAACATGTTCCTTCCTTCATTTTTACCGTATTCTCCGCATCCGACATGTAGAGAAAATTGGGAAGCTAAAATATTTTTAAAGCAGGGTAGGCAGAGAGAAACAAGTGTCAAGGCTCTCTACTCTCAATTACTTTATTGTGTTTTTAATTAATAAAAAAAAATATGTAAACTATTGGAATTCTCCTCAATAAAATGATATACTCACAATATATCACAGTGCAACGCCTCCGCTTGCCGCAATGGCCCGTGAGAACGTGAATGGCCGGCTTTATTACAACTTCAGTAAGAAAAACATTAGTGTAACAAACAGATTAATCACTGAGTCACCAAAGCAAGTCATTTTCTCATTAAATTACTGAGCAATATCGCTTTTGTCGATTGTTAAGATCTTTAATTTTGTACCGAACATAATTAGTCGCAAGCATAATTAAAGCCATTTTAATGCAGTGGGACGTTATTAGTTTTAGTTTGAAATCTAATTATTTTCGCGTTCTGGTAAAATAGAACGCGGCGTTGATCTCCGCTACGCAACACGTAATGTCTCAATTTCGAGCGGAAAGTAGAAAATCTGAATACTAGGTTCTCTCCAACTACTTTACACTATCTAGAGTGATGAATGTAACAAAAGCAAATTTAATACGAAATTTTCCATAAAATTGTTTATTTTTTTTTTAATTTTTTAGCTTCACGCTTCATCCCTGGCGGGGTAGTCAGAGAGTACGGAGCGCCAAACGCTGCGGTCCCTGCATACCTCTTTCGCCTCGTCCACAGTCATTATCCTCTTCATGCATGCCTTTCGGGGGGTCCTCATACTTTTTACGTGACCTTCCTCCAGTATCTTCGATACTGTGTTTTCGAAGGTCAACCGAGGTCTCCCCCGACCTCTCGTACACCTCACCTTGGCTTCATAAATCTTTCAAAATTGTTAATAAACTAATATATTTGGATTTCAACAATCCCATAGAGGAAGTTTTGAAAGTTAGTACAATAAAAAAGCTTTTTCTAAGTTAGAACAAAATAGGACTAATTAAACAAAAATATTAGAGTAAAAAAAGAAAACATGACGAATAATTAATCAAAAAATCCAAATTATACAATAATAACTACATAGAAAGTATAGTGATCGATATCGTGTAATCCAATAGCGAGCGCGATCATAAGAGAAATTCAATTGTAAATATGTCCGTTGACCGCGACGAGCCCGCTCACTTGTTGCAAAACGTCACTGCCGTCACACGTGCCGTGCCGTCAGACGCGTAGAAAATTCACTTGGCAAATTCACGAAAACTGGTCATATTTTAAATCGATTTAATTAATCCGATTACTAACTTAAGAACTTTACTATAATTTCCATCCGGGAGATAAATTATTTAAATTTTAATAGCCACTTTATATTTACCCGAGCGAGGAAGTGAAAATAATTTTAATATAATTACTCCCCCGAGTGAGGATCGAACCCACAACCGATCGCGTTTACGGTCAGACGCTGTCCCACTGCGCCACGACCGGCTTTAACTTTTTTCTGCATACCATGATAGGCAGAGACATTAATATCAACACTATTCTAGACTTTCCGCTCTAATTCGTGACGTGAAACGTCGAGTGGAGGAACTCGACGCAGTGTTTTGTCATATCAAAAAAAAGAAGATTTAATGATCCCTTCCCATATGGGAATAGAACTCACGACCATTGTGTTTACAGATTGGCGCAGTCCCACTGCGTCACGTGGTGTCATTAATGTTGATGTTAAATTTAAAAGTATATTTATTTCAGATTACACGTAATCCTTGCCTACCGAGGTGAAATATAAAATTACTATAAAATTACTTCCAAAAAAAAAAAAAAAAAAACGTATATAAATTTGAACACAGCAGGATTCGAACCCGCACCTTTTGGAAACTGTCCAAGCCCAAGCGGGTTCAAATCCCGCTGCGTTCAAATTATTATACGTTTTTTAAAAAATGATTTCTAATCCTCGGTGTGGAATTAAACTTTAAAAATAGTAAAATATACAAATTCCAATACAATACAAAAATAAATAAAAAGAAACGCAATAAAAAATCTGCAATCTCTCAACACCAAGGAAATGACCATTATATATAACTATTTGCTTCCCCATACGACGGAACACCGTACTCGATTATGTTCGTACGTTTAAATAGCTAGCAGCATTTCCTATTACGTACAGTGTAATTGGACTGTGACCTAAGTCTAGACGGTGAGGCTCGACTCGAGTATCGGCGAGTTGATACCTACAAAAATTCTATATAGTTTATATATTGTTTGCACGTCTGTCTGTCTGTTGATGGAAATAGATATTAGTAGTCCGTATTGGAAGGTATGACAAAATTAATTAATTTTGTTATATCCATGATATCGGAAGCAATAAATAAAACCCATCTGTATAACATGTATACAAAAGTTTCTGATATTGGTAAAGATTTTTAGTGTAGAGAATCTAGTGATTTATCACTTTTTTCTCCATATTCAGTTGATTTTCATAAAAGTAACAGAGCTCATTTCATATGAATTCTTAAAAAATAGCTTAATAAATATATATATATATATATATATATATATATATATATATATATATATATATATATATATATATATATATATATATATATATATATATATATATATAATAAAAATTCTGTACGTACAGACATCCTCAAATAATCAGCCTCATATTACACACAATTTAACCCTATTGGTTTGTCAAACGAAGCGGAAGCATCTTATATGGATGCTGAGACAATGGTGAGATAGTGAATCTTTATTCAACAAGGTCAATCTTGCCATATGTGTAGAGACTGCAATTAATTAGCTAGAAATCTGTTCGGTTTTATGTCGGAGCCTCAAGAGAAAGATAAACTAAGTGTTTTATGTTCCGTACATCTTGTACGAGGCTTGAATTGCTATAATTGTAAGACAAAACCACACATGCTTATTATAGAAGTTAAATGAATCCATTATCCTGCCCTTGGACAAGGATCATATCCGGAAGGTCGTTGGTTTGAGTCCTTTGTTAGGAACATCGTTAAGTAATAGCAAGGTAATCAGAGACAACTTAGTACCAAGTAGATAGCAGAACTAAATATAATCTTTGATTTTAAATCATTATTAAAAAAACGGTGCTAAACTACGTTATAAAAAGTTTTATACTACTTTTAAATAATCATCGATCTAATATAATAAATAAGATACCATGAAACTGTATGTATGGCCTATACATGTGTTCAAATATCTGTTTAGAGAATGCCTATAACAAATGATAAAATATGCATTTCCCTATAGTCACAAAAATATGACATTTAAAGGTGGGCCTTTATCACGCACACAATATATGTAAACTAGCATAGAGTAGAGAAAAGTGTCATTTCACTAAAATCAACACTCCATTATATAAAAAAAAAGAAAAAAACCGCTTGTAAAATTAAAGTAGCAGTGTGTGGTGTGTAAAAGAAACTTAACAGCAACACGAAGTGAATGAGTCATCTAAGTAACGTCATATGGAATAGACTGAATCGCTATATTACAAAACCGGTATTAAAAGCGTCTATATAAAGGAATTCTGTATAATTTGTACTACGCTGTTTTGTATGTACTTAACTATACTTTATATAGCAAAGAATTTGCATAAAGATTATCAACTTAGTAACGTGATGACTTGCAGGAGAGGTGGGTAGTCAGAGAAAATATAATATTAACATACTCGGGTCTCCTTTACCTTATTATTTTCTGACGGATTTCAAGACATTGCTTTCTAAAGTATATTAGCGGAACCCAACACCGTGGCTTTTATTACCAAAGCGAAAAAATTAAAATAATATTCATTTAAATATACTCTGTAGTATGTAGTCGTAATTAATTTAATAAATCTAATATGTTAAATAATTAGTAAAACATAAACACGATTTTAGTACAATACACATTGCCAAGTAACGTGACAAATATATATATATATATATATATATATATATATATATATATATATATATATATATATATACATATATATATATATATATATATATATATATATATATATATATATATATATATATATAACAATTGAACAACAATTGAAGATACTTTTAAAACCGTTAAAAATATTGAATGACAACAGAAAAGAAAATGATAACATAGTTAATGAATCAACGGAAATACTGTGAGTCAAGATATTTGTAAGATCTCAGTCATGTCTCTGTCAATTGTTTGTTTTATATATGAATAGACATTTACGATATGAATAGTATATATATAATAGCAATTATACACTTGACTGAGAGAGTCTATCAGTTAGGGTGAAAGTCCGAATTACGGATAATACTCACATTTACCAACTATAATGGGTCTACATAGGTATATTTACATTATGGACTTTTACCATCAAAGTGAGTATAGCCGGTACAACACAATATTAGGATTTACCGCTTGAGGCATTTTGGGGTTATTTTACCTTAGAGATGTATGTTGAAGCACAAGTAAGTGCGATCAAATCGATGACGAAACCCGCAATATTAGAATAATAAATTGACAAGTAGTAATACGGCTTTATTTGGTAACTGTATATAGATACGTATAACGTAAGGATTACAACCTAAGCTATCGCCTTACAACCGCGTCGAGGAAGCGAAGGGGGTCTGCCGATATGGTGCAACAAGGGTACGTTACATACGATTGCCATTGTTTATACTTTTATAGTTTCCCGAAAAGCGGATATAATTATAAATTAATTAATAATTCAGAGAACAAGGTAAATCATTTAAAAAAATGTATACACGTTAATAAATAAACATATAATAAATAGATTGTTTCTAAGATGTTGAACTTATTTAATATAGTACCTTATGCTTTTGATTAAAAAACTAAATCTCAAAACAGACCTTCAACAGTTTTATACATATGTATATATATATGTATGTATACATATTAAATGAAACTATTTAACCGGATTAATCGCGTATATTTTGGTATTCGAAAATACATTTTTGGACACCTGACGTTTCGAACACTTTACAGTAGTCCGTGGTCACAGGTAGTTGAGTCTACCTGTGACCACGGACTACTGTAAAGTGTTCGAAACGTCAGGTGTCCAAAAATGTATTTTCGAATACCAAAATATACGCGATTAATCCGGTTAAATAGTTTCATTTAAAATGTATAGAAATCGCGAAAATCAAAGATCTTATTATATGTATACATAATATCAATTAAATCTAGAGGAAAAAGACAAGCACAGTTATAGTTATACAACAGACCTAAGCAATGAATGCAATTGATGTTGATTTCAAAATATGTATCATAACACTTTCTCTTTATTATTTTGTTGTTTATTATTAAAAAGAATAATGTTATATAAACATATTTTATAAATATAGAAAACAAAGAACATGAATCAGATGATGTCTACTGACTTTTTACAGTGGTTATAGTTTCAAATAGTATATAAATCGCAAAATATATAAATAAAATAATTTCTCTGTTTTGGGGTAAATTTTGTGTGTAATCTTTAACTATTAAAGATTATTTAAGAATATATATTAAACTTACAAAAAAAAAATAATGTAGCAGTCATTTCCATAATACTAATAACATTAAAAAAATTAAAGCCTAATTGAAATTTAATTCATCAGATGAGTAAAAAAATGTCAGTATTGTCAGTCACAAAGTATGATACCATCATTTCAAACAGTAGGTCTGCTTAAATGACATCAAACACCTTATGTCAATAAAAGTTGATCTCATCATGATACTTGTATACTAAAACAAGAATAAAAATTTATTACGTTCAATATACTCCCAAAAAAGTCATATTTATTCCGGACATTAAATTAATGTATGAAGATTTCTTTCCCTAAACCTCTTCATTGCCAACCTTGACATTATTACTCCATCTTAATATTCTGTATATGGCATTTATGGTCTTAATATATATAATATTATTTAGCCAATGGTATTTTATGTAAAAGAATAATGTAAACAGAATATATAATAAGTTATTTTCTCATCATCCTGGCAGTCATGACAAGGGTACAAGTTACAAGTAATTAAAGTATCATATCCACATTAAACAGACTGTGAAAAATTTAATAGTAACATAACACTAGGTTGTCTCCGACTAACCAGCTTTGCTGGATTTAGTGTGTAGCTGAATATTTATAAGAGAAAATGAATTTACAACACTTCTAACAAATACAGGCAAATCATGCCATGAAAACTTAAAATTATTGAAATTAAAATAAATATTATTTTTATAATTATATATGTATTACAAAAATATATTTAATATAACAAAGATGGCTTGATTTGTTTCATTGTCTTTTTTCATACACATTTTAATCTCCAGTCTATTTCTAAGATATCATGGCTGCTAATAACATTTGTTAATTTGTAATTTTTTACCAATAAAGAAATAGAGAAAGTCGGCTGATTTTCTTGCACCGGTTCCGTTCAGTGCATTAACTTTAGTGAATTGGTGGTAAATTATTTGAAGTTTAAAAAATAAAGAAGTTACATCTTTTTTAAAAAAATATATTTGACTTTGACTTCATATATTTTTGATTACATAGAATTAAAATAGATATGTTACAACTACTAATAGTATATACTAAGCATATAATGTATTCAAAATATTATTTTAAAATGGGTTAAAAAAAATCAATAACAATTATTCTGTTTATAAGTTAAAAAAAATTAGGTGAATTCAAAATTATATAAAATAAGCACACACATATATCCTTATAAAATAATATAAATTTGGAGCAAAGCTGATTGACGAAGATATAAGATTAGATATGGATTTGACATGAATTTCTTTTTAATAGTCAATTAAAGATAAACTGTTATCAAAATTCGAATAAATTTTGGATTGATATATTATATTATATTGTATAAACAACTTAATTTAATCTAAATATTAATGACAAAAGGTATGCTCATTAATTTAATTTTTACTTTACCTGAGAAATATAATAAATGTTTTTGAACAAAAATTTACAATTTTTATTATACATTAAAGAAAATTTCAGTTGAATATTGTTATGGAAATATACAATAATTATATGAGTAACTGTTCTTTCAACATCGGATATCGGCCAAGTCACTGTGACAGACAGCGGATCTAACGGATTTTCTAATGGAATGCCGAGGAAATCCGCAATTTTGCGGTTTATGCGCAAATATGTAAAATCCGCCCATACCAACGCTCTATAACTAAGCACATTGACCTCACAATCTTGAAAAATAACGGCTCGCTGAACTAAACCCGGTCGGTAATATTACTAAGAATCTCTTAACAAACCACATAGTTTATTACGAATATATTAAAATATGTACCGTATATGTATAACAGAATATTTCACATTTGCAATAAAGGCTCTTTGTATAATAGTTTACAATAAAATAAGATTACTCACCTCCAATCGGTTTCGTTCTTTTTGATAGAATGAAGTTGAATGAATGCGAAAAAGAGACAATAACATATTTGACATTTTAAGTGCTGCCATATTATTCCCGAGTTTGTAACTAAAACAATAAGTTTTATTGAATGTTAAAAATATATAATTCTGTTTGTGTAACTTACATATACTATTGATAATAATAAAGCTTTAATTAGTGCCATGTAGATGGAGATTTAGTTTACATTAAGTGTTTTTATATTATAGATAACTAAAAACAGACAGGCTTGAAGGAAATTACTTATGACTTGAATTTGGTAATATCGTTTTAGATGGTAACATTTTAAAACTGATTTAATCTAGTTTTAAGCAGATTTACAACTGAAAAAATATATAAACGTTATCATTTACGTGTCATATAAAGAAAATTCAAATAAAAAAGCTTTTATTTATGTTTATTTAACATACATTTATAAACACTTTGCTAAATAAAGTTTTTAATTAGACTTTAATTAAATGGACGCTAACATTTTTGAACGATTCGCTCCCTAGTGATGATCACTTAAGTTTTATTATAGACTCATGTTATATACAATACATATTTACTTTATGTAATTTATCTATAAAATACTAATTAATTCAAAAAATATAATATATTAAATGCATACATTTTTTATTTTGAAGGACATATTGTTAACTTGTAGATGAGCTCATTTGGGTGACTTGATATTTAATAAAACATCGATGTTTTTGACAGCCCTATTAAAAGACATTTAATAAATCCGTTGAAGACAGTACATCACTAGTGTTACTATTATTGGTATCCATCTATTTCAGTTTTGTTTAGTTTGTTAAATTCGAGGAGCACTGAATTGTGAAAATGGAAGTTACTACGGAACAAATACCAAAAGAAAATTCAGATAACTCATTACCGGCAAACAATGTTGAAGTGAGTATAAAATTTATAATTTACCTTGTTTTATAAATAGAAATAAAACAATATCAGGTGACGGTTTCTAAATTTCTTATTGTATCGCTAACATTTTCATTACTTAAATGGGACCTATATTCGTAGGTATATTTCTCCTTCTATCTTAAAAAGATAGTTTAATATATATGTGTATTACTTTCTAATTCTCTAATAGGTAAGTTAACCTGTTATGTGTTGGCGTTATGCCAAATTCGAAATGTTTACGATATTTTTGTTCAGAAGCACGTTTTATTCTTTTATGGTTAACAAAATTTGATGCCATTATTGATTTTATGTGATGAAGTATTGCTTAAAATATGCAACATACAGCAACAATATTGTTGCTATGGTTGTATTCATATCATGTATATATCTTAGTAGGTATAATGTTCATACCAAGTTAAATTATTCATAAATTGTAATTTAATACAGATAGATATTATCATAAAAATGTGTACACTGAAAGTGGCCTAGAGTAATTATTATTGTGATAAAATCAGATTTAATCATGAACTTTATTCATTTTTTAAAATATATTTATTTATACTGTTTGCTGGATTTTAGGAAAAGACACCCACTCCATTACCACAAGATCACTCAAAGAAATCTAAAAAGGATGACCGTTCCAAGAAGGATGACAAAAATGTCGAACAATTTATGAAATCATTAAACTCAGTACCAACACTTGACGAGAAATTATCTTTAGTGTGTAAAAAATATGTACAGACTGCCGATGATAATAAGAAAATGCAGTTTTATATAAAACAATCAGACAAGAGGTACGTTTTACTGGTGAAGGAAAAGGAACAACTTCAACATGAATTTAACAAAACAATATTAGTAAAGTCTAAACTTGAGAACTTGTGTAGAGAATTGCAAAAACAAAATAAGGCCATCAAGGTATGTATTTAAAATAGTTATGTAATTTGAATAGTTATGTAATTTTATGTAACTTGACTTAAACTATTTAAAAGATGTTTGGGAAAAAAAAGGAAAAAGTGTAAATCTACTAATATCTAAAATATTATTACAAAATATATATGCAATATAATAAAAGTCATATTCAATATGACCAAAATGCTTTAGTTTTAGTTTAGCGGGTCTTGTGACAGATAGGTCTCTTCTAACATGTTTCATTTTTTCCGGTCTCTTGCTGTTATAAGCCACAGGTTGCCTCCAATCTTTTTAAGATCATCAGCCCGTCTCTTGAGCTGCCTTCCACTCTTTCACTTGGTTGTACATTGCATCAATTATCCACATGATTTATATATCTACATCAAAGGGCTTTGTGTTGCAGTTTTTGTGATGCGGTGAGGTGTATCCCAATCGAGATAAGGATTATATATAAGAATTATTTTCATCTCTCTGCTCTAATAAGACCGAGTATAGTGTTGACTGCAATATCCCAATTAGACAATAAATTGTAAAACAATTTTTTAATGTTATATATACAATTTTTTATGTGTAACCTGAAAAATCATTTCTGAATTCACCAGTCCTGAGGGAATTTTTGGGTAATCCTCTCTGAGTTTTCCTGCATGCTCTTTGAGTAACTAAAAATTCAGCTTTCCACATCTGGTAAATTCAACTATGTATATTGTAATATTATAAATGAAATGTTGACGGTTATTGCCATAACCTATATAAATGAAATGAATATATATTTAAAAAATTTTCGTTTGCTCATTTTCTATATAAGAGGTGTAAATCCAACGTAAAATTTTAATATTTAAGGAAGAATCGCTACTCAAAATACGTGAAGAGGAGGAAAGGCGCAAAGAAACACAAGCAAAGTTCCAGAACACGCTGACAGAAATAACGTCACTCTTACAACAAAATAACGAGAAGAATGCTAAATTGAGAGACGACAATATTAGTATGACGGAAAAGTTTAAAAGTGTTGTACAGCAATACCAGTTGAGAGAGCAACAGGTAAAAAGCACTAAAATATCTTGTGATATTATTAAAATATAGTCAGGCCTTTATGGTCATGGATTTAAACCCCACAAGGGTTCAAGCTGCAAACTCGCAGTAATTTTTTTTTTTTCAAATAATTTTCATTTCCTCTGCTCAAAGTGTATGTGTAAGGGATAATGTTTTAATAAAAACATTTACTTAGATAGAGGCTATTGCAGCACAGTGGATAGAGGCTGACTTTTGACGTGGGTTCTATTTCCACTGAGGGTAATGAAAGGGGGTAAAATTAAAAAGTATATAGGTATATAATTATTCCCCTGAGAGGGAATCAAACACAAGACAAGCATAGTTGAGTTTTCCTATATAGTTTGCAATATCTTGAAATTACACGGAAATTCGAGATTGAATTTAATTAATAATCTGAACAGTGTACTAACTATGACAAAAATTACATTTAAGGTTGATAAAATGGCGAAACAAATGACCTTAGAATCACAGCTCTCCGATGCCAAACTCCAAAAAGCCTCATTAGAACACCAAGCGGAGAAGGAAAGGATAATGGCTGAAATGGAACAGTTAAAAGTTACCTTAGCTCAGTACAGGGCCAAGATTATGGAGCTCCAGGGTACAGAGACAGCGTTGAAAGGTCAGCTGGCAGTGTACACAGACAAATATGATGAATTCCAGAGCGCTTTAGTGAAGAGCAATCAAGTGTTTGGTGGCTTTAAGGAGCAGATGGAAAAGGTAGGTTTTTGCTTTACTACTTTAGTAAAGGATTTTTTTACTTGGCTTCACGCTTTTATCCCGCATAGCAGGGTATACAGAAAGTACTTAGTGTCAACACACTCCGTACTTCGCTTTCCACCTAATTAGAGTTAGTGCGTGTCGAGTGATGATAATTAACGCCGCACTTTGTTTTGTCTTTACCAGAGCGAGGAAGTGTAAATAATCACTTCCCCGAGTGGGGAACGAACCCACAACTGATCGCGTTTACCGTTAAATGCTGTCCCCCTGGCCTCGAATTTATATGCATTGTTATTTAAATTTAAATATGTTTTATTATTTTATTATATTGTATTTTGAATATAAAATATAAACATTTTGTTTTTAATTTTTTTTATTAGAAAATTAATATTATTGTTTATATAAGTTTCATTGTGGTAGGATTCTTATTTCTTAATAAGTCAAATTAATCGCCCTAAAAACTAATCCCTTTAACCAATTAACGTTCTTGTTGAGCTTCATTGTGTTCTTCACATGGTTCGGTTTGAACAATTTGTATTTGAAATAACTAAAATGTTGGCATATTTTATGTTATTTAGATCTTATTATATTGGAGGCATTTTCTGAAGTTTGGAAAGACAAATTAATGTTAAAACATAATTTCTTCTTAGCTTTCTACTCCTTAAATATTTATATATAAAAATAACATACTTACCCACTTACTATCAACAAGTTTCTTATTGTTACTAGTGTTTAGTCTAATCCTGACTGACCTTAAATTAGGTAACTTTAAATATTGTTTTTCATGTAAGTGACTGTATTGTGTCTTTTTTTTTGAGAAAATGTCTATAAACCTAAATATACATTAAATTATTTGTAAAAAAAAGAAGATCTACCCTTTATCTCGTATGGCAGGATAGTCAGAGAGAACCCAGTGTCAACACACTCCGTTTCGTTCATATGATAGAGTTTGGTTGGTAGTGGTTTGTAGTAGCGTCAGAAAAAAAAATTAGGGCAACAAGAAAACGGCCACATCTTGATGTATGAACAATAACTTTTGCTATCCCTAATAGAACATTAGTGTGATTGTAGTATTTTATTTCAATTATAGTAAAATAGAAAAAAAATATAAAATTCACACCTTTATTTTTTTTAATACTAAAATAATTACCACAAACCTTGAAATCGATCAATATATATTTATAGACGTTTCTAGCGAAACAATTGTTGATTGTAGCAAAAATGAATAGTTATTAACTATTTAATTAAAAAACCTTATTTAGTAGGGATTTCGATCAAATGCTTCCGATGTAAGGAAATATTATATTACAAACACAGAAAGCGATCAATATACACTTGTGGACTTTTGTAAGGACTTTTGAAAGTAAGTAAATTAGTATTATGGAAGAATTTAAACTTGCCGCAGATGTCAAAGAAGATTCAAAAGTTAGAAAAGGAGTCCCTCTCGTGGAAGAAGAGATGGGAGACGTCCCAGAGCGCGCTGCTGGAGATGTGCGGCGAGCGCCAGGCCGGCGACGAGCGCGCCGCCGCCGCCGCGCGCCGCCTCGCGCACATGCAGGGCCTGTGCCGCACGCTGCAGGTCGCCGCACACACTCATCACTCGAATACACATATATCTTGTTTTTTAATCGATGTTATACATTATATAGTTTATTTCCCATATTGGAGATCGAATCCACAACCATAGCGTATATCAGTCGGACGTCGTCACCCTGCACCACAGTGACCTCAGCATTTTTTTATATTTTTAGCTTCACGCTTTTATCCCGCGTAGCAGGGTATACAGAAACTACCTAATTTCAAGACACTCCATGCTTCGCCTTCCACCGAATTCGAGACATTGCCTGTTAAGTGGTGGAACTCAACACCGCACTTTGTCTTACCAGCGCAAGGAATTGAAATATAACCACAAGCCCTAGCAGGGACCGAACCCGAAACCAATTACGTTAACAGTCTCTCTTCTAACTTATAGACCGGCTTCTCGTCCAACTTATAAAGAAAATAAAATATAGTATCTTTTCATTCCCAGGCTGAACGCACTGTGTTAATAAACACTCTGAAGGAGCACAACATCGAGAGGCCGCCCCTCCCCACGCCGCCGCCCTCCCCCGCGCTGCCCCCCGCCCCCGCGCCCGCGCCCGCCCCCGCCAACAACGCCAAGGTAAGGGAACACATATTACATTGCTACTAAATGAAATAAATATTATATTGATTTTGAGAACACAAATACAATAAAGTTTAAAAGATTAGTATGTTATTGAGAAGCAGCTTCACGCTTCATCTCGCACAGCAGGATAGTCAGAGTGACCTGGTGTCAAAACCATGATGACGGCTTTCCGCCAGAAATTGAAATTTCCGCCAAATATAATTAAATTATCAATAAATTATGTGCGTAAAAAGAAGTTTATATCTTATTTTTTAAGAAATTATTTTATACCGAATTTCTAAAAAAAAGTTCTATTTTCTTCATCTCGCACAGCAGGATTTCTAAAAAAAGTTCTATTTTCTTCATCTCGCACAGCAGGATAGTCAGAGTGACCTGGTGTCAAAACCATGATGACGGCTTTCCGCCAGAAATTGAAATTTCCGCCAAATATAATTAAATTATCAATAAATTATGTGCGTAAAAAGAAGTTTATATCTTATTTTTTAAGAAATTATTTTATACCGAATTTTTAAAAAAAGTTCTATTTTCTTTGTAAAGAAAGAAAATACTCAACATATAATATCTCGATTTCGGCCAAAGAGCATTCCATAGAGTATCTTACAGTAGATTGTCTCTGACTACCCTGCGGTAGTTACTTTTTTGAAGGATAAGGCGTGAAGCTAAACATGAAGAAATAAATAAATTAATCAATTAAATATAAATAAATACATTATAAGGAAAAACCTAAATAAACTGAATATTCTCGAAACTTGAATTTTGTTACACATCACCTGCACATTCATTTATATTTTAAAAGTTGTCGTCCTTTTTCAAACAGAAATGTTACGGTAGTAAAATTTTTAAAAGCGTCACGCTTTTATCCCGCATAGCAGGGTAGACAGAAAGTACCTAGTGTCAAGACACTCCGTACTTTGCTTTCCACCGAATTCGAGACATTGCGTGTTGAGTGGTGGAACTCAACGCCGCACTTTGTCCTATATAAATATAATCACTCCCTCGAGTGAGGATCGAACCCACAACCGATCGCGTTTACAGTCAGACGCTGTCCAACTGCGCCACGACCGGCCTCAATTTACTTAATTATGGTTTTTAAATGTATTACATAATAATTTTTATTTCACACCAGGTCGACGCAATGGCGGCCAACTGTGTTCAACTGAGACAAAGTCTCGCACACCTCCAAAGTCAATTAAACGTGCTAACAAACAAAAAGGAGGAATCACCCAAACCGGAGAAACAGAAGAAGAAATCCAAGAAGAATAAGAGCGAAAAGCAGAAAGCTGAGAAAGAGAACAACAACAACAAAGATAGCTCAGAGGACAATCAGTCGAATGTGGATGAAGTTAAAGTGAATGAAACGGAGAGTCCCGAGGAGAAGGTCGACACAAACACTATGGACACTCTAATACAAGCGATCAACATGGCGAATATCAACCTGTGTGATCTAGAAATTGTTAATGACCAACAAAATGACATAGTGACTGACCAGGCGCTGTTAGTTGAGGAGGTTCTCGAACCCGAGGAACCTACAGTGAAACTAAATGCACCCAAACTTGAACCCGTTGATTCTAGAGTTGAATCTGATTATAATGAATCAGTTTTTGATAAGGCAGTATTAAATGAATCACCCGTTGAGCCGGTTGATTCTAAAGATTCTAAGTGTAATTTAGATGCTGTGTCTGATAAAGTTGAACCTTAATTGTAACGGTTGTACATATGAAACTATTGCAGGGTTTGTTTGAATCGTAACGGTTTTTTTTAATCTGACATAACTTTTTTTTTCTTTTTTTTGTGATTTATCCTAAGCTCTAATAGTAGTTTACTATATTTGCATTCTTGTCTTATCGAAATACATCCTGTATTTTAAAATATTAATGAGTTTAACGAATTTATTGGTATTTTTTTTAATAATTATTAGTTCATTTATATTAAAATTTCATTCATACTTTTTGTACAATATTTAAAACTAAATATTTATTTTTTATTATATACAATCTGTCATAATGTAGCATTTTTTTAAATGACACTCTGCTCTATTTATTTGAAATTTATTACAATTCTTTAAATATATATATATCTATTTATATGTTATAAATGCAAAATATCCAAAATTAGAATTTTCATTAAATATTTTTTTTTCCTATTTGTTTTTTTTTTTATTTTTAATATATATATCAATGCAAAGGCCTAAATTAATTAATCTCTATCCCCATACAAAATAAGATATGGTGCTAATATTTAACGTTATGATTCAAACGGATTCGAAGCTACACTTTTCTACGTTATTTTTTTATTATGAAATAATCATTGAGAAGTTTACACCAGCTGTGTTTGAAAGTGTTTTCTTTTAGAGTGACTGTTTGTTTGTTTGTTTTTTTTTATTCAAGTGCCTGTAAGTAATTAAGTCTAGTCAAAAGTGACTTTTTTTAATTGTATTTTTTTAATTGACCATAATGTGCAGAATTTTATTATTAAATTATTTTATAATATTAATTGGAATTTTATATATATATTTTTAATTTCATGCTTTTATTCCGTATAGGCAGGGTAGATAGTAAGTAACTAATATCAAAACACTCCGAATACCGCTTTCCGCTAAGTTGACGCTTTGTTTAACCAGAGCGGTTAAATGAACATAATTTAATTAAAATCATTTTCCCCGAGTGGGAATCGAACCCACAACCGATTGCGTTTACAGTCAGACGCTTTGTCACTGCGCCATAACCGGCTTCAAATTTTATAATTTTAAATGGTATATAGGAGTACTGGAGTACTTTATCTTTTTTTTAATTTACGTTTTGTATAGCAGATAAAGCAGAGAGAAATTAATGTTAGGATATTCCTCTCTAATTTTGGATCGGGGGTATCGAAGTTACACCCATGCGTGTTTATTTGATACTAACCACTGCGCCACTATGTTGTTACTGGTAACACTTTTATTATTGTTTTTTTTTTTATAACAATAATACTGTTATGTGCTAATTATTTCTTTTTCTTTATACAGGTGTTTATTTTAATTAAATAAGTTTTTTAATTCTCTTCATTCAATATATTTTATTTGTTTCTTGCTTTTCAGTCTCTTAAGATGCTTTAATAACGATTTCAACATGCTTTCTTTGCTTCTATTGTTTTTGTTAATAATAAATAAGCAGCCATTTTGAATTTTTTAATTCTGTTTTTTTTGTTACATATTTATGTATTTTTGTACCTTGAGAGGCTTTTTTGCTTGATTTTTTGGATATGTTTTTTTATTCATACAATAATTAAAGCAATCCTAATACTTAATGCCGTTTATATTAAATATATAAGTTGATTTGTTAGTTTAGTTTTCTGGTATATGTGTACAATATGGTCATGATGGATATTCATGTATATTTGTAATGTTTTGACAATAAAATATAATATTTAATTTTGCACATTATGGGTTTCTCATGAGTTTTGTAATAGATAAAATTGACCAATTTCAATTTGTCTGATTAATAAATAATTTTTTTTTTAAATATTTATTGTTTTATTTTATATTGATATTGATTTTTACTAGGTTTTTATGTACAAATGACACCATTGATTTTATTCATACCATGTGATTTTATTCGTCCACATACAATGTCATGGTCCACATGTGATTTCACCCTTCCACACATGACACCATGGTCCACTTGTGATCATACTCGTCCACATATGACATCATGGATCTTTTCCTATATAATAAGATCTTTTCCTAGTATATATTTGGTATATTTCATATATCATATTTATAATTTAAAAATGAATAGTAGTTATAACTTGTATGGAATAACTGAACTAAATAATTGTGTAAATTACAATAGTTTCTAAATCTGTTAACTATTTATATAAATATTCGATCAATAGTAAAAAAATATTCTAACTATTACAAATATTGGATTGCATCCTCTTGATATTATAATTATAACAGCAGCAATATCTGTAGAAACTAGTTTACTTATTTAACATTCCCAGATATAAAATGCAAATGAATCTTCGTGAAAACAGAAAAGGTGGTGGTATAGTATATGAACACGGTTGTGGGTTCGATCCCCACTTGGGGGAGTGAATATATTCAAATTATTTTTACTTTCTCACTCCGGTAAAGACAAAGTTCCGCCACTCAACACGCAATGTCTCGACTTCGGTGCAAAGCGAAGTACGGAGTGTCTTGACACTAGGTACTTTCTGTCTACCCTGCTATGCGGGATAAAAGCGTTAAGCTATAAAAAATAAATTAAAACGCCATCTTAAACGCTATCGCTTATAAATACGAGTGTTGAAACCTACCCCGATGAAGCTGGTTGTGTTAGACCCGTGTATAAAAAAGGGAAACAAGATGACCTCAACAATTATAAGCCGATGACATTAACTTCGGTATTAAATAAAATTATCGAAAAATTTGTCTGTAATCAAATTCATTCATTTTATGAAAAAAATAATATATTAAATGATACACAGTATGGGTTTCGGGCAGGCAAATATACTACAATGTTATTGTGAACGTCCAAGGTTCAAATAAATTCATGGTTAGATAAGAAATTACACGTCCTGGCGTTGTTTTTTGGTTTTCTCGCGCATTTGATACTCGTACGTGGGCCACTGTTGGAATGGTGTAAAATTTACCTCAAAGACAGAAGCTACTGCTTGAGAGTAGACGATAGCATTAGTGCAACCTTCATGCGGTGACAGAAGGCACGGACCAAGGCTCAGTATTAAGGACTTCATAGCCTTTATGAACAAAAAGAATAAAATATTTAGATATTGTACAATTTACCAATACGCTGACGACACTTGTATGCTTGTAGCGGCGAAGGATGTCAATGAAGGAATGATTTTACTTCAGGAAGATTTCGATATGTTGAATAAGTGGTGTCATGATAGTAGTCTTGTATTAAATCCGCTCAAAACGAAAAAAGACTAAATGCAAATTATTGTTAAAAGAAAAGTGCACATATGACATCATGTTCCACATGTAATTTCACCCTTCCACATATGCAAACATGGTCCACATGTGATTTTATTCGTCCACATATGACATCTTGGTCCACATGTGATTTCATCCTTCCACACATGCCACCTTGGTGCACACGTGATTTTACTCGTCTGCATGTGACATCATGGTCCACATATGATCTCATCCTTCCACACATGACACCATGGTCCGTCCGCACGTGATTTTACTCGTCCATATAACGTCATGGTCCACATGTGATTTCACCCTTCCACACATGACACCTTGGTACACATGTGATTTTTCTCGTCCACACATGTCACCTTGGTCCACACGTGATTTTACTCGTTCACATGTGACATCATGGTTCATATATGATTTCACCCTTCCACATTTGACACCATGGTCCACATGTGATTTTACTTGTCCACAAATGATATCTTGGTCCACATGTGATTTCATCCTTCCACACATGCCACCTTGGTGCACACGTGATTCACTCGTCTGCATGTGACATCATGATCCACATATGATTTCATCCTTCCACACATGACACCATTGACCATCCACATGTGATTTTACTCGTCCACATATGACGTCATGGTCCACATGTGATTTCACCCTTCCACACATGACACCATGGTCCACATGTGATTTTTCTCGTCCACACATGCCACTTTGGTCCTCACATGATTTTACCCGTTCACATGTGACATCATGGTTCATATATGATTTCACCCTTCCATATTTGACACCATGGTCCACATGTGATTTCACCCTTCCACATATGCCACCATGGTCCACATGTGATTTTACTTGTCCACATATGACATCTTGGTCCACATATGACATCTTGGTCCACATGTGATTTCATCCTTCCACACATGCCACCTTGGTGCACACGTGATTTACTCGTCTGCATGTGACATCATGATCCACATATGATTTCATCCTTCCACACATGACACCATTGACCATCCATATGTGATTTTACTCGTCCACATATGACGTCATGGTCCACATGTGATTTCACCCTTCCACACATGACACCATGGTCCACATGTGATTTTACTCGTTCACATGTGACATTATGGTTCATATATGTTTTCACCCTTCCACATATGCCACCATGATCCACATGTGGTTGTACTCGTCCATATATGACATTTTGATCCACATGTGATTTCACCCATCCACACATGCCACCTTGGTCCACACGTGATTTTACTCGTCCACATGTGACATCGTGGTCCACATATGATTTCACCCTCCCACATTTGCCACCATGGTCCACATGTGATTTTATTCGTCCACATATGGTATCACGGTCCACATGTGGATTCACCCCTTCACACAGGACACCATGATGTCCATATGAATTTACTTGTCCACATATGGCACCATGGTCCACATATGATTTTACTTATCTACATATAATGCCATCGCTATACCCCACATCTGATCGTAGCGCCGCGGAACTTTTTTTTTATAGGACAGGCAAGGCAAACTAGCGTGCGGGTCACGTGATGGTAAGTGAATACCGTCGCCCAGGGCCCTGCGTCACCAGAGGAGCTACAGGAGCGTTGCCGGCCTTTAAGGTGGGAATAAGCGTGGTTTTTGAAGGTGTTTATGTCGTAACGACCTGGAAATACTATCACAGGTACGTTATTCCACAGCTGTGTGGCACGCGGAGGAAATTCCTACAAAACCGCACAGTAGTAGAATGGCACGTATCCACATAGTAGCCATATGGATAATATGGTAGTACTGTGCGGTTGGAAAATTCAGCGGCAGGAACCATGTCAAACAGTTCTCCAGAACACTCCCCGTGATATATGCGATAGAGAACGCATAACGATGAAACGTGAAGTACCATCTCGCTCTGCCGATGACACCGAGTTTTTTCGAGGCTAACTTGGCCTTGCTTTCCAGATGATCGCGATACTGGCAATCGCTCCAAACGCTCAGGCCCAATATACCGATATTAGGCGCGGCTTTAGTTTTCGAGAACACCTCCCCTCTCGAAAACTAGTGATACGATAAATGGGGTCTTTTTCGTGGTTAACGCGCAAACTAGTGTCTTCAGGGGGTTGAACTGAACCAGGTTCCTTTCACCCCAGGAAGAGGCATTCTCAAGGGATGTGCTGTCGTCTGCACAATAATGAATGCTAGGATCCTCTAACAAATCATTGATATGCAGAAGGAACAGTGTTAGGGACAGCACACAGCCCTAGGAGACGCCAGCGTTCACGGGCATTAATTGAGAGCAAAAACCATCGATAGCGACCTTTATGCTACGCACAATGAGATCGAAGGCCTTTGCCGTGTCACGACTAACTGCCAAGCCCTCTCGCTTGCTTTCAATAGCAGCAGCGGTGGGTTAAGTATACTAAAAGATCACCTGCTGACAGACCATGGCGGAAGCCATATTGACGTTCGCTGAGCAACCGTTGATCTTCCAGATACACCAAGATCTGGCTGTTTATTATGCTCTCCATTACTTTGTAGAGCAGGGAAATGATAGCGATAGGCCTGTAGTTAGTCGGATCGGAACCATCACCTTTTTTCGGGATTGGGTGGATTAGGATATTCTTCCATGAATCAGGGACTACGCCGAGTGAATAAGAAAGTCGAAATAAACGCGTTAGCACCGGTGACAACTCAGGAGCACACACACGGAGCACTAAGGGAGAAATGTCATCCGGCCCACTCGACTTGTGGATGTCCAGAGAAAAAAGAGCTCGCCGAACAGCTTTTTGACTGAACTTAATGTCGGGCATCGAGCTTTGGCACCACGGAATGGTCGGCGGCATGGTTCGTCTGTCATCCAAAGTCGAGTTTGAGGCGAACAGAGCGCCCAGGAGATCGGCTTTCTCTTTCGCTGTGTGGACAAGGGTGTCATTCTCGGTGCGCAACGACGGAAGCTAAGACTGGCTGAAATTGCCAAGTGCAGCCTTCGAGAGGGCTCAGAACTAATGTGTTCTGGACGGGTACCTCTCAAGCTTCTCGCCGATTTTAGCGATATGCTCGGACTTTGCATTAGCAATTTGCCTCTTAAAGTACCTTTAGAATGTAGTTGCACGGTTATACATTCTCGTTAAGGCTTTCACCTTTAGATCCTTCGAGATTTGTGCTTCAGCCCAAATTTGGTATGCTTCGCGCTTGATGGCAACTTGTTTGCAAGACGTAGCAGGGCCGTGACTTGCCTCCGATTGGCACCACAGAGCTAAGGACGTAAAGTTCCATATCTTGTAGAATCGAGTCAGCAACAGCAGCGGCACAGTCACTCGGATCATCAAAAGAAAAGCAAACCGGCCCCCAGTGTTCCTGATGAGTAAAAGCATCCCATCCCAATCCGCTGACTTGTGGTGCTAAACGCGACGAGTTGCGGGTGATCTGCAACTACCATGTTTAATAGGCATTATACATATATCAGGCAGTGGTCAGAAGATCAAAAAGGGGCAACGACCTTAACCTGATACTGTTCTGGATGTGAAGTCAGCAGAAGATCCAGTAAGGAGGCATTGTGTCTATCCACATCTGGGACACGCATAGGCGAATTAACCAATTGGGATAGTCCATTTGCCATAGCAAAGTCAAACGCAGCCCGCCTTGCGTAGTCGGTAGTGCGTAATGTAAGCCAATCGGCATGGTGTGCATTGATATCGTCAAGTATCACCACCTCGGCAGAGGTTCCATTACTCTCAGGGAAAAGATATAATAGCTGTTTCTATTTTAGGTTTTAACTTAAATCACAAACATTTCTATTTTTTTATATCAAATTTAAATTTAAGCTAAATATTTATTACATAGTAGCGGACCACTCGCGGCTTCGCTGTCGTGTCTATATCTATTTTGTTATTGGACCCGCCTCTCATCTCTCATCCGCCGTTCTCCCATACATCAAAGATATATTTTTAATTATTCTCTTTATAATTTAATTTTCTTCATTTATTAATACCCATTGTGACACATGAATGTCACAATGGGTATTAATAAAAAGTCTAAAAGATCTAAGCACACCAACAACAGACCCGACTTCATTTTATACTATGAAATGATAATGTGAGGTAATGTGAAAGGGTCCAACAGTTAACAACAGTTAAATAAAACCGTTACTATATAATGCACATTGCAAGATTAATATTACATTACACGATACACAGACTATGTTAGTATAACTTGAAATACGTGCAGCCTAATGACATATAATGATACCCATAACATACATTATTGACCGTCAAAATATTAAATTAACTGAAATTATAAATTAAAATTAGTTTTATGTGGGACCGGACCCCACAAACAATACGTGTTTAAAGACAGATGCTATGCCACGACGGCCTTAACGAAATTATCCAATATGATGCACCAAGCTTTAAGCTATTGCCATGCAAAAATCTATACCTATCTATTCTCTAGTTATCGGTATAAAATAAATTTGAGAATTTCAATTTAATCTTTATACGAAAATCACTACAAATATTAAGATAAAAACTATCCTATATTAGATTATAAGATATTTACCACCATATCAAAATTAGTTTAATTCTGTCCAGTCGTGTTTGCGTGATTGATACACAAACGACAATAAACGACATACAGACAGACAGACAAAAATTCTATCGAATGGTTTTTTTAGCTTCTATTAGCTATGTATTAACGTATAAAATTTAAATTTTGTTATATATATAGAGGCGTATATTTTATGTATTTAAATTTTTTTTTATACAAAAATGTATATAAAAATATGATAGTGTTATATTTCTTACTATTTTAATGGGATTTTCTGCATTTCTCTACACAAAATTTAACAATGATATATCAATCTCCCCCGTCCGCATACTTTATCGCAAGGAAAAAATGGGAATTATTGTTTCAATTATAACCAGTCTATAGTCGTATGTACTACAGCAAGGAAATGATAATAACTTATATAATATTATCTGTTGCGGCCTTGACTTCCCCCACTTAACATGCAATGTCTTGAATTTGGCGGGGAGTAACGAGTGTCCTGATACTATACTTCCTGTCTTCCTTTCCTTCCTGCCATGAGGGTAGATAAAATCCCATAGCTATTTAAATTTACATTCATACGTTCAATCAATACGAAGAGCGCCTGGAGGGTGTCCAAGATTCAGGGGTTTGAATTCCGCTGCGCTCATTTTGTCTTCTGGTAAGATTAAGCGTGTCGTTGAGTTCCGCTACTCAATATGCAATAGAGTACAGACAGTAACAGAAAGCGGGGTACAGTGGCAACCCTGCTATGCGGATAAAAACGTGAAGCTATAAAAAAATTCAAAGAGATCTTTATATGTTTATTACGTTTATACACTAAATAATACCAAAGTTCCGAGGTTCGCAGGTTCGAATTCTGCTGTGTTCAAATTTCTACACGTTTATTAAAAATATTTTTTTATACTTTAAAAATAGTAAAATATATTTATATATAGATTTACATCAATTCTCATACGTTCTACCTATAATATATGTTATAACAATATGATATAAAACAGAGTAGAACAATAAATGAAAGCCGTTACATTATTATATAAGCACTGTGTCATTTTATTATATAAATATTATTATAAGTATATTATAAATAAAAGTTAGGAAGAAACTGCGTAATGGCACACGTAACTGATGTATGTCAAAGAAATATACATATATGTATATATATATATATATATATATATATATATATATATATATTTTTTTTTTTTTTGAAAAACTTATAAAAATTTTGAATGCAGCGGGATTCGAACCCGCGCCTCTTGGATACCGTCCGGTATTCGAATCCCGCTGCGTTCAAATTTTTATAACTTTTTTCAAAGATATTTTCTAAATCCTTAGTGTGGAATAACACTTTAAAATATATATATATATATATATATATATATATATATATATATATATATATATATACATCTCGTCACGCAGCAAGCGAGTCTACTTCTTCTAGTGAGTCTTGACTCTAGGTTGTCCCTGACTATGCTATTCGGGATAAACGTCAACATGCTTTTTTAAAATTATATACAACAATTTATATATTTGATTCCCACTCAGGAACATTCTCCGCTCAGATAACCGCGGCGTTGGATACTGCCACTTAACGCGTATTATCTATAAATCAGGTACAAAAAAATGGAGATACCATGACTCTAAAATCCTCGGTAAACCTGCGATATAAAGCGTGAAATTGAATATATGAAATGAATAAATTTCACGCTGTGTTACAGATTCAAATTTATGAGGCACGGTCGTGGCGCTTCGTGACTGTAAACGCAATCGGTTGTGGGTTCGATTCCCACTCGGGGAAGTGATTATATTTAAATTATTCTCACTTCCTCGCTCTGGTAAGACAAATCGCGGCGTTGATTCCACCACTCAACAAACAATGTCTTGAATGTGTGAAAAGCGGAATACGGAGTGTCTTGACACTTAGTACCTTGTGTCTACCCTGCTATGCGGAATAAAAGGGTTCTTTTACTCCATAAATTTATTTGTACTTTTATTGTCTTCCTATTTTCCATTTTATATATAATCTTTATTTTGGATGAGTTTAAAAAAATGCCGGTAACTTCAACCAATTTCAAAAAAGGAGGTTATAAGTTCGTAAGTAAATTCGTACAGTTCCTAAGTAACATTGCTAGAAATAAAAATTGTCATAAATTTCTTAAAAATTAAACGTCGTCGAAATTGAAATAATCCCTTTTTAAATTGATTTAAATACATTTCAACTTAAGGTATAGTGTAAATTTTATTAAAATTGGTCCAGTAGTTTTAGAGATATATTTAAATTACTAATTACGTAAATTCCATACTTAAGATTAAAAAAAACCATTTTTGAAAACGTTTTTTCAAAAATGGTTTTTTGATGCCAAGTGTGGAATAACACTTTAAAAAGAGTAAACTATTAAAATAAAATAGCAATCTCTCTTGTTAAACGATTATTTCTTAATAATCTTTAAGCAGCAGAAATTAATGTAAAAATCTCTTTACAGAGATGCAAACAACGTAAATAAGTTGTAACAGACGTATAAGAATTTCAACGCAGCTGGTAGTAGAACGCATGGCTTAGCGGTCAGAGCGCTTGGACGGTTTCCAAGAGGAGCGGGTTCGAATACCGCTGCGTTCAAATTCTTAGACGTTTTTCGGAAACAACGGCTTAATTTCTAATAAATTATTATTAATAAAAAGCATTGAATTGGTAAAAAATTTCACCGTCGACTTCACCTCCGTGATTAAAAATACTATAAAATTCAATAAATAGACAAATAAGGTTAACAAGTTGTTACCAAATCGTTAACTATAGTTATATGGAAAATATTTACATTAACGTTAGCTAGGGCGGGGCGGCCATAATATTTTTATTATTAAGTTAGCAACGGTATAGTAGCGCAGTTATTTTTATTTACCTGAACGAGTTGGTAGTCAGTTCGAATTCTACTCTGGCAAAAATTCATTAATATCAATTCTCTCTTGTTGTTTCCGGTTTGGTCAGACGATATACAGTGTCGAGTCCTGTAAATGATGGAGTGGCTTAGCTCTCCATTGGCTCTTTTTACCCTTGTTAGTAACCTTTAACCTGATGTGTTTATTTTTAAAATTTACTATTTTTAAAGTGTTATTCCACATTTAGGATTAGAAATTTTTTTTGAAAAAACGTATATAAGTTTTTTTTTTGACTGAATTGAACGCACGGCTTAGCGGTCAGAGCGCTTGGACGATATCCAAGAGGCGCGGGTTCGAATCCCACTGCGTTAAAATTTTTATATATGTTTTTTCAAAAATATGTTTATTTTTTTTACTCCGCATAGCAGCGTAACCAGGTAAGACTTGAGAGTCAAGACACACTTTCTACACTTTACCCTGAATTCGAGAATTTGCGTATTAAGTGGCGGACTTCAACGCTGCGCCTTGTCTTACCAGAGCGAGGAAATGGAAATTACTTTAAATATGATCATTCCTCCGAGTTGGAATAGAACTCACAATCAATGACGTATACCGTTAGACGCTTCACACTGCGCCACGACCGGCCTCTTACGCCGGAATACACACATAAATAATTAAAACATTTTCATTTAAAATGTTTAAAAATCTAATTAAAATTGAACTAATTCTTTAAAGACACGACACAAAATAGAGGTTTACGAAAAAACTATACAATTACTAAATAGTCTAAGCGATATTATGAAGACACCGTGAGAACCCGGCTTTACCATTATATATACGTTACAATATTTTACAATATAACCTTATATAATACTTCATAATAATTAATTGCACACTATTAAGCCACGACTGTTCGTTTACTTCAAATGTATCTACTGGTTTACAAATTATATACAGGGTGTTTAAGTTGTTGTAACAGTTTAAAGAGAGGGCTACGGTTTTAGTACTTCTAGATTTTTAAATAACAGTACAGTTGTTAGTTGAAATACCGCTTACATATAAGTTTTATAGAACAAGTATTTAAAATACTTGTTAAATAATTGAATATATATATAATTTTTTTCAAAATAAGTATCAAATAATTAAATATATATGTTGTTAATACCTGATAATTGAGTAGAATGAGTCTTTATCGTATTGTTTTAACATTTTTTTTGCTTCACGCTTTTATCCCATATAGAAAGGTAGACAGGAAGTACCTAGTGTCAAGACACTCCGTGCTCGTTTCAAGACATTGCATGTTGATTGGCGGATCTCAACGACGCGTTGTCTTACCAGAGCGAGGAAATGATGAGAAGGCCGGTCGTGGTGCAGTAAGATAGCGTCAGGCTCGCTCCCCATTCGAGGAAATGATTATAATTACAAATATGCATTTGAATGCAGTAAGCATAATAAGTTCTTTGAGTTTCACGATGTTTATAATTAAACAAAAAACTATTTTAAACGGATCAATCGCGTATATTTTGGTATACGAAATTACATTTTTGCTGGAAGACTAAGGTGACATTCGTCTGTTGATTGACACAATAATTATGTCAATCTACCGGCATATGTTTCTTAATTATATAGCATACTGGATTCTTACAGACTGTATTTTCAAATACCTAAATACACCAGATTAATTCGTTTAAAATCATTTGATTTTATTTAAAATAATATAGATATATAGATTTTGAGCAGTTTTCATTGATATATATATATATATAAAATACTTTCTAGCTTTCCAGCTGCCATTTCCCAAACGAATGCCGTACTGGAATCGTATTCACGTCTAAACAAACAAACACGCAACATGTCATTCAAACAACAATCCTTATATTAGCGAGTAATTTAAAACGTAATAATTACAGAGCTGGAGCTGAGCTCGCCCACACGGTGAAACTGTTCGAGGCGTGTCGGACAATGCATCGGAATATCCGACGCAATCGCATCAAAATGGGTTTATTAGACACCATTGTGAGCGTTTAGCAACACTATCATTATTTTTAATGGTTACGATTAAAATAGTTTACAATAGTTTTTAACTTGATGTACCTTGATTTGATTTTTTTGCGCAGTTACATTTCATCGCAATGGACGTCTCCATCCGGGAAGGACGTTCTGTTGTTATGTTTTATATAACATAAAGTATACTATTTATTTTCACATCCTCGCTCTGGTAAGACAAAGTGCGGCGTTGAGATCCATCACTTTAGACTTAATGTTTCGAATTCGGCGGAAAGCGAAGTACGGAGTGTCTAGACACTAGGTACTTTCTGTCTACTCTGCTAATCATATTGTATGTACTATATAAATCACATATATGGGTTATAGGTTCAAATCCTAGTCGAAGGAATGAATATATTTAAAATTATTATTATTTCTACGCTCTGGTAAAACAAAGTGCGGCATTAAGTTCTGCCATTCAACAAGCAATGTCTCGAGTTCCGCGGCAAGCATAGAACAGAGTGTCTTGACATTAGAGTGAAAAATGCGAAATTCCACACATCACACTTTGTCTTAAAATTATTATAAACGTTTCTGTAATCAAGGAATGAATCTACTACCGACGCCCTCAACATTTACAAGTATAATCCGACTGCACATGTATGACGTTAAATAGCTTGGATGATATAATTATTGAACTATTAATTGATCTATAAAAACCGTAATCACTTGAACGTTCTCTACATTTATCATTTGATTAAATCGTAATTGATATGAGAAATTGGTAACATTTCAAGTTGTATAGTCTTTGATACTTTCTTTTTTTTTTAATTTTTTAGCTTCACGCATTTCATCCCGCATAGTAAGGTAGACGGAAAGTACATAATGTCAAGACACTCCGTACATCGTTTTCCACCGAATTCGAGACATTGCGTGTTGTGTGGTGGAACTTAACGCCGCACTTTCTCTTACCAGAGCGAGGAAGTGAAACAATTTAAGTATATTTTTTTTTATTCCTCTTTTTATTTTGCAATCTCTCGCCATTATGGGACATTAAGGTAAGATGCATATTCTATATTGACAAGTATACATACCTTACTTATATCGGCCATAGGACTTACGGAAACAACCATTATATACTCAATTATATATTTAAGGCTTTACCGTGATATAGATAACGTGTAATATATTTCCAGTATAATTTAAAAAACCACATTTCGTTCCTTGTTTTCGTAAGTACCTCATATGATTCAAAACATATAGAAATTATATAGTAAAAAATAATTAGCACGATCATTGTAATGTCGACATAAAGCTTTCCTATATATATTTTCAAACAAAATTTTAAATGACCACCAATTAATTTTGATAAGTTTACAATGAGATTGACGTGTGGCTTCAGTTATTGAATAAAAAAATATTTACCTTTATTCGAAACTTAATTTAATTTAATTGATATTTCTGAGTTTAGATTATTATATGGTGTAAAAACTTCAAAGAACTTGGATTTTTGCGGTTTTGACACATTTCAAATGATACTATTTTAAACGGATAAATCACGTATATGATATTCGAAAATATATTTTTGAAATCTTGACGTTTCAAACACTGTTAGATTTTTTTTGGTAATTTTTTTCCCAGTTACAGACTTTAACCTGAGCAGCAGGGATTTCAGAGAGAACCTAGTGTCAAGACACTCAATTCTCTGCTTCACTCCAAATTGAGTAGTTGTGTTTAAAGTGGCGAAATCAACGCATCTTGTCAACTTGTCTATAAAGCGCGAAGAGAGGAGAATAATTATTAAATAACAGTTTCTTCAGTGGGAATCGAACCCACAACCAATTGCGTCTATAGTCAGAGCTGTCACATTGTGCAATGATAAACGCATATATATATAAATACATATATATACAAATACATATATATATATATATATATATATATATATATATATATATATATATATAAAAAAATTCTAGTACATTTGATATAGATAAGAAAAGAAATCGTTGTTTCAAAAGACCTTTAACCCTCGCAACCGACGCACGCCTCAGGCGTATCGATGTCGTGTCCGTATTGTTCACAAATCATCTCCGATGTGGAGCAGGAACACCATTAGCTTATTTTACATTATGTTATGTTATATAAAATGTATTTCAAATCACTACGTTCTTTTATGTTTATCTTTTAGGTATTTTTCACACGAGCACCAGTAATATTATTTTTCAGGCTGTACTATACTTTTTAATTTAATTTGAATATAATCACTCCCCCGAGTGGGGATCGAACCCACAAGCCATCGTGTTTACAATCGGACGCTATCACACTGCACCACGACCGGCCTCAACTCAAATATACTTTGCAATTTTTCTATATCTAAAGCTCATGAAAAAAAAGCTAATTTTAATGTTTTAAAATATTATTTTGAATAAAATCTAGTGATGCGACATCATCCGCATGAAACAAAATATTTCTAGATATTTTTATTTTAGAATTATAAAAGTCAGCCAGTGAAAGTCCCGAGAAATTCGGTCGTTCTGAAGATTAGCCGGATCATACAGATATTCAGACAAAAATATTATATTAGTTTATATACCGCATATTGATTCATATAGTAAATATTTCACATTACAAACAGATACTAAATTTTATTTATTTCTTTGTAATAAATAATCAATGTGAAGAAAATTATACTACATATATATCTACTACAATGGACATGACTGGCGATCTGTGTCAGCGCCTGCGAAAACAATATTAAATTAGAGTTGTCTAAAATATCGACAAGATGTATATATATACATATATATACATATACATATATATATATATATATATATATATATATATATATATATATATATAAGAATGCATTGAAAAATATTTATTAATCATTTATTGTGAAATCGCATAATATTTTTATTATTTCCTGATCATCTATACAAACAAATTAAATTTGAGTGTGTGTTTGTAATATTGAAATTACAGCTTTTTAAGTAAATATACCTAAATAACATTAATACATTTTTTCTGTCTGTCTCTTTGTTCCAGTTAATCTCTGAAAAGGTTGAACTGGTACCGGCTGTTCAAAACTTTCGTTGGCAACTAATATAATAAAGTTAATTTTATTTTGAACTTATATAATTCGGAAAATCTAATACTACAAGTTTTAAATAATAACTTGAAATTTAACTAAATTTAAAATTTCTTCGCTATATATAAGCAATATTTCTAAAAGATCATCACGATGAAACATAAAATCAGATTATATAATCTATATATGTGTTTTACAAAACACAAAATAATCGACATAATGCAACATTTTAACATTTTACCATCATTGTTTCCCACAACACGTTGTTTTTGCGAGTTGTCTCCTAGTTATTCAGTTATTATATTATTTACTTACAACTGTTGTGTCGAATTCGCCTAGATTTGTACTGAGATAGTTGCCAGTGAAAAATCTTTGTGCCATTGTCATTGTGGTGACGGAATCCCGTGTATATTATATTACATACAATGATTATAATTAAATACACCTTAATAGTGCAGTGGTTAAAGTGATTATCCATTGTACAAACACTCTAAAATATGCAGCATTACGCCTTATCTCGCTTAACGGGGAAGTTATAGATGACCTCATGTCAAGACACTCCGTTGACTGCTGTCCGCTTGAAATCTAGATATTGCATGCTGGCGTACTCAACGCCACGCTTTGTATTACCGGAGCAGGGAAATGAAAATAAATTCTAAATATAATCATTCTTACTAGTGGGAATCGAATCCTCAACCATTCGAGTTTACAGTCAGGCGCTGGCCCACTGCGCCACAACGAACCAAACTCCCTGATAAATATATACTTTCGTTGTGTTTTAAATAAATATAAACACAGTTCAAAGTATATCTCTTATTTATTACATTTAATTTATAAATTACACTTTTAATCTCGTAATATTTAGATCAAAAGTGTTATTCCACACTTAAGACTACAAAACATTTATGAAAAAACATATAAATATGTTTGATACGCAGCGGGATTCGAACCTGCGCCCCTTGGAATCCGTCCAACCGCGTCGACCGCCAAGCTATGCTTTCTAAATCTGGCTGCTTCCAAATTTTTATACGTTTTTTCGAAAACATCTCAAAAATATTTTTAATAATGATTTGTTCTTGTATGTAGCGTTCAATATATATCTTGTATGTTATAGATTCTCGTGCCCATAGTTACGACATCCCATAAACGGTAAATAGCAGCTTTGAATAAATTAACTATAGAACCAAATCTAGATTTTTTTCTAATTAAAAAAAATCCAGACCATTTCCTATTTAACATTGAGGTGTAATAGCTATATATCTATGTTTTCTTTCTATTGTCTTATCAAGTTAAAACTTCTGTGCGTATGAATTGAACCCGGATCAACTTCAGATATTAGCCACTGAACGTATATAGCATTTTTTAATGTAACACCGTCACAAAGTTATTTAATAAAAGACAAAAGACCAGACAAACAAATGAGCGTTACTATAAAACGAAGAAGAAATCAATCAAGTATCATCAGTGCGATTGATTTAATGATCGGCTGTGTCGTTCGTGTATTGTTTCCAATAAATAATAAAAGTCTTACACAAAACGATATATTAAAATCAGTACACTGCAAAATTGTTGTGAAATATACGAGCATATGCAATAGATGGTATTATTCTTTTGATATAATTAATTTTAGGTAATTTTTCAAATACATGCATATTAGAGTTCCATTTTGCGTTGTGTAAAGCGGAGTTCATAACTTTCTATCGACATTTGGAAATCGTAATTCTATTTAATTATTATTTGATCTGATTTTTTAGCTTCACATTTCTTCCCTTGCGGGGTAGTCGAAAAGGACGGATCGCCAAACGCTTCGGTCCCTGCATACCTCTTTCGCCTCGTCCACAGTTAAGGCCTCTTCATACATGCTTCAGAGGGTTCCCATGCTGCTTACGTGACCTTCCTCCAGTATCATTTATTCTGTGTTTTCGAAGGTCAACAGAGGTCTCCCCCGATCTCTCTTATTGCTCACCTTTGCTTCATAAAAATTTCTTACCACTCAATTTTTCTTCTATAAATTGATTATGATAATTTGTGCTATAATATACACGATCATTGTGTTTGTTTAAAATTCTTATTACTTCTGGATAGCATTATCCTTTATCCTGGTATACACGTTGTCATAACAACATTATATATATATATATATATGTAAATGCAATTGGTTGTGAATTCGATTCTCTCTCGGAGCAATAATTGAAATTAAAATTTATTTTCATTTCTCCGTTTTAGTAAGATAAAGCGCGGCGTTAAGTACGCCACCCAACACGCAGTCAACGGAGTGTATTGACACTAGGCTTTTTCTGACTACCGTGATAAGCGAGACAAAGCATGAAACTGTTTTTTTCACTTCCCACTCTTCTTCTCTATATACACTTTAACATAATTTTATATAAAATAACATAAATAAAATAATTATTTAACAAAACAAATTGCATAATATTCTAAAGCAAAATCTTATACTAAAATTAAGCGCAAGACATAATCATCACGTTTAAACTTTCATCTGCCATGACGTAATACTACGTGTTTAATAAACTGAAAAACCTTAATTCGTGTGTAAACATAGAGATCTGAACTCAGTCATACCTGCGAGGATCTAGATAGTCTTATTGCCTGTTACGTGTTTAGTGGTATTCTCTGAAAAACAGTCATGTTAGAACTAAGGCTACGTAGACTTAGTATATTTTATTTATTTATTTTATATTAATATATGTTAAAACAAATTGGAGGCGGGTCGTGGCGCAGTGGGATAGCGTTTGACTGTAAACGCGATCGGTTTTGGGTTCGATCCTCAGTCGGGGGAGTGATTATATTTAAATTATTTACAGTTCCTCGCTCTGAAAAAGGGCAAAGTGCGGCGTTGAGTTCCACCAATCAACACGTAATGTCTCGAGTTCGGTGGAAAGCGAAATACGGATTGTCTTGACACTAGGTGCTTTCTGTCTACCCCGCTATGCGGAATAAAAGCGTGAAGCTAAAAAAAATATATATTATATTTTTATAAGTGATTATTTGTTTATTTGGAATTATTGTAAATATATTCCGGAGGAGGGCGATTATGTCTATAACACAATTATAAACTATAATAGAAAACTTAATAAGAAAGATTTTTTTAATAATATAATCTTTGGCTTGGAAACTATTATGTTGCCTGTGACCACGGTCTACTGTAAAGTATACGAAAGCCCAAGGGAGCCCAAGCTCCCAATTTATTTTTGGATACCCATTTATAGGCGATTAAACCATTTAAAATAGTTTCGTTTAATATGTTTTCATTTACTGATATCACCATTATTTCTAAATACATTTAAAAAAAATTAAAAAAATATATATTTAATACTAACATATATTAACAAAAAAAATATCAAAACCGACTCTACTATTACTCATATAATTCACATTTTATAATACAATTGTGTCGTCAGTCTGTACATGCGTAGCTTTTGAAAGTTTCATATCCAAAACGGCACGCGGATGTGAGACGAGTCGAGACGAGCCGAAATGGAGTGTCTTAGATCTCACGTTACATCGGTTATATAAGGATCCTTATCTTGCTTCCGTGATAATTGATTCTATATGGGAACTCTAATGATGTATCTATCTATTGCCAGATTTGACATGAGAAATTTTATCTGTTCATTCTGTTAGCGGCTTTATTTTAGATTTTCCGGTAATGTAGAGTCGTTGGTCAGCGGAAACTAAGGCTAGAAACAGACTGGAAATACACTTAAATTACACATAATTGAATATGGAATTAGTAAGCTTTGGTACAATGTTTTAATTTTCATCTTTCATGGTTTTAATGAGGCCGGCCATGGTTTTAATGGAGCAGTGGGTACAGCGTCTGAACGTAAACGCGATCGGTTGTGGGTTCGATCGCCACTCGGAGGAATGATGATTATATTTAAATTATTTTCACTTCCCCTCTCTGGTAAAAAAAGACAAAGTGCGGCGTAGAGTTCCAACACTCAACATGCTATGTCTCACAATTCGGCGTCTTGGCACTAGTATGTGTCTTGACACTAGATACTTTCTGTCTATCCTGCTATGCGGGATAAAAGTGTGAAAATAAAAAATGGTTTTAATGATAAAGCAAAGAAAATCATGTATTTTTCCCGTTCGCTTACAATTTAGGGAGATCCACTGTGAATGACCTTCTCAAGAGAGATAAACCCTACTTTGTAAGTCAATAACTTAGTATTGAAATAATATAATAAGAGAAGTATATAATAAGAATTGATAGTAAAAAAATATATCAATATAGATATTTTTTTTTACTTTACGCTTTTATCACGCATAACAAGATAGACAGGAACTATCTAGTATCAAGACACTGTACTTTGCTTTCCACTGAATTCGAGTCATTATGCATTGAGCGGCGAAACATAACGCCGAAATTTCTCTTACCAGAGCGAGAAAATTAAAATAAATTAAATATAATCATTCCACCGAGTGGAAATCGAACCCACAAATCGCGCGTACAGTTACACGCTGTCCCACTGCGACACAACTGTAAAACGTTAATACTTTACTCTGGCTGCATCAATATCTATATAACTATATATTACGCAAGAGGATAACAAAAAGACATTCAAAATTCTCCGAACATTATTTGTAACGTATTAAGCAATTGTGAATATATTAGAAGGCGAGAGACATATTTGAAAAGGTTGTCTTTTATTTTTTTTTGTTTTGAAACAATTCATTTCACTTGATACTGTACGTGACTTATCACGACGTGAGTAATGCGTGACGCTTAAATGGAGCTAGAACATTTCTATTATGACTAATATAAAATGGTATTTTCAAGCAAAGCGGATATGAAGATGTAGTATCTTTCTTCAGAGGAAAGGTTTTCTGTTGCTTACTTTCACGATTGAATCCCATATAGCAGGGTAGACAGGAAGTAGCAGGGTAGACAGGATGTACCCGTGAGACAGAAGTAAGTGTACTCCGATTTCCAGTGATTGCGTGTTGAGTAGATAAATTATTTATTCCCCGTGTAGGATTCAAACCCACAACCGATCGAACTTATAGTCAGACGCTGTCTCACTGTGTCATATATATATATATATATATATATATATATATATATATATATATATATATATATATATATATATATATATATATATATATATATATATATATATATATATATATATATATGACGTTATTTCTTACTTCACAAAAATATGGGACAGACTGACAGCATTTCTTTCATGAGCCTACAAATACCTTGTACAAGAACAATAAATATCCACACCAATTTATATATTAAAATTATAATATAGAAATTACAAAACCTAAAAAAAATGCCGTTTCACTTTAAAATAAAAAAAATCACCTTACATATAAAACAGAAACATATAAAAAAGTATCAATAAAAGTAATTTACCAATGTATAAATAAAATATGAAGGTATAAGTTACGGAACTCTGATAATTGTCAGAAATTAATACAAGAAGGAGATATCAAAACGTAAGTATCTACTATAGAGGCCGGTCGTGGCGCAGTGTGACAGCGTCTGACTGTATACGCGATCGGTTGTGGGTTCGATTCCTACTCGGAGAAGTGACTATACTTAAAATTATTTTTACTTCCTCGCTCTGGTAAAGACATGGTGCGACGTTGAGTTCCACCACTCAACACGCAATGTCTCGGTATTCGGCGGAAAGCAAAGTATGGAGTTTCTTGACGCTAGGTACTTTCTGTCTACCCTGCTATATCTATCCCGATATTATATACTTCCATGGCTAAATCGATTTTAATTTAATATGTCATACGCAATGTTAGAAACCCCAAGAATATCTGTACACTATATTGTATAATCAAAACAGTGTAATTTATTACAGTAAATTCCTTATTAATTTTATTCATATATCTTGCACCATTATCACACTCTTGTATGTTATTATCATGGTGACTAAAGCCCATGGGTCTCCCTTGTCTGCTTTCAAGCGGTTTAAATACAAAATACAATAATTTTAATATAAAATTAAAATAAAAAAAAAATAAAAAAGAATTTAAATGTTATTTTTTTATTTTAATTTTAAATATTTCAAAACATGGCGCAATCATTTTTTATATAATCTTTACTAAGGAAGTGTTTAATTCGATATACATATATGAGCTTGGTGTACGGCAACTTGAGTCTCAGTTCTCTCTTGAGAATCTAGTTGGGTTATTTTTATATTTGATTTTCCTTGACGTTAAAAAAATATGAATGATTAATAAGCTTTTCGTTGCCGTTCGTGGCACAGTGTGACAGCGTCTGACTGTAAACACTCGGGGAGTGATTATATTTAAAATTATTTTCACTAACTCGCTCCGGTAAGAGAAAGTGCGGCGTTGAGTTCCACCAGTCAACACGCAATCTTTCGAATTCGCTTGAAAGCAAAGTACGGAGTGTCTTGACACTAGGTACTTTCTGTCTTTCCTGCTATGAGGGAAAAAAGCGAGAAGCTTAAAAAAAAGAATACAATAAGATTTTCTTAAATTATGACCTAAGATTAGTGTCAAATTAGCCTTGGTAGCTCTATTTTAGTTCTGTGCATTTCTTTGTGATTTACAGTTGCAGGCCATGACGGAGAACAGAGGGTCTTGACACTAGGTTCTCTCTAACTGCCCTGGTAGGCGGGAAAAAGCGTCAAGCTAAAGAAGAACCTGCTATCATCAGCGATATTAGTTAGTAGAAGTAAAGCGCATTACGATCAAGTTTTATTAAAGTAAACATATATAAAAGGAATTTACTTTAAAATATTTATTGTTAGAATTTAATTTTTTTTAGCTTCACGCTTTTATCCCGCATAGCAGGGTAGACAGAAAGTACCTAGTGTCAAAACACTCCATGCTTCGCTTTCTACCGAATTCAAAACATTGCGTGTGGAACTCAACGCCGCACTTTGTTTTTACATGAGTGAGAAAGTGAAAATAATTTTAATACAATACCCACCCCCCCCGAGTTGGGAATACCCAACCGATCGCGATTAGAGTCAGACACTGTCCTACTGCGCCAAGTTGTAATTATATAAAATAACTTAATTGCTAAGTAAGAGGCGCGTTAATATTTTGAATATGGTACTAAAGTTTAGAATTCTTTAAAGTAAAAAAGTAAAATACTCTTTATTGTACTTAAAATAAAAAATATACATAATCTATCTTTGTATTTAAATAGTACAATAGGCGACCTTATCGCTAAAGCGATAGCGATCTCTTCCAGGTAACCTTTGGGTAGAGGAGAGAATGAATGAAAAGGGGAGGGCGTACAGAGTAAATAGATATAAATATATAAATACATGTGTAAACAAACAAACACATACATACATATATATATACATATACTTAAACATATACAATACATACACACATACATATACATACACACACATAAACACATACATAGATTCTTTCTCCACTCATACATATATATATGTATGTATATATATACATACATTCATACATATATATACAAATAGAAAAAAAAAATACAATAGATTTATATCTGTGTTAAATAAAAATCTTTTAGCTTTTTTTTAAAAGTTTGTAATGTTTTAGCTTGTTTGACTCTCAGTGGTAAGGAATTCCATAAGCGAACGGATTTTATAGTGAAGGAATTTGTATAGAAGGAAGAAGAATGGCGAGGAATATTAAGAGTTAAGTTAAAGGTAGAACGGAGAGAAAAATTATGTGATTCACATAAAAACTTTAATCGCTCTTTAAGATATGATGGGTAAGACGGATTGAAGAGAACATTATAAAGAAGACAAAGAACGTGAGTATTCCGGCGAAGCCGAATTGGGAGCCACTTGAGCTTTCTGCGAAATTCGGAGATATGGTCATATTTGCGAAGACCATAAATGAACCTTATGCAGATGTTTTGGAGACGTTCAAGTTTGTTTAATTGTTCCTCTTTTAAATCAAGATAACAACAGTCAGCGTAATCAAGTATGGGTAGAAGTAGTGATTGTGCCAGCGCAACCTTAGTAGGAATGGGTAGAAAGTTACGTAGTCGGCGTAATGTTGCAATAGCTGCAAATATTTTACGACTTACCTCAGTAATTAATGGTTTCCAGGATAGATATTGATCAATAATAATACCTAAATTTTTGACTTTATCAGTAAAGGGAACTATCGTTCCATCAAGCATTATAAACGGTAATTCTTGTAGAGAAATTTGAGGAATAAGTCGTGAACTACCTATTATAATAGCTTGAGTCTTCTTTGGATTTATGTTTAGTCCTATTAGTTTACTTTTAATTGAAATATTTTTTAACTCTTCATTTATTGCTGATATGAAATTTGGAAGTTCATGCAACGAACATTGACGATAAATTTGGAGGTCGTCAGCGTACAGGTGGTAGGGAGAAGAAATATTGTAACATAAATAGTTAATAAATAAAGAAAATAAGAGAGGAGACAACACGCCACCTTGTGGAACGCCAGCACGCACCAAGGACCATTCAGAATAAGATTCCTGAATACGAATACGTTGCTTGCGACCATGCAAGTAAGAGTGAAACCAATCAATCACTTTAGGAGATATGTTAAGAGAATACATAATCGCCAATAGAATGTCAAAGTCTATGGTATTAAAGGCATTACTAAAGTCGAGCAGAATCAATACTGTAACTTGATGATTTTCCATGCCCAGGCGAATGTCATCTGATATGTTGACTAAGGCAGTAGTCGTACTATGACCAGGTCTGAAACCGGATTGTAAAGGATTAAATAGGTTGTTGTTTGCTAAGTATTTACCAAGTTGCTGGTTTACAAGGCGTTCGAGGACTTTTGATAGGAATGGTAAGATGGATATAGGTCGATAATCAGACATGGAAGAAGGATTTCGGATTTTAGGTAGTGGCGTTAATTGAGCCTCTTTCCAGGATGAAGGAAACACATTACTATTAATGGAAAAATTTAGGATTGACGTTAAAACAGGAATCACGATATCAAGGATTGGTATGATCATTTTACGACTAATGCAGTCAGAGCCAACTGCATCAGAATCAATCGCCAATATATTCCCTTTAACATCACTTTCAGTAAATTGAACGAAGTTAAAAATGGAATGAGTAGGGGTAGGCAAGGCACGAATTTGACTTTGAGTTCTTAATTTAGAAGTTACATCAATTGTAGCAGAAGGAGAAAAATGAGCGTTAAGTTTATTTAAATCTATATTACATGGATTGGTATTATGTTTAGCCTTCCCAACCCCAATTGACTTAAGAAATTTCCAGACCTTTTCTATGTTACCTTCCTCAACAACAGATTTATGGATATGGCGTCGTTGTTTATCCCTACACACCCTGTTACATCGATTTCGTGATTTAATATATTTTTCTCGGTTGCTGTCACTAGGGTTGTTTCTATATTTAGATTTTGAGTTATTTTTCTTTTCTTGCAATTTTTTGATATCTTCCGTAAGCCACGGAGCTGGTAGATGCTTAATACGTACGGGTCTGATAGGAGCATGAGTATCGTACAGTTTAATAATTAGGGAGTTAAATACAGATACTTGGCAGTCTATAGTATTTTGTTTATAGACCATATTCCAATCAATATGTTCACTGTATTTACTTTGTGTACTTACTTTGTACTGCAATATAAGCCTATTTCCACTTGGAGGAATGTTTTTATTCACAATATATATATATATATATATACATATATATTTTTATATATATACATATGTTAATTTTATATATATACATATATTAATATTTCACTCTAGGTCACCAAAGTGAATAAATTAAAATAAGCGAACTTTGTATTATATATAATAAGTGAATTATATAATAAGTGCAGTTTGTGTTGATCGAAGATATTAAAATAAGCGAAGGGGCGAATAAGCGATGTTTCTGTCAACAAAGTGTGGCCTTGAGTTCGCTACTGGAAACGCAATTCCTAGATTTTGAGTGTCTTAACATTACGTTGTCTCTTTCTACCCTGCTATGCGTGTTACAGCGTGGAGCTGTTAAAAACATATTGTTTGGGGATATATCCCTAAAAGGGAATTGAATTTACAGCCATCCTATAGACAACCAGTGACCTACGAAGTACACTACCATTGCGTCACTTGCCATACTTTGATACTAATAACATCTTACAAAATGAGATCTTTCATACATTAGTATAACTTAACCTAAATTCCTACTTCACATGTTATGATGATTGCTAGAGAGAAATATAATTTGAATCAGATTTTACTATGTACACACCATATGGTGCAGTGGCAGCGTTAAATACTGACAATTGCCAGTTCAAATTATTTTCTTCCACAGTCTTTCGCATATAGCAAGTTGGATAAACAGAACTTAGTGTAAGAACACTCCGTCCTCTATGGGATAGACTGAAGGAGGCGAGGACAAGGCGTGTTTCGATTTATAAAATCGGTAAATTTAAACATCTTCGACGTACAGATGATATTTTACAAATTTAATTAAATATAATATATTATACATTTTAGAAAAAACGTATAAAAATTTGAACGCAGCGGGATTCGAACCCATGGCTTCGAGGTCAGAGCGCTTGGACGGTACTCAAGTGTGGAATAACACTTAAAAATTGTAAATATAATATATTATTTTTAATACAACGACATTGTTTATAATTGGCGCCATCATGGCGTATGTACAATATATACATTAATTTCATTGCATTTGTAAGACTTAGCGCGGCGTTGGGTTCCGGAAATCACCAAAAGTGTATCTAGAGTCTAGATTCTCTTTGAATACCCTGCCTTGCGTCAAAAAGCGTGAAGTTTTAACATTTTTTTTTCTTACAAAATCTCTGTCACGACGCTCTTAATAGTCGAGGGTGTCACGCTGTTAATAACATACCTATAATGACTATTATTTACACTGTTCTGTGACATTGAAAGTGGTTTCATTTAACTTTAAACCGCTAAAATAATTATATTTTTTTTACTAAAATCACGATGGCTCGCGGCACTCGCTTTTCGTAACGCAAGCTTTATAAGTCATGTTTTAATTTTTTAATTATCGCACTCCAAGGAACGAATTATATTTGGTAAAGTATAAAAAATTGAATACACCGGGATTCAAACCAGCACACCTCACGGAAACCAACTAGTTGAATCATTTAATTTGAGCCCTTTTTATTTATTTAATTTTGTCGAAACAAAAAAACCTTGATTTTTATAATTTTCTTATTTATAAACCGTTTGAAATTAAATATGCAGTAAATGTTAAGCGGAGGAAGATGACAATAGCAAAAACTGCATTTAAATTTGTTAAGTCATTTCCAAATAACGTATGCACAAACACACAGACAAACTAAAAAGCTAATATTATATAGCATTGTTTTAGCTCATTTCATTAAGGGATGGTTCTAATATTATTTTCTTTCATATGGTATCTACTTTGTATCTACGAACTGCCAACAACTAGATTTTTATTGTATGTATATATAGATTTTTTGTTAGCATAATAAGTTTAAATTATATCAGAAAAAATGTAAAAAAAATTAATAATCTTTTTAAAACTTTTATCAATGTAAAAAGAATTCATATGTATGTTAACTTTTTAAATTTCACTTTATATATTTTACTTTGCTTAGAAAAAAAAAACTTCTTTTTTAACCAACTATAAGTGCTATACTGGTGGTTTTGTCTAAATTCAAAACTACATATCAGCAATTTCTAGCTGAAACTAGAATTAAGACAAACCGTTATCCAAGATTTATCCAATAACTGGCGGAATTTAACGCTGCATTTTTTTAGGTTCGCGCTTTTTATCCCGCATAGCAGGGTAGACAGAAAGTGCCTAGTAGTTCTCATCGAATTCAAGACGTTGTGTGTTGATTGGTGGAACTCAACGCCGCACTTTGTCCAGTTACCAGAGCGAGGAAGTGAAAATAATTTAAATATTACTCCCCCGAGTGGAGTCGAACCCACAACCGAACGCGTTTACAGTCAGACGCTGTCACACTGCGCTACGAGCAGTCTCGGCGTATCTTAGTAAAACATTTATATTTTAAATATAAAGATTTTTCCATAAATCGTGGCCAGTTATAGCGATGGCGTCATAAGACATAGTTGCTTACAACTAACATGCGTTTAACGTTTCCTAATGAGGCTTGATGCGGGCATTTTTTAATATTTTCTGAGCAGCGTGACAAATGCGTATACGCGGAGTGACACTGATTACCTGATTACAAACGTCCTTCATTACAGTATATTTTAAATTGTTTGTATTATGGAATGTTTATATTAATATATGTATTGTATTTATTAACTACATATTCGATATGACTCGACGTTTTTTGCACGTTTTTCTTACATTTTTCTTCTTATTTATTATGTACAACAGGGTAGACAGGAAGTACATAGAGTCCAGACACTCCGTACTCCCTTTCGCTGAATTTGACACATTGGGTGCAGAGGGAAAATTTATTTTTAGTGTTAAGACTTTCTATTGTGATGTGTTGAGTTGTCGTTTTGTTGTACTAGAACGAGAATAATTTCAAATAATCAAATTCACGACAAGTGGCGTTTACTGTTAAATGTTATGTGGTATAATAAATGCATCATAAAGACCTATTATAATCACTTTTTTTTTAGGTAGACAGAAAGTACCTAGTGTCAAGACACTCCGTACTTCACTTTCCCCTGAATTCGAGAAATTGCGTGTTAAGTAGTGGAATTCAACGCCGCACTTTGTTTTTTTTACCAGAGCGAGGAAGTGAAAATAATTTAAACGTAATTATTCCCCTAAGTGAGGATTGAACCCACAAACGATCGCGTTTACAGGCAGACGCTCTCTCCCTGCGCCGCGACCGGCCTCGTATCATAACACTTTCTAGTACAAAACTATAAATTCAAATAAAAATAACAATATAAAACAAATTCCCATTTAATTTCTCTCCACAACTATTACAGCTGTAAATCACTGAAACGTACGCAAAAAGGTGAACAATAATTTATTTTTTTTAACGGAACCAGTCCATATATTTGTATGTAACAGTCTCATTACTGGCTCTGAAGCCACTTTTCTTCCTATTGTTTGTGAATGGCTATAAAACAAGCGTATCTCACGCGTGTTATGTATAGCCCCTTAAGTCTAGTTAGATAGTCTTGGCAGCTAATAAATAAGGCATATATTTAATATAAATGTAATGGAATTTTCATATAAATTTGTAATAAAAAAAAATTTATATTGAGGCCAGTCGTGGCGTGGACCTGCGTTTGATTGTTAACGCGATCGGTTTTGGATTCGATTTCACTCCGGGGAGTGATCATATTTACACCTCTTCAAACTGCATCGAGAATGATTAGTTATCGGCCACGCTACAGTCCACCTGGGGGGCATAGGTACTGATTAAGTTAGTAATTACATCCTCAATCAGTACCCTCACCTGCATTAGGCTGTCACAACGACGGTCAACTTCAAGGAGATCATTCCTAAGCTCTTCAGATAGCACTACCGCTACACCAGCCTTGCCTGAAGGCGACCCTTTGTATATAAGCTGGTAACCCTGTCCGAAGTTACGGGACTTGTTGCCTCTCCAGCGCGTTTCCTGTAGGAAAACACACTGGAGCTGACCTCTAGTATATCTGCGAGTTCGCAGGATCGTTTGGTTAAAGAGCCACATTGCAAAGCGGAGTTTTCGTCTGGGTACTTGCGTCGTACCCGGATCACTTGACACGGTCGCCCTTGCACACTTGTTACAGGTGTAGCACGATGTGCCTGCGCGGCGTTAAATGGCGACGCCCTAGCCATACCAAGACACCATATTCATGGATTGGATAGAGGTGCGGATATATATAGTGGTGGCTCGAGGATCCAGGGTCGCTTACCCATATGCCCAAGACCAAATATTGGACAAATATTTGGTAGGACACCCTCTGGATATATATATATATATATATATATATATATATATATATATATATATATATATATATATATATATATATATATATATATATATATATATATATATATATATGGTATATAGAAACCAAAAAATAATGTCGTATATAGTAATCAAAATGTAGATATAGCCTGATAATAAAATGTCAATTTTTACAAAATTTTGTGTATGTTCGAGAAATTATTGAAGTTTTCAATAATGCACTCTTTATCAATTTTGAGGTCAAAATTGGCTGGTAAAGTACTTGCATCTTCAACTACTGCTCGCTACAATGAAATCAGTTCATCGTTGCCAAGAAGACGATGAGACGATGATGAAAATAAATAAGAACATTTTTAAACAAAATAAATAAATATTACATATAAACAAAATAAATAAAAAATTCCTTAAACTTAATGTCAATTTTATTATTTTTCTTTACCTTCAGGCTTTTAAATTTTTTTTTGGAGTAAAATTATAAAATAGTAAAGAAAGGATTCCCCGATATTGTTATAACAGTTTGAGTTTTATATATGGGAATGGAGAATGGAGAATGTAATGGGATTTTAGGTATATTCATAGATATTTCAGAATATAGAAACTGAAATACATTTTCCTGGGTCAGAAAGTCCATGTAAGCAAAATCGTAGACAATAACTAGTCTTAAATTTATTAATATCGATACATTACTCATATTATGATATGAGTACATATATAAATTTTATATACATTTAAATTTATGTTCATAAATAAGGGATATTACTAACGACGATCTCAGTATGGATTTCATTTTGTAACTGTTCCTATTAAAAAGCAATACCATAATGTCAAGTTTCACAATCTATGTGTAATTCTTAATAAACATATATGCAATAGTCTAAGCATATAAAAGGATCAGGCAGGCCTTCGTGGCGCAATGGGACAGCGTCAGGCTTTTGACGCGATTGGTTTTGATTCGATTCCCAGTCGAAGGAATCATTTTATTTAAAATTTATTTTTATTTCTTCGCTTTAGTATGACGAAAAGTGGCGTTGATTTTGCCACTCGATACACGACTTTTCGATTTTGGGCAGAAGCAGTCAACAAAGAGTCTTGATTCTATTCTCTCTGACTACACTGCTGTGCGGGAAAATATTTTGAAGCTGTATTTTTTCTCCTTTCTCTCTATTTCTTGTTATTTTATAATATTTATTGTATAAATAAATTCAATAACACAAATATCTTAAATAATATATTCAAAATACATTCACACACTAAAGATTATTTGTATACTGAATTGGCCACAAAATATACACTTTATTGAAGATGTACAAATTTTCTACAGCACATAATTTCAACATGAATTTTGAATGAATTTTACTTACTTCATTCACGTCATAACAATGTGGATATAATTTTTTTGATATAATGTCAAAATATTTGTTTTTATGCATCTTGTGACAAAAAATTATTAATATATTTATTTTAGTAAATCGTGTGTATAGATAACAGAAGTGTCAATTTAATTCATAACATCGAAAGTTATACATTATGCCTTTCGTTTTATTCGTTTAAAATCTTTTTCAGGTGAATGTAAATAGCAGAGTAATTAGAGAGAACCTAGTGTCAAGGCACTCCGATTCAAGTTATTTTGTTATAATATGATTAATATGACATTTGTGACATGAAAATAATCGTGGTTGATGATAAAATATTATATATTTGAAAGATATCCGCTATATAATGCACATTTATTTTTTTAAATATATTATAATATTTAAAAAAAGATGAGAGTCTAAAAGAATGCCTCCGTGTTATCTCGAACTTAAGCTTGATCACACTGGGCAGAATAATCAGAGAAAATCTAGTGCTAGTTCACTCCATTCGCCGATTTCACCGAGACGTACTGTGTTTAGTGGCGGAACTCAACGTCACGTTTAGTGTTGTGAGCGTAATAGTGGCAATAATTTAAATATTAATCAAACTTTTTGGAATTTTAACGTTTCAAATAAAACTATTGCATTTTAAACGGAGTAACCGCGTATATTTTAATATTCAAAAATACAAAATAAATATTAATCATTGACACAATTATAAAAAATATAATTATTCTTCCGAATAAGAATCGTAAGAAAACGATAAAAAATAAGTAAATCAATTGATATTACTAATATTTTAATAAAAGGAACCCCAATACAGAGTATCAATATGCAGCTATCCCCGAGGCCGCCATCTCCGGTACTACAAAATCAAATTGAGCATCTAGTATCTACTCATACTTGCGTATTGCATGTCGTTTATGGAACTTTGCTTACTTAAGAAACGCCCAGTTTTTGTTTTCGTTTGCCAATGTTTTAAGTTAAATATAGGAATTATGTACATTTAAGCAAAAATGTAGAGTAACATGTTATATACATAATAAATAAAATGTAAAAATAATAAAACTAAATCAAATAATATCAAATATTCCATAACATACATATTGGAAACACTAACTTTACTTGTATTATTTTTTTTAATTTATGATCATTATTTAAATTATTAAGAACTAGAATTATTTGCAAACTCTATGAATCGCCAAGCCTCTATTGCATTACACGTTCCACAAAATACTCATAACATACCCAGAAATGGCTTTCTATTACCATCTGTCTATTGGGAAATTATATTTCATTTAGCAAATTATATTCATGTATGACCACTTAAGCTTTGAACTTACGACCCATCGCGAGAAGTGGACAGCGTTACTTAAACATTTCAACTGCACAGCGAAAGTGTTGTTTTTACAAACATCACGTATGTTAAGTAAAAGTAAAATGCATGTGGATTCATTATAATTTATAAATCATTATTTCTTTGATTTATATGCATTATCTATAAATGTTACAATATATTATTTTATATTAATAAGAAATATATTATTTATACTTATATTTATTATTCGAATAGAATATTTTATAAATAATAAAAATTAACATCGTCTGACTGTAGAAGCGATTTGTTATAGATTCAAATCTTATACGGAGAAATCACTGTGTTTAAATTATTTCCATTTGTCTTCTCTGATAAGAAAACTTCCGGCATTGAGTTTTGTCACTTAACATGAAATCTACCTGTGACCACGGACTACCGTAAAGTGTTCAAAACGTCTAGTTTTCAAAAATGTATTTTCGAATAATAAAATATATGTAATTAATCTTAATAAAAGCTTTGTTGATTAAATAGAAAATAGTTTCATTTAAAGTATATAACGTGTCGATTTCAAATGTGAATTGGATAACCTCAGTTCTATATTGACACTAGGATTAACGTAGGAATCGATATGTAAAAATAAAAATAATCCATGATATAGTATTTTTACAGTATTTGTAAAAGTTGATCATGTTCCCAAAATAACAGCAGCACAGTACTTAGTGCAAGGTTACTAACAAATCTATTAATGACGATCAATTTTATGTGAAGATGTTTGATAAAAGCCAATGAAACTGATAAATATTTGAATTGACTGCGGCCTTGTACGCCATTCTAGAGACACTTTGCTTTAAATGTAGAGCAAGTTATTTTATTTTTTTATTATATTTATTTCTATATATTATTATGTATTAAAAGACAGTAAAAGCCTTCTTCATATTTTTATTGTGATATGTGCATACATATCACAAAGAAAAAGCTTCGAATATAAAACGGTAGACACTGTTGACTGCTTTTCACTCAAAATTGAGACATTGCATGGGATTAGCGAATTTAACCCCGCGTTTTGTTTTGCCAGTTTTTTTTAAGTACTAAGAACTTAATGTTGTTTTAAATTAAAGTATGTTAACAGCTTTTATTTATATGGTAGAGTCTGTTATAGATTCTAATCCTTTTTGTAATTAAAATTGTTAAAAATAGTTCAAAAATAGATTATTTTTAGTAAGTTCAAAAATTAGATTTATAAAAATACCAACTGGTATAAACTAAACGTATTTTTAATAATATTTTCTTCTGACTTTCTCATTTATATTTCAAATACGATAACTTTTCACTGCGTCGTGATCACAAAGTCGATTTATTTATATTTATTAGGTAGGAAGCTTTCAAGAATCCATATTTGTTTTCATGATTTTATGTATTTTTCTTATATATCTGACTTTTACTTTTATTTTTTATTGCAACATATGATGCAAGTGTGAGTGCAACATTGCGATGATACTGACAGAAGGTCATACGTGCAGAAAGAACTATTCGAAGGACATGTAATCGACCCTAACAGCATATGCTATAAAGAACTATCTTATACAGATAAGCATTTTAAGCCTACTTTTTTTGTAAGCATTTTCTCTTCTCTCCACCAAAACTGCATTTAAAGTTAACCTAGGAATTTTCTGCATATAGCAGGGTAAATGAATACCGTTCTCTACTTTCTACCCAATTTTAAAGTATAATATTTAACAATTTAGGCTCTACCTAGAGTTCGTACAAAATAAGTAGAATATAAATAGCAATTTGTAACATTACGCCTTTGCATTCGTACTTTATAGTAATGATGTTTTGATTGCTTCTCTCACGAGCTTATCGTTTACTTACATACTTAGATTTTAATTTGCAATTTGTTATTCTTGGGAATAAAATATTAACCAATGGTGTTAATTTTAAATTTCGTATAAATAAAAAAATATTTTGTTTTACTTTTAGCTAATTGTTGTTTAATACAATTAAAGAGAGAGCTTGGTGGAAAAATCAAACGCACAACGATCGTAAACAATGACAAAACCTGGGCCATTACAATCTTAAATTTTAAATCTAGCTGAAAAAGGAGCAAATTATCGCTTTCCCTAAGTCTATATATATATATATATATATATATATATATAGAGCATAACACCGAGATACATAATTATAAAAAAATTAATGTCTAGTCTAAAACGACAGTACTGCCTTGGATTCTCATCAAAAACGTATCTCTTCTTAACAATTAAGTTAAATATAAAACACATAATATTCCGCATTCATTTTAGATAATGAAATAAAATCCCGCCCTTGACACGCCACCCCGGCTTTCACGACATTCCGCGACGCTCTCCACGCTAGCATCGCAGTCTTCGTCCAACGCGCGTCTCATCTCCTCGCTTCTACGGTATTATTTTATTTTAAATTTTATATATTTTTCAATATTGTTTTATAGTGTTTTTTAATTGACTTGGTTTGTGCTTTTGAATTGTGTTTTGTTTTAATTTTTTTCTATTTCAAACGTTTCTATTTAAATTTTACATTTTAGATAAGCTTTTATTTTATTTATTGTTTTTTTTTAAATAATAAAAAAATAAATTGATAATATTTTATGTTAAAATTATTTTTTCAAAGTGATCTTTATAGTTTATAAAGGAAAATGTAAAGAGCTTTTTGGTCATTAATAACGACCAGTTGCGTGAACTTACGAAACCAATTGACACATAGGCTCTATCTTATCACTGTCAAGTATCTAAAAAATTGCCCAAATAAATGTATTTTCAAGTAAAATAAGCTTAATTATGAGTAATGTTTGCGTAACGTTCATGGGAATCATTGTTCGCGCCTCGCCGCGGTTTTTGCCTGTTATATGTTATACTCTTATACAATAGATAGGAACATATAAATAATGGATTTGTCGACTACTTTTTATTAATTTGAAGTTACTTTATTAATTATGTTATGAAAAACTCATATATGTATATATATATATATATATATATATATATATATATATATATATATATATATATATCTATATATATATCTATATATATATCTGTTTTTTAATATTTAAGTTTTTTGTCTTTACTTTTTAAAGCTTTTATTGTTACTTTTCGAGCTTTCATAATCTCGTAATATTTTTGTATAAACAGTATGTCTTTCTATAACTGATTCATTTCAACAATATTCACAGTTCCATAGCACAAATTAATAGTGATTATCGTGTGAAGTGATTTGTATCAGTGAACTGCTGAGACCAGAATATTGACCTCAGGTAAGTTTTTTTTAGTTTCTATAAAATATATATTTTTTTAATTTAAATACTATTATTTATATTTTTATATTTTTTATAATATATAATTTATTTTTATTAAATCGACTATATAACATACCAAAACTGGGTAAATTCCGATATTTAATGTAAAAAAAATTAAATCTTAACACTTAAATATTAGCTTGTGGAGTCCTCATATTTTAGACAGTATTATTTTTTCTATGTATCTTAAAGATCATATTGAGCTTTATTGAAGTAAACCTCCAAGTTTCTATTTTGCAAGTAAATCTACTTGTAAGTTTTAGATACTATTGTCATTGTGAAAATATTGTAAAAATAAAAAAATATTACGAATCTCTTCGAAAATTTCACATATTTAATAAGCATTTCATAAAATAACTATAAAATTCTGTTTCAATATAGTTTTTAAACAATAAAATTTAAGAATAAAACAGTAAAAATAATTATTAAACGGATAATATTTTGTTGTTGTTGACAGACGAGAACAAATAAACGTACTTACTCATACCATATGTCCCAAATATAGTCTGTACATAAATTTTACGGAAATGACGATAAATATTTGTTTTTTTACATCATTTTCAATTTATAGTTGTTTTTTTTAACTGTGAAATAACAAGTATATAAAAATGAACTGGAATATTTCCAAGGACCAATGCAAGAATTGTTAAAAGTAGTTGTATTCGTTACACCGGCCGTTATTAATTTATTTTTGTCGTGAAGAGAGTTATATTTAAAATTTGTTATATATATAATATATTTAAAACAGTTTATACAAAACAGTCATGTTTAAAATAGTTTATATATAATAGAGAATATAATATATTTTCCCGCTATTCCTAGTCTATGCAGCAAAAGTGAGTTTAGTGTTAAATTACTTTTTTCTTTCTGCATGCTGAACTAAAAAATGTTTTTAGAAATAATGTAATTTATAAAGATATTCATATGCAAGTTTTATTTTCAATCTGTAGTAAATAAATGAAAAGTAACTTGTTTGCAGGCGCTACCGCTTTTAAATGTCATATAAAAGACTTCAACGCGCACTTAACACTTTGTAAATCGATGTTACGTACAACATGAATTAAATAATATGGATTCAAATTGTATAATGTGTAGAGTGGGTTAGGACTGATGTAGGATTTTGATTGTGGGTTCAAATTTCGTAGGAAATTAATGTTGTCATTTACTTTATAACATATTTGTATGTTTTATTTTTTTAACCTAATATCAATAGTTGCGTGTGTATTTTGTTTATATAGTACAATACAGTATCAATACAAAATTTTGTATCAATATAATTTTTTATTACAGAATCAATAAAATAACCTCAATATTCCAATAGAACAGAATAAAAACCAATATCACAATTTGTACTTTCTTCCTAATATAGAAAAAAATATTTTGTAATTAAATTTTAACATCATAACAGTCGAACCCAAAATATTATTATTCATATTTTATAGTAAAAATTATTGCTATCATATACAGTGTATTTTAACTATCTCAAAGTATACAAAAGAATAACTTGTCACAAAATTCTTTGTACCAATAATTATGGCAAACTAATTTAAAACCTCATATTCTTTAGTAATTAAATATATTATTTAAATTGTCGGCATTGCGGAAACATTTTTTTCCAGACACCCCTTATAGTGATGTCAATACCTGTTTGTATTGAAAATCACTAGTCTACTTTCCATAATAGTGCGTCTCAATGAAGTATACATTAAATATATGCATAGTAGCCTTTTAAGAAGAGTCTATAAGAAGAGTTAATTTAAATATATTTTTTTAGCTTCACGCTTTTATCCTGCATAGCTGGGTAGACAGAAAGTACCTAGTGTCAAGACACTTCGTACTTCGCTTTCAGTCGAATGTGAGACATTGCGTATTGACTGACGGAACTTTACGGCACAATTTGTCGCACCAGAGCGAGGAAGTGAAAATAATTTAAATTTAATCACTGCCCCTAGTGGGTATGGAACCCACAACCGATCGCGATTACAGTCTGATGCTGTCCCACTGCGTCACAACCGGCTTCTAATTAAAATTTTTAGTCATACAAACACAAAGTTAAATAACACAATTTGTTGAACAAAGTAGAGTCCATCATGGCGCAGTGGGACAGCTATAAATATGAGGTTGTAGATTCAATTTGAGGTAATGATTAAATTTGAATTACTTGTATTTATAACCCTAGTGAAATCAGCTTTTGATTTTTGTCACTCAACATGCCATATGTAGTATTTGGGTGGAAGGCATAGAGCGCAGTGATATATAATAATATTATACATTTTCTATTAAAACAATATCTAAATAATTCAATCACTATAAAAAAGGGTGAACTGTATGTGATTTAAGTTCTTCTTCTCTTGAAAATCTTTAAATCTAACTTATATTAATTTAGTCAACATTTGATAAATGGTGGGTATAGAATATTTTACTTATCCTTATAATATATCAATTTAACAACAAATGTTTATTATAAATTGTATTATTCCAATTTACAAGTTACGTTATTGTAGAGTTACATCGAGATCTGTTCAGTAGTTATTGCATCAAACAAACAAACATTACTACATAAATATATTGAGAACTTAATTTGTATAAAGAAATTGCCGAGTTGCGTATGCTTTAAAGGCAATCAAGAACTAATAAATATTAAATTTGCATTGATTGTTCACTAAGTACATAATATTGAATAGAATTCGATACACCCGTATGTGTGAGCGGGCTTCGATGAGCGTTTGCCTCGCTCTAAGTGATAAGTGAAAAAAAATATGAGAATTATTAAAAAAGTTTTAATATTGACTTCTCAATAAATATTAATTAAGAATTTTCATTTCATAATATTATTATATAGGACATCTATACGATTATAAAATTAACGAAGAAGGATTTCAACGTATCACAAAGAGAATGTATTGCCCAACTGTATAAAGCGCTTAAAAGATATACGAGTAAAAAAAAGTTAATTCAAATTATTTCATTATATTTATACTAACGTTTATGAAGAAATGATTTTAAATATTACCCAACATTAATAAAATTACACGCAAGATTTATATATATATATATATATATATATATATATATATATATATATATATATATATATATATATATATATATATATTATAGAGGTCTTTATAAACATATTATTTCTTACAATTTTGCAATATTTGATTGTCATTATGCGACGACCTTTGCACCATCGGCGCCTTTGCTCTAAATCCTTAACACACCGTGGACACGATTATAATGATTCACATGAGATTACTACTTCATAAGTTTCACCAAATGATCGATCGCCCAGTATATATATTGGTATAGAAAAGTGTTGAAAGCAAATTTGTAAGATAATTAATGATAGACTTCTAATACAAAGAGAGGAACAGTTGATTATATTAAAGAAATGGCTGATGTAATTTTTAATCAAAGGAACGAATAAACTGTTTTTTAATGTATATTTTTTTTCATTTTTGTCTTTCCTTATTTATACACGATTAGATTTTATTTGGAAAAATACAGTTAAACAGTGTCTAAGTGTTAATGGCTGTGGGGTTGATTTAGGTCAAATAGAACGTTTAAGGCAGTAGGTTATCTTTACCTATCGAACTATATGGAAAAGAGTGTCTAATTTCTTTTATTTAAAAAATAAATTGACTAGATAGATGTCTGTGTTCTGTATTGCCTAAAAAGTAACATTAACTGAGCCTGAACAGCGACATTTTTTAGCAAAAAAAAAAGCAATTGTGAATGAAAAATTTGAACTACAAACAAATGTTCTTTTTGGCCTTCCATTTTTTGTGTTTTTAATTTTTTTTCTTATCCTAAGTGTGAAATAACATATTAAAATATTATGAATCTACTACAAGTTATTCCTTTAAGTGCCACCATTGTGCTGTATTGACTCTATATTTAGTTAATACTTAAAATTGACACGCGCCACAACACTCACCGTTAAATACACGTCATAAAATCAAATACGCACGCCCAATACTTATAAAATTACATAAAGTGTAAATATAAATGTCTATTGTTATAAACGAAATAATGTAAAATATTTATTTTTATAGCTTTTTGTTTATAAGCGGATATCGTTACGAGATTATGTAATTTTTTTTTGGTCTTCACAAACGTACAAAGAGAATTTAGTGTTAATGCACTCCATTCATTATTTTTTTCCAATTTATTTTATAATTGGCATTTAAGAGTGGAAGTATTGTATTAGATCAAGGAATTTAAAACTGTTTAAAATATATATTTTCAAGTATAAAAATTGAAACTTTTACAATAGCAAAGTTATACACAGCACCGCAACGTCATGATGGTGTCTAATGTTCATCTTATATTAATATGCCAAAGAAATAATTTTGTGACATAAATACAGCGTTTGACTACAAAGAAAGGAGAGAACAAAATGATTATACTCTACATTTTCAGTTACAATGTTAGACAAACAGAAAGGTCATAAAGGCATTATTTTATTAAACATCTTAGAATAGAATTTTATCATAAATTATTTATCGTTAGCCTCTTTACCCACTTTACGCGCGTCTCTACAATAATAGCCGATGCAAATTTAACGTTTAAAACACAATTTTATAGAAATCGTTACAGCAATTTCGATAACGTACTCACACACTTAATGAGTATGTATCAAAATTATTGCTTTAAGGCAAATTGGCATTATAAACTTTTTCTTGTGTATAATTAAGTATTGGGTTTCTGGAACTTGATGGAAGATTGTTTCCTTTTTTATGTTTATTTGTCAAATATATATAGATTTTAGAAGTATAATTAGAATTTTAGCAGACTTATCTATAATTGAGTTGGTGAAGCAAAATTAAATTAAGTTTATGAGATTTTTTTTTTAGCTTCACGCTTTTATCCCGCATAGCAGGGTAGGCAGAAAGTAACTAGTGTCAAGACACTCCGTATTTTGCTTTTCCCCGAATTCGAGACCTTACGTATTGGGTGGTGGAACTCAACGCCGCTCTTTCTCTTTACCCGAGCGAGGAAGTAAAAATAATTTAAATATAATCACTCCCCCGAGTGGGGATCGAACCCACAACCGATCGCGTTTACAGTCAGACGCTGTCACACTGCACCACGACCGGCCTCGTGAGATTTTATTATTATTATTAATAAGGATAATAAAATATTTAAACTATAATTTTATTATAAGTATACCAAAATAAAGGTTCAATTCAGTTACAAAAGCTCAAGTTTATTTAATCTGACACAATAATTAACGAAGAAAAAATTCAAATAAATAAAAAAAAGATAATCCGCACATAGAGGTTATATCGTTATAACTCTACATAATTATATGTAAAACAACTGAAAAGCAAATATATTCCTTACATTATATAAGTGTTACATGGTAATAAAAATCACATTAAAACCAGTCCAGCAAAACGAAACAACCTAATGATAGACGAGCAACGACACACATTGTTTAATATGTAGAGATTATGTGTCATCTTTGCATAATAACGAAATGGTAGAGCAAGCGAGATGTTTAGATACTAAATTATTAACATGTATAATATGAGTACAACCAATTATATAATGCAGTGTTTATACCATAGTGAGACATTCCAAAAGCTTTCTTTGCAAAATGATGGATTTAGTACTCTACATAACCTAATATAAATCAAATTAAAAAAAAATATTCCGTTGGTGATTTAAATACGCATTGGTTTTACAAGTTCGGATGCAAGGTACGCATCTCATACAAAAATGTCTGTGAAGTACATATATTTAATATATATATATATATTATATCAAATTCTAATTATTAAGAAAAATATTGATTTTTTTGCAATTCTTTAAAAAACCTTCTTTACCTTCATGAATTAATATTTAATTGACTTTATAAAAGACTGTAAAATAAATTTCTCAAAATCTTCATTAAAAGCATTTGGGTAACATATATACTTAACAGACGATATCGAGATATTCACCCTCAATATTATCTAAATGTCAGCTAGATTATTAAGATAGGTATTGTACAATGTAAAATGTAGGTAGGATATTATTTTTTAAAAGAGCTCTATTGCATCAAACTGTAGTATATGTTAATATATCAGAAAAGACTATAATTATTTTAATTGTTTTATTTTATTTTGTAATATTTTAGTATTATTTTGAAAATTATAAAATAATATGGATGATATTCTCCCCCGTTTATGTAGTTCTAGAACACGCATCAAAAGTGTAGAAACTACGCACAGTAGTTTGTATGTCAAAGTTGAACGCAAGGGAAATGTTGTAATGGGTGTTTAACTTGAATTTAAAATCGATTAGTGATACAGTACCTTTGCAAAATCGTTGAATGTGTGAGAACAAATTTTATTGAACACCATGTATACTCGTATAAAGATAGTTATTGTTCTTGAGTGAAAGTTTTAGTAATGTATGCAAATATGTTACTTTTTACTAACTATATCCTTTTTTGTATATATACTAAAAGTATTTTACTATGTTTAAGAAAAATTTCATCCTCCGAGATGACGTAAGAGTCTAGAGTCACACCACTCCACTCTCCGTTTCTCATTTGTTTGACCTACTGTCGTTATTTTCTTTATTTTTAGCTTCACGCTTTTCTTCCGCATAGCAGGGTAGACAGAAAGTACTTAAGAGTCTAGATTTCAAATATAATTTGAAAAATATATGGAAAACCATCTCCAGGTCTTAATATTTATATTAAAGATCATTTATATAATCTTAATTTTTTATACATACAAACAAACATTGCCTTATACGTCAATGTTTACCTCCATACAGAACTTTAGTCAAATTGCAAGTGAAGGTAATCAAGGTTGGCTCTTCTTAATGCCTATATTTGTAAATATGTAACAGAATGGTAAATATTACTGTATTAAATATATTAAGTATATTTTTTAATTGTTGTTGTAATTAAATATTTTTTTCCTGTATTAAAGTAACTATATAAGGGCGCAGTGGGACAGTATCTGACTGCAAACGTGATCGGTTGTGGGTTCGATAACCACTCCGTTGAATGATTATGTTTAAATTATCATCATTTTCTCGCTTTGGTAAGACAAAACGTGGCGTTGAGCTCCGACATTCAACACGCAATGTCTTGAATTCGACAGAAAGCGGAGTACGGTACTTGACACTAGGTACTTTCTGTAAAGCTAAAAAAAAACTATCATAAGCACGCGAGTAAAGAATATGTTATAAGCTTTTTTTTATTTCTGGTGAAACGAAAAGCGGCGTTGTGTTCCACTATTTTGTGGGGAAAGCGGTGATCATAGCGGAGTATTTTGAAATTAGATTACTAGTTTTATCCGACTATTACGCAATACAATGCGGAATAAAACGTAAGTTTGCTTATTAATATTATAAATTAGCCCTAGTATGGTGTTAGCATTTAATAAATAAAAAAAGATGTATACACATATATTCGAGTATTATGCCTTTTAACTTTTATATAAGCGGAGTACGGAGTGTCCCGACACTAAGTATTTCTTGTCTACTTTGCATTCTGGGATAAAAGCGTGAAGCTAAAAAATAATTTAATCTGTATAATAATGCAGATGGTGCATTAATTTGGATTAATTTTTAAAAATATTTAGGATTAAAGACTTAATTCCTGCGCGAGAGAACAGGGCAGTGGCAACAAATGCGAATATATAACAGTTAAAGTTATTATACGAGTATGTTTCTGAATGATATGGAATTTCTTCCAACATCAACGATAATTTAATTTCCAAGATCGATTTCAATATTTTTATAACAAATTTAAAAAAATACAAATACGTAAAAGTGAGGCGTTGAGTTCCGCCGCTCAATATGTAATGTCTCGAATTCGAAGTTAGGCGGAACACGGAGTGTCTTGACACTAGGTACTTTCTGTCTACTTTGCTATGCGGGATAAAAGCGTGAGACTGAAAAACACAAATAAGTAAAAGTATTATTTTAAAAGAACTATAAGTGATCGAGGTACATTTGTTAGTGAATGTAACTATTGTAAATCAGTTGAAGCTGGGAACGGACGACACTGCCAGGCACAGTGTAGATAATTTGTTTTACAATATTATATTTAAAACAAAATTTAATAATAAATATTGAATGGACAATATAGTTGTCTCTGACTAGCCTGCTTTACGTGAAGCGTGAAGCTACCTGTGACCACGGACTACTCAAATCGACTTAAAATGTCGGATTTTCAAAAATATATTTTTTTAATATTAAAATATATGCGATTAATCCGTTTGGAATAGTTTTATTTTTCATGTTTATTATTGAGCGTGAATTTGTTTTTATACTCAGCGTTACTTTCTTCAACCAAATAGTGTGACATTTTTGTATGTAAGAATAACGCTATATTTTATATTTATTTTATATTATTAACAACAATATTTTGCAAGTATCAAAGTCAATAAAAAGAAAAAAAATCTTATATACGAAACTTCCAATTCACATTTGGATCAGATTCGACACTTTTTAACTAATTAATAATAACATTATAAACTAATTAAACATGTTAAAATGTCTAATTATGTTTTTAATAATATAAACATATTTAAATATACTATGAGGTTTCTGTCCAGGCGCAATGGAACAGCGTCTGACTGTAAACGCGATTGGTTGTGAGTTCTCCACTCGGGGAAGTGATTATATTTAAATTATTTCCACTGCCTCGCTCTGGTAAGACAAAGTGCGTCGTTGAGTTCCACCACTCAACACGCATTGTCTCGAATTCGGTGGCAAGCTAAGAACGGAATGTCTTGATACTAGGTACTTTTTGTCTACCCTGCTATGCAGGATAAAAGCGTGAAGCAAAAAAAGAATACTAATGTTAATATTTAATATACCTTAAATATATCTTGTCTTTTAAAACATATTTTTTTGTTTAATAAGCTAATGTATTATCCTGTAAAATATTGCAATTTCACATTTCAAACAAGACTTATTTCATTTGTATAATTTTAATTTTTAATTTTGGCTGTACACAGAATAACATTTTGTATGAAACCTCTACATTTTTGTTAATCTGTTACAATTTAAACACAGTTGAGGAAGGTCACGGCAACTCTTGACCTACTTAGTTCCATAGCAAGCGCTATACAATGTTCATTATTGTTTTATTTTTTACATTTACATATGCTATTCGTGCGTATATCTGTATGTATGTATATCTGTATGTATATCTGTGTATGTGCTGAAATGTGGAAAACTTGATTTGCTAATCTTTTTGTTTGTTTTTAGTACCTTTGTCGTTCAAGTTAGCCAGATTATTTAGTTTTAAATCGTACTTTATTTCCCGCCTCTATTCTGGAAGTTGAGTGTTGAGTTGGCGGAAGTTAACGCCATGCTTTGTTCAGACTAAGTGGAAAACGAAATTATCAGATTATCAAAGTGGAGAGATGAAAATAAATTTTAAATACCAATATTTCCTTGAGAGAGAATTGAACACACAACCAATCGCGCTTACAGTCAGACGTCCTACTGCGTCTCGATGGAAGGATTATAAATAATTAATAACAAAATTCAGTACCAAAGAGTATAAAGTATACCTACCTTTAAAAGTCAAGGTCAAAAATTTTAAAAAGCTTTCTTAAAATAAATATTTTATTAAACTTTACAGTAATTAAACATCTTATTATTTAAATATATTAAGTATTCCGTATAATGGAAGGGGATTCAAATTACAAGGGTTAACTGATACAAAATGGAATATTATGTGTTAGACAAACAAACAGTATGAAACTTTGAATAGTTGTAATTGTCGTCTCAGCCCTATTACGCCCACTGCTATAGGGCTCTCCTAAGGATTTCCGCGATGATAAGACACACTTCCCTTATCAAGGGGCTCTTCGCGACCTTAATAGCAAACCTTCAAATATCAATCATCTAGGTTTTTATATACAAAATAGGCATTGCCTCAGCAACCTGTATGTTATTTCATACAAAAGTTATAAAATAGTGTGTGTAATAAATGAGTAATTATTTATTTTATGTTATTAATTTAATATATTTCTTTATCTGCCTTTTTATACAAAAAAAAAACTATCACTTCTATATCTATATAATTTTAACTATACCAAATTTCATACATTTTAAGTTTATTTATAAAAAATATCTTAATAATAGGAAAACCTTACTAGTTTTCCTTCACGTGTTAGTAATTGAAATAAAACATTTTACTCATGTATTATTTACTTAAATTTATTATACATTGATATATACCTTCGTAGAGCAGTCGCAGCGTGTTAACTCACACGCAATGGTAATGAGTTTATTGGCCACTTGTTAAAACATTTCGTTTATAATGAAACCTATAGGCGTTATTATTCTCGGATAGAGTGCGGCGTTAGGTTCCGCCACTAAGTTCTTTTTATTTTCTGCTTCTTTGCAGTTAATAATCAACGTAGTTTTATAACACAGGTAGCACTATAAATTGTATTGCTTTATTAATTTATTATTAAATTAGCATATTTATTATTAGCACAAAAACATCTATATTAAAATGTAATTTTGATTTTAATTTGCAAAAACGACATTTTCTTAACCACTTAAGTGTGTATTGCAATGCGTTCATACAAAAGTGTGTAAGTAATTTTTTCGTTTCATATCGAATTCTGGTTGATATTTATTCTTTGGATTCCGTTATATTTTCCTTTTGCATAGCAGAGTGATAAACACTCTATTTTTTACCTCTAATCAAGTCATCGCCTGTTGAATTGCGGAACTCAACACCGCGCTATATCTTGTAAGAGTGAAGAAACCAAAATAATTAAATATAAACGTTACTCTGATCGAGAATCGAAGCTATAACCTATTACGCTTACAGTCAGACGCTGTCTCACTGCGGTGATGTGGCCTAAATTACCTTATAGATACACTTAACGTGTTTATTTTAAATGAAATAAATTATTAAACTCAATTTTCACCATCAAACCTTCTCTCTTTCTTACTAACTAACTTTACTCACTAAAAATGTTTTAGAATATAGAGTTTAGTAAAGTATAGAGTTTAAAAAAACGGTCACAATTAAATTATTAAGGCTTTAACGACTCTAGTATTGTGGAAATACCGCGCATGTGTTAAATTAAGTCAATTAAATACCTACCTATGAAGTAACGTGACATCGTTGTGGCCTAAAATTGTAGCTTAATGACCAGGTGCTTAGCTTATTATGAATAACTAGCAGCTTCCAAGAAAATATGTTTGTACTACGTATAAGTGATTGCATACAACTTGATTATACGTGAGTCTTCTTGAGGTGATTATTTGCTTTTGCAAATATGAAAAATTAATATTGTAATCAAAAAAGGTAGAGAATCATTCATATTTTGGGATTTAAAAAAATTATGGCTGAAAAAAAAAAATTTTTTGTTTTTTTTTTTAGCTTAGACAGGAAGTACCTAGTGTTAAAACTCCGTGTCCCATTTCCCATTGAATTTAAGAAATTGCGTGTTGAGTCGAGGAACTCTGACTTATCAGATCCATAATATGAAAATAATTTAAATATAACCAATTCCCCGGGGGGAAAATCTAGCCACAATCGATTGCTTTTACAGTCAGACGCTGTCCACTGCGCCACGACTGACCTTGTGGGCTCAATTCTCACTCGTGGGGATAAAGAGCACGGCGTTGAGTTCGCAACTTAGTGTCTCACTATGTCTCGGATTAGGAGTATATAATAGCCGTCAACAGAGTGTCATTCCACTAGGTTATATTTGATTACCCTTCTATGCGAGACGTATATAAAACGTGAAGCTGCCTTTTCCAGCTCCTATCAAGTAAGAGAAAAAATAGTTAGAAATTAATTAAAAAGATAAAACCTAACATTCAAATCAATCAAAAATCATTAGTAGTACATACATAAGAAAAATAAAAAGCACGTATTTTCTTTTAAATTAGATTAAACAAAGAAAATGTACTATTCTAGCAATACACTCCGTTCTCCACTTTGCACTCGTATTCGTGACATTCATTTGAAAGCGGAACTTAACGCCGCGCTTTATGTACATATACTGTATACAATGTACTCGTACATGCATTGTGAAGCTATCGAGTCAAGGCTAAGCGTATTAAATAACGTATATTTGTCTAATAGCGTTACAAGATATGATTCAACTTTCATAGTTGGTGTAGCGTAACAGCACGCATCTGCTTTCACCCTTGTTACAAACGTATACGACGCGTTGCTATGACAATTTATTACAATTAATATATAAATATGCAGGTTATTGACATTTATAAAATAATTAAAGTTAATAGAATTTATATTTATTTATGATTTATGTTTATAAAGTCATATATATTATGGAAATAGGTTTAAAATTATTATTACCGTTCCTAAACAGTATAGGTATATCTTATTAAGTATTTTTTTCACGCTATATCCCTGAAGGGGTAGTCAGAGACAATGGAGCGACCAAACGCCCTTCCATACCTCTTTTGCTTCGTCCACAATCATGACTTTCTTCATACATGCCCTTCGGGGATTTTGAAGCTGTTTACGTGACCTTCCTCCAGTGTGTTCGATACTGTGTTTTCAAAAGTCAACCGAGGTCTCCCCCAATCTCACGTAATACTCATATCTTTTATAGTCGATCGAGATGATCGAGACTTTAAGAACGTTTACTTTTAAGAATGTTTCACTGAAACGAAATGCATACCAAATGTCTTTTAAATAATAGTACTTTTGTGTCTGCCGCTACCGATGAGTCCGATATATTTTAACTATACCGTAAAGCTTCAAATATAAAAAGCTTTATAAATGAAGCTACTTCAAACAGATTAATCGCGTATATTTTGGTATTTCAAAATAGTTTTTGAGAACTTAACGTTTTCAACACTTTATAGTAGCCAGTGGTCACAGGTAGACTGAGGTGGCATTTGTCTGTTGGTTAATACAAAAAAATATTATATCAATCTACTGCCATCTGTTTCTGAATTGCCTCGCCTACTGCCCTGTATTCTTGCAGAATGAGCTGTGTGTCTGCTGTGTTGGGTTTGAGACTTAAAATTTTTTAAGTGTTCAGGTGGTAGAAAGTTTCCAACCGCCTTCGCTATGAAATTCAGGATGTTTTTGAATTTCAATAGCGTCTTAGATCATTCTATATAATAAATAATGAATAAATAAATAGATAATTATTTTACATAGCGAGTAATATGAGGTTTATCAAATCTGATGTAGGAGTTGGGCTTGTTCACTGTATGTTGACACACATCTGATGTGGTCAGATGTGTGAGAACACGACCATTCATGATATCGGCGATATGTTCCTTCACCCTAACTCCGGTGTTCCTCTTTATTTGACTATTTTAAGATAAGTCCCAATCTAGTTTATATACACCTGCACCTTGCAAATTACCCATACACATTAACGGTTGACTGCAAACGAAGCTCGCCCATTTTCATACACAATTTATGATAGTATAAAAATTATTAATCATATATGTACGTAACTTTCGTTAGAAGCCCCACTGTATTTACGTCACAGTGTGGTATTGACGTAAAAAACAATTGAATTGAGTCATCTCTTCTTTTTATGTCATCATAGCACCGTTGAGATGTATGTACGCGATGTTTGTGCGCTTTAGAATTGTTGCTTGGAAAATATTTTTATTTCCATTTTCAGAGTAGAGTTGTGTTTTAGCACTTATTATATCTAAAATATGAGTGGGAAAGTGGTGAAAAGAGGGATGTGTGAGGTAAATAATTTAATTTATTAAATTGGAGGTTTTGAATAACTTTAGAATTGTCAGTAAAGGCGTGATATAGAAATTCTGTTGAGAAGTGCCGGCGAGAATCTCAACACACTTATAAACTGTAAATAACCTAGTGTCAAGACACTCCGTACATCGCTTTTCATGGAATTCAAGACTTTGCGTGTACTCAGCGCCACACTTTGTCTTACCAGAGCGAGGAAGCGACAATAATTAAAAAATCACTCCCCCGATTGGGGAACGAACCCATAACCGATCGCGTTTTCATTCAGACGCTGTCCCACTGCGTCACGACACGATAAAAAACATATTATAAGTTCGCTTTCTATGAAATTTCTATGAACCTAATTAAACTATCAACGCCAACAATAACAATATAAAATCTAAATATACATATATATGTATGTCAACAAAACACCAATTCCCACGTCGAGTTGTTACACATACCTACTTCATTGTAATAGTGGATGATGACCACACGAGCGTCTAAAATGTCTTATTTCTTTAACACGCTTTTATTATAATAGCTTCAGGCGACGTGACGTGACTACAGTACCATCACGTTCAGATTAGGCTCTTATAAATCTTAATAAATATAATAAACTATACAAAACAATTCCAGTAAACAAATATCTCATTAATAACACACTAAATACTTTTGAGGTTGTTTTCGACGTCAGTATAATATATCTCAATAAAAAATTCGGTCTTTCGCTATTATAAATTTGTATAAAGCATGAAAACTTATTATTACGAATCTCCTATAGTCCAATTTGCTTTAAAATATGCACATGTGTCCGGATCTAATGGCAATATAATACTTTCTTTATACCAGGATAATAGAAAGAAAACAATCGAGAATGTTATTTATAGTGTCAAGTTTTTGTGTTAATATTTTCAGATTTTCAGATGTTACAATTTTTATCTTTAGACAACTCGATATCGTTTTTTACTTCCTCACTAAAAAGTCTTATCTAGATTCACACTTCATACTGTATATAAAGATCAAAGTTAACTAGTGTCACGATAATCCGTTCACCGCCTCAATTCAATACAATGGGAGTTACGGAACTCAACGCCGCGTTTTGTCTAACCAAAACGACGACATAAAGAACCAAAATAACACCAATATTTATTATATTAATTAAAAAGAACTTGAAACACATTTTCTTATTCAAAAAATCAAATAAAAAAATATTCTAACGTACAGTGAGAACAAAGCCTTAGCCTATCGATTTGTGATCTCCGACAGAAACTGAATTGATGGTATCGCATGGGAATCGGTTGTAACGGTGATGGCTCGTAACAACTATGACATAATTCCATTGCGTGACATAACGTGAGAGGTACTTGAGAGGGATGAGTACTGCGCTTGTATTGATGCTGCGGAATGAAATGCTTGAAGTATCGGTTTTAGTTCTGGTAACGCAAGCCCTTTTGATATATTTCAAATTGTTCACACACTTAGGATAAGGGTCAATGGGTTTTTAATACTTGAAGTAAACTAACTTCGAGGTATTGCGTGCTATGACGGTACTCAACGCCGCGCTTTATTTTACCTATGATGGTGTTATATAACCAGAGCGGAGAAATAAAAATAATTTTAATATAATGATTCCCACAAGCGGGAATCGAATCTATGTTCCGTTTTTCATCATATATGTAGAAAAGGTAGAAAATATCTATTATATGATTTTTTCTTTTTTTTATGGCTTCACACCAACAGGCTTTCAGCCGAATTTTGTGGAGGGGCGGAACTCAACGCTGCTCTTTGTCTTACCAGAGCGAGGAAATGGAAATACTTTGAAAATAATCAGTCCTCCGGGTGGGAACAGAATCCACCAGTACAGTCTATTATCAACCTAAATTTCTAAATTATTTACTAGAACGAGAATAAGACAAAGAAACATAAATGTACCTCTACAATATAAAATATTGCCTTAGGCTTTTGTCAGCACGTCGTGTCGTTACGGTGTTTATTATATTGTTTGAACAGCGATTTGCGGTTTAGTATAAATTTTACGTGAATTATTATTCATGTTTTCACAGAAATTGTCAATTTTCTTATTCAAATTTATTCAAAATTCTTATTTTAAAGTGTAGAAAGGTAAGAGTTAAATATGTCTCTGTTTTAGGTGACGAACAGTCGTACTCAGAGATGTCAATTAACTTTACTGCCATAAAGATTAATATCAAACATATTTCAATGTTATATACAATATATATTTACAAAATATTTCTTCCTTTCTTACAAAAGTCACATATTCTAAGTAAATATAGTTTTCTTTTAGCTTCACGCTTTTATCCTGCATAGCAAGGTAGACAGAAAGTGCCTAGTGTCAAGACACTACTTACTTCGCTTTCCGCCGAATTCGAGACATTGCGTATTAAGCGACACTCAACGCTGCAATTTGTCTTCCCAGAGTGAAGAAGTGAAAAAAAAATACAATCATTCCCCGAGTGAGAATCGTACCCACAACCAGTTTAGTGGGACGCTGTCACACTGCACCCCGGCTGCCTCATATATCAATATGAAAATTTCTTACAACTTTTTCAAAATATTTTCTAAGCCTAATATAAATATAAATGTGGAATAACAATTTAAAAATAGTAAAATATCTAAAGAATTAATAAATAAATTTAAATCAACGCTTTGAATCTCTCCATATTTTACTACAAAGAAAGTCTACCTAGAAGCTGTGAATATACAATTATAATGTTAGATGCATTTAAAATATAGCGATAAGGAGAGTCGTGATAAGTCAGATAAAAAGGAAACCGACCATGTCCTCATCTGCAGCAAACAAAACCTGGCATTTATTTGATATCAGATTTGCGACATTTACTCTATTATTTCACGAGCCCTCGTGGCGTGGTTTACCAACTGGCAGTATATGTGGTAGGTGCATGTTTGAATCCTGCTTCACGCTTTATCCCTTGTTAGTAGTCAGAGAGCACGGAGCGCTAAACGCTACGGTCCCATTTTTGGGTCGGTATGATTTCTTATGTTTTAAATTATTTTGTTTAGTCCAGTGTAATTAGAATCACAGTATTATGTTTAATATTTACTATTTTTAAAGTGTTATTCCACACTTAGGATTAAAAACATTTTTGAAAAAACGTATAAAAATTTGAACGCAGCTGGATTCGAAGCCGCGCCTTTGGATACGCTTGGACGGTATCCAAGAGGCGCGGGTTCGAATCCCGCTGCGTTCAAATTTTTATACATTTTTTCAAAAAAGTATTATGTTTGTTTGAAGTGAAATTAGAAATTCATACTAAATTAATTAAAACATCGTAAAGTAATAGGAATAATTAATAATTGTTTTTTTTTTATTTTTTTTAATAAATAAATATTTTTTTTTGCTATTTTACTTAAACATTGCGTTATTTACACTATGTTGAGAAAAATCTGACGTTTCAAGTCCCAAGGTTGCGTTATTCGAATTAAAACTTACCACGTATATTATATTCTTATTATAAACATTAACATGAGGCCTGTCATGGCACAATGAACGTGATTGGTTGTGGGTTCGATTCCCACTCGAAGGCATTATGAATGAATATATGTATTTAAATTATTTTCACTTCGTCACTGTATTGAGTTCCGCTACTCTACACGCGTCTTAAAAGCAGATTACGTAGAGTTTTAACACTAGGTACTTCCTGTCTACCCTACTATGCGGGATAGAAGCGTGAAGCTAAAAAAATATTTTACATACATGCGTTAGATAAACACTCTTGTAAACACACTTGTTGCTAAGGCAACGTGTATTGTACTCGCCAATAGAAATATATATGAAATATATATACGCGTATACCTTCAATAAACAGAGTAACAAAGAAGAAACACTTAGTATTGGACAATACATTTCACGGCGTCCCTATAACACAGATACCGATCTCGCTTACTAATTGACCGCAATTGTTCCCGGATTCCCATAGCATAGATATTTAAGCTACTTCCATAGATAAATGTAAATTTTTATGATGTAATAATTACCGAAACAATAGAACTTCAAGCATTTCTCGTGTTAAGTCATACGAATTTTTCTACACTGTACACTAGTTATATGTGAACGCGAGCACGCGATGAATGCAATTAAAATTTTTATTTACATTTAAACAAGAATACTACGTTTAATTGGACTAATTTATAATGTGGCACGATTGCTTTATATTTTTGTGTAAATTTTGTGTTTGTTTTAGTATATGTTCATTGTTTATTTGATATATTTTTATACGAACATAGTAAAGTAAAATAACAATTTAAAGTCTATTGGTAAAGAGCAATAAACTTTTGTTCAAGGCAACGTGATTATCAGTCAGTATGTTTGTCATTCTCTACATAACTCAAAAATTTCTGTCTGTAGGTATTGGATAAACAGGGTATCTTTGGCTAGTCTGTTTATTAGTATTGTATATATATAAGTATAGACTATGTAATATAAAGTTGGTATACACATTACACGCAATGGCAATAAAATTGACCTAGCGTGTTCAAGGACGGTAATCTATATAATTTTTTTGCCTCGAATGGGAATCGAACCGACTGGTTATGATCGGTGTTCATAGTCGACGCCTCTAGAACATGTATATGTATTAATCGAGTTTATTTTAGTACTTGAAAATATTATTTTTGGTACAAAAACCTAAGGTTTCGAACACTTTACGGTAATTCGTGGTCACAGATAGACATGTAGAGTTTCCAAAAATGTATTTTTGAATACCGAAATATACACGATTAATCCGTTTAAATGTTCATACGTTTAATAGATTCATATGAAATCTGTAAAAATCACCAAAATCAAAGATCTTATTAAAATGTATAAGTACTTACTAAGTACAATTTTTTTTAGCTTCACGCTCATCCCGCACAGTAGACAGAAAGTACTAAAAACTTTCAAGGTCTACTTTTAGGACAAGACACTCCGTACTTCGCTTTCCAAATTCGAGACATTGCGAGTGCAGTGTTGGAACTCAACGCCGCACTTTTTCTTTTACCAGAGAGAGGAAGTGAAAATAATTTAAATATAATCACTCCCCCGAGCGGGAATCGAACCCACAACCGATCGCGCTTACAGTCAGACCCACGACCGGTCTTACTTAATACAATGAAGTTAGATATTCAAATATAAAGTTAGATATTCAAAAGATATGAGATAAAGTAAACGAAATATCTCTTAAGAAACTATACGGCTTTATAAAACAAGTTTTTAAGAAATTATGCAGTTTTACAAGTTAATAATAACCTATGTAAAGTGCATCATCTAATATTACAAACAAGGTAATGTACGAATACATTGCAAATTTATAACGAAATAGCAGCACTAAATTCTTTAATAAATATATTAATACGTGAAGCAAAACCTTTGAAGCCGTTTGTGGCGCAGTGGGATAGCGTATGACAGTAACGCGATCGGTTATGGATTCGATCCCCACTGGGCGGAGTGATTAAATTTAAAATATTTTCACTTTATCGCTCTAGTAAATCAAAGTACGGCGTTGAGTTCCAAAACTCAACACGCAATGTTTCGAATTCGGTAGAAAGCGAAGTACGGAGTGTCTTGACACTAGGTACTTTCTGTCTACCCTGTTCTGTGGGATAAAAAGGAAAAGAAAAACAAAAAGCTTTGTACCCCGTTTTTACAAGAATTATGCGGCCGGAATAGTATGAAATTCGGAACAATTATAGCTTTACAGACAGAAAGTACGTAGTGTCGAGACACTCCGTATTTCGCTTGCTTGCTGTGCCACGACGGCCTCAGAATGATTCCATACTTTCATTTTAAACGATGTACAATTATTTGATACGTTTATAAATATTCTGTAATAAACTATAAATAAAAACAGATAGTAAAAGGTTAATTGTGTCGTATATACATTACTTGCTCAATGAAAGATCATTGCGAGTGACTATTTAAAAAAAAACATTTATGAAATGTCAATGTCTACTGTCTACATCCTAGACGTCATTAAAGGAGGACTTGTGTTTGACATTTAGATCTTCATACTGGATCAAATGGATCAAGGCAGTACTTAAAAACAGCCTAAGGATTTATTGGTATAATTTTTTTTTATTGATTAGATCTTTAGCCTATTTTTATGTTTGATTGTTTTGGGTTTTTCAGTTTTCAATAAGTAAAAAAATATTACATACAAAATATTTACAATAGCGTTTCTTTTTTAGTTTAACAATTTTATAGCATAGCAGGATAGCCTGGAAGCACCTAGTGTCAAAAATCTCCGAGCTCCATTTTCTACCGAATACGAGAAATGACGTGTTGAGTGACTCGGAACTCAAACCCGCGCTTTGTCTTACCAGAGCTAAAAATAATTTGAATATATTCATTCCTCAGAGTGAAAATGGAACCTCCAACCGATCTCCTTTACAGTCAGACTCTATCCCACTGTGCCAAGATTATTTCTTTAGTTTGATATTTTTTTTATTATTTAAACAAGAAATGGCGATGGGATTGGTCATATGCATAAATACACGAAGAAAATGAAAGCCTTGATCGAATCTAATTGATTCGTTTCTGAATATATTAAATTAATTAGAAATTTACTTTTAGAACAATTTATTTTCATTTTATTATAATAAGGCTTAATAAATAACTGTAAGTCCGTACAGTTGTAAATGCCACTTCTCAAAGTTCAAGGACATATTTAAGAGATCAGCCTCATTGCAATTTGTATTTAGTGCAGTAGCGTCAAACAAAAAAAATATTTCTTAAATATATTAAAATCCCATAGAGAGTTGTCCAAAAGTGAGTGGTACGAGAGGTCGGGGAAAACCCGGTGGACCTTCGAAAACTCAGTATCGAAAATAGCGTGTATAGTGGTAGATCACGTAAAAGGCATGGAACTGCCTGAAGGGCATGCGTGAAGAGGTAAATGATTGTGGAAGAGGCGAAAGTGGTATGCGGGGACCGTTTGGCGCTCCGTGCTCTCTGACTACCCCGTCAGGGAAACAGTGTGAAGTTAAAAAAAAGAAAGATGTTCGAAAAGAAACCGAACCCGCACCTCTAATTATTTTGCTATTCTTTCTGTAAAGATGTTTACGACAGTGATAACAACGTAGTAACATGCTGAGAAATTCATTATTACTTAATAGATCGCTTATATATTAAATTACACATAGTCTATGGTATCAGAGTAAATTTTATATGGAATTTCTATATATCTTATAAACGAGATAATAATATATTACAAAAAAAACCTAGCACAATTTGAGCTTACCCTTACCCTTGAAGACCGTCATATCTAATAACCTATTAAGATATACATTCTTATAGTAGGATACGGTAAAAACAAAAATATTTTCTAACGCTAAGTTAACAATATTTTTAATATGTTAAAATAATTCAAAGAGATTACTTCTGAATATTTTGCTTTGCAGAACAATGCGTGAATTTTTTTTAGTAGTATGTTTATAATATGAAAAAAGAATAGATAGTTTCCATAAAATAGTAAAAATTATGGCAAAGTAAGTAAATCAGTTGGAACCCCATACAATAATTAATTCTCTCCAGATCTTGAATCTGATACCAAATCAGTAATAAATAATGCAAGAGCATGTTGCCCACTGCGCTATAGCGGTTTACAATTAGTACTGTAAAATATATTTTGCTGACGCTCCTTTAAATAAAATGATATGAATCCAAAGGCCATCTTCCCATATCGTGCTGTATCGAAACTGATGTAACTAGTTATTATGAATGTGTATCAAGGTAATACCATGTTATTTATAATATGTTGTTTTGAATTTTTTTTACTATGTAAAAAACGGACGGAGAACGGAGTGTCTTGATACTAGATTCTTTGAAAAAGTGTAAAACATCTGTTTTTTTTTATTTTCACGCTTTTATCCCGCATAGCAGGGTAGACAGAAAGTACCTAGTGTAAAGACACTCCGTACTTCGATATGCGCCAAATTCGACACATTGCGTGTTGAGTGGCAAAACTCAACGCCGCACTTTGTCTTAGCAGAGCGAGGAAGTGACAGTAATTTGAATATATAATCACCGCCTCGAGTGGGAATCGAACCCACAACCGATCGCGTTTATAGTCAAACACTGACCCACGGCGCCACTAATTATATAAATAAACTATTCGTGTTTTAAAATGTAATCATAGTTCTTTTATTACATAAATATTTATGTAATAAATGAGTTATGAAGTATTTTTTTGATATGATTTTAAACATTTACTTACAAACATAAAACGCTCTAGGCGATATATAATGTCTGATTGTTATTGTGATGGTTTAATCGACCATTGGGGTAATGATTATGGAGAAGACAAAGCGCGGCGCTCAGTTCCGTTACTCTTATTTTTTTTGCTTCATGCCTTGTGGGGTGGTTGGAGACAACGCAGCGCCAAACGCTCTTAGAATACCTCTTTCGTCCACAGTTAATACCTTCTTACCTCATGCCCTTTAGGGGATCCTCATGCTTTTTACGTGACCTTCCTCCAGTATCATGGATGCTGTATTTTCGAAGGTCAACCGAGGTCTTTGTATCATAAATCTTTCTTACATATTATTTTATCAGTCATTCCCTCAACGTGCCCAATCCACCATTGGTACTCAACACACGATATATCAAATTTAGAAATTATTGTTTGAATATGTCTGGTATAAGAACCTGCAAACGTTTTTTATAATCTGATCTTTTTCCACTGTGCCACGACGTGTTTAAATTAACTAATTTGTAAGAAAAGTAAACAAATTACATTTAAAAAAATGTAATTATATATACATATGTATGTACTTATTTGATAGAATTACCAAAATAGCTAACAAGCGTGTCCCAATAGTGCGAGTAATTATGTCTCACGGCAATACTTATATAATGAGGCCGCTATGAAATATTCTCTATGAGAACTAACATGTTGAAAATTTTGAATGTCGATCTTTGTATTGTGGCTTTTCTCAATTCAGTTGTTTACTTCAATTTTAATTTTTAAAAAAACCTCATATGAAGGGTAAATGGGTAAGTTTCAGGTAAATTGCTTTTGTTATTGGAGGCGGGAGGAGTGTGACAGCGTTTGACTGTAAACAATCCGTAATTCGCTTTCCACAGAATTTGAGACATTGCGTGCTGAGTGGAACTCAACGCCGCACTTTGTCTTACCAGAGCGAGGAAAAGAAAATAATGTAAATATAATCACTATCCGATTGGGGATCGAACCCACAACCGATCGCGTTTACAGTCACACTCTCACACTGCGCCACGACCGGCCTTACAGTATATTTAAATAGAAAAAAAAATTGAAACTTCAGCGTATTTCTTACAGAACTAATTATATTATATCAGATTCGTCGCCTAACAATGACATGTTCCTCATAATTTTCGTTCTTGACCGAAAAAAATCGGCATGCCATCTTATAAGCAAAGTTAATTAATAACCTCATTGTGTGCGGGAGGTCGACGCTGAGAACTGGCAATGTTTTCAACTGAGAATTTTATTAAGATAATATATATATATATATGTATTTTGATATGAAATTTTCACATTAGATTTACAATTCGAGCGCGCATTATTTCGGCGTTTGTTGCGTTATTTTTGGTATTTCTTTAGTCCAAGTAACATGTTGACACCTTTACAGTGGAAATATGTAATTGGATACACAGTGAACGGTCGGTTCATAGATGTTTTTAATATTTTTTGTTTTTATTATATACAGTTCCACGATTTTTCCGCGCACTTATCCCATCTTAAAGGTCGGCAGCGCACCTGTAGCTGCTTAGGTGGTACACGAGGCTGTGGGCGGAGGTGATTCGATGACCCGCACGCTCGTTTGTTTTGACTATCTTATATAAAAATATTTACATATATGTTTATATATATGAAGATGCAGGCAATCACTAATAATTCTATTGAATTCCCCAAATAAATTATAATTACGGGACGTTTGTACAAGTTGTAATCACTTTCATATGAATTAAATTCTTTTTAGCTTCACGTTTTTATCCCGCATAGTAAGGTAGACAGGAAGTAGTTAGTGTCAATACACTTCGTACTCATGTTTCCACTGAATTCGAGACATTGCGTGTTGATTGGTGGAACTCAACGCCGCACTTTGTCTTTACCAGAGCGAGAAAGTGAAAATAATTCATAGATAATCATTCCCTCGAGTGGAAATCGAACCGACAACTGATCGCTTTAACGTCAGAGGCTGTCTCACTGCGCCACGCCTCAACATTACATAATATATATTTTTTGCAATAAACACAATATACATTGATCTCAATATAACAATATATTATTTAAAGTTGACAATGCCTGATAACGAGCCCATTATGCTCAGTGGTAACGAAATAAGACAAATATGACAAACAGGTCGTGAGTTCGAATAGAGTAAAGTCACAATTGTCAAAGCATTATATTTGGAATACAATAGCTACGGATAACTATAGATATGTGATTGGGTAACTTCGATTGTGATAAATGTGGACTATAGATTATGTAGATGTTTCAAGCTGGTGATAGCAGGTTCATATTTATATACGACAAGTTACGTTGCTCATTTCGGTTCTAAGTTTATTTTCTATGTTGGAATTAGATTATATTTTATATTATTTTTTATAAGACCAAACGCGGCGTTAAAATCCGCCTCTTACACACAATGTATAGAAGTACGGAAAGTCTTAGATCTACTTATATGACCAGATAGTCTGCCTGCTATGTAATTTAATCTGTTTTTGACTGCAGAAAATTACACACAAATATATACGTATTCTTTTTAGCTTTACGCTTTTTATCCCAGAAGCAAAGCAGACAGCAACTACCAAGAGTCAATGCACTCCGCTTTCCGCCGAATATGACACATTACGAGTTGGGTGTCGTAATTCAACGCCGCGCTATGTCTTATCAGAACAAGAAAATGAAAATAGTTTGAATATAATCACTCCCTCAGATGGGAATCGAACCCACAACCGATCGCGTTTACAATCAGTCAGACGCAGTCCCATTTCGCCACGACCAGTTCCATTTATATATACATTTATTTTATGCTTGTTTTAGTCATTCTTTTAGTTAGAAACGAAATAAAATCAACTAACTAATTTATTTGTTAGATAATTTGTATTTATTTGTATTAATATTAACATCCGTTATTTGATTAAAATATGACCGTCGTTACCATTTAGTTGACCATTTAGAACTAAGCCACACGATGTTGACCTTTGAGGACGGATGTTCCAGATAGGAAATACACTTTTGTACTCTTACATAGTATATAGATTTCTTCTACAAATATAAATTATCTATAACCCAGTGGGACAGCGTCTTCGTGTAGTATCTATAAGACAAAGCGTGGCGTTGAGTTTCACAATTCAACATGCCATATCTATAATTCGAGCGATGAGTGGTGAACTGAGTATCTTGGAAACCGTCCAGCGCTCGAATCAACTAAGCCATGAGTTCTTATCGATTTACATTAAAATTACGCTTCTTATGATATCTGTATGTATTGTATGCATATCTGTACGTATTCGGGGGGATGTAAGACAAAGCGCGGCGTTGAATTCCGTTACACAACACGCAGTGTCTAGAATTTGGCGGAAGGCGGAGTACGGAGTGTCTTGATATTAAGTAATTACTGTCTAAGCGTATAAAGGAAAAAATATATCGATCAAATATTTATATAACTTTCAAGTAATATTTTTGTGTCAGAAGAGAATAGTTTGAAACAAAGTCGCCATAGACAACTAAAGCGTAACAATAGATGTAATTTTATAAAAGCTTTGAGGAACGTTATGTAAAGTTGAACTTTACTTTCAAAATAGAAAGGATCGGACTCATCTATAGTAATGAGATGGTGTAAGCACTGAGAAGCATAGATAGCAATTCGTATTGCTAATTGACGTTTTATGTTTGTTATTATTTCATTGACTGACTGACTAATTATCTGAACTGTGTATACTGGCTTAACAATGTTTCAAAAGTGTATTTCATTGTTTTTTTTACGCTTTTGTCCCGCATAGCAGGGTAGACAGAAAGTATCTAGTGTCATGACATTCCGTACTTCGCTTTCCGCCGAATTCGAGACGTTGTGTGTTGAATAGTGGAGCTCAACGCCGCACTTTGTCTTACAAGAGTGAAGAATCGAACTCACTCCCTCGAATGGGAATCGAAATCACAACTGATCGCGTTTACAGTCAGACGCTGTGATACTGCGCCACGACCGGCGTCAATTTGTTACTTTGATTTAAATTTTATTTTTTTTTTTAAAGAAAAAAGCAGCTTTACACCTTATTCCGTATAGCAGCGTAGTCAGAGACAACCCAATGTCAAGATACTCCTTTGACTGCTTTCCGACAGAAATCCCCCATTTATCTAATCAGAGCGGAGAAATGAAAATAAATTTTAATTATAATCATCTCCTCGGTGTCGAACCCACAACCAATCGCATATTTAGTTTATCTTTTTCCTATAAAAACAATTTATTTTACTTTTCTAACAATTTGTCTAATATTAAAAATTTCAATGTCTTGTATATTAAAGAAATTACTGTAGAAAAATTAAACCGGCTATACTTAAAGTCCAATTCGCCAATGTGCACCATAGGGTAACTGTAACTCGGCGAGGCGACGTGAGAGGAGTCCGGAGGTACACGTCTAGCGTCTCGAGCCCATTAATTATATCTTCTTTCTCAGTAAAACAATAGTTAGTATTTCCTTGATCTATGGTAATTATAACTGTACTTGTTTGAGCCGCTGACATCCTTTATTTATTAAACATGCCAATCAATAAAAAATTTGAGACCTGAAATTATTTAATTTCCTCGCTCTGGTAATACAAAGCGCGACGTTAAGTTCTGCTACTCAACACGTAATGCAATGAATTTAGTGGAAAGCGAAGTACGGAGTGTCTTGACACTTGATATCAAATGTCTATGTCAAACTTTGCTATGCCAAAGTAATTATTATTTTTGTTAATTTTGAACATTGTGCGGTTTTGGGCTGCAAAGGCAAGGCAAATAGAGAACGGAGTGAAGGTAAAATTTCTATTAGTTTTATGTTCTTGCTAGTTGTGAATGCGACTTTATCCGTTTGGAATTTAATTTCACCGGATCTAATTCTAAAATACAAGTAGCGTAAGTCACACCTTATTACATAAGCTATCAAAGTCCCATCAAAATCGATCTACCCATTCCAGATATAAAAAGAACAAATAGACTTGAAATTTAATAAAATATCATTTTGGTAAATGTACCGTGTATACATATATATAGTTAATATTACTAATAGATTTTTTTATTTTATAGACATGCAAGGTCATATCGTTCAATTACACCGATATACAGTTTAGTAGAATTGAATATGAGCCGTGAAAACCATGTACGCATTCACTTAAAACACTCTCAGTTCACAAAACCAAGACATTTTAAATTATTGTACTCAACACTGTTAATTATTCAAATAAGGTCAATTTAGCAGTGAGAATAGAACCCACACCCAATCGGGTTAAATTCAGATGTGTGCTCCACTACGCCACCATGACTTCATAAATAATAGGAATTACTATAAAAGTCTAATACACGTTTATATACATTAGTACTGATCTTGTTATTATTTTTGTAGCTGAACGGTTTATCCTTTGCGGGGTGGTTGGAGACGACGGAGCGTCAAATGCTAAGGTCTCTGCATACCTCTTACGCCTCGTCCACAGTCTTTAACCTCTTCATACATGCCCTTCAGGGGTTCCTAATGTTTTTACGTGACCTTCCCCCAGTATCATTGATACTGTGCTTTCGAAGGTCAACCGAGGTCTCCCCCGACCTCTTGTATCGCCCACATTTCTCGATGTTGATTCTTGATCTTATTTAGTTGTACAAAAAAACGTAGACATGAACGTAACATATGAGTATTAATAATATATAATTTATCATACTAGTGTCCCTGTTGACGCGTTTACATCGCGTTACCATAGCAACGTCAAACAAATAGTAGTGAGTGTTACATTTATTTTATTAATTTAATGTAATTTTTTATGTTCTATTTTTACACAATATTAGCATTCTGCACTCTCTATATGAACTATAACTGTGCCAAATTTCATACTCCTCAGTTCGAGTTGATTTTCGTAAAAAAGTATCGTTAGTTATTGTTAGTTATTTCGTATTAATATACACATATATCGTGTTAAATTTGATATTTTAGAATTCGGACTTACTACTGCACGTACGAGTATATTTTTGTGTTTCCACTTACAAAAAATAGTATGTGATTAGCGGAATTTAACACCGCACATTGAGTTACGCGGCATGTTCGTATTCCAGAACTTGGCTAATATATCTTCATAAGGTACAAGACCTTGCTCGCTGCATGTTGCGGCGTGAACAATGAAAGGCCACTCTCGTTTTCATCTCATTCAACACCGATATCATCATCCGCTTAACAGAAATAGTGCGTGACTGTAATTAAATTGTTACATTAAGTTTATTGGTTAATGTGTTCCATAGATTTACTTAATATCTAATTATCGTAAATAAGACAAGAGATGTGTCAAGTAATATGTAAAAGCTCCGGACTCAGCTTTTCACAATTTTGATACTGTACTGGACTTTGAAATTGCTTGTAATAAATAATATGACTTGGACTTTGGCCGAAAAAAAACTTAATTTCTTCAAGACAAAGTGTTCTTATAGTACGCTCTTTCAGCTAAGGTGTAAATTGTAGGCGTAAATGATCAACTAATACTACATTGAGTGGCAGCGAGGATAGGAGTGATCCCTCTGAGGGAACAGGGTGAAACGCAATTATACCAGTAGTTTGATGGTAGGAGGCTAGTCCTCAGACTGCCTCACGACCACTATCATGACAAAAGCGATCCGCCAAATATGTGATGATGTGTTTCGGTTCGATGTCATGTAAGCTGGCTTTCCCTATTACCCCCCATTCTTTCCCAGTTACTCTTTCACTTCCATCCCGAAGCCGGCAACGCATTTACAATTCTAATGTTGTAGATTTCTATGGGCGGAGGTGACCACTTACTCTCAGGTGGCCCTTCTGCTCGTTTTTTTATTCCAAAAAAAATAAATAAATAATACTAGTGGATTTTGTATTCTATTGGAATATTGAAGTATGACAAATATTAAATTTACAATAAAAATAATATAACCACCATAGATAAGTTAAATGAGAGATAAGTGGTGAAATTGGAAGAGGACTTTGTCAAAATTGGACAAACAGTCTACCTAAATATATTTATAAGTATTATTTTTAGGCTTTATAAGTATTATTATTATAAAACATATATTTTACATTTTTTTGAACAAAAAATAGATTATTGTAGTGTAAATAAAACTAAAACGTATAATTGGACCACCAAAATAGCGTATTTCTATATCAAATAAATATCTTTTAAAAGATACAATATTTAATTATTTCTTTTAAAATATCAACTACAAGAACGGCGTTCAGTTCCGCCGCCCACCACAACATCAATTTCGGGGAAAACCAGAAAACGGAATCCCTTAACACTAAAAATAAAGCATATTTTCTTTTACACAACCATCGAATTGCACTGTATAGCAAATTATCGTGTATTATAGAACCGTGCAATTTACGTTTCACGGTTAGTTACCTCCCCGCTCAGCCTCGGTTATCGGTTATCGTTGTTACTACAATTGTTCCCCTAAATTATAAAATAGCCTAACGTGATAAACAGCCATATGTTTTGCCATTCATCATGTTTACACAACTTTTAATATATTACTGGATTCGCTTAATTTATTACCAGATCGGTATATAGTTGATTTCGCGTGACTAGATTGAATAATATTGTTAATTAATTTTTTTTACATCTAAATGGTCTAGATTTCTATGTATATATATATATATATATATATATATATATATATATATATATATATATATACGGATATAATTAATAAACATTTGTTAGTAATTTGGAGAAATAACCAAAAATAGATTTATTTTTTATAACTTCCTGATATTTGCCGTATAGTGAATAAGAGAGAATATAGTGTCACAACTCAATTTCTAGATATTTATTTTGAGATATTCATTTCGTGGTACACAGTTTGTCCTGCCAGGATAGGCGAATCTAATCTAACGTGGTTATTATCAGCTTATAGTACAAGTGTATCTGGGCGTGATTTCAATAGAAAATTGACAATATACTGAACATGAAATTAAAGTACTTACTAATATTACATTAAATATTCCTATATCTAAATATAGCAGATACTTATTTAAGCAAAATGCAGAAAAACACTAAGAATTTTTTTGGCTTAACACTTTTATCCCAATAGCAGGGTAGACAGAAAATTTCACTGACAAGACACCTTGTACTTCGCTTTCCGACGAATACGAGTCATTGCGTGTTAAGTAGCGGAGCTCAACGCCGCATTTTATCTCACCAGAGCAAAAATGACAATAATTTAAATATAATAATTTCTTCTAGCATTTATGTACCTAAGCTGTTCAATTATTATGAATAAGTTTGCTTTGAAGGAATATAGTTGTGATATTTACTTATTTGTTATAAAAACATATTTTTACGTAAATCGTGAATTTCTCACGTTAACCAACTCATCGTGTGTTCCGCGCTTATCTTAATCTGTTACCGATTACAACATGTTTACTGTTCTCTATACACTATATAAATTTTTAGTTTTATTTCTATTATAATTCATTAAAACCTATTGTTAAAAAAGTAAAAGTTTTTAAAGAGATTGCTATGTGTTGAATGTCTGAACTCAACGCGACATTGCCAGTTGAGTGGTGGAACTCAACGCCGCACTTTGTCATACCAGAGCGAGGAAGTGAAAATAATTTCAATAAAAATATATTTAAATATAATATATGTACTCAAAGTGTATATAGAACCTTATCATTAAGAGTTCGCTGTCTGTCAGTCCGTTAGTTACCATGTTGTATCTTATGGAGCTTTATAGTTAGATCATTGTTTTTTTAGACAATATTTATGTATTTCTATCGCCGCTGTAATAATAAATACACAAAAAAAAACGAATAAAATAAATATTTAAGGACGCTCTCGCTTTCGTTTTTATAAACATACGGAACCTTTAGTGTGCAAATGTAACTCACACATGACCGGTTTTTTATAAGCTAAATCTTGAAAATATAACGCAATCGTAAAAAAAATCTCATTACAACCTTAATATAAAATACTTTAAATACGTATATTCAATTTTATTTTTAAAAATAATTATTAAAGAATATTTTTTTTATAATATTACAAATATTGAATTACCAGGGTAAATAAATGGTAATAACCTATTAGTATGCTTGACTACATTTTAATCTAGATTTTAAGAAAACTTAACGCATTTTATAGTAGGCATTTACTGTGGAAGAATCATTAAATAAAACCAGCTACACACGTCACTAGCAAGGTATTGGGAATATTACGTGTCAATTGGCGGGAATTAACGCCGCATTTCATCTTACCAGAGTGAGGAAATCACAATAACAAATTGCAATAGAAATCATAATTGTCGGGATTACATTTAGTCCTAGGGGAGTATAGAGGAACAAAAGAAAGATGTGACCTGTGACTACGGAGTACTGAAAAGTGTTCGAAACGTCATGTGTCCACTTCCTCGCTCTGGTGAAGATAAAGTGCGGCGTTGAGTTCCACCTCTCAGCGAAGTACGAAGTATCTTGAAACTAGGTACTTTCTGTCTACCCTGCTATATGGGATAAAAGCTAAAAATAAAGTATTTGTTTGCTGGATGTAGCGCAGTGGGATGGGATGGTATCTGGCTGTAAACACTCTCGATTGGGGTTCGACACCCACTCGAGGTAATGATTATATTTAAATTAGTTTCATTTTAAAATTATTGTAAAAGGGTAAAGCTAAAAAAAGAATAAAGTAGAAGTTTTAAATTACACTTCAAATCTTAAGAGATCCACTACATATAGTGTGAGAGACGCATTAAGCAGTACTTGGCCAAGTTTTTGCCTTGGATTTCATCATAGTAGTAAAATCTAATTTTATATTGTTTCTAACTATTAATTCCATACATTTATTATGATTAAAAATACATTCAAACATCATAAAAACATATAGACATATACAAAATATGTTTATTATTAAATATTTAATAAGTAAGCAGCATCCTATGTGGACAAAAGATTATAATTATATTTAAGTAGTTTTAAAACATACCTTTAACTATACTAACAATAAAAAGTCATAACCGTATATAACTGGCGGAGTAACAGCATACTGACTAGTGCTTGGAAATTCTCTAAGGGCAACGGGTTCAAATCCTAGCTACATTTGATTTTTATATATATTTAAGTTTATATTAACTTAGTTAACTAAAATAATAATAAAGGATTCAAAGCTTTATTCATTAACTCAAAAAGGTAGTCTCGATTTTCGCGTTTTTTACACATTTTAAATGACACTATTTTTAACGGATTAATCGCGTATATTTTGGTATTTGAAAATACAGACATACATACAGTCTACCTGTGACCTACGGACTACTGAAAAATATTCGAATACCAAAATATCAGTAAAGTCGTGTACTTTACTTAATAATATTATTTCAAAATACGTAATTTAAAATGCTATAATATCTATAACGTCTGTGTTTAAATTGTATTTAATTAATTCCATATATTAAGATATTGTGCGGCGTTGATTTCCGCCATTTAACATACATAAACTCTAAATCATAAAGTGATTAACACAGTGTTTTATCACCATATTCTCTCTGCCTAGCTCGATATATCAAATATACCAATTTTAATAATACTACAAGCATACGCCATATAATAGTATGATCTCAGTTATTCACCGCAAGAACGCTTTCTCCGAGATGCGCGGGAGTCGGCGTAACGGATTGAAACATAATTGATCACGTCTCAAACGTAATCTGACATAATGGTCCGATTATAACCTGCTGTTATACTCGTACAGATGTAACTGCTTAGCCGAATTACTTGTAAAGCTAACAAAAGTGTTTTTAATATATATTTTTTATATTAAGAAAAAATGTAAAGGCCATCCTTACGCAGTGGGATAGACTGTAAGCAGGATTGGTTGTGGGTTCGATTCCCATTCGAGGGAATGATTATATTCAAATTATTTCATTTCTCCGCTCCGGTAAAATAAAGCCTGGCGTTGAGTTCGCTATGTATTCAATGTCTTCATTTTAGGCGGAAAGCTATCACGGAGTGTCAAGACACTATGCTATCTCTGACTACCGTACTAAGCTATTAAAGAAATCTGTTTAGAAATAAATAAAGTCAAAATTGAATTGAATCTAAATTTACAGATTCAAATAAATTTGATTCATAAGGAACCAATTGAACAGCGAAATGTCGTTTTAAGATAGACAAAAATTGTACAAACAAAAAGTGTAAATCCCCGATTATCCTTACTATCAACAATCATCACAGTCAAAATGACATCAATAAACACTACATACCTATAACACTTCAAAAATAACGTATAAAAATTTTGATCTCAACCTACGCCTCTTGGTAACTGTCCAAGCGTTCTAACCACTAAGCTATGTGTACTCTTGTTACAATTAATTTTATTTTTAATATCTAAATATACATAAGATTGATAATAATAAGTATAAAAGTTTATTGATTTAAGGTTTACCTAACAATATAAGATGACAGATAAGTAAGGTAAGGTAAAAGCTCTTGCGTGACCTCCGCCCGAGCTTAACTGAGCTAGGAAAGTTTATTTATTGCTCCCACGACTATTCTGAGCTTTCATCATCCATCAATGTTACGGCTGTAATAAATTTAAAAACAATTGACTTGAGAAAAATGTTTTGTTTAATTTATATTGTTAGCGTAATTTATATATAAATGGGCAATATTGGATATTAGGCATAAGTATTAGTAACAAAGGGGACGCCATTTGATTTTAATAGTTATATTTTAAAGGAAATCATTTGAATATTTATATTATTAGAAAACACGCCTCAATAAGTTGACAATTAAAGCCACTGCGGCCTTTTTTACCCCTCGATTTTCAAACAGTAGGTCGTGTTTAGTATTATCGTTCAAATTCTGAAGTATTTTTTTTATAGTTTCAAGCTTTTATCCCGCATAGCGGGTTAGACAGGAAATACCTTGTGTCAAGACGCTCAGTACGTTGCTTTCCACCGAATTGAAGACGTTGCGTGTTAAGTGGTGGAAATCAACGCCGCAGTTAGTCTTACCAAAGCCAGGAAGTAAATTAATTGTACATATAATTACTCCTCCAGTTGGGAATCGAAACCACAACCGATCACGTTTACAGTCAGCTGTCCCACTGCGCCACGACCGGCTTCAAGTAAATATTATAATTTTAGTACATTTCTAAATATTTCTGATTCCGTTCTCCCCGATGATTACAGGTTTGTTGAATTATTATACTAGTATTCTTTTTATATAAATTAGAAAGAAATAGTCTTTTTAAAAGAAAAAAGGGTCTGACATTTAGCACAGTTATATTATAAATAATATACTAATATGGAGAAAAAGGGAACAAGTAAAATAAACCGATATATTTTTTATTATAATGCATTGGAAATACATTAAACTAATAAAACAAATGTTACACGGCCTTCTATACGTGTGACGTACATTTTTATTAAAAATGGCATACAAGTTACTAAGATTATATATATTTTATCTATCAACAAGAGCTCTGGTATTTGCAATGAATCATCTCCCGCAACTTCTTTTATATGGATACTCTTCCCAATAATATCTTCTATAATTTCCACGTGAAATCCTGTTTCCTTTTTTTAAAATATTTTGGGAATTATTAACTTCTTTTGAACACCCCTCAAGCACATTAAATATAAGTTATCTACACGTCTGAACAATGGAACAATGTTATACATATAGATATATCTATTTTATTCCTCCAGTCTAGATAGATTTCTCTACATTAAACTCTCTCTTTACATTACGTCTCTCTACGTTAAACTCTTATTACTCAGAAATATGTGGTAAATAGTCAAATTAAAAAAAACATTCAATGTGTAGTTATTTTTCGTTACTTTCTAATATCATTCATTACTTTCAAATTTTCAATGCACATTTATGATTCACAATCAAGTCAATATTCCTAAAAAATTATAATAAATATCGATATATTACAAATAGATTTTATATAACTTCACACCATATCCCGTATAGCAGAATAATCAGAGACTGCTTGTGTTTAAGACATTTGGTTGATTGCTTTTCGTCCAAAATCGATACATTCCGTGTTGGGACTGAACGCCGCGCTTTGTCTTTGCCAAAGCGATGAATTGAAAATAAACTTTCAATATATTCCTCCAATTAGGAATAGAACCCACAATCAATCACGTGTATAGTCAGACGTTATCCTATTACTCATATAATGGTATATACGTAAGTACTGTTTAGGTTATTTAACATACAAAGAGTCTAGACGGCAAAACATCTATTCAATTATACTATATTTTAATATTAAATACATAATATTAATAACTGACCTTGTAACAACCTAATGGAATGTCCTTCCACGACTTTGTTATTGTAATCAAAACAGTAGGCAATACCCGTACTATGAGGCTTTTTCATAAGAAAATACAACAAAACCACAATTGCGTTAACCGTGTTCACGAAATAATCAACAGAGCAGAGGTCAAATTATTACAGTACCTCATCAGCCATTTTAATTTATTTAACCTAAATTATTATAATATATTATATTATATATTATTACAGATTTTTTTTAAATAATTATTGCACAGTGTTGTAAACCCGAGGTTGTCACTTCTATTCCCATTTAGAAGAATTATTATATTTTTTTTCTTCGCTCTTGCACAGTAAAGCGGCGTTTAACGCAACGTCTTGGTTTCGAATGGAAAGTTTAGAACGGAGTGTCTTGATATTAGATTCTCTCTGACTTTCCTGTTATGAATAAAGCGTGAAGCTGCAAATATATATATTTCCGAGCTTTCAAAACGTATCATTATATTGGCGTGTTTATTATTTTGTTTAATAATAATCGTTAGTAGGCAAGCTGTAATTGATCAATTGTACCAAGTCGTCATACAAAACTTTATGATATGTTTAACCCCTGTAGTGCTTGAACCCACATTAAGTAATTGTATAGAGTTATTTCATACTTCATTTAGTAAGTATCTTAATAATTTGTAATATATAGAATTTTTTATACATGCATGTATGTTTTTGTTAGTCTAATGTATAAGCCATGTTATTTTAAAGCTTCATCTGGATTTTAGAGGCTATCGTGAAACTGTGGGGCAGGATCTGACTGTAGTGCGATTGGTTATGGGTTCGATTCCCATCCGGGGGAAATGTAAATGTTTAAAAATTTATACTTTTTTCTACTCAGGCAAGACTCGATTTTGACCGGTATCCCTGGAGTGTCCCTGCAATTTGATACGGATGAATGAACAATTTGTCAATTTTATATAATTTTTGCTTGAGTTAAATATTTTCCAAATTTGTATATATTTTTTTTTAATGTCTTTTACATATACATACACAAACACACACGAACACACACATATGCATACATACTTTTTATTTTTTCGGTGGTATCTTTACACTAGGCTGTCTCTGCTACCTCCGCTACTGAGCTATGCGGGAGAATGTAAAGAGCTTCCAACTATATCCGCTCAACAGTTGATATGAAAAGCTTATATTTACCAGTAAAACAACGCGAGTAAGCTCTATATAATAAAACTGCAAATTACAAGAGATTGAAAAGACAAAGGTCGGTCTTACTGTGGACGCGATCCTTCGATATTTATTCGTATAATATTATTCGGTTCTAGTAAAAAAGCGCGGCGTTGAGCTCCACCACTCAATATCTCGATTTCTGGTGGAAATTAGGGGTAAATGTTTAAACAGTAGTTTAATATTTTATCCTAAGTATTACACTGACTTAGCAATGTCGTGACGCGAGATTGCATTCGGCGGTGTTGCCAAGATGGCCACTTTAGCAATTTTCAGACGATTTATGAGGGTCAACGGAGTCTAGGCTAAACGTTTATCTTTCATAGAGTTTTTACACAATGTTATTTGTTAATATATGTTGTTTTTCACGTTTCTCGTTAAGTTTTACCTTTAATTATGTTTTCCAAATGTTTGTTTATCTTTTTTAATATGAAATTGTTAAAATAAACATAAAATCAAAATATTTGTCAGTAATAATTAGATAATAAAAGAGTGTCAATTCCGGCAGTACTACGAAAAACGACAACTGGCAGTACTACGAAATACATAAAGATAAAAAAAATAGTAAAAATTATATAATCAATTATCAAAGGAAACTACTTAAAACCTTATTATGATGCAACCTACTAATTATGAAATATTACGAAAACAAAATAAAAAAAAAAACAAACAGATTCGTGGTTTTTTGCCGCATGCAAAGGAATAATAGAAGGAACTTACAGTCCAGACTCTCTGCTCTCCTGAAATCTAGATCTTGCAAGTTAGTCAAATTAAACCTACTATAGAGAAGAAATTAAAATTATTTAAATATAACAATTTCTCGGAGTGGATATCGAACCCTACCCAATCTCGTTTACAGTCAAATGCTAGCTCACTGCGCCACGACGACCTATTACGATAATAAAAATATTTTTCTCATATTATTAATTATATAATTTCATATGAGGCCGGTCGTATCTTGTGTGACAGCATCTGACTGTAAACGCAATCTATTGTGGATTTGATTCCCACTCGGGGGAGTGATTATATTAAATTATTTTCACTTCCTCGCTCTGATAAAGACAAAGAGCGGCGTTGAGATCCACCACTCAACACGTAATGTCTTGAATTCGGTGGAAAGCGAAGTACGGAATTTCTTGACACTACATATATTCTGTCTACTCTGCTATACGGGATGAAAGCGTGAAGTTAAAAAAGTTTCATATATATATATATATATATATATATATATATATATATATATATATATATATATATATATATATATATGAAACTTTTTTTTTATATATATATTGAGACATATAGAATTTATTATTGATTACTTTAATTTAACATACACAAGTAAGTAAACAACGTAGAGCAACGTAAGCCCGATGTCACTAGTCCCTAACGATTTTCTCCAACTCTACTGGTTTTCTATTAGAAAGTGCGATTTATGTACATATTTAATGTTTAATTGAGTTCCTTCTAATAATATTTCACTGTAATAATATACTAGCATTAATAGATAATACACCAAGCATGGACATTAGCAACGAATTGATGCGTAAAATACACGTCGCCTTAGCAGCGCGTATGTCAAACACATAGTAAAGGCTAATATATATATTAGCCTTTATATTTATATATATATATATATATATATATATATATATATATATATATATATATATATATATATATATATATATATATATATGCACATAGTAGGGTAGACGAAAGTATCAGTGTCAAGACACTCCGTACTTTTCTTTCCACCGAATTCGAGACATTGCCAGTTGAGTGGTAAAACTCAACGCCGCACTTAGTTCACACTCTACCAGAGCAAGGAAGTCAAAATAACTTAAAATGTAATCACTGCCACCGAATACGGATAGAACCCACAACTGATCACGTTTACAGTCAGACGTTGTCCCACTGCGCCACAACCGACCTCAAATGTATATTTATAAAACAATATAATTTTTTCTCCTTTTTATATGAACTTTTCTACGCCAAACAAATGTATGTACTTTTTTCTGTAATATTCTCACATTACAAATACAATCGACATAGAACAGAATGGAAGGGTCAAATGTGTATTTTTTTGTTTAGTATTAGGTTTTAACAAAAACTGTCTAGCATATTGATGCAACTTACTAATAAATTATCATACTCTATCTTCAATTCTATGAAATATAAGTAAAATAGGAAAAAAAACGTTGCATTCATGTTATAGAAGGATTATTTGTTCTTGTTAGTATAATTAATCAAATTACAATATTGTACGAAATTTGTACGCATTATAACATACTGGTTATCTTAATCGATGATCAGACAAAAACGCCCTTGAACGAACACCGACTGGACCCCAATAAGGTCGTTCTATTAAACGTTGCGGCAAATTACATTTATATCGCATCCATTGTTTATAGTGTAACTTGCGCAAGCGCACATTAGCGGGGAATACTCGTGTTGGCCTTCGGAAATATACGAAATTGTACATATGTAGGAATTGTATCGGCTTCTATACAATCTAGTCTCTTTAGTATCTGTTCGTAGCGCAATTAAGCGCCACGCTTGGTGTTACTAGAGAAAAGATATAAATCCTTTGTAAAGATAATTAATAGGAATCGAACACATAACCATAATTTACGTTTTTTCATAATTTTAGTCAGACGCTGCACGCTTTCCTGTATACCCGGGCATTCTCATTAGCGGAAAACTATGGGAATATTTAGCGAATATGTTTTGTTTTATTTCATTTCTATTAAAGAAAACGAGGTGGTTTATTTTGTATAGAATCATCTTACTGTGCGTTTCTAATAAAATATTGTATTTAAATATATTATGCCAGACTGGTGCGATCAGTGTCTGATTGCAAACCGCGTTGTGAATTCAAATTCCCTTCGAAAAAATGAATTAATTCCCTACGAAAAAAAGAGGCCGGTCGTGGCGCAGTGTGACATCGTCTGACTGTAAAATCGCGATCGGATGTGGGTTTGATCCCCACTCGGGGAAGTGCTTTTATTTAAATTATTTACACTTCCTCGCTCTGGTAAGACAAAGTGTGGCGTTGAGTTCCACCACTCAACACGCAAAGTCTCGTATTTGAAGGAAAGCGAAGTCCAGAATGTCTTGACAACAGGTAGTTTCTGTCTACCCTGCTATTCGGTATAAAAAGCGTGAAGCTAAAAAATTAAAAAAATATTTTTCATTTCTCCACTAGATTAAAACACTTTACAAAGCTCGGCGTTGAGGACCGTGATTTACCACACAATTCAGATTGAAAGCGTAAAACGACGTGCTTATTAAATACTGCGTTTTAAATTAATTACTTTCATAGAAACCAAACATAATACTTCACACGTCACCTAGGTTCATATTGAAATAGTAACATGGGTGTTTCTACTTAAAATTAAATTAACATTTATATATTCGCTTATCTTCGATTTTAAATTCGTTAATCGCATATATTTTAATATTCGAAAATACGTTTATTTCTTTTTTGAAAATCTAACGTTTCTTGCATTTAACAGTAGTGCGTGTTCACAGGTGGACTGAGGTGGCATACGTCTGTCAATTCAACCAAACCAAAGTATAGTTTAATTTAAAATATATGTTTTTTTTTCTTAGCTTCACGCTTGTATCCCGCATGGCAGAAAGTATTTAATGTCAACACACTCCGTAATTCGCTTTCCACCGAATTCGAGACCACGTGTTGAGTGGCGGAACTCAACGCCGCACTTTGTCTTTACCAGAGCAAAGAAATGAAAATAATTGAAATATAATCACACCCCCGAGTGGAGATTGAACCCACAACCGATCGCGTTTACAGTCAGACGCTGTCACACAGCGCCACGATTGGCCTCAAATTAAGTTTATTTTTTCAACGTGCACATTTTCTTTATACGTCCATTGTTTAAATATATATCCTTCGAGGTGTTCGTGTTTCGCAGAAATGAGTATCAACGGTTATTTCGTAACCTATTGTGTTTTGATTATCAACAAATCTACGATTTTCTTATAACTCCATTATTTTCTATTACTATTCTGTCATTATATTTTAAAAGGAAATTTATTTAAAATCAAATCAAAATGAGGCCAGTCGTAGCGCAGTGGGAAAACGTCCTGACTGTAAGCCCGATCGGTTGTGGATTCGTTTCCCACTCGAAGGAATGATTATGCTTTATTTATTATTTTCATTTCATTGGTCTATTAAAATGCGGGGTTGAATTACGTCATTCAACACGCAATGTCTTGAATCTCAAATCGGACGATTAACGTAAAATTGTCAGTTTTGTCAGTCCCTCTAGTTTTTTTTTAGTTATTCGATTTTGCTGAAGAGAATGAATTTTATGTACATTGTTTATACGGGAAACGAGTGTAGAAACATAATATTTATAAGAAAAATACATTAAAAATATATTAAACCGCACACTCTTGTTTGTACACTTTTGTATCAAGTGGTTCACATTTCAATGGCATCGCGTAAACGGGCCAATATATAGTTATTATATAGTTGATCCATATATATTCAAAGTATTTTTTTTTGTTTAGCTTCACGCTTTTATCCCGTATAGCAGGGTAGGCAGAAAGTACCTAGTGTCAAGACACTCCGTACTTCGCTTTCCACCGAATTCGAGACATTGCGTGTTGGGTGGTGGAACTCAACGCCACTCTTTGTCTTTACCAGAGCGAGGAAGTGAAAATAATTTAAATATAATCACTCCCTCGAGTGGGGATCAAACCCACAACCGATCGCGTTTACAGTCAGACTCTGTCACACTGCACCACGACTGGCCTTAATGTATATAATTCACAAATATATCTATATTAAATTTTAAGCTTTTATTATAACGAATTAACTTTTAGTATTTAAACCAGTAACCTCCGCCTCAGTAGAACACTCTTCTAACTTTATATTAAACTAATGCGTCTATCGTGATTTGATAAGATCGACGTTACAGTATATTTTAGGCTCACACGCGTACAAACGCCTTTCACAATGTTTATCACGACTGTTTTCTTCATTAACTATTTTCTCTTACAATTATTACTTAAATATGTCAAATAAATTAGACAATTTACTAAAAAAATATATAATTTTGTTAAAAACTATTATATGTTAAATTATTTATATGAAAATTGACACAGTGGTGTCTAAGACTAAGTGCGCCGTTGAGTTCTACCATTCAATAACAAACTCAACAATGTCTCCAATTCTGTGGGAAGCGAAGTATGGAGTGTCTTGACACTACGTATTCTGTATCTACGATGCTAAGCAGGATAAAGAGTATAGCTATCTATGGAGTAAATATATGAACAGAAAGAGTTGAAAGTATCGTATTAAGCGTAAAAGAATTTTGACTGCTCGAATTGTTTTTTGATAAAAAACGTACATAAAATATCGTAACTTTATTTTACCAATGTTACAGTCAGTTTAGTAAAAGATTTGTTTATAGATTTTTAATTTAAAAAGGTTTAATTCAGTTGTGGGTTCGATCCCCACTCGGGGATGTGATTTTATTTTAATTATTTCCACTTCTTCGTTCTGGTAAGATAAAGTGCGGCGTTGAGTTCCACCACTCAACACGCAATGTCTTGAATTCGGTGGAGAGCGAAGTATGGAGTATTCTGACTCTACTTTCTGCATGCGGGATGAAAAGCGTGAAGCTTTTCAATAAAATTAATTTAATTTCTACAATTACATATGAATATTTTCGTACACTATTTTGGCAGTAGAAAAAAAATTATAACGGTACTTTATGTAGGAGCCATCGATATACTATGTATACTAAGTATATACAGTCAAAATATAAGCAAAAATTAAAGTTCTAATAATCTTTATGTACATTTTGTTAGAAATTTACTAGGAAAACTATATTTCGTTTAGCTTCACGTATATCCGCTATCCGCTTTCCGCCCCAAATTAAGACAATGTGTGTTGATAGCGGTACTTAACGCCGCTTTTTGTCTTACTACAAAGAAAATGAACATAAATTAATTATAATCATTTCCTGTTGTGGTTATCGAACCAATTGTCCGTTTTACAGTCAACGCTGCACCACTGTGCCACGATAGTTTCTAATAAGAGCATTGTTGAGCAAAACCTAGTTTAACGTGCTTTACCCAACAGCAGTTACAGTATCCGCCATTCGCCTTACGATCTACATGTAATTATCTGGTAGCCCGAACTTCATTACGACCTCTCAACCGGTGACCTCTTTAGAAATCATGCTTTCGCCGTTACATAAATTGAAGTTTGAATGAACATGGCTTTAACCCATAAAATATTTCATAAACCTAGGCTATAAAAAAAATATTGTTTAATCATTTATTTGTGCAGTATGCAAAGAGAATTGTGAATGAATTAATGAATTCATACTCTTAGTATAGGAAAGATATTATTGGAAAACGAATAACAATTTGAACGTAACGGGATTCAAATCCCCACCTATAAGAAACCATTTACACGTTCTAGCCAATTAGACTATACGCTATTATCTACGAGGATTTGTACGCTTGTTACAAATTATCTTTATTATTATAGTTTAAAACAAAATATCATTTCAAATACTTTCTGTTTAAGTAAAAAAAAATGATTTTAAAATAAACAAGCTAAATCAAGCATTTTCTAAATCAGTAATAGCTTTTAGGCGTGAATTTATTTAATACTACTTGTACACTCAACTACGTCCTCTAAAACAAAGGTAGCATAAGTTACTCCTTATAACATCAGCTATTTGCCAGTGATAGTCTGGTCAAAATCGGTCCAGCCGTTTCAGAGATTAGCCGAAACAGACAGACAAAAATTGTCAATCATCTTATTTGGTATATGTATGTTCTATATATTCATTCAAATGTATTTATTAAAAGCGGTTATCATATCATTAAAAACTTGCGGTGTTGTTGTCTACGATTGGTTGTGGGTTCGATTCCCACTCGGGGAAATGTTTCTATTCAAATTATTTCACTCTGTTAAGACAAAACGCGGCGTTGAGTCACGCCACTCAACACGCAATGTCACAGTCGCCGGAAAGCGGAGTACAGTGTTTTGACCTGTCTACCCTGTTATACGTGACATGGATAATTCAGTGTTATTAATTTGTATAGAATAGATATTTAATAGATATTTCTCAATAACATATGCATTCTATAAATAAATTGAAAAATCGACTAAAAAGAGGTTATGTCATACTTTTTAATTCATACAAAAAAACAGTATAAGTTTCTCGTATAATTGTGTCTAATTTGATCGATTGACTTAACATTATGTAAGGCGGAAGAATATTTTTGCTCATTTTTGCATAAGCACCAAGCCGAGTGTTCGCTTAGAAAGTATACTTATTTTGCTTACTAAAGAATTATTTTATAACATTTCTGTTTTAGCTTCACGCTTTTATCCCGTATAGAAAGGTAGGCAGGAAGCACGTAGTGTTAAGACACTCCGTACTCCGCTTTCCGCTGAATTTGAGACATTGTGTGTTGAGTGGCGGAACTCAATGCCGTTCTTTGTCTTACCAGAGCGGAGGAATGTAAATAATTTTAAATATAATCATTACTCCGAATGGGAATCTAACTCATAACCGATCGCTTCTACAGTCTGCTGACCTGCTGTGCCATGACCGGCCTTATATAAGAAATTAAAAAAAATAAAAATTCCGTACGAAATATTGACTTTATTTATTTCATTTTCAAAAGCAACTGCTGGTTTAAATTATCTTCGTGGCCATATATATATATATATATATATATATATATATATATATATATATATATATATATACATATATATATACATATATATATATACATATATATATATATATATATATATATATATATATATATACGGAGTAACACTCAGTACTCTAAGGGTTGACCACCATCTTCATAAACGTATCCACACTCGGTTATAAGGCCCATAGCCTGCCACTGAACAATCAACTCTTCGCTTCCAACTATTTCCAGCCATTTCATCTAATTATAGAGCATCCTAAGGTATGCTTGATATTTAACATAACCAAAATTAATCAATATTATCTTCTTTACAGATAGAACATGCGGTGGTGGAAGGAGTCCAAAATAAAAATGTCTTCGGATACCATCTTCGTGTTCCTATTACTGGCTTTAAGTAAGTGTTTTATAATTGCATGTGTACCTGTACACTGTACAGAAAAAAAAAATAATTTATTCTAGATATTACTAAACGGAGATTAACGCTGCGCTTTATCTTACTAGAGCGAGGAATGGAAACCATATCAATCCCACAACAAGTAGAGTTTACAGTCAAACATTGTTTCAGATTGCCATAATTGCCTTTTAAGTCTGCATACTTATAACATATTCCCTATAGTATAGGGCGTTTTAAGAAGTAGTATTTGAATACACTACAATACAATGCTATATAGTTTTATGAAAAGCTTATATATATATATATATATATATATATATATATACATATATACATACATACGTAACAAAATGCACCGGGAGGAACAAAACGCAACGCATAAATTGCGTGAAGTAACCTCTTATTTATTGCCGTCCTAACAAAAGAGTTGCAACACGTTATTTCGAGACGCCCCACTAATATGCTACATCTTTGATATATGCAAGTAGTACAAGTAGTTAGGTACGTATGAAGGTGGAATATTTAAAATTATTTTTTTTTAAATAAAAAAAACGTTTTAAAATGACATATGCCTAAAGCATTTTTTTCGTATTGGCAGAAATGTACACTTTAAAAAAATAATTTCCCCAATTTATTTAAAAGCTGGTTAAAAATGTCAATTTTTTTACATTTTTTTTAATATGCAAATTGATTGGAGTGTGTTCATATTATTATCTAATATTTACAGATGTTTAAACAGGTCAACTAAACGCCTATTATAAATATGATACCTTAATCGACATTTGGACTGACTCTTACCCTCAGTCAGAGTCACTGACTAACCACTGGGTCACAATGGCGTTAAATAAATACAATATTTCATTTATTCGTCCATCCACTTTGTATTTGATCAATAAATGTCACGAGGAAAATCATTTCGAGCCCGCATTATGTTGAAATATTAGATTTATAACACTGATAATTGACTTGGGAAGATGAAAAGGTCATAATAATATTACGCAAGTGTCTTAAGGTGTAGTTGTTAGTAATTTGGACTGTAAAGTCAGAGGGCAATTTTTTTATAAATAAAAGATTTTTATTTCATAATTCTAAAAAAAAGTAGTCTGTTTACTTTATTATATTAGCTATCTGCCAGTGAAAGTCTGGTATATATATATATATATATATATATATATATATATATATATATATAAATATATATATATATATATAAATATATATATATATATATATATATATATATATCTCCTTTAAACGAGCATATGCTTTTAGTAAATAATTATTTTAATATCACGAGCAGAAACTCCAATTTCATTGAGATACTTGATTTGCAATTCTTTTTTAATCTTTTTCTTTTTTTTATAGCATCATCACGCTTTATCCCGCGTGATAGGATAACATAAGTACTCGGGGAAAATGTTTATATATAAAAAATATTTTAATTTCTCCGCTCTGGTAACACGGTAGAAGCGTACCCTTGAGTTGGACTCTCAATAGGCAATATTTCGATTTTCCGGCGAAAAGTAGTCAACGGAGTGTCTTGACACTAGGTGGTTTCAGATAATCCTGCTGTGCGGGATAGAGAGGGAAGTTTTCATATAGTAAAATTTAGCAGTGTAAAGACACTCCGTTTTCTCTCTGACCAAATGCAATATTTAATTGAAATATTATATTTATAACATATGTATTCATTAAAATAGCTCGCTCATTGTATTTATGACATTGTCTTACCAGAGCGAAAAATTGAAAATAATTTTTAAATATTTTCCATTTTTCATGACATTTTTGTCAAGACTTCCAATTTAATGAATCTCTACAGATTATGAAATAATAATCGATTTAAACCTAATGCACATACTCGTACATACATACATATAAAATAGATTACAAAAAGTAAATCGCAATTTCAAATTATAATATAGATAATTATTAATAAAATCGATTTTTTGTTCATTCGAAAACGTATGAGGGCGATTTCTTGATACGAATAAACATTCACTTAATGTGTTTGAAAGTAATCATATCTATATATATGTACATTATATTAATATTGATGGTGTTTTTGTATGTCGATTTATTATATAATTGTTGTATAAAAATTAAAGTTTTAATGAAATGCGAGTATTTTATATGATTTTTTTGGAATAAAAACTAAAGTGTTTAAGCAAATATTTTCTACTACACACTTTCGCCAATAAAATTAATTTAATTTTGTGTTTTAATATTAATAAGCGTAACACGTTACAGAGTATATATTCTTTTTAATAATTTCAACCTAACTGCGGGAAAGCCGGAAATTGTAGAGATATCTACGTATTTCTTGGAAAACTTGTGGCAACTGTCATTTTTAAAGTCTAATTATTATTTACTCTTGTGCATTTAACGTAGTGTCATGACACTAGGTTATCTCTGACAATCCTGCTATGCAGGATAGAGCGTGAAGCTGCTTCTTTTCATTAACACGTTAAGAAAACTTTTATATGTTTTTTAAATATTTTTTTTTTCATATAATATAATAAAGCTTGAAGATCGCCTCTCGAACGATAAGCAAAAGTCGCAGATTCAATTCTCGCACCGTTCAAATATATACATGTATGATGACCAATAACTTGGCATTTGTCTTTTGGTCTTCTATATTATTCCACTTTACATAAAAACAATTCTGGGAATACATATCACAGCAGGGTAGATAGGAAACACTCCGTTCACCGCTTTCCGCCGGATTCGAGATTTAGTGTTGAGTAGTGGAACTCAACGCCACGCTTTGTCTTCTGTCGAACTCACAGCTGTTAGCGTTTACAGTCAGACGCTGTCTTTCTGCGCCACGACTAGCCATATTTACATATACATATACACAATAAATAATAATTTCTTTAGAATATTTTTCTTAACAAAGATAATCACATAATTATTTAAAAAGTAAACATTTACATACAAAATACGTTTTCTTTTGCAAGCTTTTATCACTTACATACGATACATAATATAAAATAATATATTTCTAATGCATTTATTAAAAAAAAAATTTTGCCTTTCTCGATAATATTTCCATATAAACCTTCATCAAAAATCAAATTTCACACTATTTGCGAAAAAAATACCGTAATAAGGTAACTTTGACCAAATAACTTGAAATAATTATATAATATTCTTTAATTCTATATTATTTTGGTTATCACGTTTACAACAGTGCTAGTTACAAAATTCACAGATCATCTAAAGTAAATAAGTTAAGTTCGTGTATTAATTTCCCACAGACAACTGTAGTGAAAAAGCTCAGAACGATCCGGCGACCCCATAATTTGCCATATCTCACAACCGGCAATTCCGTCGATCCCGATCCGGAAATGTCAGGAGTGTCATTTGGAAATTATAATTTCAACAGATGAGCTTAAAAACTGGGTCTCCACAAATAATAGGTTTATAGTAACTTTTGTAAGCTCTTGTTTGAGATTTTGCAATTTTCTCGTCTGGTTCATGTTGGCTAAGTATGGAGTGAAGGAATGTCAGTTTTAGGCAAAAATCGTAGTGTTGTTTGCTGATTTTATTTTTTTTTTTCTTTAGACAGATGGTCAGTTTCTGTTGTTATTACATTATTATATAGACTCACCCATAAATAAGTCATAACATGTTTAGGAAACTTAATTTCTTAGCATTTGATTTGTCAATGATTTATAATTATTTACATTAATTAGAATTTTAAGTTATACATCTATATCGACGTTCTTATACAATTGTTATAAAATTTGAATATTTCTGCAAAGTGTGAGCACATTGTGAATTGAATTATTTATTTTATTAAAATATGATGTTTATTTATTTCACGCTTTTATCAAATCGAGAAATTCCATTCCAAGAAAAAAAATGTTAAGTGGAACTCAACGCCACTCTTTGTTTTACCAGAGTGAGAAAATGAAAATAATTTCAAACGTAATCATTCACCCGAGTGAGAATCGAATCCACAACTGATCGCGTTTACAAACGCTGTCACACTGCGCCGCGACTGGTGTTAACTAATATCATAATATTATAAAGATTACCTTATAATTTTTCATTTAAATAACTACAATAAATACAATAAATTTAAGAATAATATTAAAGTTATACAAATCATAATTAATACTAATTCAGATTAAGGCTCAAAAAAATCTCGTTACAAGACACTCCACTCTCTCTTACACCCCAAATTTAAACAATTACGTGTCTCATGTTGGAATTAAACGCCATGTCACGTGTTATCAGAGGAATGAAATAATTTTTTTTAAATAGTTTTTATTTTGAATAAATCGTAATTAATCTCTTTCAAATTACCTCAATTTCAATATTTATCGAACCCACTACCACGGTGGATCACTTCACTAGGATCAATAAACTATAGATTATGTCATCCGATGTAACCAGATGATTGTTAATCAAATACGAGCTCGTATGTGGCTTTATTAGGAGGATGTGGCATTTAGACCTGACACACATATGAAGGTAATTTGTGTAATAGCAATCATTAACACTTGTTGCATTACTTACCTATAAAATATAAGATGTTTTTTTATAGAAATGGATTTACATACTTTTTTAATTAGCGTCTGACTGTAAACGCGACCGGTTGTGGGTTCGATCCCCACTCGGGGGAGTGATTATATTTAAATTATTTTCACTTCCTCGCTCTGGTAAAGACAAAGTGCGTCGATGAGTTCCACCACTCAACACGCAATGTCTCGACTTCGGTGGGAAGCGCAGTACGGAGTGTCTTGACACTAAGTACTTTCTGTCTACCCTGCTATGCGGGATAAAAGCTTGAAGCTAAAAAAAAAATTAGGCAAAGTTTTTTGCAACTTCACAGTTTAACCCATATAGCAGGATAGTCATCACTTAGAGTAAAACACTCCGGTCTTCATCTTCCATTCAAATTCAAAACAATTTGTGTTGAGTTGCGGAACTTAACGCCGCGTTTTGTCTTAACTAGAGCGACGAAATAAAATAATGCAAATACAATCACTACACTGACTAAACGAAAGCATACCTTTATGGTTCTGTTAGTGATAAGCAATCAGATAATTAAAGTACCCTATAGTTATATAAACAATGTAATGGTTAGACACTTCTTGACTATGCCCGCAAGGATTAAATAGCAAAATATTTAAATAAAAAAACCGTTTACATACAGATCGATATAAGTTACCAATTAACAACAAATTAAAAAAAAGCCTTTATGAATTATATATTAACATAAGATACCAGACTGAAGAAAGATAAACAAAAATTACCCTAAAATCAGTGCGAGAACAGATCCCACGATACTTGACTATAACTACCAATGCACCAAGTAATATAAGAATACTCTTTAATAATTTAAGAATACTGTTTTAAACGCCATCGGTTGTGGGTTCAATTCCCACTGGGGGGAATAATTATATTTTAAGAAATTTTATTTCTTCACTCTGGTAGGACAAAACGCGGCGATGAGTTCCGCCACTCAACACGGAATGTGTGGAATGCGGCGGAAAGCAGAGTACAGAGTGTCTTGGCACTAAGTACATTCTGACTACACTGCTATGCGGAATAAAAGCGTGAAGCTTAAAATATATATGTTAACTTAAAAAATTAATACCGAGCGTATTGCATTCCTTGTGGAGAAAGCTCTTTGACTCGTAGTTAGTAAGAAATCTTTGAATATTGTCTTCGTGTAATTCATCAATCAATTAACGTACCTACAAGTTCTTGCGATAGGTTTTTGAAATAAAACGCTCTGGCCTTAAGAAGAATATCATTGTTAAGTATGTAATTCGTAAAGTAACAAAATATACAATGTATTGCATTCTCACCTGGTAATGACTTTTACTAACAACTGACCTTAAAACCTATAAGCCCAAAATGATATCACGGAACTAATAAATATTTGAGTTAGATTATTCTGAAGCCCTCAGGCAGGTTATGAAGATGAAACTGACTGTGGTTTTGATTCCTACTTGGGGAATGATAATATTTAAATAACTTCTATTCATGTGAGACATATCGCGGCGTTAAATTACACCAATAAACATGCAGTGTTTGGATTTCAATTGAAAAGCGATTAACGGATTTTTTTAATCCTAGATTATTTTTAACTAATGTATTGAAAGTTGAAAACGATATGTCGGATTAATAACAAGGAATACTAAATGACATTCACATATAATAATTACAACAAAAAGTGTTTTATAATTGAGTAAAAGAAAGTAAGGTAGAAATCTAGATGTTTACATAAATACTAGGTTGAAGCGGCTTAGCTGGATCATGGACATTCAAATAATAAATTTTCACTATGCAAATCTAGAACAAGTGAAAATATTATAGCAACTTATTATATTTAAATGTTCCACTGCACTTATTGACGTCATCGTGGCGCAGTGGATAGTGACATATGTTAATAGGGGAATAATATATTGATTTCTTCTCTAACTTGGTCTGAAAAGCTAGAAAGCGGTGTTGGGTTCCGCCAAACAAAAGACTAGGTGTGGAAATCCTGTTGCGGATACTTTCAACTTCCGGAGCCTCGGCACAGGTTATGTGGGACTCCTCACTGGCAGATGTACCTACAAAATCTCACGATGCTTCTCGTTGGCAGTCAGCAGTTAAGGCCTCTATTGTTATATTAAGGCCTATTTTTTATTTCATTTTTACTTATGTTTTAGCTTCACGTGTTAAAAAAACATATTTTTAGCTTCACGCTTTTTATCGCGCATAGCAGAATATACAGGAACAGGTTTAGACACCTAGTATTAAGACACTCCATACTCCGCCGAGTCCAAAACATTGCGTGCTTATTAAATAATTTCAATATAATAGTCCCCCGAATGGAAATCGATCCCCCTACCGGTCTCACTTTACCAACAATACTAAGTAGAAGAGGATATTGTTCTTATATACGATGAAAGAGTAATTAAATATGCTAGTAGGATCCAAAACGAAATTTCCAATTTAATACGTTGATTAGAAAGTTTCTTTTATAAAAGTTTTACAAATGATCTTTGCGCTTTTGTGTACATTGTAGAGATTATCCATTCTGTTGTATCGATGTATTGTGTTTTTAATCTTCGGCGAGATTGTGGAGGCTTAGCCGGAAGTGAGACCAATTTTCAATACACAGTGTAATTAACACGCTACGTTTTAGATATAAAGGCTTTATATTAAGTATTTAAAATAAATGGTGAGACTGATACTGTATTCATTAGAGTTGAATATATGTACGTGGCTATTGAGGCACAGTGAGACAGGGTACAGACCGCGATTGGTTGTGGGTTCGATTCTCACTCGAGCGAGGTGTTATTGCCTTTAGAAAATCCTATATTTTCTTCATTGTAATTCTCCGCTTTAGTAAAACAAAATACGGCGTTGAATTACGCTATTACCTTATAAGAAAACTTAGTGTTTTTTGACTGATTAAACTGCAGTGCGGGAAAGAAACAAATTGTTTTTAAATATAATAGTAATAAAATTGTTGTCGAAACATATTTATAACAGATGGCCGGGGGTTGAAATTCATGGCAACACAAAACGTCTTATCATGTTCCTTTTTTAGCTTCTTACTTTTATTCCACAAAATAGGGTAGACAGGAAGTACCTAGTTTCAAGACACTCCGTACTCTGCTTTACAATAAATTAAAGACGTTGCGTGTTGAGTGTATCGGAACTCAACACCGCACTGTCTTACCAAAGCGTAGAAAATCGAATAAGTCAGCTATCCCACTGCGCCACTACCGGCCGATAGGATTTTTGTACATACATGAAAGTGGAAAACAAAGTAATTTATCTTAATTATGATAATAAAGCAGTTCAAATTTATTTTACGTTATTTCGATTTTCAGATGCTCTTCAACTCTGCGATGGCGCGAGGCGGTCACATCGGAGACGTGTATGTATATTACAGCATTTTAATACATTATTTATCTAACCCCAAAAACGAGCATTTATAAGCAAAAACACATAGAAAAAATAATTCCCATAGAATTGGTACTGTTTTGTCTTCATTGGTGTCCTAAATATTAAAATATACCGCTTGTTCTTTGTTTTGCTACAATTTAAAGTATAATTGAATTATAAACGTTTAAAAACGCATTGTCATCTATTATTAGGTGTATCTAACACTTATTTCACTAATTCAATATAAGTTAGTAATAGTTAATAAGAACTAATGAGTTAAACTCTTACCCGGTAAAATTCATCTAAAATAGCATTATCACAGTACTGAGCTCTAATTTAATTTATAGTCACTTGAATTTTCTAAATATACTACATTTCTTTATAATTCCATTCACGTTTCCAGGACACCCCAGACCTCTATATACCAGAACCTAGCGCGGAATCGCTCACAGCAATCGCTCAAGCAATGGGAGCCGCTGGCTTCGAAGACTACACGGAAGGGAAGGCCCTTGTGAAGCGTCTCATACCCACTGACAGCCACGACTTGGATATTGTTGAACATCTTGGTGAGTTTAAATCTTATTTTAGAATAAAATTTAACCATTATTCACCATTACAACTCAGTTGCGAAACCTTTGACGGTAGATGTCGGTTCTAACTTAACTTGAGGGAAATAAGCAGAACAGAGTGTCAAAATCTTCACTTGACTTAACTCTATTCTATCTGATTATCATTCTTTCCGAAATAAAGCGACACTAATCGTGAAGTAGAAAAACGAAAAACACATTTTGATTATCAGTTTCTATATGTCTCATAATTCACATGTAGATAAATATATACTAATTGATGCCACGTTTCAAACTAATTTAAAAGTTATATAGAAAAATATATTTTAAATTAAACCATTTTAAACGGACTCAGATGGCAGTTGTCCGTTGGTTGATAAAGCCTACCTGTGGCACAGTGTTCGAAACGTTCGGTTTCCAAAAATATATTATCGAATACGCAAAATATACGCGGTTAACCCATTAAAAATAGTCTCATTTAAAATGTGTATTTTACTATTTTTAAAGTGTTATTCTTCACTTAGGATTAGAAAATATTAAAAAAACGTATAAAAATTTGAACGCAACTAGATTCGAACCTGCGCCTCTTGGAGCGGTCTGGATGCTTGGCTTGGTTTCCAAGAGGTGCGGATTCGAATCTTGCTGTTTTCAATTCTCAATCGCGAATATCAAAGGTCTTATTAGTAAAATACGTAAGTTTTCAAATATATTTGTATACACGAAAAGACAGATATATATATATATATATATATATATATATATATATATATATATATATATATATATACACACAATTTTGTACAACATTAGGAGAAAGTGCACTTATGCATATATTAGGCTTACATCAAACGTTTTCTGCGAGAACAAGCGCGGCGTATGAACGTGAGAACTTACCGTATCCTTACTTTCACTCGAAAGTACAGGAACAGGAACGAGACGAGATCGTACAATGGCCATTTCTATTGGCACATTTGTATTGATAATGCCATTAGAGTTCTATTCATGGCGTCCTTTAAACATGATTAATGAATTGATACTGGAGATATGAACGTCAAGTACTTACTGTGTAACTATACACTATGTACTCCTTTATATTCCTCGTCACACTTCTTCATTTATCTCAAATTCCTTCAATATTAAAGCTGCCCGATTGGTGAATTCCTTACCATAAATAAATAAAATAAATAAATAAATAAATATTAAAATTAGTTATTTTCAAAAGTTTACTTTGATAATTACTATTTAAGCTTATGAGTTTAATGCTGGATTGTTTTTTTTAACAAAGTATGTATGTAGTTGTGTATGAATGTTTACACGTTTAGTACACACCATGATGAATAATTGTGGATGGTAATACTTACTTAGGCCGGTCATAGCGCAGTGGGGCAGCGTCTGACTGTAAACGTGATCGGTTGTGGGTTCAATCCCTACTCAGGGGAGTGATTATATTAAATTATTTTCACTGCCTAACTCTGGTAATACGAAGTGTGAAGTTGAGTTTCACCAACAATAAACAGGTAGTGTCTCAAATTCGGTGGAAAGCTAAGTACGGAGTGTCTTGACACTAGGTACTTTCTGTGTACCCTGCAATGCGGGATAAAACGTGAAGCTAAAAAAAAATATTTACTGGGGAATACTATGTTACTTAATCAGAAACCGTTTTCACAATATGGTTGAATTAAGCGCTTTGGTCTCGAATTCAATGTGTAATATCTCAAATTACAAAAAAACCGCATTGATAATTTATAACTAATAATGTGGGTGCTCTAGAAAAAAAATTGTAATCAAATTTCTTTTTTTTTCAAAGGTGTTATAGGTAGAGTTGGCGTGGACTTTCCAGCGTTACCGAACATTCCGAACACTGGCTTCAATTGCAAGAACGTGCCTACTGGATACTACGCTGACCTGGAGACCGACTGCCAGGTATACTTATTATATTCTATAATTTGTACAATAATAATAATATGTTTATTTTCTCTAAATATATACAGTATCCAGTTATCGAAAACAATAATACTTAATTCAATTGTACATTAAAACTGGTATAAATGAATTTTTTTTTAGCTTCACGCTTTTATCCCGCATAGCAGAGTAGACAGAAAGTACCTAGTGTCAACACACTCCGTACTTCGCTTTCCACCGAATTCGAGACATTGCGTGTTGAGTGGTGGAACTCAACGCCGCGCTTTGCCTTTTTTACCAGAGCGAGGAAGTGAAAATAATTTAAATATGATCACTCACCCGAGTGGGGATCGAACCCACGACTGATCGTGTTTATTTATATATCGTGTCTCGAATTCGGCGGTAAGTTAAGTACGGAATGTCTTGACACTAGGTACATTTCGTCTAACCTACTATGCGGGATAAAGCGTGAAGCTAAAAAAAAATCTATTGTAAGATTTAACTAGTGTTATAAATACCGCTGCCATTACAGTAGTTACAAATTAAAAACCTTTATTTGGTTAGCAAAGTATCAAAAATCATGAAAATTACGTTCTTTGAAATAAATTTATAATTAAAACCTCATCACATATTGAGTTAAAATTATTCATTAATTTGAATAATTACAATCATAAAAAAAATTGAGGCCGGTCGTGGCGCGTGGTGTGACAGCGTCTGACTGTAAACGCAATCGGTTGTGGGTTCGATCCCACTCGGGGGAGTGATTATATTTAAATTATTTTCACTTCCTCGCTCTGGTAAAGACAAAGAGCAGCGTTGAGTTCCACCACCCAACAAGCAATGTCTCCAATCCGGTGGAAAGCGAAGTACGGAGTGTCTTGACACTAGGTACTTTCTGCCTACCCTGCTATGCGGGATAAAAGCGTGAAGCTAAAAAAAACATAAAATAGTAATAAGTAACAAGTGAAGTAGAAGATCTTGGCACTAGGTACTTTCTGTCTGCTATATGGAATAAAAGCGTGAAACTAAAAAAAATTATAATAATAGATGTACACAAATAGGACAACATTATAACTTATAATATAACTATAGTAAAAGCTATTGTAAAAAAATCAGTATTTTAGATGTCATTATTTTCTTAATGTCTAACGATTACCTTTTAATATATTTACTTTTAAAAAACATCTTTGAAAAAACGTATAAAAATTTGAACGCAGCGGGATTCGAACCCGCGCCTCTTGGATACCGTCCAAGCGCTCTGACCGCTAAGCCATGCGTTCTACTACCAGCTGCGTCGAAATTCTTATACGTTTTTGTTACAACTTATTTATGTTGTTAGCATCTCTGTAGAGAGATTTTTACAAATTTTTATACGTTTTTTCAAAGATGTTTTCTAATCCTAAGTGTGGAATAACACTTTAAAAATAGTAAATATATTTACTTTTCTCGGTATATGATCCACTAAACTCATACATTTTTAAATTACATCACAGGTGTTCCACATATGTGACACGTCACGGAAGATCTCCTTCTTATGTCCAAACGGCACCATCTTCAGCCAGTCGCACCTCATCTGTGATTGGTGGTTCAAGGTGGACTGCGCGTCCTCTCCCGCCCTGTACGAGTCCAGCGTGGAATATTACTCCAACGAACAAAAGAAATCACAAAGAGTTAGCCAGAATTTGAAAAACCCTGACTTCCAACAAATTGGCACCGATACCAATGTCCGTTCTGAATCTAGAAGGGCACCTGTGAACGTGCCCACCACTACTGAAAGATTTCTGAGGCACAGACAAAAGCTTCAAACTGACAGCCCTTCCACGGATGCACTAAATGGAAAACCAACTGCAAGAAGCTACCAAGCTCTGTTCGAAGTCAACCCAACACAAAGAGCTCAGACTATAACTTCATTCGAAAATAGAAGAAAAAATTTAGTGCAGCTTATTTCGAATAATTTTGGAAACGGACCTGCTAAAACAACACTTCCGGTCTTTGAAAGCTCTAGTCAGAAAACTACTATACCTGTTTATGATCACAACAGTTTAAGGGAAATGCAAGTAGCTGCTGAAACGGCATCTTTTGCCCAAAACCAAAATAGACAGTTCCTACAAGATTATAACAGTAAAAATTTCAGACCTTATCCCGTATATACACCTAACGCTAGCTCGAAATCTAGTAAAACTAATAACCCAACGTTAACAACCTTGTATGATATACAAACAAAACAAGCCGCACAATATGTACAAGAAGAAACCACAAAAAGGCAAACATTAGTTCCATATACCAAGAGTTATACCAGCACAAGTAACGAAAAGCGCGAACCTTACACAAGGCCGGGAGTATCTTTACTTAGAGACTTTCTAGAAAAGGAAAAAAACAAAACATTGTCAGTAACAACTGATAAAATAGTTGCAGCTACTGCTCGGAGCGATAAATTTGAAATCCAAGGGGATACAGAAGACAGTGCTACAGTAAATACAAATGAAACCTTCGAGTCCGTGACTAAGATACCAGAAACCACCATATTCGATAAAACATTTAAAAGTGATGTAGATGAAGTGTCAATAGTCAAAAGTGTCTCAACTTTGAATCAAAACGAGCAAACAACAGAGGAAACTTATCAGGAGCGACGTGATAGACTTATGAGGAAATTGAATTTCGAAACTTTGGAAACCATAGAACCAACCACAGGCACTGCAGGAAATTTCGGAAATCAATCTAACAAAACTGGAGAAGCTATACAAGAATCGTTAACTCCCAAAACTCTGCATTCCTTGGCAATTTACTACGCTACAGCTTTAGATAATTTATCAACCACATCACCTCCTAGTGAAGATGGCGAAACTACTACAAGTACTATTGATGAACACGGGTCTGTAGACCAAGGATTGCCAGCCTTGTTTAGTCCTCAAACAATATCAAAGTATGGAAATCTGTTTGGACATGGAAACAGCAATGCTGATTTACTAGAAGATATTAAATTAGACCCTAATGGTACCTATAATGAATTAGCAGAAGATTTATCAGCTCAAATGAGTCAAGGTCCATTAGCAACATCTCCACAAATAAGGGAGCTAGCTCAGGTATTTACTCATGCACTTTCTGCATACCTCCAAGATCCAGTACAGTTTAGAAAAGTATTGTCTGATATAAGGCCAACACCACCATCATTTTCTGATATATTAACAACTACGGAAGAGTCTTTTAATACTGAGCCAACATCAACAGTTAACGAAGAAGATGACGAGATCCTTGGCTTCTCTGATGATCATAAAATCAGAGACTCGCAAAATACCATAAGAGGAAGTAAAGCTTTGAATATTATTAATGACTATCCAACAACGATCCAAGAATCAGGTACTACTATTAGGCCAGTAACAGAAATTACTTCCATATCATTTTCAGCACCAACAACACACCGAAGCCCATACAGGTGCTGTGGAAGAATTTCTGCTTCTTACACTACTGCCTCTACTACCAGAGATATTTATTCAACGCTATTCCCGTTTACAAATACAGTTAACTTTAAAACGAACCCTATAGGAGAAAATACACATAATGAAGTAACATCTACAACTGAAAATAATTTCTCATTCAGGCAGGGAAGTATAAATGAGGCATATTCATCTTTCGGCAGACTTTCTAATCCATCAACACCATTCAATGACATATCAGAGATAACAACGGTTCCTACAGCTTGGGGTTTGGATGTCATAGAATCCACATTATCACCTATAACGAATTCTCATCAAAAGTTTGAAAGCAAGAAGATCAGACCCACAAACACATTCCTTAGTACAACTCCCGTATATTTCACGGAAACTGACAGCGTAGAGCTAGAGAACGAAGAAGAACTACAAAGAGCTCACAGTCAATCATTCGTTTCACCTCAGTCAAATAGTTTACGACATGGAAAGCAATTAAAACCTGATGGAAAGAAATCAGTAAAGCGACCTTCAGAGGATTTAGAAGCACCAACACAATCTACTGTAGACACAACAACCGCACAGACAACCACTCAAGCGACTACTACGCTTAGAGACCAAACAGAAACTTTGACAACAGCCAGTCCTTTACTAAGCAGTGTATTCACATCACCGGATAATGAGAAATCTACAAATGATTTCCAATGGCAAACCACTTTTGGAAATTGGCAAAGTACCATTCTAGATCCAATTACTTTGAACGACGGCCTTAGCCCCACAGGACCAGAGCCAGGTGTATCAGAAATTGCACAACAAACCAATGCTTGGGCACTCGACACTGCCACAACTCAATCTTCCTATTTAACAACCAATGAACCTGTCTTTTCATCAACCGTAAATGTAGAAATTACAACAAACGATAAACAATACGAAAGGTCTGGTAAACTTCTCAGAGACCCCACATCTACAGAGCCCGCGTTAGATATTTCAACTGTAACTGATACCATCGTAGAAAAGGCCAAAGAAATAATGGGGGGTATGAACGCAACCACTACACAAAAACTAATGAATGTAATGAAGAAGACAAAATCGAAAACCGTCAAGCGTTTAATACTGTTATTAGTGCAGACTTGTGATAACGATCATAATTCAACCGCAGAGGCATCCAAAAAGGCTCTACTTGAAGCTTTAATGGCAGTTTCCCAAAAAGACATGGAAGATATCGCTAAAGAAGAAGGTCTACCGGAAGTCCCGGCAACAGCATCTGATATAGACGCTATAAAGACCACAGAGTACCAACGTAGATCTGACAGAACACCAGTACTAAGACGAGGTAAAAATTTGAACATTGAAGCTGAAGAGATCAACGCTCTATCGAGCCCGACAACAACAGAAAGTGTGAAAACTGAGGAGACAACGCAATATGAAACAACTACTACAGCAAGAACAACCCCAAGTCGTAGAGGTGGGCGGAAGTACGTTGCAAAAACCACTGAATCTGAGCAGTTCAGGACAACAGTACCAGACCGGCCTGTAGCTGAAGCGAGAGTTGCTCCTCCGGGAGAACTGAAAGTCCAATCAGATACTCGCGCGTTAGAATTATTACGATCTCTTTATACAATCGCGGCGCGGTGGGGTTGACGATAATAATATAATATTTATTTATGATTAGGGTTCGTTACTTCCCAAATAAGACTACTAAAGTTTAAGACTCGTTTCATTGTAATTAGGTTATTCGTGAAAGTTTTTTTTTTTATTTTTAAGAAATATAGTGGTTAGTCTTTAAAATATATTCGAGAATTCATACTTATATAAAAATCCAATGTTATAACTACAAAATAATATTATAGATATTGAAATTAATTATTTATATTTAAAAAAAAATTATCAAAGACTTCGCCTTATCATAAAATGCTCAATTATCAAACGAACCCTAAATGTAAACGTTTATGAGTTTCATTTGTAGATAACATTTGTATCGATTGCGTCCATCTTCATTCAAAGCTTCATAAGATTTCCACTAATTTATTAGATTGGCAACAACCTGCATGTTTAGCGGTTAACTGTTCTGACTGCGTATCCACAAATCGTAGATTTGATTCTCACCAAGGACTGTGTAAGCATAAATATTCGTACTGGCCCGATATTTATATACAAAAAGATTGTATGTATATTTTTTAGCATTACAAAGAGAATTTTTCGTTATTTACTTTAACACTAAAACCGTCTGAGGTGTCTAATTTTTTTTTTAATTTATATTGTATAATAATACCACTTGCCGTTTAGTATTCTAACTAGATATAAGAATAGACTATTTGGGATATAGTTACCTACTTTAGCTTCGACATTGCCAATCGACTTGTAATATATTGCTAAGGGTTAAATAAGATGTATTTTAAGATTATTTTTATACAATAAATAAACTTTTTCATAAAAAAAAAATGTTTTTTTTTCTAACCTTAATGAGAATTTCAATATTTGACATTTGACTGTAGTGAGTTCGATTCCCACTCGGGGGATTATTACTAAATTAATTTTCTCGCTCTGGCAAAACGAAACGCGGCTATAATTTCCGCTCGCACTCAACACGCAATATCTCAAATTCAGCGGACACTGTACACGTACTTCCCTGCGTTATGTACATATAATATGTATAAAAAATTCTTGTTAAAACCTTCATTCGCTCATTCGCAAATACTCAGAGCTATGTGTATCTATTTCCTATTGTTTTTTAAGTTTCACTATTCACACTTTTAATCCCTTACAGCAGGGTAGATAGGACCTAGTGTCAACAGTCCACGCTCCACTTTACGCCTATTTCGAGACATGGCGTGTTGCAAAGTGGAACTCAACACCGCACTGTCTTACCAGAACGAGAAACACGCACCAGTACATAATGTACGATTAAATTTCATTAATTTATTTCTGAATCAATGTACTAAAACTTTTTATGTCCCTTCCTAGAGACAGTTCAAAGAATAAAAAAATAAATAGCACAAAATTCATAATATAATATTTATTACCAAAAATACCGTGGTAATACCACAACTCTCCTTTACTCACTTCTTTAATAACTTCTAGAAGACAGACCGACAGTATTGGAGGTTTTTTATCACTTTTTACCAGCAGACCTGTTGACAAACTTCTGCACGTCCTGATCGGTGACTTTGTGACCGGCTTTGAAGTAACTCTTGAGTTTCCTTTTCTTCTTCATCATAATCTTGGAGGCGGCGAGGGCACCACGACGCTGGAGAGACTCGTAACGGTCGCGGAGAAGATTGGCTATTAAAAAAAACAATTTAAAAAAAACGGAGGGCTAAATCACTAACACCCTTAAAGCCCTTATGCTATTTACAGAAAACGTACAGCCCGAGTCAAATAGAATGTATGACCTGATAATAATAACTAATAAACAATTATCGAGAAAAGCTGGTTCGAATCCCGAATCGAATCATTTTTATTTTTATATAAAAAGTTTTCCAATACCTTTTTTCGTATCTTACGTGGGTAAATAACAATGAAAAATAGCCTCGACTAAAAAGCGTTTAAAATGAAACTATTTTAAAGGGATTAATCGCGTATATTTTGGTATTTGAGAACACATTTCTAGAAACGTTTCGAACACTTAACATTCGTCCCCTGTCACAGATAAGACTGCAGTCTACCAAAATATACGCGATTAATCCGTTCAAAATAGTGTAATTTAAAATGTGTAATAATCACGAAAATCAAAGATCTCATTAGACTAAAAGCCTTTACCGTTCCCCTCTAAGCTCCTCAGATCGCCGGTCAGTTTGGCGGGGTCAACGAACTCCGGCTCCTTTACTGGTGGCTTGTGAGCGTTGAGAGCTGGTAGAGTTTTCTCTTTTAATTCTTTCTTCTTTGTCTCCTTCTTTTTACGTAGTTCTGCGTTCTTTATTTCCTTTTTGGAGAGGGTTGCTTGGATTTTACGTAACCTTTAAATATTGGAAATCAAAATAAACATTTAAATGGTCCAAATTATTGATTTTAAAAAATGACTGACTGGCGTCGGTTCTTCATAAATCTGAGACCAGGAAGTATATCTTATTTAAAAAATATATTTTCAATATACATAAAATTATATGACACGGTGGGACAACGTTCGACTAAACACGACCAGTTATGGATTCGATTCAAATTTGGGGGAATGATTATAATTACATTATTTCAATTTTCTCGTTCTGGTAAGACAAAGCGAGGCGTTGAGTTCCGCAACAAAACGTCTCGAATTGCGCAGAAAGCGGAATACGAAGTGTCTTGACACTAGGTACATCCTGTCTACATCTGGTATACAGGATGAAAGCATGAAGCTAGCCAAAAGTAAAAAATAGTACACTATAGATACATGTCAGCGACTCTAAACATGTAGCCCACTCACCTGTAGATATCCGTAATTTTTTTCTTATCAATCTTCGCCCTCTTCAGCCTCTCCCTCTCCAGTATCTGCTCTCTTTGTTTCCTCCGCGCTTTGTGATCCTTTTTCTTATTCTGCACTGGCGGGTTGATCGCCCTGTATTCATTGTCAGAGGCTTCGGGTTCAGGGTCCACCGCTGGGTTGTGGGGGTGTGGGAGCCCTGCGCTCATTTCTTCACGCCATTGATTCTAGAATTATTCATAAAAATTTTTAAATTTCAGTTTTAAAGCATTTAAAATTATTTATCTTTACAATATTAAAATAAAAACCAACAAACAGTCATTCTATGACATTTTATATTTTAATGCCATAATGTCTTTAGATCTGGACAAAAATGGAATGCTCACTCCGGTCTATTTCAAATGTATCAAATGTCACTAGTAAAAATTTTTAATCTGTAATTTTTTGGCTCGGAAACAAAAAAAGGAATGCTGACTTTCTTGTTCCGGTTGTTCTCAGGTCTGAGGCATTAACTTTGTATGCATGTAAATTAATTCTTATTTTGAATAAAATTATTCGACTTTTACTAGATTAAGAAGTAAAGAAAGAAAAATAGAATTAAAAAAAAAATGTACAGACTTAGTTATATTTCTATATTGATAATATATTTATGCTTATCGATTAGTGACTTATTTTTTTTTAAATTTGATAGAATAAAATTTAATTTTTCCCCTTTTATTTCCTACGCCCAGTGTCTGTGGTAAATATATATTCATATAAAAAAAACTAACTTTATAACAAAAAAATATATGTTTTACAATGCACTTACTTCTTTTTCTTGCGGAGTAACTTTTTTAAACATTCCAGTTGTGACTCTGTGCAAGTGCGCTTCACGTTTTATCATTTTTTCTTCATGCTGTACAACTTCTTGTAACAGCTCTTGGTGTTCCTGGAAATAATTTGAAATGGGATAATCCATAATAATGCTATAGATGTTATTAATATTTGTTTACGATAATAGTTTAAAAGGTTTTTTTTAATATTAAAAATGTTTAAATTATTTTAGTTGTTGCCTATTTCTATATTTAAAAATAAAAAAAATTAAATTTGACCAAAGTGAATATTAATTTAAACAATATATTCAAAACCTTATTGCATCCAAAACTCACCTTTACTGGTAACTAATTTAAAATATTATATTTATAATAGTAACTACATATGAAAATAAATTGACCTAACCCTTAAAATAGTAATTTGTAGAAAATCACAATAGAACAATAAATAGAATTCCAAACTATCTATTTGAAGCATTTATTAATTTATTGGAGGCCAGTTGTGGCGCAGTGGGACAGAGTCTGTTTGTAAGAGCGATCGGTTGTAGGTTTGATCCCTACCCAGGGAAGTGATTGTATTTAAATTATTTTTACTTTTTTGCTCTAGTAAAAGAGAAAGAACGGCGTTGAGTTCAACCACTCAACATGCAATGTCTAGCATTCGGTGGAAAGTGAAGTACAGAGAGTCTTGACACTAGTTACTTTCTGTCTATCCCGCTATTCGGGAATAAAAGATTAACAGAATATTTGTAAAAGGTTCCTGCAAATAATATAATTTTAGTTTATTTTAAGCCTGGTCTAAATTAATAGTAATATTCTTATATATTTATATTTCTATATTGGTTATATATTCTTGCTTATTTATTAGGGACTTCTTTTTTTTAATTTGATGGTATATGACATTAACATTTCTCATGTTATTTCCTATAGCTAAACAAACAAACACTACCATACTAATAATGCAATATAGTTTAAGTTATAAAGAACATTTAATACATACCTGGAAGGATGGATTATAACTGACACCAGGGTGCGGCAGTTCTACAGCTTTCCTTATAACTACAGTTTCCGGAGGTGGTGGCTTAGGCCTGAATCTCTTCAATGTGGGCACATTGTGCAACTGGGCCTCGGGTGATATGAAATCATCGCACAGAGTTTTTGGTATTCCCTTAGCTTCAGTTGCTAAAATTATTTTTAATGTTTATTTTTTATTTTTTTTATTAACACATTTTGTTACATTTGATTTTTTATTATTATTTCTTATATAACTCAATTGCTTAAGGCTTATAAGACTCATAGAGACCCCGATGTCTGTAAGTACTACTTAAGAGCCTAGGATTTATAATTATTGTTTTTTAATAATCACTTTAAACCTTAAGTAAGAGTGGCTCATTTCATTTTTGTCTATTTCAAATGCATTGTATTAGTTTATCTGTGGAACTTATTATTTAATTTAATTTCGTAAATAATTGTTATACTATTTTTATTTATTTTTTATAATTGATAATACATCATTTACCCAAGTGTAGGAATTATATAAGAAAAGACATACATACATTTAAAAAAATAAATTAAAAATTATTTTTGGGACTATATTTTAAATATACCTATGAATTAAAGAGAAGCATGTCATCTTACCATCCTCTCCCCATATATTCTTATCAAATGTTTGTCTTATAGTTTTTGATCTCTTTTTCTTGGCTGCTGCAAGCCTTTTATTGATTTTTGTGTGTTCAACTTTTCTTTCTAATATACCCTTTGCAAGCTGTCTTTGTTTAGAAAATTTAGACAAATCTGATGGTTTTGATCCCGTTGGTCTTACATGGTTTCTCTTTGCATTAGGATCTGGGACCTATAAAATTATTTAATTTCATTTCACAAATCAAGAACAGTATTGTAAAAATGATAGTTTATATATAATGATTTTTTTTTTTTCAAAAATATAAAAAATATTATAATAAATCCTGACATATTTACCTTTGAACTTGGCAATAATATTTCAAAGCATTTAGGCGTTTCTGATAGTTTTGCCCTTTTCCTAAGTTTAGCTGACAGAGGTTTTACATCTGGTTTAATGTCAGGTTTCTCTTCAATCTCACCGTCACCATGCCTATCTAGTATGAAGAGCTCAGAATCCGCTTTTGTATCGAATTTACTGAAATCAATATAGTGAAAATTAAAAAAAATCTTAAAGGTTCTAACTTTTAATTAAATATCATTATTTTTCTTGGTCCCTGCTTTATTATATTTTCACAGTTTCAGAATGTAAAATTGTCTTAATACCATTTTATATATTTTTGGGAACAATATGGAGTACACATAATATTTAAAGATATTAAAGAAAACATAACCTTACCCCAGCCTCTCCTCCAACCGTTGGTCTTCGAGGAATTCTTCTACATCAGCAATATCGCAATGTTTGCGCCATGCTGTTTTACTTTTCTTAGACACGCGTTTCTTTTTCTTAACTATAGTCATTTTTTATTATTTATTATTTTATTCGTTTGTAAATATCTCACATGGGATCGACAAACGGAAAGGACTTGATTCAATCACGTGTCATGTTGACAGTTTTGACATTAGCTGTCATTTAAGAACCACAGATTAACAAAACTATTACAAAATATTAATTAAAGCTAAACTTGCTACAGGTTGAGTAAAGAATTCAAAATTCTGAAGCCCTATGGTCGGAAGTTTAGGTACGTGTCTCGCCATCATGAGATTTTTTTAATTGCTAAGGTATTTTATATAGATTGAAAATATAAAATATTCGATAGTAGAATCTAATTCTAATCGATTATAGATTTAAACGAAACGATTATAGATTTAATTAAAAAATGCTTTTCAATTAATAAACTACGAAAGCCATTGAATACCTTTGACTAAAATTATTCAGATAAGAAAATAAAAATTATAAATAAATATTTTTCTATACATACTGTAGGTATCATTGCTATGCTTCATCGATCATAATCAACGTTCAAAACACTGTAACTAATATTTAACAAAAACTAAGATCCTATACTTAAATGGTTTTTAATAAAAAAATTACGATAGAATGAGTGAATGTCTTGTAAATTATAAACAAAAAATGACCATTTCCTGGTTCAAGAAACTTGAAATTCTTGAGAGTTGTATATTACTCAGCTAAAGCATTTAATTATCATGTACGTAAAAACATAAAAATTAAAAGTGTTGAACGCAATATTATTTAAAGTGCATCGTTTAGCTGTTTACTTTCGTCTCAATAAAAAAAGTTAGAAAGAGCCATATTGGTTTTCTTGATCGTCGGTAACATGGAATCTAATCTTTTAACTTCACTATTTCTTTATTTGTACTGAATTTTAAAACTTAATTAACTTTTTTATAATGTTTAAATAAATGCAGTAACATAAAATTTAAGACTCATACTGGTATTGTATGAAGCCTATTAAAAATTTGCAAGGTACGCGGCTGAAGTACAATAAGATAAGTAGCAATCAATTTGACATACAATAATTTATTCATTAATTTATTATATTATTTATTTACATATAATTTACTCAAATCTTTAACATATGACGTCAGCACATCTAGTAAGATTTGAAAAGGTAAATTTTTTTATGAAAATTATTTTAAATATAATTCAAATTTTGTTAAAATTTCCTTTATTTACCCGTTTTAGTTGCTCGTTATTCCTAACAAATATTCATTATATTAATATATATGTAGGTACTAGCTGTAACATTAAGGTGAACATTAATTTATTTTATTAATTTATAATATTTTTATGCACTATTTAAAAAAAATATTAGCATTCTGCACTCCTTCTCCTCCTATATAGATAAAACTATAAAAGTCTAAATTCCCTTATTCATTGTGCTGTTAATAAATTATAGATTAAAATAGAAAATACGTAATTTTTATAACAATTGACATCCATCGCTGATCAAACAATTTAATATTACGCATAATTTTCACACTTTTTGGTCGCATCTAAATTGTGGAATTATTATACAATCAGTAAGAAAAAGTAAATGATTTGGAATGACTTCAGATGTCTAGAGATATTTTTTCCTCAAGTTAGTCACTGTTATGTAAAATAGATGGAAAATAATATTTAAAGTTAGTAATTCAATGCAGTTTATTGTTTTTTATTAGCTTCACACTTCTATTCCCGAACAGCAGGGTAGACATATAGTACCTAGTGTCAATACACTCCGTACTTCGCTTTCTGCCGTATTTGAGACATTACGTGTTGATTGACGGAACTCAACGCCGCACTTATATGTAATGAAACCGTTTATTTCTTGTTGCATAATCATAAAAAAGAAGAAAAGAATTGAATCTTCAATAAGATATCTGATTGACCTGATTTTTACATATTATAAATGAAACTACGTTAAAAAAAAACTTTTACTTTAAAACTACTCTAGTAACACACAAAGTGCGGCGTTGAGATCCACCACTTAACACGCAATAACTGAATTCGATGAAAAGCGAAGTACGGAGTGTCTTGTCACTAGGTACCACTTTAAACGGATTAATCTGATGTTTCGAGCACTTTACAGTAATCCTTTGTAACAGGTAGAGTACCAATTTATTATAGGTATAATACAATAGCATACCATATAGATAAATTTCCATTTAATTTTAGGTTTTACATACTATTTTCATTAAATTGAAAATCATATAATTTTTAATAAGCTTAACAAATTATTTGCGCCTTTTGTACTTTCTATATATCTACATATTAAATTAAAGTCACTATGACGCAATAGGATAGGGTTTACTTGAAAACAAGGCAGTGGGTTGAATTCCCATTTGGGGGATAGTTATATTTAAATATATAATATACGTATAATTTCGGGTGAAAAATCAAGAACAGAGTATTTTAAAACTAGATTCACTGTCACTACTGCGGTTATAAAAAAATAAACTATACTTCTTTTTTGTTGAAAAACCGCGTTCAAAATTTAACATAAAGATATTAACTATTGTAAAGTAAAAAGAACAATATAAACACAATAAATTATAAATTCACGAATTAATTTTAGAAAATTTAATCAATTTAGTATTGTAATTGACGAATCTGTCACAATTGATAAATTAATAGAGAAATAAATTAAAATGAAAATAAGATTAGAAATAATAATAAGATAAAAGGTTTCGTTTTGGAATTGAACCTGCAACCGCACTTACGGAACGTCAGTTTCATAAACTGCGCCGCCCGGTTGCTCAATGTAGCACGTGATTTAATTGCATTTGGCCGTGAGGCTTGAGACTGTCGTCGCTTATCGGATATGAAGTGTATTGATTCTGATTTAAGTATTTATTTAAGAGTTTTTTTTTTAAATTTAAGTAAATGTTCAGTTTAGATGAGACATACGTCACATTTAATGTGTTTAAAGTGGGTAATGTGAAGGATAGAGCCTTGCAACACCATATTCCCACAGACGATACTGCCATTTCTAGAAGATAATCAAGGATAAAAATTAAATAGAATTTTCTGTTACTCTGGTTATTTTTTTTTACTGAGCGGTTCTAATGTCAAATATCTTGACGTTAGGACCTGTCACTATCCTCTAGAATTCCAGACAAGTATTTAAACTAAATGTTAAGGATGGTTATTTATCTTGTATAAAATTAATAAAATTATACGTTTGTCAAGTCAGTATGTTTGTAAGTTTATTTTATATAATGTTTTTTAGAATACGCTTGATTTTAGACAAAAATTAATCGAGTCGTTAACGCAATGGTCATGGACGTTACAGTCTAAGGTTCAAGGCACACAGCTTTCCCTTCTTCCGCTTTCGTCAACCTCTTTAAGGCCCTTTGGTAAAGCTCATTTTTTTTGTAATTAAGAAAACTGCGTTCAGTTCGCCAATCATCACTCAATGTTTCAACTTCGAAAGAAAAACAGTCTACGGAGAGACTTGACACTTTGTATATATATATAGCTGTATTTGTTAAAACAAATAAACATTTTTTAACTCTAAAAAAAACTAGAAACCGTACTGTACAACTTAGAACAAAATACCAACATTTGTTATATACAGGAAATTACAAAACAGGATTAGGAAAAGGGAGTGTAGCAAGCATGGCCCCAGTTATATACAACAAAATATCTAAATTGTTTAAAGCAATGCCAATTAACAAGTTCAAAAAAAGATTTACGTACTTTTATTATAGATAAGTGCTATTCTGTATCAGAGTTCTTTAAAAATAATTTTTAGCTTTAAGTTATTATTGAAATGTAATATATGTTATCTGCGGAATGACCTACCTGCGGCAGTGTTTCCAAGTTATTACGACATAAACATATTGAAAAAGCGCGCTTATTCTCACCTTATAGGCCGGCAACTCTCCAGTAGCTCCTCTGGTGTTGCACGGGGCCGTAGGCGGTGGTGATCACTTACCATCACGTGGCCCGTACGCACGCCTTACCTGTCCTATAAAAAAATATATTAATATTTGCATGCTCCATGGCGGAATACACAACATTGTTAAAATTCAAAGCACACATTCAAAACAAATAAATAAATATATTATTATTATTAGGTCATCTCTGTTGTCTTTCCGTGCTATACGGGATAAAGCGTGAAGCTGTAATCAACAGTTCTATTAGTCATAGCATTTGAAGGGTTGAACGATACCGTATCCTTTGCGTACACTCTTCCATTTGTCTATATTTACTTATTTTTCGTTGATATTTTCTATTTGGTTGCTTAATTATGTGTTTTATTTTCATAACTGTACATTGATATCTCATAAGTAGATAGTGACTGGGTTATCTTACATTTAAAACGTAAATGTGAACATATAGTGGATTGACCCAACTCACTACATCAGGTTTAATGAACCTCATATCCTCACTATGGAAAGAGATACATTCCTAGAATGATCCACGATGTTATTGAAATAAAAAACCTTCCAAATTTCAATAGAGTTGTTGTTGTTTTCAAATGGTAGGAAACTTTCTACCACTAGGGATCCATTTTAAAAACTTTAATGTCCCAAATCCATCAAACCAGAGAACAAGATACAATACTGCAAAAATCCAGGGCAATATGCCTGGCAATTAAGAACGAGATGACGGTAGTTTGATATAATATTTTTTATATCAACTAATAGACGCATACTGTCTGAGGCTACTTGTGACCACGGATCACCGAGAAGATTCAACAAGTTTGGTTATTATAACTATATTTTCGTCTGTTTAGAATATTTTCATTTTAATTGTGTAAAAGTCGCTAGAATCCAAGATTGTGTTATTGTCATATTCCTCCTTTACCTTTACAAATATCACATATCCAGTGAGGCCGGTCGTGGTGTAGTGGGACAGCGTCTGATTGTAAACGGGATCGGTTGTGGGTTCGATCCCCGCTCGAGATAGTGATTATATTTAAATTATTTTCACTACCTGACTCTGGTAAAGACAAAGTGCGGCGTTGAGTTCCACCACTCAACACGTAATATCTTGAATTCGGTGGACTAGGTACACTAGGAACTTTCTGTTTACCCTGCTGCAAAACATATCCAGTGTTTCCGTCCTATGTCGATTTGGCCCTTTATAGAGTTGAATAATTGCCTTATACTGCCAGATCACCGACACGTTGTTTATTATAGTCACATGTAAGGCAGCGATTAACTTTTCCCCAGCCCGCTCGCCGACAACAATCCGAGGTTCGAGCTTCGAGCGACTTCCTCTCAAGCAGCCACGTCAGTGCTTGCTAATTTTCGCAGGGTTAGAGCATCCTCTTCCCTCCCACTTCCGGTGTCGCTGTAAAGACCTACAGGGTCAACAGCATGTACTCATAGACAGAAAAAAAGGCAGCGATTATATGGTAATAACGCTTTTATCTTTATTAATTTGATAAATCTATTATATTAAGACCATTATAGCGCAGTGGGTCAGCGTATGATTGTAGATGCTATTGATCGTGGATTTGAATGTAAATAGGAGAAATGATTATCTATATGGTTTTCCTTGCTTGTTCTTTGGTATTACAAAACGCGGGGTTGAGTTTCGCCATTCAACGTGCAATGTTCACACTTAGTTCTCTTTGAATACTTCACTATATGGAATAAGGGTGAGGCTGAAAAAAGAATTGGTATTGCTCGTCTTCAGTTCCTGCCTATATTAACGAAATTACGTAAACCTTCACATGTGGATTTTTTTGTTTTTTTTTTTAATATTTATTCTTTGAAACAAAGATAATAAATAGTTAAACAAATAATGAAATAATATCACTATAGCAGGACAAGGATGCACTGTTCTATAAAGTACAATAAACTTTTTATTTTTAAATTATTTGATTTAATTATTGTTTTATTGTATAGTCTATATTGAGGTACTATTTCTTATAGCAGCTGTAAGCGGCCAAGGCCGGGTCAACGCGTGCTTTCCCCAAATATAACTCGCTTGTATTGATATAATATTACAATTAAATATTGCCACTTCGATTCTCTAAATAGAAACCGTTGTAGTACAATTGCAACCTGTTAGACTGATGGTTTCAGATCCATAGATATAATATCTATGCATCTGAAACCAACCTGTAGTATTCATATTTATCATAAACAAGCTCCGCCCGTGACATTATCTGCTAACTATTTCATACATATCTCTGGTTCTTTGTTTTATAATTCTAAAATAAATGTAGCATATGTTACAACAGCTATCGGCTAGATAAAGTCTCGTCAAAATCGGTCCAGCCGTTTTGGAGCTTAACTGGAACAAACATACAGACAGACAAAAATTGTTAAAAATGATACATATTACAAACAGACTCTCCAAATTTACTTATCTGTATAGATTATACAGGACACAAGTCCATGTGGGTATATGGCAAGTCTATTAAGGAAGCGCGGCGTAGAACTCCTTCCAATCTTTCCAAAGGGAACAAGAAGAGAAATGGCGTGTGCTTTGAGAACTTTACGAGATTTTTTTTATTTTTGCAACCTAACATTTATTTTTATTTTTCAAATCCTTCCACAAGTCTTCCTGGGCCCTCGCTTTTGTATACAGGCGACCCAGGTCGGTCATGGTCAAGTGGGTGGTCATTCTTTGTATATATAAAGTTGTCAATTGTCTTTTTTTTAGCTTCACGCTTTTATCCCGCATAGCAGGGTTGACAGAACGTACCTAGTGTCAAGACACTCCGTACTTCGCTTTCCACCGAATTCGAGATATTGTGGGTTGAGTATGACGAATTCATGAAAATTCATTAATTTGAGACATTGCGTGTTGTTTGGCAGAACTCAACGCCGTTCTTTGTTTTACCAAAGTGGGGAAATGAAAATAATTTGAATATAATCATTCCTCCGAGGGGGAAATGAATTCATAACTGATCGAATTTACAGTCTGACCTAATTCCACTGGGTAACAATGGTCTAGAGCCTAGCACATTATTTTTGTGTACTAAAAACTCTACATATAAATATATACAGATTGTTACCCGCATAGCAGGCTAGACAGAGAAAATCCAGTGTCCAGACACACCAGTCTCCTTTAATACCAGGTACAATTTACAATTTTAGCTTCAGAAACCATAGTGTTCGAACAGCTACACAAAAAGCTGTTGACGATTACACTCGCGTTTAATATACACTCTTGTATTAAGTGACACTTGTTGCTATGGTAACGAGTACTTTACGCGTTAATGAGGCTATATTTTTTATTTAATTAATAACGTTTTTCTATTAAATTTTAATTTCTAACACATAACGTATTATTAACGTTTTTTCATTCTACATTTTAAAATTCATAGCTATTGCTATACAACACAAAACGCCATTATATTAAGTATCACAGTTGTCAACAAGAATGAATACCGATATACAATAACTTTACAACACGATCATATTTTTAGATAGCTTTTATTTCCCAATCGTTTGCTGATTTATATCGCACGATTCAACAATAATATTTCTTTCAAGTTTTTTAATAGGGGCACTTCCCAGGTTTTGCAATTCAATTCAATTTTTAAATAAAAAATTAAACTAGTGTCTATTTTATAAAAAAAAATCTAACTAATATTTCACTAAAAACATAGTGACATGTCACTTGTAGAAAGTAGAGCTTTTTACAAGTGACATACCACTATGATAAGTAGATTACCATTGGGGTTAAGGATACATTATTTTTCTGTATATATTCAAAAGTAACATTAGTCATTTAAATTACATATTTCATACAGAAAGCAATTATTAATATAATAAAATTATAAGAACTTTAAGCTCTGCCTAGTGTCTTGTTTTGAATAAATCCTTGTGCAGTTTTAAGCCTCGATATTACGCTGAAATTAGAAAAAAACAAAGCAAGGCACTGTTACCTGGAAATATTATAGCTTTCGCTTTGAAGGGACATACAGACGTCTGACTTAAGTATGATTGGTTGTGGGTTCGATTACCACTGTAGAAAATGATGTTATTTCAAATTTATTTCACTGCTTCGGTTAGACAAAACGCGGCGTTGAGTTTGCCACTCAACGTGCAATGTCTCGATCTCGGGTAAATCAAGTAACAGAGCAGTCTTATCAGTAGGTTGTCTCTGACTACCCCGCTATGTGGAATAAAATGTGAACTTGCTTTTTTTATAAACATTATTGTACTAGCACACAGAGATGGCTATTAAGTTTTAATGTATCAACTACAATTTAAAATCCACAGATAAGAAAGAGAGTTTAGGTCTTCGGTAAGAATCTTTAAAAATATTATCCTCTATATATCAAATAAATATAACAATACAGTTATATGTAATTTAAAGTATTACATAGCAACTAATAATCTAGATATTTTGCAATGAATTCAACAAAGGTTGCTCACATAGTTAAATAGAAAATGTGATTCTTTTATGGAAGAATTGGCTTATTTTCGAGATAAGCAAAAATATTTTAAATGAAACTATTTTAACCGGATTAATCGCGTATATTTTGGTATGCGAAAATACGTTTTGGACACTTGACGTTTCGAATACTTTACAGTAGTCCGTGGTCATAGGTAGACTCGGACCACATCGACACCACGGACTACTGTAAAGTGTTCGAAACGTCAGGTGTCCAAAATGTATTTTCGAATATCAAAATATACGTCATTAATCCGGTTAAAATAGTTTCATTTAAAATGTATAAAAATCAAAGATCTTATTAAGCAAAAATATCTTTGTTCTATTCTATTCAATATTTTGTTGTAAATAGTGTCTAATATATATTATGTATGTCTTCTAGCACAGTTGCGTTGAGTTACGCGAAGTTAGTAACTCAACGCCTTATCTTCTCTGTTCTTGTTTTGAAGGTAGAGAGAATCTATTAATAAAACAATAAAATAAATTTTGAGGAAAATCATCGGCTCTTCTGTCTGTTCTGTATCTTGACTTTATATAAAGTTCCAATATTTTGTTTTACGATAAAAATAATTGGGTTATAAGTAATATTCGATACAATTAGTAGGTACACAGAAAAGCGTTTAATATATATTCAAACCTCACTAAGGAGTATCTAATTATATTATACAATATTGAATTATGCTCACTTATTATGCTTATAATTATTATAATAAGGATATATAATTGAAAAGCAATGTTAGATATTGAATGGAAAATTTCAATTGTTGACAAATTGTAAATATATATACAAAAAGAGTCAAAGTCTACAATAAAATATTATATATTGCAAATATTGAGGCCGGTCGTAGCGCAGTGAGACAGCGTCTGACTGTAAAAGCGAATCGTTGCGGGTTTGATTCCTACCCTGCTCGCTCTGGTAGTACAATTCTGCCATTTAAGCAGTCTCGAATGTGGCGGAAAGCGGAGTACGGAGTGTCTTGACACTAGATACTTCCTATTTTTCATGCTACGCAGGAAAAGAGCGTGGAGCTAAAAATAATAGATTCGTGTATTACAAAATTTATGAGTTTTCCTTAACTATTTGCTTGTGTAACTTACAGTTTCAAAGTTTATCTAACATAAGTTTATCGTTTCCGATGTTCCGTAACGTAAATTATTATAGAGGAAAAGGGATTACTTACAACTGATTTTGATTTTATATAATACTATAGACAAGTGTTTGAGGCCAGTCGTAGTGCAGTGTGACAGCATCTGACTGTAAGCGTGATCGGGTGTGGGTTCTAATTTTACTCTAGGGAATGATTATACTTAATTATTTTCATTTCCTCGCTCTGGTAACACAAAGCGCGGCGTTGAGTTCCGTACCTCAATAGGCAATGTTTCGAGTTCAGCGGAAAGTGGATTATGACCTTAACAGATGAGGAACTAACTACTAACTCCAAACAAAGTATAAGAGTCTAAGCACTTGACTTTTCTTTACCTATCCCGAGGAAAATAATTAATTTCCACGATTTTTTGTAAACTGATTTTATTTTTCGATCTCCTTGATCCAGTTGACCCGATTATAAAAAATAAGGTAGCCAGAGAATCATTTAAATTGTTTCTGCTACCCTCGATTGTGTAGAATATAAAAAAAAAAGAAACATAAAATTCTTGGATATGGCAGGCTCGGAATCCGAGTCTATTCCGTTTACTTCTTACACATTCCGTTACTCTACATTCCGTTGACTTCTTGCTGCTTGAAATAGAGATATTTCCTGTTCAGTCGTGAACTGAACGTCATATTTTGTCTTAGTAGTAGAAAGAAATGAGAACAAATTTTAATATTAATCATTCCCCCGAATTGGAAATCGATCCCACAACCAATCATGTTTTCAGTCAAACATCAGTCTCACAAGACACTATAACCTCTACGGTCTATTCCATTTATTTCTTTTATATTAGATACGAGAAAATCGCTACCGTGGCACAGTAGAATAACGTCTGAGTGTAAGCGCTATTGGTTGTAAGTTCGATTTCCACTGTGGAAACTAGGTTGTCACTAGGTTGTCTCTGACTAACCCACTATTCAGGATAAAGCGTTATACATAAAAAAATAACCCTTCAAGCTACATAGACTTGCAACTTACCCGCATTTCTGACATCACCAAAAAGATTAAATACGTAAATGTAACTGTAGTCTGTAATGCAAAGTAATTTGCCGTCTATTTGTAATTACAACAATATCTATACCAAGTGATATAATTTTGCGTCACTCTGCACCCTTGGTACACCACGAGTGCTGATACAACATTTTAAAACTAATAATAATATTAATTTATTAAAAAAAATCATATCTCATACTTTGATAAGTAAGGTATATAAACTTGTAATTATAAAAAAAAATCAGTTTTTATTAAGTTAACTAAATAGGTCGTAGGTTCTTTTATGTTACGTACTAAATCGTATTATTTTTATTATATATATTTTTATAATTTTTTGTAGGCATTTAATATTTTTAAAACATTATTACGTATTAAGTACTCGACCACTCTATCAAGAGTGAACGATTATATATATATATATATATATATATATATATATATATATATATATATATATATATATATATATATATATATAAAGATATTTTAATAATAATATAACTTAAGCAAAAAAGTAGGTCGATTCGACCAGTTATAACATTTTTCGCACAAAAAAGAAAACAAATTTAAACTCAGTCAATGATAATCGTTTAATTACATAATAATTTGTAGATTTAGGATTTTCAAAAGCGCATACAAATCACAAAAGGCGAAAAAATATCGTGATTCAAAAAACAATGCAGCTCTATAGAGTTATCTAACGTTGTACTGTTGCAGCTGAACACTCTCTATAAATAGGTATGCTCTCGGCCACTTTGCACATTGCCTCACCACTCGAGCTAGGGGTACTTTAGACCCCACGAACAAATCAAATATCATTCTGTGAAAGTTTTGGAAGGTATACATTCAGTGGTTTTTGTTAGTGATTTTATTTTTATTATTAATATTAATAATAATAAAATATAATTTTTATTTAAATAAATAGTGTCAATAATTAATTATTGTGTTTTCAGTTGAAATAGAAATGAAGGCTTTTACGGTTTTGTTGTGCGTTGGTGAGTATGAGGATTATTATAAATTTATAATTAAATTTATTTATTATTTTAATTTCATATTTTATTCAAATTATTTTATATGTTATATAATAACTATTTTAATACGAATTTAATAACCTTTGTTTTTAAATAACATTTCTTTAATATCTTAATGTATATACTATTGTATATATTTTATATATTCGGTAAAACTGACACTGAAAAGGATATTAATATAAGCCTTTAAAACTAAAAATATTTCAGTCAAGTAATAAAAAATTAGGAACACCTTATTTATCAGTTATATTCCAAACAAGCAATCCAGGCAGAAAGCATCTAGCTAATATGAAGATAAAAAATAAAATTTAATCACATTATAATTTCAATAAATAAAGTGTAAAACAAGCTTTATATTGTTTATATAATGTAATTTGATATGACTTTCTCATACACGTCAGTATGTCGGAAGGGTAAAGTTACCTTTGATCTTGGGTTAAAATGTTAGGGAAATAATCAAAGAAATCAATACCTTATGTCGACTATATTTTGAGATATATTTTGAGATATATATATCTATATAGATAACTCACTCCATTTAAACTTCCCGCACATTTCAAATACACCTCACGCTTATTATGTGTGTGTATGTTTGTCCAAGCAGAGCTAAAAACCATATTATAAATGTTTTCTGGTCCACGACAGGCATTGAACCTGTAATCATCACTTGTTTCGTTATAAACACCAAAGCGCTGAAATTTTAAACGTTTTCTGATTTTTTTCTAGCCCTTTAATCTTATTAGGAAATTGCAATAATATTTGTACATTGTTATATTCAAAATGATTAATTTCTGTAAACTGATATAATGATTGAAAAAGAACACAAACACATTATATTAGAACACACTGTGTAATATTAATATTGTAACTTATATAATATTAATTAAATATTAAGTCCTATATATTATCTTATTTAAAAGACTTTATTACAATAAGCTAAAAGCTAACTCAATTGTATTGTTTAACAATTTCACTGCTTTAGTGGAAGGTTACAATGTAAATTGTTTATATTGCGTATAAAAATAAAGTTTTCAAATTTGATAATAGATATTTTAAAAAATTGGGAGCTTTTTTATTTTTTTTTGTATATAAGTAAGTAAGGGTTTTCATTAAGATTTATGTCAATGTTAATTACATTTACGCGTACATTGATTTAAAGTTCAGAAACACATGAAAATGTGAATTCAAAATCAAATATAGATATATACATGAATTTTATAATATTATTCTGGCAAGGTCTATATATTATTTAAAAAATATAGCATTTTCTCTTTAAGTGACATGCAGTTATAGCTCCATTGCTTCAACGAGTTAAAAATAAAACATTTAATTCTCGTAATCAATTTGTTTATAAAAAAAGTTATTCATTTAATTGACCTGTTCGCATTATTTTTAACCCCTTAAATGATATTAATTTAAAAAAAATAAATTAATTAAAAAAAACAGCTTCACGATTTATCCCACATACCAGAGCTCAGGAAGTACCAAGTGTCAAGACACTGTTAATTCGATAAAAAAATCGTTACCAAAATCCATCGTATCATAAACGTAACAATAAGAAACACGCGAATTACGCGTTATATTAGTGAAATGGAGCGAAACGTTTAATGAATGTTATCTAAGACGATCGGAACTGCGTGTGCACTTCCGAACCAATACTGGCCCGGCCGCCGTCACGGTGCGCCGAGTTGACTGATAGCCGGTGTTAACACTATGAGTATTGTGTAAACATGCCTTTATGTTAGATTTAATTAATCATTTCACATTGGTGTAATAAAGAGCGGCGTTCGGTTACGCTAGCAAGCAGTGTCTTATTGCCTGATAGTGATTTTTAGAATGTAATGATAACTAATAGGCTTTTCCAAGATTTCTGAATTTAATGAAAAGATGTATATCTTTAGTGTATTGCATAAATTCAAAATGTTATTTTTTTTAGGTATGCTCGCCTTCGTCTCTTCAGCGCCGATCCAAGAGAAATCTCAACAGAGAGCAGAGTATGACTTTGAATACGGTTCAAAGGCGAATCAGGCGAGAGAACCAGCCGAAGCCGCCAGTCACTACGACGCGTACATCCAAGACGTCCAAGCCGCTGCCACCGGAGGAAACACCGCTAAGAAAGGTTTCAGTCGGGGCAGTGGCTTGAGAACGATAGCTGTAGGATCAGCGAATCAAGCTAAAACCGCTCTTGGCAACCAACAAGCTGCAGCTTATCAGGCGGCATACGTAGCTAAAAACACTTTAGCCCAATCAGCAGCCCAGGCCAGCGCGACAGCGCAAGCAGCGCTCGCCGGGAAACAGGTCATCTTGTCAGGATTAGAACAGCAAGTGCGTGACGCGAAGGTCGGTCTGCAAGGTGAGGAGATGCAGCTGCAGCAAGCTAAACGGGCCGCTCAAGCTGCTGCTCAGGCCGCACAACAAGCTATGCACCAGGTATGTACTTTATAGTACTAAAATTCTCATAAAAATGGGATTTGAACCTGCATTATTCAGTTTTCAACGCCCTAACCAGTTGGGCTATGTGTTGTTATCTATGTCAGAGTAGATATCAGTATATTAAGTTTGTACACTAATTCATTTGGTTACGTATAAATTACTTATACTACTTCATTTCATACTTAAATAGATTTCACGCATCACAACGCTGAATAATTGTTTTGGGAGATATAACTTATAATGTAATACACAAGTATATATGTATACGAGTATGTATATACATATGTGAACGTCCTCTGTAGCGCGACGGTAACTATGTTTTTTTTAACTTAGCGAGAAACGTATATACGTCAAAAGATGCATTTTGTTTGTAAAGCAAAGTGAGAGAGTTTCATAGTAATGTAGTGTCAAGACATTCCATTTTCCACCTGAAGTCGAAAATATTGCATAGAGCTCATTACATTTTACCAGATATAACGAGGAAACTGGACAATAGATTGATAAAAGTCATTTATAAAGGAGTTGCAAAACTTTATAACAAATAAACATAAAAGCGAAGTTAAAAGAAAGTAATTGCGTTGAACGCAAAACGTAAAATTAAGCAAATATCGAAAGGCAACGTTTAATTTACGTAAGTGTTGCTCCAATTACGTTATTAAATCTATTTTTCTTTTTTTTAATAAATAATGCACAATTTTTATGTAAATTACTAAACAAAGGTGTTTATGCAAGTTTCTAGATGTCATAAATGATTTTTGTTTATGGAAAAATGGCATTTATGTGTTTAAGATCTAGTCAGACTTATAATTATATCTACATTATGTTAATGTTGAAAATTTGGTATGAATCAGTGTTGCCTTATCGGCCTTAGAACTCTCGCAGGTTTGGGAATTAGTAGGAAAACAAATTAGAGATAACGTTACAGTCCTATACAGGCCATAGTTCTCGTGATTTCGGTGGTATTTCCGGTTCTTTAGGATAAAGATTTTCTAGAAATATCAAATAGGCGGAATGTGGAGAAAAATATTGACGTTACCCCAGAGAGATTATTTTAGTCTTATACTGTAAAGTTCGGAAGATATGTAATGAATATACTACATTAATATGTGAAGCAAAATCTTTGTATCCCATTTTACGAAAATCACGCGAACTGAGTAAGTGAGAAGTATGAAATTTGCCACAGTTATAATTTATATAGAGGAGTGTCGAATGCTAATATTTCAAAAAAAATGCATAAAAATATATTAAATTCATATAAGAATATAACTCACGCCACCATTCGATTGACATAAATGTGTATGTAAAATGACATAGGTACACGTTGCCATGGCAACGCGTTATCAACGCGTCAACGGGACATCTATTAAAAAGAAATAGTCTTATGTTATAACATCTAAGATATCCATTTCCGTTACTATATATTTTTTTCTATTTTGAAAACTCAATTTGGTCTAGACACTTCCGTTTTCAAACTATCAAAGTCGTGCTATAGATATTTTTTCATTTTGTCAACTTTCAGCTTCAACTTTTGTACCGCATAGCAGGGTAGAGAGAACCTAGTGTCACGACACTCCGTTCTTCATATTCCACCCAACTACGAGATATTGCGTCTTGATGAGCGGAACTGAACACCGCGTTTTTAATGTAATTTAAACAAGCATTTTACTAATATTGTATAACATTTTAAAACGTTTGGCAATACACAAAGTATTTAAATCTCTAAATTAAGAAATCAACGCCCCTCCAATTCCAGTAATAACCAAACTTAAACTCTTTTGTTAAATGCAGTTTATTATAAAAAGTTTATAATGATTTGAAAATCCATTTCAATCGCGCTGATTGCGTTTCGTTATTGCCGAGATGCAAAAAAATCTTTAACATTTTTCGACACAGTATCGCAAGCGCAGTGGTTGCTCAAACTTAGAGAAATATAAGTAAAACAAATTGATTTACCTGCATACTTTGTCTTAAAGCTTTTTATAATTAGCTAAGCCCGGAAAATAGACAAAATATTTATATATCTTAATAAGATCTTTGTACTTCGCAATTTTTACGCATTTGGAATTAAAGTATTTTAAATGGATTAGTGAAGCGTCAGGTTTTCAAAAATGTATTTTCGAATACTAAAATATACGCGATTAATTCGTTTAAAATAGTTTCATTTAAAATTTGTATATCTTAGCCTGTCTATTCTGATGTAATACCTTTATATATATTCAGTAGATTTTGCGTGAAAAAGTAACAAACTATATCAATGCGAAAGCAATTACAATATTAGTAGGTATGAATAAAATATTTTACAAAATTAAAAACAAAATCATTTAAAGATGCAGTTACAGATGTTTGAACCGGGTGTAGAAACTGCTTATAGAGTTTGCGGGTTTGAACTTTAGTTCTACTTAGAAAAAAATATGGTATACTGGTTTATACATAAACAAGGGGGACTCATTCCATCACAAAAGCTCTAACCTGCCATATAAGGCGATATTATGTTGAATACATTTGGAAAAGAGTTTTTTTAAGGTCCAAGAAAAATAAAATAGTCCGGACACATGTACACATTTTAAATAAATAAGCCCAAGATAGCATTGCAAGACACTCTAACAAAGATGGATAAATATGTATAGAAGCTAAATCATTAAAAAGCGTTTTTTTTTCTCAAGTAAAATTGGAACCAACGACTAGCTCACAAACATATAACAAATGTGCCATTATGGTGTTATATATTAAATATTACAAAATGAATTATCAATGATAACAATGATGACGTTTTCTTTCTTCATATCAGATTCAAGACGTACTCTAAGTCGTGCCACTTGCTCCGGCCAATTCCTATTGGTGCAATGTCACGCTCCAATAACCGTGACACAGAAATGACTTGACACGTTTTTAATTATATCTCTCAATACGTTTTTCTGTATCTATTTTTAATTGATTAATCATTTAAATAAGGATAAGGTTATGGTTTTTTTTGTGCTCTGATTTTTGGGATCTTGTCTACTGTGATCTGTATTTTTACGCTTTTTAGTTGTATAGAATTGTATAGAATTGTTTTTGTGATGTTTTATTGTTAGTGTCGTAAAAGCTGATTATTTATATATAATTTATTACGTGCGTGAACATATAAATAAGTTATAAATTTTAAAATATTGTTGAATTTTTTAGTTTAAACTCTGCTTAAGAGAGTATTAGAATTAGTTGCATTTTTTTATATTTCCTCCATCTGGTTAGAGCGCTGTCATGGTGCAGTGGTAGTAATCTAAATGGATGTGGATTTGATGCATATTCGGGAAAATAATAGTAATTATACTGATACTGAGTTGTCTGGCTACCCTGCTATGGGGGACGAACTATGAAGCCTTTTTAAAGAGAAATAGGGCGTTTCTTAGTTTTTTGATAAATTCTATAAAATGTAAATGCGTAAATGGCATATTTACGAATAAAATACGAAATATTTTCGAATTTTGCTTTGCATTTGTATCGTAATATCCTTTTATTATATTTTTTTTAATTGTCAATTTATTATTCAATTTTCAATTATTACTTCTGAATAGTTACTGAGAACAAATTTCAGATTCAATTAAAAATATAAAATACAATATTAGATAATAGATTTCTATAATATAAAAACACTATTTTCTTATATAATCTTAGGTGAACGTAATCCAAGCGGCTCTTAACGCTGCCCAAGCGACATCAGAAAACGCAAACGAAGCTGCATCCCAAGCGGCCGGAGAGCTCGGCGCTCAGACCGCCATGGTGGGTGCGGCCAGGCAGAGGCTGCAGACCCTGCAGGAACAGCTTAAGGGAGTCAGGATTGACTTCGAGGCCACTCAGGCTGCCGCTAGAAAAGCCCAGGTATACCTATACTTTTGGATGATTAAAACGTTGGCCATAAAAAGTGAAACTACGTAATGACTTTAAGATTTTCATAACATCTTCTAAGCTTTATTCAATATTAAAGGCTTGTCTTTATTTTTTTTTGATATAAATTAAAATCTAGTTCAGTGTATATTTTTTTAAAATAAATTTTTGATAAATATATAAAAATTAGCATTAAGTACGGAGTATTTTAAATACTTAAAAAACTAGATTACATCAACAAATAACAATTAACAGGCTGCCGCTCAGCAAGCGCAAGCCAACGCCGCCGAAGCCGCCGCGAAGGCCGCCGCCGCCGGCCTCGCCGCCAACAAACCTCAAGACGCATCTCACGAAGGTACTAGGTTCGAGGAGTACAAAGCGGCGCCCGCCGCGGAGCAGGAGTACTACCAGTCGGAATACCAAAACTAGTAACATAAGACAACACACATAGACTATAAGCTTGCCATCGGTTTTGAAAATATTTTAATTTCACCTTATTAATATTGATTTTTTTTTACTTTTGCCCGATTTATGTAGACATTTTAGTTGGTTCACTTAGATTATACAAAAAAAAACATTTTTTTATATTTAGTTTTTGCCTATAATATTGGCAGGATCATAAAAGCAGTGTGCGTATGTCACCGATGTTGTAAGCGTACGTAATCCAATGTATTTGTTGCTATTGGAAACACGTTGTTAACATTTTTTAATTAATTTATATCACGATACTTCTCTTCTCTCAACTTCAGTTCTCTCTCATGTGTTTCCTTCTCTTCTCTTCTTCCAGTACCAACAAATATTATGTAAATAGTTATTAGTTAATTTGCATTAGGATTATTTGTGATATATTTTTTACATGTTTTTCTACGATTTTAAGTAATATTTATGAAAAGCTAATTACACTCATTTTTGTTCGCAATATTTTTTTTTTGGCAAACAGAAATGAAACCTAACTAACGATAAGTGCGATGTCTCAAAATAAGTTAATATGGAACGAGAATTATTTAATAAATTTATTTTTGTTAATAATTGTTATTTTTGTATGACTCCACTCGTGACTTGACTTCTGACTCGACATCTCACTTATTTTGACTGACTCTAACCTTCCTATACTTAGTAATACTATGTAATGAGTTATAATGGTGTTGCATGCTTGCTTTAAATTATACACAAAACACTTTTTAACTTAGAAACTTTGAATAGCTTTAAAAACACGAGCTGTTCTAGTAAAAACTCATCCTATTTCCTTCAACACTACTTTCTTTTCTCCTGTTCTTCCAAACTTCACCCTTCCCAAGCGAATCGAGGCATCCTAAACAGGTTCCTGTTTTCAGAATCCGGTCCAATCGAGCCTCAAGAAAGTATACAATTGCAAAAAATGTACGAAAACCCAGAGTCTATGGTAAAAAATGACCAAATTCCCTCCCTGAAGGAACTCCCCCTGTCCTCGTACTCCAACCCATTCACGTACCCCAAAGCTACCGCGCAAGTAGAGTATCATGTAATCGATAGCAAGCCCATAAAAATTGCGAAAAGCCAGTTAGCACCATTTTTGAACTCAGAGGTGAAGAGGACGTTCAATATGTTTCCCAACGAAGGCTACGTTTTAAATCCTAGGGGTGACTTTGGATACAAGTGGTAGGCAAGCGAGCAGCGGAAGGTAGGTCTTTACTTGTCATATATATATTTTACCGCTTTAAAATGCAAAATAAACCCACTGTAAATGTATCTAAGACACATAAAATCGAACAAATCGACTCCCAGAATAGATAAATAATATTTATATTGCAAATGTTAAACCTTATATTTTGTGATTACAAGAAACTGCAAGATTACTGCTAAATTTAATACAAGTAAGATTAAAGATAAAAAAGTGATAAAAATTTGAACGCAGCAGAATTCGAACCTGTGCTATTTGGAAACGATCCAAGTTCAATAGGCACGTTCAAACACGTTCAAACGTGCGTAACGTAAACGTACCCACATCTTTATAATAATTGAATTCTGCATTATTCGAATTCTTATATGTCCCTCTTAGATGTTATTCAGTTATAAAGTTAATTACGTAAATGATAAAAGTAATCTTATATTACAGTACAAAATGTTTAGCAAGTTTTAATCTTAACACTTTAATAATAGTAAAATATTAAAATAAATATCATTCTCTCTTCCCAAATGATAATTTCTTAATAATCTTTAAGTAGTAGAAATTTGAAAAATCTCTCTACAGAGATGCTAACAACATAAATAAGTTGTAATAAATATATAAGAATTTTGAGGCAGCCGGATTCAGAACGCATGGCTTAGCGGTCAGAGCGGACGGCTGGACGGTTTTCCAGAGTAGCGGATTCGAATCTCACAGCTTACAAATTTTTAAACGTTTTACCGAAAAATATTTTCAAATTCCAAGTGTGGAATACCACTTTAAAAATAATAAAATAATGATACATTTTTGTCTATTTAAAGTTTCAGTCTACTGATTCTAATATCAGTATTTTATAACTATATTATAAGTCACGCGTGCCACAGATGCAAAACATTATTTGTTTACAGAAATCCAAGAATACGTCGATTACGGTGACGAAGAAGATGAAGAAGAGGAAGAGGAAGAAGATTGTGAAGAATAAATCCACCGTCTGATTAGGACAATGCCATTGACTGATTTTTTTATTATTATCATAAAAAAAAGTAAACGAAATATAAAACTACAGACAGACGGTTACACAACAAATTAATTAATATCGATTAGTTACTGTAACAGTGTTGCCAAGTTCAAACGGTTTTTGTTGAAATATTTTTTATTGTAATTTATTAATTTATTTTATAAGTTTTTTGTGCGCTATCATGAAATTTAGACATTTTAGAAATCACAAACTTGACCTTCCACAAGTTTTTATTTTACAATAATCTTTTAATAGATTCTGGAAGTTATTACCGATTATTTTACCGATTCAAACCAACAAATAGTCAATAAACTGCTACACTATTAGGTTTAATTTTGTTATATAATTTTAGACATTATAAATATAATATTAAGAAAATGAATGTGGTTATTATAGTATGTAAACATATATGATTATTAAGGTAGATCTCTTTTTTAAAAAATACGACTTTTTTTAATATATTCACGTGTCTCCACAATTTTTTGGTAAAGAGAGACAAATCTCTGTTTTTTTATATTTTAAAAAAACTTCACGATTAAAAAAAAATTTTAACTAACAGATTTTTTTATCATAAGACAAGACAAACGTCAAGATAAGAAGATTTTTTTGTCTTTACGCTTTATAATATAAAAAAAAACTATTTGGAGAGCAAAGCTGTATGTTATTTATTATTATTAAAATATAATAAATACTATAAGTCGTTCAGTTTTCTTCATTATCATTATATTTATATATTCATGGTTTTATTATAGCAGAGTAGATAGCAGAGTGGGAATCGAATCCATAACCGACATTTTGAATTCTTAAAATATATTAATATATGATTAATAGCAATTAATGACGCCTAATATGTAAATGGAACAGATAATCATAAACTTGCCTTTATAATCATAGGTACAGATCAACAGGACATAATGCCATGCTATGATTATTTTATTAAAAATATCATTAAGAACTTATCAATAAAAATATAAAAAAATATTAGAAAATATATATATTTTTAATATTTCCAATTTTAAATTAACTAGAATACAGATTTGTTCTTGCAAATTGTATTGGAAAAGCGTGATAGAAACTTTCCTATTATAGTTAAGTTAGAAGAAATTATTTATATAGAAAAATATATATACCTAGCTAATAGCTCATATATACATTTTTAATTAATATTTAACAAAAATTTTTTTTTTTAAATTAAATTTATTTGTAATATTAGTTCTATTTTATATATTTTCATTGCCTTAATTCCCAATTTTTATATACAACGTTGCGTGTCGTAACTCAACGCCGCCCTGTTATTGTAAAATTTGATAATTATAAAATAATATGAATATAAATTGACTTTTAATCAGGTACAACTAGGTATAGGACAAATGACATAGCTTCTTATCCCCAGCGGGTAGACAAGGTGAATTTACACCGAACACTACATTGTTTTTCCTCATCGAGTCACCACTATGGGCGCCACCAGGCTCTTAATTTTGACTCACTGCGCTCTCCAAATCTCGGGTGCCGTTAGGAAAATGGGGGGAAGCGAGCGGGTAACAGACACATCTGTTAAAGACATGGCATTCAATGGGGTTTTAAATTAACGGTGTTTCTTTTTAACGACATTGATTTTTTTGATGTTTTTTTACAAACCATCATCATGATGACCATAATGTGTGAACCCGATCCCTATTTATAATTATAGTAGTTTTTTTTTATTATGACGGGTGGAGAGCACCCGACACATTACAAGGAACTCAGAAATATATGATTTAAAGAAATATATATACTATAATAAAGGAGTCCATCCAATAGGTCTAACCCAGTCGCGGCGCGTCCATTGCGGATCCGCATATCTGACAAAGAGATCGCGTCCTACAGCAATCTTCTTTGGCACGTCCACGTTCTGCTGCTACACGACATCATGTATACCGTGTCCCAGTATGATTAATAAGATATATTTTATAGTTAGATCTTGGGAGCGAAAGAAAAGGTGCCTCACCCACGCCATTGATTCTAAGCGAATGGGAACGCTCACAACTATCGTGGGTATAATACGGGCATATAAAGCTCTATGTTTAACAGAGTGACAGACAGGCAATACGGATAGGTCGCTACTCGCTGTCGAAGGCTGTGGTTTATTGTATGATTTCTGAACGGAAAGAAAAAAAAATATTTTACAGAAAAAATAAATAATATGTCAGATAAAATTACAATTCTTGAAGGTGAAATGAAAATTTACGCTTTAAGCAGCTTTTTTTGCAGATTTTTTATTTAAGATCAATTAAAAAAAACAAAGAATTTTCAATATTTATTCACGTATACTATAACATCAATAGACACTCGTAATCAATACACAAACATCCAAACAATATATTTAAATATGTATATTTCCTAAGTAGCTTATAGTTAAAAACATCTACACTATGTCAAACTGTATAAATCAAGTGACATAATTCTCCGTTTTCATAAGTAAGTCAATAGGCAATATATAGTTAGAACACTAATTTCATATTTTGTATATAATAAAATCTTTTTTTTACTCTCTCTCAAGATCAAAACAAACTATTTTTCAACAAATAGGTTATTACAAGCAGTTTCGAATTATCAATTAGCATAAATGTCAATATTATCAGTCCTACTAGAAGCTACAACCATCTTGGAAGGTTCTGTTAAGAGCTGGTGGAACTCAACATTAGGTATTTATTAAATGTCATTTTATAAGTAATTTTCCACAACAGACAATACCTGGTGACAAAAAACTCCTTTCTCTATTACACTGCAAAGATATTTGTATAATGTTACGTTGGGACAACAAATCACTGACAAAAATTTATTTTTAATATAATTACCTTCAAGTTAATCGAACCCACTATTACTTACCCACTACGACACACGATAAAAAGAATTTATACGAAAAAAAAGCACTTAAACGTACATATATAAAACTCTTGTACACTGACTGACTGATAACGGAAAGACGAAACTACTGGAAGTAGACATATGAAAATTGGCATATTTATTTCTTGGCGAATACAGAGGAAGACTAAGAGAGGACTTCCCGAAATTCCCACGGGAACGGGAATCGGGATTTAATGTATTACAATCGACGAAAACCATGTTCCTTGCTACAAATACCACCTATATAAAGTAAAACGAATGCGGTTGCATTTCCAATTGCGCCATTTTGGTTAACAACCTGTACAGACGTCGGTGCTCCCTCGCCGCCGCCAGCGACGCGGCGGGCGGGGCGGGCGGGCCGGGCGGGGCGGTCGCGGCGGGCGGGGGGCAGGGGCTGCTCACTACTTCAGGTCTCATCTCTCTGCAGGCCTCCAGGCGCTGGGCCACGTGGCGTGGCATCTGTGTGAGATAGGGTTGTTTCCAATATGTTTCTTTGACTTAATATTAATAATTATATATTATTTGTCATACTATGCTGTAGCTCCACGCTTTATCCCACTAAGCAGGCAAGTCGGAGACAACCTCGTCTCAAGTTTCCACTGGTTTCCACTTGAATTCGGGACATTATGTCCTTACCTTACTTGAGGGGTGGAACTCAACGCTGCACTTTGCCTTACCATTCTTTCGAGTGAGTGCTGAACCCACAACCGATCGCGTTTACAGTCAGATGGTGTCCCACTGCGCGATAACCTCATTTACTTTGTGATATTAAGCAAATAAATAAATAAAAATTTAAGACGTTTGAAACACGTTGTTTAAATGATTCCATTATTTAATATATAATAAGACAAGAGAGAGACCGGTCGCAATGTGCCAGCTTCTGTAAACGTGCTCGATTATGAGTTCGATTCTCACTCGGGGGAGTGATTACATTTAAATTATTTTTACTTTCTCGATCAGTTATGACAAACTGCGGCGTTGAGTGGCAATATCTCGAATTCGGTGGCAAGCGAAGTACGGAGTGTCTTGACACTAGGTACTGTCTGTATACACTGCTATGCGGGATAAAAGTGTGAAGCTTAAAAAACTTGCCAGAAACTTGACGGCCAGATATTTGTTATTTTATAATAGCTATTGGTTTGTCTGTGTGTGTCCCCATATGAGGTAAGATGTACCAGCGAGTATGGGATTTGGTATGAAATATCATGACTTATGCAGTCATGATATCATATATGTGTAAAAATTAGTACCTCAAACACATTAAAAGCTTAATTAGAATTTTTAAATAAAGGTTTATAATATTAATATAGATTAAAAAATCATTTAATAAATTATTATAGATACCACACATACGCAGTGAAGTGACAGTGGCACCACAAATTAACATATATTTTTTAAATAATATTAGTGAAAAAAATCGCTTTACACCGAAACGATTATGCCAATATTTTGACTTTATTTCGTGCATAGCGGGATAGTCAAAGAGAACCTAGTTAGTGTTAACTCACTGCTTTCCAATAAGAACCTAGACATTGCGTGTTGTTTGGCGGAGCTTAACACTGCGCTTTGATTTTAAATAATACTTACATTAAACAATGGTGAATGTAATATTGGTGTCCATAGCGGCAGTAACTTGTTGAGCACTGTTGAGTTGCATTCCAACAAAGATTCCAGAAGACTTAAGAAGTGGAGGTTCACTGTTTCTGCAAGCTGGAAGTATTATTATTTTTTTAAAAAAATACAATGTTTCCTAATTTCAAGAGCGGTAAAAAAGTTTATAAAATAGTATATTGGTATAAATTGTTATTAGTTACTTTTACATATGCGTTTTAATTTTTTTTTTCCATACATAATGTTTATGAACGTCTCATTCAGTTTTACAGTCTTATACTTATTATCCCATAATGTAGTGTTTGTATAAAATTTCTCTACAGAGATGCTAACAACGTAAATAAGTGGTAACAAACGTATAAAAATTGGTGGTAGCTGGTAGTAGAACAGACAGATTGCTCGGACCGGTGCAGCAGACAACAGGTGCAGGTTAGAATACCGTTGCATTCAATTTTTTATATTTTTGAAAATATTTTCTAATCCTAAATGTGATATAACATTTTAATAATAGTAAAAGTGTAGTATTTGTGTCCAGTAGAAGTGGTATGCGCCACCCACCAGCTTGGTGGCGTGCGTGAGCTGCGTGAGCGTGGGCACCAGCTTGCACCAGAAGTGCAGCAGCAGGTCGGGCGCGGCGCGCTGCGCGTACAGCGTCCACAGCTGGCACAGCACGAAGGCGGCGCACAGCGCGCTCATGCGCACGGCGCCGCCCGCCCCCGCGCCGCCCGCCCCCGCACCGCCCGCGCCCGCCGCCTCCGCCTTCGACTCGGCTTGCTCGATGTACGACGACATTATCGTCTGTTTGATAGATGGTAAGGTAAATAGTTTATTCTAATCGGTATGACAGGTTTTAGTCCTTCGCATTATATTTTTAGATTGCAAATACTGTTAAATGGCAAATATATATAAAATATGGAAGAGGTTAGTTCCTTGTTGACTACAGTATATGTTGTTGTTATGATAGAGATATCATATAAAAACAGCGTTAGATTGGAAACGTAACATTTGTTGGGTATGTATCGATTTGTGACAATAATTAATTAATTATATTACAGCAGCAATATAGAATGCCTTGAATTCAGAAAGCAAACAAATTGGTGTCTTGGCTTCGCATATATCCCGGTCTAGCCAGGGTCGTATGAGCCTCCTCCCTCTGAACCTCCTCGAAATTCACTGCCTTATAATAAAACTGGTCAGATAATGATCTTGTAAATCAATCCCTTGAAATTGGGCAGTATTCTACGGCCACAGAAAACCAGTAGCCGCACACCATTTGGCCCAAGCAGCGCTGATACATGCGCATGGACATCGAGGTCGATGCTTCCAGAGATGCAAAACAGATTCAAGGTATTATAAGTACACGGTCACTCGTAGTGGTGTGTGTGTGTTGTGTGTGTGTGCGCGCGCACCTGCACGAGGTCGGTGAGGTGGCAGGTGGCGTCCAGCGGCACGGGCAGCTGCAGCAGCTGCGGGTGCGAGCGCGCGTTGGCCAGCGCGCCCAGCACCACCCACGACACCTGGCGCACGCGCCCCACGCACTCCGTTACATCGCGGGAGCTACACATATTACTTCATACCTTTAAACTGTTCCATAATAATTTGAATGTTGTGGGAATTGAACTTGAGTTTAACGGACATTTACATCATACACAAAACACCGAAGTTAACCTGAATATGGTCAAGCAATTTCACATTTCTATCAACATCACAAACAATCAACAGCTTGATTTCGGGTCGCGGAAGAACTTTAACATTTCGTTAAAGTTTTAGTACAAAAAAGACAGTATTGTAAAATATAAAAAAAAAAATAATTAAAGAATACCCGGGTAGCGTAGAAGACAGCCAGGGCAGCGGGTGTCTGGCGTGCTGCTTGGCGCGGCCCTGCTCCAGCGCCAACTCCATGGCCACGTACTGCGCGATGCCGCCCTTCACGATGGCGCCCAGCGTGTCCTCGTTCAGGCTCACCACGTTGCGGTTCACTATCGACTTGGACACGGAGCCCTGAGAGTTACGCTTTATTTTATTAGAAACAAACAAAATAAACGTACGCCGAAGGCATTAATTGTAATAAAGCAAAAGGTTACTTTAATCTTATTAAGCAGATGCGGGTCGTGCAGCAGGTCCAGCATGTCCGGCAGGTGTGGTCGCATGCAGTCCACGGGCGCGGCGCCCAGCTCGCTGGCGCTGGCGCTGGCGCCCGCCAGCAGCTCCGCGCAGCGCGCGCTCAGCTGCGGCGGCAGTAGCAGCGCGCAGCCGTGGCCCTGCAGCACGAACTGCAGCAGCACGAAGAGATTGTCGTCGGGCAGCGTGGACAGCGGCGTCTTGGCGCGCAGCGCGTGCAGTAGCTCGTAGACGAGCACGCGGCACAGCAGCAGCTTGTCGCGGTCGCGCGGGAAGGCGCGCGCGGCGGCGGCGCACAGGTCGGTGGCCAGCGCCAGCGGCAGCGGCGCGGCGCGCAGCGCGTGCGCGGCCAGCTCGGAGGCGGGCTGCAACAGCGCGCGGTGGTGGTGCGCGGCGGGCAGGCGCAGCGCGGCGGCGCACAGGCGCAGCGCGGGCGCGGGCGCGTCGGGCGCGGTGGGCTGCAGCGCCAGCGCGCGCAGCAGCGTCTCCAGCGCGCCCAGCCACGCGCTGCAGGCGCTGAGCGGGCCCAGCGCCTCGGGCGCCAGGCACTCCAGGTACATCGCCATGTTGCCCGCTATCACGCTCATTTGCTGCACAGACGTACGTTTACATTATCTTACCGGTCGTGATTTCGACTTCGTTGGCGTGAACATTTTTCTTTGAAGAAATCGGTAAAATTATGATTTCTAAATTTGTAAAACTAAATTTTTACTAAATTCAAGAAAAAAATTATTTTATAGCAACATTATCGTACGTTTTATATTAATATAATAAAATTTTCTTATCTATGTATATGTATAGATTGACACAGAATAACATTAACTTTTAAGGAAAAGTTACCAACAGAGAAAACTACATATAAATCTGCTTAACCGGTTTTTATGCAGTTCCCAAAATCTACATACATCGACAGAATCATATCGACAGATAATCAAACCCCTGATAAAAATAAAAAGAAATACCTTATTTGAATTTGAGACATTACATCCCTAATAGTAGTGTGCCGTATATGCACATAGGTATTAAAGTAAGCAGTTTGTAAAGCTCACAAATTCTATGACTAAAATGTTTCACATCTGTATCTCTTACTCTTTGATATCATGTATAAAAGTCGAAACATTGCATATGTAAGACAGTGCGTCACAGTCTGTATAATTGTACTGTCTCGTTAATAAATCGTGAACCAGTTAGTGACTTTCATTATCCTCAACTCAAGTCCAGTAACAGTAGTATTTCTATTAAAAAGCAAAATTTATTTTTATTTGAAAAAGTTAAGTAAAATTCATACATCAACTGGTAAAGTTTTCTTAGAGTTGAGATGCTCGACGAGCAGCTGCAGCGGCCCACACGGATACAGCTCGTTGAAATCCACGAACGCCTGCGCTATGCTCTTGAAGAACATTTGACGCTGCTTCTCTGCACACGTACAAGAAAAAAGGTAAGACGCAAGGTACAGTACGAGAAAGCCGCGGGCGGTGCTCCGCAGGCCGTTACCTGGCGTCCGCAGCAGGAAGATCTGCAGGAAGACGTTGTTGGGCGCGAGCTGGTGCAGCACGCAGCGCAGGAACTGGTGCGCCACGCGCACGGCGCTGGCGGGCAGGCGCAGCGCGGCGGGCGGCGCGGCGGGCGCGGGCGCGGGCGCGGCGTCGCTCTGCCACGCGTACTGGCCCAGCTGCACCAGGCGCGCCACGGCGTGCAGCAGCGCGGGCAGCAGCGCGGCGGCGGCGGCGGGCGCGCGCCGCACGTACGTGGCCAGCACGATCACGCACAGGCCCAGCTCCTCGTCGCTGTACTGCTCCACGGCGCCGCCGCACTCGCCGCCTGCACACACCGCCACTGAATCTCTGATCTTTTATTATTTTAAAATCACTGCCAGTTGCTTCCAATGGTGTATATTTAAGAATGGAAAATGGTATAGAAATATGAGTGTGGTTTCGCTGAAGTCAAGACAAGGAGCCCTTAAAAAATACCCAGAGTTTTGCCGCATTACATTAATGGTGATGTAATCAAGAATGTGGATACCAACCAGTCCAATCTGCCCACATCCCCCACCCTCCCGCATCGCCCCGTCGTATCGCTGGGACCTCCTGTGATCGTGTTTCGACACGCCCATCATCCAGAATTATCTCGCAGATGCTAAGGATAAAATGCGAAAGACGAGTCATAGGCGCCTTAAAACTTGTCCTCTCGGTAGCAACACAACCCGATAGAAAAAGGAGCTAGTGGTTAGAGGTGGCAGCCCACTCATCTACAAATTTATGAAATTACGAAAGGAAAAGAATAACCTAACTAACCCCTCTACAATAAACCAAGTATTCTAATAAAATAATAATTTCAAGGCAGATTCTCTAGAAGACTCTTGAATTCAAGGTGTGCACACACCATTTGTTTGTTGGTGTTAAAGCAGCTTATGACAATGTATATTGTAATTTTGTGCCTCAAGTAATTAATTAAAATTATACGTTTTTTCAAAGATGTTTTCTAATCCTAAGTGTGGAATAACACTTTAAAAATAGTAAATATTAAAATAAAATAGCATTCTCTCTCGTTAAACGATTATTTCTTAATAATCTTTAAGTAGTAGAAATTTGTAAAAATCCCTCTACAGAGATGCTAACAACATAAATAAGTTGTAACAAAAACGTATAAGAATTTCGACGCAGCTGATAGTAGAACGCATGGCTTAGCGGTCAGAACGCTTGGACGGTATCCAAGAGGCGCGGGTTCGAATCCCGCTGCGTTCAAATTTTTATACGTTTTTTCAAAGATGTAATTAAAACTATTAAGGTAGAATGCCTGCAATGAGTCGGACATGTGGAGAGAACGATGCATTATAGAACACACAAATCCTTGAATAGTAAACCGGATGGACGAGGACGGAAGAGACGAGGCAGACCGAAACTCAGGCTGCTGGGCGGAGTTGAACAAAACCTGGGAACCTTGGGCGTTAACACTTGGAAAACAAAAGCTAAGAATAGGGCAAAATGGTAGGATATTCAAGAACCACCCGCGGACGTTGCACATTTGATGATGGTGATTCAATGATTAAATGCTTAACCAAAAGTATATAAAATAATAATTGAGCACGCAGCATACATCGGTATCTGAGCGTGGCGTCGGGGCGGTGCGGCGACGCCTGCGCGTGCGCGGCGCGGCGCGCGGCGCGGCGCGTGCCGCCCCACCACGCGTGCCCGCACTCTGCGCAGCGAATGGTACAGCTTGTTATATTTTACTAAAAAACTATTATTTATTAAAAAAACCAAAACAAATATTTTCACAAAAAGATAAATTTAAGAGCCTCTGAATAATATTAAAATATTTAAATATTCCATTATAATATTAAAATATTCCATTTCTTACTAAATGCTTTTACATGTCTGCACGATACACACTTGGATACCAAAATAATATTTTTCTACAACGTTTATCTATTTGCTTGTTTGTTGGGCTGATTTTGAGGGGACTTTCACTGACATATAACTGATATAATAAAAAAATACCTAATAATTCATATATTCCCAAAATATAAAATAAAGATCCCAAGAACTTAGAAATAAAAGAACCGTACGTATAATAAATAAATAATAATAATGAAAGAACAAACGGAACAAATAAATCTACAGACATGTCTGTGGCGCCTGTGAGAATATATATATATATATATATATATATATATATATATATATATATATATATATATATATATATATATTGAAAAATTTTAGAGTAGTATATAATGAAAAACAAAACAATAACGATAAGACAAATACGAAATCAAGGAATAAAGTATGTACATATAACAACTAAGTAACCTGTACAAAGTAAATTGCAAGGCCTATTCTTCAATAACTATAAACAAATATAAAAATAACCCGTAGACAGTGGTCGTGCTGGGCGAGGCTGAGCCGGCAGCGGCGGAGCCGGCGGCGCCGGTGCGTGCGGCGGCGACCCCAGCTGTGCCACTTGACGAGCGAGTTTTCTGGGAGACCTGGTATGTAGTTATTTATTTGGGCTTAAAATATATTTATTACAAATAATTTCAATAATTTGTTGTATTCGTCTTGATATACGACGAAATACTGTTAACTTACTTTAATAAGCTAATTTCATTTATCTCTTCCTATTTTGTGCAATATTATTGAGTTTGTGTGATAATACAATTATATATTTTTAATAATAAGCTTAAATAGGCCATTTTGAATATTAAGCGTAAATAGAGTCTGTGTGATTAAATAATTGTGTTTTTTATACTAAGCGTAAATAAATAATAAATCAAATAAAAAGATAGTAAAAATCATGATACCTCTCCTTATCACCAGTCTCGTATTCATCAAGAGATTGAGTGGTGTACACATTAGCGGGGCTGATGGGGTTAGCTGGGCTCACAGGGTACGCGGGGTTCACGGGGTTATTGAAGTTAACGGGATTATTGGGGTTCACGGGGTTATTGGGGTTCATTGGGTAATTGGGGTTAGAGGGACTGGGTGGGGGTCTCTGGGCCAGACGTCGAGGTCTTGGTGGGGCTTCGAATTCACTAGAGTCCGTACGCTCGGTAGAATCATCTGAAAACATGTCTTCTGTTCTGTTCATTTCTATTGCTTATGGAGGTTTATATATAATTTGACACAATTGTTTATTTGGACATTAAGTGCAGAAAAGTTTTACTTTACATAATATTCCATTAAAACACGTTAAATTAATTAAATAAATATATGTAAATATTGAACATTAGAAAGATGTCATATAATAATTTATATTATAAAAAATTAAAAAAAAAAACAATATTTAGCAGGATATGAACACTGATCATAAAAAGATTACTTCGTATGAACTGAAATAAATATGATAATTTTCAGTTAGTTATTTCTTTCAATATATTAAAACTGTAAAAAAATGAATACATACCAGGAATATTGAGGGCCTCTCGTACTCTATCTACTAGCGCGTTGAACACCGGGTACTGCTCCTTATTCGGTTTCGGTCCGATGGGAAGAAGTCTAAAATTAAAAAAAAAACTATACTATATCTGTACTAAAGTATGAAATATAAAAAAAACCATAACAATTTAATTTAAAAATATAGAATTTCTTTTTAAACGGATTTTAAGGCCCGTTCTGGCGCAGTGGGACAGCGTCTGACTGTAAGCGGTATCGGTTGTGGGATCTATTCCCACTCGGGGGAGTGATTATATTTATATTGTTCTCACTTCCCAGCTCTGGTAAGACAAAGTGCGACGTTGAGGGTCATCGCTCAATACGCAATGTCTCGAATGAAAATGAAAATGATTTTAGTTGAAAAAGGAATTTTAACACTAGGTTGTCTCCGACTTGACTCACGTAACCCTGCTATGCGGGATGAAGCGTGAGTCTTTGGAGGGTATTAAAATTTGATGACACACAGGCTTTATCGTGTGGATCACAATGAAGATGAGTATGATATTTATTTATTTATGTATTGTTTATTGCATAATCGACAAATATACACAAAAAGCAGGCGTAACGCTAAAAATCGTTATAATAGTATCGTTAAATACCGCTCCGGCGCGGGCGTGGGTATGTGGAAGGCGGCCTGCGGGTAGTGCGCGGCGTGCGCGGAGTGCGGGGCGTGCGCGGCGTGTGCGGGGGGTGCGGGGGGCGCGGCGGGCGCGCTCCACGCCACCTCCATCTTCGACAGCGGGGACTCCGGGGACGCGTACGCCACACCTGCGCGCGGAACAAACTATTATAGGCGGTTTACAGCCAGAGAAGCAAAGGGACGATAGGACTCAAAGCGGCAGTTTGTGTTTTATATACATATATTATTACTGTCCGTTTTCAATATAAAAAAAAATTTAACATCACTTGCTTTTGTCTTTCCATAAATATAAAAATCTGTTATAATCAAAATATTTTACAATGCTGTCTGATACTTACCAACTTTGTTATTTTGCTATTAAGAACAAGCTAGAGCACTAGTTAGTGTAATAACTAAAGACCTTTGCTTGCATATTAAACAACATAATATTATAAGGAGTAAACATTAATAAGGAGAAATTACAAAAAATAACAGTAGCGGTAAGTATTAGTAACTTTATAGGTATCAAAATAATAGTGATCGTTCGTGTCGCAGCGGCACAGTGTATGCAAACGCGATCGGTTGCGGATTCGATCTCCACTCGGGGTGATTATATTTAAAATTATTTTCACTTCCTCGCTCTGGTGAGTCAAAGTGCGACGTTGAGTGTGTACGGAGTGTCTCAAAGAGTGAGCGCGCGCGACCGGGGCTGCGCAGCAGCGCGTGGTGCTGCGCGTGCAGCGCGTCGCCGTTGGACGACGCCGCCGTGTCCGGGGACGTGCTGCTGCCCGCTGGAATCACGCGTTTACACACAAACATATTATATTTTAAAAAACAATATCTTCGACAATACTTAAATGTATTCATAATTTATTATGTATTATTGAAAAATGTAAATTAAATAAATTTTGTATATTAATATCAATTCAATTTATATAATTTTTACATTTTTCTAAATAATATAAAAGTCAGTTCTACTAACATTCATAATACTATGCCAAAAAAAACACATCTCACCCACAATCCTCTTTTGTTTGCCCAGTATCTTCGTGCGCGGTGAGGTCTGCTGGTGCAGCTGGTCGGGCCAGATCTCCACCGACTGACCACTCATGGGGGTCGATTTCCTATGAAAATAATATACAATTAGAGGGTTTGCAGCCAACGTGACCTAGTGGGAAAACCTCCGCTTGTAAACGCTCAAACGCTAAACGCTCGTCACTTCCAAACATTTTGACATTTGAATTATTTTCACTTTCCCATTTTGGTATGACAAGACGCGTTTCGTTGAGTCTCTATGTGACACGTAATGTCTAAAATTCAGGGGCAAAAAGGAACTCAGAGTCTCTTGACACTGCAATTTCTTTGCCAACAGTGTTATACGAAAAAATGTGTAAAACTTATATAAAACAATTTTAAACTATAATAATATGTAATATGCGACTCAGCACGCAATGTCTCTAATATGGAAAGCGGAGTATGGAGTGTCTTCATAGATATGTTACTTTCTGTCTACCTTACTATGCGGGATAAAAATGTGAAGTTCAAAAAATAATATTAACTTCTCTATATAAACTATAACTGTGCCAAATTTCATACTCCTACGTTCGTTTAATTTTTGTAAAAAACACCTGGAAAGTTGCTTCACCTACTAATGTAGATATATGTTAATATTCATACATTACACGCGAAAGTATTTTTTGGGACTATTACCCACCACGCAAAGAGAAAGGTGATATTACATATATAAAACAGTTTTAATTATTATAATATAGAACAGTAAAAATAATTTCATATGGAATTTTTGTAGCTTCCCACTTTCCCGCCTAGCATTTGTCACTATTCAAACAATTATATAAGATCTCTCTATAAATATAAATTTAAACAAATACAGCGTTAATATTAAAAGCAGTACTTACAAATTGGACGAATCGCTGCCTATAGACACTGAGGAGCTGGTGGACAGTTGATGCGCCGAGCGGGACCCAACCGCCGTTTGCTGTATGCCAAAACACATTGAAATATTATTTACATTTACAAATTAGTTCTTACCCGCTCTTTATCTTCAATCGGAACTCCCCTCAATACCTACAATTCCCACGGAAATATTTTTCTATATACAGTAGGTTTTGGGTTTACTTTGTATATACAGTAGGTGTTTGGGTTTACTTTGTCAATCAGTCTGCCAGTAAATATAAATCAAATTAAAAAAAAAATATTTGTACTGAATTAGTTACTGTTAACACTCGGTTACTATCTTACTATGGATAAACTATTAAGCTATGCTTTAAAAAAATGTATATTCAAATCGAGGTTAAAAACTTAATATTTTTAAACATTCATTTCGATTTCAAAAAATAAATAAAACGTAGCAAAATTCGACCCTACGGCATTTGGAAACCGTCCGAGCTCTCCGTCTAACTAAACTATACGTTTAGCGCGCGCCTGGAAGACAATCAACTTACAATTTTGCTCATATGTGGGTATGGAGACACCACTGTGGACTGGTAGCAGGTCATCGGCGGGTCTTCATAGTGGGAGGGCTCGTCGAAGGAACCCTAAAATATATATAATCTTTAATATAAAAAATAACTAAATGTATTTAAATGAGAGGTGATGTTTCGCAGCGCTGTGGGTGAGTCGGTTGTGGGTTCGATATCACTTGATGAAATGAATCATATGTAAATTATTTTCAATTTTTTAATTTTCCAAATAATGGTAATCGCCAGGTTGGATATAAAGATCATTGTCTGTTGGGAGACTAGTTTTGTTTTTTTAATGGTTATGTGTATAAATTTAATCATAAGTCTTAATTTTACATACCGGCGCGGTACTGCCATGTACGGTGGTATCAGATTTGTCGCTGGTCTCCGGGATGGCGATCAGCTCACTCTCTGATGATTCCTGCTCCAAGCTCCATTGCTGGTACCTGTAGAAAGGTGAAATAACTTTATTTGAATACCTTTTGGCATATTTCATATATATATATATATATATATATATATATATATATATATATATATATATATATATATATATGTATTAGTTGGTACGCCGAAGAAGACGCAATCGGCGGGTTCATCCGTCGGGCAAACGGATGTTCCTTAACCGACATAGTTGACAACGATTTAAAAATGGCAATTTCCCGAAGAGACATGGAAGCAGTCAAACACATGAACCGCCAGTGGTCCACAACGAGCGAAAATACCACAATAACTGGATTAGACCTATTGCAGGGACTTCTCTATTACATTATATATATTTCTTTAAATCATATACATTTCTGGTTTTCTTGCAGTGTTTCGGGTGCTCGCCACCCGTCAATATAAAAAAAACACTATAATTATAAAACAGGATCATAAAAATTCTCAAAAAGAAAATGATTTGGTTACCATTTAGAATATTCTTGCATTGTAATTATTTATACAAAAAAAATTACAATTGTAATATATTTTTTTATTATTTCAAGAGTCCTAACCATTTGATAATTTAAATCGTTTAATAGCTTAAAACTAAATTATGTTATTTTTTTTCCATTATATAACCTTTATCCATGTATAATTGCACAAGTTTGTAATTATATTGTAAATTTTAATATAAATAAATATTTTTCATATGAGCTATATACTAACTTGGCGGGTTCCGGCGGGTCGGGCCAGTGTGCCGGCGACTTGGCCACTTGCTCCTCCACTGTTATTGGGTTTTCACGATTATCTGTTAGAGACAACATAGTGTTAAGACACTTCGTTGACTGTTTTCGCCCGAAATCAACTTGGCGTATCGGGTGGCGAACTTAAACCTGCGTTTTGTCTAACTAGAGCGGAGAAATGACATGAAATTTTAAATTTAATAATTTCCTCGAGTGGGAATCGAACTCACAATCATTTGTTACGCTATTGATTCAACATATTATTATTTTAAAGATTATTTGTGCTTTTAATTTTGATGTTTAAATTAGTATAAAAACTAATTCATTTTGTGTTTAAACAAATTAAAACATCTAAATACTTTATTTACACAACAAATATATTTCGGTGAATCAAATTTTAATAATGTATATTAGAAGATCAAGAATTATTTTACTGTACTAGCCGAATATTAAGATAAACATTAAGAGTATTGTTACGTAGAAAATTATTCAGTTAAAAAAAATTCATCAGAACAAAATATATGTTAACATAATAGCAAAAAGCGTAACACTGACCGCGCACACGCTGTTGCTGCTGCTGCGCGTGCGGCTGCGCGTGCTGCGCGTGCGGCAGCAGCAGCACGGGCGGGATGCGCTTGCAGTGGTGGTGCTGCGCCTGCACGGCCGCCAGCACGCAGCGCACGAGCGCGGCCAGCACGTGCGCGTGCTCGTGCTGCTGCTCGTGCTTGTACAGCACCACCAGCAGCGCCAGCAGCCAGTGGCGGCGCACGTGCGGCGCCAGCGCGCCCAGCGACGCCGCCGCGCTCGGCGCCTGCGCGTCCGCGTGCGCCGGCGCCGCGCGCACGCAGTGCTGTCGGGGGAACGCCACTCAAACGCTATACGCATCGCTTACTAATTATAATTTTTTGAGTTCCGACGTAAGTTCATATGTCGCAATTAAATCTCCAAACGAGAAATCTTAGGATTTTCTAAAAAATCTCAACATTTATAAATTTCAATCTGGTAAAATCTAAACTATTTTTCAATCATTATTAATTAACATTTTTTTTACCTCAATAAAACAACGTATCATTTCTAAAAGGCATAGTAAATGTTAATTTAATAAAAATATATAATTCTAACTAAGTGATAATCCACCTGTGACCGCGGACTACCCTAGTGTTCGATACATCGATCGATTTTCTAAAAAGGATTTTTGAATACCAAAGTATACGCGATTAATCCATTTAAAATAAATAAATTAAAAAAAAATACTTTCGTTTGACTTGGGACGTACGTACTAGTATTTCTATGTTTTACATTCACCTGTAACAACATCAACGTGGGCTCGACAATGATGGCTCCCATCACGTGGTTCTGGTCCAGCACTTGCGGCAAGTTAGCCATGAACGCGTTGAAAATTGACGATAATCTAATAACATATTAAAAAAATAAATTTTAATATAAATGTAAAAATATATATTTTTTAAGTAATAGTATTTCAATTAGTAAAAAACATGACAAAAACAGCAACATTAAAATATTATAATATATGTATGAAAAATATAATTAAAAAAAATCACATCAAAATTTTAAAAGAAGTGTTAAACTATTCAGTATTATTATATTAATTTATAATTATGTATTTATATTTTATTAAAAACTGATTAATTTTAAAATAGAAGTGCCAAATTTAAAAAAATAAAGCATAATACCATCAACCTTACATTTTAAAAATAATAAATAACCGTAACGCATGAAATAGTCAAGTATATCTTTAATGTCAATACTTTATATATAAAGAGTACAATTTAGTGTCAAAAGACTTCAACTGCCATTTTATAATTAACATTTCATTTCAAAAAGAAGATTTTTCAGATTTATAACAGCCCTATAAATACTTTTAAAATCCTTATATATTTACCGTAGCGCGTGTGGTGATATAGTGAAGTACTTCTCCACCGTGTTGTATCCGAGGAGTAGGAACAAGTGTCGCAACACTAGTTCTTGTGTCTTACTGATTGTTTTGTCCTCAGTAGGGTGCGCCTGGTCCGCTCTAGTAGAAAAGTTAAAAAATATTATGAAGAGACAAGTTTTACAGTACTGTTATTCCTAAAATAATCGTTACTATCCTATTTTAAACGAGTAGCGGAACTCAACGCCGTGTTTTGTTTAGATAGAAAAAACCTTTTTTTAATATATAATTTATAACATTAACAGGCGCATAATATGTTATTAATTATTATAGACACTCGAATCCTCCTCATATGCTCCTTTATCCTATGCGTTATTGGGATATATATTACGATATCCTGGATCGTAGCTGGATGAACACCTAACCGTAACATTAAGACAATACATTCTATGCTTTCTAATTGAATTTGAGACAATGCGTGTTGAATTACGCAACACAACACCGTCCATGTTTCGTCTTACCAGACGAGAATTAGAACAATTTAAATATAACAATCACAGTTTTTACAGTAAGACGCAATTCAAATTTTTCATTATAATTTTTTTCTTCATGTTCTTATTTCGCAAGATAGACAGAAAGTAGTGTCCTAGTATCAAGATATTCCGTACTGCGCTTTCCACCCAAATTTAAAAAACATTGCGTGTTCAGTTGCAGAACTCAACATCTCTCAGAGCGAGAAATTGGCAATAATTTAAATGTAATCATTCCCCCGAATGGGAATCGAACCCACAACCGATTGCTTTACAGTCGGACGCTGCCCCACGAGTGGCCCCATAATATAATATATAAATTTAAAAAATACCTGGAAAGAAACTGCATCAAAAGAAAGACAAGTAGGTTATTAGTCTCCTTATCAGCCTCTTCCACGTCCACCACTTTGGGGAGCACTGTGGTTAGCGTCTCGTCGGAGCGGCCTGACAAGCTGTGCATGCCGTCTGGAATTATATATGTTTTATTTAAAAAAAAACAGTTTTTTGTTGTTAATTGATTTATATATTTATATTATTAACAAAATCATGGTGATATGATACACGGATACGTTTGATTCCAGACAAAATATTACAGGGCGTAAAACGTATACATAATAAAAAAAGAAAAATTATATATATTATTTTGTTATAATAAAACATTTAAAATACATTATTAACATCTAGTTCCTGTTACGTTACAATAATACATGTAACATCTTCTTTTATTTAATTCGTTAAATTAAAAATTGGCAAATTTTCGCGTTTACGATTCCCTTGTTTATCAGTTCCCTCGCGAAGTATGCAAAATTCCCTATATACGAGTATACTTACCTTTTTTAAAAATACTATATTATATATTTTATATTGTCAACTGATAAGTTGGTTTTCTATATAGTTATTTTTTTTTGTTTATACTAAGCTTATTTTATCTATACTATTTTCTTGTATATAGGGTGGGGTAGGGTTGTCAACTAAAAACTTAAATATTATTAAAAATATGTTATGACAGAATGATTTGCAATTATTCTAAATGTATTTATAAATAATATCACCATGAGTGTTATTGTTCCTAGGCGTGGCCAGGCCGAGTCCGAAGCGCGATGTCTTCCGCTTGAGCAGAGGCGCCGAATACTGTCGCGGGTACACCTTCTCGCGGTCTGCTGCTGTACTAGCTATAAAAGTTTTGCATACACATATAGTTTTATACCACAAATGCAACTGAACCAAGGAACGAGCGAACGGGAGTTTCCCCACACCCACCAGCGTGGCAGTGCACCGGCACGGCGTGCTGCACGGCGGCGGGCGCCGACACCGTGCGCTTGTACGGCCACTTGGCGCCGAACGACGCCGCCAGCGAGCGCGCCGCGCCCGCGCCCGCGCACGCGCCCGCACCCGCGCACGCGCCCGCGCCCGCCAGCCGCGCGCTGCCCGCCACGTCTGCGGAACGGCAAGAATTATTTTTTGGCTGCCGTCCGTTCATCCTTTTCATGGCAGACAGAAAGTACCTAATATCAAGACACTCCTTCGTACTTCGCTTTCATTAATATTGTATAACATATTAAAAAAAAATAAACTCGTATAAAAATTTTACATATTAATGACGTTTATTAAAACTTTATTTTCATTTCGAATAAATAAAATAAAATTAAAGTGTAACTAATAAAATCAGGAATCTAAATACGAAACGTCCAAAATGAACCTCTGAGATGCGCACAGTCGCCGGCGGCCTGCGCCTCCAGCAGCAGCGTCTCGAAGCGGTTGAGGAAGAACTGCCACGTGAGGATGCGGCGGTCGCTCAGCGTGTTGTGCAGCTGGTACACCGACTGCAGCACCATGGGCCGGTCCACCGCCACCAGGTCGAACTGCGTCTCCAGGCAGTGCAGCAGCAACTGCGCAAACGACCACGTCACAAGGACAGGCATTATAGGTATTCCAATCAAATTTATGAATATTTATACAGATGTACGGAACACCACTGTTCGCGCCGACAAGAAACGGAACGCGACCGGCGCGTCGCGTCATCGAGCGGGCTATTAATGGCTAACCAACCGTTGTACACACTAGAGCACTGATAAAGGCGCAATCGTAATATTTATTTTGTATTTAATTTCCACAATTTCACACGCTAACTTCACCAATAACCACAATATATAAATTGTCTAAAAGTATCTAAGAATCGAACGTGCGTTGTCTTCTTTTTACTATTAATAATAAATGGAAGAATTTTATAGCGAAATTCCATTTGATTATAGAATCAAAATATTTTACACAATAACGTATCTACAAGTAGGATTCAAGGCTTTGTTTTTTGTTCTTTCGCGATTTGAGTATGAATTTAAAGATGGCGAAAAGACTATTTCAAAAATATTATAGTTATAAAAAACCATCAGTGTAGTTATAAAATAGCTTATTACTTTATGGTTATGTAAATTCGTATAAACATGCAAATCGATATTTATTTTTTAAGAAAATGTTACAAGTAATGTAGAAAAAACAATATTTAAAATTAAAAGATGTAATTGTCAATTGTCAAAAACAAGAAAGAGAAAAAGCCGCAGCCACCTCGATGGCGTCGTCGTGTATGGTGCCCAGGTAGAGCGTGGCGCGCTGGGCCACGTACACGCTGACGTCGTCCATGCTGGCGATGAGGTAGCAGAAGGCGGCGGCCAGCGCGGCCTGCAGCGCCAGGCTGGCGCGCACGGGCGCCGGCTCCAGGAAGCGCACCAGCACGGCCACGCGCTCCACGGCCGTGAAGCGGCGCGCCGCCTGCGCGTGCTGGAAGGCGTCGCGCAGCAGCGCGCACAGCACGTCGGCGCCGCCCGCCAGCGTGGCGCAGTGCAGCAGCACGGGCGCCGCCACCGCGCTGATGTGCGACTGCGCCGCGTCGCACACGCCCCACAGGCTGGCGGGGCGCACGTGACAACATTGTTGTCGTAGACGAATAAAAACTTGCAATTTTTTTTTAGCTTCACACTTTTATCCCGCATAGCAAGGTAGACAGAAAGTACCTAGTGTCGAGACGCTCCGTACTTCGCTTTCCAATGACTTCGAAACATTGCGTGTTGAGTGGTACTCAACGCCGCACTTTGGCTTTTACCAGAGCGAGGTAGTGAAAATAATTTAAATATAATCACTCCTCCGTGTGAAAACCAAAACAACCACCGATCGCATTTACACTCAGACGCTTACCTACTGCGCCACAACCGGCCTCAAGTATTTTCAAGTATTTTAAAAATTCTAAAAAGAATTATTTATAAACAACTAACTATACGATTGAAAGCTCATTAGCATTTGTTCTCAGAAAACAATTTGTATGTAAAAATAAAAACTTGTTTTAAATTGTAGAAAATTCATAAACTACAATGTTTCAAATACATCTTTAAAAACCATTTGCATTAAAGAATAAAATACTTTTGCATATAATATTAAGTAAAATAAAAAATATCAACACACACGCACACACACACACACACACACAAACATACACACGCACACGCACTTACTTCTCAATCAGCAGGTTTTCCTGACACCATATCAGGAAGCCCTTATGTTCAGCCAACGCGTCAGTGTTAAGCACAAGAACTTGTAAGCACTGCAGAAGATTATACAGCACGTCTGGACGCTTAGTGTTCTTTAATTCCTGAAAAAGACAAATTATTTTTATATATTAAACTTTTATAAATATAGCCAATTAAACCAAAAACGCAAAAACGCTTCATTTAAAATGTGTAAACATCACGAAAGCCAAAAATCTTATATTTTCAGTATATTTATTTATATGTGTACTTGCAATTATAAAAAACTTCTATTTAATAATATATAATAATATACAAGTGACCTGCAACAACTGATGTATGTACTGCAGCTCCTGAGGCAACTCCTCGATACAAAAGTGGAATTTCCCAGCCGAAGTAGGCCAGAAGTTGGCCATATCATCTTCCACGGACTCTCCTTCGTGGTCTCCTAGAAGATTTGGTGTCGATACCTAATACAGAAGTATAAAGTAAACATATTATTTAAACATATTTATTGAAAAAAATTAATATAGATAATAAAATAATATTAATATGAATTCAATAAGTAAATTATTTTTCAGTTTACCATAATCATCATTACTATTGTGATAACATCACTATTGAGATTCCTAATTTTTATCATAACCTTGCAGAGTTCAAGTTTTGAATCGAAACGATTAAAAATGACACTTTATAAAATTTCTAAGTTTTTAAAAAATCACATACAACTTATTACCAAAAAAATAGTGTCTTTTTTAGCTTCACGCTTTTATCCCGCATAGCAGGGTAAAGTACGGAGCATCAAAATACGTACTTCAATTTCCACGAAATTTGAGACGTTGCGTGTTGAGCGAGGAAGTGAAAATAATTTAAATATAATCACTCCTCACGAGTGGGGATCGAACCCACAACCGGCCACGACCGACCTCAAAAAATAGTAGTATCTAGTATAATAATACTATTACGTTTTTCACAAAAAGTGGGTACAATCGATTCAGAACGATTTTTGAATGATTTTTAGAATAAAGAGCGTTACATTAAATGAGCCGCATGTAGCCGCAGGTTGCCGACCCCTGCACTAGCATGTCATAACTCATATTTTCTGTCTGTTAAATTAAGAAGCGTAAACTCCAAAAGCAATCAAAAAAATAAGATTATATATTTCTTTCGCATAATTTTTATATTGAAATTATGAAAAATAGTGACATTTCTAGGTTCAGTCAATTTCTTTCCATTTAAGGTCTAGAAATAGATCCTATCACCGAAATATATAACACGATCAATTACCTAACTTGTCGTATAGTATATTTTCTACATTGTAATTGATAAAACCCCATATCAAAAAAGCCCCTTCAAAACAAAAGAAAACATTTTTAAATGACTCTACTCTACTAGTCTCTACGTGTCCCGGAAAAATCTTAAGTGTTTGAAACATGGAATTCTTAAAAATATATTATCCAATACCAAAATAAACGCGATACATCCGTTTAAAATATGCAAAAAATAGCGAATATCAAAGACGTTATAAATATAAAACATATAAAATAAATCAAGGGAGGGTAGTTCTCACGTTGGCGGTGGCGGTGGCCACGTCGGTGTCGGTGAGCGTGACGGACAGCGCGGTGGCCACGGGCGGCTGCTCGGGCGGCGGCAGCGACACCGCCATGTCCAGCTGCTCCGTGATCGTCTCCACTGTCGCCGTCATTATCTTTGCATACCGTTTGTGTTCAACGCTTGTGTCTTACGACCAACTAACTTCACTCAAGGCCATTATGTTATGTATTGATACTTTTACAACTTATAAAAGATGACCATTGTCTATATAGACATTGTCAACGACTAGTGTTTTAAAAAAGAGTTTTAATATTACTTATATTGAAAAATAAAATAATGCTTTAGTTTATGCTTTAATCTATATATTTAAAGGATTTATTATATATTAAGTTCTTTTTTAGAAAAATATATATTACACTAAAATAAACTAAAAAAAGAATAATATTGCATTCACTTTCAATTATATTATTCAATGGCTTCATTCTGAATGAATGGAAACATATTTTTTAAAAGATAAAATGTGCATACGATTTTTAATTTTATTGTCAGTGTCAACAATTGTAGTCAAAGTGAAGCCATAATCAAATCTTATCCACAGATTATATAAAAAAATTGTACATTTTGAAAAAGAAAACAAATAATAAGTGACAAAAATGAAAATAAAAGGATGAAAAAGCTGTGCTTATGAAAATTTAGACAACACCAAGTGTCACGACATTTATAAAAAAAAAAACATTTTTTTCCTCAAAAAAAAAAGCAAAATAATATAAAGATCATAACGTACTTGCGTGTCGCCAGACGATTTAGTGAGGGTGGCGTCCGAGCCGACGTCGCTTATTAGTGACAGTTGCATGAAATGAACAAACTATACATCTATTATGTACATACTGGCCTCGACTCCAGCTTCCCATCCCCTGGACTCCCATCCCACATCCTGACCTGACCCCCCCCCCCCCATAATCCCCTAAAAAATCCCCCTGCCCTCATTTTCCCTCCTTAATATTTTCCCGTCATACCCTTTCAGCTAAATGGCTTTGCGAGTGACCCATCTCTACGGTTGGAATCGGTCGCAAAGTCAAAGGTAAATAATTCAAAAAAATCCTCGTACAAACAAAATAATCATTAATTATTGATTTATTGATTTATGTTATTAAATAATCATTAAATATATTTTGTTTATAAGAAAGAATCGATAGAAACACAGCTTTAAGAAGTTTCTAGGAAGGGAAAAAAACCAGTGTAATATAAAAATACATCATATATAAACGAATAATAAATGTGTAAGATAGTACAGCTGTATCTCTAACTTGAAGGAATTTTAAAAATCTATAACACACAATTATTTTGGAAAGAAATTAGCAGCGTTCTTAAAAAAATCGCTCCTACATCCATATTATTTACAGATTAAAAAAAATACATTTTGACAGTTTTCTTTTAATTTATTATTAAAAAAATATATGAAATTAAATCGAATGTGGGAGCGATGAACAATAAACATGCAGCCGTATAAGCTACAAATATTTCCATAATAAAATTTAGTACAAAATGAATATAATATAAATATTCGTAAAGAAATCATGTTGAACACACAGAATGGGTAAAGCGATGCCAATAATGTTTATTTGTACAGATAAAAATGATAAGACGCAACTAATTTCTACGGTACACTGTGTTAATTTAATACAAACAATAATATTGAGAAATTAAGAGCAGAATTTAAATATTTATAAAACTATAACACACTCAAAACTGTTTTATTACTGTGATAATTTTAAATTTGTATAGCTTATTTACGATAAAATCTAAAATCTGGAAAAAAAATATAAAATTGGGTCACACAAAATGATGTTTCCAAACATAATAATAAAAACTACCCTCAATCAAGCTCTTAGTTTCACAAAAATTCTATTATTGAACCCCACTCTTGAAATCCAGAATGAAAATATGGGAAATAAGTAAGTGGGAGTTTGGGAGCATGGGAGTTTAGCGGTCAAGTAGTTTCAAAGTAAGGGAGCACACGAGTATAAACTCACATGGGGCATGTGCACGAGCACTCCGCCGACGCTGGCCTTGTCCGCCAGCGGGTGCGCGGCGGGCATCAGTGCGTCCGCCGACGTCGCCGGAGTGCCTCCCGATTTGCTCCTTTCATCTTCAGACGGCTTGGACTTGGGTTGGGGATCTGACCATTCCTCTACTGATGGCTAGTTTTTAAAGTTATATGGGTATTATGTTTTTTTGTTGTTGAACTTCATATTAATGCAAATTATTATGGGATACAACATTTTTGGTGTTAGTAATATGATAGATATCTTTGATTACATTAAAATATTTTAATTATATATTACGATAAATTTCATAATAAAAAAAAGCTTTTAAACCATTGTCTTGTGAAGTTATACTGTATGTCATTCTAAATAACGTTTCCAAAGTACTACGCTAAAAATCATAACGAGTATTTTTAACTAAAAAAAGTTTAAAATAACTATTTAAATAAACAAAATAAATACAAACACTTCGGGCATATCAGCGAAACCAGATGAAACGTCAATCTTTTTTACTCGCTGTAGACACGACCGGTTACGGGTTCGATTCTCGGTCGGGGGAATGTTAATAAAAATAGAATAAAGAAATAGGGAGGGTTAGGCGGTCTCACCTCGCGGGCGGGCAGCAGCGCGCGCACGAGGCGCACGGCCAGCGCCTGGCACAGCGCCGCCGCCGAGCAGTACGCGCACGCGCCCGCCGCCGCGCAGCGCGCTGCGCACACGCCCATTGGGAACACTGCGCTCGGCTAATCTTATTGGGAGTCTTTTGTACTATTGCAAGCGAAACGCGAGGCGATACGCGAACAACATTACCCACAATTTTATATTACGAATATATAATATAAAAAGGTTCACTATTCACCGCGCAAATTCATAAAATTAAGTGGAAAGAAAATTGAAAACAGAATTTTTCCACTTAATTTCTCCACCTGATTTGCCACAAAATTTACATAGTTATATATTCACTTTATTATATTGACAACAAAAACAGTAGCTAATTTCTTTTTAAGAGATAAAGCATATAACTATACTTGAAAATAATCAAATAATTATCTTAATACACCCATTTGTTCCACTCACCATGCTCGATGGTGTTCAGCTGATTGGATTTCAACATAAGGCGCAGTAGTCTCGTCACTTCGCTGCTTACGTTTTGCACGTTAATACGATGTTGTTGCAACTCCATCTGTTAATTGAAACAGTCAAAGTCAAAATCAAATAATTTTATTCAATATAACAAGTGGCATGTTCACTTATTGAACATCAAATAAACCAAACCAGTTCACCAAAATTAATGCCTCAGACCTGAGAAGAACCGGCGCAAGAAACATCTTTTCATAACTTTTTTACATTGTTACATAAAACAATCTCGAACATTTTTCTGGGATCCTATTGTAAAAGCATACAGACAGTCGCACATAGAATTGCAATCGAGTTACCTATTTCTGGTAAAATCATGAATAATATATAATATTATTGTAATAAAACACTTTGTATAAATTTAACAAACAATAAAATAACGAGGCCGGTCGCGGCGTAGTGGGTCAGCGTCTAACTGTAAATCATTTTCATTTCCTCGCTCTGGTAAGACAAAGCGCGGCGTTGAGTTCCACCACTCAACACGCAATGTCTCGAATATTACACTACTACATTAGCTACTTCCTACGTACTGCTGTGTGGAAAATAAGAGAAGCTAAAAAAAATATTATACAAATATAATTCTAGTTCAAAGTGTTATACATTTACAATATTGACATAATGTTTTAAAAAAAACGTATAACAATTTATATTTCATATGAAAAAACATATTTTATATAACGTAAGGCATATCTGGATGTTTTTTTTAATGAACATATTGAGACACTTATACGCATAAGTAATTATAACACACATTCCAAAATAACCTTTTTAAAATGCAATATATTTGTCTTATATTATTAAAATGCTTAAAACCATTGAAAATCCCTTTAAAATATTTAAAACAAAAAGTCCTATATAATTGTATTTACATATATCTACTTACCTGTTTTAAAAGTATATCCAACATGAGTATACAGCAAGTGAGATTCTGCGGTTTCATCTGTTCATCTTCCTCCTTCTCTTTCTCCTTCTCCTTCTCATTGTTGGGTGGAGATTCTGTTTTTTCTGTATCTTTGGATTTATTTTCCACTGAAATTATAAAATGCATGTAAATATGTTATTTTATAAGCATAGAGCATCGTGGCCGGTCGTGGCGCAGTGGGATAGCGTCTGACTGTGAACGCGATCGGTTCTGGGTGCGATCCCCACTCGGGATAGTGATTATATTGCAGTGATTATATTAAAGTGCGGCGTTGAGTTCCACCACTCAACACGCAATATCTTGAATTCGGTGGAATGCGAAGTATGGAGCGTCTTGACACTTACTTACTTTGGTACTTTCTGTGTACCCTGCTAAGCGGGATAAAAAACTAAAATAAATAAAACAATAAAATAACGTTGTTTACTATTAAGATATGACATTAAGAGTGGAAGAAGGGATCGCACCTTCAAATCCAATCCAATTTTGCTATAATTCGAGTCAGAATTGTCGCGTTCCGATTATGTAAGAGTAAAATGAAATTATCTAAGTAATAAGCTTGAATATTGGTTTTTTTAAGCATGGGCTAAAACAAAATTCTCGTGAAAATAAATCAAAATTAAGATTATTTATGTTCATTGTGTAAAACTAAAAAACATCCAACCCAACAAAAATCCAACTGAGATGCTATTAGAGTCATCTCATTTAAATATACTATACTATACTATACTATACTCTACTAACTATAAAGAAAGAAAATATAACAATATTTAACTAATTTAAAATATTATAAAATAATTTTAAAAACGTATAAAAAATGAACGCAGTGGTATTTATTATAATATGTAAATAAATACCTGTGGGCGCTTTAACTAAATTCTCAGGCATATTAATAACGCAGTGACTGAACAGTTCGAATAGTGTTGAGAGAGGGATTTTGACTTCCAGCAGAGATATAGTCTGAAAAAACAATACATTTATATATCAAACAATACAGTAACATAGCAAAATAATTAAAAAAACGATATTAAATTAATAAATTCGAGGCCGGTCGTGGCGCAATGGGATAGTGTCTGACTGTAAACGCGATCGGTTGTGGGTTCGATGATTATATTTTAATTATTTTGACTTTCTCGCTCTGGTAAAAGACAACGTGCGGCGTTGAGTTCCACCACCTAACACGCAATGTCCCGAATTCAGTGGACAGCAAAGTACAGAGTGTCTTGACACTAGGTACTTTCTGGCTACTCTGCTATGCGGGATAAAAGCGTGAAGCTAAATAAAAAAAAATTAATAAAAGTTATCATATTTTACTTAAACAAAACCTTGTTTCATTTTTATTGACGTATATACATGTACAATGTATAGATGTTTTTTTTAATCAGGAACTTTACTATATCACAGAACTATGGCGTCCATGAACTCTTCCGTTTCTAACTTACCATTTATGATATAAAAAAATAGGTAACAGGTAAAGACTATAGATATAGCGAGAAAATTATCCTATAGGGGGAGTAGGGCGGGCCCTCTCTAGAAGTCCTTGTATTAGTGTTCTTGAGGAACTGGAGGAGTCTTTCCAAAAGGTCTACTCCGGCAATTATGGCCTTCTCACTTTTCTTTGACTACTGGGCGTTTAAGTATAAGAATATAATGCATTGTACATACACGTACATATGTATTCGAATCCGTAATCGTTATAATTAGTTTCTTTTCGCGGACAGGATAAAATTGTAGTTGATCGCTATATGTGCATTGAAGATTTATGATAAAAATGTATATTGGGCTCATTTTTAAATGTAATCCAAAAAATATTTTTTTAAGAAAAAAATTTTTTTATTTTTTTAGTTATTTATTTGAATGTCTGTTTGATTGTGCGTTTGTGCACGCTACCCTCGGACACGGCTTGACCAATTCAAATGTAGTTACCATTATTTCACTTTTGCCAACTTTAACATTTAAGTGTTTGTTTTATTTCAATCGGTTCAAAAATATGAAAGTTATATCAATTTAAAGTACTTTGTCGACCAAAATCATGTCAAGGGTCAAGTTCACGCAAAGCAAGCCAAGGACATTTACTAGTGTTAATTTAACGTACCTAAAAAAAAAATTTTTATTTATTATAAATTATTATAAAAAATTTTTTTTTAGTCGAATACAAACCTGAAACCACTCTAACACGGGCATGACGGTCTGCGGGCGAGGCTTGTCCGTCACGCGCAGAGTGGCGAAGTTGTAGAGGTTCCTCTCGTCCACGCCCACCATGCTCCCGTCGGGCTCCAGGATCTTGGCCAGTGGCACCTTTAGTTCTATTAGTTCCTTAAAATAGTGCAAATAATTATTTATTTAATGATGCCATTTTGGCACAAGAGGACAGTGTTCGACTGTAAATGCGATTCGTTGTGGGTTCGATACCCAGTTGAGGGAATGATTATATCAAAATTTATTATCATTTCTCTGCTTTGGTGGGAACGGTGAAGTAATAAGAAAAATATTTTGTTATCTAATTAAAATAAAAAATTGGATCCATAACGTTTTTTTGCAGTATAAATAAATAAAAAGATATAGTAAAATTGTGTAGAAAATTTAGATAGTTTTCAAAAGAGTAGGGTTTGATTTATGCCATAAAAATCAAAGATCTTATTGGGTTACTTTTTCAGGGACATCTCCACAGATGGCTTCCATCCAGGCAGGCATTATGGTATCCCATATAGACTGCGTGATGATGCCGTATGGTATGAGGCAGTATAACCTAAAATGACGTTTAACATTTATTTATTAAATTAAATATCAATTTTGTTCATTTTTTATTTTTATTATTCTGACGTTAATTGTTATAATTCGTTACAGTAAAAATGATTAAAAGCAGACAAGGATATAAAAGTGTTAAAAGAATTTGATTAAAACTGATCGCATACAAACTTTTCAATAAAGGTACACCAGTAATACCAATAATAATAATAATATATAAACAGAAATGTATAGTTGTTATACAGACTTATGATGTAAAATAGTTTTAATAACATTCAACCTTATTCCATTTTGTTAAGGTTCAGTGTCGACTAACGCGTAACGGATATAAACCATTGTAGTAATGCCATTCAGTGGACACAAAAAATTCAAACGTCTCGTATATTAATAAGTAAGTTCAGAGAACTAACATTCGTCGGCCAAATGATTGATATTTGTAATGAAATATTTTAATAATGAGATTTAAAATGTTTTTAATTATTGGTGATAAGGTGATCGGGGCGGCGCGCACCTGTTGAGTCCGTCGCGCAGGTGGTGCGCCTTGCTGGCCAGCGTGTCCCAGTGGCCGGCGTGGCGCGTGTGCGGCGGCGGGTGCGGCAGCAGGCACGCCAGCAGCACGCGGCGCGCGCCCGCCGCCAGCGCGCGCAGCCACGCGCACGCCGCGCCCGCCTTCAGCGCCTCCGCGCCGTCCGCCAGCGGCCCTGCGCGCCACACACCGCTCAGCACCGCGCCACTACACCACCCCACACCACCACAACACAACACCGCCCCACGTACAGACAAGCGCCGCACTGAGCGCGGATCTAAGGCGACTCACCAGTGTAAGAAAAGGACGTGACGTGGAACCAGTGGAACAGCACGGAGAGCAACCTTCCCAGCACTTCGTCGGGGGTGTCGGGGTTCGGTGTGCACAGACCTACCATCAACCACACTCCGTACCTAGAAAATAAAAAAAATAAAAAATAAATAAAAATTGAAAGAATTTTTGGTGCTTCTTCCTTTAATAGAATAGTAAGCACAGAAGCTAGTGTAAAACACTTCGTTCTCAGCTTTCAACCGATTTCAGCACATTGCATACTCTCTTCTCACTGTACAAATAAATTAACTAATATAATTAGATAGAATGGAGTCTAATATATAAGTAGTCTAATAGTTGAAGAAAGAACGGAATATAAGATTAGGGTAGATATAAAGACATCAGAACAAATGAATAAGGCGGTATATCAGGGGACTATGTTTAAAAGAGGTGGAAGATGTAAAATGGATGCGGAGAGATGTATTGCTGCCGGTAACAAGGTTAAGGGTGCTCGTACTGCATTGATGCGATGGCAACACGTCAGCGTACCTGCACGCATTGCCGTTCACAATGCAGTACTGATACCGACGTTGTTATACGGCAGCGACACGTGGGTGTGGCAAAAGAAGAATGAAAGAAAGATGAATGCAGTAGAGATGTGATGTCTTCGTCGGATATGCGGAGTCAGCTTAGCTGACTCTGAAATACAAAGAATGGCATTTAAGCTCGAATGTCATAGTTAGAATGAAGAAGAACGTGGTCAGCTAGTTTGGTCACGTTGAAAGAATGAGTGATGAAAGAATTGTAAAAAAGATTTATGAAACAAAGGTGAGTGGAACGGGAGGAGACCTCAGTTGACCTTCAAAAACACAGTATCGAAGATACTGGAGGAAGGTCACGTAAAAAAAGATGAGATGAAGAGGCTAATGACGAGGCGACGGCGTGGACGAGGGGAAAGAGGTATGCAGTGACCGTAGTGTTGGCGCTCCGCACTTTCTGACTACCCCGCAAGAGATAAAACGTTAAGCTAAAAAAATAGGGTTTGATTCGTATTCGGGAAATCATACAAACATCACCTTAACCATATGAGCACTATCCCATTGCGCCACGATGGCCATATTCTTTGATATATTACTAAAAGGATACCTTAATTAAGTAAATCTTTATATATTCTAACAAAAACATTCATAAATTGATTCAGTAAATGTGAGTTAAACACGTTTCGTGTACTCACATAACATATATTTTCTTAGCTTTACATATTCCCGCATAGCAGGGTAGACAGAAAGTACCTAGTGTCAAGACACTCCGTACTACACTATCAGCCAAATTCTAATGCCTTACCAAATGAACTAGCCACCTGCACCACAACCAGCCTCATAACACACATTACCTTTATACATTTTCCACACACAAAAAAACCATAACAAGCGAACTCACTCTCCTCTCTACACCCACTCACCGTCCCAGTAGCTGTCTGTCTTCAACCGAGATGGGATCAGGCAGGTTGACGCTGAGCGGCGACTTCATCTGCTCCGCGGAACTGTCCGGGTCCTCCATGTTAATGGGCTTAGCTTCTTTCAGTAAGCTGTTTTTAATAGAAAGATAACTACAAAATATTTATACAATTTAGTATCATTTGATAATGAGTTAAAACATTTTTTGATATAATATTTAGTTTATATATATTTAGACATTTCACAATTTAATTCATTTGAAAGGTAAAGTTTTGCTCTTAACATACGTTATCCAATAATAAAATGAAAGAAATTTGAAAAATCAATAAAAAATATTTATAGGAATTTCACGTATTTAACGTACTAACGATAAGACGATATTAATACATTGAGTTGGTATGTGAATGTATGCAAGCATGTGTGTGCGTGTGTGTGCGTGTGTGACCTGATGATGGCCTCGACGAGGTTGGTCTGCATGTCGCTGTCCATGTGCCAGGCGGGCGGCAGGCGCGTGTGCACCACGTGGTCGCCGCCGCGCCGCACGTTGTGCCGGTTGCCGTGGCACTGCTGGCAGTACCTGCGCGCCACACACCCGTTTAATATGTCACGTCATGTGGACACTTCTCCAAACGGTAACGAGACAACTCTTTACACCTTAATTAATTTTTAATAATTTCAAACATTATAATATAGATAACATGATTTTCGATTCTTAGACATTTTAAAAGGACTATAGATAATTTAAAACCTGATGTTTCGAAAACTTTACAGTAGTCCATGATCACTAGTAGACTGACATGACATTTGTTTGTCAGTTGATACTAAAATTAATTATATCAATCTACCCCCATTTGTTTCTTAATTGCCACAAGTACTGTACTGGATTCTTAAAAAAATGTGCTGACTATCTTTGTCTCTGGTGTGGTGATGGTGAGATTTAAAATCTTTTAGAAGGGGTCCCCGGTGGTAGAAAACTTCCAACCATCTTCTCTATTGGAGATATGATGTTTTGAATTTCAAATTCAAATCATTCTAGAAATTATATTGGAATTATTATATTTTCCCTAGGGAGAATAAGAGGTTTATCCAACCTGATGTAGTGGTTGAGTTTATTAATTGTATGCACATACACAACTGACTGCAATACACGCCCATTTTTGACATCAGAGATGTGTTTCTTCACCCTAACCCCGATGTTCCTCTTTGTTTGACCAATGACCAAAACCTGCACACTGCAGTGCAATATTATTTTTCACCGGCATTAAGTATGGGCTCACTTTTAGGTTTAAATATAGTTTTTATGGAAGCTCTTCTTAATATGTTGCCAATCATGTCTGTAACTTCCTTCATATATGGTAGAAATGCTTGGTCTGTCTGTAGGTGTCCATGTCTCTCACTGTGGGTGGATTGTTGCTCTTCAAACCACAATAGGGTGGAAGTGGTGGGAGGTGGTTCACCAACGGTAGATGACTGGGTGGTGGTGAGATTCACCGTTGAGATATCTGTTGGTGTGAGATGGGCCTAATCTAAATCGTTTCGTTTTCTATACAAAAACATCAAAAAATGATAATGTAAGGCAGTGTTTTAAAAGTTCAAGATATTTAATAGGCATCTTGTTTTCTTCTAGCTTCCGCTTGACAATCCTGATGCAGTCCTTTATGGGTATACTGGTAAACAGTGACTGGGCATCAAAACTTACCATGGTTTCATTGTTAGTTAACTTAAGGTGTTTTAGTCTGGTAACAAAAGTAGTTGTATGGACTACCAAAAATATGCAAAAAATGTACCGTTCTTCCAATCGTTAGCCAAATCGATAAATCGACGTATAAACAGGCTCAACATGTCGCAAAAATTTTCTCTCTTTTCTGAGATGTGTTACCACGCAAAGGAGAGAAAACCTATCTCACCTACCTGTGACCAAAGACTACTGTAAAGTGTTCGAAACGTTGGATTTCTACAATGTTTTCTTGAATACCACAAAATATACTCTTTTAATTCGTTTAAAATAGATTCATTGGAAAAATATAAATAATATTTATAATTGAAATAATAAACAAAGCTACAATATTATTTAATTTAATTTATTTTTTTATTTTTAACTTAAACCTGTTATTAGAAACATAAGAAAAGCATTTTAAGACTAAACTTACTCCGGTACTTTTTAAACGTACCGGAATTCGATCCCTAGTCGAGTCTATATACATAATCTAAAGACAGTTTTCTAACCTAATAACACTGTTAATCAAACAAACAAACAAAATATACATTCCCGAAAACCTTATAAATACAGATATACAGATATCTTAATCCAATACAAAACACCGTAGAGTTTATCGATGACAATCGCTATTCCAGTGAAAGCTCGCCATTATAACTTGTTGACACAAAATGGCAATAGCTGCACTGGAACCTCAATTATACATACAAAATCCCACAACATGTCATGACATCCTGTCTCAGTGCTCCCCTACTATTTTGTAAATAATGCGTATGGGTGAACTATAGGAACGTGAAATATTATTACCCCCGTTCCAATGGGAGTATTGTGACAATTCTTTCTTAGTTTTCCCCTTTCCTCCCCAAGGATCATATATATATATATATATATATATATATATATATATATATATATATATATATATATATATATGTTATTTTTACTATTTGTTTTGTTTTTCAGTTATTCAATAAATAATTGATATTTTTATTAATCTTTATATTTTTATGAATCTGTAAAATAAAAACAAAACTACATATCTTTACACAACTTTGGTTACCTGATCGGGTGGTTGCCGTTGTAGCTCGCGCATTCGTTAGAAAAGCATATGGAGTATGCTGCTTTATCTGTTGAACGGCAATTCTGGAAAAATATTAGAAAAATGCCTATATTTACAGTTACTCGTATTTTGTGTTTTTTTTTAATAAATGTATAAAAGTTTGAAGACAATAGGATTCAAACCGTCCAAGACTAAAAATGTTTATAGGTTTTTTTAAAAATCTTTTTTAATTATAATCATGGAATAACATTTGAAAAATAGTAAAAAATAGGTATTTATGATTGGCGCAAATTAAGACTAGGTGCATGAAAATAAAAGCATTTAAAACTGTTCTTTTTTATAAATTCTAATAGGAAGCCATAAAAATTCATTGTAAACGCAATTGCAATTTATTGTGGATTCGATTCCCATTCAGGGAAATAATTATATTTAAAATTTATTATCATTTCCAATAAGACACACAGCTTTGAGTTCGCCACTCAATACGCCGATATAGTGTCGATTTCTGAAGTTGAAAGAATGGAATAGTGTCTTAACACTAGTACATATATCTCTCACTACCCTGATATACGTGATGAAGCGTGAAGTTGCTTTTTTTTAAATATGTAGATGAATGACATCTTCATAGGAATTTCAAATAATAAATAATAAAAAAATGCCATATTTATCAAATAAAAAAATGTATATATATATACGTACTTTGTTTTCACAAACCATTGACACTTGTTGTTGAGGGTGTAGAATGTCGAAGAAACGCTGGTTTGGATGTTCCCTGAAATCGAATTATAGTATTTGAACTGTTAAAAATATATATTATGGGAGTTTACAAAATCATCATTCTTTATACGCATAAATTAGTAGAAATTAAGGTCGAGGTTTGTTCAACAGATAAAAAGAGATATGGGATCGTTCTAATATGTAAGCAGTGGAGGGATTGATTTACATATTTTTGATAACAGGGAGGTGGGGTGTAGTAGGAAACTAGGTCTGCAATAAAATAAGTATGGCGACCCACAAATGATCTACGATTAAAAAGGGATCATATCTACGGGGATTCCATCGAAAATATAAGCGTGCGCTTCGTACCGGTGTATCTCGTTGGCGCACTCGATGCAGAGGTAGAGCGGCGGCGGCGAGTCGGGCGCGAAGGTGACGCTGATGCAGTGGTCGTAGCACACCTTGGCCGCCTCCGCCGCGCCCGCGTTGGCGCACGCGTCGCGCTGGCACACGAACGGCACCAGCGCGTCTGCGCGCGCACTCGAGTTAGTGACACCCTCGCAACGTTACTTCGGTGCACTCGGCGCGTACGATTGCAATACTCACTACTGAACTTGCACAGGAGCCCCTTCCGGTCGAACAGCTGCGCGTCGAAGGGCGGCCAGTAGTAGAACAGCAGCTTGGCGGCGGACACGCGCGCGCCGCACGTGCCGTACGCGATCACGCACAGCACGTCCTTCACCACCCACTGCTTCATGGACATCAGGCACTCCAGCAGCTGGCAGTGGTGCGCTGTGGACGCAATCGCTCGCGGGCTCGATATGAGCAAAGAAAATAAAATGTATTTTCATTTCTTCACTCTGGTCAGACAAAATGCGGGGTTCGGCTCCATCATGAGCACGCAATGGTTTTCAAACAGTAAGCAGTCAACTGAGTGTCTTGACAATACAACTAACCTGATACGTGAAATGAAACGTCAAGTTGCCTTTTTTTACAAATATTTATAAGAATACATAAAATAATAACAATATTAACGCTGCAGTTTAATTTCCACTTAGTATAACTTCTGCTAAATTACTTCTTATAATATATTTACAAATTACTGTCATTAACCCAGTGTGCAACTGAATATCAATAAGTGCACATATCTTCTGCTCTTCCCCTCTTCCAGGACATAGAACAGGTCAGCAATAACAAGATTAGTTCTACAATAGAAAACATATAACGGTTCTGTTAAGTAATACAGCTTATTATTACGTTATCTCCATTCACTATTACTCCCTATGAAACTTGTGAAAAACGCAAAATTATTTAAACCCTTTCGTATCTGTCAAGGCGTTTGAAAGGGCTTTTAACTTTACCATTTAGATCAAGTCTCACTGTTTATTTTTTCTTTTTTATAGGACAGGCAAGGCAAACGAGCGTGCGGGTCACGTGATGGTAAGTGATCACCGCCACCCACGGCCCCATGTAACTCCAGAAAAGCGTTGCCGGCCATGAAGGTGGGAGTAAGCGGGCTTTTTGAAGGTGTGTATTTCGTAACTTTTTTTTGACTGTTTTTTTGACCGTACATGTAGCTAGACGTTAGCGAAGTGATATGCGTACAAGTGGTAAGCTCGAAACGTCATAAGCCATAAACTAAATCAAAACAAACCATACCTGGATTGTTGGAATGCTGGAACACCATCATAATGATGGCCGCTACAGACTGTGACGCCTCGCTCTCTTCTTCCAAGCCAGAGTACCGACGAGCTGGAAATATTATAATGAAACACAAGTAAGGAATACGTTTAAAATGAATTCCAGATTTTGTATCTACGCTTTCCAACTGATAAATAACGCTCACTTTAGAAAAACCTTTTTTCAAACACAGCCTTTATTAGACAAAACAAAAGTCTTGACCCAAATTGCTTCAAGCCTTTCACTTTACTTAACTAACCACTTAACACACTTTACTTAAACCTGTGATGTAAACATATAAAATTTCATTCATATCCTCACAAGTGGGAACGATTAAATATGTTCAAATAATGTCATTTTCATATTTTGGTACATACAAAGCACATCGTTGACTTCCCCCACTTGATACGTGAGATCTCAATTTAGCGCGAAAAGCGGTGGTCCTGGTGTTCGAGGAAAAGCGTGTTTAAAAAAAAAGAAGAAAAAAATCTTACTTATGGTAAAAGGCAATATATAATAGCATAGTAAATGCAATATCTCCTGATGCAAGCTAGCCGGAAACACCGCCACGCAGTACGCCACTAGATACGGCAGGTTGTCAATCATGTCATACTCCAGGAATGGTAGGAGACAGCCCAGGCATTGAAGTACTGCTTGACCGAAGGCTGGGGGGAAATAACATTATTAATGTTATAAGTGTGAATATTAAAAGAGATTGAACTCCCCTCCTACACTATAACAAAGTAAAAAAAATGTATGCTTTGTTTACTCTCAATACCTATTTTTCCATTCAGAAATATTGAATTCAAGCTAACCCTATGAAACTATAAAACACTTACAATTCATATATTATTCTTCTTATCAAAATAGTTATAAAGAATCAACCAAGACAATTTTCCAAAAAGTGCAATGGGAGAGCGTCTGACTGTAAACGCGATCGGTTCTCATTCGGGAGGATGATTGTAAATTTACCTCGCTTTAGTAAAACAAAGCACGGCGTGGAGTTTCGGAACTCATGTCTTCAATTCGGTGTAAGGAGTGTCTCTACACTAGATAAAAAGAGTAAAGCGCACCCTCTATTTTGAATGGTATCAATAACCGATAAACGATAACGAATCACAAAGGTTGACCACATAATTGTATTTCAGCACTTTGATCCGAATGTATTATTATATTAATAGATACATTGATCTGATTAAAAAAATACGATTTCATACTTATATTATTACATTTACCTAATATTTTATGTGAAATTATACTGTAATATGGGTTATGTTAGTGTAAATTTTAACTATTTTATACCCTGAAGGTAGCTCGAAAAACCAACTTTTCAAATAGCAAAATAATCAATATATTTACTGGCTCACCTTGTATCCCATATTGCAAGTGCGGCGCAGAATCTACCAACTGCGATATAGCGTTAAACAGTCCCTTATAATCCAAGTTAGGATATAGACTCATACGCTCAGCATCGCAGTCAGCATCGCGGATCATCTCTAAGGGAGATCTGGGCACATCTTTTAATACACCTGCAAAATGTTAGTAGGTCTTTTTAACCGACTTCAAAAAACGGAGGTGTTATATTATTGAAATTTAATATTAGAGTATGATGGTCCTCTTTGGGCTTTCGCTTGGTAGCTTTAATTTGTCTATATAAAACATTTATTATAATGTAATAATTTAATTGATATTAGATCGATGTTATTTGTGCTTTGTTTACTCTCAATACCTATTTTTTCATTCAGAAATATTGTATTCAAACTAATCCTTCAAAACCAAAAAACTCTTACAATTCATATATTTTTCTTCATATCAAAATAGTTGTAAAAAATCAACCAAGACAATCCTAAATCAAGTTTCCGCCTGAATTTGAACCAATATACTCTATATGGCGGAGTTTAGCACTGCGATCCGAGAGGGAATATTTTTAGCTTCATGCCTTTTATCCATAGCATAGCAGTGTAGACAGAAAGTAGTGTTAAGTGTTAAGCCACTTTGTACTTCGCTGAGGCCGTTTTGCCGAGGTTCAGTTGTGGGTTTGATCCCCACTCGGTGGTATGATTATATTTAAAAATTATTTTCACTTCCTCGCTCTGGTAAGACAAAGTGCGGCGTTGAGTTCCACCACTCAACACGCAATGCCTCGAGTTCGGTGGAAAGCGAGATACGGAGTGGGAAAATGAGAAAAACAGAAATATAACAATAATCCCACAGAATTTATAATAAATTAAATTTGCGTTCTGCTTCTATAATTTTAATATTATAGTTTTGATTACTTACTCAAGAGAGTCTGTGAAAAATATTTAACTGTGTTAGCAATGTCAGTTCCGGAGGGCAGTGGCTGTATATTGTGCATAAGGCGCAGCTGACAGTCGTATAGGCTCCGGATTTTCGCCGTGACTGTAATTTACTTTGTTAATACTTACAAACTAATATGTTCTAAGCTTAAGAAATCATTGATATAAAGAATGATTAAACAATAATAATAATACGAATAATAATTTGAAAAAATCATTTTATTTAAAGTAACTAGTTAATATTTTCATTTGAATTTTGTTATCAAATATATAATAATAATATGTTAATTAATCTAGAGCTATCTTTACAACTACTATTTAAATATTTATTTTAATGCTACTTAATTTAACTACTATTAACAGCCACAGAGTCTTACTTACATTACTTTAATACATTCCAACTATTCAATTAAAAAAAATCACTATTATATCAGAAATATGCAACGGAAAAGAAATTTAATTAATAATAAAAACAAAAAAAACATGCTTGCAAAATAAAATTATAATTGATTTAAATAAAACTTAACATCTACAATGTCCCAATGCAGAGGCCACATAGGTAAGAGTAAGGCGGAAAGTATATGCAGCAGGATAGAATACAGATATATTATTATATTTATTTCTTTTACATATATAATTGCAAGAAATATGTACTGTATGTTATTGTTGGGATAGAATAGGATTTGAAGATAAAACATAGGAAGAAATTAAATAAACATGGTGAATTGGTATTCTTTTATTTATGTATTACATCCGGTTATCTAAATACAAATAAATTGTGAAAAAATAATAGTTACTTATGTAAAAAGGTGTCAATTTTGTATAAGTTCTAATAAATTTTGATAATATAATATTGAAAAATAATTGTAATGCCCCATTGTTTACAAAGATATCCATTAAGAAACAATAAAAAAATATAATATCAGATTAATACTCTTAAATTATTTTGATTTATAACAAGTACAAATGAAGAAGATCATTTGAAATATACATTTAACAATTATTTTCATAGAATCTGTCAAATATATAAAAGAAAATACTTGATTTACTATACAATTTGCTGTAATTCATTTGAAAAATTATTTATTTAATTATTTTTATATATAAACATATCAAAAATATTGCTCCAACTGCAATGCATAGCTGATTATAGCTGAAAAAGCTTAATGATCTTAAAAAATAAACAGCCTTAACGATAAGGTCTCAAATAAAAAACATATTGGCACATTTTCAACATTCTACAAATATATTCCATTCTTTAATAAAATCACTCGGCCACAACATTATGTTTGACAATTTATTCAACAGTACAACATCAATGGAGTCACGTAAAGGTTAACACCAAACATTAAAGAGCAAAGGTCAACATTGACATACCTTGGGATGTACGTGCAGCTTGGAGCCAAACGCCAAAAGGGTACACCCAAAACAAGCTAGAATTGCCATCCGGACCCTAATGTTCTCTAATTTAATAACTCATTTATAGCAATCTAACTTTCGTTACTTGTTTACTTTAACTATATAAATAAAACTGTACATAAGGGATCATCTATGAGTAGACAACCAGAAGAAGCGACAGTCAGCACCTAAACTATAGAGACATAGTCCGACGTGATGAGTAGATGGCAATACTAAAACACAGAGGACAAGAAGACGTCTAGTCAATTTGAGAGAAAGCATAGCGTGATACAGGTGTAACTGTGCGACAGTTAAACATCGGCCCGTTCACGAGCTCACCTTTCTGGTTCAGCGGTTCCAAAACAAGCTGCATGTTATCGAACGCCTGCGTGGACTGCATTAGGGACACACAAAAAGCTTTCACTAAGAGCGAGGCCGCTGATCGAGCCACCTCTGAAAAAGAAACGCGTTAATGGACATGCATGCGGCATTTATATTGACGAGCGGTCAAGCTTTATTCACTTACAGGCCGCCGCCCGAGTCCCCATGTTTATCAGCTGTATCTTAAAACTGCCCTGCATTGGAGTGACACACGCGGAATGCTCGGAAACCGGTAATCAATACAACAATTTAGGTACAGATCGGGTTAAGCGCTCTCAGTCTGCCTGGGCGAAAGAGATGAGACCTGAATCTAGATTTTCTCACCTCTTCGAGCAATCGATCGCGCTACTTATTTTGATATTAGCGCGCAACTCGGAAAATTTGTTAAGTGTTGCCATGTTTAAGAATTTATAATTCTGCAACTGTCAATTGTAGCGTTTTGTTTTTGCTTCGTTTTTAATACTGTTTGATTTATTTATTAATATTTTATATTTGAAATTCGTTTCGTATATTGTACTTTTCACATTTAAGATAAGCATATAAGTATTTAAAAAAATCTAAATAAAAATATACAGCAGACAATAAATTTTGATATATTGATTCTAACATCTTTTTTTAGAATGTCTAATTTCCTTTAAGTACATATATCAGTATATTATCAACTTTAAACATTTTTAACATCACTATAATTTTCTTATTTCTTTAGATGAATTTTTTTTGTAAGAATCGAAAGCGTTGATAATTCTCTATTCTATTTCGCTGGTAAAATTTATCATTGCAGTATCAATAAAAAAACTATAATTATAAAACCCTTCACGTGTAATTGGAAAAAAGAAAGGGGCTTTAAATTATTTTCAATCATTCTTGTCCTCAATAATCAAAGAATAGTATTGTACTTTCAAAATTAAAAAATTGCTTTGCAAGATTTTTTTTATTTACAAAGATATATAAATTTGCCTACATGAAATTAATGTTAATTTAAATATAGAAAAAAAAACGCAATTAAATAAGAAATAAATTATTTAAATATAACTGTAGTAGTAGGTAATTAAATGTTTAGGTTAGGAACTAAGTAAGGCAACTATTTATAAATCTTGAACTCTCTTAGTTACCTTCTAATAACGTGTTTGTTTTTTATTTTACCCGAACATTCTTTTAATCTATTAGAAGTGACTCACGTCTCACACTTGCAGCGCACTGACGTCGACACGCAAGTGAAATTAAACAATGATCGACATGATGGACGACATAAGTATATTTTGAGATTATCGTAATTTACTTATAAATGATAATTAGAATTTTTAAGATAATTAAATAGTTGATTGTAAATCATATAACTCGTCTGAACTTACAATATAAGCGATTAATCTTTATATAATTTTTTTTCTGTGAATCTGGGCGTGGCGCAGTGTGACAGAGTCCGACTGTAAAGCGATCGGTTATTGGTTTAATTCCCAACTTGGAGGAGTGATTATATTTAAAATATTTACACTTCCTCGCTCTAAAATAAAGTCTCGAATTCGGCGGAAAGCGAAGTACGGAGTGTCTTGACACTACGTACTTTCTATCTACCCTGTTATGCGGGATAAAAGCGTGAAGATTAAAAAGGGGACTATGGAGCGTTGTTTGTCTTATCATTAAGGTCTCTGCCTACATACCAACTGCCAGCCCGATTGCCTTCAGTTCCCCTGCCACTGTACGCTTCTAAGTAATAATAAGAAAAATATACTAATAATACATTGACACTTTATCTCGACAAACACTATGTACTCAATTGGCACACTCGAAATGCGGTAGCTAATCAACATAGCTGACACTAGTACATTCAAATCCGATTTGTAAAAAAATAATTTATTATAACAATAATATACTTAAACATTTCATTGGTTTAATCTGGCGAGGCTAAAAAATTTCATTAAGACGATCTTATCAAGGCCGCGGGCAACCGCTGGATGCGTCCGTGATCGATAGTCGTGGAATTCCTTGTGGAAGCCTATGTCCAACAGTGGGCGCAATAAGGCTGAAACAGACGAACGATCGATAATTTTCATCAGACATTGTCCGGAACAAACTAAGGTGAAATTTTTTAATTGCATCTGAAACTGACTTTAGAACATTTTACACACTGCTATCTTTAGTTTTTGCACAAATTTTCTTATTCTTTTATTATTGTAAAAATACCTTGTTATAACTTACAGTTATGGTAGCAATTTAAACTAAAACTAGCTATTTAAAGTAGATGAAAGGCTGAAATTCAAAACAATATTCGAAAGATATTCCTATAAAAATATACTATAGAGGCCTGTCTTGGCGCAGTAGGACAGCGTCTGACTGTAATCGCGATCAGTTGTAGGTCCGGTCCCCACTCGGAGAAGTATTTAAAATTATTAATTATTAATTATTAATTATTACATTTAAAATTATGTTCACTTCCTCGCTCTGGAAAGACATAGTGCGGTGTTGATTACCACCACTCAACACGCAATGTCCTTCGAATTCGGTGGCAAGCGAAGTATGGAGTGTCTTGACAATAGGTACTTTTTGTCTACTCTGCTATGCGGGATATGAAGCATGAAGCTAAAAAAGAAATAAAAAATATACTATATACAAAATAAAATAATATAAGATGGTCTAAGCGAAATGAATACTAATAAGATCTTTGATTTTCGCGATTTTTACACATTTTAAATGAAACTATTTTCACATGTCACAGGTAGACTCCACCACGGACTACTGTAAAGTGTTCAATTAAAATGAGATGAATACTACTCAGGTAGGTATTACAGTTATAGCAGACGCTACCCACAGCTAATAAAAAGGTAATCATCTTGTCCCGAGTAGAAAACCAGAAAAACCTCCGCTATACTGGATCACTAATTACTTTGTTTACGTAACTCCTCGTTCTTACATTTGTAGCTGCAATCATTTAAAATTAAAATCCCTACCGGAAGAACAAACGTGACTTCTTTATTATGCTTTTAGGATTATTTAATAAGAAGGCCCTTATGTGGCAGTGGAATCGACTGTGAATACTATTGGTGGTGGCTTCAAATCCCACGATACAGTCGAATACCATTATACCATGGTATCATTAAAACGTATAAGAACGTATAAGACTGTAATTTATATTGACACATTAAAAATGAAGGGGGAAAGTGGGTACTAAGGTAGCTCTTTTTTTAATTTTAATTAAGCCCAATTTAGTAATGTCTCGAATTCGGCGGAAAGCAAAGTACGGAGTGTCATGACACTAGGTACTTCCTGTTTACCCTGCTATACGGGACAAAAGTTTTACAAAATAAAATAATATAAGATGGTCTAAGCGAAATGAATACTAATAAGATCTTTGATTTTCGCGATTTTTACACATTTTAAATGAAACTATTTTCACATGTCACAGGTAGACTCCACCACGGACTACTGTAAAGTGTTCAATTAAAATGAGATGAATACTACTCAGGTAGGTATTACAGTTATAGCAGACGCTACCCACAGCTAATAAAAAGGTAATCATCTTGTCCCGAGTAGAAAACCAGAAAAACCTCCGCTATACTGGATCACTAATTACTTTGTTTACGTAACTCCTCGTTCTTACATTTGTAGCTGCAATCATTTAAAATTAAAATCCCTACCGGAAGAACAAACGTGACTTCTTTATTATGCTTTTAGGATTATTTAATAAGAAGGCCCTTATGTGGCAGTGGAATCGACTGTGAATACTATTGGTGGTGGCTTCAAATCCCACGATACAGTCGAATACCATTATACCATGGTATCATTAAAACGTATAAGAACGTATAAGACTGTAATTTATATTGACACATTAAAAATGAAGGGGGAAAGTGGGTACTAAGGTAGCTCTTTTTTTAATTTTAATTAAGCCCAATTTAGTAATGTCTCGAATTCGGCGGAAAGCAAAGTACGGAGTGTCATGACACTAGGTACTTCCTGTTTACCCTGCTATACGGGACAAAAGAGTGAAGCCAAAAAAATTAAGATGAATCTGCGATTTTTACAGGACACCTAATGTCAAATGTCAAGACACTCTGTACTCTGCTTTTCTCTATGCGTAACTCAAAGCCGCACTTTGTTTTATCAGAGCGATATAATAGTAGAATAGAAATAATTTAAATATAAATATTTTCCCGAGTTATCGAGCGCACAACCGACCGTATTTATTGTAAATACAAACGCTGTCCCACTGCGCCACGACTAGCCTTTACAATGTAAAATAAAATTATATTTCCAGGTAATAATTATACTTGTTAGATTATATAAATGTATTGAAACTTAACTAAAAAATAGAAAAGTTGCGTTTTGAGTGAAGGGGGTTAAAATGTAGCTCATTGGAACATGGACATTGTGGGACTTGATAAACTGCAAATATTGTGGACAGTTTTATATGTCGTATGTGATAGTTTTTTAATTTATTTATTTATGAACTTTTAATTGAAATAGAAACATTGAGCAGATAACAACAAGGTGTAATAAATGCACTAAAGCGGCCTTATCACTAGAAGTGAATCTCTTCCAGGCTACCTAATTATAATTATAAGATCTTTGATTTTCGCGATTTTTATATATATACATTTTAAATGAAACTATTTTAACTGGATTAATCGCGTATATTTTGGTATTCGAAAATACATTTTGGACACCTGACGTTTCGAACACTTTACAGTAGTCCGTGGTAACAGGTCCCACAGGTCTACCTGTGACCACGGACTACTGTAAACTGTTCGATTCTTAACAGTTTTACTCCACACCAAATTGCAATTGTCGAGAACTATAATGAATGTCTGTGCTCAGGATACACACTTGTGACTTTTTTGGCTTTACCCAGTTCATTTCACAGTTAAATATTTTCTTATTACAAACACTTCTCATTACATTATTAACAGACTATACGAAAAGCGCATTCATTAGTTAGACCTTCTATAAAAATCTAGATATCTTCTACGTACTGTGTAAGGTTACAGACGGACATGAGGCACGTCCAACAACATGTTATTATATAAAACACGTAAATCTAACGCTAAGTATAGGAAGAAGACAATTGTCATCGCGGTCATTACTCATTCCGTACCTGCGGGATGTTGGAAGCTGGAGGCAATCAGAAATTGACCTTTCATAGTTTAAGGTTATGAAACATTTATTTATAGCTGCAATAAAAAGAGATAGACGCCGTCGTGGCGCAGTGTGACAGGAACTGATTGTTAACACGATTGGTTATGGGTTCAGTCTACCTGTGACCACGGACTACTGTAAAGTGTTTGAAGCGTCAGGTTTCCGAAGATGAATTTTCGAATACGAAAATATACACGATTAATCCGTTTAAAATGTGTAAAAATCGCGAAAATCATAAATCTTATTATAGGTTCAATCCTGGCTTGGAGGAATGATGAAAATATTTTCCCAAACTTATAAGACAAACCGCAGCGTTAAGTTTCGCTATTCAACGCAATAGTGTAACTTAACGCTGCGCTCGCTTTCTAGCGAAACGTAGAGAACTGTAGCTACTCTGTTATGCAGAATAAACCGGGAAGTTGTATAAAAATATTAATTTTATTAAATATTACTTTGTATTTATTATTATATATAGCTAGATATAGATAGTTTTTAAACTATCTTCTTCCTACCCAACCTTATATATATACATATATATATATATATACATATGTATATACATATGAAAAAGAAATAAAACATATAGAAATTCTAACTAGCAGCTAAACACTACAAACAAAAACTAAAATCTCTATAGAAACACTAAATCAAGTGAAAAAGGAGCATTGTCCATATTAAATCAAACGGATGCAACGGATTTTCAATTTCCCATAATCCAATTGGACTTCGGTCATCTGTTCTCGAGCCATGGGACCGTCACGGCCTTGGCATCAAAGTATTGTTATTTAATGAGCTTTTCAGTAACTAGCAAGAATGACCAATTCATTGTATGGCGTAATGAATTTCCTATGAAAAGGTTTGGTATTACGTTACGTTGTAACTTATTTAGTTTGTATATTGTATGAATACTAAGTATTAATAATACTTAGTATATATAGAACATAGAGACTAAATCACTCCGTACTCCGTTTTCTGTTTAATTTGAGACATTTCGTGGTGAGTGGTGAAACTCAAAGCCGATTTGTCTAACCAGAGCGAGGAAATGGAAATAATTTAATAATAATCATACCCCAATTGGGGATCGAACCCACAACAGATCTCGATAATAGTCAGACGCAGTCCCACTGCGCTACAGCCAGCTTCTTAATAATATTATGTAGATTTATTACAGTACTTTGGTGGTCTTTATTTGCCCACACGCGTTGAAACAAACTTTAATTTAAACAAGAAATTGTTTGTAAAATTGTTAAGGCCTGTCGTGTGACAGCGTCTGACTGTAAACGTGATCGGTTGTGGGTTTGATTCCCATTCGGGGCAGAGATTATATTTAAATTATTTTCACTTCCTCCTTCACTCTGGTAAGACAAAGTAGAGCGTCGAGTACCGCCACTCAACACGCGATGTTTCGCATTCAGTGGAAAGCGAAGTATGTCTTGACACTAGGTACTTTTTGGCTACCCTGCTATGCGGGATAAAGGCTAGAAACTAAAAAAAATTGTACATATTATCAATTCTTTTATATATTTTTATTTTAATACTAAGATCATATTAATAGGCCTAATTTGTGTGATAGTTACTAGGTAATAATTAATTCAAATTCAGACATATAAACTATATTCATACAAGTAGATTGATACCATCGTGGCGTAACGTGATGGCGTCTGACTGACGTTGTGAGTTCAGTTCCCACTAGAAGAAATGATAATATTTAACATTTATTTTATTTGAGGCCGGTCGTGGCGCAGTGTGACAGCGTCTTACTGTAAACGCGGTGGTGGGTTCAATCCCCACTCGGGGGAGTGATTATATTTAAACTATTTTCACTTTGTCGTTCTGGTAAAGACAAAGAGCCGAGTTGAGTTCCACCACTCAACACGTAATGTCTCGAATTTAGTGGAAAGCGAAGTACGGAGTGTGTTGACAGTAAGTACTTTGCGCAATAAAAGCGTGAAGCTAAAAAAAAAGAAAAAAAATTCTCCGATCTGATAAGAATAATAACAAAGTGCGACATTGAGTTCGTCTTCACGTGGAAAGTAGACAACATAGTGTCTTGACACTAGATTATCTCTAACTATAAGACTATAAATATTTTTGCAAATGACCTATATGGCCTTTGTCTCAACATACTCGTCGGACCCATCGAAATGTCCATATAAAGCTAAGGCGAATCAAAGAAAAGCTACTCATTAAAGATTATTATTTCAATACTTTTAAAGTGTTCCTCCACACTTAGGATTGGAAAACATGTTTAAAAAACATGTTACTTTTTAAATAATGTAGAACGCACAGTTTAGCGGTCTGAGCGATTGGATGTGAAACAAGAGACGCCAGTTTGAATCCCGCTTCGGGTAAATTTCTATATGTTTCTTTAAATGTTTTATAAACAGTTATTATCCAAGACCAGTAGTATTCGTATTCTTTAACATAATAAAACAATATCGTGAAACAATTGGTTTGTTTGTCATTAAACAGCTGTTGAAATGAGCAGCGCACCTGTAAACTGAAAGTGGCAAGGGCGTGTTTGTATAATACATTATAGATAACCTGAGTATATAATTACTCATGTAGTAAATATATATAGATTATTAATAACGATTAGTGGGTTCAATTCTCCATCGGGGAAATTATTATATCTAATATTTATATGTATATCCGCGCTGTTAAGACTAAGCACGGCGTTCAATTTCGCCACTCTATACGAAATGTTTTGAATTCGAACGGAAAATATAGAACGAGTGTCTTGACACTACGTTCTATCTGTTTATCCTGCTAACTATAGCACCACAAAATACATGTACATTGATAAAAAAATAAACAATATTGAAATTAACGTAATTTTCATTTCGCGTGTTAATATATTTGCAGATTAGTTCGAAAAGTGTAATTCTTACATAGAAGAGAAATGCATATATTTTTATATTAATATATATAGAAAGAAAAGACAGGCAGTATAAGACACTCTGCTTAATAGCTTCAAGACATCAAGTTTGATGTGGAACAAAAAATAAGTATTTTTGATATGATAGATATTCGAACTAACAGCCATCGAGTTCAAGTAGATTTGTTTTATCTCCGTCAAAACGGCGTTAAACTACTAAATATAATAAAAATATTATGTATGCTATATACATACATAGTTTCTTATGATGGAAATCAAAAAAGTGTTTTTGTAAGTATTGGAAGTAAAAAACGGCTAGGAAAGGAGTTTGGCTGAAATAAATTATAACCGCGTTATTAAGACAGGGATAAAGTGTGCGATTATTATAGAAATAAACGGTACAAAAATATTTTTAACCTGCTTTTATTAGCTTCACTTGTACTTATTTATTTATATATCATATAAGAAAATCTTGCAAAGTTACTTTGACGCATTTCTCGCCATTCGATTTGCTGGAAAACTTGCTCGTGTGTCCGGATATTGTAATGAAAATACATGTCCATATGATTTGTCCAGGATGATAAGAAAATAAGTAGAGTAAAAGCAATTAGTGTCGAGACAGATAATGAAAGGCGGAACTCAACGCTGCGCTTTGTCTTGGAGAGAGAAAAAGAAAATCATTTGAATATAATCATTCATTATTTTAATATAATCAATTCCCACTCGAGGAATCAAACCCAAAACCGATCGCATTTACAATAAGCCGTCTGTACCACTGCACCGCGACCGGTCTAACTCTTTTAGTTTTTTTTTCATTATTTCTACTGAACTAGATGGTATTAATATTTTAGTAGTATTAGATATATCAAATGAATAACAGAGTCGATGAAAAAATGTTAGCAAATACGTGCACAAGCTGCGAGCTGTTTGGCTGACCATTGTTAATGGCAGTTGTTAGCTCTAAGAGACCCTGCACATTCACCGTACAGACAAAAATACTTCATTTTTTTATTATTATTAACAGGCACCAGATGTCCCGTTTACGCGTTAACAGCCACGTCACTCAGCCATTGATATAAACTCGGTATAACAGGTTTATGCATTATTTAAAAAATCACTCTGCACCGCTTCTATATAAAGTATAGCTGTAACTGTCTATTTTTTTAAAGGCTGTACGTTGTTATAACTTATCGTATTAATACAGTATATTATTTTTAAATTAATTTAAAAATTAACGAGCCGGCCTCGTGGCGCAGTTGGACAGCGTCTGTCTGTAAACGCGATCGGTTGTGGGTTTGATCCCCACTCTAGAAAGTGATTATATTTAATTTATTTTCACTTCCTCGTTCTGGTAAAGACAAAGTGCGGCGTTGAGTTCCACCACTCAATACGCAATGTCTCGAATTCGGTGGAAAGCGAAGTACGGAGTGTCTTGACACTAAAAAAATAACTACTATTGTATAATAATATTAATGAAACTTGTAAGGTGGACGTTAATAACACAGATTTTGGAGATTCTTCTAAATAAATAAAATAAATACAATTTTTATTTACTTTTCCACGCCATCGTGCCGCAGTGGACCATGTCTGATTGTCTATGCGATGGTCGTCAGCTCGATTCTCACTCGGTGATACATGAATATATAAATTATTTTGTCTGTCTGAAAAGCGGCGCAGTGTTGAGTTCCGCCATTTAGCATATACCAGAATTGGGAGGGAAGCGTAGAACGAAGTGTTTGAGAGTAGTTTGATTTGTTAATTGGCAATATGTCTAATAAAATCGTTACCTAGGACAGGTATTTCTATAATCATCCAAACTTTTGTTCCACGCACGACGGCAATTTCATACATTTTTTTACATACGTTTGTGTAATGTCTATTCGTTAAAATGTATGAATTTTAACGAACATGGCGAAGTCGCCGCATGTTTACTTAATTAGACTATATTTTGTGATAATTAAAAACGTAAGTAAGCGTTCAATCACCTGTAATTAACACTTAACCTATCAGAATGGTCAATAATCGCTTTTCAATTTTTTATAAAACATGGGTTAAATTTATAAATGCTGAAAGCAAACCAAGTAGATAATAAATAAAGTGTTCAATGTACACGATCCTTAACAACAAAGGTGCGCGATTCATCCACATCACAGCAATTGGCGGACAATAGGCGCGTCAGTCTCGCGTTGACCGCCCGCATGCCCACAACGCGCAGCTTGCTGTCCGCGCGCTGGCTGCGCTCGCGCCGCCCGCCGCGGACCGACGATACCGATGAGTCCCCCACCAGCCCCAACATGGACCGCAGACCTCGCGTCTCCCGTGTTCTCAGCTCCCCCGTGCGAGCTCAGACCGCCCCTCTCGACGAAGAGTCTCTCGAGAGGGCGTACCCCTCCATGGGGCACCTGGAGTATGTCCTCGCAGGCTCATCACCGCCAGCCGAGAGCGCCCCCAACATGTACGACAGCTTCGAGGAGCCCCCACTCGACCTAACTGCGCACATCTGCGCCGACTCGCTACGTCAGAGCGCCTATGAACAAATGCGAGCTGTCGGCGGGCGACTGCGACTGCTCGACGAATTGGAATCCGGTGTCATAACAATTGAGACTGTTAACACATTTACAACAGCATCGGAAGCGGAGAGAAATGTCTGCTTATTTTGGGCTGCGTTCCTCAAGCTCGACCATTTTTTGCAGCCTTTGGTGGAGGCGGGCGCGGACCCGCTATACTTCGACGCGCTGGGACTCTCTCCCCTACACGCCGCCGCATTTAGCGGGTCTACAGAGTGCGCCAATTATCTACTGTCTTGCGGGGCGGACCCTAATTATATGCCGAGATGCTTCGTACCGCTCCACTGCGCCGCGTTCGGAAACTCTGTACAAGTGGCTAATTTGCTAATCACGCGCGGGGCTTCAGTCCACGCCGCTGTGAAATACGTGAATTGTGAAGGAGGACTTTTGCACTGCGCCGTGAGAGCCAACTCTGTCGATTGCCTAAAACTTTTTATATCACATGGGATCGATGTCAACCAGATAGAGCCTGGTGGCACGAACGCTATTCATCTCGCAGCCGACCTGGGAATGATTCAGTGTCTTGCGATACTTCTGGAAACCCCAGGAGCGGACCCTAACGTCAGAACGAGAGTCGGGGATCGAGAATCTACAGCGTTACATTTGGCAGCAGACGGAGGTTTTGTTGAGTGTGTTGACCTACTTCTATCGAAAGGCGCTGATGCTAGTTTAAAAAATCATAGAGGGTTTACTGCCTTACACCTGGCAGCACGCTCGGCAAGCTTAGAATGTGTCGAATCCCTACTCAGAAAAGGCAATGCTGAACCGAATTCAATGGATTTCGACAAGAGGACCCCACTCCACGCCGCAATTGGAAAATCTGATAGTGCTTGTGACATAATTGAGACTTTGATAAGTTGGGGAGCCAACGTGAACCAGAAGGATGAGTACGGGTTCACACCCCTGCACTTGGCCGCGCTCGACGGGCTGTCCGCGTGCGTAGAGACATTAATTTATCACGGCGCTGATGTAACGACGCGCTCTAAAAAAGGAAACTCGGCTCTTAATGTAATCGCCCGAAAGACTCCCGCCTCGCTCGCAATGATAACGAGGAAGCTCGACTGCGCTATCACACTGCACCACTCGCAGACGAGCAATCGAGAAGTCGAACTTGAGCTCGACTTCCGCAGTATACTGCAGCATTGCTATCCGCGCGAAATAAGTTATCTTAACACTTTTGTGGATGAAGGTCAAAAGGAAGTGCTACTCCATCCTCTGTGCTCTGCTTTCCTGTACATAAAGTGGGAAAAAATACGCAAATATTACGTGGCGCGATTATTTCTAAGTTTCATCTTTGTATTATGTTTAACGTTGTATGTGTTGACTGCGCTCGCGCATAATTGCTATAATGGGAGCAAAGATATGGAGGAGACGATACAGGAACAGGAATTGTGTCAGAAGCAATCTATTCTCGGAGACTTGTTGCGGAAAAATCCATTTGTAATAGAAATGCAGTGGTGGGTCCTGGCGGGGATCACGATATTCGAGATATTCAGGAAAGTCTACGGAATCGCCGGGTACTCCACTGTGAAGCAATATTTGATGCAATCGGAAAATATAATCGAGTGGTTTGTTATTGTGAGCGTGTTTTTGATATCTTACATTTATACGAATATAACATACACATGGCAGAATCACGTGGGCGCGTTTGCCGTGCTCGCGGGGTGGACCAATTTAATGATGATGATCGGTCAGTTGCCCGTTTTCGGTACGTACGTGGCGATGTATCAAAAAGTTCAGAAAGAGTTCGCTAAACTCCTAATGGCTTATTCATGCATCCTAATTGGGTTTACCATAAGTTTTTGTGTTATATTTCCCGACTCGTCATCTTTTGCGAATCCGTTCATGGGTTTTATTACGGTGCTAACAATGATGATTGGCGAACTCAATCTTGATTTACTGCTAAACGAGCCGGATGGCAACGACCCGCCTGTACTGTTGGAATTTTCTGCACAAATAACATACGTTTTATTTCTGATGTTCGTGACAGTCGTCCTCATGAACCTCCTCGTCGGTATAGCAGTACACGATATACAAGGGTTGAGGAAAACTGCGGGTTTGTCCAAGCTAGTTCGTCAAACGAAACTAATTTCTTACATGGAATTAGCTCTATTTAACGGTTATTTACCAAAGTGTTTGTTAAAAATATTGCATTCCTCAGCTCTGGTGTCACCCCAAGCATACAGAGTGGTACTGAGCGTGAAACCGTTGAACCCGAGCGAGAAGCGCCTACCGAGGGACATAATGATGGCGGCGTACGACATCGCCAAAATGAGAAAGCAGTACGGACATACGATATCCTCTAACGGATCTACAACTGGTGCGTATTCGTGCTTCAAAAAGTATGAAAATAACAACGATTCTGGGTATCGGGAGTACGGATACACCTCGGGGCTGGGAAGTATACAGGGGAGGCTCGACGAGACCTCGGAAAACGTTCGCCAACTGACCCAAGAGGTGAAGGAATTGAAAAAGCTGATAAGCGCCCAACAGCTCGTCATACAGCAAGCGCTAGCTAGCGCATTGGATAACCGCTGATACATATGACATAAGGGATCGACCCACAACGCCAGTTGCAAATCAACAATGTGTTTGTTTTATTTACCTTTAGATTGTATTGGAGATGACGGACTTAACGTATCGAGATGTACCCGTGTGTAGGGAGCTGTGATCGTATGTAGTTAGTGTAAGGGCTTGTGATAATTTAATATGATAATAAATTTATTTTTTAAAATTATCATGATCTTTTGATTTTTATTCATTTATAATTTTATTACGTAAATTATTAGCAGTAAAATATTGAATTATATGATATATTCGAATATTAAAATATTTTTAATACTTTCATATTTATAATAATAAAATTACCTTTTAGTGTTTCCACACAAAATAACAAATTTTTATAGTAAAAATAATAAAATAATAAAAAAGAAATAGTTTTATATACTAGCTTAATAAAAAAATACAGGCTTCATATTTATAGGTACGTTTTTATCTTTAATTTACATTCAAAAGAATATTATTAGAATATTTCAATTCAATTATAATCTTAAATAATAAAAAATATGATAATATGATAATTACCAACTAATAGAAATTTACAAAGATTAACAAAAGGCATATTTACTATTTTCAAAGGGTTATTCCACACTTAGGATTAGAAAACATTTTTGAAAAAACGTATAAAAATTTTTTTGAACGCAGTAGGATTGGAACCCGCGCCTCTTGGACAATATTCATTATTCATTCATTATTCATTTTTTTCAAAAACATTAAGGAAACACCTTAACTTTACTAGTGTCTTAGTAGAATAAAATTTTTACTTGAGAAAATTTTGCTAAATTGTCTTTAATACTATTTTAATAGTACAAAAATAATATACGCATCAATGGATTTCATATATCGCCATATTGAAATATTCAAATCATTAAAAATTTGCGTATCTTTGAAAACTTTCATTAATTAAACACTTAAAAGCAGCTTCACGCAATGTCCCGGGTAAAGTATATTGTAAAGAGACTTGTTTCTGCCGGAAATATACTGGAAAACTGAGTGGCGAACTCAACGCTGCACTTTGTCTCACTAGAGCGGAGAAATGAAGATTAATTTTCAATTTTTAATCAAATACTAAATATAGCAATTCCCTCAAGTGAGAATCTAACCCACAACCGAGCACGATTCTCAAACGCCGTGCCAAAATTGTAATTACTCTAATCAAAACGGTTTTTTTACAACATTGCAAAACACGAACTAAAATATATTATATTATATAAATATATATAAAATATTCATTCATTCAAAGTAAACACAATATAAACAAAGTCCCAACACTAGTGTAGGTAAATGCAAACGGTTTATATGAAACATGCCTTTTACATTTAGTTGAACCCTTGAAAGTATGAAGTTAAAATTGACAGTGATATATAAATTTTAAATAAATATCTTCAAGATAAAGTATTATATTTATTGTAAATATTTAATTTCAGTTGAATAAAGTTGTAGATCTGGATTTGAATTTTTTTTAATATGAAATCTACCTAAGAGTAGCCTTACTCTTTTTTACCGTACAATCTCCTTCGAGTCTTCTCCATACAACGTGGCAATGGCGAAGTGTATATAGTATATAAGAACAGAATGAAAATATTCACAGGCAAGAAAGTAATAAATAGAAAAAAACATCTCATTTTTTCTAGCTCCAACTAAACCGTTTTATGAAAAATAAAAAGATTTTGCGGCTTTCTACTAAAATTACTGAACTTTCAATGACACCAACTGTGTTAGTTGGTGTCATTGAAAGTTATATATATATATATATATAAATAAAATTAGAGTGTCCGTTTATAATATTTATGTTACTTTTTACTAATAAAATATTCATATACCAAAATAACATTTTAACAAAACTGTCTATTTGTTTGTTCCGGCTAATCTCTGGAACCGGTGCGATTTTGACGGGACTTCCACTGTTAGCTAGCCGAGGTAAGAAAGAGTGACTAAGGCTACTTTAATTTTAGAATTATAATATAAAAATTCGAGAAGAGACAAAGTAGAGAGCACAGGCACAACAGTAACAGGTATTGAACCCGTTACCAAAATAGCCAATATACCTACGTGCCTAAAAAATAAGGCAATGAACAAAAAGATACACAAATAATGTTTGTAATATTTTATTGATACACAGCTGCCATACATATTACATAATGTACATTCAAAATTAACATAATTACACTGAAATAACACGATGACGTCACCAATCCCACACGAGCCACAACCTGGATTGAACCCCACACCCGCTGGGAACTGGCAACGTCATTATATATTAGAACTAAGTTAGAAGAATACCGTTAATATACATACGTGTAAAATTTATTATTTCTAAAACTATTAAAGCTAAACACACACTAACATAAATAAAAAAAATGTTTATTTACAAAATTATACAAAACTCCCGTTCAAATTTCTTATCAGTGGAAGTGATAACACACGTAATGGCACAAAATTAGTGGAAAAACGTGTTTTTTTAATATATCTATTTATATAAAAAAAAATCAATAATTATATCATTAATCATGATAGAAAATTAATCACAAAAATCTTTTTTTTTCCAATACAGATATTTTTAGTGCATGTGACATAGTTTATATGATATAATTTTTTTATGTATAAAATTTCAATGTACCGGGATTTGAACCCGCACTACTTGACAACCTGTAAGTCTACCAAAAATTAATTTCCTTACTTATTGTACGGATAATATTTCAAAAATGACGAAAAAAAAATCATATTTTTAAATAATTCTTTAACAGGTTCTCTAGCCAAATTAAATTTTTTATTTACAATGTACCAATATCTATATCAATTATAAAAAAAAATGAAAAAAAAAAATTCTTTCATATTAAATTTTTTACATAAAATTACATAAAAATAAATAAATTATGTCACTTTACACTTTAAAATTAAATGATCCATGGATCATTGATCTATAGATCGTAAAATAAGAAATGTAATTTTTTTTAAATCAAATTTCCTTACAACATAAAACTATTTTTACAATTTCTAAAAACGTTAATTTTTATTTTAATAATAATAATAATATTTATTATTTGATTATGGGCTGTAAGTCAGTCGAAAATCAGTTATGTAAGTTAACCATTAAAAATAATAAAAAAAATCAGTTAGGGGTAGAAATTGAAAAATGTTAGTTCTTAATAACTATTCCGTCACTTAAGTGCCGTTAAGGATTAAATAGGGATTATGGGACAAATGATAAGGTTTGTTTTTTGTAATATATTAAGATATTCATTATAAATTGCTTCTTTTTCTTAGCAAAAACGAACCCGCGACCTCCGTGCCTTATTCAAGTACAACATATATTAGAATATAAAAATAAATATATAAGATATTCATAAAGTAATTAAATTTAATATAAAATCCAAATCAAATAAAAAATATTTTATTTGAAGATATTTGATTTTAATATAGAAAATTGTTGTTGTTGTGTAGTACTTATTTTAGACACAGCAGAGTAGTCAGACACTACTTAGTGTCAAGACACTCCGTTGACTGCTTTTCACCTAATATTAAGATATTTTCTTTCCAAAGTGGAAAAATGAAAATATTTGAAATATTATGATTTATTTGAGTGGGAATTGAATTTACTACCAATCGTGTTTACAGTCGGAGAGTGTTCTACTGCGCCACGATAGTCTGGTTTTAATATAATTTTATAATAATATAATTAAGTAACAATATTCCTATTTTAAATAACAATAAATCTATACATACATATTAAATAAAATAAGTAATTATTAATAATATAAATATATAAGAAAATACATTTAAAAATTGGGGCAAAGGGAGTAACAAAAGCGTGCAAAATTGGTCTCAGATCGCGCTGAGTCCAGAGACGTGAGGGGTGACACGAATTCCTTACAAAAAAAAAACAATACTTCTATAGAAATTCGCGTGAAACAAAATAAAAACTTAATCTGCTATAATTTTATTCGCAACAAAAATATAACAGTTAAGTTAAAAAAATGATAAATACAAGTAAGAGCGGCCTGGAGTGGCGGGTCGCAGTCGCGCTAGACGGCGGAGTACTTGCTGCCGTCGTCGGCGGAGTAGCAGAGGCGGCAGTGCAGGCGCGCGGCGCGCACGCGCACGTCGGCGCCGGCGCGGCCGTCGCCCAGCGCGGCGCCGCACACCGCGCACGCGAAGCAGCGCACGTGGTAGCACAGCGCCAGCGGCTCGATCACCATGGCGGCGCCGCGCCCTGCGCACGCGCGGCTACGTTAGTATACAAGTCCCGGCTTGTTGTACTTCAATCGTTTAAACTGGTTTATTTAGACTCCATTGACTTATAAGTTTATTATTAATTACTATCACGAAAATGTTATAAAAAGACGCCTTTTTTTTCTAATACTCGTCTTATTATAATATTTACTTAAGTATTTCGATATTCCCTAATAATATAATCATATATGCATTTTTTCCAATATGCTATTATTGGAAAAAATGCATATATGATTATATTATTAAAACAAAGATATAATAACATCAATATTATGAACCTCTAGATTATTTTTACCCTAAATATGCTTCACACTTTACCCCGCACGCCGTCCTAGACCGAAACATAAAGTACTGAATGACGAACAAAACGAGTTCGATTCCCACTGCATTCAAATTTAAATTAGTTTTTTTATATACCTAATTCCTCGCCACAGTGCGAACACTTGCGTCGTCCGCTCACACTCAGCATCTTGTCGTCGCGCTCGGTCCGCGCGCGACGCTCCTGGGAGACTATTTGGCTGAAAATATTTAAAATATATCATTGTCATTACATATTTTATTATTTTAAATAAAATGCTGAGAAGCTTTTTAAAGTGTTATTTTACACTTAGGATTAAAAAACATAATGGAAAAAACGTTTAAAAATTTAAACGTAGCGGAATTCGAACCTGCACCTGTTGAAAACTGTCCAAGCATTCTAACCGTTAAGCTTTGCGTTCTGCTACTGGCTGCTTCGAAATTTATATACATTTTGTTACAACTTATTTACGTTATTAAAATATTAAAATAAATAGCGTTCTCTTGCCAAACGATTATTTCTTAATAATCTTCGGGTAGCAGAATATGTAAAAATATTAAAAAAATCAATATTTTCGAACAGGCGTGATCAGCCCGCAGCCCGCAAAGTGTTTCTTTATATTACAAATATTCTCCTGCGTATATTTTACGTTTAAATTCGAAGTAAAGCCTAAAAGCCAGGTAGGTTTATTATTCTTTATCATATTACGTGTTTTTGATATTTTTTTAGCTTCACGCTTTTATCCCGCATAACAGGGTGGACAAAAAGTACCTAGTATCAAGACACTCCGTACTTAGCTTTCCACCGAAGTCGAGACATTGCGTGTTGAGTGGTGGAATTCAATGCCGCACTTTGTCTTTACCAGAGCGAGGAAGCGTCGCGTTTACAGTCAGACGTTGTCACACTGCGCCACGACCGGCCTCGTTTTTAGAAATATAATGTTTATAATATTTGTCTCTTAAAATGTATATTGAAGAAATGTATGGTGAAGAAAGTGTATTGATAAAAAAAGGTTGCTAACCTCTGTCTTGGATTTTTTCGTTATATATTTTAAATAGTGAGAAGTTAAAAGATTATAACTTACTTATTAGGCGTCAGGGGCTGATGCTGAGCGAGAGACTGCGAGTAGGTCTGCGGGTGGGTCTGGGAGTGAGTCTGGGAGTGGGTCTGGGAGTGGGTCTGCCTGTGGTCCGGGAGGGCCTGCGTGTGCTGCGCGGGGTAAGTGGGCGCAGGGCAGCACGCGCCGCGCACGCTGCTCTTGTATCCTTCTTTGTTCCGCTTCCTAATGGAAGAGTTGACAGGAAAATAAATATATATACATTGAAAATAATGGAAGTATGTATTCTTAAACAATATACAATAATCCGAGTATTTAATAAACTCTATGTAAGCGGGTAGTTATCAATATTTTAAATTCAAAGCTAAATATTTAAAAGAAAAAAAAAATTTCTTAATTTTTTCGTATCTTTCACTTGCAGTACATTATACGAATAGGAATCATTTTATAACGCCTATATTATTTCAAGTTGTTCCTTCTCATCTATTTATTTATGATATATAAAAGAAAATTTTTGAAAACTATTTTGAAGTTATAGATTGGAAATAATAATTGAAAATGTCTTATCAAATATACTATGAAACTTAAAATTAGGTTATTTCCTATAAATAATAATTAAGTTATCAATAATAAATATACAATTAAGAATTATAATGTCTATTTTGTTTTCTTAAAATTATAAAAGAAAGTAAAATAATATAAAAAATAGAACAGAAGAACCTTCTAACCTGTATCAACCAATGTTGGTTGTAATTGAAACCAGCGGGTTTCTGCCTGGTCTGGTTGCGGGCTTGCAACCACTCTGTGTTCGAGATCAGTTTGGGCGTGGGAGCTGCGCTTAGTGCCTGGAATGAGGCATAGAATATAATGCATTAGTAATCTCTTGATGTGATACATTCAGATGTACGAAGTAATATTTATTTATTTTTTTATTTTATTATTATATAATACTGGTAAACAGGAGTATTCTGAACACTGTACTTCAAGACGTCTTTGATTAATTAAAAAGTTACTTAACTATATTATTATTGTACTATAATAAAATCTTAAACACTTCAAGTTTTAATATTTACTATTTTTAAAGTGTTATTCCACACTTAGGATTAGAAAACATTTTAGAAAAAACGTATAAAAGTTTTGAACGCAGCGGGATTCGAACTCGCGCCTCTTGGATACCGTCCAAGCGCTCTGACCGCTAAGCCATGCGTTCATTTTTGGTGAACGCATGGTATCCAAGAGGCGCGAGTTCGAATCCCGCTGCGTTCAAAAATTTTTATACGTTTTTTCTAAAATGTACTTCAAGTTTTATGTTACGGAATTAACCCAGAATTTTTTTTCCTATCCTTATAAGTTCAATAAAAGCAGCTTGGCGCTTTATCCCGCACGGCAGTATAGTCGGTGACAACCTAGTGTTAAGACACTCCGTCTCGCTAGATAAGATAATAAAGGCATTATCAATCGGCGCTTATGAGCGGAATATGAAACGCCTGTAACCTATTTAAATTAATTATTAATTATTACAACTGAGGACAAGCGTACAATGGATTTCAATTAACAGAAAATAGAGTTAAAGTTTTGCGTTAAAAATTAAATATAGAAGGAAGTGATTAAAATAATTTTATTAGAAATGGAAAGAAATTAAGTTACTATTATGCGTTTTAAGTAATATAAAAAACTGTATATAATACATTCTTAATGAAAATATTAATATTTTTTTAAAAGAAAAAATTGATAGCAAATTTTCTCAGTAAAACAGTCAAAATTTTGTTTTACAGTACAATAATTTGTAACCATTTAAAATCTCAAATTTCATATAGAACTGAAAATATTCAAAATATTGCCTCTTTATACGCTGATACCCTCAACTCAATTACCTGTAACGTGTGTCTCGTCATGGGATGGTAATTGCCGTTTCCATTGACGGCTTTCTGACGCATCTGCACTGCGTTTCTATCTATGTTTACGTATTCCCCTGCGGACGGCACTCGGCTACTTCTGGAATTAATAAATTAACATTTTTAGTTACATTCGTACTGATATATTTTTTATAACTTCATACTTTTATTCCGCATAGCAGGGTACACAGGAAGTATCTAGTGACAAGGCACTCCGTATTCTGCTTTCCAACAAATTTGAGACATTGTGTGTTGAGTGGCGGAATTCAACGTCGCATTATGTCCTACCAAAGCGAAGAAACGAAAATAATTGAAATATAATCATACCCCGAATAGGAATTGAACAGACGATATCTCACTGCGCGACGATCGGCCTCATGTTATATTATAAATATTTGAACGTTGCAGGATTTAAATTAGCTCCAAGAAAAATAACATAGCAATTAAGAACTCAGTCTATCTTGAATCTAAAAGAACGATTTTTTGGATGAACCTAACTATACTTTTTATAACAAAGCCATACAAATGACCATATCATTGTAAACAAAAAAATATCTTACAAGGAATCAAATTGACGACCTTCAACTAAAAGCAGAAACGACGCGTGACACGCTTTATCTTGATACACTAGGCTTTGAGAAAGACAAGAACAATGATGATGCATTGTCGACGTTATCTTAATAACTGAGATTTAAATAGAAATCTAACGCAAATAGAATTTACTAAATAAAATATAATGAATGTATGAATACAAGAACATAACGTTATAGTTTTATTTATTATTTCAACTTGTTGTGAGATTAATTCCACTCGAGGAAATGATTACATTTTGAACTATTTATCATTTTGGCCTCTGACGAGCAAAACCGCGGCGTTATGTTCCGCCACTCAACGCACAATGCCTCAAGAAAGTGAAATACAGACATTTTCGTTATTTCGTTCTCTCTGAATAAACTGCTAATCAGGAATATGTATACAATTGAAAATAAATATGCATTTACCTCATGGTGATTTCTCGTTCAATAGAATCTCGACTCTTGGGCTTTGGGGGGAGAACAGGCTGTGAGATTTTCACCAGATTTGGCACAGTTTTCCTAACATCAACTATCTTCGCCTCATCGTACAACACTTTGCGACTCTCTTCTACGCCGAAGTGACTTTGCATGTGTTCTTCAGAAACGAACGGCTTCCTCTTCATTTCTTCATCCACATGGGCTTCCGGAATCGTTTTTTGTACCATTGGTATATTATAATTTTCAACAAGTAAATTTGGCATCGAATGCCTATAATTGCCATTGGTTTGTTTCGCCCTGTATATAACTGGCTTGTCTGGAACCGCTGAAGATATATCTTGAACAGATTTTTGTATCATCCGGTTCTTATCTCTTAAAAGGTTTTCACGTTGTCTTCTCAACTCTTCTTGCTCTAACTGCAACAGCTCTCGTTCGAAACGCAGTACTTCCTAATTTCATAGTTGATTTAGAATTATTTTATTCGCTTTTTAAAATTAGTCGTGTTTAGTGCAAAGATAAGCGCGTGCATAATATTTATAAATGTATAATGACTTTGGTAATAAAATTTTCAGTTTACACAAAATATATTCAGAAGAACAAACAAAATGGCGGCTACATCTCACATATAGCATTGGGATCTAGCGTCTACATGGAAAATAATAATGTGAAAACCGAAAATTTTGTTTATAATTATATTGTTTAGTGTAAAAACAGTCACCTTCGTGTGAGCATCGTCAAAGTGCCCGTCAGGCCAATCCTCGTTAGTGGCAGCCTGTAAATGTATATCGGCGGCCATCTTGTTTAATGTTATTTACACAAAATGGTGGATGATTGTTATAAGGAACTATTATATCGGGAATATTTATTAATTTACTATTTATGTTTAAAAAATATACTATTTATTAATAATATATTTCAGGTTTTAATAGAAGCAAGTTGAATTACCGATATATAGATGGAACATTTTTGTCATATGAATTAATAAATAATTAAAATATTTAACGGAAAACAGATAACCAAAAAAAAAAAGAATCCATGAATCAAATTTTAAATGAATATAATAGTTCCAAAATTAAACATAAAAGTTAATTAAAAAAATAATTAGCACAAAATCAATTAAACATTGAAATAATGAAATAAAACAGAAGTGCATGCAAGAGTGCGTAATAAGCTTTACAAGGAGTCTCAAATAAAAAGACAGAATAAATAATCAAATATATACTATTTATTTAAAGAACGTACATATATTTTACTAAACAAATCTACATTTTCAAATAATATTTGTGGCATTTCGGGATATTACTGTGTCAAAGGGAAGATAGCATTAGAAAGCAGTGTACTGTTATATAAATATTATGAAATTATCCAGAACCAATGCATTTGTTCGTAAAACAGGTAAATTATCATAAAAAACAGTAAATTTGTATAATAATTAAAGTTTTTTAAATATCATTTTTGAAAAAATTTATAAAAATTTTGAACGCAGCGGGATTCGCATCCGCGCCTCTTGGATACCGTCCAAACGCTGTGACCGCTAAGCCATGCATTATACTTCCAGCTGCGTCGAAATTCTTATAAGTTTGTTACAACTTATTTATGTCTTGGACGGTATCCAAAAGGCGCGGGTACGAATCCCGCTGCGTTCAAATTTTTATACGTTTTTTCAAAAATGTTTTCTAATCCTAATTGCGGAATAACACTTTAAGTATAGTAAATATTTTTTAAATATATTTAAGGGATATTATTTTATATATAAGTCAACTCTAGCCTCTGTTTTACGAATGTACAAAATCATTTTTTGTTCAGTGCCAATGTGAAGCGTTAACCCTTGACCACTATTTACATACCAATACCAGAGAAGCTTATTCATGTATATTTTTAAATTATTTTTAACTTAAATAACAATATTAAATTGAAAATTCTTAAATATAAAGTAATTTTCTAAATAAACTTAACAGCCAATACGTACAAAATAAACCAATTTGAAAATCAGGAAGACATTCTAACTACATTAATTATTAAGTTCTAATAAGGAACTACAGGCTTAATATAAAAATAAATATATATATCAAAAACAAAAAAAATCATATAATATATACAAACATAACTATAATATATATTTGCATTTTACGAGCAATCAAAAAATCTAGACAGCATTTTGAAAAAGCCATTTCAAACTACAGGGCGATTACGAAAATTACAATATTAAATGCTATCAAATTTTCAAAATTAATTAAATCATTAGTTTTGAAAAGATATTTTATTATGAAAAAAAAATAAACACAATATAAGAAAATACATAGCCCCATACAAAATTATAATAATTTGTTCGTTTTCTATAATAAAAAATCAATATATATTTTAATTTTATTCAAAGTTCAAATAAATAAATTTGTTTGTAGCTAATAATCCGTAATCGCCTCTATCTACAAGAGCTCTCACTTCCTTCTTACGCATCATTCGGACCTTACCTGCTCTTGTTGTAATTTCTTGTCCAAATCATCTATTTTGTTTTCATGAGTTTCACCGTTTTCGGTTAAGCCGGTGAGTTTGGTTGTGAGGTCTTGGGAGAATCTCTCTGCCTTTCTCTTTGTTGCTTCTTCCTCATCTGATGTTACTGTCATTTGGGTGTAAGGCTGGAATTTTTTATTCATTCTCTTAATTAAATAGAATTCAAAATATCATTAAAATAGTAAAATTATATAAGAAATAATACTGAATATGTATATAGGGTTCCAATAACACAATTTATTGTACAATTTTTTGTATAATAATTACTTACTTCGCTATTCTGTCTGCTGTGAGGGTTAGAAATTTCCGGTGACGAACCTTTGTACCACGCTTCAGCCGAGATGTCCACCCCCGAGTCCCTACTGTCTCTCAATTTAGCATCCATATCATGCGAGAGGGTCTTTTTGTATAGCAATTTCTCAATTTTCGTTTCTTCTTGCAAAAAGGAGGTAATGTCAGGGCGCGGTGCTAGTGCAAGGTCGACGTCGAGATAACTATCGTCCACCTGACCTTCAATACCTAAGAAACTAGTTCGTTTATTGCGAATTTCCTTTTTAATCCGACGAGCCGAGCTGGTGTGCTTGAAGTTACCCTACAATGTAATGTTGATAACATGTTCAAATATATTATATTACTAAAGTTTTATTCGAACTATTAAAATGGGAATAATACTAAAATCCCATATAAAAATTTGACATCATAACGGGAAAGGTGTTATAACAGAACGAGACTGCTTTGATAAAATTTTATCGCATATAAATTTAATATTTTATCTGTATTATTTATTTAACAAATTATTGTTTTAAAATGGTAACATTTTTTTAATATAATGAAATCTATCTTCACGCATATATAAGTTAATAAACATAACGAATTTCAGTTGTTATATCCCATACCAAATACGCAATGGCGTTTAAAATTATGAAGCGCACCAATGCCTAGTTCTATATCTACATATTCATGTTTAAGTAGCACTTCAAAATTATTATCATATAAAGTAAATAAAAATAATAAATGTTAAAAATATCATACAAAGTAAATCAATAATATATTGACATCAATATGAACGGATCTTTTTAACTTTTTTTTATTTTTTTTAGCTTCACGGTTTTATCCCACAAAGCAGGATTTACAGTAAGCACCTAAAGTCAAGACATTCCTTATTCCGCTATCCGCCAAATTCGAGGCATTGCATGTTGAATGACAATGGAACTCAACGCCGCGCTTTGTCTTACCAGATTGAGAGAATGTAAATAATTTTACATATAACCCAAGTGGGAATCAAACCCACATCGCAAATGCGTTTACAGTCAGATGCTATTCGACTTCAGAAATTATTTTTATTCTAATAAAAGAGTAATTATTACTTACATTACCAAGAAGTTCATCATCGTTACTATCTTCCATGGGCGGCGGAGGCGGCTTCTCTTTGGGCGGTTCCATAGTGTTCGTGGGCAGATCGAGAGGGAAGGCGGTATCCACAATACTGTTCTGACTTATTATATCGATATTCTCGTACAACGGTGTCACAGACACTTTATCCATATCGAAGTCTAGTAACTTGTGGAACTTCTCGCTGATATCCTCATTCGTCTTATCATTGCTATCCATTGTAAGATTGACACTTTCTTCCGAATCCAATTCTTTGAATGCTAGCTCTAAAGCGTCAATTACCTGGATTTAGAAAAGAATATTAATAATTTTCTTTACTAAATGATACTTGTAAAAGCTTAAAAATTAAACCCATGCAAACAAAGTCACAGTGATTAGTTATTCCATTAAAAAGATAATTAAGCAAATAAGTATAAATCCAAGGCAAGTCAAGAAAAAAAAACAAGAATCAACATAACAATATAAGAATTAAAACATAAAAAAATAACGAAAGTGTCCAAATAACCCGAAACATTGTGTCACAGATATAAAAGAAACAGAGAAAACATGCGAAAAAAAAAATAGAGTGACACTAATTAGCACGGAATGCAGTGAGAATGCGTGTTAGTAAGCTTACGTACTGCTTCTTACCTTGTCAACCCATCACCAAGAGATGAAAAGACCTAACGAGGATTTTAAATCTAAAATATTAAAATGAGCTCTACAATGTGACCTATTCCTTACTCTATCATTACTTCACTGAAGGAATTCGCGAGATAGCGGCCAGTTTACATAAGATATGAGTCTCTTGAGATAACATTGTTTTTATCATTTAATACATTGCTCAAATTCTTGTCTAGCTCTGTAGTAATTAAGTGAACGAGGATAAAATAAATTACATAAATAAAACCCATATATAACAGTTTAACATATATTTCGATAATGAATATACAAATATCACGTACAGATATACTAAGATGATTAACTGGGGTCTACATGGCTACACAAACCCTGTTTATATCTAGGCACTACAAAATTTCCTGTTCCAGACTTTTTTTTATTTAGCACACAATTTTTAGACACAACGGATCCTATTTAATATATGAATACTGTTACGTGACCTATTAGTGTTTACGTGGGGTTTTGTGATGATGTACAACGGATGTCGGCAATATAAATATTGTTAAACATTTCTGACACAACGGAACATGAGTTACAAAATGCTTTAATTCCGTTATATCAAAAACTTTTCCTATTTCAAAAAAAAGAACTTAAACGTATAGAAGGTTAATTAAATGGATATTAGCTTACAAGGTGCTGGAAGACCGTCTTATCGACTTGAAAGAGATCATAAAAGTTCTAGAAAATTAGCTTCATAACTGAAATTCTCATCTGTCTTGCAACACGGCAATACATGAGAGTTTGTATGAGAGAATTTGGTATTTGATACGTTAACTTTAGTTAGACCTTTCGCTATCACCTTTACTACTTGTCGTTACTGTTGTCACTTTATTGTTTATGAATAAAATAGTCTTACGCCTATTGCTATTAGGTTCTACACGTTTAGTTCGTTTTTGCCAAAAGGGATTGAAGTCTTGCGAGTTACTTACCGGTGTATCGTCATCGGGGCTGGGGAGTGAATTGATATTTTCAATTGAGCTGTGGTTAGATGAAACATGATCAGAGTGAGGTGGATTTAAATTTGTGACCTCCGAGGTCGTGGCGTGTTCAGTTGTTACAGTATTTGTACAATGAGATAGCCCATTATCGCTAGATGGATTTATGTTAGTTTTTAGCGGTTTAATGGAATTCTTTGGTGAAATGTTAGTAGTAGTAGTAATATTAGAGACAGTTACCATTGGCATGCTCTTGTTAGTAGAATCGTTATTTATTTCGTTAGTTTTAGAGCTAGTCCCTGCACCAGTGCTTAGATTGTTGCAAATTTCATTCAAGTTCAGGTGAATAGTCATCTTTCCTTCGAACACGACCGTGTCACCTTCAGACGTAGAGAGGTTTTCAGTAAGACTTACACTGGAGTCTTGATTTTCCAAGCTTTTCAACGTGTCTTCGTCGTCTTTGTCCATTTGGATTTCAGTAACGTCATCTGTTACACTTAGCTCTTCAGGTTGGGAAACTGCTTGGATGTAATTGCTGGCGCTGTCGCTGTCGGCTTTACTAACTTCATCAATTTCTTGGATTTCTTCTTTTGCTTCATCTTTAATTTCACAATGCATCACAACGGGCTCCAATATTTTAGGTGTTGTCATAACACAATCCTCGTTCGAAGACTCGTATTCGGAAACTTCAGCCATAGGTTCTCCGATGGGAGAAGCTACTTGAGTCAAATCAGCGATGTCATCTGCCGGCGCACAAGAGTCCCTGGCGGTGTGAATGCCACTATCCTCTGTTTCTATGTCACTTGGAACAGTATTATTTTGCATCTCGGCACAATCGAAATCTTCCAGACTTTGAACTCTTTCAAAGGAGTTTGGAGAAGACTGACCATTAATATCTAAACTGTCAAGAGAACGGCAGAAGCTCTGCATTTGGTTTTCTATACCTGATAAGGTCAATTTTAAAGAACTATCAGACATTTCATTTTGTTCGCTTTGTTCAATTTCCTCTTTAATTTTAAGGTTGTTGATGATTTCATCATCAATAGCAATTTTTGGTATTTCTTTATTTTTTGCTGCATCCAAACAGGATAGACGCTCCTTGAGGCTCATAGACAAGTCTTTGACCATTGTCTTGTTTGATTTTACTTCTTCTTCTGAAGTTTGTGACTTAAGGCTGGACAAACGATCTTTTAACGATATGGCGTTACTTAGATCTCCATTTGATAAACGCTTTGTTTTATCTACATCAGTAGTTGAAGATTTATGTTTCTCAAGAGATGACAATCGATCTTTTAATGGTCTTACTTCAACAGGTAGCTTGGTCAGGTCGCTCGACGATTTTTGCAGCTGCATCTCTTCGTTAAACTTTTCCAAGTGTGACAATCTCTCTTTGATCGACTTTTTGTTGGCAATTTCTGGTAATTTAGGTTTATTTAATTGCTGCTCTTGTGAATTTTCTCTTTCAAACTGTTCCCTTCGTTTATGAATGTTCACTTTAGGTAAATCTTTTTTATTATTGTTTTTAAGATCATTTGCTCTCTCTTGCTGGAAAGAGGCAACCTTTTCCTCAATTTTGTTACTGACTGATGTCCTAATTCTGTTTACATCACCGTTTGATTTCTCTGGCGATTTGTCTTTTATATTGTTGTTAACGACAGTTTTAATGATATTACTGTTAGTTTGCGAAATTATTCTCGATTTATATCCTTCTATAGCGCCCTCGTACGTGTACTCCTCGGGCTCTGGAGAACTGATCGTTGTTGTCGTGCATGTGTCGTATTCGTTGGCACTGGAACCGAGCTTGCGATTGTTATCGCAATTAGATATATTATCCATATCTGAATGGTTTTTATCGAGGTCCATACCGTCACTCTGAAAAAAAAACAAACTTATTCAAATTTCTGCATAATCTAATGATATGATAAAATAAAGCAAACTGCATTAAATTTTCAAGTTTAATTTTTATTGTTGCTAAATGTAATGTATTTATATAATACCGTAACGTTGGCTCCCTTTTATTTACTTTTATATAATAGTGTATTTGTTCACAAAGGATATTCATTATTTATTTTTTAATATACAATAGAAAACATCACTCACGGCCAAGCTGTGGGTGTCACAGTCTTCACTGAGGCTGCTTTTGGTACTGGAGGTACCGATTCCCAAATCACTCAAGTCGTGGCCATCGTCTTCTGTGTACAAGGCCAGTGGATTTCGCCTTCTACGTCCAGCTCTGTAACAAAATATTATAATATTAACTAACTTTAAATATTTTTTTGATTTCTAAGTATTTATAACACTATGAAATTAAATCTGATCTAGCTATAGTGCATAATGTAATTTCAGTAGTCCTTAAAAGGTATAATTGGTATCGATAAAAGCGAATAACGTCCACATCTCGTACAAACAACGGTTTCACACATAAAATTGACAAGAATTTACAATGATTATTCTGTTCGTGTTCAGTTTTTACTGTATTGTTAAAGCCCATAGTCGGTGTTCGAACAAAGAAAGGTACGTAACGATTTCCTAGTCTATCAGACCGAGATTTCCTTTAGGGGCTCGGCCGGTCCAGACCATTGCATTATTGATAGATTGCTAACGGTGATTGTTACTAAATTTAATTTCATTTTATGGATAACATTTCTCGTTTAAGAGTATTTTTATTCGCTTTGGCGTTATTTATAAGATTTCTACGAAATATAACAGTATATGTGCAAAGGGATAGGTTTTTGTTAGTTGATCCATTGCTGATATATTTGTAACATGGACAAGGAATCCATGCGAAACTGGCTAGTTCTTTCGTACGTAAGAAACAATACATGCTATATGGCAGTACTCGACATCACAATATCAAAATCATGTTACTTGCATTACACAAGTATGTCTTACGTCACACCAAAATTAACATGCATTTTGATATTTTGTCTGCGTGTTTAATTATTTTAGAAAAAAAAAATAGTGAATAGTCTTTTTGGTATTTCCTTAGAAAAATGTATAAAACTAGATGTTTAATACGCAAGGTCATACATTACTCACTTCTATGTTTGTCTTTTAGTCAGCGACACAAATATAGGTACAGAAGTAGATAATAGCTAGCTTTTGCAATCGATGCGGAATTTTAAATATCGGATGTTTGAGCAACGTCGATAAAGTGAGCGGTATTTAACTGGCTGACGCATGTTGGTGGGTTTTGAATATTTAATTGGATATCAAGTAACGAAAAAAATCAATACATTTTTAAAACGTGTAACAAAAACGCTTAATTCTTATAAAAGTTATGAAGTATTAATTTATCATACTGAAACTTAAGGCTGGCCGTAGCGCAGTGAGACAGCGTTTGACTGTAAGCGCGACCGCATGTGGGTTCGATTCCCACCCAAGGAAATTATATAATTTAGAATTAATTATAAATTATATAATTCTCTGATTAGGAACTATATTATATTTATATCATTTTCATTTTCTCACTCTCGTAAGACAAAGGACGGCGTTAAGATCCGCGATTCAACATGGAATGTTTCAAATTTGTGCTAATAAGGTAAAATGGAGAAGGCATATCGAAATCTAATTTAATATAATTTTTCATATACACTTTTGATTAGTGTATAGTGGCAAGTGACGCAGAACGAGGCCAATAATTAATAGAATGGGAATCAAACCCACAAACATCCCATAAGACCGCCTAGCAACTACGGCACGATGACTTAGAATTAATAAAAATCTACGTACTAATATATTTTGAACGTTACGTGTGTAGTGATAAGACTTTCCTTTACAAAAAGTGGATGCGGAATGCAAACATTAGAATATAATGTTTTTAAATTTACACTTTCAAACATAGTTTCTCATATTTTTAACAGTCCATTAATTTACTAAAGCAAAGTGTACACTAGTGTGCTTGAAATGTGTTTTCTTTATTTTTAATTTGCTATAATATTCCAGTTTGTGGAATATTATTGAAATACTATATACATTTAAGTATATTATGATTATTGTTTTGGATCGACCTTTCTTCTTATGATGACATCAGTTTTTAATGTCACATGTACTCTATTCCCCACTTTGTGCTTTAAACTTGACGTGTCCTAATTAATTTTAACCCTAACTGTGTTCCGACTCCTAAGTGATTCCTACCACTTACCTAGTATGTAGAATATATATATATATATATATATATATATATATATATATATATATTAGAAACACATATATTGCCTCTTAAACAGCAAGAATACAACTACCTTGATAATCAAACAATATTTTATATAATATTAACCTTAAAGCAGGGTAGGCAGAGAAAAGTATTCCACCATAATTTGAAGAAATACGTAGTTTATTAACGGAACTCAACGCGGTTCGAACTAAAAAAACTATATTAATAGCTAACTTTCTGTAATTATTCCACTACTGCGCCCGTAGCTTTACATATTTATATAAGCGGATAAAAAAACCAGCGGAACAGGTATTTTCAAGGCGAATGTCAATCTAATGTATACTTTCCGGTGATAAATCTCGTAACGTTTCGAATTACATCAATTAAATATTACAATTATTTGTCATTTAAAACAATTTTCATACAATTTACTTAATAATATAAGCTCCCATTTAGAAATTATAATCATATTCATTGCATACGTTCCGCCTCCAATAGGATTTGTTACTTAAATGTATGTTACGATGATTTAAAAAAAAATGAAAATGATAATAGGTATTTACTATTTTTAAACTGTTATTCCACACTTAGGATTAATTATTATCTGGTAGTAAAACGCATGGATTAGCGGTCAGAGCGTTTGGACGGTATCCAAGAGGTGCGGGTTCGAATCTCGCTGCGTTCAAATTTTTATACGTTTTTAAAAAAAGATAATAGGTAATTTAAATTAAAAAAAATCGTTTCCCTGATTGGAAATTCAATAAAAAATGCGTTTAACGAAGTCAAAATGGGACATGCGTATAAAGCCAAGACGAAGAAGAACTTAGCAAATGGATTACAAGTATCTTCACAAGATGTAACTAAAAAGAACCTATATATATATATATATATATATATATATATATATATATATATATATATATATATATATATAAAGCAAACATTCTCACGAGGTGCAAAAGTCACTTAGGACAAGTGAACGCACGTCATACGTCGTGACACGCGTGGCGGGTCAACACATGTTCAACACGTAACAATAAATCTCGCTATCCATTGGAGCATCGGGCTAATTGTGTGCTATCTTGCGATATGAAAGTTATCATTGGTTTGAAATAATGTATTTAAAAAAAACTATATAAAAAAATTCGAAGACGATTTTCAGGAGGCGCGGGTTCGAATCCCGCTATATTTAAATTTTAAAAGTTTTTTTTTCATATTACAAAAAAAGAATAATTTATAATAAAATTAATTGTTGCCCTATTTCTTTTACGTGGAGTTTATCACAGTCATCAGAAATCAGTCATATTAACCATATTGCGAGCATATTTACCCATTCTCAGAGTAATCTCGGGAAATATTTCCCTAAGCTCCTTCAAGTTACATTTTGAATTTATCCAGGCAATAGTTTTGGCTGTACGTTACCTTTTATGTTATATAGAGAATATTCATTTAATTAAAATATATTAATTTAAATATCAACTACATTTTTCATGTCAAGTAATCGGTTTCAATATAAAAAAAAAATTATATTTAACGCATTTTTAGTGTATATGTGCGTATTTTAGCACTATTATGCTTATTTATTTAGCATATTATTATTATTATATATTATAGTTGGAATTATTTATTATTATATACTTGTTATTATTAGAATTATTTAGCATATTTGCTTTGAATATATGGTAAGTAAAGAAACTACTTTGCCTTTTCATTATGCAAATAACACAATCGACATAATAAAAAGCAATCATATTTTTGATATAATTTTATCATTTATTATCATTTATTTTAGAGCAAAATGAAAGCGATTAGAATAATTTAAAAAATAATTATACAATTTCGCAAATTGCAATTTTTGATATACGGTTTTTTATTAATTTATATATAAAAAAAATTTGAATTACACAAGTTTCTCACGATCTGAGGCATCGGGCCATAAAACTAACAAGTGAGCATATGACACCGGTGTAAGGTCGAACGTTGCGCTTAGAACGCACGTCACGTACGTGTAAACTCTAAACATCACGCGTGTAACGCAATGTGTTCAAATCAAATATAGGTATTTATTAGTTAGATTTACGTCACTTATATTTGGACATCTTTATAGGGCAAAAAAATGTTGTTATTTTTAACATTTTGGTAAATTAAATCATAATAATTAAAAAAATCAAGCTTAAAAATAACTAAGGCAGGAATAAATAAAAACCAAATATATGAAATTTTGTGTTTCTTTACGTTCTATATAAGTAGGTAATAGGTAGGTATAATCCTAACAATAAACAAACCTATACAGTATGTATTTTCGAATACCAAAATATACTCGATTAATCCGTTTAAAATAATTTCATTTAAAATGTGTGTAAATCTAAAACTGTATACATCAATAAACGCTAAGCATCAACTGATGCATCAGCGTTAAAGAAAAGTGAAAATTTAAAAACACGCATATATTCATTCATACATACATACATACATACATCTCCGTCAGTGTCGCTGATCGCGACTTTCGCCGTCATACTTTTGGACATTTGAATAGAAAGCTCCGGTATAATATACACGCCACTTAATGCGAACGCGATAATTCGTCGTTCGTCGTATTTAATAAGGCGGGACCGATTTATATGACATTTGGATTTATGGCGTTTCGGATTTATGATTTTAAAGTAGGATATTATGGTGGATAGAATCAATGCCTATACTAAGTTGGAGAATTTCTAAACATGTTTTTTTATTATTATTATTATTTTAATAAATATCTACTTACAAATTACTGATAACTTAAATTAAATATCTACCACTTAGCTAAATAACAAGATGAATATGTTATAACAAGTGTATAAGTATTTATATAAATTTAAGCAAAGAACATAAGGTTCAATTAGCTTAAGCGCTTGGCCGGTTTCTGATAGGTACGACTTCAAATCCCGCTACGTTATTTTTTTTAATAAAATAAGATTCAAACTTCTACGTTTAAGAAATGAACCTACAACCACCGAGCTATCAATTCGTTTATTAATCATATACAGAATGTCATAACTTAAGATTCAATAAACATATTTGAGTAAATAATACAACAAATATAATAAACAATATTGCAATCGCAATATACACTGTAGATCAATATACCATTTACTAGGAACCACATAACACACGTAGTAATAACACGCTAGTATCTGCTGCTGTATGTTACGGTAAGTGTCCATTAAATAATAAGATTTTAATATATGCAATAGTGCATTATAACAACGCAAACGATACAATACTTGTAAAATTAAAGCAAAGTATCAAATTAAAATTAAATTAACATGAATAGATTCAAACCAATACAAATTACCTATTAATTAAATGCCAGTTAAACTTTAATTAACGTCTCTGAGGATACAAATAGCACTATATATTCAAAAACAAAGTTCAGTCACTTGCATTTTTTTGTACATATGTAAATAGATAATACATTGTAGACAGAAAGTACCTAGTGTCAATCCACTCCGCTTTCCACCGAATTCAAGACATTGCGTGTTGCGTGGCGGAACTCAACGCCGTACTTTGTCTTACTAATAATTTAAATATAACTCCCTCGAGTGGAAATCGAAGACACAACCAATCGCTTTTACAGTCCAACGCTATCCAACTGCATCGCGAACGGCCTCTACATTTTGCACCATTAAATATTCTATACAAAACTTTTCACAAAATATTACATAACATAACGCTATGATCTGACAAAGACCACGCGGGTCGTGGATTCATACACCAAAGTGTGACTCAAATTATAGAAAAAAGCCTAAATTTAATATTTAAACATTACATCCATTAGGTAGCTCAAAATAAATACTAGGAAGAAAGCAAAATTTACTATACATTAAAAACTTCGATATTATTTTGATTGAGATTATTAAGTCAAATCCATTCATATAAGTGAAACGTTACAAAGTTAAAGAAAACGCCCCTACAAAAAAAGTATACATATAATCCCACACTAAATCAAAGCATTACACCGCTGACCAAGCGCAAATTACAAAGTATCCTGGGAACCTGTCGGACGCGCAGCCAATTCCTGGAGTCGAACCCGCATCACGCGTCGTGTATCACGAATCAATTTGTTCTCAGAGCAAATTAGTGTAGCGAATAAGGTTAATCTATAGTATGTACATATGTTTGTTTTGTATATTCTTGTACAGTTTTTAGTATATTTAGTGTAATGAATGGAAAAAATCTAATTAGCTTCACGCTTTTTATCCCGCATAGCAGGGTAGACAGAAAGTACCTAGTGTCAAGACACTCCGTACTTCGCTTCCAGCTGAAATTGAGATATTGTATGTTGAGTTGCGGAACTCAATACCGCAGTTTGGTTTACCAAAGCGAGAAAGTAAAAATGATTTAAATCTAATCATTCTCCGGAATGGGAATCGAACCCACAACCAAACGCTGCTCGCTTGTAAATATATCTTGAAATGTTTAAAAATTAGCATAGAAGATAAACGTTAATTAACAGTACGGTTGCCTACACCTCTTGTACAATTTAATTATTTAATATATTATCGTTTCTGGATGCACAATGAAGAATATTATTGTTACTATTATTATAGAATAAACAAAATAAAATTAATACAATATCATATTTATTTAATATTTTTTAAAAAGAATAATAACACATTCAAGCAACGGAAACGTAATGCCATCGTTTCCAAATACACAGGCAAATTAAAAAAAACACATTTTACAAATGGGACAAATATAACTTTAACATTTTCTAACATTGGTGCATACATAGTTACAGATGCAGCAAATGTAAACGTGTTATAAATCCATTCAATCAATAAAAGAAATCAAATGCAGGTCACATTTGTTGTCATTTACAATATTATTTATTGTAAAGAATCAGATTCCTAAGTCAAGTTTCTTTGGCAGAGTATTGTAAAAAATATTATATTTCAAGTAAAAAATAAGGCAGCGAAAAGTTAACAGTGTCATTGTTAGAATGAGTTCACGAACGTTGTTATGATTTAAAACATTGAGATATATATATATATATATATATATATATATATATATATATATATATATATATATATATATATATATATATATATATATATATATATATATATATAATGATGACATAGAAAATGTATTATTTTTTTGTATTAATTTTATACCGCTCAGGGTAAAAAGGAAGTACCTAGTGTCACAAGCCGTACTCTGCTTTCCGCCGAATGGAACTCAATACTGCGCTTTGTCTTAGCAGAGCGAATGAAGGAAATGAAAATAATTTTTATATAATCATTCCCCCGAGTTCGAATTGAACTCACAACCGATCGCGTTCACGGTCCGACGCAGTCCCATCGCGCCATGACCGGCATCGACCATATTTAAAACAATGTATGTACAACTTAATAAACTACAGCGTTAAGCTCCATTATATAATAGATAATAACCCGATATAAATAAAATAAAGTGCCCATTTATAAACTTAACTATATAAAAGAAACAATAACTTCACATAACAAATACTAAATAAAATAACTATTTTTCAAATAATCCTTAAGAAATCATAAAAAAAAATCACAAGCATATTATAATTAACAGAGCATAAACCACTCCAATTAATATTTATTTGAATGAATATTCACATTTCGCAATACGATAATAGCTAGCGTTTTGTATAATACTATTGTGGTACAAGTTAATTTCTATACTGTGTGTAGTACAAACCGTGTCGTTCACGTAAAACGCGTTAATTCGTGAATTGTTGCACGACTTCGGCCAAGTATGTATTCCTTTTAAAAAAATTGGCGTGATTTACGTATGACTGTAATTAAAAAGAGTTCTTTCTTTAAACATTATTTGGCTAATTTCACTATTTTTTTAATCCTTCGTAAAGTTAAGATATGTTTTATATTAAAGCGCTTTTTATCCCGCATATCAGGGTAGACAGAAAGTATCTAGTGTCAAGACACTCCGTACTTGGCTTTCCACCTAATTCGAGACATTGCGTATTGAATAGTGAAAATCAACGCATTTTGTCTTAACATTGCGAGGAAGTGAAAATAATTTAAATATAATCACTCCCCCCGAGTGGGAATCGAACCCACAACCGATCGCGTTTAGTAAAGAACTTGGGTTATATTCTTAACTAAGGGGGTTGCTTCTAAATTACTTAAGGAAATGAATTTATATAAAAAATTATAAAAAAAATAAACATGCTTCTAAATTATAACCCCAGAGTATATACAGTAAGTAATAACACGAGCATTGTACTACAGACATCAAGTAATGTCACAATTTGTCGGTGAGAATTTTTACCTCATACCATTGTTACTTTGTTCCAATGCTTGAGAACGCTATTAACACAAAGATTTGGCAATTTCAAGTAAAAATGAGTACTTTGCTGACAATAAATTTCCATGTTTATGAAATGTGATACAAGATCGTATATGTAAATTTAAATTAAAATTTAAACGTAAATATGTTTTTCTATGAAGAATGAAATACGAAATCAAGGTATTAATAGATATTTCTCCAACTATTCCCTATGTTGTTATCATAAATATGTACTAAATTTTTTTTGAGTTTTTTTGGTACACCACGGACTTATGACGTCCGTGAAATTTTTTTCCTGTTTTATCTTTAATTATAGTGTTTTCTTACGATAACGGGTGGAGAGCACCCGACACAATGCAAGGAAATCGGAAAATAGTAAAGGAGTCCCGCCAAAAATCCAACGCTGCGCCTACTGAGCTAAATATTTTTATTATTAACTAAACATTTTTTAACAAAATAATTTTTATATATTTCCCGTAACTTCTTAAAGAGAAAACAATTATTGTAGCGGAAATTAACACCGCACGTACCGAACTAAATATTTTAATAACAAAAATTATTTATAAGAATTCAACTCAATCAGTTTCAAAATTTACTCCAATAAATTTAATACCTGCATATATCAATAGTATATACTTACCCTTTGAAAACGCAAGATCCAAATCGAATGGTAAAATCAATTCCGTTAGTGACGGAAACAATGTTTTTGCAAGGCAACAATACTCGTGATTTATGAACCGACTGCGCCAGATTTCGTTTTGTGATAATGTCATTTATCGTTGCTCGGTCCTTATGTTGTTGTCGTTAAAGTTCAAAATGTGCTTTTAAATTATATTTTAGTAGATAGAACAAAAACATGACAAGGACAGTGTTGTATAAAAAGTTTATAATATAGACTAAGTAAATGGATAGAGTCGATTATTATTATTACTAGACAGAAAGTACCTAGTGTCAAGACACACACTTCGCTTTCCACTGAATTCGGAACATTGCGTGTTGAGCGGTGGAACACAACGCCGCACTCCTTCTTTACCAGAGCGAGGAAGTGAAAATAATTTAAATATAATCACTCTCTAGAGTGAGAATCAAACCCATAACCGATCGCGTTTACAGTCAGAGGCTGTCCTACTGCGCCACGACCAGCTTCGCAATTATTTGAATGGTAACAATATTAATAAAATAGACACGTCTTGTAAGATTTCAATAGAATAAAATATGCAAAGAGAAGCTAGTGACAAGACACTATATTTATATACCACCATTTATATACCACCTTGTGTACCCCACACAACACTACACTTTACCCGACTAGAAAGACTGTGAAATTTAAATATTCAACGAGTGGGAATCGAATTCACAACTATTATTATTACAGGTTCACACCATTACACCACTATAGCTTTTCCTAAACTTGACTTAAGAAATGGTCATATGAATAATGAGCAGTTTAAGAAAACATATAGAAAAGGTCAGACTATAAGTCATATTCTACACATAAAATATTAAATAGTAACAAATTAATATTAAAGAATTTATTTATTTATTATAATAAATAGTAAAGAATTTAAACCTCCGACTAGAGATATCATACAAAATCGCCAACCACTGTACCAATTCCGCATATTAAACGGTCACTTTAACTAAGTTTTGATTCAAATGAACACTGGGCATTGCTTTCCTAATTCAGTTTTATCTGACAGTTAGCTTTCTAACCACACCCATATAGATAGAACACCATACAGGAAGCGATGGGAAGATTCCCGACTTTTTACTTGGAATCCACTTTCCCAAAGTGGCCGTCGCAGTTTACGCGTATATGTACATGTATAGAGATTATTTGTAATTTTATTCATATGAGATCATATTGTGGCGCAGTGGGACAGCCTTTGCCTGCAAAGGGAGTTTGATAATGGGTTCTTTTCTCACTCGGGGGTATGATTATAATTAGGTTATTTTCATTTCCTTACTCTCGCAGGACAAAGCGCGGCGTTAAGTTCCACGATTCAATACGCAATGTCTCAAATTCAAGCTAAAAAGGTTTATACGGACAAAAAATGCAGAAAACATTCATTTATTATAATGTTTCACATACACATTTATTATCATTTCCTCACTCTGGTAAGTAAAGTGCGTCTCGATTTTGAGCAGAGCGTAGAGGTTGTAGTGTCTAAGCACTAAATCTTCCACGTAAGGGAAAAAAATAGGAATCTTTTTTCCCGCAGTAAGTTTACGTAATCAATGGCAACGTAGTACAGGTGATACATACATAACGGTTGTTATGATTTCAAATCTCACTCGAGAAAATATACGTAGATAGTTAAATTCATAATATAGATACTTCTTATTATTAAAAATTTAATTTTTTGTGAGCTTTTGAACACATAAATCGGCGTTTTTCTACTCTTAAATTATTATAAGACTCTTTTTATTTAACCCTAATAAAGATAACAGAATCAGATCTAGTTCAAGAATTTAATAAAAACTTGAAGGCCAGTGAGATAACTCAGAATAATAATTTACTTGGACACTGTATTCGAGTTTTTGAATCACACTATATATACACAAACAACAATTAACAATGCCACATAAAATGTGTTTAAATGTATAAGAAAGCCCTGCGGTAATTCTTCTCTGTCTGTTAGTGACAACTTACCATAATTTGGGATACATCCAAATATATGTATGTATATATGTATATTTAAATAAATGAATGTTGGTAAATAAATAAAAGTGAAATACTGGTTTGTTTCAAGTCGGTACTTAAGACCAGTAAGACTAAATTGTTTGAAATGTGACAAATGGGACAAATTAATTTTGGGTTTAAAAGAAAATGGTAGGGAAAGTAAGTGCTTAATGAAACTGTGATTTAATTTACTTATTTCCATAGATATATATATATATATATATATATATATATATATATATATATATAAATTATTTTACTTCCCTTTGTCACTACCAAAAAAGCTTGCAAAAGGCTATATTTTTATTTAGATTCAAAAATCCCTACATATTTCCCGCAAAAATTAAGATTGTAATTCCAAAAAGCTATAAATGCATATTATATTAATTGAATACAAGTTAATATGATATTTTTTTTTATTTTCGTCATCTAGCCGTGGTTGCATAAGTAATGTAAGCAGGTCGCGCCGTGACAGACAGGTTGACACGTGACACTCGCCCGTTATTAAGTAGTATCTAGACCTAGTGCGGGCACTAGGTCGTACATTGTAACATATTTTAGTTATATCTTAATAACTTTCTTAAGGAAATAATTTTATTTTGTTTGATAACGTATATTATGTTATATATTTTTTTAGCTTTGCGCTTTTATCCCGCATAGCAGGGTAGACAGAAAGTACCTAATGTCAAGACACTCCGTACTTCACTTTCCACCGAATTTGAGACAATGCGTGTTGACTGCCGGAGCTCAACCCCGCATTTTCTCTTTCCAGAGAGCGAGGAAGGGAAAATAAATTTAATATAGTAACTCCCCCGAGTTAGAATTGAATCCACTACCGATCGCGTTTATAGTCAGACGCTGTCACACTGCGCTACGACCGGCCTCATTCTTTATTTATTCCTTTAAAATATCTATCAATTGTATATATAAATGTACGACTGTATTTAAAATAACTAGCGACACGCTCATGGCTTCGCCTGTGAGAACTACAGTATTATATTTCTATATATAAATATTTCGTTTTGTTTAAATTACTTGAATCACTCAGGGCAATTGTAGAACGGTACTGTGCCGAAATTATGACTTTAATGATAGTGTAAATCGGCCTTAATAAACTCAAAATGGCATTAGTAGTCACAAAATTTTAAATATTTTAACCAACCCTGCCTTTCTCACGTTTTATATAAGCAAAGTAATACCTTTATATAGAGAAGAATACTATATATTTACATTATAAAACATGTTTCGATATATAATATGAGGTAACTACACCTACGCAATAATAAAAATAAAACATAAAAGACCCACGCGGTATCGTGTACTTCTGCTTATACCATTTCGACAATAATCTTTACCTCTATGACGCATTTCTTTTTCATATAAACATATTAATAAGATATAATCTTCATAAAATATATAAAGGTACTGTATAAGTAAGTATTTCTTATTATTAACACACTAAAGTAAACTCAACACGCAATGTCTCGATTTCCGTGGAAAGCAAAGTACGGAGTGTCTTGACACTAGGTACTTTCTGTCTACCCTGCAATGTGGGATAAAAGCATGAAGCTAAAAAAATAAATAAATAAAACACAACACAAACGTGTGTTATAAGACCTAGAGAACTTAGTGTCTGTGTGTGCGCCTTAAAAGTCTAGGATTAATAATTAAATAGTTCCCAACCTATTTTTTTTATCTTCACGCTATTCCGCATAGCAGGGTACACAGAAAGTACCTAGTGTCAAGACACTACATATTGAGTGGCGGAACTATAAGCCGCGCTATGTCGTACCAGAGCGAGGAAATGAAAATAATTTAAATGTAATTCCTCCGAGTGGGAATCGAACTCACAACCGACCGCGTTTACATGCAGACGCTGTTCCACAGCACAACGGCCGGCCTCACTGAAGATGTATATTAACTATACTAAGGAATTAACTATTATAATTTTTTTTAGCTTCACGCTTTTATCCCGCATTGCAGGGTAGACAAAAAGTACCTAGTGTCAAGACACTCCGTACTTCGCTTTCCACCGAATTTGAGACATTGCGTATTGAGTGGTGGAACTCAACGCCGCTCTTTGGCTTTACCAAAGCGAGGAAGTGAAAATAATTTAAATATAATCACTCCCCCGAGTGGGGATCGAATCCACAACCGATCGCGTTTACAGTCAGACGCTGTCACACTGCGGCACGGCCGGCTATTATAAATAATAAAGATATTATAAACAACATACAAATAATTAGCATTATTATTAGGCATAGGCACGACATATGTTATCACTATGTTTAGACAAAATAATGTTTGGTGCCAAATCACTCAGATTTTTGTGAATTCTCTTTCTCGATTGAATATCAAAATTGTAAATCTCTACGGCTAAATTACACTTTTTCTTATTTTTTTATATGACGGGCAAGGGAAACGGGTCACGTGATCACCGCCGCCCACGACATATATCGGCTGTATAAGCTATATTTATGTTAAGTTTTATCAAAAATAGTTCAGTAGTTTTTACTTGAAACAGGAACAATCATCTATCCTCACAAGTTTTCGTATTTATAATTTTAGTAGTATTTCAAATTAAATTAGAAAAAATATACATACACATTTCAGTAAACGTTGCAAATATTTAGAAATTACGAGAAGCACTAGTAATGCAAAATTAAATTAAAAACTTACAACGTGGCTAATATTCCAAAGGCGCTTTCTAAGCAAAATGTAATGAAGTAGTCAATTGAGTTGGAGTAATCGAATTATTACACGATATAAGAAGTTGAGAGCGACTTTTCAAAACGTGTAAGTGATCAAGAAATAATGAGAAAAATTAAAATTTACTTGAATTCAAAACCACCTCAATTTTCAAACATAAAACATTAAAACAAACATATCAATTTAGTTATATTTCTGAAGAATGCTTCTCCACATCAGCAGCAGAGCAGACAGAAAATACCTAGTGTCAAGACACTCCGTACTTCGCTTTCCACCGAATTCGAGACAATGCGTGTTGATTGGTGGTAGTCAAAGCTGAATTTTGCGTTACCAGAGCAAGAGTGAAAATAATTTAAATATCCCCCAAGTGTGACCGAATCCACAATTGATCGCGTTTACAGTCAGTCACTGTCTCACTACGCCACGCCTGCCCATTCACAATTTGCTTATATCATATTTCGGGTTCTTTTTGCGTTTCTTTACGTCTTAAAATGTGAATATAGAAAACAATTGCAGTAATATTAAGAAAAAGAAAGAAATACAGTCTTCCTTATGCATTTTCCAGTTAAAACGCCCGGAAGTACCCTCACTATATCCAACGTGAAAATAAAAATACCGGCACATATAAAATGTGTGTGTGTGTGTTTTATATATATATATATATATATATATATATATATATATATATAAATACGAGTACATACATAGATAGCTACTTAATTGTTTATCAAAGTTTTCTCTTCCAATGTTTATATAAATACAAGAAACTTATTTCATCGAGTGGGAATTACAAAATAAACCGAGTTGTCGGTACGCGACTAATAACTATAATCACGATAGGTTGATAACTCACTCGCGTATCGAGAAAATTCTTGTGCGTGATAGAAGAAATTAAACCTACGTGTATAATTATACATAAATAAATATTTTTGTATAACAATTTTATCATGCTATTATCAACTTTAGCTATTTTAATTTATTACACAATTTAAAAAAAAATTGCAATGAAAAGGTTGCCAAATATAATAGAGAAATGTAGAGTGAATTTAAATCGTTTGAGCCGTTTCCGAGATTATCATGAACATACACACAGAGAAATGGACAAACAGATAAAAAAAATTAAAATTTATCGTTTTGGGTTTAAAATTATTTTTATAATATATACAGATATACATAATTAAACACTGTACGTATGTGTGTATGTTAACAAACAGTTCCCTGCGCTTATCTTGTGGGAACATAATTTATATAAAAAAGGAAGCGTACGCTAACGATGTTTGAGAGTATTTGCATTATGATTGATTTGTCGGAAGCTAGCAGCACTCTCATGTTAATATTGTATGTAGGAACATGCAATCATTATTGTGTTTACTAAAATATTACTAAAATTTCAAAGCAAGTGAGGCCGGTTGTAGCGCAGTGGGACATCGTTTGACTGTAAACGCGATCGGTTGTGGGTTATTTTCACTTCCTCGCTCTGGTAAAAGACAAAGTGTAGTTCCACCACGCAATGTCTCGAATTCGGCGGAAAGCGAAATGCGGAGTATCTTGACACTAGGTCCCAGTATGCTATGCAGGATAAAAGCGTGAAGCTAAAAATAAAGTATATGAAATTCCTGTTATCGTTGAATATCGCATGTCATTTTTTTAGCTTCACGCTTTTTCCCTTGCTGGGTTGTCAGAGAGAACGGAGTGCCAAACACTACGGTTTCTGCATACTTCTTTCGCCTCACGCTTTTACGTGACCTTCCTCCAGTATCATTAAACTAATGTGTTTTCGAAGTCTAACCTACGCCCTGCCCCGATCTCTCGTACCATTCACCTTTGCGTCATTTATTTATTTATTTATTTACGAAACACGTATAGGGCAATTTGTTACTAGAGTTTGTATTACAATAATAAACAAGTGCTTATATGTGAGGCAGAAAAGGCAGTCTTATCACTTATCACGAAGAATTTATATAGACTTGTACATTATCATCGACTTGATCATGTTTTATATCTAGTTCTTTATTTCATAATTCTAAAATAAATACATCCTAAGTTACTCCTTGTTACATCAGCTTCAACATTGTTTTGGCTTATGTACCGCGTATACACAGACATATTTAATAAAAGAACACATATTTTGATATTATATACAGACAGATAAGATAGAATAAAAAAAAACACTTTAAAATGAATCAAATATAATAAATAACAGATTGCTCTTATACCAGCTGTCATAAGTTTCGCCAATCATGTAGAACACTGCAATTTATTTGTGTGTCATGTTACGAAGTGACAAATAATGCACTAATAAACAAAAATAATAAAAAAAATTAACTACATCTTGCTATGTTTAATATAAATTCGATAAATCCGTTACGTATTGATTTTTTTTTCAAATCATCCAATTCTAAAACGGATTAACAAACAAACAGAAGTTATTTTCTCATGTAAATTACTTTTATACTTACTTATATTTTGTATTAGATAAAAGATTAACAGAGAAAACGGAGAGCTTTATAAAAATTTATCAGTTATCTATTTCTCTCCGGGTTCTTGTTGCCGAGTCTATGTTTTATGTATTTTGGAATACCAAAATATAAACGAAGGATGAATTTTTAAAACAAAATATAATAACTACTAACTTTATTTGTTATTAGCATTTTTTGAAAACGCGAAAATTGTAACACTACTGTGGTCCGTGGTCACGAGTAGACTGACCATTGACCAAACTATACAAAACGAATCCTTCTAAAGTTAGATTAAAAAGTGTAAATGCTCAAAATTAAATTACAAAAAAAAATTGATTCAAACTCCCTACCAATGACATAAGGACGCAACCCCTCAACTGTGTGGTATAAATATTTACATAAATATTCAAAGAAACAGACGTATAACACATACTCTACACATTGGTCACATTACAGTCTAGATATGTGTATATATTAGCAGACCGCATTCCACCTGTAATTACGAAATAATTTAACGATTCGCATATTTGATTTAAAATCAATGTGTTGAATTTTAATAGTTTCTTTTAAGGTATCATAGTTTTAGAAAATTGGGCAAGGACCTATTTTCTGTTTAGCTTCACGGTTTTTGCCCGCGTAGCAGGGTTAACAGAAATTACGTAGTGTCAAGGCACTTCTTATTCCACTTTCCGCCAAATTCGAGATATTACGTGATAAATGGCGGCACTCAACACCGCTATCTATCAGAACAAATGGAAAATTATTTAATAAATATCATTCCTGCGAGTGGAAATCGAACTCACAACCGATTGCGTTTTAAATTTTGATCAGCTCCTGCACAAATCATTTAAAAAAATAGTCAGTTTCGTAAATTTTAGTAACTAAAATAGTAAATCTAACGAAAAAATAAACAACTTACGTGAAAATCGATATTTTTTTTTAATAAATAATTAAATAATATCTGTAAGTCTAAAACTCCAGACAAGTGTGTAGTGTTATATATATTTTTATTAAATAATAAATTTATAGAAATTATAAATCGTGGTATAACAATTGTATCATAATATAAGTATAGTAATGGAGAACGGAGTGTGTCGACACAATGTTATTTTTGCCTGTTATGATGGTAAAGCGTGTATACTATATAGAACCGACCGAGAAAAATTAAAATTCCATTTTCTTCTATGCCTATAGGAATGTCAGAAAATCAATTCTGTTTATCTTGACGCTCTATCTCAAAATTCAGGGTAGGTAAAGAGAATCTAGTGTCTAAGCACTCTCGTACTCTAGCCTCAATTCAAGAAATGGCGTGTTGAATGGCGGAACACAACGCTGTGTATCATCCCTTAGTATTCTACACCGTAAGAAACCTACCCGGCATATTTCAGTATTTCTCTAAAGAAACAAACAAATCGCTTCTTGCTTTATCCTTGTATTACAAATCTATCGACTAATATGGCCAGGTATCATATGATCTATGAAAGGTACATAACTCCACGCAATAAGGCCAGTTGAAAAATATTTCATGCTCCCACTAAAGGACATGCGAGAGGAATCTCTTTTTGTGACAATTGTTTTACAATTATATTAAGACCTATATAGGGAGTAGACTACATATTAATTACGTAATATATTTTAAATGACACTTTTAAACGGATTAATCGCGTATATTTTGGGTATTCAAAAATACATTTTTAGGCTCTATATACATAGACAGACAGGTTGTATGTCTACCTGTGACCACGGACTACTGTAACGTCAGGTATCGTTATATACAAAATGTGTTTTCGAACATCAAAATATGCGCGACTAATCCATTTAAAATAGTTTCATTTAAAATGTGCAAAAATCGCGAAAATTAAAGATCTTGTTACGTTATATATATTTCCTTTTTCTATTAAATCAGTAAAAAGGAATACCTACGTTCAGTTTACTCTAAGTTCTTATTTAGATGCTAGTTCATTTTTTTGTTCCATCTCAAAATGTCCAGAAAAAAAATAATAAGGAGTTACTAATATGACCAAGTTCTTATAACTACTCCATACAATGTAAGAAGTGTGTAAAATTGTAAAAAAAACTTCATATATTTCAAATAATAACAATTTTATCAATAATTCTCATAATATATATACTGATAAAACTAACTGTAATTATAAAACGTATCTATTTAAATCTAGTTATACACAGCTGCCTGTTTGTATATTATAAGGCGGATCAGTTAAACAAAACGGGGAAAGTATAGCAATTATCACCCCCAAATGACAGGGAGAAAGCCATAGGAAACGATATCAGCGAGCGGCCATTTGAGACGTGTTCTGATAATCACGCTGTGGGCGTTATATGAAAAGGGTGTAATTTGTTTTTAACAATTTCTCTAGTTTACTTTGATTTGATAATTATGTATTACTTTATTAGGCTTATCTAATATTTATATCAATGTATGTATGTCGAGTTGTATGTACAGAAATCCAGTCTTATATTTATATACCTTATTCAACCCAAAGTTCTTATATGCCAATTTTTTACTTTTACACGTAATAGTTTTAATGTATGTTTTAAATATAAGAAAATAATATGGCGGAAAGCTTTTTTTTTCTAAATATTAAAGTCTTGTTAAACAAAGTGCGGCGTTGAGTTTTGCAAAGGAAACAATGAATAATATTAAAAAAAAAATAATTCTTAATTTCTGTAATAAATGAGTTTTGTTCTTTTACATTGGCTATTTGTACAGTAATTCCTGCGTGTACTCGACGTCGACGTCGACACAAACGTGATCGATACAAAGTGCATTTAAAGCGCAAACGGACAGACGTAATTGTTAACATTTAGCCGCTTTCCAACAAATGATGTTTTTGTTAGGGTTGCAACATTACATTATACGTTAATGTAATACGCAAAAAATAAGAAAATCTAGTCAAAACTCAACAAAACGTGTTCACACTAGCTCACAGAGCTCTCTAAAGACCGCGTTATGACAAGACATATTGAGATCGAAAAAGTTAACAACGGACTTCCAGAGACGCTAGCTAGAGCTGGTAACCAAGGAAGAAACAATAAAGAAATCGCTTTAATAAGTTTATCTCCAACATTTTTCAAGGTTTTATAAATAATTATTTATAATTAGGTATATTACTAATTTATTGTTTACAATTTTCAATTTTTTCAGTGTCGCCATGACAACGTAGATAGTGGGATGACATTCATCTACACACAATAAGGGTTACCTCTTGTGTGCTTAATGAAAGCTTATAGAAAGTTAAAAACAACTGTTGTAATACATTTATTCGAACATAGTAAAGGATACAAAGTAAATAAATATAGATAACGTCTTATCATTGCCATTTAGTTGTTATAAAAACACTACACGAATTTAAAGAAATGCAATTCTTTGAATATTTTCGGGCTACATATTTCTGGTTTTGTTTTATATTCTAGAACTTGAAATTTGAGTATCTGTTGTGTCTGTGTACATTAATGTTTTTTTTAACCTGGTAACCCTAGCACCAGCCGATTTTAGCGAAAGCGGAGGATTCGGTTACGCGCAAACGTTGCATTTAGAAAGGTAGATCGATGCACTTCGATCATTGTTTGCCAATTGCGGAGTTAATTACAAACTAGTTTCAAGATTAATTATACTTATATATTCTAGATATTTTATATTGTGAAGGAAACAAAATAACAGTACAAATCAAATGACTCTTTTTTTCAATCAATCACGTTGACACTACATCTTTCACTTAAATCCAATTCAAAAATTTTACATTGTAAAGAAATATTTTGTCTTACATCGCCACAGAAATATTTTAATATAAATTTTCCTACCACAGGGATTCGACCCTGCACCTACCGCTTTTAGTCGTCTAAACAAACTAACATTATCCATGCTAGCAATACATATATTAAAATAGAAGCCTACAATGTTAATAGTACGTAGATATAAAGGCCATCGTGGCGCAGAGGAATAGCGCCTGTCTTTAAGCGTGATTGGACGAAAGATCGATCCACACTTCGAGAAATAAATGTGTTAATTATTTATATTTCCGCTCGTGTAAAACAAAGTGGGGCATTGAGTTTAATCACTCAATACGGTCTCGCTATCGGTCGGAAAATGGTGAAAGGGGTATCTTGACACTAGGTTGTCTCCGATTACCCTGTTTTGCAAAAAAAGCGTGAAGCTAAACAAATATATTTTTAGCTTTATTCCCTAATTCCGCATAGCAGGTCGGACAATGGGTACCTGGTGTCAAGACAATTCGTACACCACTTTTTGTCGAATTCGAGACGTTGAGTGTCGAAACTGAACGCCACGCTTTATCTTACCAGAGCGATGAAATGATAATGATTAAAATACATTTATTACCACCGAGTGGGAATCGAACCCACAACCGATCGCGTTTACAATCAGACGCTGTCACACTGCGCCACGGACCGGCCTCAGAAATATGTTTTGGTATAGTAAATAAACACTCATCTATACATATTAAAGTATCATTGACGAAATGACCTGTAATGATCTTAATATGATATGTGGTAATACCATCAAATCATTAATTATGTCCCAATACAACATGTTTACGATTACAACACTCGCTACAGGCCGGGTATTACAGATTTATTACGGTAACACATTACTGCCTTTCGCAGAAATATTTTGCTAGCCATATTATTTTCTAAGAAGTGTTAGTTTATTCAAAAAAGGTCTATGCATTTGCGTAAAATAACGAAGTGCGTAGTGTCTGGTCACTTCGCCTAAATTAATTAATGTACATTCGTTTGTAGTTTCAGATGTTTTTTCGCGTTACAGTGAAGTCAAAGAGAACTTAGTGACTTCATTCTCCATTTTCAACTTCAAATATTATAGCTGGGCTTTATCTATACACAGATTACTACTCAGATTAAGATAGGTAATTTTATACATACAGAGGTCGGTCGTGGCGCAGTGTGACAGCGTCTGACTGTAAACGCTTTCGGTTGTGGATTTGATTCCCAATCGGGGGATTAATTATATTTAAAATTATTTTTACTTCCTCGCTCTGATAAGATAAAGTGCTGTGTTTGTGTGTGTGCCACTGAACAGCGAAGCGAATTACGGAGTGTCTTGACACTAACTATGTGGGGTATAGCGTGAAGCTATTATATTTATTATTTTTTTATACATTTTACAAGATATACGAAGCTAACGATTCTTATGCGATTCCAACTAATTTAAAGAGATGAGAGATATACATTTATATAATATATAAAATATATACACTCCCAAGTGGCATTGTTACCCACAACTATTATAATTATTTCATTGGGAATTAAGACCTTTATTCTGCATAACAGAATAGCCAGAGACAATCCACTGTCAAGACATTCCGTTGACTCCTTTCCGCCAGAAATCAAGACATTGCGTGTCCATCAAAATATATTAAACTAAAAAAATTTAAAAAAAACCCTGCAAAGTGCTAAGAAAGTCACAGCACACGTCCCTAGAAGTTATTAAGATTGATAGCAAACACGAAATGACACTGACACGACTTACCTACTTGCCTGGTGACGTAATTCAACTGTTAGTATTGTAGACGCATTGTGCTCGAATGTTACGTGAGACAGTAATATTAGCTGCCTTTGAACAGATTACAGTATATTCGGGACTTTCGCTTGTGCGGATGGAATTACCGTGTATACGTTAGGAAATGCAAAATTACTATTGCTTTTATTCGTTATTATGTTCTTTATTTTGAGGCAGGTCGTGGCGCAGTATCTGACTGTTAACGCGATCGGAGGTAAATTCGATCCCCACACGGGGAAGTGATTATATTTAAATTATTTTCACTATCTCGCTTTGGTAAGACAACGTGCGGCGTTGAGTTCCACTACTCAACACGCAATATCTCGAATACGGTGGAAGGACAAGTACGGGGTGTTTCGCCACTAGGTACTTTCTGTCTACCCTGCTATGTGGGATAAAAAGCGTAAAGCTAAAAAAATGACCTTTATTTTAAAAAAGGTAATTGAGAGATAAGAAAATATGTTAGTTTTCAACAGCAGGCTTCTCTCTAGAAGAAATTGAAAATATAATTAATTAGTACCTATACAAGATTATTAAGTTTTTAATTAAATAAGTAGATATATGAATGTACTTGGTGGGTACAGTCACACAGGTTACAGTCTTTACTCTTTGGTGGTATTTTTTATTGTTTAAAGAAAATAATCAAAACTATGTACATGAGCGATTCTTCTTTGTTACGGAATCTCTAGATTTCATGATTTTGACTGTGTTGACATGATGTATCAGAATTAATCATATCATTGGTAGACTATACATCACTATGGACTGGACTACTGTAAAGGACTGTATTAAAAAATATATTTTCGAATACCAAAATATACGCGATTAATTCGTTTAACATAGTTTCATTTGAGAATTACATCCCATTATACACGTTTAGAGCACAATCTGTATTTAGAGTTGCGCGAACAATTGGCGTCATAGCCAGTGATTCAACATCCGTAATCTGAACTGAAATTCTAAAACTGAATATCCACGTGTATATCGTGTTATATAATGAGTAACAATATATATTTTTTTTATCTTCACGCTTTTATCCCGCATAACAGTGTAGACAGAAAGTACCTAGTGTCAACACTCTCCGCACTTAGCTTTCCACCTTATTTTAAGACATTGCGTGTTGGAGTTGTGGAACTCAACACCGCTTTTTGTCTTTACCAGAGCGAGGAAGGGAAAATAATTTGAATATAATCATTCCGTCCAGTGGGGATCGAACCCAGAACCGATTGCGTTTACAGTCAGACGCTGTCACACTGCGCCACGACCGGCTTCATTAATATTTTTTTGGTAAAATTTTAAAAGTATATGTTTATTTAACATTGGAAACAGATTTTGTAATTATTTCTATTACATCGATTAAAAATTAATACGAGTGTCTAAATGTAGAGTCTGTGTCTATTTAATATAAGTTAAAACTTAATTAATCTTTCAATGAGCTACTTTAGTAAATTAACTTAATATATTTGTAGGAAATTGACGACAAGATGCGGCGTTGGTTTTCGCCACTGAATATACAATGTGCAGCTCGGCAAAGTGTCTTGATACTGGCTACAGAAATAAAAATAGTAATTAAAAATACAAATATAAATTTAAATAGTAGAAAACATAAAATAATTCCAATCCTAAATCTGGAATAACACTTTAAAATGGTAAAATATCAAAGTAAATAGCATTTTCTCTTGTCAAACGATTATCTCTGGGTAGCAGAAGTTTATAAAAATCCCTCCATAAAGATGTTTACAACGTAAATAAGTTGTAGCAAACGTATAAAATTTTTAGCCGGTAAGAGTACGCATGACGTAGCGGTCAGAGTGCTTGGACAGTTACCAAGACGCGCGGGTTCGAATCCCGCTGCGTTCAAATACGTTTTCTAATCCTTATATATAATTCTATAACAGTTTAAAAATAGTAAAACTATTGTTATAGTAATTGAATAAATTTTTCTAAACTAAATCTTAAAGTAATCGGTAAAACATGAAACAAAGTCAACCCAATTGCGGTTGACAGATGAGCTGAAGCAACCGAGCGTCCAGGGGCAGGTAGTTTTCTATGGGAAAACTCATAGCCGCTACGTTATGGGGGCAAAGGCCTCCGGCTAGTGTAGATACATATAGAGTTACAAAACGTGTCACGCGTCGTGAATTCTATTACGCAGTACTTGTAACGTGATGGAAAAAAATCCGTTTGTACGCTTTTGTTACATGATTGTGTAAATTAATCTTCTTGATGGTACGTTTTAATAGATTTAAAAAAAATGGTCCCAATTAACTGTTATTTTAAATAAGCCTTTTAAATAGTACTTACTATTTATTTATTCCACTATATTACTCTTATTTATTCCACTTTATAATTATTATATTTATTATAACTATATTTTCTAAGCAATACATTGAACAGCACTATCAAGTCTTGAAAAAAAATTGACATATGACAAAATTAGTAGTCTCTATTCTCACTCATTTCTTTACTACTCAAGTAGTTACGAAATAACGCCATCTATTTTTCTATTCATTCAATTATAGCGCAGTGTTAAGTTACGTCGAGTGCAAGCGAAAGACACAAAATACAGTGGATAGAAAGTAAGTGTCAAGACACTCCGTACTTCGCTTTCCACCAAATTCGAGACATTGCATGTTGAGTGGTGGAATTCAACGCCACACTTGACTAAGTGTATCCAGAGCGAGGAAGTGAAAATGATTAAAATATAACAACTTCCCCGAGTAGGGATCGAACCCACAACCGATCGCGTTTACAGTCAGACGTTGTCCCACTGCGCCACGACCGACCATATAGAGTCTTAACAATATAATTTCCCTAAAGAAAAAAGTCCTAAGTAGTATGTGAACCAACGAATATGAAATTCAGTTGCACATCTCTCAATTGTGTAAAAATGACCTTGTTGTTTTTTTTTATTATAAAAAAACGCCAAATGGCAGAGCCAATGTTACAATCTGCTACACTTGCGAAACTGCATACATCGAGTTGACGCGCAAGCCATCTATTATTATAGATAATTACATACAGTGAGCGACACATGTTGACATATTAGGCTTGTGGGTTTCTATTATATTTTGGTTGTAGCTTAAATTACTATAAAATTTAAAAAGTGTTGGACTGTACGTGTTTTTGTAACCTCTATAGTGTAACTGTTAGATAATCAAGTCGCTGATAATTGCATTTTTGAACGACACGACATGTCGTTCCTAAGTACCTATTGAGGGTATTTTGTTCCTATCGGCCTGATAATATAATTAATTTATTAAATATTATTTTCATATATTATTGATTTCCGTTACTCAATACGTAATATGTCATTTGCCGGAGTACAGAGTGTCTTTACTTTACTTCATGTCTACCCTGCTATGCGTAGTAAAAACGTAACTGATTGTAGAAATCAATCAAAATTATACAATATTAAATTTCGTTATTTTCACCTAAAAGCCGCAATTCCCTATTCACTAACATTTTCTCCGTGTTATCAACTTGTAGTACAAAGCAACACCGCGTCGCGTCTGTTTGCCGCATTCTAGTTAGTGCGTTATTACCAACGTTTGTAAACAGCGGATGTTTGTTTGGTTCCGTACCACATTGTTTCGTGTTAAACAGAAAAATTTTGTACCCACTTACAAAACGCGTAATTACTAAGGAAGCTGAGGACCGTTCTTGCGCATTGCGACAGCGAGATCAGTTGTGGGTTCGGTGTCCCCGCGTGGGAATGATTATATTAAAATTATTTCCATTTCATCAATCTGGTAAGACAAAACGCGGCGTTAGTTTTACCACTCAACACGCAATGTCTTGAATTCAGCGGAATGTCTTGACACTAGTTCTGTCGAACTTGCAATGCGGGATAAAAGCATGAAGGTTAATAAAATAATTAACAATTATGACACCATTATGAACGTAGTAGAGTATAGTCTGATACGCGATTATAGTCAGTTCAAATCATTACATCATGCATTTTATTGCATATGCAGAGTCAATTTACTATCAAGACACATCGTTCTCCGCTTCCGTTGTAAATCGAGCATTGCTAGTTGAGTGGCGTAACACAACGCAGTGGTTTGCTATATATATATATATATATATATATATATATATATATATATATATATATATATATATATAGGTTTTAGGTGCAAACCAATCCTAACCCGACAAAGTAGTATACAGTACATAGCATAAACCATCACTCAATAGTTTTAATGCTGTTAAAGTTAAATATGAATAAACGATAAAATATATGAAACATTCCATTAGTTTGCTAACTATAAAATAAGTAAGGAAACCGCTTTCTACACGATATTACAAATTAATGTATATTAATGTAATGTTGTTATACACTAATTATATTCACTTCCTTTTAATATAACCATATTACATTATACATTACACTTAATTTTACCGCCTTACAAATATATAGAAAAGCTTTTTGTTAATATCTTTCTTGCAATTATTTTAATGTTTTAAATGAGTGAGGCATCTGACTGTAAACGCCTTTGATTGTGAGTTAGATTATTATACGGAGAAATAATTTTAATTTCGCTTATCTATTAATATATTAAGCGGCGTTAATTTTCACCAGTCATCACTCTTAGAACAGCCTGCTATGCGGAAAAAGCGATGCCATGCCATACCTGATAGTACCATGTTAATGATATTTATTAAAACAAAAAATTCTTGAAATTGAGGTTATATCTCGGAAAGCAGATTAACAGGGAACCCAGTGTCGAGACACTCTATTCACTATTAGAGTGAACGGAGCAGAATATAACACTAATTACTTTAAAGGAAAAATTTACAAATTTACATATTTTTATTAAGAAAAAATTACAAATCGTTTAATGATAATACTTATAATAATAAAATAAAGCTATACGAATATAATTGCAGTAAACATAACACGTCTGAATCGTTATATTCAATTACCACTTTCACTATTCACACTCTTACATAAAGTGGTGTTTAACAATGGGATATTCTCTTTTGGACGGCTTAAGTCCGGATTAGTTTAATGATACTAATTTGAATGAGCAATTGTCATTTTGTAACTAACCAAACAATACGCTTACAGGTGTCTTAAATAGAATAAAATGAGATTTTTCCATAGAAATAGGTGCAGAATGATTTTTTTTTGTTGATAAATACATTATGTAACTAACTGTTAATTTAGAGTTATGTATACGTTTCACGCTTCCTGCATAAGACATAAAGTGCCTAGTGTTAAGGCACTCCGTATTTCGCTTTCCGATAAATTCGAGACAATGCGAGTTTAGTGACGGTACTGTGAAAATAATTTAAATATTATCACAACGCTGATTGGGAATCGAACAACCGACCGCGTTTACAATTAGAAGTTGGTCCACTGCGCCACAACCGACTTCAGTTTAGTTACTTAGATTCATAAATTTAGAGCTACTTAGAAATGTATTGCAATTTTTTCATAAATTAGTTTAATTATAATATTGATCCTATTAAAGAGTAGAATATCTTTTAAATTAAACTATTTTAATTGGATCAATTGCGTGTACTTTGGTAATTAAAAATGTATTATAGAAATATTACAAACCTAAATTTTTTAAAGTAATCCAGGGTCTCAGATAACGTATCTAAATTTAATTGAGTAAAAATCGCAAAATCAGTGATATTATTAAGATAATATATATTGTACGAAAAAAAATTCAACAAAAAGGCTAATGGTAACATGTAACTATCAAACATCTAAATTTACATATTTTCAATGTACATAAAAGGAACAAAAATTATCAATACTAATAGACAGATGGATGCACATTACGCATTGCACAGTAACCCGATCAGGAGTGAGTGCAGTGGTGCGACGGCCACCGAGCGAGACGGGCTAAAACGACACCGGGCACTCGCTCGTGACGGGAAAGCTGATTTCCTTTGGGGAAATTTGAGTTAAAGCTTCGATGTAGCTAATATAAGATTACATTGCGATAGATATTCATAATTTCTTTTCATACTTCTTTATTATGTACAAACAAACGGATAGACGAGTTATATATAATAACATGTTAAATTCGATATATTTGTGTGAATCCCGCATAGCATCGACAGAAAGTAGCAGTATATAAGATAATCCGTACTCAGCTTACGGCCGAATTCGAGACATAGTGTTTTGAGTGTTGGAACTCAACACCGTGTTTTGTTGAGAGTGGGGCAAGAAAATAAAAATAATTTTAATATAATCATTCCTTCTAGTGAGAATCGAATACGAATTTTCCAATCATTACATATGTTTTATTTAAAATATAAATACTTTGATTAAAAATGTCTTGCCATTTGTTAACACAAATTGTATCTAAAGTCGTCTGTAAGCACTGAAATTATTATAAAACGTTATGAATAAAAATGTACTCTATAGTATATCATACATTTTTTTTAAAAATATAACTCTAATATTTTATAGTAACGTCACAACCTACTTTCAAATAAGGCCTAACCCAGAAAAACCGTCACAAGAAAATTTCAATCAAAAAATACTTTCGATATTATTCAGTATACGTATTTTATTGAAATTCGTGACAATTTTTTACTTTAAATCTACTTTAGCATAAAAAATTGAAAATTGGACTACATTCCTCATTCACGATGTTAAAAATCCCAAAACGCACACCTATAGCAACAAAATAAAATAAATCCCCGGATCTAAAATCGAACCTACAATCGCTTACATATATTTCTTAACTTAAAAATCTTTACGGGTTATTCCGCATAACAGGATAGATAGAGAACCTAGTGTCAAGACACTCCATTGACATTGCTTTCCAAAATCAAAACATAAACCAAGGAACGTGTTGAATAGAAACAAATTTACCAACTTAAATAGGATGCTATGGTCGTTCACAATGTCTGCCCATATACTTATGAGCATAATGGTGTCATTATACTCAATTATTTGATTTATTATACTCAAATTGCGAATCTAACTTAAACGTAATTAAGGTCGCTTGCCCCGACGAGACGGTACCGAAGGAAATCGTTCAACTTATTTGATATAAAGTGATCTAAGTTTCCTATTACCCGTGTCACAAGTTGGATTTTAAAAACCTATAGCCAGACTGAAAGACTACGAGCTGTGGACTGCGACTTTATTCGCGTGAAATTTTATATGTCTGGATGTTTTTGATATTTTAAAATAAAAGTAACCCAAGCAATCGTTATTAAATCAGTTATCTACCAGCGGAAGTGCCATCAAAATCAGTCTAGCCGTTTCCAAGATTAGCCGGACAACAATATTTTAGAATAAGTATGTACAACGCATTTAGTAAAAAGCGACTATTTTTCATATTACACACAAACACTCTAATTGTATTTACTTGTGATAAATACACGATAATTAAATTAAAACTATTAAAAAATCCTTGATTTTCCTGTAAATTTAATTTAACTATGAAACAATCACTTACCGTTCTTCAAGCATTTCGTTGAATGTCTTGGACTTGGCGCGTGGCTGGTGCGTTTCGTTTTCGAACCTGCGTACTTCGACGCACCGCTCTATGATGTGCTCCACGCGCTTTCGCCGCGACGACTTCCAGTTGTCCAAGTTCTGGAAAAATATATGAGACAAATTAGAATTAATTGTTAATAAGATATATAAATTAGAATTGATTGTGAGTAATATTATCTTATAATATATAATCAATAATTATTATACAAAGTAATTGAAATAAAGTAAGGAAATTATCATGTGATTTCATGCTTTAACGTGATAAAGTAAAAAAAAACGAAAAAGGTAAGCATGACATTAAAAAGATACATACTAAATATAAAAACAAGAGAAATAACAAGAAAACTCTTTCAAAGTCTTTTTTGTTTATATATCTTAATCTAAACTATTTTTCCCGCATAGCAGGGTAGACAGAAAGTACCTAGTGTCAAGACACTACGCTTTCTACCGAATCCGATTGCGTGTAGTGTGGTGGAACTCAACGCAACTCTTCTCGAACCCATTCGCGATCGCTTACAGTCAGACGCTATCCCACTGCGCCACGACCGACCTCTAAGAAGAGTATCTACAATTTAATTTTTTTATAATTCCGTCCAAGCGCTCTGACCTCTAAGAAGAGTATCTACAATTTATTTTTTTTATAATTAATATCATTTAACGATCTTTCCCAGCTATAACAACACAAGTCATTCATCTTCAAGTACTACATAATTCCATACAATTGGTACATTCCATAGTAAAGTATATATACATGAAAACAACAATTTCCTAGGAATGCTCAAAGGCAATACTGTCGCGTGTCTCAACATCGCGTAAATGTTTTTCATAATTTCACCTTTTGTACACTTTGCACTTCTATTAAATTGTGTATTTTGTAATATATTGCTGAATATACTTGTTTGTATTTAAAATATCGAATAGTTGAGTTTAACCTGGAATTTAAAATAAAGATGCAGCTTCACGCTTTATCGCATCTAGAAGAGTAAACAGACATCCTAGTATCGTGACACTCCGTCGACGCTTTCCGGCTGAACTCAACGCCGCGCTTTGTCTTGCCAGAGGGGACCAATTAAAAGACATTTTAAATATAACCATTTTTCCGAGTGGGAATGGAACTCAACTAATCTGATTTACAGTCAAGCGCTGTTCAACTGTGCCACGGTGGCCTGCTTAACAGAACCTATGGCAAAAATGAAGAAAATATTTGAAGGTATCTGATCGTACTGTCGTTCTCAGATATAGGTCGGGTAAGAAGTAATATTTTTACATGATTGTGTAATCGAAGCGAATTTATAAAATATATAATATACTTACTTATACATTTACGGTAAGACGCTTGTGAGGAGGGCGTTAATAAATGCGCCTCAGTTTCTAACTAATGCAGATATCGTTATTTGTTTATATATATATATATATATATATATATATATATATGCTTTTATCCCGCATAGTAGGACAAACAGAAAATATCTACTGTCAAGACACTCCGATCTTCGCTTTCCACAGAATTCGACACATTGCTTGTTGAGTGGTGGAACTCATCGCCGCACTTTGTCTAAACAGAGCGAGGAAGTGAAAATAAATAAAATATAATCACATCCTCGAGTAGGAATCGAACCCACAATTCATAGTGTTTACAGTCAGACGCTGCAGATGCAGATGTTCCACTGCGCCACGATCGGCCTCTATCATCGTTATAACATGTTATATTTATGTACAAAAGCTTGTGATAAATAAATCTTTGCCATACTATTTCTACTTCCGGTTATACTCCCGTTCCCAAGAAGGTAGCATCTCTTAATCTCTGAGGAATTGACATACCAAATTTACAAATGTTTACGCGCAGTTATTGTGTATAAATAAATGATAATTTGTTAAGGAATTTCATATAATTGAGCAAATTTTATAATCTCCGTTACACAGCCAGACGTAACATTATACAAAACAAACAAAATTACAGAACAAATTATAATATATATATATATATATATATATATATATATATATATATATATATATATGTTTTTTAAAAAGGAGATGCTTAATAAACATATGCTCCTTGCAACACGTTAGTTTCTAATGACTAGAAAACGTATATACATATTGTTACTTCCTTAGCGGAATATAAAAAGATGCCATTTATCTTAGAAGAGTTAACCTTAATTACGTACAACTGGCGACACAAGTGTCGAGTACTAAATATGTTTGTACATTTAAAAATTGAACTAAGTAAAGTAATGTTAGTTCGAAATTATGAATTTAACTTGTGGTTAACACTGTACAAGGTTTCCACGGAAGGTTAGCATTTGGGTTAATCACTGTATCGTATTTTATACAGCATTCAATTAGATTAAAATTATCTAACAAAATGAAATAATCGTTTATTACGTAGTTTTGTTTTCAGCACCTCTATATTACGATTTTAGCCCCGATTATAAGTAAGAATTTTATTATTTAAGTTAAAAATGGTAATTACTTTAATATTTCATAATATTTTTAAATTAAAATATTATTCTGACATTTACTATTACAAAATAATTTTTTTTAAACAAAATTGTAACAAATCGTATAAGAATTTCGACACAACCGGATGTAGAACGTATAACTTAGCGGCCAGAGCGATTGGACGGTTTCCAAAAGATGCGGGTTCGAATACCACTGCATTAAAAATTAAATACCTTTTTTAAATTTATATTTTTCTACAATTAAATACAGGACGAGAACAAGCGCGTATCGAACAACCCTTTTAACTGCTCAAATCCATATAATATACTATTTATTTCCTATTTGCATATGGATAGAAATACATTTTATTTATGTCTCGTTTATTTCAGCTTCACGCATTTATCCCACATAGCAGAGTAAACAGAAAGTACCTAGTATCAATACACTCTGTACTTCGGTTTCCACCGAATTTGAGACATTGTGTGATGATTGGTGGAACTCAACGCCGCACTCTGCCCTTGCCAGAGCAAGGAAGTGAAAATAATTTAAATATAATCACTCCCCCGAGTGGGGATCGAACCTACAACCGACCGCGTTTAAAGCCAGAAGATGACCCATTATACCACGATCGGCCTCTTTATATCTCGATAGTCTGAAATCAGATGACACAAGGTTTTTAGCACCAATTATGACTCAGTCGATCGTATCCAATAATTTTCAGAGCAATCGTTTTTGTCAATGATTTATGTACCATAAATCGGTTCGCAAAAACTATAAACACTGTGCAATAAATAACGAACGAAATCGATCACGTCGGTATAAATATATTCCACAAATTGGTATGGCTTGAAAAACTGAACGCGAAACCGCTGACAATTGGATACATTAAATAATTTGTCTTGATTCAGTTCTTGTCGCTATATGTTTGTTTTTAATATTAAAATAATCACTTTTTACTAAATGCATATGTATATAAAATAATATGCTTTAATATTTTTTGTATGTTTGTTCGTTTCGGCTAATCTCTAAACGGCTGGATCAATTTTGACGGAACTCTCACTAGCAAATGTAATAAACAATAACTTAAGTTACTTCTATATTAGAATTATGAAATAAAGATCCCAAGATATTAAATGTTCCATGTGGACGAAGACGCGGTATAATATAGCTGGATACAGACATATAAACTTTATTGTTTTAACTCATACTGGAATATACTATAATTGTATTCTTTTACTAGTTATAATTTTATGCAAAAAAAAGGTAAAAGGTATCGACTGAATATTTTATGTCCAACATCATTTCAAGGAGACCTTTTGGGTAACAGATGCAGATCTCAAATTATAACCTTTTTTTTTAATATTTTTTAAGTGTAAAATATACATATTTTCGAAGTCTATGCTAGACGTTAACAACACTAACCTATTTCAACGTGAAAGACGAAGTACTAGTGCCTTTTTAAGATACCTGACCTGACCTGGCTTAAAGAATATTTTAAAACATGCATCTCGTATAACACTGCGTAAAGTTCTGATCTCCTCAATCGTGCGGAACTGAAAGCTGCACAGTGCGGAGATATGAACATATTTAACATATTTCTGAGTGGAAACGAACCCACAACCATGGCGAGAACAGCCAATAACACTAGCCTCACATATTTACTACGCAACTACATGTAAAATGCCTCACTATATGTAAGGCATTTATTTCAAGGTAACTTCAATTATCCCTGTATTCAAGACATTTAAACTATTCCATTACAATAAACGTACTTTGACAACCCGACACCGGAAGTGGCTTTAGCGCCGGCACGCTACGTGTTTCCGCCCGTATTGTTGATTCTTACAAAAAGTGAAAACAAGCTCATTGTATGTAATTTAATTAAATGGCTCATCCGGTTAGGCTTTATTAGCGCTTTATCATTTGTCTTAAAAGGGTTTTTGTAAAAGCTCACGCCGGTAAGCGCAGCGGCGGATTCCGGAGTGCCGGAATCGCAACGATCATGATTTCAAGCGTTGCCTTTGACAGGACGTTTTTTGTTGTCCTTTTAAAATTCACTCTTGTATATATCGACATTATTCGTCTTAATTTTCTTTGCCCCTAAAGAAGAGGTTTGCTTTAAGAACTTATTGATATACGACATTAATTATTTATAAATTTGTTCAAAGTAACATGCCGGGTAAAGTGGAAAGCTGCTTTTTCAGTAACAAACTTGTACAATGTATTCACGCTTCATCCCGCATAGCAGGGCAATCAGAGACAACCTAGTGTCAATACACTCCGTTGACTGCTTTTCACCGCGTTTTGATTTTCCAGATCAACATGAAAATAAATTTTAATTATAATCATTTCCCCGAGCGGGAATCGAGCCCACAAACAATCGCGTTTATAGTGAACGGGTGACCTACTACGCTACAATAGCGTTAACACATAGGACGTCTTGTTTTTATATTTTACTGATAAGATAAAAAAACCTTGAAGTTAAAGAATGCCTTTCTGATACCTAGAGTGGTTACGGCCTGGTCATCTCAAATTAGTTAAGTTAATGTAACCTATAAACACTCCTAAAAGGACTCCATTTCTTGATCGACTCCATCGCCATCTCCTAACATTTTTCAAATAATAATAAACACATAAATTGCGAACAACGCGTTTTAACGTACTTCCAGCCTTATTCAAGTCACTTACCGACTGCCAATCCTCCTGTCTCTCGATCCTAGCCGGTTCTGTACGTTTGGCTAGCTCAGCTCGTCTTAGCTGCTCTCGAGCCCTGGTGCCTAGGTCAGCTGGGCCGACCTTGATAAACTGTAGGGGGTTAGCCGCCGGCTTGCCTGGTATGACCGCGGCGGTGTGCGGTCTTGTTGCGAGGAAATCCGCACTGTCTGTTGTCTGTAAGAGAAGGCAACTATTAGGTTTTTACTCAAATGTTATAAAATAAATGTAACTATATAATATAATATTTTTTTTAAAAATGTGGTAACTTGATTTATATGTAAGATTACAACTCATTTCGCACGTCCGATTTCCAATCGTGGAAGTAATTATATTCAAATTAGTTCCATTTTTTCGCTCTGGTAAGACAAACTGCGGCGTTGAGTTCCCCCACTCAGAACACACATAGTCTTGAATTCGGCGATAAAACGGAGTACAGAGTGTCTTGTCATTATAACGTATTACGTTAAATTTAGGTATAATATATTAATGAGCTATTACTGTGAAAACTAAAAATTAGCAATCAGTTGTATAATTTGCATAAAATTACGTAAAATAATTGTACAATAGCGTTTGTAATGAATTCACCGTACAATATTTTTATCCGCAAGTAATGACTCCGTCTGCACAGCGCGTTGCGACACCAGCGAGCCAGAAATTAAACGTTTTTAACCAACTTAATTAGAAATTAAGCCGTAACTCCTCGATATTATATAACTATTGGTAACAGAAGAGTCACCTTTTCTCTTATTTTATGGGTAAATTGTTTAATTTATTAGTTAGTTTATTAGTTTTATTATTACGTATTGTATTTGTAAATAATCAGTTTAAAATCATTGATACTTTGTTAAGATATGGAAATCATCTAATATTTTCTAGACTAAGCGCAAAGAAGCGCGTAGCCGTTTCAATTGGCGTGCTATAGTGGAAGCATATATCCAGCAATGGACGACATCCTACTGAACATGATGAAGCGGAAAGAACCTAGTACCTTCGTCCTAATTATCTTAAGCTTCCTTAAAGTATATTAACTAAGAAGCCAGTTACCTTTAAATAAGTCTTATTAATATCTTGAACTATTCACTTCAACGTATAAAACATTTTCTATTGTACATCTCATATATATTCTAGACCCTTTCAATATTATTATAGGTATAATTAAGCAAGATCGCGTCCGAGATGAGTGTTGCACAATAAACAACTCATTTGTGAAGTATGGCTGACATTTTTCCTTGGAAACATATAATTATGGCTAACTAAAGAAATATTGTACTTATAACACTTTTTGTAAGAAAATTGTTGAATATAATTTTCAATGTGAATTTCCATAAAATAGATGTATGTATGTATGAAGGAATTAAATATATATATATATATATATATATATATATATATATATATATATATATATATACAATTAAAGCTATTGAGACAAGAATAAAACACAATTTAAGGGAACTGACAACATTCCGTGACTTTTTAAATGAAACTATTTTAAACGGATTAATCGCGTATATTTTGGTATTCGAAAATAAATTGTTTGGAAGCTGACGTTTCGAACATTTTACAGCAGTCCGTGGTAACGGGTAGAGGTGACGTGGCATTTGTCTGTGTTCGCGTTTTCCAGTTCGTACTTCACTAATTTACGTACTTCTACTAATAAGATCTTTAATTTTTCGCAATATTTAGATATTTTAAATAAAACTAGTACAATACAAATTCGAATACCATAATATATCTAATATTATGGTATTCGAATTTGTATTGTATTTTCGAATACCAAAATATACGCGTATCTTATACAGAACCAATATTTTACTGGAGAAAGTGTCGATTGTTTTAGTTTGCTTGTCTAAGTTATAATGCCTTCCTCGCATTCTTAGCATGTATATCATATCGAGTTATCGAGTACGCCACATTTTTACACACTCACGTTATGTATGCAATGTATGAATTTTTAACGGTTAAATTATACTTAGAAAACGATATTAGCCTATTACATAGATACATTTCGTATGTAGCTCAAAGTTTTGAAATTAATATAAAGTAACAATTATACATTCATATCGTTTGTGTTATAAATAAGAAGATCTGTAACGATTTTTACTCCCACATTTTATAGGAATTAAGGTTTCGAGCAATGTACAGTAGTTCAAGGTTACAGGTGCTAAATCACTGGGATTAGCGATTAACGCTTATAAAAAATTTTTTTTCAACGAATTTAAAAATATGCTAATTTTAATCCATTTTACAAAATGTCTATTAAAAATTATATCTCAAAATAACAAAAACATATATTCAAGCATTCTACTCATTTGCTATTAATTCAAATGCAACTCAACGCAAATACATACAAGATTTACGGCCTTTAACAGATTTATATCACCAATAAACTTAGCCTAGTAAAAAGGACGCCCCGTACAAAGTTCAAGACAGCTGCATCCTTATATATAAACTGCATACGATCTAAATTTCTTTAAGTTATAAATAGACACTATTCACCGTTCACACTTGGCACTCGTGTTTATTTCCGAACGTATAGTAACCTAATTTCGTAATTTGAATACGAAATTATATAAATATTTGATCAATTATCTGTCTGTACGGGTAGTGGGTTCGATTCACATTTAACAGAGAGCCTACAATCAATATAGCTAAGTGCAGTTTTCCTGTAAAGAGCCTAGTATCAAACACTACGTTTTACGGCCAAATTCGAGATTACATGTTGATTAGTGTAACGAAACGTCGCAATTAATTGACTTGCAAGAAGAGATGAAAATAACCAGACATTAACCCAAATCGGAAATCGAATCCACGACAATCGCATTTACAACCAAACATTGTAACACTTGCGCCACTGTTGCCTACATTACGTGTTACATTTAAATTATTGTAATTTAAAATGGCTATATGCAATTTCACATTAGGCCAAATCGCCAAACAGCCAACTTTACATTATATAAAAACTCAATATAAAAGTATCATATCAAAAAGTTCTTCCTGCATACTTCGCAAAAAACATATATTTCATAATAATTTGCACGTGAAGCGAATCGGCCAGCATTTGAGGAATGTAACCTATCAATTAGCTGTTAGATAGAAATTTCTATTAAATACTCGTTAGAAACCGACTGTGTATTGACTCATGTCGTGTTCTTGGATACTAAAATTGTCACTTGCTGTCGAATGCATTTAATTAATAGTTAAAGTAGAGTTTTTTCTTAAATTAATACTTTTAAATTATGATTATATTAAAATTATTGTCATTTCCCCGCTCTGGTAAAACAAAGTGCGGCGTTCAGTTGCGCCACTTAACACGCAATATCTCGAATTCGGCGGAAAGCGGAGTACAGGGTCTTCAGATTAGATAAATATTTTATAACATAACATAAGGCGGTACGATATAAGTAAAAAAATGATAAATACCTTTTCCAAGTATAAATGATTACAACTCAGTTCACAACACACACCTTAAGAACTTAACAAGTCCCTTAGACCTTTACTTATACTTTGAAGTTAAACCATACAATAATAATATTATATATTAATTTAACTGAAATAAGTAAGTGATTTCTAAGCTCAGAGCGTGCGTTCTCGAGTTAGTCCACCAAGGCACTGCCTTTCGCGCTTTTCCTCGGGGGAAAGTATTAATTAATACGACGTTATTTTGAATGTTCGCGGTAACAATTGACGAGTCGGTTACGCGGCCGTGACAATAAAACAGAGTTCCGTAAAAAAAATGTAAATTACTTATAATGTGCAAAAAATTATACATTTAAAAAGGTGGTTCTTCGTACAAGTGTTATAATATGAGGGATTTCAATTGGAAAAGGGAGCTCAGTTCACTCTTAAATGTCTAATATCGTTAGATTAACATCAAACAAGAGGAAGTTTTAAGAAGATCTGATTAAAACCCGTAAAAAACCATGAAAAATGTGAACAAGAATATGAATAAAACGAAGGGTCTAAGGCATAATAACTCCTCAGAGCGTATACACTGAGCGTTTAAACACAGTGGAAGAAACGTTTGTATAAAAAGTTAGAATAAAATAATTTAACTGTCTAAAGCCAAGCGTACATTGAAACAGGTTCAAAAGTATTATAACCTTGTGATAACATTGTAATATGGAAAATGTTTTTATACTCAAAGGTATCTATCTTATCATACTGTGCCCACTCACCACTTACGTTTACATAAACATTTTTACATAACACGCGAATTTTGCATATTTATAAAAAAAAAATAAGAATTGAAGAGAACACTGTCGTTAAGCAGTTGATTAAATGTGATGGGTTTAGGTTCAAACCCTTCTCAGATAATATTTTTAGCAAATTCGAATATGTTTCAAATAAAAACTAAACTATCTACCATTTTCAGTAATTCTTCTAAATGTAATTTTTTTTACCTTCACGCTTTTATCCCGCATAGCAGAGCAGACAGAAAGTACCTAGTGTCAAGACACTCAGTACTTCGCTTTCCACCGAATTCGAAACATTGCGTGTTGAGTGGTGGAACTAAACGCCGCACTTTGTCTTTGATAACCAGAGCGAGGAAGTGAAAATAATTTTAAATATAATCACTCCCCCGAGTGGGGATCGAATCCACAACCGATCGCGTTTACAGTCAGACGCTGTCCAACTGCGCCACGACCGGCCTCCTAAGTGTTAATGAATAATAGAAATAATAACAGTTTTATTCAATTAATTTTTCTCTACTTTCATACTATAATTTCAATTAATTATGTATACAGTTTTGACAGGACATTTATAACGGAAGTATATAGAACGTATTGTGTTCTATACAAAAACGTAGCCTCCGTATCGTGTCGTCGTGTAACGTCACGTCACAGATATTTTCCGCCCGATGGTTTATGAAAATGCTAGCGATGAAATATGAAATCGAACTGTCCACAATTTAATTATCTATGGTATTCATTGTTCAGTAGAAATTGATTGAAAATTTACTTTTACCTGTTCTAAGAATTGGTTAAACGAAATAAATGGAAAGATTTGAGCGAAGTGATGACGCATGAAATGTATATAGGTATATAATCCTGATATTCAGTGATATATAAAATGCCGGGGAATGAAAATTTACTTCGTATTTTATAAAAGTATCAGAATTTTATACCATATTTATTTAATAAGGCTTATAAATTATTGGCTACAATAGAGACCATACAATAGAGAACAGCGTTTGACTGTAAACGAGATTATTTGTAGGTTCGATTCCCACCCTGGGAATTTTAATTATATTAAAACTTTTTCTCCGTTATAGCTAGATATAACGCGACGTCGAATATACCATTCAACACGCTATTTCGAGAGGAAAACAGTCAACAGTATACTCTGTCTTAACACTACTATACGGGATAAGGCGTAAGATCTTAATATGTTTTATTTTTAAACATGTTACACGACGAAGCTTTAAATGTTTTAACTAATTGAGGCGTATACAATTATTTTTTTTAGCTTCACGCTGTTATCCCGCATAGCAGGGAAGACAGAAAGTACGTAGTGTCAAGATACTCCGTACTTCACTTTCCACCGAATTCGTCATTGCGTGTTGAGTGGTGGAACTCAACGTCGTACACAATTATTGATATTATTTTTAATTTTACATGAGTTTATCTATTGCATTATGTATCTTGACATAATAACGGGGGAAATCGTGAGACTTGTTTGTAATTAGAAAGGAGCCGCTTGTCCAATTAGAGAATTTAAAACTTGCTGTTATATTAATTAATATCGGACATCTTATTATTTGTTAACACACATTTTCTATAAATAACTATATGATTGTGATACCTCGAGACCAAGTGGTCGTTTTCAAATGGCCTTAATATGATACAATATTTTCTATCTTTAAGTCAACATTTTTTTAAGTACTGGTTGATGTTAAATAAATCAATAAAAATAAATAAAGTTAAATAAATCAATAAAAATAAATAAAAAAATAAAAAAGGCGTATATAAAAAAAAGGAAAACAAATGTGATTTGTCACTAATCTCTAGTTTTTTCTCATTTCCTTTATAACTTCACGGTTTATCCCGTAAAGAATGTAATGTAAAGGTTCTAGTGTCAGGTCACTCCTTAAAAGCCTCCATATTTTTTAACACACATATATAGTATGTTAGTAAAAACAATAGAATTATATTTCGAAAACATTTTTGATAAAACGTATAAAAATGTGAACGCAGCGGGAAAATTTGAGCGCTTGGACGGTATCCAAGAGGCGCGGGTTCGAATCCCGCTGCGTTCAAATTTTTACACGTTTTTTTAAAAATGTTTTCTAATCCTAAGTGTGGAATAACACTCTAAAAATAGTAAATATTAGAAGTATATTTATTTTCGTACACAAAGAATACAGGTGTTATCTTGTTTCGTTAACGGCACAGTAATAACTCTTCCGCATGGTGGATTATAATTACACTTATAACTTGGCATAACTATATTAGCTATTCTCACGCAATAGTTTATTTATTTAAAGAATTAATAGATTACCTTTTTATATGTTCACGCTTTTTATCCCGGATAGCAGGGTAGACAGAAAGTACCTAGTGTCAAGACACTACGTACTTCGCTTTCCACTGAATTCGAGACTGCATACTGACCAGAGCGAGGAAGTGAAAATAATTTAAATGTAATCACTCCCCTGAGTTGGAATCAAACTCACAACCGATCGCGTTTACAGTCAGACGCTATCCCAGTGCGCCACAACCGGCCTCATTTATTTTATACAATCAATGCAATTTTTTAATATATAATATTTATAATGTTTTTTTAACTTTACTCATTTCCCGTATCGTATAGGTACTTATTAGATAACTTTATTAATAAATATTTACTGTTTTTCTTTCTTATTTTATTTAGCTTCATGTTTTATCATGCATAGCAAGATAGGCAGAGAGTACCACGTGTCAAGACACCCCGTTCTCCGCGCGCAAATGTTCGAGATATTGCTTATATACTTTCATTATAATATAAACCAGTACAAGTCATAATCATAACCATGGTGTACAGTTATATGCTCAAAGTGCGAAACGATGGCGTGAAACATGGTAAGTATATGTATATACATATTAGAAAATTATATCGCAATAAAAATATTAAAAAATGCATGTTTTTGTTCAAATATTTATAGAAAATCCTATTTTCTGTTTAAGGAAATAAGTTAAACTATTTTTGTTTTTTTTTTTTTTAATTTTTACGTGGTGGTAATCAGGAGGGAAGTAGAAATCCTTTATTTGAAACCAAAGATAATCCAAGACAGAGCAGCCTGGCGCAGTGATAAGGAGACTTGACCCCAAATAAAGGAAGAAAAGATCAAGATTTTGAAATAACGCAAATAATTATTAAATCTATATGATATTATAATTTATGAAAAAATACGTGTAATAATAAAAAAAAACCACTAACCTGGTTATAACTGTTAAATATAATATTAACACTTGGTAAAGTAGCAATCAGCGGAACGTATAAAAGCGTACTGGTCGTGCGGTCTGCGTTACGCGGTAATGCTTTCTCTATTTACGTGACTTTTTTAAGAATACACCTTACTCCCGAGCGGCGCTATCTGTTATATATGACCTAATAGATAAGGCGACGTGTGTTGTGTTAAAGCTAAAAAAGCTATATTATACTAAATATTCGATAGTTGCTTGATTTTCGCGTTAATTATACATATATACATTATATATATAACGAACTATAGTTATAAATATAACATTGTTTTGTTTATAATTGAACGATAAATGAAAGCTGCATTTGTTTTAACTAGGTATGCAAGAAAAATCACCTAGCTAGTTGGTGAGTCAAAATCAAAAAACGTAAACGTCGGGAACGTAATAGCGGGATGAAATCCTAAACCATCGTATTACAGATAGACGCGCAGGTCGCGGCGCAGTGGAACAGCGTCTGACTGTAAGCGCCATCGATTGTGGGTTGGATCACCACTTAGGGAAGTGATTATATTTAAATTATTTTCACTACCTCGCTCTGGTTAGAGTAGGTAGGTAACAAAATGTGGCGTTGAGTTCCACCACTTAACACCCAATGTACGGAACGTCTTGACACTAGGTACTTTCTGTCTACTCTGCTATGCGAGATAAAAGCGTGAAGCTAAAAAAATATATATATACATATATAGCTAAATTATTTTAAAATTTCCAATGTAACAAAACAACTTCCCCTTAAGCCGCAAATCGTAATACATATAACATGAGGCGCAAGACGCAAGACGCAACACCGCAACTGCGCGCGCGATGCGAATTACTCGCGATCATTAGATAACGTTCATATGGAAAGTGGAAACAATTTTATAATGGAATTATCAATTATTTTTGACACAATTACATTGTAGTTCTTATATTAATTAGGTTAATTTAGTGATTAAGTTAAGTAAAGAAGAAGTTATAAGGTTGCACTTCAAACATATGAATAAAACTGTACCTTGGGTATAATTTTTTTTAAACATGAAAGAAAATTTTTATTTAAAATGAAAGTTGATCTTTTTAACAACGGCGTTAAGCTCAGCCAGTCAATACATAATAATGTATGCAATACGAAATGTCATAAAATAATTTTATTTCCAATTATCCGGATTTGTGGGATAAAGCTTGATGCAAATTTTCCTCAAATCAGATTATTCAAAGTTATTTAAAGACATTAAGTTCCTACTAAGATACTGCTTAGTGGCTAAGCGTGGATTATAGTAATAAAAACAACTTTATCCCGTACAGCAGGACAATCAGAAACAGCTAAATATCAAGACATTCCGTTGACTGCTTTCTATTCCATATCGAGACATGTAGAGTATGTAGAGTCAACTCAACGCCTTCCTCGAGAAGGAATCGAACTCACAATAAATCGCGTTTACTAAACACTATATACGTAAGTACTGTGCAATAACTATTATGAGCTTTTAGAAAGCAAAATACTTATAATGAATTATAAAAATGCAATCTATGTTCAATTTAAAGCTTAAAGTGCGGTATTGTTTGTCACCGGTGACCGGTCAGCGGTCAGCGGTGACAAACAATACCGCACTGGCGTGGGTGTGACATCTTCACGAGGCGTTTAAAATGGGATTGAGTTATATATGCATTCTCTTGTACCATTTTAAATTTTGGGAACTTGTAATGCAAGTTTACATTCATTGGTGTTTCGTTTATAATAATTTAATATTATTTTTAGCTTATGTAGTTAGAGGGAAAGACGTCTATTATCTATATATTGATACGTGAAGCAAAATATTTGTATACCTTTTAAATAAAATAACACTTACAGAGAAGTATGAAATTTGGCAGTTATAGTTTATATAGAGAAATGTGAGAATATAGAGAAGTGCAAAATGCTATTTTTTTAGATTCACGCTTTTATCCCGCATAGCAGGGTAAACAGAAATTACCTAGTGTCAAGACAATCCGTACTTCATTTTTTTTACCGGATTCGAGACATTGCGTGTTGAGTCGTGGAACTCAACGCCGCACTTTGTCTTACGCGAGGAAGTAACAATAATTTAAATAAAATCACTACTTCGAGTTGGGATTGGCTCATGCACGCTATATTTTTTATAATTAATAATAAAAAAATCATATACGAAATTTAAAAAATAATACTTGCCTTACAAATAATATATTTATAATGCTTGGTATATAATAAAAAAAAATCATTTCTATATAAAGAAAAAAAAACAAGAAGAAGAAAGTAAAGGCATACTATAGTTAACAGCAAACGAAAGCATCGATAAAATTCTGCTAAACGCCGATACTGGTGCGATTAACCCCATAAGATATGTCGAAATATTAATATTCATTTGGCACTCGGCCGGCGGACATTTTCGAAAGAGATTCCATTAGAGAATTATAAAACTATTTAAATGCTAATATTTCAGTTTTGTCAACATCCGATTGTGGTATCCATTAAGTTTGTGCAACGAACAAAGAGCGGGTTCGTTACGAATATTTCGCAGTTTAGGCTTATTTCCTAACCGTTCTATACTTTTCTGCAATTTTCAACGTCACATTTTAACGGTAATTTTATTCATTTTCATTAAATATTAATATATATATATATATATATATATATATATATATATATATATATATGGTGTATATGGATATATATATATATATATATGAATGGTCGCATACAACTTTGTTTACTTAAGACGCTTGCCAAATTAATTACTTTTCTCTCCTACATAGTTTAACCACTAAATCGCAAATTATTCCCGTTTCTATCGAAATTTCGAGAATTCCTCTCTATCAGTCAGCACTCTCCTCTTTCTATACTCTCCCTACTCTGACCTTTTTATGTCAGTCACTCAATAAATAATGGGCGGAGATTTTAATAGGAAAACACTTATCGTTATAAATAGCAAATCAAATAAATAACATCGAAATATCAATTCAAGATAACTATTCAACAAATACAAATTCCATATAAATAACGATGAGACCTTAATCTAATTTCGTCACACGTTAATTATTTATTAAGATATGAAAATTATAGATTCGTCTTAGATTACCCAAGTAGTGACATTGATTGATAATTATATTATTATGCATATTTACTATTCTATAATGAGCTTTGATCTCTGAAATATCTTGCAAGTGCTAATTAAATGAAAACCTGATTTAGTTTATATTATATCTTCAAATACTTTCTTAATGAGGTTGTCTTAACATCTGTATTGATCTGAATTTTATAACTTTAAATCTTACGTACTTACTTAATTTTGTAGATAAAACCTAGTGTTAACACTAGTTATACCTGACTGTACTCCCCGAAATGCATATTGTTTGTTAAGTTGCGGAACTCAACGCTGTGCTTTGTCTTACTGCAGTGAAGAAAATAGCTGTATATCTGTCGTATGTCTGGTGAAGGTAAGAGAATATGTGGTGTCAAGAAAAGTTATTTAGTAGGTACTTTTCATTTACATTTTCTATGTATAGTGACTTTATAGTAATCTTATCAAGTTACTATAGGTCTTACACTGATTGCATTGTTGACTAGATTCAAACAAATATGATATATCATATTTGATGACTTAGTCCTAGGCTTGTTTTAGTCTTCTTAGAATTTAGATAACAGTTAGGTACCTATTTCTTAGTCAAAATCCACCGTGATTAATGAGAGATTATCGTTGATAAATAGAAATTACTTTATACGTCGTATAGCTGGCAAAACGGCACTATTTTTAACAAATTAATGACATATTTATAGTAGTCTGGGAGAACCCTTTAAGGTACTTATCAATTCACCTTTCTAAATGCCAAATTCAGTTTTTTAAAGAAATTCATCTTTTTCAATAGCCTTTTTTTCTTTCAACACTGAAAATATCACTGATCTCTACTTTCCGTCGCTCGAGACAATATCTTTATAAATTTTCATGACATCTTTTATGTTAGCTGACGAACTAAAACAAAGCATAAAATAATACCTCAATCGGTAATCGAACCCACTACAACCAACCTGGCGTGTATTTGTACAATAAAATATAGTGGAGATTTTGTATAGAGTCAAATGCAACGAACTGCACACTAACACCTTAATTCTATAGAGCAGCGTAAGAAACGGAAACATCAAGATGTGTTATCACGGAACAAACAATCATGACCGATAGCGGGGGCAACGGCCGCGGCCCCACCGCTGGTACACAGTGCTATAATGGTTATTATGGATTGCTTTTTTGATTTATTAGTGTTTTATGATGAGAATAGAAAGACTTTAACACTTTCAGCAAGTGGAAAACCTAGTGTCGTATCACTAGATACTATTTGCCTGTAGAGTAAACTACAGAAATTTAATAGTACAAAAATATCTTTTTTTTTAGCTTCACGCTTTTTATAGCAGGGTAGACAGAAAGTACCTAGTGTCTGATGATGACTGTTTAATTATTATTCTATACTAATCAATGTATACATAATATAAAGCTTTCACGGTATGTTTAAAACAAAGCAACAAAAATAAATATTTACATTTGTTTTCTTTTGATCGGTTGTAATTATATTTAAATTAAAATAATTTTACTTCCTTGCTTTGGTGAAGACACAGTGAGACGTTGAGTTCCTCCACTCAACACGCAATGTCTCGAATTCGGTGGAAAGCGAAGTACGGAGCGTCTTGACACTAGGTGCCTTCTGCCTACCCTGCTATGCGGGATAAAAGCGTGAAGACAAAAAACTATAATAATAATAAATTGTATACTATTTAAATATACTATATTTGTCGTAAAATTAAGAAAACAATTATAAGCGCTCCCGCCCACGACTGAAACAAAGTTATTTTATAGGTTAAAGATACTTTGTTTCTCAAAAAGAAATTACATTTCACTTACTTGAGAAAATTTTAGGGATAATTACTTTGAAAATGTATGTCAACACGATTTTGATATTCCAATTTACTTTAATTTACAATATCAAAATCATTGTTTTTATATTTTTTTATTTAACTTTAACTTTACTTAGTTCAAAATTTTCAAACATATACATAAATATATATGTAAGTTTGTACATGGAAGTATAAAAAATATAATATACAAATTTAATAGTACTCTATTAATTTAAAAGTAAACTACTATTATATGTATAATATTTAAATAGATGTTTTTCTACGTCCAATATTTTATACGTCCAATAATTTCTATATCCGTCTTTACTTCATTCACCTACATTAAACAAAAAAAATAATTCCTTATATTAGCTATGTACAAGTTATAAGTTTATTATAATATAATAAATATATATTTGAACATTTTAAAGTTATCAATTTAATTTTACTTCATGGTTTCGAAGTGACAAACGAAGTCACTGCGGGTGCGACAATTTTGTCTCAAACGTGAAAAAGTAAGATAACGTAATAATACTATACTAAAGTGGTATTTATTTATTCTACGATCTAACACACATTTCTTAGCAAATCGCATTACAAAACACATTATATGTGACGTACGAACGGACTTGATTAGCAGTTTTGAGGTCGGACTTAGCAATAATGAGTTGAAGGTTTAGGCGTTAGTATAGGATAGTGGAGGGGAGATATCCAATTACCCCCATTAGCGCAGTTGTACGGATTGATGACGTATGCGATCGATACTGGTCAAGGTAACGTAGCCCGGGTTCGGTTTTCAGATAAGCACTGGTTTATATCATATACACACAAGTAAATAAGTCATGTTTAGTAAGTAAGGCTAAAGTATTATAATTTGAAATAAATATATTTTCACGCTTCACGCTTTTATCCCGCATAGCAGGGTAGACATGAAGTACCTAGTGTCAAGACACTCCGTTAAAAACGCCTTTCATAATAAAAGCGTGAAGCTACAAAAAAAACAATCACAGCACTCAATAGCATTTAGCACGACAGGAAATGTCAACGACATCTAACGCCCAGTCAGCACAAATATATATATATATATATATATATACATATATATATATATATATATATATATTTATTTTAAGATGATATCAATAAAGAAATGGAGTGTCACGTGCCATAGCAACGGGGGCATAGGCCACTTTCTCCAAGGTCGATCTATTGTGCATTGTTTGGCTGAGAGAACGCTATGACTTACTTGTGCTAGTATCGTATAAATTAGCTTACCTTTAAAGCTAGTTAAATGATAATTGATGTCTTTGAGAGAGGGCAAATAGTTCAAATAGGTTATCAGTTAGTGTGAATTTACAAAATTTACTTTTTTGAAAAATTATTTATATAGAGGTACTGTTATTTCACTGTTTGTATGGTTTATTTTAATTTGAACTTAGAACCTACACGAATTATAATAACTACTTCGCAGACTTATTATAAAGTACAATACATTTTTTGTGTATCTATTTACTGTAATGTATAACAGAGTCTTCAATAAGCAAATAAAATTTGCAAGTAGTTTTATCGTTATCAGACTAGCATTCCTTATTATTGTGTTATGCAAATATATACCCTGTGATAGCATTTATGAGGACAAAGGACTCGCAACGTTTTGAGTGAAATAAATAAAGTTATATTTTTATTTAAAAAAATCCTACAAATATTTATTATAATATACATATATACTTGTTGTGTTTACAATGTATATATAATTGGATGCCATCTACCTTGTGGAACAGCTTTTAACTGTTAACGCGACAGTTGTGGGTCGAATACACATTAGGGTATAGTGTTTATAGGTGCTTACTTATGCCTTATACAAATAGTGTCAAGACATTTCTTGTTGACCGCTTACTTTGAAAGTGCGGAGTTGAGTTTCGTCATTCAAAATCAGTGTTTTAACTATAGGTTCTCTATGCTTATCCTTATCGCACTCTGAGTTTTTTGGTCTCTCTTTCTCTGATTTCTTCTCTGTTTAGGACAGATAAAGCAAAACGTAAACTTAAAAACATCTACTGTACCACTATAAACTCCAATTAAAATTTTAAATATAACTATTTCAACCGGATTAATCTCGTGTACTTTGGTAATCGAGAATATATTTTTGGAAACTTGACGTTTCTAACACTTTACTTTTCATTAAAAATCTGTAAAAATTATTGATAGTTATATCAACAAATTACCAAGAAATGAAAATTGCGTTGACGATAAAACTTGTATAAGCTACGCCTGTACTCCTTGACCTCTTGAACTAATTCTAGAGACTGCACTGGGAGTGTATATATTTAAACAGATGTTGCATACGAACAGATGACATTAAATATTACTCGCATTAATAAATATAGTAAAATCGATAGCTTATCGATGTAGGCCATCGTGGCGCGGTGAAATGGCGTGTAAACACATTTGGTTGTGGGTTCGATTCCTACTCGTGATTAATTATTTTCATTAAACCGCTTTGGTAAACAAAGAGCGAAATAAGTAAGAAAAGTGGAGAACAGAGTGTCAAAACACTTGGTTCTCTTTAACGGGTAGTCAAAGATTTTATGCGGGAAAGTTTAATTATCAGATGTACAACATTATTTTGTAACATCATTTAGTTTGGCTAAACACGACAGATGCAGGTTCAAATTCTATTAAGAGGAATAGGAGTTACCTTAATTAAAAAAAAACTTTTAAGTTTAAATGACAGAAAACTATATAAAACATAACTGTCATGAGACGCGGCTGCAATAATGTACTCGGTGAGGTCGGAACTTCGAAGTTGAGCGTTCATTAACTAAATATTTGTATAATAAATTGTCTAGATACAGTTTGCCTAAACCAAAAGGTAGGTGCGGATTATATTCTTATTATATTTAGATAGGTTAGATAGGGAATGTTTTTTTAAAAATATGTTACGAAAATCTATTAAAATAGTCTAGGTATATATGAGGGCATCGTGGCACAGTGGGACAGCGTGTCACTGTAAACACGAGCGGATGTGAGTTCGATTCCCACTCGAGAAAATAATTAATTATAACATTATTTTCATTTCCTCGCTTTAATACATACGAAAGAGGATGAGATAAAAAGAGTATTTTGATACTAGATTCTCCCTGATTACCCAGCATCTTTTATGTGAATTTAACATAAATTAACTTCACAGGACTAGAAGCTTCCAGTACATAATATATGTATGCAAGGTAATTATAATTACGATAAACACAAACAACACAGTTGATTCCACGAACAATTAACGTCACATTATTTATCTTTATAGATTTTAGTACGTATTTTATAATCTCATCTCCATATAAAACAAAGAAGTGAGTCATGTGTTACAAGAGTAATTTAGTGGCGGTCAAGAAAGGTCAGGCGCGATGTCGTTTGATTTAATTTCTTTTAAACCTGCTTTGAAGTGTGGGAGGAAAGATGTTAAAAGTTTTAAAATTTTATGTTTTTTTATCTATGTATGAATTAATTTTAATTTTAAATATTCTAATATATGTATTTATTATGTATTTAATTTGTTAAGATTATATTCGGATGTAAAGTTGTGGGTTGGATCTGTACTTGGACAATGGTCGTAATTTAGTTAGTTTCTTTTTTTGATATTTGGTACAATAAACTGCAGCGTTCAGTTCAGCTACTCAACACAAAATATCTTGATTTCCGGCGGAAAGTAGAGATAAATTGTATCGAAATGAACTTGTCTTTCGCCACCCAGAACCTGCACCTGCGGGAAATGCTGGAAAAATGCATCATGTATAAAGGTCATGTTTATCCTAATTTAAATTTTCATAATCTATACAGAGGCCATCGTGGCACAGTAGAACACAGTCTGAATGTAAACGCGAATAGTTGTTGCTTCAATTTCCACTACGGTTATTATAATTAATACTAATTTAAGTTTTCTACTCTGGTAAGACAACGTGCAATGTTGAGTTTGGCACTCAACACACAATCTTCAACTCGAGGTGAAGGCACTCATAAAGTGTCTTGACACTATGTGGCCTCTGACCTTGGTATGCAGCATAAAGCGTGTAGCTGCTAAAAAATATCATCATAAATGTTTAACATATTTCATTATTTTACAAAAATATATATATTATTTATGCATTGCAATAATTGGTAAGAGAATTCCATTTATCACACAAGTCGGAGTCAACCTTAACCTTTACTCGCTGACCGCAAAGGAATCCTGATTGCGTTAGAATATTTGTTATTGTGATTCGATTTATATTTTAGCTGGATTTTATATGGAATTTTATTTTGCTACTAGTTTTACATTTTGTATAATATATTTTCGTTCACACCTTTATCAATTCGATTTCGTATTAAATATATACTTTAGGAAAATAAATATTCTATCTATATGTGATTACGGGCTACTGTAAAGTGTTCGAAACGTCAGGTTTAAAATAATGTGTTTTCGAATAAAAAAAATATACGCAAGTAATCCGTTTAAAAATAGTTACATTTAAAATGTGTTAAAACTCGCGATAATCAAAGATCTTATTAAATATTTATTATTATCATAAAATACATAGAAATAACTGAATTTCCCTTAAAATATCTATAATACATAGCTAGTTAAGTATAAATATTATTTTAAGATTAATTCATATTTCAATTTAAAAATAAATGAACAGAAATAGTATAAAAACTTCGATGCAATTGGATATTGAGCATATGACTTAGTGGTTGGAACGTTTAGACGCTTACCAAGAAGTGCGGGTTTGAATCTCGTTGCTTTCAAATTTTTATACGTTTTCAAACACATTTTACAACAGTCTAAAAATATTAAACTTATTTATTCCACCCTAAACAGTATTAGCATACGTGCAAAAATAGATAGTAAACGTAACAATGTAAACCAATATTGAGGTAAAGGCCACTAGTACTGCTATGTGACGGAAAGACTCAATTCACGTCAATTTATTGTGGAGGGCTTAATTGACTTTCAGCATTTCATTCTAATAGACTGTTAGTTTACACTGGCGTCTCCGCGAAAAGGAAACAGGGATAGTTAATGAAAACTGGCCTCGGGGCATATATTACTACTGAGAGTCTCGCATGTAAGAAATAACAGTACAAACATATTATATTAAAGGCTGAATGTTCTCACTGAAAGGGATAAAATATTTGTACTATAGTATAATTAGAATATTACAAATAATTAAATTATTTATTTTGCTTTGGTAAGCAATATGATGATTATGTATGAAAGTGAGTAACGGAAAGAAGCATTATAGATAATACTATCCACTATATACATACATATATGCATTTAGGTATGCAAAGTAGAATTATTATCACATATCATAATAGAACGAATGTAATTTTTTTCTACCTACACAACTATGCCATATGACTAGGTTGGCTGGTAGAAAATGCTTGTTAGCGTTAAGCCCGCCTTTTGTGCATATTTGTGGATATTGTACAATAAAAAAATATAAATTAATAATAGATATATACACATATACTTTTTTGCAGGCAAAATTCCCCTAAATTTCAAGAACATTGTATTGCAGAAGATATCCCCCAATTGACATAAAAATCCACAATCGCCTAAAGTAAAACACATCTCAACTGTACAATGGTGTTTTCAATAAAAGTAAACACTTACAAAACTTCTTTTCCCTATCACGTATACAACGTGTTCTTTACAATTTGTTTTTATCTTAAAATGAATAGTATTGCCAAATCTACCATTAATCGATTTCTAGAGAGACGATGTAAAAACGCTCGACACAATTGTATCTATTGTTTGTATAAACGAAGCGAGCACCTACCGTTTTATTACTTACGACTTACGTGAAAATTTACTCAATTCAAGAGAAACGGGCGCTTTTTACACCATGACGTAATATTTATAGAAATAGAAGTTTTAATTGTATCAATTGAATTTTACAAAGACGGTTTTCAATATTCGGTAACAAGTCAAACATGGCATAACTTCTACAAAACTGTGTCGATTTATTTGAATCATTTTTAGGTATAATAATGTTTATTTTATCTTAGTTTCACGCTTTTATCCCGCATAGCTGGGTAGACAGGAAATATCTTGCTTCCAGACACTTTGTACTCCGTTTTCCGCCGAATTCCAGATCGAGAAATAACGGCACTTAACGCCGGATTTTGTCTTATCAGATCGAGGAAATGCGAATTATTTAAATATAATCATTACCCCGAAAGGGAATCGAACTTACAACCGATCGCGTTTATAGTCACACGCTGTCCCACTGCGCCACGACGGGCTGGCGATTAATCTTTATTAATGTAGTCATTTAAGCTATAATTAATTTTAGTTCTTTTTCTGCCCCTTATGAGATCACATGCAGAGATATAAGGCTGTCTGTATACTTAAGTCGTACCCATTTTTGTGTTTATTATTATTCTATGTTAATATAACAAATTAATAAAGAAATAAATAAAGAAATACTTTAACCGTCTTGTCGTTTAGTTGCAGCGTTAAGCACCGATGTAAATGGGTTTTTGTGTTATTAAATATTATTCTCTCAATAAAATAACATTTGAGTATTAAAAATAAAACTGTAAAGTAAATTTAAACAATAAAATATATATATTTGTCTAACTTTACTTTAGTACTAGTAGTTACTAAATACCATTTAATAAAATACCTTAATATATAATAAGCAGTCAATGCAGTGTCATGACACTCCGTTTTATTGACACTACCTTGCATATATTTCTTTTTAGCTTCACTCTTTTATCCCGCATATACGGGTAGCCAGAAAGCACCTAGTGTCAAGACACTCCGTACTTCACTTCTACTTTCACTTTTCGTACTGTACTGGAGTATTTATATTTAAAATTATTTTTATTTCACTTCCTCGCTCTGGTAAAAGACAAAATGCGGCGTTCAGTTCCACCACTTAACACGCAATGTCTCGAATTCGATTGGAAATCCCAGTACAGAGTGCATATCAATATGAATAATTATAATACAATCTCAGTATAATCATTAAGCCACCTGCATCTATTATACGATATATAACATTTAGAGCTTGACACCGTATTACAAGATTTCCCTTTCCAATAAGGTTCTTCCGTTTGGCCTTCAATACATTGCAATAAGATATGACCTATGCAAATCGTTACATGATTCAGCTAATCCTCAGACTTATATACTAAAAGTCTATAAAAGATATCGCTTTTTATAATGTTATTAAAATTTGAATTACATTGATTACGAAAAGATTTGATTTTGATACGATGAGTTAGCTTGATGTTATTTTGATATTTTTAACTTATAAAGCTTTTTAAAAAGCGTGAAGCTACGTAAATACGGATAGATATGTAGCAGGTGACTAGATTAAATTTTTATACATAGTCGAAAAAGATATATGTTGTATTTTGATATTAATTTGTAAAATAAATTACACTTGTATATTTAAAATGTTTAATCAAATTAATAGAGCAAATTGGAAAAAGCTCACATTCTTCTTATAAAAGTTATCAAACATTTTCCTTAAAACGCTCTTTTGTAAGCTATAGTTTTTGTAGATAGCCCGACTTTTCTTTGTTGCTGTCAAAGTTGTCGACAGTTTCCTTCGAGTATTTCAAACTCGCTACAAGACAAGACTTCCGTTTAATTAAGATTGACTTTATTATATACATTTTAATTCTAAAGAATAACATGTCTCACAATCGCAATGTCTCGAATACGACGGAAAGATGCAGTACGGAGTGTCTTGACACTAGGTACTTCCGGTTTACCCTGCCATGCGGGATATAAGCGGGAAGATGAAGAAAATAAAATTCGCAATAAGTTATTAGAATAAACCGTTTCTTTTTTACCATTTATTAAGCAACGCCATATAATATGAAGCGGAAATAACGCGTTAAGAATAATGCAACAATGTGAGAGTAGTCTCAATGGACGCCTCTATTGTAAGCACAGGACGCACGAGCGCTATAGAACAATAGTTTATATTAATGAAGCTGGGATCACAGTGGACTGGTTTGTGGCTTTGTGGAACACATACGTTGGTTTCAGTTCGATTAATGTATGTATGAAAAGATTAAAAGATATCCTTTGCCAAAGGACTACAGTGGTGAAGTTATTAAAAAAATAGCTGTTTAGATAAAAATATATTCATATAATATTTAACTAATTAATTTTAAAATTATAAATCAAAGGAAAAATATTAAAAAATAACACTTGTAAAGAAAATCATTCCGATCTAAAGTAAACCCATAATCACTTCCTTTCAAGACACGTTTCAATTCCACTATACCGTAGTGCGGCACACATTTGAATTGAAATCGCAAATTATGAATGGTACAGATATTCTTTTGTCATTGGCACGCGTGACTCGCGTATTGGTCGAAAAGTAATTAATTCTATTTATCGAGCCAAAAACCATTATACATACATATTATAATAAGCTTGTATAGAAATTATGACTTTTGTTATTTCTATTCTTTCCTATTTCTATTGCACATAAAATCGGCTTTTTTCTCCTCTCTCTTCTCATACACATATCAATTTAGGGAAATTCTCTCTGTCAAGGCTCTCTCTATTAACGAAGAAGAGCATTAGCTCTTTCATACATATACATCTATACCTGTGAGTCAGTCAGTCAGTAACTAAAGTATTTTTCATAGTATTTACTCATGCATATATTGATTCAACAATCATGCTCATGTTCAAAACGTCAAGTTTCCAAAAATGTATTTTCGAATACCAAAATATACACGATTAATCCGTTTAAAATAATTTAACTTCCTTTGATTAAGTCCTAATATAATATATTGGCCTTAAACACCAAAATTTAACAAAAAATAAAAGTCAGCATATTTTTAAATACATTTAGCATTGTCTCCAGTATTTCATCACCAGCCAATGCCACTGTTCACATCGCGACTGTCAGGTAGACCGATGATGAGCTGACACGAAAGGTCGACGCTAATATGTGTCACAATTGTACGAGTAAGAGAATTTGTTAAAATTTACACAAACATTGTGTTTCGGCGCTGTCACCTGCCTATTTGTAAATGACTTTAACCTCGTCAGCATTTGTTGGGATTGAGAAATTCAATGCGAATTCTTGCGAAAATTTTAAATTAAAATATTTAATAGAAATGGTTGGCAAGAAATTGATTAAGCGGTGTCATGTATTACTTAGGAATATGCTTTTTTCTATTAATCATATATACGGTTTGAAGGCTGTTGTATCGTGTTACTCATATATTACAATAATACCTGTACAATTTTTTTTTGTTTAGCTTCACGCTTTTATCCCGAATAACAGGGTAGACAGAAAGTATCTACTGTCAAGACACTCCGTACTTCGCCTTCCACCGAATTCGAGATATTGTGTGTTGACTGGTGAAACTCAACGCCACACTTTGTCTTTTACCAGAGCGAGGAAGAGAAAATAATTTAAATACAATCACTCCCCCGAGTGGAGATCGAGCCCACAACCGATCGCGTTTACAGTCAGACATTCCCACTGCGCCACGACCGGCCTCGTAAGGAGTTTTTACATTAAAAAAAATCTAAAGTTTCGTTGTTATTTATAAAAAAAACTACTGATTTTCACCATTCCAGTATGCGACTTGCTTAGTTTATGCCACAGCATATTGTTTCGTCATGAGAGATATATTGCAAAACGTCAATAAATGTCAATCTGTTTTATCAGCAAATGTTCTGCGCTTCCTTATCACATATGAGAAAGTTCTAGTAGAGTCGATATTATGAAATTATTTAACAAAATGAACGCTTCAAAACGAAATAATTTTAATATATTGACATCTACCATTTATAATATATTGACTGTAATATTTAAACAGAATAAGCAATTAAATAAAAGCTGCAATCCACTTTGACAGACTTATTAATTGTAAACCATGATACATGAATATAAAATTATAAATACGTAGATGTTTCAAACACATTCTACATATATTTAATAATTTAAGCAAAAATAACTACAAGATACAAGATACTATGTCAAGACACTATGATCTCTGCGTATTGAATATCGGAACTCAACGCCGTAACTGAAAACGCAGGGAAAACATAATAATCATTCCCTCGACTGGAATCGAACCTATAGTAAACAGTAAACAGTCGTCTTCACACAACCTATTATTATTAATAAGCCATTTTTAAAATAATCTAATCGCTCCATTATAGTCATCATAAATGCAGAGGTCAAAAACATATTTTCTACCAAAAAAGTATAACATAGAAAAGCAATTAAATATCTAAAATATATAGTTTGAACGAATAAACTCATTTGAATTGGTCACGATTTTTAAATTCCATCGTAAATCGTCCTTAACTGTTCCGCATTATGTAAATACGAATTCAAACGATCGCAAACTGGTGGCGTTAGTGTGTTTTATAACTTTTAGGCATTTCTATGCAATATAACATTATGTTCTGTAAATTATAATGTTTGTGACTTGTAGATTGGTTCGTGTTAATTAAAACTAAGAATTCATTTAATTAAAGATCTTATCTTTAATTTTTTTTGTATTCGAAACTACTTTGGAAATCTGACGTTTCCAACAACAGTCCACGGTATCAAGTAGTCTACTTGTGATCACAGACTATTATAGAGAGTAGTAAATTCATTAATTAATTTATAAGAAAACTATTTAACATAAAAAGCAAAACTAGAGATTTGCTGTTATTTACTGAAACAATATACAATATGATACAAAATTAAAATATTATCATAAAATATACTGATATAAATAAGAGATATAGTTAAATTAAACGTGTTGAATTTTAATGCACGCATAATTTGTTAATCTAATTAATTAATTAAAAGTAACACATATACACATTTTAAGCCGCATAGCAGGATAGTTTAATACCATCTAGTGTCAAGACACTCCGTTGACTGCTTTCTGTCTGAAATCTAGACATTGCGTGTTAAATGGCAAAATCAACGCCGCGCTTTGTCATATCAGGGAACAGATATGAAAATAAATAAATTATAAACATAAAAGGCCATTGATGCCGGTGGCGCAGTGTGATAGCGTCTGACTGTAAAGAGACCGGTTGTGAGTTCGATCCACACTCGGGGGAGTGATTATATTTAAATTAATTTCGCTTCCTCGCTCTGGTAAGACAAAGTGCGGCGTTGAATTCCACCACTCAACACACAAAGTGTCGAATTCGGTGGAAAGCGAAGTACGGAGTGTTTTGACACTAAATATTTTCACAAAAAAACCATAAACATAAGCAAACCATAGATAAAATATCATTCGATAATTCTAAACACGCACAACTAGGATAAGCAGTGTCTACACAGATGCAATGTAATGAATAAATAATGCACTTGTACACGCACATACTTTACAGTATTGCATTATAAGATTGCATATAAAATTAAATACGTAATAAATTACCTTTATCGCTCATTATTATCGTTAATTGCAATGGCATTTTATCGCTATATCTTGTTTATATACGGATTTACATACCTATATTATATATTATTTACAATACGACTTAGATGTAATGGAATTTATAATTATGAGAAGGCTTCAGTTATTGTTTTTTAAAGTGATTTACAAATAATTTCACTTAACTTCAATTACAGTTCACTTAACGTAATTATTGGAAACTCACTCAATTAATATGAAAGAAAGAAAAAAGGCAAAATGTTTAAAAATAATCAATTAAAACTTTTTGCTTTTACCGCATAGAAAGGAACAGATAAACGACGATCCGTGCTTCATTAACCAATCGTCTAACGTGTTTTAGTGGGACAGCGTATCGTGAACGCGATTGTGGGTTCGATTCTCACTCGGAGGATAATATTCAATTTTTATCATTCTACCGCTCTGGTAAGATAAAGCGTGGCGTCGAGTTCCCCATACAACACGCAGTCTCAAATTTGAGCGGAAAGCAATCAACGGAGTAAAGTCTTGACACTAGGTTGTCACTGACTACTGTACTATGCGGAAGAAAGCGTGAAGTTGTTGCACAATTTAGCGTAAAGCATATTGGCTAGAGCGATTGCATGGATTCCAACAGGCGAGTGATGAAATTTGTATAATTCCTTACTTTTACACATTTCTAATTTTTTTAGACTCTTAATATTAAGGAAGTAGGTTCCAATACCATTTAAATAAGAAGTCATATCTGAGCAATTCATCTATCTACTAAATACAATACAGATATGCGACCAGCAGTATGGACTTAACCTGATTTTAACACAGAAGGTCGTGCATGCGCCGTCAAAGCTTATTTATTTAATCAAACATACAGACAAAAATGAAGCTCCATTCATAAAATAATATAATTTTTACTATTAAGTAGGTCGCTCCACTTACTTTTGTGTGGCCGTTGCATTAAGAACATGAGTAACACTGTACAGTGTTCACTGTGTACATTAAAATGTGTGTCGTTCTATTGAAGAGGTGTGAATTTCATTGAATCTCATGCTAGCTTAGTAAATAGAACCATTCATTCAAAATTTCGTACGTTAAAAGATATACAAAAAGGCTCATACATACATATCTTGATAGTTTATTAGATATAATGTTTATTTTAAAATATATAACTATTTAAAGCAATTGAAAATATTTTTAAGAAATTTTGAACGTAGTGAAATTCGAAGTCGCACCTTTGGGAAATTGTCCAATATGGACCATGAAGGTTTTTTCCTATTATAATAACATATAAAAAAAATATTAAATTGAGCTATTACTATTATTTCCTAACATCAGAAAATAACACAACGGTCCTAATCATCTCAAACCTCCAAGTTTTAATTAAATAAAATCAGTACGAAATGTGTACCATCTATTAGTTTCTAAATAAAAATTTCAAAGTCATAAGCACATTGTTGCAAACGGGAAGCATAGCCTAAAAATCAATAACTACATTTCCCCTACTGGTATTAGAACCCGCAACTAACGTAGGCTTTACAAAGCATCTATCGTATGCGTAGTGACATAATCTATTTTTGTTCCATTAAAGTTTAAAGCTTCGACCTTAATCATGCTAACAAGGTTAAAATAGAACTTAATAATAGTTTATTAAGAGTTGTTTTTGTTTATATTTAAATGGTAATGTTCCAGATTGCGTTACATAAATTATTGCATGCGTTAATTAATACTATAATAATTAAAAGGTTATCAAGAAAATTGAGCTTTAGTAAGATACTATAAATTTATTATGGTTTGGTGTTTGTTGTATGATAATTATACAAAGTGCGGAGTTAGGTTCCGCTATCAATACTTTAATATATACATATTAAAAAAGTAACAGTAATTGAAAATAGTTACAAAATTTCTTCATCTCTTTTCTAGTATGATAAGCTATTACCTAATCTTGTGATATTGAGGTCACTGTGATCTTTAAATGCTATACAATTCTATATCTTTTAATAAAAAAAAAAACATCTTTAAACTTGAACAAATTTAGTGAAATTACACTCACAACTCTCATATAGACCATTTTATTTAACATCGTCACGCTTTATTCCGCAAAGAAGGGTCAGTCAGTTATCCTAGTGTCATGACACTCCGTTGACTGCTTTCTGCTCGAAATCCAAACTATAGGAATCGAACCCGTAACCAATCGCTATTACATTTCGAACGCTGTCGTACTGAGCTAAGACCACCACATTTTTTATAATTTTTTTTATATATGTTAGTATGAGACCTCACGCAACCGATACCTCTAAGCTTTCGCTCAGTAAAATCAGTACTAAATACATCAATTTAGTATTTTTTGTGCCGCAATCAAAATGTCGGACATTAAAATGCAATAAGCGTTGTGTTACGTATTTTAACGTCGGAAGGAAAGCGGGTTACGTCAGCGAGATGTTATTATTGTTTGTGCGTATGGATTAATTTTATTATGATGATATAAGTTTAGGTACAGTATACAGTTTAGTGTGCAAAGTAGAAGTATTATTAACGCGATGTTTTTTTTTTATTTTCATGCTCTTTCAAGGTAAGACGAGCAAATCTTTAATTCAAAACACTCTGTTCTCTGTTTTTTATTTAAATATGAAACAAAACTTTTTAAAACTAAAATAGATATTATAAATCAAAATTTAATCATTTTTTATAATTTTATATTTTTTTTATTTTCTTACTACCCCGCAAGGGATAAAGCATGAAGCCAAAAAAAAGGAAATTATAATAATGAATGAATGCTAATGAACAAATTTAACAATTAATTTACCAAAATGCTAATATAATATTAAGTTGACTTTACTATGTACAGGCCGTCGTGGTACAGTGGGGCATCGTTTTACTGGAAAACCACTCGTGGGATATATTTAATATTTAAAATGCATTATCATTCTTCCGCTCTGGTAACACAAAGCGCGGAACGCAGTCACCGGAGTGTCTTGACACTAGTTTGTCTGACTATTCTGCTATAAGAGATAAAGCGAAAGCTTCATTCATATATTCCTCAAAAGTATGACGATTAAAAACGTTATAATATGTAAATTTTAAATTTTCATACAAAATCGAATAATCCATCCACTGAACCATCCATCCATCCTTTGACGATACATATTTACTAAGATATTAAACAGATATCAACCATTGGTCCGCCGTACAAAACAAAGTGGGTGACCGGTACAGATTCAGGAAATTCAATATCGCACTTGACCTGGATAGAACTGGTTACAACTCCACTCCAATTAAACTTAACCAAATGACTGCTTGAAAAAATAACAATCCGTCACTCATTGTTCGTGTAGCCTAATATATTTTTTATTCTATATAGTGGTAGAAATATTTTAGTACGTCTGTCTGTTTTATATTTGAAGACAAATCTGAAGATAAGTATATCTGAAGAAAAGTTATCTCATATATCGTGTTAGCTACCAGTAAGTAACATAATATTTTCATTTTTATATTAATTTACGATTTCAGTGCTTGTAATTGTTTAAAAATCGATTTTGTTAAAATTACACCCGAATGAGAAGCAATATTCATAACAGCTAGTTCTTTCGATTGTTTAAACAAGAATCTAGGCATTGGATAGTTATTTTATATTTCAATACAATTCTTACATTAAAAAAGTCTTGGATGTTAAGTGTTTTAATTATTATTTTTTTTTGGCTTCACGTTATATCCCGTATAGTAGGGTAGACAGGAAGTACCTAGTATGCGTTGCAGTGGCGGAACTCAACGCCGTGCTTTGTTTTACAAGAGCGAGGAAATGATACTAATTTTATTATAATCATTTCTTCGAGTGGGGTTCGAACCCACAACCGATCGATACCGATAACTTCACATAAATATATATATATATATATATATATATATATATATATATATATATATATATATATATATATATATAAATATAGACAAAGACAAGCAAAAGCGCCAGTTAAAAATCATTACAATAAGAGCAGTTGTCACTCAACGAATTTGCATACCGTGTACCGTTGGTTGTGGCCAGTATAAATGGAACCCTAACGCGTATATATTAGCCTAAATATAGGAGATCACGTCGTGTAACAATGATTGAAAGTAATGCTGGAGATAATGTAAGTTCGAAACCAGCTCTTGCCTACTTCCTTTGTAGATAAGAAATGCACGCAGATTTGTCTATATGATATATTATGGAGTTATTTTATATGATTTAGATTTATTAGAGTATGTTTTGTTTTAATTTAAACTAATATATTATATAGACTATAGATTTTCAAAATTTTTACACATTTTAAATGAAACTATTTTAAACGTATTAATCGCGTATATTTTATGTATGTTTTGACCTGTGACCACAGCCTAAAGTGTTCGAATCACCTGGTCTCCAAAAATGTACTTTTGAATACTAAAATATACGCGATTAATCTGTTTAAAATAGTTTCATTTAAAATTAATATATTTTGTAATTTACTATAGATAACTGAATCTACGAAATAAAAAATAAGCATTTTTTGTGATGTTTTTCAAGAGGCGCGGGTTCGAATCTTGTTGTATTCAATTTTTTATACGTTTTTAAGAAAGTAAAAGAACTTATTGATCTTATTTTTTGGAAAAAGATGAAATTCTGGTTTATTATCAAATTAATGACTTGAGCAGACACTAATATAAAGAAAAAATTGTAATACAATTGGAAATTAATTACCCGAAAACGTATTTCATTATTGTAAGTAGAATATGAGCTGCTATAGAAACCATATTTAAATTAACATTAATTCTTAATAAAGAGACATGCATATAAATATACAAAGAATGTAAACCAAAAAAATCAACAGTTATTTTAATAACACTTAGTAAAAAAAACCTCCTTGAAAAGGTATAATAATAACAGGTAATTATTTAAACACAAATATCTGGAGTTGACATAAAATATCATACACCCGCAACGTCTTCCGCATAGTCGGTTAGCAAATAAAACATTAATGTTTACGTATACGCTTTAAAAAGTCGACAAGTGAAGTTTCGTAGTTAACATAATTCGTACATTATTTTCTTATTTTATTCAAGCCTGTACAGTGAAAGGTAAAGCCTTGGATGGTTTATAATTTTGTTTTTTTTTTAGGGTTATGTATAATTTTTTTACGTACATACATACAGTATGTATATGTTGTAATATACCAAGTTTTAGTATTGCAATTTCTAACATAATGATAATTAGTTACGTAATAATCAATTATCATTAGTATAGGTTCATTACTGGTTTCATTATGGGTTTGAAAGTCTAGTTTTCAAATGGTTTTTATGCAATATTTCAGTATATAAAATAGTCCCTTAGAGACCTTCATGGCGCAGTGGGACAGCATTCAATGGTAAACACGATAGTTATGAATTAGATCACTACTTTAGGAAAAGTTACGTTATGTTTAAGAGAAAGCGCTTAGTTCCATCACTTAACACGTGATATCTTAGGATAAGAAAAGATTTTTGAAAAATATATAATAATTTGAACGCAGCGGTTTGAACCCGCACTTCTTGGATAAAATCCAAGCGCTCTTACCGCTAAGCCATGTGTTCAACGATGAACGCATGGCAATTTTATACGTTTTTCAAAAATGTGTTCTAATCCTAAGTGTGAAATAACACTTTAAAAATGTATGCATGTATGAATGTGTGTGTATATATATATATATATATATATATATATATATATGTGTGTGTGTGTATATATATCTATGTATATATATTCAATTAAATCTGACTTTAAATTATTTATAATGATCTTTCCATCTTTAACCAGATATTACAAACAAAACAGTATATAAATAACTTTTGTACAGACAGTTAATTATTAACTCTTGAATAATTCACGTATACATTGACAAGTTTTATTGACGCAATTGATAATACATGAGGAAGTATAGAGAAAAAGTAATCAATGTACTACGCACAAGGATAAAGGAATATAATTTTTTTTACTCACAATAACTTTTGATCATCTTAAGATTTATCTTATTTTTAAAATACGTAAAAGGAAAAGTAGACGTTATTGTTGTACGATAAAGTTGTAAATAGAATGTGCTGTTTGTATACAAGATATTGAAATCTGTAGGGTCGTCGAAGGTCGTCCAAAATGTCAGCTGCAAGGCAGGTGCAGAATAAAATAGGTATGTAAAGGATGCGCCACACCAAGTTATTTATTATATATTTATTTAATAATTTTTTTTATTCGTATAAATTATCAACTATATGGATTAGTAAATATTGATAAAAAATATATATTAATACATATTTCTCTATTCTGGTAAGACATAGTCTTAAGTTCGCCACTCAGCACGCATTGCATTTCGGGTGGAAAGCAATCAACGGAGTGTCTTGACACTAGGTTGTCTCTGATTACCCTGCATTGCTGGATAAAGCGTGAAGCTGCTTTATAATATTTATCAAATAACACTTGAAATATTGGAAAAATATTTAATATTTAATGTCCATATATATCTATTATATTTTTATTAATATTAATAACGGATAATAATTTCAAATTTATATGTATTAATGCATATTTGATGATATTTTAATGATTCATGATATCATTAAAATATATCACGTACATATATTATGTATAATAATTGTGAATAAAAATTTGGCAAAGATATAAGAACGCAAGTATATAAGCAAAATTAATGCTTATAATTATAATTGGAGCAAATATTTTACCAATCGCTTAGATCATTAGGTTTTTTTTTAATATAATTGTTCCGTTTTGTTATTTTTTTTATATAAAACCTCTTTTAGTTCATTTTCTTTGCTTAGGTGGAATGTATCAATTTTTAATATAACAATTGAAATTTTAAAGCCAAAATATGAATACTGTTAATGTTAGTGGTCTAGTGGTATTACTAAGACTTCTAAGATCTATACTAAATTATTAAACAATAATTGAATAATTTAATTTCAAATCAATTTTAATTATCAAAGTATAGTGCAATCTCATCTCAAAGGAGATGCCATAAATCCAGTTATAGAGGTTTCGACTTGTGAAAGATTTTAATTTTATATAAAGTTAGAAGGGTAAAGTAAACGTAAATTCAAGTGGTGACAACCATTTTTTTTTATATTTACTATTTTGATATTTAGTTTCTCAGGCAAATTTCATTATCCTTTCTGTAATAAACAGATTTGTGAAATGTCATATCTGGTTGTTACAATCGAAAAAATAAAGCTTTATTAGTTTGAAATAAGTGAGTTGTGAAAATTATTTAATAAAGATATAGATGTCGAGTTTAGCTTTTCGATTTATAGAGGGAAAATGTTTACCAAAATAGCTTGCAGGGACTCATCTTGTTTGAGATTTCGAGTAATGGAGGTTCGATTACTCGATCTAATTTGTATTTAAGTATTAAAATAAGTCGATATTGCTTTTACCAATTATCTTTATAATCCTCTTTATGTGACGCGACCCTAATAACCGGAGATCATGAGGCCGGGCACTTTGATGTATCGACTTTTGGATTTCTATGTAACAAGCTACATATATATATATATATATATATATATATATATATATTTATATGTGTGTATATATATGTATATATATAAAAATATGATGATAGTGAATATAATAAAACATATATTTATATATCATTGAAGTATATTGAAAATTAATAACTGCTAATTTCCCCTTACGAGGGATCGGAATACACAACCATCGCTTTAGTCACAGAATAACTAAGCCAATGGTGTTACAAACAGAACGAGTATACAATTCAACTGTTTTTTCTTAAGAAATTAATAATATAGAAATACATATTTAATAAAATTACGTTTTCACATTTTTATTATATTACAAAGAAAAAATTTATACACGCGTAACATAAAACCAATCGGCTACTGCAAAGACAAATCAATTAAAAAAGCAGGGAATGATTCAGAATGTTGTTCCGTTTAGCATTTCTGTCGCCCTTGGCACGCGACAATTATGAAGCGAAAGGCAGAAAAAATACGCACCGCTATACTTACACGAGTAAGGTCGAATATTTTCTATAAAATGGCATGTAAACCGGTCGACCTTTGGGAGGAAATAAGGAAATAATATAATTTGTTTGATATTTGAATTTGAACCTTGTCCCGGCGTGGCAAGATGTATTGTTGATTAGATGAAATGAGTGAGAAGCGTGTGAATCTGCAAAGGATACTTTAACAGTGGTTGATTGACAGCATCCTCGTAAAGTATCGTGATATCGGAAATACATATTGATTGATTATTTTGTATCATGACTAAGAATTACATATACATATATGACTATGATATATATTAATAATCAAATGTTTCTAATTATATGTTTTTTATTAACGAGAACTTCTTTTTTTCTCACTATTATTAAAGACTTTAAATATGAATGGAATATCTGTATTTGGAATCTAGATGCAACTTTAGAAAAATATAGTAGGTTTATAGTAAAAGAAGAATTACGTACAATTTTTAATTTTGAAAAATCGCTTTCAACTTATAAACACATAAATCAAGGACAAAAATCAGGATTACAAATAAGAAAATCCAATATATTTTGCTATGGAAAGGTCAACATTCCACACACTGCGACATTTGTGCATTGATTGAGTTTTATTTTCTGACATTTTAAAAGCTGTCAAGAATGTGCCGTCTCAAGCACGATTTACTTAAACGGAATACAAAACAAAGTTAAATATAAATTAAAAAAAAATCTGTATAATAATTTAGTATGTAGCAAGATCTTCTAATAGGTTTACGAAGAGCTAAGGTTAGTTTTTTTGTCATCTCAATAAATAATAAGAATATAACTTCAAAAAAAACCAATGCAAACATATCATATATGATATGTACGGTACGATTCCTACTCCACTCTCCTGCCTTTCTCCGTTTTGGAGATAACACTGAAAAAATTTTAGCGTGGAATTTCAACACTTAACTTTCGGGCGTAAAGCGGTGAACGGAGTGTCCTGACACTAGGTTCTCTCCGAATATTCTAATATAAGACATAAAGCAGGAAGTTGTAACACACTAAAATAACTAAAAAATATATATTCTAACAACATTTTAATTATTTTAAAACAACAAAAGCAGAAAAAAGAACGAAGATAACGAAAGTGAAAGCTGACTTAACGCGCCACTGACGCGTTTTATATTTCTTATCTGCATTTACTTAAAAAGAAAAAAAATCCCAACTGGATGTAACTTTGCCAATCATTATTTCAATACTAAATAATTTTCTTTGTAATAATTATCTAGTTTCGTATATAATGTTAAGTGTTTGTTTTTATTTTGCAATCAATATAGTGCATGATGTAATTTAATAGATATGTATTTTTGATATAAATTAGTTGCAGTCAAAAGGTGTTTTTTAATAATATTAAATCTATTACAGTACAGACTTGGTTTGTATCTTTTTTCCTTATTGTTACTTACTACGTAGTCAAAAAGTTTTTTCTTAATAAATAATATATATATAAAACTTTAAACAATTTCGTATAACGTGATGAAAGTTTCCAATTATACTTACTATGAATAATACACTCTTATTCAGTTAACTCTTTGTCGCGCGCGCTTTGTCTTGTAATATATAACAATATATAAATATAACAATAATAAATATAATTAAATGAAACTTAAAACTGAAATATTAAGTACATGTTAAGTGTGTAAGTAAGCCTATGAGTGTGGTGTATAGTGTATTATACTATATTACTATGTTTCTAAAAAATAAATAAATAAACAAATGAATAAATAAATAAACAGATAACTAAATAAATAAATAAATAGATAAATAAATAAACAAATAGATAAATAAATAAATAAATAAATGATGACGTCATGTTCTTGAAAAAAAACTAAACTGAAGTAATCACGTGTTTTCCTAAGTATCTGATAAAAATAGAGATATAAAAAAAGGATTATTTCATTCAAAATATTAATAAGTCCCTATACTCAAAGGCTAATAATAATTTCTAAACAATATACGACAAATAGAACAAAGTTGATGACATTTTCACAGCTATTGGAAACGCCGTGAAAAGACTATGTTTTAATTATAAATAGTAATTTAAAATAAATCGATTATATAGCCAGTTTCAAAACCGCTCGTGACCTCTCTTAAGCGATCTCGTGATACAATAGGAACGGTTAACAACTGGCCAGTCTGTGTGTATTGTGTTGTAACGTTATTGTTTACATGGTGCGGTTATGGCAAATGACCACGCGGGGTAAGAAAGCCCATGGTGATAGGGGTTCAAATAAATGATTACATATTATAATATTTTTATAGTAAAGTTATGTGTTTTTTTAATAAAATGAATTGTCCTATTTTTAATTTCGCTTCAGGCTTTTTTTACCGCAGCAGGGTAGACGTAAAGTACATAAGTCAAGACACTCCGTACTTCGCTTTCCACCGAATTCGGAACATTGCGTGTTAAGTGGTGGAACTCAACGCCGCACTTTGTCTTACCAGAGCGAGGTAATGAAAATGATTTAAATATAATCACTCCTCCGAGCAGGGATCGAACCTACGGTTGCGTTTACAGTCAGATGCTATCATATTGCACCACGACCGGCCTCAACTATTTATTTTCTTTAATATTATATTGTAAAGGGAGTTTGTTTGTGTGTTTGTAATGATCATTGTATCGAAAGTACAATAGAAACGCAAAAAATACACATTTCTAAAGCTTGCTTTTTTTAAATCATTAATTAAAATTATCTTTTGCAAAAAGGAAATACATAAGATGTTTCCCTTTCAGTATCTCAGATCTCAACTATGGACCCTAATTCTTATACAAGTTTTTTATTCAAATCTAAAACGGCATTGGTTTGTGCATCATAAAGTTTCACGGTTTAAAAAGATCAGTAAAATTTCTGCCGGTCATGGTCATATTGCGTATTGTGTTATCTTCGCTTCTTATTTAGTTCTATGTATATGATTTAAAATGATCACCCTTCAAGAATTATATTTAGAAGAATACTTATTACTAACTAGAGACCTATTGGGCAGTATTGTAATGAAAAAAATAGGAAAAAATGCTATATATTTTTATAAGAGTAATTTAACTATAAGTTAAGATATATAAAGCATTCTTATATAGCAGCATAGAAAGTACCTAGTGTCAAGACACTCCGTACTCCGCTTTCCGCCAAATTTGAGACATTTGAGTGAAGAATTGAATTGACCTTGTTCTTGCCTGCTTATTATATCGCCTGGTTCTTGCTTTTGTACTTAAAATTTATTTTTTCATTAAAACAACTCACCGCCTTAGAATATCCGCTGCCCGCGCTTCCATCAGAGGAGTTGCTAAGCCGCCGCTCGCTGGGCGCCGGGGGAGACCACGTGGTACCGTCCGACGGCATGCTGACATCACTGCACTGTACCGTCACCCAACCAACACTACACTTCACTCAACTATTGTGTCCATTTTAATTACCTGCAATAAAAAAAAATAGTGTTATTTTAGAATAAAATATACTTTGTTTCATACAAAAAATACTGATAGCATAAAAGGGCGTGTCTAATTGTTTTAAATGGGTTCTTAAGAAATGCTTATATATTAATAGAATTTTCTGTTGATTGTATAATTGTTGTATGTTGTTATAAATTGTTGTTGATGTTGAAAGATTGCAGTGGCAAAGTTCATACAAAACATACTGACAAAAAAGGCAATTTAAATGCTTTAAGCAAATTCTGATGATATTAATGTACGAATAAGAAAGGTCCTTAAGAAACGCTTAAGAGGAAATACTTATATATTAACAATATTATATATAATATATGTAAATGAAAATTTCATATCAAAGATTTAGTGGCAATACAGTACATAAGTTTATTATGCAATTAAAACAGTTAAGTGTTAAATAATGAGATCGTAATATATGAGTCGATAAACAACGCCGCGTGCAACAATCTAATCTGCTATCTCCCACGTAAAGGCACTGTAGGTCAAAAACGTACTTTACTAAACCTAGATTTAGAATTGTCAATTTATTATATATTTGAGGCAATGGGTATTATTTTAAAGGCCATTCCGCATTTAGTTGAAATAAATATTGTAAGATCTGTTGATAAATCACTACGTTTTCTACTTATCCCCTATTATATCACCGAGAGATGATTTGTGAAATTCTATATTCCGCGCAAGATCTATCCATATGGTAAGTAGATATTCGTATAGAACTACACAAAGACGCTATAACAAGCGTATACGAATTTCGAAGCAGTATGATAGGAACGTATAGCTTAGTTGGATAAAACGCTTGAACGGTTTCTAGATAGCGCGGGTTCGAATCTTTTCTTTAAATTTGCAAACATTTACGCGAATAAAATTATTTAAAAAAAAAATAAGAAAATACTAGAAAATCGGTACTTGTTGAAAATTTATCACATGTGAATCAATCTTGTTTATCAAGACATCTGACTCAAAAGATTATTTTCAATATACTTATAAAAATGCACATTTATAAATATTGTAATAAAAACTCTAAGATACTTTTGTTGCGAAGTGTACCGTAACGGTTATAGGTTGGCATGATATAAATATGGCATTACAAACTGGCGGTTTCCACTAAAAATACGTTCATTATTTCAGTGTACCAAATGACTGAACGATATTTATGTAATGATATACTTATATTAGCTGATTAAACACTATGTTTCCATGTTAATCATATAGGCAGAGAGAATATATTGATGATGAAAATATATTATTTTACACTTCATCCGAGAAGCCAATACAAGTTACGGAGCTTAACGCCGCGAAATTATATTTTAAAAACAATTCCCATATTATTATTCTGTCTGTTGTAAAAATAATTTTATAGTGAATGACTGACAGCTACATGAATGGTCATTTCCCATTCAATCTGACAGCTAAGCTTTGCAAGAGCTCACCATTTGTTTTCAAAATGATTTGTACAGATGACTACAAAAATTATGTAACTTATTCTTTGTGTAAAATTGCGACCGTCTTTTATTTTTTTTTTGTATTTTGCGAATAGTAGTATTACTTTACATTAATAGTAGAATGTAGTAGATCAAGACTGGACGATGGATCTTACTAGCAACTAGCTAGCTTAAAGTTAATAGGTACTTTGCTTGCACTGATTTATTTAAGCTCATAGCAAGGTAGACCGAAAGTATTTAGTGTCCAGACACTTCGTTTTCCCGCCGAATTTGAAGCATTGCGTTTTGAGTGGCAGAACTCAACGCGGCACTTACCACAGCAAAAGTGAAAAATAATTTTAAATATAATCACTGCCTACTATACCTTTGCCCTATATTTTTTATGGAAATAATTTGTATAAGTTTATCTCCGGAATTCAACGCCGCGTTTTGTCTTAGCTGGACGTAAAAATGATAATATTACAAAATGCAAACAACTAACTTGATAAATGTGGAAAAATTCTAGATGGTATTATAAAAATGCTGTCAAAGATAAAGTTGGTGCGTAATTCAGCTGCTCATTGTGCAACGAACGGTTATTGTTTGATAAACCATTTTTTTATCTATGTCAAATCTTATCGTTATATGTTTATGTATATACATATATTTGATATAATGTTACTATCTGTATTGTGTTCTTTGTAACCTCATTATTTATTATCTGTAATCAAATTGTAGATAATTTATAATTATTATAAATAAACTTTCATTTTCTAAAAAAATTCTATAAAAAAAAGTAATTATTTCGATCAAATAAAATTATTTCGATGACTAAGCGCATTCCTAACTTCAAGTTTAGTATAAAATCTAAAATATCCATTTTCTTACTAAATTGATTATCACCTAATTATACTTACAATTAATGATCATTAATTTCACTATCATATTAAGCAAAATAGAAAATAATTAAACAACATTACGTTAGGTAAGTATCAGTTACGTTTTAGTTTTCTAATTACAGAGGTTATTTAACTATTGTATGAACATAACACTTTTGTAAGAAATACTTATGAAAACTAATGTAGTATTTTATTGAGTTTCTATTGAATTATTATTATTCGTAATTTTAAAATTAGTATTTAAATGATCACTAACTCTAAACTAAATTAGCTACATTTTCACACTAACAAAAAAACAGAATGTCATACAAATTACCAGAAGCAAAAATTTACATCCGAATATAGTTTATCACTTCACTTTTAAAGAAAAAAACCACAGACAAAAACAGGTATATATATAAAACTGCTATATACTGTCGTAGTATGCGCACGCGCTGACTATCAGACGATAGCGTACGTCCGCTCTCCGCCGTTTCGCGATCTACACTAAGAGGTTATACCAAGTATAAGAATGAGAATCGTATCTGAATTGCGAGTGAATCGATAACGAGGTGTTATTTTTTTTTGACATATCGATATGAAAACGAAGGTCGAAAGATTTTTTAATGTTAAAGGTTTATATATGGATTGCATTGTTTCTTTTGATCGACGGCCATCTGTTGTTGTTTAGGTGTATGCGATACCGCACTGCGCACTATGCCGGAGGTTCATTTTTGACTTATAATTTTATTTATATCGAAAATTTTGTATATTTTATAACGCAATTAGATAATTAGATAATTAGATGATAATTAGAACTAGACACCAATTTGCGTAATTATTAAAAAAAAATATTCTAAGAGAGATTTGAACTCACAACTTTCCCATCGAGTCTGGCAAACGAATCACAGTTATATTATAGAGGCAAATTTATACTTCATTTTTGCTTTTGGCGAAAACAGATAACCATCTGTTATAGAATATTTTTTTTAATAATTACGCAAATTGGTGTCTAGTTAGACAGAGCGGAGGTCTAGCACCCTGCGTGTAACGTCTCCTTAGCAGATATTTTATTCCCTCTACATATATATTGTAAATAATAAATAATGAACAGGAAAAAAAAGAAAAAGAATCATAAGTTCATCATTTACACTATTAATACATATGTATAATATAATTGATCATTATTTGCAATAGATAATATTTTTATATATGATGACACTGCGTTAGTGAGAGAAAATCTTCAGTGCACTATGAATGGGTATCATAATAATTTTTAACAACTTCCTTCAATCAACAAAAGGTTACAAATTCGTTTTATTATGCACACTAATACACCGGAAGTAGTTTTGCTTTTATATAATAATAATTGATTTCTTAATGCCACATTATTATTCAGTCAGAGACACCGCAGTGTCTAGACATTTCGTTGGCTACTCGTTGAGTACTACCCAAAATCGAGACATTACGTGGTGTTCAACATCACACTTTGTCTTACCAGAGCGGAGAAATGAATGTAAAGTGTAGATTTTTACATAATAATAATTTTACAGTGAGTTTGTATAATTCACTTCTCAAAAGTAGATCAGAAAGATTGCGTTACGACAGCTTCCAGTCATTTCAAACGGTTACTGTACCTGAGCGGTACCGAAGAATGTAGACTAACCGATGTTTGGAAATGTTACAATATACCGCGGTCCGGAACACAATGGCCGTGCTATTGAATAATGCGGCGTTTGTTTCAAATATCACAACTTTCAATATTAATATTGTATTAACGATAATTTATAGATATACACGAAATTCTTTGACGTCCCTTTTTTTACCTTTTCCCATATTTCCAGGTTGACAGAGTGCAACAAAAAGAAGTCTTCAAAAATATTTTAAATATTAATATTCTTGATAGGTTTCAAATTGCAAACAACACGTCTAAGTGCATCGTGGGCTCAAAATCCAGTAATTTTAGTGACAAATCCAATAATTCTCAAGTAAAATATCGATTATATTTAAATTTAAGACCATCTAATTAAGAAATATTGTGATGAACGTCGAACTGAACATCGCTCTTTGTTTTGCCAAAACTGAAGATAAAATTATTTAAAAACAAACATTCCTTCAACGGGAAGTTGAACCCAAACATGGCCTAGACATACACAACCAGCTCCATTGCGCCATGATGGTGACATATCTCATTTTGGTTTATCAGATATTGTTAAATTTATGTATGGCCAATACAATTACTACATTAAAAGTTAATTATTTAGCATAAAATCATTAATTCTTCTAAGAAATGGTAGATAGCATTGAAAATGGAACATAGCTTTGGAATAGTATCCTGTTCAGTTATCAAGTGTCGTGACACATTGAGATCGCTACAATGGAGCGGACCGCAGAGTATCTGGCCCTACAGGAAAGTGAGGGGGCTTATTTACAGTTCTTGTAGTTAGTTTCAGACTTAAACTAAGTATTAATACGTAGGAAATTGAAATTTATTAGATTATTTATTTAATATTACTTATTTTTTATTTTTAATAAATAACAAAATAAAAAAGGGAGGCCGATCGTGCGTGGTGCAGTGGAGCGCCTGATTGTAAACGAGATCGGTTGTGGATTCGATTCCCACTTGAGGGTATGATTGTATTTAAAAAAAAACGTTTCCTCTCTCTAATAAAACCAATTTACCAGAGAGAGGAAATGAGGAAATTTTCAATATAATCAGGGCAAAATTAACAGAATGAATAAAGGACATGTTGTCGTAATAAGACCAGCGGAACAATATATTTCAGGAGCTGTAAAAAACTAACTTTAGACCAATGGCGCAGTGGGACAGCATCTGATTGTAAATGCGATCGGTTGTGGGTTCAATCCCCACTCGGGGGAGTGATTATATTTAAATTACATTCACTTGTTGCTATGGTAAAAGATAAAGTGCGGCGTTGAGTTCTACCACTCAACACGCAATGTCTCGAATTCAGTGGAAAGCGAAGTACGGAGAGGACACTAGATACTTCCTGTCTACCCTGCTATGCTATATCTCCTGAAAATGACTTAATATGAGGCTTAAATGTATTGATTCATGATTCTACAAAAGTTGCACTTGTATATGTAAATGAAAGGGATTTATGGCGTGTCGACATTTTTACAATTATTTCTTACTAAATAAATGATAAACGGTTATTTTTTTAAACTAAATAAGCGTTCGTCAAATAAATATTTATTTGGTAAATTTTTTTTTAGCTTCACGCTTTTATCCCGCCTAGCAGACAGAAAGTAACTAGTGTCAAGACACTCCGTACTTCGCTTGCCACCGAATTCGAGACATTGCGTGTAAATAATTTTGGTAAAATAATTTCGAAATATTTGAAATTACAAGTGAGAACATTTAGGTAAAGTTGAAATCACCAATGTATAGTACATAGAACTGTTTCCATACATACAGTATACGAGTGGCAGACAACGCATAGCTCAAGTTAATGAACGTAGGGAGATGAAATTTGTCTTGAAAGATCCTTATGGAATCTATACGATTACTTAAATAGATTGTCATTTTGACATGTTTTCAATATGTTTTCATATTTTACAGTTGATACTAAGAAAATACAAAATATATATGTATTTTCTAATATTATTGTATAATAATAAACAAATATTAGTGTTATTAGAATTAGGAAATAAAATAAAATTTGAACCCATCGGTTTTCGCTTCTTGAAATCCGTTGAAACTAACAACACAAATAAGTTGTAACAAATGTATCGGAGTTTCGACACAGCCGGGTGTAGAACCTGGTGGCTTAGAGGTCGGAACGCTTGGACGGTTTCCAGGAGGCGCAGGTTCGAAACCACCTGCGTTTAAATTTCGCACGTTTTCTCAAAATGTATTATAAAATTAATATATGTTCATAAAAACCATACAAACGAAGTTGTGATCAACAACTTAAAGCAATACATTAAATTATATAACAAAATATATACATATTTAATTAATTCCATTACGTTGACGGAACTATCTGCAACAGAGAAAGGTAGTGAAACCTTTTTTAATTATTTCAAGGAGACAGACAGACGCATGACATTGAGCTACACGTTGCATTATTACAAAATAAATACATATACATATGTATTTATAATATCCAGCTTTTTTATTTTTTGTCATGTATATACGTATTTAAGAAGTTTAGTCTGCATTTGATATCGTAAATATTTTAATAATTGTAAATAGACTCATAAATACAATTATTTCTTACTTTTAAAATATCATACTTAATTTAAACTGGATGCTCAGAGTTGAACCCCTCTGAATTTATAAACCGATCAATAATGATATATAGGAAATTGGGATACTAGTGCAAGAAAAATTGAATATATAATTAGTATTTTATGATAAATAAAATCAAGATAGTTTTTGTATATTTTTACATAATTAAATGTCTATAAAAATAACAGTACCTGCTATGTTTTAGGAGTGGATTTGACTTGCTATAATTTTGTGGAACAAAATAATTCAAATATATATACATTTTTACATAAAATGTAAACGGAAGATTGTAAAAATATAATAATAAAAACTGTATATCCGAGACAAACGCAAAGAAAAACTAAAAAAAAAACCAAATACGTTTTTCTGACATATCTGCCAAGTACAGATAGCGATCAGTTACATTGTCATTATATATATAGATATACTGATACTTACTTATATAATTTAATAAAGAATTTTAAAATCGAATTCTATGTAACTGCACACACTCGTATAATAAACGATTTAAGCCATATTATGTGGACAAAAATCATACATAATTCATAGCTCTGTTACAGTACATATATATATATATATATATATATATATATATATATATATATATATATAATTAATTCTTGTTACAATTGTATTTATTAATACTTTAGCAGCAGGTAAATAAAACCTTATGCCGGGTCCACACCAAACCAACAAAAGAAAAACAAAACAGCAACTCAATGTTTCCCAACATTTTTGAAACAAAAGCGAAACATTTCGGCAACAATTTTGTTTTGTTCGTGTTTTCAACAACTTTTTGTATGCAGTTGACAATTAGTTCCTGTTTTCGAAAACTTGCAGTTTTGTTGTGTTGCTGATTTGTTGGAGTTTTTGTTTTGTTGGTTTGGTGTGGACCCGGCATTAGAATATTTTTCGTATTACGCGTTTTCACGTTCCCAGTTGTTATTCAGTTCGTTTACTAGATGTGCTGATAACTGTCATGTGTTTGTGTGAGGCGCGAGTGGGACACATAACTTAGCAGGGTTGCCACTACACGTAAAATATTAATGGAAAATTAATAAGGATAGGAATGTTTAACTTAACATAATTCTAAATTATATTGAAAACCCTTAAAATGTATTAGTCACGTTATAAAAAAAATTGGGTAATAATTTAATAATATTATAATTTGTGACCGGTCTTGGCGCAGTGGGACACTGTCTTACTGCAAACGCGACCGGGTTCGATACCCAATCGGGGAAGTGATTATATTTCTAATTACATTTCACTTCCTCGTTCTGGTAAGACAAAATGCGGAGTTGAGTTTCACCATTCAACACGCAATGTCTCAAATTTGGTGCGAAGCGAAGTACAGAGTGTCTTGAAAAGTAAAGCACCTATATACTTTATGTCTACCCGTGGGATAAAAAGCGTGAAGCTAAAAAAACTATAAAAACGTCATCGTGGCACAGTTGGGAATATCGTCGATGGTTATAACTTTGATTCTCGTTTAACACTAGTTTTAACGTGTAACTAAAAAGGTGCATAAATTAATATATAATATCAATAATGACTATTGAGCAAAATAATTATAAAAGGACAAGATCAATTTAAAAATCTACAAACCAGTTGGCCAGGCCTATACATAGCTGTATTCAGCAAAAACGCTAGCGTAACGGGATGCGCACGCGCAGCGCATGCTAGCGGGTGACCGCTCGCTTTGTGCCGCGTTGCGTTGTCATACATAAAGGATTTGCCAGTAACGTTTGAAGGTCGATGTTTTCTTGGTATTTTTTCGTGTTATGTAAGCTTTAGGTTTCTTTTAGTGGTTTGATTTTATAGTGTCATATATTACTCAATGCGATGAATGTAACGAAGTAAATTAAATGAAAATAAATAAGTAAAACTCTAAGGCCATGGTTATGGGTGCAAATAATAAAAAGTGGTTTTTATTGAAATTATTTTTGTTTGTTCCTACTGGCTGGATAAACGTCACCGCTTGTTGCCTAGAAAATATCCACCAAATGTTCAGAAAATAGAGAACGAAGTATATTATAACACTATTTACTCTCCACATTGGCAGAAAATAGCAAACTACTGCAAAAAAAAATAACGAAATTGATCGATAAATGTAAATTTGTTAAAGCGCCTGATAAAATAGCAGTTGCAATTGCAAAATATTTTAAACGCAATATGAATGCACAAAATGGCGAGTAAGGCATTATATAGTGACAAAATGTACTTTAACACTAAGTTACGTACAACCATGGCCTACTCCTGTCTTTACACACATGGACTGGTAAAATTTTAAAACATGTGTTTTCTATATTTCTATATTCTTTTATCTATATTTCGTTTTTGATATATTCACAGCGCAGTGTAGCGAAGGCACTGAATGTGCCAAGCTAAACGTATTGCTTCATTTCCTTCTCATATATATACTTTTAGTACTATAATTGTATATTAATTAATTATAATAAAATAAATATAATTTGTAGTGAGTAGCTCTCTATACGTATGCTTCTAGATATATTATTTTTAAATTATTACTTACTAAAAAATATTAATTATTACGAACAAAATATATTTAGTTTCTTATCAAATGTACGGGAACCAAACAACTTGTGAAAAACGTCGGATATTCAATAACTATAATAAGCGTTAAGGACTTTCATTTTACATAATCCCAGCTAATTACATGGCGATTATATTAGAGGATATGCAAACGATAACTTAATTATTACTTTGTCACTTTGTTGACATACTGCTTGTAAAGCAATGGCGTTCGTAACATAGATGTATTATTATACTTAGTGTATAACGTAAATTATAACTTAGTATTTATATACAAATTAATTAGAGATTTTAACGCCATCAAGTTTTAAACCATTTAACTGTACAAGCAATGGATTATGAATTCTATTTTAATTTAAATAAATGGATATATTCAGACAGATATTGAATTTTTTTCTATATCCCTAACGGAGTAGTTAGAGAGTTAGTTAGTTAGTAGTTCTATTTTACTTGACCTACTGCAGCGTTAAGTTACGCCAACCAATGCAACGCGCAAAATCGTTGCGCTGTTGTTAAAATGGACATATAAAAACTACATAGGTACTTTACTTTGCAATTTTGTTATTTAAAGCAATGTATATATTCAGACAGATGTTCATTTTTTTATAGAGTTAGTTAGTAGTTCTATTTTACTGAACTTACTGCAGCGCTATGTTACGCCAACCAATGTAACGCGTAAAATCGATGCGCTGTTGTTACAATGGACATATAGTGGAGAATGGAACCTATTAACAATAAGCATAGGGTATAAGCATACGTGATAATTAATTAGTTCTCTGTCACTTTGTTGACTTGGTGTATATATATATATATATATATATATATATATATATATATATATATATATAAAAAGATGAGTTAATTAAATATAATAATTATTGAGTGGGAGACTTGAGGTGGGACTCAACGCCGCACTTTGTCTTACCAGAACGTAGGTAGTGAAAATATTTTAAATATAATCACTCTCCCGAGTGGGGATCGAACCCAGAACCGCGATAATCGCGATTACAGTCAGACGGTGTCCCAATGATCACGAATGGCCTCAATATTACAACTTTTCTATCGTAAATGATTATTAAATATTACAACTTTTCTAATGTAATCAGTGGCGCGACAGTATACGCAATTACTGAACGATACCATGACTTTGGGAGGAAATGATTTCACCATTACGTTATTAAATGAGGGGTGACTAAAGGAAATATGTATATCTAACACCAACATTCTAAGATTTCAATAAGTATTGCTTAATATTAAATTTTGGATAATTAAATTCTTAACAGGGCTTAACGTCATTTAACAGATAGTTAATGTCTCTGAGTATGACTTTAAAAGTGACATTGATATTTTAATAATAGATTAAGGATGCCAGATGAAATTGAACAGATTTGGCAACTTTAATACAATCAATGATGACAGTAATGATAAATAGCACAGAGTGGGTTCAATACGTTTTGTAGACACAAACAGAATATGATTCACAGCTCTAAGGGCAATGGGCAATTTAAATATGTATGCAATTCTAAAACAGGGACACTTGTATAACATAAATCAGTTATATTGATGATATCGTACAGAGATTTATTGCCGTCGCCGTATCATTTAGAGACTCGAGTTACACGATAATTAGAGACCCATTTCCTAAAGCGAACGAATGCGAAGGACTCGCTGCTTAAAGCTAACTTTCGATCCCGATAAACCACTTTCCCTGACTTTCATGAGACCGCAACCTCGGCCCTACTCGGCCACAGTTTCAAACCACACGACACTGTACCATTAAAATTCAAATTAGTATAACAGCTGCAACTTTCGATTTTTCGGAGCCAAATTAATAAACTGTAATGAACACCAAGAACAAAACTGCATTCAAGTCCAATGAAAAAGAACTCACAGCTTTTTTTAGTAAGCTTAAAATATTAATCTATATACTTTTTAAGGAAAACATACTTAAATAAATATGAGAGTATGTTTCTTAAAGTTATTTAAATTTTATTTACGACATCGAGTCCTTGCTCATTAGGACTCATGACATAAATAAAGTTTAATAGTTAAATTATTATAAATAGATGCAATTTAGTTAGCCAATGGCTCGCTGATTTACTGCTGTGATACACTAATTGGTTTCTAGGTAGCCAGCTCACTTCTTAATAGCCAATGAAAAAGCAATCATCATTATCAAAAACGTCCATAAACACAGCTTCGAAATATATTCTCGTGCAACGTTCATAAGCGTTTAACACGAACCATTTTATAAAAGTAAATTTTCTAATTCAAGTAACAGGGTAATAAAATATATTCCAAATTAGGTAAACGACGAAATTCTTTTAATTCCAGACCCGTTCAAACGTATGTTATTTTGAGATCCTTATAAGGCATTGCACATGTCGTCTCTGGACGTTTGTATTCGATATTAGACATTCCGGTGACGAAACACTACCTGCCCAACAGCTGGGCACTAGTTTGGTACACGTAGCGAATATAGAGTTTCTAGATTGACCAATTACATTTCGTCGTAAGAACAAGTTTCATAATTATATTCACTTTTAATAGGATTAAAATTTACTTACTCTGATTTTGGCAACATTAACACCCGCGCCGATGGCAGAGAAATCCAAAATGTTGATATTTCGATTTCAATTCAATAATTAATTACATTAACACGTTTGCAATACAAGTTGTATCAAAGAAATATATTCAATATTAGAAAATTTATAAAAAAACTAAATATTTAAATCGGTGATAGCGAATTGAAGCTAAACCGGAATCCATGGAAGCAGTGCACCTCAAGTGGGCTAACGTAACCTATCATTTTGAATTTGGAAAAAAACATTTGCAAAAAAAACACAACATGTAGCCTCGGTGACCTTTTGAAATTCTTTACTAACATCCAATCGAATTTCCATCCTGATACTTGTTATTAAAGTTGCTTTTCGTTAGCGCTACAACGTATTTATTACCTTGTAGAAGTGCCGAGGAAGAAAGGTGGTACGAAAAGAGAAGAATAAGTTTGTAAAGCGGTACACAAACGACCTTGGTTTCAACTGTAGGCCACATGCCGGCTGTTGATCTTAAGGACGATGGTATGCATAGCCGGTTTTGTTTTTATGGGGCCACTCCCGTCGTTTTGATGGATCGATTTTGAGGCCCTTGGTTTTGAATAGTCCGCCCGGCTCCTTCTTACACGTGATTTCAATTACAACTTAATATTAATTTGTATGCATTTAAATTAAATTATTAATTTAAATTGGTTGTATTTTAAAAGTCAAATTGTTTATAGAATAGCTTGAGTAATATTTGGCATACTTGAGATTTGAAGCCAAGGACTTCATCGTAATAATCAGAGTTACCAACCACGGGGCCACTGGGCCATTCAAATGTTTTTACATGTAATAGCTGTCGTTTATAAACTTTCTCTAAGCTCGATTATGATGTTTTCGGCCCTGACCACGCCTTGTCCACCGTCTCCAGTTTAGCGCATCATTCTATGCAATTATACACTTTTACTTTTTAATGGTGGACAGGTAATATTTACCAACATACTATTACACGAAATTAACAGCTTCGAACATCAAAAAATTGATTATATTAATCATCTAAAAAAGTATATAAAATAATTATATATTTAAAAACAAATGTATATACTAAAATAATATTATTTATTTATACTATGTTATATATTTAATATTATATGGTATATTTAACATTATTAATTATAATTAGTTATAAAACAAAAAAAAATATGTATATAGATACCGGAAGTTTGTAGAAAGCGCAATCGTGCGGTGCGGGTGTGGTGAAATTTTAGACAGCCGATATGCATCTTACGTTTTAGTCGTGTATGAGGTTTGAGGTTATCACGGCCATTTATTATATTACACATGGTAATTGTACGCCGTGTATTAATTTTCATCGACAATCGGGTCACGTTCACCCCAGGAAATGAGATTTCGAGGTAGACTGTGTCCTGGTCGAAAAAGAATCACGTGTGAAAAAATAGTTTTGATTAAACTAAAAAATGTAAGAATCTATCTTGAATAATTTCTTCTTATCTTATTGGTTACGAAATTTGCACACGTGTCCGGGTTCAATAATAATATAATATTTTCATAGCATCAACCTATCCTTGCCAGGATTACCAGGAAAACGATAATATATTATTAGCGATACATTTTTTATGTTATTCTTCTACTAATCTACCTCTTGGGAAATAATTCTTCTGATTATTATTCAAAAATTTTCTAAACTATAAAAAATTTAATATTTCTTGATATCTTACCAAAATATATGACACAGATATAATTAATTTAGGTCTCGGTATGATTGTAAAAAATATAACCTTTTTAAAGTTAAAACGTTTTACGTTATTTCAAGTGTTATGGCCGCTGTAGTACTTGAAAAGTATTTAAGATTTCGATTAGTGACACAAGTGACACCATGTGGCTGGCTACCTTGATTAGAATACGTTAAACTAAAAACTTTTTAGTTTTCAAATAATAATATACCACTGTACCCGTGTTACAGTAGAAAATTCGCTAAAGGTCACAAAAAGCACGTTTATTGAAATGATTATTATACAATACAATTAATACTTAGATTATCTACATAAAAATCTTAATCTTGTCAGAGGAGGGATAAAATATAAACAAATAACTAAAATATAATTAATGTAATTGGCGCAATGAGATTTAAATCCTTTACTATATAGCTATACCCTGTGCGAGTTAGCTTGATCTTTTTGACAGATCTATATTTTTTTGACATAACTTTACAATCACCAACATAATATTTTCTTAATTTAATGATTTAAAAAATTGTAAAAATATAAAAATAAATACATATAACACAAAAATACCTAAAGATTTAGGCGTTATGCGAAAATTCTAATATAGACTAGCCCTGTTGACTCTGTCAAAAAGATCAAGCTAACTTATACCGGGTATAGTACAGCTGCGTAATGCATTTCTTACTACAATTACAGCTATCAACGTACCAGCAATATTAATTGCAAGAGCTATTCCAAACAGACGGCAGGTCTAAAATTAGAACAAACAGTCAAGTTGGACAAAACAAACTAACCGTAGTGCACTGTTCCCAATAAATGCTAATACAATGGATGTTAATGAAGCAAAACAACGGAATTCAACAATGTCGACCGCAACATATTTATGATCTTGATACTAAAACAATTGATTTAAGGAATTGGGTTTATCATCTATTAACACTAATAGAACACTATTATAACCAATCATATTTCATTCTATTTATGGATCTGTTATAGGGTTTATTGTGATACGCTGATGACTTTTGTGTATATATATATATATATATATATATATATATATATATATATATATATATATATATATATATATATATATATAGATTCCAATTTAGGTCTTTGCGTGTTACTGTTAGGGCATCAACGACGTTGATTTACACTAAGAGTACACTGTACTTTTCATATTATACTATTTTTTTCAAACGAAATAGGTCTTTATACATGGTTTTTTTTAAATCGTCAGCTGAGGCTATTTAAAGAAATATTGATTTGAATCTTAGCCGTTCTTTACAGTCAGGAACAAAGTATCATCGCCAGGATGTAAATATATTAAATTTTTAAATATGTTGCAGAATATTAGTGTCTCAGATATTAATTCCAATGAACCGGTATATTAATTGATAATATTTGTTTTCCTGGAAAGAGGAGTGAAGCGTTAAGTTAAATAAGAAAGTGCAAAACGGAATGTCTTGACACTAAGTCTCTCCGCTCTTTATCTATCCTGATATAAATTTTCTTTCTTAATAATTTTACTGGAATTAAATAAACCACTGTTAGTTATTATATATTAAATTCTCAACAGTTTTATGTATTTATGTTTTATGTACGTATTTAGGTAACCGCTTCATTACAACGCAGTTGAAATATTCACATAGTTTGAAAATCGATTAGGGCGTGAAACAGTAACGATATTTGAGAAAATCGATATAATTTCATTACTTTACAGCTAAAGATTACATTGAGATGAAGCCATGGTTTAACGTAATATAAAAGCTAACCATACATATGACCTTCAAGGCTTTGTAAATATAAAAACCTTTTTATCTTGTTAAGGCAAAGACTTCATAATGTCAGATAATATCAGTATGTAGGGTTATATTGCGGAATGGTTATGTCAGTGTTTGGGCATTTTGCCATTTGAATTGCTTACAAAACAGGTGTGATACAGAATCTCAACCTGAATACGAATAGACATTTAAAAATCACAACATTTGTTGAATATTTCATAGCGGATTTTGTAAGGACGCGGCAAATTGACGGACATTGTGCAATTTGTGTTACACATATCTTATATGTAAATGTTGACAAGAATTTAGAACAGAATGTCTTTTTTGCTTATTAAAACAAACAAAACTAAAAACGATTTGTTAAATAAAAATTTAAAGGAATATTTTATTTACACAACCATAGAGCTTTCAAGCTAATATAAGCTTGAAAGCGTTCATAAAATTTCAATTTGCACAGTAGTGGCACACATCAAAATACAAATCCAGTGATGCGTTTCACGAACTAGCATTCAAATAAAGGCCTCCGTGCACGCTCTGTTAACTAACATTACAACCATAGTCTATGGTCAAATATGGTTGAGAGCAACGACCTGCCGACCGTTCGCAACAAAAATTAACATTCTCTATGGTTGTTCTACCGTCATTAACGTAACAGATCAAATCAAATTGTCCGACATTTACGACTCGAGGCGATTTTCTATTTTTTTTAACTACAATTCACTTAAAACATGACGTGCCGGTTACGATAGCCAGTCGAGATGTTCAATATGTTAATAATAATTTAATCACTTCATTATAACATTATTTTGCTTATATATATCGTTTATATTTTGCGTTTTTTTCCAAATGAAATAAGACTTGTTTGTATTTTTACAATAGCCTTCAAAGCCCATCAACTCCAGTAATTTAAATAAATATTAATTTAAATCTAAGTTATTCTGTACAGTTATTAACAAAGTATCATCGCCAGGATGTACATATATTCAATATTTTAAATATTCTACAATATTGGATTCAGACATTATCTTCAGTGGTAAACTAATTGACGTTCAAAAAATGTAGCATGTCACCATTTATTTTTAAAAAATATGTTTATATAATATTAGTGAAAAGTCAATAAAACATCATACTAAAGTAATCCTGATATGAAAGAAAGGTGATAATTAAAAATATATTATTAATTTGACAATTTCGATACATTCAATTAAAACGTGACAGATTTTGAATCTGATCTTTCTATTAGAACGCACTGTCATTCAAAGATTAACCTCCTTCGTTGAGCCTAAGCCAGCCAATTGAACAGCCAACTCTATAAGCGTGAACTAACTAAGCTTAGCTGAGATTAAATTCATAATATAATTTACATTATTTTACAAATCCATTTTCAATCGTATTATCTTGCTGTACTAAATTTCTTCCTTATTACGATGAGACATAAAACTTTAAAATTATGATTCGCAACTTATTTCACTAACATTATTTCTATTGAAACCGCGATCCTTTTATATATGCAAAATGATTATACTTTGACAAGTTTTATTGTTCCAACAATTTCCACTGTTTACAGTTTTAGTCGTATCGTAACCTTCACAATTGGCAGCAGTACTGCCTATCTCACAATATATAGAAACATGTGTGGGTGAAATTGACTAAAATACCGCTAAAAAGCTTAACGAGGTAACAGTAAAAAGGTTTCTGTACATAGAAATGTAAACTTTACTCCCTCATAATAAAAGTTAATAAGGCTTTAAAGATGCTATTAGATAAAAGGGCAAAGTAGATAAGCCATAGTCTTAAGGGATGTACTTGACGTTAATGGACGAATTGAAAGATGTCAGCCTTCCCATTGAGTGTTGTTATATAGAAAATATTATAGGAGATACCTATTAACAGCACGGAACAATGGCCCGGATAGGAAACTACTGGAATTTATTGATAGATACAGCATCGCTGACGTCCCTAATAAAATATTGTACGTTATCTGCGGTGTCCGTTTAAGTTTTAAATTTGACTTTCTAAATGTATGTCTTGGAGAAACTTATTGTTATATTATTATTTGTATAAATAAATATAATAGCAATATTGAAAAATAATGTAAAATAATGAAATTTAAATTGAAATAGATGTCTGAAATTTACAAGGAATTCTCTTTGAAAGTGTAACGTTCGAATGTTAGTAAAATTAGCAAAAAAATTATAATGTGCAGCGAACGCGAGCTCCACTTAGCTCGTTAGAATGTAGGTTGGTGGGATCGGCACGTACTAAAATGGTCAGATAAGATTCCACAAGCATATAGCAAGTTGAAATCTACTATATACATAGATATACAGTACCGTTAAATTAAACTACCTGCGTTCAATATCTTCATTACAACATAACTATACAAAAACAGTCTCTGCGAAATACTTTCGTAACGTTTGTTTCATTTTCCGTTTTATAGTTTATTTCAAAATCCTGAGTAGCTTCTGCTTAGCGTTTTTGTATGACATGACAGAGCATTTACAATTTTATTTGCTGACAATAATAGTTATTTTGGCTCGTCTTGTTTATAGGCGTGCGGCATCAATGACGAAAACGTAAAGGCAATTTATACAAACAATTTATGTTTTTTATCCTTACTGCGTGCAGATTTTGTAATCGTTTGTCGATTGTGACTCAAAGGATTTACGATACATATTTTGAGAATCTCTACAGGATATTGGTGTAATTATTGGACCTTCCATATATTTTACACGAAACTGAACCAGGAAAATGAAAATATTTTAAATATAAATACTCAATGAGAATGACGATTAAATACTTAAAATTTAAGCACAATTCGACTGCTGACAGATGTATCCCTTCACTACCCCTTTATTCACCCTTTTATCCCGCATAGCGGGGTAGATAGAAAGAACCTAGTGTCAACACACTCTGTGCTTCGCTTTCCACCGAATTCGAGACATTGCGTGTTGAGTGGTGGAACTCAACGCCGCTCTCTGTCTTTACCAGAGCGAGTAAGTGAAAATAATTTAAATATAATCACGATGAGGATCGAACCCACACTCGATCGCGTTTACAGTCAGACGTTGCCACACTGCGCCACGACCGGCCTCATTATAAAATATTACTAAAAAACCATGTAATAACGAGATAACAAACTAGAAATGGTATCTACTATCAAAATAATTTACAAACATATTTCGTACTTGTTCCACTTCTGCGCAATGCAGCAGATATATCATATAAAGATTTAGATCCTAACATTATCCAATGTCAGCGCCAGTTAAACGACTATCTAGATCTAAGGTATTTCATCTTATGTAAGACGTTCACGCCGTTTGTGATATAATGTTTAAGTACTTTATGTTCTATTTAAGTAAATATATATATATATATATATATATATATATATATTGTTAGATGATCTGGTATCGCTTCTTGCTTGATTTTACTAAAAAAAATAAGGCTGTTTTCGTCATATTATTGTAGGATTCAAACCCAAAAACATTGCATTTGCAGTCAAATGCTGTCCCGCCAGACCATGATGGTCCAAATAATAGAATAGAAGATATTTCAACTATTTACTAGTTAGCGGGAAACGAAGAGCTGACAAATTAATAAACTAACCGACTAAAATGAAATCAAAAACGTAATATCTCAAACAGACATGACAAATATTGTGAAACATACCTAAGCATATTTTTTTGTTGCAATATTAGGTAAAATAACTTTATCGTGGTGTTAGACACTTGAGAGTTGAGATAGGCGGCATATTTATCTACACACAAAACAGAACTTTCTTCTATCATCGTGAAGTACTGTCGCATACGTAACACAAGTGAATGTTTATCATTTGTCAAACAGGTATCTGTGATAAGAAATTTCGAAATTGCTTTCATGTTCAAGCGCCCTTTCGTGTCACAAAGATTTTTATTATTACTATGATAATTTTACTAAATTTATTTGTTTAATTAAGAATTACTTTCTTTTCATTTCCATGCTCCGGTAAAGACAAAGTGCGATGTTGAGTTCCACCACTCAATATTTCGAATTCGGTGATAAGCGAAGTACAGAGTGTCTTGGCAATAGGTACTTTCTGTCTACACTCTTATGTGGGATAAAAAGCGTAAAGTTAAAAAAATAAAGAATTACTAGAGCGCTTATGGCTTAGTTAGTGACGTAGTTAAGTTACGTAATATGTAGCTTCTAAATTCCTTTGATGTTTTTTTTTAATATATTACATATTATTCATATTTACCAAACAACTTCATTACATAGCCTTAAATTATTAAACTATAGTTCTCTACAAAATTTGACTTCTAAACTACGAAAACACAAAAAAACACAAATTATAACTGTCCAAAAATGACAAAAACAGTTTATAAATTGTATATAAAGTGGAACAAGTTTTGTATATCTATTAGAACGTAATTTCGATGGCACTAATAACATTCAACCCAAATTTGTGAATTTTTGTTAGACATTGTCATCAAAGTATCTTAGAAGATCATTATTATTTGCCAATATACAATTGTTTATAATCAAACTATTTTTAACACCTTATAATTTACTTGTAATTGTATTGTATTATGCATTAAGTAGTTACCATTACCTATCGTGGCGCAGTGGGACAGCGTCTGGCTGTAAACGAGTTTGGTGGTGGGTACGATCCCCACTCGGGAGAGTGATTATATTTAAATTATTTTCACTTCCTCGCTCTGGTAAAGAAAAAGTGCGGCGTTGAGATCCACCACTCAACGTCTCGAATTCGGTGGAAAGCGAAGTACGGTGAGTCTTGACACTAGGTACTGAAGATAAAAAAAAATTACCACTACTGGAACGAATCGCTATATATATTTTAAAAACATCATAACATTTACAAGGCCTACTGAACAACGAAAGCAAAGTCGTTGTGGATTCGAACCCACATATACAGCAGCAGCAGTTGTAAACGCAATTGATTGTGGATTCGACTCCCACGTCTCCCACACGTCTATCTCAATTTCTAGTGGTAATTATTTGGAGTAGTCTAGAAACTAAGCTAGCGTCTATTTTAAAAAAAAAATTGTTAAAGAGAAAAACAAATATCTACCTACACAAAAGTCATATTATAATACCACAATATTCTTGAATCAAAAGTTAAAACCTCATTCATATCTAATAATAAATGTAATCTAATATCTTCATCAGCGTAGTTATTGATTTAAACTATCGTTTCCAATTCTAGCGTACCAAATGATTATTAAGTCAAATTACAGTAGACAAGAAATATCATCGACACCATTATGGTACAGTAAGACAATTTTTGAAATGCGATGGTTACAGGTTAGATGTTTACTTAAAGAAAAAAATTCTGAGGTTATCATGGCTTAATGGGATCGTGTCAGACTTTAATGTAATATAAATTGGTAGTGGGTTCGATCACCGAAAAGGCAGAAGTATAAGTTTAAGTAAGAATATGCGGGGAAAATGCATATGTTGTTTTTTTGCGTCCTGCTGGTGAGTTAGGTTTGTTAAACTGGATTTGACACTTAATACTGTCTTTCAAATGGACAAGAGAGAACGGAGTGTATTTACACTAGGTTGTCTCTGCTTACTTTGTTACACTAAATACGTTACGACAAAGACTGACTGTAAACGCGATCGGCTGTGGGTTCGATTTCCACTCGTAGGAATGATTACATTTAAATTATTTTCATTTCCTCGCTCTAGTAAGACTAAGCGCGGCGTTGAGTTACACCACTCAATACGTAATGTTTCGAGTACGGTGAAAAATGAAAAGCGGAGTGTCTTGACACTAGGTACTTTCTGTCTACCTTGCTATGGGGATAAGAGCATATTTCGAGTAGCTAAATAACACACTATAAATAACAATTAGAAGCTATTTCTTATAAACATTGATAACTTTCGAACAGCTTTTTTAATTATGAAATCGATTTCTCTATATTGATCTTTATTTTAAGAGTTTTAAAACTGAATTTTAAGTGTACTTTAGACGCGAGTTGTATGTATAAAATATATTCACTTCAGGGTTGTCGTTATAGTCACATTTTTAATTCAAGTATTGAGATTAGAAGAAACATATTTTAAGGCTGATTCACACTTTTAAAATATAATAAGCGAATCATCTATTAAATATGTTGTTTAAAATTCTTATTATTTTGAATTTGAACTCATTATCTACAATTTTTTACAATATATACGTTAGTAATTTAAATATAGGATCATAGTAAAAATAATTCAAACATATAATAATTTCATGCAAAATTACACAAGCATTTGTAAATTTCCAAATAATGGTAACTATGTATTTCCAAGGCGCAGGTTAGCTGCGTAAGATCCATTAACATATACCAGGTAACTGATTTACATGTAATGGAATACATGAAATATTTGTCTGGGGCAATATTTTCAGTGTTTGCACTGAGCAAAACATCGTTTGCACATTCTATGAGGATTTATATGCGATATTTTTGCTTCGTCGTATGGTGAGAATTTAAAGAGATATACATATATATTGTTTTTCTTTTTTACCTGTATTTTCTATTTACTGAAATTTTCAGATCGTGTGTATATGTATATATATATGTGTGTGTGTGTGTGTGTGTGTGTGTGTGTGTGTGTGTGTGTGTGTGTGTATGTGTGTGTGTGTGTGTGTGTGTGTGTGTATGTGTGTGTGTGTGTGTGTGTGTATATATATATATATATATATATATATATATATATATATATATATATATGCTGAAGCCGATTTTTTTTAGTATTTAAATTTTATTTCACTCGTCGCTTTATTAAGTATAGGTCAAATCTTGCTAGGTGCCAGGAAATGCAATTTGAGACAGTTTCAGTTCTCATGAAAAATTTCCATAAGTAGCGTTATTATATAAATAAATTTAATTTAAAAAATAATTCTAGTTAATATATTCATTTAATATCAAACTACATCTACTGTAAATACCATTTTTTTAATACATTTAATTACAAAAATAGTTAGCAATATAAACATTATAAAAATAAATTATAACTAGAATCTAAGTTGGTTTATGTTAACCTAAGTATACAAACAAACTACACATAATAAATATTTTGGGTAAATTCCATTTTTTTTCTTCTAAAAATCACAGTTTAAAGTAATTTAAAGAAAATTGTATTTTAAATACATTTTTATTACTTTCAATAAGCTAATATCTGCTATATACACATACATACATGCATATTGCATACATGTAAAAAATGGTTATTGTCCGAGGACAAGCGAAAGTGCTAATGTCACAGGTGCTCAAACACCGACAATGGTCACGCAGTCCGACTTGCTCAGTGTCTGTGACGAGATAAAGCTGTATTGTTTTAATTATTATTACTAATAATAATTGTCAGGTATTCGGTCTGTATATGTTAAGGTTGGACATTGTTTGGTGATGTGGCCGCAAAATTAAGGCTTTATATATATATATATATATATATATATATATATATATATATATATATATATATATATATATATATATATATAAGTAGATTTATGCTTTACCTAGGATAATAAGTTGGGCGTGTTAAGCGTTGAAACTTAACGCCGCCTTCTGTCTTACCAGGGTGAAAATGAAGACAGTTTATAGATGATTATGGAATTCGAACTCATAACCAATCGCCTTTTCAGTCAGACGTTGTCCCATTGTGCCACGATGGACTTATTACACTTGTTATATATTAAAAGTTCATTATAACATACGTCAGTTAAAGTAGAACCTAGGAGATGAAAAGCCAAATGGACAAAGCCTTATGAAATTATAATATGCAGGCATTTATATCTTGCTAAAATGAAATATTTGTAAGAACGAAAATCTTCGTATCAGATGCGCCTGTTTGAAGAAGTTCCTTGCCCCGATGGTATTCAAAATAAAATAATTCAATGTAAATATATTCATAGTATAAACACATTGCGTTTACTCGCTGCTCTGTACGCTTTGTTCAGCGTGTTTAAGCGGTTAGCGATCAATGAATTTACGTTTATATTAGTTTGTTTAGAACATTACTTAAAAATATACCGACATCGGTATTCCTTGAAAATATATACAAGCAATTATTCCTCCTCTTCCTTGATATTCCAATGTGAATACCATCAGAAAAAAACGGGCATCATAGTGCAGTGGGCGTCTGACTGTAAACACGGTAGTTTTAGATTCGATTCCGGGAAATGATTATATTAAAATTTTGAATGATTATATTAATTTCTCCACTTTGGTAAGATAACGCTTGGTGTTCAATTCCTCTCAATACTAAATGTACGTACTTTTTAGGAATTTGGACAAAAATAGGAGAACGGTTCTTGACCGAGATACACATTGTGGTCATAAGTTCCACTTTATTTTAAAATATATATTATAATATATTTTGTTAACAGCTATCATATACACAGTTCTTGTATATATGATAGCTGTTAACGAAAGCTGTTGTTTGTGTATCATATACAGAGTTGCAAGACACTAGTGCACGTCACACAAATCTTGATTGGTGATATATATGATGTATTAAATATAACGTTTAAACAAAGGCCGGTTGTGGCGCAGTGAGGTAGCGTACGACTGTAATCGCGAGCGGTTGTGGATTCGATTTTAATTCGGGGGATAGTTGTATTTAAATAATTTGCATTTCCATGCTCTGGTACGACCAAGTGCGGCGTTGAGTTCCGCCGTTCAACATGAAATGTCTCGAATTTGGGGGAAAGCGGAGTACAGAATATCTTGACCTGTGTGGCAGTCTTGACCACTGGGTAGTGTTACTTCCTGTCTATCCTGCTGTGCAGGATAACAAAATACACTACTACGCTTCAAGTGAGTAGTTCAAGCACACACATATTTTAAACATACTAATCTAACCTTACAGTTTGTTATATTATAACAACTTCTTTTCCCCATAATACGATCTGGCAGAGAGAACATAAGAACGCCTTTACATTTGTTTTTTTTAAATGTATGTTATGTTTTTTAATATGGATGTACCCTATTCTGGTTGAATGAAATATGCTTGTATAAGGACATACAACAAGAATTAGCAAAATATAAAATAACTACCTTCAACAGACCACTGTGACGACTTCAACGGTAGCTCTATTAAGATACACATTTTCAAAGTAACGGTATCAAAACGGTCAAAGTCTGTAGCAAAGATTTTATCAATTTTGTATCTTAAAATAACTTAGTGCGAGAGTTCAGGAGTTAGTGAAGCAATTAACACTTTTACGGTCCATCTAACATCTTAACGAGCTTTTTACTTGTCTTTATGTAAAATTACTTCCTTGAATACTGTGTGGTTTGTTTTATTTTATAGTTGAGCTGGAACTGCTAAAACATTAGCGCTAATGTAGATAAGGCGTGTCGTGGCTTTACGTGAGGGTTGTGAGTTCAAATTATACCTCTATACATGGCTTTATTTGTATTGAAAAATATGTAGAGGCCGGTCGTGGCGCATTGGGACGAATGAGTCTGAATGTTGTGAACACGATTGTGGTTTCGATTCTCACTCGGGGCAATGATTATATTTCAATTATTTTCTTTCTTCTCGCTCTAGTTAGACAAAACGCGGCGTTCTCTTCAGCCTCTCAACATGCCTTGAATTCGTTCGGAAAGCAGTCAACTAAATGTCTTAACACTAGGTTGTCTCTGACTACTCTTTGCAATAAATCGTAAACCTGCTTTTGTTGTAAAGATGAAGAAAAAAGTAATAAGATACTCTGGACACATTAAAAGAATTAGTGACAAAAGACCAATTGAGATTTGAATTCACCTTCTAAAACGCACACCACACTGAGCCACTACGACAAAAATATAAAAAAAGCCTCAAAAAATAAGCTAATGAACTTTACACTTGAAAAACTATAAAGATTGGTCTAGATCCGGTTTAAAACTGTTTGCTATCAGTTTTTACAAATATTGTCGGCTATTCCTAATTGAGAACTCGCTCTAAGTGAATTAAATGAGTGGGAATCGCAGGGTTGGGAGTTTTGAGATTTACGTATATTTAAATAATTTTATAATAATATATTTTTTTAATAAAATATAGATTATTTGTCATTATGTATTTAGAAACGGTTATATATTGTATACATACAGGTATTCCACTGTGAATATTACTTATAAAATAAAGCAGCTTCACGGTCAAAAACGGTCTGGTATCAAGACACTCCCGTTGACTGCTTTCCACCCGAAATCGAGACATTCTAGAGCCGTTTATAGTGGGAATCGAACACACAACCAATCTCGTTTACAGTCGGACGCTGTCACACTGCGCTATGATGGCCTTTTCTAATAATATAAACAGCTATATCAGTACTTGAACTATTAGCAACAAAAAAATTAACTTAATATTTTTATTCTATACATTTTAATTTGTAAGCAAATTGAACATACTAAAATAACGATATTACAATAATTTCACTTTAGGTGTCGGTAATACTAGCATATTTCTATTCAAGAAAATTGGCGCCCCTATGCAATAGCAGATGTACCTTATAATTTGGAGGTGTATCGTAAAGCCGGCCGTATGGTGTTCGGATTTAGCCGTCAAAATAAACTTTCAAGGGCAATGCACTGCGCCGACTACCGACTACCGGCTAAAATTAATGTATTATCTCAGGCATGTATGAACTTTGTACTTATTCATAAAAGCCCGGGGCTCTTTGAGTTTATTGAAATTATGATATAGATTGTTATAGGAATGTTGTGTGCTCTGGAAATGATTGAATGGAGAACGATAAGTAGTTTATTTATATTATGATTAATGTTATTTGAAATGTTCAGCGTGTAGTGGAAATAATTGGGTGAAAAGTGAAATAAATCTTAGATTTCTCACGAAATTCAAATTTTAACTATCGAGTGTGTTCCACGGAGTTAAATAATTGCAAGTACATATAAAATCCACTAAAGTAGTATTTTTATAGATCAATGTGAAACTATATTTAACTGACAATACTGACATTTGTATTGATTGAGGATTCAAGTGCTTATAAAAAAAGTAAAAAGTATTTTGATATTAAAAAAATATATTTTCAGATATTATTCAACTAACTGCTGTATTCATTTTATTCACTCACCTCTTACATTTTTCATTTCGTTGTAAAACAAACGGGTAAACTTTACGTAAACAACATTAGCACCGCCTTCGTTAATTCGAACATAGCGCTCTTTGTACCGAACAACTAACTGTACAAAATATTTACATTTGAATTTAATTGGTCATTGTATAAGCAAATGTATTAACATAAAAAATAATTTAAAATTAAAAAAAAGACTTTACCAGTCTTTGATATTTACCATAGTAAATAAAGAAAAATTTGTATTCCTTCCATTTTAGATATACCAACTATTAGGACACTGATTATTTGCGGAACCTAACAACGCGCTTTTTTTTAACTAGGACTGGGAAACAAAAATGAATTAAAATATAAACGATCTTACCCGAGAAACTTAAACTCGCAATCTTGCATTCAAAGCCTGATCCACCTATAGAAAACGACTTTAAAAATTTAAAGAAAATGTATAAAACACTAATTATCCCATTTATCTCAATTATATCAATATAAGTTCTTAGTATTATCTCGGTAATAATTCCAATTCAAGACAGTGACGGTACGATGGGCGTTGGCTACGGAGGTCACTGATATTTGCTTATAGAATAGAATGTTTATGTTGAACAATCCCATGTTTACTTTACTGTAGTAAAATGTAAAACATGTATATAAAAACTATAAACAAAAACATTTGGTGTTAACAAAAACACATTCTAGGGCGAACTTATATTTTTCACCTCTTTCTAAATAGATCCTTACTGTATTTCTGCTCATTTTAAGTACACTAGTTATAGCAAAACTTTACTAACGAAAAGAAAATATTTCAGCATTCCTCGAATAGGTAGGCGTCACAGCGTCTGGCTGTAGACACTATCGGTTGTAGGTTCGATTCCCACTTAGGGGAATGATTATATATAAAATTATTTTCATTGCCTCGCTCTGATAAGACAAAGCGTTGAATTCCGTCACTCAACATGTAACGTCTCGAATTCGCGAAAAGCGAAGAACAGAGTGTCTTTACACTAGGTACTGCCTGACTACCCTGGTATGCAGGATAAAAGTGTGAAGCTATAAAAAAAGAATAAGTATCGAACCTCCAACTACCACATCTACACAGATATTAACTACCGCACCGACAGGTTGTTGCAATTATTAATTAGATTAACGGGCAAATAAAATATATATTAAATAAAATATATAAGGTTAATCATACAGTTTTTTTAGTTTCACCCTTCATCCCGTATGTAGCATTCAGCAGGCTTTGTTTCGTTACGTATGTTTCGACATAAAAGAGAAGAAATAAAAATAATTTAAATATTACCGTTTCCTCGAATGGGAATCGAATCTCTAATCGCTTTAAAAGTCACACGCGGTCCCACTGCGCCACAATGTCTTTCCTGTACATATTATTTTTCGAAATAAAATCTACATTTTCATACAAATATTACAAAATGATACAAGATTATTTTCAACATCAAATGTATCGTCCGTTTGCAAGTTTGTTAAGTTATCCGCGTCGTTTGGACGTGGAATCCTTAATGCTAGCGCTGTCGGAATACTGATAGAATGTGTCCGAAGCGGTTTCGATTTATGGCCCTTTCTTGGTATATCTGTAGTTTTAATTGATCTAATATGGTGATCAGCTGTGTTGAGGTGTTCATTTCAATTGGGTCTGTTTCAGGAATGCCATTTGTGGTATTAGGACTTTATTCATTACTATTTGATATTTGCGTATTTTATTAATGCTTCTGTCTGACTTGTTTTGTCTGAATTAAATGTATATTTATATATATAAAGGTAAATTATTTTCATTTCCTCGCTTTGGTAAGACAAAGCGCGGCGTTGATTTTCGCACTCAACACGCAATATCTGTAATTCGGCAGACTAAGGGTTACCTTGGATTTCTTATAATATAATAAAATGAAAAATTTTATAATGTTTAAATAGAGTAATGAATTGAGTAAAATTTTTCGATTCTTTCACTGCCTACCCCATTAAATAGATGAAAACTAGCGAGAAAAAAAATCATAAACAGGCGTACACATAGATTATTCTAGATAAGCCCAATAGTAATCCTAAATAATAGTTTTGTTAGTCACGTCTCACCATTTTCAATTCGATTGTTGATTGAGTTTAAGCCCGTGGCAATATCACATAAATTGGTAACAATGTCGCACGTACAAAGCTGCCAGCAATAGGATTTATTGAGAGTATTCAAATTGGTCGTATTTAACGGAGATTAAGTACAGTTAGTCGTTTACTGTGACACACTTGAGGTTCACTTTGTAATAAAGACATGTATCGGTTATAAAATTCAGATGGAGACGTTCAAAATTTTACAATGCATTTTTACAATAATAGTGACATTTATATGTGATATACAAAAGCGGACCAAAATTAGTGCCTTGAGGTACCCAAAATAAACAAGATAAAAGTTTATAGTTATTCTCTGTTATGAAACGGCTTAGAAAGAGCGTATTGTAATATTTTCATAGTTAATGCAATAGTACAGTCATCATCATTCAGTGCAAGCGACATATAAGAACCATACACCAGATAATGTGTTTTAAAGCTAGATCCGCAAGGTCACGGTGCAGCCGTCACGCGTTCCTTCATTTGTGCGCTGGCTCAAGTGATTTCATACTTTTGACAAGTGAATTTAGTTACAAGTGAAATTTTATGTTTGTATTCCATTACAGTAAGAGCATTACTTTTCCAGTATTATTACCATATTTTATACTCGTCACTACAGTCATGTGAAATTGTTTTTTTTTTTGGAAATTTTACGTAACCGTGAAAGTGTTTATAATTTTTTCACCACTAATGCTATTTTATTTTTAGTTAATTTTACGTTAACTTTCTTACTTGCTTCTCCTATGTGAAACGTTACCTTTATTTTTGTTTAGCTTCACGCTTTTATCCTACATAGTAGGGTAGACAGAAAGCACCTAGTGTAAAGACACTCCGTACTTCACTTTCCACCAAAGTCCAGACATTGCGTGTTGCGTGGTGGAACGCAAAGCCTCACTTTGTCTTTTACCAGAGCGAGGAAGAGAAAATAATTTGAATATAATCACTCCCCCGAGTGGGAACGAACCTACAACCGGTCGCGTTTACAATCAGACTCTATAACACTGCGCCACGACCGGCCTCGTTACCCTTATTTCTTTGACATAATGACCGAAATTTAACCATATATGTTAACAAATGACTACAATAAATATATTGCAATCTTAACCTTGTATACATAAAATATTAAAATTTAAATAATAAAATAAATGCCTAAGTAAATCACTTGTACCCAACAACAACTGGTCACAGACGTAATAAATAGCATAGAATTACGAACTGTGAATGCGCAGTGTCAAGACGCTGTAAATATGTCCTGCTTGATGTCGACTCGCCGTGCCTTATCCTCGGTCTTATACCTATTTGATAATATCTCTTCGCCTGATTACAAATGTGCTTAAGAAAAATTATACTATTAAAATCTTGACAGCATTTTCTTAAATAGAATTATAAGCAATGAAATTAGATCTCGTTGTTTAATCAATATTTTGTTGGTTGTGGGTTGGATTCCCGCTCGGGGGAGTGATTATATTTAAAATAATTTTCACTTCCTCACTCTAGTAAGACAAAGTGCGCCGTAGAGAGTTCATCACTCAATACGCAATATCTCGAATTCAGTGGAAAGCGAAGTACGGAGTGTCTTTACACTAGGTACTTTCTGTCTATCCTGCTATGCGGAATAAAAATCGTGAAGCTAAAAAACATCTGAAAGAGCTTTATTTTCATGTATCGATGATTCATATATCCACTACTACTGGTCGTTTATATCACATTTATGAATAAGCCAAATCAAAAGTGATACTCGATGTATTAAGAGCCCCATATTCGTTCGTTTAGATATTGCATGCAGATGCGTTATTTTTAGCTTCACGCTTTTATCACGCATAGCAGAGTAAACAGGAAGTACCTAGTGTCTAGACCCTCCATAGTACTCCACTTTCCGCCGAATTCAGGTCAGGGCGTGTTAAATGGTAGAATTCAACGCCGCGTTTTGTCTTACCTGAGCCAGAAAATTACAATGATTTAACTATAATTACTCCCTCGAGTGGGGATCGAACCCACAACCGATCGAGTTTATAGTCAGACGCTGCCACGCTGTACTGTACCACGTTTTATCTCGTTAAATGTAATTCTGTGTCATTATATATACAGTGAAAGAAGCCTTTTTCCTTGTGTTATTTATATAACATCTATATTTATTGCGTACTTAAGTGATTTATAATAAATATGTGAAAAGTATGTAAACCAATATATAATTTAAATACACCGTGCTTTATATAATGGGGAGAAAATTACACTATTCAATTATACTGCACTGGTATTATCTTTCTTGTATTTTATGTAAATATATATTAATATTTCTTATATATACGATAATAATTTTATAATATAAAACATTTTGCGTCTAGCGTTGCCTAGAGATACGAACACCACGGTTTCTCTTTACGAAAATTCATACAAATTAACGTAGAACAAACAACCGGTCAGATATAAAAGCTAAATATAAACATACAAATGTACTAGCACTAACGTATATATAGTGCCATCAAAAATATACTCATTAAAAAAATCATTAATCGTTTTAAAAAAAACAATATCTTTATTTTTCGTCTTTTTAGAGACGTTTCAAATTTAAAAAGAGATTTGATTTCAAGGTTTGTCGACTTGAGTGGTAATTACAAATTTCGCTGGACCGTCAAGTGTGACGTTGTACCAGAGTTACCGTTCCCATAACGGTAGCGGTAGCGTATGGTCCATAATTAGCTGAAATTGTTCGCCTCTCAACAATTTACGCTACTGGCCTTGTGTATCTGTGGCACTTTGTGTAATACCATTGTTTCTAATAGCTAAAGGTTTCTGTTGATGATTATTATATTTATAATCAAGAGATAATTTATATTAAACATAGTGGGAGAGTCATGTCATAATACGTACTTACATTTTAAAATATTTTTTTGTGTAATGTTCAAGCTTCACGCTTTTATCCCACATAGCCGGGTAGACAGAAAGTCAAGACTTAGTGTCAAGACACTCAGCACTTCGCTGTCCGCCACATTCGAGACATTGCGCGTTGAGTGGCGGAATATAACGCCGCAAAAATCATTTAAATATTAAATATAATATGGGGATGTAACCCACAACCGATCGTGTTTACACTCAGACGCTGTACCGCTGCGCCACGACCGGACTTATAGCACACAAACACCATCTATACTGGGTAAAATTGAATCCACGTCCCTTATTTTACCCAGCGGACTATTATATAAAATTTTCATTATAATAAATATATAAAATTGACAATAAATCTGTATACAATATACAATTAAATATGTAGGTATATCAAAACAGATCAGATGTTATCCTTCTATCCCCGGTAGAGCACCGTTAGCGCGGTATTTGGGTCGGCCTGCCCGTAGCAGTATGCCGCGAGTTGACGATGTTATTTATATCAATTAACTACACGTCGTATCATTTTTGTGTCTGTCCATTCGTTACTAGGTTAGTTGAGAATGAATTCTATTACTTTACTTCTTGTGGCGTTCGCGGAGCGGTGCGAACGAGTGTAATCGTCATGGGTCGTGGATTCAAATTTGCGAGGGAAATATTTATGTTTTCAAGAAAGTACAAAGTTGAGGTCGAGGCCGGTCGTGGAGCAGTGGGACTGAAAACGCGGTTGTGGGTTCGATTTCTACTTAGGAGAATGATTACATTTAAAATTATTTACATTTCTTCGCTCTGTTAACACAAAATGCAGCGTTGAGTTTCGCCACGCAATATCTCGAATTTACACGGAAAGTGACGTAAAAGAGTGTCTTGACACTAGGTACTGCCTGTGTACCCTGCTTTGCGGTATAAAAGCGTGAAGATATAAAAAAACCAAGTTAAATTCCACCTTTCAACAAGATAAGTGTAATATGAGAAATATTTAAATACAAGCTACTTTTCTTAATATATAACCTTAAAAGGCGCCCTTAGTAGTTATAATGTAAATTTAATGTCGTAATTTCATTGTTTATGCGCCATAAATATTAAAAATAATGGTATTTACACCTGTGTCAAGTTAGTAGGTCGGATTTCTTATTAAACTTCACTTCTAGTACTCTATTGGGGATATCTGTTATTTAATTTGTACGCATTTTGTTTGCTATTCCAAAGCTTGCATTTAAATGGTTATCTTTATTAGGACACGGTGAAACTAAAACGAATATAATATAACTTGTTATATAGAAACTTTAGAATTTGTGATTAAAACGTAGCGTTATATTTTAGTATATGTTTGAATTTTAATAATTTCAAATATGAATCTTCTTCAATAATTTTGCTAGGTATAACTTAACTCATATTCTATACTAATGGTAGAGGACTTTTGATTAATGATTCAGAACTTATAATAAATTGTACGGTCAGTTAATGTCTATATAATTTTAACTTAATCTGTATATATCAATGTAAGAAAAGAAAATACTTGAAAAATTGCACACGTGTCCGGGTGCAAAATGATACAATATTTTCAAAGCATGAAGCTTGTTGAAATGTTCATAATTTGAAATTATTATATCATTTTGCATCCGGACATGTGTGCAATGAAATGTTCTCGTCAATGGACTTATCATCGAGACCGTGCAAAGTGGACTAGGTTAAGGGCTAGGATTAGGGCTTCTAATTTAGGTAAACTGGGATCTAGCATCATTTTCTAATCCCGCAGGTTGCGGGATTACGCGGATTACGGGTGCGGGATCCGCGGGATTTTTAGAGATTCTTAGACATTGGCTATGATAAGCGAACGAATTAACGAAGCACTTGCGCTGTGTGCCTTTGCACATGTGAGCCATTTGTCTAGGAGTTTTTAAGTAACTGAAAATAAAATTATTTCATATACGTAAATTATTGTTGAGGTGGAAATTTACTGTTTCTAGTATGTTTTACGAATTTTCATTTAATTCTTATATTTGGGAGCAATTTCTTAAATCATATGTAATGCAATGAAATGCTTAAAGCCACTGTCAAATGTCAATCAAAGGACTGCATGTGCATTTAATATATAAGCATTGTGTAGATATTTTAAGCAAATACCAGCACGAAAGTGCAGTTTTGTGGAGGATAGACTTCTATTTTTTCTGTTTTTATCTTAATTTTGTATGATAAATAAATGGGGTAATTAGATTGTCCTCTATCTTTTTTTAATAGTAAAACGTTATTAAATGCGGTGTTACGTTAAATAATTCATTGCTTCATTTGCCTTATATAAACAATAATATCTATTATATGCGGGATCCCGCAAATACCTAGATCCCGCGGGATTGTAAATTCATAGTCCCGCAAATACCGAGATTGAACATAGGCAGCGTGATTAGAAGCCCTAGCTGGGATAAATACGAGGAAGAAGAAGAACCTGATGCTCTCGTCAGGACAATCAGGATAATTTGTTTCATCGTTTTTCTAAATTAATTTTAATTATAACCTACACCCATTGCGGTCGGTAAGTAGGTATTCAATTTTAGAAAAAAATAATTTTATATAATTAATATAAAATTTCTATGAATTCCTTCTAAAAATGGTATCAATTTGAATTTCTAGTAGACACTTCCCAAATCCCTCAACACATAATAACTAACATAACAAATATATATATATATATATATATATATATATATATATATATATATGAATATTTTTCCATTATAGATATATATATGTACATAACATACGTACGCGTTTTCCCTAATGGCCTGACCCACAAGACGCTACGTGCCATATAGTCTGTGACGGAATGTCGTCGATTTTGTCACTTATGCGTGACGACACTCGGTGTCATTGTGTTAACTTGGTTCGTAACTGGGAGTATGACCCTCTTGGCAATATGCTATATAAGAAATCACTCAATAAATACTTATTAAGTATGTGTTGGAAACGTGACGGTGTAAACGTTTAAAGGAAAATAATTTGTTGATTTTTTTGCTTCACGCTTTTTATCCCGCATAGCAGGGTATACAGAAAGTACCTAGTGTCAAGAAACTCTGTACTTCGCTTTCCACCGAATTCGCGACATTGCATGTTGAGTGGTGGAACTCAACAATATAAAACCCGGCCCCAAATAAAATTAAAAATAATTAAGATTTAAATTAGACGCGTGGTAGTAACTTCAGAATTAATTTAAGGTATATTATTAGTAATAATGTAACATTTTCCTGATCTTTATAGAGTTTCAAATAACATGGTATAATTGTTTTAAAAATTAAATTTAATAACTTACCAATTAATTTTAATCTCTTACAGCTGCACATACCTGCAAATAAAATAAACATTATTAATATCATAAAAACAGATAAATAAATACAAAAGAAAGAGATAAATACGAGGAACTACTATATTAATAATTTATTTAGAAATGTATACAAATTTGAAGAGTTCAAATTTGTATACATTTGCAGTGCATAAATGCCTTTCGAAATCTAACCATACTTACCAATAAAACGATACAATCTTATCAAAATTCAAATTCTAGATATTTTAGATTTATCAAAGTACTTAAAGCTGCTCTCCACTCTTCCTTTTCAGATATCGCATATAACTTGAAGTATTGATACCAATTTTATATTATTTATAGACAAAAAACCATGAAAGTATTTATATAAACATATTTTTTTCTGAGTTTCACGCTTTTATCCCGCATAGCAGGGTAGACAGAAAGTACCTAGTGTCAACACACTCCGTACTTCGCTTTGCACCGAATACGAGACATTGCGTGTTGAGTGGTGGAACTCTACGCCGCTCCGTGTCTTTACCAGAGCGAGGAAGTGAAAATAATTTAAATATAATCACTCCCTCGAGTAGGGATCGAACCCACAACCGATCGCGTTTACAGTCATACGCTGTCACTCTGCGCCACAACCGGCCTCAAACATATATTTCTATGTGATATATAAGATTTGAACCCGAAATCGGTCGATAACTACAAAACGCAGTTATTAAACACTAATCACCATCAAATATTGATTTAGGCTATAAATAATCAAACGATAGAGATCGGTATGCAAATGATTTAGTAACGCTATTCTAATAACGCACAGACGACGGGAAGCGACAGTGGGTCAGATTCATCTTAATATAATTAGCAGTACATAAACACGGCAACGGTAACACGCTCATGAGAACTGTATCGGTTATGGAGATATGGTTGGTGTGAATACCGCGTCTTGATTTAATTTGAAACGTGAAGGTGTAAAATTCTTTGAATTTTTAACTATATAATTTATACATAGTTATGTTTGTTAAATAGTTTATAATTAATAAGTAAATAATACTTATTTTTTATTTCTACTGTGTCCCATATGATCTTATCGATTTAAAATGTTGTTTTCCTACTCAATTTGTTAGTTTTCCAGTGATATTGCAAAGGTTATGGCAAATGAGATTTGAACAAGGAACGAGAATTTATTTTACGATTCTTAAGGCAGCTTTACATATTTTTTTTTCAATGAATTCAATGATACATACCTACATACATAATCATTAACTAAGTAGGGATTGAACTCCCGACCATTTATGTTTAGTCAGACACTAACTTACTACGCCACAATGGCCTCCTACTGGATCCCAAGAATTTATCAAAAATCATCATTTGCAGGCCGGTCGTGGGGCAGTGGGACAGCGTCTGACTGTAACGCGATCGGTTGTGTGAGTCCCACTCGGGGGAGTGATTATATTTAAATTATTTTCACTTCTTCGCTCTGGTAAGACAAAGTGCGGCGTTAAGTTCCACCACTCAACACACAATGTCTCGAATTCGGTGAAAAGCGAAGAACGGAGTGTCTTAACACTAGGTACTTTCTTTCTACCCTGCTACGCAGGATAAAAGCGTGAAGCTAAAAAAAAAAATCATTTGCAATCTTACATTTCAGTTGTTTTTTTTCAGTTCAAGTGTCAATTTTCAGTTCAAGTGTCAGTTTTCTTATTGCAATTTATATAAATATTTATACAATATGTATGTACATATATGGTATATCAGTATAAAAAATAGATAGTATAAAGCGGAAGCCACGTAAATTTAACCACAGGAAGCTAATAGGGTAACGACATTGTTTAAATCGGATTTCGCGGTAATCTTGTTAAGTTGTACATGAAACATTTTATATGTAACAAAGTATATACTAAATATAGAGACAGAAAGAGCCTCCTGAATATATAGTAGATTTTTTTTTATATATTTTCGTATTGATTTTTGCTGTTTTTCTAAATATATATGAGAATCAATCAACGAACACTTTCTTTAACAATTTCAAATAATATATATTAATAGTTAAAACGTATCAAATGACTGAAAAGAAAATATCTTCATACAAAGAAACTCTTTCACGATATAATACACTAATAACAAATGTACCACGAACCAAGTTGCTAATTTAAAATCCGCTAGATGTATTCTTATTTATTGCACATATTAGCGGAACTAAATAGCCGCCATTACTCAATCACGTTACGCCTATAAATCAAAATCAATGACGTTGGCATATTGGTAGCCCGTACTGTATTATTTTAATAGCATCTCTTTATTATAGAGTCTTTGAGTATTAAACAGACTCAATATCCGAGAGGTGAATGGAGCTATTTGTCAGTAAGTTCTGATGTATTTCTTTGCAGTATAACAATTTGCATACATTTGTTATAATGCCAGTACGGCCAGTTTTATAGACCAAGATACAAAAGTTTAAGAACTGAATTTAGAAACTGTCATATGAACTGAAAATAATATTTTTATATATATAAATAAACATAATTAGTCAAAAAAAGAGAAACGTAACTATTTTTTTAGGACTAAAATTATATATTACTGGCATTCTCGTTGACGCGTTGCCTTAGCAACGTGTATGTCACTTACTGTAAACATGTATATCAACACATCGGAGTAGTATGCGTTACATTTATTTTATTTATATAATATATTTTTATGCAGTATTTAAAAAAATATATAAGCATTCTGCATTACTTCTCTATATAATTTATAACTGTGCCAAATTTCATACCCCTCTGTTCGTGATATTTTCGTAAAAAGTGGTACAGATTTTAGTGGTGGATTTTGCTTCAAATGTTAATATATAGATTTTTCTTGTCATATTTCACGAATTACAATTGTCATATATCTGATTTACCGTTGCATACCAAACTTCATATTTAGATCATATATAAAAAAATTGCACCAAAAAAGCCTCAAATTAGAAGTCCCTTCTTTATTGTCATTTAAAAAAGCAACATAAAAGATGTAAAGCAAATGATGTTAATTATTTCCCTGTCCCTGGCTGGAGGAAGAACTAATATTCGCGTTAATACCACAAATGACTTAGTTCGATGTGATATATGAACCCATCATTTCGGCCGGTCACTCCGACCTCGTTCTTTCATACTTCGTAACTTATGGAGATGGATTGTCGACTAATGCAACAATTATCATATATGAAGTTGTGAGTTTAAAGCGAAACAGCGCATAATGTATTGTGGTGCACGACGTTAATGGGATTTCAAAATTATATCGTTTATAACGTTTACTTTAATATTTTTTCCTATTCCCTTTTTTTAAATAATATGTATTTTTGATATTTTATGTTAAAAATGAATAATAAATGATGTTGATTGTGGATTTTAACTGGACATGCGAATATGTTTGATACTTTTTAAATTAAACTATTTTAAACGATATATCTACCTTTTAGCCTCAGGCTTTTATCCGGTACAACAGGGTAGATAGATAGGAAGTACCTAGTGTCAAGACACACCGTACTCCGCTTTCCGCCAAATTTAAGTCACTCCGCGTTCAGTGGAGGAGCTCAACGCCGCAGTTTTGTCTTACCAGAGCCAGGTCATGAAAATAATTTAAATATAATCATTCCCTCGAGATAGAATCGAACTCACAATCGATCGCATTTACAGTCAGACCTTGTCCACGACCAGCCTTGTATCCATTGTCATAAATTATAAACATTTGTAGTCAAAATTAAAATGAATTAAAATTATAACCTCACTAATACAATTCCTTACATTTTGCTTTATAGATAAAAGACAAAACACCATTTAAACCCATGTTGAAGTAAATTTTAGCCATGAACAGCTAAAATGTGTAATTCTTGGTTATAATCTGTGCAATATTTCATACAATCTATTGAATAGAATATTCTGAACAACACTGAAAGCTGCTTTGTACAACGCAGTTTATTGACTTCTTATACATTTAACACAAAGTTACTCCAGCTTTGTGTTAAATGAGGATGTCGTGAGATTTTTTTTGAGGATAAAAAGTAAATGTTTGAAAAGTCGAACAAAAACAATAACTGTTATAAAAAGATAAATAAAAATATGAACGTAGTGGAAATTGACAGAAAATTAAAAATGTTTGTACCACCCTAATTTTTCAATGTTTTGATATAGTAAAGAAGAGATGTCTATTTTTTCACCAATTAATTTATAACAATATGTTTTAATATATTTATTATATATAAAATTATTAAATTCTAGGAATTTCTAGTTTCGTCTAAAATTATTTGAAAATAAATGATATAACATTTTTACGCGAAGTATGGAGTATTTTAATACTAGGTACTTTCTGTCTACCCTAGCTATGCGGTATAAAAGCGTGAAAATAAAAAAAAATAAAAAAAAAACATTATTTACATATAAAAATAGTTATTTATAAATAATCAAGAATCACAAGTAAAAATATTCAAAGAGATACGGGGTCAACGTGGAAGTGGCGCATCTCCGCCATCTCGACAGCGCGCGAGTCCCACAAACTGCCAGCGCAGATGCGTTCCGAATGCTGCGAACCAATTACGTTACGAACAAAAACACTAGGCGACGACGTAATGAGCGTAGTGACGTGAGAATGTTGACCGTCCTCGTGACAGGGTTACTCCGTTTCATCTAACATGGGACAGACTACTTATTGTGAAGTTTTTCTTTCAGCTTCAGGTTATGTCTTATTTTTAAATAACTCATAATAAGCGTTTAAATTATTTTAATAGAATACAAGATATCGACTACGACTTTGATGGCATAGACTTTATGGCTCTAGTCATAATTTTTTTTATTTTCTATAGATTCAATTGTAAAATTTATCTATCTAAAAAACCTAGCTCATAGCTCTTCTCTATATTCTAAGTTATATTAGCTTACTTTAGTATGTACAGTATACATTTACTTCAATGAAATTTCAATTTTAATAACCATATTCTTGTGTTCTATTAAAAAATATTACAAAACATATCATTCATAGTTGCAATATTAAAGTTACCACACACTTACACACATATATATGTATGTAGCAATTTAAAACAGAAGCAATAACTTTATGGGTAGTTAGAAATCAAAGATTTTTGCCCGATCGACATTGTCAGTTAATTGTTTTATGTACAGAATTTAGCACAATGAGCTATAGAATAAAAAATTGGATGTGCGCACGCGCCGCTTTGGGTCGATCGCGCGACGAATTGTACCACACGAATGACACACCGGCCTAGTTGTGGGCTGCGTGGTGCTAGTTACGAATTGTGGCGAGAATAGGTTTAAAGATTTTTTTATTATAAAAAACTAATAAATATATATAAAAAAATGTAATATAGCCATCTTTCGTACAGCTTCACGTTGCTTTTCAGCACAGAGGTGGGTGAGAAACTAACAAAGAAAGAAAGTAAAAAATCTCGATTCTTTTTTAATGCTTTTTATAATGCATAAAAAATGGCAAGAATCAATAATTCAAGTCACAGCGCAGTAATAGCATTTGAGCTCTGCGCGATGTTCGTTGGTTTTATTTGTATACAGGGTAATACTTATATATATATATATATATATATATATATATATATATATATACTTATATATATAATATTTTGTTTTTCTAGTTTAAATTATTTATAGATGTTAGATTTCCAATACATAGTATAATTTGAAAATTTTCAAAAATAGTAAAAGAATAAGGTTGAATAGGGATTATACACTTTACACTCTCCACATGACATTTTGTGTTAAAAAAATATTTTGTAGAATAAAATATATTTTTTAAGTAAACATTAAAGTCGCTCTTAAAAGACCACACGACAAAACGAGGTAAATTCTATTAATTTTAAGTGTATGATTGATGCAAGTAACTGTTAGTCGAATTCCGCAGTTATGCGAGTTTGGCACGACACACTATTAGGTTAGGTCGGCTTAGGCAATGGGCTAATGTAACAACGTTCAATAACGATTTGAAGTCAGTATAAATATTAAATAAATGGTTTGTAAACAAATCGTATATGGATAGAAATAAATTTGTATGTATATTTGTTGATTATCGTTTAAAAATAATATAAGAAACTATAATTTTGATTTGTAGTAAAATTTTAAGCACTACAAACGTGTCATACAACTGAATAATTTATTTTTTCAACTTAGACCTAGTGTTAAGACACTCCGAATGACACGAAATCGAGACATTTTACGTAGTGTGTGGGGAAATCAAAGCCGCACTTTGTCTTATTAGGGCGGAGAAACGGAAATAATATAAGCATTCCTCCTTTAATAACGATCCGCACTTGCAAACAACGAATGAGATGTAACTAGTAGTAGTACTTATAACCAGGATTAATATATATATTTTAATATTTTCTACAAGCAAACTGGTTCCCAACATTATAAAATATGACAAAAAACTATGTATTCTTATAATTGGAACATTTACGACGTCAAAATTAATTTGCCACATGGAAAGCTTTAGATCGTATCGATTGATATTGTTAAAAAAAAATGAACATGAATATTCCAAACTTGTTCATTATACGTACGTTTATTAACGAGGGTAATGTTACGGTATAGTTATTGTTATTGTTGGAAATAATTGAAAATTGATTATTATAATTTTTATCTTAGTATGAGGCAGTAATCGATTTAAGTAGCCCGATTATTTTAATCGAGTTAATGTAATCTGATATGTTTTATCTATCGCATTATGAAGCGAAAAAGAAGCTGCTACGTTGTTTTATTGCATGATAATCCTCTTTATCGAGTTGCTGATGAGTTACTGGATGCAGAGTTTCATACAAAAGTTATATTTGAGATAAGGCAGAGGTGGTTTAAGGCGTAAAAAGTTTACTTGATCTACTTACTGCTGTGTATGGACACCTACCTCGTTAGTATTTTAAGATAAGGCAAATAATTGTTATACCAATAGCACGATACGAAAGTGGTGCTGGACCGATCTCTATACTTTATATGACAAAAATATGCGAGAGTGACATTCTAGTCTACAACGGCTGTAGCATCATATCCTCAGATTCATCTAAACATTCTAGATGACGTCTGAAGTATTAGATTGAATTGCATATATAGGTATCTGTAAACAAATTTATACTTACTTATATTAGAATAAGTATTTTTTTAAGTTTACTAAACTTAGTAGTGGATTTATTACAGTAGGTTAGACGACTATATTAATACTGTGCATATTGACATACCGAGTGTATCTTGAGATCAGTTAAAAAGCCTCTAAAAATCCTATTTGTTTACATCAAGTAACGAACAGAGCAATTCTCTTTGTATATATAAACTTTGAATAATTATAAAAAAATTATAACAAAAATCATTTAAATAAAAATTACTTTGTACTAATTATAATATAAAAAAATAAAATTTTGTATATATTTTTCGAGTTCCGCTATGTTCTCAGAAGTCGTCAACACTTGCGTCGCACATATTTCGTTTTTTGTTTTCCAATAAAAAAATGTTGCTTGTTTTGTATAACGTCAATATTTGTAGTATCCATTAAATTAAAACATACTTACCAAAACTTATTTAGAGGGTGGGATATTTTTAATAAGAAATTATTTTCGTTATTGATGACTATTTTTTAATAATATATAATTATATCAATATCTATATGTTAATACAAAAGAAACACCGAACCACTTTTAATAAGGAGTATGAAATTTGGAACAGTTATAATTTAAATGGATATATAGTACAATGTTTTTATATATTTCCTTAACATATATGTTGTTAAGGTTAGACACGAATATAAAAAAGGCAAGCTTCAAGCTTTTCCGGTACAGCGGGGTAGACACAGAGAATTCGTTTTCCGCTTTTCTTTTAATTTTCGTAACAATGCGTGTTAAATGCAACTTATATTCTTTCAAGTGAAAGAGTGACATACCATCGTGGCTTAGTGGGACACCGTTTGATTGTAAACACGATTGGTTGAGGGTTCGATTCCCACTCGAAAGAATTATATTTGGAAACTCGACTCGACTCGAACGCGGCGTTGAGTTCCCCTTTCAACATGTAACGACTCGAATTCGTGCGGAAAGCTTACAACGGAATGTTATAACACTAGGTTGTCTCTGAATACCCTGCTATATTTTTTTTAATTTTAATTTTTTTTCACTTAACACTAAATTCTTTCTGCCTACTATTACTAAATTGCACTATTAAGCATTTTTCATAAAAAAACTGTAATAAATATCTTCTAATACAAATCCAATGAAGAATATTATTAAAAATTTACATACTTAGGTACTTAGAACCATTTAACTTAGAATATTATAAAAAACTCAAAAAGCACATCGTTAGAAGACGTCATTTATGTATATATAATGTCTAGTTTTATTAGATTTTCAAACGACATGCAGGTGGTAATCACGTCTTAGTGCATACCTATATACAGCCATCAAGTCTGGCTCGGTTTTTTAGACATCCTGCATACATCCTATCAATGCAATGTAATAGTTTTTACTCTACTATTTATAGAACGAGACGCTCATATGTATTGAAAGTTATTTTAATTAGTGAATATATGATCTTGAAAATACATTTATATGTGTTATCTTGCTGTAAATTATCTAAGAAATTATTATGTTGTTTTTTTATATACTTTTATGTGATTTGAGCAAATTAATAAATGTACTGAGATTTGATTAGTTTTTTAAGTTTTATTTGCTATAATCACACAAATTAATTTAAAATAAGTTGTATGAAATGATATTTTACGTTAATACGTGATATTTTTTCGTTAATAATTTTACGTTAATAATATTTTACGTTTTTACGATATGTTACGTTAATATAATATGTACAAAAACCTTGATAACGATGATGTTAAAAATGATTGATCAAAATTCCCAATTTTAAAATATTAATTTAAGAGAACTTAGAATTAAGGCTCACTCATTTTTGCAATACTATAATACCTTAACATAAACACCACCCCAAACTGTAATCGAACCCACAGTCATGTTTAATGAATTATATGTCAGGAGCCTTATACAAAAAACATAATATTATAGCCATAATGTAATGATACAGTTAAGTTAAAAGAGCAAAGTATTCAGGCCATATTACCACAACTTAAAGCTGCTTGAAAGTAAGTTAATAACATTGGCCTTTATTGTATCACAAATGAATTTTAAGTGATAAGAATTTTAGATGAATCTGGAGTGTACTCTTATATTGTGTTATCAACTTGTTATTTGTTTCTCATGGCTTTTATAGTGTATAAAAAGTATATGCAAGATGAATTCCAAGATGAATTTTTTTAACAGATTAAGAAAACATCCTAGCGCAATTCGATGGTATATGAGTGTAAACGAAACAGGTTGTGGGTTCGATTCTCACATGAGAAAATTAATAAAAACTTCAATTAATTATTATTATTCCGTACTGGCAAGACAAATCTAGTTACAACACTCATTACGCAGTGCCGAGTTAAGAATTAATGAGCAGTGAGAGAATAGAAAACTGAGTGTCTTGACACTAGGTGCCGTTTGACTACCAAAGCGTAAAGCTTCAACGAAACACAAATATTTCTCATTTTTTACATAAAATTGGCACAAAAATCCCTTGTCATGTAGTCAGAATTAATGACTCACAGATTCCGCTTAAAAGGACAACGCGTGTTGGTGTTGATTGATATTTTTAATTATGTTTTCAGACTTGTAAACACAATGTTCGTTTATATGACAATATAAACAATTGAGAGGGACAATGGCGGCATCGCGGGGAGCTTGGTAACAGGTTGGTGACTAAAAACTGTGATTAGTTTTAACTTTCAACCCAAATTAGAGACATTTCATGTTTGTTGTACCAAAGCGGAGTAAAGTAAATAGTTATATTATTGAGTGCTCATCGAACCCCCAAACACGTTTACAGTTAGAAGCTTTCCCTCTACACCAGGTTACCTTTAAAGCCGGTACTTGAATGAATATTAATATTTATAATATAAATATTATCTCGATCTAGTTAGTTTAAAATGCTAAATTGTATACCGTTAACAACACGCAATGTACACCAGGTTTTTCATTATGTTCTTTGGCTCACTGTATGATACACAAAATGCGGTAGTGCGAATGCGTCAAAGGCAATGCAACCAGAAAACAAATAAATATTTTATTTATAATTTCAAACAAAAATGGCACCTTGTCTGAAATGGTCGACGTGATGTTAATTATAAAAATTGCCATTATAGTGAAGAAATTAATAAGTTAGTACCTTATAGTGTACTTCATAATAAATATAATTAGTTTATGTAAAATACTTACCAACAGATTAGACTCTGACATAAAAAGCATAATGGTTGTGGCTCGATTTCGGTTCAGAGATATGATATTAAAATTAATTTTATTCTACCGATCTAGTAAAACAGGGTGCGGCGTTGAGTTACGCCGCATAGCACGCAGTAATCGCGAGAAGGATGTGAAGAACGATATTTTTTACCATTAGGTTAACTCTCTGACTACCTTACAAAGTAGGAAATAAGATGAAATTTAAACAAAAATAATGATATTATAATATTAATTATAATGATATGTATAGATATATTTACCTGAATATATATGTTAAAACGTTGCAAATGGGACATATATGTGAATTGAGCCTTTATTATTATTTTTATATTAATTATTAATCTATTTCAACCATACTAGTGTACAGCTTAAATTTCTAAACGCATATATCTCCCCGGTGTTCAACATTTCGCTACGGACCGGTTGTACCAGCTCGTATCGCACTCATCGCATTATCGTTGTTATTCGACTAAATTAATCAAACTGGAATTAATTTACATTATTTAAATAGAGATGGCCATAAATAAAGTGAGTGTAGAGACTACTGTTTAATTATTACAGATTTTGCTATTCGACACGCGATATACAGTTAATTGTTAGGAATATATAATGATACTGTAACTCATTTAGCGCGTGCGTAACTTAACGCTGCAACTCATGGGTTCAAATTTTGAAAATATTTTAATTTAAATATATTTTCTGTGTAACAAGTGACAGAGTTCAACGTGATACCTACTGGTGGTTAGGTGCTTTAAAATGCCAAACAAAAAATTTTCCTAATTAATCTACGAACTTAACGCAAAATACACTTTCACGATTAACGTCAAACGGGATAAACCGTCGCGTCGATTCGTAAACGAAACGTTTGTTGATCGATTATCTCGAAACACTGGCGAAAGTTTAATTGAACGCATTAATTGCTAGGTGTAGGCGGTTTTTGAATTTCAATAAAATCATTTATATTATAATATTTCATAGCGGGAACGTATATTGAGATGTTATTTATAACCTGTTGCGGTAACAGTGTGATACAAATTTTGATAAAGTAGAGACAGTATTCTATTTATATATGTATATATGTATGTACCGACAAAGTCGTCGAATACAATTATTAATATAAAAATATAGAGCAGTGAAACTGTCTGACTGTACACGCAATTTCATTTACCACACGAGGGAAAAGTTATACTTAAATTATTGCCATTGTCTGCCCTGGTAGGACAAAGTGTTCAAAGTTTTCCGCCACTTAATAACTAATATAACGATTTTTTCGATATGTCGTGGAAAGAGTATCCTGGTTAGTTTTGAAGTACGAAGCTGTGAATTGTTTTATATATATATATAGACAGTTTAGCAATCCAAATTCAATAAACCTATAAAAAAAAGATAAAAAAATTAAGAACTGCATACAAGGAAATTATGAACATAATATTTTTTATGAATACTTGAACTAAATACCTAATCTTTTAAATAGCACACAGGCAATGTAATAGATACTTTGTAACTTAATCAGTTGGATAAAAACCTGAGCCGCAGTGAAATCAGGGTGAAATTATAGTAAGAAAGCAACTCGTTAGTATGCTCACGGTGCGTGAACGCTAAAATTGACACCGAGATCGACCTGAGATAAACCTAATAGAAAAAGTTAATTTTATTTAATAACCTTTAAATAGTTAAATTATATTTATATATTAAATTTATAGATTTTATATATTGAATTAAATGTACTAAAATACTGATTAAAAATGAAAATATATGTATAATAAATAAAACATGAAAAGTATTTCCATTATGGCTTACTGGCTGGATGTGAGTTGAATTTCTCAGGAGTCATGGGTTATAGCCATTTTTAGTACCTTAAAAATATTATATACATATTATTTTTTTAGCTCCACGTTTTTCCCTGCTCCCGCATAACAAATTAGACAAAAAGTACCTAGTATCAAGACACTCCATACTTCGCTTTCCACCGAATTCGAGACATTGCGTATTGAGTCGTGGAACTCAACACCGCACTTTGTCTAACCAGAGCGTAAAAGTGACAAAAATTTTAACTACAAACGCTCTCCCAAGTGGGAATCGAACCCACAACTGATCGCGTTTAATCAGATGCTGTCACTGCGTCACGTCGGGCTTCATATAAAATTTCTATATTTACCAATGCTTAAAACCTACAAAAGTTATTAAATTAAACAAACTCAGTAAGCCAAAAACAGTAATAACATTCACATTTATCAATATAAATTACAATGATGGCGGGTATGAGACTTCAACCAATCTGCAACGCATCACTCCCACGTATTTACAAATAAATAATATGGACGTGAGTAAATTGAATGAACGTAAAACAATCAGGACCATATTTCACGGTTTGAGAGATAATAATTTTTAAGAAGAAAACACGTCAGCGACAAATATATGGCCGGGTTAACCTCGTTCTGGCATGGGCACCAATTACGCTTTCGATTTTATTTTACCCACACAGGCTATAAAATTTGAAAGTATTTATAATTTTGTCAGATTTTACGTTTCGTAATAAATTTGATTTTAATTAATTCTAACAACGAGAACTGCGCACAGACAAAGCACGACGTTAAATTCCGCCACTCAAAGTGAAACGTAAAGAATACAGTTGAAAAACGGGGAACGGAGTGTCTTGATAACAGAGAAGAATATGAATTAAAAATACAGTGATAAACGTTACCAAGGCAACGCGCAATTTACGCGTCATCGCATGCGCTGGTTAAAAATTTAACGACAAGCGTAAACGAATAAACAAATATACACGACACGAGTTGACATAAAAAAAAATGTACCCACACCATAAACAATTTTTTCCAACCACCGCGAATTCTGAATGGCCATGTGACATACGTGTCAAACAAGTAATATAATTGAGAACTGTCAGTGAGCTGTCAGTACGTACGTACAGTTTCAGAGAAATTAGTGGTTCACTCTCGCGTTGCCAAGTTTTTGTCGACTGACATTGAACTTGATCGGGTAAGAAATGAATTATTGGAACAAAATCTGGATGCCGTATGTTATGTTATGAGGTAATGTTTGTTGGAAGATATTTTCTGTGATGCCAAACAAACTTTTGGTAGAATTATATTACTGATATAAATATTATATTAAAATATATTTTTTTTAAGTATTTACCAGTTGAAGCCGGTCATGGCGCAGTAGGACAGCGTCTGACTGTAACGCCATCGGTTGTGGGTTCGATCCCCACTCTGAGGAGTGATTATATTTAAATTATTTTCACTTCCTTGCTCTGGTTAGACAAAGTGTGGTGTTGGTTCCCACCACTCAACAAGCAATGTCTCGAATTCAGTGGAAAGTGAGGTACGGAGTGTCTTGACACTAGGTACTTTCTATCTACCCTGTTATACGGGATAAAAGCGTGAAGCTAAAAAAAATCAATAAGGTGATATTCTTTTGGTGATTTTAAGATAGCATTTGCCTTTCATCGTACAATCAATGTAGATTAACAAATAATTAGAAAAAGCATATGTTTTATGACTTTCATTATTAATTTTTAATATTAAATTTAGCGTATAAAATCACTTTTCTCTCAATAATTACCATAAATTTGCTCGTTTTGTTTGTATGACAGGAAGCAACTGCCGGTACTGTGAAAAAATGCTGCTCTTTATAAGCGTCATTCAAAACTATTTCATAGCAGGTAATTTAATAAGTATATTATTTTTATTAAAGACACGAAAAATGCGGATCGAAGTAATATTTATGAAAATCTGTATTTAATATCAAATCGTAAAGCATTCTGTATCGCATACAAAACACCAACTTTTAAAAGAATTTCTTAAATTAAAAACAACCAAACGCCATTTTAATATAATTAACATGATTTCCAACAGAAATTGTTCCACCAATTTATTTCAATTACAAGTAATACAGTGTGTTCGAAAATTGTCGAAAGGTCATCGCTAATTCTAAATACGTTTGCTTTGTCATAAATAAAATTCCTACTAGCTATTGTTTGGAATTGAGAGCGGACAGTTACATTGGTCGATTTTTACACAACACGTTTTATTACGGTGTGTGGCCCATGGGGACATGGCTAGAGTTAAAATTCTATGTTAAAAATTATATATATTGAATTCATATTTTCTTACTAACATGTAGCTTCACGCAGTATGTCAAAAAGAATCTAGTGTCAAGACACTGTGCTACAGTTGACGCTCAAAATTAAAATATTGCGAGTTGAGTGGACAAACTCAACGCCGCGTATTGTCCTACTAGAGCGGAGAAAAAAATATGAATCTAATATATGATTTCAGGTCTTTATTTAAAAATCGAATTATATTGTTCGACATAAAGAGGCTAATTTTGGAGTAAGAGAGGTCAATTACAAAAATTTTTTTTAAAAATCATTTTAAACAAACAACGGTTTTCTTACGTAGTCGTCATTTCGACAAAAGTCTTAAAGCCAGTTGCTAGTTTTGCTTAAAACTATAGTTGTAATAAGGTTCAAAAATGTAAAAATTGTAAAATAAATCATTCCTATACTTGACATACAGAGGTTTTAAATAATATTTCGACTTACGGAAGGATAGGAAAATATTTTCAAAAATAAGAGTTGAGATTGCGAAAAATAGAGGTTTGAAGTGATGGGAAGGAACAAAGAACTTTCGAGATTTGGAGATTAACAAGTTATCAGGGTTCTTAACGAGGTTTTATTTACAGATATTGGTACAAATTTCAGTGTGATCTAATGCTTAAACATTCAGTGCACTATATACGTATATAGTTTTATGTATTATTTAAAAGCAACAATTAAGTTTTCATATAAATAAACTTAATAATCAAAACGCTTATGCCTTAATACTTTCCACGTCAGGGCGGATCATTTCAAGAAATTAGCAGTGCCGTCTGCCAACTTCCTTATCAACACTTTTTTTGTTTAAATCAATTCTACATTGAAATTATTTATCAATGCTTTCTTTTATTTAAGAAACAGAGCTAGAAAATGTAACATAGTTTAGCTATAAGCCTTATACGGTACCGTTATATAGTTAAACTATAAGCCGTACCCGACCATAGCATAGTCAGTGACAACTTAGTGAATACGAGTCATTTGGCGTTAAGGTGCGGAACTCAACGCCGCACTTTGTCATATCAGATATAAAAATAATTTAAATATAATCTTCTGCCCGTGTAGAAATTAAATACACAATTAATAACGTTTCCAGTAAGCTACTGTCCCACTGCTCTCTTGATTATGATGGCCATATATAAAATAAAAAATCACATTAAATATATAGAGTACGAAGCATAGCTAAAGGTCGAGAAAGTCAGTTTTTTTAAATATTATTTAATATTTAAACAACAGAAGCCTTGACATCATTTTTTATACGTTTTAAAAATTAATCTGTAGTTCTAAATAATACTTATGTTAAATATGAATTAAAAAAAATAATTATAAAATAAAATATTATGTTATATAACGTAGTATACAACGCTTATACATTGTTAACACTTACTTAAAGGTTGTCTGGAGGAAATCATAGTTTCAACGATAAGGTCGCTTTCATATTTACTATTTTTAAAGTGTTATTCCACACTTAGGATTAGAAAACATTTTTGAAAAAACGTATAAAAATTTTGGACGGTATCCAAGAGGCGCGGGTTCGAATTCCGCTGCGTTTTTTGCTTATTTTTTTAATGTTTTTGTTTGTTAAATAAAAATTATAATTATTATTGAATATATTAGAACTGTCATACTACAAACTTTCAGTAATAGGATGCCTATGAACTAACATTGTACATTTCATCATATAATGTCACAATTAAAAAAAAACCGAAAATGACACTTACCGTAGTTATTATAATAAAAAGAAATATTTTCAAACTTACAAGACGACCTGTCATAAAAAAAATTGACACTAACTAATAAATATTTATTACTAACATTTCCATATAAACCAAAACAAAGTACCTCGTATACAATTTCGCAATCAAAATACCAAATTCGCTAAAATGACAATAACGTAACATTAGTCATGTAAATACGCGGTGTTGAGGCAAGCGTCGCTCCGTCGCATACATAATGCATTGCGAACGCTGCGTGAGCGCATCTTATTATGTACTTTTTGTTGAGCTTTTACGGTTGACGCTATGAATATTGAAGGCTGACTGGCTAATGCGGTGAGAGGGCTCGAAAAGGACAAAGAAATGTTATTAGACTAGACCTTGGTACGGATGGATGCGAATACAGGGTCGTCGTGTGCACTTTAGTACACAGAATTTAGTTCATTAAATAAATCAACCAAATAATCTTAAAGTAACTGTTTTTTTTAGCTTCACACTTCATACGCTTACGCTTGCGCATAGCAGGGTAGACAGAGTACCTAGTGTCAAGACACTCCGAACTTCACTTACCACCGAAATCGAGACATTGCGTGTTGAGTGGTGAAACTCAACGCCGCAGTTTGTCTTTTACCAGAGCGAGGTAGTGAATATAATTTAAATATAATCACTCCCCCGAGTGGGGATCGAACCCAAAACCGATCGCGTTGACATTCAGATGCTGTCCCACTTCGCCACGACCGGCCTCAAGTAAATGTTTCATATGTATATTTAAACTTTAAAATTAAGCTATAAACTCTAATCTCTGTACAATATAATTTTATTTAATTCATATTTCATTCTTTATCAAACTAATGCATCTAATGCATTTAACAGATCAGAAAGAGCTCAGTGAAAGATCCACCTCAAGTTTCCGCCCGTCGAGAAACATTTTGTTGAGTGGCGAAATATGACATCCATCCAACATTTCCCAAATGAGCCCAAAACGATCACATACACTCAGACGTTTCGAAGAAAAAAATAACAATTTTGTACACAAAAACGTCGTATTTTATAGTTAATTGAACATTTTGACAAATTAGGCTAACAAAAAAATATATAGACTACTATATAGTAGTCTTAAAAATGTTTTTGTTAGTCTAAGTGTCTAAGTGCTAAGATTACCAGGCGTCTAAAACACGTATAGTGCCTATTTTATGATTCACACTAAATTCAAATATCACGTACTTACTGAGAAGGTAACATAGAAATAGTTAGTGTTTAATTACTAAAAGTAGAAGTAGAAGTAGTTTTTTCTAAAATGTTTTATAATCCTAAGTGTGGAATAACACTTTAAAAATAGTAAATATAGAAGTGGTAAATAGAAAACGGAGAATTGGAGCTCAACTTTTAAAGTGGTAAATAGAAAATGGAGAATTGGAACTAAGATACAATGGCGTCTTCATAAATTACCTTTATATATTAGCAAAGTGAGATATCAATAAGTAGAATAGATAGACATAAGGACGTATCTTACCTAATATTACTTATAATCAAAGTACCTATAAATTGTACCTGCATGTATTCCCTTGCAAATTTAAATGTTCATTACGCACGTAAGCTACTGTATTTAGGTGCGCAAATCTAATTTAAAGGAAAACTAAACCTAATCACATATATGTAGAGATCAAATTAGTTTGCACGTAACGAGAGCTTTATGCACCCCAGACTGTCTCGAGCGCATCAATGATATCTTCCTGGAACATAACCGGTGACATTTGCTATGGCAACAATTACCTTTTACGATTGAAAATGACAAAATGTACCTTATTACAATGTGTTAAAGTTGTAAATGTATAACTGACTTACAATTTCACACAAAAAACACAAATTTGTACCTTAATAATCTATATTTAAGTAATATTTTAGCGTAACTGAGCGTATAGTTTTATAAAGTACGTGCCTAACAGCTGTTTTGTCTGGGCTTTGTTACAATTTTCGTCGGCGCCAAGGAACTGCTAGGATCCTTTGTGAGGGGCTCTAGAGACGGCGGAATGAGTTGTGAATAACCCTTTAGTGTAGTGCCTTCAGTGTGGAAAAACAGGGATTTTCATTTGCAAATGTAAAGAGCTTTTTTATAACTACGACGTACGAAGCTTTATATATTCGTATCTTGGGAATAAGTGCGACTATAGTTTTCAATGTGGGTTGCGACGTGACAATTTACTTTGATATTAAATATTTTCTTTTAGCTCGTATTTGAACCGTGAAGTTCTCTTGGGGCTTAGTTTGACGTTCATTAACACTATGACAGAGCTTTGTGTTGAGCTTCTGAAGGAAAAATGAAATAGACTTTGTTACTCTAACATTCTAGCTTTTTTTCTTTGCGCTTCTATTATCTTTATGAGAAATCACATGTAAATATTTAATAATAAGAGAAAAGGTAAAAAAAATCGCATACATATTAAGGAACATTTTTTAATTTTATAAAACTAACTATGTATATATTGTTACGAGTAACATACTTATATCTCTGAAACTACGGGGCCGATTTTAATGCAACTTACACTATTCTCTATACTGAAGTGTACCTAACTTAAATAAAAACAATCTTCTCGATACCACTTTTAGTTTTCAAGTAATTTGTCGACAAACATACAAACATACACTTACGAAGCACTTGTGTGCTTGAGCACACATGTTTGGAAGCCTAAAGCCCGAAATGGATCATCTCAAATATTATTCAATTGTAACACTATAACATACACATATATTAAATTGATTGTCTTATTTTTTTAAAGTCGGTTAAAAAGGAATATTAATTTTATTTAGTTTGCCATATATTTTTAATGGTTATACATTCGATTTAATACGTTAAAACGATATAAATTATTAAAGCAGTACTTTACTCTGTCCTTTAATGCATCCAGGCGAGACTTTATAGTCTTCTTTTTCTGATTAACTTATAAGTGTTATTTCACTAATATTTAAGCGTGTTAAACAAAGAAAGTTCTTAATGTTTTAATAGCTTTTTTTATTTCATGTTTTTCAGACTTAATCGTTTAAAAAAATTAAAAACCACAAACGTTAGCCATATCTTATACATAAAAAATGTTTATTTCTGTACAACTCAGTGCAAAGTTGAAAAAAAAGTAATAGGAGGCCGGTCGTGGCGCAATATGACAGCGTTTGCCTGTAAACGCGATCGCTTGTTGGTCCATTTTCAACTCAGAGGAATGATTATTAGAAATTATTTTCATTTCCTCACTCTGTCAAGACAAAGCGCAGCGCTAAGTTCCGCCACTCAACACGCAATGTCTCGTTTCGGCGGAATAAGCGGAATACGGAGTGCCTTCACACTATACACACTATATGATGTGCGGAATAAAAGCGAGAAGCTAAAAAAAAAGAATCAAATGATTATCTGCTAATATCACACTCAAGAGATCAAATCGATACATTTGTGGCTTAATGCCATTTAAACAAGAACTGACCTCCTTAAGTGTTGCTGTTAATGACTTAAATTATATAACGTTCACTCAAGTTATTAAAGCAAACACATATAATGAGTTCGATTCAAGAACGACAGGTTAAATACTTTTGTAGTTACGTAATATTATATCAGATTATTTATCGAACACAAGATATATAAGATACCTAACTTGGGATAAGTGACATTGACTGCTAAACTGAAGGTCGTTACGAGGACAGATATTTCTGTAAAAATAAATTTATTGCTTATGTTATAACTAGTTCTAGATTATTTAAAAGAAAAAATCTACTTTGTAATAATACCACACTCTAAATATTTAATTTGAAATTTTATCTATAAATTAATTATAAATCAATATTAATATAAATAAAATATAATTTAATATAATATTTATTTATATATAATAAATAGTTAATTATTAATTAAATTTATTATAAATGAAATCAATGAAACGATATCGGATGTTTAAACCCAATATCGCAACAATGTGTGTTGCGCCGCGGAACACAACGCCGTACAGGGTGATACTAAAACGTGTAAAATGAAAATAAATTTAACTCTGCTTATTAAAAGGTGTCTTTTAAAAATGAGTTTAAAAACTACAATAAGTATGATGAATTTTCATTTCGGAATTTATAACTACATTATGAATCACCGTCGAAATACGGAAGACAATTGAATCTATTTTCGTCTCCCCCAATCGAAACACACGCTTGTTGCACACACGAAGCTATAGAAAGCTATACAATTGTTGCCTATATTCTCTTTAATTCAAAAAGTATATTATAAAGCAATACCTATCAAAATACAAAAAAAGGGGCCGGGCATGGCGCCGTGTGACTGCGTCTGTCTGTAAACGAGATCGGTTGTGGGTACGTTTTCCACTCGGGGAAATTATTATATCTAAATTATTTTCACTTCTTCGGCCCAGTAAGATAAAGCGCGACGTTGAGTTCCGCCACTCAACACGCAATGTCTCGAATTCAGCGGAAAGCAAAGTACGTAGTGTCTTCACACTGGATACTTTCTATCTACCCTGCTATGAGGGATAAAAGCGTGAAGCTAAAAAAATGAAATATCAAACAATGTCCTAGAGTAAGTTTTAGTATTATACGTTAATAGTATAATTTTTTTGGTGTTTTTTATTCATTTTCATTTAAAAACTACAGTTATAAACTATAAGTTTAGTTTGGTAACGTACATATTTACATTATAGACTATAAAATTAGATTAGATTAAGTTATTTTTTTTAAAAATTATGTAATTTTAAAATATCTACTTAAAAAACATACAAATATCCTAAAATGTACACATATCCTAAAATGTACACAATCCATACAACTCAAACAAATTAAACAACATTCAAATCCAAATTTCCAATCACATATCAACAAAAGGATTCGTACATTTTAATTATCCACCGCACAGCAATCTCAGTACACAATACAGTGGGTATTATTCAAACAACTCATTGACCTTGCCATTACCACACCTCTCACTGGATTGTGATAAAGCGATGCTAGCCACGTAATTATTATGGATATACAAAGCTAGCTCTGAAGCAACTTTTGTATTTATTGACAATAACATTGACAGAAATATCGAGAATCAGATCTTTTTAAGTAAATTTATACTTTTCTATGCAATTTTTGTTTTAATATGTATATTTGAGATAGTAGATAATACCTGATTCATTCACATGAAGCAATTCTCAAATTTTGATTGTAAAATGTTGGGTTTGGAATCCGAATACCCTATTGTGTTAAACATACTAGGAAAACGCCGACACTCTTATTATCGTAAATGGGGTTGATTTTTTTTTAGCTTCACCCTTTGTCCCTAGCAAGGTAGGTACGGGAGAACGGACTTCCAAGCTCTTCTTTTCCTGCATACTTCATTCATATCGTCCATTCCAGGGGTTTCTCTTGATTCTTGGCCTTATTCGAGTACCATTTATACTGTGTTTTCAAAGGTTAACCGAGGTCTTCCCTTATCTCTCGTGAGGCTAACCAGTGCTTCATATACCATCCTTTCGTCATTCACCCTGTCGGCGTGCTCAACCTACCTGAGCACGGTCTTCTTCATTTTTACTCTCATAGACTTCGCTTCTTTACGTTGCATATTCATTTAGCTAAATTGATTCCGAATATATGAAGAAGAGAACGCATTTTATTTCGGATGGAATTTAAAACCCATAAATATAAGTGTAATTCTACCTGTTATTTCCGAAATCTAATCACAGTCAGCTAGCTCATAATAAGTGCTTAGTTGTCTGATAAACAAGTGCAATTATAAAGCATTGGTTTATCCATATATAATAAAAGTCACCCATAAATATATGAAGAATCCTTGTGAAATTAAAATTATTTTAAAAGGCGAGCCAGTTTCATGAAGAAAACAATTCATAAACAAGTGTTCAAGAAATACCGTCTACAATGTAGCAACATAAATATTCTTATCATTTTGCTTCGTAGAAAAATAGACGTTTCGCATACATTTACCACAATAATTACGATCTTCGTCCTTTTACATATAATGAGTGAGTGCTGTAAACACAACAATTAACTATGTGTGTTATTAAAGTAAAACATCTTGGGTCTCGAGTCAGAGAAACGTAAGATATTATTTAAAGAATTCTTTAAAAAATTGTTAAATCGTTTAAAGGGAAATAGCTTTAGAGGTTAAAAATATATGGTTTTATTTTTGCTATTCAATATTAAAATTTTTAGGGATCTATTCACAGTGTAGACATTGGATTAACATTTTCATCATTCCTGACAGCTCCATTCATCCACTGCAGGACACAAGCTTTCTGTAATACACCATGAGGCTCGATCTGCAGCTTTTGGCTTTTAACTATTACCAGCTAACTCATTTATGTCTTCATTCTCCAGATCACACCCAGCCAAATGATCGTTAACTATATTCTCCCCCCTAGCCGCTCACTCTTGACAGTAAGAATTGTCTTGCGTATTTTAAAGGCTCCGTCAGCTATATTACCCGATTCGGATGAAATAGCAGTAAATTTTACTTTAATATAGTATAATCTATATTAAATTGACAACGAAAATAACATATAATGAGGCCGGTCGTGGCGCAGATTGACAGCGTCTAAATTATTTCCACTTCCTCGCTCTGGTAAGACAAAGTGCGGCGTTGAGTTCCACCACTCAACACGCAATGTCTCGATTTCGATGGAAAGCGAAGTACGGAGTGTGTTGACACTAGGTACTTTCTGTCTACCCTGCTATGCGGAATAAAAAGCGTGAAGCTAAAAAAAATAACACTTGTTACTACAGTAGTTTCAAAAAACAATTACTATATAGATATTACTTGATGTGCGAACAAAAATTACTTATGCCATTTATATCTATACATTACAAATCATAATTATTAAGCATTAAAAACCTTTTAAATAAATTGTTAGGTATTCGTTTTAGAATTGCTAAGCCAAGGTTATTTATAATTATATATTCAAAGTAAAAGTTTATAATGGAATTATTTTTAATATTAATTATTAATATCAAAATATATAGTATGAGATTGTGTCTGTAATAAATAATTCAATTAAAATATGCATATATTATAACGAAAAACATTACACAGCTTGTTGAGATTGTAAATTGCATTCAATATCGACTTCCTGTTGTACTGGCTACTGAGCAAGATATTGCGAGTTCAGTTCAATTTTGCACTTTGCGTTGATTTAGACACTCTGTGCTCTACTTTTTGGGAAATGCAAATAAAAAATATCAACTTTGCAGCTTTGATTTGCGCTACTCTACATGAATGTTTCGAATTTGAACAATTCTTGTCTTGACTAATTTCTCTGTCTACCTTGCTATGCAGAAAAAGCGATAAAGTCTATAAAGACTGAAACTTAAAAAAGCTCTAAATAATTATTCATTTCTCTTTATATCTCATCTTTTTACTCAATTTCTGCTTAAATAATAACAACACTATAGGCACGGTCTTATGGTCAGACTATCAATGGAGATGCGGGCGTAATTTAATACATAGCTTATCCTTTTGAAAATACCTTATGAGGTTTCTTCCTTAGCCCCCTAATAGTTGCAGCTTCCGGTAGTGCACGCAACCGGAAGTAGAATTACGGGTTACAGACGAAATACCTTTACTAAGCCAAGCACCTGCCAATTCTATTTTTAACATTTACGCAATTTATTTAATAAATACGTAGAAAAATGAAATTTGGAATATGAATGAAGGCTATTGTGACGTAGTTAGGCTATTTTAAATAATGTTTAAATTAAAATATATTTGTTTCAGAATGTTTAAAGTCGAATGTAAAACTAGGTAAAAGAAACTCAAATAAAAGATATTATTTAAATATTTATTTAAAATTTGAACTAAAAACCGTGGCTTAACAGTGCCAGAAAGGAGACAGTTTCAGTTACGTTATATACAATATCCGTCGCACTTCAATAATCACGTAAACGATAGTCACACATTATCACAATAGCTGCATATTAATAAAGATAAGAATGTTGAACAAAAACAAAATGAATTATAGAGAAAGTATTTTATAGACCTTTTCACATTTAATTCAATACATTATAAACTGCGTTTTATATAAAAAACGAATACAGAATATGCGAATATGGTGGGATAATGCTGGAATTACATACGAGTAATTGTTTATTTTATTTTAGTGTTATTCCATACTTAGTATTAGAAAACATTTTAAAAAGATGTGTAAAAATTTAAACGCAACAAGATTCGAACCTGCGCCTCTTGAAAATCGTCCGAGTATTCTGAACGGTAAGCCATGCGTTTTACTACCAGCTGCTTCATTTCATACGTTTTTTTCAAAATGTTGAGTAATTTTTCAAATTATTTAATGATAAATCAGTTAAATTCATTTTGTTTGCACAAAAAGGAAAAAGCGTTTGCCAAGCTAAAGTTGACTATAATATTGAAAAAATATTCTAAATTAAGAGATACTAACTCAATCGTCACTTTAAGTTAATGTCAATTTCTTAATTTAATCACGTTTTTTTTTCGAGAACAAAAAGAATAGAACAGTCATATCTAGCAAACATAAATATTTACCTTCCTCCCCTTTTCCCTTTTTAAACACATGGCATACCCATGGATACATACATATACGTGTCACCCCACGTGCCGTAATAAAATCTATAAGCAGTAAGGAAGTTCGTAACTCGTGTTCCAACTAATTTTAGACATCTGGCTGTGAAATGGTAAACATTACTGTTTTACGTTCAAAATTATCGAGTTATGTTGTTGGTATTTTTTTTTATGAATGACGGGCATAATTTTTGTAATATTAAAATACTTAATCAGTTTGCTCTTTTAAATTTATAACATAGGGATATAAATTGGATTACTGAAAGGATAAATGATCATATAGGTAGAACTTGCTCACTTCTAATATGCATTCAGACACGACTAAAAATTTAAACCTCTCTCTTTAATGTCTTTGTAGATGAATTCAGTAATTTTATTGCCCTATATTTCGATATACAATATTCGATATTCCATATCTATGATTTACTTATTTAACCCGCAAGTAAGAATATCACATACATCGATTAATCATATAAAAATCACGATTAAACAGATGTTCTAGGTTTAGTTAAAATTTCGATTAGCATAAGTACAAGGAGTGAACAAAAAACCTAGATACTGCTACCATAAAAACGGCTAACACTGACAATCACTATATATCTGATTTCTGCGATTATTAGAAAATATAAATTAATTTTAAATGGACAAATCGCGTATATTGTGTTAAACTAATATACATTTTTGAAAACCCGACGTTTCGAGCATATAACAGTAGACCGTGGCGTGTCTAATAGTTGATAGAAAAAAAATATATAAAACAATCGCCATCACCGAGTGACGTAAACTCCTGAAAAACACATCCGATTACAAATCAAAAACCTCAAAACCCAACAAAACAACTAAAACATTTCCAACACGAAACGTTATTGCGGCTACAACATTAAAAAAAACAGTACACAAATTAACTTTCTTAAACACTTCGTAATTCAACACGCGACTAATTAATTTTACGCGCACATAAACTTAAAAATCCTATATGGATTTCTCTTCATTATCACGTAAATTGTGATCATCAAAGGAATTCCTTAAGAACTTATAAATTTTATCACCTTATTGAGAACAATGTAATGTTAACCCACATTTATATATAGTAGCAATAAAATCGTATCGGCATTAAGCGCAGTGGTAGCTTTAGGTTATGTCAACAGGTTCAAATTGGATAAGAATAAAAGTAAAATTTTATTAATTGTTTAAGAATTTACAATTATACTATGTAAGAAGCATCGTATTGATTACTATTGGAATATTTAATATTTCAATCCTAAACAATAATTTAAAATAAAAATCAAATAGTCCCCTAGATTGAACCAACTATTATCACGTTAACAGACCAGAGAAACTCTGTTCTACTGTGCCACTACGAACTTAATGCTATAATATAATTATATACTCCAGCTTTAAAGTGAAACATATCGACTAATTATTTTTTGCCATACAAAAAACGTACGAACAGTTCAATACACGGTAGAACTCAATATGTCTTCAACCGGTTACATTATCAGTTTGAACTAATTATAGATAATTTATTGAGCCTTCAAGTCACTTGGCTATAACGGAACAAACACGCACCCACCCCTTCCGGCGTGTGTCATTCTCACGTGAAATGAAGTGGGCAAACAAAAACCACTGTCGCCATCGTAGGCTTATTGGGAAATAATTGTTTAAAGATCGGTTTTGGGATTCACACAAAGTCAAAAAAATTTTTAGCTTCACGCTTTATCTCGTGCGGGGTAATCAACGGAACGCCAATCGCTACGCTCAATTTCATTAAATATGCTCAACGCGTCAACTAAACGCTTATGTCTAAAGTGGTCAAAAAAAACAATAAACAGGAGCATTTAATCACTCCTCTTCTCTCTGTCGATACAACAGAGAATAAAACACTTTGAAATATATCTACTTAGTTATTTAACTTGTCCTAGTTGGTTATTGTTGCTTAGAAAATGCTGATTGTGATATCATTTTACATTGCCCATTCAGGTCTTGCTAAATCTGACACCATCTAAACGTTTCATATGTAATATAAGAGTGTGCCTCCACGATTAACAATATATTTGTACGCATAACAATATTAATAAATAGAATAAATTAGTTTATAAATATAATATTACCAAAATTTTTGGGGCATTACGCACAGACAGGTCTATAGTATGACACTGATTGATTAAAATACTTATTTTTAAATATAAATGTAAAATAAAACATAGAGAATATCAACTATACATTTACTTAATAAAAACCAACATAGTTAAGTAGAATTTGATTTTCATGTCTTCATGTAATAGGGACCATGAACTATAAATTTATTTCAAGCGCCATAACTCAGGTAGTAAAGCCAACTTCAATATTAAAAGCTATAGGGAAACTATAAATTAAGATTTAATTAATCATCAAATAATACTGCTCGGTTTATAAGCCAAAATGTAGCCATTTTATACCAAAACACATCTCAGTTAAAGATTTTACTATACGTCCTAAGAATTCGGATTTAAGGGATAATAAGACGCGTAAAAGCTTATAACGTGATTTTTGTTGCCAAGAAATCGAGGTGGTTCTGTTCTGGACATGAGCAGTTCTGTGATCTTTGTGAGATTGACATATCAAGCAAAACAAGTTTTGAATTCGGAATTCTGAATGTGGAACTTTCAAACGATTTATGGGAAAATTTTAGCCACTGCGATACAGATGAAACTATACTATGGAAGACGTAACACGTATCTAAATTTTGAACCATATGTCATCTTGTATTTCTGGAGCAGTTTCAAATATGCATGGAAATTTAGTGATCTTACAGAATGATTCTGATAGTTAGCAAAGATGGTTTCTTTCCTAAGGATTGACAAATATTGGGATTATGAGACAGTCTTTCAGTTTCTTAACTGGAAAGACGTTTTTCTAAGGGAGTTTCTGTATCCAAGCCAATCTCTCTCAATATTATGGTAACTCACGAAAAAAAACACTTGCAATTATTCAAAAAATTATGCAAAAACAGGAAATCTTCATATAAAAAATATAATTGACATTTTTTTACTTAAATACTTATTCGTAAATAAGTTTCACAAACTACATTATTACAAACAAACTAAACACGTATACTTCAACTTATTGATATTTTACATTTATCTACCTAACATTACGTAAAGAAAGGCAAGAAATAACAATGAGAGTAAAAAAAGCTATCACTTTTAAAAAACCACGTTTACCTGCACAAGTGCATCTAGTAAAAATGCATTCTACTATACATTTTACATATAATAACAGATCATTACAACGTATTCTCACAGCACGGAGGTATACACTATACACTATACACTGAACAGGTGTATAAAATATTAAGGTTCTATTGTTATTACATTCCCACATCCAAAGTGACGACTTAGCAGTAACAATGAGAGTGGATTTACGTAATACGTAATTCAATGATGCATCGAATTAGTTGAAATAAAAAACCTTACAAGTAGAAGAAGGCGAGATATAGTTTGCGTTTGAGTAAGTATTGTACAATAGCTTACGTTCACTTATTTTATAATGGTTTAAAATGTTATTCACACAATGTGGACTAATATTTTTAATTTATGTAAAAATTCCAACAATATTATAAATTAATACAAAACTTTTTATTTACTGATTGGTATATGACGCACACCCGAAAATAATCGGCACAGAAATCTGATATTCGGTAGATTCCTTGAAGAGAGGAGTAAAGTAGGAGGAGCACTAAGGGAAGATATCTCAACATTCCCATGGGATGAAAAAAAAGATTCGGCCGGCTACAACAGTTTTAGAAATTAATCATTTTCATTGGAAGCATACAAGGAAGTTAATGAGGAATTTTTAATAAATATGTAATTTCCAAAACGCGAATATTCATGCGAAATGAGATAATCGTCGTGGGCGTCACCTTGAGATGAGGCAGTAAAAATCTTATCTTTAAAATTAATCCGTACACTTTGACCCAACTTTGGCTTACTTTTAGAACCGTACAAAATGTTTAACAACTGGTTCTTTTGCCATTATTATTTTATTTATTTTTTATAGCTTCACGCTTTATCCTGCATAGCAGGGTAGACAGAAAGTACCTATGTCAAGACATGCCATACTTCGCTTTCCACCGAAGTCGAGACATTGCGTGTTGAGTGGTGGAACTCAACACCGCACTTTGTCTTACCAGAGCGAGGAAGTAAAAATAATTTAAATATAATCACTCCCCCGAGTAGGGATCGAACCCACAAGCGGTCGCGTCACAGTCAGACGCTGTCACACTGCGCCACTACCGGCCTCAAATTATTTTGATGATCATTATTTTACTTTATCAATAAATTATACGAATTCCATAATAAAACGCTATGGTAATTATGCAAAACGTATGCTCAATAGAAATGGTATGTATGTATATTATTTTAACATTGCTTTGATTTCATTTTAATGAACATAAGTATTTAACATTTGACGTGTCAATTTTAAATTCACGCTTCATATTTATGCAAAGTAAAACAGTTTATTGAAACTAGTTAGTTTTAAGTGTCTGGCTTAGAATTTTCTCACGAGTTTTTCCGCATATTTTACGACTAAATTCCTACATATACGAGTGCATACAACTTATAACGATATTACTTTACGTACATATTACAATTTAGGTAATAAACTGTTACAAGTCTCTGTTCTAGTTCCTTAAACGCAAGGAATTCTATATTTATCTTGAAATTATATTATTTGTATTGAAGGAAAAATAAATCTCTAGCAAATGCCTTAGTTTCTAATAATTTATTTGTAAATCCATAGCGAAGGTAAAATATATATCTTTTGCATACCATATGTGGAACTCATCTTGAGCCGAAAACCAATTTCTTGATACGTAGTTTCTATTAATTCTTCATTATACATCAGCGCAATGCAAACTCGACCTTGATAGTGGAACTATACATGACAATTTTCTTTGAAGTCGTTATGCATCGGTGATCAGAGAAAATTATTATTGGCCTGAATTCATAAGTGATTTACAAGAATATTGTGGATACTGTGGTGTACGTTCCATTCAACGCCACTGTAGCGCAGTTGGGAACAGTCCGCTTGAAGATACGGTAATTTTAGTTTCAATCTCATTCTAGACGGTCTCTAGTTGGATAAAATGCAGCGTTGAGTTCCGAAAATCTAAAGCAATGTCTATAATAAAACTGTTGAGAAGTGTATGTAGTGACTTTCTTTATTACTCCACAGCCTACACATTCAGTTTGTTTTGAGTAATGTAAATATTAAGTTAAGGTTGATGTATCATAAGAGTTGTATGGGTTTCAGAGGTCAGGATTTCTAATTTAATTAAACTTCTAATCTCGATCGATCACGAATGTTTGATTGGGCCTGTATCAGACTGAGTTACCAGTTAGTATGGGAAAATGAAGCTTATTATCTATAATAATAAAAACATATGTACATATATGGCAACAATTCTTCGACCTGTTAGAGATGTCATTAAGAAATAGTAAAAATATTTTCCGCGTACTAGATTTTTTTTTAGTTTTTAACTAGTTGAGTTTTTAATAATTTGAAATATCTAAAATTGTCACACGATAATAATTATAAAATATTTTAATGGCAATATTCTCTCAGTCTCAGTATAGATTAGTTACGACTTTAATTATAGCGATTTTTACACATTTTAAATGAAAACCGTTTTAAACAGATCAATCTTGTATATTTTGATATTCGAAAAACCAACGTTTCGAAAACTACAGTAGTCTGTGGTCACTCAATGAATTAATCGGTTATATTTTGATAGACTCGGTCTACCAAAATATACGCAATTAATCGAATTAAAATAGTTTCAAGTGAAATAAATATTTATTCTTAATTACTTTACATTTTATAATGTTGGTATTTTAATATTTAAAACTTAAAACAAAATTCAACTATATCAAAATTCTACTAAGAGGTAAATATCGCTTAGGTGGTTTAAGACATTTTGCCCGAATCAATAAAAAGTAAATTCCAATATTAATATTAAAATAACAAACAGAAATCCAATTTAAAATGTCTATTTTGTATGAATAATAATTTTGAAACATGATAAAACTTCTAAAGTAAATTTTACACACATAAATACAAAAAGCGCGTCCCATAAAATTGTCATTACAAATGGCAAAGAAAATTGTACGGCATTTAAAAATGACATACGAGTATACAAAAGATCATGTATTACCTCATAGGTACAGATTTACATATTGAAATAATAAACATTGATCACCATAAAGCTACCACCAACTTTCACCATCAAATGGCAGATTTTACATACAATTAAATGGCGATTTTTCATAATATACTTCGAATTTAAAAGACAACATAATAAGATATGAACCAGGTTATCTTGACACGTAGTTTCTTTCGCTGGAACATTGTTCAGAGGCTGACCCAATTTGGTTGCACGCGAAACGCAGTCGACATCTTTAAGGCGCAACTGATTGCAACGTATTTATCATACGATATAAACTTGGAATTAAGATGTCGACTTTTGATATCAAAAACGGCTATCTTTAAACTTCCTGATAATTTAATAAAGGAATTTATTTTAATTCAAGTTTTTTAAAAATGAAATGATATTTTAAAATTTCACGCTTTTTCACATAGCATGGAAAGAAAGAAATTTTGACAGTAGGGACTCTTGCATAGAAAGTCCCTAGTGTCAAGACACTATGTACTCAGCTTTCAAACAAAATAGAGATAATGCGTGTTGAGTGGTGGTATTCAACGCCACGTTGTATAACCAGAGCGCAGAAATGAAAATAACTAAAATATAATCATAGCCACGAGAAGAAATCGAACAACTGATCGGTTTACATCCAGAATGCGCCAGACCATTCAAATCCTGTTTATTATAAACCTTTTACAATTATAATTATATACTGATACCAAAGATATGTCAACCAGGATATCATACATTGATATTTCAATTAAACAAAACATAATTAATTCAGCTAATTAAAACAGACGTATAGATAACGTGCAACCGATTTGAAATGACTTCAAGTACCAAGACTTAGCCGTGCAAGGTCATAAAAGGACGGACAGCAAAAAAAAGGGTGATACAAAAAAATTAAAATGTACATTGTATTTTATTATAATTGAATATTCCTGAACGCCCTTGTAGTGGCCTATTGTTTGAAAGTACTGCTCAAGTAGTTATTACAATAGAAATGAATAGCGATAATTCTCAGCAATTAAACAATTTGAGTAATTACTTACCTTAACAGTAATTTTTTTTTCTCTTGTGAATCTCGAATATACTTGGATATATATGGAAGTTTTTGGTTACATGAATATTTAAAATATTATACGTACTTTATTATAAGATATTGAACGATATAGTTAAACTTCAACTTCACGCTGTTATCCCGCATAGCAGGGTAGACAGAAAGTAGCTAGTGTTAAGACACTCTGTACTTCGCTTTACACCGAATTCGAGACATTGTATAATTTTTATTTTTTATTTGCCTGGTTTATTGTGTATTATGTAAGTATTTTTTAAAAACCACTTTTTACCATTATTTAGTTTAAAAACACTGTCATATGAATGACTCATGTAAACCACAAAGAATGAACAAGAATGAAAAGAATGAACAAATTTCAAGTGAAAGTTAAAAAGGACATGGGTATTAATCAATTGTAGTGACAAAAAGCGTCGCCAGGATGTGTTCTTAACGATGTGTTGGCATTTTTTTGCCGACCCTACTTTAATCTCCGCTCTCCGAGTTTATAACCTTAGCGACAATCGTTACCTTGATCGTGTTATTGTTGGTACTTGGAAAATTGTTGAACAGAAATAATGTGACCGATTTGTGATCGTGTATTGTGAACTGTGAAGGTCACAGGTTCAAATTGCACTCTATATTATAATATTTTTTATAAGAATGCAATTGTTAATAAGTGCAAAGTAATTTGTAAAAATCAAATATATATGGAATATTATGAATGAATTATTTTATATGGAAATAGTCTTGTATTGTTAAGACTTAAGCAATACTTATAATAGAAGTTTAATATTGTATAATAATTGTATTTACTAATAGGTAATTTTAAATGAAACTATATTTTAAACGGATTAATCACGTATATTTTGATATTCAAAAATACATTATTGGAAACCAGACGTTTCGAACACTTAACAGTAGTCCATGGTACGTTGAGATACTAAAATATACGCGATTAATCCGTTTAAAATAGTTTCATTTAAAATATGTAAATATCGCGAAATTCAAAGTCTTATTATATAAATTTTTTTCATAGCTTTTATCCCGCATAGTAGGGTAGACAGAAAGTACCTAGTGTCAAGACACTCCGTACTTCGCTTTCCACCAAAGTCGCGACTGTGCGTGTTGAGTGGTGAAGCTCAACACCGCACTTTGTCTTACCAGAGCGAGGAAGTGAAAATAATTTTAAATATAATTACTCCCCCGAATGCGGACCGAACCCAGACCCGATCGCGTTTTGGGTCAGACGCTGTCCCACTGCGCCAAGACCGACTTTGTTTAATTAGCTAATTTCATAATATTTACAAAATGTAGGTCGATGGGATACATGATCTATGGGCACTTGAGTGCGCGGTATAAAGAATATCTAGGTATAAATACCATGTCTCTAAAATGAACGAATTGTGACAGTATTGTACCAGTGAAACTAAATGCCCTTGCAAAATGAAATATTTACGTAAAGAGAAGTAAATAATAATTACAATGGTAGTCTCTTTGTATTTTTTTAAGGATAGGGCGTAAACACAAACGGTTTTAGAACATTTATGACATAATGAAGTTTTCAAAGGGTTTATTATTATGTTAAACGTTAAGTTTCAACTTTGCGAGCTTTTATAATATTTGCAGATCAGTAAAGTATTCTTGTGTATACTAAAATAATTATGAAATAGCGAGGATTTTTAGATATTATTATTATTATTGCATGTTTATTTTTGAAAATCTAACTAAGAAAAAATTATGTTAGTTTTCAAAGATTATCTCTAATGCGTTCCTTTCCAGTCAACTTATAGAGGTTCACAAGTAACAAATGATTCGTTAAAATCATATTAAAAGATTATTATATATTAAAAGATAATTATATATTAAAATATTAAATAATATATTAAAGATGGTCTTATGGAAATTAACAAGGCAAATTTGAGGCCGGTAGTGGCGCAATGGGACAGCGGGTTCGATTCCCATACGGCGGAATAAATATATTTCAAATATTTTTACTTCCTTTCTCTAGTAAAGACAGAGTGCGGCGTTGAAATCGAAACACGCAGTGTTTAGAATGCGGTGGAAAGCTAAGTACGGAATGTCTAGACACTAGGTACTTTCTGTCCACCCTGCCATACGGGATAAAAAGCATTAAACTATAAAAAAACAATGTATTTTGAAAAGCAATTAAAATAGACATAAAAAATACAGCCAAGTTATCACTCGAAACTAATATACGTTATAATCTGTAAGTCATAATTTTTTCAGATAAGCCTGTATATAAGGCCAAAACGCTATTGTAAAACACGACTCTCGTGAAAACGCCATTTTAACGGTATGTCAATGAAAAATTAGAATAGATTGGTGTCTGGTGTTATGTAAAAAGTGGAATTGATAAAAACACATTGATTACGTGAGTTTCGCGTACATTTTTTGTGTCCACATAACTGTTCCAAGCAGAAATTATAGATGCGCTTTTAAAATTCTACATTTTAGTAGTATATTTAAAAAGACCGGCCGAGTGATGCCGGTCGATGTACAGTGGTACGCGTCCTACTGTAAATGGAATCGCTTGTGGGGGAGTGATTATATTTAAATTATTTTCCTCGCTTTGGTAAAACAAAGTGCGGCGTTGAGTTCCACCACTCAGCACGCAGTGTCTCGAATTCAGTGGAAAGCGAAGCGAGTCTTGATACCAGTTACTTTCTATCTACCCTAAAAAAAACACCAGTTGACGTGTTAAACACGCGTTGTTATAGTAACGAGTATGTCAATACACAAAAATGTATTTAAAACACATTTGATGATGATTTTCTATATTATCCCAAATAAATAGTATCATTTTACACTCCTCTATATAAACTTTAATTATGCCGTATTTCATACAATTCGTATGCCCGATTTATGTAAAAAGACATAAGAAATTTCCTTCATACATTATAATATTTATATACAAAAAAATAAAGTTGGAGGAATTATACTAAAACCAGAGTTTTCAATTTTTTTGTTTGTCCTCTGACTACAATTTCTGGAACGGCTGGATCAATTTTGATGGGACTTTTAGAATGACTTTCTTCAATGAATAATAAAGTCTAAAGAAAAATTATATTACAATCGTATATAATAAAAATATGTTATCGTATAAAAACGAACACTAAGCAAGAAAATAATGATGCCAGCATTGCGACATAACTGACAGGTACTTTTTCAAATAAATAATAAAATAAAATATCCTTTACTCATTACAATTCTTCATAGAAACACAAAAAAGAATAAAAACATTGAATATAAATGATTTTTATATAACATCACTATTTTACATAAAAAAATCGACGAATTCACACTTCATCCCGCATAGCACAGTAGTCAGAGAACCAACATTCCGTTGACTGAATTACTTTGAAATAAGTATATAAATAAGAATTATTTTAAAAATAAACTAAAACTACTTAAATAAAAACTATAATCGGGGCTTAAACATTTTAAATTTCAAATTTATGTAATATATTTTTTTGTCAGATCCGGACACAGGTGGAAATTTTGTTTGACACAAATCAAAAAATCAAAAAGTGAGTTCAAATTGCGTTTTGTGATTTTCTTAAACAAAATAGACATATTAAAGTAATAAAAGCGTGTTCAAATACATTGCATCCATTCCAAGCATTATCAGGGCATTACACATTTTTTACACACAAAGTTCCAATAGTCGGTATGTTACATAAATTACCTAATACGACAATTACAACCACTCATTATGGGCCGATAGAAAACAAATTATACAACAATCGAGTCATAATTACAACATGATAATGCGTTAACCCAGTTCCCATAGATAAAGGTAAACGATGATTTTATTTGAATTTCTCATGATTTGTACAAATAAAAGATAATATAATGAGTTTGTTTGCTAAGTTATGACCCCAGGTGATTGCCTTGTGGAACACCTGACGAAATGGAATATTTGATAGAATTTTCTCAAACTTATATCAAGGGAGTGTTTCTTGTCTACTTCATGATATTCTTATATCATGTATCCTTATTGTGGAGTTGTTGAATTCTAGTTTGTACAAGAATGAACTAATACTATGTTAAGATTTTTTGCCAAACATAACGTATAGAAAAAGTATAGAAAATAGAAAATACAAGCCATTCTTACAACTTACATCATAACATTACACCATTACCCTAAATATTCCTTCACATTATAGTCAGTTTAATATAAATTAGCATGCCACAGCGCGCCTTACAAAAATGTCCCCCGATACCGAGCATCGGTTTGGGCATTTGCAAACAATGGTCGTACGACGTTTGGTTATTAATTGTGAGTTATAAATTTTCTTTATTTACAACACTGCATAAAACGCAACTCTGCACGCTTGAAATATATGCATATGAATGTACATATAAATGTTTTGAGAAGGTAATCCGAGACCAAACAAATTACGTATACGAAAATACCTAAAATGGAATTGAATTTCTAAGTTATTAAACATAATTATAGTATAAATAAGCTGTGCCAGTGGCTTCATCTGCGCGGTGTTTAACATCTCTGGATGTTTATTATATAATTTAAAAATAGAAGTAGTCGAAATTATTCTTTATATATTATCTATAAACCATTGAAAGTCCTGTCAAAATCAGTACAGCCGTTCCAAAAAATAGGCTTTACATTACAAACAGACAGATGGACAATAATTGTAAATTATATTATTTTATCAGTTATCAGTTATTTTAATATTACAAACAAACACTCAAATATTATTTATTTATGTATAGATTTGACAATGTCTGGAGAATATAAATAAAACATTTATGTTTTGCAGACTTTCAACATTTTTGAGTTAAATTATTCATAATTTGTCTACTACTAAGCAATTTGCTTGGTGATCAAAAACATCTTGCATGTACTACTAGTTATTCTAAGTTATGGAATTCTACACATATAGGATATGCAAAAAATATTAAAAAAAAACTACAATGTTCAAAATGGTTCTAAGGATTTATTCAATTAATTGTTAATGTACATTAGTTTAACAAAAAATCACGTATAACTAAGACACCACGGTGCAATTGGGGACATGCTTGACGGAACACAACGGTTGTGGGCTCGAACTCATTTAAAAAATGTTTATGTGTAAACTCTATTAGTATTTACTGTCTGTCAAAACACAACGCGGCGTTAAGTTCCGCTACTTAACACTTATTGTCGATTATGAACGAAAGAAGAATTGACAACGTAAAGATTCTTTTGGTCTGACATCTTCAAATATAACATCCTAAACAAAAAATGTTGTAACTGAGAACAGTTCCCAAAATTTATCTCTGGAGGAAACTCAAAATGAAAATACAAATTTTAATGTAAACAGTGAGTTTACATTAAAATTTTAGTTTAGCATGCTAGGGTAACGTTTGCGTTTTGTGTTTGTTTATATTAATACAGAACACAAACAAGACAAAGCTTTTTTTTATATGCAATGATTGGATTAAAAGAAGTTTTAAGAAGATGAACCTGTTAATCAATGATTCGCGAAATAGTTGGTGGTATTCAAAAATACATTTTAGTAAACCCAATTTTCTTACATTTTACAGTTATTCCTGGCATATCGTATTTAACACAGCTATTGACATAATCGCCTCAAGTAAATATTAATACTTAAATTTATCAATATATTTGGTTTTCGTGGAAACAACGGAGACGTGGGTGGAAAAGGTTATGTGGTGGTTATTGCCTAAACTGCCTCTAGACTTTAGCAAAAGAAGGACGCTTTGCATCCCACACTGGCTCGGTCTATTAATCATGCGGCAAGTTTTAAGCCTTGAGTGTATACTTAGAATGTAATTATAAAGCAATCGTTACAGAATTTTATATATGTGGTTAAAATATTTTGTATTTATTTTACTATAGTCTACAGTTGGGAGTTCAACTCCGAGAAATGTTAATATTTGAAACGCTTCACAGATATTTATTGCAGCGTTAGGTACCGTTGTTTAGAACATAGTAAAAGCTAAAAATAGTAAACAGGTTTTTTTGTTTCTCTATCAAGTAACTCGTCTGCTGATTTTAATATGTTTAATATTCATGATTTAGGGAAATATTTATTATCAAATATCCTCTCTATATGAAGTACTATTAACAATAAAGATGATGAAGTTTTTTTTATTATATATTAACAGAAAATAACAATAAAAACTTTAAAATACCTACGTAAAACTCAACACGCGATGTCTTAAATTCCATGTAATGCGAAGAACGGAGTATCTTGACACTAAGTACTATGCGGGATAAAAGCGTGAATTTAAAGAAAAAAAAAGTACCTACATAAGTAAATAATAAACCTACGCATTCGCCAGCGGAATGCAACATTGCTTAAACACTAAAAACTAAACTTGGCTGTTGGTTTCGATTAAATTACATTACTTAATGTATTGGAATGCGCGTTTACTTGGAGATTGTTCAGAGAAATTTATTTTAATACAACGGCAACTACTTGTTGAGATTTAGATAAATTATTTCTATTTCTTACTAGTTTTTATCATATTATACATACAAATACTCCTATCTACTTTATTACTTTATTGATTATATATTTATATTATTTAATAATCGTATACAATCATTTTTAACTCAAACAATTCTACAGATATTTATTTCATTTTGCTATACTCCTAGATGGAGAAATTAATATGGCTTCTAGTTATGTCATATATATATATACGAGTCTGAAATGTATGAACTGTCCCTTCTCTTCTGATACTAGTAATGCTACCGATAGTGTAAAATTTTGAAGTATGAATATTGAATATATCGAAAATATATGAGCTACAGCTCAGCTACTATCAGTGAGAATCTCCGTAAAATTTAGTAAACACTAAGATATTTACTAAATAAACATGGAAACGCGTGAAATCATAATGTAATGACAAAACTGTTTGCAACGAGCGGTATTTACAAACATAACGCGTGCTGCATACTATGATTAAATAATAAAAATATATAAATATTGAGGCCATTGTGTCGAAGTGGAGGAGATTTTATCTATACGAGCTATAATTGGGGGTTTGATTCTCGTTTGGTAAAATGATATTTGCATTTCTCCATTAGGCCCAAGCGCAGCGTTGTATATCGCCATTCGACTTGTATAATATCAAAAGCAAGCAACGGAGCGGGAAACATCTTAAAACTAAGTTATCTTTTTGACTACCCTTATACTGACTTCATGAGCTAGTCAGGAGTTACGGCGTAAATCTAAAAACGAAACACACACAGCACCGTTACGTATCTATGTGTTACATCTTAAAGAAAATGATGGCTCAATCATTACCTCGGCATGAAGTAGGTACAAACCTGATTTCATAAGCGTTGGTAATATGTACGTGAGAATTTGCGGGAAATAACACGATTTGATTAGGTTCGAGCCTCGAATATAGAATGACCTAAACGCATACACATAGGTAGCTAGTAAACGAACCAGTTATATATCTAAATACTTCGTTAAGTTTATTATTTTTAAAAATATCGTTTATTACGGATTTTATCGCCAAAATGGTAGAACGTGGAACACACCTTTAGAGACACTACAATAGACGCTTTTTGTATGTGAATGAAATGTATTATGAAATTAACTTTAATATTTATAATATAATTTGAAATAATTATTTTTGAACTAATAGAATGATTACAGAGAGTATATTTTGCAATAATTGTTATAAATACTTTATATGTCAAATAAATATCTTACTATGACATTTAAATTAATCACCATTAATAACCGGTGTAGAGTTAAAAACTAACCCAACGTTATAAAAAATACTAATTTCTAAATATTATCTACAATTTAATAAGAACACTAACTAAAACAAATATCTAACTCGCACAAGCCAGGTAGAGAGAAATGACGTATTACTCGATTTGGTAAGATTACCGTTGTTCCTAGATTCTGGAAGCTTCATTACCATATTAATTGACAATTTCACTAGCTGTTAGTAATTTTTGCTCACGTGTTAATACTTATAAGTTTGCAGTCGTGTCTGGCATACAAATTGAATTATTGTGATAGGTCATTCATTGACGTTGGCTACCGTTACTTATACTACAATTCGAATACACCATATTCTGTTTCTTTATCAAATTATAATGAACATGCAAAATTACAGGTAGCGACCTAGATTATAAGATTTAAAGGGAAACAAAAAACAATCCGTGTCCAATGATTTGAGACGACAGGTTTTTCCGCGAATACGCATTAGAAGCGGCATAGCTCGATAGTACAGTTATATTTAAACTACGGAATTACTCACGTGAATATTGTAGTTGACGTGTTAAAGAGATTATAAACACAATACACAATTTCAGTTCACTGTAGCACGTTTTATCACGGTACACAGTTTATTGGATGTGGTTTTTTTTTATTACGATCAGTCATGTGCTCGCGATGGCGGCGCGCGGCGGACTGCGGTAGCGCGGGAAGGGGACGTCACGCACGATCTTGAGATCTCCCACTCACCGTTCGGATACTTCTAAGGTATCTGTATCTAGCTTGGATTTATATCGTAATACCTTTAAGTTATTATGTTTTTTTTTATTTAAAAAGGTTTTATTTTTTATGCTATTTTTTTTTATAACTACGACATTAACTTATTTTAATTAGAAATATATTTTTTAAATTTAATCTCAATAAAATAGAATTTTGGGATTACAGAGATATATATTAAATTTTCTTACTTCACTTAAACTACTAAATAAGTGATAAATAAAACGAAGTTCAATATTTTTTATTCAAAAAACAATTTAATTGAAATTAATTTAGTGAGAAGTATGGAATAATTTTGGAATAAATGTTCACGTTTACAAAATCTGGACTGGACGTTTTTTAATAGATCACAATAAATTATAATTTTTATTATATAATAATAATATAAAATTTAAAATTCCAATTAACATGTTTTAAATTTATATGTGTTTATGATTAATAAAACGGCAAAAAGCTATTCAATTTAAGTTCACCGTTATAAATAGATAAATTAATGTAAATATCCATTTAAATTGTAAATTTTTTATAATATTATTTAACTATATAAATAATATAGCTATGTATAGCCAATATTAGCCAAATTATATTATTATAGTTGTATTAGCCAAATTTAAATTAAGCATGGCTGGCCTAACCACTCAGTATTCTTATCATCATTTAGATAATGAGGTAAATGGAGAATGGAGTGTTTTATCACTAAATTCTCTTCTACTTGTCCCTCTTATTTTCCATAAAGAACCCCATTACGGGTAGGTTCACATGGAGACTCGCATAGGTTGTATGGGAATCCTATGCCAAAAGGTAAACGTCGGCCGATTACCCACTAAAACCTCATAGTGCTCTCTCTAACAAGTGGAACTAAAAAATGTATATTTTTGTGACAAGATATACCGATCTTCGGTTTCCGTTCCAACGTGAAGAGGTGTAACTTAACACTGCGCTTTGCCGTACTAGAGCAAGGTATTTAAAATATTATAATTGTCCCAAACAGGAATCGAACACCGCGTTTACAGACTTTAAACAACTTTTCGATGCCAAGCTTTAAGTTCCAGTACTCCTAATTCTACATTTTTAACTTTTAAATCTCAGGTAAAAAATAAATTTATATTCACATATACATAACAACAATTAGTACATATGTCTATTTTCGTGATATTTGTAAGTAATTAAAGTCAAGTTCATACCCGCATTACCCACATATTATGAAATTTTAAAAACACATTACAATATGGTGATACAGATAAAAAGACAAATGCTTTACAAGAAATTCTGCGTGTTTTTCTAAGAATCATGACGCGGTCACGACGTGATGTTCATTGATTTAAATTTTACCTGTTGTTTGTTTGTTTGTTTGTTTGTGTTTTCATGTTATTGTAATAAAGTTTTATTAAAAAAAATTGCAAGTAGTAGGTACTTGTACTAGTAAAGATCAAAGGACAAGTTTTCAAACAAAATGATAATAAATATGTGAGTACCCAAAAACATGGTAAAATATTTGTAAATATATCCCTCTAGATATATTAACAACGAAAATAAGTTGTACCTACCAAGAGTATAAGGATTTCGATATACTTAGTAGTTAAACGCTTAGATGGTTTTCAAAAAACGTGGGTTTGAGTCCTTTACCTTACCTAAATATGACCATTACCCTTAGTGGGAATCGAAGCTATAACCAGTTCAGTCGGTGTTCACAGCCAAACTCAGTCTACTGTACTATGATGAATTATTTATTCACACCTAATTAATTACCTTTTACACATTTGAAATATTAAATGAAATTTTTTTGAACAGAGTAATCGCGTTTATAATATTTATTTTTAAATTTGACATTTTGAATACTACAGAAATCCATAGTCAGAGGTGGGAGAATTCTGAGACAGGTAGATAGATAGGTCTACCTGCGACCACAGACTACTATAAAGTGTTCAAAACGTCAAGTTTCCAAAAAAATATTTTCGAATACCAAACTAGACGCGATTAATCCGCGTTTTTGTGTGTCTTGATATATACAGTTATTTAAGTTGTTTTATAGTGCACCCGAGTTTATTAAAGTAAATAGAAAAAGCAGGTTTTACCCTTAATATCAATAACGTATTATTCATTTACTTTATTTCAAAACATACACAGAAAACACGTCTATATAAGTACTTATTGATACTTTCAGTTGGCCTTGATGGCCTTCATGCGAGGAGGGGTTCTAGAGATATATTAATATTATTATTCAAAAACACGATAATTTAAATATGTAAAACAGTGAAATTTAAATGAGATATAAACAAGGCAACATATACATAGAAAAAACACAATATGCTGCAAAACTAATGTAATTTTCTATTTTCTAGGAATAAATACTTTGTACAGTACGAAACAAACATAACATTAAATAACATTACGAAAGGCTTGAAAATTAAACATTTCCAATGTTTTTGAAGACCTTAGGAAATGTATAAAAGAGTTTGAAACGTGGATATGTAGGTGATTGATGAAGATTTCTTGTCTAGATAAAATTTGGGTAAAAAACGCTGGGTTGACCAGAGCAAGCCGTCAAACAGCGTAAAGCTGAATATCTAGTACATGTGCTCAGACATGATCGGTATGAATTGTTGTAAATAATAATGATGGGAAAAGTTTCTTGAACAAGGAGAAACGGCCGTAGAAAAAAGTCATGGCTAAGAAACATCAAAGAATGAAGGAAATTAAAAGCGCTGGAGATATATTCAATTTAGCTAAAGATCGGGCAAAATATACGAAGCTGACTTAGGCCAACCTTCACTAGTTGGAGAGGCTCTATAAGACTTAAATAAACAAATAAACTTTTCCGCTCCATAATACACACACATCAACTAATATGTTTAGTTCTACAAAAAGTTTTGGAAGAATAGTAGCAGTGAATTTTATTTATTAAAATGTTTGAATATATGCAATTTTGCAAACGTTATGTAAAAACCTATTTACACAAAAAAGATGTAACTTTAAATAAACAATAATAATAGATAAGAAATATGTATCCCATATTGTTAAAAAATTTAAAAAATCCCACACATAACCTGTTCAAATGTTTTAAGATAAAATATTTGATTAAAACACATTAAAGTAATTTAGAAGATCATGGATTGAATACTCTGGATCTAGACCACAGATGTACTACTTAGGAATTCATATATCTTAATGCGATACACTTTCTTTATTATCTGTTATAATAATAATGAAATGACATTAATTAATGGAATTTAAATGAACTTAAAATAATGGATTTTAATAATATACACAATTATTAATAATAATTTCATTTACTATTTTAATAGTTTACTATTACATTTAATATTTTACTATTTTTAAAAGTCCATACTTAGGATTGAAAAACATATTTGAAAAACATGTAAAAACTTGAACGCATGGTTTAGCGGTCAGAGCGCTTGGACGGTTTCCAAGAGCCGCGGGTTCGAAGTCCGTTGTGTTTAAATTATTAAACGGTATGTCAAAAATGTTATCAAAGAGTCCTTGCTGATGACCAGAAAAATAAGGAAATATTAGTTTAAAAAGTATCTTAAAACAAACTTCTAAATCTAAATGGATCTAAGATTAACGTAACTGTGCAACGCTATATAATGTAAACATATTTTACCTCATATTGCCCACTGCCTAGTGACTGACTAAATTCTTCAATCTGATACACAAACATGCTGAGACCACAGAACGAAATCAGTTGTACTAAAATAATACTTTAGAATAATTATAGCTATATGTCCTAGTAATGCGTTAACACCGCGTTGCCTTAGCAACGTGTGTGTCACTTTATATAAACGTGTATGTCAAACACATCGTAGTGTGTGTTACATTTATATTATATTTGTTTTATGTATTATTTTTTTTAAATATTAGCATTCTGCAATCCTTCTCTATGCAAACTATAACCGCCAAATTTCACACTCTTTTGTTTGCGTAATTTTCGTAAAAAGGGGTATAAATATTTTGCTTCACGTATTAACATAAAGATAAACTCCACAATGGCTCAGTGTGGCAGTGTTAGGCTGTATAGCCAATCGTTGTGGGTTTGATTACTTCTTAACGATTCCTACATTTCTCATTGGCTGGTGTCTAATAGTGTACTAGACTAGTCGAGCATCTAACACGTAATAGATCCTGCGATCAGCGCTAAGAAAATTGAAACGTAATATTATCACCAACATTATTTTTTTTAATAATTAATTTGTATGTTATCAACTACTGTACTACTGTAGACACTGAATTCGTACTTTTCTAATGTCATAATAAATTTGCCTTAGATGACTATATTCATTTCTAACTAAAACTACACATTACCAAGCAAATCTTCATTCTTAATAATATGATAATATGATTCTTATATCTATGTTATATTTTATTACAATCAGTACATACAACAAGTAGTAATTATATGCTAAATGCTTTATCTAGTACAGCAAAAAAGCTAAAGCGATTAGTGAGAGAGAACCGCAAGACACTACGCCGCTTTCCACACGAAATCTAGATGTTACTTGCTATACTTGCTATGTGGTAGAAGTTTAACGCCGCCATTCGTCTCACCAAGGTGGGAGTGATAATTAAGCCTAGAACCAATCACGTTTACAGTCAAACACTATCCCACTGTGTCACTATCGCGTTAGACGTTATTTGTAGTTTTCATAAGATAAAATTTTAAATAATAATTAAACACTTTTTGCTCCATACGTAATCTGTCAATCTATTTCAGCGTGCATTAGCAATATAACGTGAAAATGATTTACTGGCGTGTTTACGACCCACCAGCTACCAGCCACCAGCATGACCCGCATTTTCTATTTGTTACATTTCAATGCTAGAAATACATTTTATATGAACCGCTAATATTATGAGTGTAATAATTGTATTATGTTGGTACTAAATAAAGGTTCTTTTGCATAATATTCCTATAGTAAAGAAAAATATTTTAAAGTGTTTTCTTTATAGAGTTTGTAATTAAAGTACCTGCACGTTGTAGTTGAGTATACAAAAGGTAAAATAGAACAATTAGCTATTTATGATGCGCTTGTCGTGGCGCAGTGGGACATCGTCTGGCTGTAAACGTGATCGGTTGTAGGTTCGATCCCCATTCAGGGGAGTGATTATATTTAAATTATCTTCACATTCTCGTTCTGTTAAGACAAAGTGCGGCGTTGAGTTCCACCACTTGACACGCAATGTTTCGAATTCTGTGGAAAGCGGAATTACGGAGTGTCTTGACATTAAGTACTTTCTGTTTACCCTGCTATGCAGGATAAAGCGTGGAGTTAAACAAAAATAATAAATAATATTCAGCGTTGAGTTCCGCATTTAAATGCGTACTTTTATTAAGTTAATAATGTTATTTCGCTATATTAACTTACAAAATCACACACGCTTAACTTAATTTCGCGATCTGCAATATTGTGCAATAATATTGAAGGATATAGAGGCCGTTTACGCGACTATCGACTACAGAATATAGTCATGAATTATGAAGTTTCCTGCAAAATGTGGAAAGGAAAAATACTTAATATTTATTTAGTCATTAAAATGTTACTTTTTATGAAGAATTATCAACTGTAAATAACTAATATACAAGATATGTTCATTTTACTTTAGTTCCGCCAAGTGGTACGGGTGAACTATTTAGTAATGTTAGAACAACGACATTAACGGCAGCAGTTTGATTTTTGACATAATATTTGTATGAACTGTCATACGAATGACACGTTCTGTCAAAATGCTCGAAACACAGAGTTTAAACAAGTAAATATTTATTTTATTTAGTTTTACAGTTTACTTCACATATCAATGTAGTCGGGGAAAATCTATGGTCAAAACATTCCGTACACTGCTTTCCGTTACGTGGCAGAAATGGTGGAACTTAACGTCACACTTTTAAATACAATCATTCCCCTGAGTGGGAATCAAACTTATAAGCAATCGCCTTTACAGTCCAGATGTAGTCCCACTGAGCCTCGAAGCATAAAATACAATAATTGCGATTGAGGTAAACAACAGTAGATATAATAACATCGCCTACGTTACAAATAACACAATAAATAGGATACGAGTATAGAGTAAATCTATTAATTTGAGCCGTTCCCTTGGCAAGGTGACCGACATGTCTGCATATTTAAGCCCACTCTGCTTATCATTCCATTATTCTTAGATTGAGAACAAACAATTATATTCACCTGTAATAATCTAAAGGCCACAAACCTCTTAATACCTAATGTATGTATGATTTTCGTGACAGATGATTTGCGGCGTTGAGTTTCGCAAAACTCGTATTTCAAAATAGACAAAAAGTGGTCGGATTGTCTTAACACTATTTCTATTTTTTTTATCCTACAAATACAGTGACATGAACGTAGATAATAAAAATAAATAAAGAAATACATTGATGGAATAAATTGTGTGTATATTTATGATCAGTTAACACAATATATTAACAATGTAAGTACGAGATTTTTACTCATAATCGCCTTTGCTCTATTTGTGTACATCAACTTGATAATATTTTTTATTATTACTTGCAATAAAATAGATTTTTAGCAAAACCAAATTATTTACAGTAAATTTTTACTTAGAATTTAATTCTAAAATAATGTATATATTGTTTACTTTCTAGGTCTAGGTCTGCTTTTCAAATCGGCATCACTAGGATTATTTAAGAATAATCCTATTAATACCACGTTCTTTCTTCGTCTTCTCTCCACCTAACCAAATTTGGGGTGTTAAATACAGTTAGGGAGATAAAGCTGGATCCTTTCCAGTACACTCGCAACTTCGCAAGCCTCAAGTGCTTCTAGGTATCTTTGCAACGCGACGGACACTCGCACAGTTAACACTTGCAATGCTAAGGTTCTTCTCTGTCACATTATACGATTAAGTATTCAAAGATAAACGAAATGAATCTACTTATAAATAAATTAAAAATAGCAAGCAAAAACAAATTATCGTTAAAATTGAAACTCATTGACTGACAGCGCTCCGGCATTTTCATCTTTCAAATATAACATCACGAAAAGTTTTGCAATTAATCTATTATTGTAGAATCTATCTTAGCCTGTGATTAAATAAATCATAAAAAAATTAAGTAAATTCAAAAAGGGCATGGACGTCATAAATCTGTGGTACACACAATAAATATATATAAATATATGAATATAAAAGTGACAATCAAAATCGATTTAATGTCATTTAAACGTTTATTGACATCTGTGAGTAGAATTGACCGAGAGTACCTAGTGTCAAGACACTCCGTACTTCGCTTTCCACCGAATTCGAGATATTGCGTGCTGAGTGATTGAACTTAACGCAGCACTTACCAGAAGAGGAAATGAAACTAATTTTAAATATAATCACTACCCCGAGTGGAGATTGAACCCACAACCTATCACGTTTACAGTCAGATGCTGTTCCACTACGCCACGGCCGACCGGCCTTCTGAATTGGTAGACCTTACATGTAGACTTAAGTATTATAATACAATAAATTATTAATTAATATCAAAAATATATAAATCAATAGCAAAGTATGCGATAATTGGCAAAAGATTTGATACCATATGTCCATAGAGAACGAAGTTATAAAACACACATAAAGAAAGAATAACACACGCTAACAACGTAAATAAATTATATCAAAATATATTACGACTTCAAAGCAGCCGGAAGCAGAGTGCGGGTTCGAGTCCCATTGCGGTCAAATTTTTATACGTTTTTTAAAAATATTTTCTTATCCTAAGTGGGAAATAACACTTTAAAAGTAGTAAAACAACAACACACATAGTTATATATATATATACTACCGTTATTCGGACACGGGTGCATAAGTAGACACTAAAATCAAAGTTTATATTTATAAAAAAACGAGTTGGTGAATCCAAAATGTTGAATTCTCGCGCCTTTTATTGCTTCCGTTTAGATATTACGGTTTCCTGTTCAATTTTACTGTTATATTTCCATCGTGATATGGAGCATATATAGTAGACGGTTTTTTTAATGCTTTATACATTTAAGACCATCGTGTTACAGGGTCTGACTGTAAACGCGATTGGCTGTGGGTTCGATTCTCACACACGGTAATAATAACATTTAAATATTTAATTTTCCCGTTTTTATAAGACAAATCGCGGTGTTGTGTGCCAAATATTTTCTCTGACAACTCTGTTAGATGGTATAGAGTGTGAAGATGGTTTTTATTGTCATTTCAAAAAAAAAGATATAATATTTTATATCTTAAATAATATTGCTGTTTTAAGTAATACATTAAATAAAAGTTCAGATTTAAATTTTACAGTAGTCCTTTTTCAAATTATTTTACCAACAATGTTAAGTTTATGTCATCGTTGAATTACTTACTATTGACATTTAAAAAATAGAACTGCAAACAGTTGAGAGCAAAGTCTGACTTAAACTTGTATAAAAAACACAGAATAGAGCCTTTAATAGAAAAAATGCATGTCTGATTTCTTTTTTGAGATTGTTAATATATATATATATATATATATATATATATATATATCTTTTTTTGAGAAATTGCGTACGATTGGTTTTTTTTTATTGTCATGGTGATATTTTTGCTCTATATGTGCCACGTTGTGTGTCCTTATGTGTATGAGAGATCGCCATTTTAAAATAATATTCTATTTTAATATTTAGTCATGTTTAATTTTAAAACATTTGCCATTTCAACTCTTTTTTCTACTTCTAGAAGATATTTAGATACTGAATATATAAATTATAAGACCTGTACCTTATTAGAAAATAATAAAAAAACAGTACATAAACCCTAGAAATAAACAGATTAAACAAAATTGATGAACCATGAAATAAATGATAACTATAAACGAACGCATGTTCTCGTAGGATGCCATTTGTCATACGATGTGATCTCTTCCTGTTGATTTTCTATCTGTACCCTCGAGATCGAGCGTTGCTTTTTCATATTAATAAGAAATGGTTTTAAACTGTTTGTGTTTTTATCAGCTTAAATTATAGAAAAAATTCAAATTGAATACAATGAATTTTAGTGAGTGGTACAAGAGTTCGGGGGAGACCTCGGTTAACTTTCAAAAACACGGAATCGAAGATACTGGAGGAAGGTCACGTAAAGAGCATGAGGACCTGAAGGGCATGAATGAAGAGGCTAATGACTGTGGAAGAGGTGAAAGAGGTATGCAGGAACCGTAGTGTTTGGCGCTCTTTTGTTTCTGACTACCCCGCAAGGGATAAAGCGTGAAAGTAAAAAAAAAGAATTTAGTTTTTATATATAGTTGTTACATTTGTTTTGGGGAAGATGAGGGAAAATGGGTAAAATTTTTAGTATATTTTGTCACGCTATTAAATTTTTACGAATTTGATTAAACTCTATCGTGACTTCTTCTGTATTCATAACACTGGCCAAGTAAATTGTCTTAAATGAAACCATTTTAATTAAATATATTAATCCTACCTACCCTGCTATGCGCATATTTCGGTATTTATAAATATATTTTCAAAATCCGGACATTCCGAACATTTATAATCTGTGATCACTGAAAGGAGTAACGATCGTAATAAGATCTTTGATTTTCGCGATTTTTATCCATTTTAAATGAAACTATTTTAACCGGATTAATCGCGTATATTTTGGTATTCGAAAATACATTTTGGACACCTGACGTATCGAATACCAAAATATACGCGATTAATCCGGTTAAAATAGTTTCATTTAATAAGTAACGATCGATTGTTATGAAATATAAATTGGTTGATATGCGACTGGATAATATTGCGGGTAATATTGTGTATTCATATTTTACTATTTTAAAAGTGTTATTCCACACTTAGGATAATAAAACATTGGACAGTTTTCAAAAGGCGCGGGTTCGAATACCGCTGCGTTCAAAAAGTTTTAATATGTAAGTTACTCCTTTATATTTAAGCACAGTAAGAAATATTGTGCTATATTTTAAATTTAAATTTCTAAGAATTCAGGGTGCTAGAGATTATAATAATTGAATAAAAAATTGTTGTTTTTGGTTCTGATAAACTACATGATGATAACTATTATTCTAAGGATTTTTTATTTTGATATTTTGTATTTTTTTAAGTATCAAATTTATTTAATTTTAAATATCTAGTTTTTGAGGCTGGTCGTGGCGCAGTGTGACAGCGTCTCACTATAAACGCATTTGGTTGTGGGTTTGATCCCCAGTCGGGGGAGTGATTATATTTAAAATTAGTTTCACTTACTCGCTCTGGTAAGACAAAACGTGGCGTTGAGCTCCACCACTCAACACGCAATGTCTTCAATTCGGTGGAAAGCGAAGTACGGAGTATCTTGACACTAGGTACTTTCTAAAAAATAAAATTAGTTGAAGTTTATTAAGTTACGAGCAACGATAAATTAAAAAGTATAGCTTTTTTAATAGATAAATGAAATAACATCTTGAAATAAAGTAAAAAAAAATTTTTTATTTAACTAAGCTTGTGCGTGTTCAGTTTGTTTCTCCTATATGGTTTTTGAATTACATATATAAATATACAATTTACAATTTGACACAATATACAATTTACAATTTGACACAATAATATTATTCTAGTCTTTATATAAATGAGTATGTATTTCCCAAACGTAGAGAATAAACCAACAAACATCCTATTTCTTATATATATATATAAATATCCTGTTCAGATTGGATTAATCGACTTATTGCTTTATTTTCAATATTATATTTCCTCATATTTATAGCGAAGTACGGAGTGTGTTGACACTAGGTACTTTCTGTCTACCCTGCAATGCGGGATAAAAAAAGCGTGAATATCTGATTAATATTTTTATATTTTAGGGAAAAAAGTATGAATTAGTAAATATTAAACATATTAATTTATTATATTAGTAAGCATAATAATATCTTATATTATTAAATGAATTATATATTAAAATGAAACTATCTTATCTTAGAGGCCGGTCGTGGCGCAGTGGGACAGCGCCTGACTGTAACGCGATCGGTTGTGGGTTCGATCCCACTCGGGGGAGTGATTATATTTAAATTATTTTCACTTCTTCGCTCTGGTAAGACAAAGTGCGGCGTTGAGTTCCACCACTCAACACGCAATGTCTCGAATTCGGTGGAAAGCGAAGTACGGAGTGTCTTGACACTAGGTACTTCCTGCCTACCCTATGCCTGCCTATGCTATGCGGGATAAAAGCGTGAAGCTAAAAAAAAAACTTTCTTAAATTAGAATAAACATTTTTGAATACTAGACATTTCGAACACTTTACAGTAAGTCCGTGATCACAAGTACACATTTGTCTATCAGTTAATACAAAAACAAATACGTCAGGCTTACAAAAATGTATTTTCAAATACCAAAATATACGCGATTAATCCGCTTAATATAATTTCATTTAAAATTATTATAAGCAAATGAAAACCCACATTGTTATATTATCTTAATATACAAATACATTTACGTATATTGTGGTAATTCATTTATTGCTATTTTATTGTGTTAGGCATTTATCTACTAACAGTTGTTGTTTGGAAAACTTTTTTGTAAATAATTTAATAATAAGATTTTTGATTTTAGCGATTTTTTTACATTTTAAATGTAACCATTATAAACGAAGTAATCGAGTATATTTTTGTACTCGAAAATAGTTATAAAAGTACTTCCCACTTCAGTCTACCTATGTCCACGGATTATTGTAAAGTTTTCGAAATGCCAAGTTTCCAAAGATGTATTTTTGAATGTGAAAATATAACCGATTAATCCATTTAAGACAGTGTTATTTAAAATACTTTTATTACTTTAAGATTTCTACATAATCTATACATTATTGAAAAAACGTATAAAAATTTGTACGCAGCGGGATTCGAACCCGCGCCGCGCCATCCAAAAACGTCCGTTTGGAAAAATATTATCTAATCCTAAGTGTGAAATAATACTTTAAAAATAGTAAATACTATAATCAATACATTTATCTATTATTCAATTAATGTAATATAATTTAGTCCCGCTATTTCACCATTTGTAATAATCCCATACACTTCAAAATATGCCCAGTTCATATTCGGTGATAATGCAATTTTGTTCACAGCTTGAAGTTGCTAACAAGTCGACGAAAACTATGCTTTATTACTTTTTACTTTTCACCATTGGCAAATGGTGATTTTTATTGGTTCTGTTTAGAATGGAAAATAATTTATAATCTAATACTTAATATCGGGCAGGGTGTGTACAATGTAGGCAGGCCATACACCGAGGCGGCGTAGTCGCATGCGCAAGCGATCCTGCGGCATCTCATTTAGGTGGAGTAGGTTTCCGCTGGGCTTTAATGGGTAGTGTTGGGTTAACTGATGAGTCATCCGTCAGTGGGGCCACAGTATCATCCGTCAGTGGGGCACTATGCTTTGCGTGCGTATTTTCTGCGTAAATTGCATTTCCCAACGACAAAAAAAAGGGTGTGTACAATGTATTATGTTATAATAATAAATCATCAATATATATGAAAATAGTTAATATTTTATTATATGAAGAGATTTTAACCGTTAAACAATAATTATTTTTTTCTCTCAAAACTCTTATATTTTTTTTTGACCTTAGCGTATCCAGTGGCGGAACTCAACGCCGCATTTTGTCATGTTAAATGAATAAAAATACATCCCCAAGCACAGCCATGCTACAAAACCAATACAAACACAAGATAAATGATATAGAAATGAGTTACTTGTAACGTAATAGAGGAAATGTTGCGTTGCGAGAGCGCTCGTGATCGCTTTTAATTTTATACATTAATCACATCGCCGATGAAGTAATCTGAACGCATCCTTAAGAACTAAAAATTATTTGCTATAATTGATGTCTCTTTTATATAGAATTAAATAAGCGGGAACTGTAATAATATGACAACATCTAAAAATGACTGTAACACGATTGTTCGCGGGTTCGATTCTAACTCGGAGGAATGATTATAAACAAAATTTCATTTCGTTTCCCAGCTCTGGTAAGACAGCGCGGTGTTTAATTAACCGCTCAACACGCAATGTCTCGATTTCGAAGTGTCTTGATATTGTCTCTGATTTCCCTGGTACGCGGGTGAAAGTGTAAAATTGTAAAAAAGCTAAAAGTAACACACTTTACTAGTAGAGTAATTTCATATTATCTAGATTGTTCGTGTAAGGACTTAGCGTCATTAAAATATTGTATTGTCGTCGGATGCGCAAATTTTCCAAATTTTCAAATATAATAGTCATAGTGGCGCAGTGGGACACCATCTAATGTAAGGCGATTGGTCGTAGGTTTGATTCTCACTAGAGGGAATGAATATAAACAAAATTTATTTACATTTGTCCGCTCTGATAGGACATAGCGCGGCATTGAGTTAGCAAATTAACACACAATGTCACGATTTCGGTGGAAAAGCAATAAATAGTGTTATGACACTAGTTTTTCTCTGCCTACACTGTTGTGCAGGATAAAGCGTAAAGCTTAGTCGTGTGATTTCTCATTGACAGGATTGACCTGGTAGGTGTTTAATGACGTGGAAATATTGCGTTGCGGACACACGAGCAAATTTTGTTAATCTTTTAAATACTTGCAACACCATTTTGACATGCTTTCAGCTCACTTATCCAATATTAATACAGGATTATCATATCATCAATCTGATCTCTTTGCGAGGACCATCGGGATAGTGAAAATACATTTTTGACCGTGTTTCTTTTAGTCCTCCACAAACCTAAAGCGAAAAGTAATTCTATATTTTTTTCTTTACTATTATAAATCATTATAGGTACCTCCCTGGTACTTGAATCCTAATCTGAACTCGTATCTCGCAACTTGGCGATGTAAAACGCAATACTGTAATTGAGTCACATGCAACTCGGTATGCACACGATGTTACTTATTAAATGGATAATTTTTCTCCCACGACACAACAAATGAGTCAACAATTGTGACTTCATATAATGTGTAATACCTAATTACTTGGAAAAGGGCTTACGGTTAGAATGTAATCAACCTTCTGTTATAAAAAAATTAGCTTCACTCTTCATCCCGCACGGTAGTTAGAGACAACGTAGTGTCAAGACACTCTGTAGACTGCTTCGCCAGAAATCAGGACATTTCGAGGTGGGTGGTGAACTCGCGCTATATCTTAACAGCTTCCTAGTTGAAATATAAGTACATAAAAGTTTTTAAATATACGAATTTCTCCGAGCCGGAATCGAAGCTACAACACTCCGATAAATTAAAATACACATAAATATTAATTTTTATTATTATTATTATTTTTCATTCTAATATACACTCTGTATTAAGATGTGTAAGACAACAGGTTAGCTGGAAGAGATCACTATTAGTAATCACCATTGCATGCTACAAAATATATATTTCAGTGTACTTCTTAATGTTTCTTGATGTTGTGTGCAATATATAACAGAGTTATAAATAAATAAATTTGTATCTTAATCAGATATCAATAACATTTCTATAAACTAAACAAAAAATACGTATGCGTAAAGCAAGTGATAAAACGTCAGTAACAATGACATAACTCACCCGTGATTTGCCAGCGGCTATGTATCATGGGATTTCTTACCACATTACTCAACGTTTCATTATTCACTTCCCTGTACCGCTCATCTATATTAAAATATTTGTTATAATGGTCATTTAATAGGAGATTACTATGTTAGCTGCGTTTTATGTTTATTTTATACTTATATTATTGACATTTGCATCTAATAGTACATACAGTGGCAATGTCTTAATAAGCCGAAATAACAAGTTCAAATCTTATAGCAAATTTATCTTATTTAAAGACAATTTTGTTGGTTTTGACGTTATTGGCTAAAGGAAATTTAGAAATAGGTTAATCAGTTCAATAATTTTCGCATTCTTATGCATGTTGCGAATATTTACATATAGGCTATTTGTCATGTAATTTAAAAAAAAATGAGCACTGGTTTAATGAATTAATGATAAATATTTTCGTATATACTAGATGTCCCATTGACGCGTAGACAACGCGTTCCCTTAGCAACGTGTATGTCTTTTTATGTAAACGTCTTTGTCAAACACATGGTAGTGTGGTATATTTATTTCTTAAAATAAATATATTTATGCTTTTATTTTAAAAAATATTAGCATTATTCAGACTTTCTCTTTATTAGCTATAATTGTGACATATTCCATACTACTTCGCGCAGTTTTCGTAAAAAGGGATACAAAGATTTTGCTTCACGTATTTGTATATAGATATAACGCAATTAGAAACAAGACTGATGGGTCACAGGTTTGATTCCACTCGGTAGCTTGATTATATTTAAATCATTCTCTGTCTTCCTAAGACATAACACGCCATTGGGTTAGGCCACTGAACAGTGAAGCGCTAAGTGTCTTAACAATATGTTCTCTTTGCCTACCTAGCTTTATAAAGGAGTGAGGTGAGTTAGTGAGAACTGGAAAAATAAATGATAATCTGGTATTAATAATTTTGTACTGGCTAGTTGCAGTGTAAACCCCTTGACCGAGTTTGTGACTGGTAAAACAATTACATAGCAAATCAAATTATAGTAATTTATATCAGAAGCATAATAAATGATGTATAATGTCGGAGGTCGGATCAACTAAATGCTACATACAATAAAGGTATATATAAAAATTATCCCATGAAGCTAAAATGCATTAAATTTATATTAATCCCATGAAGCAACAAATACTTTTAAGGATGCTATAGTGCAATAATACGTAGCATGTCCCAAAAGTGGTAGAAAACGCATGTTTGAGTCTTATTTAAAATATCTGTCATAATCTTTTTCAAACGCTGGCAGACAGTAATTCGTTTGACATGCCTTCCAGATAATTAACCTTATGTCCTTGAAGGTCAATCCATGACCCTACCTCTCTCCCCACTCAATTTCATATTCTTGTCATTCTGTTTATCACTCATCCTTCCTAATTTGATTTCAAATCATCTCACCAATACTGGCTGTGTTTTGGCTCTTTTTCTCATACTTGAGTGTGCTGCTTGGGAGAGAAAGAGAATTAAAAAGGAAAAAAGTGAAAAACTATAATTAAATTTCAGTAAATCAATTTTAAACAGTTTTATATTGTAAATAACTCTTCTGTGCATAAATAAAAAAAAAAACATTACACAACCGGTTAAAATGTCTCGGATTCGGCAGAAAGTACGGAGTGTCTTGACACTAGGTACTTCCTGTTTACCCTGCTATGCGGAATATAGAGTGAAGCTAAAAAAATACAATACTCTCGTCGTGCTTTATCTTACCAAAGCAAGACTTGAGAATAATTTGTTAATAATAATTACTCCGACTGGGAAATAAATCTTCAACCAATTGTTTATATTCCATTTGCTGTCCGATGCTGTCTCACTGTGCCCATTGTGTTATATAGTTAGTTATACGTGTATATAAACTACCTAAGCTTGTTAACCAACTGACTTACCACTCACCTATTTTCTATCAGGTACCTTTATTAAATATTCTAGAGTAATTTTTTTTAATTTTGATAATAATTGAAAAATATGTAATGTATTACAGATTATAAAAAAATGTAGACAGAAATGGTATGTAAGAAAACTATATTTTAAATGAAACTATGATAAATGGATCGTGTTTTCGAATATTGTGTATGTGAATGTTTTGAGTATAAATTTTAAAATATCACAATATATAAAATACAAATAAATAATCTTATTCATATATAAACAGTTTGGGTCATCTTTTATACATTTAGACGTTTAACAGCTAATATTTGCTATATTTCACGTACAACCCATCTCTTATAATAGCGTGTGCATCCCTCCTAACCTCTAAACAGCAATTTCATATTCAATATTTTTTTACTTTTTGGTTTCAAGTACAGTCATCGTGAACAGTATACTTATAAATTTTAACAGAATATTTATACATTTTTTTTACACGTCTCCTGATTATTTTATAAAGGAAAAGTTGAAACATAGTGTTATGATACTCTGTTCTCTATTTTACGAGGTAATTTAATGTGCATTAAATTTAATGTTAATTATTAATTTAATGTTAATTATTAATTTAATGTTAATTAAAGCAGTCTAGAAAAAAATAACTCCGAATGGAATATTCACAGATAAAGTCACTTGTCATGTCATGTTAAAGCTATGGATATAATTGGTGGTTGCTCACCACGTTGCGAAATGTGGCACAGTGCTTGGGACTCGTGACCCAAATGTAAACTTAAATAATCCCTTTTATAATGTTAATGCATTAACTCTCGCCTCCGCCTATGCAACTAGGTTAGGTTAACTTGATAAGGTTATACCATTTTAAATGAAACTTTTTTAAACGGACTAATCGCATATGTTTTGGTATTTAAAAATACATCTTCAGAAACCAGATAATTCGAATTCACAGTGGTCCGTAGTTACAGGCAGAGGGACTAATACGATAAGTTTTGAAATAGTTTATTAAGGTTAAACCTGTTAAAAGAGTTTAATTAAACAAAACCTATACCGATATAACTTATTTTATTAATATTTTAAAATTCACTTTAGTGTACGAATGTACATCATTTACATATTTATCAGTACAGCTACCGTTTGATTCGTCTCGGGACGCGTAATGGTTATTTACGACGTTTTAATACATGCACAATCTATAAGAATATCCTTGTGTGTATGAGAAGGAATATATATATATATATATATATATATATATATATATATATATATATATATATATATATATATATATATATACTCAAATATAATTATATATGATAAAAAATAGTATAAGGGCAAATTACTTTATACACCTTCTGACTGTATACACGATTGGTTGTGAGTTTGATTCCCATTCAAAATTTATTATCGTTTTTCCGCTCTGGTAGGACAATGCCGGATACAATAGGATAAAGTGTCTTGACGCTAGGTTATCTCTGACTATCCTGATATGTGGGATAAAATGAAAAGCTATTAAGCTATTTGCTTCCAAGATATTGTGAAGATAGTCCATTTTGGATCTATCGTAGTGCAGTGGAACAACATCTGATTGTAAAAAAGGGGGTATGAGTTGAGTACCCACTAGGAGAAACTGAATAGTATATTGTATAGTATATAGTATATTTATAAATTGAATTAGAAAACAGTTCTAAAAACGTTTTTTATAACAAAAAGTTATTTGGCTAATATGTTTGTTTTATTGGTATTTAATCAGATACTTCCTTTTAACATCTCTTTATTTGGCATTTAATTCTTTTAACGTTTACCGAGATTCGAACCGACACCTCTCCGATACAAGCGTTGTAGACAATTAAGCTATGGGAACGATTCGTAGAAAGAAAGCTATGTCAAAATTCTTATACGCTTAATAAGATCATTTATATTTACGATTTTTACACATTTTCAATGATACTTTTTTAAATGAATTAATCGCCTATATTTTGGCATTTGAAAACACATTTTTGATAATTCGATATTTCAAACACTTTACAGTAGTTCGTGGTAACAGTTAAACTGAGTATATCTTCAAATAATTACATTTATATAAGAATATTATCTAATATACTTGTATGATCTGCTTGTTATAGTGTATTGATGTTATTTGTTTTTCTGTTAACGATCAAATAATATGACAATCAAAATCTAAAATATAATTGTTTTATCCTAAACATACGAATATTAATCTATTATATTTTTTTTAAAAAAGCTTAATATTTTATTATTTTTAAAGCGCTCTTCCACACTTAGAAAACATTTTTGACAAAACCTATAAAAAATTTAACGCAGCGGTATTCGAATCCGCGCCTTTTGGAAATCGTCCAAGCGCTAAGCCATGCGTTCTATATTCGACTGTATCAAAGTCTTTTGTTATGTTATGTCTTAGCATCTTTGTAAAGAGATTTTCACATTCTGCTACCTAAAGATAATTAAGAAATAATCGTTTAAAAAGAGAGAATGCTATATATTTTTTTAAATATTTTATTTTTAAAGTGTTATTTCACACTTAGGATTAGAAAACATTTTTGAAAAAATGTGTATATATTTTATTAAATCTTTGTCTTTTATTTGTTATTCAGGGGAAGTTCTCTTATCATGTCATCTTTTTCTTATCAAGTATTATACTGTAAATTTTAAAAGCATCGTGGATCGTCATCATATTACTAAAAATGTATTATTTTTAAATAAGTTGATTTCAACAATATAAAATATCAAAAACATTGACGCTTTTTGCAAATACGAAAACCTTTTTATTCTTTATTTATTGTGACGTGCATTAAAATATTAATATTATGTGGAATTTTTTACATATCACTATTGCAGTTATTAGGCAAAGTGGCATAACCATAACTTGAAAATTGCTACCAAAATCAAGCGTCACCATTGTGATACAGTTGTTAACTGTTTAACAATGATCATGTGTTCAATCTCGTTCTAGGGAAATTTTAAAGTTATTTCATTTTCTCGCTCTGGTAAGACGAGATTTATTGTTTAGTTTTATTAGCTAACCTGTCTGTCTGTAATCTGTCTGTATGTATGTACTTTAGAACTTAAAAATTAAGATATAATTGTATATAGCCTACTTTTTTGGCTTTTGTCCCGCATTAGTAGTGTATATAGGAAATATTTAGTATCAAGACACTTGGTACTCCTCTTGCCGTCAAATTCGAGACGTGCGGTTAAATGGAAATAATTGAGATATAAACATTTCCCTGATTGGTAATCGAATCCACAACCGATCGCGTTTACAGTCAGGTGCTGTCCCACTGCGCCACGACCGGCCCAAGTTTAAAAATATATTATATCTTGGTTTATATCACTTTTGTCGGCATTTCTGAACAGCCCTGTCACTACCAACATAATAAGTGATTGCTATTAATATGCAGGACAACTGACCACCCACTTACCAACATAAAAATATTTATAAAAACGCATATAATTAAATACCACTTGTTTATTTCAATGTAAAGTATAAAGGAATTTTAGTTTTTTCATTCCTTTTTGAGCTTGCTAAGTATACGTAAGTTAAAGATAAGAGCTTACCGACCAAAAGAAAATGTCAAATATACTTATATACTTAATGCCCATCGTGGCGCAGTGGGTTTGATTCCCACACGGGGGAATGATTATTTTTAAATTATTTTTATTTTCTCGCTTTGGTTAGACAAAACACGGCGTTTAGTTCCGCCACTCAATACGCAATGTCTCGAATTCGATGGAAAGCGAAGTATGTAGTGTTTTGATATTAGGTACTTCTTGTCAACCCTGCTACTTCCGAAGCTAAAAAAACAATCTGTTTCCGAGTCTTTGTTTCTCCTATATTCGAGAGATGGAACTAAACGCTGTGTTTATCTTACAAGAACGGGGTTTGGCCTGAATGGGAATCAAACTTACAATTATCGCTTTTAGAGTAAGGCTGTACCACTGCGCCACTATGGCCTGTATTAATATAACTGTAAAATAAAGGATTACATAGTTTTTCAAATAAAAACATAACCTAGCTTATAAGCAATCAGCTGTGAGGCAACACTTCCTCGATCAACCTCATATTACGATTGCATCTAACGTGTGTGAAGATTGTATCTAATGCAGGTTCTTACATATATTTTACTTAACTATTAATGCGTCTTGCAATATATACTAGAAATGAAGACAGGCTTGCGTTAATTAATCGCATTCCTTATATTGAAAAAGTCAATTTTTCAATGGAAATATTTGAACAATTTCACCTTTTCCTGTGAGGGGACGGGGTAGAAAATAATTCTCGTCCGCGGCTGGGTAGCGTCCCGTAAGAGGCGGGTATCCCAGTAATTTGGTAGGAGGTTACTTCTCCGACTGGCTTACGACCACTATCACGACAAAAACGATCCTCCAAATACCTGATGATGTTCCGCTTTGATGTCATGTAAGCCAGTTTTTCCTATTCCCACTCATTTTTTCCCTCAGAGGCCATTGCGCTATCTCCTTTCACTTCCATCCACAACTATAACGTTGTGGATATCCACGGGCGAAGGTGACCACTTGCCATCAGGTGGCCCTTCTGCTCACTTGCCTCCTTTTTCAATGAAAAAAAAGGTTTCAACAATTTTCAAGACTGTCACAGTGCAGATATGAAGACTAGTGTCAAGACACTCCGTCCGTAGTTTAACGCCTTGCTTTGTTTCATCAAAGCGTAGAAATTTAAATAATTTAATAATACGCTTTACGTTACACAAATTATTTCACTCAATATATAATATCTTGAAATTGAATTATAACTTAAAAATAAGTGTATCAGTTCCTAGCTTTCTGAAGATGCGTTAAGCTAAAAGGTTGGTCGTGGACCAGCTTGCGATTTTAAACGCGATCGTTTGTAGATTACTTTATAGGTAGTGAAAATGTTTCCACTTGGAGGAATGAAAATATTCAAATTATTTTCATTTCTGCTAAGACAAAGTGCGGCGTTGAGTTCTGTGACTCAACACACAATGTTTCGAATTTGGCTGAAAGCTGACCCTGGTATGGTATGTCGACTCGGGATAAAAGCGTAAAGATAAAACAGACTATAGCGATATAACCAAAAACACAAATAATAACGAGGAAACGGATAGTCAGAAGATTACTTGAACCCTTTTAAGTATACAATTAATAATTAAAGATCACAATAAATCCTAACTCTAGAATGTTCCTGCGAATGAGCATATCCATCCCGAGTGTCGTATTAGCGGGCTATGTGTACCATCCGCTTGATTTATAACGTTACTTAGACGTGGTACAAGTTAAGAGAGATAACGATTATTAACTTTATATTTTTTAATTTGTATGAGAAATGTTAGTTTTGAAATAGTGTTAATATTGTTGCTTTATATTGTCTTTAGTCAGTTTTTTATCTTCATGGTAAATTAAATTTTTCTCGTAGACAGGGAAATTATTGTTAAGATATTTTGTTATCTTATTTAAAATCTGTACTTATTTAAGGTCATCTTCTTCGTCTTGAAGTACCCAATCCACCTGAGCACGTTTTTCGTCGTTCTTACTATAATGTTTAGGCTTACCGCCTGCCATTCTGTGAATCGCTTCACTGTAAATCACTTAAACCAATATAACTTATGTTGCAAATTTTAAATTTACTGAATAATATCTATATAAAACTTTCAATATGGTTAACACCTAATTTATTTATAAAAAAATAATAATTTACTAAGTAAACCTTATAACTTGGGCCACCCCTCAAGTAGTACAAGAATCGCATCATTCTGTCAACATAGAATATCGCTTTAAAGTTAGAGACACGTTGAGACGCTAACGGGTCGCGTTGCGTAATGCGAGGTATTTGGGCAGAGCATATTTAGATTTTAATTGCTTGAGATCTACTTACATATATAAATAGATTTTTGATATACATACCTATTTATAAAATTACTTTATAAGGTAGTTGACACTATTGCATTGTGGCGTAAGTATAACAGAAGAGCTGATTTGAAACCATCTAATTGCACTAGATTCGATTTCCAGTTTGGGATTTGGGATTGGGTTTTAACTAGTTTTAACTGGTTTTAAAGTATATTATTACTGTAGGAAATCTTATTAAATGGCAGTAGAATGGTTTATTAATATATACTTATATGTTTTGTTTACAAATTATTCAAAATCAATCACTCACGATGAAAATAAAACATTATTTGAGCTTAGTAAAAAATAAAGGAAAGCCTTATAAAGAACATATAGATATAACTTTCTGAAATTTTTTTTTCTGTATAATTATCATAAATCTGTTTATACATTACTTGAACGACCCCTTATGTCCGCGATTCCATCCACGAGCATCTATAATAAAAGCAGTCTAAGTTACTCCTTATTACATTAGCTATCTTCCAGTGAAAATCTCGACAAAGTCGGCCGCACCACTCCAGAGATTAGCTGAAACAAACAGATAGACAGACAGATAAAAATTGTAAAAAAATATTAAATTCGTTATATAGATCGTGTACACGTATATATGAATTTGATAAAAAGTAGTTATTTTATTACAAACAGATACTCCAATTTAACTTATTTGTATTTGTAGATATAAATAGTATAATAAAATCCAAAAATATTTTTGGGGTCTTGTTTCTAAAACTTTTGTTATTATTTCTATCATTATTAAAGTCACCCCAATCAAGATAGCTGAGTTCTGCCAACGTAAGACAATGGTTTAAGACTCGAATGTCATTTGAAGAAAAGTTTTAAACATCTAAAAGCTTTTCCATTCTGATCAATCGAGATGTTCCCCAATCAATATTTTAGACACCTTGGAAATTTTCTATGTTGAAACAGGTTAAAACTATAAATATAAAAAATTGACTGATCGTGGCACAGTGGAACAGCGTCTCACTGTAAAGGCGGTGGGTTGTAGGTTCGATTAATTTTTTTTTGTCCTCGATCTGGCAAGACAAAGTGCGGCGTTGAGTGGTGGACTACTCAACACGCAATGTCTTGAAAGACAAAAACAATATAAAGAAATAAAAGAATGGAATTTCAACTTCAAGGCACAGTGAATAACTAGATGTCTTTTATACATTTCAAACTCTCATAAGTTAAAACATATTTACGTTAACTTCGTTAAAATAACTTATTTAATTTATGTATGTATATGTATAATATTTTACTTTTAATTAATTTAAATACGCATTTTAATATAATCTACCTATATTTTTATAACATGTTTTATCCTTTGTATGGCATTACAGCGGCAGTTCCGCATTGCAGCTCCTTTCAATACAGACACTAGCCAGTACTTAAGGTTGGCAGTACTGCATGCATAAAAAATATATATAATACATAATGGGAGTAATCTCACTGTACCAACCTACTAAAACAAAAAATATTGATGCTTATATCTTATGTTACCATACATTAAATAATTATTTAGAATGAAATATTAAGACCATCGCGGCATTACTTTTGGGTTCGATTCCCATTTGGAGGAATGTTTTTAGCGTCACACTTTTATACCGCTTAGTAGGACCAAAAGTACCTAGTATTTAGATACTCCGTTCTCCGCTTTCCGCCAAATTCGAGATATTACGTGTTAAGTGGCGGAACTCAATGCCGTACTTTGTCTTACCAGAGGAAGAAAAGAAAATAATTTAAACATAATCATTCCCTCCAGTGGGAATCGAACCCATAATCGATCGCGCTTACAGTTACTCGTTTTCCTACTGCACCACGACGTATCGACGAAATCGCGGCGTTGAGAAAGTAGGGAACGGAGAGTTTTAATATTATTTTCTTCTAGACAACCCAGCTATAGAGACGCTTGAAACTGTAAAAAAATCAGCTAATTATTCATAATAAGGGCTACAACCATAGCAAATAAATTAATAAATTTCACAAACATATTGCACACAATATCTTTGAGGCGGTAATAAATAATAATCCGCACCTGCCAACCCTGCGGAGCTCCGGCGTGATACTATCTGGCTGGAGTAAATTGCGATTGATTTATGATACAATCGCCTGCACTTGGCTTTGTGTTGATTTTATATACATATTATTAGATAATAGTTGAAATTATATTAATAGTATTTTTTTAAATATTAATTGATAATAAATCTTTTAATTTAGAAATATAAAATAATAGTAAAAAAAAGAAAATTCTTAATTGTTTTTTAGTTTTTTTAGCTTCACATTTATATACCGCATAGCAGGGTAAACAGAAAGTACCTTGAGTTAAAACACTCCGTACTCCACTATTTATTTATTATTCACTGAATTCGAGATATTGCGTGTTGAGTGGCGGAACTCAACGCCGCACTTTGTCTGTACTGAAAATAATTTAAATATAATCTGTCACTCGAGCGGGAATCGAACTCATAACCGATCCCGTTTACAGGCAGATATCACACTTACCACGATCGGCCTCTTAGTTAAATATTTAGTTGTATAAAATTTAAAACTCTTTTTTTAAAGGCTTATTTCCCGTAACTTTAATCAGTCAATTGATATTATGTAGAAATCGGAAAAATCGGAAGATAAAAAACATTTATAAGAATAACAAATAATAGAGCAATGTTTTTCTTAAACTAAAAAAACACACTTTTTTAAATATTTTCACGTTATTCTGGTCATCCGTATCCTTACCAAAATAAATTTAAAATACTCAGGCTCGAGCTATGAAAGTGCAATATTATTTAATTATCATAAAATTCAAAAGCGTATAAAATAAATATTATTTAACGAAAACAAAAATTATTAACAAACAGAAAAATAATTAATACAAAACAGCTCTAATAATAATTTTAATATATAGATCTATTCACAAATTATACAAAACAATTGAGTAGGCACGTCTGAACTTTCCAACTGCATCGCCTTATCAGTTCTACTTGCTGTGCTTATCAATGTAATTCTATTATTTTAGTAGTAAAATGAGACAGTGTGCTAGTTTCAAATATAATTTAGTTTGTATCTACCAGATAACTTACATATTCTTATCTTTACGTGCTATAGCCGCTTACTGTAACATAAAAAAAAATTAACCTCTCAGGTCTAATTTTAGCAAAATGTGCTGGACCCAAATGTATCGAATTAAAAAAAATAAACTTACATTAATTCATCATTAGCTGCTCTTTTTAAAATTGCGAGTCGATGACGTTGTTTTTAAATAAAACATAAGAAACAAGTGGTTTTATTTGTGTTGTAATTTTAAATGATTTTTTGATTTTACGTAACAAAGTATCAGTCAACCAAACCAAAACTGACATAGATCAAATGATTATTTCATTAGATTTTAGTGAAAATCCTAAATAATAAATAAAAAAACTATTTAGAACAAGTATTTCTGTTTTTTCTGTATCACAACAGGGTGTAAGGAAAGTACCTAATGTCAAGATGTGGCGGAACTCAACGCCGCACATTTTCTTACCAGAGCGAGGAAGTGAAAATAACTTAAATATAATCATTCGCCCGAGTGGGAATAGAATCTATAACCGTTCGCGTTTATAGTCAGACGCTGTCCTACTGCGACACGACTGGCCTCAGTATTTATGTTGATTTCATATCTCACTGGATACAGCTGGATTCAGGCCTATCTTGTCAAGTCAAGAATTGCAAATTCATAGTAAAAATATTGTGCCGGCAAAGCGGATGTGGGAGCCGAAACTTGGGCGCGATGAACTTAAGTTAATTTCGTTTTTAGTTTTTTGTTTTAAAATTAATTAAAAAAAATTCTGTGCCAGCAGTTGCAGATAAACAAAAATTAAATTAAATTAATTCAATTTGTAATAAATAATATATTTTGAAATTAAATATTGAATTATTAAGTGAAATTTTAATTTAATTAAAATTAATAATTAAATTGTGTTACAATAAATTTTAATAACAACAAGGATGAGATACCCTATTTTTTAAAAAAATAATATAATAATTTCTATGTATAAAAATCTAAATATATTCTCTCTTGCGATCTTGAAATATAGCGTAAAGCAGTTAACGTTAATTATGACCAAAAAGATAAAAAACGGGAATAATCTCCATTATATATTAACATGAAAATAATACAAGAAACGATAATGCTAACAAAAAAAAATAAAAAAAAATCAGAAGTAAACACAATAGCGTTTTACTTAATACAGAATGGAATAAACGTAGCAGCAGTGAGACCTGGCACGTGCCTAACAATGGGGGTTTATGGGCTGGTTGGTTATTTCGCGGCATTTACTTACTGTAGGCTTAACTTAAGTTATAGCTACCATTGAATTATTGTATTGCTAATTGAATTTTTTTTAAAATTACTAAGACAAAGCGGCGTTGAACTCCGCAAAGAAAGCAAAGAAAGCAAAAGCAAAAAAAATCAAAATATTTTTACTATGAATAAATGCTGGAATTTTTTAAATGTATCATAGGTTCATATATTTTAATAAAATTTGTCAGAAGAAGAAAGGTTCTAACTGTTGCTTTATTCAAAACTAGTCATCTTTGTGTTTGACTATTAATTTTAGCTTCATACTTTTATCCCGCATAGCAGGGTAGACCAGAAAGTACCTAGTGTCAAGATACTCCATACTTCGCTTTCTACCGAATTCGGGATATTGTATGTTGAGTGACGGAAGTGAATTTAATACAATCACTCCCTCCAGTAGAGATCGAACCTACAACTGATCACGTTTAAAGTCAGACGCTGTGACACTGCGCACCGACCGGCCTCATATAGACATGTATAGTCTACATACATACTTACACATTTTCTCTTCGTTTACAATTTTATATAAAAAAATATAACAAACTTACCCTTAACAAAAGCATCAATATGAACAGGGCTTTTGCTATAAGCATTAAACTTTATAAAGCCCTGAAGTCGGGATGTCGGGCCTTGATTGGAAATCGATTTACAATCAATTGTTCCTTTTGCCTCTTAATATGGAATTAAAAACAGCTTTAAGCTGAACACGTGCATTGACTTTCTTAACTCAATGAGAGGCATAATTTAAAGATTAATTAACTATGGATTGTATGCTACTTTCATAGATTCGACAAATTTGGCGATAGCTAACGTTTAAATGGGCTTTTTCATATAACAGAAGGTATAGGTTATAACAGTAGGTACTAAATAAAACAATCGTAATTTTACATATATTGAGCTTGTGTTATACTTTTAAAAGAAACAAGAAAGAATATATATATATATATATATATATATATATATATATAATCGTGTAGTCTCTGTCACTATACTGTGTTGACTGCTTTTCACCCATAATCGAGGGATGAGGTACTGAGTGGCGAACTTCAAGCCACACTTTCTTTTACCAGAGCGGAAAAATAAAAGAAAAACATTTTAAATATAATCAGTTTTCGAGTGGGAATCGAATCCACAACCAATCGTGTTTACAGTCAGACAATGCACCACTGAGCAATGATGGCCTCATAATATATATTCTTAGACGAATACTATATTTATAGTAATTAAACCAGATGCTTTACATTTAGAAATACTTAGAGGGGATACTGTGGCGCAGTGTGACAATGTCTAACAGTAAACCAAACGATTGTCAGTTCGATCCATCTCTAGTAATGTATATTTAAAAAAATATATATTACTCCATTCCGCCGCTCAACACACAGCGTTTCGAAATCGACATAAAAACATAGAACGAAATGTCTTGACACTACTTTCTCCTGTCTATCCTGCTATGCAGGATAATATATATATATATATATATATATATATATATATATATATATATAGACAATAAAGATATCAACATAAAGTAATGTAAGTAGTATGAATCGCTTGACACAATTAGGTTATTTTAAGACGGGCAGCCGATAGCATCCATTAATACAAGTGACTAAGAACGTCAAGAACACTGGTATGTTTTACTCTTTAGGCTGAAATTAGCTTTTACCCCACACATAGCAGGGTAGACAGGAATCTAATGTTAAGACACTCCGTACGCTTTCCATCAAGTTCGAGACATTGCGTGTTGAGTGGTGGAACTCAACGCCACACTTAGTTAAGACTAAGTGCGGCGATGAGTTGCACCACTCAAGTCCCTCACTCTACCAGAGTGAGGATGTGAAAATAATTTAAATATAATCACTCCCCCCGAGATGCAATCGAACCCACAACCGATCGCAATTACAGTCAGATGCTGTTCCACTGCGGCACGACAAGGTCCCTAAAAGGAAAAATATAGTATTAATTACCTTTTAAAGGTTTATAGAATAGAATAAAAATCATAGTTTACTGTTGTATGAATAATTTGAGTCGTAATGTGTAAAAGTCTTAATCTATGATATGTTAATTTCTCTGAAATAATTGTTAACATACATTCTTATTGCTTATGAGTGATGGAATTACTATAGTTTCATTTGAAATGTCAAATGTAGAGGAATTCGTAAAATAACTGAACAGAAGTTTGGGCATAAACAATAATAAATATATGTGAATTTTGATCACTTTCTTATTATTAAAAATTGATCAAAAATATCTTTGTACAGGAATATCTGGAGTATATTGATTTTTTTTCAAGCATATCCTATAGCAATCTATACTATGACAGAGCGCGGCGTTGAGTTCCGCCACGTAACTAGCAATGTCTCGGAGTTAGGCGGATAGCGGGGTATAAAGAGTCTTGACACTAGGTTTGTCATATGCGGTATAAAAACGTTAACTTAATACAATATCCCATTAATATCAGTATACCAGAGCGAAGAAATAAACATAAATTCTCTAGTGCGGATCGAACTTACGCCCAATCACATTTAAAGTCAAACTCCACTGTGCCACAATAGCCTCAATGAAATGAAAATCCATAAGAAATACGATTTGAAACCAGTACATAAGAAAAAAAAAGCTTAAACCGCAAATGAAAATATCATAAACACTTTACGACCAACCTCCTTTGAAAAATTATTCGAACAATTGTTTTTAAACTGTAAAATAAATATCAGTTTCGAGTTTCAGGAATTCCTGAAGACAAAGTACGGAGAAGACATGAAAGTGAAGATATAAATAGATTGATTTATTGACTCTGCTGGGCTTTGTTTGATTGACCTCCTGTTACATTTCCATACTGACTTGACAGTTGTAAATATTATTGAGTTAGTATTTGTTCTGAGTTAATTTTCAAATAATTATAAACCGGAAGTTTTCAAGAAACGATTAAATTAAACATTCTTTGTTATATGATTTTTCTAAATAATTGTGCCAAATTTTGTACTTTTGAAAACGTATTTTATGTATTATTTATTTTTTTCTTTATCCCGCATAGCAGGGTAGTCAGAAAATACGTAGTGTCAAGACACTCCGCTTGTCGCTTTCCACCGTATTCGAGATATTGCGTGTTGAGTGACGGAACACAACGCCGCACTTTGTCTTGCCAGAGCGAAGAGGAGAAAATAATTTAAATATAATCACTCCCCCGAGTGGAAATCCAACCCACAACCGATCGCGTTTACAGTCAGACACAATCCCACGACTGGGCCTCATTAGTTTTTCTTATTATTCACTACTAATATATATATATATATATATATATATATATATATATATATATATATATATATATATATATATATATATATATATATATATATATATACACATATATGTCAAGTTATTTGCCTACACGGCTGATCGGGCTACGGTCGTCAATTCGATGTCGCGGTCAGTCAGTCCCGTTAGCTATCTCCGATACGGCGAGAGAGTGAACTTTTACAAGGAAAATTATAGGGCGGACACCATAATTAGATGTGACGCATTTCTTGACCATTAAAGTCTTTCATATTATTATACCGGTTTGAATCTGTCTTTATTTTAAGAGGCACGGTTATAAATAACCCAATAATAGCGGTAATAGGACGTTTAATTTTAAATATATTTTTTATATATTGATTCCAGTAACACTGAGCTCGGCGTTGAGTTCTGCTTGATATTAAAAAGTGTCGGATTCGGGTGTAAAGACGTGAATGGAGTGTCTTGACACTAGGATAGCTGTAACATCACGACCGGGCAAACGAGATGAAGCGTGAGACTGTTTTTGTTTTAGATTATAGTGATTTGACTCTCTATTTCTCCATCACATGATTTGGAAACGTAGATTTGTACATATTAGAATCCTGGCAAACACAATATACACATAAAATTTATCGCTTAGTTATGACCATAATATTTACAAGCGTCCGACTGTAAATGCGATCGATCGATGTGAATTTGATTCCGACCCAGGGAAATGATTTTATGTTATAATTGATATCATTTCCACGGTAAGATAAACATATCGGATTCAACGGAAAGCGAAGTACGAAGTGTCCCGACACTAAGTACCCTTCTCTCCGATTTCACTCAGCACATAATGAAATCCTTCCTAAATAGTTTTCTTGTTTTTTACTGAAGAAGAGAGAACTCATAAATTAATTCTAATACAACAATATGGTACACGAAGAAAAGGTTTTCACCTATTTTTATAAAAAATTTAAAAGCGTATTCGAACCCGCGTCTTTTGGAAATCGTCTAAGCGCTTTGACCGCTAAGCCATACCGTATACATACAACTTATTTAACAAAACATGTATATAATTTGATAGAATTTTACATATGATCATGAAATTTGGCACAGTTAAATTTATATGAAGAGAAACTGCAAAAAAATACAATATCTTTCATGAAATTGCATAAGAAATACAATATCATAATAATAATAATAAAGACATACACACTATGACTTTTTTTCACCCTATCGTCGTTCACTGGCAGAACGTAGGCCTCCCTCATAGAGCGCCAACCATCCCGGTCTTGGGCAACGCGCATCCATACGTCGCCCGCTATCTTTTTCAAATCGTCTGTGCATCGTGTTGCAGGGTCTCCTACACTACGCTTGTCTAAGCGCGGTAGGATACGGGTTTAATATATGCTTTTGTAACACAGTTACATATACGTTACTATGGCAACGCATATTTTACGCTTCATTGAGGCCAATACTAATTATTATTTCAGCTTCAGTAATATACATGTTGAAGGAAAAACATCATATTTCATAATTACACGCAAATGTCATATTCACCATTTTATCCCGCATAGCAGGGTAGATAGAAAGTACCTACTTATTATTATTATTATTATTATTAATACTTTATTGCACATAAACAAAATAAAATACATAAAATATTTTTTTACAAAAAAAATCATATATGTGCAATAGCGGCAATTATCGCTAAAAGCAATCTTTTGAAGGCAACCACCAAAAACAAAATGAAAACATTGTAAGAGAGTGCAGAGAGGTGCATAAAGCATTAAATTCTAAATATGTACATACGTATATAAATAAATAAACATACATATACACATATATATTCATACATACTATTAACTTAATATATATATATCGAATTCGAGACATTGCGTGTTGAGTGGTGGAACTCAATGCCGCTTTTGTCTTACCAAAACGAGGAAATGGAATTAATTTAAATATAAATCACTCCACCGTGTGGGAATCGAACCCCCAATCGATCGCGTTTACATTCAGACGATGTCACACTGCGTCAGGACCGGCGGATATTCAAGTAACAAAAATTGCACTCCTCATATTAAGCCTATTAATAATCCGTGTAATGCACTCAGTTTACCGCTACATTACATTTAAATGGATAGTATATTTGATGATCAAACCCTCGAGTGATATTGGCAGACCACCAACCGTTATATTATTATATTAATTAATGTAAATTGCTGTTTGAACTTTATTTATATATATATATATATATATATATATATATATATATATATATATATATATATATATATATATATATATATATAACAAAGATATCCTGTCATGAAACACATAATAATGTTGTAAAATTCTGTCTTGGTTGGCAATCAAACTTGGTTCATTTACTTCACGCTTTATCCCGTGTAGCAGGGTAGTTAGAGACAACCTAGTGTCAAGACACTACGTTGACTGTTTTCCAACCGTAATCAAGACATTGCGTGTTGAATGGTGAGCTCAACGCCGCGTTTTATCTACTAGAGCTAAGAAACGAAAAGAACACAACTAACCACATATATAGTCAGTTGTTGTTCTGATTTATAATATGGATGCCTGCGAAAATAGTAAAGTTTGGGATAAGTTAATATTTAATAAGAACTTTGATGTTCATATATTTACACATTTTAAATGAAACTATTTTATACGGATTAATCGCGTATATTTTGGCATTCGAAAATTCATGTTTGGAAACCTGACGTTTCAAACACTTTAAGGTGGTCCAGTCTACCTGTGACCACGGATTACTGCAAATTTTATATATTTTCGAATACCAAAATAAACGCAATTAATCCGTTTAAAATAGTTTCTTTTAAAGAGGTTTATATTTTATGAAATAAAATGGTGACATGATAAAAGTGGAAATCAAACTTACAACCAGCGTGTTTACAATCAGCCACTTAGCCACGACGGTCTTATTTCCTTTGTTTTTGATTCTAATAACAATATCTATGATCTACGGGGGGTCAAGGCCCGCAGTCTCTTTGACGTGACAAACAAACTGTCAGCTCTACAATGGTATTATATGGCGCAAATATTAATATTTGCTCTCTCATTGTAAATGGGTTGACACATTGTCAGTACGATGAACGGTAATGTCAAGGTGTTACCACACGGAGAGCGGTTTTAAAGATTTTTTTTTCTGAAATAATTCAAAGAATAAGAAAAGTATATCATATTGAGAGCATACATTTTGGTATTTTTTTATTTGTGTCACTATAAAGTACTAAAAAACGCGACTTCTTGCTGTTTCACTTAAATGTATTTAATTATGTAAGTAAAAATAAAAAATTAAACTAGAGGAATCTTTCGTGAATAAAATGTATAAACATCAATAAATATTAAATTATTTTAGCCGTGCCGTTAGCATTAAGGTGAAAATCATATTAGCTCTATGTAACTGTTACAAGTTATTTTATAATTTTCTGGTTTTTATCTAAAAATTTGTAGAATGTACTTGACTTATGTTACTTACTTAAATATTTATTTACCTTCAGGAGGAGCTGTACAATTGTTTGTTTTTTTGATTCTATTATAATTTAAAAAATATGGTATATTGGATTAAATGATTACCCTATTTCAGCCATATTCAGGGTTAAAGTATGCTTATCATCTAAACGGCTTGTTACTCTGGTGTGGATTCCAGATCATTCTGGAATTAGTGGGGATAAATCTGCAAACTCATACGCTAAACAAGCCATCCATTATGGCATTTTAAATCATTTTTCTGTTTCGGCCCAGGATCCGTTGTGGCTTGCAATTACTCGCTTAGACGAGTCCTGGAAATACATATTGGAAGAGGATAAACTTTTATAAGGGAAAATTTTATGCCTCCTTACACCCTGTTATTCCAAGTCGGCCCTGATGTTTCCGTCAAAATCATATTGAAGGGAGGTTCGTAAGAACTATCTGTCGCATACGTCTTGATCATGCTTTCCTGTTACCAGTCCTCCTCCAGTATGCACCCCTGTTTACCTAACAAAATCAGGGACCATTCCTTGCGTGAATGTGGCCTAGACGAAGGTTACCTGTTCTATATCCTCTTTAACTGTTCTAAGCTCAGTCATTCTCTTCAAAGTCCCCTTATCAATGTCAATTATCCCATGTTTAGTCCCACATATGAAATTTTGTATAAGTATATTAAACCTAATGGTATTAAAAGACAAACTAACCCTGTGTAAATGATTTCTACTAACCAACTTTATTATGTGCATATCTAAATATTTATATTTACTTATTTTGTTTTAGGTGAAGGTATCAGAATTTCAACTTGATCTTTATAACATGCATTTACAATCTCCTTCGTGTGTTCTCCATACAACGAGATATTGGCGAAGTCATTTGTGTTCTACTACGTGTCAGTAGAAGCGTCATAACCTAAAGAACAGAACAGAATAAAACAAAACAGAATAGAATTGTAGTTAATTAATAAATAACAGTAGACACTACCAATATAATGATTCAATAAGAATTAATAAAAAAACGCAGTATAACGGCAGTCAGTGTGACGTGCCCGAAAACATATTTCCTTTTAAATTACAGAATAAATTATACATTTCTTGGAAAAGTGAAGCTTATTGATGTTATTCATAAAATAGAATGATTAAGTGTTATTATGTTGAAGAGGTAATAAAGTAAAGACTGGTGACAAGTGTATGCTAATTTTTTAGTTATTACAGCATCAGGTATAACCAACTGTTGGGAAATATTTTAATGTATTACAGTTGTGTGTACGATAGCTCTATATAAAACGTCCATCTTTAAAATATTTTAGATTTGTTATATAGCCTGGTGAACAAAGCGGGATGCCAGCTGGAGTTACATTTATAATTAAATATTCCTTTAAATAGGTAAAACAAGATGTTTTATCATATTCTAATTATAGTTGAAAAAAAAAACAATGGACATTGAATTATTTCCGATTAAGCAATTCTATAACTAAAATGTATTTTCTTTGTCTTAAGCTACGCCATACGTAGTGTGGTTAAAATCACATAGATACGTATATTCACAATCTAAATACATACACAAAGTTTGTATTGTTTGTTTATAAACTCTTGCCACGAGGCCGTAAAGTTATAAAGAAATTTCGTTGTTGATAAGAAATGATAAGAAATACCGTATAAAATTACTTAATTATAATTGTTGTATACTTACTTTGAGTTCATTAGTATTCATTGTATAGTCCATATAAGAAGTTTTTAATTTGATATTAAATTTAAATAAAATTATATTAGGAAGTTATATAATAAATATGAGACAAAGACACTTGCATAATACATAATACTTTATTACATCCAAAATTTACTCAGCTAATTACGCACATTAAAAATAGCGCAATAAATCACAATGTCAAACAAGATCTTGCTGTCTCGTGAAATGTGATAAGATAAAGCCTACAGTTATTCAGTCGTCGTCCAACCATGGACAACTTCGGTTACCGCGAAATGGGGTGGCCTTCACCCCTTCAAACGCCTACCCCTTCCACAAACAGATCTCGATTAACAAGAAGCTACAGTTCGCGGTCAAAGGAGCCAGAAGAATTTCCACTAAAAGGGTTTTTTAAACATGTACGAAATATCGATTTGTTGGAATCAGCGTCTGAACATGGAAAAGCTAAGGAATATTTGTTTGTTGGTCCTTCACCACCTGCTGAAGATGGATCAAACATGTACCATAGTTTTGACATCATGGCTCCTGACCCTGAGGCCAGGCTAACCGAAGATATGATAAGAAAGTCGTTATGTGAGAAAGCATTCACATTAGGGGCTGCACGATTCTTTGATGATGTAGAATGTGGCCTTATCAGCGCTGATAACATAGAAGAGCATATTTCTTCTGCTCCAGAAGTTGTTGTTAATTTAACTTTACTGTGGGCTGCTTTTCTTACGCGAGATGAATTATTACCTCCTGTTGTGGAAGCGGGGGCTGATATACATTATTCTGAACCAGCAGGATTGACAGCTTTACACTTATCAGCTTTCAGTGGTGCGAGCAGATCTGTGGCGTACTTGCTTACTATTGGTGCTGATGTTGATTATGCCCCTAAATATTTTGCTCCATTACATTGCGCTGCTTTTGGGAATTCTTTAGAAGTAGCTGAATTACTAATAGCCCATGGTGCGTCATTGCATGCAGTGGTCCAACGCGCTGGATGTGAAGACAATCTTGTGCATTGTGCTGTTAGAAATGACGCGTTAGAATGTATGGAATTATTTATAGAAAAGGGTGTAGATCCAAGTTACGCTACTTCAGATGGCCTTAATGCGCTACACCTGGCAGCAGAACTTGGTGCATTGAGATGTTTAGCTTTCTTATTAAAAGAAACAAAACTAAGTGTGAAGGGATCAACCAAACAAAGAGATAAAGAGTGTACTGCTTTACATTTAGCTGCTTCAAGAGGCTACGCCGAATGCGTCGAACTTTTATTATCAGAAGGTGCTCAAGCTAACGTAAGAAATTATCGAGGATTTACAGCTTTACATCTTGCCGCTAGATGTTCAAGCTTAGAATGTGTTGAAGTTCTTCTACGTGATGGCAATGCTGATGCAAATGCCGAAGACCATGACAAAAGAACGCCTTTACACGCCGCTATATGTAATTCGGATCGTGCTTGTGATATTATTGAGATGCTTGTTAGTTGGGGCGCTCAAACTAACAAGAAAGATGAATATGGTTATTCTCCTTTACATTTAGCAGCTATGGATGGTTTAACGCAATGCGTGGAAACTTTAATCATTTTAGGTGCAGATGTTACGTCCAAATCTAAGAAAGGTCATTCAGCTCTCAACGTAATTGTGAGAAAAACACCAAAGTCGTTAAGTATATTAAGGCATAATTTGGATAGCGGTATATCACTAAGTAGATCCACAGAAGGCAACGAGGAAGTGCAAATAGAATTCGATTTTGGTAAACTTCTAAAATATTCTTATCCTCGTGAGATCACATATTTGAACAGTTTGATTGATGAAGGTCAGAAAGATATTTTACAACATCCATTATGCTCAGCGTTTCTTTTTATGAAGTGGCGTAAGATTCGAAAATTTTACTTAGCTCGACTTATTTTTTGTTTTCTTTTTGTGTCATTCTTGTCTATTTACGCACTAACAGCTGTAGTAAAAACTTGTGACGGAGTGAATTCTAAAAAATATGGCGTACCAAACGAACTGTGTCAAAAACAATCATTACTGGGCGATATATTGGAAGATAACCCGATTGAATTTGAAAGATGGGTGTTGATAGGTATCACTGCCTTTGAAATAGTTCGAAAACTTTGCGGCATAACTGGCTACTCAAGTATGTATCAGTATTTTACGAGTTTCGAGAATTTAATGGAATGGTTTGTTTTGCTTTCGGTATTTTCATTGTACAATATACAAAAGGATTACGGATGGCAAAACCATGTTGGTGGTTACGCAGTGCTTGGCGCGTGGACTAATTTGATGTTAATGATGGGTCAGCTTCCCATGTTTGGTGATTACGTAGCTATGTATCAAAAAGTTTTAACTGAATTTCTAAAATTATTATTGGCATACATCTGTTTATTGCTTGGTTTCACAATATGCTTTTGTGTTGTATTTCCTAATGAGGAGATGTTTTCAAATCCCCTGATGGGTTTTATCAGTACGTTATCTATGATGGTGGGAGAACTTAACTTGAATATATTGATAAACGATCCTATCTTAGATGATCCCCCACTAATATCAGAATTATCTTGCCAAATGATTTTTATTCTTTTCCTTATGTTTGTAACGATTATATTAATGAACTTACTGGTCGGTATTGCGGTTCATGATATTCAAGGTCTTAGAAAAACAGCGGGACTCTCAAAGCTTGTTCGCCAAACAAAGCTTATCTTATTTGTTGAAGTTGGTATGTTTAATACTTGGCTGCCTACCTGTTTACAAAAATTTATATATAGAACTGCGCTGGTATCTCCTGAGGCCGGAAAAGTAATATTGAGTGTAAAACCCCTGAATCCACATGAAAAAAGATTACCTACAGATATAATGATGGCTGCATACGAATTGGCTCAAATAAATAAGCTGAAATCAGGTCGATCTGTCAAGGAAATGATATATAAAAACAAATATGCATCAAAATATAAAAATGAAAATCAATCGAATGATCAAAATTTTAACATTGAAATAAGAGGCATGCAGGAGAAGATCGACCACACAACGTTCAACTTGAAGAAAATAGATCAAGAAATGAAACATTTGAATATTTTGTTGATGGAACAAACACATTTGTTGCAGAATTTGTTAAAAGTGCTCGACAGATCTGCGTACTCCCAGTACGCAGTAGAATCACCTATATTCTTCCCAAATAACATTACCGATGTTTCACCCAAGTAAATTTAATTATAATCGGATATAAATATATATTAGATTTTTTTTATATTTTTCATATTAAAAAATAATGTTTTTTTGTAAATAAAGTGTTTCTAAAATAAAAATTTGATGTTTTTACGAAAAATAATACCGAATTTCCATTGGAATAACGTTATGATATTTATTGTCAGGGTATTTTTTAAATAAAGTAACATGAGTTATAAATTTTCGTTTTATTTACCTCTGCCAATAAAATACTTAAGTACTTTTATTTAAATATTATTTAATTAAATCTTTATACACATTTATTTTGACCTCCTGTGATCTGCCTATATTCCCGTGATTTGCCTATTTTGGGCATTTAGCTATTAGTCATGAATTTGGTGACATTATTCGTGCATGTATACCATATTCCCAATTGCATATTCATACAATGTGATTTAAGTTGATAGAAAAAAAACATTTCAAAATGTATTGTTTTGATTTATTAAGAAAATCTAGATATATTTGTTTTAAAATATCTTATTTAACAATTGTCTTTATAGATAAAATGTTAATGTCAGTTTTATAGTTTGGCGGTCTGTTTGTTTTGGTTGACGCAGACTCGTGATAACCACGATGCGGTAAGTTTAGTTAAGATTTTTTTTAGATAACATATGTTTTCACGTGTTATAATATTAAATTAGTAGAGTCAAGTAAAAAGAAATATAACGCTTCACGCTTTATCCCGCATTGCAAAGTAGTCAGAGATAATCTTTTTTCAAGACACTCCACTGACTGCATTTCGCATCTAGACATTACGTGTTAGATGGCGGAGTTCAACACCACGGTTTGTCTTACCAGAGCGGAAAAATTAGCATAAATCATTAATACATTCTTTCCTCAACGTTCGTATTGAACCCACAACCGATCACAATTACAGTCAGATATTTATAGTAAAAGAAGGTTTTCGAATTGACTCAAAATTTATAAAGGATAATAATTGATTATTGAGTTTCTTTCTTTCTGTATATCTACTGACATAACTGACAATTTATTCCAGCGATAAGTATTTCTTATAGCCTATTTAAACAAGTTATATTATGGATTGATTTACTAATATATATATATATATATATATATATATATATATATATATATATATATATATATATATGTATATATATATATATACCATTCGGTGTCAAAGAAAACCTCGTAAAAATATATTACAATACAAAATAAATTAAACTGAATAGTTTCATCGTTTGAAAGTAAACGGATTAATCGCGTATATTTTGATATTCGAACATACATTTTTGGAAACTTGAAGGTTTGAACACTTTACAGTAGTCCACAGTCACACTACTTTATATTGCCGGTGCTAAGGTCCGTGTTTTATCTAATAAGACTGTGGAAATGTAAACATTTGTCAAATACAAACAATACTTAAAGTAAAAGCACCAGCACCAAGAGGGTGTTAATTAAATTTATCTTGATTATATACAAGAAGCAGTTTCATGCTTTGCGCCATATGCCGAAATAAATAAAGAGAATCGACTAAAACACTTCGTTCCCCACTTTCTCTCGAATATAGAGTGGCGGAACTAAACGCCGCGTGTACATATTATGATGCAAAATTAAACTAACGCTCTGCTTAAATTATGAACTTCATCAAATGACTGGTCCTGACGTCCGCATTCTTGCTCATTCGCGTTCCAACGTATTAACGTCTATGTACCTAGGTCACTGGTATTTACAAGCTTGTAATTAATTTGGAATGAAAACAACGAAAATGTAGTCTGGAACCCTTGAATAGTTTCTAACACTTATCTGTATGATATTCATGAGTGATTGTTAGTAGAATATAATTTATAGATTAAGAGTTTTCCTTGGGAGGAAGCACGGTGTTGAGTTACGTTTTAAGATTTTAACTTAGTCGTAATTTTTTGCTTTGAATGAAATTGTATTTAATCTACGAGATATAGATTTTTTTAGCTCTTGTAGACAGAAAGTACCTAGTGTTACGACACTCTGTTCTCGGCTTTTCGTTGAATTCGAGATATTGCGTGCAGAATGGCGAAACTTAACGCCGTACTTTATCTTACCAAAGCGAGGAAATGAAAATACTTCTAAATATAATAATTACTCCGAGTGGGCATCGAACCCACAACTGATCGTGGTTACAATCAGACGGATGTGCCACTGCGCCACGACCGGTCTCCAATTAAATAACATATTGTTTGTTTACTGTAATAATTATTTAATTTATAAAATGTTAACGAAGTACATGGATATAATTTCATGACACACTAGAATTAGTGCAATAGTTATGTATACATTATCGATTATTAGAAAATGTTTCTTAGTATTGTCAATATATCTAATAAAATGGATTTATCACCAGTGGAAATACAACATCGGCGTTGAGTTACTTCACTCAATGCGCAATGATTCAAATTCGCAGTAAGCGTATTGCATAGTCTTGACACTACGTACCTCCTGTCTACCCTGCAATGCGGAATAAAAGCGTGAAATTAAAAAATAGAAAAAAAAGAATAGAACCTAAACCATAACATTTTTAGTCACATTCTTTCCAACTGTGCCATGGGTCTGTTTGTTATTATTACTTTATTTATAAACTAGAGGTCCGCCAGTGGATTGGCTCGGCACTAAACTAGGCGAAATTACCTACATCCCACCAAATATAACTGACCGTGAGGTGAGGTGAGGTAATTGTTTCTAAGATATATGTCAGATACTTTACAGAGATAGGCTCAAAAAGCCTAAGACTTCACATAAACTTGAAGAGTCCTTAAAAAAATCATATTTATCATCTTAGACAGGTTGTATGAACATGTGATTTCATAAATCCACAGGTGATTTGACTTATCTACATATGACATCATGATCTACATGGGATTGTACTCATCTAAACTTGACATCATGGTCCACATGTGCTTCTACTCATACACATACGACATCATGGTTCACTTGTGAAAACACCAATCCACATTCATTCACACATTCACATTCATATGTGGATTGGTGTTTTCACAAGTGTCCACCATGATGTCATCATCATGGTCTACATGTGACTTTCTCGCCAAGATATGATATCATGGTCGATATGTGATTTTATTCGTCCACACATGATATCATTGTCCACATGTGATTTTTCCCATCCACATATGACATCATAGTCCACACGTGATTTCACTCATCCACATATTACATCATGATCCGCATGTGATTTAATTCGTCCACATATGACATCATGGTCCACATATGAATTTACTCGTCAACACACGACACCATGGTCCACATGTGATTTCTCCCACCCACATATGATATCATGGTCCACACGTGATTTCACTCATCCACATATGACATCATAGTCCACATATGATTTCACCCATCCACATATGACATTATGGCCCACACCTGATTTAACTCATGCACATACGACAACATGGTCCACATATGAATTTACTCATCCACATACGACACCACGGTCCACATGCGATTTCTCCCATCCACATATGAAATCATGGTCCACATGTGGTTTATCTAGCCCACATATGTCATCACGACCCACATGTGATTTTACTCATCCACATATGACACCATAGTCCACATGTGATTTCACCCATCCACATATGACATCATATTCCACATGTGATTTCACTCATCCACATATGACACCATAGTCCACATATGATTTCACCCATCCACATATGACGTCATGGTCCACACCTGATTTAACTCGTCCACATATGACAACATGGTCCACATATGAATTTACTCTACCACATACGACACCATGGTTCACATGTGATTTCTCTCATCCACATATGACATCATGGTCCACATGTGGTTTATCTAGCCCACATATGACATCACGACCCACATGTGATTTTACTCATCCACATATGACGCCATAGTCCACATGTGATTTTACCCATCCACATATGACATCATGATCCACACCTGATTTAACTCGTCCACATATGAATTTACTCGAGCACATATGACACCATAGTCCACATGTGGTTTTACTCATCCACACACAAAATCAATGTCCACATGTGGCTTCATTTGTTCCCATGCGATTTTAAGAATCCACATATGAGTTAATTTGCCTACACGTTACCGTGTAGTCGTCGAATTGAGCGCAGAGCGCCGGACTGTAAGCGTAATTGATTGTTGTTCCATTACACTCGGGGATATGAATATATTATCAATATTACCCTTTTAGCGTTTTAACTTAAATAAAGATATGTCATTTTTTTTAAATAAAAGAATTATCCTACTGCCCAATAACTACTACTTCTACTGTCTTTTAAGACAAATAATTAGTATTCATAATATCATTTTTTTTGTCTTTTAGCATAGTGACCAATGATTGTAACTTACATTCTGATGAAGCAATAAGCACTAAATCATTTGCGCACAGGTTACTTTCCCTCTTATGGCACATGGTACGGCATTTTAGAGACAATTATATGGGATTTCCCAATAAGAACAATATGTTTTAAAATTGAAATAAAATATGTAATATATGTTTGAATTTCGTGTTATATGGCTTTGATAGGAAATTAATTTTATGCTATTTATGATTTAAACAAAATATCGTTTAAATAACCGCCACGACTTTTTTTGCACTGGTAAATACGATCGGTCCAATTTTCGTTGACACGGTGCAGCATTTCGGCTGTTATGGCCGCTATAGTAGCTCGAATGTTGCGTTCAAAGTCTTGAATCGTAGCTGGTTTATTGGCATACACTTGAGATTTAACATACCCCCACAAAAAATAGTCCAAGGGTGTTAAATCGCATCATCTTGGTGGTCAATTTTGAGGACCGTTGCAAGAAATAACCGACTCATCAAACTTTTCACGCAATAAATCCATTGTGACGCATCGATTTCATGCACTTCAGGAAAAAAAATCGTTCAACATGTCACGATAACGGTCGCCATTGACGGTAACAGTACGGCCTTCGTCCATGATTCCACCGTACCATAATCCGCACCAAACAGTCAATTTTTCAGGATATAATGGTGTTTCATGTACCACTCTTGGATTTGACTTACTCCAGTAATGACAATTCTGTTTGTTCACATAACCATAGAGCAAAAAGTGAGCATCATCTGAAAAGATGGTTTTCCTATGAAATTCGGTGTCCGTTTCCATCATTTCAAGCGCCCAATCAGCAAATTCACGACGTAATCGATGGTCTGCTGGCTTGAGTTCTTGTGCCAACACAATCTTGTATGGATGTAGGCCAAGATCCATACGTAAAATTCACCAGGTTGTCATTCTGGATAAGCCCAATTCTTGTGCACGTCGTGGAACGGAAACATTTTGATTTTCTTCGACACTGGCTGATACGGCGGCAATATTTTCTTCACTGCGGCCGCTGTTTCTGCTGTGTCTGCTGTCGTGTTCGTGGTCTACTATTGTGCAAAGAATATTCACTTCCCAGTTTTTGGATTATGCGACGTATAGCGAGTTCAGACGGTGCACCATGACGACCATATTTAGCACGAAATGCTCTTTGAGTAAAGACAATACTTTTCGAATTTTGATAGAAAATTTGGACAATTTCCAAATAATGAGGTAACGTGAACTTGTTTATGATTAAATGACATACATTATTGAACACAAAACAACACAAATGTCAAATGTTAAACAACCAAGGTGGCGGCTGTGAGCTATCCAAATCCTAACATCCCTATTGGGAAACACTGTACAAACACAAACTGAATAGATAAGCACGCATATGTCAACCCTATTTGACACTCAACTGAATAGTTCTTATTGTAACGTACGTCCCGCATACTTTTTTTCTTATAACCCTCTCAAATATCTTTTTTCCAAGTCCACAAAGACATAGGAAACTGTTTGATTTACAGCCAAAAATATTTTCGTGATCTTAGGGAAAGACCTGATCGATGCACCCTCTGCCGTGCTCTAAATATTCCTTGAGGCTCACATAACTTTCATATTTATTAAGTCGCATATAACAATCTTTCGTATAACTTGCATTTTTGTCACTAACATCTTAGCATTTCATTACCTAAGATATCAATCTGATAGCCCTATAGCTTGCTCAGTCTGTCTGTGAACCTTTTCCGTTATATAAAAGCACGATGACTGCGCTTCACCAATCATCCGGGATGTCTCCTTTTTTCATAATATAAAAATAAGAAAAGATCCAAGTTGTACGCGCTACTATATTTAATCATCTCTTCAGTAAGTCTATTAGGTTCCGTTGCCTCATTACGTTTCAATTTCCTTGTATAGCTCTTTTTACTTGTTTGTACTGATTTCGCAACCCATTTATTCTACAGGTTGGCGAACAACGCCTGGAAACTGCAAATTTTACCGGAAGTTGGTTGTCAATCTTTCATATCATTTATTCTTTGATTTTTCATACAATATTATACATGAATTTGTGCAAAAGTCCACGGTACTAGATAGACTACCTGCTACTATGACTATAGACTACTGTAAAGTGTTCGAAACGTCAGGTTTTCAAAAATGAATTTTTGAATATCAAAATATAGCGTATATTTCAACAATTCGATCCTCTTGAAAATAATTTCATTTAAAATCTAAGACTTATCTACCTATGAGGCATGAGCATTTCAGGTTAAAACACATCAGTCTCAGGGAAAATTGACATTCTCCTCGGTGTTGTGTATGAATATCTCATACATAGTGATGGTTTTCGGCCGCCAGATACAACATAGCTCTATGTAAGAAGAATGAAAGTGTTATATATTATTTTAAACTAAGCCAATGTCCTTTTTACTTCCTTTTAGCTTAGTTAATATTAGCGGCCTGGTGCGTTCTAATTTTTTATACGTTTTTTAAAAATGTATTCTATCCAGTAGTTTTTGCGCGGTTAACACACGCACGAACAGGCAGACATACAGACAAAAATTCTGTTGAGTAGTTTTTTAGCTTCTATTACCTATATTTTAACTTGTCCAATTTAAATTTTTAATAAATATATAATGTACAGAATTTACATTTCAATTCTTTTATTATATATATATATATATATATATATATATATATATATATATATATATATATATATATATATATATATATATATATATATATATATATAGATACATAGATAAAAAGAAAAGTAACAAGGAAAGAACTACAAGTGAGATATAAGAACATTTGATGTGGATTAATTCGAAATTTATAAATAAAGGGCAAGTCGGCGTCTCGTGGCTTCAAGAGCCGATAACAATTAACCAGCTATGCTGTACGCGTCGCTGTGTGGCTGGCGGCTATACTAAATGTACTATCTCTTACAAAAGTGCTTAAAGCAAAATAATATTTTTTTTAGTTTTTCCTGCATAGCGAGCAAGTTAGAGGTAATCTAGTGTTATCATTCCATTCTCCATTTTCTCATTTTCTGTGATGGATCTAAACACCGCATTGTATCTTACCAGAGCGGGGAAATGAGAATATATTGACAGTATATATATTATTTGTTTGTAAACAATTTGACGGTATTTACGATTAACGATTATATATATTATAAAACGGCTTAATTTCCTATATTATAGTTTTCTAAATATTATCCTTATCATATTAAATTTAAGGAAAAGAAATTTAAAAAATTGGTGTAAAGGTCGTAGGTACATTAACGCATTAAAATTGCGAGATTTTCATTTCCCAGTCTTTCATACGCTGTTCTTTGACACTAAAGAAAAGCGTTTGTTCTTTTTTTTATATATAAAGAGAGCAATCTGAACTTTTGGACTGTGGAGCTGAACGTTACACACTTTCTTCCTTGATATATATATATATATATATATATATATATATATATATATATATATATATATATGTATGTATGATATATAACTTTCAACGTCATTGAGTGTACTTGAAACGTACAGTAGGTAATGGTATACGCGGCGCCGTCTCGCGCTTTTTATCAAACGGCGGCCACTCGCGCAGGTGACGTCGCACGCTTTACTATTAGTATATCCTTGGCTTAAAAAGAAAACCTGCTAAGTCCATTTTTTTATATCACATAGAAAAAACCCCATTTACAAGTTTATTTATGGGAAATAATAAAAAAAAAACGTTTGAAGTATGACTGTCAAATCCATATTTTCGCGGACTTCATATTAGAAAACTATAAAAGCCCATCTCATATTCACAATATATTCGTAATTGTTTAAGATATTTTTGTTACTTCTGATAATTTTGCTAAATATACAGTTATCAGTTTTACTCTAAGCCGATATGTTTCTTTGTGACACCGTTATTATGAATTACTTACATTACATGGTTTTTATACACTTGGCCTACTGGGTTACTGTCGTTTAGAAAGATGTACGTAGTTTTTTACTTACCTTCCACGCATTTTCTTAGAATAAAAGCAGTTTACTTTGAATTAATATAGCTTTTAACTAATTTTAAGGACAATTCGCTGTGGGTGACTAAATAAAAGCTGTGTGACTAAAGTAATCAGGAAACGGGAACAATCTTTGTTAGTAACGTTTGAAACTATAAAAAGTTTTTACTAAGAAGAATTTACCACAGATAAAGTATCGATCATAAAGCGTTTATCCACTTGTTATTTTTCTAGAGTAAAATATTTTAAATGAGTCTATACTTGTCTACGCTCTTTAAGAAAGTAAGCGATTTTAAATGAACTATTTTTTTTAAATGAAACGATTTAAATGTAATTTTAAAAATAAATTTTAACGAATTAATGATGTTAATTGGTTTAAAAATCCGACTTCTGAAAAACACAGTATTGAAGTGTCAAGTATACAAAAATATATTTTTGTATACCAAAATATACGCGATTAATCCGTTTAAAATAGTTTATTTGATTATTAAAATGAGTAAAAGTCGTAAAAATACTTAAATCCGATAATCAAAAGACGAGTGGTACGATGTATTGATTGTAGGCTAATTGTTTATACATTTTTTATCCCGCATAGCAGGGTAGACAGAGTGTACCTAGTGTCAAGACACTCCATACTTCGCTTTCCACCGAATTCAAGGCATTGCGTGTTGAGTGGTGGAAGTCAACGCCGCTCTTTGTCTTTGTTAATAGCAATTTGCTAAATATGTATTGGAGAACGTGAAATAAGCTGAACGCTTTAAAATAATTTTACAAAAAGCTTCTATTAAAAAAGTACAAGTTCCAGTTTTTGTTTCAGACTAGATACGTTAAAGCGCCGCGTTGAATTCACCTCTCAACACATAGCGTCTCGATTTTGGGTGGAAAACAATAAACAGAGTGTCTAGACACTCTGTCTACCCTGATATGAGGGATAAAGCGTGAAGATGTATATAGCTATATCAAGTGGTAAAATTAAGACATATGAATAAAAAAATAAAATTAAATATATCGTCATATTAATAAAAAAAGAGTACAGTCCGTGTGTGCGAAGTGAATAAAATTAAATACATAAATAATCCGTACTTCTTTCAGCTTCTTTTACTTAAGATGTTTAAGAGATGAAGTGGGACTGCGCTTGACTGTCACCGAGGTTAATAGTGAGTTCGATTCCCACTCCAGACTTGATTACAAAATTTTCTAATCCTAAGTATGGTATAACACTTTTAAAATAGTAAATATTACAATATTTTTTTTTATTTCTCCATACTTTTTATACAAGGCACAACGATAAGCTCCGTCTAGGCTTTCACAGACTACTCTAATATGTATGAAATAAGAGAAGTAGCAAAAAAAGTATTCTTGCTCTACATCATTATAATATACTTATATATTTAAAAGTGTAATATAGAAGTTTGAAAATCACTACACATTTCTATTCATTGAAAGTGTAGTTTTATTCAAAATAACTAAATGTTCCTTCCAAATACCTAGTTGTCGTGTAACAGAACATCGCGCATACCCCGCGTCCTCAGATCTTAATAAATCGTGCATTCCCTTGATTAATGCCGCCCGGAATAGATGGCGCCACGCATATCTTTCACCTGCGAATATAAGGGCTACCAAAATACTTACTTTTATATTATCAATTTTGTAAATAAAGAGACCGTCATGGCGCAATACCAGCGTCTGATTGTAAATGAGAGTTATTATATTTAAAAATAAAATCAAATGTTTGATTTTTGTGAGTTTTCGAAATTTTATGAAACTATTTCTAACGGATTAATCGCGTTCAAAAATGTATTTTCAAATACAAAAATATACGCAATTAATCCGTTTAAAATAGTTTCATTTAAAAATGTACAATAAAATTATTTTTATGCGCTTGTATGACAAAGCACGGCTTTCAGAAACGTAAGAATTATCTCGATACAAGGCGGAAAGTGTTAAAGGAAAAGCTAAGCGAGATAAAGCTAAATCTTTTAATTTAATTATCATAGTTATTTCGGGACCTGTCTCCATACTCTTCTACATCAATAGGTACGTTGCCGGATTGTCGGCTTAAGCAATTGAGCTTGCTTACGATCTCTGACAATTTTAGTAGTTTATTAAATTAATGACGGGCGATCTCACCTTCTGTTTTATGACTCTTCTTTGACTGATATTAAATCTTCTTCATTTGTTATTTATTACTCCAGTATTCTCGTGTGTACTAAAGGTTATATTTAATTTAAAGTTGGATTCTTTAGTAAAATAGTGAGTTATACTGACTAAATGTCCTTTAAATTTACTAATATCTCGGCTACAAGCACACACACACACACACACATATATATATATATATATATATATATATATATATATATATATATATATATATATTACAAAAAATCACGTATATGGTGACTTTCAAGAAAAAGCCTTTAATTAAATAAAGGCAAAGAAAACTTTTTGTCAATTTGCTTAGCTTTTGCACTCCATATATATAATGTAATTTTTTTTGGTCAAGAGTATATTATTCTGTACCATGTATACATTTCCCGCATAGCAGGGAAGACAGAATGTACCTAGCGTTAAGACACTCCGTGCTTCGCCTTCTATCGAATTCGAAAGGTTTTGAGTGGTAGAACTCAACGTCGCACTTGGTCTTACCAGAGCGAGGAAATGAAAATAATTTTAATATAATCCCTCCCCCGAGTGGAGATGGAACCCACAACCGATCGCGTTTACAGTCAGACGAGAGTCTCACTGCGCCACGACCGGTACATTTAAGTTATTTATTGACAATGATTGATTTATGTACCTATCCATACTTCATGCTATAATATGTGATTTTTGTTTATTATAATATTATTTTTCATAATACTTTTACTTCAAAGAAACATACGGTATATTCTCCATAAAAAATCCAGTTTGAGCTATATGTTACCTTAGTTTACATGTTTTTATCTAACCAAACAAGATATCTCAGTGAAGCGTTAAAAACGAGTTGCCATAGCAACGTATATATCACTACGTACGTGTACGTTGAACATTCACTTGAGTGTGTTTCATTAATTTCATTAATATTTTTTATTTTTTATACATTATTCTAAAAAAATATGAATATTCCATACTTATTCTTTATATCAAGTATAAGTGTGCCAAATTTTATAATCTTCCGTTCCACGTTGTATTATGTAGATATAATTAATTTTTGAAGTCGGTTGTGGCGCAGTGGGACAGTCTGACTGTAAACGCGATCGGTTGTTGGTACGATTTCCAATCGGGGCAGTGATTATATTTAAATTATTTTCACTTCCTCGCTCTATTCAATGTCTCGAATTCGGTGGAAAGTGATGTATAGAATGTCTGGATACTAGACACTTTCTGTCTACACTGCTATGCGGGATAAAAACGTGCAGCTAAAAAAATAATGATCTTTTATATGTGAAAAATCTAATAAGCAGACCTAAGCCCTTTGCGCTGTGGTCCATGGAAGATTGGCGTAGTTTTTATGGCTGGTATGAGGTGGCCTAGAAACAGCATCATTAGGTTCTAGCCGGTAGCCAGCCAGCGTCTATCTCCCGGCTTAGGAATCCCACATAACCCGCTTGACTCTCCAGGCATGTACCCGTTTTCTTTATACGCGATCGAGTTTCATTACCCAAAAAAATGGCGCAAACCACTTAACTTAATGTTCTTTGTATGATTTTTCCAAATTGTTTCTATTTTATACTTATTATTCTATACTTATTAGGTTTTACATGGTATTGTTCAAGGAATATTTTCTTTTAAAACACACATAAAGATGTCGTTTATTGCACATATATTAGGGAGATATATGTATAATAAAGTTATATTATTATATAATTATAATTTTTTACTTTATTAATTTAGAAAAGGGGATAAAATCTTTTGTTGTTATAAGGGTAGCAATTATTCTATTCATGAAGGGTTTATCGTGCCTGTATCATCCATAACGTTGTAGAATTTCCTTACATTGGTTGATTGATTAATATACAGGTATATATGTATACAATATATGTGAAACTAATTAAAGAGTGAAAAAATCTTTAGAATTGGTAACTGCAAAATTTCTTCAGCAGAAAATGACAAAACTTGACATTTTGATGTTTGTGGAAATAAATAATAATATTTTTTACAGGTTAGATAGAGAGAACCTAATGTAATAACGACACTACGTTTCTACAGTTCAGAATTCAACTTACTCGGAGTTGAGTTCCGCCACTCAACACGTAAGGTCTCAATTTCATGTGGACAACGGATGAAAAACATAAATTATATTCTGACTGGGAATCGAATCCACACTATCTGGTTTTACAAATGCGCTATAACGGCCGCAAATATTTTTTTATAATAATATATTATAATCCAGACACAGGTGTTTTACTCACCAGCCCTGCAAATGAGTAATGTGGACGTTTGCTCCTACGCCTGTACAGTGTGTGCGCACTGACAGGGCGGCGTGCCGGGCGTCGAGTGCAATCTATTTCGAATGAGATTTCAAAATCTACGCCTAGTGACAAGATAACGTTGTGTTACTTTAAAATATTATAAGCATATATACTGTGGGCATTGTGACACAGTGCCACATCGGTCTATAAGCCTGATTGGTTGTGAGTTCGATTCCCATGTTGGGAAATGATTGTATTAAAATTTTTCTTATTTCTTCGCTTTAGCAAGGTAAAGCGTTGCGTTAAGTTCCGCTATTCAATACACATCGTCTCGAATTTAGATGATAAGTGGAGAACACAGTGTTTTGACACTAATTTCACTTTGAATAACCCGCTTTGCTCGACCATCGTGGTGCAATGTGAATGTTAATATAAACGAGAGGTGCGTAAACAATAGAGCCAGTAAATTAAAAAACTATATAACTATATCAAATTAGTTATACTAGTGCATTTAGATCTAGATGTAGATCTAGATGTAGATCTAGATCTAGATATAAAATGTTACCTAACCTAACCTAGTTCACCTTTTACCATTCAGTATGAAATAACTCGTGTAATCATCCATCACGTTTGATCCGTGGATTCAGTTCGCATACCGGCTTGGACGCCCACACCGTCTTATTAACATGTAAATATAAACTATATAAATATATCGAAAGTATGTGATTTAATTAGACCGTCAAATGTCGCGGTGGTCTATTGTTTTTATTTTGACGTCTGTACAATACAGTATTCAGTTCGAAGCCAGTTCAAATCAACAGTTTGGATTTTTTTTAATTTGGAACGTTTACGCTATTTCCACATGATAATAGTAGGCAGTGACAATCTAGTGTCAAAACACTCCGTACTCCGCTTTCCGCCCAAAATCGAGGCTGGGTGTTGAGTGGCAGAACTCGACGTCGCGCTTTGTCTAACAAGACTGTAACTGCCCTTTTCGGTTTAAAGACATTTATTTCTCAAAAAGAACACAAAAGTTCACTTATAATAAGAAATTACAATCATATTTTCTTGAGGGTACATTTAAAAGTCTGCCTTATGAATAATATACAATAGAATAAAATGTTGCGGGTAGTGATATTACACAAACATGTTTTCGGTAGAGTTTTGCACCTCGACTCTCTCAAGTAATCTTTCAATTATTGATAACATGAATATGGGTGTTTTTAGATGATATATAAAATTATAAATTTTTAAATTGCCGCATCTAAGTTTAAAACTCGTAGACATTTTCCACAAGCGCTGAAAAATTCACTTTGCAAATAAGCATTCACGCTTCTTCCACTAGATAGAGACTTAGTGTCAAAACACTCGATTCTCTGCTCTTTGCCTAAATTCAAAAAAACTGCGTAATGAATAGCGGAGATAAACGCCTCGTTTTATCTAGAAGAGCGGAGTAAATACAATAATTTATACTGGCATATCAATAATTCCCCGAGTACACAACAACGCGTTTACAGTCAGGCGCTGTCCCACTGCTGTAAGACACAATATTTACTGTAATTCCCTGTAATTGATCATTTTATCACAGGTTCTAATCCCCACTTTATAGTTTTTTCAATTCATATTAAAAGTAAAGTATAAAATTATTTATTTGAGACTTATCAAAGCAACAAGAATAAGTTAGGAACATATATAAGAGTAGGACAATCTGTATCCTTGGGACTATCTCAGTAAGGGAAAGGGGAGCGCCAAGTGTTCAACTTAGGTCCCTTGACCTATCATGCTGCTTACCTTTGCTTCATATATCTTTTTAAAATTCTCTTATCACTCATTCTCCACCTGTGCACGTTCTTCTTTTTTAAATGTTCTCTATATATAATAACAATATATATTAATACATGAAATAAAAATTTGATATCTGATTACAAAAATCGCTGGTGGATTACTATGAACTTTGGCACAGATAAAGCTTATATAGTGTAGGAGTGGATAATGTTATTATGTTATTTTAAATTAAACATAAAATAATACATTATTTTATTAAAATAAGTTTACATAAAATGACATACACGTTGCCAAGGCAACGCTTTGTTTACGCATCAAAGGGACATATTAATGTAAAAAAATATATAAATACATAAAATTATTTAAAAAAATTGAGTCAATTCATTTTACCATTCGTATCAACAAGTAGTTATGGAATTATTGTACTTAACTCTTGTTTCTTTGATTTATCTGAACCCAGTTAGTACTCAATTGATTATATTTTTGAAAATATTTAATCAAAGAAATTAGCACGATTTTATTTTGAATGAAATTATTTAAAATGTATTAATCGCGTATATTTTGGTATTTGAAAATACATTTTGGACACCTGACGTTTCGAACACTTTATAATAGCCCTTGGTCTCAGGTAGACTGACCTCCTTGATCTGACCTGACTGAGTCTACCTACCAAAATATACTCGATTAATCTGTTTAAAATAGTTTCATTTAAAATGAGTAAATATCGCAAAAATAAAGATATTAATAATACGATTTTGGTTAAAAATATTTGTATGGATATATTTTATTATTTTACGAAGGCCTTGTACAAGTTGACTGTAAGTTCGAATCCAATAAGCATGGTAGCAGTAGAAGAAAGTAAGAAAAAGATTTTTTAATTGAAAAAATAAACACTACACATATTACTATACGTTTGACAGTCGCTTTTGTAAAAAGTGACATACTTGTTGCTATGGTAACATGTATTTTACGTGTCAACAAGGCCTTTAATGTAAATTAAAACCTAAAAAATGGAAAACGTAGTGTTTTAACTCCAGAATCTGACTGAAAACGCGATCGATTGTGGGTTCGATCCCCACTGTAGGGAGTGATTATATTTAAGTTATCTTCACTTTCTTGCTCTGGTAAGACGAAGTGCGGGGTTGAGTTCCACCACTCAACACGCAAAATCTCGAATTCTGTTAAAAGCGAAGTACAGAGTGTCTTGACACTAGGTACTTTCCGTCTACATTGTTATGCGAGATAAAAGCGTGAAGCTAATAAAAAAATCAACACTTAGATTTTTCTGTGTACTTTATATAACAAGTATATATATTCTATATTACAAACAGAAATTAAGTCTGCAACGGTGGGCTTATCTCTAGAGGAGATTTCTTCCAGCCAACCTGTGCAAGTGAGTGTTGTTTAATACCAATCTCTAATTAATAATAGAATACAAACAATACACATTTAAAATATATAGACAGGTAATACTTCAGCAAAAGAAAGGAAGCAGCCTTGAGCCTTTTAAAAGGCGAATGCATTATATTTGCAATAATTACACAAGAGATGAACTCGGTCTATTTGCAACGCATAATATGTTGACACTAAAAATGGCATGCGCCCGATGCGTACGCGCATCTATTTGTGAGACGTGAATCAGTCAGCGTATGAATAGCCACGAAATCAGCTATCGATGTTTATATATATTTATATTATTTATAGATAAATTATTTTTTTTATTAAATAACTGTTGAAGTATAATTTAATATAGGTATTGTTTTATTATGATTTTTTAATTCTTTGGCCAATTTTCCGAGCTACTTACAGTACAGTCATCGGTTGTATCGATCACAATAAACATAAATGTTTATGTTGGCAAATATAATTTGAAAGTACTCAATTTCAATATTTAGAACGCTTTCATGCTTTTTATCATATAGCAGAGTAGACAGGTCATCAGGGTACAGACTTGCTTGCTTGATTTGTTGTATGGTGGAACTCAACTTCTCGGTTTGTCTTACCAGAGCGTGGAAATGAAAATAATTTAAATATGATCATTACTTCGAGTCAGAATCGAAACCACGATCAATTGCTATTACAGTCAGACGCTATCCCACTGCGCCACGACCGGTCTCATCTTTGATGAAATACAAAGTTACCATCAACTACTTCAGTTCCAAAGTATTTAACTTTTGTAAGCTGGCTAAAGGAATCCAACCACGCTTTTTGTAACATTAGACCGGGGAAAGCTTTTTTGTGTCTAAGATCTTTAGATTGTAATCATTAATTGCATCACGAACGTGTCTATTTTAGACAGATTAATCGCGTATATTTTGGTATTATAAAATACGTTTTTACATTAAAGACCAATGTTACGAATATTTTACAGTAGTCCGTTGTCACAGGTAGACCTGAGGGAGGTCCGATTAAGTTATTTAAAATAGTTGCATTTAAAAAGTAAAAAAATTGCAAAAATCTTAGATTTTACTATGAGTCATCTATTTTCTATAAAATCGAAAACCCGCGCATTTTTATGATTGATAAAATTATTACCCAAAAATAGATTTTTTATCATACATAATGAAAATGTGCATTTTGACTTATCACTTCGAGAAATCTAGAAAGTTTTATCATAACAAACTAATTTAATTATTGTTTGAATGTATATCTGTATGTAACGTTTATTCTAATTAAACGTCATTTTTTAATTAATACAGATTAAAAAGGCACTCGAATAGATTGATCTGAAGTGGTTAGAACGGGCGGGATCACCCTTGGAAATAAATTAATTTCAAAGGAATATTGGAAGCGTTGAATATCTTTAGGTATACTTGAAAATTCTTAAATACCTCCAAATCACAACACTTAGACTTAGTTAGATATCAGGTCTTATTCTGACTAAGATCTGGTTTTGCGAATACTCCGTACACCAAGTTTTATATGATTAGAGATACTCAAAACTACGCTATATCTGGTACCAGATCGTGGTGATAAAAAATAATTTCCTGTCAACAAGCAAAACATTTGTATATATTTAAAATAACATAGCCCTTATCTTTTATCAATTAATTTATGACATAATAATGAACCTCCGGTAACTAAATAATACCAAAAGTATTAAGATTACGTACTTTATTATACCCATAAAGATTAAGGTATATTTAAGAATTATACAAAAATATGTTTTCTTGTTGATCCACAGCTGCTAGTGACAGGATGACTTCCGCTTGGTTCTTGGTGTTTGCTATCTTTGCAGGTATGTTTTTATATTTTTATTGTAACACACCTTTGAGTACTTCAAGAGGCGCAGATTCGAATCCCGCTACCTTGTCTTCGTTTTTGTTTAATTTTCACTATGTTTCATATGTGTATGGAATAGTAAATTCATACGTGTGAAATTGACGGCTTTATTTGATTAAGTTAAAATATGTGCATAGAAGTAAAAATATATGAACATTGAAGGACACTATGGAAACCTGCTCTAAGCACTTTTATATTAAAGACATTATTAGTCAGAGAGACAGGCACTTTGATCGAAATATCTTACATCAAAATAAGGTTATAAAATTAGATTCATCGAATGGGGTTTAAATTCGCAGGTACATAGGTTTTAATTCATCCAAATTCACTGTTTAATGCATCGTTTAATTCATAGAGTTTCTTTTTATCACTTTTGATATTTAAATGCGAATTTTTCAATTCGTTTATAACTTTCAAAAGCTAAAAAATATAAACGAATTTAGAACTTAAAAACATCCACAAAGCAAGGCTATATATACTAATTGGACGGTTTCAAAAAGACGCGGGTTCGAATCCCGCTATGTTCAAAGGTTTATACGTTTTTTCATAAATGTTTTCTAATCCTAAGTGTGTAACACTCAAAAATATTAAAATATACTAATTTCTTACAAATTGCAGGAGCACAATCGGTGTCTTCGTCTAGCCGCATCGTCGGTGGCAATGTTGCCAGAATTGAGGACTACCCCTCCTTGGTGCAGGTTGAATTTCAAAACATTTTCTCGCAAGTATGGTCGCAATCTTGTGGTGGCAGCATTCTAACATCTCAATATATCCTGTCTGCTGCTCATTGTTTTTCGGGAAGGTAACTTTGCTAAAGTAATTTATACGCATTTTTTTGTGTAAAGTTATTATTTAATATTTTTGTTTTATATAGTGAAAGAATTTTAATGTTGTCTTTATTGTAGTTGTCTTAAATATATATATATATATATATATATATATATATATATATATATATATATATATATATATATATATAAATATATTCTTACAGTAATTTCAACATCTATCAACGACGTATAAGAGCTGGCAGCAGCCTTCGCAATGTTGGCGGCGTCATCGCCTACGTTCAGGGCGCCTACAACCATCATTCCTACGGCTTGAACGGTAGCGATGGAGACATATCCGTAGTTAGACTAGCTTCACAGTTGGTCTATACACCAGTGGTTCAGCAAGCCACTATTATCAGGCAAGGGGTACAGATTCCACCCCTCCTCTTTGTCACTTACGCTGGATGGGGATTAACTTCGGTAATTGTTTATTTTCTCTTTATTTTCAGAGAACCTAGTGTTAAAATATTCCCTTTTTTACTACTTTCTCTCTGTTTAATTGATAAATCGACATTTTGTCTCATCATAGCGATGATTAGGAAGTTATGTTTAACTTTAATATACTTTGAGTAAACATCGAACCCAAGACAACAGTTTTCATGAAAGTTTTTTTTAGCTACACGCTTTTATCCCGCATAAAAGTGTAGGCAGAAAGTACCTAGTGTTAGGACTCTCCGTACTTCGCTTTCTACCGAGTTCTAGGCATTGCATGGTGAGTAATGGAACTCAACGCCGTATTTTGTCTAGCCACAGCGAGGAAGTGAAAATAATTTAAATATAATCACTTCCCCAAGTTGAAATTGAACCCTACAACCAATTGCGTTTACAGTCAGATACTGTCCTACTGCGCCATGCACCTCTAATATTTCTTATATTACATTTGGAAATTTCTTTTTTCAGCCAGGAGGCGATTCCTCGAGTGTTCTCCTCGACGCTAATGTTTTTACCATCGATAACACTATTTGCAATCTGAACTACGGCTCACTCCCTAATGAAGTGCTAATTACTGAAAACATGATTTGCGCTGGTCTTCCCAATGTGGATGCCTGTGGTGGAGATACTGGTGGTCCTCTGTATTACGAGAAGGTGATAATTGGAGTAGTGTCCTCAGGATTAGGATGTGGTAACAACACCTACCCCGCTATAAGTACTGCCGTCTCTCCATACAGCGATTGGATTGTATCTATTACGTCTGGATGAAAATTATTTGTTTATTAAACAGTTATAGTTTAAGGTTGTTTGCTTTATTTATGATTTTTGTAGCTTCACGCTTTATCCTGCATAACAGGATAGACAGAAAGTACCTAGTGTCGAGACACTCTGTACTTCTCTTTCCACTGAATTCGAGACATTGCGTGTTGAGTGTTGGAACTTAGCACCGGACATTCGCCGCACATTCCTTGGAGTTGGAATTGAACCCGCAATAATCGTGTTTACAATCAGATTCCGTCCCACTGTGCTACAATGGCCATCTACAATGGCAAATCTACGAAAAAGCTTTAAATATTATTAAATATTCATAAAATATAAGTGAAAATATTTTAAATATAATCACTCCCCCGAGTGGGGATCGAACCCACAACCGATTGCGTTTACAGTCAGACGCCGTCACACTGCGCCAACGCCAACGCCACTGCGACGTTTCAATTATTTTCCACCACAAAATAACAAAGAACAACTATGTTATTTTCCAAAATAGTAGAGAACAGAGTAAAGAGATATGGGTACTGCCACAACAATAAAAAGAACAAGGCAAGATAACAAAAAAATTTAATCAACAAAATTTTATTATCAATATGGATTTTAATTTTTATATCATACTATGGGTAGGGATTAGACTGCATTTTGTACAATCCATTGAGAATTGGGACCGACTGGTGTTGCTATTATGTTTGAACCAGCAGTCGATGTAACAACGGCTACTATCACATTATTGACGTACCAGGGACTCCCAATATCCTGGTTATAGCTATTTCTGATATATCTTTCTCCACATAGCACTTGTTGTACTGAGCTCAAGTTACATTCGCTATTGTTGAGCATGAATATACCGTAGATAGCCAAATCAGTTCTTACCTGAAAACATGTATTTTAATGTATTATTTACTTTAAAAAAAAACTTCACGCTTTATCCCGTATAGCAGGATAGACAGAAAGTAACTTGTGTTAAGACAAACCGTGCTTCGGTTTACACTGAATTCGTGATATTGTGTGTTGAGTGATGGAACTCAACGCCGCACTTTGTTTTACTAGAGCGAGGAAATGAAAATAATTTAAATATAATAACTCCCATAAGTGGGGATCGAACGCACAATTGATCCCTTTTACAGTCAGATGCTGTCCCAATGCGCCTCGACCGGTCTCAAATAAATATAATAATCTTTGAATATTCCATGTGAAAAATGATCATTTGAAATAAAATATCCGATCTATATAAACAAATATCCGAAATAATCTAAGAAAATGCTAACTTTTATAAGTATAAGAATCTAGCCTAGTCTAGTTTCGTACAAGACTAGGCTAGATTCTTAGACTAAATTATTAAGTCGTTCTGAAAACATTTTGTACTGTAAGTACTTGAAATTCAAACATAAATATATGTAGATTAAAAATTGTGGAGGTAATGCTACTTTATACACGTTTTTTTAACATCACGCTTTATCCCATACATTAGGCGGAGAGAACCTAAAGTTAAGACACTACGCTCTTCGCTCTCCGCATGAATACAACATTGTGTGTTGATTGAACAGGACGCTTTGCGTTTTGTTTATAATATTAAATTATGCATATTTAAAATTAAACTAAAAAATGCGAAATTCAGAGTTTACTTACACCAGCGCTACCATATCCAGCCTGGATCACGGGGAACCCAAGAGGAAGAACAGTGCTAGGACTTGCAATTGGACTATTTGAGACCACCGAGCTGTATTGCAGGAATGAAGACAATCTCACTACAGACAAGTCGTTATCAACAAAGCCTACAACAAAATCTGGGTGATTGATCTCTCTCTCTACATAATAGATCTGGCCTTCCCGTTCACGCAATTCGGAACCACTACGGATGCGGCGATTTTGTGGACTGTAGTCTCTGAAAAAATGAATTATAAATATTGAGAATAGAGTAATAGTAGGTTTATTGCAAATTGTTCAAGAACACAATGATGTGTATCTTTCTATACTTAAGATTATGCGGGTAGATAGAAAAATATCTTTTTTTGTATTATAATATTTTTATATAGGGAACAATATTATTGAGGCCGGTCGTGGTGCAGTGGGACAGTGTCTGATTGTAAATACGATCGGTTTTGGGATTCGATCCCCACTCGGGTGAGTGATTGTATTTAAATTATTTTCACTTACTCGCTCTAGTAAGACAAAATGCGGCGTTAAGTTCAACCACTCAACACGCAATGTCTTGAATTCACTGGAAAGCAGAGTGACTTGACACTAGGTACTTTCAAGCTAAAAAAAATAATATTATATACGACAGATATGTGCACGTACGTATGTACATTCTATGTGGGTGATAATCTTTTAGATATCTCTGTCTGAAAGATTATTAGTCTGTTAATATCTTTGTGGATTAAATATTGTCGATTATTTTGTTTTGTATCTATTATATTTTGATAACTATTATATCAAATACTTTAAAAACCTTTTCAACTACAGCTAAAAGGTAAGGTAAGGTTCCAGTGTAACACCTTCTTGGCTTCTACAGTCTGACTGCCGAGAAACCACAATCTTCAGGATTTTTAAATTAATTGTCATGCAAAGAACTTTTATATGGCTTTTTAGATGAGCCTTCTGTCACAAACTATATTGGTCGTTTGTTTTTTTGAAATATTAAGCGAATACAAGTATTTAATTGATTTTTTGCCTCACTACAGATAGAAACGTTTTTCGATGACTTTAAGCTTCAAGCTTTCTTTGATGTTAACATCTAATTACACCAAGATTTATTACTGTATAGGCCAACTCAGTTGTGGGGTAGGAAAATTGAAAATTGAAATTAGACTAGAAAAAACTTACGCCCCAGAAAAGCATCCGGCAGCTGACAATATGTATATATTGTTAATAATACTGCCACCACAGTTCTGGATCCAAACACCAGAAAGGAATGACTCCACTTGCACTACTGAAGGGAACCTCTCCAAGATTGCAGAAGAGGATACACCTAAGCGAAAACAATTGCGTATTATAAATACATAGTTAGTATAATTATATAACTTATAATAGCGTGTAATTTCCAGTTATTTCTATATAATTAAATCTTCAAATTTTAATTTTTATTTGCAAGGTGCAGGAAGATTCAAATTTTAAAGAAAATAATTATTTGTATTTATTTTCATACATAAAATTGACTAAAATTATATGAAAACCGCGTACCAACTAAAAAGAAAGCGAGGCTCAACACAGCCGACAGTGCCATTGTTGCAATTACTCTGACTGTTTTTACGGTCTTTAAAATTCTATTTATATGTCAATTATTTTATCTCTTCTTATCTTAATTCATTAATTTTAAATTTTGATAAATTTAGAATTATTAATCTATTTAAAAAAAAACCGTTTAAACTACATCCATGCTTCCTTTTGAGAGTAGATAGTGTGGGAAGTAGTTTCACTTTCCAAGAAATCAGGGCAGAAAGAGAGGCAATAAGAAACAGACGGCGATAATTTGATATAATTAATTATTGTATAAACTAACAGACGAATGCCACCTCAGTCTGTTACCCGCGACCACGTGCTTATTGTAAAGTGTTCAAAACGTCAGCTTTTCAAATACATTTTCGTTTCCGTAACGCGTTTATAATAGTTACATTTAAAATGTGTAAAAATTGTGAAATTCAAAGATCTTGTTATATGGCTTAGTTAGAATTGTCCTTACTGGGACATACAGTTGTATATATTTTGATACTGTATTCTTGTATTATGTTCGTTTTGTCTGTATGATATAAATATTTTTTATCAGAATCTAAGACAATCTGTTAAATAATCTGGCAATTTGTTATTAATTTCCTTTTCCATCAAAATGATCCCAATCGCATCAAAAGTTAGTTTTTCTTAATTCATTAAAATACCCTTTCTTGTTTGTTCTGCCTCGGAAACTGTTCGTTACTCGCTTATACTTGTTATATTTTAATTCTGTCCGTTAAAAGTACGTATGTTATCGTATTTCTGAGAATTAGTGTTGCTTGTTATCGAAAATCTATATCTACTTATCTTTGTCGCTTTACTGCGTTTCCCTTGTTTAATAAACACAAGTTCACTAAGAAACACTCTAGACGTCGGCAAGAGATTGTTTTTTTTTAGCTTCATGCTTTTATCTCGCATAGCAGGGTCTACCCTGTCGACAGTGGGTACTTCCAGTCTACTGGAAGTACCTAATATCAATACACTACATACTCCGCTGACTGACTGTTCTTCAGCAATTTCTTTTTTATCTGGGATTTTCTCTTTATATTTTATCCTATCTCTAGTATGAATTTGGTTATTCAGAAGTTTGTTTTATTATATAACCTTTTATTTTTGCAATTACTTTGTACCACTAATTAAAGTCAAGCCCTCTTTATATATACGCTTCCGGGGGATTCTCATGCTTTTAACGTGACTTTCCTTCAGTATCTTCGATATTGTGTTCTCAAAGGTCAACCTAGGTCTCCCTCGAGCTCCTCTCAAAGTGTCCAAATCCACGTTCATCTTCATTCTTACTATGACATTCACGCCTGCGCCTGCCATTCTGCGTATCTTGACGCCGCATATACGGTCAACTAAGCTGACTCAGAATATCCATCGAAGTAATCGCATCTCTACTGCATTCATCTTTCTTTTATTCTCACTATCATAAGTGAAGTGAATTGCTATATTCTTCTTTTAAATTTATTATCTATATCTATATATATTATATTTGATTATGAAACATTGGTACATTATTATATACAATTTGTAGAAATATGAATATATTTACACAGGGGAAAAGTAAATTAGGATTAAGATATCATCTATATAATTGAAGAAATTATTTCTTAGGACTAGGACCGAAATCAGAAATACCTAATCTCCTTTGAGACTAATTTAAAACTGATTCGATGTTCTGGTTTGTATTTTTTTTAATTAAATGTATATTAAAATTACTTTATATTAGATAATAATCATTTTAAAAGTTATTCAAAACGCCAATATTTCTATATCATTATTTATAGCCCCAATATTAAAACAATAATAATTCTACAGTATATTCAAGACATCTGTTGGAAGATGACGTTGTTGTGGAGTTTGACGCTGTTTCTTTGTACAGGTAATATTTTAATTACTATTATAATAATATTATGTTTGTTATTTTAGGCCATTATGGCACAGTGGGACATTACCTCAGTTTTCTGTAAATACTAATTCTATTTACAGATTTTTTTGGGTTCCACTTAGGGGATTGTAATTATTTAAAATTTATTTCCGTTTCTCCGTTCTGGTAAGACAAAGCCTGGCGTTAAATTCGCTACGCAACATGTAGTGTCTTGATTTAAAGCAGAAAGTAAACGTCGTAGTGTCTTGCCACTACGTTATCTCTGACTGTCCTGCTTGCTTGCTGCTGCATCACTTGAAACCGCTGCCTTTATATAATTTATGGTATTTCCTAGAAAAAATAGACTAAAATATGTAATATATATAATCCTTAATTCACATTAAGCCCATCTAAAGATACTTTCCTTTAAGAATAGGAAACTAGAAAATAACTTTATTTCGTCTATTAATGTGTAAAATATTTTTTTTCTTGTTGAAATTAATCATACCAACTTTTGAGCAACAAGTGATATAAATTAATACATACTCGCTTGTTATCTTTACAGAAATATGCACGGCAAGTCGTATAATGGGTGGACATACGACCTCAATCGACCAGTATCCATCGCTTGTCCAAGTAGAATTTCTCAGCCAAGTGTCTGGCGCGTGGTCCCAAAATTGTGCTGGTAGTGTGCTTAACTCAAAATACGTACTGTCTGCTGCACAGTGCTTTTCCGGATGGTACGTGAAGCTTTAGATATCTTGAAAAGCTCAAATTAGATTCGAGATTGAAGGTTATTGGGATGGCCTCTGACTGTAAACGCGATCGGTTATGAGTTCGATTCCCACATGGGGGCTAGATTATATTTAAATTATTACATTACCTCGCTGTAGTGACTTTCGTAGCAGAACTCTATGCTCTTGCTTACAACTCAATACGGATTGTGTTTGTACGGCATAAAAACGTGAAGAGCTTTAAAGTAACATATTATATCAGACTCAGTTTAGCTACATTCACCGTCTTATGGGCTAGGTCTAGACTGAACTGAGGAAACTTGTTCAATGTAGTACTTGATTTGACATTTCTATTACTTCCATATTGTCTGATTTACGTCTTATCAGGCTCGCCTTCCGGAAAGGATTTAAATGATGAATCTTCAATAAACCCTTGATATCCGGTTGTGTGACTTTGACACCTGATTAAAAAAAAATGTTTTTTGGTTAATATAATAGATTGAGTTAGTAGTAGATTGTAGTAATTCTGTATGTTAATTTCGTTTGAAGAAAAAAATAAAGGCAACAAAGATTATAGCTTCCTCTGAAGTAAAAAAAATCCAATCCAAAAGAATAACGTTAGTAGTTTTTTTTGTTTGTAACAAAATAGAGAAAATAAATAAATTCTCAACCTTATTTTTTTAACATAATGTGTCGTGCCTCTGCAAATCCACCATACATTATTGTCGAAAATTTAAAACATTAGCGTTTTTAATATTATCTATACTCTTGAAATAATTTAGGTGAAATCTTAAAAAAACTAGATATTTGCAACTTAATATTTTCTAATATTTTCTTACTACTACAATTGATAATCCTTTTACGATAAACATCTACAAGTATATATTAATCGATTAGCGCGTTTGTAGTTATTATTTTATTAAAATAAATAAGTTGAGAATTTTGTAATTTTTTTTATTTTAATAAATAAATATTCACACTATTCCTACTAACAGCCGGATTGTTTTTTTACTTCGAGGATGCCATTTTTTTGTTGCCTATATTTAATTTAATTTATTTATTACAAACGAAATCAGCATTACTATGTACATTGTAGTATATATATATATATATATATATATATATATATATATATTAAGAATGAGCTATATAATAATAGCAGGATAGGCAGCAGCAAACCTAATATAAATATTAGGTTTTCTCTGCCTACCCTGCTATAGAAGAAAAGACGAAGCTGCTTTTTATATAACCGTATTCTTATATACTGTAAATAATATATCAAAAAAATAAATTCCTAACTATATGTGAACACTTTCAATGCAACTATGTTATTAGGAATTCTGACGCGCCATTCCGTCGGATAAGAGCAGGGTCCAGTTACCGTCACGCTGGTGGTGAGATATTCTATGTGGATTTAGCATTTAATCATCCGAGCTACGGTCGCAACGGGTTGGACGGGGACATCAGTGTAGTGCGACTGGCAACTAGGTTGGTGCTAAAAGCAAATATTCAGCAGGCAACCATAGTACTCCATGGATCAGTGCTCCACGATCATTTACCGGTTATTTTTGCTGGTTGGGGGCGGATTTACGTAAGTATTATTGTTTTTTTTAAATCCCCGGAAGTCCTTTCTTCTAAACTATGCTCCGCTCCGCGAATTTATTATTACTAGTCTCATTCTAAACATGAATTTTTTTAAGCGACGACGAAAATGTACATTTGTTCTACTAATTTATTTATAATTTTAATAAAAGTATAACATTCTGTACATTGGTTTGAAAGTTTATTTAAATTTCATACAAAACAATACAAACGATTTCAAATAAACCGAGATAATTATCATAATTAAATAACATATCGTTTACTTCAAATTAATATAATACGTCCTTCCAGTCAGGAGGTCCTCACTCAAATGTTCTTCGACACGTGCAAGTATCGACAGTCAACCACGCACTTTGCACTCAACGCTACTTAACCCTGTCATTTCCGTTAAATATCACTGAGAACATGATTTGTGCTGGAATCCTGGATATTGGTGGCAAAGACGCCTGCCACGACGACTCTGGAGGTCCTATGTATTATGATAAAATTGTGGTTGGAATTATATCCGCCGGATATGAATGTGGAAATCCAACCTGGCCCAGTATTAGTACTGCCGTTGCGTCGTACACGAACTGGATTGTTGAAACTGCTGTATAAATACGTAATGAAAATGTACTAAGTGTATATATATTTTTTAATGTGAAAGACGGTGTTTGAATTTTGATTATAAATTTAATATTTCTTTTTGTTTATTTAAAGCAGATCAATACGCTTCGTCCCGAATAGCATTGGTGTCCGCTCGATAATTCCGCCGCATTTTATGACTTGCCAGATCGCAATTATGGATTATATTAACACACCCCCGATTGAGAATTGAACCCATATTAATAGCCTCAAAACAAGTTTTCTGGTAGTTTTGTTAGTTTAGTTCGTTCTCAATTTACGCATGATTTGGTAACGAATGGCTATACATTTAAATGGAAAAGGAGCGTTACATTTTTCGTACAAAACAGTGAAGAGAAGTCAAACCTAGAGTGTGTTGTTCGAGACATTGCGTAAGTAGCGTAATTAAACACCGCATTTGTCTGACCAGAGGGAGGAAATAATTACTTAATAATTACTTAATAACAATTGTCAATATTATTTATTATACATAAAAAAAGAGTTATAAACAATTTAATTTTATCTATAGATATATTTTTTATTTATGTTCTTAGTATTGTTTTACAAAAAGATAAAGACGCTTATCAAAGTAATATAATTATTAGTGAGCTCCAAGATATGCTTAAAAAAGCAATATTTGTATGTGTTTTTATATAGTAACAGTTATTTACATAAAAAAATATTCTAAATTGCATGGTGTTCAATATTTTATTTGTTTTTTACTCCATACTTCATCCCGCATAGCAGGGTTGTTAGAAAAACCTAGTGTCAAGACACTCCGTTGACTCCTATCCACCTGAAATCATATAGCGAACATAACGCCGCGTTTTGTCTTATTAGGACGGAGAGATGAAAATAAATTTGAATTATTATCCTAGACCAATAGCTTTTATATTCAGATGGTGTTCTACATTTTTCATTAATTATTTTTATTTTGTTTTAAAATACAATTATTTAAAAAAAAATATACATACATAAATAATGAAATTTAAGTTTATATATATATATATATATATATATATATATATATATATATATATATATATATATTTGAAAAGCGATACCTATTGGAAATCTATTATATTACATACTTCTTGTAAGTTATGTTAGTTAATATTACTACTACTAGATGGCGGCGCTTTCTTTTTTTTTTAAATATATTATGGCACAGACTTTTGTTCTGTACTTTTTTTGTTATTGTTATTATTTTGTATGAATTTAATTAATTACTTAGAACAAGAGCAAATAAAAAACTTTATTTATTTTTTAATTTACCAAAAAAAAAATATTTGGTTATTATATTATATTATAAATATATATTTTAAATATATTCGTATATATACTATTTCTGTCCTTCCTTTAAAAGAATATATATTCCTTTTCTCATATTTTAGTCAAATCATTACTTAGTAGATGGCGCTAGTGCGGAGATCTAAAGGTTTTTATAGTAGAATTTGTTTAACATGTCAATACGTTATATACAAATTACTTACTTATATCTACCTGCATACTTAATAATACAATAGTTCTATAAGTACTACATACTTATTATTACAATACTGTAAACGAGGTGGGTTGTGGATTCGATTCCCACTCAGGGGGAGTGATTATATTTAAATTATTTTCACTTCCTCGCTCTCTTAATGCGAAATGCGGCGTTGAGTTGCACCACTCCACACACAATGTCTCGAATTCGGTGAAAACCGAAGTACGGAGTGTCTTGACAATTGGTACTTTCTGCCTACCCTGCTAGGCGGGAAGAAAGTGTGAAGCTAAAAATAAAACAAAAGAAGTTATATAAAAAGTTTGAAATAGTAATATACTTTTTCTATGTAGCAAGGTAGTCAGAGAGATCCTAGTATGCACTCCGTTCTATAGTAAACCTCCTAAATCGAGATGTTGCATGTACTTTCTCAATTCAGTTTAGTTTTTTAATTTATATATATATATATATATATATATATATATATATATATATATATATATATATATATATATATATATACATATATATACATATTACCAATCGCCCGTCTCCTTCTGCGAAAAATTGAATTCAATGAGTTATTTAAGTTATAGACTTAAAAAAGTTTTTGTTTTTGTGAAGTTTCTCTATCATATATGATATTTTAAATTGTATCTATTATTTTCTGGCGCCACGAAACTAGGCGAGCACGAAATTCGAACATATATTACATGTTTTATTTTAATTTCGAAACATATCGTTCTTATTGGGAAACCCCATATAATCGTTATAACGAGAGATCGAATCCACAATCATCTCAGTCACCCAGTCGCTGCTTCACTGCGTCAATACGGTCGTTTCAATACATTTCACAAATAAATTTGAGTAGCAAATATATAAAGCAGGTATATTTTAGCTGTTCTTAAAAGGTATTTATTCCTTCAATTTTATCTTTTAGTTCTCTCGTAAAGTCTCAGTTGTCGTAAATACTCGAGTTGAGTATTTACAACTCCATAAAAGCGTTAATAACTTGAACATTTTGTGTTGGCAAGGTAGGCAGGATGTCACTAGTGTTAAGACACTCCGTACTCTACTTTCTGGCCAATTTGAGATGTTACCCGTTAAGTGGTGGAACTCAACGCCGCGCTACGTTTTACCTGGGCGAAGAAAGGAAAGTAATTTGAATATAATCATTCCCCCGAATGGGAATCGAACTCACAAGTGCAATCGCGTTTACAGTCAGCCGCTGTCCCACTGCACCACGGCCGGCCTCAAATTATGATATAATTATTTATCTGCTGGATCACCAGTGGCAATGAACAAGATAAAATTAAACAAGTTAAATTGAAAGTCCTTATAAAATAATTACTATAAAAAGTGAGAGAAAAGTTAAGTGGGTTGTTCGGGAAATTCGTATTTGCAGTAAAAAGCAACGAAATTTACTCTGGCTACAGAGAATAAAACCGACTGATGATAATAAAAGAAAATTTTACATCTATTCTTAGAGATTTAAAAAAAATGTTATGTTAACACAAAAGGTCCAAAGTAATTATTTTATTAATAATTCTAAAAATAAATCTAAAACGGCCTGGCAGGTAATTAATAACGACAAAACTAAACATGAATGTATTACTCAAATAAAAACTTATAATAAAATAACAACATGCCCTTTTAAAATTGCTGAAACTTTTAATAACTTTTTCATAGATCGAATAATTGACAACCAAAATTATAAAGTTCAAAATTATTTACGTTTAACTCGAATTTAATATTTATTTCTCCTGTTGTTCCACAAGACATATTGAGAACTATTAAATTATTAAAAAATAAAAAAAGTGTTGCATACGATGGCATTTCTACACAAGTTTTTAAGTACATGTCTGACAGTGTAGCAACACCTTTATGTCATATAATTAATAATTGCATTACATCTGTTATTTTTCCTACTGAGCTTCAAAGTATAATAGTAAAACCTGTCCATAAAATAAGGATAAAAATGTCAAGACTAACCACAGACCTATTGCTTTAATTCCTACATTCTCGAAATTTATTGAAAAAATTTTGTATGAATCAATATACGGATTATTAATAAAATACAAAGTTATATGTGACGAACAAAACGGGTTTATGAGAAATCGAAATATAAATATGGCTATTTATGAACTGATAAGTACTGTAATAGATAACGTTGATAAAAAAGTACCAATCTGTGCAATATATACAGATATGTCTAAACCATTCGATCATGTGAATCATGAAGTATTGTTCAGCAAACTCTATTCTTACAGAATTTGTGGAAACGCTCGCAACTTAATTAAATCTTATCTTAATGGTCGCAAACAATGCACAGAAATTACAAGAGTAAATATTAGAACTAGGACGGAAAATAAATACTTTTCAGCATTTAGAGAAATAAAATTTGGGGTTCCGCAGGGAAGCGTCCTTGGTCCGTTGCTATTTATTCATCCAATGGTATAGTTTGTGGATGACAGTACTGCACTTATTAAATGTAGAGACAAGAAAACGTATAAAAATGATATCAATAGGAGTTTATAGTTAAATTATTATTTTCTAACCAATGAATCATTGGGTAGAAAATAATAATTTAATTATAAACTTACAAAAAAATTCAAATAATGCATTTTTAGGCTACAAATTCAATCTTTAGATATAAATTACAATAATCAAAATATTAATCAAGTCAATATCGCTAAAATCTTGGTATTATAATAAACAGTCAGTTAACATGGAAACCTCACGCTCAAAATATTTGCAAAAAGCTTAACGTATCTGCTTATGCATTACATAATTTAACTAAAAAAGTTAATAACAACACAATTCTAGTTGCATATCACGGCTTTGTAGTTTCAATTTCACGATTCGGCATCATATTTTGGGGTAACTGCTGTGAAATACAGATCAATATTTAAAATAAAGGCCACAGATAGTTGTGTGTCAGTTTCATTGTTTATATATATTAGAAATAGCTATATTTCTTAAAACAAATAAACATCTTTTACCAACTTTAAAAGAATCTAGTAACCGTACAGTACAACTTAGAACAGAATACGAAGACTTATTATGTACAAGAAATTGCAAAATAGGATTAGGAAAAAGGAGAGTAGTAAGCATGGCCCCAAGAAATGCCATTTAACAAATTAAAAAAATCCGTAACACAATTCCTACTAGATAAGTTATAGCTGTAAGTTATTATAATAATGTTATAAATTTATGTAAGTTAGTATTTGAATGCCTAAGGGCAGAATGTACATGGATATATAACATTGTTAAAATTTAAATCTTCAATATACATTCGAAGCAAATAAATATATTATTATTATTATTATTAAAGAAATATCTGTGTTTAATATAAATAAATATATTTTTTAGGTAAAGAGTAGAGAACGGAGTGTCTTGACTCTAAGTTGTCTCAGACTACCCGGCTATACGGAATAAAGGGTGAAGTTGTAAAAAAATGATGAAGAAGCCATCGCGGAGCAGTAGAAAAGTGTCTAAAATATTGTACATATATATTTAACAATATATTTATTAAAATTGCTATGAGGCTATTGGGGCGCAGTGGGATATCGTCTGATTGTAGAGGCAATTGAAAATGATTTTATTTAACATTTAATTCGAAATCTCTGCTCTGGTAAGCCAAAGCGCCAAGTTGAATTCACCACTCAACACGCAATGGGTCAATTTATGGCAGAGAGTAGTCCAAGTGTCTTGACACTACGCTCGCATCCCTAACTACTTTGTTACATAGGAAAAAGTAAAAGTTGTTTTTATTAAAAAAGGAGTTTTTTTTCAATATTTACGTTATTGAAAAAAAACAATGGATATGAGTGATAACTCACTACATTCTCCGTTATATATCTTATTATCATATACCAAACTTATTATTAAACTTAACAATGCGCGCTTTGTATTTTGACCCAAAAAAGCATTTTTTCTCGACCACAAACACAAACAATGAAAGAACTTTATACCATCGTATTTCATCAATTATGTTAAAATTTCCCTAAAATAAAGTATTTAATAATATAAAAAATAGTACCTAGGCAGGTAGGGGGAGCACCTAGACTGCGTCCCGGGTTCGATCAATAGACGCTTAGATAGAGCGAACACTTATGAGCGCATGCGTGGCGGCCATTAGTGGGAAATCGTCACCGAATTCACAGTGTAAATATTGTTAAAAATGAGTCCAGAACGAGAAGCTCAAGGTAATTTTTATTGTTTTTACGTGTTTTATAGTTATAGTATTATAGAAAGTCGCTTGCTTGTGTTAGAACATAGTATTGGGTTCGATTTTTCATATAAAGAGTGGTGTCTGTGTGATTATTTTAGGATTTGATACCAAAAACTAGTGCAGTTATGTTTCTTAGTGATAAGGGTTTCATTTTCTTTTCTGTGTTATTTAATTACTTTTATATATGACAAATGATTAGAATTCTGTGATATCTGGTTTTTAAGACTATTCTTAATTATCATATTTTATTTAAATTTGGAACTCTCAATCAAATATTGATCTTGTACATTATTTACAGAGTCAGAGGATGTGTTGGAGTCGATAGATGAGTTAAAAGAACGGTTATCTTCCATGAAACGTATGATGGAGGAAAGGAAGGCAGCCGGATCCGGTACCAAAGACCTGTTCCAAGGTCACGCCAGGAGTCTCCAAGGAACCACCATGATCGATGGGAATTTCCTCAGCTTCGTCTTCGGCGGATCCCTGGTTGTCATACTGAGTGTATCAGTATACGCTTTCTACAACTTATACCATGCGGTTTTAAAGAAGTTCCCTTCAACCCATACAGAATTGTAAATTGATTTTTAATTCGTAGGTCTAAGGTTCATATCTCAATTGAAAACCCTTCTCTTTCTCTCGCACACGTATAATTTTATGGGGGAGAGTGACAGAATACGTATGTGAATTAGCTACGGCCAAACGCTGAGGTTAGAAATGTTTAATGCCAATAAAATGTGATCAATTTCTTTGATAATTGTGATTTGTTTTTTATTTGACACCCTATTTGGAAAAAATATCTATCTATGTATTTTGAAGTATATAATTTATTATTATGTATTTATTTTATTATTATGTATTTTGAAGTATTCATATATATTTTACAACTTACTGTTATATAGATATATTAAAAAATTGACCCAAATTTTGTTATTAAAACTAAATACAGAACTTTGTGTAATTGTTTTTTTTTACACAAAAAAAACGATAAATAAGACATTTATAGAGGTAGCACATTATAATCTGAATTATTTTTGAGTTACAGTTCTTCTTCTTATATTATATTGTTCTTCTTTTCATATTCTTTTAATATATTGTTGTTAAAAGGCATGTAACAAGTTCTTGATAATTAAAAGAGAAATTGGTATGGCCGATACATAGCCCTAACATTTTAATTTTTCAGCTAACCATTTTTATTTATTGCTAATAAAATTACTCGTATTTAAAGTAACGTAGCGATAAACAATTTTAAAAGCAGTCATATATTTACCTATTTACTTGAATAAAATCTTATTTTATTAATATGCATCTCGCAAAGCTAATGTTCGTCAACCCGTATCCGTCCGTATTGTTAGTCATTTACTAGCTTCAGACCTGTCTGAATCACTTGGTAACGCATCAAATTGGTCTTTGCATGATTTTCTTTCTTTCATACACGTCCAATCATAATTTGTACTTACTCTTCCTTCGTAACAGAAGACCAGCTTCGTGAAGCAGAAAAACAACAGTACGTCATACGTGAAGGCTCAGCTGCAAGTCATATCTTTAATGCTCATGTATTTCTTCGACTGTTGGAGCGCGTATCACGTAATTACTAGAGTGGTAACACTTTATTGCATTCAACATTGTTTATGAGTTGCCGGTGAGGTTATTTATAAAACCACCCTCTTCATCGTCACCTAAATCCTTGTTGGAGTGATTGCTGAATTTAGAGACTCAATATACATAGTTACAATTCGAGATACTGGTACTTTCTTATAATACTTCCTTCTCATAGTGTATATTCCTTATAAAAGCCTTACATCACTTGAACGGGCTACATAGGGGCTAGAGGTGCCAAGCGGCACCATAACCTTACTTATAACATGATAAAAAATGTTATATATTGTGGTTTTTTATCCAAAGCACATTAATGTGACACTTGCGCGTATATTTTTTTAATATGCTTTTGAATAAACCCCACTTTGGATTAGAAAACATTTTTGAAAAAACGTATAAAAATTTGAACGCAACGGGATTCGAACCAGCGCCTCTTGGATACCGTCCAAGCGCTTTGACCGCTAAGCCATGCGTTCTACTACCAGCTGCGTCAAATTCTTATACGTTTTGTTACAACTTATTTATGTTATTTAGCATCTCTGTAGAGAGATTTTTACAAATTTCTACTACTTAAAGATTATTAAGAAATAATCGTTTAACAAGAGAGATTGCTATTTTATTTTAATATTTACTATTTTTAAAGTGTTATTCCACACTTAGGATTAGAAATTTTATACGTTTTTTCAAAAATGTTTTCTTATCCTAAGTGTGGGGAATAACACTTTAAAAATAGTAAATATAAAACCCCACTTTCTATAATCTGGTTTGCTTGATAATTTGTATATGTGACGAAAATAGATTATTGTCATAGTTCTGTTGGCCCCTTGGGGAAGCTGATCACCTATTCTCTTGATCCCAGAAGGTACGTTTCATACTCCCATGTGATACTTCTAGGAGAACATTGGAGTTCCTTCCACAAAAAATAGCCTTATATATTTGTAAAGGTCTTTTTGTTTTATTGTTAAATAATTAAAATCCTCCCCACGAATAGGATCCAACCCCCAACCATAATTTACACTTAGTCGCTCACTCTCTGCTACTGATTTATGAATAGGACTATAAAATATAAAGCCGGTAGTTTGTTTATACGTTCTTAGAAACCCTAATGAAAATTAATTGATAACCTTTTAAATAATTAATTTTTCATAGCGTGTGAATACCGACACTTAGCACTTGTTAGTGACGCTATTATTTATTGTTTAAAGTCATGTCAGACTCTATTGTAAGGTAGCTTACGGTGAACGCGATGTTATGGGGTTCGATTTCCATTCAGTTTAAGCAGACTCACGCTTTATCCCGCACAGCAGTGTATTCAGAGACAATCTAGTGTCAAGACACTTCGTTGACAGCTTTCTGGTCAAAATCGATACACTACGTGCTGAGTGGCGAATTCATCGCCACGCCTTGTTTTTTCGTTGATTGGCAATCAAACCCATAACCCATAATCGCGTTTACAGTTAGACACCTCTGCACCCCGATGGCTTCAATAAAGGTTAATGGTTAAAACTGTTTGGTAAAGTAAGTTCCGCAGACTAGCATTGTAAAATTTAAAATATCCGTTTTGCAAAGCAATTCCGAATAAATCAAATCAACTTAACGCTGTTCGCGCTGAGAGCAGCTGGTAATAAGCTCTAGGTACTTTTTGCTAATAAAAATAAACAAATAAATATATTTATTAATCTAGTAAATTATTCTACTGATCTATACATTACTTCTATGTTATTAAAACTTTAAGACCCTTCAAATCGAACTCGGGAGTCTAAATTTTACATGTAGTATCAAGGCAGTATATGCATTCGGTGAACAATTCGAATGAAGATATTTTTCTATTCAACTTATGTTAATTGCGAAAGAAACATCAGACCTTACACTGCTTTTAAAACAGTTTTGACATTTAATAAAATTTTTGATTTACGCCATTTTAACACATTTAAAATAATACAATTTTAAAACGGATTAATTGCGTATATTTGGATATTTGAAAATATATTTTTGAACTTTACAGTAGTCCGTGATCAGGATAGATTCAACCAGTGGACTATTGTAAAGAGTATATTTTCGAATACCATAATATAGGCGATTAATCCGTTCAAAAAAAAATTTCATTTAAAAAGTTTTAACGCCTGCTTGCAGCTAAAAACCGAAGCGAAGTACGGAGTGTCTTGACACTAGGTATTTCCTCTCTACCCTACGGGATACAAGTGTGAAGCTAAAAACCATCCAACATACTTTAATTTTACATATTTTAAACGTAATTAAATATTACCTTTATTTCATGCTTCCATGAACATGGCATAGCAGGGTAGACAGAAAGTACCTAGTGTCAAGGCACTCCGTACTTCGCTTTCCGCCGATATTTGTGACAATGCGAGTTGAGCGGTGGAACTCTACGCCGCACTTTGTCTCACTGGAGCGAGGAAATGAAAATAATTTAAATATAATCGTTACCCCGAGCGGGGATTGATCCATTACCGATCGCGTTGACAGGCGCTGTCTGGTGCTGAATTCCATAAGCTAGAAAATATTTATTGAGTGCATTTATTTTCTTCTTTATTTATCATTTTATTATTTTTCCAACAACACTGAGCAATTTATTATTTGATGTGGAATATATTTAGTACATCATATTATTGAGTTTTCCATTTATTTTTGATATAGTTATTTTGAACTAAACTAGAATTATTACTAGTTAATAAGATGTTTGATTTTCACGGTTTTTATACATTTTAAATGAAACTATTTTAACTGGATTAATCGCGTATATTTTGGTATTCGAAAATATATTTTGGACACCTGACGTTTCGAACAGTCTACCTGTGACCACGGACTACTGCAAAGTGTCAGGTGCGAAACGTCAGGTGTCCAAAATGTATTTTCGAATACCAAAATATATGCGATTAATCCGGTTAAAATAGTTTCATTTATTACTACTTTTTAACTGACTTTTCAAAAGGAGGAGGTTAGCAATTCTGTCGGATGTATGTATGGCAGTTATGCCAAAAGTTCTGGACCGAGTTACGTGATTCTTGTTTTGTTCGGTGCAATAAGGCTGCCGTTTGGCCCCAAAAATTAATTTCAGTTGGGCCCAGTAGTTAAGTTTTTATGATCATATTTGTTAACTTAAGATACCATTTTAAGATTATTTTTACGTATTTACTGTGATTTTTTCGTCATTTGTGAATCGATATGCAAATTCACTGAATTGACTCACTTTCCAGTGTCTTATAGAGTTTAGCGTTTAATTTATCTCTTGTTCTAACATAAAATAGTATTTATTTCATTCAAAATGGCCGTGCCACACAAAATGGCGGATTATATTAGTTTTGTGATATTGTATTTCTGATATTATATTAATTGCAAAAAAATATTGATTCTTTTTTTTTAACTTCACGCTTTATCGTTGCGGGGTAGTCAGAGAGTATGCAGCGCCAAACGCTACGGTCTCTGCATACCTCTTTCGCCTTATCCACAATCATTATACTTTTCATATATACCCTTCGAGGGGTCCTCGTGCTTTTTACGTGACCTTCCTCCAGTATCTTCGATACTGTGTTTTCGAAGGTCAACTAAGGTCTCCCTTGACCTCTCGCACCACTTACATTATCTTCATAAATCTTTCTTATCATTCTTTCATCACTCATTCTCTCAACGTGCCCAAACCATCTGAACACGCTCTTCTTCATTCTTATTGTGACATTCACGCTTACACCTGCCATTCTGCGTATCTCCTCGCTGCATATACGGTCAGCTAAGCTCACTCCGCATATCCGACGAAGAGATCTCATTTCTACTGCATTCATCTTTCTTTCGTTCTTCTTTTGACACACTCACGTTTCGCTGTCGTATAGCAACGTCGGTATCAGTACTGCATTGTGAACGGCAACACGTGCAGGTACGCTGACGTCTTGCCGTCACATCAATGCAGCAAGAGCACCGTTAACCCTGTTACCGGCAGCAATACGCCTTTCCACGTCCATTTCGTATCTTCCATCTCTACTAAACATACTTCTCAGATATGCCTCATGCCTCAGTTACTTGTTTTAATATCTTTCTATCTACCCTAATTTTGCATTTTGTTCTTTCTTCGCCTCTTTCAAATACTAGAGTCTTAGTTTTAGTATTATAGCCATAAATATTATTATTATGATTTTTTTTGTTTCACGCTTTTATTCCGCATAGCAGGGGTAGGCAAGAAGTACCTAGTTTCAAAAAGCTCCTTACTTCCGCCAAATTCGAGACTTCGCGTATTGATTGACGGAAATCAACGCACGCTTTGTCTACTCAACATGCAATATATCGAATTCAGCGGAAATTGGAGTACGGAGTGTTTTGACAATGTATTGTTTTGTAGGTACACTTGTACACCCTGCTATGCAGGATAAAAGCGTGAATAAAAAAATTTTTTTTCTTTCATTTCTCCGCTCTGGTAATAAAGCGCGGTGTTAAGTAAATATCTACTGTTTATTTAATTCAAACAGATCTCATTCAACCGAGCACAATAAAAACGTACTTTACTTTTTTACTTTGAACACGAATCGCAATGGTGACATGTCCAACAAACTACTGTATAATGCCTTTGAGTTTCACAACTCACAGAACTATATTCTATAGATAACTCATACAAGCAGAAATTTTGTGAATATCTATAGAGTAAACTTTAAAAGCTTTAAAAGCTTCTACGGCTAAACTTTCATAATGGAAAACGTGCCAAATTACACAATTTCTTTTTCTTTTCTCTGCCACTTCATTTCCATCTAACTAAATATCCTCGCGATAAGATACGGGCGGCAGAAGGATTGAGTTAAAAGTTTATTTTGCTTGTTTATTGTTAAAGTTATTTTTCTATATAGTTATGAATGTTATTAAAAATTTTTATTTATTTTTGTCGAAAACTGTTTTAAAGTTATTATTTTTATTAAATTATATATTATACTTTCGATGATTGATTGAATTACATTGAATATCTGTATACAATTGACATCGATAGGAAATCCGATACCCATAGATATATACGTCTAGATATATAGCCCATAGATATATAGTTTTTCCTGTGTCGGGATAGGGTAGAATACAATTCCGTCCCCCCTCTTCGCTACTGAGTAGCAGCCCGTAAAACAATTGACATCGAAAGATAATCATATATCCATAGATATATACGCCTAGATGTAAAGTCCATAGATATACAGTTTTCCCAGTGGGGGGATGGGATAGTAGCAATATTCCTCCCTCACCTCATACTAGGTAATCCTAATAATTTGGTGGGAGGTTAATCTTCCGACTGGCTCGCCACTATCATGACAAAAATGATGCACTAAATATCTGATGATGTGTTCCGGTTCTATGTCATCTAAGCCAGCCCTCTCTATTCCCTCCTTTCTTTACCCTTCCACCCCAAGGCCAGCAACGCATCTACAGCACTAATGTTGTAGATGTCCATCGGCGAAGATAACCACTTACCACCAGGTGGCCCTTCAGCTCGTTTGCCTCCTTTTTCCATAACAAAAATGTCTCTGATATCGAACCCACTCCTGACTCCGCCAAATCAACGTGTCAATGGATTATAATATAATTAATAACATGACTATAAATAAATGTTATAACTGCATATGTAATTAATATTTGCAGTTATAACATTTATTTGATACTATAGTACAGTTTAATTTATCCGCATAATTATCCGCAATATTAGATATAATTACGCATGTCCAAACATAAATTACACAAAGTAAAAAATGATTCATTCAAAAAGCAAGCAGCTTTATCCTTTATCCCGCATAGAAGGATAGCTGCAGACAACCTAGTGTCAAGACATTTTGCGAACTACTTTCCGACCGAAATTAAGACATTAATCACACCCCGAGTAGGAATCGAATCCTCAGTCAACCAACAATCTCTTAAACAATCAATTGTATTAAATATATTTTTATAATTATTAATTGTATTAATAATAAATGATATAGATAAAAATAACCGTTTCATTTTTTCATAATGTATTGGACAGAGTTTGATTCGATTCGAAGAAATTTTTATATTTAAATAATATTCATTTTTCCACTCTGATAAGACGAAGTGCAGCGTTGAGTTCCGCCACTTACGAAGAAATATGGTTTCAGACGGAAATAGGCGGAGTAACTTGACACAAAGTTCACTCTGAATATGTTATTATGGTACTGGGATAACCAGATAATATGGTTAAACTCTGTCATATTTATTATGTTAGATATTTTTTCGGGATATATATATATATATATATATATATTTTCGGGATATATATATATATATATATATATATATATATATATATATATATATATATGAGAAATTTTTTCTGTATATTGTATATAAAGGAGACGTATTAGTCTTAAATAATACAAAAATAGAATAAACTAAACAAAAAAAAATACATTTTTATGAAAGATAAATTATAAAATATAATTTAACGTTTGTCAAATATCAACTTTAAAAGTTTTGAATTTATAATGAGTTTGGAAGAAAGTTTGTTATGACTGACTTCGTTTTGTTAGTTATATATATTAAATTATTTATATAAAACTTCCGGGTGTAGTTACATGAAGTACTGTCTTGGGTTCCGTTATTTATTTATTTATTTTCCTATTGAATTTCCTATTGACTATACTGCACTAAGAGTGAGCATGTTAGATCTTCATGGAGCAGCAGCATCAGAAATAACCTGTGAGTATTTGATGGGATAAAGTAAGCTCTATGAATTAAACATGTGAAGAGATGATTAGAAATTATATTAAATATGTAATTTATGACTACACACACAAAAGCGATTTATAAACTTTCATACTTCTGTACTTCCATATAGCGAAAGAGGTATGCAGGGTTCGTAGCATTTGGCGCTGCGTTGTCTCTGACTTGTCGTTGACGTTGTCTGACACCGCCAGAGGTAAAGCGTGAAGCTAATAATAATAATAATATTTATTTTGCTTTTAAAGACGCCTATGATAGTGGAATTATCAATTACCACAGTATTAGTTGCAGCTGAGTTATCACAATATTATCAGTATGATATGCCTATAAGATTGTGTAAGAGGTGAGTTAGCAGGAATGTTTAGCGTAGTTAAGAAGAGGTCGATTTATGAATATTAATTTAACTTCATTTATTAATAACTTGATTGCTTATTAATTTACTGTACACGAGTTATCGGTTTTTGGACTTTTGGATATTATTAATTATTAAATATTTTTAATTGATATAAATTTCAATATTTACTATTTTTAAAGTGTTATTCCACACTTAGGATTAGAAAACATTTTAGAAAAAACGTATAAAAATTTGAACGCAGCGGGATTCGAACCCGCGGCTCTTGGATACCGTCCAAGCGCTCTGACCGCTAAGCCATACGTTCTACTACCAGTTGCATCGAAATTCTTATACGTTTTGTTACAACTTATTTATGTTGTTAGCATCTCTGTAGAGACATTTTTACAAATTTCTACTACTGAAAGATTATTAAGAAATAATCGTTTAACAAGAGAGATTGCTATTTTATTTCAATATTTACTATTTTTAAAGTGTTATTTCACACTTAGGATTAGAAAATATTATGGTACAAATTTTTTCTAAAATGTGATATAAATTTATCGAAAACTATTAGAATTTGCTTAGAAGCTATTTATAATGATTATTAAAATAATTACTATGATTTATCTTATATTTTAGTTTCAACGCTTCTATCCCCCATATCAGAGTAGATAGGAAGTACCTAGGGTCAAGACACTCCGTACTTCGCTTTCCATTGAATTCAAGACACTGTGTTTTGACTAGTGGAACTCAACGCCGCATTTTATCTTTACCAGAGCGAGGAAGTGATAATAATTTAAACATAATCATAATCCCCCGAGTGGGGATCGAACCTGTAACCGATCGCCTTTACAGTTTACAGTGAATTGTTAGTATTTTGTTTGACATTAAAAAAATTGAGTTTGACTGTCATAATATATTTATTACGTTGAGGCCATCTTGACGCAATATTGTCCATATTGGACTGATTTATTAATGAATGTGGAATGATTTATTATTTAATTATTTAAATAATTGCATGCTTAATTCTTTTGTAATATATTTCCATGGCTTGCATACTTCTTTATATCTGTATATATAAGTTGTATTGGATGGACGTCCACGACGAGGACGGGGAAAAGTTTGCTGGTGTTTTTTTCTATCTTATTGTATATTCTTGTTTCTTCTATTTCCTTACCACCACACACCAGCACTATGCAACTTATACCTCGAATCGCCTACTAGAGATTGCAATTGTACACCAGTTTCTCGCTGACTGCGGGACTGTGCTTTATAGGAAAAAGCGCGTGATACTGAAAAAAATATACATTCAATGAAAACATTGTTGGTGTATATTTATTTGCACTTCTATATTTTACGTAAATCAAAATCTTTATCATCTTTATACGAAAATAACGCAAACTGCAAAGAATTAAATTAAACACAGTTACGGTTTATATAGAGAAGGTAGAATAAGAGTGTAGAATGATAATATTATTTAAAAATAATGCATAGAAATATATTGAATTAATAAAATAAATGTAACACACACTACCAAGTGTTTGATATACATTTTTATATATAGTAACATACAGGTTGCTATGGCAACGCGTCAATAGAATGTACTTAAAATATGAAAAAAAATAAAGTAAAACTTATTTATATATCGATGTCTTTTAAAGGCGCTATACTATGATTGTAGTGGAATATCAAAAGTTTCCTTTTAAAACGGGCAAAGGAACTTCTACGAGTTTGTCCCAGTTGTAATTTGCAAGTGGCAAAAGCTAACAAGCTGTAAAATATTTCTGGTGTAAGCAAATAAGCGAACATGCTTTGAAATTGAAATTAAAGTGGAAATTTTAAATTTAACCACTTCCTCGCTCTGGTAAAATAAAGCGCGGCGTTGAGCTACGCCACTCAACATTTAATTCGGCGAAAGCGAAGTGCGAGGTGTCTTGGCACTAGGTACTTTCTGTCTACTCTGTTATACGGGATAAGAGTTTTAAAAAAATAATATAAAATGATGAAAAATTCTTGCATATTTTAAGGGAACTAGAAGAAATTTATATAAATTATAATATGTAGTATAAATTACATATTTTTCATTGGTTCTCTTTCTTAATACTTCTTACTCGTACATATGCATTTGAGAAACGGTCCAAGCTTTTTCACTGAAGGGAGATTTCTAATACCTGACCGCTACCCAAAAAGTATTATTTTTTATATTTATTTTGCATGGAAGTTTTAGCCATTGACTATGTCATGCCAGTATATGTAGTGTATATACTTTTTTTTAGCTTTTAGCAGGGTACACAGAAAGTATTTAGTATCAAGACACTCCGTACTTCGCTTTACACCGAATTCGAGACATTGCGTGTTGAGTGGTGCAACTCAACGCCGCATCATGTATTTTACCACAGCGAGGAAGTGAAAATAATTTAAATATAACCACTCCTCCGAGTGGGGATCGAACCCACAACAGTCAGACACTGACCCACTCGTCCGACCGGCTTTTATCTACATAATTAATATATTAATTTATTTATCTACTGGAATACTGTTGTACATACCCGCATTATACGTTTTCAGCGAAGGTGGTCACACTCCATCAACCAGTGATAAATGTCATCAATGATATTAAACTGTGAGCATTTCTCCGTATTTGATAGACCCAAAGAGCATTTTGCAAGAGATAATGCTATTTATTCAATATTTGAAACATTCAAAATATGGTACGAGTCTACCTGTGACCACGGATTGCTACTATAAAGTGTTCGAAACGTCAGGTTTCCAAAAATGTATTTTCGAATACCAAAATATACGCGATTAATCCGTTTAAAATAGTTTCATATGAAATGTGTTCATTTCAAATTGAGAAAATCTTTGAGTGTTGTCAACACTCAAAGATTTTCTCAATTTGAAATGAATTGACTATTGGAAGTATGGAATTAACAAATAACTTTAATATCTACAAATCTAAGAACTAACTGGTTATAATTTACGTTTTATAGTTTAAAATGAATTACAATGAAACTTCAAACTAGAAAAATCAGTATAAATATATATACTTCTCAGGCACTTTTCATTTGATATAAAGAAAGAAAAGGCGAACGCCCTCTTTCGTCGTCACGTGTCTTGAATATTACTTGAATATTAAATTTAAAGGTAAATTCATATTTTACATCTGGAAACTATATTATGTTTTCAATAATTCTTGTAAAACTTTTATATTAGTTTAGTCATTATTACAGAAAAAATTAAAAAGAGGAAGAAAATAGAAATTTTGTCATTGACCGGTAATAAAGGTATTTTGTTTAGAATAATTATTTAGAAAATTACTTTTATTTTGAATTGAACGTGGTTTTGGATTTGAACCTTTAGAGACAAAGGCTCCAAGCTGCTTAAGTAATAAAACCATGCGTTGGAATTCTATTATTAAATAATTAAAATGAAAATGCTCAGAAATAAATGTATATATCTTTATTTTAACATTATTTATATAAATATTGTATACGTGAGGCCGGTCTTGGCGCAGTGGGACAGCGTCTGACTGTAAGAGCGACCGGTTGTAGATTTAATCCCCACTCGGGGGAATGATTATATATAAATTATTTTCACTTCCTTGCTCTGGTAAAAGACAAAGTGTGGCGTTGAGCTCCACCACTTAACACCCAATGTCTTCAATTCGGTGGAAAGTGAAGTACGGAGTGGCTTGGCGTTAGGTACTTTCTGTCTACTCTGCTATGCGGGGTAAAAGCGTGAAGCTAAAAAAAAAAGAAATTATATACGTAAGTATATTCGATATATTAGTCTAGCTAAGCTACACTCTATTATGGGAAAACATTTAAATTATTTTTTTTGAACCTATACCTACTTAAAAGAACTTTCAGTCTACAATTTTGATTGTAGACTGGCTGGACTGCTGCTGGCTGCGGCTGGTATTAACGCAGTAAGACAGCATCTGACTGTAAACGCGACCGCTTGTGAGTTCGGTTCCTATTCGGGGGAACGATTATATTTAAATTATTTTCATTTCCTCACTCCAGTAGGATAAAGCACGGCGTTGACTTCCGCTACTCAATACGCAATGTGTCGAATTCGATGGAAAGCACGGAGTGTCTGGACACTAAGTACTTTCTGTCTACTCTGTTATGCGGGGTAAAAGCGAGAAGTTAAGAAAAAAAGGGGACTACGTATATATATTCTGTACAAAATTCCAATTACCATTTTACGTGTGGCAAAATAAATTATTTACCATATAATTGTATTAATCATACGGTGTGAAACAGAATACACTTGTATAATTGCCCTAAATTAGACGAGGGTAGTAATTTTATACACAAACGTGTTAGCTAATTACATTTGGAAGCCAGTTGCTCTCACTTGCAAATTATTTTAATCTAAACAAATAACAATATCTAGACCCAATAGCTGTCATCATCTGGATTTTAGTTTTAAACTGTCTAAATTTTGAAGTACAGGTTGTGTTTCTTGAAATAAGCAAAATATATCTAGAAAATTTAAGATCTAAATAACAGAACTGCAACCCAACCTGGTAGTAGTTCTTTAGTACCTGATATATTGACACTTTTATCTTGTAAAATAGGCTATTTGAATAAAGATTTTTTATATAATTGGAGTTATCGATAGAAAGCGAAGTACGGAGTGTCTTGACACTAGGTATTTCTTTCTACTTTGCTATGCGGGATAAAAAGCGTGAAGCTAAAAAAAAACTATACTATCCCGTTGACGCGTGTATGCCACTTTACATAAACGTGTATTTCAAACACATTTATTTTATTAATTTTATACATTTATAAGAATTATTTTAAAAAAATATTACCATTTTCTCTCTTTCCCTATATAAACTATAACTGTGCCAAAAGCCATACTCCAAAGATTTTGCTTCACGTATTTATAAATGGATATATTTAATTTATTAATAATTAAAACTATAAAATATATTTAACAGAAACTAATACGGAACACGTAACATAAAGATGCAACTCACAGTTTACTAATACATAAAGTATCCCCGAGATAGTTTTATTAGTTGAATAATAAAAAAGTGTAAGTAAGAAAATTCCACCATTAAAAACCTTTAAAGTTTTTATTACATTAAAAATTTATTCACACTGAATAATTAAATATTTAAATTTGTTGAAAATGCAAAGAACAGTTAATTGTGTGAATAAAATATATTTAGCTTCACGTTCTCTCACTATAGAAGAAATAGTTATTTCTTTTTAAGCTTTTCTTACGGTAAACGCGATTGGCTTTGAGTTCGATTCCTTCTTGGGGTAGTGATTATACAGTGTTTCCCAATAGGGATGATAGGGTTTTGATAGCTCACAGTCGCTATTTCGGTTGTTTAACATTTGATATTTGTATTGTTTTGTGTTCAGTAACGTTTGCCATTTAATCATGAACAAGTTTACGTTACCTCAACGTTTGGAAATTTTCCAAATTTTTTATCAAAATTCGAGAAGTCTCTTGTCTCTACTCAAAGAGCATTTCGTGCTAAATATGGCCGTCATGGTGCACCGTCTGAGCTCGCTATACGTCGCGTAATCCAAAAACTGGAAAGTGAATATTCTTTGCACGATAGTAGACCACCAACACGACAACGGACTGGCCGTAGTGAAGAAAATATTGCCGCTGTATCAGCCAGTGCCGAAGAAAATCAAAATGTTTCCGTTCCACGACGTGCACAAGAATTGGGCTTATCCAGAATGACAACCTGGCGAATTTTACGTATGGATCTTGGCTTACATCCATACAAGAGGCACAAGAACTCAAACCAGCAGACCATCGATTACTTCGTGAATTTGCTGATTGGGCGCTTGAAATGATGAAAACGGACACCAAATTTCATAGGAAAATCGTCTTTTCAGATGAGGTTCACTTTTGGCTCAATGGTTATGTGAACAAACAGAATTGTTGTTACTGGAGTGAGTCAAATCCAGAAGTGGTTCATGAAACACCATTACATCCTGAAAAATTGACTGTTTGGTGCGGATTATAGTACTTTTTCAAAAACGACGAAGGCCGTACTGTTACTGTAAATGGCGACCGATATCGTGACATGTTGGATGATTTTTTCTCCTGAAGTGTATGAAATCGATGCGGACGACATTTATTTTCAACAAGATGGTGCAACATGCCACACTGCGACCGTCACAATGGATTTATTGCGTGATAAGTTTGGTGAGTCGGTTATTTCTCGTAACGGTCCTCACAATTGGCCACCAAGATCAAGCGATTTAACACCCTTGGACTATTTTTCGATTCGAACATATATTACATGTATTATTTCAATTTCAAAACATATCGTTCTTATTGGGAAACCCCATATTATAAATGTATTGTCATTTCACCGCGCTGGTAAGACAAAGCGTTAATTTCACTATTCAACATAGAAAGCCTGATGTTGTCTCTGACTACCCTGCTGTACAGGATAAAGCGTGAAGCTGAAGAAAAAAAATAGAAGAACTGAGTGTCTCGAAACTCAGTTCTCTCTGCCTAACTTGCTATACACATAAAAGCGTAGGAAAGAATTCCAACCTACAATTGCATATTGCCACCTACTTAATATTTATCAATATCTTTCAAATAAATCACACTATTATATCAAACATGTACCGTGTCTAAATAATATTTTTTACCTTTTTAGTATTAATGAATACTTCTGTATGCAATATTTCAGTCACGCTTATCATTAGTGTAATTTACGTATTCAATTTTTCATAAGGTCACGTCTGGCTTTGAATTGTTTATGAGTTAGTATAATTGATCAAAAAATCTATACATTTGCTTTTGTCGTTTAGGGGTTTCTTGCAGCTCCACACCTTATATACTTACCGCATAGCAGGACAGGCAAAGAGAACCCAGTGTCAAGATACTCCGTTCTCCGCTTAGCTTAATAGGATATAAAAATATTACAATATTTTTTTTAGCTTCACGCTTTTATCCCGCATAGCAGGTTACATAGAAAGTACCCAGTGTCAAGACACTCCGTACTTCGCTATCCTCCGAAGTCGAGACATTGCGTGTTGAGCGAGGAAGTGAAAATAATTTAAATATAATCACTCCCCCGAGTGGGGTCGAACCCACTACCGGTCGCGCTTACAGTCAGACACTGCCACACTGCGCCACGAATGGCCTCAAACCGTACCATATTCTTGTAATAAAATGCCGTCTTAGTTTACTTAGTAGCTAAATAGTGATAATTAGGGTTTTAAATTCGAAAAAGGCATATATTTTCGTTGACAGCGAAAGATACCAGTCTAGCTAAATGACTGACAAAATACCCGTAACTGTTATTTTTACCCGAAATTGAGTCATTCTGTGTTCAGTGAAGAACTCAACGCCGCACTTTGTCCTATCAAAGGAGAGAATTGATTTTTTAATTCCCATGAATAAGATTTGAATTCGAATCCAATTACGTTTCCAGTCAGATGCTGTCCTACTCAGTCACGGATATATTGAAATCCTTGATATATTAAAATGGTAGAAATCGATGCGTGAAATAATTCGTAGATGTATTCTTTTTTTTCTTGACTTTAAATTTATTTCGTACAAGTAGAGCCGTATACGCGTGAAATGAGTGTTGCCTAGCAACGCGTATGTCAAACATATTTTAATATATACTGGATTACGCTCATGGCATCACCCTCATGGTACATTGATGAAGAATAGCTTAATACTTCATATTTATCGTTATATTGCTGGAGATCATTACAAATTCTTACCAATAAGTTATACTGATATACAGCCTGTTACTTGTTAGATTTAAAATCTGTTCAGAAATTTTAAAGTGAAACACTAACAAACATATATTAAAATCTATGAATATCATGATTTTTACACTTTTTAAAGGACTCTAATATTAAACGGATTAATCGCGTATACTTTGGTATTTGATATACATTTTTGAAAATCCGATGTATTAAACACTTTACACTTTACAGTAGTCCGTAGTCACAGGTAGACTACGTATGACTATAATATACGCGATTTAAAATATTTTCAATTTTTTTTTTTTAAATTGAATATTTTCAATATTTATTAAAAATTAAATATTTTCAAGAGGCCGGTCGTGGCGGTGGCCAGTGGACAGCGTCTGACTGTAACTTGATCGGTTGTGGGTTCGATCCCCGCTCGAGGGAATGATTATATTTAAATTATTTTCACTTCTTCGCCCTGGTAAGACAAAGTACGGCGTTGAGTTCCGCCACTCAACATGCAATGTTCAAATTCGGTGAAAAGCGAAGTACGGAGTGTTTTGACACTAGGCACTTTCTGTCTACCATGCTATGCGGGATAAAAGCGTGAAGCTAAAAAAAATAAAAAAAATTTGCAATATTCATTAAAAATCTAATATTTTCAATATTTATTTAAATTATTTTCATTTAGTAACGAACGTATATATAATCATCCTCACAACTGTTGCATTTATAATATTATATTAATAGGATAATATTTAATATATAATGTATAATGTAGATATGGATATTTAGGGGGGTCTTGGCGCAGTGGGATAGCGTCCGACTGTAAATCGATAGGTTGTAGGTTCGATCCCCATTCAGGGGAGTGATTATATTTAAATTATTTTCACTTCTTTGCTCTGGTTAAGACAAAGTGCGGTGTTGTGTTCCAATATTCAACACGCAACGTCTCGTAATCGGTGGAAACTGAAGCACGGAGTATCTTGTCAATAGGTAGTTAAAACAAAAACAAACACAAAACAAAAGATTTAGACATTCTGCACTTCTCTATTTAAATCAGAACAACTTCAAATTTCATACCCCTTCCTTCTCTTTGTTATCCGCAAGATATCTCCAGCAAGATTTCTAGAGAGAACTTATTATCAAACTACATAATCTCCATTATTACACGTCTATACAAGACATTACGGTATTTAACGCTGTGCTTTGTCTCACCAAAGACTATGAATGGATATAATTTAAATATAATGATATACTGAAATGGAATCGATCCTCAATTACTGTAAACCGAAACGAACTCTACCACAGAACCATGGTGGACTCTTATTGTACTTTATTTATATTGGAATTTATTTATAGCAAAGCCCAATGTAATATTTCGGCGTAGGCAGCTATTGTTGCTGACGTACGATTTATGGTTGCATTTCCATAGACCAAAAGTTAACAGATGTGACGTCTGAACAAACAAACGCACAATACTGAGAATTATACCTATTTTAAAAGTACATTTCAGAAAATTATTATCGATGAAATTACCTTAATTAGATTTACCCTTAGAGAAACTATATAGAATTACAAGAAAAAATTAAATGAAACAGTATTTGAACCTCTTCCCCTATTATACGTTGACATTCCGCTTTATCGATTTTTTTGTTATTAACATATTTGTAGGAATTTTTTTATAATACATATATAAGAATTTGTGTTTCAGATGAAAGAACTAAGCAAAACTTAAATTTAAAATAAATTAAAATAATAATAAAAATAAATTTAAAATAAATAGAAATAAATAAAAATAAATTTAGAAGTGCTTAGTGATTTATTACATATTATTTAAATAGTAACAAATAACTCTATTTAACAGTTTTTTTTACAAACAGTGAACTCTTGGAATAAATATATTATAAGTCGATATTTGAACGCTCATCGTGTATTGTTACAAGAATATTTGATAACTTTGACCCCTTTTTATTTATAATATACACACTCCTTTTAACTTATTCATATATGTTTTAAAAACGTTACAGTTCAAAAAATTATAATTATTTCCTTTTCCTTAAAAGGGTAGTTAAGGATAGCCGAGTGGAAAAGTCAAGACACTTTCCTTCCGAATTCTAAGTATTGAAACTCAAGGCACATTGTCTCATCAATGTAAAGAAATAAAAAAAACAAAACAAATTACTACATATACATTAATTACCCCGAATAGAGATAAAAATCATAGCCAATCGCGTTTGCAGATACAGCTCCACTGCGTCATTATGGTATCTATCATATATTATATTATTGTAAATTTTTATATTAACACTAAAAACGGGAGTTATTCTTTGTTAGTATAGGCAGTAAAAAATATATAAAACCCTGATGCCATTTCCAAGTTACTCTCAGTCCAAAGTGTACATTTCAAGCTGTAAAGAAAACAAAGAAACAAAACCACATTTTCATTCATAACTTGGTGAAATATGTTCATCCCTTTCACTATTATTGAAGGTTACATACAATATGTGTGTGTGACAAGGATAGAAAGAGGAGGGGGGAGGTGTGACGTGAAATATGATTTGGTCAAAGATGAATTAAACGTAGAAGTGCCAATTATCAAAATATTCTACATATATAGTACACTCATCGTATAATATATAATATAATTTCTGTAATTGATTTTTATAGAAGCCTTTTAAAACTCAAGTAGTTTTTGTTAGCGTTTTAAAAATTTTTAACTTCATCGTCATGACATCTCGTCATAAAAAATTCTAATGTTATCTCAAAGAAAATCAATTTCACAACTCTATTCCTATTTTTCTTAAATATGCTTAATTTTATAATAAACATATTAAAAAAAATATAATATGTAACACTTGTAAATGGTGAATTGCAAATGGCTTAACATTCAGACTTTCAGCTGCTGGTTATAAAAATCAAGTATATTTAATATTTTGTACTGTTCATTAAATTAATTTTCTCAATAAATTTGTATATCAATGATTGAATTTAAAAACAGTGGCGTCACTAAATAAAGGTGCCTCTACACAGGCTTTAATTAAACGGAAAATCCTGCGAAAATAAATTCCCTTTGTTATTCTATCATTTCTCTCGTTCTTTTACATGGAAAAGTGTATACATCCATTTCTTTTCGTTTCAGTATCAAGTGTGGCACCGCCATTATAAACCACCCCCGCCCAATTCTTCCTGTAACAGGTAAAGGTACGAAAATTTCAGTTTGGCTCTGACAGCCGCAGAGAGAAGACGCGCGCCCGCGACACCAGCACTGTATGTTTATATAGAAATTACAATTGATTCGATCCCCCATCTGTTTAATAGGTAAGTTTTTTTTAACTATTAATCTAGATTTTTTTTAAGAATGACCTGTTATTTTTTTGTCTAGGAATATTTTTAGTTATTTTTTTTAGTACATAATAGGGAACGAACAAAGAACGTCAACTGTTGCTCACGTGTATCAACAAGTAGAAAGTTTTTCATGTTATATAAACCAAAGGATTATGAAAGGTACTCCTCTGGGCTTTCAGAATAAATAGAATGTAATGTTTCAAATAATTTCCATAGATTTTGTACAAGATATATATATTATTTGTGATTTTTTTTTATGTTCTGTTTTCGTTTGGGAGAATATAGACATATATAATATATTTTTTTACAGTTAAAGGAATATATAGGTTTTAATATTTTTAAAGTGTTAATCACAAATTTAGGTGTACTTAAGTATTTTAATAGCGAGATTCGAAACCCGCGTCCTTCGGAGACGGTCCGAGCGTTCTGACCACTAACCCATACGTTCTTATCCAACCATGTCATGCATTATACGCTTATTAAAAGAAATGAAGGAGGGAATGTAAAAAGTTCTCTCTTTTTATCCCACATTTTGTATTCTACGAGTATTTTTTCACAACCCTACATTCTCTATATATCCAAAAATAACGTCATGATTACACTTTACGACCAATTTTTTTCATATTTAGCAATATATAAAAATACATTCTGCATTTTTATATAAAGCTACATATAAAAGCTTGAGCTTTTTTAGTGAAACAATATAATAATAATCAATTATGAGAGAAATAAAATATATTTAATTTTTTGCTCTAGTAAGACTGGACTCTATTACAGACTGAAAATGGAGAGTGGAGTAGCTTCACTAGTTTTCTTTGATTCACTCTAAATGATAAGAAAACATAAACTTTCTTTTTAATTATATATATATAGTTGGTAATCTACTAACGGGTTTTAGGTTTAATTCTTTATTTTAGAATCGATTTAAATTTTAAAAGTAACTTAATTCCCATTAAATAAATATCACTTAACTTAATTGTTATTAAATATATATTAATGAAGATATTTATAATAGCACAATAGAAAATTATAAAGTATATGATGAACATCGATTCTTGTACAGTAGTGGCGCTAATGGCACCACTCCTTACGGGAAAATAGCTTCCTATTTTATAATGCGCTAGACGTTTTCAACTACTTAGTTTATATAAATTTATGACTTTGGAATTGATGACTTTTGCTATACTATTTTTTTTAGTTTCACGCTTTTATCCCGCATAGCAGGGTAGACAAAAGTACCTAGTTTCTTTACACTCAGTACTCCGCTTTCCGTCGATTTCGAAACATTGCGTGTTAAGTGCGGGAACATAATGCCGCGGCGAGAAAATAAAAATAATTTAAATATAATCATTCCCCCAAGTGGAAATCGAACCCACAACCATTACAGTCAGACTGTCCCACTGCGCCACGGTCAGCCAAATTTTACTTCTGATTCCCGTAATTTGTACTGTAAAACGTATAATATGCTACATCCGATTCCCAGGGAGTGCACTCTTAGTGCTCCTTGGCCTTCCCTAAGGATATCAACTAGTTTTGGATGTGTATTGTCTGTTTTTACTTACTAAAGTATTACTTACACACATATATATAAATATATATATATATATATATATATATAAATAAATACAATATATATATATTACAATTAAAAATTTATTTTGCTGTGAATATAAATTTATAAAAAAACATAATAATCTCAGAACTAATAATCATGTTGCCTTGCTCCTTGTCTCGTTTATCACGGCAAGCACGTAACATTTGAAAGTATAGTATTAATTAGAAGTAAAGGAACCGGACATAGGTGCAAATTTTCAAAAAAGATTAATGAATGAATGGTAGAAACATTTTTTACCATTTTATACTAATGAATTAAAATACATCGTGAAATGAAGGAAAATAACCGTATGAGGGGCTAAATTTATTAGTTTTTCTTTCAAAATATTTCATACTAAACCAAAAGTGAGTGTTTAATATATTTTAGAATAAAGTAGCTTTAGGATTTGTGCCGTATATCAGGTAGCAGAGAAGTCAGAGAGAAATGAGTATCAAGACACTTTGTTCACCAATTTATGCCCAAATTCGATACACTATTAAGTGGCGGAACTCAACGCCGCCAACAGAGAATTGAACTTATAACTGATAGTCTTTACAGACTCTACCACACTGTACCCAGATGGCTTCATACTTTTAAAATACTTACTTAATACTTGTAAAAGCTCGTGTATACGTTTTTGCGTAATATGACTAAATGATTATAAATAGGCATGGAAGTGGCGTCGCGTGATCCACATTGCGTGTTAATAACTGTTCATGCTACTTGTAACAGTATATGTGCTTGTATGTATGTATGTATTTTAGATAATATCTCCAAAATAGATTCGTTTTCAGGCGTTTTTTTTGTATTGGGATATTAAATTTCTAGGATAAAATAATTGAACTTTTTTTGTAAATTTTAAATAATATTAATGGTTGATTACAAAGCAATTATTTGTAAAGTTTTTAATTAAATAGAGTAACGTATTCATAAAAATCATTATATGATAATTTAACCTTATATATTTAGATATATAAATAATTTTAATAACAATAATCAGCCTATTTTAACACATCTATTCTTACAAAATTGTTAGTAGTATTAATTAACATAAAAAAATATACATATACTAAAAACTAATATATAAGTAAACCTATATAGCTATTTTTTTTAGCTTCACAAGACAAGACAAGTCTAGACAAGATAAAGTACCTGTTAAGATACTCCGACACTCCTATCAAGCACTTAGTTATATTTCAAAAATAATTTCATAAATAAATAAAAATTCAATAGGGCAATGGGGGGTTCGAAACCCAAATGGGTGAATGTTTACAATTAAAATACGTTCTTGTAAGAAAAATCATGGCATTCAATTCCTCATTTAACACACAGTGTCTTGATTATGGACGGAAAATAGTGAACGTAGTGACTTGACACTCTGTGGCTTTGCTATGTTTTCAATAGATTAGGTTAGATTGTCTTAGTAGAAAATACACTTATTTGTTAAAAAAAACATTAAATATAAGCATTATTTATTACAACTTATAATTTAATAGGTATGAATTTTGGATTTATCTTATTACATCGTTCTTATTTACTCGTATGTAGATAATAGGCTACTGATGGTTTTTTATATGTCCGCCCAATTTCAAGGTATTATATGTTGAGGCGAAACTTTGTTGATAGTGTATTTTGTATTAAGACCACCTCTGGGTGGAGAACGACAAGTATCATCTCGCATGATTAACTTTGTAATTCAGTTTGTAGTATTCTTCTCGTATAGCAGATAGTCAGAGATCTAGTGTGAAGACGCGTTGACTGCTTTCCTCTCAACATTGCGTGTTTAGTTGGAAACTCAATACCATATTGTATTCAGATCAGATCAGATCAGATCAGAATCTCTCCCACAAGTGAGAATCGAATCCTTAATCGTATTTACATAGACGCTGTCTCACATCGCCACGATGCCCTCTACAAACAAAGCGAACCAAGCAAATATTATTCTAAAGAACCTCATAAGACTTACCTTTTTGGCGTTTTAACAAAGAGCTTTCCCACTGACACACTATAAGTGTGATTTTAATGAAAGTAGAGTAGACAAATGGCCTCATCCCCGCGTCATGTGGGTATTGCATCGTTACGTAGAGCACTCCCTTGAGATCTGAATATAAATATCGCTTACATTTACTCGTATACCGTGAAATGAATGGAATTTTCTTAATGATATGGCGTTTTTGAGTGTTTTAGGATTCAGTTTTTTATATACTAACATAGTTGAGGCAATGGCATCGTTGTCATAAATAAAAATATAAATTTGTAAATTTGTGGCTTAAAGAAAAGGGAGAAAACAGATAAAATATTTGAAGGAGAAATATATGTAAAATATTATAATATAGATTTTATAATAAGTCTGAAGGAGTCGGTACAAACATAAAACATATTAAGGAAGTCAGTTCTACATATATTATATTTGTATTTGTTATTATAATACTGAAATTGATTATGTGAGGTAAAGAGTAATAGAGGAAATAATAGGAGTTTCTTTTATAATCCAATATTATATATTAAGTTTCAGAGCTTTACGCTTTAATGTCGCATTTCCAGCCGAATTTGAGACATTGCCTGTTGCGTGGCGGAGCTCTACGTCATGCCAGAGCAAGGAAATGAAAATAATTTAAATATTATCATTCCCCCGAGTGAAAAGTGAACCCCGCAGCGCGCTTACAGTCAGTCCCACTGCACCACGACCGACCTTTAAAATAAAATAAAATAAATTAAATACAAGAATATTTTTTTGTATATAATTAATTTAATTTTATTTTATATTCAATCTTTACGTTCCTTCCAGTGAGAAATGAGGAGTTTATGGAAACTGCTAATATTATAATAATAAAAAAAATAAAAAAATGCACCTTGTGAAACAGTACTAATACAAAAGCTTAACATGTATTTTGTCGAATTAGTTTCGACCCACTGAACTTTAAAGGTTAGGTGATATTGGAAAGGCCATAATATTATGTGTTCAACGTTTTATGTTGAAATTTAATTGAGTTTTACATATTTAGTAAAGAAATTTAAATGAAAATTAGAATTAAATTATGTATAGTAAGAGATATTTTTAAATATGCCTTTTAAGCAAACTTTAAAAGGCTACTTGCTATCACAGACGTAAAGGTCGTCAGCTGTATAAAACTCAACTTCATACATTTTTCCCCGCCTAGTAGGAGGAACACAGTATCATGATACTCTGTTTTTCACATACCTCCCAAGTTTGAAACATCAGACAGAATTTAACGCCGTATTTTGGCTTTTCTAAGCCGTTACGAACAAAATAAGATTTCATTATATGAGATAATTATTTCCTCGAATGAGAACCGACCCCACGACCACTGTCATTCAGATGCTGTCCCACTGCGCCACAATTGTTTATTACATACGTTTATGATTTGGAGAATGTCAGAAGGTCAAAAATAAATAAGACTTTTTAAAGTTAACCGTAAATATTAAAGAACTAAAAATAATTATAAAACAAAAGTATATAGTAGTGTATAGTAATTTACTTAAATTTAATGTCATATAACTTTGGTTATTTAAAGTTTTTAGTTAAATACTTGAAACACTACTCGTTCACCACAGTCGTGCAATAAGACAGTGTCCGACTGTAAATGGCGATTTACAGTCATATTGCTTTGGTGAGACAAAGCACTGCGGTGTTTAGTTCCGCCGCTCTATCTGTTATAATGGAACTGTGTGTTGTTTATATGCCCTTACTAGTTTCCCTGTTATGAACAACACTGCGTTGTTTAAAAAAAATTTTTTTGGTATATCAAAACGATAATTTCTTTTGTTTGATACAATTCATTATTATCGTATATTAAGTCCATCAATATTATAATTTATCTCTATTTTGATTTATTCAGTAACTTTAGGGCTTTTCAAATTATTAAAAAAGAAATAGACACATTGGGGCTAGGGTTAAACTAATAAGGAAGGGTTGAAAATAATAGGGAAGATGTTGTTAAGGTATTTTGAATTACAGGAATTGTCTGCTAAGAGAATTTATAAGTTAATCGAATTTTAATATAGCTATATATTGATAGCCAGTATGACATTAAGATACGCCTGTTTCTGATTAGACTTTACCCTAATGTCTTTTAGTTTAAATATAAACATCCCTTCAAGTAAAATTTAGCGGCTAATTATGAAAGAAATGCTAAAAAAGCAAAGGTTAACGTTCTATTTCTGAAGCTAGGCTTTCCAAAAGACCAGTTTTCTTTTAGGTCACGGGATTAATATACAGAAAGTTATCTATAACTTTTTTACTCGGAAAAAATCAGTAATATAAAAATGTCACCAAATGCTTAATTGATCTTTATATATTACCAGTTTGAACTATATTAAAAATTGGAAATATGAGAAAATGCGGCGTTGAGTGTCGCCACTCAACACTCAATATCTCGAACACTAGGTTCACTCTGACCCTAGTGTAAAGACATTCCAAATGCTGAGCCCTACTATGCGGGATAAGCGTGAAGCTCTAAACACAGCCACAATATGAGAGGAGTTATATAATGTAATGTGTTTTTTCTTTTCCTTAGCTTCACGCTTTTATCCCGCATAGCAGGATATAATGCGGGATGTAATGTTTGTTATATATACCTATTTCCTTACATTAGCTTCATATGTATTCATCATGTAGCGTAGAAGGATAGTCAGAGAGGATAATATAATAACATATTTAGAATTTCTTTTCCTATGAAGGAAGCTTATCCTGTAAATAAACATATATTATAAGAAAGATAAGCACAAATATAATGTTGAAATTTTAAAGACTAAAAGAATACAAGCGACATACATTGAAAGCGCGTTTCGACAGCAATTACAGCTTAACACGTTATATGGAAATCTAAATTACATGCTTTTCACGAGCGTTTTCGTATAATTACTACTTTTAATTAAATTCATATTAAAATATCGTTTATATATATATAAAAGGTTCGTACGTTATACTTAGCTTCACGTCTTTTCCTGTATACCAGGTTAGTCAGACAGAACCCGGTGTCAAGACACTTCGTTGTCAATTTTCTGAGTAAAATAAATACATTGCATTCTAAAGCGGAAATAAACGTCACGTTTTTTATTATCAGTGTGGAAAAAAGAAATCAATTAAATAAGATCATTTTACCGAGTTGAAATCGAACCCACAACCAATTATGTGTACAGTCAGGCGTTATACCACCCACTACGCCACGATGGTATGATACCAAATTGCAAAGAATATATATTTGTGAAATGAAACAGGGAATATGTTTAAATATTGTAAAGATTATAGGGAAAAACATTTTATAATAAAAGTCAATGCTTAATTATAAGAAGACAAACAGTTATCTGTTACCGCCTACATGATTTTTGCGTGATTGCATTGCCGTTTTTGTTGATACAAAATCCGCTTTAAAATAAATAAATATACGAAATAACTGTAATTTGCTTGTAAATAACTTAAGTTGGCTGGAAATGATATTTTCTTTCAAATTATCATCATGCGAGATAGGCACAGAGCTCTTAGTGAATAAGCAATTCACAGTGTACTTCCGGTGTACTAAAATTTCTTATTGTAGTAGAATAAATTTACGAATTTTTGCGTTACAAAATAAAGTATTTTATAAAATAATTTAAATTTAACATCTTTTTTATATAGTTGGGACTGTGACTAACAGTTTCATGCTTTTATCTCGAATAGCAGGTAAGACAAGAAGTACTTAGTGTTAAGACACTTCGTACTCCGTTCCCCTCTGAAATCGAGACATCGCAGGTTGAGCAGCGGAACTCAACGCCACACTTTGTTTTATCAGAGGGATGAAATAATAATTTTAAACATAATTATTCTCCCAACTGAGAATCGAACCCACGCACCACAATCAACCTCGACTATGAATGATAGTGGGTTCGAATTTTATAATTAAATGGTTTTATGGTTTAATTTAATTCATCATCATTTTGATGGAATATGTTACTTATATAGTCATAATCAAATAGAAAAATTCTAGGTATTTAGTGACAAATGGAGAATTCCTTCACTAATTTCTCTATTATTTTTATATATTATTACTTTTTAAATATTATTTTTTTCATAAATTACTTTAAGTTCTATTTTAGTATTTACATGAAGTATTTATATTTTGAATTAGAAAAAAATGAGGCCGACCGTGGCACAGTGGCATAACGTCTAACTGTAAACGCAATCGGTTGTGGGTTCGATTTCCATTCAAGGGAATAATTATATTAAATTATTTTCATTTTCTCGCTTCGTTGGACAAAATTCGCGGCGTTGACTTCCGCCATTAAATACGCAATGTCTCGAATTTGGTGGAAAGCGGAGTACGGAGTGTCTTGTCATTAGGTCTACCCTGCTATGCGAGATAAAAAGCGTGAAGATAAATTTCTTCAGGAGGACATTTTGCCCGCATAGCAGAGCATATACAGAGGCTAGTGGCAAGACACTCCGTAATTCACTATCATATTTGGTCGCCTAAACAATTATGAATTCCTCTACGTCTCAAATCTTCAATTCATACATATTCAATAAACTAAATCAAACAAACATTGAGTAACGAGCTTCCCGCCCACACATGAACAACTAGATATACCGCTTCGTTATACCTACGTAATAAGTTACAAGCAAAATAATAAGGGACGTTCGGTGACGTCATACGAGCAGCTTTACCTTAATTAATTTATTTATTTAATACAAAACCCATAACCGATCGCGTTTTCAGCCAGACGCTGTCCCACTGCGCCACGATCGGCCTCAAGAAATTTACTGTTATTATAATGGTATTAGTCAACTAATAGTGTAACATAGTTAGGTATATGAAGGACTAGAAAATTATTGATTTAATTCGTTTATTTTTTCCTTTTAGTCTGTATGTTGCAAGACTTTTGTGTGTTTGTTTTTTTTTTAAATAGAATAAACTTTATCTGTGCCAAATCTTACAAGCTAACCTCTTGTGTCATTTGTAAATGTCACAAGTGACAGCAAGGCAACTTGTCAATTGTGTCATTTATGAATTACATTAGCGTGATTATAATTTGTTAATGGGGATTTGAATCCTGAAAACTTAAAAATTATAATTTCATATTTAAAATAAATATTATATTTTTTTATTGGCATAATAAAATAGTAAATAATAAATAATAATAACAATAATAGAAGTTGTTGTAGCACAGAAGGGCAACGTCTGACTGTACACGTGTTCAATTATGGGTTCGATTCCTATTCGGGGAAATGATTATATTAAAAAATTATTTTCATTTACTCGCTTTTCAATCAGCTATGACTTCGGGCGGAGAGCAGTCAACGGAGTGTCTTGATACTAAATATCTCTGATTATCCTGCTATACATAATGAAGCTGTAGCAATAATCTCATTATTTTAAAATAAATCGTACATTAACTACAATGAAAAATATTAGCATTTCACCGCATAAGAGAGGTGTTCAAAAAATGTCAAGACTCTCCACATGTCTCTACCTGAATTCGAGACATTATTTAAAGTGTTATTTTATACTTAGGGTAAAAAACGTGCAAACGACTGTTTTCGTATTCTTTATTTTAAATTTACATTTACGTTTGTTCGTTGCAGCTAGCATATCGTGCTCGAATTTTCTTCGCTCGTTGAGAAGCGATATCGATATAATAATATAATATAATTTATAATATAATTTATATAAAATCACGCAAGTGGTGATCGAACACATAACCATCACGCTTATAGCCAGAAACTATGCTCATACGGCCCTTTTAAGCAGCTTCACGCTTTATCCCATTTAGCGGGATAGTCAGGGACAACCTAATGTCAAGACACTCCATTGACTACTGTCCGAAATCAAGACACTGCGTATTGAGTGGCGAACACAACGCCGCGCTTTGCAGATTTGATTGAGATGTAAAACTAAAGTTTCACATTTCATTGTTATAATTTATTTATTTTGGGTTAGCCAACATATAAATTAGTATAAGGGATAGGAAATTTATTCTTATTACAAACAGAATAAATATAAACAATTTATGTATAAATAATTTTCAAATAAAAACCCATTTATCATTGTAAACTCAGCTTTGTTAGTAACATTTTCTGTTATATCAATTATTGAGTATAATCCACCAGCCGGTCACATGACAGCATCGGTAAGTACTCAATATACAAGCTATATATTAGAAACTGTCTACGTTTAGCTGGGTAGACAAAGAACCAAGGGACAAGACTCTCCGTTTACCTTTTTCTGCCTAAAATGGAGACATTGTCAGATGAATGACGGAAGACAACGCCGGCTTTTGTATGTACGAGCAGAAAAATAAGTTATTTTAGATATTTTTAGCTATTTTAGATTGAATTCTAAGCCATCGCGCTTACGGTGCCCATTGTGCCATTATAGCCTCATGATACAGTATCGAAAATATAAAAATAGAAATGGAAGTTATAGTGATGTAACTTAACGTTCTCTACAACCATTTAGTTACTAAAAATATATATTTATAAATTATATTACTCATTCACTAGAAACAGTTTAATTCACTTCATCTGCGACTTAATGAATGAAAAGTTGTGAACGGAATATTTTTGCCACTAGCTTCTCTATAATTTCCCACTAAAATAGTAAAATGCTTGAAGATGACATATAAAAAGCGTATGCCAAAATATAGTCTAAGCAGAGTATCTTCAGTACGTTTTTTTTAAAATTCACGCTTTTATAACGCATAGCAGGGTAGAGAGTAGAGTAGTAATGTTAAGACACTTCGTATTTCGCTTTCCATTGAATTCAAGACATTGCGTGTTGACTGGTGAACATCAACACCACACTTTGTCTTACCAGAGCGAGGAAGTGATAGTAATTTAAATATAATCACTCCCCCGAGTGGGAATCGAACCCAAAAACGATCGCGTTTACAGTCAGCGCCACGACCAGCCTCAAACTGTTCAAAATACATATGCATGTAATATGGTACGAGACTAACGTACTTGTTATAGCAAAACAACCCAAGGCGAAATCTAGCCTCCAACTAATATGCACCGTAACATAATAACTCATGACTCTTCGAGAATATTCTAGAATATTCAGACCGCCTTCCTTGTGGAACTCGTTCCAGTATGGAAAGCTTAATGAACTCACGAGATTAATTTCTTAGCTCGTTTCATGTGGTTTGCTGGCAGGTTTCTCTTATACAATAAATGGTTAGAATATATATATATATATATATATATATATATATATATATATATATGCTTATATATATATATATATATCTTTGTGAAAATATTTCAAAAAAAAATCTTATTTTATAAAAATACTTCAAAATATATTAAATTAATAAAATATATATAACCGATATGTATAGCTGAGTGCGTCTACCGATCCACTTCATCGATGGAAATGTTTGCTTTTAATCGTTTCGGTTTATTTAATGGAAAACAACACGTCTACTATTGACTATTATTTACCATTCGAAATTGGGTCATATCTTGCAAGCTAATTTTGACTGTGCCAATACCTGATTAAACTGAAATTTAGAATACAAATTTAGTTCTGATGACCATATGTTATATAGTTAGTACTGGTGTTAATCCAAAATGGCCGCCAAAACAAAATGGCGTATTAAATAATTTATCAAATAATTGACTTCAATTTCTTTAAAATAGCTTGCACGTAAAATTTGACATATCTGGATCTTTATAATTCTAAAAAAAGGAAGCTGTTAGTCCAGGCGTTTCTGATTTTAACCAAAACCAAGAGATAGTCCCTAAAGAAAAAGATATTAAAAATGTTAATTTGGTATATCTATTGTTTATAGTTTTAGTATGCATTAGGTCAATACCGGTTGTTTTAATATTACAAACAGACACTCAAATGTTATTTATTTGTATAGATTTGCGAACAATTTAAATTTTTCAGTACATTTTCAATACATCGAAAATTTAAAAAGCCTCGAAAGAATTTCACTTTGTAATAATGAAAAAAAATCCTATTAATAATTTTCTAGTATTTCTAGTAGAAATTTTCTTTTTAAATAAATTATAACCGATGTTAAGCGAAACACGAGACGTAATCAGAATGTGTCCTTCGTCAATGTCTGAAGCTCTTGATAAGCTTTATAACATTTATTTCAGTTATTTTAAGTTACAAAATAAATGTACTATTAACATATCAGTCGGTTGTGGCGCAGTGGGACAGCGTCTGACTGTACGGGATCGGTTGTGGGTTCGATTCCCACTCGGGGAGCGACTATATTTAAATTATTTTCACTTCCTCGCTCTTGTAAGACCAAGTTTTTTTTCATGTGTTTGAATGTAGTATGTTAAATTCCTATTCAGGATAATGATTATAATTAAAATTTATTTTTATTTCTCTATACTGATAAGACAAATCGTGGCGTTGGGCTTGCCACTCAAAATGCAGTCTTGATTTCAGTCGGAAAGGAGTGAACAGATTGTCAAGACATTGGGTTGTCCCTGGCTACTCTGCTATACGGGAAAAGCGTGAAAGCTTAATCGTTCTGGATTCGTTCTCCACTTGAGTAATTTTATATAAACTATATTTATATCTCTGCTTTGGTAAGACAGTGTACGGCGTTGAGTTCCGTCATTCAACGCAAGGCTTTAATTTTGGATGGAGATCGTAGAACGGTGTGTCTTAACACCAGGCAATTGCCTATTTTAATATGAAAAACGTGAAACTGAATAAATGTCCACACAAATAATTTACAAGTATTTCAACGCGTACATTTTTTTAAGTAACAAGGTGTAGTTATTTTTATTTATATATATTTAAATTCTTTTTACTCATATTTTACGTGTTTACTGACTGTAATTCCGAAATTGTTTTTGTTTTTTATTGTATTTACATATTTTACTGTTTGTTGTTTTATTTTACGTAAATAACTTTTAACTATTTAATACAAAAAATTAATTATATCAAACTACCGCCATCGATTTCTCAATTGCCTCGCGTACTGCCCTAGAGTCTTGCAGAATGAGCTCACTGTATCTTTGTCTCTGGTGTGGTGGATTTGGGACTTTAAATTTTTAATAAGTGGGTCCCAGGTGGTAGATAGTTTCCAACCATCTTCTCTATTGAAATTTGGATGTTTTTGAATTTCAATAGCCTCGCAGATCATTCTAGGAACATATCTACCTTCCCTAGCGAGGATATGTGGCTTATCAAACCTGATGTAGTGGATGGACTTATTCATTGTATGTTCACACACAGCTGACTGCAATACACGCCCATTCTTGACATCGGATATGTGTTCTTTTACCCTAACCCCGATGCTCCTCTTTGTTTGGCCAATGTACGACAAGCCACAGTCACAGTCTAGTTTATACACGCCTGCACACTGCAAAGGAATATTACATTTCACGGGTCTCAAGCATTGGCTCACTTTTTTATTAGGCTTGAATATGGTTTTAATAGAAGCTCTTCTTAAGATGTTGCCAATTCTGTCTGTAACTCCTTTCACAAACGGTAGAAGTGCTGGCTGGCTAGAAGTCTCTCCACTGTGGGTGGCTTGTTGTTGGCAATTGAGAAATCGATGGCGGTAGTTTGATTTAATTAATTTTTTGTATCAACTGACAGACGAATGCCACCTCAGTCTACCTGTGACCACGGACTACTGTTAAGTGTTCGAAACGTCAGGTGTCCAAAAATGTATTTTCGAATACCAAAATATACACGATTAATCCGGTTAAATAGTTTCATTTAAAATGTATAAAAATCGCGAAAATCAAAGATCTTATTATCATTAATACATCTTTTTTGGCTTAAGTATAGTGTAGTTGAAAGAATCTATTAATTGTATTTCAAATTGCGGAAACAAACGCCGTAGTTAGTAAATATTGTCAAGATTCTCTTAAAGTAAAAAAAAATCGAGTACATAACGAATATAAAAAAGGTGTATACAATCAGAAAGTTCTTAACAGTGTTATTATTTTGTCATTTTGTTACTTGCAGCTTCACGCTTTACACATATAGCAGGGTAGTCAAAGTCGAGGTAGTGTCAAAGCACTCCGTTAACTAATTTTCATATCATTTTATATTATTAAATGGAAATAAAGGGAATAATTTTTCCCTGAGTGGGAATAAAAACCTGCAATCAACCAATCAGACGCTGTATCACTCCGCCACAAAGGCCTTTGGTTGTTGCTTAATAACTGAATATTATATATAATATTTACGTATTTAGTGATTAAACTCACTTGCTGACTCCATTTTCCTAAAAACATACATTATTTTATCTGCACGCTTTTATCCCGCATAGCAGGGCAGACAGAAAGTACCTAGTTTCAAGACAGTCCGTACTTCGCTATCCGATGAATTCAACCCGTGGCGTGTTGACTGGCGGGACTCAACGCCATACTTAACGTCTACCAGAGCGAAGAAGTGAAAATAATTTAAATATAATTACTCCCCCGAATGGGAATTGAACTCAAAACGGATCGCGTTTACTGCGCCACGACCTGTTTTACCAGTTTCAAAATATTTTAAATAAGCCAAGCGGGGTCGAAGTAGCGTTTCGAAAGTGCTTATCGAATCGATTATGAAATTTTAGTACAAAAATGAAACTAACTTTAATAATGAGTTTTAAATTATTAAGCGCTATCAAGATTGAGATGTGGAAATTTAATTGGGGCGATAAAACTAATTCAAGTTTAAAATTTTATTCATAATATAATAATTTATTTTTTTATAAGAAATATAATAATTTATTTTGATCAAATAATTTAATTAATTATTAGTTATTTCATTATTTATTTTAGGTTTTTTTGAATATAATATGTATATATTATTTCGTGAAAGAAAATATTTTGATTCCTTTTTACGGCGGTAAGAAAAAATAAATTAAAAAAATACATTTTTAAAATATAATTGTTAACGAGTTGGAATCAAATCCCTGACATCACGGTAACATGCAAATCCACTGCGCTACGAAAGAGACTGCTCGTGGCGAAGTGAAACAGCCTCTAACTGTAGACGCGGTTGATTGTGTGTTCGATTTCCACTCAGAGTAATGATTATATTTTAATTATCTTTATATCCTCGCTCTGGTAAGACCAAGCGCGGCGTTGAGTTCCACCACGATACACGTAATGTCTCGAATTCCACGGAAAGTGGATTACAAACCTCTGACTGTAAACGCGGTTGGTTGTGTGTTCGATTTCCACTCGGAGTAATGATTATATTTTAATTATCTTTATTTTCTCGCTCTGTTAAGACCGAGCGCGGCGTTGAGTTCCACCAAGGAACACGTAATGTTCGAAACATACCGCAGAAATTGGATTACATACCAACACAACACCTGCTATACCTATTAAATACATAAATATTTTTTTTATATTCTCTCTATAATATTATAATGAAAATAGAAATGCCATATGCATGTTTTCCGCTACAATGCAACCAAAGTACTACGAGATCAAAGCTAACATGTTAATATGAGAGCGCTTAGATGCATCGTCTGAATGCAGCTTGAAATAGTCTTTGTATTTATGAAGTCGCTCATGGTCTTTATTATATGGATTTTAGCCGTGAGACCGTCATGGTGCAGTGGAACAGCGTTTGACTGTAGATGTAATTAGTTGCGGGTTCGATATTAATTCAAAGAGATCACAATTTTTCTTACTGTGCTCTGTTGACGTTCGCACAATATGTAATTTTTAAGAAAACGTATTTTTTTGTTGAGAAATCCTTGAAATCATATTTATAGTAGTTGATTTAAATATAACTTCTAGGATATTTTTCAGAAATCATATATAGTCGTTAAGTAGCCGGACTGAACTTAGTCTGTATTGAACCTTTCGTCTAGCGGAACATAACGCCGAAATTTGTCTTAACAATTTAAAACTAAAATATTAATATAAGCCTCCTCTGAATTGATCTGTTTGGTCGAGTCCTTTCATTTATGATGTTACATGCTCATGGCCGTTTTTATATAATTAAAAAGATTTTTGTTACGTTAATTATTTTATATTATTATAGAATATGAAAATGGGTTTTAATTTCATTATAGATATGATAGCTAAATTATAATTTTAACTTTATCTCTTTGTTTTATAGGCCATTATGGCTGAGACAACGTCTACGTCTCGACTATAAGCGTAGTTGGATGTGGGTTACATTCTCACTAGAGGGAATTGTATTTCTAATTTATTTTCCTCTTTCCACTCTGTTAGAAAAGCGTGGTGTTGAGTTACGCGACGCGGAGGGCCTAGGTTGTCTCTGACTACTTTTTTTGAGCACAAACACATTCATTTTTTTTTGCTACTTAAGTCACAAACAGAGAATACATTAAGTAAATTTTCAAATACAAAAGACAATATTAGACTAAATGAATAAAATACAAGCAATTTTGCATTTAAAAAAAATAACATACTCAAGTAATTCAATTATTAAGCAAAAGAGATGTACATGAGAGCATTAAGTAAGCTCAAAATATAATTTAAATAAAAAAATAAATGTTTTAACTAGTTGAAATTATCGCTGACTACTTCACTTCTCAAGTGTCTCTCTGCTTACTCAAAAATGTATAAAATTGTAATATATAAAAAAAAAACAAAAAAAAAGATAATTTCTATTTTTGTTACTTATTAGTATCTGAAGTAGGTCAAGGCGCAGTGGAACAACGCCTGAATGTAAACGCGATCAGTTGCGAGTTCGATTCCGACTCGGGGGAATGTTTATATTTAAATTATTTTCTTTTCCTCGTGAAGGTAGTACAAAGCGTGGTGTTGAGTTCAACCACTCAACACGCTATATCTCAAATTCGGTGGAAAGCGGAGTACGGAGTGTCTTGACACTAGGTACTTCCTGTCTATCCTGCTGTGCGGGATTAAAGCTAACACATTTTGGATTACAAAAGGAACTTCTGTTATTTGTTGTTTTTTCCTCTATTACTCTTTACCTGGCACAACCATTATCAATTTATAATTAAAAAATAAAACGCGTCTAAGCTACTCCTTATTACAGCTACCTGCCATTGAGAGTCCCATCAAAATCAGTTTTGCCATTCCAGAGGTTAAGAGAAATTCACAGACGGACATAAATAAAAAAAAATGTTATTTTGTTATATGTACCGTATACTTACTTTTAGGCTTTTCGAAAAAAGCGATTATTTCTAAAAGTCCAAAAATGCTCTAATATGATAAATTACATACATATAACCAAAGCTATAATTCACCAGTATATATGTTTTTTGTTTTTTGCTTTGTAATCGGTCATAGAAAGAGAAGAATCGGGGTTAGAGTGAAGTGAATGGGCGTGTATTGCAATCAGCTGAGTGTTAACATAAAATTAACAAGCCCAACCAATACATCAGGTTTGAAAAGCCTCATATCCTCCCTATATATATATATATATATATATATATATATATATATATATATATATATATATATAGAAGATGGTTGGAAACTTTCTACCATCCAACATTTATTTACCTATAAGGCTAGTAACGCACCTGTACCTACCCTGGTGTTACATGGGGCCATTGGCAGCGGTGATCACTCACGCTCGTTTGCTCTTGTCTTCTTCATAAATAAATTTATTTTAACCTAATATTAGCTTTATCTGTATCTTTATCTACATATAAATAAACGTAAGAAGATCTTGCAAAAGTATCTTGCTAATGCCTTCTAATCTATTTAAAAATTAGCAAAATTTGCATTGAACTGCCTAACAAATAGATGAGGCTGATCGTGGGCACGGTGGGACAGCGTCTGTAATGTGAAACGCGATCGGTTAAATTATTTTTACTTCCTCGCTCTGGTAAAGATAAAGCACAGCGTTGAATTTTGCCTCTCAACACGAATGTCTCGGATTCGGCGGAATACGAAGTACGGAGTGTCTTGAGACTTGGTACTTTCCGTCTATCTTGCTATGTGGGATAAAAGCGTGAATTTAAAAAAAAATAGATTACATATAACAAAAGCTTCCTTATCTTTTACAAATTTAATAATATTATTATTGAAATAACCAATTTACGTTCAACATAGAACCGACGGTTTTATTATCGCGTGCTAGTTCGGACACATCACGCACTAATAACTCTTCTAGTAACACCGCCTGGCTGTAACAAAGCCATAATTTTTAGAACTTATTTTTTTTAAATTACATAAGAACTGCTTATGAGACCTTGAGGAAAATATAGAGTTGTTTTTTTAAAACTCACTAAGTGGACTTGGGTAGGCAAAAAGATATTAGAACAAGTGAATGAGGAGGTATATCTGGGAAGTATGTTTAGTAGAGATGGAAGATACCAAATGGATACGGAAAGGCGTATTGCTGCCGGTAACAGGGTTAACGGTACTCTTGCTGTATTGATGCGACGGCAAGACGTTAGCGTCTTGTCCGTCTGTTCACAATGCCATACTGATCGGTATCAGTACGTTGCCATACTGATATGATTGAAGATACTGGAGGAAGGTCTCAAAAAAGCTTGAGGTCCCTCCGAAGGGCATCTATCAAAAGGCTAATGCCTGTGGACGAGGAATGCAGGGATCGTAGCGTTTGGCGCTCCGTCCTTTATGACTATCCCGCAAGGGATAAAGCGTGAAGAAGAAAAAAATATGTGAGGCCGGTCATGACAACGTCTGACTGTAAACGCGATCGATTGTGGGTTCAATCCCCACTCGAGTGAGTGATTATATTAAAATTATTTTTAATTCCTTGCTCTGGTAAGACAAAGTGCGGCAGTGAGTTCCACCACTCAACACGCAATGTCTCGAATTCATTGGAAAGCGAAGTACGGAGTGTCTTGACTCTGGATACTTTCTGTCTACCCTGCTATGCGGGATAAAAAGCGTGAAACTAAAAAAAACTCACTAAGATTTTCCTTTATATTAGTAATAGCAAATCTTCTTTTGAAATTATTTCGCATTCAATGAAATATAAATTGAGGAAACCGTACAATCCCGTTGTATATTATAATTATTCATAGAAAGAAGCGTTCGTTTCTTTTCTTTCCACTTTTAAATTTAAAAAATTGACACTAGGTACTTTCTGTCTGCTATGCGGGATAAAAGCGTGAAGCTAAAAATAATATAAAATTTTAGTTTTTTTTATATGTATATGTTGGTTTTCAAAAATATACAATATTCAATAGTCTTCAATCAGTTAGATGATACAATTGTTGTATCAAACTATCGGCAATTCTTGGGCTATTTCTTATTGGCAAAATGAGCTAAATGGTGGGTGAGAGACCTCAAAGGTTTTTAAGACCGACGTTTCTAATATTGCTATTTAAATACTTTTGTATTTAAACCGTTTTGTTGATCTTTGTATACTGACACTACTATTCTACATTTTCTCTCTTTAGAAAATATTTAAGAATATATAGTAATTTAATAAGAATTTTAAAAAGAAAAACACGCATTTCTACTCTATTTCTCTTTCTTACCTCTGCTCGTAGTGGCAAAGCTAAAACTAAATAACCTCTAAAGGCATTATAAAACATCGAACATCGATCTCTAGTAGTAGTTACCTAATAAAGTTTAACCCAGCAAAGTATAAAGTTTATTCAGACGTGAAACTTAACATCGCGCTCCAAGTTGAAAGTTATAGTCTCTATATCTTGAAAAGAACTAGTTTTTTTGGTTATTTCTTCATATTTATATAGGCAGGGATATTTCGGTATTCGATATATACACACATAATATCTATTTATTTAATTATTTATTTTATTTGTTAATTGTAAAATATTAAACTTATTATTGCTTAGAGCAAGGTGTACATTATTTCAATACCTCCAAAGACTGTCCATTTTACAAGCCAATGTGGTGAGAAGAGTGTTAGAACTACTCATTAATTTTCCCACTATAGATGCAGCGCGCATGCGCAGGAATGCATAAAAATCAACTATACCTGCATCCGCAAGCACAGCCAATGCATTATAGAGGTTAGCACTGTACTGCAAATGGCAAATGCAAGGCGTTGCAGCTCCGCCACGTGAAGTTACTTCACAGATTACACGTGTAAAAAGATAAAACGAAATAAAAATAACATAACTTGAGTTATACAACGTGCAGATCTGCGAGCCAACATACTGCCTTGGACCGACAAAGCCCTACGCTCACGCGTCGTCAACAATGTTCCGTTATAATATGACCGAGTTACTTTTATTCAGATACTTTTTCAATCGTACACCACTTAGTTGAAATATGGGATTGTTATAAGTTAGTTTGATATTTTTAACTTCACGCTTTTATCCCGCATAACAGGGTAGATAGAAAGTACCTAATATCAAGACACTCCACACTTCGCTTTCCACTGAATTCGTGACCTTTTTTCGATTCGTTTTTGATTCGTTTGTCTTACCAAAGCGAGGAAGTGAAAATAATTGAAATATAACACTCCCTCGAGTGGGGATCGAACCCACAACCGATCGCGTTTACAGTCAGACGCTGTTCCGCTGTGCCACGGCACCCAGTTGGCTACCTAGCACTCTTCTTACTATGTATTATACCTGAGTCCATATACCTCCGCCCAACCCTCAAAAGTTTTTAAACAAATCTTAAGCCCACTGACTGAAGGACTCAACAGGACATAGCTTAGATTATTTGTAAAGACTCCATCAACTGTCCTGCTCCGCTGAGCCTCTCGATCAGCCGGTTCATAAACACATTAAATAATATGATGTCAGCCTCCCCTATCTTACCATTGTCTTAACAAAGCAGATAAATATTAAAATATAATTATTCCTACTAATGGGAATTGAATCTAAAGCGAATCACGTATACACTCACACTTCGTCGCAATAGCCATTGTAAACTGGAGAACAGAGTGTCATGACACTAAGTTCTCTCTGACCACCTAAAATTGCGGTATCATAAAAAAATAACAAATATTTAAGCGATTGGGAATCGAACTTACTACCATGGAGTTTATAACCACTCCCATCTCAATTAGGACAGCGTCTATTCAATTCAAGTTTGTGACGCTCTACATATCTTCAAAAACGTCACTTTAAATATATATTTTTATACATAGAAATAATTTCAAAAGCGTTACCTTGTATATGCTCGACTGAACTTGTATCTATATTCATGTATAGCTTTTGAAATATATATGTGAAAAAAAAATTCTAAGGTTACCTTTTGTTTGATACTCTACAATTTAAATTAAGATAGAGTTGGAAGTAGATGAAAGTTAGTATACTTAGTATAGTAATAGAAATTTTTATTTTAGTGACTAACTCGTTACTTAGAATACGCGTTGCCTTAGTAACTTGAAGTCATAGCCATAGGTAAAGTATGTCAATATATAAATAATTTTTGAAAAAAACGTATAAATATTTTGTACGCAGCGGGATTCAAACCCTCTTGGATACCGTCCAAGCGCTCTGACTGCTAAGCCATGCGTTCTACTACCAGCTGCGTCGAAATTCTTATACGTTTTGTTACAACTTATTTATGTTGTTAGCATCTCTGTAGAGAGATTTTTACAAATTTCTACTACTTAAAGATTATTAAGAAATAATATATATATATATATATATATATATATATATATATATATATATATATATATATATATATATATATATATATATATATATATATATATATATCTTTCTTACTATTCTTTCAACACTCATCTTCTTGTCGTTCCAAACCACCTGTATCTCTTTATTGTATTTACTGTCATATAAACAGACTATACGAGTATATAAACTGATACAAGACGAATAAACCGCATCTCTACATCATTCATCTTTCTTTCATTCTTCTTTTGACACACCTCTGTAATATCCGCAGTATAAAGCGTCAGTATCGATGCACCGTTAATCCCATTACCGGCACCAATATGCTTTACTACATCCATTTCGTATCTCCCATCTTTACTAAACATGCTTCCTAGATATACCAACTCATTCATTTGTTTTAATATCTTTCTATCAACTCTGTTCTTGTATTTCATTTTCTGTTTTATATTCATATATGGAAATAAATAAAATTGAAATGTCTGTTTGTAATAATTAAATAACTAATTTTTACTAAATGCATACATGTTAAAGTAAAAAGTGATAATTTTAATATCTGATTATCTTTGGAATGGCTTGTCTGATTTTGACGGGGCTTTCACTGGTGGAAACCTACTATATGGAATTGATTTATTTTAGAATTTCGAAATAAATATTCAAAGATATTAAATTTTATGCAGATGAAGTCGCGAGTATACCTACCATTTATTATATAACCATAAAAGAAATAAAAACAATGTTAGAGCTTTAACCTGAAAATTTCACAAAAACAAGCAAAAATCCTGAAAAACCTAACTAAATGAACTAATTATCTTTATCTTTGAAAACATAATAGTGAAAACCATTCGCCTCAGCTCTGCAGGCCATTAGTTGTAATTTACTGTCTTATTTGTTCTCAATAGCTTAGAGTCTGCTGCACCGAAAGATCTAGATTCTAAAACGACAATTTACTTTTAAATTGAATACTTTAAATTCTATTCGAGAATGTATTTTACACTAGTTTACTAACTTAATTAAAAAAATGTATATAATAGATTTTATTTTTAATATTTCCAGACTTAATTTTGAAATAGAGTTATAATTTTAAGTTTTTGAAATAAATATGTATATATTTTTTAAAAAACAAATAAGAATTTGTGTTGAGCGGGATTCTAACCTGCGCCTCTTAGAAGCTCTCTAGTTAATCGTGAATTCGAATCGAATCGAATACCACTGTGTGTTTATGCGTTACTAAAAACATATCTTCAAAAATAATAAAAATAATACATTATTAATTAACTCAATTAGACGAAAATGGCTGAACACATTTTAATTAAATTGTACACGCAAATAGTGTATACAAGAAAACCTTATGGGGTAGAAAACCTGATAGAAACGTTCTTAGTTAAACATCTATGCATGTTTTTGGTTTCGTTAATTATGTATGAATAACTTAAACACCATCGTAGCACAGAGGCGCCATTCTTAGCGATCGTAGTGGATACGATTCTCGCTCACGGATTCCATCTCCAAATTAATTACTCGATAATTTTTTAATTATTTTTATATCTATACTCTGGTTAAGCAAATTGCGGCGTTGAATTCCGCCACCTAACACGCATTGTCGATTTTCGATTCGAACTCTAACTTAGGACGAACAACGATCAACGGAACTTCTTGATACTAGAAGACTGTTATTTAAATTTCTTGAAATAAGAGGCTACTAAAGTTAGTTATATGTACATATGACACAGTGTTTAACAATGCAAAAATATAAATAAAAAAATATAAATATAAAGCATTTTTTGAAGTATTTTTTTATTATTTAATTTATACTTGAGGCCGGTCGTGACCCAGTGGGACAGCGTCTGATAGTAAACGCGATCAGTTGTGTATCCAATTCCTACTCGGTGGTGTGATTATATTTAAATTATTTTCACTTCCTCTTTTATATAAGATAAAGTGTGGCGTTCCGCCACTCAACATGCAATGTCTTGAATTCAGCAGAAAGTAAGTCTTGACACTCGATATTTTCTGTCTACCCTGCTATGCAAAATAAAAGCGTGAAGCTAAAAAAAAGAAATCCCTAAGGGCCTATTCAGAACCAACATATTTTATAAATGTATGTCAAAAAAATTATATCAATAATAACCTAACTAATGCCTTTCACAGTTCAAACATTTGAAAAAAGCTGTATACATACAGCATATTAACTAAAATAATATTTTACTGTATTTATTATCAGATAATTAGTTGAAATTCAAGCTAAAACAACAGCTTCATTATTCCGCCGCTATTTCTGGTTGCTATTTCATTGTATTGTAATCAAAATAACATGACTTAATGTCATAATGCTATTTGAATGAGGTTGTTTCAATAATTACTAGATATTCCGTTAAAATGTACTTCATTAGATATGTGTACGTCAAACGTCAAGCTTTATCTCGTACAGGAAAGGGTTATCAGAAATAACCTAGAGTGAAGATTTCTTTGACTCCATTCAACCAGAAATCCAGACGTTCAACGCTTTTATTTACTTTATTAATTTTATTTATGTTTTATTTATTGTATAAAAAATGTGAGCTTTTTGCACTCCTTCTCATACAAATTATAACTGAGCTGAAAAGGGATGTGAAGTTTTTGCTTCACGTTATATTAATATATAAGTTAATAGTTTAGGTATATGCATATATATATATATATATATATATATATATATATATATATATATATATATATATATATATATGTATGAAATGGTCGGTGATGGTCGATTTTTATCAAAATTTAGTAAGAATTATATTAGAAAACATTTTTGAAAAAACGTATAAAAATTTGAACGCAGCGGGATTGAAGCCGCGCCTCTTGGAAACCGTCCCGCTTGGACGGGACTCACACCTTTAGGCCATGTGTTCCAATTTTTATATGTTTTTTCAAAAATGTTTTCCAATCACAACGAATAACACTTTAAAAACAGTAAACTATAAGAACTATATTATTTTACTATTTGTAGAGTGTTATTTCCCATTTAGGGTTAGAGAACGGTTTTGGAACCCGTCCAAGTGGTCTGCCCGTTAAGCCATGCGTCCTACATGTGGCTGCGTTGAAATTCTTACACGTTCGTTCCACCTTTGTTTATTCTTAATATCGTAGTAAGGATTTTTATAAATTTCTGCTACCCAAAGATTATTACTGAGAAATAATCGTTTATCAAGAATGCTATTTCTATGAATATTTTACTATTTTTAAAATATTATTCCACAGTTAGGATAAGAAAACGTATGGGAAAACATATAAAAATTTCGAACTCGTTCTACGGAGATGCTAACAGCATAAGTAGCTTGTTTGTCAAAATGTAGCGTTTTTTTTTTTCAAAATGTTTTCTAAAAAATATATTTTTTAATATTAAATGCTCTCAGACGCTCTCATGTGGAACAGTATAATAGAAGCATTTTCTGTTAATATAGCGCGTGTAGGTTTTTACAATTATCTATTGCTCTGGTAAAACAAACATGATTTTGAATTCTGCAATTTCAAACCATTTCTGTGAAAGGCTTGATACTTTGGCGTTGCGTAGAGACGTATCGTTGTGTGTTCTCTATCGCATTTATCACGGGGAGTGTTCTGGAGAACTGTTTGACCTGGTTCCTGCCGCTGAATTTTCCAGCCGTACAGTACGTAACAGATTGAAACACTGTCCCTATCATCTGGATAAGTGGTGTTCTACTACTGTGCGGTTCTGTAGGAAGTTTACCTGCGGCAGTGTTTCCAGGTTGGTGCGACATAAACACCTTCGAAATCGTCTTATCTCCATCTTAAGGGCCGGCAATACACCTGTAGCTCCTCTGGTGTTACACGGGGCCGTGGGCGGCGATGATCACTTACCATCAGGTGACCCACACGCTCGTTTGCCTTGCCGGTCGGTCCTATACAAAAATGCGGGATATTTTTCAATATAAATGTTTTTTTTTGAGCTTCACGCTTTTTATCCTTTATTGTTTTTGTACATAGTATATATTTTTATTGGAAAATATCAAAAAATACTTTTAGATATTTAAATAACTTGGTATTATGTACTGTTCATGGTACTTACATACGACATAGTTAGAACTTTTTGCTATATTTTTTTTCTAGCGGGGTAGTCAGAGAGAATACAGCGCCATACACTACATCCTGGCTTACATCTTTCACCTGTTATAATCATTAACCTCTTCATTCTACGCTAATTACGTGACTTTCCTTCCTTCCTTCCTTTATCATCTAAAGACAACCAACCCAACCCCCTGCCCAACCCCCTGCTAAGTAAGGTGTCAGAAATAAGGACTATTTGATTAAATTTAATTAATTTAGTGTTGGTAAATTTTGAACCTGTTACCCAAAAGCCAACCAACCATTGGTCCATAGTGCTTCCAACACTAACTTTACTTAGCAGAGTTCATTTATATTCAAAAGCCCTACTTCATAGTATAGAATTCATACAACTATTGAACAGTTGTTTTGTTTCAACTACAAGCTGTTACAACTAGTAATTAGTGTAGTTTGTAATTACTATTGAAATTTATTATAGCAATATAAAGCATTATTTCTGCATTATTCTATTCTAGGATTAATACCTAATTCTAGAATTACTAGAATTGTAGAGTTTTAAGCTAATTAGTTAGTGAGCTTAAGGCCGTCGTGGCGTAGTGAGACAGCGTCAGATAGTAAGTGATTCGTTGTAAGTTCGATTCCAACTTGGGGAAATTATTATTTTATTGTTTTTACATTTCTCCCTTTTAGTCGTGTTTTGCAATTTAAAGCTAATTTTCTTGAATTCTAATGAAAATTTGAGAACGGCGTATTATGACACTAGGCTACCTCTAACTGTCTTGCTATACGGGTTAAAGGAGTTAGGGTGTATAGATGTGAACGGATCCAGATAAAAAACGATACTCATTATAGACTCGACCCTAGTCGATTCCTCGCTCTGGTAAAACCAGATAAAATATACCTACACCTCTCAGGTACGTCATTCCACATGATATTTGAACCTGTAATCATTAAGCTATAGCAACCCCATTGATATAAGCACTGAGTTATTAGAGAGTATTCACAAACAAATACATAACTTCATATAAAATCAGTATTCCTAAAATAACTGAATACATGTTTCCCATATTGATTGAATAATATGAAATACGTATAGAGGACGTGTGCTATGAATAATTTAGAACTTCTACAACGATACAGTCGTATTTTATAAGGTATATATATATACGCTTCACGCTTTTATCCTGCTTAGGGTAATCTTCCGCACTCCTGTTAGTCACTCCGTACTTCTATTTCTACCGAATTCGAGACATTGCGTGTTGAGTGGTGGAACTCAACGCTGCAATATGTCTTTTACTAGAGCAAGGAAGTGAAAATAATTTATATATGGGGATCGAACCCACAACCGCATATTCTCCAGCATCCTAAAATTGGCGCATAGCGCATTTCAAAAATACATGAAATGATAAATAGGCGTCGATAACGATAAAGCCTTTATATAAATGCATTCTTTATTTATAACTGATAGACCAGAAAGGCTTATAAATTTATAGTAATATCACTGAATACACAATCTTTATCCTGCATAGCAGGATATGTAGGATATATACACAAACCTCTAAGAAATTGAATGCTCCGGAAACATACACTGTTTCGATAATGTTATCTCGATATAGGAGATAAAAACAATGTTTATAGATATCAACATGACTTTTGGTAAAATATCAGCATTTGTTCCCCGAAGCGTGTTATTGAGTGACATAATTCAATTTGTATACGTACGGTATTCCGTGACTGACTGACAGTCTAAGAACAACATGAACCACCCGAGATGTAAGAACTAGAATAGAATTCTTTAGAAGTTGTTGTGTTGCCAAGAACTGAAGGTAATCGAATAATTAATCAAATCGGAATTAGTTATTCAATTGGAAATGGTATATATTATTTATGTATTCTTTGGAAAATAAAATTTCCAATTATTAGGATGATAGGTTGTGGGTTCGATTTACATTGTCGTACTAATTATTTCATTAGTAGGACAAAGCACGGCGTTGAGTTTCGCACTTAATACAAAATAAGTTGATTTGGGATGCAACACGGTTATCTGAGTATTTTAGAACCAGATTGTACAAAATGTAGTTGTTTAATCTATAATATGCTGAAAAAAGACTGAAGCTAAAAGAGGTCGGTTGTAGCGCAGCGGGACAGCATTTGACTGTACACGCGATCGGTTGTGGGTTTGATTTCCATTTCGATGAATATTTAAATTGTTTTCACTACTTCATTCTGGTAAGACAAAGCGGGGCATTGAGTTCCGCCATTCAACACGCATTGTCTCGAATTCAGCGGAAAGCGAAGTACGAAGTATCTTAACACTAGATACTTTCTGTCAAAACAAGGTAATTATAAAAAATAGTATTATTAGAGACTAAAGATAAATCAGATTCTAACAACCTAACCTGACGAATATGAATGATTTAAATCAAACGAAAAACGAATTAAATAACAAGAACAATACGAATAAGTATGTTGAATGCCTTGTAAAACATAATATAGGGGGCAAAAATTATAAATCATTAGGTTAATCATTATTCTTTGCCTTTTACTCAACCGGATGCAGAATTTGTGTGAAAATTATACATTCACGTTTCGTGCAACTCATCGTCGCTCAATTGCATTAAGGAAATTGACATATTCCAATTTTCAGAAAATTGATTAAAATCGCATTGCGTTCGTTCGTTCGTTCGTTCGCATGGATGTGCGAGTATTTTAATAGTTTTGCCTTTTCCAAAAATGTAATCATTGACTTAAAAGTAATCACGTATTTGACTGCAGACGGTGGTTAAGTGTTCAAGGATTTGGTTTAAAAATACGACATTATGCAGTTTAAATTTCCAAATATATTATATAGCGAGTGATTTGATGATAAATCAATACACAGATCTACCGTTTACTTTGAAAAATATGAAAAAAAAAGCTAGAATTAGGTCAATAGTAAGTGCTTTATAAATGAGAGAGCAATGTTAGCAGACTATTGAGCTGGATGTCAAAAGCCTTATCCAAAGGTTAAAAGTGTCGACCTTGTAAGTTCAGCATTTTAAAAAATTGTACCTTCTTTAAAGATAATATAATAAAATATGAGTAGTGCTAAGGTTTTAAAGTTGAAAATTTTAAATCTTCTGTGTTTACATATATATATATATATATATATATATATATATATTTTAAATTCACGTAAAGAATAAGTTGAGTAGCAAAACCTAACGCCCGATTAGAAAACCTAGTGTCAAGGCACTTGGTTGACGTTTTCCTCTCGAAATCGAGACATTGTATGTTGAGTAACTCATCGTTGTGCTTTATCTTGCCAGAGCCTTTCTTCCTAGTGGGGATCGAACCCACAATCAGCCGTGTTTGCTGTTCCACTGTACCATAATGGTCAGTCACTTCATTTTCTAGTCATGAATATTGCCTGTTAAACTTTATGCAAAAACATAGTATTACGAATATATCTTTTGGTAAACTGTAAGCCTCTAATGAATTATGTTGCCAAGAGATAAATATTTCTGGGTTTAATGTATGGGGTTTATAAATAAAGTTCGTGGTTTACTATTTAATGGACTGTCTTATCCCATTGGAAATATTGCTTTTACTTTTGTGTTTTTGTAAAATACTATATATCTGTTATTTTATATAAATTTAAATGTATAGTATTTCCTAGTCAAGGCACGTTGATTTCCGCTACTCAATACGCAATGTTTGGCCAAAGTAGAATACGGAGTGTCTTGACACTAGGCACTTTCTGTCTGCTATGCGGGCTAAAGATTGTACCAATTCCTCATGTGAAAATGAAGACATTTTATGTTGAATTCTATTACTTCTATTACAATTGAAATATAATTTATATTGAAAATATAATAATAAATAATTTAAATATAATTACTGGCTCGAAATGAGATAAAACCCTTAAGGAAAAATATATAGATTATACAAAAGAATACAAAACATCATTTTTATTTTCCACAGACTAGATATTTTGGTATTCAGAGCATGTCGCATATCGATTTCTTTGTTCATTTTGTGTTTTTTTTACAAATCTTTTTCGTTTTCTATCACGAAGTAAGTTCGTTAAGATCTAAGCTTCCATTTAGGATTCTATAGAATTGAATAATATATACAAACGATAATGGGAAATCGGTGCTTTTTCATTTGAATTGATGGTGGGTTAACTATGAGGGTAAAGTTGCTCTAATTGTCATTCTCATGGGAAGGTTTTATCTATAAAATATTTACATTTCCTTACTCTGGCTAAGCAAAGAGCAGAATTGGCAGAATTGGCGAAATATTGGCAAGCTTCCCATATTAGTTCCAAATTTATAATAGCAAATAAGAATATATGTAGAATTATATTTTCTATTCGATGTAATGAGATAAATTTACAAAAAAATAATTTAAATACTCTTTTTCTTAGTACATCTATCTGTTCCTGCAAGGGAACTGCAAGAGAACTTCGTGTTAAAAGACTCCAATAAATTCTTTATAATTTGAGTAGTCAAATCAAGCGCTGGTGTTATATTTTATTTTATTTACTCAATAGTAGAATTAGTTAGAGGCAGAACAGCGAAAAGAAATTACTTTAAATATAATAACTGCCCTGGTCGAAAATAAAACCATGACCAATCGCTTTTATAATCAAACGCTATTAATACCCCAATATGATTTCGACAATTTATATATTATGAATAAATAATTCATTAATACTAAATAAGTACGTTCAAATATTTACTTAACGAAAACATGAGGACTCTACAAATGTAGAGACAGCAATTCGATTTCAACAGATCAATAGAACGATTAGTATTCGAAGCGCTTCAATCTGTTCATTCAATGACTCTGTAGAATCATAAATACATCCGGCATGCTTTCACCCTGTTGATATTCAGAATATGCCTCTCTACTGTCACTTAGCGATATTTGCATTTTATTGCGTTTGGTAAAAAGATAGAAAAATATGTTAAACTATATAAAGGATGGAGAACGGAGCTCCAAATAGCTACGTGGAATGTAAGAGGAAGGATGCAACAGAAGGTGAATGAGCTTTTAGATGTGATCGATGAGAGAGATCTGCATATTATTTGTGTGACTCAGACCAAAAGATAGGGAAATAGCATGACTGATTTGTCGGGCAACCGAATCACCTTCTGGCCTAGAGTTTCAGAAGGTGAACGAGGGCGTCAATGTGTAGGTGTGTTATTGTCCTCTAGATTGGTGAGTGCAACGGTAGAATACAAGGCGATCAACACGAGGCTGCTCTAGGGTCACTTCAAGCTGGCGATAACAAGAATATTTTTATTAGTGAAGTATAGTCAGTATTTTCAGCTTTGTGTGAACTAGAGGAGAGCTTCGAGAGTGTAAGAGAAGTTCTAGGTAGTGTAAGAGAAAATGAAAAACTAATAGAATGTGGTGATTTGAACGGATGGGTGGGAACCACAAGAGATGGTTATGAATTTGTGCTAGGCAAGTATGGCGATAAGAGAGTAACTAAGGCTGGTAAGCTTATATTGGAATTATGTGAAGAAAAAGATTTGTTTGTAGCAAACACGATGTTTGACCACAAACAAATTCACATGTATACGTGGGAATGGATGGAAGAGAAAAGCATGATTGATTGATCAGCGTATTCGCAACCAAGTTGTAAACACGTGTGTGTTTGGGAGTACTGACTTGGAAACAGACCATTATCTAGTGATTCCTAGAGTAAGGAATCTGTTTGCACGTTGGCACAGCCGCGAAAGGTGTCCAGGCTTAGAGGCGAATATCCGTATAAAAAGCTGGAAGCTTCAGGATCCACCGATTAAAGAGGAATATGCAGAAAAGGTTTCCAAAAAAAAAGAAATGAAAGTCTTGAAGTATATTGGCAGAATCTTAGGAATTGTATAATTGAAGCTGCAATAGAGGTGTGAGGTATCGAGAAAAGAGGCTTAAAATTCATGATGAATGAAGGGTTAATGAAGTGAAAGACGAAATAGAGAGAAACAAGAAAGTATGACAAGACTATAAAGTCTCAAGTAAAAATAAAAGAATTAGAGAGATTAAGAAGAAATAATATAAGTTGCGAAAAAAGCACGTAACGAAAGCACTGATAAAGATGAAACGTGCAAAGTCAAAGCATGAAAGAGATATTGACAACAATTTCCGGGAAAACATGGAGCTTTTCTGGCGAGAAGTTAGTGATTCTCGGCGTTGTTCGTCAATCTGTAGAATTAATGAGGTGCATTTTGAGGATGGTGAAATACTTACAACAAGAACACGTATTCTGCAACGATGGACAGAATTCTACAAGGAAATCTTGACACGGAGGCGTCATCACACAATATGATGATGCTTCTGTCCCAAGCGTTTGCAATATACTAAGTGTTGATAAAGTAGACGGCAAAATCAGTATAAAAGAAGTTGAGAATGCTATACAAAGTCTGAAATGTGGTAAGGCGATCAGGACGGGATCAGACGGAATTACTGCAGAGATGATTAAATATGGTGGGCCGCGCATCTTGGACCTGTTGTTTTTTCTATGCAATTTATTCTGGAAAATGGGAGAGCTATAGGGCTCAGTTTGATTAGCTTAGGCCCTAAAATTTATGCTAAAATCCTAGCGAGAGAGATTTGAAAGGCTTTTGTGAGAGACCTAAGGAGGATTTAGACCTGGAAGTGAGTGCATGGATCAGGTCTTTTCTTACTTCATGATCATGAAAAAGTTTTTGGCTGTAACCCAGAAGATTTTCTGTGCTTTTGTGAATTTAGAAAAGGCATTTGACAGGGTTGTACGAAAGAATTAATGGGAGATACTGCCCCGGTACAATATGAAAGAACCTTATTGCAGATTTGTTTTAGATGAAGAAAGACTGGAATGTAAAATTAGGGTAGATAGAAAGATATTAGAACAAGTGAACGATATATTTGGGAATGGTATATTTGGGAAGTATGTTTAGTAGAGTGTAACAGGGTTAGCGGTGCTCTTGTTACATTGATGCGACGGCAGAATGTCAGCGTATTTGCACGTCCTACGGTTCAAAATGCAGTACACCGCATACACTGATACCGACTTTGTTATATGGCCGCGAAACGTGGGTGTGTCAAAAGAACAATGAAAGAAAAAAAATGCAATAGAGATGCGATCTCTTCATCGCATATGCGGAGTCAGTTTAGCTGACCGTATATGTAGCGAGGAGATACGCAGAATAGCAGGCGTAAGCGTGAATGTCACAGTAAGAATGAAGAAGAACGTGCTCAGGTGGTTTAGGCACGTTGAAAGGATGAGTGATGAAAGAATGATAAGAAAGATTTATGAAGCAAGGGTACGAGACGTCGGTTGACCTTCGAAAACACAATATCGAAGATACTGAAGAAGGGTCACGTAAAAAGCATGAGGAACCCCCGAAGGTCATGTATGAAGGGGATATGACTGTGGATGAGGCGAAAGAAGTATGCAGGCACCGTAGCGTTTGACGCCTCGTGCTTTCTGACTACCCCGCAAGACAAAGCGCGGCGTTGAGTCCCGCTACTCAACATGTAATGTCCCAAATTCTGCGGAAAGTGGAGTATGGAGTGTTTTGACACTAGGTACTTCCCATCTATCATGCTATGCAGAATAAAAAGTGTTAAGCTAAAAAAGGATTAGATATATTTGTGGCTCAGCAGGTCAGTTAGATAGAGCTCAGTGGCAAGATACTCCAGTATCTATTTTTCGCATGAATTCATGTCGTGTTGATTGGCGAATATCAACCTTGCACTTGGACGCGGTGAAATGATATTAGAATTATTTAAGCTTAGCGTTCAGAGCGCTTGGGCGGTATCCAAGAACTGCGGGTTCGAATCCCACTGCGTTTAAATTTGTATACCTTATTTTCAAAAATGTTTTCTAATCCTAAGTGTGGAATAACACTTTAAAAATAGTAAATAATAAAATAATTTAAATATAACCATTTATATCTTTACCCTATCTCCATTATATCTTAAATAAATATTGAACTATAAGGATATCAAAACCATGTAAGACAAAGCCCACATCACATCTTGAGTCAAGTACAGAGTGGAGAAAGTATTGTCATAAAATCAGGTCTCTCTGCTTCTCTTCTCTGCTCTACAGAAAAAAGCGAGACTAAAAATAACTTAAAAAAACATTGGTGAAAAAAAATGAATAAAGTCTTAAACAAAAGTAAACGAACCCACCACTGGGGATTCCCTTATTTTGGCAAATAAAAGTTCACCTTTCAATATTTCTGCCAGGCCGGTCGTAATTCTAAATATACGAAAACATTATTTTGTCTGTAGAGACTCAAGAAACGGCTAAATAAATTAAGGGCGGTATATGTTTTCTGTTTTTTTAGCTTCACTCTTTTTATCCCGCATAGCAGGGTAGACAGAATATACCTAGTGTCAAGACACTCCGTACTTCGGTTTCCACCGAATCCGAGACATTACGTGTTGAGTGGCAAAATTCAACGCTGTGCTTTTCTTACCAAAGATAGGAAGCTAGAATAATTTTAATATAATCGTTCGCCCGAGTGGAAATCGAACCCACAACCGATCGCGTTTACAGTCAGACGCTGAGCCACTGCGCTACGACCAGCCTAATCTAAACTATACATTAATATCGGCAACAGATTGACCTATAAAATAATATTTATAATTCACGAAACATCGAAATTTTCAATTAAGTCTTCAATAACCCACAGCGGAAAGGATAAAGCTTAAAGCTTAACAACACATGTACTATATAATGTTTCTAAAATTCATGTTTACTTTGATTTTGTATTACAAAGCTTTACTTAAGTAAACATAGTGCAGGTGGCGTAAGGAGTACCTTACGACAATGACCTTAAGCTCACTTGTGAAGTTATTTTTATAATGAAAAATGTTTTTAGAGAACGTATGAAAAATTTGAAGCAGATAGATTCATCATTATTTGAACGCAAATAAATTGGAACATTATTTCCATTTGCTAGCTATGATAAGACAGCGCGGCGTTCCGGCACTCAACACGTAATGTCTCAGCGAATTCAGCGGAAAGCGGAATACGGAGTGTCTAGGTACTTCCTATCTATCCTGCTATGTGAAATAGTTAGGGTAGAGAGGTTGGATAAGCGTGAAGGTACAATAAAAAAAGATTAGAAGACGCGCCTCTTGCAAACCACCAACCAACCAAGCACTCTGACTACTAAGCCTTGGATTATTTGTCCTGCTGCGTAATTTCCTATGTCAAGTCAGTCAATTCTTACCTAAACGATAAATTCTATTTGTTTTGAGAATCTCTGTTGATAGAGGTATATCAATTTCTGCTACCTACAGTATATTTTTAAGAAACAACCGCTTGCCACGGGAAGATGCTGGTTACTAAATATTTTTAAGGTGGCATTTGTTTTTAGCTTCTCGCTTTTATCCTCCATAGCAGGGTAGATAGAAACTGCGCTACGACCTGCCTTCAATTTTTATACGTTTCCTAAATATGAATTTCGTATCCTAAGTGTGTAAAAGTATTAAAAATTATTTTATATTCTTTTTTTTTCAGTAACAGTTTTTTTTAAACCAATTAAAAGTTATAATGATTTTTGGTCGAAATTCCATTTGTGAGCATTTTGTACATTTTTGAGATTTGCTAAATATATTAACACTAAGTTGTATATACTTAGATAGCCAAGTATATACAGCATAGATAGCCAAGTATCAAAAAAATCCGCTGACTGTTTTGCCCCCAAAAATTAAGATATGTGCTTAGGGGCGAGATCCATCCCACTTTGGCTTACCAGAACAAACAAAAGAGAACAACTTCTAAATACAATAATTCCTCTAAGCCAGATTTGAACCTGCAACCACTATAGTCTGCTTTAATCATGTATAAAAATAAAATATATACCGGCCGTATCATCTAATCTCGTGTTACTTCTCAATTTATATGGTATTATCGTGAACTTTGTTAAGAGATTTAAGTTACGTATTTGATCAGTTAATCTGATTTGTAACTTTCTAGTTAAAATATATAGACATAGGTATATTAATTATAAAAAGAAAGATAAGGTCGGACGTGGCGCTGTGGGACATGTGGCTGTAAACACGATCAGTTGTGAGTTCGATTTCCACTTGTGGGATAGTTAAATTTAATCGTATTTAAATTATTTTCATTTCTTCACACAAAGCGCGTCGTTGAGTTCCGCCACTTAACACACAATATCTTGAATTTTTGGGAAACCGATTATCATGTAACTATACATCGTGTCTACCCTGCTATGTGGGATAAAAGCGTTTAGATGGAGAAAAGACCGCTTCACGCTGTATTCCGCATGACAGGATAGTCAGAGTGAATCTAGAGTTAAAACACTCTGTTGACTGTTCTGCCCAAAAAAATTAAAATAGTTTTAATGTAATCATTCCCTTCAGTGGAATTCGAACCCAAAACTAATTACATTAACAGACACTGCCCCACTACGCCATGATAAGCTCATTACATTATACGTATTTAATCGTCGACAAAAATATTTCTTGACTTTTAGTAACTAAGTTCACCAGCGTTAGGCTACGCAAAGCGATGTTCAGTGTCTCTATAAATTAATTGCGTAGTGAATTTTCCTTAACTCTACCATTCAATTTATAGTGTATTTCTTGAAGATATCAAAAAGACTAGCTATATTTGTTATTTTAAGCTCCAGTGCTCCATACAATTGTTTGTACAGTGCAGGAGGTTCGTGCAAACTTAGTTACGGAGAGGATCTAAATGTTTGCTCTCGACTATATACTGTTTAGAGTGCAGTCTTTGAAATTGTTTACTAATTTATTATATAACCCAAGGTGCTTGTTTTGCAGCTTCATGCTTTAACCTATCAGGTATGTCCAAGGTAACTCAGAGTCAAAACACTATGTTTATCGTTTTTTACTTAAAATCATTGAGTGTTTTCATCTCTTAACGCCGCACTAAGTCTCACCAGAGCGAACTAATAGAAATATATGTTAAATAAGATCGTTAGTTGACTGAGATTTGAACTGACAACCAATCGCCTGTCGGCTTAATCACCTGTAATCAGCTTAAAAAAAATATTCTAATTTTAACACTACAGACCCTTTATTATTAATATTTAATTACTTAGAACTAAGGTTAGGCGATTTTTAAACAACTCTTACATTACTAAAGATTTTTCAATTATACTATACTCTAAGTATAGTATGGTTTTTTTTAATATAGTTTTTTTAAATTAAAATAATAATATGCTTTTTAGTAAACAACAAATACATTGAAAATAATAAGAAAAAATACGAGAAGAAAATTAGGACGTTCAGCAGCCGGCCTAATCGTTATCAACGATCTCTTCCGCGTAATAAAAAGTTACATTTACAACTTTACTTTGATTAGTAACTATTGCCAGCTAGCGGAAGCAAAAGTAATTTTATTATAACATATTTATTCAATAAATTAAATTATTTATTCATTTACAAATAAAAATGTATAGAATATATACATTTTTAGGGGCGTTAGGTTTCATCTTAGCACTCTGTGTCTATGTAAATATATTTTTTCGCTTTACTAGTGTCAAGACACTCCGTAGCTCTATATATATCAATTATAGAGTGTCTTGACACTGCGTCTAACTGACTATATTTTACTATACTGCAGAGTAAGTGAGTAAATAGTATGAAGCTACTTTTTAAATTAGATATGGTCTTAGATTCGAATACTTAAGTAATAATTTATATAAAATAGTTATAATATACAGAGATCAGAATATAGAGAGGTTGATTATAGGTACCCTATACTATTCTAACTGGATCGACTAAAACCTATTGTAATGGCCCCTACGGATTCGTGAATATTTTTTATTTAGCTTCACGCTTTTATCCCGCATAGCAGGTTACAAAGTTACGGTAAGTACATAGTGTCAAGACACTCCGTACTCTGTTACTGGGAACTGTTAATGTTTGAATATACATTTATTTTTATTTCTCTGCTCTGGTAAGAGAAAGCGCAGCGTTGAGTTCGCCACTCACTACGTAATATCTCAATTTCGGAGAGTAAGCGTTCAACGGAGTATTGTGAGACTAGGTTGTCTCTAACGACTCTAATTTCGGGATAAAGCATGAATTTGCAAAAACAATTGTTTGAACCCTGTCCTTTGAAATGGGATACCCTTCTTTACAGCTATAAATTTAAGAAAAATATTGGGATGTAATTGAAACCCAGACCCACTCAGACAACATCAAGTATAGTGTTATTATAAGAGAAATTTATATCAAAGAAAATATTCATTTAAATATAACCTCGACTTCTGTCGCATGTAAATTTACCTACTTTTGTAATCTCATCGCCTCCTTTGTACCCTAAAGGCCTGCGTAAGGTGCCTGATTATTGCCTTAAATAGAACATATTGATAGACAAAAAAACTATATTTTACATTAATATTAATGTATTTTAAAATATATAGAAAAGAAACGATCGCTGTGAGATTGACTGCTATTTGAAAAGTGATTATTTTTGACCGAGCACGGCGTTAAGTTACGTCATTCAATAAATAGTGTCTTTAAGATAAGCTAGTGGGCAATGAAGTGTTTCAACAAATACTCTCTATCTCTCTGTTAGAAGCTGAAAAAATTCTAAAATGACACTTATAGGGAAAAAAATTGGGCCCCTTTTTAAAAAAATAGACGCAAGTAGGGGTATACAATTTGGAATAGCTGCAATATATTATAGGGAAGTAAAAGACAAGTGTCAAGATATTCCGTTAATTTTAATAATTTTACTTATTTGAGACAAAATAATGCAGAAAATTATTATTTTTTATAATAATATATTAAAAATTAATAATACAAATACTTTTAATAATACAATAACTTTTAAAAGTGATATACGCGTTGCTATGGTTACCCATATTTTACACATCAAGGTTTCTAATAATTTTATGCCAGGCTTGTTCGATATTTTATATTTGTATATCTATCTTAAAGCTATTCGTAGCTAGCGACCTGAATACGAAATGGGTACTGTATTCTGAAATTAATATTTTAATACTAGATTGTTATTTATTACCTTTTTACGTAAATACATTTTTGGTAACACGATGTGTTTATGTAACACGCTTTATTCCCTATAGCAGGGTGGTCTGAGATAACCTAGTGTATTTAGACACTCCGTTGACTGCTTTCCACCTTAAATCACTACATTGTGTATTGCGTTACAGAACTCAACGTCGCTCTATGCCTTACCATAGCGGAGAAATGAAAAAATATATTTTCTTTTCAGCTTCACGCTTTTATCCTGCATAGCAGGGTCGACAGAAAGTACCTAATGTCAAAGCACTCCGTACTTTGCTTTCCACCGAATTCGAGACAATGGGTGTTGAGTGGTGGAACTCAACGCCGCACTTTGTCTTTTACCATAGCGAGGAAGTGAAAATAATTTAAATATTATCACTCCCCCGAGTGGGAATCGAACCCACAACCGATCGCATTTACAGTTAGATGCTGTCACACTGCGCTACTACCGGCCTCAAAAAATAATAAATATAATCATTTCTTCGAATGGGAATCGAACCCACAAATAATCATAATTACGTTATCAATGAGATTTTATCCCACTGTATCATACAAAACAACTAATAAAATTTAATTAAAGTGACACGTGATAGCAAAATAAGTGAATTCAAAGCGAATGTTTGATATATTAGGGGACAGATGGGAAGCTCTTAAGCAAGTTACATCGATCTATGATCAGCCTTGGCCCACTTGCCGTTAATGACTTGTTGAAAATGTATATATTTTTTTAGGCATCACGCTTTTATCCCTTTAGGGACAAAAAGTATCTTGTGTCAAGACACTCCGTACTTCACTTTCCCCCGAATTGGAGACATTGCGTGTTGAGTGGCGGATCTTAACGCCGCACTGTATCTTACCAGAGCGAACAAGTGAAAATAATTTAAAAATAATCACTTCCCCAAATGGGAATCGAATCCAGAACCAATAGCCACGTTTTGTCAATTATTATAATGGTATTTATGTTAACATTTTGTTTTTGTCTTAATTTCTTGTTTTATCCCGCATTATAAGGCAATCAGAGTCATTTTAGTGTCAAGACACTCCGTTGATCGCCTTCTTCTTATCATAGCGGAGAAATTAAAAAAAAAATTTATAATCACGTATGGCTTCCTATCGTTCAAGGTTCCTTTGGGCTAAAAATTATTATTCAGTTATAGAATTCCATTTTTAAGAAAACAAGTGACATTACGTATCGTAATTTTTAGCTCTTGTTATTTTATACGCCCGTATTGAGCCTTCCTTCTTCTTATCGGAGCTATTGGTTGATAAATTATATTACAAAGTAATTGGATCACATGAATAGAGTCAAGAAATTTTTATTACAAGTAGTTCGTAAATGAATCATTTTTGTAATGTTTTAACATAGACCTGCGAGTCGCAGTAGAACAAGAATTTTAGCGGAAGTCGCCGTTTCCCATCTCCTGCTGGTTTTATTACCTGAATCGCATTTGGCGATACTCCTGGGACGAGATGGTTTATATTAAGGTTCCCGACAGTGTGGGACGATGGCACAGTGCTCAGCTGTAAACACGAATGGTTGTGGGTTTGATTCACAATCGGGGGAATGATTATATTTAAATTACACTTATTCATTATGATGGGGCGAAGCGCAGCGTTGAGTTTCGCCACTCAACACAAAATATCTTGTTACTAAAAAAACTGAAACTTACGCAAATGTAAATATATTACATATTAATATGAATAACAAAATCCAATAAAAAATATTGAAGCAATTTCCTGTCCTTCGCGAAATCTCTACGTATTAAAATAAATATCTATACCTCTATATTATTTTATAATTGAGTATTCACGTAACTTTAAAGGGTAATGTGGAATAAGCCCTCAGAAATAGAGTGGGGATAAGGGATGAATAACAAGTTATCTAAGTGGCAAGTTTGAGATTTTTTAGAGAAAAAACGAAAGACTAATGTTATGTTAATGTTATTAAAACGTTATTTTTACAGTTACGACCAGAAGAAAATGTATTTTTCGAAGTCTTATAAAAATTTGAATGAGACGGGACTCGAACCCGCGCCTCTTGGGTGGCTTCAAATCTCTTTGAATGTTAAACCATGCGTTTTACATCCGCCTACGTCGAAATTTGTCCTTGTTTGTTTTTAATTTAATTTTATCTTTAATATATATGTAGAGAGATCTTTACAGATTAGCAATCAGAATGTTAGGACGGTTTCAAAGAGACGCGGGTTCAAAGCGGCGCGTTCATTTATTTTACGTTTTCTTTTTTCAATGTTTTCTAATCTCAAGTGTTGAATAACAATACAAAAATAATTAACTTTTTTCACTTCTTCTTTCCTGTGGGACAAAGCGTGGCGTTCAGTTAAGTTGGCTACTAGAATTCAGACGGAAAGCGAACAAAGGAAATCACGAGAAAGTTCCTATAAAAATATCATTTGTAAGAAAAAGCTTTTTTAAAATATATATTTTTCAACTTCATATTTTAAGAGTAAAATTCTGACTATCCTAATAATTCTAATATCCTAATATATTTTTTAAATATAAATTAATTAAATTATATAAAATTGTTATTATTCAATAAAAAATTTAAATAAGTCGAAAATTTATATTTGCAAATAGTTATTTACTAACGTATATAAAATATGATTTAAAAACTCCGCCGTTCTGTATTAAAAAGGTTTATTAGATATCTTTAATATAAAAATCTAGATATATTTTAATATTGAGAAACCTTTACTGGTGCCAAAGTCATAATCGTATTTTTGGACGTAACTTTTACGAGCGTTTTAACTGATGTAGAAAATTAATAAAAAATAAAATAAAATATGCTAACTATTTTTATATTTTTTTAGTTTCACACTTTTATCCTGCATATTAATTAAGTGTAAACAGAATGTACCTAGTGTCAAGACACTCCATACTCCGCTTTCAGCAAAATTCGAGACATTGCGTGTTGAGTGGCGGAACTCAACGCCACGCTTTGTCTTACCAGAGCGACGAAGTGAAAATAACTTAAATATAATTATTCTCCCGAGTGGGAATCGGATCCATAACCGATCGCTATTACATTCAGACGCTGTCCCACTGCGCCACGACCGGCCTCAAACTTTTTATGGACAAAATTTGAAAATCTTTGGGCAAATTTACAAAATTGCACATATTAAGTTACTAATTTATTAAGTTCGCTATATATTCATCTGCTTCTTATAAAAAATACCCCAATATACACGGTAAATTTACGCGTACAATGCTCTCAGCTATTTTAAAATTCTATTTAATATAGTTGAATTTTTTAGTAAGCCTTCTTCTTTTTTCTTCATAAGTATTAATATTTTATTTTTATTTAAAACATTTTTTAGACAAACAAAACTTTATAGCTTATTGCTAAATAATTTTATCAGCATTAGATTGTATTGCAAACTTTTTATGGTCGATATCTAGCTGATTAATAAGACGTAACTTCAGCTTTAAAATTAAAAAAGAAGGAAAAATATATTAGAATTTACGCGGACGAAGTCACAAGTACAACTAGTTATAAATACAATTTCACAATTGTTATAACATATTATAGAGATATCTTGTTCAAAAAGGATTATTCTCACTCTGGGGAGTGATTATATTGCGAATTCAATGGAAAGCGAAGTACAGAGTGTTTTGCCACTCGGAATATCTTGTCACTAGATATTTTCTTGCTACCTCGCTATGCAGGATAAAAGCGTGAAGCTAAAAAAACAAGAAGTTAGTGATACAAGAGAATAAAAAATAGAAATATTTAATTCAATTTCACCAGTCTTAGTTTAAAATCAAGTACAGTCAAATGTCAACTATATTCGTTCACTTCAAAGAAAATATGTTCAGTAAATTCAATACAGTTGACCTATTTCAGATGTCGGTCCACTTTAAACCCCCGCCCAAGGGGCCTGGCCCGCACTCGTCGTAAAATCTACGTATTAGATTACAAAAGTATCGCCTTGATAGATGTTTAATAGAGCAATGTTTTTAATTCTATAAATTATTTTCTATTTTTTTAAAATGTTATTCCACACTTAGGATAAGAAAATAATTTTTGAAAAATCTTATAAAAATTTGAACGCAGCGAGATTCGAACCCGCGCCTATTGGATACCTTCCAAGCGAACATTTTTTTACCATTTTTAAACGTGTTATTCTACATATTAAATTAGACATATATATATATATATATATATATATATATATATATATATATATATTTATTTATATATATATATATATATATATATATATATATATATATATATATATATATAAGTGAATAAAGAACGTTGGCGCGGTTTATAGTACGCAAATTTAATCGCTTGGGCGGTTTCCAACCAGCGCGGGTTCGAATCCCACCAATTTAAAACTTTTACTAATTATGCTTGCATACAATTTAATGTGGATTTTTTTAAACAAATGCTCATATTATTAGATTACAAAGAAACTCTAATGCAAGAACATTGAAACGCTACAGAGATGCTAACAAGAAAAATAAGTTACAAGAATTATAAGAATTTCGGCGTAGCGATAAGAATGTTAATTTATAATTTTAATTATATAATTGGCTCGTGATTTGACGCCTGGTACGTACGACATTATAAAAAAGTTGCTTTCCGTTTTATCTTATATATAGAGTGCAAAAATTAAATTATTAAATATAATCATTCATCCGAGTGGGAACTCACAACTGACACTACTGTGCCACGATAGATTTTAATATTATTAATATTTCAACTGTGTTAAATGTAAAAAAAACACACTAAAAACTAAGTTAATTAAATTGAACACTCTTAATAATGTTGTGGCTATTTGAAAACACTGTACTATAGCACTTGACGTCATAATGATTCCATTATCAACAAACAAATATATATATATATATATATATATATATATATATATATATATATATATATATATATATATATATATAATTTTACCTTTGTAATTTAAAAAAGTGAATAAAAAAGACGAACCTTTAATATACTTATATAAAAACAAAATAATTTCCAATCTCATATGTTCCGTTCAATTCAGTTATTTTATTTATATACATTTAGAAATATATTTATATATACATATATTTTGTATTTATTTTTTTAATATTTGTTTTTAATTTAAAAGACCTCGTAAAATAAGCATTAAAGTGTGTAATGTGTGATGTGACCGGAAGTCCAAATTAAAGCACATTCAATATTATTTAATATATCTATTTGAACGGGAAATAGAAAATATTATATTTCAGAAGGTGAATACTATACGTGTTCTAACATATTTTTTATATTCACTAAATTTATTACGGGAAAAATAAGCGTTATTCGTTTAGTAATTTTCCTGCCACATAAATTTGAGTGAACTCGGTAATTAATATCCGGTGTTGATATATAGAGCTGTTTGTTGCGTCTCTACCTTGAAATTTCTTAAGGAAAACTAATTTTAGTTATTTATTTAAAAAATAATTCAGTTACAATGCAGCTAGAGTGAATGTATAATTATAATCTTTTAATCAACTTGAAATCTTAGTTAGTTAGTTTGTTTCGTGTACGGGAAACCTTGCTAGCTACATTTGACCCACTTTCTAAAGCCCGATCAAGCAAGCCCGAAACTAAAATTTTAACTATGACTTCAGTTCTAATACTCCTGAATATATATATATATATATATATATATATATATATATATATATATATATATATATATATATAATGCATAATTCAAAATGGCCGCCGTCACAAAACGGCGAATTATACTTTATGGGTACCAAATTAAACGTCTTAATTTTTTAAAAAGGGTTTGTTTTTATAAAGATTTTTCTTTCAATTATTATTTTATTATTTACAATTTTTTAAAGTGCTATCCCACATTTAGGATTGAAAACATTTTTGAAAAAACGTATAAAAATTTGAACGCGGTTTCATTGGGCCATGACGTCCTCAAAATTATGTAATAGCCCTAATTAATATATTATATTTGTATGTTAAAGTTAAAAAATGACATAATAAGGCACGAAGTTCTCTCTAGGTGAGACTTGTTGTGGCGCAGTGAGACAGCGTCTGACTGTAAACGCGATCGGTTGTGGGCACGATTCCCACTCGAAGGAGTGATTATATTTAAATTATTTTCACTTCATCGCTCACTCTGGTAAGACAACGTGCAGCGTTGAGTTCCGCCACTCAACTCATAGTGTCTTGAATTTGAAAGCGAAGTACGGAGTGTCTTGGTACTAGGTATTTTCTGTCTGCTATGCGGGATAAAAGCGTGAAACTAAAAAAAAAGTTCTGTCTATGAGCGTAGGCGTAGAATAATTAAAGGAAATCGTTCACGCAATACACACGTGTCAACTACACGTCAATCAGCCACCTACGTGGTATAAAATATTATCTGAAAATAACTAACTTTATCTATCTTTCTGAAAAAAAAAATGATAAAAATACGAGCTATCAAACTAAAATATTTATGAAGTTAGGAATATTTTTATGAAAACACAGCGTCCGCTCCAGTAGCTATTTGTTGTAGGCAAATAATGTTTAAATTCTGAGTTGCTTTGATCCCACGCCGGAGCCGCTATGACGAGTAACGTGTGTTCCGAACCTTTTCAAACTCTAGTTTAATATGAAATTTGCTAAAACTATAAATAACTAAAGACTAATTACTAACTATATTATTAAAAAATCACTTTAACTTTTTTTATTTTATAACAAATAAAGTAAAATAAATTATATTATTTCAAATTCGAGGCCCATCGTGGCGCAGTGAGATAGCGGCCGATTGTAAATGCGATCGGTTGTGGGTTCGATCCCCACTTTAGGGAATCATCATATATAAATTATTTCCATTTCTTCACTCTAGTAAGACAAAACGCGACGTTGAATTCCGCCACTTAACACGCAATGTCTCGAAAGCGTATAAATTCCTTATATATATATATATATATATATATATATATATATATATATATATATATATATATCCGCCATCTTAGGCGTTCCGCCATGTTGGATTTAGAATTATATCAAATTAAACTCCTGTAGATAATTTCAGCTCAATCAGTTAAAGATATTGGTTACAGTTTTGTTAAATATATTATAATACTTAATAATGTTCAAACCACCTTTCATACAAGGGAATATTCTTCTTATATACCTTTCGGTTAAAAGAAAAATTAATAAAAAGGAAATGTAAATAATATGAAAAAAGGCTCCAGCAGGACCCAAACAACCAGTTCATTTTGAAATATCCCAAAAAAAATATAAACCTCAAACAAAGCTAAAATATTCAGGTCACGGTTTACTCCCACGATTTCTATGTAGCAAATATTCTTTTTGCGTTTTTGAATTTATTGGGCCTACGCAGACTTATCTATGAAGCCACATATGAAAATTCCAATATATTTTTCTATATTTTAAAATCAAAATCAATTGAGGCCAATCGTGACGTAGTGGGTAAGCGTCTGACTGAAAGCGCGATCGGTTGTGGGTTCGATTACCACTAGGGGGAATAATATATTTAAATTATTGTCATTACCTCGCTCTTTGTCTTAACAAAGAACGGCGTTATGTTCCACCACTCAACACGCAATGTCTTGAATTCGGCGGAAAGCGGTATATACTCGTATCTAATTGGATATTTCAATAATTTTCAATCGTAAACGTAAAATGCTGATACATACCGTCTCTGATACCAGTTGCTACTTCAAGCTGCCTTTGGAAACGAGGTGAATCTAGACGGTCGCTCTATTAAAATATAATTTAAATATTTCACTCTGAGGGAGATGTTACTCGTGGTGGTGATGGTTGTGGGATCAATTTCCTACTCGAAAAAATGGCTATATTTAAAGTAATTTCCTTTCCCACATTCTAAAATAAAACGCGGCGTTATGTTCCGCCTCTTTAATATACGCATTCTTTCAAATTAGTTTTCTCTGACAAACCCTGCTATGCAGATAAAATACTCTATTAAAAGTAAACGGTATGAAACAATTAAAATAACTTTTAATTAAATTGACTCGAAGTAGGAAGCCGTTTTGAATTAATGGAAAATATATTAACAGATTAATAGGCTAGATAAGGTGAAAGATAAGAGTTGATTTTTATTTAGTTAAAGGTTTTTTTTACTTTTCGACATTATACGGCGTAAGTAGAGACAACCTAGTATTTTGAATCACGGAACCCAACGCCGTTTTTTGTCTTACATGAGGAACAAATAAAATGTTTATTTTATAGTCCAAGGAACAATAATAAAGCCGACTTTTCCTGGGCTTTAGGAGAGTTTCTGAGTGCGCTACGATAGTGTCACATTCATTATGTTGGTATATAGTATCCAAGAAAATACTTTTTATACGATTTCCTAGCGCTTGAAGATGTTCTAGTAAATGTTTATTTAACATATTCTTTATATTAAAACTATTCTTGTTTCAATTCAGGTAGTGAACTACTTGTTACAATTTTTTTCAGTTTTTTAAACATTTAGTATAAATTTTGATGACGTATTTCATTCTTTTTTATAGCTTTACGCTTTTATCTCGCATATCAGGTTAGATAGGGAATACCTTGTGTCAAAACACTCCGTATTCTGTTTTCCGCCAAATTTACGCCACCGCGTGATGAGTGGCGGAATTCAACGCTGCGCTTTGTCTAACCAGAGCGAGGAAATGACATTAATTTAAATATAATCTTTCCTCTGAGTGGGAATCAAACCCACAACCTATCGCATTCAAACTTAGACGCTGTTCCACTGCACCACGACCGATGTGATATATAATACACACACTATACGTGAATAACACGTGAATAAGTTTATTATGTTTACTCAAATATTTTTTATTTCCAGATACCGTGTAAAATCCAGAAAAAACAAAAAGCAGGTATGTAAAAAAAATAGATTTTTTTAAAAATTCTGTTATTTTTTTTAAACGTACACCTTTATAAATTTTATCTTTCCAAATACTATTTAAGGCCAAACAAAAATCGCATTTCTATCTAAATTTGAAGGATTTATTTTTACAAAAAAAATTATAATATCAAAATATACAAAATATACTTTAAAAAAATAAATGTTAGTCACTAGTTATGTATATATTAAACGTCAGTCAGCACTGACTGACATGCCTTGAACGGAAATTTAATCGTCAACTATCACTGACTGACTGACTTTTTTTGGCGTTTAACGTGTTTAGTAGAATTTTGTGTCTAAATCCAAAAAATCATTCAAGAGGTCTACGCCCAGAGCCTGTGACCTCGCCTCGACTTATGATCAATGATTACTTGAAATTTTTACCTTCTTCTTTTTCTTCATCTGGTCCAAAAACTCCTACTTATCGCAAGAAGGATTTACCATATTGCTCGAGTATTAATAGATTTTATGTTTTATATATTTTTGTGAGGCCAGCCGTGCCGCAGTGTGACAGCGTCTGACTGTAAATGCGACCGGTTGTGGATTCGATCTCTACTCGGGGAAGTAATTATATTCAAATTATTTTCACTTCCTCGCTCTGGTAAAGACAAAGTGCGGCGTTGAGTTCCACCACTCAACACGCAATGCCTCGACTTTGGTGGAAAGTGAAGTACGGAGTGTCTTGACACTAGGTACTTTCTGTCTACCCTGCTATGCGGGACAAAAGCGTGAAGCTAAAAAAAAATTGTTTATATCAGACATCAATTCCAAACTCAAACTCAATTAAAAAACAACTAGTTGAACTGATATTTTTTTAGCTTCACGCTTTCATCCCGCATAGGATAGACAGAAAGTTCCTAGTGTCAATATACTCCGTACTTCACTTTCCGCCGAATTCCAAACATTGCTTGTTACGAGGCAGAACTCAACGCCGCACTTTGTCTTACCAGAGCATGAAAGTGATAATAATTTAAATATAATCACACCTCCGACAGGGAATCGAACCTACAACCGACGAATACGACGACGATAAACTGATATTGTTTCAGTAATAATCATAAAAATATTTAATAGCAAAATTGTTTATGTTTTAATTAAAACTTTCTTAACAGGCACAGCTTCTTATTTGAAATTTCTTAATTACAACTTAGCGTAACCTAATATCAGTTATGAAGTATTCACTCTATCACAGAGCACCCGTAGATTTTAACCGAGTGGCTTTTATAGTGGAGAAGGACTTAATTAAGCCTCTTGATTATTCTCATTTTGTTTATCTTATAAGGCTATTCCGAAGCTACTGCTTCGAATCATTTACGCTCATAAGCTGACCCGGTCAAGGTCAGCGTCTGAGCGCGAACGTTCTGGGTTTGATTATCACGCGTTGGAATTAATTTGAAAACATTTTAAATTTCTTGAATTTCTTAGCGCTTGAATTCGCCATCAGCATCTGACTGTTAACGCGATTGATTGTAAGTTCGATTTCCATTCGGGGGAGGGATTATATTTAAATTATCTTCACTTCCTCGCTTGGGTAAGACATGTTTCGAATTCGGTGGAAAGCGAAATACGGACTGTCTTGACACTACTTCCTGTCTACCCTGCTTTGTGGGAAAGAAGCGTGGAGGGATAAAAAAACAGAAATATAGCTTAAAAATAGGTCTAAAGTAGTCGTCTAAATTTCCTAATCCATGGCTATAGGAAAAGTACTCAGACAGTTTTATGATACCACTTAATAATGTTACCCGTCAACCAACATAAAGTACTCATATTACACAATTTTAATGTTATTTTCTGCATATTAGGGTTGTCAGAGACAACCTAGTGTCCAGACACTCCGTTGACTACTTCACCCGAAATCGAGATACTGCGTACTAAGTGGCGAACTAAACGCAGCGCTTCGTCTTACAAGAGCGGAAATATATATATACATATATATATATATATATATATATATTTTTATATATATATATATATATATATATATAGATATATATATATATATATATATATATATATATATATAGATATATATATATATATATATATATATATATATATATATATATATAGATATATATATATATATATATATATATATATATATATATATATATATATATATATACCCGTTAAATAAGCGCCTTTTACTTAACTTGTTATTGATTTAAATAATGAATATTTATTTTTTCCACATCATTTTTGTTGTATTGATTAATTATAACAATTTTTTTTTACTATTTTTAAAGTTATTTTAAAATTAAGACGAGAAACGTTTTTTGAAAAGTGTATAAAAATTTTAACGTGTAATTTTATTTCTACGTGGTTTGAAATTGTAGAACAAAAGTCATTTATAAGTAAATATTTTTACTAACAAAGTAACATTTTATCTTTTAAATCCGAGTTGATTGTAAGGATAGGGGTCACGTGTTTATATATTTCAGTTGTTTATTATTAGGTATTTAGGACCGAATGAAAGTGAAAGTTTTGTATTTAATATACTTTAAAAGCTTCACATATGATTTATTAAAAATGTGCTTTGATAGAAGCCTTTGCTATATAGATAAGATAAGTCTACATATGTTATATCTTTATGTTGATAAATGTATGAAAAAATTTGGACATGTTTTCACGAAAATTATGCGAATGGAGTATTAATTTGTTACGTTTTATACGGAAAAGTGCAGAAAATCATTATTTTTTCATAATTATGTTATATTTTAATTGTTTTTTTTATTTTATTAATTATGTTAGTTTATTTTATTATATGTTTGTTATGTTTTTTAGCCGTTTTCCTGGTTGAGAGAAAGTACCTAGTTTCAAGACACTCAGCACTTCACCTACAGCCGAAATTGAGACACTGCGTGTTGAGTGGAGGAACTCAACGTCGTACTTTGTCTTCTCGCTCGCAACTCGCAACCAATCGTGAGTCAGACGCTGTCCCACTATTCCACGACCGGCCTCAAAATAATAAGCTCGCTCCCACTATTACTTATATATATATATATATATATATATATATATATAATATTTTTATATAATAAACCTATATCATTTTACCACAAATACATTTTCATACAAATATTAAAGTCATGAAACCCAAACAAAGGGCCCTGCTTCAGTCCACAAAGGCGAGCACGGTAACAGTGCAATCAAGGCGAACAATGGGTGTAATTGAGATGAATATATTACTATGTTTGATTTACTTTGATTACTTATTTATTGCGGTTTTTCTTTGAAGAGTAAAAAATATGAAGGAATTTTAATATTTTTAACGGTATACTTTCGTCGTCGTCGTCAGCCAATCGCAGTCCACTGCTGGACATAGGCCTCCCCAAGTTTGCGCCAAACATCTCGGTCCTCCGCAACCCTCATCCAGCCTGCTCCGGCAACCTTGCGTATGTCGTCAGTCCAGCGGGCACTTCAGCTTACTGATTTTGCGAGCTACGTCGGTTACTTTAGTTCTCTCACGGATAACCTCATTCCTGATTTTATCCTTGAGAGAGACCCCGAGCATAGCCCGCTCTATAGCTCGCTGAGCGACTTTAAATCTGTGGACCAGCCTTACTGTCAGTGTCCACGTCTCGGCAGCGTATGTCATTACAGGTAGGACACATTGCTCGAAAACCTTGGTCTTTAGGCTTTGCGGAATTGCTGACGTAAGGACTCGACGGAGCTTGCCAAATGCCGCCCAACCCGACTGAATCCTCCTATCCGCTTCCTTCTCGAAGTTGTGTCGGCCAAGTTGTATTGTCTGGCCTAGGTAGGTGTAGTCCTGTACAACTTCAAGAAGAACGCCTTCGACCCGCACCGGTCTCGGCATGACGTTTCTGTTGAATATAACTTTTGTTTTGTCCAAGTTCATACCAAGACCAACACGTCGGGAGGACCCATTTAGGTCGTTCAGCATTTGATTTAGCTCTTCCTGTGTCTCTGCAAAGATGACTATATCGTCAGCAAAACGAAGATGAGAGATATACTCTCCATTGATGTTGACGCCTCGTCCAATCCAATCCAGGGTTTTAAAGACGTCCTCCATCGCGTTGGTGAACAGTTTCGGAGATATCACGTCCCCCTGTCTCACCCCACGATGGAGCCGAATAGGTCTTGTCCGCTGATCTTGGATTTGGACGGTCATCGTCGCAGCGTTGTAGAGACATCTCATCACCTCGATATATCGCCAGTCGATTTGACATCTCTGCAGGGACTCCAAAACAGCCCAGGTTTCGATGGCGTCGAACGCTTTCTCATAGTCCACAAATGCCATACACAGCGGCTGATTATACTCCTCGGTCTTCTGTATAATCTGCCGAACAGTATGTATGTGGTCTATGGTGCTGTAGCCTTTTCGAAACCCGGCTTGCTCCGGAGGTTGGTATTCGTCGAGCTTGATGGCGAGACGATTCGTGACGACTCTTGAAAACAACTTGTAAATGTGGCTCAGGAGTGTAATCGGCCTGTAGTTCTTTATTAGGGTTTTATCACCCTTCTTGAAGAACAAGACGACCACACCCCTGAATCACGCTTCTGGCGTCATGCCTTGGCGGATGACGGCATTAAAGAGTTCCGCTAAGGCCTTTTGGACCGGTAGTCCACCAGCCTTTAGGAGCTCAGTGGTAATGCCATCATCACCCGGGGCCTTCCCATTCCTGAGCTGTTTAAGAGCTGTTTACTTTAAAAATAGTTAAATATTTCATTATTAGCTTACTAAATTAATATTTCTTAGAAATAATCTTTGGGCAGCAGGATTAAATCTCTGATTGAGATGATTTTAACTTAAATAAGATGTAACTAACTTATAAGAATTTCACCGCAGTCAGATAAAGAACGCATGGCTTAACGGTCAGAGCGCTTGGATGGTTTAAAAGGGGCGCGTGTTGAAAGTCGTTGCGTTCAATTTTTTAAGAAGTTCTTTTTTTTAATTGTGGTACATGTTAAGTAGAAAAATTTGTAACACCCTTAATACGTACATACTTAAAAAATGCCTAAAAACCGTATCACGACCACTCTCACCACGACCGGCCTCCATTCAAGCCAATCTAAGTGAAGTAAAACAGCTTCTGATTGTAAACGCGATCGGTTATGGATTCGATTCCCACTTGGAAAAATGATTATATTTAAATTATTTTCATATCCTCGCTGTAGTAAAACAAAGCGCGACGTTGAATTCCTCCACTCAACACACAATGTCTCGAATTCGACGGAAAGCGGAGTATGGAGTATCTGGACGCTAATTACTTCCTGTCTACCCTGCTACACGGGATTAGAGCATGAAACTAAAAAAAACCTTTCAAGTATCTTGCAACAAATATTGTAGAGTGATCAACAACGTGAAAGTACCTTAATGCCACTTGATATTGGCACTCAAAAAAGTATCTTTTCGTTTGATTTGACTATAATTATATTATATGTTAACCGACGTTTGTATGTTAAAGGTTATAAGATCAGTCTACCTGTGACCACGGACTACTGTAAAGTGTTCGAAACGTCAGGTGTCCAAAATGTATTTTCGCATACCAAAATATACGCGATTAATCCAGTTAAAATAGTTTCATTTTAAATGTTAAAAGTTATTACCATATTAATGATTTTAATAAATTATAATTTCGGGAATAAAACGCTCGCTCCAGTCTATTTCAAAGGTATCGTTGTCATTAATAAATAATGATTAAATTGTAAATTTTTGGTATTTAAAAAAAAAGGGCCCGCTGAGTTCTTCTCGGGTCTTTTTAGGCATTACCTTTAGTATACGTCTAGTGACTTCTTATTTTTAAGAAAATTATTTGACTATGAAAAAAAATATTGTCACTTGGTCCGGACACATGTGCATTTTTTGTTTTCATTCGAATTGTTTTAGCGCTACCAACATGAATAGCATGTACCTGTTCAGTCCGTTTGTTTTAAAATTATTGCGTATTTTTAATTTTTTGTTTACTCAGTTGCACATATAATTGAACTATAAAACTAAAATTTCAAGAGTTTCTGAGTTGATCCCTTCGACCATATCCTTGTTAAGTTTTCTCATCAGTCAAATTATAGCCTGTATATCTTTTCGAGATATAGATTTGAATATATAAGAAACTAAGCCAGATAAATTTTTAGGTGTTTTTTCATACATAGATACTTTTGAAGCTAATAAAATCGTATGTAAGGAATGTTAAAATACACGACTGATACATATTAAAATAATAATAATAAATTAAATTGAGGCCGGTCGTGGCGCAGTGTGACAGCGTCTGACTGACTGACTCTGGCTGACTCGGGGGATTGATTATATTTAAACTACTTTCACTTCCTCACTCTGGTAAAGGCAAAGTGCGGCGTTGAGTTCCACCACTCAACACGCAATGTCTCGAATTCGGTGGAAAGTGAAGTACGGAGTATGTTGACACTAGGTAATTTCTGTCAACCCTCCTATGCGGGATAACGGCGTGAAGCTAAAAAAAGAAAAAATATAATAATAACAATAATAACGTCAGAATTACCAAAATAGGTAGCATGGATCTCAGCCTACTATCCGAATGTCCACGAGTAAAAGAAACCCGTGTGGCCTTAATTGCCGACTTATATAGGCATCGAAGAAAGTCAAGTCATAGGTAAAAAGGAGGGTAGGGGTTTTGTAATAATATTATTATTCAAATGACTTTCTTTAAAATATAACTTAATTACTAAAATACAGGAATAATATCCAGATACCTGTTTATAAATAAATTTCACGAATAGGAAATAACATACTCACAAGCGTATGGTACGCTAACTTAAACCAAGTGAGTTTGCACCAGGCATCGCTGATAATCGATATTTCCTTTGCTCTTTGCCGCTTATATAATTTAATGCACCGTCGTGGCTCAGTGGTAATTTATAAATGGTTACGAAATCAGAATAAAATTTTTAAATCTCACTGGTGGAAGTTTATATGGAAGTATTTGTGTTCTAAATATTGTATAGAAAACACATTTTATATATATTACAGTACACTAAATTACACACTTTAACAGATATTTGATATACTTTTAGCATAAAGAACAATCGTTGCAAAGGTTACGTGTATTTTACCCCTCAATATTTTTACTAACAAATTAAGGTATTACCCTAAATAGTATTTAAACCAGGAAGAGTTTTAAGTTACTTACATTAGAATTACAGCGTTATGACCCACTTAATATTTTTTTTAGCTTCACGCTTTTATCCCGCATAGCAGGTTAGCCAGGACGTAGTGTCAAGGCACTTCATACTCTGCTTTCCGTCAATATCGGAACATTACGCATAACTCGACACTGCATTTTGTCTTACCAGAGTGAAGAAATGACGATAATTTCACTGACACGAAATCAAACCCACAATTGACCGCTCTTACAGTCAGACGCTGTCCCACTGCGCTACCCTTAACCTTTTTCAACCAATATTTAACCTAAGAATAAATTATTCACTAGAAAACGCTACATTATTACAATGTTAATATAATTTCGTATAAAAGAAAAAACAACTTAGAAAACTAACCGCTAATTCCAAGCACGTACTGTGATACGGGTTGAATACCAACAAAATCTGAATTAGCAAGAAACGCCATTCTGTTTATTGTTCCAAAGAAAATATAAAACGCTCTCGTTCTGGTTTTTTTGTTATAGTGAAGATTAATGTGCGGTTTCTTTGAAATTAATTAATAGGAAAAGTAAGGCCGGTCGTGGCGCAGTGGAACAACGTCTGACTGTATACGCGATTGGTTGTGGGTTGGATTCCAACTCAAGGAAATGATTATTTTTAAATTGTTTTCATTTGCTCAATTTCGATTTTTAAATTGTTATCATTTGTTCTACTAGGTATTGAGAGTGATCTCAGTGTCGAGACACTCCATTTACTGCTTTTCGCGATCTTTATCTCAAAAAATAATAATTTAAATATAATCATTTTCCTGAATGGGGACTGAACCACAACACACATACCATCCCACATTCTTAGATAGTATTGTACTGCATTTTATATATATATATATATATATATATATATATATATTATTGTCAAGCAAATACTCTAAAGTAGATATATTTAAATCCACTTTGAGTACAGAACCTAAGCTACCTAAGTTAAAACTAAATCTGATAGACTTTAGAATGTTTCCAACTGCATACCTACTCCTATTTTCACGTAGTTTTATTTAAACTTAGATGACCTAAGATTACTTTATTCAGTACTTTATTTAAATGCTAGTTAGTTAGTTAAAATGTAAAGTCTTCCATATACTGTACTACATTCACCGTTTATGTAAATAAAATAAAATAAATAATAATATAATATTCGTATATAATGTACCGGAATACATAAATACACACAAACATATACATATATAGACAACATACATGTATATACATACATACATACAATATGTATGTATATACATGTACATTTTTGTGTACATATATGCTCATATACATGTATGTACTTGAGCATATATATACACAAAATATATTATAGATATTTAAAGACTATAAGACATAAAGAATTAAATTTTGTTGACACTGCTCTGGCGTTCTATCAGCACAAGGGAAGAGAGTCCAGAGTTAGACTCTATATAAATCATTTCTTATATATTGTATTTTTAATATGACGTCTGGTAATTTGACTGCACTGTGCACACTATTCTACTTTATTTTTTTTAGCTCCACGCTTTTCATCCCACATAGCAGTGGATACAGGAAATACCTAGATACTTACAGAGTACGGAGTGTCTAACACTAATTTCAAACCACTTCATTTACAATTTCTGCCCAAATTCGAGACATAACGTATTGAGTGGCACTTTGTTTTGCCAGAGCGGGGATATGAAAATAATTTAAAATTAAATCATTCCTGTCATCTAATTTACAGTCAGATGGTCTCTTATAGGATATCCGATAAATTGGCTTGTTCTTCATCTACATTTGATTTTACAGGCACTTTGCACATGGTCCTACTGTATGTATAATCTAGCTATAAATATTACCCTGTCCGGTATTTGTCGATCGCTAGCATTGCTGTTGATGCTCCTTCTAGATTTTAATGAAGCTCGGCTCGGATAAATGTAGTTGTTAACTTAAAATAAATTTATATTTAAAAGGAGCAACTGTTGAACTTCTCGTCGGCCGTAGGACTGACAATACTGACACTTTTTGAATGAGGAATATTTTGTTTTTTTTTTGGTTTTGAAACTGAAATAGTTAATACTTTCCTGTAACGTTTTAACTATATCATAACTGTTTGTTTAAACATAGACATGTCGTCAAAATTCTTGGTATACTTGCCATATATTGGTAAAATTGTCTACAGTTAAAAATGGAGAGTAGAGTAATATATCAATAGTATGTATTTAAAACAATGTTATATGTGTGTAAAATATACAAATATATGTACTTATATACATATATAGGTAAAAAATATACCATCTTGCAAATGTTTGAATACCATTTTCATTCCAAACACAAATTACGGAAAATTCGAAACATCATTTCCTATGATGTGACCCACCATAAATTGTGCGCGTTTACAACTTTGTTTGATGTCAGCCTTGTCAAAGGACGAGGAGAGAAGCAAATTAATTGGTTATTACACGAACTCTGTGCATACAACGTTTTGTGCTTAAATGGTACGTGATGATAATGTTAGTCTTCTACGTTTTCAACTTTAGTTGCATTTTAGAACTCTAAATATATTCAAATCCATTCAGGAAATAATCCATTTCATTCTGATATAACGCAATAAGTCAATAATAACCACTATTATAATCATAAAAATAACAAATTCAGAATATATATTAATAATTCAGCTTAGCGCTCGAAGCACTTGGATGGTTTCTGCGGCGCGGGTTCGAATCTTTCTGCATTCAAATTTTTATACGTTTTTTCAAAAATGTTTCCTAAGCCTATATGTACAATAACGGAAAAATAATTTAAATATAATCATTTCCCCGAATGCGGATTGAATCTACAACCGCTCGCGTTTACAGTCAGTTGTTATCCCCTTGGGAACATTTAATAATACATTAAAATCGCATATTCCTAGGGAAAACAAAATATTAAACAACAGGCATATTTCAGCTGAAAGCTGTGTCATAGCCACGCCTAATGCAAATGAGGAGATTACTTAGCTAATGTCGTGTAAAATGGAAGCACACGAAGGATGTTATGTTTTAATGCTAAAATTTCTTTTTTATTTCAAAACTCCTTTTAAATTTTATAACTTAAAAGGATTTTTTTAGTAAAAAGGAATTGGAAAAAGGTAAACAATATTTACTATAAAATAAAATAAAATATTAACCAAGGCCGATTGAGGCCGGTCGTAGTGTTGTGGGGCAGCGTCTGTAAACGCGATCGGTTGTGGGTGCGATCCCCACTCGGGGGAGTGATTATTTTCACTTCCTCGCTCTGGTTAAGACAAAGTGCAGCGTTGATTTCCACCACTCAACACACAATGTCTCAAATTCGGTGGTAAGAGAAGTACGGAGTGTCTTGACACTAGGTACTTTCTGTCTACCCTGCTATGTGGTATAATAAAGTTTGAAGTTCAAAAAAATAAAATAAAACCTAGAGACCACCTTCCGACTGTATCTACTCTGCTCTGTGGTAGCAGATTCGATCCCTAATCTAGGAAAAGTTACATTTAAATGATCTGTCATATCTCGTTTCTCGTTATGTTCCTCTATTCCTATATTGTAGACAGAACGTAGAGAACGGAGTGTCTTGACACTAGATCCTCTCTGACTAAATTGCTATGCGAACAAAAGGGTGAAGATGAAAAAACAATAGTTATTATCGTTTCTACAGTAACGTCAAATACTTGGTCATTTGACTCCATGATGGTGCAGGTGCACTCATATGATTAGACCGACCTATATTCAAATCCCAACCGCAGAAAATTTTTAAACTACATATGTATTTTATTAATTTTATATATAGCTATTTTATTAATTTTATTCTTCTAATTTTTAGAAACAAAGAAAGGAAGAAAAAAGCCGCCAAATACAAACAATAATTTACTCTATAATAACTTCAGCAATATTTTCTATACATATTTTTCACAATTTCTTTAATATTACATACGAAGGATTGTAAACGTCGGATGTAAATATAGCTCCAAAGCTCCATATTAGCTCGTGGCGACATTGTGGCGCGTCTAAAGTATTTAACCCTTTTACGTATAATGAATGTTTATTTGTGGCTTTTACGTGCAGCTTTACTGTGTGTACTTGGCTGACTTAAAGAGGAGACTTTAGGGGGCCCTTTTAGCTAATACTTGGGTTGCAAGTCTCAGGTACTGATAAGAGCTTCTTTCTCCGCAACTCCATGAGCCATCTGTGCCAAAATGGTAAGGAATTTCTTCTTCAGATATCGAATCAAAAATCACAACTTTTCGTCTTTGTCTTTGAGTGTGGGTTTAAAATATCTTATGTATATATACATATAAGTATACAAATTTTTAATCTCTTAAATATAGTCCAAAAGTTTCGGTGGTTAACTAGAACAAATTATATTATACGTCATGTTCTACTTTAAAAGTGTGGTTGATTTTTGACAACTTTTATCATTAGCGAAAGGCTAAAAAAATTTTTACTAGGTCTTCTTACCCAAAGATTATAAAATACTTAAACTGATTTATTTTTACATAACGTATATTTAAAAAAAACGTATGAAAAATTTGATCGTAGTAGGATTCGAACCTGCAACTCTTGGAGCGCTAAGCCATGCACTCTACGTCGGTCGGAGACAAAATTCTTATAGATAAATTTTGTACTAATTTCTGATGCCGAAATATTATTTCTAAGAAATAATCGCTTGGGAATATTCTCACTTCTTGTTTTATGACTTTTTAGGAAAAAAAATTATAGCTTTTATCCCGCATCGTAAGGTAGACAAGAAGTACCTAATGTCCAGATACTCCGTACTTCGCTTTTCACCGAATTCGAAAAATTCTGTGTTGAGCGGGAGAATTAAACACCGAGCTTTGTCTTTCCAGCGCGAGAAAGGGAAAATAATTTAAATATAACCATTCTCTCGAGTGGGAATCGAACCTACAATCGATCGAGTTTTACAGTCAGACACTGTCAAAACATTAATATATAATATATGTTTGACAATACAAGCGATAGTTAAGGGTTATTTTCCACTGCCCTAGTTAGTTAAATAGCGGGGTTAACTTCCGTCAAACAAAGTGTGAGAGTGTTCTAACTATTGGTTCACTTTACCACTACAGTTGCTAAACAAGGAAAGAACTGATACTAAAAAAATAAATAGAACAGAAAAAAGATATTAAAGATATTATCTCTGAAGCAATATCATGTTCTAACCAAGTTGTAAACTGTACGATCATTATTTTTAACAAGAGTTTTTTGTGTATGTCTTCCGTAACTGTTTTTTTTTAGTTAATATTATTAATTGTGGAAAATCGGAACTCTTCAATTTAGTTTTAACTATATTTATGTCAATTACCTTCGTTTTCTTGTTCCTCATATTTTTTAAATGTTCTAGGAGATTTCATATTGAGAATTAAATACAGGATTATATCTAAGTAAACTCATGCTTATGGCTTACAATGGATGCCATTTTTGCTCTCAGAATTTTGATGTAGGCATACAAGGAAAAAATTAGAGCACCGCACGTAGCATTTTTAGATCTGCTGAAGGCCTTTGACTGTGTGCCTCGTCAATGCATCTGGTGGGCATTGCGATCTAAAGGGATGTCTGAGGCCTATATTGACGTTATCAGTAGTATATGTATTGCAATTCCGCTTCAATAGTTAGGACCGTTATTGACGACACGTAACCCTTCCCGATTACGGTAGGGGTTCACCAAGGCTCGGCTCTTAGCCCGTTCTTGTTCAGCGTTATGCTGCTAGTTAGTTAAATAGCGGGGTTAACTTCCGTCAAACAAAGTGTGAGAGTGTTCTAACTATTGGTTCACTTTACCACTACAGTTGCTAAACAAGGAAAGAACTGATACTAAAAAAATAAATAGAACAGAAAAAAGATATTAAAGATATTATCTCTGAAGCAATATCATGTTCTAACCAAGTTGTAAACTGTACGATCATTATTTTTAACAAGAGCTTTTTGTGTATGTCTTCCGTAACTGTTTTTTTTTAGTTAATATTATTAATTGTGGAAAATCGGAACTCTTCAATTTAGTTTTAACTATATTTATGTCAATTACCTTCGTTTTCTTGTTCCTCATATTTTTTAAATGTTCTAGGAGATTTCATATTGAGAATTAAATACAGGATTATATCTAAGTAAACTCATGCTTATGGCTTACAATGGATGCCATTTTTGCTCTCAGAATTTTGATGTAGGCATACAAGGAAAAAATTAGAGCACCGCACGTAGCATTTTTAGATCTGCTGAAGGCCTTTGACTGTGTGCCTCGTCAATGCATCTGGTGGGCATTGCGATCTAAAGGGATGTCTGAGGCCTATATTGACGTTATCAGTAGTATATGTATTGCAATTCCGCTTCAATAGTTAGGACCGTTATTGACGACACGTAACCCTTCCCGATTACGGTAGGGGTTCACCAAGGCTCGGCTCTTAGCCCGTTCTTGTTCAGCGTTATGCTGCATACTGTCTTGGCTTAAATCCAAGACCAGTCTCCCTGGTTGATGATGTAGGCCGATAACATAGCACTCATTGAGGAGAGCCGGGTTAAGTTTGAGCAGAAAATGAATCTCTGGAAGGGTACGCTTGAGAACGGCGGTCTTAACCTAAATGTATCGAAGACCGAGTACATGGTTTGCGAGAGCCCGGATTAGCACTATCCATATAGGTCCTAAACCAGTTGTTCAGTCGGTGATGGTTTGCGATCGCAGAATACCGCCTAAGCTTAAGGGGTAGATATACAAGAGCATAATCTGACAGGTTCTCTTATATGGCAGCGAATGTTGGCACTACCTCGGCACATTCAGGGGCTTCACGTCACGGAAGTGAAGATGCTAAAGTGCATGTGTGGCGTAACGCAGGCTGACTGCATACGTAACACATTAATCCAAGGCCGTCTTGGAGTAGTAAGCTTCAAGAGCGTCGTCTAAGATGGTACATTGCGCGATGGCTTGAGAACTACGTCAGACGAATATGCCTTGATTTGTCTGTCTCTAGAGTTAGACCCAGGGACGCCGGAGGAAGCGATGGCTGGATGTCGTGAAACAGGATATAAGAGCCAATGGACTTACCACCAAGGATGCCATAAACCGTGGAAAGTGGAGTAGGTTAAGTAGGAAGGCAGACCCTGGCTAAGCTGGGAAAAGTGCCAGGAAGAAGAAGATATGAGTAAATTCAGGCCTGCCAAGTGTTTAGTCAGCTATACTTTTAAGTTTCTCGGTAGCTTTTCATAGCTGAACTGCCTTCCGAGCTGTTAGCTTTTAATAGGATTGAAGTTGAAAAAAACGTATATACGTTCTATCATTACTGGTTACGGATTCCCGTTCAGAGAAATTATACATCTGATTATTTTTATTTTTTGCAATGGCAAGATATATAGCAGCGTTGAGTTCCAGAAGAATGTTTCAGATTTTGGACAGAAAGTGAAATTTAAACTGTCTTGACACTGGGTTCCCTCTTTAGTCTCCTACGACTATATGTGTACCAATAACAATGTTTATTTATACCTCAACCTAGATTCTAACCCAGGACTTGATGGTCTGAACTCTTCGTTTGATACTAATTATTACTATGCATTATGTTCATTCAAAGTAATCCTAATATTCTCAGTACAAACACATCTCAACTTGGGTAAACGTTGAGTGAAACCATTTTGCTGGAAGTTCTTTCCCATGGCGACTATTACATATTCCACCATTGTTCAAAAACAACCTCTATAGGGCTCTATTACAACTACTTAAGGTTTATATCAGAACGTGTTACGGTTGAGTAATTTAATTAAGGCATAACATAAATAAGATTATTTCCAAGTTAATGATCAAAAAGTTTATTAAAGCGCTCTCAAGACAATTCTTTATACTCTTATTTTGTGTAATGTTATTTATGGAATATAAAAAGAAGAAAGAGGCCATCGCGGCGCAATGGAGTAGCGTCTTACTGTAAACGCGGTTAGTTACTGGTTTGATTTTCACTCGGGGAAATGGATATATTAAAAATTACAGTAGTTTGTCTATGATAACTCTGCTACTTTCCCTCAAAATAAAACGAATGGAGACACACTTAATGAATAAAAAATTATAATATCTATAATAACAATACAAATATGATATAATAACAATACAAATATGATAGTCTAACACGTTATGAATTTAATACGCCTATACCTAGGGGTATTAAATGCATAACATATTAGCCTATTAAAGGAAAAATTTTAGTAACTCTATCCGAATCACGCACGTAATATTTTCCTATTAATGTCCATATGGCATTTTTTATTCGTTACATAATAATGCAATTGTTTAAAACACGTATTATTTTACATTTTATATTTGTGATGATAAAAATATATTATAACTTAGCAGTACTGAAACAACGATTGGTTGTGGTTTCGATTCCCACTCGTGGGAAAGCTTATATTTAAAATTTATATACATTCTTCCACTCAGGTAAGACAAAAGGTTTCGTGGAGTTCACCAATCAACACCCAATGTCTCGATTTCTTGACACCAGGTTATCTCTGACCAACCTGCTATGCAGGAAAAAGCGTGAAGCGTCAGTACTTTCTGTCTACAATGTTGAGAGGTTAGACGTCTGAAGTAATAAAATATAATATCGTAGGTAGGATTTAATATATGATTTCTGATTGATCTGAAATAATCAATATGGATGAAATAATATGGACTTTCATGTCCTTAGGCAAATTTCATTTAGAACACTTTCATATCGAGGCGATATAGCACAAAGGAACAGCATCCAACTGTAAAGGTGATAGGTTATGGATTCAATAAATTTAGTTCCTCCCCATAACACGCCATATGCCAATTAACATAAATTTAGGCTGAAAGCGATGAACGATGTGTCTTGAAACTGGCTACCCAGCTTAGGTTTTTTTAAAATTCTGTGAATAAAAATATTTACTTTAATATTTTTGTGTTTACTATTATTCTTAGTTCTTCTATCATGTTATTCTAGTATAACGAGTTCTTACACAGAAAATGAACTTGGAAAGCTTTGTACACGAGTAACCTTTTCTTTTGCTTTAAAAATATTGTGTTTCGTTTAGAAACCGTTGCATCAATGTGACATTATTCTGAAATTTCATTATATTTTTTTTTTCAAACAAATTGTTAGAGAGTTTTAATTTTTAACTAAATTTTAGTACCAATTGAAAAGCTTTATAGTTGTGCTTTGAACTAATTTGTTTTTAAAAGCTGATTTTTTAATAAATTTGTTGATAGAGTGAAAAATTTAACTGAAATATTTTCATCAGCATCACCCAAAGTAGGAAAACCATAATAATAAATCATTTTATACACAACATTATTATATAACAACACAAATTCTTGCTTTTCTAAAAGGAAATTCAACTATCTTTAAATATTCTTTAAATTATTCTCAAAAATGAACTGAGCTGAAGCCGGTCGTGGCGCAGTGTGACAGCGTCTGACTGAAAACGCGAGCGGTTGTGAGTTCGATCCCCACTCGGGGGAGTGATTATATTTAAATTATTTTCACTTCCTCGCTCTGGTAAAGGCAAAGAGCAGCGTAGAGTTCCACCTCCCGACACGGAGTGCCCTGACACTAGGTACTTTCTATTTAACCTGATATACGGGATAAAAGCGTGAAGCTAAAAAAAAATCTTAGAAATGAGATATTCTCATGTAGAATTCCAGTTTTTCCGTAGCAAAGATGCCTCTTAAATGCGGAAGCAGCTTTCTATAGACTCGTCAAAGGCAAAATACTTAAAGGCCTACTAGAATCAAATTATATTTATTTTTGATTTTGATTATCAAAAGCTTTTAATGTAATTAAATGTAAAGCAAACACCGTCTTCAACTTGTCCTTTTTATTCATTAAATAAATACATAAGAGATGTTTAATCTAAATAGATTTAATAAAAAAGCGAGGCGAATAACAAATCACGTATACATTTTATATGTAACTTGTAATCCCTCCCAATAACTAGTTTAGAAAGTTCGTGTTTACCAGATTTGCTATATTAGAGAGTTGATTGGACTGAAGGACCTTTCCACAAATTGTATTTCAAATAATCTCTCATCAAAGTAAACGTCTATATCTAAAGTGAATATATACATATATTTTTAATTATCGTATAATTGGCCAATGGCCCTTGATTAAAAAGCGTTACCTCTTAACGTAGTAAGTAATTACTTACTTATAATAGATTTTTTCTTCATGTAGTAAACTATTTCTCGACTTTAATTTTTAATATATACTATATTTACATATAAGTACTGGTTATATGTACGATATTTTACAGTTTTCTTGGTGGTAATGACCTCTTATGTCACTTCTCCTTTCATAGCTTTCTTTGTTGAATAGATTGATTTGAATTGTCAAGTTTTTTGTACAAAAGTGAACATCGTTAAACGTTAATGAAATAATTTTTTTTGCTTAATCAAGACGAATTCATAGATTGTAAACATTTTGAACTACAAAGAGAGAATTTATGTTTTTATATATTCTTTAGATAAATGTATACGTTCATATTGTACTTCAATTTATAACAGTGAAACCTTCAATATAATAACAGAAGGTAATATAGCAAATGCCAGCTGAACCGGAAACATTGTTAGTAATAAACGTTCGTAGCACTCCGTAGCAAGACGTAGCTTTACGTCGTAGCGAAATATTGTTTACTGAATACAATTTTATTAACAAACCATTATTTTTCTATAGTTAAAATAATATAATTCAAAGACTTCTTACTACATTTATATTCCATAATAAATTACTTTTTGTATTAATATTTTCTTTTCTTTTAACATAAAAATGTTTTGGTGAGCAAAAGATAAAGAAGGCTGTACGTTGAGAGTACAAAACTTCGAACTGCTATAATTAAATGCCCTCAGGAAAACCCTTATACTCTTATATTTCATAATATACTTTTGACAAAACTTGAAATATTAACAGAAGAGGAAAAAAAATATTGTGAAAGAAACACTACCCGCAATGGCCATAGATATTATATTTAATTATTTAAATTAAAGGTCCCTAAAGAGTAGAGGGCCAACCTTTTACTGTGAAATTAAGGTTTTGGGTTCCACTCCTTTGTGAGTGTGATCTTATTTAAATTGTTTTCATGAACAAGGAATGTTCTGGTACGTTCAAGAGCGGCATTGAGTTCAACACAAATTGGACTCTGCTACTGGACTTGAAAATTAATGTGATTAGTTTTTGATGATACATGAAACTATTTATATAAGAAAAAATGAATAAAAGTATATTAAATTTACTTAAATTCTTTGGAAATCGCAATTTAGGTCATTTTACAGAAATTTAGTTAGAAGCTTACGTAGCACAGTGTAGCATTTCGTAGTGCTTCGTAGCGTAGAACATATTTTGTAAGGATCGATCAATAAAACTTTTGTAATATTAAGCAAATTCGACGTTGTTTTCTCGTCCGATTTCCATAAAATATTAACATTTTCTTTACATGCTTAAGTTTAAAATATAAACACCTCGAAATTAAAAGCGGTGTAACTTTATTCGGCCATTTTGATCTGTGACTGATTTGTATATCAATTTCAAGTTATACAAGGCTATATTTAAATGTGTTCTGGTACTTTAAAATTGACCTGCTCTGAAAATGTCAGGAAAATGAGAAGATAATCCTTATTTTATTATTTTTAAAGTGTTATTCCACAGTTAATATTAGAATTTTCTTATGAAGAAACGTATAAAATTTGAACGCCCGCAAAATTCTAACCCGCGCCTCTTGGAAACCGACCGACCGAAACATTTCTTTTGCCATATTTCAAATTTCGAATTATGAGACATTTAATACAGTTGTAATAAGTAATTTTATAATTCACGAAGAAACAAATTTACGATACATTTTGCTCGACATGTAAAAAAATATATTATGGAAGTGGAAATATTCATTGCATTGTGTTAAAATAAGGCTCAAAATAAATTGATTTATGTAAGGAAGCCCATAATGCGCGTAACGCGGATTGGCACACAATATGAATGCAAATAAAACGAAACACCTTATCATATCATCAAAAATATATATAAAAGTAGACGCAAACAATTTTGTTTAAATAATTTTCTTATATATATATATATATATATATATATATATATATATATATATATATATATATATTTGGTTATGTAAAAGACAAAGAAGGCTGTACGTACTGTACAAAACTTCGAACTGCTATAACTATATGCCCTCCGGAAAACCCTTATACTCCATGTTTCATAATATGTTTTTGATAAAACTTGATAAAATAACAGAAGAGAAAAATTAATAATGTATATAAAAAAATACGACACGCAATGACCTTGTTACTAATTTCACTTGAACAATTAGATCAAATATATGAGTCGGTGTGTAAAAACGCAGTATTTTCTCTAACAATATATAAACCAATATTTTAAATCTCAAGGACCCAATGTATTTCAAACGATCAAGTCTTACTTTTTCTGCGAATTTTTTGAGCAGCACTGCCTAATGAGTTGGTGGTATCTTCCTGTAGTACCCACAACGCAGATATTTTATGTTGATTGTCATTTAAAAAGTGTATACTGTAATATTCCCTATTTTAATAAAGAGTACGTGAGCCAGTTAACAAATAGATGACAGTAAATCAGTATTATTAATTTTTGTATGTCGGTATAGTTTTTGAAACGTCAGGTTTTCCAAAAAACTTTTTCGAATACCAAAATATACGCGATCAATCCGTAAAAAACAACTATTATTGTTATTAAATGAGTAATTTTTTTTATAGGTTTATGCTTATATCCCGCATAGCAGGATAGACAGAAAGTACCTAGTGTCAAGACACTGTACTTCGCTTCCACCGAATTTGAGACATTGTGTGTTGAACGCCGCTTTTCGTCTTTTTCCAGAGCGAGGAAGTGAAAATAATTTAAATGTAATCACTCCCCCGAGTGGAGATCGAACGCACAACCGATCGCGTTTACAGTCAGACGCTGTCCCACTGCGCCACGACCGGCCTCATAATATAAAATATAGTAATATAGTAATAATATAATGATAATCGTAAAAATCAAAGATATTATTAAATAAAGAGTATTTACATTACGATTAAATGAACCTATGACCTCAAGAAGGCATTGAAAAACCAGAATCACTTACTTCTAGGGTATACTTACAAACCTAATCTAATTACAAGAGTTGTGGTTAGAAACAGTGATATAATTGAATTTCTGGAACCGAATTAATTGATTTAATGCTAGATATTAATTTTGTATACGTCAATCGTGTTGTGCAAATTGACATAACACGATGAAAAGGTAAAATTGATTGCCTTATCTATCTGTTGTGTAAAATTTAATATGAAGCTATAATTTTCATTTAAATCTCGCTTTCCCGCTATTATAAACGAATATTGTTTATTGATAAATGGGCGTCCATCAATTCCTTCATGTGTATTTAATGATTTTCTGACCACTCCCACGTTCTTGTCACAGCTGGTCACATTTGCGAGACCCCCTTGCCAAGCAATATCACACTTTATTGACCCCCTTCCTTTCCTTATACGTGTGACGTAATTTATAGATGACCCCTAGGCAAAAATTGACCTATAACAACTTAAGTTAATTTTAGGTATCGTAGAACTGTACACATTAATTATGAGTAATTTTCGTAAAAGTCAGCCAGTCAGTCAGTCAGTTCGGAAAAGTATGAAAAATATTTTCAAACGGATAATTTAATTTATTATGTTCACTTTTTAAAGCTAATATTAAAGCTAAACTAAAAAATAAAAAATATCCCACAGTAATATGTTTTTATAAAAGAATCAGTCTACGTTTGCCCTTAACTACTAAACGAGTTATGAAGTAATAACATCCATATAAAAAGCCAAAATACCCAAATATAAAAGCTTATATGAAAAAATCATAATATAATAAGGCGCCTGAGCTTTAATTTAGGCAAAGTAAAAGGGTAAGAGAATAGATTCTAGTGATTTATTGTAAAAACATTGATTTTCATACTTTCTAGAGGATAACTATTCTAAGCTTTTTTTTTAGCTTCACGCTTTTACCCTGCATAGCAGAATATACAGAAAGTATCTAGCGTCAAGACACTCAGTACTTCCCTTTCCACCGAATTTGAGACATTGCGCCTTGAGAGGTGGAACTCAACTCCGCACTTTGTCCTTTACCAGAGCGGGGAAGGGAAAATAATTTAATTGTTATTTATTTCTTATTCGAACACAAAGGTGCGATTTTTTTTCAGATAACTTATCTCTACGTGAGTAACGAACTTTCGACTTATTTTTACGAAAATATATCGAACGTAGCAGTAAGAAATTTTATACAGCTACATCTTATATATTTTAATAATATAATGTTATTGTGGCTAGTCGTAGAGCAATAGGACAGCGTCTGATTGAAAATACGTTCAGTTGTAGGTTCCCACTCGTGAGAGTGATTATATCTTAATTCACTTGCCAGCCCTTGTAAAACAAAGTGCAGCGTTGAGTTCCGCCTTTCAACACGCAATGTTTCAAATTCAGCGGGAAGCTAAGTACAGAGTGTCTTGACACTAGATACTTTTTGCCCACCCTGTCTGTATTATGCAGGACAAAAGCGTCAAGCTTAAAAAAAATCAATATTATTTATTATAATTTTAACTGTCAACAAGGTCTCTAGAGCAAATAGTGTCATTCTCTAACATATAAAATAATGAAAGTGGAGAAAAAGCCTCTATTTTCATCACTTACTTCGAAAATCAAGTTAATAAGCCACAGACTTTAAAAAAGTACCTGAGCCTGAGTTGGTATATAGCGTACATAAATTGCAGTCGATTTAAGGGTGTGTATAGAATGTAAATCGTCGGGTTGCACGTTGTTTTGTAGTGGCCTAGTTTGATCGAAATTTATTGCGAGGCTATAGCGTTTTAAGCATAGCGCAAATTTTACTTGAAATTTTACGTACTTTTCGATTCCCACTCGTGGGGATGATTATGACTAATTATTTTTATTTTTCTCACTTTGATAAGACAGAGCGCGGCGTTAATTTCCGCCACCTAATACGTAATGTCTTGAATTCGGCGAAAAGTAGATTATGGATTGTCTTTACACTAGGTACTTCCTGTCTACCCTGCTATGCGGAATGAAAGTGTGAAGCTTGTTGAAGCAACTTAAAAAAGTTGTTAATTTATATATGAACTAGGGAATGGGAGTCAACGATGGAAAACTTGCGCGCAGTGACCCCTGCCAGCCTCACATAACATCAATAGTTGTGTAAGGCTGCAACATTCCATCCGCCGCGAGCACCAGGGCGCGCCATCGCCATTGTTGTTTGTGTGACTGAGACCAAAAGAAAGGGGAATAGCATGACCGATTTGCCGGGCAACCGAGTCGCCTTCTGGGCGGGAGTTCCAGAAAGTGAACGAGGGTGTCAAGGTGTAGGTGTGTTATTATCCTCTCGATTGGTGAGTGCAATGGTAGAATATAAGGCGATCAACCCGAGGCTGCTCTGGGTTCGCTTCAAGCTGGGGCTAACAAGAATATTCTTGTAAGTGGCGTATGCGCCGGTATCTTCAGCTCTATCAAGTGAACTAGAGGAGTTCTGGGAGAGTGTCAGGGAAGTACAGACAGTACAAGATAGTGTAAGAGGAAAGAACAATTAATAGTAAGTGATGATTTGAATGGATGGGTCGGAACTACACGACATGGTTACGAAGGCGTAGTAGGGAAGTATGGTGCTAAGAGAGTAAATGAGGCTCATGTTGGAATTATGTAAGGAAAAAGATTTATTTGTGGCAAATACTATGTTTGACCACAAACAAATTGACATCTACACGTGGGAACGGATGAAAGAGAAAAGCATGATTGATCTTTTCCTAGTGGATCAGCGTATTCGTAACCAAGTTATAGACACGCGTGTATTTAGGGGTGCCAACTTGGAAACATATCACTATCTAGTAGTTGCTAGAATAAGGTGTCTGTTTGCCGATTGGCGCAGCCGCTCGAGGTGTCCAAACTTGGAGGCGAATAATCGCCTCCAATAATAAATAAGAAGCTGGAAGCTTCAAGTTCCACCGATTAGAGAGGAATATGAAGAAAGGGTTTCCAAGAAGCTAGACAGCTGCGAAGTAGGTACTGAAAGCATGGAAGTATGCTGGCAGAATCTTAGGAATTGTATGATTGAAGCTGCAACTGAGGTATGTGGCATTAGGAAAAGAAGCTTTAGTAAAAAGCGCGATGAATGGTGGAATGATGAAGTGAAAGAGGCAGTTGAAAGAAAGAAGAAAGCTATAAAGACTATAAAGCCTCGAGTAAGAATAAAAGTATGAGAGAGATTAAGAAGCAAGAATATAAGTTGCAAAAGCACCTAACGAAAGCACTGATATAGATGAAGTGTGAAAAGTCAGAGCGTGAAAGAGATGACAGATTGACAAACAATTTCCGGGAAAACACGAAGCTTTTCTGGCGAGAAGTTAATGATTCTCGGCGTTGTTCGCCAACCTGTAAAATGAATGAGGTGCTTTCCGAGGACGGTGAAATACTTACGGAAAAAACACACGTTTTGCAACGATGGGCGCAATTCTATAAGAAGATGTATGAAAGTGATGATGCCTCTGTCTCGAGCGACAGCAATATGCCGAGTCTTGATGTAGCAGATGGCGAAACCGGTATAAAAAAGTAGAGAATGTTATACGAAGTCTGAAATGTGGTAAGGCAGCGAGAGCAGATGGAGTTACTGCAGAGATGATCAAATATGGTGGGCCGCGCATCTTGGACCTGTTCTTTTTCTATGCAATTTATGCTGGAAAAAGGTCCCGGATGATTGGCAGTCATCATGCCTTTGTATAAAGGCAAAGGTTCACAGATGGCCGTGCATCTTGGACCTGTTTTTTTCTCTATGTAACCTATGCTGGAAAACGAGAAAGGTTTTAGGTATAGGGCTATCAGTTTAATTAGCTTGGGCAGTAAAATTTATGCTAAAATTCTAGCGAGAAGAATGCAAGAGAGATCCGAAAGGCTTTTATGGGAGGCCCAAGGAGGATTTAGACCTGGAAAAGGGTTCATGGATCAGGGCTTTTCTCTCCGCATGGTCACGGAAAAGTTTTTGGCTGTAAAACTGAAAATTTTCTGTGCCTTTGTGGATTTAGAAAAAGCATTTGACAGGGTTGTAAGAAAGAAGTTATGGGAGATACTGCCCCGGTACAATGTAAGCGAACCCTTGTTGCAGGCTGTAAAATCTCTTTATCGAGATCACTCAGCCTGTGAACGAGTAGGACCTGGTATGTTGCCTCAGTTTGATATTCAATCGGTTGTCAAACAGGGCTGCGCCATGTCAGCTTGGCTGTTCAATTTGTATTTGGATAGTTGTCTCCAAGGAGTGAAAGATAGTGGCATAGAGATAAGAAGAGAAGAGTGGTAGAGATGGAAGATACGAAATGGATGTGGAGCGGCGTGTGATGCCGGTAACAGGGGTAACGGTGCTCTTGCTGCATTGGTACGACGGCAAAACGTCAGCGTACCTACACGTGTTGCCGTTCACAATGCAGTACTGATACCGACGTTGTTATACGGCAGCGAAACGTGGGTGTGTCAAAAGAAAAATGAAAGAAAGATGAATGCAGTAGAGATGAGATCTCTTCGTCGGATATGCGGAGTCAGCTTAGCTGACCGTATATGCAGCGAGGAGATACGCAGAATGGCAGGTGTAAGCGAGAATGTCATAGTAATAATGAAGAAGAACGTGCTCAGGTGGTTTGGGTACGTGGAAAGAATGAGCGATGAAAGAATGGTAAGAAAGACTTATGAAGCCAAGGCTCACCTTGGCTTCATAAGTCTCGTAACCCTCAGGTTACGAGAGGTCAGGAGAGACCTCGGTTGACCTTCGAAAACACAGTATCGAAGATACTGGAGGAAGATCACGTAAAAAGTATGAGGACCCCCCGAAGGGCATGCACGAAGAGGATAATGACTGTGGACGAGGCGAAAGAGGTGTGCACCGTAGCGTTTGGCGCTCCGTACTCTCTGACTACCCCGCCAGGGATGAAGCGTGAAGCTACAAAAAAAAACTAGGGAATTAACCTAAAAATGTATTTTTTACATAATATTCCAGCCATTGTATGTTAGTTGTGATCGCTATAATTTTAGTTACAAATATTTCATTTTTAGTCTGATTAAACAAAACAAGGCGTTGGATTTCACGATTAAGTCAAAATATCTTAAGCTCAGTTGAAAGATGAGCGATTTATAAGTAAGTGATAACTGTTTACTTTACAAATTTGATGAATTCAGGTAGTCAATGAAAATCTAATTTCAAAACATTCCGTTTTCTATAGCCACCCAAAATCAAGAAATTGCGTGTTGAATGGCGGAACTCAACGCCGCGGATTGATGTGAGTGGAAAAATGTAAATAATTCAAAAGAATAAATAACAAACGCTAATTTTGAACGACATTATCGTGTCCTCCAAAATTTCATTCAAAAAAATTAAATATTTATATGGATATCATTAAATATAATTACAGGGAACAAAGGCTTGTTTTGTTCATTTGTATACACAAATATAGTCGTAGTATACAAAAAAACCATATTTTTCAATTTCTTTTTTATTTATTTTTATGTACCAAGGTTTGGATGTTTTCATATTGCCAAGAAATAAAAATATATATTCAAACCTTTGTATGCTCGACAACGATACAAAATGGCTGAAAACCCTTGGATCATTGAAAAAAATAAAAAAAATTAAAGCAAAATGCTTTTAATTATTTTTTGTTCTGGTCATCTCGACAAGGTTCATTTTATATATGAATATTGTAGTGTCCTTCAATACATGTACACGTGAGCAAATTTTCAACGCTGCGCTTTGTCTACTAGAACGAAGAAATATAAACAAATTTTACATATTATCCTAGTGGGAATCGAATTCACAACCAAGGGCGTTTATAGTCAACAGACCCAATGCGCCACGATAACCTAACGGAATATCAGAAAGCTGATGATCTAAACAACATTGTACAATTTTCTTTCATTGATTGATTAAGATATACAAATTAAGTTAAAAAACACGCAATGTAATATCGTTAAACGCAAATTAGAACTAACTACCTGGAGCATGTTTATCACGTAATATGCTTTGTATAAAAGATAAGAGAAATGACATAAAATATTATGAAATCCAATGTCTATTTATCATTTATATTATAATTCTACAAGCAATTTTATAATTACAAAACATAATTGTTTATATATTTTTTCTAGAAATTATTTAAAATTGTTTGTAGATTATATTTGAAAATAAAATTACTTGCAAATATATTTATATTGTAAAATAAAATAAAACGCTCATCCCAAACATAAATACAAATTATCTAATTTGTGAAGGTGTTTGTTTTTCCCAGCGTTACGAAACTCGACCCTGAATTTCAGCATTGATATATACAAAACAATTTCTCAATGTAAAACGCCTGAAAAACTTTGTACAAATAATTAAAGTTGTTTTTGTTGTAATAAGTTCGAATGATTTTGACTAATTTTTGTCGTAGATGACAGTTTGTCATTCGTCAGCTTTGTATTACTTTTTAGAGGGCGGTAGTAGCGCAGTGAGACTGTAAATATGATCGGATGTGGGTTCGATTTCGAGTTATAGTAGATTATGTTTAATATGATTTTACTTCCTCGCTCTGGTAACACAAGTGCGGCGTTGAGTTCCGTCCCTAAACACGCAATGTCCCGAATTCTGATGAAAGCGTACTGAACATCTTAACAACTAAGTACAGAAAAGTCTACCCTGTTATGCGGGGTAAAAGCATGTAGCTAAAAACATATATTTTTAACGTCGCATTATTTTGGTATAAGAAAATAGTTTTCAAATATCAGGGTGTTTAAGTATTTTAAACGTAAGTAAATCTACGTGAATCTCAATCAATTCTTTTATACTATACTTTATTTATACTATACTAAAAATAATCTATATAATTAATTATATTTTTTCTTACAAATGTATGCTTGACAGATGATACATTGAACTTTAGGTTTTTTAAATTGCATTTCCTTTTGTTATTTGTTTAATGTTATTGTTTTTCATAGATCGAAATAAATAAATAAAAATATATAATAAATCCGCATATTTTTTTATTTAAATTGAGTTAAAATTACCGAAAAGGTGTCTTTATAAACATATTTGCTAATATTAACCGACGGCGAAGAACATAGGCGTATTCTATACGTGAAGATCATGGGATCGTTTTCCACAGGATATATGTATATTAAGAATTGAGTTGAGTTCCACACACCCAGAAAACTATGTTTACTCTGCCTTCCCTGGTATAAAGATAGTATGTGATATATTAAAAACTTAAATAAAATTATAAAGCAATAGCTCCATGTTTAAGTGGCGGAACTAAACGCCGCGTTTTGGCTTGTAATTACAAACAAGTGAAATTAATATAATGTTTACATGCAGATATGTATATTAAATATTCATTTGTTTTTATGACTCATACATAAAGTCAATTCTTTTATATATATTCATACGAGCTTTCATTAACACGGTAGTAAAAAGGAACGAGGGGACCTGAGAGTTTTATTCATGTGAAAATATACTTATAATTCTATCTATCTGTATATATATATATATATATATATATATATATATATATAGCTGAAGACATAGATAAGAAAAAGCACGGCGTTCCACACCGCGTATCGACTGGATCTTGATCTACGCAAAAATAATTAGATATTATTCGTAATAACAAAATTAATAAAGTTTATTAAAGTTTATATTCACTTGGAATAACTTATAATAAATGAATTCTACAACAAAGAAATATTCTAAAGTTTGGAATATAATTTTCAATTTCTTAAACTAGTGAAACTTTCAAATGAATACACGAGTGTGTTTTACGAAACTACTTCGTCAAGGCTTTTACAGTCTCTTTTCTTTGTTTGAAATTATATTAAATTATTGTACTTATTTTTTTAACTTCATGCTATTCATATTTTATCCCGCGTAGCAAAGGATACATCAAGTACCTAGTGCGAAGATACTCTGTGTGCCGAATTCGAGACATTGCACTTTGAGTGGCGGAATTCAACGCCGCTTTTCGTCTTATCATAACGAGGAAATGGAAATAATTTAAATATTAATTATTCTTCCAAGTAAGAATCGAACCCACAACCGGTCGTGCTTACAGTCAGACGCAGTCATGTTTACTAGTGCTGCCATAGCCCTGGTCACTGGTACCGCTGCATTTAAAAGTTAAAGAAATATCTAATATACTAAATACACAGCACAAATAAAAGTTAAAGAAATATCTAATATACTAAATACACAGCCACTTGTAGTTTCCTTCCACAAGATATAACGATTGAAAAATCAATCAAATTTAAAGAACTTTCTCACCTAACTCGTTGTAAATCTATTAAAATCCACACAGCAATAACCCAAGAGGAAATTCTCAGTTTCATAAAACACCTCCACACACATTTATACAGACGGCAGCAAGCTTAGCGACCACAGGACCGAGGCAGCTTTCGTTGTCTTCTGTCCTTTCGGCTGGTAGAATCGTTATCGGAAAATACAAGCTTCAGCCCAGCTCCTCGGTCTTCCGAGCCAAGCTGCTAGCAATCGACAGGGCACTTCTCCGGGCAACAACTACCAATAATCATATAACAATATTTACAGATTCTCTTTCAGGATTACAAGTCTTTTCCGATGAAAATAAAACCCATCCATGTAGCCACTCCATCCATAAAAGTTTGCTTCAAAAAGGCATAGCCCAGACGACTTCGACGACGCCTTCGTTCGTCGATCAAGTCCCATATTAGCCTAGAAGGCAATGTGGTAGCCGATTGGCCATATCCACTGCTACGTCACATCTCTCGTACGCCTACGATTGTTTCCCTGTCTCTTACCAGAAGCAAAAACTCAAAGAGATAACCAAGGCTGAGTCACTGCGTATATATAATGTTGTCGACCGGCCACTGTACCATCGGTTCCATGGTGTATGGTTAGCACTCTGGACTTTGAATCCAGCGACCCACCCGATGCCAATAGGCCTGTTCCGGACAGGCAAGTCCCCCACTACAAACGGTGTACACAAGCCGAGGTTCGCGCCTCACAGGAGGCGCCCTTGTGACACCGTGTTCTAAGTTGATGGTTTCCTCTCGAGGTCTCCACGCCAAGGTCAGAGCTCTTCTAGCTCGGCCTGCCCCAAAATCCGGTGACGCTGTCAAGGCCGGTAGGGCCAACAGCATACTACACATTCGAAAAAAAACACAGTCATGGATATAGTAGGTCAGCTTTAGTATTTACACCGTTAAAATAAAATCCACGGACAAATGTTCGTGTGATAACAGTACCACGCCATCGTTTATTGACTTGATCCGTGAGTGCCCCAAATTTAACTGGAATAGGCACAATGTTACAAATATCTATAACCACATAAATATATCCGATCCAAAAAATATATTGGAAATTAGTCAAAATGCACAGACAGCCAAAAGTATCAAAATTTCAAAAATATCATAAAGAATTAAATACATACATTAGCCTACAATAATTTTAACGTATAACTAATTTAACCTAATTAAAAAAGCCTAATTAAATTCAACCAACTTAACACATTCTTTCTGTCATCCGTATAATATAGCGAGGACAGTTAGATAGAACTGAAGTAGAAGGGAAAAAGACGTCAGACGCTGTCCCACTGCGCCGCGAGCGGCCTCAATATCATTGAGTAAGGGAATATATATATTTTTTTTTAACTTCACGCTTTTATCCCGCATAGCAGAGTAGACAGAAAGTACCCACTGTCAAGACACTTCATACTTCGCTCTCCAACGAATTCGAGACATTGCGTGTTGAGTGGTGGAACTCAACGCCGCTCTTTGTCTTTTTACCAGTGCGAGGAAGTGAAAATAATTTTAAATATAATCACTGCCCCGAGTGGGGATCGAACCCACAACCGATCGCGTTCACAGTCAGACGTTGTCCCACTGCGCCATGACCGGCCTCAAATTATAAGGAAATATAATAATATTACAAAACACATTAAAATGTTCGCTCTTTTTATATAACAAATACTATATATCAAAATCATCCGAGAAATATTTTAAGTGTATGACAATTTAAGTGGCAATTCGATAATGTGGGTTTGTCATAAACTTCGAATGTTTTACAACTTCGTGGGATAAACATAAAGGTTACTGATACTTTTAGCGTATAAGGAATTCCGTCAAATCTAAATATTTTAAATAAAACTATTTAAAACGTATTAAACGGTGTATATTTTGGTATTCGAAATATTTTTGGAAATATTAAAATATACTCGATTAATCCGTTTAAAATAAACAAGAAAAATCTAGTAAATTATGCAGCTTTTCTCTTTATATTGCACAGAAGGTAGGTAGGAGAAAACTTTGTGTCAAGACACTCCGTTTGGGGCTTTTGGTCTGAATTTGAAACATAATAATATTTTAAATATTGTTAAGTGGCGAAACTCAGCGCTTATTTCTAACTAGAACGTTTTTTTTAATAATTTTAAATATCATTCCCCTGAGTAGATATCGAATCTAAAACCAATCGCGTCTACAATCATAAAATACGCCACTGCGTCATAATAACCTCAAAATACAGTAAATAATAATATAAATTATAGTTGTAATTTACTGTATTTCATATATTCATATTGACACCTTAGATTTGTTGTGACAAGGAAGTAGAAAAGGTGTATTGACTCTAATGTGAAAACATTCTATCTTCACTTTACCCGACATCTAAACTTTGCGTGATAAATGGCGGAACCTAACGCCGCGCATTATCTAACCTGATAAACATGGTAAGTTGAAAAAACACAAAACTCAATTTTATCAAAGTAACGAAGGAAATATAAGAAGCAAATATTCCACGTGCAGACCAAGTCATAAGTAAACGTCATCATGCATACATCATCATAATGTATGAAAACATTAGCTGGATTATACTAAGAAACCCACATAACCTTTCCTCCTACGCAAGGACGGACAAAATGACATATTATATATAATATTCTTTCTAAGAAACAAACCGTCCGTTACCGCCCGGTCTCGTTAAATTAATTGCTTTCATATCATTTCGTTGTAATTCATACTCCGTAATTGAAAGGCAAAAACGAATCTAGAAATAACAAATCTATTATTTTTGATTATAATATTTTTTTCTACTGCGAGATTGCCCTTTACCGTATAGCAGGGGAGTCAGAAAGAACCTGGTATATGAACCCCGTACTCTACTTGCCGCCTTAATTCCACACATTATTAATTTAAAGGTGGAACACAACGCCGCGTAAGGACCAAGTCAAGGAAATAATTTTATCGTATTCGAGTGGTAATGATCAAATGCCGTCTCAATGTACCACGATATATTTTATTTTAAACACTTTAAGCGCCCCTATGGGCATATTAAATTTTCCTATGAATATTGACTTTTACTCCCCTAGTATTCCATTCAGCAAGAACCTAGTGAGAAACTAGTGTCAAGAGAGACAAACACATGCGTTAGGCGATTTCTGTCGTAAATTTAATTTTACAATAACTCAAACGTTGTTAAGTGGCGAAACCCAACGCCGCGCTTTGTTATATATAATTGTATTTATAGCATAATGAAGATGTTAAAAAGAAAACAAACATGATAATGAGTGTAATATTCAAATTATTACTTATATATATATATATATATATATATATATATATATATATATATATATATATATATATTATTGGCATAACAAACGAATTTTGATAATCAGTTAATTACTTTTAAAGAAAAATCAGATATTAAAATAAATATAGATATTTCGTTACTAAAAATGTACTTTGTTAGTCAAAAGGCTGTCTTTTTCTTATTTAACATTCCATGAAATGTTAAAACCTATGTTGAACCAAAGCCTTTTCATAAAACTAAACGTGTAATTCATTATAATATGTTTACAGGTAACTTTAGAAGTTACCTGTCATATTAGGTAAATAAGGATACTACTCAAGTTACTACATACCAGCGTACAGAGTTTAGGCAGAGAAAACCTAGTGTCAAGACACTCTGTACTTCATTTTTCACCATACCTTGAAATATTTCATGTTGTGTAACGGAGCTCAACGCCGTGCTTTATCTTACGCCATCAGGGAAATAGAAATAATTAAAATATCTCTCCTTGTAAGAATCGGACCCACAAGTTCCGATCCGGCTTCAAGATAAAATATAAATTATAAAAAGCACTCGATCGTTTCGGAGGGTGGATAGACACAACGAAAAAAAGACTTCCCATAACACACATTTATTATTCTGGTTTTTATAAATGAACAGAAAACAAACAATGCTTCATAATAGTCATGACATAACTTGATACATTGAGACATGGTGAGAAACGGAACTCAACGCCGTGCTTTTTTTACCAGAATGGTGAAATGGAAATATTTCAAATATTCCTCCAAGTGAGGATAGCGACCAAAGCCCACCGTGTCAGATGCCCTTAGGATATAATATAAAAGAATATATAAACAAAAATGCATCTTCACCTCGTCAAATACGCTTAGTTCTAAGTTTTGCCATAGTAAACTGCGTGATCTGGTCGACTGGAAAGATTGTATATTTTTACATATGCCATAAGACCATCTACCTATTTTTTTTAAAGTAACAGTCAAATTCTTTTATATATATAGACAATAATATTCTAGACACCATATTTACTATTTATAAAGTGTCGTCCACACTTAGGATTAGAAAACAAATTTGAACGCAGCGGGATTCGAACCCGCGCCTCTTGGATACCGTCCAAGCGCTCTGACCGCTAAGCCATGAGTTCTACTACCAGCTCCGTCGAAATTCTTATATGTTTTTGTTACAACTTATTCATATTGTTAAAATCTCTGTTGAGAGATTTTTACAAATTTCTACTACTTCAAGATTATTAAGAAAATAATAGTTTAAAAAGAGAGATTGCTATTTTATTTTAACATTTACTATTTATAAAGTGGTTCGAATCCTGTTGCGTTCAAAAAAAATTTTATACGTTTTTTTTCAAAAATGGACTCTAGACACTTAATATTTTGTTAAATATTCAAATAAATTTAATGATTTATATATAATATATTTAATATTTAAATATGTACGTATATTGTCATGTGTTTTGGATTTCTCGAGGGTCTCGTGTTACATAACTCTGTTAACTTCTTTTCATTCGGTAAGAAAATCAAACGCCGTAATAAGTAAACGAATTATAGTGTCATAATCATAAATAAATAATTATACAAAACTTACCTTTACAAAGTATTTTCTTGTTATCCTGAGCATTATGACAAAAAAGGGAGAAAGATGTGAGCGATCTAAAAAGATTTTTTACTTCGATTACTAAAATCTTGTTTATAAAAATAAAAATTTCAACATGTTATCTTTGAAAAAATATCATATTGATATGCTAACAACATAAATAAGTTGTAATAAACGTATAGGAATATTCGAAGCAGCTGGTAGTAGAACACATGGCTTGGCGATCTAAGCGGCAGTTTCCAGACGGTGCGGGTTCAAATCCTGCTGCGTTCAACATTTTATATAATACTTTTTTTCAAAGATTTTTTATAATAAAGAAATAGTAAAATATCAGCATTATTTTGGCATACCAATATTAAAATCAATTTAGTTATTCAGGTACAACTAAGATACAGATGATACTATTATTTTTATTTCGGTAAGGAATAGCCGATCAAAATTGCCTATCAAACTAAACAATAAAGGCAAACGTATCAAAAATTCATTGGGTGATGTCAAGAATACTAGATCAGCCTATAAACTGACCTTACAGCGGATACGTGCAAAATTTTTATAACCGATCAAATGCGAGAAGGTAAAATTGACATGAATATTTTTTTCTATGAAAGAATTATAGTGTCACGTAAATATTATCTCTAAAAATGTTAAATTCAGTTACATAATGTTTGATAATAGCTTATTTGTTCAAGAAATAGAATGTCTTTACACGTAAAATGGTACAACATTTCTCTGCGCTGTGAACACCCCATGGCAGGCTGTAGAGGTCTTGAGCCGCGGTCAGATCCCTCTGTAAAGCGAGATCTCCTCTGTAAAAAATAGAACGAGCGATGACAGCCTGTTCCAATTTCACTGTTGAACGACCGGGACTCCAGAGGGCGGCATAATACTGTCGCGATCCGCCCTAATTCTATCATATGACGGATCATTCATTTGACTCAGCCTCACCTCACCTGTCTCACCTGGACTCCTCGCCCAGATAGACGCGCGTAGGTCGTTTTCACATGCTGTTCCAAGCAGAAAGTGCCTTGCTGACTCCCACACGATTTCCACTCAACACGGGTTACGTACGAGTCCCCAATCATCAAAAAAAAGTTAAAATAATAATTGTCCCAATAAGGTAACCACTTACAAACTTACATTCTTTAAATTATTTGAGATGTATCAATATATTTACTATTTTAAAAGTGTTATTCCACACTTAGGATTAGAAAACCTTATTGAAAAAACGTATAAAAATTTTTTTTGAACGCAGCGGGATTCGAACCCGCGCCTCTTGGATACCGTCCAAGCACTCTGACCGCTAAGCCATGCGTTCTACTACCAGCTGCGTCGAAATTCTTATACGTTTTGTTACAACTTATTTATGTTGTTTAGCATCTCTGTAGAGAGATTTTTACAAATTTCTACTACTTAAAGATTATTAAGAAATAATCGTTTAACAAGAGAGATTGCTATTTTATTTTAATATTTACTATTTTTAAAGTGTTATTCCACACTTAGGATTAGAAAACATTTTTGAAAAAACGTATAAAAATTTGAACGCAGCGGGATTCGGACCCGCGCCTCTTGGATACCGTCCAAGCGCTCTGACCGCTAAGCCATGCGTTCTACTACCAGCTGCGTCGAAATTCTTATACGTTTTGTTACAACTTATTTATGTTGTTTAGCATCTCTGTAGAGAGATTTTTACAAATTTCTACTACTTAAAGATTATTAAGAAATAATCGTTTAACAAGAGAGATTGCTATTTTATTTTAATATTTACTATTTTTAAAGTGTTATTCCACACTTAAGATTAGAAAACATTTTTGAAAAAAAAAACGCCCTTTGAGCGAAAGGGAATCCGGTTCCTATTCCGGAACCCGGCAGCGGAACCGTTTCATTAATCGTTCCCTCGTTTTTGAGCGAGTGTTCGACGGGGTAACCCAAACTGGCCTGAAGACGCCGCCGAGGGGTCCGGGAAGAGTTTTCTTTTCTGCCTGAGCGTTCGAGTTCCATGGAATCCTATAGAAGGGAGATATGGTTCGGAACGCGAAGAGCACCGCATTTGCGGCGGTGTCCGGATACTCTCTGCGGACCTTGAAAATTCAGGTGAGGGATGTACGTGGAGATGTCGCGCCGGTTCGTACCCATATCCGCAGCAGGTCTCCAAGGTGAAGAGCCTCTAGTCGATAGAATAATGTAGATAAGGGAAGTCGGCAAATTGGATCCGTAACTTCGGAATTTCTTTTTTTAGCGGTCAGAGCGCTTGGATGGTATCCAAGAGGCGCGGGTTCAAATCCCGCTGCGTCCAAATTTTTATACGTTTTTTCAAAAATGTTTCCTAATCCTAAGTGTGGAATAACACTTTAAAAATAGTAAATATTAAAATAAAATAGCAATCTCTCTTGTTAAACGATTATTTCTTAATAATCTTTAAGTAGTAGAAATTTGTAAAAATCTCTCTACAGAGATGCTAAACAACATAAATAAGTTGTAACAAAACGTATAAGAATTTCGACGCAGCTGGTAGTAGAACGCATGGCTTAGCGGTCAGAGCGCTTGGACGGTATCCAAGAGGCGCGGGTTCGAATCCCGCTGCGTTCAAATTTTTATACGTTTTTTCAAAAATATGTATCAATATATTCTAACACTACACAATCTGTCAACAAGTCTTAGACATTTCTACGTCTCAAATAATCCTGTTTAGTTAATCCCACAACTTGTATAGAGGACTCTATTCACCTTGCATTTACATTATATAGAAAATGAGATCGTATAATCTCTTACGTAAAAATGGGTTTCCGCGGCGACTCAAGTTCCGCAAGCGAAAAAAGAAAGTAAGAATCACAGTTATACCACTAGATGTTATAACTTGAATTATATTAAATTACCTTATTTCTATACAGAAAACTCAAATATTCCATTACGTTCCGCACATCGATTATATTATCGAAGACGTCACCTCTTATAACTACGCAAGTTCTAACATCCAGACGCTCCCATGAGACTCAACCAATTTGTCTAATATTTACTTTAGTTCATATAACTGGAATTTCCCAAGTGATAACATATTGGTAAAGTTGCAATTGTTTAAATTGACATTTGTTATATTTATATTAGCTTCAGGTGAAATCCAAGTAATTGATTGCAGGAAGCTAGGTTATAGGAAGTTGGAGAATATTTGACACATTTCATCACTCTGATAAGACAAAAAGCGGCGTTGAGTTCCGCCACTGAACTCTAGTTACAAAAAAAACGTGTTATAGTAAAATAGGATAAGCTAAAGCTTAGCTGTGACAAATTAATGCTATGACGAGTATATTTTTTTCTTTTATATTTGAATTTTTTTTGAAGCAACTTTCAGTGTCATTTTTTTAATTGTAGGTAAAATACCTTCTAGAACTACTATACTGCTGGAACTGCCATTTTTAATTTTTTTTTAGCTTCACCCCTTTTATCCCGCATAGCACGTTACGCTGAAAGTACCTAGTGTCAAAACACTCCATACTTTGCTTTACACCGAATTCGAGACATTGCGTGTTGAATAGAACTCAACGCCGCACTTTGTCTTTACCAGAACGAGAAAGTGAAAATAAATATAGTCACTCCCCCGAGTGGGGTCGAACCCACAACTAATCGCGTTTAAAGTCAGACGTTATTAACTCAATCATATATTTTAAGGCCATAGTGGGAGATGGTCTAACTACAAACGCGATTGGTTGTGGGTTTGATTTCCATTTGGGAGGGTATGATTATATTTTAAATTTGTTTTAATTTCTCCGCTTTGGTATAACAAAAGGCAGCGTTGGGTTCGTCTCTAAGCACGCAACGTCTCTATTTTGAGTGGAAAACAGTGAACGGAGTGTCTTAACACTAGGCTGTCTCTTTGATCGCAACTTCCATTTGTTTAATGCATATTCTTAACAAAGTAATTAAACAGTAAATATGAATAAAGTGTTTATAAATGTTTTTTTTATTAACAATATAATAACCAAACTCACCTAAAACGTACCGCCGAATATAAATGACAGTTATAACAGAAGTTATTATAGTACCATTTTCTGGGTAAAGTCCCCTTTTTACGACTCACGGTGCACGCATCAGTATCAAATTTGGACTTATCGAGTTTTTTGTTGAGGAATAAAAAACTTTTAAAAGGGATATAAAGTTTGTCGTATCTCTAGCTTACTTGAAATGGGAAATTGATGTTACAAGAATAATTACTTTTTTAAAATATATTAATTAATATCTTTATGTGTGTTTGTTTAAAACCACCTAATCTAAAAAAAGTGTGATTATATTATTTTGGCTGGTATATTGTGGAGACCAGTTGTGGCGCTGTGTTACAGTGAGCGAGCTGATTATATTTAAAATTAGTTACCATTTCATAATAAGATCTTTGATTTTCGCTATCTTTACACTTTTTAAATGAAACTATTTTAACCGAATTAATCGTGTATATTTTGGTATTTGAAAATACATTTTTGGAAACCTGACGCTTAGAACACTTTACAGTAGTCCGTGGTCACAGGTAGACTGAAGTGGCTGACTAACAACTGGCAGACGAATTCCACCTCACTTCACACTTTTCGAATACGAAAATATACGCGATTAATCCTGTTAAAATAGTTTCATTTAAAATAGTTACCATTTCCTCGCACTGGTAGGGCAAAGAGTGGCGCTGAGCCACTCAACACACAATGTTTTGAATTCGGCGGAAAGCGGAGTACGGAGGGTCTTGACACTAGGTACTTCCTGTCCACCCTGCAGGATAAACGCATGAAGCTAAAAAAAACTTATATACGTAGTATATATACATATCACATATCAAAAGTTATTCTTTTTTATAAAAAAAATTATAACACTAAAGTTACCATTACTGCTTTTCATTTTTATTTAAGTAGTTATTAATATAAAAAATATGGTTAACTAGGTTCCTTTGTTACATTTATATGTTATTAAAAAGGTTTAGAACATTTACAATATTTTACACGTTAATATGTATTGTAATATTAAAATATACAGTATTTCATTATAGTGTTAAGTTGGATGGTAAATGAAAACAAAACTTATATTAATATTTACTATTTTTAAAGTGTTATTCCAAACTTAGGATTAGAAAACATTTTTGAAACAACGTATAAAAATTTTTGAACGCAGCGGGATTCGAACCCGCGCCTCTCGGATACCGTCCAAGCGCTCTGACCGCTAAACCATGCGTTCTACTAGCTGCGTCGAAATTCTTATACAATTTTTTATACGTTTTTTCAAAAATGTTTTCTAACGTATACTTACTAATCCACTATGTAGAATATTGAATATCGATTCATTTGTAAAATAAAAATTATGGAGTGTCTTGACACCTAGTGTCACTACTTGTAATGCCAAATATGGACACTTATCTTTTCCTTACATTATTAAAATATATAATAACGTAGGCACAAAATGAATAATGGATTGAATTGAAAATTTTTGTTACAAATAACAAACACTCTATCTGCGAGTACCATAATGTACGTGATTTATACGTTTAAAATGTTATAATAAATACAATATCAACATTAACATGTATGTATATGTAAATTTTAATTTCGCGTAATAAAATTCTACGTACAGACGAAATCATGTACTTTGGACTCCAAAATTAATGATTTCATTAATCAAAACCTCCAGTTTTCTACCATTTAGAATTGCCTAGCATTATTTGTACTTTATATATATATATATATATATATATATATATATATATATATATATATATATGTTTTTAACGTGTTATTTCTGAATGTAATTCAACGTTTGCTCAATTAAACATTTATATAAATAAAAGACACTTGTGGTTATGTAATAGCTAAATTGCTCTAAATCCTTATAAATTATATTCTATGTGCTATATTACTGTTATCAGAATATGTTGAGTATTTTTTGCTTGAAATACTAACAAATGTCAAATGTCCTTATAATTTTCCCGAAGTGAAATCGAATCTTCGACCGCTGCGTCGCAACAGACAGGCACGTCACAACTGCAACGCTCATGCCGTCTAAGTAAGAAAGATATAAATTATGAAAAACAACTTAAGAGTATTATTATGAGAATTTTTTATACATTACAGTTTTAAGTACAGTTTCAGTTTCAATCTGTAGGCGTTATGAAGCGTTCTCCTCGTTACAGCTACTATTATTACAAAAGTTGGTTACGGAAGTACAAATTTACATAATTTAATCGCCTTTTACTTGGAGATAAAAACCAATATTATAATAAAACTAAAAGCTATAACGTGGGTTAGAAACGTGAGTTAGCGTTAGCGTATCGAGAGGCGGAACTTATAAACTATAACGGGCAATGGATTTATCATTGAGGATGCCAAAGACCGTGTAAAATGGAGATTGTGGTGAGGAAGCAGGCCCTGGCTAAGCTGGGACAAGTGAGAGGAATAAGGTGAGTGGCGGAACTTAACGCTGCTATTTGCCTTACTAGCGTGAGGGAATAATTTAAATATGATAATTTCCATGTGTTGAAACTTAAAATATAATAGACAAAGATATTCTTCTTCTACGAGCAATGGATTTAATAAAGCACAATACATTGACACAATAATTCTATGGAAAAAAAATATAATAATAAATCGAACTAAAAAAATCTGTTTTAAAGCTACAAAAATATCGGCTAAAATTGAATCGTTAAATTCTGAAAGGGTGAATATTTTTATTGTAAAGTTTTTTTATTCACTTTAGTTTCGCGCTTTTATCTCGCATATCAGGGTAGACAGAAAGTACCTAGTGTCTAGACACTCTGTACTACGCTTTCCAAAGAATTCGAGACACTGCATTTTGAGTGGCGGATCTCAACGCCGCGTATATATATATATATATATATATATATATATATATATTTGAGACTGTTAAAGCATTTGTAGTGCAAGTCATTCATTTCTGTTACGAATAACCCCAAACTTAAAACTAGTTTTACGTTTTTACGCAAAAAACTACAAAAAATGTAACAATTATCTTGTAAACTAACGTAAACCTTGTTAACACGTAAAACACATGTAACCTTGGCAACAGATATATCACTTTTATGAAAAGTGTATTAATTCAATATACTTCTAATACATTATTATAAGATTCTAGTATTTGAATGAGATGAAGAAAGAACGGAATGTAAGATTAAAGTAGATAGAAAGATATTAGAACAAGTGAATGAGGTGATATATCTGGGAAGTATGTTTATTAGAGGTGGAAGATACGAAATGGATGTGGAAAGGCGTATTGCTGCCGGTAACAAGGTTAACGGTGCTCGTACTGCATTGATGCGACGGCAACACGTCAGCGTACCTGCACGCATTGCCGTTCACAATGCAGTACTGATACCGACGTTGTTATACAGCAGCGACACGTGGGTGTGGCAAAAGATGAATAAAAGAAAGATGAATGCAGTAGAGATGCTATCCCTTCGTCAGGCATGCAGAGTCAGTTTCGCCGACCGTATATGCAGTGAGGACATACGTCGAATGGCAGGTATAAGCAAGAATGTCATAGTAAGAATGAAGAAGAACGTGCTCAGGTCGTTTTGGCACGTTGAAAGAATGAGCGTTGAAAGAATGGTAAGAAAGATTTATGAAACCGAGGTGAGGGGTACGAGAGGTGGAGGGAGACCTCAGTTGACCTTCTAAAATACGAAGATACTGGAGGAAGTTCACGTAAAAAGCACGAGGACCTTCCGAAAAGCATGTATGAAGAGAATAATGACTGTTTGGCGCTCCAGCCTTAATGGGATAAAGCGTGAAGGTAAAAAATTATGAATTTTTAGCATTTCTTCTCCATACATTGGAATATTCTACTACATAACTACATATATATATATATATATATATATATATATATATATATTCACAAAAACATATATTTTATATTTAAGTAGATCCCAAAGTAGCACGGCTCTGTTGAAAATCAATACTTGGCAATCAAATGCAGAAGGCACCTTCTTGACGGTGTGCTCACTGTATGTCACGATGCTTGACATTTCCTTACGACTCGAAATAAATACTTCTATATTGATATGGCAAATAATATTCAATAAAATAAAATAAATAAAACAAAACTAATAGGAAACGTCTGACTGTAATCGCGGAAGGTTATGGGTTCGATTCCTAGCGAATTTCAAATATATTTTCGTTTTTAAGTAAGACAAAGCGCGGCGTCGAGTTCACCCCTCAACATGTAATTTTGGATGGAAAGCAGTCAATGGCATGTCTTGACAGTAGGTTGTATCTGACTGTACGGAATAAAGCGTGAAGCTGTTTTTTTAATTCCCACAGATGGGAATCGAACCCACAACCAATCGAGTTTACAATCGAAAACTGTTCCAATACGCCAAGATGATGAAAACAGAATTGTTTTCAGATTATAATAAACATCGTAAACACAAGCAAAGTGTGAAAACAACTTAATTAAGATCAAAAGCGATTTGTATATTTAATTGTCTTTAATTACTTTTTGTAATATTTAATTTGCTTGGAATTCATCAAGATATCGCTACTCGTTATAATATGTATATAGAGCAACGCAATCTTCGCCTATTTTAAAGTAATTAATCGTACGTTGGTATTAGGTTCGATTTCCAATCGTGGTAATATTTCAAATTACCTTAGGATAATATTAGTATGGAATTTATATTATAATTTCATTGCTGGTTAATTCTTTTTAGAGGGCCATGTTACTGACGTTTTTTGTGAATAAGGCAATTGAAGCCATCGTGGCGCAGTGGAACAGCGTCTAACTATGGATGGGATTGGTGGGTTTGATTCTACTCGGGAGAATGATTATAATTCAAATATATTTTAATTTCTCTGCTGTGATAAGACAAAACGTACCGTTGAGTTTGACACTCAAAACGCAATGTATTGATTTCAGACGACAATTGGTCAACGTAGTGTCTTGACCCTACGTTGTCTCCGACTACACTGACACTGCTATAAGGTATAAAGCGTGAAGCTGTAAACTATACATTGAAAATATACGCTTTGGTTATATATATATATATATATATATATATATATATATATATATATATTTACGATTCTGTAGCAATCCGTATATTACTTCACATCGGACCTACTAGTTGTCTGAATATACATACAAATATTCAACTCAATTATTAAAATAAAATCACGACTCCCATTCGGGGGAGTGATTGGAGTGATCGGGAAATTATCTTCACTTTCTCGCTCTGTTACGACGAAGTTCTGTGTTGTGTTCCGCCACTTAATACGCAATGTCTTGAATTCAGCGAAAAACGAAGTACGGAGTGTCTTGACACTAGGTACTTTCTGTCTACCCTGCTATGCGGGATAAGAGCGTGAAACTAAAAAATAATAAATAAAGAGTAATGGAATACATGTGAAACGACTTAAGCAATATAGAATATAAATAATATTCATATTTCATACATATGAAATAAATTTCCAAAACAAAAAGCTTTCAGGATTAAAAGATAACATTGGAAGATAAACGGCGAATGTTTCAAATATATTACATATCAATGCTCAGTCAGTGCTTTTGGTTTGCAATAAAATAACACCTATGAAAATTATATTTGAAAATATTGCAAACAAAATTGCATAAAAAAGGGTCAAAATTCGTCTATCTGTCTGTTCGTCGTTATTATGGTGATCTTTGAAACGGCTGTGTCAATTTTGATCGGAATTTTACTAATATATGAGTATATCTCATGTTACAAGGAGTTAATAAAGCTATCTTCATATTAGGAATTGCTTCAAAATACAAAAAAAAAATACAATTAAAAATAGTTAAAGCAGTTTTATCAATAAAAAAATAACTTCAAAATCAATTACTTTAAATTAAGAGGCCCGTCGTGGCGCAGTGGGACAGCGTCTGACTGTATACGCGACCCTAGGTTCGATTCTCATTCGGTAAAATGATTATAATTAATTAATTTTCATTTCATCGCTCTGATAAGACAAAGCGCGGCGTATAGTTCCGCTAGTCAACATGCAATGTCTCGAATTTGGTGGAAAGTGGAGCAAGGAGTGTCTTGATACTAGGTACTTCCTGTCTACCTTTGTACCGCATAGCATTCAGGACAAGAGCGTGAAGCTAAAAAAACCAAATAAAATTGTTACTAATAAACATTAGCAGCTTAAATAAAAGAAAACTACGTTTAAAACACCTGACTTCATAAAGAGTAAAAAATAATATTATAAAGATTTCATTAAAACACATCTTGTAAACCAATACTAACAAAATAAATATGTACTAACTCATTAAATATGTTTAGTTTATTTATCTATGTTTAGTACTAACTCATAAGTTTGAAGTCGATGACAAAAAAAAGGTACCGGACGGATTGACAACCGCCTTTTGGGAAGTCGGTTGATTATTATATATAACGTACCATTCATATTTTCCTAAGTTCAAGACACTCTATTCTTTATTCTCGCTGCCTAACTTCGAATCATTGAGTATTAAGCGGCGTAATTAAACGACGCGCTTTGTCTGTTTTCAGAGCAACGAAATAAAAAAATATATTATATATAAATAATCGTTTCTTCTATCGGGAATCGAATGTAGACATATGTCTACAGTCAAATAAGCTACCACTGAGCCCCAATGACCTCAGTGATATATTAAACTATATAATTGCTATAAATGGTAAAATTGGAAAGTGTACATCTAAATTAATTATTTACACTCTCAAATGAATTTATAATGAGATAGTAATATAATGTTAATATACATGAATTATGGATTATATTGTAAGCTAATAGATGGTTAATTGGAATTTATGTCATAGTAATATGGATTACTAGCTGTGCCGTTTGGTCCGGTTTAATTTAACATATAGGGATCTTTATTTCATAATTTTAAATTAAAAGTGCCCTAAGTTACTCCTTATTACATCAGCTATCTACCAGTGAAAGTGTCACTAAAATCGGTCCAGCAATTTTAGAAATTAACCGAAACAAATAAATAGGTAGACAAAAAATCATTAAAAATATATATTTTTAATAAATTTTGTCTATCGTATAAAAAAATATCATAGATAAAAATTCGCATCGTATATTCATATGCATTTATTATAAAGTGGTTATTTTGAATACTAAACGATTATTTGAATAGATTATAGTTTTAGGGGCCATCGTGGCGCAGTGACAGCGTCTGACTGTAAACGCGACCGGATGTGGGTTCGATTTCCACTCAGATTATATTTAAAATGTATTCGTTTCCTCGCTCTGGTAAGATAAAGCGTTGAGCTCCGCCATCCAACACGCAATGTCTCGAATTTGGAGGAAAGCGGCGTGTCGTAACAGTAGGTACTTCCTACCTAACCTGTTAAGCGGAATAAAGGGTTAAGCTAAAAAAAAGATATTTAATAAAAATTTACTCCTCACTCTTGTATTAAAAACAGGGAAGAAAGAGAATTTTTAAAGTCAAGACACTCCGGTCTCTGCTTACCGCCCAATTAGAATATTGGTCTTTATGAATATTTTTAATAACGGAATCCAATACAAAATTTGAAAAAAAATATGATAATTAAAAAAAGAACCCAAAATTGCTTTTTTACAGGAATCGAACCTACGATCTTCTCTACCTTTCAATAAGAAACAACGTTCCAAAAGCTTTACGTATTGGATGTCCTTTACTTAGCAATCATCTGGCCAATTAGCAAATTGGCGCGAACGGTCTGAAAAACGTAAGAAAATTACAGACCGGATAGAGCTCGCAATCGATTCGTTACATTCAATCGATGGATTAAATGTGACCTCTGTACTTTTATCTGGGCTCACCTCTTTAATACCATATTCTTATTTATTACGATGCATTTTCTTTTCTCACTCTCTTATGTCCTTTCTCCTCTTTCCTATCTTTTTTCTCCGACTTGTATACAGAGTATATGAGAGATTTTTTTTTTAGCTTCATGCTTTTATCCCACATAGCAGGGTAGATGAAAGTACCTAGTGTCAAGACACTCCGTACTTCGCTTTCCACCGAATTCGAGACATTGCGTGTTGAGTGGTGGAACTCAACGCCGCTCTTTGTCTTTACCAGAGCGAGGAAGTGAAAATAATTTAAAATTAATCACTACCCCGAGTGGGGATCGAACCCACAACCGATCGCGTTTACAGTAAGACGCTGTCACACTGCGCCACGACCGGCCTCAATATTATATGAGAGATAAATAATCATATTTTAATTGTGACAGTTCGTGAGTACTGATCTTTATTATTGTTTCACGCAAAAACACACCTAGATGAAACTTTACAGTAACATGGCTTATACATACGTAATATTTAAAGATGGGGTTTAATTTATAAATATTTTATATGGCTTGTTGATAACCATGCCATAAAGATAAATATATATATGATAATAATAATAATTTTATTATTTTAAATATATAAGTGGTACAGACGCTGTAAACGCGATCGGTTGTTGGTTCGATCCCCACTCGGGGGCGTGATTATATTTAAATTATTTTCACTTCCTCGCTCTGGTAAAGACAAAAAGCGGCGTTGAGTTCCACCACAATACGCAATATCTGGAATTCAGTGGAAAGCGGAGTACGGAGTGTCTTAACTCTAGGCACTTTCTGGCTAAAAAAATATATTAATTAAGCAAGTATCAAAAAGAGGTTCTAAATACATTGGATAAGGACATAAAGTGAAATTCAAAGAGACGAGCGGCGGCGTTAAATTTCATCTAATTAAGATAAGGGACGCTTTGTGATGTACTGAATTGTAAACGCGGAATGAAAGCCAATGTCTGAGTTACTCGTCGCTTTCAACTGAAAACTGTTTGTTCTTTACACAAAAATGAACATTTTCCCTTAATTAAGAATCAATATTATTTACAATATTAATATTTAGATGTTAATTATATATTTTTAATTAGTATAGAAGCATTCCATACAGGAGTTCTTCTTATATTAAATGTTATAATAATGGAGTATGTGGATCAAACCCATAACCTTTGCGTTTATAGTCAGGTGTAACCCACCGTCACGATGGTATCCAATTTAGAGAGTATTTAAGATTTTTTTTTAAGTTTAAAATTATTCCACACTTAGAGTTAGAAAACATTTAAAAATATATATTTTATTTCTTAATTATAATTGAGTAGCAGAAATTTATAGAAATCTCTCTACAGAGCTAAAACAAAACGTTTAAGAATATCGACGCAGACGGTATAGAAAGCATGGCTTAGCGGTCAAAGCGCTTGGGACGCCTTCCAAGAGGCGCGGTTTCGAATCCTGCTGCGCTCAAATTTTTATAAGTGTTTTTTTTAAATGTCAAGTATCACATAATTTTACAATAATTTTACTGTTTAATTTAATTCAATTATAGAAATATGTTTATTAAGCTTCAATCGCCCTCATAATGGGTTCAACTCCTTCTAAGATCTTTATTTTATTACATTATATTCTAATTAATCAATGAATTAATTCAAACCATATTACTTGTTATTAATATACTTTAATAACATCTCAGAACATGTAATTCCATGAAGTTGCCGTAAAAAGGTAATTATTTTTGGTAAAATTAAAAAAAAATACTAAATAACGTAATGTAAATCTTTTTACAACATCATAATGAGGCCGTCGACAGCAGTTGTAATTAACTCAACACTCAATTAGCTATTGTAAATTGCTTAACAATAAGTATATTATGAGATTTTTAAAATTAAACTTGATTTAATTAAGTTATTTTTTTAGATATCGGAAACTCTTATTGAAATAATGAAATTGATATTTAATAAAATAAATAGCAGGATAGACAGAAAGTACCTAGTGTTAAGACACTCTGTACGTCGCTTTCCACCGGTTCAACGCCACACTTTATCTTTTTACCAGAGCGAGGAAATGCAAATAACTAAATTATAAGCACTCTCCCAATCCACAAAAAGGGATAAAAGCGTGAAGCTAAAAAAACTAAAATAAAATATATATATATATATATATATATATATATATATATATATATATATATATATATATATATATATATATATATATATAAATAATGGAATTAAGCATAATTTTACAAGACGCATACGGTACAAAAAGCCCATTATAATATATGTAGTTTACAACCTTCCTTTAGAACATGGTTACAATAATTTAAAATAAACAAACAATATTATTAATAAACTAATAAGCACTTATGAAAATATAATATATTAATATCAAGTAAGTAAATAAATATACAAACAAATGAACGAAACTACGAACGAACGAACGAACGAAAGAACTAACGAACATACGAACGAGTGAACGAATGAACGGAAAGGCGAACAAACAAAGAAACAATTAAATGAATAAATATATAAATATATATATATATATATATATATATATATATATATAAATTCAGAAAAATTCCTTAAAATTTAATTTTTCCTATATTGACAAAAAGCAATCAAAAATATAATTTAAATTACAACCGTTACTCTATACAGCGATCGGATACCTGTGATCACGGACTACTGTAAAGTGTTCGAAACGTCGGGTGTCCAAAATGTATTTTCGAATACCAAAATATACATAATTAATCCGTTTAAAATTGTTTCATTATAAATGAGTAATATGTGAAAATCAGAAATCTTATTGTATTACTAAGTACTTAGTGCCGTCAGTACCACAAAGCGTGGTTTTACGATCACCTAACAATATTCCTGTTAAGTAGCCACTAAACCTTCATGTAATTGCTTTCTATAATCAGACGTAAATGCCCTTGTAGAGTTAACTAAGCTTTTACTCTCTTATTATAGGCTATAGTTAGGCTATAGTGGTGCAGTGGCCGTCTGACTGTGTTTCGATTGGTTGTGGGTTCGATTAAATTAAATAATTCCCTCATTTTATAAAATACTTTCCAAATGACGAAGTGAGGAAAGTCAATATTTCATGATAATTTTATAATATCTTTTATGAAAATTGAAAAATAAAAATGCCATACACGTTGCTTAGGTAACGCGTAACATACGCTTCATACTCCAGATTATTCGTATCCCTCTGAATACCAATGGGACCTTATACATAGTGTACTTAATGCCTTAACTTACGAACATCCACTTTGATGTACAATTTTTGTTTTTTCCTTTTTACGGCAAGCTTTTGTTTTCAATTCGATAAACTTATAAGATTTTATTGCAAAGGGTTAGTTGTATGTTCAAAAAAATATTGGTCTATTTCCTTTTCGTTATTTTAAATTAATAAAGAATTCGTTTAATTATCGTCTATATTGGCTTTTATCCCGCATAGCAGGTTAGACAGAAAGTACCTAGTGTCAAGACACTCCGTACTTTACTCTCCACCGATTTCGAGACATTGCCTGTTGAGTGGTGACACTTAACGCCTCACTTTGTATTACAAGAACGAGGAAGCGAAAATAATTTTAATATAATCACTCCCCCGAGTGGGAATCGAATCTGCATATGTTTTAATAGAAATATCTAACTAATTCACAGACTTCTCAACTACACTACGATAGTGTATTTTATTAACCTAATAATAACCATAAAAACTTATATAAAATTCACGAAAACACGTATTGGAAATTCAAATTTTCGTAGTTCAGGTAAATGGGTAGATCCCAATAACACTTTAGGATCCCAATAACACCTTTGATTTTTAATCAAATATTTTTATACGGTTACCGAAAATGTTTTATCTCTGGTTATATAACATAGATGTTTCATTTAATTAAATTATATCTTCACCATATTGGTTAGCTTTAGATTTTCCTAGAGGCATCACAAGCTATTTTGGTTTGATTTAAAATAATTTTTTAAAATAAATTTTCTATCTGTCACTTCAGATTACAGTAAAATATTTAAAATATCGAATTATCTAATATATTTGAATTAAAACTATTTTAAAAGGATGTACTGCGTATACTTTTGAGTATATGAAAATATATTTTTGTAAACCCGATATTTCGAAACTTTAGAGTAGTTCATGGTTATAGATAGACTGAGGTGGCATTCGTGTGTCAGTTGATAGAAATATATTATATCTATCTACTATCTGTTTTATATTTAATATAGTTTTAAACCGCTTTATTTAAATTTAACAAAAAAATCGAGGAAATCAAGGATCTTATTTTTAAATATATGTTTTTGCAAAGGTTTGTCACATAAAATGACCTTAATAAGTAAATAAGGCCTCTTTTTTATACGTGGGTTTTATAAAGCCTTTATAAAATATTATATATAAAATCGCATTTAAAATTAAGTTCCAAAATGTATAGTTTACTTATTAATATTAAATATAGAACATTTTAGTAATGGTGGCGTATTCGAAATAGGACTATTGCTTCTATTCTGACTTGGGGGGTGATTATATTTAAATTAGATATTTTCATTCCTACTAGCAAGAAAATGCGGCGTTAAGTTCCGGTAAGTAATACGCATTTCTGAAAGAAAGAGGCAAACGGAATGTTTTATTGCTACGGCCTGGTGAAACAGTGTTGTGCGTTAAATTCAGCAATGTTACCAAAGGGATATGTATTAGATTTAGACGGAAAAGAGAGGCTATTTATTCTCATTCTTCATTTAATAAAGAAACTGTCTTATGGTCTATAAACTCTTGATCTGTACCTTCCTTTTTGAATCTAGCCTTAGTTACTAAGAACTTGGGTTAGACTAATCAAGTTTTATTGATTTAATTATAATCATTACCCTATTATATCTATGTTTTTTTAGCTCCTACCTAGTGTCAAAATACTCCGTAATCTATATTGAGTGGCGAAACTCAATACCGAGCTCTGTCATACCAGAGCGAGGAAATGAAAATAATTTAAATATAATCATTCCCTCGGGTTGGAATCGAACCCAAAACCGATTGCCTTTTCAGTTAGACGCTGTCCCAGTGCGCCAGGACCGGTCTTATATGTATGTTATTTTTATGATTAAGATATTTTAATAATAAAGATTCTATATAAAATTATAATTTAAATTTTCTATTGTTTTCCAGTACACAATGTCGCCGTGTCGGGTGGCAGCGTGCGTGGTGGTGTTAGTAGCGGCGAGTGTCGCGCCGGGGGTCCTCTCTCTAGACCTCAACCGACTTTATGGGCATCATACTAAGCGATCTGGTAAATATTCACACACACACACACAAACTCCTTATATTAATCATAAGTTTGGCACAGAAGGCATGAAGCATTTGGCTGTAAACCCTGTGCGTCAGTGTAGGTTCAATTTACACTCAGAGGAGCGATTATATTTAAATTATTTCCATTTCCTCGCTCTGGTAAGACAAAGTGCGGCGTTGAACTCCACCACTCAACACGCAACGTCTCGAATTCGGTGGAAAGCGAAGTACGGAGTGTCGTAACACTTAGTACGATTATCTACCATGCTATGAGGGACATGGTAGCGACGCTAAAAGAAAATTCGTCCTTATTTGTTCTCGTAACTTATAAGGTAGACGCAGAATTAACAACCTTGACATTTCTATAATGCAGAAGTAATTATTCACGCTTTTATTCCACATAGCAGATTTCGTTGAGTGGTGGAACTCAACGCCATGCTTTGTCTTACCAAAGCGAAGAAGTGAAAATAATTTAAATATAATCTCTCCCCCGAGTGGGAAAAGAACCCACATCCGATGGCGTTTACAGTTGCGTTACAGGCGTTGAGCGCATCTTATGCAGCGTTCATTTCCGCTATCCAATATACCATGGTCTCTAGCAGAAAGAAAGGAGAGAAGAAAACGATACTTTAATCGAAACGATCTGCTTTACATTCCGTTTAATATATAAATTTAACCAATAAACGTTTATGAGATTCTAACGATCTTAAGTTACGGCAATTTACGTAATGTAGCGAGCGACTGAACGATCTCAATAATGCTGTAATTAGGGGTTTAACTAACTTAAGCTTGGATATTTCACTGAGATTAATGTATATTCATTTGAACTTTCATGTTAATGTATTAACTTATATGAAATCAATAATATTAATTAACTTAGAAAATAATTTAAATTATTTTTACTTCTTCGCTCTGGTAAAGACAAAGTGGGTTGTTGAGTTCCACCACTCAACACGCAACGTCTCAAAGTGGGTTGGAAAGCGAAGTACGAAGTGTCTTGTCACTAGGTGCTTTCTGTCTATCCTGGTATAAGGGATAAAAAAGCGTGAAGCTAAAACAAAATTAGAACTACAGTAACTTAGTTGAGAGGCTCAGCTTTGAATCCGAGAACTAGGTTTACTCTTTATCCCGCAATGCAGCGTGATCAGACGCAACCTAATGTCGAAATATTTTGGTCGATTACAACTCGCAGTGAAGGATGGTATTTAAAAAATATTCTTATATCTTTACTCTGGTAAAACAAAGCGCGGTGTTAAGTTAGCCACTCAACACGCAATGTCTGGATTTCGGAAAGCAATCAGCGGAGTGTCTTGATACTAGGTGGTCTCTTATTAAAATGTGAAAATGTGAATCATAAATAAGGAATTTTAATAAATAATACGCGATCGTTAGAAAAGGCTACTCGTATCACACCGATCTAATAATCCTGTAGAGTTCCTTCTGTTTTACCTTTGAATATACAAAATATATAAAGAATACTTAATAGGCCAGTCGTGGCGCAGTGGGACAGCGTCTGACTGTAAACTCGATCGGTTGTGGGTTCGATCCACATCCGGCGGAGTGATTGTATTTAAAATTATTTACACTTCCTCGCTCTGGTAAAACAAAGTGCGGCGTTGAGTTCCACCACTCAACACGCAATGTCTGAAAGTTGATGGAAAGCAAAGTACGGAGTGTCTTGACACTAGGTACTTTCTGTCTATTCAGCTGTATCGGATAAGTGTAAAGCTAAAACATAATACTACTTGCCAGTAAATGTTCCTATTTATTTATAATATTGTCATATAGAGTGTAACGATCACAAATAATTAGTACGTACACTTTACGTAACTTCGGCGTTGGGTTCACCACTCAATACACAATATCTCGATTTCGGACGAAAACAGGCAGCGGTGTATCTTGACGAGCAGGTTGTCTCTGACTACCCTGCTATGCAGGATAAAGAGTCTAACTTTTTTTAACATATAATACAGATAAGTAAATTATTATTGTGATTTCTTGTTTCGTATCATAGATTTTTTTTTTTTTTAATTTATTTTTATAAGCATTCATTATAATTTCACTACATTCCGCCAAACAACCTTTCGGTAGATGATAATAAAAAACAGACTGTACTCATCTTACCAGAGCGGAGAAATAAATATTAAAAATATATATATAAAAAATCTCGGTTTGCTCTTTTATCTATTATTAAAATTTAGAAACACCACTTAATTCCTAATTAGATGAAGGATTCAGTGCTAGAACTCCAAATCTCGCAAAGCTCTTTCTTATCTCTTTTGGCTGCCATTACCTTAATTTTATTAAACAAGTTGCTTTTCTTTTGACGTAAATGGCCTAAGTTCTTAAAAGCTTGTAATAAAGCTCATTCAAGATTTAATATATACGTACTTTGTAAGCATATATATAGAATTAACTACTGAAATATCATTCGATAAAAATAATGCATGTTAATATTAATACATCTAAAGGCAGAAAAATCAAATATATAGACACTCTGTTCTTCATTTTCCTGTCAAGTTAGAAAATATAGTGTGGTAATTGACGTAACTGAACGCCGCGTTTTGTCTCACGAAGTAAACAAATTTAATTAAAATGTTATCCGTCTATTTAGTAAGAATCCCGAACTCCGAATCATTGAGTTCAAAATCAAGGCTGTATCATATACATAAGTAGATATTGTCTTTACTTGCAGAAAATGTCATAATCAATCGTAAAATAAACATATAAATCGTAAATATGAAATAAAACTAAAAGAATATTGACATTTATCATAAATTTACATTTACTTCAGTAAAAATATTATATATATAAAATATCTATTTATTTTAAAAACCACAATATAAACGAATAAAGTTTTCCGAGTGTAAATGAAAGCTGCAATCAACCGTTACCAATTAAAATGGAAAACCGTTGTGTTTGTTCACACTTGTTTGACCAATCAATGTACGTTCATAGTAATTGAATCGTCAGTTTTATCTTAAATTATATATATATATATATATATATATATATATATATATATATATATATATATATATATATATATTTAACTTAACGCCTTTTCTCGTATAACAAGATAGCGAGTGACGACCTAGTGTCAAGACACTCCGTTGACTATTTCCAGGCCGAAATCGAGACATTGCGTGTTGTGTAGCGAACTTAACGCCGCGCTTTGTCTTACCAGAACGTAGAAATGTCAATAACCTATAAATGTAATTTTATCTAATTATAATCGAACCCAGAACAAATCGTTCTTACAGACAGACGCTCAAGGACTTCAAATTATAACTTAATAAATTGATTCGGGACGTAGCCCAGGGAATGGTTGTGTGTTTGATACCCACTAGAGTACAGTTACATGAGTGTTAATGTATTTTTAACACGCAATCATTAGCTTCACCTTTATCTTTCTATAAAAATAAAATTTTTAATAATTTATTTTTAAAATTTGAACAAATAATACAATATTATCGTAATAAAAACTTCATTCCTTTCTCAAAATACGTACAATTGTTTTTAAAATACATAACTCTTAATATTTACTATTTTTAAAGTGTTATTCCACACTTAGTATTACAAAACATTTTTGAAAAAACGTATAAAATTCATACCTTCCAAGATGGTTGGACATTTTCAAGAGGCGCGGCTTCGAATCTCGCTGCATTCAATTTTTATACGTTTTATCAAAAATATAGTCTGCACTTGCTAACATATTATAAAATTACATTTGAAAAGAGCAAATGTTGAGTTTCTCTAGTGTAAGTAGTTTCTATTTGGACTGACAATACTGACACTTTTATCCTAACTGACAATTCGAAAGTGCTTGTAAAACACATATGAGAATTTCAATTCTATATATTAAAATGAATTGTTTCAGTGCCAAAACTTTAGAGACTTTGCAGATGAAGTTCGTGCATAAAATAAGATAAGGTCTTGGCAGCATCTTTAGCTCGACATAACACGTCGTACTTGAAGATAAAATTTTGTTCAGCAAAATATTTTTTCTACATATTAATTCTGTTATTTTAGTTATTATATATGCAAGATTCAAAATTAACCTAAAGATACTTTAATCTACGTTTTTGTCTCGCTTCTACGGAGTTTAACGTCATCCTTTATTTGCCCAATGTAAGCAAATGAAAATAATTGAAATATAATTATCTCTTGAATGAAGATTGAAGACATTAGCATAGCGTTTACAGTCGAACACTGTACTACTGCGCTACAATCTATACTGAATCTGATTACAGCTGAACTGTATATTTCTCATATTATTCTCAAAAAATATAAAACTCAATATATTAAAATAATATTATGTTTTATGTTTTAACATTTGTTATATGTTTACCTTACTAGAGGCAAAAGAAGGAGGCTCTACGTACAAATGACCGGATTCACTATTTTCTTAGTGACTAGTTATGCACTTGGTATGACTAGAGTGATAAAATATTTAAGCCATAGAGTATGATATTTCTTTTCTTTAGCTTCACACTGTTTCCCTGACAGGAAGAATGGAGCGCCAAACGCTACGACCCCTGCATGCCTCTTTCACCTCCTCCACCGTCATTATCCTTTTCATATATGCCCTCTGGCGGGTCCTCATGCTTTTTACGTGACCTTCCTCTAGTACCTTCGATACTGTGGTTTCGAAGATCAACCGAGGTCTTCTCCCGCTTCTCGTATACTGTATGATAATTATAATAGCTATTATACAATAAATACTTGAGTTTAACTTAAATTTTCAACCATAACTTTTAACCAGAAATATATAATTTGCTCAATAGTAGAGTCTATAATAACATATCTAAACATACACCGCCGCCTCACGTAGAATTTGTTATATAAATCTAAATACATGTCATCTCCAAAGTCTGGCACAATAGCCATAGTTTCCAGACAGGCTAGTGCACATCCTGCAAGATTATCTCGCAAATAGCTTTTTCCGTTATTGGTTCGTAGGTACCCTTTCCACTAAACGTCCTTCAAGGCTCCATTCTATCCTTCTGTACATATACACTACACTTACGATATACTCAAAGCCCCAAGTACCCATCTAGTCCTATTCGCGGACGACATCGCAGTCTATGCTTGCTAGTGACAACGATACGATCAATATAGCAAAACTCCAAACCGCAAGAAACCGTCTGGGCCAACGGCTCACTAACCCGCTGGTGTTAAACGCCTGCGATTACGATACGGCCTGATAATTATGGGGACCCCGCAGGCCCCAACACGTTCTGTCAGAAAAATCTGATGCCATTACGCTCGCATGCGGACGAAGCCGCAAGCACTGTTAGTAAATTAATATCATTTGAAATACGTTCACTTAAGACTATTTACTTTCAAAGTACGCTTGGACAAATAAATAGGCATTACGTTTATAAGACTATATTTCTAACGACGTGGTCTAGTCCCGCGGGAAATGCCTATAAGCTTGGAAAAGCCTTTACCTAATGACATCCTGTTCAATTTCTTTTGTTCTGGACTCATGGGTCTTAGAAAAGTATGTGTTGTGTTATATGAAAAATATATATTGATGACAAAAAAATAATATATACCCTGTAAAGAAGCTCTATAATTAACATATACTGTAGTATATATTTAGTTCTAGAAAACTGCGGCGTTGAGTTACGTAGCGCAATACGAAAGGAAAGAAAGACACTACGTAACGTGTGTACGTCTTTCTGCCTAGTAATGAAGTAGAAAAAAAAACTTATATAACAATATTTAATAAGCTTCAATTTTTTATTATATGTTATAAAATTATAAAAGTATTTTTCATACAGAATTTTGTTTAAACTAACATTTGCTTTTAATCAAGCGTCAATGCTGAACGCTGATGAATTTTTCACAACTTAATTATAAAACTAAAAAATCATTATGGCACAGTGCCTCACATGGCCGGTAGTGGCGCAGTGGGGCAGAATTTGACTGTAAACGTAATCGTTATGGGTTCAATTCCCACTCGGGGGATTATGTGTGAATAATTTTCGTTTTCTCGCTTCCATGCGTGATACAAAGCGTGACGTTGACATCCGCCACAGAATCCGAAAACAGAATACTCGGTATCTTGACATTAGATATTTCCCGTCTACACTCTATGCTAGATAAAAGTGAGTAGCTAAAAAAAATTCAAATATATATTTAAAAATGAGACTAATTGTGTTAATAATAAATAGATACTCCTCTTTACTTAAAGAAAGTAATTAAAGTAAGGCCAATCCACCAAATGGGATACGGACCCTCAACGGAACGGATGAAACGGAACGAGAAAGAAGTATTTTGACACTAGGTTCTCTTTGGCTATTCTCAAATGAGGAGAGAGCTTGGAGCTAAGAAAGTTTATCCACTCAACACATTTGTAAAATGCACTTTGCAAATTGCTCTAAAAGTTGATATAACTAAATATATCTTGTATTTTCCGCACTCAAAAGCGAAGCTCTTGGTACTCTCTAAAGTAGTTAAAACTTTAACAATAAATCTAAATATTTGGTTGAAATTGTTATAAACAAAGTACAGGTGGAGGGTTTCACTTGACTGTAATATATACGTGGATATGATTTATTGATCTTATATAGGAAGGTATATATCCAATAAACGTACCAAATATATATTATTGACAAATCAACTAGCATATACAATTTTATATGTATAATTAGGCGTTATCGCTTATTCATGAGAGAATAAGTCAAAAAAGCAATTATCAAGCACTTTCAGTTAAAAGCTTATTTAGTTAAATTAAAAGAATTGTAGACCATTTTGTCGCAGTGAGACAGCATTTGCCTGTGAACCCTATTGGTTCTGGATTCAATTCTTGATGCAATGATTACAATTAGGAATTAACCTTTCACTTAACACGCAATGTTCTGATTTCGGACGGAAAGCAGACAACGGAGTGTCTTGACACTAGGTTGTTTCTGACTACCCAGCTATGCGGGATTAAGCATGAAGCATGAAGCTGTAATAAATTTTACAAAAAGGGCCAGAGGTCATCGTGCCTCAAACATTTTTCCGCGTGTATAATTGAATATTTGATTCCCAATTAAAGGAATTGTTATATTAAAAAAAAGCTTTTTATTTATGTGGTCTGTTAAGACAAAGCGCGACGTAGAACTCACCACACAATACACATTGTTTCGGGTGTATTGACATTAGGTTGTCTTTGTTATGCGGGATAAAGCAAGAAGCTGTTATTTTATAGAAAGGCAGATAGAAGTAAATATCACTTAATAAGATCTTGGTTTTCGCGATTTTTATTTTTGCGATTTTTATTTTAAGTGAAACTATTTTAACCGGATTAATCGCGTATATTTTGGTATTCGAAAATACATTTTGGACACCTGACGTTTCGAACACTTTACAGTAGTCTACCTGTAACTATGGACTACTGTACAGTGTTCGAAACGTCAGGTGTCCAAAATGTATTTTCGAATACCAAAATATACGCGATTAATCCGGTTAAAATAGTTTCATTTAAAAATAAATAAAACTTCTTAGAAAAACAGTGTTAAAATCGTGCCAGAATATTTTTTGCAGCACATTTTCCACTTAAGGTAATCAACGCTCATTCATTAAGAAGTCAATTAATTTTAATGAGATTATTGATTGATAATAATTATATAAGAAAGTGATTTACAAAAGTAATATCGTTCAAAAAAGGGTGATATTTTCTATCGTTTTGATTTGAACATTTAAGAATTAAATTTTCTATTTTATTTATTTTGTTTAGCTTCACGCTGTATTGGAGGGATATTCAGAGGGAACGAAGCGTCAAACGATACGGACCCTGCATACCAATTTCGCCTCGTCCCCAGTCATGAACCTCTTCATACACGCTCTTCGGGGGTCCTCGTGCTTTTTACGTGACCTTCCTCCAGTATGTTCGATACTGTATTTTCAAAGGTTAACCGAGTCCCTCGACTTCTCGTACCCCTGACCTTTGCTTTATTAATCTCCCTTAATAACATTTTCACGAAAACAAAACAAATAAATATCATCTGCTCTGTATTGTACGGTTCTGTAGCAACTTCACCTCATTGTTCTAACCGCAGCAGTGTTTTCCAGGTCAATACGATATATGTATATCGTTATAAAGGATGTTACTATTTATACACGGTTATATATATATATATATATATATATATATATATATATATATATATATATATATATATATATATGTTCTATTCGATATATAATTAATGAAATTCTCAGTACAAATAAATCGAAATTGATGGAATATAGAATGTAGTGTATTAACATAACTTTCTATCTGTATGTTGTAAATATCCGGTACCTGCCAGAGATACTGGATATCTAACATGTATTCCAATCCCATAGAAAGAGAGACTTTACGGCTAAGTAGTCCACTTTTGATTAATGTTATTATAGAAAATTAAATTTAAGTATATGTAAATCTCGTGGCACAGTGAGACAGCAATCTGACTATAAATGCGATCGGTTGTGGGTTCGATTCCTATTCAACGGAATGATTATATTCCAATTATAATCCTCAGATTATATTCTGATTATATATATAATCCTCAGATTATATTCTGATTATATTCAATTTTTTCGTGCTAGTAAGACGTCTTGACCCTAGATTGATACTTTCTATCTACTATACGGGATAAAAGCGTGAAACTATAAAAAGAAAACAAAAATATAATCTTTCTTCCGATCGAACTCCCAACCTTCACATTAACGCTTAAACATCCCTCTACGCCATACAGGCCTCTATTACATACTTAAATTATTCTCCCATTACGTACCGACATACATATAGTAAAATAAATCAACAAAAGAATACGCTGGCGGCGGCACGAATGTCTTTGGAACATGTAGTTAAAACTTTCAACGTTTCACACAAATCCTTTACAAAGTATTGTTTGTTTTATTATACTTTTAAATTAGTATTTTACTTTCAAACTGTTTTACTGTACAGGTATTGGGGAATTAGGTGCTTAAATATAATATGTAGGTATTTTGTAGTATTTAGAATAGTTAAGAATTTTTTTTTTTAATTGTTCGAATTGAACGTAAAAATTGAACTAGACTGAACTATTTCTTTAATTTTCAATCTTTTATTATACTTAATTCTGTAAACAGATTTACTGAATGAATGGAAATAAAGGCTTCAGTAGGGAATCAGTCTCTAGTTTGGAGTTGAAATCATTTTCAAAATCGGAAATGGTTATAATAAAATTATTTTAATATCTCCGCTCTGGTGAGAATACACTTAGCGTTGAGTTCGCCAGGTAAAACATTAACAGCCGCTCTCGGACAAGTTAATCAGCGTTTAAATGCAATTAATTGTAACAAATGTAACAAACTTTACAATAACTGAATATCTATTGAGTCCAGTCATGGCGCAATAGGACAGTATTTGATTGTTAACGCTATCGGTTGTAGGTTCCCACTCAGGGGAGTGATTATATTTAAAATTATTTCTATTACCTCGCTTGGTACGACAAAGTGGAGCGTTGAGTTCCGCCACTTAACAGGTGATGTCTCGAATTCAGCGGAAACCAGAGTACGGAGTATCTTGACACTAGGTATTTCCTGTCTATCCTGCTGTGTGAGATAGAAACATGAATCTAAAATAAAAGAATATGTAAAGTCTTTACGAGTTTAGTCAATTTCTCAGATATTAAAATATAATAATGAATGATTACAGAATATTGTCACCCGTATGAGCCGTTCAAGTGTCCAGTGGATGGGCATTGCATCTCCATACAATACTTGTGTGACGGCGCCCCGGACTGCATCGATGGCTACGATGAGGACTCTAAACTGTGTACCGCAGGTGATTTTTCCTACTTTTGAATATATTTTTTCAAAGTCCCAACTATGAAAGAAACATATATACATATATATAATTGCTTATATTTTGGTATTTGAAAATACATTTTTGGATATCTGATGTTTCGAACACTTTACAATAGTTTGTGGCTACGGCTAGACTGAGATGGCAATTAGAACGTTATTCGCGCGATACGTGTGATAATGTGTAAAAATCGCGGAAATACCTTGCTAAGTTTAAAATTATATTTAGAACTAATGAATACCCACAACTTGGTTTGCATTGATTTGACCCTCGCTATAAGCACTACTTCCATTTACCAACAGTTGATATTGGTAAAATTGTCTATATTGAAAATGGTTATTTTATAGGCAATTTTGTCGTTTTTTTTTTTTTTTTTTTTTTTTTTTTTTTTTTTTTTTTTTTTTTTTTTTTTTTTTTTTTTTTTTTTTTTTTTTTTTTTTTTTTTTTTTTTTTTTTTTTGAATCACGGAACCCAACGCCGTTTTTTGTCTTACATGAGGAACAAATAAAATGTTATTTTATAGTCCAAGGAACAATAATAAAGCCGACTTTTCCTGGGCTTTAGGAGAGTTTCTGAGTGCGCTACGATAGTGTCACATTCATTATGTTGGTATATAGTATCCAAGAAAATACTTTTTATACGATTTTCTAGCGCTTGAAGATGTTCTAGTAAATGTTTATTTAATATATTCTTTATATTAAAACTATTCCTGTTTCAATTCAGGTGAATTACTTGTTACAATTTTTTTCAGATTTTTAAACATTTAGTATAGATTTTGACGACGTATTTCATTCTTTTTTATAGCTTTACGCTTTTATCTCGCATATCAGGTTAGATAGGGAATACCTAGTGTCAAAACACTCCGTATTCTGTTTTCCGCCAAATTTACGCCACCGTGTGATGACTGGCGTAACTCAACGCTGCGCTTTGTCTAACCAGAGCGAGTAAATGACATTAATTTAAATATAATCATTTCTCCGAGTGAGAATCGAACCCACAACCTATTGCATTCAAACTTAGACGCTGTTCCACTGCACCACGACCGATGTGATATACAATACACACACTATACGTGAATAACACGTGAATAAGTTTATTATGTTTACACAAATATTTTTTATTTCCAGATACCGTGTAAAATCCAGAAAAAACAAAAAGCAGGTATGTAAAAAAAATAGATTTTTTTAAAAATTCTGTTATTTTTTTTAAACGTACACCTTTATAAATTTTATCTTTCCAAATACTATTTAAGGCCAAACAAAAATCGCATTTCTATCTAAATTTGAAGGATTTATTTTTACAAAAAAAATTATAATATCAAAATATACAAAATATACTTTAAAAAAATAAATGTTAGTCACTAGTTATGTATATATTAAACGTCAGTCAGCACTGACTGACATGCCTTGAACGGAAATTTAATCGTCAACTATCACTGACTGACTGACTTTTTTTGGCGTTTAACGTGTTTAGTAGAATTTCGTGTCTAAATCCAAAAAATCATTCAAGAGGTCTACGCCCAGAGCCTGTGACCTCGCCTCGACTTATGATCAATGATTACTTGAAATTTTTACCTTCTTCTTTTTCTTCATCTGGTCCAAAAACTCCTACTTATCGCAAGAAGGATTTACCATATTGCTCGAGTATTAATAGATTTTATGTTTTATATATTTTTGTGAGGCCAGCCGTGCCGCAGTGTGACAGCGTCTGACTGTAAATGCGACCGGTTGTGGATTCGATCTCTACTCGGGGAAGTAATTATATTCAAATTATTTTCACTTCCTCGCTCTGGTAAAGACAAAGTGCGGCGTTGAGTTCCACCACTCAACACGCAATGCCTCGACTTTGGTGGAAAGTGAAGTACGGAGTGTCTTGACACTAGGTACTTTCTGTCTACCCTGCTATGCGGGACAAAAGCGTGAAGCTAAAAAAAAATTGTTTATATCAGACATCAATTCCAAACTCAAACTCAATTAAAAAACAACTAGTTGAACTGATATTTTTTTAGCTTCACGCTTTCATCCCGCATAGGATAGACAGAAAGTTCCTAGTGTCAATATACTCCGTACTTCACTTTCCGCCGAATTCCAAACATTGCTTGTTACGAGGCAGAACTCCACGCCGCACTTTGTCTTACCAGAGCATGAAAGTGATAATAATTTAAATATAATCACACCTCCGACAGGGAATCGAACCTACAACCGACGAATACGACGACGATAAACTGATATTGTTTCAGTAATAATCATAAAATATTTAATAGCAAAATTGTTTATGTTTTAATTAAAACTTTCTTAACAGGCACAGCTTCTTATTTGAAATTTCTTAATTACAACTTAGCGTAACCTAATATCAGTTATGAAGTATTCACTCTATCACAGAGCACCCGTAGATTTTAACCGAGTGGCTTTTATAGTGGAGAAGGACTTAATTAAGCCTCTTGATTATTCTCATTTTGTTTATCTTATAAGGCTATTCCGAAGCTACTGCTTCGAATCATTTACGCTCATAAGCTGACCCGGTCAAGGTCAGCGTCTGAGCGCGAACGTTCTGGGTTTGATTATCACGCGTTGGAATTAATTTGAAAACATTTTAAATTTCTTGAATTTCTTAGCGCTTGAATTCGCCATCAGCATCTGACTGTTAACGCGATTGATTGTAGGTTCGATTTCCATTCGGGGGAGGGATTATATTTAAATTATCTTCACTTCCTCGCTTGGGTAAGACATGTTTCTAATTCGGTGGAAAGCGAAATACGGACTGTCTTGACACTACTTTCTGTCTACCCTGCTTTGTGGGAAAGAAGCGTGGAGGGATAAAAAAAACAGAAATATAGCTTAAAAATAGGTCTAAAGTAGTCGTCTAAATTTCCTAATCCATGGCTATAGGAAAAGTACTCAGACAGTTTTATGATACCACTTAATAATGTTAGACGTCAAGTAACATAAAGTACTCATATTACACAAGTTTAATGTTATTTTCTGCATATTAGGGTTGTCAGAGACAACCTAGTGTCCAGACACTCCGTTGACTACTTCACCCGAAATCGAGATACTGCGTGCTGAGTGGCGAACTAAGCGCAGCGCTGTAAGACAAAGCGGAAGGAAATATATATATATATATATATATATATATATATATATATATATATATATATATATATAAGCGCCTTTTACTGAACTTGTTATTCATTTAAGTAACGAATATTTATTTTTTGCACACCATATTTGTTGTATTGATTAAATATAACAATTTTTTTTTACAATTTTTAAAGTTATTTTAAAATTAAGACAAGAAACGTTTTTTGATAAGTGTATAAAAATTTTAACGTGTAATTTTATTTCTACGTGGTTTGAAATTGTAGAACAAAAGTCATTTATAAGTAAATATTTTTACTAACAAAGTAACATTTTATCTTTTAAATCCGAGTTGATTGTAAGGAGAGGGGTCACGTGTTTATATATTTCAGTTGTTTATTATTAGGTATTTAGGACCGAATGAAAGTGAAAGTTTTGTATTTAATATACTTTAAAAGCTTCACATATGATTTATTAAAAATGTGCTTTGATAGAAGCCTTTGCTATATAGATAAGATAAGTCTACATATGTTATATCTTTATGTTGATAAATGTATGAAAAAATTTGGACATGTTTTCACGAAAATTATGCGAATGGAGTATTAATTTGTTACGTTTTATACGGAAAAGTGCAGAAAATCATTATTTTTTCATAATTATGTTATATTTTAATTGTTTTTTTTTTATTTTATTAATTATGTTAGTTTATTTTATTATATGTTTGTTATGTTTTTTTAGCCGTTTTCCCGGTTGACAGAAAGTACCTAGTTTCAAGGCACTCAGCACTTCACCTACAGCCGAATTTGAGACACTGCGTGTTGGTGGAGGAACTCAACGTACTTTGTCTTACCAGAGCGAAAAAGTGAAAACAATTTAAATATATATATATATATATATATATATATATATATATATATATATATATATATATATATATATATATATATAATATTTTTCATTCGTGCATTAATATTTCATAATAAACCTATATCATTTTCATACAAATATTAAAGTCATGAAACCCAAACAAAGGGCCCTGCTTCAGTCCACAAAGGCGAGCACGGTAACAGTGCAATCAAGGCGAACAATGCGTGTAATTGAGATGAATATATTACTATGTTTGATTTACTTTGATTACTTATTTATTGCGGTTTTTCTTTGAAGAGTAAAAAATATGAAGGAATTTTGATATTTTTAACGGTATACTTTAAAAATAATTAAATATTTCATTATTAGCTTACTAAATTAATATTTCTTAGAAATAATCTTAGGGGAGCAGAATTTCTTTAAAATCTCTCTCTATAGAGGTGATTTTAACTTAAATAAGATGTAATTTATAAGAATGCTAAGTAGAAAAGTTTATAACACCCTATATATATACTTAAAAAATGTAAAAACCGTATCACCGTATCCCCACGATCGGCCTCCATTCAAGCCAATCTAAGTGAAGTAAGACAGCTTCTGATTGTAAACGCGATCGGTTATAGATTCGATTCCCACTTGGAAGAATGATTATATTTAAATTATTTTCATATCCTCGCTCTAGTAAAACAAAACGCGACGTTGAATTCCTCCACTCAACACGCAATGTCTCGAATTCGACGAAAAGCGGAATACGAAATATATACGGGAGCTATACGGCATAAGAGCGTGAAACAAAAAAAAAACAAACAGTTAGTATGTACCATAATAACAGAGCTGTGTTATTAATAACAAATATATAATTACTAATGAAAATTATTTTAAAATTTTGTAGTTGTTTATACTGTTTCACGTAAACCTACTGGAATGCACACTCTATATACCTTTCAAGTACATTGCAACAAATATTGTAGAGTGATCAACAACGTGAAAGTACCTTAATGCCACTCGATATTGGCACTCAAAAAAGTATCTTTTCGTTTGTTTTTGACTATAATTATATTATATGTTAACCGACGTTTGTATGTTAAAGGTTATAAGATCAGTCTACCTGTGACCACAGACTACTGTAAAGTGTTCGAAACGTCAGGTGTCCAAAATGTATTTTCGAATACCAAAATATACGCGATTAATCCGGTTAAAATAGTTTCATTTAAAATGTTAAAAGTTATTACCATATTAATGATTTTAATAAATTATAATTTCGGGAATGAAACGCTCGCTCCAGTCTATTTCAAAGGTATCGTTGTCATTAATAAATAATGATTAAATTGTAAATTTTTGGTATTTAAAAAAAAAGGGCCCGCTGAGTTCTTCTCGGGTCTTTTTAGGCATTACCTTTAGTGAACATCTAGTGACTTCTTATTTTTAAGAAAATTATTTGACTATGGAAAAAAATATTGTCCGGACCAACCGGACACATGTGCAATTTTTGTTTTCATTCGATTCGATTGTTCCAGCGCTACCAACATGAATAACCTGTACCTGTTCAGTCCGTTTGTTTTAAAATTATTGCGTATTTTTAATTTTTTATGTTTACTGAGTTGCACATATAATCGAACTATAAAACTAAAATTTCAAGAGTTTCTGAGTTGATCCCTTCGACCATATCCTTGTTAAGTTTTCTCATCAGTCAAATTATAGCCTGTATATCTTTTCGAGATATAGATTTTAATATATAAGAAACTAAGCCAGATAAATTTTTAGGTGTTTTTTCATACATAGATACTTTTGAAGCTAATAAAATCGTATGTAAGGATTGTTAAAATACACGACTGATACATATTAAAATAATAATAATAAATTAAATTGAGGCCGGTCGTGGCGCAGTGTGACAGCGTCTGACTGACTGACTCTGGCTGACTCGGGGGATTGATTATATTTAAACTACTTTCACTTCCTCACTCTGGTAAAGGCAAAGTGCGGCGTTGAGTTCCACCACTCAACACGCAATGTCTCGAATTCGGTGGAAAGTGAAGTACGGAGTATGTTGACACTAGGTAATTTCTGTCTACCCTCCTATGCGGGATAACGGCGTGAAGCTAAAAAAAGAAAAAATATAATAATAACAATAATAACGTCAGAATTACCAAAATAGGTAGCATGGATCTCAGCCTACTATCCGAATGTCCACGAGTAAAAGAAACCCGTGTGGCCTTAATTGCCGACTTATATAGGCATCGAAGAAAGTCAAGTCATAGGTAAAAAGGAGGGTAGGGGTTTTGTAATAATATTATTATTCAAATGACTTTCTTTACAATATAACTTAATTACTAAAATACAGGAATAATATCCAGATACCTGTTTATAAATAAATTTCACGAATAGGAAATAACATACTCACAAGCGTATGGTACGCTAACTTAAACCAAGTGAGTTTGCACCAGGCATCGCTGATAATCGATATTTCCTTTGCTCTTTGCCGCTTATATAATTTAATGCACCGTCGTGGCTCAGTGGTAATTTATAAATGGTTACGAAATCAGAATAAAATTTTTAAATCTCACTGGTGGAAGTTTATATGGAAGTATTTGTGTTCTAAATATTGTATAGAAAACACATTTTATATATATTACAGTACACTAAATTACACACTTTAACAGATATTTGATATACTTTTAGCATAAAGAACAATCGTTGCAAAGGTTACGTGTATTTTACCCCTCAATATTTTTACTAACAAATTAAGGTATTACCCTAAATAGTATTTAAACCAGTAATAGTTTTAAGTTACTTACATTATAATTACAGCGTTATGACCCACTTAATATTTTTTTTAGCTTCACGCTTTTATCCCGCATAGCAGGTTAGACAGGACGTAGTGTCAAGGCACTTCATACTCTGCTTTCCGTCAATATCGGAACATTACGCATAACTCGACACTGCATTTTGTCTTACCAGAGTGAAGAAATGACGATAATTTCACTGACACGAAATCAAACCCACAATTGACCGCTCTTACAGTCAGACGCTGTCCCACTGCGCTACCCTTAACCTTTTTCAACCAATATTTAACCTAAGAATAAATTATTCACTAGAAAACGCTACATTATTACAATGTTAATATAATTTCGTATAAAAGAAAAAACAACTTAGAAAACTAACCGCTAATTCCAAGCACGTACTGTGATACGGGTTGAATACCAACAAAATCTGAATTAGCAAGAAACGCCATTCTGTTTATTGTTCCAAAGAAAATATAAAACGCTCTCGTTCTGGTTTTTTTGTTATAGTGAAGATTAATGTGCGGTTTCTTTGAAATTAATTAATAGGAAAAGTAAGGCCGGTCGTGGCGCAGTGGAACAACGTCTGACTGTATACGCGATTGGTTGTGGGTTGGATTCCAACTCAAGGAAATGATTATTTTTAAATTGTTTTCATTTGCTCAATTTCGATTTTTAAATTGTTATCATTTGTTCTACTAGGTATTGAGAGTGATCTCAGTGTCGAGACACTCCATTTACTGCTTTTCGCGATCTTTATCTCAAAAAATAATAATTTAAATATAATCATTTTCCTGAATGGGGACTGAACCACAACATTCATATCATACCACATTATTAGATAGTATTGTACTGCATTTTATATATATATATATATATATATATATATATATATATATATATATATATATATTATTGTCAAGCAAATACTCTAAAGTAGATATATTTAAATCCACTTTGAGTACAGAACCTAAGCTACCTAAGTTAAAACTAAATCTGATAGACTTTAGAATGTTTCCAACTGCATACCTACTCCTATTTTCACGTAGTTTTATTTAAACTTAGATGACCTAAGATTACTTTATTCAGTACTTTATTTAAATGCTAGTTAGTTAGTTAAAATGTAAAGTCTTCCATATACTGTACTACATTCACCGTTTATGTAAATAAAATAAAATAAATAATAATATAATATACGTATATAATGTACAGGAATACATAAATACACACAAACATATACATATATAGACAACATACATGTATATACATACATACATACAATATGTATGTATATACATGTACATTTTTGTGTACATATATGCTCATATACATGTATGTACTTGAGCATATATATACACAAAATATATTATAGATATTTAAAGACTATAAGACATAAAGAATTAAATTTTGTTGACACTGCTCTGGCGTTCTATCAGCACAAGGGAAGAGAGTCCAGAGTTAGACTCTATATAAATCATTTCTTATATATTGTATTTTTAATATGACGTCTGGTAATTTGACTGCACTGTGCACACTATTCTACTTTATTTTTTTTAGCTCCACGCTTTTCATCCCACATAGCAGTGGATACAGGAAATACCTAGATACTTACAGAGTACGGAGTGTCTAACACTAATTTCAAACCACTTCATTTACAATTTCTGCCCAAATTCGAGACATAACGTATTGAGTGGCACTTTGTTTTGCCAGAGCGGGGATATGAAAATAATTTAAAATTAAATCATTCCTGTCATCTAATTTACAGTCAGATGGTCTCTTATAGGATATCCGATAAATTGGCTTGTTCTTCATCTACATTTGATTTTACAGGCACTTTGCACATGGTCCTACTGTATGTATAATCTAGCTATAAATATTACCCTGTCCGGTATTTGTCGATCGCTAGCATTGCTGTTGATGCTCCTTCTAGATTCTAATGAAGCTCGGCTCGGATAAATGTAGTTGTTAACTTAAAATAAATTTATATTTAAAAGGAGCAACTGTTGAACTTCTCGTCGGCCGTAGGACTGACAATACTGACACTTTTTGAATGAGGAATATTTTGTTTTTTTTGTGATTTTGAAACTGAAATAGTTAATACTTTCCTGTAACGTTTTAACTATATCATAACTGTTTGTTTAAACATAGACATGTCGTCAAAATTCTTGGTATACTTGCCATATATTGGTAAAATTGTCTACAGTTAAAAATGGAGAGTACAGTAATATATCAATAGTATGTATTTAAAACAATGTTATATGTGTGTAAAATATACAAATATATGTACTTATATACATATATAGGTAAAAAATATATCATCTTGCAAATGTTTGAATACCATTTTCATTCCAAACACAAATTACGTAAAATTCGAAACATCATTTCCTATGATGTGACCCACCATAAATTGTGCGCGTTTACAACTTTGTTTGATGTCAGCCTTGTCAAAGGACGAGGAGAGAAGCAAATTAATTGGTTATTACACGAACTCTGTGCATACAACGTTTTGTGCTTAAATGGTACGTGATGATAATGTTAGTCTTCTACGTTTTCAACTTTAGTTGCATTTTAGAACTCTAAATATATTCAAATCCATTTAGGAAATAATCCATTTCTTTCTGATATAATGCAATAAGTCAATAATAACCACTATTATAATCATAAAAATAACAAATTCAGAATATATTAATAATTCAGCTTAGCGCTCGAAGCACTTGGATGGTTTCTGCGGCGCGGGTTCGAATCTTTCTGCATTCAAATTTTTATACGTTTTTTCAAAAATGTTTCCTAAGCCTATATGTACAATAACGGAAAAATAATTTAAATATAATCATTTCCCCGAATGCGGATTGAATCTACAACCGCTCGCGTTTACAGTCAGTTGTTATCCCCTTGGGAACATTTAATAATACATTAAAATCGCATATTCCTAGGAAAAACAAAATATTAAACAACAGGCATATTTCAGCTGAAAGCTGTGTCATAGCCACGCCTAATGCAAATGAGGAGATTACTTAGCTAATGTCGTGTAAAATGGAAGCACACGAAGGATGTTATGTTTTAATGCTAAAATTTCTTTTTTATTTCAAAACTCCTTTTAAATTTTATAACTTAAAAGGATTTTTTTTAGTAAAAAGGAATTGGAAAAAGGTAAACAATATTTACTATAAAATAAAATAAAATATTAACCAAGGCCGATTGAGGCCGGTCGTAGTGTTGTGGGGCAGCGTCTGTAAACGCGATCGGTTGTGGGTGCGATCCCCACTCGGGGGAGTGATTATTTTCACTTCCTCGCTCTGGTTAAGACAAAGTGCAGCGTTGATTTCCACCACTCAACACACAATGTCTCAAATTCGGTGGTAAGAGAAGTACGGAGTGTCTTGACACTAGGTACTTTCTGTCTACCCTGCTATGTGGTATAATAAAGTTTGAAGTTCAAAAAAATAAAATAAAACCTAGAGACCACCTTCCGACTGTATCTACTCTGCTCTGTGGTAGCAGATTCGATCCCTAATCTAGGAAAAGTTACATTTAAATGATCTGTCATATCTCGTTTCTCGTTATGTTCCTCTATTCCTATATTGTAGACAGAACGTAGAGAACGGAGTGTCTTGACACTAGATCCTCTCTGACTAAATTGCTATGCGAACAAAAGGGTGAAGATGAAAAAACAATAGTTATTATCGTTTCTACAGTAACGTCAAATACTTGGTCATTTGACTCCATGATGGTGCAGGTGCACTCATATGATTAGACCGACCTATATTCAAATCCCAACCGCAGAAAATTTTTAAACTACATATGTATTTTATTAATTTTATATATAGCTATTTTATTAATTTTATTCTTCTAATTTTTAGAAACAAAGAAAGGAAGAAAAAAGCCGCCAAATACAAACAATAATTTACTCTCTAATAACTTCAGCAATATTTTCTATACATATTTTTCACAATTTCTTTAATATTCCATACGAAGGATTGTAAACGTCGGATGTAAATATAGCTCCAAAGCTCCATATTAGCTCGTGGCGACATTGTGGCGCGTCTAAAGTATTTAACCCTTTTACGTATAATGAATGTTTATTTGTGGCTTTTACGTGCAGCTTTACTGTGTGTACTTGGCTGACTTAAAGAGGAGACTTTAGGGGGCCCTTTTAGCTAATACTTGGGTTGCAAGTCTCAGGTACTGATAAGAGCTTCTTTCTCCGCAACTCCATGAGCCATCTGTGCCAAAATGGTAAGGAATTTCTTCTTCAGATATCGAATCAAAAATCACAACTTTTCGTCTTTGTCTTTGAGTGTGGGTTTAAAATATCTTATGTATATATACATATAAGTATACAAATTTTTAATCTCTTAAATATAGTCCAAAAGTTTCGGTGGTTAACTAGAACAAATTATATTATACGTCATGTTCTACTTTAAAAGTGTGGTTGATTTTTGACAACTTTTATCATTAGCGAAAGGCTAAAAAAATTTTTACTAGGTCTTCTTACCCAAAGATTATAAAATACTTAAACTGATTTATTTTTACATAATGTATTTTTTAAAAGAAAACGTATGAAAAATTTGATCGTAGTAGGATTCGAACCTGCAACTCTTGGAGCGCTAAGCCATGCACTCTACGTCGGTCGGAGACAAAATTCTTATAGATAGATTTTGTACTAATTTCTGATGCCGAAATATTATTTCTAAGAAATAATCGCTTGGGAATATTCTCACTTCTTGTTTTATGACTTTTTAGGAAAAAAAATTGTAGCTTTTATCCCGCATCGTTGGGTAGACAAGAAGTACCTAATGTCCAGATACTCCGTACTTCGCTTTTCACCGAATTCGAAAAATTCTGTGTTGAGCGGGAGAATTAAACACCGAGCTTTGTCTTTCCAGCGCGAGAAAGGGAAAATAATTTAAATATAACCATTCTCTCGAGTGGGAATCGAACCTACAATCGATCGAGTTTTACAGTCAGACACTGTCAAAACATTAATATATAATATATGTTTGACAATACAAGCGATAGTTAAGGGTTATTTTCCACTGCCCTAGTTAGTTAAATAGCGGGGTTAACTTCCGTCAAACAAAGTGTGAGAGTGTTCTAACTATTGGTTCACTTTACCACTACAGTTGCTAAACAAGGAAAGAACTGATGCTAAAAAAATAAATAGAACAGAAAAAAGATATTCCAGATATTATCTCTGAAGCAATATCATGTTCTAACCAAGTTGTAAACTGTACGATCATTATTTTTAACAAGAGCTTTTTGTGTATGTCTTCCGTAACTGTTTTTTTTTAGTTAATATTATTAATTGTGGAAAATCGGAACTCTTCAATTTAGTTTTAACTATATTTATGTCAATTACCTTCGTTTTCTTGTTCCTCATATTTTTTAAATGTTCTAGGAGATTTCATATTGAGAATTAAATACAGGATTATATCTAAGTAAACTCATGCTTATGGCTTACAATGGATGCCATTTTTGCTCTCAGAATTTTGATGTAGGCATACAAGGAAAAAATTAGAGCACCGCACGTAGCATTTTTAGATCTGCTGAAGGCCTTTGACTGTGTGCCTCGTCAATGCATCTGGTGGGCATTGCGATCTAAAGGGATGTCTGAGGCCTATATTGACGTTATCAGTAGTATATGTATTGCAATTCCGCTTCAATAGTTAGGACCGTTATTGACGACACGTAACCCTTCCCGATTACGGTAGGGGTTCACCAAGGCTCGGCTCTTAGCCCGTTCTTGTTCAGCGTTATGCTGCATACTGTCTTGGCTTAAATCCAAGACCAGTCTCCCTGGTTGATGATGTAGGCCGATAACATAGCACTCATTGAGGAGAGCCGGGTTAAGTTTGAGCAGAAAATGAATCTCTGGAAGGGTACGCTTGAGAACGGCGGTCTTAACCTAAATGTATCGAAGACCGAGTACATGGTTTGCGAGAGCCCGGATTAGCACTATCCATATAGGTCCTAAACCAGTTGTTCAGTCGGTGATGGTTTGCGATCGCAGAATACCGCCTAAGCTTAAGGGGTAGATATACAAGAGCATAATCTGACAGGTTCTCTTATATGGCAGCGAATGTTGGCACTACCTCGGCACATTCAGGGGCTTCACGTCACGGAAGTGAAGATGCTAAAGTGCATGTGTGGCGTAACGCAGGCTGACTGCATACGTAACACATTAATCCAAGGCCGTCTTGGAGTAGTAAGCTTCAAGAGCGTCGTCTAAGATGGTACATTGCGCGATGGCTTGAGAACTACGTCAGACGAATATGCCTTGATTTGTCTGTCTCTAGAGTTAGACCCAGGGACGCCGGAGGAAGCGATGGCTGGATGTCGTGAAACAGGATATAAGAGCCAATGGACTTACCACCAAGGATGCCATAAACCGTGGAAAGTGGAGTAGGTTAAGTAGGAAGGCAGACCCTGGCTAAGCTGGGAAAAGTGCCAGGAAGAAGAAGATATGAGTAAATTCAGGCCTGCCAAGTGTTTAGTCAGCTATACTTTTAAGTTTCTCGGTAGCTTTTCATAGCTGAACTGCCTTCCGAGCTGTTAGCTTTTAATAGGATTGAAGTTGAAAAAAACGTATATACGTTCTATCATTACTGGTTACGGATTCCCGTTCAGAGAAATTATACATCTGATTATTTTTATTTTTTGCAATGGCAAGATATATAGCAGCGTTGAGTTCCAGAAGAATGTTTCAGATTTTGGACAGAAAGTGAAATTTAAACTGTCTTGACACTGGGTTCCCTCTTTAGTCTCCTACGACTATATGTGTACCAATAACAATGTTTATTTATACCTCAACCTAGATTCTAACCCAGGACTTGATGGTCTGAACTCTTCGTTTGATACTAATTATTACTATGCATTATGTTCATTCAAAGTAATCCTAATATTCTCAGTACAAACACATCTCAACTTGGGTAAACGTTGAGTGAAACCATTTTGCTGGAAGTTCTTTCCCATGGCGACTATTACCTATTCCACCCTTGTTCAAAAACAACCTCTATAGGGCTCTATTACAACTACTTAAGGTTTATATCAGAACGTGTTACGGTTGAGTAATTTAATTAAGGCATAACATAAATAAGATTATTTCCAAGTTAATGATCAAAAAAGTTTATTAAAGCGCTCTCAAGACAATTCTTTATACTCTTATTTTGTGTAATGTTATTTATGGAATATAAAAAGAAGAAAGAGGCCATCGCGGCGCAATGGAGTAGCGTCTTACTGTAAACGCGGTTAGTTACTGGTTTGATTTTCACTCGGGGAAATGGATATATTAAAAATTACAGTAGTTTGTCTATGATAACTCTGCTACTTTCCCTCAAAATAAAACGAATGGAGACACACTTAATGAATAAAAAATTATAATATCTATAATAACAATACAAATATGATATAATAACAATACAAATATGATAGTCTAACACGTTATGAATTTAATACGCCTATACCTAGGGGTATTAAATGCATAACATATTAGCCTATTAAAGGAAAAATTTTAGTAACTCTATCCGAATCACGCACGTAATATTTTCCTATTAATGTCCATATGGCATTTTTTATTCGTTACATAATAATGCAATTGTTTAAAACACGTATTATTTTACATTTTATATTTGTGATGATAAAAATATATTATAACTTAGCAGTACTGAAACAACGATTGGTTGTGGTTTCGATTCCCACTCGTGGGAAAGCTTATATTTAAAATTTATATACATTCTTCCACTCAGGTAAGACAAAAGGTTTCGTGGAGTTCACCAATCAACACCCAATGTCTCGATTTCTTGACACCAGGTTATCTCTGACCAACCTGCTATGCAGGAAAAAGCGTGAAGCGTCAGTACTTTCTGTCTACAATGTTGAGAGGTTAGACGTCTGAAGTAATAAAATATAATATCGTAGGTAGGATTTAATATATGATTTCTGATTGATCTGAAATAATCAATATGGATGAAATAATATGGACTTTCATGTCCTTAGGCAAATTTCATTTAGAACACTTTCATATCGAGGCGATATAGCACAAAGGAACAGCATCCAACTGTAAAGGTGATAGGTTATGGATTCAATAAATTTAGTTCCTCCCCATAACACGCCATATGCCAATTAACATAAATTTAGGCTGAAAGCGATGAACGATGTGTCTTGAAACTGGCTACCCAGCTTAGGTTTTTTTAAAATTCTGTGAATAAAAATATTTACTTTAATATTTTTGTGTTTACTATTATTCTTAGTTCTTCTATCATGTTATTCTAGTATAACGAGTTCTTACACAGAAAATGAACTTGGAAAGCTTTGTACACGAGTAACCTTTTCTTTTGCTTTAAAAATATTGTGTTTCGTTTAGAAACCGTTGCATCAATGTGACGTTATTCTGAAATTTCATTATATTTTTTTTTTCAAACAAATTGTTAGAGAGTTTTAATTTTTAACTAAATTTTAGTACCAATTGAAAAGCTTTATAGTTGTGCTTTGAACTAATTTGTTTTTAAAAGCTGATTTTTTAATAAATTTGTTGATAGAGTGAAAAATTTAACTGAAATATTTTCATCAGCATCACCCAAAGTAGGAAAACCATAATAATAAATCATTTTATACACAACATTATTATATAACAACACAAAGTCTTGCTTTTCTAAAAGGAAATTCAACTATCTTTAAATATTCTTTAAATTATTCTCAAAAATGAACTGAGCTGAAGCCGGTCGTGGCGCAGTGTGACAGCGTCTGACTGAAAACGCGAGCGGTTGTGAGTTCGATCCCCACTCGGGGGAGTGATTATATTTAAATTATTTTCACTTCCTCGCTCTGGTAAAGGCAAAGAGCAGCGTAGAGTTCCACCTCCCGACACGGAGTGCCCTGACACTAGGTGCTTTCTATTTAACCTGCTATACGGGATAAAAGCGTGAAGCTAAAAAAAAATCTTAGAAATGAGATATTCTCATGTAGAATTCCAGTTTTTCCGTAGCAAAGATGCCTCTTAAATGCGGAAGCAGCTTTCTATAGACTCGTCAAAGGCAAAATACTTAAAGGCCTACTAGAATCAAATTATATTTATTTTTGATTTTGATTATCAAAAGCTTTTAATGTAATTAAATGTAAAGCAAACACTGTCTTCAACTTGTCCTTTTTATTCATTAAATAAATACATAAGAGATGTTTAATCTAAATAGATTTAATAAAAAAGCGAGGCGAATAACAAATCACGTATACATTTTATATGAAACTTGTAGTCCCTCCCAATAACCAGTTTAGAAAGTTCGTGTTTACCAGATTTGCTATATTAGAGAGTTGATTGGACTGAAGGACCTTTCCACAAATTGTATTTCAAATAATCTCTCATCAAAGTAAACGTCTATATCTAAAGTGAATATATACATATATTTTTAATTATCGTATAATTGGCCAATGGCCCTTGATTAAAAAGCGTTACCTCTTAACGTAGTAAGTAATTACTTACTTATAATAGATTTTTTCTTCATGTAGTAAACTATTTCTCGACTTTAATTTTTAATATATACTATATTTACATATAAGTACTGGTTATATGTACGATATTTTACAGTTTTCTTGGTGGTAATGACCTCTTATGTCACATCTCCTTTCATAGCTTTCTTAGTTGAATAGATTGATTTGAAATGTCAAGTTTTTTGTACAAAAGTGAACATCGTTAAACGTTAATGAAATATTTTTTTTTGCTTAATCAAGACGAATTCATAGATTGTAAACATTTTGAACTACAAAGAGAGAATTTATGTTTTTATATATTCTTTAGATAAATGTATACGTTCATATTGTACTTCAATTTATAACAGTGAAACCTTCAATATAATAACAGAAGGTAATATAGCAAATGCCAGCTGAACCGGAAACATTGTTAGTAATAAACGTTCGTAGCACTCCGTAGCCAGACGTAGCTTTACGTCGTAGCGAAATATTGTTTACTGAATACAATTTTATTAACAAACCATTATTTTTCTATAGTTAAAATAATATAATTCAAATTCTTCTTACTACATTTATATTCCATAGTAAATTACTTTTTGTATTAATATTTTCTTTTCTTTTAACATAAAAATGTTTTGGTGAGCAAAAGATAAAGAAGGCTGTACGTGGAGAGTACAAAACTTCGAACTGCTATAATTAAATGCCCTCAGGAAAACCCTTATACTCTTATATTTCATAATATACTTTTGACAAAACTTGAAATATTAACAGAAGAGGAAAAAAAATATTGTGAAAGAAACACTACCCGCAATGGCCATAGATATTATATTTAATTATTTAAATTAAAGGTCCCTAAAGAGTAGAGGGCCAACCTTTTACTGTGAAATTAAGGTTTTGGGTTCCACTCCTTTGTGAGCGTGATCTTATTTAAATTGTTTTCATGAACAAGGAATGTTCTGGTACGTTCAAGAGCGGCGTTGAGTACAACACAAAGTGGACTCTGCTACTGGACTTGAAAATTAATGTGATTAGTTTTTGTATGATACATGAAACTATTTATATAAGAAAAAATGAATAAAAGTATATTAAATTTACTTAAATTCTTTGGAAATCGCAATTTAGGTTATTTTACAGAAATTTAGTTAGAAGCTTACGTAGCACAGTGTAGCATTTCGTAGTGCTTCGTAGCGTAGAACATATTTTGTAAGGATCGATCAATAAAACTTTTGTAATATTAAGCAAATTCGACGTTGTTTTCTCGTCCGATTTCCATAAAATATTAACATTTTCTTTACATGCTTAAGTTTAAAATATAAACACCTCGAAATTAAAAGCGGTGAAAATTTATTCGGCCATTTTGATCTGTGACTGATTTGTATATCAATTTCAAGTTATACAAGGGTATATTTAAATGTGTTCTGGTACTTTAAAATTAACCTGCTCTGAAAATGTCAGGAAAATGAGAAGTTAATCCTTATTTTATTATTTTTAAAGTGTTATTCCACAGTTAATATTAGAATTTTCTTATGAAGAAACGTATAAAATTTGAACGCCCGCAAAATTCTAACCCGCGCCTCTTGGAAACCGACCGACCGAAACATTTCTTTTACCATATTTCAAATTTCGAATTATGAGACATTTAATACAGTTGTAATAAGTAATTTTATAATTCACGAAGAAACAAATTTACGATACATTTTGCTTCGACATGTAAAAAAATATATTATGGAAGTGGAAATATTCATTGAATTGTGTTAAAATAAGGCTCAAAATAAATTGATTTATGTAAGGAAGCCCGTAATGCGCGTAACGTGGATTGGCACACAATATGAATGCATATAAAACGAAACACCTTATCATATAAAAGTAGACGCAGACAATTTTGTTTAAATCATTTTCTTATATATATATATATATATATATATATATATATATATATATATATATATATATATATATATATATTTGGTTATGCAAAAGACAAAGAAGGCTGTACGTACTGTACTCTCAGTACAAAACTTCGAACTGCTATAATTATATGCCCTCCGGAAAACCCTTATACTCCATGTTTCATAATATATTTTTGATAAAACTTGATAAAATAACAGAAGAGAAAAAATATAATTATTGTATATAAAAAAATACTACACGCAATGGCCTTAGATACTAATTTCACTTGAACAATTAGATCAAATATATGAGTCGGTGTGTAAAAACGCAGTATTTTCTCTAACAATATTTAAACCAATATTTTAAATCTCAAGGACCGAATGTATTTCAAACGATCAAGTCTTACTTTGTCTGCGAATTTTTTGAGCAGCACTGGCTAACGAGTTGGTGGTATCTTCCTGTAGTACTCACAACGCTGATATTTTATGTTGACTGTCATTTAAAAAGTGTATACTGTATAGGGTATATCCCTATTTTAATAAAGAGTACGTGAGCCAGTTAACAAATAGATGACAGTAAATCAGTATTATTAATTTTTGTATGTCTGTATAGTTTTTGAAACGTCAGGTTTTCCAAAAAACTTTTTCGAATACCAAAATATACGCGATCAATCCGTAAAAAACAACTATTATTGTTATTAAATGAGTAATTTTTTTTATAGGTTTATGCTTATATCCCGCATAGCAGGATAGACAGAAAGTACCTAGTGTCAAGACACTGTACTTCTCTTCCACCGAATTCGAGACATTGTGTGATGAACGCCGTTTTTCGTCTTTTTCCAGAGCGAGGAAGTGAAAATAATTTAAATGTAATCACTCCCCCGAGTGGAGATCGAACGCACAACCGATCGCGTTTACAGTCAGACGCTGTCCCACTGCGCCACGACCGGCCTCATAATATATAATATAGTAATATAGTAATAATATAATGATAATCGTAAAAATCAAAGATATTATTAAATAAAGAGTATTTACATTACGATTAAATGAACCTATGACCTCAAGAAGGCATTGAAAAACCAGAATTACTTACTCTACTAGGGTATACTTACAAACCTAATCTAATTACAAGCGTTGTGGTTAGAAACAGTGATATAATTGAATTTCTAGAACCGAATTAATTGATTTAATGCTAGATATTAATTTTGTATACGTCAATCGTGTTGTGCAAATTGACATAACACGATGAAAAGGGAAATTGATTGCCTTATCTATCTGTTGTGTAAAATTTAATATGAAGCTATAATTTTCATTTAAATCTCGCTTTCCCGCTATTATAAACGAATATAGTTTATTGATAAATAGGCATCCATCAATTCCTTCATGTGTATTTAATGATTTTCTGACCACTCCCACGTTTTTGTCACAGCTGGTCACATTTGCGAGACCCCCTTGCCAAGCATATTGCCTTTCCTTATACGTGTGACGTAATTTATAGATGACCCCTAGGCAAAAATTGACCTATAACAACTTAAGTTAATTTTAGGTATCGTAGAACTGTACACATTAATTATGAGTAATTTTCGTAAAAGTCAGCCAGTCAGTCAGTCAGTTCGGAAAAGTATGAAAAATATTTTCAAACGGATAATTTAATTTATTATGTTCACTTTTTAAAGCTAATATTAAAGCTAAACTAAAAAATAAAAAATATCCCACAGTAATATGTTTTTATAAAAGAATCAGTCTACGTTTGCCCTTAACTACTAAACGAGTTATGAAGTAATAACATCCATATAAAAAGCCAAAATACCCAAATATAAAAGCTTATATGAAAAAATCATAATATAATAAGGCGCCTGAGCTTTAATTTAGGCAAAGTAAAAGGGTAAGAGAATAGATTCTAGTGATTTATTGTAAAAACATTGATTTTCATACTTTCTAGAGGATAACTATTCTAAGCTTTTTTTTTAACTTCACGCTTTTACCCTGCATAGCAGAATATACAGAAAGTATCTAGCGTCAAGACACTCAGTACTTCCCTTTCCACCGAATTTGAGACATTGCGCCTTGAGAGGTGGAACTCAACTCCGCACTTTGTCCTTTACCAGAGCGGGGAAGGGAAAATAATTTAATTGTTATTTATTTCTTATTCGAACACAAAGGTGCGATTTTTTTTCAGATAACTTATCTCTACGTGAGTAACGAACTTTCGACTTATTTTTACGAAAATATATCGAACGTAGCAGTAAGAAATTTTATACAGCTACATCTTATATATTTTAATAATATAATGTTATTGTGGCTAGTCGTAGAGCAATAGGACAGCGTCTGATTGAAAATACGTTCAGTTGTAGGTTCCCACTCGTGGGAGTGATTATATCTTAATTCACTTGCCAGCCCTTGTAAAACAAAGTGCAGCGTTGAGTTCCGCCTTTCAACACGCAATGTTTCAAATTCAGCGGGAAGCTAAGTACAGAGTGTCTTGACACTAGATACTTTTTGCCCACCCTGTCTGTATTATGCAGGACAAAAGCGTCAAGCTTAAAAAAAATCAATATTATTTATTATAATTTTAATTGTCAACAAGGTCTCTAGAGCAAATAGTGTCATTCTCTAACATATAAAATAATGAAAGTGGAGAAAAAGCCTCTATTTTCATCACTTACTTCGAAAATCAAGTTAATAAGCCACAGACTTTAAAAAAGTACCTGAGCCTGAGTTGGTATATAGCGTACATAAATTGCAGTCGATTTAAGGGTGTGTATAGAATGTAAATCGTCGGGTTGCACGTTGTTTTGTAGTGGCCTAGTTTGATCGAAATTTATTGCGAGGCTATAGCATTTTAAGCATAGCGCAAATTTTACTTGAAATTTTACGTACTTTTCGATTCCCACTCGTGGGGATGATTATGACTAATTATTTTTATTTTTCTCACTTTGATAAGACAGAGCGCGGCGTTAATTTCCGCCACCTAATACGTAATGTCTTGAATTCGGCGAAAAGTAGATTATGGATTGTCTTTACACTAGGTACTTCCTGTCTACCCTGCTATGCGGAATGAAAGTGTGAAGCTTGTTGAAGCAACTTAAAAAAGTTGTTAATTTATATATGAACTAGGGAATGGGAGTCAACGATGGAAGACTTGCGCGCAGTGACCCCTGCCAGCCTCACATAACATCAATAGTTGTGTAAGGCTGCAACATTCCATCCGCCGCGAGCACCAGGGCGCGCCATCGCCATTGTTGTTTGTGTGACTGAGACCAAAAGAAAGGGGAATAGCATGACCGATTTGCCAGGCAATCGAGTCGCCTTCTGGGCTGGAGTTTCAGAAAGTGAACGAGGGTGTCAAGGTGTAGGTGTGTTATTATCCTCTCGATTGGTGAGTGCAATGGTAGAATATAAGGCGATCAACCCGAGGCTGCTCTGGGTTCGCTTCAAGCTGGGGATAACAAGAATATTCTTTTTAGTGGCGTATGCGCCGGTATCTTCAGCTCTATCAAGTGAACTAGAGGAGTTCTGGGAGAGTGTCAAGGAAGTACAGACAGTACAAGATAGTGTAAGAGGAAAGAACAATTAATAGTAAGTGATGATTTGAATGGATGGGTCGGAACTACATGACATGGTTACGAAGGCATAGTAGGGAAGTATGGTGCTAAGAGAGTAAATGAGGCTCATGTTGGAATTATGTAAGGAAAAAGATTTATTTGTGGCACATACTATGTTTGACCACAAACAAATTGACATCTACACGTGGGAACGGATGAAAGAGAAACGCATGATTGATCTTTTCCTAGTGGATCAGCGTATTCGTAACCAAGTTATAGACACGCGTGTGTTTAGGGGTGCCAACTTGGAAACATATCACTATCTAGTAGTTGCTAGAATAAGGTGTCTGTTTGCCGATTGGCGCAGCCGCTCGAGGTGTCCAAACTTGGAGGCGAATAATTGCCTCCAATAATAAATAAGAAGCTGGAAGCTTCAAGTTCCACTGATTAGAGAGGAATATGAAGAAAGGGTTTCCAAGAAGCTAGACAGCTGCGAAGTAGGTACTGAAAGCATGGAAGTATGCTGGCAGAATCTTAGGAATTGTATGATTGAAGCTGCAACTGAGGTATGTGGCATTAGGAAAAGAAGCTTTAGTAAAAAGCGCGATGAATGGTGGAATGATGAAGTGAAAGAGGCAGTTGAAAGAAAGAAGAAAGCTATAAAGACTATAAAGCCTCGAGTAAGAATAAAAGTATGAGAGAGATTAAGAAGCAAGAATATAAGTTGCAAAAGCACCTAACGAAAGCACTGATATAGATGAAGTGTGAAAAGTCAGAGCGTGAAAGAGATGACAGATTGACAAACAATTTCCGGGAAAACACGAAGCTTTTCTGGCGAGAAGTTAATGATTCTCGGCGTTGTTCGCCAACCTGTAAAATGAATGAGGTGCTTTCCGAGGACGGTGAAATACTTACGGAAAGAACACACGTTTTGCAACGATGGGCGGAATTCTATAAGAAGATGTATGAATGTGATGATGCCTCTGTCTCGAGCGACAGCAATATGCTGAGTCTTTATGTAGCAGATGGCGAAATCGGTATAAAAAAAGTAGAGAATGTTATACGAAGTCTGAAATGTGGTAAGGCAGCGAGAGCAGATGGAGTTACTGCAGAGATGATCAAATATGGTGGGCCGCGCATCTTGGACCTGTTCTTTTTCTATGCAATTTATGCTGGAAAAAGGTCCCGGATGATTGGCAGTCATCATGCCTTTGTATAAAGGCAAAGGTTCACAGATGGCCGTGCATCTTGGACCTGTTTTTTTCTCTATGTAACCTATGCTGGAAAACGAGAAAGGTTTTAGGTATAGGGATATCAGTTTAATTCGCTTGGGCAGTAACATTTATGCTAAAATTCTAGCGAGAAGAATGCAAGAGAGATCCGAAAGGCTTTTATGGGAGGCCCAAGGAGGATTTAGACCTGGAAAAGGGTTCATGGATCAGGGCTTTTCTCTCCGCATGGTCACGGAAAAGTTTTTGGCTGTAAAACTGAAAATTTTCTGTGCCTTTGTGGATTTAGAAAAAGCATTTGACAGGGTTGTAAGAAAAAAGTTATGGGAGATACTGCCCCGGTACAATGTAAGCGAACCCTTGTTGCAGGCTGTAAAATCTCTTTATCGAGATCACTCAGCCTGTGAACGAGTAGGACCTGGTATGTCGCCTCAGTTTGATATTCAATCGGTTGTCAAACAGGGCTGCGCCATGTCAGCTTGGCTGTTCAATTTGTATTTGGATAGTTGTCTCCAAGGAGTGAAAGATAGTGGCATAGAGATAAGAAGAGAAGAGTGGTAGAGATGGAAGATACGAAATGGATGTGGAGCGGCGTGTGATGCCGGTAACAGGGGTAACGGTGCTCTTGCTGCATTGGTACGACGGCAAAACGTCAGCGTACCTGCACGTGTTGCCGTTCACAATGCAGTACTGATACCGACGTTGTTATACGGCAGCGAAACGTGGATGTGCCAAAAGAAAAATGAAAGAAAGATGAATGCAGTAGAGATGAGATCTCTTCGTCGGATATGCGGAGTCAGCTTAGCTGACCGTATATGCAGCGAGGAGATACGCAGAATGGCAGGTGTAAGCGAGAATGTCATAGTAATAATGAAGAAGAACGTGCTCAGGTGGTTTGGGTACGAGAGGTCAGGAGAGACCTCGGTTGACCTTCGAAAACACAGTATCGAAGATACTGGAGGAAGATCACGTAAAAAGTATGAGGACCCCCCGAAGGGCATGCACGAAGAGGATAATGACTGTGGACGAGGCGAAAGAGGTGTGCACCGTAGCGTTTGGCGCTCCGTACTCTCTGACTACTCCGCCAGGGATGAAGCGTGAAGCTACAAAAAAAAACTAGGGAATTAACCTAAAAATGTATTTTTTACATAATATTCCAGCCATTGTATGTTAGTTGTGATCGATATAATTTTAGTTACAAATATTTCATTTTTAGTCTGATTAAACAAAACAAGGCGTTGGATTTCACGATTAAGTCAAAATATCTTAAGCTCAGTTGAAAGATGAGCGATTTATAAGTAAGTGATAACTGTTTACTTTACAAATTTGATGAATTCAGGTAGTCAATGAAAATCTAATTTCAAAACATTCCGTTTTCTATAGCCACCCAAAATCAAGAAATTGCGTGTTGAATGGCGGAACTCAACGCCGCGGATTGATGTGAGTGGAAAAATGTAAATAATTCAAAAGAATAAATAACAAACGCTAATTTTGAACGACATTATCGTGTCCTCCAAAATTTCATTCAAAAAAATTAAATATTTATATGGATATCATTAAATATAATTACAGGGAACAAAGGCTTTCAAAGGGAACCCTCATTTTAAAAAGTGTCATTATAGCAATTTGTTTTGTTCATTTGTATACACAAATATAGTCGTAGTATACAAAAAACCATATTTTTCAATTTCTTTTTTATTTATTTTTATGTACCAAGGTTTGGATGTTTTCATATTGCCAAGAAATAAAAATATATATTCAAACCTTTGTATGCTCGACAACGATACAAAATGGCTGAAAACCCTTGGATCATTGAAAAAAATAAAAAAAATTAAAGCAAAATGCTTTTAATTATTTTTTGTTCTGGTCATCTCGACAAGGTTCATTTATATATGAATATTGTAGTGTCCTTGAATACATGTACACGTGAGCAAATTTTCAACGCTGCGCTTTGTCTACTAGAACGAAGAAATATAAACAAATTTTACATATTATCCTAGTGGGAATCGAATTCACAACCAAGGGCGTTTATAGTCAACAGACCCAATGCGCCACGATAACCTAACGGAATATCAGAAAGCTGATGATCTAAACAACATTGTACAATTTTCTTTCATTGATTGATTAAGATATACAAATTAAGTTAAAAAACACGCAATGTAATATCGTTAAACGCAAATTAGAACTAACTACCTGGAGCATGTTTATCACGTAATATGCTTTGTATAAAAGATAAGAGAAATGACATAAAATATTATGAAATCCAATGTCTATTTATCATTTATATTATAATTCTACAAGCAATTTTATAATTACAAAACATAATTGTTTATATATTTTTTCTAGAAATTATTTAAAATTGTTTGTAGATTATATTTGAAAATAAAATTACTTGCAAATATATTTATATTGTAAAATAAAATAAAACGCTCATCCCAAACATAAATACAAATTATCTAATTTGTGAAGGTGTTTGTTTTTCCCAGCGTTACGAAACTCGACCCTGAATTTCAGCATTGATATATACAAAACAATTTCTCAATGTAAAACGCCTGAAAAACTTTGTACAAATAATTAAAGTTGTTTTTGTTGTAATAAGTTCGAATGATTTTGACTAATTTTTGTCGTAGATGACAGTTTGTCATTCGTCAGCTTTGTATTACTTTTTAGAGGGCGGTAGTAGCGCAGTGAGACTGTAAATATGATCGGATGTGGGTTCGATTTCGAGTTATAGTAGATTATGTTTAATATGATTTTACTTCCTCGCTCTGGTAACACAAGTGCGGCGTTGAGTTCCGTCCCTAAACACGCAATGTCCCGAATTCTGATGAAAGCGTACTGAACATCTTAACAACTAAGTACAGAAAAGTCTACCCTGTTATGCGGGGTAAAAGTATGTAGCTAAAAACATATATTTTTAACGTCGCGTTATTTTGGTATTAGAAAATAGTTTTCAAATATCAGGGTGTTTAAGTATTTTAAACGTAAGTAAATCTACGTGAATCTCAATCAATTCTTTTGTACTATACTTTATTTATACTATACTAAAAATAATCTATATAATTAATTATATTTTTTCTTACAAATGTATGCTTGACAGATGATATATTGAACTTTAGGTTTTTTAAATTGCATTTCCTTTTGTTATTTGTTTAATGTTATTGTTTTTCATAGATCGAAATAAATAAATAAAAATATATAATAAATCCGCATATTTTTTTATTTAAATTGAGTTAAAATTACCGAAAAGGTGTCTTTATAAACATATTTGCTAATATTAACCGACGGCGAAGAACATAGGCGTATTCTATACGTGAAGATCATGGGATCGTTTTCCACAGGATATATGTATATTAAGAATTGAGTTGAGTTCCACACACCCAGAAAACTATGTTTACTCTGCCTTCCCTGGTATAAAGATAGTATGTGATATATTAAAAACTTAAATAAAATTATAAAGCAATAGCTCCACGTTTAAGTGGCGGAACTAAACGCCGCGCTTTGGCTTGTAATTACAAACAAGTGAAATTAATATAATGTTTACATGCAGATATGTATATTAAATATTCATTTGTTTTTATGACTCATACATAAAGTCAATTCTTTTATATATATTCATACGAGCTTTCATTAACACGGTAGTAAAAAGGAACGAGGGGACCTGAGAGTTTTATTCATGTGAAAATATACTTATAATTCTATCTATCTGTATATATATATATATATATATATATATATAGCTGAAGACATAGATAAGAAAAAGCACGGCGTTCCACACCGCGTATCGACTGGATCTTGATCTACGCAAAAATAATTAGATATTATTCGTAATAACAAAATTAATAAAGTTTATTAAAGTTTATATTCACTTGGAATAACTTATAATAAATGAATTCTACAACAAAGAAATATTCTAAAGTTTGGAATATAATTTTCAATTTCTTAAACTAGTGAAACTTTCAAATGAATACACGAGTGTGTTTTACGAAACTACTTCGTCAAGGCTTTTACAGTCTCTTTTCTTTGTTTGAAATTATATTAAATTATTGTACTTATTTTTTTAACTTCATGCTATTCATATTTTATCCCGCGTAGCAAAGGATACATCAAGTACCTAGTGCGAAGATAATCTGTGTGCCGAATTCGAGACATTGCACTTTGAGTGGCGGAATTCAACGCCGCTTTTCGTCTTATCATAACGAGGAAATGGAAATAATTTAAATATTAATTATTCTTCCAAGTAAGAATCGAACCCACAACCGGTCGTGCTTACAGTCAGACGCAGTCATGTTTACTAGTGCTGCCATAGCCCTGGTCACTGGTACCGCTGCATTTAAAAGTTAAAGAAATATCTAATATACTAAATACACAGCACAAATAAAAGTTAAAGAAATATCTAATATACTAAATACACAGCCACTTGTAGTTTCCTTCCACAAGATATAACGATTGAAAAATCAATCAAATTTAAAGAACTTTCTCACCTAACTCGTTGTAAATCTATTAAAATCCACACAGCAATAACCCAAGAGGAAATTCTCAGTTTCATAAAACACCTCCACACACATTTATACAGACGGCAGCAAGCTTAGCGACCACAGGACCGAGGCAGCTTTCGTTGTCTTCTGTCCTTTCGGCTGGTAGAATCGTTATCGGAAAATACAAGCTTCAGCCCAGCTCCTCGGTCTTCCGAGCCAAGCTGCTAGCAATCGACAGGGCACTTCTCCGGGCAACAACTACCAATAATCATATAACAATATTTACAGATTCTCTTTCAGGATTACAAGTCATTTCCGATGAAAATAAAACCCATCCATGTAGCCACTCCATCCATAAAAGTTTGCTTCAAAAAGGCATAGCCCAGACGGCTTCAACGACCCCTTCGTTCGTCGGTCAAGTCCCATATTAGCCTAGAAGGCAATGTGGTAGCCGTGCAGCCAAATCCGCTGCTACGTCACATCTCTCATACGCCTACGATTGTTTCCCTGTCTCTTACCAGAAGCAAAAACTCAAAGATATAACCAATTCTGAGGCACAATGTATATATAATGTTGTCGACCGGCCACTGTACCATCGGTTCCATAGTGTAGTTTACAGTCAGACGTTGTCCCACTGCGCCACGACCGGCCTCAAATTATAAGAAAATATAATAATATTACAGAACACATTAAAATGTTCCCTCTTTTTATTTAACAAATACTATATATCAAAATCATCCGAGAAATATTCAAAGTGTATGACAATTTAAGTGGCAATTCGATAATGTGGGTTTGCCATAAACTTCGAATGTTTTACAACTTCGTGGGATAAACATAAAGGTTACTGATACTTTACATCTACAGCGTATAAGGAATTCCGTCAAATCTAAATATTTTAAATAAAACTATTTAAAACGGATTAAACGGTGTATATTTTGGTATTCGAAATATTTTTGGAAATATCAAAATATACGCGATTAATCCGTTTAAAATAAACTAGAAAAATCTAGTAAATTATGCAGCTTTTCTCTTTATCTTGCACAGAAGGTAGGTAGGAGAAAACTTTGTGTCAAGACACTCCGTTCGGGGCTTTTGGTCTGAATTTGAAACATAATAATATTTTAAATTTTGTTAAGTGGCGAAACTCAGCGCTTTTTTCTTACTTGAACGTTTTTTTTATAATTTTAAATATGAGTAGATATCGAATCCCCTGAGTAGATATCGAGTCCCCTGAGTAGATATCGAATCTAAAACCAATCGCGTCTACAATCATTAAATACGCCACTGCGTCATAATAACCTCAAAATACAGTAAATAATAATATAAATTATAGTTGTAACTTACTGTATTTCATATATTCATATTGACACCTTAGATTTGTTGTGACAAGGAAGTAGAAAAGGTGTATTGACTCTAATGTGAAAACATTCTATCTTCACTTTACCCGACATCTAAATTTTGCGTGATAAATGGCGGAACCTAACGCCGCGCATTATCTAACCTGATAAACATGGTAAGTTGACAAAACACAAAACTCAATTTTATCAAAGTAACGAAGGAAATATGAGAAGCAAACATTCCACGTGCAGACCAAGTCATAAGTAAACGTCATCATGCATACATCATCATAATGTATGAAAACATTAGCTGGATTATACTAAGAAACCCACATAACCTTTCCTCCTACGCAACGACGGACAAAATGACATATTATATATAATATTCTTTCTAAGAAACAAACCGTTCGTTACCGCCCGGTCTCGTTAAATTAATTGCTTTCATATCATTTCGTTGTAATTCATACTCCGTAATTGAAAGGCAAAAACGAATCTAGAAATAACAAATCTATTATTTTTGATTATAATATTTTTTTCTACTGCGAGATTGCCCTTTACCGTATAGCAGGGGAGTCAGAAAGAACCTGGTATATGAACCCCGTACTCTACTTGCCGCCTTAATTCCACACATTATTAATTTAAAGGTGGAACACAACGCCGCGTAAGGACCAAGTCAAGGAAATAATTTTATCGTATTCGAGTGGTAATGATCAAATGCCGTCTCTATGTACCACGATATATTTTATTTTAAACACTTTAAGCGCCCCTATGGGCATCTTAAATATTCCTATGAATATTGACTTTTACTCCCCTAGTATTCCATCCAGCAAGGACCTAGTGAGAAACTAGTGTCAAGACAAACACATGCGCTAGGCGATTTGCTGTCGTAAATTTAAACTTTACAATAACTCAAACGTTGTTAAGTGGCGAAACCCAACGCCGCGCTTTGTTATATATAATTGTATTTATAGCATAATGAAGATGTTAATAAGAAAACAAACATGATAATGAGTGTAATATTCAAATTATTATTTTATATATATATATATATATATATATATATATATATATATATATATATATATATATATATATATATATATATATATATATATATTATTGGCATAACAAACGAATTTTGATAATCAGTTAATTACTTTTAAAGAAAAATTAGATATTAAAATAAATATAGATATTTCGTTACTAAAAATCTACTTTGTTAGTCAAAAGGCTGGCTTTTTCTTATTTTACATTCCATGAAATGTTAAAACCTATGTTGAACCAAAGCCTTTTCATAAAACTAAACGTGTAATTCATTATAATATGTTTACAGGTAAGTTTAGAAGTTACCTGTCATATTAGGTAAATAAGGATACTACTTAAGTTACTACATACCAGCGTACAGAGTTTAGGCAGAGAAAACCTAGTGTCAAGACACTCTGTACTTCATTTTTCACCATACCTTCAAAAATTTCATGTTGTGTAACGGAGCTCAACGCCGTGCTTTTTCTTACGACATCAGGGAAATAGAAATAATTAAAATATCTCTCCGTGTAAGAATCGGACCCACAAGTTCCGATCCGGCTTCAGGATAAAATATAAATTATAAAAAGCGCTCGATCGTTTCGGAGGGTGGATAGACACAACGAAAAAAAGACTTCCCATAACACACATTTATTATTCTGGTTTTTATAAATGAACAGAAAACAAACAATGCTTCATAATAGTCATGACATAACTTGATACATTGAGACATGGTGAGAAACGGAACTCAACGCCGTGCTTTTTTTACCAGAATGGTGAAATGGAAATATTTCAAATATTCCTCCAAGTGAGGATAGCGACCAAAGCCCACCGTGTCAGATGCCCTTAGGATATAATATAAAAGAATATATAAACAAAAATGCATCTTCACCTCGTCAAATACGCTTAGTTCTAAGTTTTGCCATAGTAAACTGCGTGATCTGGTCGACTGGAAAGATTGTATATTTTTACATATGCCATAAGACCATCTACCTATTTTTTTTAAAGTAACAGTCAAATTCTTTTATATATATAGACAATAATATTCTAGACACCATATTTACTATTTATAAAGTGTCGTCCACACTTAGGATTAGAAAACAAATTTGAACGCAGCGGGATTCGAACCCGCGCCTCTTGGATACCGTCCAAGCGCTCTGACCGCTAAGCCATGAGTTCTACTACCAGCTCCGTCGAAATTCTTATATGTTTTTGTTACAACTTATTCATATTGTTAAAATCTCTGTTGAGAGATTTTTACAAATTTCTACTACTTCAAGATTATTAAGAAAATAATAGTTTAAAAAGAGAGATTGCTATTTTATTTTAACATTTACTATTTATAAAGTGGTTCGAATCCTGTTGCGTTCAAAAAAAATTTTATACGTTTTTTTTTCAAAAATGGACTCTAGACACTTAATATTTTGTTAAATATTCAAATAAATTTAATGATTTATATATAATATATTTAATATTTAAATATGTACGTATATTGTCATGTGTTTTGGATTTCTCGAGGGTCTCGTGTTACATAACTCTGTTAACTTCTTTTCATTCGGTAAGAAAATCAAACGCCGTAATAAGTAAACGAATTATAGTGTCATAATCATAAATAAATAATTATACAAAACTTACCTTTACAAAGTATTTTCTTGTTATCCTGAGCATTATGACAAAAAAGGGAGAAAGATGTGAGCGATCTAAAAAGATTTTTTACTTCGATTACTAAAATCTTGTTTATAAAAATAAAAATTTCAACATGTTATCTTTGAAAAAATATCATATTGATATGCTAACAACATAAATAAGTTGTAATAAACGTATAGGAATATTCGACGCAGCTGGTAGTAGAACACATGGATTAGCGGTCTAAGCGGCAGTTTCCAGGACGCGCGGGCTCAAATCCTACTGCGTTCAAATTTTTATATAATACTTTTTTTCAAAGATTTTTATAATAAAAAAATAGTAAAATATCAGCATTATTTTGGCTTACCAATATTAAAATCAATTTAGTTATTCAGGTACAACTATGATACAGATAATACTGTTATTTTTATTTCGGTAAGGAATAGCCGATCAAAATTGCCTATCAAACTAAACAATAAAGGCAAACGTATCAAAAATTCATTGGGTGATGTCAAGAATACTAGATCAGCCTATAAACTGACCTTACAGCAAAATACGGATACGTGCAAAATTTTTATAACCGATCAAATGCGAGAAGGTAAAATTGACATGAATATTTTTTTCTATGAAAGAATTATAGTGTCACGTAAATATTATCTCTAAAAATGTTAAATTCAGTTACATAATGTTTGATAATAGCTTATTTGTTCAAGAAATAGAATGTCTTTACACGTAAAATGGTACAACATTTCTCTGCGCTGTGAACACCCCATGGCAGGCTGTAGAGGTCTTGAGCCGCGGTCAGATCCCTCTGTAAAGCGAGATCTCCTCTGTAAAAATAGAACGAGCGATGACAGCCTGTTCCAATTTCACTGTAGAACGACCGGGACTCCAGAGGGCGGCATAATACTGTCGCGATCCGCCCTAATTCTATCATATGGCGGATCATTCATTTGCCTCAGCCTCACCTCACCTGCCTCACCTGGACTCCTCGCCCAGATAGACGCGCGTAGGTCGTTTTCACATGCTGTTCCAAGCAGAAAGTGCCTTGCTGACTCCCACACGATTTCCACTCAACACGGGTTACGTACGAGTCCCCAATCATCAAAAAAAAGTTAAAATAATAATTGTCCCAATAAGGTAACCACTTACAAACATACATTCTTTATGTTATTTGAAATGTATCAATATATTTACTATTTTTAAAGTGTTATTCCACACTTAGGATTAGAAAACTTTATTGAAAAAACGTATAAAAATTTTTTTTGAACGCATCGGGATTCGAACCCGCGCCTCTTGGATACCGTCCAAGCGCTCTGACCGCTAAGCCATGCGTTCTACTACCAGCTGCGTCGAAATTCTTATACGTTTTGTTACAACTTATTTATGTTGTTTAGCATCTCTGTAGAGAGATTTTTACAAATTTCTACTACTTAAAGATTATTAGGAAATAATCGTTTAACAAGAGAGATTGTTATTTTATTTTAATATTTACTATTTTTAAAGTGTTATTCCACACTTAGGATTGGAAAACATTTTTGAAAATTTTTATACGTTTTTCGGCTTAGCGGTCAGAGCGCTTGGACGGTATCCAAAAGGCGCGAGTTCGAATCCCGCTGCGTTCAAATTTTTATACGGTTTTTCAATTTATGTATCAATATATTCTAACACTACACAATCTGTCAACAAGTCTTAGACATTTCTACGTCTCAAATAATCCTGTTTAGTTGATCCCACAACCTGTATAGAGGACTCTATTCACCTTGCAAAGCTTACATTATATAGAAAATGAGATCGTATAATCTCTTACGTAAAAATGGGTTTCCGCGGCGACTCAAGTTCCGCAAGCGAAAAAAGAAAGTAAGAATCACAGTTATACCACTAGATGTTAATACTTGAATTATATTAAATTACCCTATTTCTATACAGAAAACTCAAATATTCCATTACGTTCCGCACATCGATTATATTATCGAAGACGTCACCTCTTATAACTACGCAAGTTCTAACATCCAGACGCTCCCATGAGACTCAACCAATTTGTCTAATATTTACTTTAGTTCATATAACTGGAATTTCCCAAGTGATAACATATTGGTAAAGTTGCAATTGTTTAAATTGACATTTGTTATATTTATATTTATATTAGCTTCAGGTGAAATCCAAGTAATTGATTGCAGGAATCTAGGTTATAGGAAGTTGGAGAATATTTGACACATTTCATCACTCTGATAAGACAAAAAGCGGCGTTGAGTTCCGCCACTGAACCCTAGTTACAAAAAAACGTGTTATAGTAAAATAGGATACGCTAAAGCTTAGCTGTGACAAATTAATGCTATGACGAGTATATTTTTTTCTTTTACATTTGAATTTTTTCTTTGAAGCAACTTTCAGTGTCATTTTTTTAATTGTAGGTAAAATACCTTCTGGAACTACTATACTGCTGGAACTGCCATTTTTAATTTTTTTTTAGCTTCACCCTTTTATCCCGCATAGCACGTTACACTGAAAGTACCTAGTGTCAAAACACTCCATACTTTGCTTTACACCGAATTCGAGACATTGCGTGTTGAGTGGAACTCAACGCCGCACTTTGTCTTTACCAGAACGAGAAAGTGAAAATAAATATAGTCACTCCCCCGAGTGGGGTCGAACCCACAACTAATCGCGTTTAAAGTCAGACGTTATTAACTCAATCATATATTTTAAGGCCATAGTGGGAGATGGTCTAACTATTCGGTTTGATTTCCATTTGGGAGGGTATGATTATATTTTAAATTTGTTTTAATTTCTCCGCTTTGGTATAACAAAAGGCAGCGTTGGGTTCGTCTTTAAGCACGCAACGTCTCTATTTTGAGTGGAAAACAGTGAACGGAGTGTCTTAACACTAGGCTGTCTCTTTGATCGCAACTTCCATTTGTTTAATGCATATTCTTAACAAAGTAATTAAACAGTAAATATGAATAAAGTGTTTATAAATGTTTTTTTTATTAACATTATGATAACCAAACTCACCTAAAACGTACCGCCGAATATAAATGACAGTTATAACAGAAGTTATTATAGTACCATTTTCTGGGTAAAGTCCCCTTTTTACGACTCACGGTGCACGCATCAGTATCAAATTTGGACTTATCGAGTTTTTTGTTGAGGAATAAAAAACTTTTAAAAGGGATATAAAGTTTGTCGTATCTCTAGCTTACTTGAAATGGGAAATTGATGTTACAAGAATAATTACATTTTTAAAATATATTAATTAATATCTTTATGTGTGTTTGTTTAAAACCACCTAATCTAAAAAAAGTGTGATTATATTATTTTGGCTGTTATATTGTGGAGACCGCTCGTGGTGGACCAGTGTTACAGTGAGCGAGCTGATTATATTTAAAATTAGTTACCATTTCATAATAAGATCTTTGATTTTCGATATCTTTACACTTTTTAAATGAAACTATTTTAACCGAATTAATCGCGTATATTTTGGTATTTGAAAATACATTTTTGGACACTTGACGTTTAGAACACTTTACAGTAGTCCGTGGTTACAGGTAGACTGAAGTGGCTGACTAACAACTGACAGACGAATTCCACCTCACTTCACACTTTTCGAATACGAAAATATACGCGATTAATCCTGTTAAAATAGTTTCATTTAAAATAGTTACCATTTCCTCGCACTGATAGGGCAAAGAGTGGCGCTGAGCCACTTAACACACAATGTTTTGTATTCGGCGGAAAGCGGAGTACGGAGGGTCTTGACACTAGGTACTTCCTGTCCACCCTGCAGGATAAACGCATGAAGCTAAAAAAACCTTATATACGTAGTATATATACATATCACATATCAAAAGTTATTCTTTTTTATAAAAAAAATTATAACACTAAAGTTACCATTACTGCTTTTCATTTTTATTTAAGTAGTTATTAATATAAAAAATATGGTTAACTAGGTTCCTTTGTTACATTTTTATGTTATTAAAAAGGTGTAGAACATTTACAATGCTTTACACGTTAATATGTATTGTAATATTACAATATACAGTATTTCATTATAGTGCTAAGTTGGATGGTGAATGACAACAGAACGTATATTAATATTTACTATTTTTAAAGTGTTATTCCACACTTAGGATTAGAAAACATTTTTGAAACAACGTATAAAAATTTTTGAACGCAGCGGGATTCGAACCCGCGCCTCTCGGATACCGTCCAAGCGCTCTGACCGCTAAACCATGCGTTCTACTAGCTGCGTCGAAATTCTTATACAATTTTTTATACGTTTTTTCAAAAATGTTTTCTAACGTATACTTACTAATCCACTATGTAGAATATTGAATATCGATTCATTTGTAAAATAAAAATTATGGAGTGTCTTGACACCTAGTGTCACTACTTGTAATGCCAAATATGGACACTTATCTTTTCCTTACATTATTAAAATATATAATAACGTAGGCACAAAATGAATAATGGATTGAATTGAAAATTTTTGTTACAAATAACAAACACTCTATCTGCGAGTACCATAATGTACGTGATTTATACGTTTAAAATGTTATAATAAATACAATATCAACATTAACATGTATGTATATGTAAATTTTAATTTCGCGTAATAAAATTCTACGTACAGACGAAATCATGTACTTTGGACTCCAAAATTAATGATTTCATTAATCAAAACCTCCAGTTTTCTACCATTTAGAATTGCCTAGCATTATTTGTACTTTATATATATATATATATATATATATATATATATATATATATATATATATATATATATGTTTTAACGTGTTATTTCTGAATGTAATTCAACGTTTGCTCAATTAAACATTTATATAAATAAAAGACACTTGTGGTTATGTAATAGCTAAATTGCTCTAAATCCTTATAAATTATATTCTATGTGCTATATTACTGTTATCAGAATATGTTGAGTATTTTTTGCTTGAAATACTAACAAATGTCAAATGTCCTTATAATTTTCCCGAAGTGAAATCGAATCTTCGACCGCTGCGTCGCAACAGACAGGCACGTCGCAACTGCAACGCTCATGCCGTCTAAGTAAGAAAGATATAAATTATGAAAAACAACTTAAGAGTATTATTATGAGAATTTTTTAAACATTACAGTTTTTACTACAGTTTTAGTTTCAATCCGTAGGCGTTATGAAGCGTTCTCCTCGTTACAGCTACTATTATTACAAAAGTTGGTTACGGAAGTACAAATTTACATAATTTAATCGCCTTTTACTTGGAGATGAAAACCAATATTATAATAAAACAAAAAGCTATAACGTGGGTTAGCGTATCGAGAGGCGGAACTTATAAACTAGAACGGGCAATGGATTTATCATTGAGGATGCCAAAGACCGTGTAAAATGGAGATTGTGGTGAGGAAGCAGGCTCTGGCTAAGCTGGGACAAGTGAGAGGAATAAGGTGAGTGGTGGAACTTAACGCTGCTATTTGCCTTACCAGCGTGGGGGAATAATTTAAATATGATAATTTCCATGTGTTGAAACTTAAAATATAATAGACAAAGATATTCTTCTTCTACGAGCAATGGATTTAATAAAGCACAATACATTGACACAATAATTCTATGGAAAAAAAATATAATAATAAATCGAACTAAAAAAATCTGTTTTAAAGCTACAAAAATATCGGCTAAAATTGAATCGTTAAATTCTGAAAGGGTGAGTATTTTTATTGTAAAGTTTTTTTATTCACTTTAGTTTCGCGCTTTTATCTCGCATATCAGGGTAGACAGAAAGTACCTAGTGTCTAGACACTCTGTACTACGCTTTCCGAAGAATTCGAGACACTGCATTTTGAGTGGCGGATCTCAACGCTGCGTATATATATATATATATATATATATATATATATATATATATATATTTGAGACTGTTAAAGCATTTGTAGTGCAAGTCATTCATTTCTGTTACGAATAACCCCAAACTTAAAACTAGTTTTACGTTTTTACGCAAAAAACTACAAAAAATGTAACAATTATCTTGTAAACTAACGTAAACCTTGTTAACACGTAAAACACATGTAACCTTGGCAACAGATATATCACTTTTATGAAAAGTGTATTAATTCAATATACTTCTAATACATTATTATAAGATTCTAGTATTTGAATGAGATGAAGAAAGAACGGAATGTAAGATTAAAGTAGATAGAAAGATATTAGAACAAGTGAATGAGGTGATATATCTGGGAAGTATGTTTATTAGAGGTGGAAGATACGAAATGGATGTGGAAAGGCGTATTGCTGCCGGTAACAAGGTTAACGGTGCTCGTACTGCATTGATGCGACGGCAACACGTCAGCGTACCTGCACGCATTGCCGTTCACAATGCAGTACTGATACCGACGTTGTTATACAGCAGCGACACGTGGGTGTGGCAAAAGATGAATAAAAGAAAGATGAATGCAGTAGAGATGCTATCCCTTCGTCAGGCATGCAGAGTCAGTTTCGCCGACCGTATATGCAGTGAGGACATACGTCGAATGGCAGGTATAAGCGAGAATGTCATAGTAGGAATGAAGAAGAACGTGCTCAGGTCGTTTTGGCACGTTGAAAGAATGAGCGTTGAAAGAATGGTAAGAAAGATTTATGAAGCCGATGTGAGGGGTACGAGAGGTCGAAGGAGACCTCGGTTGACCTTCTAAAATACGAAGATACTGGAGGAAGTTCACGTAAAAAGCACGAGGACCTTCCGAAAAGCATGTATGAAGAGAATAATGACTGTTTGGCGCTCCAGCCTTCCTGGGATAAAGCGTGAAGGTAAAAAATTATGAATTTTTAGCATTTCTTCTCCATACATTGGAATATTCTACTACATAACTACATATATATATATATATATATATATATATATATATTCACAAAAACATATATTTTATATTTAAGTAGATCCCAAAGTAGCACGGCTCTGTTGAAAATCAATACTTGGCAATCAAATGCAGAAGGCACCTTCTTGACGGTGTGCTCACTGTATGTCACGATGCTTGACATTTCCTTACGACTCGAAATAAATACTTCTATATTGATATGGCAAATAATATTCAATAAAATAAAATAAATAAAACAAAACTAATAGGAAACGTCTGACTGTAATCGCGTAAGGTTATGGGTTCGATTCCTAGTGAATTTCAAATTTATTTTCGTTTTTAAGTAAGACAAAGCGCGGCATCAAGTTCACCCCGCAACATGTGATTTTGGATGGAAAGCAGTCAATGGCATGTCTTGACAGTAGGTTGTATCTGACTGTACGGAATAAAGCGTGAAGCTGTTTTTTTAATTCCCACAGATGGGAATCGAACCCACAACCAATCGAGTTTACAATCGAAAACTGTTCCAATACGCCAAGATGATGAAAACAAAATTGTTTTCAGATTATAATAAACATCGTAAACACAAGCAATGTGTGAAAACAACTTAATTAAGATCAAAAGCGATTTGTATATTTAATTGTCTTTAATTACTTTTTATAATATTTAATTTGCTTGGAATTCATCAAGATATCGCTGATCGTTATAATATGTATATAGAGCAACGCAATCTTCGCCTATTTTAAAGTAATTGATCGTACGTTGGTATTAGGTTCGATTTCCAATCGTGGTAATATTTCAAATTACCTTAGGATAATATTAGTATGGAATTTACATTATAATTTAATTGCTGGTTAATTCTCTTTAGAGGACCATGTTACTGACGTTTTGTGTGAATAAGGCAATTGAAGCCATCGTGGCGCAGTGGGAAAGCGTCTAACTGTAAAAGCGATTGGTTGCGGATTTGATTCCACTCGGGAGAATGATTATAATTCAATTATATTTTGATTTCTCTCCTCCGGTAAGACAATACGTGCCGTTGAGTTTCCCATTCAACACGCAATGTGTTGATTTCAGACGATAAGTGGTCAACGTAGTGACTTGACTCTACGTCAACGACCTACGTGTCTCTGACAACACTGCTATATGGTATAAGGCGTGAAACTGTAAACAAATACATTGAAAATATACGCTTTTCTGTAAACATAAATATATATATATATATATATATATATATATATATATATATATATATATATATATCTATATATATACGTTACTATACATATATTGCGAAATTATTCCTCAAACTCGATTAACTTAATAAAAATAAAAGCACGATTCCCATTAGGGAGAGTGATTATATTATATATCTTCACTTTCTCGCTCTGCCAAGACACAGTTCGGTGTTGAGTTCCACCACTTAATACGCAATGTCTTGAATTCAGCGAAAAACGAAGTACGGAGTGTCTTGACACTAGGTACTTTCTATCTACCATTCTATGCGGGATAAGAGCGTGAATCTAAAAAAATAATAAATAAAGAGTAATGGAATACATGTGAAACGACTTAAGCAATATGGAATATAAATAATATTCATATTTCATATATAAATTTCCAAAACAAAAAGCTTTCAGGATTAAAAGATAACATTGGAAGATAAACGGCGAATGTTTCAAATATATTACATATCAATGCTCAGTCAGTGCTTTTGGTTTGCAATAAAATAACAGCTATGAAAATTATATTTGAAAATATTGCAAACAAAATAGCATAAAAAAGGGTCAAAATTCGTCTATCTGTCTGTTCGTCGTTATTATGGTATATATGAGTATATCTCATGTTACAAGGAGTAAATAAAGCTATCTTCATATTAGGAATTGCTTCAAAATAGTTGCTTTAAAATGGTAAAGTAGTTTTATTAATAAAAAATAACTTTACAATCAATTACTTTAAAGTAAGAGGCCAGTCGTGGCGCAGTGGGACAGCGTCTGACTGTATACGCCCCTAGGTTCGATCTTCATTCAGGGAAATGATTATAATTATATTAACTTATTTACATTTCCTCGCTCTCATAAGACAAAGCGCGGCGTATAGTTCCGCCAATCAATACGCAACGTCTTGATACTAGGTACTTCCTGTCTACCTTTGTCTCGCTTAGCATTCAGGACAAAAATAATAGTGTTTCCCAATAGGGATAATAGGATTTGATAGCTCACAGCCGCCATTTTGGTTGTTTAACATTTGACATTTGTGTGTTGTGTTTTGTGTTCAGTAATGTTTGCCATTTAATCATAAACAAGTTCACGTTACCTCAACGTTTGGAAATTGTCCAAATTTTCTATCAAAATTCGAGAAGTATTGTCTCTACTCAAAGAGCATTTCTTGCTAAATATAGTCGTCATTGTGTACCGTCTGAGCTATACGTCGCATAATCCAAAAACTGGAAGGTGAATATTCTTTGCACGATAGTAGTTTTACGTATGGATCTTGGCTTACATCCATACAAGATTGTGTTGGCACAAGAACTCAAGCCAGCAGACCATCGATTACGTCGTGAATTTGCTGATTGGGCGATTGAAATGATGGAAACTGACGGATAAGTTTGGTGAGTCGGTTATTTCTCGCAGCGGTCCTCACAATTGGCCACCAAGATCATGCTTGCAATATTTTCAAACCCCATATTATAAAGATTTAATTTAAACACATCTTGTAAACCAATATTAACAAAATAACTACTGTTTTAGTACTAACTCATAAGTTTGAAGTCGGTGACAAAAAAAGGTATCGGACGAATTGACAACCTCCACCTTTTGGGAAGTCGGTTGATTATTATATAACGTACCGTTCATGTTTACCTAAGTTCAAGACACTCTGTTCTTTATTCTCGCTGCCCAACTTCGAAACATTGAGTATTAAGCGGCGTAAATAAACGACGGGCTGTGTCTGTTTTCATAGCAACGAATTAAAAAATATATCATATATAAATAATCATTTCTTCTATCGGGAATCGAATGTAGAAATATGTCTACAGTCAAATAATCTACCACTGAGCCCCGATGACCTCAGTGATATATTAAACTATATAATTGCTATAAATGGTAAAATTGGAAAGTGTACATCTAAATTAATTATTTACACTCTCAAATGAATTTATAATGAGATAGTAATATAATGTTAATATACATGAATTATGGATTATATTGTAAGCTAATAGCTGGTTAATTGGAATTTGTGTCATAGTAATATGGATTACTAGCTGTGCCCTTTGGTCCGGTTTAATTTAACATATAGGGATCTTTATTTCATAATTTTAAATTAAAAGTGCCCTAAGTTACTCCTTATTACATCAGCTATCTACCAGTGAAAGTTTCACTAAAATCGGTCCAGCAATTTTAAAGATTAACCGAAACAAATAAATAGGTAGACAAAAATTCATAAAAAATATATATCGTATATAAAAATATCATAGATAAAAATTCGCATCGTATATTCATATGCATTTATTATAAAGTGGTTATTTTGAATATTAAACGATTATTTGAATAGATTATAGTTTTAGGGGCCATCGTGGCGCAGTGGGACAGCGTCTGACTGTAAACGTGACCGATTGTGGATTCGATTTCCACTCGGAGGAATGATTATATTTAAATTGTGTTCGTTTCTTCGCTCTGGTAAGATAAAGCGTTGAGCTCCGCCACCCAACACGCAATATCTCGAATTTGGAGGAAAGCGGCGTGTCGTAACGCTAGGTACTTCCTGCCTACCCTGTTAAGCGGAATTAAGGGTTAAGGTAAAAAAAAACATATTTAATAAAAATTTACTCCTCACCCTTGTATTAATAACAGGGAAGAAAGAGAATTTTTAATGTCAAGACACTCCGGTCCCGCTTACCGCCGAATTAGAATATTGCTCTTTATGAATATTTTTAATAACGGAATCCAATACAAAATTAAAAAAAAATATGATAATTAAAAAAAGAACCCAAGATTGCTTTTTTACAGGAATCGAACCTACGATCTTCTCTACCTTTTAATTAGAAACAACGTTCCAAAAGCTTTACGTATTGGATGTCCTTTACTTAGCAATCATCTGGCCAATTAGCAAATTGGCGCGAACGGTCTGAAAAATATAACGTAAGAAAATTACAGACCGGATAGAGCTCGCAATCGATTCGTTATATTCAATCGATGGATTAAATGTGACCTCTGTACTTTTATCTGGGCTCAGCTCTTTAATACCATATTCTTATTTATTACGATGCATTTTCTTTTCTCACTCTCTTATGTCCTTTCTCCTCTTTCCTATCTTTTTTCTCCGACTTGTATACAGTGTATATGAGAGATTTTTTTTTAGCTACACGCTTTTATCCCACATAGCAGGGTAGACAGAAAGTACCTAGTGTCAAGACACTCCGTACTTCGCTTTCCACCGAATTCGAGACATTGCGTGTTGAGTGGTGGAACTCAACGCCGCTCTTTGTCTTTACCAGAGCGAGGAAGTGAAAATAATTTAAAATTAATCACTACCCCGAGTGGGGATCGAACCCACAACAGATCGCGTTTACAGTAAGACGCTGTCACACTGCGCCACGACCGGCCACAATATTATATGAGAGATGATTAATCATGTTCTAATTGTGAGTTCGTGAGTACTGATCTTTATTATTGTTTCACGCAAAAACTACTGAACACACCTAGATGACACTTTACAGTAACATGGCTTATACATACGTAATATTTACAGATGGGGTTTAATTTATAAATATTTTATATGGCTTGTTGATAACCATGCCATAACGATAAATATCTACATGATAATAATAATAATTTTATTATTTTAAATATATAAGTGGTACAGACGCTGTAAACGCGATCGGTTGTTGGTTCGATCCCCACTCGGGGGAGTGATTATATTTAAATTATTTTCACTTCCTCGCTCTGGTAAAGACAAAAAGCGGCGTTGAGTTCCACCACAATACGCAATATCTGGAATTCAGTGGAAAGCGGAGTACGGAGTGTCTTAACTCTAGGCACTTTCTGGCTAAAAAAAATATATTAATTAAGCAAGTATCAAAAAGAGGTTCTAAATACATTGGATAAGGACATAAAGTGAAATTCAAAGAGACGAGCGGCGGCGTTAAATTTCATCTAATTAAGATAAGGGACGCTTTGTGATGTACTGAATTGTAAACGCGGAATGAAAGCCAATGTCTGAGTTACTCGTCGCTTTCAACTGAAAACTGTTTGTTCTTTACACAAAAATGAACATTTTCCCTTAATTAAGAATCAATATTATTTACAATATTAATATTTAGATGTTAATTATATATTTTTAATTAGTATAGAAGCATTCCGTACAGGAGTTCTTCTTACATTAAATGTTATAATAATGGTGTATGTGGATCAAACCCATAACCTTTGCGTTTATAGTCAGGTGTAACCCACCGTATCACGATGGTATCCAATTTAAGATTTTTTTTAAGTTTTATATAAAATTGATTGGTCATGTATAACTTTTATTTATTATTTTACTATCTTTAAAATTATCCCACACTTAGGGTTAGAAAAAATTTAAAAATATATATTTTATTTCTTAATTGTAATTGGGTAACAGAAATTTATAGAAATCTCTCTACAGATTTAAAACAAAACGTATAAAAATTTCGACGTAGATGGTATAGAAAGCATGGCTTAGCGGTCAAAGCGCTTGGGACGCCTTCCAAGAGGCGCGGTTTCGAATCCCGCTGCGCTCAAATTTTTATAAGTTTTTTTTTAAAATGTCAAGTATCACATAATTTTACAATAATTTTACTGTTTAATTTAATTCAATTATAGAAATATGTTTATTAAGCTTCAATCGCCCTCATAATGGGTTCAACTCCTTCTAAGATCTTTATTTTATTACATTATATTCTAATTAATCAATGAATTAATTCAAACCATATTACTTGTTATTAATATACTTTAATAACATCTCAGAACATGTAATTCCATGAAGTTGCCGTAAAAAGGTAATTATTTTTGGTAAAATTAAAAAAAATACTAAATAACGTAATGTAAATCTTTTTACAACATCATAATGAGGCCGTCGACAGCAGTTGTAATTAACTCAACACTCAATTAGCTATTGTAAATTGCTTAACAATAAGTATATTATGAGATTTTTAAAATTAAACTTGATTTAATTAAGTTATTTTTTTAGATATCGGAAACTCTTATTGAAATAATGAAATTGATATTTAATAAAATAAATAGCAGGATAGACAGAAAGTACCTAGTGTTAAGACACTCTGTACGTCGCTTTCCACCGGTTCCGAGACATTGCATGTTGAGTTGTGTAGTTCAACGCCGCACTTTGCCTTTTTACCAGAGCGATGAGGGCACATAACTAAATTATAATCACTCTCCCGAGTGGGAATCCAATCCACAAAAAGGGATAAAATCGTAAAGCTAAAAAAAAAAAAAAAAATCTCAATAAAATATTATTGGAATTAAGCATAATTTTACAAGACGCATACCTCCAGAACATCATTACAATAATTTAAAATTAACAAACAATACTATTAATAAACTATTAAGTACTTCTGAAAATATAATATATTAATATGAAGTAAGTAAATAAATAAACCAACGAACTAACGAACGAACGCACGAAAGAACTAACAAACATACGAACGAATGAACGAACGAACGGAAAGGCGAACAAACAAACAAACAATTAAATGAATAAAATGTATGTATATGTGAGTGTAATGAGTTTTTGTATACATTGAAATATGTTTGGAAATTCAGAAAAATTCCTTAAAATTTAATTTTTCCTATATTGACAAAAAGCAATCAAAAATATAATTTAAATTACAACCGTTACTCTATACAGCGATCGGATACCTGTGATCACGGACTACTGTAAAGTGTTCGAAACGTCGGGTGTCCAAAATGTATTTTCGAATACCAAAATATACATAATTAATCCGTTTAAAATTGTTTCATTATAAATGAGTAATATGTGAAAATCAGAAATCTTATTGTATTACTAAGTACTTAGTGCCGTCAGTACCACAAAGCGTGGTTTTACGATCACCTAACAATATTCCTGTTAAGTAGCCACTAAACCTTCATGTAATTGCTTTCTATAATCAAACGTAAATGCCCTTGTAGAGTTAACTAAGCTTTTACTCTCTTATTATAGGCTATAGTTAGGCTATAGTGGTGCAGTGGCCGTCTGACTGTGATTCGATTGGTTGTGGGTTCGATTAAATTAAAATTATTCACTCATTTCATGAAATACTTTCCAAATGACGAAGTGAGGAAAGTCAATATTTTATGATAATTTTATAATATCTTTTATGAAAATTGAAAAATAAAAATGCCATACACGTTGCTTAGGTAACGCGTAACATACGCTTCATACTTCAGATTATTCGTATCCCTCTGAATACCAATGGGACCTTATACATAGTGTACTTAATGCCTTAACTTACGAACATCCACTTTGATGTACAATTTTTGTTTTTTCCTTTTTACGTCAAGCTTTTGTTTTCAATTCGATAAACTTATAAGATTTTATTGCAAAGGGTTAGTTGTATGTTCAAAAAAATATTGGTCTATTTCCTTTTCCTTTTTCTAACTTAATAAAGAATTCGTTTAATTATCGTCTATATTGGCTTTTATCCCGCATAGCAGGTTAGACAGAATGTACCTAGTGTCAAGACACTACGTACTTTACTCTCCACCGATTTCGAGACATTGCCTATTGAGTGGTGACACTTAACGCCTCACTTTGTATTACAAGAACGAGGAAGCGAAAATAATTTTAATATAATCACTCCCCCGAGTGGGAATCGAATCTGCATATGTTTTAATAGAAATATCTAACTAATTCACAGACTTCTCAACTACACTACGATAGTGTATTTTATTAACCTAATAATAACCATAAAAACTTATATAAAATTCACGAAAACACGTATTGGAAATTCAAATTTTCGTAGTTCAGGTAAATGGGTAGATCCCAATAACACTTTAGGATCCCAATAACACCTTTGATTTTTAATCAAATATTTTTATACGGTTACCGAAAATGTTTTATCTCTGGTTATATAACATAGATGTTTCATTTAATTAAATTATATCTTCACCATATTGGTTAGCTTTAGATTTTCCTAGAGGCATCACAAGCTATTTTGGTTTGATTTAAAATAATTTTTTAAAATAAATTTTCTATCTGTCACTTCAGATTACAGTAAAATATTTAAAATATCGAATTATCTAATATATTTGAATTAAAACTATTTTACAAGGATGTACTGCGTATCCTTTTGAGTATATGAAAATATATTTTTGAAAACCCGATATTTTAAAACTTTAGAGTAGTTCATGGTTATAGATAGACTGAGGTGGCATTCGTGTGTCAGTTGATAGAAATATATTATATCTATCTACTATCTGTTTTATATTTAATATAGTTTTAAACCGCTTTATTTAAATTTAACAAAAAAATCGAGGAAATCAAGGATCTTACTTTTAAATATATGTTTTTGCAAAGGTTTGTCACATAAAATGACCTTAATAAGTAAATAAGGCCTCTTTTTTATACGTGGGTTTTATAAAGCCTTTATAAAATATTATATATAAAATCGCAATTAAAATTAAGTACCAAAATGTATAGTTTACTTATTAATATTAAATATAGAACATTTTAGTAATGGTGGCGTATTCGAAATAGGACTATTGCTTCTATTCTGACTTGGGGGGTGATTATATTTAAATTAGATATTTTCATTCCTACTAGCAAGAAAATGCGGCGTTAAGTTCCGGTAAGTAATACGCATTTCTGAAAGAAAGAGGCAAACGGAATGTTTTATTGCTACGGCCTGGTGAAACAGTGTTGTGCGTTAAATTCAGCAATGTTACCAAAGGGATATGTATTAGATTTAGACGGAAAAGAGAGGCTATTTATTCTCATTCTTCATTTAATAAAGAAACTGTCTTATGGTCTATAAACTCTTGATCTGTACCTTCCTTTTTGAATCTAGCCTTAGTTACTAAGAACTTGGGTTAGACTAATCAAGTTTTATTGATTTAATTATAATCATTACCCTATTATATCTATGTTTTTTTAGCTCCTACCTAGTGTCAAAATACTCCGTAATCTATATTGAGTGGCGAAACTCAATACCGAGCTCTGTCATACCAGAGCGAGGAAATGAAAATAATTTAAATATAATCATTCCCTCGGGTTGGAATCGAACCCAAAACCGATTGCCTTTTCAGTTAGACGCTGTCCCAGTGCGCCAGGACCGGTCTTATATGTATGTTATTTTTATGATTAAGATATTTTAATAATAAAGATTCTATATAAAATTATAATTTAAATTTTCTATTGTTTTCCAGTACACAATGTCGCCGTGTCGGGTGGCAGCGTGCGTGGTGGTGTTAGTAGCGGCGAGTGTCGCGCCGGGGGTCCTCTCTCTAGACCTCAACCGACTTTATGGGCATCATACTAAGCGATCTGGTAAATATTCACACACACACACACAAACTCCTTATATTAATCATAAGTTTGGCACAGAAGGCATGAAGCATTTGGCTGTAAACCCTGTGCGTCAGTGTAGGTTCAATTTACACTCAGAGGAGCGATTATATTTAAATTATTTCCATTTCCTCGCTCTGGTAAGACAAAGTGCGGCGTTGAACTCCACCACTCAACACGCAACGTCTCGAATTCGGTGGAAAGCGAAGTACGGAGTGTCGTAACACTTAGTACGATTATCTACCATGCTATGAGGGACATGGTAGCGACGCTAAAAGAAAATTCGTCCTTATTTGTTCTCGTAACTTATAAGGTAGACGCAGAATTAACAACCTTGACATTTCTATAATGCAGAAGTAATTATTCACGCTTTTATTCCACATAGCAGATTTCGTTGAGTGGTGGAACTCAACGCCATGCTTTGTCTTACCAAAGCGAAGAAGTGAAAATAATTTAAATATAATCTCTCCCCCGAGTGGGAAAAGAACCCACATCCGATGGCGTTTACAGTTGCGTTACAGGCGTTGAGCGCATCTTATGCAGCGTTCATTTCCGCTATCCAATATACCATGGTCTCTAGCAGAAAGAAAGGAGAGAAGAAAACGATACTTTGATCGAAACGATCTGCTTTACATTCCGTTTAATATATAAATTTAACCAATAAACGTTTATGAGATTCTAACGATCTTAAGTTACGGCAATTTACGTAATGTAGCGAGCGACTGAACGATCTCAATAATGCTGTAATTAGGGGTTTAACTAACTTAAGCTTGGATATTTCACTGAGATTAATGTATATTCATTTGAACTTTCATGTTAATGTATTAACTTATATGAAATCAATAATATTAATTAACTTAGAAAATAATTTAAATTATTTTTACTTCTTCGCTCTGGTAAAGACAAAGTGGGTTGTTGAGTTCCACCACTCAACACGCAACGTCTCAAAGTGGGTTGGAAAGCGAAGTACGAAGTGTCTTGTCACTAGGTGCTTTCTGTCTATCCTGGTATAAGGGATAAAAAAGCGTGAAGCTAAAACAAAATTAGAACTACAGTAACTTAGTTGAGAGGCTCAGCTTTGAATCCGAGAACTAGGTTTACTCTTTATCCCGCAATGCAGCGTGATCAGACGCAACCTAATGTCGAAATATTTTGGTCGATTACAACTCGCAGTGAAGGATGGTATTTAAAAAATATTCTTATATCTTTACTCTGGTAAAACAAAGCGCGGTGTTAAGTTAGCCACTCAACACGCAATGTCTGGATTTCGGAAAGCAATCAGCGGAGTGTCTTGATACTAGGTGGTCTCTTATTAAAATGTGAAAATGTGAATCATAAATAAGGAATTTTAATAAATAATACGCGATCGTTAGAAAAGGCTACTCGTATCACACCGATCTAATAATCCTGTAGAGTTCCTTCTGTTTTACCTTTGAATATACAAAATATATAAAGAATACTTAATAGGCCAGTCGTGGCGCAGTGGGACAGCGTCTGACTGTAAACTCGATCGGTTGTGGGTTCGATCCACATCCGGCGGAGTGATTGTATTTAAAATTATTTACACTTCCTCGCTCTGGTAAAACAAAGTGCGGCGTTGAGTTCCACCACTCAACACGCAATGTCTGAAAGTTGATGGAAAGCAAAGTACGGAGTGTCTTGACACTAGGTACTTTCTGTCTATTCAGCTGTATCGGATAAGTGTAAAGCTAAAACATAATACTACTTGCCAGTAAATGTTCCTATTTATTTATAATATTGTCATATAGAGTGTAACGATCACAAATAATTAGTACGTACACTTTACGTAACTTCGGCGTTGGGTTCACCACTCAATACACAATATCTCGATTTCGGACGAAAACAGGCAGCGGTGTATCTTGACGAGCAGGTTGTCTCTGACTACCCTGCTATGCAGGATAAAGAGTCTAACTTTTTTTAACATATAATACAGATAAGTAAATTATTATTGTGATTTCTTGTTTCGTATCATAGATTTTTTTTTTTTTAATTTATTTTTATAAGCATTCATTATAATTTCACTACATTCCGCCAAACAACCTTTCGGTAGATGATAATAAAAAACAGACTGTACTCATCTTACCAGAGCGGAGAAATAAATATTAAAAATATATATATAAAAAATCTCGGTTTGCTCTTTTATCTATTATTAAAATTTAGAAACACCACTTAATTCCTAATTAGATGAAGGATTCAGTGCTAGAACTCCAAATCTCGCAAAGCTCTTTCTTATCTCTTTTGGCTGCCATTACCTTAATTTTATTAAACAAGTTGCTTTTCTTTTGACGTAAATGGCCTAAGTTCTTAAAAGCTTGTAATAAAGCTCATTCAAGATTTAATATATACGTACTTTGTAAGCATATATATAGAATTAACTACTGAAATATCATTCGATAAAAATAATGCATGTTAATATTAATACATCTAAAGGCAGAAAAATCAAATATATAGACACTCTGTTCTTCATTTTCCTGTCAAGTTAGAAAATATAGTGTGGTAATTGACGTAACTGAACGCCGCGTTTTGTCTCACGAAGTAAACAAATTTAATTAAAATGTTATCCGTCTATTTAGTAAGAATCCCGAACTCCGAATCATTGAGTTCAAAATCAAGGCTGTATCATATACATAAGTAGATATTGTCTTTACTTGCAGAAAATGTCATAATCAATCGTAAAATAAACATATAAATCGTAAATATGAAATAAAACTAAAAGAATATTGACATTTATCATAAATTTACATTTACTTCAGTAAAAATATTATATATATAAAATATCTATTTATTTTAAAAACCACAATATAAACGAATAAAGTTTTCCGAGTGTAAATGAAAGCTGCAATCAACCGTTACCAATTAAAATGGAAAACCGTTGTGTTTGTTCACACTTGTTTGACCAATCAATGTACGTTCATAGTAATTGAATCGTCAGTTTTGTCTTAAATTATATATATATATATATATATATATATATTTAACTTAACGCCTTTTCTCGTATAACAAGATAGCGAGTGACGACCTAGTGTCAAGACATTTCCAGGCCAAAATCGAGACATTGCGTGTTGTGTAGTGAACTTAACGCCGCGCTTTGTCTTACCAGAGCGTAGAAATGTCAATAATCTATAAATGTAATTTTATCTAATTATAATCGAACCCAGAACAAATCGTTCTTACAGACAGACGCTCCATTGCGCCATGAAGGACTTCAAATTATAACTTAATAAATTGATTCGGGACGTAGCCCAGGGAATGGTTGTGTGTTTGATACCCACTAGAGTACAGTTACATGAGTGTTAATGTATTTTTAACACGCAATCATTAGCTTCACCTTTATCTTTCTATAAAAATAAAATTTTTAATAATTTATTTTTAAAATTTGAACAAATAATACAATATTATCGTAATAAAAACTTCATTCCTTTCTCAAAATACGTACAATTGTTTTTAAAATACATAACTCTTAATATTTACTATTTTTAAAGTGTTATTCCACACTTAGTATTACAAAACATTTTTGAAAAAACGTATAAAAATTCATACCTTCCAAGATGGTTGGACATTTTCAAGAGGCGCGGCTTCGAATCTCGCTGCATTCAATTTTTATACGTTTTATCAAAAATATAGTCTGCACTTGCTAACATATTATAAAATTACATTTGAAAAGAGCAAATGTTGAGTTTCTCTAGTGTAAGTAGTTTCTATTTGGACTGACAATACTGACACTTTTATCCTAACTGACAATTCGAAAGTGCTTGTAAAACACATATGAGAATTTCAATTCTATATATTAAAATGAATTGTTTCAGTGCCAAAACTTTAGAGACTTTGCAGATGAAGTTCGTGCATAAAATAAGATAAGGTCTTGGCAGCATCTTTAGCTCGACATAACACGTCGTACTTGAAGATAAAATTTTGTTCAGCAAAATATTTTTTTCTACATATTAATTCTGTTATTTTAGTTATTATATATGCAAGATTCAAAATTAACCTAAAGATACTTTAATCTACGTTTTTGTCTCGCTTCTACGGAGTTTAACGTCATCCTTTATTTGCCCAATGTAAGCAAATGAAAATAATTGAAATATAATTATCTCTTGAATGAAGATTGAAGACATTAGCATAGCGTTTACAGTCGAACACTGTACTACTGCGCTACAATCTATACTGAATCTGATTACAGCTGAACTGTATATTTCTCATATTATTCTCAAAAAATATAAAACTCAATATATTAAAATAATATTATGTTTTATGTTTTAACATTTGTTATATGTTTACCTTACTAGAGGCAAAAGAAGGAGGCTCTACGTACAAATGACCGGATTCACTATTTTCTTAGTGACTAGTTATGCACTTGGTATGACTAGAGTGATAAAATATTTAAGCCATAGAGTATGATATTTCTTTTCTTTAGCTTCACACTGTTTCCCTGACAGGAAGAATGGAGCGCCAAACGCTACGACCCCTGCATGCCTCTTTCACCTCCTCCACCGTCATTATCCTTTTCATATATGCCCTCTGGCGGGTCCTCATGCTTTTTACGTGACCTTCCTCTAGTACCTTCGATACTGTGGTTTCGAAGATCAACCGAGGTCTTCTCCCGCTTCTCGTATACTGTATGATAATTATAATAGCTATTATACAATAAATACTTGAGTTTAACTTAAATTTTCAACCATAACTTTTAACCAGAAATATATAATTTGCTCAATAGTAGAGTCTATAATAACATATCTAAACATACACCGCCGCCTCACGTAGAATTTGTTATATAAATCTAAATACATGTCATCTCCAAAGTCTGGCACAATAGCCATAGTTTCCAGACAGGCTAGTGCACATCCTGCAAGATTATCTCGCAAATAGCTTTTTCCGTTATTGGTTCGTAGGTACCCTTTCCACTAAACGTCCTTCAAGGCTCCATTCTATCCTTCTGTACATATACACTACACTTACGATATACTCAAAGCCCCAAGTACCCATCTAGTCCTATTCGCGGACGACATCGCAGTCTATGCTTGCTAGTGACAACGATACGATCAATATAGCAAAACTCCAAACCGCAAGAAACCGTCTGGGCCAACGGCTCACTAACCCGCTGGTGTTAAACGCCTGCGATTACGATACGGCCTGATAATTATGGGGACCCCGCAGGCCCCAACACGTTCTGTCAGAAAAATCTGATGCCATTACGCTCGCATGCGGACGAAGCCGCAAGCACTGTTAGTAAATTAATATCATTTGAAATACGTTCACTTAAGACTATTTACTTTCAAAGTACGCTTGGACAAATAAATAGGCATTACGTTTATAAGACTATATTTCTAACGACGTGGTCTAGTCCCGCGGGAAATGCCTATAAGCTTGGAAAAGCCTTTACCTAATGACATCCTGTTCAATTTCTTTTGTTCTGGACTCATGGGTCTTAGAAAAGTATGTGTTGTGTTATATGAAAAATATATATTGATGACAAAAAAATAATATATACCCTGTAAAGAAGCTCTATAATTAACATATACTGTAGTATATATTTAGTTCTAGAAAACTGCGGCGTTGAGTTACGTAGCGCAATACGAAAGGAAAGAAAGACACTACGTAACGTGTGTACGTTCTTTCTGCCTAGTAATGAAGTAGAAAAAAAAACTTATATAACAATATTTAATAAGCTTCAATTTTTTATTATATGTTATAAAATTATAAAAGTATTTTTCATACAGAATTTTGTTTAAACTAACATTTGCTTTTAATCAAGCGTCAATGCTGAACGCTGATGAATTTTTCACAACTTAATTATAAAACTAAAAAATCATTATGGCACAGTGCCTCACATGGCCGGTAGTGGCGCAGTGGGGCAGAATTTGACTGTAAACGTAATCGTTATGGGTTCAATTCCCACTCGGGGGATTATGTGTGAATAATTTTCGTTTTCTCGCTTCCATGCGTGATACAAAGCGTGACGTTGACATCCGCCACAGAATCCGAAAACAGAATACTCGGTATCTTGACATTAGATATTTCCCGTCTACACTCTATGCTAGATAAAAGTGAGTAGCTAAAAAAAATTCAAATATATATTTAAAAATGAGACTAATTGTGTTAATAATAAATAGATACTCCTCTTTACTTAAAGAAAGTAATTAAAGTAAGGCCAATCCACCAAATGGGATACGGACCCTCAACGGAACGGATGAAACGGAACGAGAAAGAAGTATTTTGACACTAGGTTCTCTTTGGCTATTCTCAAATGAGGAGAGAGCTTGGAGCTAAGAAAGTTTATCCACTCAACACATTTGTAAAATGCACTTTGCAAATTGCTCTAAAAGTTGATATAACTAAATATATCTTGTATTTTCCGCACTCAAAAGCGAAGCTCTTGGTACTCTCTAAAGTAGTTAAAACTTTAACAATAAATCTAAATATTTGGTTGAAATTGTTATAAACAAAGTACAGGTTGAGGGTTTCACTTGACTGTAATATATACGTGGATATGATTTATTGATCTTATATAGGAAGGTATATATCCAATAAACGTACCAAATATATATTTATTGACAAATCAACTAGCATATACAATTTTTATATGTATAATTAGGCGTTATCGCTTTATTCATGAGAGAATAAGTCAAAAAAGCAAATTATCAAGCACTTTCAGTTAAAAGCTTATTTAGTTAAATTAAAAAGAATTGTAGACCATTTTGTCGCAGTGAGACAGCATTTGCCTGTGAACCCTATTGGTTCTGGATTCAATTCTTGATGCAATGATTACAATTAGGAATTAACCTTTTCACTTAACACGCAATGTTCTGATTTCGGACGGAAAGCAGACAACGGAGTGTCTTGACACTAGGTTGTTTCTGACTACCCAGCTATGCGGGATTAAGCATGAAGCATGAAGCTGTAATAAATTTTACAAAAAGGGCCAGAGGTCATCGTGCCTCAAACATTTTTCCGCGTGTATAATTGAATATTTGATTCCCAATTAAAGGAATTGTTATATTAAAAAAAAGCTTTTTATTTATGTGGTCTGTTAAGACAAAGCGCGACGTAGAACTCACCACACAATACACATTGTTTCGGGTGTATTGACATTAGGTTGTCTTTGTTATGCGGGATAAAGCAAGAAGCTGTTATTTTATAGAAAGGCAGATAGAAGTAAATATCACTTAATAAGATCTTTGGTTTTCGCGATTTTTATTTTTGCGATTTTTATTTTAAGTGAAACTATTTTAACCGGATTAATCGCGTATATTTTGGTATTCGAAAATACATTTTGGACACCTGACGTTTCGAACACTTTACAGTAGTCTACCTGTAACTATGGACTACTGTACAGTGTTCGAAACGTCAGGTGTCCAAAATGTATTTTCGAATACCAAAATATACGCGATTAATCCGGTTAAAATAGTTTCATTTAAAAATAAATAAAACTTCTTAGAAAAACAGTGTTAAAATCGTGCCAGAATATTTTTTGCAGCACATTTTCCACTAAAGGTAATCAACGCTCATTCATTAAGAAGTCAATTAATTTTAATGAGATTATTGATTGATAATAATTATATAAGAAAGTGATTTACAAAAGTAATATCGTTCAAAAAAGGGTGATATTTTCTATCGTTTTGATTTGAACATTTAAGAATTAAATTTTCTATTTTATTTATTTTGTTTAGCTTCACGCTGTATTGGAGGGATATTCAGAGGGAACGAAGCGTCAAACGATACGGACCCTGCATACCAATTTCGCCTCGTCCCCAGTCATGAACCTCTTCATACACGCTCTTCGGGGGTCCTCGTGCTTTTTACGTGACCTTCCTCCAGTATGTTCGATACTGTATTTTCAAAGGTTAACCGAGTCCCTCGACTTCTCGTACCCCTGACCTTTGCTTTATTAATCTCCCTTAATAACATTTTCACGAAAACAAAACAAATAAATATCATCTGCTCTGTACTGTACGGTTCTGTAGCAACTTCACCTCATTGTTCTAACCGCAGCAGTGTTTTCCAGGTCAATACGATATATGTATATCGTTATAAAGGATGTTACTATTTATACACGGTTATATATATATATATATATATATATATATATATATATATATATATATATATATGTTCTATTCGATATATAATTAATGAAATTCTCAGTACAAATAAATCGAAATTGGATGGAATATAGAATGTAGTGTATTAACATAACTTTCTATCTGTATGTTGTAAATATCCGGTACCTGCCAGAGATACTGGATATCTAACATGTATTCCAATCCCATAGAAAGAGAGACTTTACGGCTAAGTAGTCCACTTTTGATTAATGTTATTATAGAAAATTAAATTTAAGTATATGTAATCTCGTGGCACAGTGAGACAGCATCTGACTATAAATGCGATCGGTTGTGGGTTCGATTCCTATTCAACGGAATGATTATATTCCAATTATAATCCTCAGATTATATTCTGATTATATATATAATCCTCAGATTATATTCTGATTATATTCAATTTTTTTCGTGCTAGTAAGACGTCTTGACCCTAGATTGATACTTTCTATCTACTATACGGGATAAAAGCGTGAAACTATAAAAAAGAAAACAAAAATATAATCTTTCTTCCGATCGAACTCCCAACCTTCACATTAACGCTTAAACATCCCTCTACGCCATACAGGCCTCTATTACATACTTAAATTATTCTCCCATTACGTACCGACATACATATAGTAAAATAAATCAACAAAAGAATACGCTGGCGGCGGCACGAATGTCTTTGGAACATGTAGTTAAAACTTTCAACGTTTCACACAAATCCCTTTACAAAGTATTGTTTGTTTTATTATACTTTTAAATTAGTATTTTACTTTCAAACTGTTTTACTGTACAGGTATTGGGGAATTAGGTGCTTAAATATAATATGTAGGTATTTTGTAGTATTTAGAATAGTTAAGAATTTTTTTTTAATTGTTCGAATTGAACGTAAAAATTGAACTAGACTGAACTATTTCTTTAATTTTCAATCTTTTATTATACTTAATTCTGTAAACAGATTTACTGAATGAATGGAAATAAAGGCTTCAGTAGGGAATCAGTCTCTAGTTTGGAGTTGAAATCATTTTCAAAATCGGAAATGGTTATAATAAAATTATTTTAATATCTCCGCTCTGGTGAGAATACACTTAGCGTTGAGTTCGCCAGGTAAAACATTAACAGCCGCTCTCGGACAAGTTAATCAGCGTTTAAATGCAATTAATTGTAACAAATGTAACAAACTTTACAATAACTGAATATCTATTGAGTCCAGTCATGGCGCAATAGGACAGTATTTGATTGTTAACGCTATCGGTTGTAGGTTCCCACTCAGGGGAGTGATTATATTTAAAATTATTTCTATTACCTCGCTTTGGTACGACAAAGTGGAGCGTTGAGTTCCGCCACTTAACAGGTGATGTCTCGAATTCAGCGGAAACCAGAGTACGGAGTATCTTGACACTAGGTATTTCCTGTCTATCCTGCTGTGTGAGATAGAAACATGAATCTAAAATAAAAGAATATGTAAAGTCTTTACGAGTTTAGTCAATTTCTCAGATATTAAAATATAATAATGAATGATTACAGAATATTGTCACCCGTATGAGCCGTTCAAGTGTCCAGTGGATGGGCATTGCATCTCCATACAATACTTGTGTGACGGCGCCCCGGACTGCATCGATGGCTACGATGAGGACTCTAAACTGTGTACCGCAGGTGATTTTTTCCTACTTTTGAATATATTTTTTCAAAGTCCCAACTATGAAAGAAACATATATACATATATATAATTGCTTATATTTTGGTATTTGAAAATACATTTTTGGATATCTGATGTTTCGAACACTTTACAATAGTTTGTGGCTACGGCTAGACTGAGATGGCATTAGAACGTTAATTCGCGCGATACGTGTGATAATGTGTAAAAATCGCGGAAATACCTTGCTAAGTTTAAAATTATATTTAGAACTAATGAATACCCACAACTTGGTTTGCATTGATTTGACCCTCGCTATAAGCACTACTTCCATTTACCAACAGTTGATATTGGTAAAATTGTCTATATTGAAAATGGTTATTTTATAGCAATTTTGTCGTTTTATATAATAGAATACTTTGAATTCATTTATTTTTTTATTTAATAACCGATTAAGATAAAACGAACAATGTTACATCGGTGAAGCCGTTTTACCGCATTTTTCATGTATCTGTCTATTACATATTTATTATTATTATGTATAGATGTTTATGAACATTTCTAATATTTTCTTATTTAAATTATATTCACTTCCTCGCTCTGGTAAGACAAAGTGCGGCGTTGAGTTCCACCACTCAACGCGCGATGTCTCGAATTCGGTGTCTTGACGCTAGATACTTTTTTTACCCAGCTATGCGGGATAAAAGTATGAAGCTATAAAATAATATAATCAATAAATATTAAATAAAAAATTGAGACTAAGACTTGAAAAGAGATACTGTTGAATTTCTCACCGGCTTTGCTCGGCAGCCTTCCATACTGATAACAGCTTTATGTTTATTTAAATACCTAATCACCGGTTGTGGCGCAGTGATACAGCGTCTGACAATAAATGCGATCGGATGTGTGTTCGATTCCTACTTGGAGAAATTATTATATTTAAATTATTTTTATTTCCTCGCTCTGGTAAATCATAGTGCGGCGGTAAGTTCTATATCTCGAATTCGGCAAAAAACAGAGTGTCTTGACACTAGGTATTTCTTGTTTACCCTGCTTTGCGGGATTAAAGCGTGAAACTAACAAAATTAATTATGTATGCACGAAAACCTAAATCCTGGCGAGAACCGTAGTAACTACCATACGCCATTGATAAAATTAACATAATAATATGATATATAAATCCATTTATAATCCGTTTTCCTCGATCTTAAGCTGCGATACCAACGCTTATTGTATCTTTTAACTTAATCTCGTATTATATAGCCGTTATATACAAAATCTCTATCTGACAATAGACGCAAACTATGACAGGATTTTGTTGTAATGAGAAATTAAGTATTTTATATTCAATTAGAATGTATACATAGTGTAAATATGCAAATATGCAAGATTTTTTTATTTACTTCTTTTGCTTTACACTTTTATCCCGCATAGCAGGGTAGGCAGGAATCCGTAGTCCGCTTTCCTTCGAATTCGAGACATCACGTATTGAGTGTGTATAGTGGGTCTAAACGCAGCGCTTTGTCTTACTAGACTAAGGAAATGAAAATAATTTAAATATAATCTTCTAAAATGAAAATAATTTAAATTTAATTCCTTCGAGTGGGAATTGAACCCACAGCCATAAAATTACAACCAAATCAGATGACAATAAATAGGACAAAATAGCGTGGCAAGATAATCTTAAATATTTAGATTGACAATCAATTGATTGATTGATAGTAAAATACAAGTAAAGCGAGAAAAAACATAAAAGATTGACGTCTCACAAGACAAGAAAATACGCAAAAATAACCACTTTTTTCTCATACATAGTAGGTACATTCGATAAAATCGAGCTCAACATTCTATTAAGATTGATCTGTTCGTCCCACGGAAGCTGGAAAACACTGACTATACATCTTTTATATAAAAATTTGTATAACCTAACGCCCACACCACAATATTTTCCTTTGATAAATGTACCGACCCTCGTCACCTTTATATTCTTATGCAAACCCCGTTATAAAATTACTATAGGTTGGGGATAAAAAACCAATATAACGGTATGAAATGATAACATTTGTTGACCTGCTTTGTAATTTCAATGAATATTTTTATATCTTTATAAGACCCTTACTTAGATGAAAGTTTCTTACTTATATTTCAAATTCAACAACAAATTCATTACAATATATTTGATATATTTTTTCATCTCATAGACAAGTCATTCCGTACTCCGTTTTTCGCCGAATCTGTAATATAAGTGGCGGAACTTAACGCCGCGCTTTGTCTTACCAGATCTAGAAAATGAAAATAATTAAAATATAATCACTCCCGTGAGTGAGAATCGAACCCACAACCGAAAGCGTGTACAATGAAACGCTAACCCACTGCGCCGAAACTGAAAATATTTTTAAAGTATATTATTTATAAAGTAAGTATAATAGAATTTTTATTAATTATTAGAATAGCGCAAATGATTAATGTTTTTCCAATTAAAAAATTCAAGTTCAAGATTAAAAACATTATTTATGAAACCTACATTTCATATTATGTAGAGAAGCTAATCATTGCTAAAAAAAATAAATTAAAAACAAGCCATACAAATTTGATTGATAATATTTACTATGTTTAAAGTGTTATTCCACACTTAGGATTGGACGGTATTCAAAAGGCGCGGGTTCGAATCCCACTGCGTTCTAATTTTTATACGTTTTTTTCAAAAATTCCTTATCTTATTTATTCTCCTCAAGGAACCTTAGCTTCTGTAAATAGAAGCTATACTCTTCCTAGACTGGCCACCGACCGTCATTTTAGGTCACCTTCCTAACATTAATGTTGAAATAAATAAAATAAATTGGTATTGAATATTACTTCTTAGCTTATGAATATATAAAATATATAACGTAGAAAACGGAGTGTTTTGACACTAGGTCCTTTCCGATTACCCTGCTATGCGGGACAAAGCGTGAAGCGTTTATTTAAGTTACGCTTATTGACTTAACTAAATGCCTAGACGCTTACTTTAATTTATTATTACGCCTGAATAAAACGTAACAATATAAATAATGGTATACAATTGAGTATTATTTTATCTACCAAAATGTTTTATTCACGGGAACAATCAGTCACCTTACGCAGGATTTAGGGTACAAAGGGGCGATGAGATCACAAAAGCAGGTATATTTACATACAAAAGTAGTCAAGGTTATATTTAAATCAATGTTTTCTTCTAAATTGTTACAAATACTTTGTATAACATGTTATTTTATCGCTTATTTATATTTAATATCGTTTTGAATGCAAGTTATCGTTTTGCCTAGTACTCAATAGGTAAGAAAAGAATTAATTGTAATAATAGAATTATAATAATAAGAAAAAGGTAATATAACTACATAGTGACTTAATCAGAAGAAACCGTAAAATAAAGAAAATCACAATATGAAATGTCAAAAATTACATTCTAATTTTTTTAGCTTCACGCTCTTTTATTTAATATAGCAGGGTAGACAGAAAGTGCATAGTGTCAATACACTCCGTACTCCGCTTTCTACTTAATTATTGTAGACAAAATTTTATATAATAATTAAGAAAATAAGTTATTCTTGTGGCTTAATAACATTTTGGGTATTGAAAATGTTTTATATTTAATTTGGCCACGCAATGTTTTGGTTTTGGGCGAAAACCAAATAATGGAGTGTCTTGTCACTAGATGATTTATTTATATCTGCTTTATTTATAAACTTGTCGATATATAGAGGCAAATTAAACTGATTCCTATAATTGTTTGAAGCCATATGTAAACATTTTTATAAATATTTTAATACAAAATATCCAATATTTTACACGAAACTAGATATAAATTTGAACTTATCAACTTGCAAATGCGAATGCAATATGGAACAGCTGTTAAAACACAATTTATTACAAGCGATAACTAACTTTCGTATAAAATATTCATTTTACACCGACTTCAATGTGAAAAGTGGAGCTCATTTGAATTTATTTGAAATTCTTCAAGTAACCAAAATAACGGTCCGCATTGGGTAAATAGGCCCGGCGAATTGGTTCTGCATAATCGTGGGCGTTTCTTTTAAAAGAAAATTCGATATTAGTTTTGAAGAATTGTAATATAAATAGCTTTTTTAAACCTTAGCGTTGACTTATGTTCTTATACCTAATATAATTTTATTTCTATATCTATCTATATACTCTGTAGCCTACAATTTATACGTGGCTGAATCTGTTAATATATTTTAATATAATTGTACCTTGTACTGTTGAGGCCGGTCGTGGCACAGTGGGACAGCGTCTGACTGTTACATGGTCGGTTGTGGGTTCCTTCCCCACTAGGAGGAGTGATTATATTTAAATTATTTTCACTTGCTCACTCTGGTAAAAGACAAAGTGCGGCGTTGAGTTCCACCACTCAATACGCAATATCTCGAATTCGGTGGAAAGCGGAGTACGGAGTGTCTTGACGCTAGTTATTTCCTATCTACCCTGCTATGCGGGATAAAAAGCGTGAAGCTAAAAAAAATAAAAAGAAATATGTACTGTATGTTACGCTTTTATTTAATTTTCCGTGTTAGTTATCTAGTTAGTGTGTGTAGTACCTTGCAACCTCAATTTAACCCACTTCTCAGTCACCAATTGCGCTGATATCAACATGTGTTGTTAATCTAAAATGCCGCCGCAACAAAATGGCGGATTATAAATCTTTTACACAATCCATCTAATACGGGTAACAAACGAGAGGGTTTAATACGTTATGAAAAAGCTTGTTTTACTAAAGATATTTTTTGATTAATATTCATTATCTTTTTTTGCTTTAAATTAATTGTGTAGTTATTTATTATTATATATAATAGTTTATTGTAAATTGATATAATATGACCATGGTACAAAAGCTAATTGAAGGATTGATGTTTTATATGATGATCACTTAGGCCTCTTACACACTCTAGTAAATTTCTACAGCAGCTGCTCACGTGTGTATTTACCGAGTACAATAACTTTCAAGCCATTTGCTGTTATATTAAGCGTGAAATCGTCCAAAATATCCGAGGAAACCTAAATCTCTCAAAAACATGATCCTTACAGTAATATATTTGTTTACAATGAAATGGCGTATAAGAAAAAATAGTTTAAATAAATTTAGAGAAAATGTTATTTAAATATGATACAAATATGTAAAATATGACTTAAAAATATCGTGACACAAACAGAAAATAACTCACGTTATCAATTGCTCGAGGCATCCTTAGATACTCTTGCTATAAGTATATTTAAGACTTTCTTTGGTCATATAGAATATGATTGACTGATCTGATCATACTGCGGTGTTAAGTTTCACCTTCAACATCCCAGGTACCATATATCATAAAGCACAAGACATGTGTTAAAAATATATAAATTATAAGATATCTTAGAGAATTTATTTTATTCCTTATTTATTTTATTTTGTAATTTTAAAAACAATGTACAATCTATCTCCTAGGTAATTACGTAAGTTGCTACCCGAGCAGTCATCTCGATACTCTCATTAACTCGGTTTTATTTGATTAGCACTTCATCAGCCTGTGAAGGTTTTACAACCTAAATAATACTCCTAAGTACACCCACTAAATGGACTATTTTCTTTTATTAGAATTCTGAACACAAGTTGTGAGAAAAACTGTAAAATACTATGTAGGGTGTTAGTAACGATTGTCAATTAGTGTGCTAATATTAATTCCATATTATAAAACATTTTTGAAAAAATGTATAAAAATATGAACACAGCGGGATTCGAACCAGCGCCCCTTGGATACCGTCCAAGTACTCTGAGCGCTAAGCCATGCGTTCTACTTCCAGCTGTCACGGTAGTAGTAGAGCGTTTCGACGGTATCCAAGAGGCGCGGGTTCGAATCATACATTTTTGAAAAAGCGTATGAAAATTTGAACGCAACAGGCGTCGAAATTTTCATACGTTTTTTCAAAAATGTTTTCTAATCCTTAATGTGGAATAACATTTTAAAAATAGTAAATATTAATTCCATATTATTTCAATGCTACACCCATTTTTAAAAATTATATAGTTTCACAGTGGATCTAAAGGTTATATTTATTGGTTATTTCAAATTGAGAATTGATCGAAACCCACTACCAGTATTCAGTTACGTACCTAACTACTGTACCACTTGCTGTTAAGATTATTTCGTAAATAACAACAAATTTCATTTTTTTTAATATATGAATATTATGTTTTCCAGCTAAACGGCCCCCGGTAGAGGAAACAGCTTCTTTCCTACAATCACTAATTGCTTCGCACGGACCTAATTACTTGGAGAAGTTGTTTGGGAGCAAGGCCAGAGACGCTCTTGAACCACTCGGTGGAGTTGAGAAAGTCGCTATTGCTCTCTCTGGTAAGAAACCTTTTAAATATTCAACGCAATTCTGATTTAAATATTAAATAAATTTTTAATTAAGCCGAAAATTTTATTAAGCCTTTGCGAAGAGCCTTGTTTACTTACTTAATTTGATCCTCCTTAATAATTTTTGTAATAAATTAACATTTCTCAATTTCTTTCGAGACGTATAATTAATAGAGTATTAAAGCAATATTGCTTAAATGTTTTTTACAGAATCGCAAACCATTGAGGATTTTGGCGCCGCCCTCCACTTGATGAGGTCTGACTTGGAGCACCTTCGCTCTGTATTCATGGCAGTTGAAAATGGCGACCTTGGTATGCTAAAGTCCTTGGGAATAAAGGACAGCGAACTCGGCGATGTCAAATTTTTCCTAGAGAAGCTGGTCAACACCGGTTTCCTCGACTGAATAGCGCCGGAGTCAGCCTCTGATTACTACCACGTCGTCCAATTCGGTCCCATCAGTTCTTCGTTTTACAGTTACCTTCCATATGACTCCTTTAAATATAAGAGAAACTGAAATTTCTCAAGCCTCCCACGTAAGAATGATGTATGTTTGAGGTTTCTGTCGCGAGAGGCGCTTGTTCGTAATCGGAATCGACTTCTACAACCGGCCACGTGGACTCGGTCCGACACGAATGACTGTCTCGCTATATTGTTTCAACTCGAATAAATACGACGTAAATCGTCTCTTCTAAACATATCATGTTGCAACTGATTTTCGAATAGTCATAGGTTAAGTAGGTATATTATTTATTTTTATAAAGCTTTTAAAATTTGGTTTTGGCCAGTTTCTAAAACTGGGGAAGTTATGAGCAGGGAAATTTCTCGCGTCTAAATCATGATGGCTCTGGCAATTATTGCAGATGAAAAGATTGTAGGTATAACACCAGGTTTATATAAAAACATACGTTAGAAATACCCATTAGATACTTTATGGTGAAGATCTGTAACATTTATGCCATTCATGACCCTGTTCATAATTTTATTAAGGATACGATTGAGTGAATGAATGTCGCCCTATATAAAAACCTAGAGCTCTCCCAAAAAGACGATGTCAGAGGCGACTCCACGGATACGTGTCCACGTTAAGCAAGATATGAAGCTAAACGTAAATAATATATAATTATTAAGTAGAGAATAAAGAACAAAAAGTAAAGAATGCATGCGCTTTGTATCTGGCTTTTGGAAACATCCAAAGTAGGACCACGAGAACATATCATAATTTAGAATATTATTATTATATAGTAACAACCAGTAGTAGATAAAATACAATTATTTTAATATCGGTATTGTAGTGTTTATGAAACAATTTTAGATCCCTTTAGTGTTAGAACTCGATACATATCAAGCATTACGGTGCTTTCAACACGTACATATCAAAATTATGTGATTAAGCGTTAGATGTTATCTAATAAATAGTATATATTACGTAGAGCATAAATTTTCATGTCTATGGCTATGGTCTTTTAAATTTCTTATTGACGTTTGTCGTTTTTTATAACTTTTGACAATGCGGGCTACGGTGACAACGAATGATGTTGCAAGTAAGTTTAAATACTTAAGAAGAGTAAATAAAATAAAAAATTAAGTAAATAAATTAAATTTGGTGTGAATATATCATACGAAGGTAGGTAAAGAACTGGAAAACAGATAGCAAATAAACATAAATAGAAAATAAACATATGTAATAACAATATTATTGTCTATGACAACCATTTAAACGTCATTATTAAAATACGCGGGAAAGCCTGTATTTGTCAGAAGTTACCTATAAATCTACCCTGTTTACCTACCTTAGAGTCACGTAGGGATATTTCGTAGCTAATGCAATACGAAGTAGTACATAATATATGGGTAATAGAATATATTTAACTTGCGTCAAACATCTATATATAGTTGTAAGGACTGTGTTGTCTTTGAATCTTTAAAATCTATTAGTTACTGTGTTTTGATCTATGTATATGGCTTATCTATTCTATGAAGAGAAATAAATGAATCATCTTGAATTGGCCTTTTATTTGGACCTACAATTTCCGCTATTGTATAATGCAACACATTTTTTCAGGTTTTTTTGAGCGGACACCACTTATTATATTTTTCGCTATCTACTACAAAAGTAATATTTAAGTTAAGTATGTGAATAAGTTAAAGAGACATTATTTAACAAATTATATAAATAATCTATATAAAATTAAATATAAAATCGTGCGCAATGGGACAACGTCTGTTTGTAACACGATTGGTTGTGGGTTCGACTCCCACTAGATGGAATGATTATATTTAAATTATTGTTATATCTCTGCTCTGGCAGATATTCGTTTATTTTGATACTAGGTTGTCTCTGCCTACTCTGCTGTGCGGAATAACGTAAAGAAAGAAAGAAATAATAATTATACATACACATATGTATGTGTGTGTATATATATATATATATATATATATATATATATATATATATATATATAGATATAGATATTATTAAAGAATTTCATAAGTAAACTACAACTAGAAACTTATATATTTATTGCTCAAATATACACAGCAGTTTCTTTAATGCAAGTTTAAAAAATATTGTACAGGCATGGTAGAAATAATTAAAGCTTATAAATAACTTGGCTGTAAAATACTGTTGTTTTGTGATGTATTGGAATTTTATTTTCATAATAATAATATATGACAAAAATGGACGTCATCGTAGATGATTGGAAGGTATAAATTTCTACTCAAAAATGTTATTTCACCGCTCCGTATTAACAAACCGCGGCGTTAGGTTCCGCCACACGACAAGAACGGGGGAAGCGTGCAGATTTAGACAAAACAATATTATAACACCATAGACGAAAAAAAGTTAAATTATATATTTAACTACGGCTAGAACTAGCATAGGTGACAAACATTTTAGCATTAACTATTAATATATAATATGTACAAATTAAAAGAATTAAACTTATTAGTTTTATTAATGAACCAAAAAATATAAAGACCACAAATTAAAGTAAATGTGCTTGGACAAAAAAGCACCAAAAACAAAATCGACATCCTTACTAAACATCACTATATTAGGAATATAAATAAATAAAAAATTCTAATGAGTAAATACACAAAAACATATACAATTATTATAATTGTAATATTATAAATGTAATTAAGAAATTTAGCAAACATATTTAAAAAAAGAAGCAGTTACACAGGCAGAAAACGTAGAATAAACTCCTTTAACACTAAATTCTTTTAATCTGTCCAGCTAAGACGAAAAAGTTCGAAGTTAAATAAAATAAATCGCCAACATGAAGCATTCATATAAAACGCTTTATTCCGTACACTAGGATAGGCAGAGAGAATCTAGTTGCAGAGCACTCTGTTCACAGCATTCCGCGTGTTGAGTGGCAGAACTCAACGCTGAGCTGACGCAAAAACATGAAACATTTTAAAAATATTTAAAATATATCCTTAAAAAAGTATGACGAAATACTTAACTTAAAATATACAACAACTTTAACACAGCAGAAAATAGAGAATAAAACAACTTATAGTGGTCAGTAGGCTCATTGCGTAACAACCTAAATGTCATAAAATAATAATAATAATAATAAAAGTAACTTCTCATATATAAAACCTCATTAAAATATGTTTAACTCTATATTATATTAATAATAAGGTTGTGCCTAAAATTTGTTAGACTAATATAATTTGACGAATGGCGCCAACGCCATTTTGAATAAGAAAAATGTAGGAGAAATTCTTTACGTTCGTTTGACTTATTCAAAATAGCGTTTGCGCCAATTTTCGTGATCAGGAAGCCATAATATGTTAATCTTTCATATCTCAGATTGATCGGCGGTATGTGTTTTTCGGATGTTTATACAATAATATATATAATATTATAAGTAAAAAAGCAGATTCACGCTTTATCCCACATAACAGAGTAGTCAGGGAAAACATAATTTCCGCTAACTGCTATTAATATTATATGTATTATATGAACATAAACATTTTTAATATAACATTGTTATTATTAATATAACTATAAATTAATAAGTATAACTTTTTTATATTTTCTGTATCTCAAATGAAAAAGAAACTAATGTTTTTGAAAATATAAACAACTCGATAAATTATGGATTTTGAAAGTTCAGTTTCAGTCTCATACATACAACAAATTATTGCCATATTTGAAAAGGTATAAAATATTTATATATTTATTTAAAAGAAAGGTTTTTAATATAAAAAAGGAAAAAATAAAAGGTTTTTAAATATAAAGAAAAAGTAAGAAAAAGGGTAATTGTAAATATTATTTTATTTTTATAGCAAATTAAAATAAATGTTTGAAAATATAAAAAGAAGAACAATTCTCAATCTTCAATGCATGAAGATAATCTTAAATAAAGTTTTTAAATGCATAAATTTTTTTTTTGGTTTTTAATTAATAAAAAATCTTATTGGAATTAAAATATCTATAAGTTAATTTCCATTTTTTAAATTGTGGCGTTTCAAATGTGCGGGCAGACTACAAGAAACTTCGGCCAGGGCACATTGTATGGAGAACAGGGGAGATTGTATGGTATAGATGAGAAAAGTTAAAATCTATTACATGGCAGATAAAAGAGATCAAGTAAGTATCTATAAAAGATATTTGAATTTACATTGCAAAAAAACCTAGGCAATTTTGATAGAATAAAAAGAAAAATACATATTTGAGTATAATTAACACCATTCCTACTGTAATAATTAATATTTTATGTAGTTTAAAATCCCTTCCAAAAATTTTGCCAAAATTAAAATTTTACGATATATCTTTAATATTTTTCAATTATCGCAGGAATGATAATACAAGATTGACATTCATCTAGAATACAAATACAAAAACAAATATCTCATATGAAATAAGCAATAATAGATTCCTAGAACTATACCATATTGTTCTTTAAATGCATATTAAGCATGCCATTAAACAAAATTAAATATCGCTAACTAAATATCAAAATCATATTTCATACATTTATTAACTTCGTTGCTCTCCTTTAACAGAGTTGCAATTACCATGTGATAACATTTTGTTACAATTGTACTGAGAATTAAATAATAAGCAATAATTGACATTTACCTCATTTCATAGCTAATGACGTTTGAGTGTCACTCCAATGCCACATTTAAAAAAAACACAGAAAGGACATTATATGGGAAAATAATTAATTAAAAAACAAAAATGAGATTACATGTAACAAAAGAGAAAGACATTTCTGTGTGACAATATATAGACTGTTTGTTTTTAATTGGTAAGATACCTTTATAAATTAAGAATATTCCAGAAATAATATTAACTTGAGGATTTCTCAATAAAAGATCATATTTAAATGTAGTCTACGTTTACTCTAAATATAATACAGATAAGAACTGAATAATTCAAACAAACTTTAACATATTAATTTAACACAAAATAAAAAAAATGAACCTGTCATATTCACCAAAAGAATCGATGGCTCGCTGTCAAGTTCATACAAATCTCAACATGTTATATATTACAGAAATAATATAATAATAGTAAAAATTATTATACATCATAGAGATATTTATATAAACTAAAATTTACTTACAAATAAAAAAAATCACTTCTTACGTTTTCTAGGTTGGACTCTCATTTGATCCTCCTCATCCATTTTGTTATAATGAGACTGTATATGACTTAGCAACTTCTTTTCGCGCGAAAATTTTTCATTACACATATTACACGTATATTTCATATCTTTATTATCACTTTCTTTGCTTTTCACGTTAGTTGAGGTCGAAATTTGCGATTCTTGTATGATATTATTAGTAGGTAGAACATAAGATGGCTGTAATAATGGATCTACATTGATGAAAGTGAAAAATTCCGTATCTCTGGGAGGTGCTTCGTCTTCTAAAGTCACTGAATATGGCTCCTGATCTTCCTTCGTATCATGGCGTGCCTTTCTTTGACGTTTTTTAGGCGGGTCGGGCTGGACTTGTGGTTTACTTGATATTAATAACTTGCTGGGATTCCCCGTTTGTACGACCGTGTAAGACTGTTTCTTTGTAACTGGGACTAGTGGTGGTGCATTTATTTGTGGATCTACGGAGCTAGTTGTTGGTAACGTTTTGAACAGTCCCACAGGATATGGTTGATTTATCGATACGGGCGTGTTACTACTAGTTTCGGCTTGTTTTTTACTTGCGTTGACCATCCTCTTTGGACCTATAATAGGACGAGTTTTAATCGGTTCTAGAGGAGGAACATTAATTTCAACTTTTTCTGAACTTGCCGTTTGGTTCTCATTGGCTTTCTCCTCCACTAACGTGAACGTATTATTAGGTCCAGGCATTAATTTGTATCGGCTATTTAAACTAGGTATGGAGGGAAACTGAACTGTAGGCGCTTGAACGTTTGAGTTCGCAACATAAGTGACTTGTACCTTGGCAGTTTTACTTGAATTAGCATTTGGAGAATGATTTGTAGTATTTGGAGGTTCGTTGACGTTATCTCGTTTCACTTTACTCGCTGGGCCTATCTTCGGTTTAGATTTTTTCTTAGACAAAGGTTTATCATCATCGTCGTCAGTATCAACTGCTATAGGCTGATCATTGATAGGTTTCATGCTGTTGATATTCCTTATATTTATATATTTAACTAAGGGTACTTTTGGTGGTTCGGGCGCGATCGACGTTTTGGGTGCCAACTTCGCTGCTCCATTTTTGGCACATGCATGGGACATCACGACTTCCTTCTTAAGGAAATTTCTGTTGCACAGTTTACATTGGAATAGAACCCCAACACCATTCACTTTTATCATACTGACGTGGTCCATAATATTAAATGCGTTATCTTGAGGTGTACTTTCACTTAAACTAAACATGTTAGTTGTTGGTGACACTTTTTCAACAGCTTTTTCAGTCTTATCTGTTCTAATTTCTGTAAAGGCAGGCTTTTTACTTACTTCTTCGATAAATTTCTCAGGGGAGAGTTCTTTAGTGGTTTCTTCTTTATTTACTTTCATATCTCTGACCTTTTTATCTGTATTGGAACGTAAAATTTTTTTTTCTAGTATCTCATCGATTTTATTAAGTTCTAATTTTACATTCTTTAGAGGTATTTCATCAGATTCATCTTCATCAGAGCCACCATCATTTGTTGCCAATAAGGGTACATGGTTCTGATCCTTGGTTGGTTCTGTTTTTTCACTTATTTTTACAGGTTTTTTAGTAATTTTGTCATCTAAGGATTTAAAGGACTTAAGCGGTATATCTTTAATACCCTCCATAGCTTTTTTAATGAGAGCGTCACAAATATCATCATTAGATATATTTGACTGATTAAGTTTCTCCTCCCATATGTCGCGGCGCTTGGGTTTGTTGATAAGCGGTGCCTTGCTACCGAGGGCTTTCCGTAAATTATGCTGAGACTGTGTACATTTTTGTATAAATTCATACAATTCTTCAACTTTAGCCGAACATCGGAAACAAATTTTGTGTGGCAGCTCATCATTTTCTGTTATCTGAAAACAATAATCATCAATCATCAGGATCTTTGTCTCATTAAATAAAGATAATTGAAATGAGTGTATAATACTTTTTATAAGTAATGGAGAGAAATAGATTTTGTGACAATGTTAATTAATATCTTATTACTAAAAACATTTTTAATAGCTTCACTTGTATATATCTATAAATAAATAATTGCAACTAAATCTTACAACACCATAGTGATTTACTTCTTTCTGTCACTTCTTTGGTTACTTTTTCACTTTGGAATACCATGACACCAACATTTTTGTCAAAATGACCAGAATAATGAGTAAATAATAAAATTAATTTATTAAAATTTGAAATAAATCAATTCAAAGATTAAGATGATATGACTAATGTTTGAAGTTAGAATATAGAATTCATAGCTTTATTAAGAGATGCAAAATTAGAATAAACAAAGTAAACATTTTGTAAGTAAAAATAAAACAGCTTCTCTATATGTCATACTTAACAGAGTAGTCAAAGAGGACCCAGTGTCAGGATACTTGATTCACTACTCTCATAGAAAAATCTGCATGGCAAAACACAACCCAATAATCTACCCCCACAGTGGGACTCATACCTACAACCAATAGCAATATCAGTACTGCGTGTATGTACAACAGATATGTACGTAATTAGAAAACATTTATAAAAAAAATATACAAATATTTACTATTTTTAAAGTGTTATTCCACACTTAGCGTTAGAAAACATTTTTGAAAAAATGTATAAAAAATTGAACGCAGCGGGATTCGAACTCGCGCTTTTTGAATACCGTCCAATCGCTCTGACCGCTAGAACGCAAGATAGAGTATGACTTAGCGGTATCAATCTCTCTTGTTATGCGATTATTTCTTAATAATCTTTAAGTGGTCGAAATTTGTATAAACCTCTCTACAGAGATGCTAACAACATAAATAATATAGTATATCAAACGTATAAGTATTTCATAGAACGCATGGCTTAGCGGTCAGAGCGATTTGATGGTATCCAAGAGGCGCGGGTTCGAATCCCGCTGCATTCAAATTTTTATATGTTTATCAAAAATGTTTTCTAATCCTAAGTGTGAAATAACACTTTAAAAATAGTAAATATTAAAATAAAATATCTCTCTTGTTAAACAATTATTTCTTAATAATCTTAAAGTAGTACAAATTAGTAAAAATCTCTCTACAGAGATGCTAACAATATAAATAAGTTGTAGCAATTGTATAAGAATTTCAACACAGGTGGTATCCAAGAGGTGCGGTTTTGAAACCCGCTGCATTTAAATTTTTATATGTCTTTTTCAAAAAAATTATTAAAATTGGAATGCAGTGGGATTTGTAACCACTATGACCGATAAGATTTTTAAAAATCTCTTTACAGACAGTTAGACAAAACATATATGAATTTAGACATAGCCGGTATTAGAAAGCCGGTAGAGAGCTTGGGCAGTTTCAAATCCAGCTGTATTCAAATTTTCATATTTTTTTAAAAAATGTTTTCTAATCCTAAATGTGGAATAACACTTTGAAAATATTAAAATAACAGATATGTTGTAATCCTAAACAAAAAATCTTAATAATTCAATTGTGTAAAGACAATTTTAAATGTACATAGAATTTTAAAAAAGTTATGTGAACACATAAACTATGACACATACTCATCCGATCTTAGTTTAAGTAATGCAATTAGAATGTAATGCAATCAATCAGACATATAAGAGCGAGTTCCAATTCTAAAATGTTCTGTTCTAATTTCAAAATGTGTTATACAAAATTTTCTTATAACGAATAACTGGTTTTTATTCCTTCAAAACCAAATTTTATTAAATCAAGTAAAATTTAACTCAAGCGTAATTTACTTGTTATGATTTGATTAACATTTTAGTATATTTATTAATGCAATTCAAATTTTGCATCATAAAATAAAAGAATATTTAGAAATCTTAATAAGCAGTGACATCAAGTCATAGAAAGTAATTTTTGTATTCTTTTACTTAATAACTTTACCTTCAAGGTTTAATATATATAAGGTTTAGAATTTTCAATAATTTAATAAATTATATATTGGTTATTTACATTAAGGTCTAATAGTTATAATATTAGAAAATGTTCATATTATTTATAATAAAAAAATATATTAATATTTACCACAAATGGCATAAGGCTTTCTATTTTTTTAGCAGTTATCATATCAGGATCGAATATGTTAAGAAAAGGTCCATCTTTCGATTCACACAGTCTGCAAAGTTTAATAAAAACAGGTTGATTTGTGGAACTCAAAGCTTCTGCAATCACTTCACTATTTATTTTTTGAGTAATATTAGGGGCTTTGTCGACAGTTTTTTTTGCATTGTTCCTCTTTCCAAGTCTTCTTTTAGCCATTATAAAAAGTCTGTTAAATTAGGATATAATGAACACTTATTCACAGTTAGCACCTAGTGCTACAAATCAGCCATGTTGACTTTGATTTTTGTATAAGAGTGTTAAAGTTTAAGACAGCATAGTAAAAAATATGTAATACTTTGTACTGTTATACATATAGTATTAGTTTTTGTAATGGTTAAATATTTTTTTATAAAAATATCAAAATACTCGAAAGTGAAATCTAGAATCGAGAAACATTGACTTGTCTTTTCTCTATGGTTACCGGTCACTAAAAGTATTAATTTAAGTAGATATATGTTTTTGCAATTAAGCACAAATATAATTTATTACTTTGTATAGTAATTTCAACAACGTTATAATTTCACAGTTAGCAAAGGCACAATTTAAAGGAATATTTACTTTTAAATAGGGTCCAATAAGTATTTCAGTAGGAAAATTATGTTATTGGTGCTGCCATATAAATAAAAGGATCCTTGTAAAATATATTTAAAACTATGGTAACATCTGTAATAATGTAGTCAGCCATCTTGAATTTAGTATTGTGCCAGTCGGGGGGGCGGTGACATATTTTACCCGTCATCGTCCTACATAATTTTGTGAACTTGATAAAAAGCGAAAATCGGTGTTTAAAAGTGTACTAATTCAGTTTATGTCTGGACTGAACGTGAGGATGGCGGGTCAAACGATAAACGATAGGCTTCTTGCCGCTCGTCACAGTATCGCGGGGCAGGGATTAGCAAAATCAGTATGTAAAGCCACAACTGAAGAAATGATCGCACCCAAAAAGAAACATTTAGATTGTAAGTATTATTTCAGATTATAACACCTTATCAATTACGTCACGCTAATGTACATTTCTTAATGCGATGTTCGTGACATTGGCAGAATCATTCTGGTCGATAAGTTTTACATCCCGACTACTTGACGGTGTCAAATCTTATACGGCACATTCAGCCGCTAACAAAATTGTTATGAGAAATATATAACAAGTCTACAATAAAACATTTTACATAATTTTGTCCCACGGTGCTGGTTCGACCTGACACACATTCTCTATTATGTCATGTTACCTACTATTATATTGAATAGACTAGAAACACGACTTTTTAGCAAGACGATGTCAAAGAAAAAAACTGGCTACCTACTTATAAGAATTTATATAACTCAAAACATTCTAATAATAATTTAACTTACCTTATTGATAACTTAAGAGGTACTTTTAAAAGTCCATTAAATGTATAACATACTTTGTACCAATATACAATATTTATTTTATTAATTATATTTTAATTATTTTTAGCGCTTGATTAACTTCTAATATTAATTGTTAGACAGTACCACAGAATCAGCAATTACTAATAATTACTTTATAGAGAAATTGAATTTTAAATGATTGTATGAAATAAAAATGAATTGTTCCTCATTACATTGGTGTGATAAGAAATAATTAATGAGTTTTTTATTCAATTTATATGAATTTGATTTGATTGATATTTAATCATTTGTGTATTTGTTTTTATAAAATCCATTGGCTTCATCGGCGTAACTGAAGGCTTAATTACTTATTTTTTTAACCCGGGTTTTAGTTTCTTATTCTGATAATCATAATAATCCATTTGTATATTGTTATATGTATATTATTTCAAGAAATAGAAATATTTCCAGGTCTATGATTATTTTTTTAATTGTTCTATTATATTAGCTAAATTTCTACATAAACAACCAGTTTTTTATACATTTTTGTTGATGTTTGTGGATGTTTAATATCAAATAAAAGAGATTGTCCACAAACATATGTTGAGAAAAAAAATATTGTGAAAAAAAAATACAATGTTGACAGTTTGTACAAGTATAATAAGCAATCAAATTGATGTGGGAAAATTTTTGTTACCACAGGTTTACTTTACTAAATTAAAATCCTATTTTTTAAACAAAAGATGTAAAAAAAAGAATAGGCTAAGAAAGTAATTAATATTTAGTAATAATTTATCGTACATTTCAAATAATATGATATGAAAGTGGAACACCAATGGTTATGTTATTTTATTACCCACTTAATGGTGTTATAGATGGGTTATTGTTGGCTTGCTACTAGTTGGACAATATTCAGCCCTGGTTTCTTCAGCATAGTATGTGGTGTTCCTTAGAAAATAGTAATAAATGAAGTTGTAAAAGGGTTTACATTTTTTCTTAAATCTGATTCCTACAGATTCATGGTTAATACTATTTCCATAATAAATTATTGTTATTTTAGTATAAGATGTTTATATATTATGACTAAATTATACAAAATCTATAAAAAATAATTTTCATCTACATCCATTTATTGATATTTTTTATATCAATGATTTTTCTATTTACCTTTACAAAATTATATATTTATAATATTACTACAATATTAAATTTATGATCTCTTTAGTATAGGAAATGACCGCTTCATTAATATTTTAATTCTAATTTTACTTCTTTGGTTCTGGATAGAATATTATTTTTAGGGTTGCTAAGTAAATATTACACGACAGAAGTTTCATAAAATCTGACACATTTCTAACTGACACTACGTACTACTATGGATTGTATTATGATTGCCGATTTATTCCCTATAATATTTTAATATGTAAATATCTATGAAAGAAAAGCGAGATATGTATAAGCATAAAAAAAGAATTAGTTAGTGTGAAATATTGTTTAAAACTATATTTATATACATTTCAATGATTTTTATACTAATGTTTAATTTTAAAACACTCTTGCGTATTTTAAAATTGTTATATTGTTTCACATGAGAAAACAGCAAACAATATGTGTTACGTGTGTGAAGGTTTAATAGTTGTCAAGAAGCTTGGGTTAAAATCCCTTTACATACAAATTTTTATTAGCGAATTACATTAATAGCATAGCATAGAAAGCTTTTATACTATAATTCATTGCTTTTTATGATATGGATCATCTAAATATATTTAGTTAGGAATTAGTATAATATTTCAGTTTTTGTCCACTGAAAACAACAGTTTAAAATTTCGGGCCATGTGTTACAGATATATAATATCTAAGTCTGGTTGCTCTCGACAACTATGTTTAATGTGAGTTCTGATTGCAGTGAAATACGATAAAAGGGCGGACAGCGTCGCTTCCTGTGTTATCAATTTGTTTATAATATTAACAGACTTTATTACTTGAAAGGTCATTTATCTATGATTTTTAATTGAATTGAATTTTTATTGTTTTCGCTTTCACTGTACGAAAGTCTTATTTATTATAAAATTACTATTTAGTATGGTATTAAATTTTGCATATAGTATATTGAAGGTCTTTTTTCGTATATAGACTAAAAGCAATATATAATATAGAAATCTTTATTTGTATATTAGATAATTATACGTGAAATGGAATCGAACTACCAATGGCGTTTTTCAGACTGACTTTGCATTCCACCACTTAACAAGAAGTATCTCGAATTTAGTCGGAAAGTGGCGAACCAAGTGTCTTGACACAAGGTTCTCTCTGACTTCTCAACTGTTTATGAATAAGATCGATAATATAACCATTATCGATGTATATATAAAAAACTTTGTTATTATAAACAAAACTATACTAAATGTTAAACCTAACTGCCATCCCTTGTGCACATATACGATAATTATGAAGTTTTCTTATAAGAATCTGTTTCAATCTATATTCAATGGTCAATATATAAAATACATTGTGTTTTCCGTTTTTGCAATCTATTTCTGATTGTAAATGTGTCAATTATTTATTTTTTTCATAAATAATTAAAAGTCAAGGACGAAAGTTTATAGGGGCTTTACCTTTTCCATATATTATGATTGATTTAAGTAAATTCTTTATTTAACACTCAACGTTATCTTTTGACACTAGTCACTCCGTACTCCGCTTTCCGCTGAATTTGAGACATTGCTTGTTGATTGCTGGAACTCAACGCCGCACGTTGTTTTACCAGAGCGAGGAAATGAAAATAATTTAAATATAATCATAGCTCCCCTGAATGGGAATCGAATATTATCTTTTACACATTAAAATTATTTAAACATTAACAGTTTAAATCGATGTACCCAATATTCAAGATTCCGCGTTTACTGACTTTGAAACGCAGTGGAGGTCACCGCTTCATTGTTCGGGCGTTTGCCTTTTTATCTTATTTATTACTGAAGAAATAGAAAGAATTATTAATCTAATTCTATAAAAATATAAGTTAAATAATTAGAAAGAGTGCTTGCACGTTACGTACGTCCAAAAGGCCAATTCCAATCTTTCCTGAAATCTCGCAAAATTACGATTGTATTTTGACGTTCACTTTAATTTTTTAATATTTTTTTTAGTATAAATAATGGGATTAACTTAATTTATAAAGGTATAGGGAATATTCAATTATAGTGGAGAATGGAGAACGGAGTGTCTTGATACTAAAATTTTCTTCTTCATTATTCTATTATGGGAAAAAGTGTTACAGTACAAAAGTTAATAATGTTTTTTTTATATATTCTGAGAATTAACCAAATATATATATATATATATATATATATATATATATATATATATATATATATATATATATATATATATATATATATATATATATATATATATATATATATATATATATATATATATATATATTCATATCTTTCACGCTTAAGTAAGAACTAATTTTCAGCTATCGCGTAGTTAATTAATTACATAAGAAAACTTTGCGAGTGAACGCCCCTAAGTCTGGCTTAAGATTTATAAGCAAATAAAAAGGACGGAACATTCGATCGTTAAGAACTTGGCGCTGCATGCTATGAGACTCGGTAGTACACTAGGCAATTATACTGCAGCTGAAAGGCAATTTTGAAATAATACTTGGCGTTGTTCACTACCTTTTGTGATATATATGGGAAACCCTAAATTATATTTGTAGAATGTAGCGTTTCCATAGTGACACCATTTGGCCAACTGAACGGCAACCCTTCAAATATTCGTAGTTGCATAGATACCCCCCATTATTTGAATATTTGATGAACATTTAATGATACTTCTGTAATAGGTACATTTACTTTTTAATCAAAAAAATAAAAGATAATTTAAATTCTTAAAACACCAATCCTGACGATTGTGGCGTTATGGTACAGAGTATGGTTTACGCCCGTTTGTTTGTAGATTCGAACCCGACTCGGGGAAACGATTGATAATTTTTCTATTATTTTTATTTCGCCGTTCTAACTTTACGACTAGCGTGTGATCTCGAATTCACCTACCTCTACCTCCTTAAATCACAACTTGGGATAAGTTAAACTTATCTAGCTTTTGCTATATTTAATAAAAACATAAAATATTTTTATTACAAAAATAACATGTACAAATATACTATTATGTATATTTAAAGATTATTATTCTTAAATGTATAGAATAATACATTATACGCGTATCCTCTGTTTCACAAATTAAGACTAGAAGAAAGGACGGTATATAATGTTTTTTTTTTAAATTTTTTTGTATGTGTCATACATGCGCTTATAACTACTAAAGTAACAAATATGAACAACTGTTTCAATAAAATAAACTTTGGCCAGTTTTTTAAAATCCATATATGTAAAACATGAATCATCTCAAAATGGTTTTAAAATATCATTGTGTATCCTAAAATAATGTCATTTTAATTTAATTAGACATATTATACAAGTTGTATAATATGTATATATATATATATATATATATATATATATATATATATATATATATATATATATATATATATATATATATATACATACATACATACATACATTGTACACAACAGTAACTTATCAAATAACAATCTTATTAAATAATTTGAATATAGCAAATTGGTCTGTTTTCTCTATATCTATAAATAGCTATCATGTTCACCTGTATCCATCTCGTATATATCCAGTGATTATATGTTAGATAATGTTCGAAAGTTATTTAAATCCACTTTATACTATTGGATTAGAATATTTTCATGGCGTGAACCGGGTGCTTCAGTCAGATTAACCAGAATAATGAGACCGAATACGTCAAACCATAAATTACGTCACAAAAATTCGTCATTTTTTGACCTCTCCCCTGTCTTTGTCATAGCTGGTCACATTTATGAGATCACCACTCTCAAACAAAGTCACACTTGGTCAACCCTCTCCCTCATTTACGCGTGACGTAAATTACAGATTGACACTTAATACACTATATAAAACATAGGAACAAACCTTATCACTATGGGTGATCGTTAACAGGTAACAGGTAATCCAAAGGTAAAAAGCTGAGGGTAAAATGTTCGAAGTAACTTTTCTAACTAATCGCCGAATTATTAGTTTGCTTACACAAACTTTGTTAACGTGTTTATGATGTATACACAACTTTATAAATACATGTTATTGAAATTTAATAACAAGAGAGATCCAAAAAAACTTTGACGTAACATATTTCTGAAAGTGAATAATAATATAATAATAATATATTTTTTTATCTAAACTTAAAGAAAATATGTTTCATCCCACCATAAATGAAGTATGTGAGGATGGATGGAAGTTTCTTACTTTCTAATACATAAAATATTGAATGGATCTATTATATCAAAATTAACTCTAAAACTACTTCTATTTCCTTATTTGACATGAAGTGAAGTACATATAAAAAAAATATAAAATCGTACCTGATCACTATTTGTACATGGAATGTTTATATAAGAAAAACTAATGCTGGGAGTATTTATTAATGTTATAAAACTCATTGAACTCAACATCACTCACTCAATAATGATTGTGTAAAAAATTTTACCTCTTTCTGTCTGTTTGTCTGTGAGTTTGTGTACGATAATCTCGGAAACGACTTAACTTTCCCTTAACATTAGGTTATTTTAGAATATATTTTATTTAAGTACTTCTTTCTCTGTGTACACTGAGTATTCGATTGCAAAAACCAATTTGAAAAATAATAAATATGGGATATTTAAAATACCAATTTCCTCAATTGAACTTCGAACCTGCAAGTGTTTGAATGCGGCTATGTTAGATACATTTGGACTCGGCCATGTCAAAGTCAAATTTATTTCATACTAAATAGTACAAAACGTGCCATTTTCCATTCTAAAACAGGTATAACGCACGATATTGCAGTATTGGAGGAGTTGTAAAATCAATAAAGTAAAGTATTAGTTTCAAACGTACCAAGTATTTTTCCAGTTATATTTTATATCTAAGTAGTACAGTAAATACATACGTATTTACATTACATGTATATTATTATGGTGCAACGGTTAAAAAATTGTACCTAAATAACATTGATTATGCGTTGGTCAGAGGTTCAAAGATTTTTCTAGTTCTTAGTGAACAGATATTTGTATTGTAAAATAGTTTGTTTAAAATATCAGTAATGATCTGTTACATTGATGAAATGATTAATTGATACAGATGAAACCAAGATAATAAAAGCGTGTTTAAAGAACATTTTGGGTGTTCTATACCATTCTCTATAAATTCGAAATCAATATATATATATTTTTTGAATGGTGGAACTCAACACCACACTTTGTCTTTACCAGAGCGAGAAAGTGAAAATAATTTAAATATAATCACTCTCCCGAGTGGGGATCGAACCCGCAACCGATCGCATTTACAATTACAATCTCAAAACGTCCCACGGCACCACGATATAAAATATTCTTTATTTAAATTGGCAGTTTACAAGGTCTTTCGAATCGTCAATCCACATAAGTGTCAGTATTGTCAGTCCTACAAGAAACTACCACAGGCTCCCATACATTCTAACGTATAGTACATAATCCTTATAAAAGCAGGGGTGAAATTTTTAGTTGCTTATTGATATTATAAACGTCTGTACTCATGGGACCGGCTTATATTTTTATGAGGCTATCTATCGTGGCGCATAGGGATAGCGTCCGAGCGTAAACAAAAGTTGTTGCGGGTTCAATTCCTACTCGGTGAAAGTTGTCTCAGACTAACTTTAAGTTGCATTTTTTATGTTGTATCAAATCTTATTATTAGAAAATTATCTATTTACTAATTACAACGTATACTGTTTTATCTGCTAATATTTTCCATGAGGATCTGTAGATTACTTGGCACTCTCAGTGAAATGTAAACTTTCTTAATTTAATGAAGAAGATTTAGACTTTAATAGATTCAATTTAATGAAATATATATTGTGTCAGTTATGTATATACACCTAAAGCCAAATTCATTCATTTCCCCGGGGAGTGTAAAGGAGCACTAACGGAAGAGGGGCACTAATTTCTCGAAATTCCTATGGGAATGGAAAAAATGCCATTTAGGAAATGATTTATTATCAACGCAAACGAAGTTGCGGGTTACAAGTCGTTTATCATATAAGTGGTTCTAACTAGACATAGCATGACACTTAGTTCCGTCCTCTAAATCTGATCTAATTTTAGATTTAATTTTTCCGATTTAGAATTATTTGTTCTGGATGCGTAGTGGTTGTAGTATAAAAGTGACGTGTACTAGATATTATTAGTGTATTTTTTTTATTATTTTGAGTTAAATTACTAGCTCAAAAAGCTATGTTACCAACTGAACTTTTAGCCTGCCATTATCATAGGTGGCGGATCCTAACGCCGCGCTTGGTCTCTTCAGACCGGCGTAATGATAATAAATTAAATATAATTATTTCTTCGAGTATATATCGACCTTACAACCATCAGACATTTCTCACTACGCCGCTATGTTGTCAATGTATTTCAATATTAAATTTGATACACCTACGCACGCTCAGTTTTAATTCTAAAAATATAAAACTAACCCTTGCTTAAGGAAAAAAGAGCGTTATCATAATAAAGTCGGTGTCGAATATAATTGAATTCAGATTCATTATAAGCAGTAAATTGATACATTATTGGGTCAAGTGCGAATGGACAATGACGTTGTTAGTTCCAACTGACCTCACACTTGATGGCTTTATTACTTTTGGACGTTTCGGACCAACTCTTTAATGTATGGTGTGTGTGAAAAAAACCACCAAATATCATTTGTTTTTTGTAGGTCAGTTATGGATAGATTTTTAGAAAACATATAAAAATTCCGATCTCGAACCTCGGGCCTTTTGAGAACGATTAAAATACTCTGACCACTAAGCCGTACGTTCTTTCTCTACAGTTATGTCGAATTTGTTATACGCTTAATACTTATTTTTACTTGTTGTTGTTCTTCTTTAATTAAGGCATGTAAGGATAACCAATAGAGGCCAGTCGCGGTGTAGTGGAACAGCGTCCGACTATAAAAGCGATCAGTTCTGGGTTCGATTCCCATTTGATTATATTTAAATTATTATTTAAATTATTTAAATTTTAATTTCCTCGCTCTGATAAGACAAACGCGGCGTTTGGTTTCGCCACTCATAACGCAATGTCTCGAATTCGGCGAAAAGCTGAGTACGGAGTATCTAGACACTAGGTACTTCCTACCTATCCTGCTATGCGAGATAAGAGCGTGAATCTTTAAAAAATGACCAATACTATAATAAATATATAAATATCCAAAAAAAAAATATTCCGTACTTGAAAATATACGTGAAGCAGGTCAGGTTTGATTTAATTTCGCTCACTTGCCATTCGACCCCTGTATCTCATCCTCGACGAACCAGAAACGTGATAACCTATCCGAGTAATCCGAAATTAATTTTATATTACATTCGTTCTAACCATTTTCCACGGTGCCCAATAAATATTTATATTTTAATCGCTTTCGCCCTTTTTTTAAAGTGTTTTCGGTATAATAGCTAAATACCAGCCCTGGCATTACTTGACGTATTTATTTATAAGGCTCAATTATTTTTAATTTAAGGTTTTTTTTTATCTAGAAAAAGATATTTAATTACTATATTGGTATTTTTTTTAATTATAAATTTATTTATATATTTTGGTGATGTATATGAAACTTTAAGTCCTTAGTTAGGTTTACTTTTGACTGTAGGCTAAAATTAAATATCTTAAACATTTATATTTTTTTTATGCGCTTAGAACAATTATAAATTTAGAAAAAATAAATAAATTTTACTAATTTGAACTCTTACTGAAGCTATATTTTCCAAACGTACTAACAATCACTGTTTCAATATTAATTAATAGTACTTAATAATATTTAGTTGATGACGCACATTATGTAACGGCTAGTTGCAGGTTCAAATTCCAATCCAGCGAACGATAATAATTAATAATTAAATGTTTACTTACTATGATCATAATGAAGTTCAAACACGAGGTTCATTGTATTATATATCGATTTACTAGTAAATGCATGCGACTTTGTTTACATTGACATCTATTGATTTAAATCGTCAACTCCCGACTCTCAACGTTCTTGGAGGAATTTCAGTAATTCGTCTCTTAGCGGTTCTCTAGACTTTCCGAAGGTTTCTAAATGCTAATTTTAAGCTTTCTGATAGTATTTGTATGTTAGTTTGTTTATCATTAAGTAGCGGAATAATATATTGATTCCAAAAATAGATTTGGTTGGTGGTATGACTGTCGTGGCGCAGAGGAATAGAGAGTAGAACTGTAGATAAGATAGGCTGTGGGCTTGATTCCCGTTTGGGAGAATTTCCTTGCTTATTTCCTCGCCCTGGTAAAAAAAAAGCGTCTGACTGTAAACGCGATCGGTGTGGGTTCAATCCCCACTCGGGGATGTGATTATATTTAAATTATTTTCACTTCCTCGCTCTGGTAAGACAAAGTGCGGCATTAAGTTCCACCACTCAACTCGCAATGCTCCTGAATTAGGTGGAAATTTAGATATGGAGTGTCTTAACACTAAGTACTTTCTGTCTACCCCGTTACGTGGGAGCGTGAAGTTAAAAAAAAAGACATGTCTTTACACTAGTTTCTTACTGACTACCCTGTTATGCGGGATAGAAGCGTGAAGCTATAATAATAATAATAATAAATATATCGACATTTTTATATATAGTTACACCACCTACTTGTACGCGAAAAAATGTTTCACTTCAACGCCCGTAATATTTTTTTTTTTCCATTAATAATTTAATATCGCCGTAATAGGATTCTAATAATACAATTTCAGGTTCAGATTTCGGTATACATTAATACCAAAAAACAAAATAAGTTCGCTCACTGATGCATTACAAATTACAATGAACTCTAACACGTAGGTACGTACTTGTTAGAGTGAAACGTATTGAGTGACAAGTATTTTTTAATTAAAAAAACTGTGTGAACGTTTTAACATTCGTTTGGTTTTTTATTCATATTTTGTTTAATTGTATAATTTGTTTTCAAGTATAAATGATATTATAAAGCAGCATGATAATAGGTACAGCTTTTTTTAGGATTTATTTTTTTATGTCCCTAATGCTACCTTCTCCACTCTGCTCTCTCCAAAGTATTTACTTACCATCAGGCGGTGCTTCGTTCGTTTGCATCCCTTTTTTGTATAAAAAAGAATGCTAACAAATATAACGTAGAACTGCTCCTAGGCATATAGACTTTTCGGCTCCTCTTGGCGCTAGTACATTTGACATTCAAAAATTTTTAAATTGGTAGATGTGAATTTTTTTTCACCAAAATTCACATTTATTTGAGAAGATTCATCCATTTTTAAATAATCATCTAAAGTACATTAATATTAATAATAGAAGGATCTCATGATCGTACGTTTGTCAACAAGCGCCGTTTTATGGGTAACATACCCTTGTATAAATTGCAATACATATATGTTGCTATGGTAACGTAGTTTTTACGCGCCAACGGGTAAATAGCTTACATAAATGTAGGAGTGAATAGGTTTTGTCTTATAAAATAACAACTTGAGTTGTCTTTTAGTTAAGTGATAGAAAATTGTAGCATTTTCATATTGCAGTACGTCGTCTCGATGTACTTTCGCAATTCACTTAATGCATTAAACATACACAGTAGGGTGAATCCAATATTATATAAAAAGTTGGCTCCGTTTCAAATTTGGCTGTGTCCAAAAGAACGTTGCGTTATCTTACTTAAGGAGCGAATTCATTTGTTTTTCAAATTTGATAGATCAGATATTATAACATTATGGATATATTAAAGATTATTAATATTTTTTATTTCTTTTCAATAATAATTGTGGGTAGATGTTTTATAAATTATTCGACTCGTTTGTTTATTATATAGCCAGTGGCAAATATGCCGCGAGGTAGTTGGATGACTTAGGATGTACTTAACTATTATTGTTTTTGTCTATATTCATCTCCGTCATAATACTATTCTATGTAATAGAAACTAACTAACCTCTCGAAATGAAAGTTATTCTATATAAAAAATATTTCGCCGATCAGGAATCGAATTTACGACTTTGCACGTATATCAATATAACACACTAATCTATATATACGTATGTATGTGTAATTTTTCCCTTGAGTAAGTTTGACTGTACCGATCATTGCATACAGTCATGTACCAAGTGCTTCACGCTGGCCTTAATTGGATGAATTATATGATGTTATAGTTTCTATTTTAAAGAGAATGACCCAAAAGGAATGTCCTGACATACAATATTTTATTATATTTAAAGTGTTATTTCATACGTAGGATTAGAAAACATTTTTTAAAAACGTAAAAAATGCAGCGAACCCGCGCTTCTTGGAAACCGTCCAAGCGCCCTGACCGCTAAGCCATGCGTTGTACTGCCGGCTACGTCGAAGTTCGTATACGTTTTGTTATAACATATTTACGTTGTAAGCATCTGTGGAGAGATTTTTATAAACTAACAACAAGCGTTTGGACTGTTTCCAAGAGGCGCGAATTAGAATGCCTCTGCGTTCAAATTTTTATACGTTTTTTTAAATGTTTTGATAAATATCTGTTTAACATTTAAATGCTTGATTTTCGTTATTGCTCTTAGAAGGATTCCAAATACAATGTACATGTTACGTGACTTTTTAAATTCTACTAACATTATAATCGTGAAAGTTTGTGAATGAGTTGTGGATATTAGGTACTTTCTCAGCCAAAATATACTAAACGGATTTAGATAAAACTTAACGAAATTATAACTGAGAAATGAGAAGAACAAACACAATTTATATAAAAATTCTAATGTAGGTATAATATAACTTTAAGTATGTAAATATGTATCTTAGTATAGTTTGTATTTTTAACTCTCTTTTTTATTATTTTAATAATTTGTTTAGGTACCTTTGTAAGTACTCCATAATAGGTAATTAGTTGAATTATATTTTTATAAAATAAGACGAAAAGTGTATTTTGCTTAAAAATTAATACCATAAAGTTTTAACTTTTAAATTAAGTAAACTAAGACGTATTATGAATGAAATTTGTAATGCCTTACTATTTCAAGGAAAAGTCTTTGTTCGGAACAACGTCAAAATTTAACTTCTGCCAACAAATCTTTGTTTCACTTTAAAACTAAGAAATTTAAAGAGGGTCTTAAGATGTTCGCAGATGATACTTGTTTTACGTTAGGTATGTAAACAATTAAGTTAATATCTCAAAATAATTAAAGGCTGATTAATCTTTAGTATGAGACCATTTTGGTGTAATGGGTGAGTATGTGACTGTAAACGCTATGATTAGGTGTTCGATCCTCTTGGTTGTAAAAAATGTATTTAAAATATTATTTTTTTTTGTTCGTTTTGGTTGGATAAAGCGTGGCGTTGAGTTCCGTCACTCGACACGCATTGTCTCGACTGTGGTCTAAAACCAGCTCTGTCACAAGTGTGAAGCTAAAGTGAAATTAGAACGGTAAAAAAAATAGTATTCGGTATTTGTAATAGGAAATACACAACTTCGAACGTAAGGATTAAGCTCGAAATTATAAATAAATAAATCTTAAATGTAAAAAAGAAGAAAAGGCTGAAATTAATATTTAAAAAATTTCGTGTCTCGTTTGTGTTCTTTTTCTTTTTTATAGCTTCACGCTTTTTATTCCGCATAGCAAGGTAGACAGAAAGCACCTAGTGTCAAGACTTCGTACTTCGCTTTCCACCGAATTCGAGACATTGCGTGTTGAGTGGTGGAACTCACCGCCGCACTTTGTCTTTACCAGAGCGAGTGCGAGAAGTGAAAATAATTTAAATATAATCACTGCCTCGAGTGGTAGGGGTGCTTATTTTTTTTACTTTATTCTAAATTTTATATTACCTATTTATGTATTCGTTTTTGTAAATTACCTAACTATGTAAAAGTGCATTGCTGTAGGAATAAAAAATGCGTTTTAACATTCATTAACTAACCCATTCATTAACTAACGTAAACTAACCCATGTCATCCCATAATCACTTCGAGCGTCATTTAATAAAATTTGACAATGAATAAAATAATAACTTAACAATTTGTATCTGAGTATCTATACAAATAAAAAACATTAATTTCCATCTGTAATATAAATAAAACGATTTTTACTTAATGCATATGTATGTGTATCTTACCTGCCTCAAGCCTCTAGTAAAGTGTTTGAAACGTTAGGTTTCATAAAATGTATATTCGAATACCAAAATATACGCGATTAATGTTTTAACGCGTACATATTTTTTTACTATTTTGACCCATCTCCGCCATTTGATTCTCTTAAGAGTATAAAGTAGATAGTTTTCAAAAACGAGAACGTGTGTCCGGATCAAAATACCAGGGAAGATTCATTAATTTCAAATAGATTGTTTTTAGTAACATAATTTGTTATATATTTTATTCGTTCTTATTAATATGTAAATTTGTTAACAGATTTAGTCCACTGCACAAACGAGCCGAACGTGTCGATACCGCAACTGGCGAATCTGCTGGTGGAGCGCACACAGAACACCAATTGGGTGGTGGTGTACAAAGCTTTGATAACAGTACATCATCTACTGGCGTATGGAAATGAGGTAGGAGAATAATTAAAATTGTTATTTATATTCAAATACGTATTGTACTTGTATTATTAAAAACAAAATATATATAAAATGACTTTGATGTCCAAAAATTTTTTTTTGAATATAAAAAAGTGTCTGGCTATAAACACGATTGGTTATGGGTTCAATCTCTCTAAATAGTTGCAATTAATGTTAGATTGCGCGGTCTTGTGTTCCGGTATTAAATACGCCATATCTTGGATACTGGTGATCAGTGGCTTGTCTATGTTAATTTTCAAGAGTTTACCTTATAACATCAAAGAAATAATTTTATATAAGTAAAAATATCATAGAGGCCGGTCGTGGCGCAATGGAACAGCGTCTAACTGTAAACAAGATTGGTCGTGAGTTCGATGTCCATGTACAGGGGAATGATTATATTTAAATTATTTTTATTTTCTCGTTCTGGTAATAAAAAGCGCAGCGTTGAATTCCGCTACCGAACACCCAATGTCTCGAATTCCGCGAAAAGCGTAGTACACTAGGTATTTCTTTTCTTATGTATGTTTGTGTGTATGTATGTATGCATTATGTTTTACGTCTTATTTATAAACTATATTGTTAAGTGAGGTTGATAATATTTTTCAAGTTATCAATGTAGTACGACGTTATATGACGATTTCGGTTATTTTTCATACGGCAATTATATTGAATATCAGGATGAAATCATCAAATATGATGCTCCGAGCTTTACGCTATTACCATGCAAAAAATCATTCTAATCTAGGCCTTCGTTATCAGTATAAAAAGTTTAGTTTAGTTCTTTTATTTTTATAGGAAAACTACCTTAATTATTAAAATAAAAATTAATCTGTATATATCTCTAGACTGTGAGCTATTGCCATGCTAAAATTCATCATGAGACAGACAGACGGACGGACAGATATACATTGCGATAAAATTAAATATGTTTTAATTTCATCTTGTATTTGTATATCTACTTTATATTAAATATTTTGTATTTGTAAATGTCTAATGACCATGCACCGCCTCCCATTCATTTATACAACTCCATCATCCAAAGGTTGCCTGGAAGAGATCGCTTCAAGCGATAATGCCACCTTATTGCTCATTACTATATTTTGTATATTTATCTATCTATCTATTTTTTTGTTGTGTGTGCAATAAAGAGTATTGTATTGTATTGTATTGTACTTCCTGTCTACCCTGCTATGCAGGATAATGCGTGAACTTAAAAAAATATCCGTGAAAAGATTAAGACAACAAACATATTTATATTTAACGGCTTTCCCCATGTACGTGTGTTTATGTTATATTAATATAATAATTATATTTCCTTGATTTATTATTCTCAGAAGGCGATTTGTACTGTAATTTTACTTATATGACTCAGTTTTGTTACAGTACAATTATAATTGAGCGTACTCAATTATTACTAATTTTGACACTGTATAGTTGTTGCCGGTAGTTAATAGAAATGTAACATTATAAATGAAACTATTTAACCGGATTAATCGCGTATATTTGGTATTCGAAAATACATTTTTGGACGGTGTCGAGGTCTATGGCGGTAGTTTGATATAATTAATTTTTTGTATCAACTGACAGACGAATGCCACCTCAGTCTACCTGTGACCACGGACTACTGTAAAGTGTTCGAAACGTCAGGTGTCCAAAAATGTATTTTCGAATACCAAAATATACGCGATTAATCCGGTTAAATAGTTTTATTTAAAATGTATAAAAATAGCGAAAATCAAAGATGTTAGAAATGTAACATTTGTGTATATTATTTCGTTTATTAAGACTATGTTATATTACCCACTATATCGTCAGCTTAGAAATATATAGTTGGATTTAATTATAAAATCTGCTAAGTCTATTTTTTTTTGTATATAAGACTTTTCTTATGTCATTCGATAATGTAAATGTATTAAAAAACGAGAAAACCAGCAAGTGTCAATGGTGAGTGAAACTGTTATATTCATGTATTCATACAAACTTAGCGGCTAACTCCATATAAATAAGACGTAGAAGCCTTCTCATGAAAGATAATCAATTTAACTGAAACTATTTTGAACGGATCAACCGCATTTATTTTGGTATTCGACGTTTCGTCGTTCCGAACACTTTAATCCGTGGTCACAGGTAGTCTTGATTCTACGATTAATCGGTTTAATATATTTTCATTTAAAATGTGTAAAAATCGCGAAATTCAGAAATATATTCATATTATTTTAAAAATGTTTTCACATTTCTTAATGTATCGTTAGAAAGCTTACACTGTACACTGACAAGTTACAGAATTAAATCTTTTTATTGTACAGTGTAAAGTGTTGAGTTATATATAAGACGAAAATGGTTAGCATAATATGATTCTACTTGCAGCATGTATGACGATTAAACGTGAAAATAAATAAATAATTAATTAAATAATTTTTTTATGATATTTTGCTATTTTGTTTAATTATATATAAAAATAAATAAACATTTGATTCAAAATGTCAACATGAGAACAATATTTGCAAGCAATATTTGAATATAATTGATTATAGAGGCCCCGTTTGTGGGTTCAATTTCCACTCGGGTGAATGTTATTCGTTTCCTCTTTGGTAATACAAAGCGTGGCGTTGAGTTCTACCTGCCACTCCACCAGCTATGTCTCGAATTTGGCGGAAAACTGGGAATAGAGTATCTTGACACCAGCTTGACGCTAAATATATATATATATATATATATATATATATATATATATATATATATATATATGTATATATATATGTATATATATATATATATATGTATATATATATATATATATATATATATATATATATATAAATATATATATTAAATGTTATTCCTCTAACATTTTAACAATTCTTCTGTAGTTCTAAAATTGTGACACAAAATTTTAAACGAAATTATGCAACGTATCTTCATCTATTCATGTCTTCAAATATAAAATTGTATAGTAACGAATTATATATATATAAAGCTTAATACATTGACTTTTACACAAAAAGAAATACAAAGTGGTTTGTATTTCTGTTTGTGTAAACGTCGTTCGCTCCCATAAGATAAAAATATGATATAAAGGTAATATTCATTGAAACTTGATCACTCGCGAGTGAATGATGCGTTAAGTGGTTTTTTTATTTATTTCGTATATGGATATGACCTCTAGATATCTATAGCCTTGTATATTATTATTATTATTTTTGCTATTATTATTATTATTTTTGCTCTTGTTACAATATTAATTTTATCATAATAGTATACTAGTTTCATCCTGCGTGAGAAAACTAGTACTTTGGTAGTCAGAGTAAACGTAGTGTCAAGACACTCTGCTATACAACAGGAATAATAAAATACAATACACTATTCTCATTCATAAAATTGTTTATATTTATGATAATTATTAAAGGATCGTGGCGCAGTGGAACAGCGTCTGAATGTAAAATCCATTGGTTATGGGTTGGATTTCCACTCATTTTTCTGACCTCGCGTAACAAGGCACGGCGTTCATTTCCCCACTAAACGGGCAAAATCTCTATTTGGGAGGGTAGTTAACGGAGAATCTTGACACTAGGATGTCTTTATAAAATGTCGATTCCATCGTGTTGTCTGTCAGTCACTCGCTCAGTAAATGTAAGGTTATATATATATATATATATATATATATATATATATATATATATATATATATATATATATATATATATATATATATATATATATATATATATATATATATATATATATATATATATATATATATATATATATATATATATATATATATATATAATTAGTGTCTTGATGTCTGGCAGAAAGCTGTCAGTGGAGTCTTGACACTAGATTTTGTCTGACTAGCCTGCTATATGAGAAGCTGTTAAAAATACATATGTGTAATCTGATACGACATAATAAAAAAAACTATAAACGGAGAACACAGTGTTACTTCTCATATATAGTTAAATCTCAATAATTTTCTTCCTCGTAATATGTATATTTAAGGTACAGAAGAATGCCTAACAACAGACACTAATTGATACACATACTGTATATAAAGATATTCACTATAGTAATATAATACTATTCGAGAACAAACGCTAAATAGCGTAGCGTTTATTGATACAAGTGGTTGTATTGACGACATATGTATGGACAATGTACGTACATACCACGCCTTGTAAGGAGATATAAATTACAAGAATGCCTACGATGATAGTTTATACTCTTCATCAATTTATTAATATATGTAAATAAACAACTTTTAGGTGTTTTTTTTTTATTAAAAAATAAAATAATTTAGATTGATGTCATCAATGTGTTCGATCTTGCTATCTCTTTAAAAGGTTATTAAATGTCGTAACACAACTCTGCACTGTTAAATTAAACGAAAAAACGTATTGAATTAAAAATATTTAACCGCTTTAATGATAGTTACAATTTAATTGATATATCTGAGAGTTGTTTAAAACTCTAAATAGACATCAATACATTTAGATGAAACTAGAACACGTCTGAATTCAAAATATTTAGCCGCTTTAATGATAGTTACAATTTAATTGATGTCCCTGGGTGGCTTAAACCTCTATATTGAAAATTTTGAAACGCAATTCGCAATTATTCGAAACACTAAATAAGTATATATTTACAAATTTAGTATGGTACATAATCCTGTTCGCACTCGATTACTCACACTTTACTTACGCTGGAACAATCAAGACCAATTAAATCACTGGCTATGTAACCTAATTTACTATACTAAAGATAATTATGTATTTACAATACTTATTTGTATATAGCATTACAGTCTAAAGTGTAGTGTCCTGACACCATGTTCTCTCTTCCTACCGCAGGGTAAGACACACCGTTCGCACTGCCTGTGTTGCGTGTTTAATGACCGGACTCAACGCCGCGATTTGTCCTACCAGAGCGGGGAATTGACTATAATTTAAATATCTACAGTCGGATGCTGTCCCATTGCGCTATGGCCGGCCTTATTATTTGTAGAAAATTAGTAAAGATTAAATATATCGTAAGAACTTAATTATTCTTTTATTATTACAATATTTAACAGCTAATGTCTTTTAACGCCTCTATTAAAGACAGGCAACACTGAACATACATTTGTGATATTAATTTTGGTATTTTAAACATTTTAATTTATTATTCAGTATTAAGTAATTAGAATTACTTATATAAAATAAAAATAAAAAATGAATACTAAACCAAATTATTTAATTATATAAGATTATAATTTATGCTGATATAGTAATAACGTCGACTATGATCAAACCTCCCTATTATAACTAAACCAAAAATAATTTTCTTTGGCAACAAGAGTGTGGCTGGTTGTGGCGCATTTATTCCTCGCTGATTTTCGTTTTTATTTCGTGTTGAGTTTCGCCAATAATAACGAAATATCTCCAATTCGGCGAAAAGCGGAGTACAGTGTAGTGTCTCGACACTAGGACCCGACACCGAAGAAAAAAATTTGGCAATATATGATGCTTTTCACCGATTGATGTCTTCATATTTTAGACGTTGCAAAACAAATAGTCAAGTTGCTTTACTAGCGATTATATAAACTGTTAAAGTTCTAAGTACTTTGGTAAATAGCACGGAGACCGGTTTTGTAATGATATAAACAGGCGACGTCGAAAACGCCAAAAAGTAAAAGGTTATAATCTAGGTAGATTTTACATAATGGTAATACATCGATGTGTTCATAGGTCTGTTGGTTTAATTTTTAGGTAATGTGATTGGTAACCGATTGACTGATTGACTGACGTAGCTGACGAAGGTCGTGAGTTCAATGCTTTTGCGCAACATACGTTTGTTTTATGCATATTATATTAATTGTCTAAGCGACATAGTGGCGTAGATAATAAATAAAAAAAAAATGAAAATAAACTAAAAAGAACACTTTAAATAATTTTCTCGTTATCATAATCTAAATTGTTATCGAATCCGGACACTCAAGCGTAATTCCAAACAAATTACGCCAAAAGTGGTACAAAATTGCGTTGCAAAGTTTTCTTGCATTAATATTTAGATAGATGTAAAGTGAAGCTAGTAAAAGTTATGAGCATCTGTTCCTGGAAAGCCCGTCAGCCCGCGTATATTGATCTATTGATCTAACAATGTCGTCCTTAATTTTAATCATCTTTAAACTAATAGAATGACAGTATCGGTATGACATTGTGAAACATTTGTGAAAGTCAGCTTGAGAAGATCTAAGCGTATGAAGCTAAATTTATGTTTTTATTATATTCATGCACTTATAGCAGAGTAGACAGAAATTACCTAGTGTCAAGACACTATGTACTTCGCTTACCGCTGAATTCGAGATATTGTGTTTTGAGTGGCGGAACTCAACGCCACACTTTATCATACCAGAGCGAAGAAGTGAAAATAATTAGAATATATTTTTGAAATAACGTATAAAAAATTGAACGCAGCGGGATTCGAATCCGCGCCTCTTGGATACCGTTCAAGCGCTTTGGCCGCTAAACCATGCGTTCTACTAAGAAATTTCGACGCAGCTGGTAGTAGATAGTACGTTTTTTCAAACATGTTTTCTAATCCTAAGTGTGGAATAACACTTTAAAAATAGTAAATAATAAATAAAATAACAATCTCTCCTGTCAAACGATTATTTCTTAATAATATTTAAGTATTAGAAATTTGTAAAAATCTCTCTACAGAGATGCTAACAAAATAAATAAGTTGTGACAAAGGTATAAGAATTTCGACGCAGCTGGTAGTAGAACGCATGGCTTAGCGGTCAGAGCGCTTGGACGGTATCCAAGAGGCGCGGGTTCGAATCCCGCTGCGTTCAAATTTTTATACGTTTCTTCATAAATGTTTTCTAATCCTAATGGAATAACACTTTAAAAATAGTAAATAATTAGAATATAATCACTCCCCCGAGCGGGAATCGAAACCGCAATCGATCGCGTTTACGTCTCAGACGTTTTCACTTTGCGCCACGACCGGCCTCTAAATGATTATTTGAATTTAATAAGTCACAAATAATAATTTAAAAACAATAACTTTATCATTGAGATGAACTCGGTTATCAGTCAGTAACTCCTATATTATACAAGTAGTAACACGTACGCGTGTGCGAAATTCTTATAAACTACTGAAGTTAATTGCCGTTGCATTACGTGCGGTTTCACTTCATTTAATATTTGATAAGAATATTCTTTAAAATTATACACATTTTTTTCTCATATGTTTTCTTTTCGTACCATAGAGGCTATCGTGGCATAGTGGTACAGGCAACTGACTGAACGCAATGGTTGTAGGTTTGATCCTCACTTGAGATTATGTTGATGAAGTAAATTTGTTTATTTTGTTTATTTTCCTACTATGGTTGAGCGTTATGTCATTTAATAAGTAACGAATTAAATTAAGGTGGAAGGAGAAAAACAGAGTGTTTTAAATCTCAGTGCCTACCTTTCTACATGCTAAAGTTGTAAATGTATGTTACAAGTACTCGTGTGGATGATTAAAAAACGGCGTTATATTACGCCACTAAAAACTTAAACATAAAAATAGTGAGAAAGTAAAATCAGTATTAACTAGATTCTATCGTCTTGGACGGTTTTAAAGGGATGCGGGTCCGAATCCCGCAGAAATCAATTTTGTTTTGCATTTTTTTTTTAATTTTTTTTCTTATAAAGTAAGAAGTAAGTGGAATACCATATTTTAATTTAGATTTTCTTTGCGTACACCGGAATAGTCGGAATTTACATAAATATAAAAAACGCAACTTTATAGTAGTTACCGCTTATCATGGTAGGCAGAGAGAACCTATTGTCAAAATGCTTCGTATTTCACTAAGACAAGATTAGAAAAATATCTGTGCTATGTCGTTTTGAAGATTGCACCACGGGCTTTACACGCTCATATCCCGCATAGATAAACATTAAGTACCTAGTGTCAAGACACTCCACTTATTGCCGAAATTCAAGGCATTACGTGATGATTGACCAAGGTTTTTTTTTATAACATATAGATGGAATCGTCTTCCGTTTAATTTATACGTTCATATTCATAAATGAGATTGATATTTTCCTGTTTGTCTACTGTCCACCGTGATAATTCCATTAATAACAGCAATTTTATTTATATTGCTCCCTACTTGTTAAATTATAAAAAGTAAAGGTGCCTTTATTATACTATGGTCTTATTATTTTTTTTAGCTTCACGCTTTTATCCCGCATAGCAGGGTAGACAGAAAGTACCTAGTGTCAAGACACTCCGTACTTCGCTTTCCACGCGAACTCAAGGCCGCACTTTGTCTTTACCAGAGCGAGGAAGTGAAAATAAATTAAATATAATCACTCCCCCGAGTGAAGATCGAACCCACAACCGGCCGCGTGTACAGTCAGACGCTGTCACATTGCGCCACGACCGGCCTTATTAATGTAATGTAATAATTAATTTAACGTTGTCACGTTTGTTTGTAGTTATTAACTATGTAATATATTTATTTTTTACATATTGAATTTTACGTTAACTTATATTTTATACGTGTATTGATTTTTTTTTAATATTTTGAACGTGATCATCCTTTATTTGTATCGATCTATCTAAAATATTACTAGTTCACATAAAATTATAATGTGTAGAGAAAAAAAAACACGTCGCCACGTTCACCACGCAATGTCTATTATTTAATAATTCTAATTTATTCATATCTAGTAATCTAGTAGTCTGGGCGAAAAGCAGACAACGGAGTGACTTTACACTAGGTTGTCTCGTAACTATCTTGCTATGCGGAACAAAGCGTGAAGCTATGTACTTAAAAATATTTATGTTATATAAGTATAAAGCTTTTTCATAGTGTCATATTATAATTTAATTATTTAAATATCTTTTAAGTATCAAAATTCTCCGTATAGAGATGCTAAAAACAATTTTTGTAAGAATTTCGTTACAAGAAAGTATCGTATGATTTAATTAAGTAAAGCGCATGGACGAATTCAAAGAGGACGGATGTTCAAATCCTGCTAGTTTTAAATTTTTATACATTTTTAAATATGCAACAAAATAATCATTACCGGCTTTTGTTTAAAACCATAATAACTTTATATTATACAGAACATTTATATGACTAGAAATGGGGTGGATATTAGGGGTGGGACTGTAAACGAGATATTCCGCGCCAAGTATAGGATTCCTGTCTGGAGTTTAATCTCTATTTGCGTGTTATATAGATTGCTCTCGGTGGGCTCTTATTTAAGAATGGTAGTTCAAGTTTAATATTGTATCAAGTTACACGAGGCAACCGATTGAATTAAATTTTATTATTTAATATTTTTTTTTAAATATATCGGTTAAATTTCGCTCATTTTATAATAATTATAATAATTTACTGTTAAGTTAACATTTTTTGGACCGGTGGCGGTGCAGTCAGCACAACGTCTACTAACTATAAGCGTTATCTGTTGTGGGTTCGATTCCCACTCGGAGAAATCATTGTATTCAATTATTCTGGTAAGACAAAGCGCGGCCTTAAGGTCCACCATTCATATGCAATTTTGGCAGAGTGTCATGACAGTAGGTATTTCTTATCTACTCTACTCTAAAAAATCGCACGTCACCTTCCGCTGTAAGCAGGGTAGGCACAAAGAACCTGGCTTTTAAAAATTTCTGTAGAAAAAAACCACCAAAATATTCTTCTTCTTCTTCTTTCTTTCTTTCTTCTGTTCTTTCAAGTTGCGATGAAACCCAAAACCATCGCTTGTTCTGTCATGACCCGAATGGTGTCAGTAGTTGTTTACTTAATGTTTTATTTCATTACTTTACACATCTAATGTAACAATTGTAGTAGAATTATCTACAGGTACACTAATTGGATTGACGGCAATGCAATAAGTAATAATTCTAAAATCTACTGACTGTAAGCATGGGGTAATTTTATTAAGACAAAAAGCGGCGTTGAGCTCCGCCTCTCAACACGAAATGTCTCCGTTTCCGGAATAAAAGGGGGCGCGTCCGTCCGTGTCATGAGACTAAGTTTTCTGAATATCTTCATATGCTTAAAAAGCTAAATTATAGTTACCCAATCAACCTTCAAATCTAGTAGAGAGGTTTCTAACTCTCCATTGAAATAGCGACATTACTTTATTTTAGCTTCACGCGTTTATCCCGCATAACAGGGTAGACAGAAAGTACTTAGTGTTAAGACACTCGGTACTAGGCTTTCCGCTGAATTTTAGACATTGCGTGTTGTGTGGTGGAACTCAACGCCGCACTCTGTCTTACTAGAGTGAGGAATTAAAAATAATTTAGTACGTTACATGCTGAGTGTTAAAATCCAACGTAATATTTTATTCAAAAAGTCCATAAAAAAATGATATACACCAGAACACTCGTCCAATTGTGGTTCAAACTTATGAATACGCGTGCTCAGTCATACATTTTAATTGTGCTATAAGTGTCACTTTTACAATGATACTAGTACTTACTATTTATTGGTAATGTTATGTACTTACAAAATTGCAACTTTTTATACATATACGATAATTAATACTTCGCGTCGCTAATGTCTTGAATTGGGTGGAAAACGAAGTACGGAGTGTCATGACACTAGGTACTTTTTGCACACCCTGCTATTCACAATTAAAGCGTGAAGCTAATAAGAAATTTGCTATATCCATACATTAATACATAAAGCAAAATCTTTGTATCCCCTTTGTCCTAAAATAGCGCGATTTGAGGAGTATGAAATTTGGAACAGTTATAGTTTATACAGAGATGAAGTGCAGAATGCTAATATTTTTATAAAATAATGCATTAAATTTTATTAAATTAATGAAATTAAATGTAACACACATTACCATGTGTTTGACGTACAAGCCTATACAAAGTGACATACACGTTGGTCAGACGACGTGTCTAGCTGACATATCGTATATCTAAATATATAAAAAATTAAACATACAAAGCGGGATATGAACCAGTTCCTCTTGATATCCTTCGGTATATTTTTGTCAGTTTCACACTTTACTTCCCCGTATAGGAATCGAACCCATAACAGGGATAGGTTGTGGGCTCGATACACTTAGATGCTATTCCACTGCACCACAATACGTATTAATGTTTGTGCATTATTGTTAGTATATAGCGAATATATTATGCACTTCCCTATAGTTAATTGAACAAGCAGCGGTAAAACGTGGTCGATAAGAAGTCGTTAAAGATATTTGTTAATGTTTGTTTAATAACATTGTATATTAGTTGATTCTTTAACATACTATAATATTAAACAAGCTTAATAGCTTTTATTTTATGTGATATTAATTACTATCATTTTATTACATGTGATTTAGAAAATATTTTCTGGGTGACCGTTCTTTGCTCGATTTTATAGATTTTTTGCTAAATCCCGCATAGACGCTTTGTTCTCCACTTTCTGTCCAAATTTGAGGCGTTTCATGTTATCAAAACGGACAAATGAAAATAATTTGAAATTAATAATAACCCCAAGTAGAAATCGAATTCACTACCCAATAATGATAATTCTACTTGACTAAAAATATATCAATAACTATAATATAAAAGATCAGTATAACCATAAACTTGTACATGCACATTTAAAAATAAATTTTACATAGAGTATTTGATTTAAAAACTGGATCGTAATTGGCACAGTAAAAATCTAGCTTAAACTGTAAAAAAATAAAGTATAATATAAGCTATTTATCGTCATAAGCAATTATTGTTGACATACAAAACTCTGATCTGAAACATCTGATAGTCTGCAATAAACTATATCGCTGGCAGCATCTAGTCTATATCTATATAAGTAAACGAATTGGAGTGTCTGTTTGTAATATTTAAATAACTGATTTTTACTCAAAAATGCATATGTACGTGTACACGGTACAAATGTCTAAATTTTTTTTTTCACAATTCCTGTTTGTTTGTTTGTTTTGGATAATATCTGGAAAGTCTGAACAAATTTTGGCGGAACTTTCACTGGCTGATAGGTGTATTAAGTAGTAACGTACTTATTTATATTACAATCATAAAGAAAAAATCCAAACATTGAATTTTACGCGGATGAAGTCGCGGGCAGAGCTATTATAAAATATTTCTTGTAACTTAATGCCGTCGTGAGCAGTTGGGGGTATGCTTGAATAAACGCAATTGTTGTAGACTTAAATCGCACTCTAGGGAAATTCGTGTTACATAATACATATAGGCGTTTCCCTGCTCTCCTTCCATACAATATTTTTTATATTTTGAAACATTTTTATTATACGCTTGTTTTAATTTATTCACTTTGGATATCAGAAATTCTCTACCGAGATTTTCTTTACTTCTATATACATACTTGATTATGTTATAAATATAATAAAGATAAAATTCTTTTAGTAAAACCGTCAAATACTGTTTGTAATTTCGTCGGAATTCAGTGAAAAATTTTATTTTATTATGCCATGTACAGACTTACTCGTTAATTGTAAAATGTTCTATATTAATCTTATGTGATATAAATTTGCATAGTATAGCGGTTTTTATATTGGATGGGCTTAGACTTGACTAGAGCATTAACATACTATGTATGTACTAGATATTTCTAGTATTACATCAATACACATAGTATCGATTGTTTAAGTTTGTGTATGAAAAGCGTCTAGCCAACTCCACAATTTTTTTTTAAACGCCAAATATAATTTTAAAAATAAAATCAACTCCGGCGTTAAGTGTTTCCACCGAGTGTCTTGACATTAGGTTGTCTCTGCCTAACCTGCTATAAAGCGTGAAACTTCTATAAATAATTGTTAGTTTCCCTTCATCTTAGTCTATACATTCTAATTTATTATCTGAAAATAATTATATGCTCTAAATTATCATATTTTTGAAAAAAAATAAAAATTTTTGTTATAACAAAATTGTAACTTTTATTTCTAAAAAGAGCATCGATTTAGTTTCTTGTGATACATCTAAATTTACAACTGGTTAGAAACTTTATTTAACAAAGCAAAAGTGCTTGAAAATGGTAATTTCTAAAATATTTTGAATTTGAATTAATTGCATAATATGCAAATAAAAATAATATTGTTTATATAACGATAACCCTAATTTATTGTTTTTGTTTTTTTTTTTTCAGAGATTCACACAATACTTGGCGTCGAGTAATTCCACATTTCAACTAAGTAATTTTCTAGATAAGAGTGGAGTGCAAGGTACGTACTATTGTCGTGCTATCGTTTATTTACAAATATATTTATTTAAATGCTGCAAATAAAATATTTATTGTAATTACAATAGGTTTATTAAACTTTGTATTAGTTTGATATAATAGGAAAAACAAACACTAGCACTTGGCTAGTGATGTTCTGATTGATCGATTATAATTTATTTCACTTATATAGATATAAGTATAGATTTTCATTATTTTGTTAACGAAGAGGTTTTATTAAGAAAAATATTCTCTATGAATGAATTTTAGCGTATTATTGTGGCTCAGTTAGGATGTCTGTGATTGCAAGCGATGGTTTGAATCTTAAGAGAGGGGATTGTTTGTTTTTTAAATGTAATACAAAGTACTTATTGGAATCCTCCACGGAGAATATACTTTGTATGCAATATATTTTGTATACAAGAATTTAATATATTTAAGTAGTTATTTATAAATAAATACACGAAGCCGGTCGTGGGTACAGCTCTGCCTGTAAACGAACTGATTAAATTTAAATTTTCATTTCTTCGTTCTGGCACTCAACACCCAATGTTTCAAATTCGGCGGTAAGCGGAGTACGGAATGTTATGACACTAGCTACTTTCTGATAAGCGTGGTAAAAGCGCGAAGCTAAAATACACTTAAGACATAAGGAGTTCTTTAGTTATTACTGTTTTTTGTGACTGTTTAATGTGTGCAGTTCCAATGACTAATTTTTTTAAGACATTATTAAATAAAAGTATAAATAAATAAGGAGCACGGAGTGAGAATACGCTGTTATATAGGAAGGACGATGATAATCATTTTGAGTCGACGTTTTCGTGGTTTACAATCATTATACCTACTTGGTAAATTAAATTTGTTTAGACTGCCGTTTCGTAACCGGGTCAAAGTGTACGTTGGTACAAAAATATAGTTACATCTGGATCAAGAGGTGCCAGTTCGATTTTAGTTTAATATGTATTGTTTTTTTTTAACTAAACTCGAATAAGTTGTTTTTGTTAGTAATTTTTTTATAGATCCTTTTTTTTTTCAACAATTTAGTCGTCAATATGAGATTGTCGTAATTAAGTAATCATATTATTAGACATGAACGTTCTATAGATATCTTATTTTTTTTATTATACACATATACGTATATATTTTTTTATTTCATCCACGCATATTGCGTGTTGGGTAACAATGAAAGTATGATAACTCCAACCATCATAAGCTATAATTAAATAGTGTACTGCAGTTGCCATAATATTGTATAATATTTTATAACACTTCCTATACACGATGACGTCGGATATAATGTATCAGCTTTATTTCCATGTTTGTTTATTTATTGAATATATGTGACGTACATTGTGTTTTAGTGGCCGGGTTCGATTCCTACTCGGAGGAATGATTATATGTAAACGTTTTTCGTTTCCTCGCTCTGGTGAGACAAAGCGCGGCGTCGAGTTTCGGCATACACATAATGACTCGAATTAGGCGGAAAGTGGAGTACGGAGTGTCTTGACACTAGGTACTTCTGGTCTACCCTGCTATACTGGATAAAACGTGAAACTGAAAAAAAAATAATAGTTTTTATATACTTTTATTCTTTTAACACTAAATGACTTTTTTATTGGAGGGAAAGGGAGGAATTCAAAGAAAGTGTTTAGTGTTGACATAAAAAAATATAAATATATATACTTATATTATATTACTATATACATATTAATATATGTATGATGACTATACGTTACACTAACTGGGTCCAGATCTCCCATTAAATTCCCATTCGTAATAAATTTTGTGTCTCACAAAACCAGCAAAGCCTCTTATATTTCACTTGCCAAGTGTAAAATGTTGTCCTATATTCGACCTAACTCAAATTGGGTCATGAGGTCGTATGCGAAAACTGTAACCACCGCGATATTGATGTATTCACGTATCTCCTATACTCTTAGAATTGCAAAATAATTTTATCAATAGATTGAAAGTAATAATTTGAAATCCCTTTTTATCAAAATTATTCATAAAGGCGAAGTAGTATACAATTTAATTTTGTTAAAGTTTATATGGAAAAGAAGAAAAGCTAGTATTTATTGTTAATAATAGTATATTAAAATACATTGAATTATAAAATAAATATTACACCCACTCACATGTGTAGTGTGTAAAACTGTTCCGGTACTCATTGACTGACTGACTCATGGCACAGACTAACTACTGTGCGTGGAAAGCCGAAATTAGGCTTATAAGTTCTTTAGAGAATATAGATTACTAAGTATTTATGAAATATACCTACTAAGAAAACCGTGATTATAGGTTTCACGGCTGAAAATATCAACATGAAGACTGCGAACGGTGTTCCTAGGTGACAACTTACCAATGTCTTCATATCTATATACTATATAAATATGCTTTCACTATTCAGATTCAAAATATACTTTATTCAAATGGACGTTTGCTAGCACTTTTGAATGGGCGTAAACTTTGCTCTTTTGAAATGTAAAAGATACGTATAAAAATTATAATTTAATAATATACCAGTGTTTTTAACTAAAAATATAACTTAGTAATCTCTAAGCCGAGACGTTTATTAGTTTTGTGAAGAAATCATGTCAATTTTTTCCTCGATGATGCGCGAATATTACGCAAATACTTTGAATGTTGTTGAAATTGTAAAATTATGAGTTATTATACACTTATGAAATAAAAACGAATCAAGTGTGTCTTATTTTTTTGTTATGTAAGCTTTAGCGCACTTGTGAGAACCGCTTTTATCTTTTAAAGTGGTCGATCTCCGCTTTGAAGGTTGTTCGAATTGTGGTAATGTTTCATACATATATATATATATATATATATATATATATACATATATATACATATATATATATATATATATATATATATATATATATATATATATATATATATTGTTTATTATTATTTATTTTCTTGTTTACATTTTTTTTTATAAATTTCTTGATCCTTTAAATGTATAAGAACAGCGTGGTCCAATGAAACAGCGTCTGTAAACGCAGTAGTTGTAGGTTGTATTTAAATTATTTTAATTTTCTCGCTCTGGCAAGCACTCCGCGTCTCAAAACGCGTTGTCTAGGACAACACGGGTTATCTTGATGTAAAAGAAATACAACGAATAAAAGCTCTGAACCTTAGGTAATTGAAACAAAAAATCCATGACGAGGGTCACAAAGCCTTATTTATTATTTACTCAATAAAAGCTTTTTTCGTAACAACATACGTCATTTAGCCGAGCGTTTTGCCAAGTGGCGGCCGCCATAGGTTTTGTATGCCATGATTACATATTGAGTCGACCTTTAAGTTCATTGACTCGCTTTGACCCCGCCATGTCCTTCCTCCTTTTATTTTAGTACAGTAGCTCTGAATGCTAGTTCGTAATCAGCTCATCATATAAAAACTTTATATAAATTTATTCTTTATATTCTTTAATATATTAATATACATACAAATAATTAGTTTGGTATCCATTATTATTAATAACAATAAATCACATATTTTTAACAAGTATAGTTTTTAATAACTTGGTAAACTTATCTTACTTAACGTTACACTTTAAACGCGACTAGTTGTGGGTTCGATTCCCACTAGGGAAATGGTTATTTTCATAATTTAGTTCATTTCTCTGCTTTGTTAATACAAAACGCGGCGTTTAATTCGCAACTTGACACGTGGTGTATCGTTTTCGGGCGGAAAGCAGTTAACGGACACAATTGTTTCTGACTACCCTGCTATGCGAGATAAAGCGAAGCCTAATAACATATAACACCAAGTAACACCTTTGTAACGACTACGTTATAATGAAGGACTTAGGACGGCTCTTAAGCTTTACATCAAAATGAAACTGTTTGAATATAAATAAATCCCTTTGATTCGTCTTGCGTATTTTATAAGATGTAATCTTGCGTATTGTTGTAGACGTTGTTATATGAATTTATATGTGAAATGTTTAGTATTTTCGTTTATTTTATTTATTTATTTCGATGTCGGTCGCGGACAGCGGTGGACAGTACTAGGACAGCGTCTGGCTGTAAACGCGGTCGATTGTGGATCCCCACTAGGGGGAGTGAATTATATTCACTTCCTCGCTCTGGTAAGACAAAGTGCGGCGTTTATTTCTACCACTCAACACGCAATGTTTAAAATTCGATGGAAAGCGAAGTGCGGAGCGTCATGACACTAAGTACTTTATATGCGATATAAAAGCCTAAAGCTAAAAAAATGACATTATACAATGATCAATAGAAAATACAATTTAATAACTTAAAACTAAATGTATCACCCTTCAAGGTGAGTACAGAAACAAGACAAAATAGAATTTTTTGGACGTTTAAAACATGCCAGCCACTAGGTATATAAACTTATTAGGCCATTGTGATGTGATGATTTTTTATACATTCAAACAGTCGAAATCAAATTTCCATCTATATAGCTAAATTACAGATATGAAGCCGTCTATAAATCGTCCATAAGTTACATGAATTTCATGACTTTTCGCTTAGAATTTAGCAAAATCCTCTCTTGACCTACGATTTAAAGAGCCTCCATAAACAAAATTGAAACTTTTAACACTTAGTTTCTGAGATTTGTTATAATTAAGTGAGTGATCTTTCGCATTTATATATCTAGATATACTCTTCTGATACTTTTGGAATGACTGGTGAAATTTGTCAAGTAGATTCCTTGGCACTTAGAGGGTACATTACTATATATTACACAGAGATTTACTCCGATTTCTATAGATAATAGGAAAAACGAGGTATCTATGTAAACGGAGTTGCCGCATACGACTAGTTAAATATTATAACTTATCAGTAATATGTAAGTAATAATTGCGGAATTTTTTATTTGCAGCAATTTCAATAAAAAATAATTTGTAATAATAACCGATTGTAATTAATGAGTCATTGATCTCATCCGTTTTACTACATTGTATTTATCTTGGTGTATTATTTTTCATATTCATATTTGTATGTTATTTATTATCCGTCAGCCATCCGTCAGGCCATCGTGACGCAGTAAAACAGCGTCTGATTGTTTGTGAGTTCGATTCCCAATACGAGAAAAAGTTATATTTAAATTTACAATTTTCCGCTCTGGCAAAATAAAGCGTTGAGTTGAGTTCCTCCACTTAATTAGAATGCCTCGAAAACAGCAAACGGAGTGTCTTGACACTGAGTTGCTCTGACTACACTGCTATGTGGGAAAAAGCATGAACCTGCTTATAACAGAATCAAACTTTAACGTAGTATAATTGATATATTCTTAATCTGTATTGATTTATTAAATTTTAGGAAATTTAGTCTTATAACCCTTTAATTATAGGCATGCAAAGATTCCAATAAGCAAAACCCTATGAACATGATGAATGAATGAATGAATATAATGGCATAAAAATATACTTTATATTATGTCTGAAAAAAAAAATTAGTGCGAACATATAAGTCGTATCGAATACTAATAGCTAGAATATACATTTAACATAAATGTATAATCTTATTACTATGTATAGTACAATAAATATGTAAAGAATGAAGTCATAGTGATTTTATATAATTTTTAAGAATATTTTGTACCTTGTATAAATATATTCAGAATCTCGAATACAATTTCATTTTATTTGATATTCCTCATTTCCGTAGTTGGGAGAAAAATTAGTTACTGACTTTAGAATTTTCCGACAATTTAAGAATATATGATTGTTTCTATAATAATAAAGTCATTTGTTTATCAAACTCCAGATTTATTGGAATGAACTTGATTTTTTTTATGTTGGGTAAAAACACGCATATACTAAAGTCCTCTATAAATTCTATCTCACTCTATAACTAGAATTTATTGGCGTGTCCTTTGATATTCGACTTATAAAGGGTTTACTGCATATATTTTGTAACTTGTAACAATTATATCAAATTATTATTAGATCTGTGATTTAATTCTGTTTATAAAAATCATTTACCTACTTATTATACTTTTAATAAATATGCAATGGAGAACTGCATGTGCTCGGATATACTCTTAATGCAATATACACGTACAATGCCATCAACTTTATCATGCACGTCAATTATTTCTAACCACTGACATCTATAATGTCTACACGATCTCTTTGGCAAAATCAATAAGAAATTGAACAGTAGCTGGATTTGAATCTCGTTCGATTGGGCTTTACGTCAGAAATTGATACGTTTTAAAATAATAATTATTATTATATTGAGTAATACCAAATATAACGTTAAATAGTAAATTATTATAAAGGTATATTATGAAAGATTTTTAAAATATATATAATTTATAAACATATATACAATAATTTATAAATATATATATAAACATAGCTTTAGATATATATATATATATATATAAATATAGCTTTAGATTATGTTAGTATATAAACGATCAATATATAATAAAAATGATCAATATAAAAATTTCTTTTTCATCGCACAAGGCGCGGCTGGGGCCCGAATCGGTGAGTCTATATATGTGAACGCTTTGGATGTGGGTGCAAATGTGTTTTGTTTTGCACTGTTATATTAGTTTAGTTTTTTTTATATTAAATGGAAAAATCTACAGGCACAAGTGTAGCTTATTGTGTTCTAGTCTGTTTTTGTTAAAAGCTTATTTTTTTTTTCAATAAATTTTAGGCATATGCCTGCTTGCCGTTTTACTAGGATACACGATGACTAGAAAGTCGTATAGTGAAGAATGGGGTTAGATTTTCATTGAATAATTTTCATGTCACGGTACAATCACCTTTAGCTTTATTCATTTCTAAGGTCGACTATTTATAGTAATATAATTATTATGTATACTACAGATAGCTGAGTGTTGACTCATAACCTTGCCTTTATAGGTCGTAGCGGCACCTAGACTATGCACTTTTATGTATATACAGTGTGTATTCATATGCACAAACCCAACACTATGCACGTATTTTTTTGTTGAAAATATTTGTGTTTTCACGCTTTTGTTACGTTTTTGATTGCACTATATTATGTATTAGAATAAGATCTTTGATTTTTGCGATTTTTGCGCATTTTAAATGAAACTATTTTAAACGGATTAATCGCGTACATTTTGGTATTCGAAAATACATTTTCGGACACCTGACGTTTCGAATACTCTTCAGTTGTTCGTATGTCAGTGGTAGAGTTCGTATGTCAGAGGTGGCGTTCGTCAATCAGTTGATACAAAAATTAATTATATCAATCTACCGCCTGTCTGTTCCTAATTGCCTGGCGTACGGACGGCCCTGGACTTATGCAGAATGGGCTGACTGTATCTTTGTCCCTGATGTCGTGGACTTGAGACTTTAATTTTTTTTGTAAGTGGATCCCAGGTGGTAGAAAGTTTTCGTGTTCAACCAACCGTGTTCTCTATTTAGAACCAAAATATACGCGATTGACCCATTTAAAATAATTTTATTTAAAATATATATTAGAAATTTAAATTTTATTTATATATATTTTATTTTTTTGTACGTAACTTCAATTGATTATTGTACAAGCAATTTAATAACCTTTTTTGTCTATTTATACATGGCAGTGTAATTATTAGATATAATGTATATTGTGAAATGTGTGTACATATAAAATCTCGATATACTTATATATATGGTTTAGTTAGAATTCGAACCTACGATCTTCAGCCTAACAACCTTCATATATTTTAGTGTGTATAAAATAAATGTGCTAATTTTATTATGTATTTAGGTTATGACATGTCACCATTCATCCGGCGATACGCCAAGTATCTGAACGAGAAGGCCCTCTCCTACAGAACTGTTGCCTTCGATTTCTGCAAAGTAAAGAGGGGGTAAGTTACGAATAATTAATAATTACTTTATATAAGAATTTTCGTGTAATGGTGCGAACCCGACTGATAATCTATTCGAGCTATGTTTTTAAAAGGAGAAATATATCATATGAAAATGTGTTCTAAAAGGTTTTTTGAGCAATTTTCTTCATTTTACATACCCAACCCTTGCCCTTCAATCAGGCACGATCCAAATGCAACACGATACATCATTTTAATATTGCTTCACGTATAAATTAGTTGAAACTAAATAATGACACGTTTTTCGGTTCACAAAAAAGTCCGTTCCACCTTTATTAAAAACGTCTACGACGTTAAGTTTATCCACCTTAGTTGCGTAATTTCAACAATCTCACGCGTTACCGTTTAAATTTGTGTTAACATTAAATTTGAGTTTATTAAGTACTTAAGTTGTTTAACCATGTCACCTTTATACGTGAACCTTTTCTCTACTAAATTTATATTTAAAATGATTTATGATCAATTTAAAAATAATAAGTTGAAATTGTTATATTTTAGATTTTTGTTAGTGTTTGTTTAATTTTTCTTTAAGGCTGTAATTTTTCTACTGATTTTGAAAGAGGTTTGAGGGTGTTTTTATTTTCGATTCATGCGTAACTAGTTGCGACTGAGATCACAATAGATATATGTTAAGATAAATTATTGCATATATACAAAGATGTCAAAGAAGATGATTCTCTCCGTATAATTGTTTGATATGAAAAAGATCGTATAATATTTTCTGCTAATCTGATTTTAATGAAATTTTCTCAATTGTGAATAAACACTTGTTCCATTATAGACTTTTGATATAATTTTTACTTATTCCATTTTCACCAGGTTAGTTGAATGAATGTTATAAAATAAATCGTTCCACATCCACATTGTCAATAAGGATTTTTTTTTAATTTTTAGCAAAGAAGAAGGTTCCCTCCGTATGATGAATGCTGAGAAACTACTCAAAACACTCCCAGTACTGCAGGCTCAACTGGACGCGTTGCTGGAGTTCGACTGTACCGCCAACGACTTGACTAACGGCGTTATTAACATGTGCTTTATGCTGTTATTCAGGGATCTTATAAGGTGACTCATTTTGTATTAATGGTACTTTGTCTGATAGTATACGCAATGGCTGTGGGTTCGATTCTCACTTAGGGAATGGTTACATGAAAAAATTACTCCCTTTTCTTCGCTGAGTACGACTCTTAATACAAAATGTGTGTCGCTTTCGCGTAGAAAGAAAAGAAAGAAAGTTGGACAAAGTACAGCGTTAAGTTCCAACACTCAACACGCAATGTCTATAATACGGTGGAAAGTGAAGTACAGTGTCTTGACACTATTTAGTACCCTGCTATGCGGGATGAAACCGTGAAGCTAAAAAAAAATTTTTTTACTGTTTTTTTTTTACTATTTTCAGACTGTTCGCGTGCTACAACGACGGCATAATCAATCTTCTAGAGAAATACTTTGACATGAACAAAAAGAACTGTCGCGAAGCTCTCGATCTCTATAAAAAGTTCCTCATTAGGATGGATAGAGTTGGAGAGTTTTTAAAGGTTATTTTTTATTATTAAATGATAAAATATATATATATATATATATATATATATATATATATATATTAAGCAATATCTTATCTAGTATTTACTTTGATGTAAACACATATTATGTAAATCACAATATTGGAGTTAATTTCAACCAATATTAGTAGTTGTCTGAACTAAAATAATTTTGGTCTCTAATCAAAATGGCGCAGTGGGACAGCGTATGACTAAAGACAACCGGTTGTGGGTTTGATTCCCACAAAATTATTTGGTACTAATTTTAAAAAATATGTCACCACCAGGTAGCAGAAAACGTAGGTATAGACAAAGGTGACATCCCAGACCTAACTAAAGCGCCCAGTAGCCTCCTCGACGCCCTCGAGGGACACCTCGCGACGCTCGAAGGGAAGAAGGGCTCCGCCGCCAATACTCCCACCCAAACCGCCAGGTGAGGGGTTCTTAGGATTTAAGCCTTTAATAAGATGTCTTGGGACCTTCGTGGCACAGTGGGACAGCGTCTGACTAAACGCGATTTGTTATGGATTAGATGCCCACTCGGGGGAATGGTTACATTTCAATTATTTTTGTTTCCTCGCTCTAGTAAGCCAAAGTGCAACGTTAAGTTTTGCCATTCATCATGAAAAATCGGGAAAGTGGAGTGTCTTAACCACTTTGCCCTTAAAAAAAGATCTGCAATTGTTTAATTTAATATTAAAAAGAAATTATTTTAAACGGAATAATCGTGTATATTACAAAATTCATTTTTATAAAAACCGATGGTCTGAGCATTACTGTAGTCCGTGGTCACAGGTAAACAAAAATATACGTGATTAATCCGTTTGATATAGTTTCATCTAAAAAGTTTGTCTTTTTTCTGAAACAACAGTGTTTGACTGTAAACGCCATTGGTTGTGTTCGATTCCCACCCGATGTATTTATAATGCTTTGTATTTCTCTGCTTTGGTACGATGAATGAATGAAAGATGATTTATGATCTTTAGATTGGGTTCTTTCTGCCAACCCTGGAATTTGGGAAATTTGTGAATTTTATATTTTTATTGCGTATATCATGTAATGTTGTATGAAATATAAAATAACATGTTTTCCTATGTGTTTGTGTGTAGCGCCCAGAAAAACGTAGCGAGCGTGATGGGCGCGCTGTCGTCGACGTCGTCGTCGTTCGGCAACGCGGCCGCCTCCACGCGCCTCGATAATCAGGCAAATGGAAATGTTTTCATTGATGATTCCCTAAAGCAACAGGTCTTAGCTGAGGAGGAAGCCGCTATGAACCAGTATAAGGTGACACACAGACAGATTTATATATATATGTATATATATGTATGTATATACAGTTATATTTATATTGTTTTTTTTATATATATATATATATAATTTTGTCAATTGATGATATATAAGTTGTTTTTATTGTGGGGACTTTTTTTTTGGATTCTATAAAGTTACATTTGTTTTATTTTAACATGTTTATTTATCAATTGTGATTACGCAGAAGCTGATTTCAATTTTGTGAATTGTTAAGGAAACGATTCTATAATTTTAGTTATTACTTTAAATTTATAATATTTTAGACGGCTAGTGACGATAGGGTAAATAAATTACGTTTTAATATGGTTTTTGAGAACTTTTTGTATTACAGTTTCATTCAGTAGTTTATTTTGATTTTTTTTTAATAATAAAATATGAACGTGATATATCATATTGACCTTTTAGATATACGAAATGGGGGTTGATTCTTGAAAACTTATTAACGTGTTAGTTCTTAGTTTAATTAATAAATAACATACTAACAAAGTAAATATATTTCATACTTTTAACATTGATTATTTGGTATATTGTATTTTTTTTTAATTTATTTAAAATTATTAATGATTTAAAAACAATGGGATAGAGTTTAGTTGTGTTTCTATTTAATTTTTTTTTTAATATATTTTAGGTGAATATATGTATAATACAACAAGATTTTTTTAGATTACTCATCGATTACGGTAAATAATGTCAAGAAATACATATTATACATTGAATATAATAAAAATACAAAAGTCTGTCTGTTACCTTTTAACTGCTATACCCCTTATCCGATTTTGATAATGTTGTAGTAGTTAGCTTAGTGACCAGAGACGGGCATGGGCTTTGTTTATTTTTTGTATTCGTTTTTTTTTTATTATATATAAATTATTTCATATTATTCATAAATATATAGGAGAATTTGGTGCATAGTGTTGCCATTATATTAAATTATAGATTATAATTTTTTTTTTCATATTATTCATAAATAGATAGGACCTTCTTGTAAATTTAAAAGTTAAATTAATAATTAGAAAGTGTTAAGTTTTTTTTTTACATCTTTTAAAAATTATATATACATAACAAAATTACATTTATTTTTACATTTGGAAATTATACGTAAATTATATGTAAAAGTGGGTATTACAGGTACAATTATACCAAGGCGTAGAGTTGACTGGGGATGAGGACGTAACGCATATATCGGAGAAATTCGTAAGATTATATGTCTGAAAAGAATTAAAGCTTCACCACCGTGGGGTTGTGGGATTTGGGATTGGGTTTTCTATTTTTTTTTACAAAGCTTTCGATTCGTCTCTGGGTTGTTTATGGTCGTTTATTTTTTTGGTTAATATGCGAATATTTACCTGATTTAGACGTTTTTTGAAATTTTGAGTGGTCTAACCTCTCTTATTATTGTTAATTGGGTTCTGTACGCATGTTCTGTACATATGTCATGAATTATTTTCATTTATTTCAACTCGCACTTGGCTCATTTTTTTTTGTAAACAGATAAGAACTATGTGTACATAAAATAAGTAAAGTGGTAATAGTAGTATTACATAGTTGAAATGGTTTTTTTTGAAGCTATCGTAGGTCATCGGTACAAGTTGGAAACAGTACAAAACGTCTAACTGATCACGGGTTTAATTCTCGATTGATTGAACATTGGTCGGGAATTTGATTCTCATTCGGGGGAATAATCGTATTTATATTATTTTTATTTCCTCGCTTTTTATGACAAAAATTGAATTCATTGAGTTCCACCAATCAATTTCTTACGTTTCGATGCTCCTATGAAACAAAATAACGTGAAAAAATAAATAAAAGGTTAAATGCTATTTTATATTACCCGTCAATATATGAAATATTCTACTTAAACAAAAAACAGAAATAAAAATTTAAAAAAATTAGGTTAGACCTCTTTTCCAAAAACTAGATTTTATTCAACATGTGAATATTCGCAATTAACTTAGGTCTTGCATTATACATATTATGTGTGTGTTTAAAATTTTTTATGTCTATTTATGGTACTCCTTTCTCATGGCGTATTTATAGTTGTCGCTTTTGTGAATTCAACTTCCCTTCCCTTTTCTACAAAAGTCACTTGTGGTGTCAAGTACAAACATTTTATAAGTCATTTTCATAAGGAATCTGGTGCATAGTGTTGCCATTATATTAAATTATAGATTATAATTTTTTTTTTGGGGTTAATTTTTAAATACGAACTTTTTTATGTGTACAGTAATATTGTTTACTATAGTATATATAAAATTTGCACCGAACGTTTTCTAAATGGGCTTTCGTGATACATTTTTCTTACATTGGTGTGTTTGTTACATTAACGTCACTTTCCATAATAACCTCGTACGCTATGTTACTTTATAATGTTCTGTAAAAAGTATTATTCATATATGTATGTAGGAATATTAATATATTAAAATTTCGTTAAGGAAGTTTGTATGTCCTTACACTTGAAATAATTAAAAATGCTTGTAATCTTTTGGGTTTTGCGAATTTAGTGATTAATTGCGTGTATTTTGGTATACGAAAAAACTTGACGTTTCGAACACTTAACTAAATAGTCCGTAATTACTATACCAAAATATATGTATTAATTTTGATTAAAAAAATTTTAAAAACGAAATTTTAATATATTATCTTTTAAAAAAATATAGATTAAGTTAATTAACATTAAATGAATAATAAAATGTGATACAGAATAAAGTACAATCGCCAACAAATTCGGCAAACAACCCGTTCCTGTCGAGCGCGCCGTCCAACCAGAACCAGACCATAGTGGACCTGTTCGGGCCCGCGCCCGCCGACCACGCCGCCAGCGGCAAGGCGTCCGACGACCTGCTGTCGCTTGGGAACCCCTTCGCGGACATGTTCGGAGGTGAGTGGGCGCACTGGTACGGAGCTGTAAATAATGAGATTGTTAATTTTTGCAATACTTTCTACATGTATACAATAATATTGAAATTTAATTAAATTAAACTACTTTAAAAGGATTATTTTTAAAATAGTTTAAAGCCGGTCGTGGCGCAGTGAGACACTATCTGTATCAGTTATGGGTTCGTTCCCCACTCGGGCTTTACATTATTTTTACATCCTCGCTCTGGTAAAAAGACAGTGCAGCGTTGAGCTCCAACACTCAACACGCAATATTTCGAATTCGGTGGAAAGCAAAGTACGGAGTGTCTTGACACTAGGTACTTTCTGTCTACCCTGCTATGCGGGAAAAAAGTGTAAAGCTAAAAAAATAGTGAAAGTGTATTTTATAAACAAATTTTGACAGTTTCATTAAAAAGTGATTGTAGGAATCTATCTAAAGCGGGTACCGTAAAGTCTTAAATTTAAGGTTTAAACTTTGTTGCATATACTGAAATACTGTAAAATACTTACTATGGTATAATATACATATTAAGATAATATACATATTAAAGCTGTAATTGCTAAGTTATTCACTTTTTATAGACGAAAATTATTGTAATTTAATTTATACCCAGTTACGATTTATTTTCCACAGATGGTTTCTTCGTTCCATTTTGTACAGTTTTTAATTACAGGGTTAATTTTAATTAGTTATTAATATAAAATTATTAATATGCACGTATATATATATATATATATATATATATATATTTGTATATATTTGCAATTGTTCTTAATTCTGTACATTATATTAATTTTCAAATAATTTATATTATGTTACCACTTATTATTACAATTATAATAGTGCCTTTATTTCCCGATTTGAGACTATTTTAAACTTATTACTCGCGTGTATTTTGGTATTCTAAAATACATTATGATAAAGGATTTTCGGTTTTACAAAAATGTATTTTCGAATATACGCGATTATTCCGTTTAAAGGAGTTTTATTAAAGAAATATTTAACGATTCTAATAAGTGTATTGTTTCAGTATTTCTAGAACTAACCTCACGTTTTTTTTATGATTTTTTTTATTTGTTAGCTTTTTCTAACACCAAACACTGTATAACAGATGCACATATTACACGGCGTTAATAATTTTGAGATGTGAGATGTTGTAACATCAAAAAATAGATATCATATATCTGGTTCTAGTTATAGCGGTATTATTTAGTTATCTGGGATCAAGTACGTTGTTCACAGAGTATTAAGACGTATATTTATAAGTTTTTCACTATCCTACAAATATTATGTCGATATCTGTGAGGAGGGATGTATGTAATGATGTGTTTGTTACTCTTTCACACAATAACTACTGAACGGATCTACATTGGCTCTTAATTTATTTGTATATGTTGGGCATATTGTCTTAATTATCAAGCATTCTGTAGCTTTAGCTCCATTGTCCTGTTAGATTTAACGTTTTAAGTATTTTAACAATTTTAAAAACTTTTTCATAATACAAAAAAATATATTCGGAAAACACTATAAGATATCAATAGTTGTTAATGCGTAAATATACAGTAGAAACTAGATGACAACTCTACTCTCTAATTATATCTCACGCATCTCAATCGACAGTCCCGTATTATCTCCAATACTAATTCTATCGTCGATCGTCAATCGTACAATCGATTCTCTACTGTGTATAAAAGTGGATTTGAACCCGCATTCTCATCTAAAAACACCCATTTTAGCGGCTCCACAACCCGCGCCCACTAGCGCAGCGCCCGCCTGGACGAGCCAGACCAACGGACTCTCGTTCCAATCGCAACCGAACTCGTTCCCGTCGCAACCAAACTCGTTCCCGTCGCAACCGAACTCGTTCCCGTCGCAACCGAACTCTTTCGTCTCCGATGCAAGCTTCACTAACGTATTCAATACTGACACAGCAGGTGAGATGGTGTAGATAGCTTACAGACTGTTTTGTTGCGTTTTACTACATTTGGTATAATATTTAAATATTAATTCCTAATTATATTTTTTAATATATGCATAATTAAGATCGTAGTGGTTGTTTTTTTTTTCACGTGACAGATGCACTTGTAGAGATTTTTTATATTTTATATAAAAAACAGTTACTTATTTATTAGTTTTTTAAATAATTGAGATAAATTTTATTTGATTGTTTGGAAAAATGCAACTTGGCAGTCTGTTTTATTAGAACCTTAAATAATTATATTTAGTCCAATTTAGGGTGTCAAGTGTAATATATAAAAAAAAATTATCACTTTTATGTTTCTAATTAATTTATATATACATGGGTTGTTACAATTTATGTATGTAAATAAAAACAAAATCACCTTATACTACATTACACTTGGTAACCCTAACTTATAATTAAAAAAAAAATAAAATCTGGTGGTGGTTCATTGTATATTTGTATATTTTCATATATTGTTTTGTGTATTTACAATGTAAATTCTTGTGCAAGCGGCTGCAAACCCTTTCATGGGTATGGGAGAGGTCAGTCAGTCCCCCGCCCGCCCCCCTCCACCCTCCCAACCGAAATCCGCCTTCGACGATCTAGAGGACGTCATGCGGATGTCCCTGGGATCCCCCGCGAAAACCCAACCGATAACCCAGCAACCGCAAGCGCAACAGCAACCGAAACCACCGACCAACCAGGTTTTCGGTGATGTGATGTCGATGCCGGTCGCGCAACCAATGATGTTCGGTTCGCCGGCACGGCAACCGATGGCAATGGGTTCGGTTCTTGTGTTTTGTGTTGTTTTCTTTCCGTATTGTTTTGTTTTATGAGGGACTAATATATATTTGTTTTACAGTTAAGAATATTATTTTTAACTGAATATCGTGTTTTCTTGAATAAGACCGTATATTAAATTTTAAATTAAATTTTTACGTAATTTGTCAAAAAATGTAATTATAAGAAGCGCATAAGAATTTCGACATAGCTCAATAGAAATATAAATAGCTTTAAATTATCGCTTAAACGATTTTCAAGACAAGCACGTTCGAATCTTGTTACGTTTATTTTTTTTATATGATTTTCTAAAATAACTATAATTTTTTTTATAAATGAATGATTTTTTTATATTTATATATTAGTCCCTTATAAAACAGTGTTGTCGCTGGCCAGTAAGCTTGTACGTTTCAGGGCACGCGCTTAGGAATATTCTAATAGCATAGATAATAAATTGCACTGCGTTCTTTCACCGCCATTATTAACATTATTTTCTGTGTATATATTTTATGTTTTATAGTTTACATGTCGTTTACTTGTCGTTTTAAATTATTAAAATTCTCGTTTCAGAGCAGTTATTTATTTATTTTTTGATTTTGGAAAAAAAAATCCTGGTGATGTCGCTCGATTTTTAATGTTTCGTTCATTTTAATTACACTGTATGTAAGAATGTCGCGATTTGAAGCAGGGAAGTCTTGTATAGTCTTTTATAATGATGACATGCATGGATGAAAATAGGAACATTTTCATATTTAGTTTTTTTTTTGTTATCAAATATTAATTATAATCTAATTTAACTTCTGCTATAACAATTTTTAATAGTTCAAGCGCTTTTAACACCCACTTAAAATGTGTGACGTAAAACTTTTAGCTCGGTCCCGCCATGTCACCCTTCACCCATGCATGTCTTTCAGCCACTTCGCAAAACTACCTAGAATCGCTGATAATCGTAAATATCTTTTATTTGTGTTATTTTTATAATATGCTAGAGTGATCGTTTTTTTTTAATTCTAGGGTCGATTACATAGCTTTGTATAGCATTGATGTAGGAAATCAGTGGAAGTGAAGCATGAAATGTGAATCGTCATTTACGTGTGTTATGTTTTTTTTTAATATTTGACGGTTTTTTTTTGTTTTTGTATGATCGTATGCGTTTATTATTAATGATAGCTATTTTATTCAACTAGAAGCTAGACTCTCGCTTGATTTAAGCCTTAAAAATATTTATATAGGGTGTTTTATTTTTTTTTTCAAAATTATAGGCCAGCAACCTCAACAACAACAGCCGAATAAGGTTCTAACGGGTGATTTAGATTCATCCCTCGCTCAACTGGCTAACAACCTAACTATCAATAAGACGGCCACGGCTCAAAAGTAAGAAATGATTTTATATTTTATTTCATGTAGAATAGAGCCCATTTTTGCAATACAAATATTTATAATATTCTTTGAACACCTGTATAATATAAAATAATTTTTGTTTTTATATGATATATTAAAAGTAAAAACATTTTCTAATATAAATATAAAATTATATGTATATGTACATATGCGTATATATCCGTAAAAAAATATATTTTATTTACTATATATACATATATACTTACCAGTTCTCAGAACATTATTTTCTTATATATATATATAGTAGTTAGATTTTTTTAATTAAAATTTTTAAATCATTGCTAAGTGACGTTATCGTGATCGTATTGTTTGGATGATACATCATATAAAAAATTTGTCTTTGAAATTTCCAAAAATAAGCGTTTTTATCGCCACTTTATAGTGGAAGCATCGACATTTTTATGTTACAAAAATAACATATATATATATTAAAATACAATATGTTAGTAGTTTTCGTAGTGTCATATACCATTTCATTGTTTTTACACGAATGAAAATTGTAGTCACGTGTGGTATTGTTTATAAAGTACTTAGTTGTAACTCTTAAGGTAGTTTGAGTAAATCGGGATATATGTAGATGCTTTCACGTGTGTTTTTTTTTAATTTTAGTTTGTTCAGATGTTTTATAAGTGGATAAGATACACGACAACGAAAAGTTGAAATTTTATTGTAAATTCCAAAATTTGTTCTAAATGATTTGTTTCTCGAGTTTAAATTATTTATCTATATATGATTATTCAAGAATTATTTATTTTTTATAACTATATATTGGTCTTAAGTTAAAGCTAGTGTAATTCGTGTCACGAAAGCAGAGACTTGACGGACCACGTGGTTTGGCGTGCGTAGAATAAGATTCACGCATCGACCCGCTTGTACCGCGCAACTCCGTAATACTGCCGAGTGCAACTTGCGTTTAAACATTCTAATAATTTGATAATGCCTCGTGAGATAACACAGAAAGACAAAGTATAAACATGATGTATTGCAAATACACAACATGATTTTGAAGCTGCTACTAAAATACCATTTTAAAAAATAAAAAAAATGTTAAGCTAGGAAATAATTAACGTTTTGACAGCTTCCTTATTATGACATTGAATATATATATATATATATATATATATATATATATATATATATATATATATATATATATATATATATATATATATATGTGTATATATATATATATATATATATATATATATATATATATATATATATATAGATTATACGAATTATATATAAAATAGATTCCAAAACTAAATAGTTCATATAGTTGTTTGTACGTTGCGTTACCCCCTCAAGATCCCAAATCCCTTATTACTTGACTACTGATGCTTCTCGAGTCTTTTCTTTCGTGGCGCGAACTTTACGTATTTTTGAAACTAATAAATAGTTTTTGGTAATTTGGTGTTTAAACTGACAGTTCTCGATATATATTTCCACATATATACACAATGAACTTAATTTATTAAGTCAAAATAATAATATTTATTTCACAATAACACAACATATTTTGGAACATCAAAACATATCAACATATTATATATATATGTTATTATTATACATAATATCCACAAAAAAAAACATCTGAATCGCACGCATGCTTGTCCCGTGCTAGACCGATGCAGTGGAGTTCGCCGAAGAACGCAAAACCGGCCGCGTGGAGTCCGCAACCGATGCAAGCTACCACCGGTGCTGGATACCGACCTATGGTAAGGGAAGGGGGTTTGGGGGTTAGGTAGGGGAAGGGGTTTTGAAGATTAGGTAATTGAGGTTGTAAGGTATAGGTAATTGGCATTCTAAGGGGTAGATAATTGGGGTTCTCAGAGTTAGGTAGTTGGGGTTCTGGCTTTAATAGTCAGGAAATTATGATTTGGGGTTAGACAAGAAAATGGGGTTTTTGAAGTAGGTAGGAAAGGGGGCGCTTGTGTTAGGTTGGCAAAGAAAGAAGTGGTTGCCTGTTAATCAGGTTCAGGAGGGGTTATCTTCAAAGTAGATTAGTTGCCTTGGCGTTGGGAAGGTAAAGAAATGAAAGATAAAATTAAGTCAATATGTGAAAGTGAAGGCATAAATAAAGTTGAGGAGTAAATCTATGTTAATTACAGATTCTAGATCTTTTGATAATTTCTCTGTCGTAAATAATTAATTACAATTATCTTAATAGCAAAAAAAATAGTATATTAATTGTAAATATATAAAAATAACCCCCAAATAAATAATAACAAAATTAAATGTTACATTAGTCAATAATTCTAATTAAATTCTACTTGCACACAAACTGTCCTGTCCGCAATGTTTCCGTTCTTTCAAACGCTAGTACTGTCCTGTTGCTTTTGTTGTTTTATTTTTATTTTATTTTATTTGTTTTTTATCCCCATAGCATGCAGGTTCCTTTTATTTTGCGTTTTCCAGGGTCCCGGCATGACTCTGCCTCCAATGCCCCATACATTACCCCATACGTATCACCCCTCACATTTTGTACTGGTAAGTTGCTAAATTTTGTTTTTTTTTTTATTTATATTATTATTATTAACACATGGTTCAAAGTTTTGGTTTATAATTGTTTTTTTTTTATTTTATTTATTCAATTGCTAGTTGGTCTTTAATACTCGAAGACTGTAGTGTCTATATATTCCCTGAGAGTCCAGGATATATAATTATTTGCTTAGTTCCTCACCTATTTTATATTAACTATATTTACGATAATATATCCTTTTTGTTGATTGTTACTATGTAAATTATTATTTAGGGCACAATAGTAGAATTCCTTTAAACCTGAATTGTTTTTTTCAATTGAGTGATTTACTGAGTGTTATTTAATGATTCAGTTAAAAAAACTGTTTTCTTTTATCTTTTTTTATTAATTTTAATGAAAATGCAGAGTAAATCTTCTTAAGAGGTAAAGTATATTGAATGCCATTGCACGTGAGTGTTGCATGGCCACCATCATTCTCATTCCATGAAAATCATTGACCGATTAAACTGAACTTACTATATACCATTGAATGGTTTTATTTGTAACTTAACGCTTGAGTGTACTATTTTGAATGATTAGCTTTAATATTATTGTTTTCTTTTTACTTTTTAAATTCATTCTCTTCTTCAATTTTTAAACTTAATTCATTAATTCTCTAGTTTTTAATTTTAAATCTTATAGATTAATAACTAAATACTTTATAAAAATAATAATAAATTATTATACAGATAAAACATGAACATATTGTCTATTGAGAGAAAAAGATAAATTTAATTTTTTATATTTTTTAGCCAACCGAGTAAATTGTCACTCTAACCAATTTTTATTTAATTATAGAGATTTTTGACATAATATTTTTTTTCGCATATTCCAGCAACAGCCGCCCATGGTAATGGGAATGAATCCCAGCCCCATAATGCCGATGGGCGGGATGCCGCCCATGCGGCCGCCCGTACCGCCGCAGCCGACTAACCAGTTCAGTTAAATATTATTTTATAATATGTATGTGAATTTATTATTTAGTTACATTGAAATCGGGTTGATATTGTTTTTATATATTAGTGATTTTCATTTTTTGGAATTTATCGTTTAGGATATTTGATATTTCAGTATTATATCTCAATTAGAAAATTAAATAATGTTTTATTTTTTCGTATTTTTACTTTGCAAAATATAATTATTATTATATTTATTTATATTGTTTATTTGTTTTTGTTTTGAATTTATATAAAAGATAACTTTATTAATTATAATTTTGTTCCTTTGCTCAAATTTCAATATCAATCCGATCCGATCTTGATAGCCCTTATACTTAAAAACAACCAGTGATTTGTACGATCCTATAATAAACGCTGTAACTGTGGTTTAATCTGAGGTTAATATTTAACAGATCTCTAAGTTATGTCGCATGCGTTTGTTAATAAGCTGTTCTACGTTGTATGTACATAGAAAGTTACTATATGCTATATGGTTCCTTGGTTGTCATCACGCTGACATGTGAACCAGGTAGGTAGCTTAGTGGACTCCTATAGATGTTTTTTTTTATGATTTACATTTTTAAATCGTGTCAACAATAAAATAATTTTATTTCTGGCGGCTGAGCCCAAATAATAATACTATACATTAATTTCATAATAAATTTTAAGTTACCCTTCCTTTAATTCTTATAACTTTCTTTGTAATTTTAATAGGCAATTATACAATTGTAGTCGAACCATCTTATTATTGAATAATAATTTTAATGAATTCTTATGAAATGGTGCGTATAGCTAATATTTTATTTGCCATTTGTTTTAACGTGCGATATCACATTCCATTTATGTACAAAAATTTGTGTGGTTAGCCTCAGTTTTGTGCTGTCTATACATTTCTGGGCTTGTTTTTTTTATTTGGCCCAAATTTCTAATAATTGTCGATTGGTTAAATTTTTAACTGATTTAACATATATGATATGCATGCATGTACAAAATACATGTTTTAAAACGATAGTTAAACCATAGTTTATCCTAAGCCTTGGGATGCGACAACTTTTAGCGATAGTCAGCATTTATGATTTGGAATTGAAAATAAATGTTTTTTTTTTCATTATAAATTAATAAAAAAATGTAGTCGTCATGTAACCATATATTCTTATTATTATTACTAAGTACTTGTAAATTAAAAAAAATAAAATTGTTGCACTTATGAACGTTTGTAAACTTATTATTGGATATTAAGAATTCCTTTCAGTGATATATGGTGTGTATGAAATAAAGAATGCAATAGAATACGGAATTCAATTCAACATTTTTGTTTTGTTTGTCAATCAAAATAATGTATTGTTTTTTTTTAATGATATATAAATTCTTGGCATTCTTTATAAGTGTACATGTAAAGTGTGTTGTTATATATCTAGAACGGGTGTACATTTTGAAAAATGGCTGTCGGATGTGGAGTAGGTGCTTTTAGTGTTGCCACATTTTTTTTGCTATATTATGATTTTTTATTTTCAAATAATGGCATCATTTATATCAATTTTTATTATCTATTATACATATACAAAATTGGTTTTTTATAGTTACGTCCTTTATTAAATTATTAATTTATTCTTCTAAAACAAAAGGCATGTATGGCTTATGATTATGGTTTCTATGAAATAAAATAATTTGGAAAAAAAAATTTTGTGTGATATTGCTTTCATAAGACTGCCAAATGTCAAAGTATTAACAATTACCTTCATTTGAGTGCTCTCCAATATATCGATTATATTCAAATGTTGCCATTTAAAAAATATTATATTATTTACCATATAATGTAGGTGTATAAATTTTTTTTTGGTAGAAAGTGTCGTTTAAATGGCAACCCTAGTGTATGCTTAATTGATTTAGGACCATATTATATTTGTGTAGATGCTTACTATAATCAATGTTAATAATAGTATATAATGTTGTAAACTTTTGAATAAAAAAAAAACAATAATTCTTGTATATAATATTAGTATTCACGTTTAGTAATTGTTTTGCTGCTTTTTAAAGGCACTATAAAGCTCAAGTTTGTTTTTTTTTAATGAAAAATTCTTAGTAAAGACCCATAATGTGTCATTTTAAACTTTACAATCTTGAATTCTTTTTTGTCCTTTTTGCCGAAAAAGCAACATAATGATTGATTTTAATATAAAAAAAATTAATGGTATATAATATCATTTGCTGTAAGATCTGTTGGTAGTCGTCGTGCAATAAAATTCGTGTCCCGCTGTTGGTTTGTTTGTCGTTTTAAATCGACTTGCCAGTTATCGTTGATATACATTCAGCCATTCATTTTATTTAGTTTGTGGCAGATGGTCGGTTTTTTCTTTGGTTGATCATATTTTACTTCATATTTAATATATTTAAGAATATTTCTCATAGAATATAATAAACTGCAAACACTCTTTAAGTGGAGTTGGTTTGTACGTTTTCAATACTTGTATAGTTATTTATATACATGGTGTTTATTTTTCATTAATTAGTAATTTTACTTATAAACTAAATAATTTCGTGGGGAATGGAAAGTTAACTAAGCTATTATTGGGTAACCAAAATAACCGAACATCTGCTACTATATATTAATTTATACTGTGATCTTAAGTGGATGCGACTGATACGTTTTAGATGGGATTCGCTGGATAATGTAGTGCGATTTTATATTGTTTTAAGAATTATTCATTTTTTTTTAATTTTATTTTATTTTACCTTTACTCATAAAATCGCTAAGTTGTACATTTAATTTGAGCATTCTAATCAATATTTTATGGATTTTTTTTTAAATGTAAATATCCTTTGCTACGTCTAGCTAGATGTCGTGCCTTTAGACACCAATTTAGTTTATTTATGAAATAAATAAAATGATTTTAGTACTGTATTTTTTGTTTTTTTTTTAAATTATTTTTTTCTTTTTTTTCGTTTTCGTCGCAGGGTCCATCAACAGCCTTCAGAATACATTCATATTTTTTTAACAAAAGATTTCATTGTAATTAGGAATATCAAAACTAATGTATACATATATAATCTATTCCAATGACAATACTTTAACCTATTTATAACGGCTTAGTCTGCATTTGTGGGGGGAAATAAAAAAAGATGCTAAACGGCAGGCATGTTCTGTATTAACACACATTATTATTATCACAGTAATATTGGACGAGTCCTCGGTAATACTCCTTTAAATTATAATAAATACAGATCATCAATAAATATCATAATGTAAATTTATTTCAAATGAATGTCTAATGCTAGTCAGTCTATAGAAAATCTTACTGTTAGTGTTGTACTCATATTATAGTGATTTTCTAGAAAATTTCTCAACTTCACACTAGCATGTGTACTACTAGTGATACGATCAGAAATTGATTAAGGCTAAAGCCAAAAATAATAGAGTTGAGTAATTTTCATTAAACTAACAATATATGCGTAAGTTAGACGTTTAAAGCAATTTTTACCTAGCTACTTAGACGTTACAGTTATATCCTAAAATATCTATATAACCTCTTGTTTATAAGACAAATGTACCCCATATTATATAGAAATATATATTTTTGTTAAAAATGGATTGTTTTCTATCGACGCATTGAAGACAATCCATCCAAGCTTAAAGTGTACGTGTGTTGTTAAGCCGCAATAGAAGCGGGATATGTATAATACAATAAATAATTAAAGTTGTTTTGTGTTTCACTAAGATGTAACTCCTTTAGATGTTTTTTTTTTAAATTTAGAATTTTTAAATATACCTTTACCTTTAACGAGCATTGACCCTACAATCCTCAGATCGACAGTTACCAATGGTGCCGAAATTATGCTAAATATTTTCAAGAGGTGGTACTTTTGCTATAAGTTAAATTTTAATCATGCGCAAGCGCATCACTTCTTTGATGAAATGATTAACAAACAGTTCTAACGCTGTCCTCGGTACATTAGCTTGTAAGAGGGAAGGCCCCCTCTGGAAGTATTGGAAAATTGTACGCCTTGCTCCAAACACTAATATGGCATATATATTTTGTCTGAAAGCTTTTTAGTCTAATAAAGAGACACGTGTGTGTGTATATATATATATATATATATATATATATATATATATATATATATATATATATATATGAAGCAAAATCTTTGTGTCTCTTTTTATTTTTCACGAAAATAACGCCAACAAAGGAGAAAGAAGTTTGGCACAGAGTTTATAAAGAGAAAGAATGCAAAATGCTAATATTTTTATAAAAGTAATGCATAAAAATATATTAAATTATATAAATAAGTTTAACACCCACTGCCATGCGTTTGACATACACGTTTATATAAAGTCACTTACACGGTGCCAAGGCAACGCGATATCAACGGCATTAACGGGACATCTAGTTTAAATAACAATTCAAGCAAAAACAAAACCTTTCTTTGTTATATATATATATATAGATTATCGAGATTTAAAAATATTACTAAAGATTACTGAAGCGAATTCTGTGTAGGAAAAGAGAAAACGGCAATTTATATATAATATATAATTTATGGGCTAAATGCCAATTGTAAAGATAATAATAGTATCAGAGTTTCGCAGCCGAATGTAGAACGCATGTCTTAGCGGCAGACTAGCGCTTGGACGGTTAACAAGAGGCGCGGGTTTGAAACCCGCTACATATACATTTTTATGCGTTTTTTTTTTAATTTTTTGCAATCCTTGGTGTGGAGTAACACTTTAAAAGTAGTAAAAGATATCTCCTATGAATATATGATAACAATTTTGTATAACAAAATAAAATATGGAGGCATCCATAACTTGTCCTAAAATTATATGTTCCTCCAATCTGAATAGAAGCGTTGCTCTCTAACTCGCGGGTTTCAAATACAGACAGATCGAGTAGAATTGTATGTATGTACCTTTTAGCTACAACACACAGTTTCACGCTCGCGTTTTATTCCGATTACCAAAGTACATTGGAGAAAACTTAATGTCAAGAAACTTCGTTGACAGCTTCCTGCTAGTAATAGGGACAGTATGTATAGAATTTAAAATAAATTTTAATTATACTCATTCCTCGGAGTGGAAATAGAACCCACAACCAATCGCGTTTACTGTCAGACGCTGTGTCACTGCGCCACTATGGTCTCTGTGTAAACTATAGCCAACTCGTTTCTATATATTTATATCCTTATTTGTATAACAATAACTAAGTTACATTTATTGCTTTTTGTGGATAGTGTTGGGTTCAATTTAAATAAAGATTACCATGAAATATTTATGTGATTAGAAAAGCATCGGTCTTACGTTAATTAGGTATAATTGAAATTCATATTTATTAATTATTTTAACTTACAGATTTAAAATAAACTTTTTGTAGAATTTACTAGTAAGAATTGTTTTACATATGTTTAATGTATGAGATATTAAATATATTTATGAAAATGTTTTTACTGTGCACATTGTAACTTTATAAGATAAATACAGATTTAAATGATATAATTACAAAGATAAGATATTTAGTGTATATTAATAAGCATTACAGATAATGTAGAATAAATTTGCTTTAAATGAAATTATAACTAATTTAGCTTAATTTTAATAACAAATTCAAAATATAATATTTTTGTAGTTTTAATAAAAAAATTAACTATAGTAATATTTATAACAACAAATAATATTACATTTTTTAGTGCTCAACATATAAAATTTAAATTAGTATATTAACGAAGTCTTATACACTGGTAACATTCTCTCAACAAATCGATGACAGCGACGGGATTTTTCAGTCGGGAGGAGTGACGACATTTTGTCAATAAATTGTTAATTTTCCCCAAATTTGTAGGTAAATTTTTGTTGTAATTAGTGTAAAAAGCCACAACAATGGCAGACAACGAGCAAAAAGCTATGCAGCTGATGGCGGAGGCCGAGAAGAAGCTGAATTCTTCGAAAACGTTCCTGGGATCACTGTTCGGGTGAGAACAATGATTGTTCTTTATTTTGTTGATATTGGCCTAATTATCATTTGAACCTTATTTTACATTGTAATCTTTCGCCAAAACCTATCCTTTGCAGTTAAAAGACAAAGAGTTTGCTTAATGAAATTTGAATAAAAATTAACATTGTTTTTTTGAAACACCTATTACTTTTGTAAATGTTTCAAACATTAAAAATTTTTTACAATCGTAATGATTGTAAAAAATAATGACAATCTGTATATCTTACTTATTATGTGTCAAGTTATGAATCATACTGTACCTCATTACTACTGCTGTTTATTATTTATCCCTTCTAAATTGTAAAGTACTTTAGTTATAAACTGTTAAAAGTTATCATTTAGCTCCATTCTATTAACACCATCATATCATAGTATGATCTCTTATTGCTCACTCACTTTCCTTATATAAAATGACAAGTAGGTCACAGTGAAATGTATGACTGGTCCTATCTTATTCTTTAACTTTAAAATGCATTATTCTAAATCTATATACTTATAAAAATGATTAAAATGTCTATCAGTGGGTCGGTAAAAGTAGAAGAGGCAGTGGACTGCTACCTCCGAGCAGCCAATCTCTTCAAGATGGCAAAGAAGTGGCCTCAAGCTGGTCAGGCCTTTTGTAATGCTGCCCAACTGCACCTGAAAGCGGGAGTCCGTCATGATGCTGCTACAAACTTTGTTGACGCTTCTAATTGTTATAAGAAGTGTGATCCTAACGGTTTGTGTTTTTAAAAATATAAGTACCAGTAGTTTAGTTTTGAAAAAGCAATATTAGTGATGTTAGAACCATGAGGTGAAACATTAGATAATAAGCCAGTGTTTAGATATTCTGCCACTTACAATGGCTCCCTATAGACGAACAGGATTAAATGATGTGTCATTTCTAAAATATAAATATATACATGTTGAATTTTGATAAAAACACAGAATATTTTATATATGAAATATGATTATGTTATATTAAGTATATTTTATATATATATATATATATATTTTTTAAACATAATATCAACAATATTAATGGTGGGTTTAATCCCCTCTTGTTACAATGATTGTTCTTTCATAACCTTGATTGAGGGCAGAAGTTGTTAAAAATAGTTAACAAATACAATAAAATAAAATTTTATTGTATTTGTTATATTATTGCTATTTATATTTTCAAAAAAGTTTTCACTAAATCTAGTCTATAAAAAAATATTTAATCTATACAAATAAATAAAATAAGAAGGTCTGTTTGTAATAACAAAATACCCACTTTTAACCAAATTCATAGGCATGTATAAACGGTACATATATAAAAAAAGTCTTTAATTTTCTATTTGTTTTGGCTAATCTCCAAAACAGGCTGGACCGATTTTGATGACATTTTCACTGAGATAGTTTGTGTAATAAGGAGTAACTTAGTTTACTTTTAGTTTAGCATAATAAAACATAGGTCTAGAGATACATAAACATATAAAGTCACTGGCAATACTAGTAGAAAATAAATTAATTGATTTAATTTTTAAAATATAATTTAATTATAATATAAAAATCTCTTTAAATGTCTGATTTTATAAAAGGCTATTGTTTTCATTTGTGTATGACAACAGTTACGTAAAAGTTGTTGAATGAATAACATGAAAAGTTCTCCACATTATTTTATTTTTTTAACTTGTGAACTGTTTTATCACTATCACAATGATGATAGTGAAGCAATTATGTAAATTTATTATCTATTTAAAGATTGCATGTTGGTTTGATCATCACCTATGAAAAGTGAGAAAATCTATGATGTGAGAGTGAAGTATGGAGTGTCTTGACACTAGGTACTTTCTGTCTACCCTACTATGCGGAATTAAAAGCGTGAAGCTAAAAAAAATATATTTTTTTAAGAGAAAATTAATTGTAAATAATTGGAAATAAAATGAGCTAGAATGGTTTCTAAGTGGTGTTGGTACAAATCCTGTTGATCATATTTTTTATATTTTTTTTATTATATCTGTAAACAATATTTAAAAGTATTTTAATTTAATTTTTCATTACAATTGTTATTTCTTCTGATGATAGTGTCATGGCACTGTCAAAAGACGTCAAGTTATCACACTTTTTTGTTTAACATTGCTATTGTCTTAATATTATTCAAGTAACATTTTAAAAGCAGCTTCATTTTTTATTCCACATGGAAGTATATTCAGGGAGAACGTAGTATGAAGACATTTTCATATCATTTATTAAGTTTATATAATAGACATATTGTATTCCATACTACACAGTCTCTACACACTGATTTGGATTTTTACAGTGACTTCACTGATTTCCTTTTTCTATTTATTGTTTAATAACTCTTGGATATTATCTTCGTACTTAATTCGAATAGGCCGGTCGTAGCGCAGCGTGACGCGATCGGTTGTAGGTTTGATTCCCACTCAGATGATTGATTATATTTAAATTGTTCCGAATTCGTTAAAAAGAGAAGTACTGAGTGTCTTGCCACTAGGTGCTTTCTGTCTACCCTGAGATCCGGGATAAAAGTGTGAAGCTACAAAAAAATCAAATATGAATATAAAAGTAGAAGAGGAGTGGACATTACATTTTAGCATTTGTAGTCTGATTTCGTTAATAAGAGGTCATAGGGGGAATAACCTACTTAGTTATTAACTGGTGAATAGTGACGTCGCTATGGCGCAGTCTGGGAGGCGCATTCTTCATATGCTTTATATTGTATGTTTTTTTATTTATACTGGGCAGAAAATAGTGATTTAATAATAATTTCTCTCTGTAATTTTGCAAGATATTATATTTTGATAGAATATTATATTTGTTTTGACGTATATCTTTTTTAAATTATACGTTACTGACTACTACGTGTCAACATAAATTTCATTTGTATGGAATTTATTATCTTTGTCAAAATATTTTCTTTTTATAGTAGTTTAAATTATAAAGATATTCTTATAAGAATATTGAAATCTTGATTTTTTAATTATACTTCCCAAGGAATCTGAATGAAGAATTTCGGTTACAGGCTGATTTTTACAGTAGTTTCGATTATGTATATTTATGGTATCTATTAAGGTGGCATTTGTCAGTCATTTTTTTTATATTTAGAAGTGTAGCTTCTCGCTTTATACCGTATAGCGGGGTATCCAGAAACAACTTAGTGTCAAGACAATCCGTTGACTATTTTCCACCCAAAATCGAGACATTGCGTGATTAGTGCCAGACTTGACGTCGTGCTTTGTATTACCGTAGCATAAAAATGGTAATATTATTTTAAATATAATCATAGAATATGGAAAATTAACTTAATTTTTTTATGAGTTTTAATGGGTAAATAGTAACCCATATTGTTTGTTGAATACAATGACATATGTAAGACAAAGGGCGAGTGTCCTTAGGCTTTGTTCTTCGTGCGTTATCATTAGGCGGACTATTGTAGTGTTGTAAAAGGTATGGAAAATGTAAGGAAAAAGGAAAATACTATGTACCACCGGCATCCTTTATATGAATGCTACAGAGATGCTTCTTTGCATTAATCTTATCAAATTATATGTCAAATTTAACTTTATTTAAATTTTGGTGGTGATTGACGTGTGTTAATCTAAAGAGGTCTTATGCTTAAGAGATCAGAGCCAGATAGCAACTTGGTGGACACAGTTAATCGAATGCTAAGTTTTTTTTTTATTCGTTGAAAAAAAAATCAGAAGCCTGTCGTGGTGTAATGGGACGGCGTCTGACTGTAAACGCGATCGTTTATGAGATTGCTTCTCACTAGGGGGAATATTTAAAATATTTTCGTTTCCTCGCTCTGATAAGACAAGTTACGGCGTTGAGTTCCGCCACTGAACACGAATGCGGCGGGCAAATGAGTACCGAGTGTCTCGACTTTAGGTACTTCCTGTTTACCCAGCTATGCGGGATAATAAAACATATAATCTCATTCCTTGATAACTTATTAGTTGTTAATAAAAAATATAAAACGAAATTAATATGCGCATTATTGCAATTAACATCTATTAACATTATTTTGCTAGGTAAGGGAAAATTTAGTAAGTTCACCAGCGAAGGTCGTATAGATATTGGTCATAGAGTCTGTGATAATGAAGCGTTCTATTAGAGCGTGTTTGTTTGGATTTTAGATAATTGTGTTCGTTTTTGTGTACCTTATTTAATATGTTTTTTATCAATTTTTTTGCTATCTATCAATTTATTATATACTAATATAATTTCTCGATGAACTATGTTGCTAAGACTACTAAAATTAAGATAGAAAAGCTTTAAGTGTATTGTTTTTATTTGGTTTTTTTATTAAAGTCTGCCATATTGCTTATGTAAATATTGTTCATGTGTTAAGTCGAGAAGTTTAATAGGGATTTAACTAGCTGTGCCCGCCACTTTGCCCGTTTGTCCTTGTGGTAGTAAACGTTACTGGATATTTATGTTATAATTCAGTAATAATAATAGCCTTAGTTATCCCTTATTATATCAGCTATCTGCCAGTGAATGTCTCATCAAACGCGGTGTATCCGTTGCAGAGATTAATCGGAACAAACATACAGACAAATAGACGGTTAATTTCTTTGCATAGTGCTAATGCTTGCTAGTTTTAAAGGAAAAAAAATTAGTTATTTTAATATAATAAATATTCTAATTTTATATATATTTCACATAAATTATAATAATATTTTCTTGAAAGAAAAACGCATGCACGCTAATTTTGAAACGAAATATCTTAACGGAATTCACCTTTCATAAAAATTGTTACTACTTATAAGCATTTATTGCCCACTACGTTTATTTATATAAATGGTGTCATAATTATATTCAATTTTATATTATTAAGATCACACCCCGTGTAGTATTTTTATTCGTACTTTTAAATATGAGTGTGATTTCTTGCAGAGGCGGTATCTTGTCTGTTGAAGGCAATTGAAATCTATACCGACATGGGACGATTTACCGTAGCCGCCAAACAGCATCAGGTATGACTAGTAACTCCATTTTTGTTTCCTACTTACGATTTTATATAAAACAACAAACCTATAATGTGGCGTTGAGTTCCGCGACTCTATGCAATTCAAAGAATCAAATTTTTAAAAACTTCGTTCCCTATATATACATACCAAGGCTTATAGCGCAGTGGAACAGAGTGGTTGTGGGGTTGATTCCCAGTCTGTGGAAAGATTATACTTTAATTATGTTCGTTTCTCCTCACTGATAACAAAAAGCGAAGAACTGGAGTTTCTTGACACTATGACACTAAACTCTGACTACCTGAACAACGAGCTTCACACTTTATTCCGCATAACAGGGTAGTCGGAGAGAAATTATTGTTAAGAACAAAGAAGCTCCCTTATTCGCTTTACATTTCAATAAAATATGTGATAAGTATAAATTCCTCCACCTACGTAAATTAAAAAAATATATATATCTTTAATGAAAATATTTTAATCGTGTTTATTTTGCTACTAAAAAACATAGTTTTGAATAACGTTTTGAACTTTTGTACACTACCGGGTAGACTAGAGGTGGAATTCATCTGTCAGTTGATACGAAAATTTATTATATCAATCTACCGCCATCTGTTTCCTAATTGCCTCTACATATCTAATTTTTCTCTAGAACATAGCTGAGCTGTACGAAACGGAATGCGTAGATCTCGCTCGTGCGATGCAACACTATGAACAGGCGGCGGATTATTTCCGCGGAGAAGAATCAACTTCTTCGGCTAACAAATGTATGTTGAAATTAGCTCAGTATGCCGCCCAATTGGAACACTACGACAAGGCTATACAGATTTATGAGCAGGTTTGTGTTCTTGTTGGTTAAGCTATTCGGACATTATGGATGAGAGTGTTCTATTTCTTGTAAATTTTTTTTAGTTTTTATATGCAATTTTAAATCGTATTCACTATAATAAATTATGTTATGCTATATATTTTGTTTATAACGTTCTAATTCTTATAAAATATGTTCATTGTTATACATTTCATTTGTAATCAATTTTTTTTCACTAAATAAATATATACTATTTCTAAGGATAATCATATGGAAATGAATACCCATTTTGAATTCCAATTTGTTATTAAAAAGTTGTGACACCCAAAGTTTATTACAAAAAAACAGACTCGCCACTAAATATTTTTCTTTTCTTAACACGTAAATATCAATTTAAAAAAAAGTACTAATAATTAATAATATTTCTACCACCAGATAGCCAAATCGTCGCTCGACAACAGCCTTCTAAAATATAGTGCAAAGGAATACATGTTCCGCGCGGCCTTGTGCCACCTCTGCGTGGACATATTGAACGCCCAACACGCCGTCGAGAAGTACTGCGGGTTGTACCCCGCCTTCGCCGATACTAGGGAATGTAAGCTGGTTAAGGTTGGTTGGTGTTTTTAAATGGTTTTTAGGTGGGTTCGAGTTATTGGCTGGGGGACTTTCTGTTTATCTATATGTATTTTTAAATATTGAGTAAAATATGCGTTTAATATTTTTTTTGATAATGTAATTTAATTTATTATTATGTACAATATAGTCTTTTGCACTTTGGACCATCTCTATAAGAAATAATGATTATATGAAATCAGTAAAAAATATAAATATGATATAAGATAATTAAGATATAGTTTAAAATAATCATATTCATATGAGGCCGGTCGTGGTGCAGTGGGAGAGTCGATCCACACTTCGGGGAGTGATTAAATTTAAAATTATTGTCACTTCTTCGCTCTGGTAGAAGGTAGAAATATTCGTTTAACAAGAGAGATTGCTATTTTTTCTTAATAATCTTTAAGTAGTAGAAATTTGTAAAAATCTCTCTACAGAGATGCTAACAACATAAATAAGTTGTACCAAAACGTATAAGAATTACGACGCAGCTGGTAGTAGAACGCATGGCTTAGCGGTCAGAGCGCTTGAACGGTATCCAAGAGGCGCGGGTTCGAATCCCGCTGCGTTCAAAAATTTTTATACGTTTTTTCAAAGATGTTTTCTAATCCTAAGTGTGGAATAATACTTTAAAAATAGTAAATATTGAAATAAAATAGCAATCTCTCTTGTTAAACGATTATTTCTTAATAATCTTTAAGTAGTAGAAATTTGTAAAAATCTCTCTACAGAGATGCTAACAACATAAATAAGTTGTACCAAAACGTATAAGAATTTCGACGCAGCTGGTAGTAGAACGCATGGCTTAGCGGTCAGAGTGCTTTGACGGTATCCAAGAGGCGCGGGTTCGAATCCCGCTGCGTTCAAAAATTTTTATACGTTTTTTCAAAGATGTTTTATAAAAAAGTATATTTACGTGTATAAATAAACTTATTTAAAAAGAAAACAATTAATAAATTCCAGGAACTAATCGAACACCTTGAAGAGCAGAACATAGACGCCTTCACCGAATCTGTGAAGACTTACGACAGCATATCCCGCCTCGACCAGTGGTATACCACCATATTGGTCCGCATTAAGAAGCAAATCAACGATAATCCCGATCTCCGCTAAATTATTTATTATCTGTGCCCCACCCGTCTTATGTGAGTGTTGTGTTTAATCTACATGTTAATTTTATCTGTGATTTTGGTTAGTCTATATATTTTTTTAGTCTATGGTTTGTTGGTAATCGTTTCTCTTTTCGCTACTCTGCAATACTTTTATTTATCATACTGATAGTGATACTCTGTGGTATTTATTATTTGATTTTTGAAATACTTTTGTAAATTTAACTTTATTCTTTACGTATTTTTTTTAATCTGTAATTTTCAAACTTTATATGTAGATTAAATATAACAGGTGAGTCTCGGTGGCTGAGTAATTTTGGATCAATGCCTTTCTAATTATCTACTAGAAAAAAAAATTAAATCGCATCATAACATAAGCTACATCAATAAATAATGGAATTGTAAAATATCAATTTTTGACTTTAAAAAGCAGTATATTGAATTCTTGATAAATTACTAGTTGAATAGTAAAGTATGAACTAAGTGCTGGGCTCGATTCCCATTAGTTTTATTGAGGCATTGGAAACTAGCTCAAAGTAGAGACGGCGTGGTTTTTTTCTTAGCTCTGATAGCATACTTATGCCTATTCATTGTATTTGATTGTATAGGAGGTTAGGGTGTGACGTCATTTGTCATTTATTTTATTCTGTAGGGTATATTTAGATTGGTCGTGGGTTCGAATCCCACTTGGGTGTTTTTGTTTTATATATACGTAAGTGAATAATAAAATTGAAATGTTAGTTATTGGTTTGGTTTAAAAATGATGTAAAATGTAACATCTTAACGCTGGGTTGTCTTTGCCTACATATTAAAATGTTTCTTTCATACATAATAATTTATTATTAATATAAATATATTTAATTTCAATATTATTGTGTCAAATGACGTCACACAGACATGCTAGTACGATTTAGTTTTAATGTAGCGGTTAAGTCGATTTTCTAAGATACATGTAAACGATGCACCGCAAAATATTCCATACATATAAGTACACGTTTAAACATGGCAACACTTACTGGTTTTGTATTTAATGGCAACACTGAGTTGAGTGTCGTATTAGTATTGATATACTTGAGAAATTTGACACGGTTGCCATATATTAAAAATAAAATAAAATATTTGTTAAAAAAATCGTCCTTTTTTTATTTATTGCATTGTGAACACTTGGTTTGTATTAATTATTGAAATTTCATACAAAATTTAGACATTGAAGGGTTTTAAAGTTAGAAAGAGTCTGAATTCATATTCTGCTACGTTAAAATATTTATATGTATTTTTTTTTAAATTGTGAAGTCAGTGTTAGAATTGATGAATAATTGTTTATTTTTTCCTAAATTTTAAATATGAGTGAATTTGTTACTTAAATGTTTTAATCATTATACAATACAATTTGTATTTATAGTTTGTTTGTAAATATGTAAGTTAATTTTATTAAACGAGTTTCGTTGCAATAAATATTATTTTTTTGTTTATTTTTCGTTATTTGATTTTTTTAACCTGTTATGTTTCTATGTGTTTGTTTTTTTTATTTTTTTAGCTATAATAAATGAAATTATTATTGTGACGTAATTACGACTGGTTGGTGGATGGAGTTGAAATGTAGAATGTAGTGAGTAGCAGATTCCTATCATTTTGAGGTTTATATATATATATATATATATATATATATATATATATATATATATATATATATATATATATATATATATGTACTTATATATAGACTTCCTCAGAAAAATGCTGATGATTATATTTAAATTACCACTTAGTACGTAGTGTCTTGATTTTGGTGGAAAGCGAATGGAGCGTACGGAGTCTTGACAAAAATTATATAAATATGAATAAAATGAAAAATTTAAAATGCCAAGAAACTTAATTTAAATTAAATAAAAAAATATATATAAAAAACATAGTATATAATATGATAATATAAATTAGTGGCCCATAAAAAGCGCATATTTAGAATTAATATTTATCAAATTTGACATATTTCTATATTAAAATATTGTGATTGAATAAAAAAAATATGGAAAACTCGATAAATTTGCGATATTTACGATGAAAGTGTTTTTTAACATAATCGCAATATTGTTTAAAAATAAAAAAATTGCGTTTAAAATAATTTTCTCGTTAACCTTGCCGTTTTAGAGTAGATAATTTTGTACAAAAAATAGATTAAAATAGCGTTGCCTCATTTTTTTATATTTATTTTATTTTATAATTTATTTTTATTTTATAATTGGTTTTATTTATTTTGATTGTATTAAATTTATTTTCACTTTCCTCTCTCTGGTAAGACAAAACACAGCGTTCAGTTCCACCACTAAACGCGCAATATCTCGAATTCTGCAGAATAAAAGCGTGAAGCTACATTTATAGAAAATTCAAATAATTCCATTAAATGATAAAACAGATACAAAGATTAAAATAAAAATTGAAAAACGCCTATTTGCATTTAAAGTGAATGAATTTAAATTTCTTTTTTTGGGGGCAAATTTTACAATTTGTAATTACGATAGCGTTTTCAATTATTTGATAATATAAAGTACAGGCGATTAAATTAACGGCCGTCTATGTTTTTATGGTTTTGTTTAATTTTTTTTATTGAAACAAAAGAATCTGATCTAGAATTGTAATTGTAAATATACGTATACACGGTATATATACGAAAATAACATTTTTTACAATTTTTATCTGTTTGTCTGTTTGTTTGTTCCCACTAATCTCTGTAATGGCCGGACCGATTTTGACGGAACTATCAGGATCAGATAGCTGATATAATAAGGAGTAACTCAAGCTACTATTATTTTAAAATTGAAAAATAAATATCAAGATATGTTAAATTCCACGTGGACAAAGTCACGGGTGCAGCTAGGGTTTTATATTTTTTGATATGAGTAGTATTTGGACAGTGTGTTTTTGGAAATGCACCGCGTTTTTTTTAAAAAAAGATCTAATTTGAATGTAAGTACAACGTAATAAAGGTTCTCAACGCTGATAGCTGCCCTGATGTTATATGGAGCTGTGGGCGGTGATTACTTTCCACACGCTCGTTCATATATATTTTTTAATATGCACATAAGATAACAACAAAAATATTGTTTATTTAAAAAAGTATTTAATTTATAAATGAAGAAACTTGGGTTCTTAGAGTCAAAATTAATGTCTTTTTTTTTATACACTCATTGTTAAAAATCTTTTGTAAGCGAAAAGAGGATTTTAAAACTAGATACTCTGTAAAGTGTTCGAAATGTTGCATTTTCAAGAATGTATTTTTGAATACCAAAATTATCGCGATTAATCAGTTTAAAGTAGTTTCATTTAAAATGTGTAAAAATTCTGAGAATCGAGGATTAGAGAAATTAAACATAATAAACAAAAATAACTTGTAAAAATTGAATATTTGAGGCTGGCCGTGGCGTAGTGGTGTTCTGGTGATCATCTGAGAGTAAACGTGATCACTTGTGGGTTCGATTGCCACTCGTAGAAATGAATATTCCCTCGCCCTGGTCCTAAGACAAAGCGCGGCGTTTAGTTTCGCTATGCAATATCTTAAATTCGGCGGAAAACGGAATAAGGAGCCTTTTGACATTACGTACCTACCTGTCTACCACGATATGCGGTATAAAAGCGTGAAGCTAAAAAACAGTAATATGGAATATATATCATTTTAAGCGATTTTTTATGTATATACTGATTTATTATGTTATGTGTCTAAAACAAAAAATGAACATGTTTTAATAACCGACTTAAATATAAAATTTAATGATAATATATAATGTCCTAATATAATATTATTTCTTTAATATAAGATCTTTGAAACAGGCGGTAGTTTGATATAATTAATTTTTGTATCAACTGACAGTCGAATGCCATCTCAGTATACCTGTGACCACGAACTACTGTAAAATGTTCCTAACGTCAGGTGTCCAAAATGTATTTTCTAATACCAAAATATAAGCGATTAATCCGGTTAAAATAGTGAAATTTAAAATATTTCTTTAATCTTTAATAAGTTAAAAAAAATACAATACAAAGAGATGAATTTAATGAGTTTCAAAGCTGAACGGGTTTTTTAAAGAGATCTGTCTAGTGAGAAAACATTTTGATCTGTTTAATAAAACAATTTTTGAGAAACTTAAATTATAATATTAAAAAATATTTAGTTAAAATATATAAGCAATATTGTGAAATGTTGCGGTTTCTATGATAATTTGGACGAGCTGTGCCAGAGACGACGTCCACAAGGAAATTAACCCCTAAAGCTGTTAAGATGGATATATGACGTATATATCCATCTTAGCAACTTTAGAGGTTAATTATCAACATATGAATTTGCGTTTAACTGTAAACCCGATCGGTTGTGGGTTCGATCCCCACTCGAGGAAATGATTATATTTAAATTATTTTCACTTCCTCGCTCTGGTAAGACAAAGAACGGCGTTAAGTTCTGCCACTCAACACGCAATGCTTCCAATTCGGTAGAAAATGATGTACGGAGTATCGTGACGTACAGGAAGTACCCTGTCTACCCTGTTAGATTCTTTTATGAATATTTCAAACACAAATTACAACTTCAGTCTTACAATTTTAATAAAAATGCTCTTGTATTAGTTTTACGTATCTTTTTTATCGTACGTTATCTTTCATGTGTACTTTGTAAAAAGAAAGAAAGAAAATAAATTAACATAGTATCTTAATAAAAATATACTATATTATTTTTCGTAGCATTACGCCCAAGACGTATATACGATGGCGGATAACAAAACCCTTCTCTGAAGAACGCATTTCGTTTGATAAAATGAATTACTTAACAGATTAACGGTTCTGGATATTTATTCTATATTTTTTTTCTGTTTTTTATAGCTCCGTACTTCACTTTCCACCGAATTCGAGACATTGCGTGTTGAGTGGTGGAACTCGACGCCGCTCTTTGTCATTACCAGAGCGAGGAAGTGAAAATAATTTAAATATAATCACTCCCCCGAGTGGGGATCGAACCCACAACCGATCGCGTTTACACTCAGACGCTGTCACACCGCGCCACGACCGTCTTCAAATATATTCTTAACCTTAACCTCTAAAATTTCAAAATTGAAATAGCTATATCTAAGTTACTTCTTATTATATCAGCCATCTGCCAGTGAAAGTCCTGTCAAAATCGAGATCAAACAGATAGGCGGCAAAAAAATTGTAAAATATATTATTTCGGTATATCTAACGTGTGTACATAAATATGCAAATAGCAACAATCCGTTACATTAATATTACAAATGGACCCTCGATTCTTATTTATTTGTTTACTGTATTATTTTATTTTCTGTTTATCAAAAGAAAATCATATAAACAATGTATTGTAGTTTTAACATGGCCGGATATGTGTCAGGATGCGAACAAGAGGCCAATTCAAATCGTGCAAGGTGTAAATTTTCTATGAAATTTCAGTATTAATATAAAAAAATATAATTTTGTCATTTGTTAGCCTCTTTTGTCATCTATATTGTATACATTAGGTTAAGTGTTTAAGTTTCTGTAATCCGTTATGACAGTATATCCCGTTTATAATGTATTCATATTACAGTAATGTATCTGCATATGTGTTTATCAGGAAATAAACAAGGTAAATGTTAATATTAGTTGTTTTATTCCTTTTTTTGCTTCACGCTTTTGTCCCGCATATCAGGGAAGGCAGGCAGTGCCTAGTGTCAAGACACTCTTTACTCCGCTTTTCACCGAATTCGACACATTAAGTGGCGAAATTTAGCGCCGTGCTTTGTTTTACTAGAACGCCATGAAATAAAATCCTCCACAATCAGACACTAGTTCACTGTGCCACGATGACTTAAATAACTCATTATTTATGAAAGTAAAAAAACCTCTTTACTTATTGTCATTTAAAAGTTCTAAAAAACTAATATAAAAAACATATTAAACGATATTACTATAATTATTATTATTAGACATTTTCGTTTCCAAACTTTAGTTTGACAAAGTGTGAAAATGGGTTCCAACACTCAACAAACAAGTGAAAGTTGGAATGACATTTCATGAAATGTTGTCTAATTGAATCTATTATTTTAATCTAATATTATTTTGTACTATCTAATTAGGTAGAAAGAACGCTTTTTAACAGGTTAGCTGAAACATGTTGGGGTCAGATATGCCGTTCCTCGCTTTGCACCTGACACCTTAACACCTCGTTTTGTATTACCAGAATATACTCAAATTTATATGCGTTCTTTATACATTAAAATTTCATAATTAAAGGAATAACACTTTAAAAATACTAAAATCATTAAAGAGTTTATTAAAAAATAATTCGTTTTACATTCGCATACATAAAAAAATCTATTAAAATTCCGCCATATTACTTAATACACACACTAAATAACCTCTTACCTTGTACACGTGACACACACAACGGTGCGTCGTGCGTATAATGTTACTAAGTGTAATACTTATTTGTGAGTTCCAATATTGTGTATTTTTTTTATTTTATTCTCTTAGAAGCTAAAGGATGTCTATTTAATAACAGTGACTGGAAATTAGTGTCCAATCACTATTTTTACTACCGGAGAAAGACAATAAGTTTCACCTAGCTGTCTGCATTCGAGACATTGCTGGTTTATTAGCGGAAATCTGCGCCTCTTATTATTAATAGAGAAAAAAAACTAAGGGAATTTAGATATAATATTTCCATTATTAATTATTCTCACTTACTCGCTCTAGTAAGACAAAGCGCAGCATTGAGTTCCGCCACTGAAGACACGATGTCTCGAATTTGGTGGAAACGGAGTACAGAGTGCCTTGACATTATGTAATACTCGATAGACAATGCACAGACAAAATTACTGGACATACAATGCTGAAATTTTGTACGCACGCAAATTGGGAAATGTAAATTAATTTATTTATTAAAAACTCATCGTCACACGCTATATATAAATTTGCAAATAAATAGTTACATAATTTGTAACAATTACAGGCTGGCTAAACATTGTATTCAAAATGGTTGCTCACATTTTCTTTTAAAAAAACCTTAAACAAAAAAATATAACACACATTTAAATATATAAAAACAGAAATAAATGTTTATTAAATTAAATTTAATTTAATTAGAAAAAAAAAACAAAAAATTCCCAAGATTTCTACCGGAAATCCTTCTAACTCTTTTTAAGTGATAGACAGACAACGCACAGCCGTAATTTGCCATGGATATTCTTTCTTGCAATATCAAATGACGTTAAACATTTCCCAGACATTACTATTACAGCTTAGAACAAAAAAATATAAGAAAAAAAAGATAAGAAATTAAAAAATCGTATTTAATATTTGCATAAAACATAAATTAAAACGTTATATTAGTATATTATTATTGTTTAAAAATCCAGTTCTATTTTTAATAAATAATTAACGTAAGCGATTTGTATACTTTTTTATCGCCGCTTTCAACCAAGCGCTATTGTGAAGTGTATGAAAAGTGTGACTTTTTAGATTCACGCTTTTATCCCGCATCCTGCAGGGTAGACAGAAATAAACTAGTGTCAAGATACTCCGTCCTCCGCCACGAGGAAATGAAAATACTTTAAATATAAATGACATTCCCTCGAATGGGCATCGAACCCACAACCGATCGCGTTTACAGTCAGACGCTGTCGTACTGCGCCACGACCGGCCTTTTTATGGGATTTTCTATAATGTTAATAATAATAAAATAACTCACAACCTATCGAAGGTTGTGAGTTCGATTCCCACTCTGAATGTCTTGATTACGACGGCCGGAAAGCAGTCAATGGACTTATCTGTAGGTCGGTTAAAGGTTGTCTCTGATTCTGCTGTGCGGGATAAAGCTAAAAAAATTATTAAAATAAAATTTTGAAATAATTAATTATTTCAAAATTTTATTCAAACTCTATACCAGTTGAACCTAATTATATAACAAATTTTTAGTGCTGCCAAGTCTATCCAATTCGTACGTGGTGAAAGTGCAAGGGCAGGTTGAAATGGGTGATCACGTTGCAACTCTACTGAAATTCCTGCAGAGCCAACTGGCTGGGTCGTTCCAAAAAAGTGAAGATAAAAAACCAGAGGTTACTAACAGACCGGAAGGTTCAAAAAAACTGGAAGCGCCATTGATAGAGGAGATTATGAGGAAAGACACGTTAACGCATTTGTATGGGGCGCACGACAAACACAATGAGAAGTACAAAAATATTAATATAAAAGTATAATATTTTTAAATATTTTAACAACTGTTTCTGTTTGTTTATATCTTTTAAAAAAAGTGTGTACATATGGCGCAGTGGCACTGCGTGTGGTAAGTGCTATTTGTTGTGGGTTCGATTATATGCGGCCTTGATTTCGTCACTCAGTCTTGCACGTAATATTTCAGAATTGTCTGTATGTGTGTGTGTTTGTGCAATCTAATCTCGGAAATGGCTTAACCGATTTAAATGTAATTTTCACTATATTACTTTCGTAATTAACGGGTTAAGTTAGCCCAAACCCCATTTACTAGTTATTTAATTTCAAGATAATTACTTACAATACTGATTATTTTCATCGTGTTAAACTTTAAAGTCGTAATAAACGTTTAAAAAACGGGGTGCGATAAAAAACACTGATTACCAACATCTTAAACATATAACACGAGAATAAAAATAAATTTCAGTTTTCTATTTATTTAAATAATATTTTTATGAATAAAAAGAGAAAATTCTTTACGCTAAATATTTTACACACTGCCGTGTTTGAAGTGACATGTTTCTATGGCAACTTATATTTTACGCTTAAACGTTATCACTTTTTTAAATTAAAAAAAATGTTATTTTTTTAATTTATCGATTAATTTGAAAATAATAAAAATTGTTAATTTTTTTTGATTTATCGTGTAAATGACATGAATGAAATTACTCATTATACTTGTATTTATTTAATTTATTTATAACAAAATCAGAAACGAGTGCACTTTTGACTTTGGGTAGCGGTTATTACCGTCAACCTCACCAGCAATATTGCTAAAAATGTAAATATATCAATAAAGAAAGAATAAAATTAATACATAAAAAATAATACAGTATAAAATTCATATAATGACTTATAGAATGTAATCAAATAGAAAGTAAAGTGTCTTAACGCTATTATTTCGGATGTACCTAGTGTCAAGAAACTACGTACTTTGCTTTCCATCGAATTCGAGACATAACGTGTTAAGTGATGGAACTCAACGCCACAATTGGACTTACCAAAACGAAAATAATTTTAATATAGTCACTCCCTCGAGTGGGGATCGAACCCACAACCGATTGCGTTTCCAGTCAAACGCTATCACACTGCGCCACGACCGACCTCTATTCTTCACAATTTAATCGCTAATATCTTATCAATTACTACTAGTAATTGATAAGATATTAGCGATTAAATTTATTATTATTCTAAGTTAGTCAGTAAAAGATTTAAGGCTAGCTGCATAGTTTATTTTATGCGATCTATGAGTTGAATAGTCCGAAAAGGGTGAAGTAAAGTAATTCTTAATTAATTGATTAAAAGTTTTCCCTTCGAAATTTCTTTAATTTTTCAGACTGTCTGTTAAAAATGTTTTTCTATCAATGTTCCAAATTAAAAAAAAATGCTTTAAAATGTCATATAATTCTGTAAATATAACATAAATAAAATCATTAGGATAATTCACCGTATTGTTTTGTTGGTTTGTAGTGTTTTTTGTGTTTCATTTTCTATGACAAATATCCTAAGATTATTCTATCAAAATGTGAGAGGTATAAGAACAAAAAAACAGTCGAATTTTATAAATCTGTATTAAATTCAAAGTATGATATATTAATTTTTACGGGAACGTGGTTAAACAACGGTATAATTAGTAATGAGTTTATGGATAGTTGATATAATGTATTCCGTAGAGACCCTGAAAGTACTAATTCAACTCGCTTGGATGGTGGAGGCGTTTTGGTAGCGGTTGCAAAACAACACAAATGTTATAGAGTAGACTCTCGGGAAACGAATTGGATATAATTCTGGGTACAAAAATGTATGTATAGGTATCTATATGTGGTATCTATATACCACCGCCACTAAAATATGACAGGTTAGAAGTATTCATGCAGAGCGCGAAAACGATTGTGTGCAATCCAATACAAACGTTTGATAGTTGGGAGATTTTAATTTGCCAACTATTCAGTAGACTACAGATAATGAGAATAAAAACAATTTAATAATTAATGATTTTAATACAATTTTAATACTATTATATTAATGATTTTAATACAATTAGTTCACTAGTAAGCGATTTTATGTCAGTATCAGCTTTAAAACAACATAACAGTAAAAGTAATTCTTTTGGTAAAACTTGGAACTTAGTCTTCAGTAATGTAAGTAATATAAAGGTTGAATCCGGTGATTTTGCAGTATGTAAAGTAGGTAAATATCATCCGCCATTACTCGTGGATCTGTTTTATACCTTCAAATGACTCCAAAGTCAACAATAAGATACAACGTTATGAAAGCAAATTATGATACCATCATACAAAAACTAAATAACATGAGCTGGAATAAATTGTTTGAAAAATGCGTTACTGTAAATCATATGATAGATATATTTTATGTGGAACTACGAAGGATCATTTAGAAGTCCATACCAAAAATTAATTTTAAAAATAAAAACCGTTATCCTGTTTGGTGTTCAAAAAATTTGATTTAAAGATTGGCAGACAAAAATAAGCACAGAATATTGTATAAAAATATAAGAATCTACTCAATAAACCAGATATTTATAAATTACTCAGATGTGACATGTCAAATTATATAATAACAATATTTAAATTATTTTCACTTCTTCGCTCTAGTAAGACAAAGTGTGGCGTTGAGTTCCACCACTCAATACGCAATGTCTCGGATTCGGTGGAAAGAGAAGTACGGAGTGTCTTGACACTAGGTACTTTCTGTCTACCCTGCTATGCGGGATAAAAGCGTGAAGCTAAAAAAAATAACTATATACAGTCACTGGAAGACAATATTATAATAAATCCTAAATATTTTTATTCATATTTAAACAAAATGAGATGGAACAAATGTGACTATCTTGCACTAATGGCTTTTATAGATAATGATTTTACCAATGGCAAACATATATGTAATCAATTTGCAATCAATATTCACTTTTCAAATACATATCGATATTCAGTCAAATATAAATTCACAACTGGCTGATTTTTATGTTGATAAGCAGGAAGTCGTACATCAATTAATGAACCTTAATATATGCAAGGGTGCAGGCCCTGATAACATTCCACCTATCTTTGCAAGAAATTGTGCGCAGGTCTTGGCAAAACCATTAATTATATTATTTCATAAGTCATTGACAGATTCCAAGTGTATGGAAAAAAGCCAGAATTATACCTATATTTAAAAGTGGGGGACAAGAGGAACATACCTAATTACAGGCCTATTTGTGTACTATCTGTCTTTTCAAAGATTTCTAGTTATTATATGTTAAGCTGGTTCGTAAAACCTATTATGCTAGATAGCCACTATGGTATTACTATCATTTCGCCGCTCTGAGGTAATGCGCGGCGTCGAGTTATGCCGTTTAACGCGCAATGTCTCATATTAGGGCTATATATATATATAAGCAGAAGATTTAGACATAGGTCAGAAGGCTTTGACGGTTTTTATACGTTTCTTAAAAACATTTATAATAACTCATTACAATCTCAAATCTAATTAATAAATCTCGAAAATGACAAAAATCTTAATAAAAAAAATTTAAACTCAATCTTTCTGTCGCCCGTATAAAATCGCAAAGACTCTTTAATGGAAATGAAGCGGGAGAGCAACAAACAATATACCATAGACAATTTTTAGTGTCAAATTAAAATTATCGGAAATTGGGACCATCGTGGCACAGTGGACAATATCCATGCAAACAAAGATGTGGTTATTTCCCAGTATATAGTAATAATAAATACATCATTATTTTTTGCAATGTAATGCATGTAATGCATAATTACTATTTAAATTGACATTATTGTAAATCGATAATCCAATTTAAAATTAAATTGAAAGATAAAATTGTCAATATCATTGTTTGTTATTGACTATATTTGTATTTAGAAAAATAATAATTATTATTTTTCACGCAGATTCACGCTTTTATCCCGCATAGCAGGGTAGACAGAATGTACCTAGTGTCAAAACACTCCGTACTTCACTTTCCGCCGAATTCGAGATATTGCGTGTTGAGTGGTGGAACTCAACGCCGCACTTTGTCTTACTAGAGCATGAAAATAAAAAACATTTAAATATAATCACTCTCCCGAGTGGGATTCGTACTCACAACCGACCGCGTTTACAGTCAGACGTTGCGCCACGACCGGCCTCTAAATGATAATTATTAGGCATCTACAAAAATTAAATAATTTACTAAACCATAAGGCACGCTCGTTAACGCTCTTCTTGACTAACTGATGTCTACTTCCTATCTAAGCAAATTAAAAAAACCCTACAAAATATTTCTCGAAATTTATGCTAAAAATGAACTGATCTTCTTGATACGCCGTCTTTTTAGTAGATTATATAAAGATTTCGCAGATATATTTCTCATATTTATCTAGTTCTCGTGTATTTTTTTTCCTTTTAATTACAAACTTTAATTTAGCTTGCCTTGTTAGTGAGTAGTAAAATCTCAATTCGACCCACTTCCCAGTGTCTGATTGAGGTGAAAATTGGTTTACGACTTCAATCCTTATGCATATTATCAATATTGTTAATCTGAAATGGCCGCCGCATCGAAATGGCGGATTATACGTTTTTACACAACCCACCCAAACCCAAACCCAACAAATGATAGGGTTTAATTTTTAATATATTGTATATTATCAAAAAATCTTGTTTTATAAAATATATAATTTTAATATTGGTTATTGATGCAGGACTAATAGTACGGGAGCCAATGACAGATGTTTGTGACCAAGGGCATATCAAGCGGTAATGAGTGACACGCCTCAGAGAACAGTATCATAAAGAAAAAACAGTAAGAACAGCTTCTTAAACATCCATCGAATAAGTGGTGGATCGGATAAGTGGTGGTATCCGAGCGGCAGAAAAAGATATGCTCAATCATATCCTCTCAACTAAAAATTAACCTGGTGATAGCGTCTGTGTATCTATGAATATATACATTCATCCGTTTATGTATCGCTTAAAATATTAAATAGTAGTTTACTTTTTCTAAAGTGTTATTCCAAACTTAAGATTAAAAAATATTTATGAAAAAACGTATAAAAATTTAAACGCAGCGGGATTTGAACCCGCGCCTCTTGGAAACTTCTCTTGGAAAGCTCTCCGACTGAGTAAATAGTAGTTTAAAAAAATTAAAAAAACGTTTTTACGAAAAATATACTTTTATACTTATAGATATATAATATTAATAGAAGCTATCCGTATTTAGTCGCGGACGTTCGCGAAGCTATATTAAACTATTTTCTCATGCGTTTAACTACTAATCATTTGAGAGGAAAAAATTGCTTAAAATGCCTAAATTGCCTGGCTCCCGTACCATACTGGGAAAGCTATATTTTCCGCATTATTTGCTGTTATTAGAAATTCCAACATTGAAAACTTGAGATCGACACCCATGAGATTATTCTTTAAAATTAATTTTAATATTTAAAATTGATTCAAAAATAATATTCATTAAGCAAAACAAAAGGAAACATTAATAATATAAATAATTGCCTTAACCCAGGTATAAGGTAAAATATAATGTAAAAGTAAAAATAACTACCATTGAAAACATTAATAGGGAATTTCCTGAAATTTCCATGAAATAGAGAAAGAGAGAAATAGAAAAAGTATAACTCTAAAGCTAAAACTAAAAAAATTAGAAAGTTGACTCGAAAAATTTTTGCTTATACAACAAAGAGTAGGAAATCAAGAAATTATTGTTGAGTGTAACGCGCAATAGGGAAATGGCGGAAAAAAGTCCATTTTGCAAATTTATTGTTTAATAATTTTTAAATTCATTCATTCATTTGTTAAAGGAACAAAAATACGTCAAATTCGTCGATATTATTTTATTATTTTTCTTAAGCGTACTTATATACTTGAGATTGCTAAAACTGAAAATAAATATATTAACAACCGGAAAAATAAAGTACTGTTAGTTATTTAGTCAGTTTTTTTTCAGCCTATCGGTTTCCGGTTGAATGTAGGCCTCCCTCCTAGAGCGCCAACCATCACAGTCCTGGGCAACGCGCTGCCTGCCACTTTCAAATCGTCTGTCAATCGTGCTGCAGGGCGCCATACACTACGCTTGCCTAAGCGCGATCTGCACTCTAACATGTGGAGCTCCATCGACCATCGTTACTGGAGACATTACCAGCCTAATTGTGGAATTAGGGCACGTTGGAGTGGTTCAGTGGCGCAATATACCTTTGGTTCTCTGGCAAGTGATATCATTATGAATTCTAGAAATTCCAATTATTTTGCGCTTCATAGTTCGTTTCATAGCCACCTTTAATTTGTGGACCAGCCTTACCCCGAGCCGAAACGTGACCACTGACCGTACCGGTCGATTTGGATAGTTTGGCCAAATATAATACATAATACATAATCCTGCACAACTTCAAGAGTACTAATTGAGTTAATTTGGTTACTTATTGAAACATAATTCTACTAAAATTACTTTCGTTCGCTCACTTTTAAAAGCGGGGTACAACGTGGCTTGACACTAGGCACCCTGTATACCGTGCCATGCTTGATAAAAGTTAAAGAAGTGAAGTAATAAAAATATGTCGATATTGAATGAGAAATTTAACTTTAAGGAATCTTATTTTTCTTGATGGCAATATGAATACTGTTGTTTGCAATAGTATGTAATATACATTAGTTTGTATGAATTAGTGAAATTACAATTAAACAAGAGACAATTTTAAGTTATTTAGAGTTGCTTGTATTTGGTTTTCTATTTTTAACTTATTTTATGTTTGTCAATATATGTATGGGTATGGTATTTTTCATTTATATTTTTTTGCTTCACACTTTATCCAATTAATATTAAATTAAATTTATAATTTTATATTTATACTCGCGGCCCGCTCGCAGCTTCGGTGGTCCACCACGAGCGAGAACACCACAATCACCGGACTAGACCCTTTGAAGGGACTCCTCTATTAACTTATATATATTTCTATATTTCTTTTAATCATATATATTTCTGAGTTCCTTGCAGTGTGTCAAGTGCTCTCCACACGTCATAATTAAAAAAAATCATTATAATTATAAATAGGATCGTAAACATTCATGGATGCCGTCCGTGCCGTTAAGTCTGTGGTTTGTAACAAAAAAAATCTCAAAAGAAATGTTATAGATGTCCATTGGCGAAGGTGACCACATACCATTAGACAGAAATTCTGCTCGTTTTCCTCCTTTTTCTACAATAAAAAATCTGAGCGCACAAACAACAGACGTGATTTCGTTTTATATGAAAGGGTCCAATAGCTAAACTAAAGTTTAATAAGTTAAACAAAGCTGTTAGTATATGATGAACATTGCAAGATTAAGATTACATTACACGGTATATAGACTATATTAAAATAACTTAAAATACGTGCAGCCTAATGACATCTAATGATACCCATAACATACAATATTGATTGTCAAAATATTACATTAAATGAGATTATAAGTTAAAATTAGTTTTATATAAGTTATAATATAATTAACTTATAAAATCAGCACGCTTTATCCCGCTTAGCGGGGTCAGAGACAATCCAGTGTGGAGACACTCTGTTCCGAAACCGACATTGTGTGATAAGTGGCGTAACTCAATATCGCGCTTTATTGTACCAAAACAGAGAAATGAAAATAAATTGAAAATACTATTATTTCCCAGAGTGGAATCGAACCCACAACCAATCGTGTTTACAGATAGATACTATCCCACTGCTCCGCGATGGCCTTAATAATTAATAAAAAATATGAAAAAGAGGCTGATCGTGGTGCAGTGGGAAAGCGACACAGTGGGACAGTGACTGTAAACGCGATCGGTTGTGGGTTCGAGCCCCACTCGGGGAAATAATAGTATTTTATTCCCCCGAGTGGGGGAATAAAATACTATTATTTATATATAATATATATATATATATATATATATATATATATATAATATATATATATATATATATAGTATATATATATATGTATATATATATATATATATATATATATATATATATATATATATATATATAAGAACTTCTAAGAACTTCAGATGAAATAAAAATTCTTATTCTGATTGCCTTTAGCTCATTATAACTACACACTCTTAAATTTGTAACATTCTAAATCAATATTACTTTACTATACATTTAGTAAATAAATTAGTTAAAAAAATATATTAAAATACAAGAATAAACAAATAAACTCTGTTCTTTATATTTGGCGCTCCGAGCGTGCCAGTAGAGCACAAATCATTTGGCCAATGTCACGTTGTATGGAAAACACACAAAGCAGATTGTTCGGTAAAAGCAGATTGCACGTTAAAAAGAGATACAGGTACATTATTGAAAAAACGTTTAAAAATTTAAACGCAGCGGGATTCGAACCCGCGCCTCTTGGATACCGTCCAAGCGCTCTGACCGTTAAGCCATGCGTTCTACTACCAGCTGCGTTGAAATTCTTATACGTTTGTTACAACTTACATATATTAAATATTAAAAATAGTAAATAATTAATAGTTAATTACAAATGATTTCAAATGACAATGGAAAGTTTTCCCATTTCTTATGTAGATCTATTCATGAAGCACGTGAAATATAATGAAAATAAAACTAAATTAAAATTATTCTTGGTGATGTCATACATTTTTTTTTCTGACGGTACAGTAAAATAGTTTTTAATTTTAAAACTTCGAATCAATCGTGCCTTTTTATAGATAGATATCTGTTAAGGTTGAAAGTAGAAATGAAAATATTTTATATAAAAATTTATATAAAAATTTCCACTGTGCGTCGCACTTTATCTTACCAGAGCGAACAAAAACAGGTAACAATTAAGAAGGAACACCAAGTCTCACCAAGTATAAAATACGTTACTCTAGCGACGTTTATGTTACTTCATACAAACGTATTATGTATGAATATTCAGAATTATCAAAGAAAAAGTACTTTGTATAATATTTTTTTATCACTATAATGAAAATATATAGACTTTCTATATTTTTCTACAAATTAATGTCAAATATGGTAAATTGGGAGTATCAAATTTAGAATAGGTCGGTCATGGCGCAGTGGGACAGCATCTGTCTGTAAGCGCGATCAGTTGTGGGCTCGATTCCCAAACAAAGATATGTATATATTTAAATATTTTTTATTTCTTCGCTGTGGTAATACAAAAACGCGGCGTTAAGTCGTGCAACTCAACACGTAATGTCTCGAATTCGGTGGAAAGCGGAGTACCGAGTGTCTTGACACTAGACACTTCCTGTATACCCTGCTATACGGGATAAAAACGTATAGCCAAAAATAACACAGTAAAATAAAAAAAAACTAAAGAAATCAATTCGTCATAAATAGTTAAACTTTAACAGAAATATCAGACCTATGAACTGAAAAGGTGTTACAAGTCCAACTGTTCCGTATAAAAAACCTAACTAATATTATAAAAGCAAAAGTTGACGAGAATGCATGTTTGTTATTCTTTCACACAATAACTACTGAACAGATTTTAATGAAACTTTAGAATAAAATAACTTATACATTGGAAAAACACATTGTTATAGACATTTTGTGATTTGTCTAACGATTTATAACTAGTCAAGAATAATAGGATTAGAACCCGCACTTAACGTACACATCCCAAGCAAGCTAATAAATATGATTTAAAAACAGTTTTTCTTGTATAGCACCTATACTCAAATATTCATTTTTAATGCCAATAATCCTTTGTACGTGAATGACAAATGTAAATAATTTGTATATAATAATTGTAAAAAAAAATTGTTATTATGATTAAAAAACGTTATTATTTTGTATAAAAGATGTATACAAAAGAACACTGCTTCACGCTTTATCCCGCAAAGAAGGGTAGTCAGAGACAATCTTATATCGAGACTGTCAACTAATTTCCGCCCAAAATCGAAATATTACTTTAATATCAAATAAAAATTTAAATAAGTAGAGACTGGTGTATTATATAACTAGGCTTTGTTAATATACCCTGATATCATTTTTTTAGCCTTACGATTTGATCCCGCATAGCAGGGTACAGACAGAAAGTACTTAGTGTCTACTTCACTTTCCACCGAATTCGAGACATTGCATATTGAGTAGTGGAACTCAATGCCTTACTAGAGCGAGGAAGTGAAAATAATTTAAATATAATCCCGAATGGGGTTCGAGCCCACAACCGATCATGTTTACAGTCAGACGCAGTCCCACTGCGCCACGACCGGCCTCTAACTAAATAAATTATTATAATAGATCTAAAAACTATGTTTTAACTTTTTTTAAATATTAAACATGCAAAATTGCAAATTTAAAAAAACATCTTATTTTAATATATTTAGTTAACCGCTAAAACAGACGCTACCTCCATCCTGTTATCATTATACCACCATATCGAACGGGGCATCTCTAACAATAACAATTTTCAAATTTATATATATATATATATATTTATATATATACATAATAATAATATTCTTTTCAGTTTGAAATATAAATAATTCAGTAGACCAAAGGTCCCTCATTCATATACACGAATTTAAATTAATGCGAGTTGTACATACAGCATTATTGTCACAGTTGAATACGACGTGTCGCGTTCAAGTATTGCCCATATATAATATTTAGTATTATTATTATTATTTTTTGGACGTTTTTTTTTTAAATATGTTCCAAGAAACGTCAGATGTAAAATCCAAAATGGAAAAAAATAGATTTGAAAATTCTATTAGTGAATTGAGGAACAACAGTTTTGTGACTCACACCGATCTATTGAATTATGGTAAGTATAATTTTTTTTTTCTATTTACTTCCATACGTCAAATGTGACAAATAATTTATATCAATGTGTCAAAAATTAGCTTAAATTTAAATATATATATTAATAGATATTTAGTTGATTATAATTATATGTAAATTAATCATAATAATAATAAAAATAAGGAGGCCGGTCGTGACGCATTGTAACAGCGTCTGATTGTAAACGCGATCGATGGTGGGTTCGATCCCCAATCGGGGGAGTGATTATATTTAAATTATTTTCACTTCCTCGCTCTGGTAAAAGACAAAGTGCGGTGTTGAGTGCCACCACTCAACACGCAATGTCTCGAATTCGGTAGGAAGCGAAGTATGGAGTGTCTTGGCACTAGGTATTTTCTGTCTACCCTGTTATGTGGGATAAAATCGTGAAGCTAAAAACAATAATAATAAAGAAAAAAGGTACAGACGCAGTCTGTAGGTGCATTAAATTTTATATTAACAAAAAGAATATTAAGTAAAATTTTAATATATTAACGTACATATGCATGCTCATAAAAATTATATATATAATTTTCGAAATTTTTACATTTAAAATTATTTTTATATGTTTAAAATAGTTTCATTTAAAATGGTACATATTTCAATTTCTTTGTATAATATTATAAATTCATATATTTCTTTGAACTCCATGTTATTAACATTATTTGTACGTAACTTTAATGTATTTGTAAGATTTGGATAGTTTTGAACCAATTCCTGTCATCTGGTATACTTGTAGATGTCAAAAAGAATGCACTTTAATACAATAGTGTTGTAGCTAAAAATCTATAGACGTTATTTATTTGTTATTATCTATGGACATACGTTAATACATTTTGTAACATATCATACTTTTTATATTTTTTTTCTTATACAATAAAAAAATATTAGAATTAATCATAATTCTATAAGAAACATACCGTACTATAGAGCATATTATAAAACTATAACTGTCATAGACCTTTTCGCCGTCCTCCAGAACATATTTGCAATAATTCCAAATAAACAAGCAATATTAATAATACATTAATAAGTATTTATGAAAATATAACATATGAATATAAAATAAATATATACAGTGAGTGTGTTTAACAATTTAAAATGCTTATGACAGTCAGAGGCTCTGGTGTCAATATGTGTTCCTTAAGTTCTATGTATGTATATTCAAATATGATGTTAGAATATATAAACTGTATTTCTTCAAATAAATAGTAAATAAGTATAGATATATATACTAAATAGGTAGGTCATCGAAGACCACATTAACGCTTAACCAGGCTTGAAAAGAAATGTCAAATTCGATAAATTTTAATTACGTCACTATTGTATGATCCATGTGAAATGTCTATACAATCTTTTCATAGCATGATGCATATGAATGAAGAACGCGCGGCGTTCAGGACGGCCACTCCACACGCAATGTCTCGATTTTTGCGGGAAGCGGAGTACGCAGTGTCTAGACACTAGGTCCTGCGTATTTACTCTGCTATGCGTGATCAAAGCGTGAAACTAAACACAATCTATTCTCTAATAACGAGAATACGTTATGTCACGTAACGTTACGTATGTTCCTTTTAGATTTTTTTAAAGGAATTCCTTATTTTTAATTAACAATATAGTGTACTAAAATGACCTAATCTAAAATATAATAGAAATTTATTTGTATCGAAATAGATGTTTCAATGTTAAAATTGGTCGTAGTTAAACTCCGCTCTTAACTTTCACCCCCTTCATTTCATGTTTGTCTACCTAGATTCGATAAAATGTTTTTTTTTCTAAGTAAACTTTCATCCTCCGAGATGAGATCCATATAGTGTATAATCATACTTGCCTACTGAGTCAAAATACTGTCAATGAATGTCAATATAATTTTTGTTTACTATATATATACAAATGTGCTAATTTGAAACCAACATATGTAATTTGGCACAGTTACAATTTTCATGGAGAAAACAGACAGAAATTCTTTTAATTTTATAATAAGGTATTTTTAGAAAATAAAATATCAATAAAATAAATATATCACACACTACCATATCATGTTTGAGATACAATGTACACACCTGTGTAAAGTAATATACACGTTGCTTAGCAACGCTTGTTTAACATCAAGGAGGTTTCTAACGTCCTAAATTAACTCTAAACAAACAGAACATCGTTTAAAAAGCAATTTTAATTAATTTCAGGTCTGATTACGTAAACTAAAAACTAACGTAATTGAATATTCATAGGATTTTAACCTCTGGCCTATCATAATAGACTACAAATGCTAGTTACTTCGCCTATAGATACAAATATCTGTGTACATATATCGCATCCTGGTCTATACATATAATATAAATGTCACTGATAGCTGTCTGTATGGTGATGGTATGTAAGAGGAATTGGAGTTTATAAATATTTGTACGTGTTTTCTTCAATTTTCTGAAAGTTTATGTTTCAATATAAACAAGTAAAATATAATTTTACGAAATTTCCTTAAGCAACATTCTCACGCCGACAAAGTCGCAAACACGCAAGAATATATAAGAATGTAGGACCTACAAGTGTTCAGAACGATGTCAGCTAAAAAAATTTATTCATACTATATAAAAAGAAATGTAGGGTTTATTTAATTATACATTTATATGTACATATTTTATGTCCTTTGCTAACAATTGAAAGAACTCAAAGGATAATCGTAATATAGAAAGGGCATTTGCTATTATGTATTTTGTTACGATTCGTAGAACATAATATTCAGCATATTTCATTGACTAAATTCTGTTAATTGTATATTGATTGTAGATAAAAAATATATAATTTTATTAATTCAGTTTTTTATGACAATATTATAATAAGTTTTCTATTAAACTTTCTTATAAAATGTATAAAATATCAAAGAGCGCCAGTGTCCAGAACACATATGACCCATATTTTTGATTGTTTGAAAGAAATATGTCAATTATGTAACGAGGCTTAGAATAAAAGTATTAAATTATATTTCGAACTTTATTATTCCGCTTTCTACAATGTCTCAGACTATACTCTGCCATCAAATTCAAAAACACGTCTTAATTAAAGTTAAAAGATATATAGGGTAGACATACAAATATATATGAAGGTAACCAACCTGTAAACAATCCTACAAGTGTTGTCATATCGAAAAAAATATTCATACAGATATAAATATAAATCCTAACAACCAGTAAATACAATTATTGTCAATTCCCGCAATTCCTATGTTCATGTGAATTCTATTTGCTAAAAAAATTATGTCAATTTCTTTTTGATGGCCCTTAACAAGTCTAACCGTTTTATCATCCAAAAGCCATATGTATATGTTTTAACAATTAATTTCAAAGTGGTATTTTTAATTATTTTTTTCATGTCACTTTCTTGAAGGGAAACCATGAGAACTAACATTATATTCGTAAACTATCAGGAGCCATAGAAATAATATCCATTCGTATAAGAACCGCTGTGATTCTAGTTCTTTGTATTTGGATTTGTTGTGAGAAGTTGGCATACCACTTTATCTAGTCAACTTTTAGGATAAATACGCTAAAATGTTTTTAAAATGTATCAAGAATTTAAAGGCTTGCGAGGATAACCCCTTATTTTTTGATTTGCTGGACAATAACCTGCTAAAATTACAAACAGGGGTGCAAGGCGCTATGCATCCTCAATATCTTATAGTATTATAAAAATCTAGTACATTAATATTTACTATTTTTAAAGTGTTATTCCACACTTAGGATTAGAAAAAAAATTTGTAATCCTAAGTGTGGAATAACACTTTAAAAATAGTAAATATTAAAATAAAATAGCAATCTCTCTTGTTAAACGATTATAAAAATCTCTCTACAGGGATGCTAACAACATAAATAAGTTGTAACAAAACGTATAAGAATTTCGACGCAGCTGGTAGTAGAACGCATGGCTTAGCGGTCAGAGCGCTTGGACGGTATCCAAGAGGCGCGGGTTCGAATCCCGCTGCGTTCAAATTTTTATACTTTTTTTCAAAAATGTAATCTAGTACATTACATCGATCATTTAAAAACCTAGCCAGTCCAGAGATTTGCTCAATGATCAATACTAAATTGACACTTAAGTTGACAATAAAATCGAGTTCCTTGCCCGATTTTGAAATGGGACAACCGCAAAATCCTCATAAATTTCAAATGAAACTATTTTAAACGGATTAATTGCGTATATTTTGGTATTTGAAAATACATTTTTGGAAAACTGACGTTTTGAACACTTCACAGTAGGTCGTGGTCACTGGTAGACTCCCTGTCTATCTGTCTGTCAAAAATCTTATTATCCTCATATATTCTTAGAATAATTTTTAGCAAAATAATAATTAAAAAACAATTACAGAATATTAAAATATTAGAAATGGCATAAAGTATTGCAACTTTTTACTTTGTATGTAATATAAACATATAATTAATTTTTAGGTAAGTAACTTGACAGTGGCTTATCGCATTGACGTAGACACTTTGCAAATCGGCCACATATTAACTGATTATAAAACATTTAAAACGATTAAAAATACTATTTCTACTAACTACTAATGTTTTTTTTTTTTGAAATTAACATATAAAGTATTAATTTGTAAACAATGAAGTTAAATATAATTTTAGCTTCACGTGTTACATTTCAATTATAATCCTGATAATATAAAATACTTCCTGTTCTTAAACACATTTTTTGGAGGTTTGTGGGTTTTTTTTAAATGTTACCAAGTAGACATTAACAAGGACTCCTTTCTAAGGGATGATGTACCTAACGTTCTGTTATTATATTTATGAGGCTGGTCGTGGCGCAGTGGGACAGCGTGTGACTGTAAACGCGATCGGTTGTGAGTTCGATTTCCACTCGAACGAACGATTATAGTTCAATTATTTTCATTTCCTCGCTCTGGTAATACAAAACGCGGCGTTGATATCCGCCACTCAACACGCAATATCTTTAATTCAGAAAACAGAGAACGGAGTGTTTTAACACTAGGTACTTTCTGATCATGCTTTGCGGGATAAGGGCTTGACGCAAAAAATATACATACATATATAAACTCTGTAACTAAAGTTTTACATCAAATATCCCATATTTTGATTTTAATGTATAATATATAGTAATTAGATTGATCAGTTTTTTATGTTCAATATACCTGGTCTTGTAGACTTCCATGAGACATTCCTGACTATATTGTCATAAGTCAACTTTTCTAAGGTGCCATTATCTGCTCTTATAATTTAGTTGATTTCTACGCCAAAGATGTTCAAATTGTTAAGTTATATTTTACCCCCCAAATGTTGCTTAGATATTAAACTTCGGTGGAAAGCGAAGTACGGAGTGTCTTGACACTATGTATTTTCTATCTACCCTGCTATGCGGGATAAAAGTGTGAAGCTAAAAAAAAGGTCTAAAATTCAAATCTATGAAGTAGTGTAGAACACTCTCTTTTATAAATAAAAGGTATCTCATATATAAATAGTATATAGTTTACTATGTTTTAGCTTATTCGAATTCAAAATAACCTTCATTCAAACACACTATTTTTAAGAGCGTTAAATTATATGAACGTAAATCTAATGAGATCTTTGATTTTCGCGATTTTTATACATTTTAAATGAAACTATTTTAACCGGATTAATCGCGTATATTTTCGTATTCGAAAATACATTTTGGACACCTGACGAGTCATGTCATGTCCACCTGTGTCCAAAGACTACTGTAAAGTGTTCGAAACGTCAGGTGTCCAAAATTTATTTTCGAATACCAAAATATACGCGATTAATCCGTTTAAAATAATTTCATTTAGAATGTAAACTTATTTACTGATACGAAAAACAATTCTATTGAGAAAAATCTATGAAAAACTCATAACAATTGTTCTCAAATCAAATAAATGATTATATAATTTTTTCTCTGCAATGTAAAAATTTTAAACGGATGGTTAAAATAACCTCGTATTTATTTAAACATATATTATAAAAAAATTACATATATTAAGTATGTGTAACAAAGAACTACCTGGAAATTATTGTCGACCAACGTGACTGAACGACATCACATGTCATGTTTTATTAATGCGCTTTAAATGATTTTTTATTCATAAATAAATTAATATAACGTTATTTTGTATTAATCAATAAACAAATTTATTTTTCCAGAAAAAAAAATATATATTTAAAAAGTTGAAATGTCATAACAATATGACAATGACATTTATGTTTATTTGGTTACATTACAAGTTTGTTGATCTTTCAGACGAATTGTTTGTTTTTCCTTTGTACTGTTGGTTATAATAGGAGAGTATGAAACTGTTTTTGCTTAAATAATAAAAAAAAAACATAAGAGACCATTGACAAATGACGTCCATAAAGTTGATGAGTTATTTACACGTCCACCATCATTGCCACATGTTGCTGCTAATTTTTGCTGGTCATTTTTTGTACCCAATGTTATTTTACAATTTTAAAATGTAGAAAATTTATAAAATTACTTTAAACAGTAATGTTACACAATTATTTTATTTAACTGTGTCTCAGTATTGGGATCCATCTCCGTCCCTTTCACTCAATGTCACACTTTGTTGACTCCCTCTTACTGTGTGCCGTTATTTACGGATAGCCTCTAACTCTGAAGTTGTCATGCATTCATATCGTATTATAAAACCCTATTTCCAATAAACATAAAATTACATTTAACCTGTGATTTCCAGATTATGGAATCAATACACATTTATACTGTCATTAGAAGAATAAATAGAGGCCGGTCGTGGCGTAGTGGGACGGCGTCTGACTGTAAATGTGTCGATTGTTGGATCCCTACTCGGGGGAGTGATTATGTTTAAATTATTTTGACTTTCTCTGGTAGAAAATAAAGTGCGGCGTTGAGAGTTGAGCCCACCACTCAACACGCAATGTCTCGAATGCGTTGGAAAGCGAAGTAAGGAGTGTCTTGACATTAGGTACTTACCGTTTATGCGGGACAAACGCGTGGAGCATTGAAAAATTAACGTGTCTGGATATTTATTTCTTAAATATTGTATTTTTTACACTACAGGCTAGTCTGTACCTGTTTTCCTTTATTGCCATATTTTTCTCAATTAGATTTAATTGAGGTCAATATAAGCAACTTTATACACATCTTTATTTTATAATTCCAAAACAAAAGAATCCTAAGTTATTCGTGATTCGCTAGTGAAAGTCCATCTAAAACCAGCTGTTGCCGTTCAGAGTAGTAGGAACAAGCAGATAGACAGAAAAATAGTAAAAAAATGTTTTTTTTTTGCTTCACGCTTTTATCCCGCAAAGCAGGGGAGACAGAAAGTATCTAGTGTCAAGACACTCCGTACTTGACTTTTTACTGAATCTGAGACATTGCGTTTTAAGTGGTGGAACTCAACTTTGTCTTACCAGAGCGAGGGAGTGAAAATAATTTTAAATATATAATCACACCACCGAATGGGGATCGAATCCACAGCGCGATCGCGTTTACAGTCAGACAGCGTCACACTGCGCCACGACCGGCCTCAATGTCATTTTAATATATATAACTTATCGCGTATAAAAACAAGCTTTTAGAAGAAAGTAGATTTACACTTTCTTTTGTTTTTCATAAATTACGGACATAATAATTATGTAGGAGCATATATGCCGTTTTTTGACAACTAATGACGTCATACACATGAATTTACATCAATTACAAGGTTTTTTTATTTAGCTGAGTGTGACAAAGTTCTTTACTACGCGGTTTAAAGAAATTTGGAAGGGCGATATTTCAATTTTGTAAAAAAAATATTTATTTCAAAACACAATGTGCAATTGTAGCTCGTATGTGCTCGGATTTGAATTCGTTGAATAGTTAATTAATTTCATATTTCTTGTTAACGTGTCCGGGTCTTTATTTTATAATTCTAAAATACAATTCTAAAAGCTTAAGTAACTCCTTATCCTTAACAGTTTCCGATATTAGCATACAAAATATGTTTAAACACAAAAACATGTTATATGTGGAATGTATATGAAGTAATGCATTTGGCGTAAGATGTAGAGAGAAGAAGTATGGAGTGTTGCAGATAGCTTCTCATTTAATTGTGTTAAAGCTCTGGCTTTGAATTCCGCCTCATGACACGCAATGTCTCAAATTCTGACAGAAAATGAACAGGGGAGTGTTTTGACACTAAGCGACACTGTTTTTCTTCAGCAGTTTAAGATATGAAGCATAACAAAACATTTAAATTTGATTTTCAATAATATATTAATATAATTTTCAAAATTACATTATAATTATGTAAAAACAATATGCACATAATATTGTTTTTAGGTATTTTCATTGTTTTTTTTATTCAATTAATATTTAAAATGACATTTAAAATGACATGATTCATTGTCAAAGGAAAAACTGAGTGCAAATGGAATGAATGGATGTTTTGATTGTCATGATGTTTTAATTGTCATTTCTAATTTAAATAAATTATTTTTAATTATTTCAACAATACTTATATATATATATATATATATATATATATATATATATATTTTTAATTATATATATATATATATATATATATATTATTGATTGGATCCTGATTTAATTCATTATTCTTGTGCCAAACTCCTTGACCTGCGACTTGTTTGGGTTTCTTTATTTTTTTTAAGTGGGAGTGGGACAGCGTCTGACTGAAAACACGATCGGTTGCTGGTTTGATTCCCACTGGAGGTGGTGATTATGTTGAAATTATTGTATTATTTTCACTTCTTCGCTCTGGCCTCTCACTCACTCAACGTGCAATATCTCGAATGTGGTGGAAATCGAAGTACAGAGTGACACTTGTCTACCTGCTACGTGAGATACATAGAAGCGGGAAGCTTAAAAAATATATATATAGATATCGCTTGACCTGCAGTAAATAATATTATCCTCCATTTGATATATATATAAATATATATATATATATATATATATATATATATATATATATATATATATATATATATATATATATATATATATAATAAAACCATACATTTTCATGTGATATAACATACACCACATTTCTTGACCTATGAATTGGTTAAGCTAAATGTTTCTAAAATTTTATGCCACATCACTTTAGTTTCCGTTTTTCCTTGACGCTTTTATTCTGTATAGAAGGCTAGACAGGAAGTACCCAGAGTCAAGTTTTCAATTTAATCAGTCAAGGTTTTATAAGACGGAAACTTTGATTCGCCAACAAGCGAGTTACCTTCCTTGATTTTCATTTTCCACATTTAGAAAGACTTTTAAAAATGTAAATTGATACGTGAATGAATATGGAAAATATTATAGAAATATATCGTTTTAAAGAAAATCACCAATATATAATAATAAGTTCTTCAACCCTTTATTGAAATCGAACCCAAAACCAACTTGTACCGCAAATTGGCGTATTACTATACAACTATGCTTTAACGGCGGAGACTACAGAAAAATGTGTATAAAATAAAAGAAAATACAAACAATATAAAATTATATGAACATTTGTAAAATATAAATATATTTATTAAATATGTAAATTTTATTTAAAATATCTTAATTATGGCAAGACCCAAAAAAGTGAGTGGGTTTTGTTGTTTTTAAATGATTTCTTAATTTTTTAAAAATAGATAAAAACAACACATTTTGCGTTGTATGTTATTTCAGCGAAACGTGACTGTAGTGATGTTCCTTTGGGTATATATATATATATATATTATATATATATATATATATATATATATATATATATATATATATATATATATTAGACAATTTTTTATATTAATTAAATTAAATATATTTAATTTTTCTTTTACGCTATCAAAATATGAGATAGAAGCCAACTTCAGTATAAAGAATATGTTTATTTATTTATTAGTACCAAATTATAGCTATTTACTTGCAAAATTACTATATACTAGAAAGATGAAACAATACGTGACAATATAATTCATATTTTAGATGAAACTATTTTGTACGGATCAATCGTGTATATTTTGGTATTCGGTATATTTTGGTATTCGGAATATTTTGGTATTATTATACATATGTATTTGAAAAGCTCTATTTTTTAATTTAGAATATCAAAATATATGCCATTATTTCGTTTAAAATAGTTTAATTTAAAATGAGTAAAAACTGCGTAGCAAATATCAAAAATTTTATTATATTTCATATTTTTTGATACTCGCCTCTTTATCTAATTATCAATATGAATAGATTGTTCTTAAGAACATCTTGCAATGTATATACCGAAAAAAGGGATGTATGTTTGAAAATTTACCGATAATATCAGAGAAATTTCCAAAAAAACCTGGGTAACGAGAAAATAATTGTATTTTAATTTTGTCTTACGTTATTTTTTCCGATCGTCTTCCTTTCAAAAGCTCAAAAAAATATTCAGAAATATTAGAAAATAAATATTATATATTTGGAAAGTGTCTATATAAAACTTATTTGCCCAATCGAAAAAGGACGGATATGTTTAGACATATCCGTTCTTGATTTGCTTTTCTTTAAATTAAATAAAAAAAAAATACTCAGTCATATTATTTTCATGCTAGAAGGCGGTGCTGTCACAGAAGAATACCAGCGCCAGTACAGACGTTCTATAGAAGATCCTGAAGGATTCTGGGGCGATGTTGGTAAACAGTTGGATTGGACTCGGCCGTGGGAAAAAGTTTTGGATGACAGCAACCCACCATTCACTAAATGGTATGATGAATTTAGCAGGTTCATTTCCAAGAAATTAATTACAAGTTTGGTTGTAAATATGACCTCATATAAAAAATGTATCTTGATTTGAATAAAACATAATATTTTTATTTTTCTATACTTATCTTCGATGAAAAGTAATGAAAAATTGCATAGTTCATCTAACCGCCGTAGTAGTTTTATAACATTTTATTTGATTTCAAGTTATTTAGACATTCCATCTTGCCTTATATTTTTATCTTTTGAATTATTTTGAAAAACAAGGTGATAATTTTTATTTCCTCGCTCTTTTGAGACGGAGCGCATGATTGAGTTCCACCAACACGCAGTGTCTTGAATTCCGCGGAAATCGTATTGCGAAGTGTCTTGACACTAGGCACTTTCTGTATACGGGATAAAAGCGTGAAGCTATAAAAAATAAACCATAAATCCTCAAAAAAGTGTCATATTCACTTTATATTATATAATTGATATTTGTGATGATACCGAAAATAATTTATTTTATTTTAGGTATGTAGGAGGCGAGATGTCAGTCTGTTACAACGCGATCGATCGTCACGTGGAACGCGGCCGAGGAGACCAGGTGGCGCTGGTCTATGACTCCCCTGTTACCGATACCGTTAAGAGGATAACATACTCTGAATTACTGGATCAGGTAAGTTATTAAGAAAAATTGAAAAGTAGCTTCATGTTTTTCCTGCATACCAGGGTATTCCAACTGCGGCGTTCAGTTACGCAATGTGACACACAATGTCTTGAAATTGGGTAAAATATTGAAAAAAAAATTACTCAATCCAACATAAAAACTACAAAGTAACACATTTTTTTGAAATAGTAATTAAATAAGTAACATTAATATTGTAAAAGAAACATTATATACATATTTGTAGGCGTTGAACAGCAATAATAGTGCAACCCTAAGGTAAAGATTTAATGAGACCTATGTAGTAGGTGTAGAAGAAATGCAAAATATTAACTTTAAAGCGTTTTTAAATTTCTCTTTTCGATAATTTCATTAAATAATACTTGATTCAAAATCACACTATTGTAGCTCAGTGACAGAATCTTATTGCACTTTCAATAGTATTAAGTTCGATTCGCATTCGCAGAATTTTTTATAGCAAAAAATTTATTTTTGTTTGGCCTGCGTATATGAGCTTTGTCTCTTTATTTACATAACAAAACGCCGCCAAGCGGGTATATAAAAAAATATAAAAGAGTTCCCACCTTGCTACTACTAATATGCTAATATGGAAGTTTACTTAATTAGATATTGTAGATTGTGGCGCAGTGTGACAGCGTCTGACCGTAAACACGAGCGGTTGTGGATTCAATTCCCACTCGAGGGATGTAAAATTATTTTCACTTCCTTGCTCTGGTAGTAGACAAAGTGCGGCGTTGAGTTTCCACCACTCAACACGCAATGTCTCGAATTAGGTGGAAAGCGAAGTACGGAGTGTTTTGCGGGATGCGGGATAGAAAGCGCGAAGTAAAAAAAAATAGCTACATTCAAAACTAAGTACATAATGTAAATTTATAATTATTTCAATTGCAATCGAATTAATTCAAGTTAATTTAAAACGCCGTTAGTGAGTTGTCATTAAATCTTTTTATTCTTTTATATCCGTATTATTTATTTATTAAAATAATATACATGTAAAAATGAAAAAAAAAGCCAAAAAAGGATTTTGTTTTTACCGCGTATGTAAGTATGTATGTACCTATGTCCGTTTCTTTGTTTCCTTGTAACTATTAAATCCCTGGGACCGATTTTAACAAATGATACGATGTTAAATTCGTTTTCAGGGAGAAATAGAAATATAAATTATTACTTGTATAATAGTAACTCGCTCGCGGTTTTTCCTGCGCAATTACAATTATAGCGATTTTGTTTGCTTGCCCGCGTGCGTTATGTATTCATATTATAGGGTCTTAAATTAATATGTTTATTGAACGCTAAAAGAGATGATTGGTTAATTATTAAGAGAAATACATATAGTGGTAGATTATTCCGTTTCCTACTATCAAACACTACTTAATTAAAAAATATAAACACTAGTTATAAAACTTTGAAATGGAAATGAACAGGACACAGGACACATGTTGAGGAAGTAACTAGAGAAGTGGACAAATTTAATAACCGAATGGCACTCACGTGATAGAAGATGGGGCAAAAGTAGACCAGCTACATGTTGGGAAGACGATATAAAACAGATAGCTGGCCCAGATTGAATGGTACTGTGAAGGACTGAAGAACATGAAAAGCTCTAGAGGAGGCCTTTGTCGAAAGACGAGCTGATACTAAACTGGCAATCCATTTCTCGGATTTCAGTTTAATAGTAAATTTGAAATTTGTATGCAATGCAATTTTAGATATGTAACTATTTTTAGCAATAAAGGAAATAAATAAAATATTACAGTCTAGATTTGAATACTCAAATTATTAAATGTATACTAACGAAATCATCGTCAGGAAATTAGGATTTAAGTGAACTCTACTTTTAATACAAAATTCATAATTATGATATAAACTATCACATTTGAGGCCGGTCGTGGTACAGTGGGACAGGGTTCGGCTGTAAACGCGATCGGTTGTGGGTTCGATTTCCACAAATAATATTTTGATTATTTTCATATCCTCGCACTAGTAAGACAGAGTGAGGCATTGAGTTTCACCAATCAGCACTCAATGCCACTCAATTCGGTGGAAAGCGAAGTACGGAGTGTCTTAACACTAATTCATTCTATCTATCCTGCTATGCGGGATAAAAGCTTGAAAGTAATAAGAGAAAAAACTATCACTGCACAGTTGGTCAGCGTGTGATTGCAAGCGTTTTATAATTATATTAAATATCTCGCAATGTATCTAGTTGATTTAAGGCTAGTGTCAAGACTCTCCATTCACCACTTTTGTTATTCGTGAAACAGTGTGTTGCAGAATATTGCGGAAGTTAACGCCGCGATGTATCTCACACATCTTTATTAATCATTAATATTTATTTAGGTATCCAGGTTAGCTGGTAAATTGTCCAGCCTCGGAGTGACTAAGGGCTCACGTGTGGTCATCTACATGCCTCTGGTGCCGGAAGCAGTAGTCGCCATGCTTGCTACAAACAGAATTGGCGCTATACATTCTGTTGTCTTTGGCGGTAAGTTATATGATTAGTAGATAATATAATACTCTAACATGTGTATTGAGGCCGGTCATGTCGCAGTGGGACAGCGTGTGACTGTAATCATGATCGGCTCTGAGTTCCATTCTCATCTCGGGGGAGTGATTATATTTGAAATTATCTCCATTTCCTCGCTCTGGTAAAACAAAGTGCGGCATTGAGTTCCACCACTCAACACGTAATATCTCGAATTCGGTGGAAAGCGAAATACGGAGTATCTTAACACTAGGTACTTTCTGTCTACCCTGTCTATATCTTGTCGCGGTGGAATAGTATTTGATTCTAAATGCGAGATTAATTAGATATGGGTTCGGTTTCCACTTGGGGAAATGATTGTCATAACAATACTTTTATTTATCAACCATTGTGCAACTATATTATTGTGTAAAGGTCAATTACTTTAGTTTACTTTGCTATGTGTGTAATATATAAGAAAAATGTATGACGATTTATTTTTAAATTTCTAATACATATTAGATATCAGTGACTTTGACTGCTTTAATAAAATCAAAAATTAAGCAAAAAAAGGACTTGTTTATTTTTTTTAGTTAAATAAAATATTTTAACCATCTCTTATATATTTTTTTTTATTTTTTTGTAAGTGTTAATCATATATAATAGCGAGATTCAAGCCTGCGCTTCGCTAGACATTTTCAAATTATATTAAACTTGTTTAAGTTCGGAAACAAATAAATACAAATTAATTAATGTTTTTTTTAACTTAACCAGTATTATAATAGTAAATAATAAAAATTTTATACGTTTAGGATTTGCCGCAAGGGAGCTTCGAACTAGAATAGAGCACGCCCAACCAACTGTAATTATAGCTGCGAGCTGTGGCGTTGAACCAAACAGAATAGTCAGGTGCGTAAACTATGTTTTACTATTTTTAGTGTTATTCCACATTTAGGATTAGAAAACATTTTTTTTAACAAATGTATAAAAAATTGGGAAGCAGAAATTTGTAAAAATCTTTCTACAGAGATGCTAACAACGTAAATAACAAAACGTATAACGTGTGTTGTAACAAAAAATATAAGAATTTCGACGCAGGTCGTAGTAGAACGCATGGCTTAGCTGTCAGAGCTAATTTTCCTATTATATATATATATATATATATATATATATATACATGTAAACGTGTATGTTAAACACATATTCGTGTTACATTTATTTTATTAATTTTGTGCATTAGTTTTAATTTAATATATTTTTGTGCATTAGTTTTAAAGATATCAACATTTTGCACTCCCTCTCTATATAAACTGTAATTGTGCCAAATTTCATACTGTTCAGTTCGCGTTATTTTCGTAAAATTGGGTACAAAACTTTTACTTTATATATTAATATATAGATTTATAAAAGTTTTTCTTTATCGTCGTTTATAACAATTATATAAATATTAATAAGTAATTTATTTAATATTAATTGTTAATAGTGGAACAGCGTCTGACTGTAAATGCGATCGGTTGCGGGTTCGATTCCCGCTAGGGACAGTGATTATCTTGAATATGTTTTCAATGTCCAAACCAAATGTCAAACACGTAAAAGTTTATATATTCCAGTAAACAATATGTATGTAGGAAAGCCGCTTTTGTAAGAAAACTAGTCTAATAAAGTTAAAATATAACATTAAAATGGCTGCTAAACTATGTATTAAATTCTATGTTACCAACAATTTCTTTCCATTTGAATAGAAATAATAAAATTTTTTACATTATTAAATATATACATTATTTATGCAGATTGCAGTGACACATTTTTTTTTATATAGCATATACTTTTGTAAAATTCAATGTGTAATGACTTATGACATTCTGCTTTGAATATTCTTGGCTTTGTTTCTGTTAATTAAAAATAAACGTCATTGTCCATAGACAAGTTGTAGTCATTATTTCAAATTATACTATTATAAGAATGTTTATAAGACTTTATATTATATATTTTAAATGAAACTATTTAACCGGATTAATCGCGTATATTTATGTATTCGAAAATACATTTTTGGACACCTGACGTTTCGAACACTTTACAGTAGTCCGTGGTCACAGGTAGACTGACTCCTGTAAAGTGTCATCAGGTGTCCAAAAATGTATTTTCGAATACCAAAATATACGCGATTAATCTGGTTAAATAGTTTCATTTAAAATGTATAAAAATCGCGAAAATCAAAGATCTTATTATATTATATATTATGATATATAATTTGAAAAAAAAATAGCAATATGAGATGAACTATATAACTAAATTATTAAACACTGATTAAATTGTTATACATATGATAATTTGAAAAGGTTTTTTTATAAGAACATTATTTAAAATAAAAACTACAACGTAGAGTTATTGCTTTGCTAAGTTTTTTACCACTTATACTTTAATCTACATAATAATACATAAACAATTTGTTACTATTACGTTATAATGTTTCTTATTGCATAATAATGATTTTTTTTAATTTATTATTAATGCCTTGTTATTTTTATATTTTTTTAGGTACAAAGATATTTTAGACGAAGCTCTTTGCCAGAGTTCTCACAAACCATTGAAATGTATCATTTATCAACGACGACGTGTTCTTGAATGTCTTTTAGAGAAAGACAGGGACATTTGCTGGGATGACGCTTTAAAAGCGGATCCTGTACCTTGTGTTTCAACAGAAGCTAATGAAGCTCTCTATATATTGTATACATCTGGTAAGATATTTTTTCATTTACGGAGTAGTCAAAGATGACCTAGTGGCAATGTATTTTTAGTACTTTGGTATTTTCAAACTATTTTAAAGGTATAACATGTGCGTAGCTATGCTAAGTTCTATAATGTTCTTTCCTTAACTAAACCGGGGCATATTTTTTTGAAATATTAACACTTTTTTTTAGTGTAAATCGATACTAACTGTAAACAGATACTAAATAACTACATCCTGAATTTATAACGTTTGTAATATTTTTCAATTGAAATATAAATATTATTATAACGAATAGAATTTCGTTAACATTAATGTTATATAAATGTATTTAGGTACCACCGATGCTCCAAAAGGTATTCAACGTCCTTGTGGACATGCAGCTACTCTTTGCTGGTCGATGGATGCAGTTTACGGTTTAAAACGAGGTGTGTGGTGGGCAGCTTCAGATTTAGGATGGGTTGTTGGGCATTCATATATCTGTTATGGACCCTTGCTGGCTGGATTAACGTCAATTTTATACGAGGGCAAACCAGACAGAACCCCTGATCCTGGACAGTACTTCAGGTAATGTAACATTTTTATTTACATATATTTTTGTGTATGACAATTTATACATGAGCGCTTATCTTAATATTTTTTTAGCTTCACGCTTTTATCCCTCATAGTAGAGGAGTCAGGAAGTACCCAGTGACCAGGCACGTCGTACTCCGCACTGTACTGGACTGTTGAGTGGCGGAACTCAACGCTTTGCTTTGTGTCCCCAGAGTAAATAAAAATAATTTAAATATAATCACTCCTCCGTGTGAGAATTAAATTCACAAGTGATCAAATTCACAGTGTCACGTTGTCCCTCAACACCATGATCGGTGCAGAAAATTTTATAAAAAGATTAAAATAGCAGAACTATTTACTAATAAAGGATTTTTTTTTGTAGGATAATAGAGCAACATCGTGTTAATGCTTTATTTACTATTCCCACGACGTTCCGTGTACTTAAAAGAACAGATCCAACAGGGAAATATGCTAGAAGATACTGCAGCAAAACATTAAAGACTATAGTAATTGCAGGGGAACATTGTGATCAAGATACCAGGGTAAGTTGATAAATTGAGATTGTTGAAATTTGATAGATTTTTTTTAGCTTCACGCTTTTATCCCGCATAGCAGGGTAGACAGGAAGTACCTAGTGCTAAGACACTCCGTCCTTTGCTTTCCATCGAATTCTAGACATTGTGTGTTGAGTGATGGATCTCAACGCCGCACTTTGTCTTTTACCAGAGCGAGGAAATAAAAATAATTTAAATTTAATCAGTCCCCCGAGTGGGAATCGAACCCACAACCGATCGCGTTTACAGTAAGACGCAGTTCCAATGTTCCACGACTGGCCTAGATGTTTCATTTCAAATTTATCGTTTATATAGAGACGGAGTGCAGAATGCTAATATTTTGTTAAAATTGTTAAAATAATAAATAAAAAGTACATAAAATAAAAAAAAATATAACACACAGTACCAAGTGTTTGACATACACGTTTACATAAAGTGACATACACGTTGCTAAGGCAACGCGTTGTTAACGCGTCAACATGGGGTACTAGTTAAAATAATTGTACATTTAAAAAAGACCATATTTTTGCCAATTATAACATTTATATGAATGATGATATTTTACAATTATTATGAAATAATTGTAAAATATCATCAGTCATATAAACATAATTTCACCTTATCATATCTAACTTACGGTTTTTTTTATATAATAATTTACATATATTTTTACATAATGATGTGCTATCGATGTATTTAAATTAATGGTTTATTTTAAGAAATGACACGTTCAGTGATTTGAATGTATTGTTTTAGTTAATTTATAACAATTACGTATAAAATTCGAAATTTACATAACACGGCTGTAGGCCGGTCGTGGAGTAGTGGAACAGCGTCTCACTGTAAACGTTATCGGTATTAAGTTCGATTCCGACTCGGTAGAATGATTATATTTAAATTATTTTCATTTCCTCGCTCTAGTTACCTAGTAATAAAACAGCGGCGTTGAATTGTGCCACTCAATAAAGAATCTCTTGAATTCGGTAGAAAGCAGAGTACAGGAGTGTTTTAACACTAGGTACTTCCTGTCCACCCCGCTATACGGCATAACAGCGTAAAACCCATGGCTTAAGGTTACTGCAATTTATTCTTTATGTCTAAAGTCAGGAAATTCCGTATGGATGTTATAAGATTATTAAAGTTTTCGACTATTTTATATATATTCTTAACTTTACAAAAATCCAACTATTTCATTGTGAGGGAAAAAAATTAAAGCTCTAGGGGAACAAATATTTCAAAACATTTCATATTTAAGGTTAGTAGAATATGTTTAAATTAGATTCTATTAGGATGTCATTTATTTATGTTGTCAATATACAATTTTGACAAATTCCTAAGCTAGTTTGTATTTAAACGTTGGTGCTGCTTATAAAACTACTATTACTAATGAAAAATTTAAATATTGCGTAATTTAATGTATGTAAAGAGATTCAGAGGCCATCGTGGCGCAGTGGGACAACGTCCGACTGTATGCGCGATTGGTTGTAGGTTTGAGTTCTCGAAGAAATATTTAAAATAATATTATTATATTTATAATTGATTTTATTTTTCTCCGCTCCTCTAAGCCAAAGAGCGGCGTTGTCTTCTCTATTCAGCTGTTTCGATTTCGGGCGGAAAGCAGTCGACTGAGTGTTTTGACACTAGGTTGTCTTTAAATACCGTGCTATTCGGGATAAAGCGTGAAGCTGCTATTTTAATGTACATAACACATTGTTAATTACTAGAGAATAGTAAATATTATTTATTATTTCTATTTACATGCTTTTTTTAACATACAAAATTTAGTTGCCGAACTTAATTTGAACCCCTTCTTGTTGTTCTACAGAGCTGAAATTTTGCAGAAAGTCTAGGATCATATGACAATATAATAATCCGTAGTCATTTTAAAGCCTGTTTTTTAATTACTATTTTATTATGCATTATTTTATTTTATTTTAAACTTCTTTACAGCACTGGGCAGAAAACATTTTTAACGTTCCAGTCTTAAATCACTGGTGGCAAACTGAATCTGGTTCACCAATTACAGCCGCTTGCTTAGGATATGGTGTCAAAGGTGTTCATCCACACTCTACTGGCTATCCCGTTCCAGGATATGATTGTAAGTCATGATCATCTGCTTTTTTGTAAAATAAGCAGAACTAATCTATTCATCGCTTTCAACTCATTCAAACATATTACAAAGACGTTTCGTGTTTGTTGGAGCAAATCAACGTTGTTTATTTTCTGACCAAAGTACATTAAAAAAAAATTAAAATATTTCTATTACTCATTGATACACTTGTTTCAGTGCGAGCATTGAGAGACGACGGTTCTGCTTGTCAGTCGGGTGAGGTGGGACGTCTTGTTGTGAAACTACCCCTACCACCAGGGTTTGCTTCTACACTTTGGTTGTCAGATGAACGTTACAAGAATATCTACTTTAGTACTTACAGTGTAAGCTTTTTGAATATTTTATTTATTAGTAAAAATAGTTATTCAGTTTTTTGCTTAATGAGTTATTAAACGTTAATGAAGTTTTATTTTAAATATTGTAAAATAAACTTACCGCTTTGTATAATCATATATTAGATAATTTTATATACTTTCCAAATATAAAAAAATATTTATATTTCCCGTTACAAATATATCCCGTCAAGCCTAATAGCTTGGTGAGAACAAAAAAAATTGTAAACAATGTTGTTATTATTACTAAGTAATAAATTAAAAAAAAAATATTCACAGGGATATTACGATACACAAGACGTGGGCTGGATAAGTGCTGAAGGCGCTGTTTGGGTTGTTGCTAGAGCTGACGATGTCATTAATGTAGCTGGACATAGACTTTCAACATCCGCTATAGAGGACGTGGTACTGAAACACGCTAGAGTAGCGGACGCTGTAGTTGTTGGAGCACCAGATCAAACAAAAGGAGACGTACCGTTGTGTTTATTCGTAATGAGACCACCTCAAGACGGTTAGCAATTTGTATTTCATAAACTATAATAGTAATTGAATACAGAATATCCAATATTATATTATACAATATATAGTCTGATTATAAATGCGATCGGTTGTGGGTTCGATTCTCACTCGGAGAAATGATTGTATTTAATTTATTTTCACTTCACCGCTCTGTCTAAAACAAATTGCGACGTTAAGTTCCACCACTCAACACACAATGTCTCAAATTCGGTGGAAAGCGAGGTAATGAGTGTCTTGATACTATATATTTTATGTCTACCTTGCTGTGCGGGATAAAAGCATGAAGCTAAAAAAAAGAAAAAATACTACTAAAAATATACAACAACATTTTTTAAAATATTCATATATAATAATATTCATATATAATAATATTCATATATAATAATATTCATATGTAATAATATTAAATATAGTTCATATTTAATATTTATACGTATATTTCAGATGAAGAGATTGTACTTGAAAGTACCGTCACGCAAGAGTTGATAGCACTCGTACGGCACTTAATTGGCCCTATTGCTGCATTCAGGAAAGCAATTGCTGTGCCTGCATTACCAAGGACCAGATCAGGAAAAGTAATAAGGGGTGCCATATCGAAACTGGCACGATCTCAACAAGTAAAGCTGCCGGCCACAATAGAAGACGCCAGCGTATTCGGTGAAATAAAAATTGCTTTACAGAAATTAGGATACGCAATCGATGCACCTGATCCCGAAATATAAAATATATATAATTCATTATACATTATGTAACACCGATAATATATTTACAATATATATCCTTAAAATATTAATAAAATTTTCATATTTTTTAGTTTCAATTTATATGATTATATATATACAAAGAAAACTTCAAAAAAAAATTTGATTAAAAAGGTGTTTCTTCATCTTAGAAAATTCTATTTTAAAAAAAACGTATAAAATTTTGTTTTCTAATCCTAAATGCGGAATAACACTTTAAAAATAGTAAATATGCATACATTATATATACATTATACACAATAATGGCGGTGTTATTGACATTATACGTCTTATGTAAAAATAAATTATTTAAATATGGTTTCTTTGAACTAAATTCAATTTGAATTTAAATTTATGTTGCTTTTAATTTAGGCATTCACTAACTATGATTTATTGTATTTATTCTTAAAATAGTGATACTATGGTATTTAGTTGTATCCAGCAATTACATTGTTGTAGTTAGTTCTTTGTACACCAATACAGGAAGCAGGTTACGCTATCGAGCTTAGAATAATATAAATTATTTTGTATGACACTATTTTAAACTGATTAATCGCATATATTTTACCGCCACCTTCACCATTTCTTAATTGACTCGCGTACTGCTCTGGATTCTTGCGGAATAAGGTGGAGAATAAGGAGAATAAGGTCGTATCTTGCTTTCTGATTTTTGATTTGTTATACTAATACTATCCCAGTAACCATGTTACTGTTCGAAACGTTGGGTTTATAAAAATATAATTTAAAATATCACAATAACCGCGACTAATCTCTTTAAAATAGTTTCATTTTCAATAATCAGTATAGACTAGCTTATTTATTTGTAAATGAGTGGATACATTGGTTTTAATTTGTCCACTTAAGAAGTCGCAAAGGTGAATAGATGAAAATATAGTGCATTCTTGCCCATTTTTTAAATAAATATTTAATATTTATTGTTATTCGCAATTAACTTGAATTGTAATTTATTTCAATATTATAATGTGATTGTTTTATTGATAATAGTTTGATAACTACTGTAAATGTAATATTTATTTAAGGCCAAAAAATATCCAACTGGGTATTAGCTATAAGGTAATATTTATTTATATTATGTAAAGATTTTTTGTGATCAATAAATGTTTTCGTTTAAATGAAATACTTAATTTATTTATTCTAATTCGTGTAATTAAGCTTCATATTTATACATAAATAAAGATATTACAAGCAGTGCAATGACTTCATTGAAATAAAGTAATGTTAAACTTTAAACAAGTATGTAAGAACATCCACGGGTTAGTATTACTAACTCACTTGTTTAGTGAGATTGTTTAGACTCTTTAATTTTTGGTATTTGGTATTATAATGTACATAGCACATATTTTTAGCTTCACGCTTTCATGCCGCATAGCCGGGTAGAAAAGTGTCTAGTACCTCAAGAAACTTATTTGAGACGTTACGTGTTAGATGGCGGTTTTCAACTTTCAAATAAATACATATATTCCACAATAGTAAATTTATCTATATAACTTAATTTAAATTTAATAACTTCCCCGAGTGGGAATCGAACCCACAACCGATTGCGTTTACAGTCAGACGCTGTCCCACAGTGCCCCGACCGGTCTCAAAGTGATTACATTTAAATTATTTACACTTTCGCATTCCGGTAAAGACAAGGTGCGGTGTTGAGTTCCACCACTCAACACACAATGTCTCAAATTCGTTGGAAAGCGTAGTACTAAGTGTCTTGACACTAGGTACTTCTCGTCTACCCTGCTATATGCAGGATAAAAGCGTGAAGCTAAAAAAATATAACTTAATTTTGAAAATATCTATGAAGTATTAATTTGGTTAATTTAAGCTTGGTATATTACAAATTTTACGGCGTTTGTAATAACCTGTAGCATGTCCATAGACAATATAAAACGTCATACCACCCACGTCAGTGTCATCCGTCAAGTATGTTAAGTTATCATGACGCATAGCGATACTTCCCGTATTTTAGTAATTGTTTTTCCTGTTTTGAACTTTTGCTCCAACCATTTTGAAATCAAAATTAAATTTTAAATTATTTCTAACAATTAAAATAAATATAGGAGAGTGCCTTGTGCTCATTAAAAGGGAATCAATAAAACATCCACACCTTATCTGGTCATTTTGAAACGTCAAACCGGCTTTTACTAAGGTATGATAATTTTCTACGTTTCCTTCATATTCGTAACTTTCTCTTTCGATGAATTTATTGGGTTGAAAGTAAGCAGTACGTGTTAGATTTTTATTACATAGATAGTAGATAATAGTAAATTAATACCATATAAGTATATCAAAATAAGATACCGAAATTGCTAAGATAATAAATATCAATAGTGCTTATATGAAAATATATAATATTTGATATAGTAAGTACTTATAATGCATTCTGGATCCGTCATATATTTTTCATTTTATGAGTCATAAGTTTATCTTTAAGCTTCAAACAATAAAATTTGGTACTTACTTACCATTGTATCAGATGGGTGCCATATGTGGGCTAACAAACAAGAACAATAAAAGAATAAAACAATATTTAAAGTCTGCATTGTCCAAGTAATAGACAACATAGCAATTTTTTATTTTTGTTACAGCTTGTCATTTTTTGTTCATATTCAGTAATTTAAATTCATATTAAGTCTATAAGTTATATAAATTTTGGCTTTTTTCATTATTTTTGTTTTTATTTTTTGCCCTCCAAAATATACTTAACTCATCCACCGTCTTTATTTAATGTAGTGTTTTTTTATTCTTACTATAACATTATTATGTTTAGTAGATAAAATAAATTGAATACAACTGTTATGTTTCTTATACGAAATACTGTACAATTATGGTTTTGTATAGTTTTAGACAAATCCCATATATTTTTTTATATTGTCATTCAAAAAATAAATCTATATCTGTTACTATGTAGGCTGATAGGTGTTAAATTAATATAAACAATATTTTTTATATACATGTATAAAATTTTCTAAATCAATTAAAGATCAATGTTAGATAAATCAATTAAAAATAGATACTTATTAAATACACAGAGAAATAATTGTTAAAATATTCAGATGTGGAAAGCAGCCACTGATGTCACAGCTCCTCCGCCAGCGGAAGCTGACGACTGGGAGACAGATCCTGACTTTGTGAATGATGTGACTGAACAGGAGCAAAGATGGGGACCTGGAGGCAGACATGTTGAGGCTATTGAGTAAGTTATGATTTTTTATGAATATTACTATACTATATTAATATTTTTTGTATATGTTATTACTATTATTGTATATATTAATACATTTTTTTATATATTTGATTACTCTGATTTCTTTCTGACACATTTGGAACATATTTAAAGACTATAAGCAGTGATGTGAGATTCGAACACTGGGAATAAAATTATTTTCCTAAATAATAACATTAGTGTAAAGACACTGTTTTACACTCAGCATAACTTAACCCCGCTTTCTTGTAAATGAAAATAATTACAAATTATATTTTTTATATCAAGTTGGCATCAAACCGGCAATTGTTGCTTCTATTCTATTTTTCTAATCAAACACATTGTATAATATTTTTAAATACTGTTAAATTAGTTTAATTCGTATAACTTTTACTGATTCTGTAATTAAATGCAGACAAATATTGTTTTTGTAGGACTAATATAATGTTTAGATATGATTTAAATCATTTTAAATGAATGCTATTTTAAACATATTAATCGGACCTTATAATGATTTAAATCATTAAATCCAATTATATGGAGTATAACAACAATGGGTTATGTTTATATATTAGTTAATTTGATCCTGTATAGTTTGATATATTATGTTTACACATATATTCATGTTATTGTCTTCTTCCTGTCTATAATTTCTTGTGTTCTATATATATACTCATTGACTCACTAACACCATTGATTCACTAAAAGCATTCTATAGAAAGCTTAAATATGAAAGTACTGTTTGAAATATAATTACTATGATTATAGGATATGAGATTTTTTATATTATTTTGCCAATTTTATAGAACAGTATGGGAAATGGAATTGAAAATTATATAAATCTTATAAGTTTAAAAATTTTATACTAAGGTCTCGTAAGTAGTTCAATAAAACAAAATTGCGGGCAATAACTCGTTCTTTAATAACATAGTGGCAGTACTATTGTATTAATCACACTTACGAATTATTACATTTTTAGCACGATAAATATTATGGTGAAGTCTATTAAATATAGGCTTAAATCCCATTTCGTTGCAATGTATGTTCTTTAATCAACTTCTTTTCTTATATAAATTAAGTCTTTCAAGACGTCGTTAATGAAAAGACTTGACTCCGAAAGAAAAAGCAACCCTAAGCGACATAAAATATCCACTACATCTGCCTGTAACCTTAAATTATTAACATTTTCTCCAACCTTTTTTCTTGTTCTCTATTAATTTGTTCAGACTTCGAACCTACGGCCTCCTATATTATGTAATGCTATTTTCATATTCGTCGCATTAACATGTTATAATACCTGGGCCGAGCTTTGAGGCCGGTCGTGGCGCAGTGAGACAGCGTTTGACTGTAGGCGCGATCGTTTGTGGATTCAATGCCTACTCCGGGGAATGGTTATAATTAAATTATTTTCATGTCTTCGTTCCGGTAATACAAACCGCGGCGTTGAGTTCCGCTACTCAACACGCAAAATCAAGAATTCGGCGGAAAACGATTTATGGAGTGATAAAAGCGTGGAAAAAAACCTAGGCCCTTTTGTTTACGTGTATGATGAGAATGGGAAATTTTAAAATTTACCAATTTATATTTACAGTTGGAGCTTTTCACCATCATATTTGGTTAATCTAGAGATTTACAGTAGTTCAGATTATTACAGAAATTACGTATAATACCCTTACATATATCCCCTTGTAAATATCACGCTCCGCCCCATTTGTAAACATCAAGAAATGTTATATTTCAGGACATTCTATAATATAAAAAAATTACTTGCCCACACGAATTCAAATTATTCTTTTATACAAATAAATAAGTAATTTGTGTATATGCATACACGGTATACTCAAAAATAATACATATGCCAAATTAACATTTTTTTTTCAACTTTAGATTGTTCTGTTAATTTTTGGAATTGCTAAACCGATTTTGACGGGACTTTCACAGTCCCGACAAAATAGCAGATAGTTGAACAGATGTGAAAAGGAGTAACTTAGGGTACTTTTATTTTCGAATTACAGAATATATTGCACCGCCATTGCACTTATATGTTTTTTTTTTGTAAAAAAAAAAATTATATATGTTTTATTTTGTTTATCTGCAACAAAGTATTATTAATAATAATAATAATAAAAGATCAAAAAACGTTAAATTCCACGCAGACGAATTTGTTAGCAGACGTAGTATTTTAATAAAAAAGATATAGCACCATATTTAGTGCCATTCGATATAAAAGTAATTTAAAAAAGTTAAATAAAGTGTTTTTTTTTAAATAATCTGAATCCATATTTACTATTTTTCAAGTGTTATTAATCATTTAGGATTAGAAGACATTTTTGAAAAAACGTATAAAAATTTGAACGCAGCGGGATTTGAACCCGCGCCTCTTGGATACCGTCCAAGAGGCGCGGGTTTGAATCCCGCTGCATTCAAATTTTTATATGTTTTTTCAAAAATGTAATCTGAATCCATATCATAACAATGTGCAAGTGCATTCACCGAACTCAATATAAATGTAGAGAGGAAGTTGTGTTATCGGAGTTTCAGTGAAAATTAATTAAAACACATTTTAATTGTAATTATTGTTCTACTATTTATATAGAGGCCGGACGTGGCGCAGTATGACAGCGTCTGACTGTAAACGCGATCAGTTGCAGGTTCCATTCCTAGTCGGGGGAGTTATTGTATTTAAAATTATTATTATTTCTTCGCTCTGGTACGACAAATCGCGGCGTTGAGTTCCGCCACCTAACACACAAGGTCTTGAATTCGGTGGAAAGTGAAGTAACTCCGTACTTCTTCTTGACACTAGGTACTTTCTGTCTACCCTGCTATATATAAATAAAAGCGTGAATCTAATTGTAATGTAATTGTATAAATAATACATCCATAGTTGCGTAATGGGACGTTTATCTGTATACATTATTGAGTTAATGATAGCTACTAGGAAGAATTATTATATTTAAATTGTTTACATTTCCTCGCTCTGGTAAGACGAATCACGGCGTTAAGTTCTGTAAATCATCACGCAATGTCTCCATTTCGGACGGATAGCAGTCAATGGAATGTTTTGACACTAGATATGAACTGACTAACCTGCGCTTTATAAGCGGTATATAGTAAAAAGCTGTTTTTCAAGGTTATTTCGTACACACACAAACATAAACACAAACACATACTCACATTCTCTTCATGAACATCATTTGATAATATTGTATGAGTTAATATGTTTTTTTTTGTAGCTTCACGCTTTATCCCTTGCGGGTTAGTCAGAGAGCTCGGAGCGCCATACGCTACGGTCCCTGCATACCTCTTTCGTCTCGTCCACAGTCATTATCCTCTTCATACATACCCTTCCTCATGCTTTTTACGTGACCTTCCTCCAGTATCTTTGATACTGTGTTTTCGAAGGTCAACTGAAAACCGCTTCATAAATTTTTCTTACCATTCTTTCATCGCTCATTCTTTTAACGTGCCCAAACCACCTCAACACGTTCTTCTTCATTCTTACTATGACATACGCGCGTAGACCTGCCATTCTGGGTATCTCCTCGCTGCATATAGGGTCAGCTAAACTGACTCCGCATATCTGACGAAGAGATCGCATCTCTACTGCATTCATCTTTCTTTCATTCATCTTTTGACACATCCACGTTTCTCTGCCGTATAACAACTTCGGTATCAGTACTGTATTGTGAACGGCAACACGTGCAGGTATGCTGACGTCTTGCCGTCGCATCAATGCAGCAAGAGCACCGTTAACCCTGTTACCGGCAGCAATACGCCTTTCCACATCCATTTCGTATCTTCCATCTTTACTAAACATATTTCCCAGATATATCACCTCATTCACTTGTTCTAATATCTTTCTATCTACCCTAATCTTGCATTCACACCCTTCTTTCAGAGTGGTGACCAATGCCTGTAACACGCATTCTGATGATGCAATTAGCACTGCATCATCTGCGTACAACAGACAGTTTACTGTCAAATCACTATTTTTCACTCCTTGGATTATAATATTATTTTTTTAGTATTAATTTGATTGCATAATATTGTGTTTTATTTCTACTAATTTTTTTTAGGTATTCGTTTTTTATATATAAAGTGAAGTCGCTCTACTTTTTGAAAAGACGTTTTTGAGGCGGGCATTAATAAATGCTACTTAATATTTACTATTTTTAAAGTGTTATTCCACTTAGGATTAGAAAATATTTTTGAAAAAACGTATAAAAATTTGATCCCGTTGCGTTCAAATTTTTATACCATTTTTATACGTTTTTTCAAAAATGAATTGCTACTTAGTTTTATATTAATGCACTTATTGTAGACGAGAACTACCTAGTGTTAAGCCACTCCGTACTTCGCTTTTCGCTGAATTTGAGACATTGCGTGTTTAGTGGCGTAAGTCAACGCCGCGCTTTGTCTTACCAGAGCAAGGAAATGAAAATAATTTAAATATTCTACCAAGTGAGAATCAAACCAACAACCGATCGTGTTTACAGTCGGACGCTGTGCCACTGCGTCACGACCGGCCTTATATGCTTATAAGATATTATAATTATGTACCAAATCTTATTATTAATAAAAAAATATCTTTATCTTTTGCTCCTTAGTGAATATGTACTTAAAATTTTAGCGGATTCGATCCTACTGTTAATTATGATCGTCTTAGCTTATTCACGTATATAATGACAATAAATATACAGTAGGTACTTAGCCCCCTTCCTTTAAAAAGGTTTCACTCTTAAGCTATTAATTTGATACTCTACTATAGGGATAAACTTCCGTTGGAGTAATTGTAGTAAATTATAGTCATTTACATTGTGCGATTCCTTCAGTCTAGACTGATTTTGTTCTAGATCTAGAAATTAACTGTTTTTTAATAAATAATAATTTTATAGTATAAGCTAGTAATTGGAGTCCATTTTATTTTTTTCCAATGGACAAAATTCGCAAGTTAGTATATTTGTTGTAGTGTCAAGACACTTTGTACTCCGCTTTCACCGAATTCGATACATTGCGTTTTGAGTGGCGGAATTCAACGCTGTGCTTTCTATCGCTTACCAAACCGAGGAAATGACAATAATTTAAATATAATATTTTTTTTAATATTTAATTTTAGTATGGCGAAGTTGAGGGAGGAGGTGTTCGAAGCGGACAAGCAAGCGAAGCAGAAGCAGTATGAAGCAGGCCCTAAACCGTCTTTCGGGTAAGTAGACAATAGATATATATATATATATATATATATATATATATATATATATATATAAGGCTATTATTAGCTTCAATTGTATTTCTGTCTTGCTATATCGAAACATAATTTGTCGTTCTGTTTGTATAAAAAATTGCACATGCGTCCGGATAATAATATATTAATTAATAATATATTTTTTACAACAAATTTATTGTGATTTATATGATATTTTATTAGAAACTGGCTTGATTTTATTGAAATTTTTCATTACCTCTATTCAATTGTATAATATAAAAATTGCTACGTTTTTTTAGTAGAGTCGTACATTTACCATAATAACAATTTATTTTTTTTTCTTTTTGTCTGTGTGGCTGGACTGATTATGATGGGACTTTTGATGTCATATAGGCAATGTAAAAAAGAGTAGCTTAGGCGATTTTTATTTTAGAATTATAAAGTAAACATGCAGAGATGTTAAATTACATGCGAAAGAAGTCACCGACGCATGTCGTATGTCATGCATATAGATAGTTAATGAAAGTATTAATATATTTACATAGGAATTTTTTCCATTATATATTTTTGCTCAGTTATGGGGGAAAATTTGGCGTCCAAGAGGACAGGATGGACAAGTCAGCCGTCGGTCACGACTATGTGGGCAAAACAGAGAAACATGTTTCCCAAAAAGATTACGCGCAAGGTGAGTTATTTATGTTATTTTACTTTTTTACTTTGATTAAAATAAATTTTGCAATTGCCTCGAGCGGGAATCGAACTCACAAATAATCGCGTTTACAGTCAGCTTCTTCTACGTATGTACATATTATCTTGAAGCAAATATAGTCTGTTTAAAGCAAATTAAACCCACAACCGTCCTACACTGTCAATGTTACCACTGTACTATAATGACGTTACTAGCTAGTAGAGGTTCTCTAAGAGCGTATTTTGTGACAGAGCCGGATTAAAGACAATTTAATAATAAACAATAATCGGCCATAGAGAGCAACTGTAGCGTCTTGAGACAGAGTCTGACTGTAAAAGCGATGGTGGCGAACCCACAAGGTTCGATTCCCATTCGGAGGGAATGATTATATTTAATTTATTTTCATTTTTCCGCCCTGGTAAGACAAACGAAATAGCTGAGTTTCAACGCGTAATGCAGAGAACTGAGTGTCCAGGCACTAACTTCTCTATACCTACCCTGCTATGCGGGATAAAGTGTGGACCTAAAAACAAATGAAACCTCACAGTACTTTATATCTTCAATAATACGTGTACAATCGCGGAAAATGTCTAGCTATTAATATATTTATTTATTATATTTATTTTTATTATTTTTTAATGAAAAAAAATATATCCGATGTGAAGTCGGTAGTGGCGCAGTGTAACCGCGTCTGACTGTAAACGGAAACGGTTGTGGGTTCAATCTCTACTCGGGGTAGTGATTACATTTAAAATTATTGTCGCTTCCTCGCTCTGGCAGGACAAAGTGCGGCGTTGAGTTCCACCACTCAACACGCAATGTCTCGAATTTGGTGGAAAGCGAAGTGCGGAGTGCATTGACACTAGCTGTTTTCTGTCTACCCTGCTATGCGGGATAAAAGCGTGAAGCTAAAAAATTTTGTCTGTTATTTATTTCTGATATAGGATGAAAATATAGAAATCTTTTTTCTTTTTTATACTATTATACAGGTTTTGGCGGTAAATTCGGTGTACAAAAGGATAGGATGGATGCGAGCGCGGTGGGACACGACTACGTAGGGAAGGTGGAGAAACACGCGTCGCAGTCCGATTATGCCAAGGGCTTCGGTGGAAAATTTGGCGTACAGACGGACAGAGTTGATAAAGTAAGTTTATATATAAACAATATTTAAACATTACAAAAGTTGTTAGAAATAATTTTTTGGTGAGTAAATATTTGATATTTACTATTTTTAAAGTGTTACTCCACACTTAGGATTAGAAAACATTTTTTTGAAAAAACGTATAAAAATTTGAACGCAGCGGGATTCGAACCCGCGCCTCTTGGATACCGTCCAAGCGCTCTGACCGCTCTGAACGCATGGCTTAGCGGTCAGAGCGCTTGGACGGTATCCAAGAGGCGCGGGTTCGAATCCCGCTGCGTTCAAATTTTTATACGTTTTTTCAAAAAAATGTTTTCTAAATATTTGATAGTCTAGTCTCTATAGAATATTTATCTATAGGCGCGTGTTCGAATCCTGTAACGTTCAAATACGGTTGTATATGTTTTTTTAACGTTTTTTTATGTGCTAAATAATTATAAAAAAAAAACAATCTTGCTCGGTTAAATTATTAGTTCAATTTTAAATTCGTTTAATTAATTTTAAATTCGTTTAATTTAATTTCGACAATAAACGTAATCGCTTATAAGTTTGATCTTTACTCGATGGACTTTATTTTATAATTATTTTCATTTATCCGCTATGATAAAACAAACGCGGCGTTTATTCCAGTCGTGGCGCAGTGTGACAGCGTCTAACTGTAAAACGCAACCGATTGTGGGTTCGATCCCCACTAGGGGAATGTAATTTTTTAAAATTATTTTCATTTCGACGCTCTGATAAGACAAAGAGCGGCGTTTAGTTCAGCGACTTAACACGCAGTCTCGAATTCGGGGATAAGCGAAGTACGGAGTGTCTTCACTGCGGTGCGGGATAAAAACGTGAAATTAACAAAAAAATTACATAGACCTAAATTCAATATTTTTTTTCCTAAAAGAGTGCGGCAGGCTGGGAACACAAGGAACAAATAGAGAAGCATCCCTCCCAAAAGGATTATTCTGTGGGTTTCGGCGGCAAGTTCGGTGTGCAGACCGACAGGCAAGACGCGTCTGCAGCCGGCTGGGACCACCACGAGACCGCTCAGACACATCGGTCACAGAAAGGTTTGTTGTGTAAATAGTTGTTTTTATATTTGAACCGTGGTTGAAATATAATACGGTTGGTTAAGACCACCATGAGACCATTCACGCCTATCAGGCTTACAGTAAGATTGAAAACGTATTTTTTGTAATTTTTTTTGTAACTTCTTGTAATTTTATTATTATTTGTCCTTATCATAGTCTATTAGAATAAAGAGTATTTTGATTTTAGAGTCTATAATTAAATTTGAGTTTAAATTGAATTTTTTTTTAAAGAATTGCCTAAAATGCATTTGAATAAAAATTGATAAAGACTCACACGTAAATAACAAACAATGTATGATTTAAAACGTAGTTTCGTACATTTCATATTTATCACCAGCTATTTTTCCTTTTTGTTTTTTTTTTCAAAAATTCTATATGTTTTTTTAAATATTTTTCCATTTATCATTATTATTATTATTATTAAAATTGCATAGAAGTTTTGAACGCACTGCGATTCGAACTCGCGCCTCTTGTTTCCCGTCTCTGCGCTCTGGCCACTGTTATTAGCATTTGATCGTAGAGATACGTAAAGTATTTTGTTCGAGATATCTTAGAGAGATTTTTACAAATTTCCGCTACACAAAAATTATTTCTAAGAAATCATATTTATTTAATATGACACTTTAAAAATAGTGTTCTTTTTTTATCATCTTATAATTATATTTACAGATTACGCGATAGGTTTCGGAGGTAAGTTCGGCGTGCAGACGGACAGACAGGACGCGTCGGCTGTGGGCTGGGACCACCAGGAGAAGACGCCCGCCCACGCGAGCCAAGTGGATCATAAGAAGGTATTTGCTTTATATTTTGGTTGTAATAGTTTTTAGTAATAAAAACTCGCTTTATTCTATTCTGTATGGTAGGAAGTATCTAGTGTTGAGACACTCCATCGTCCGCTTTTCGTCCGAAATTGAAACATTGCGTGGAGAAATGAAAATATTTTTTTATTAAAATCTTTATTCAAGTGGGAATCGAACCCGGAACGGTGTCCCAGCTGTGGACGTCGTTTTTTAATCATATTTGTGTAAAAAGTATTCTTTTTATGGCTTTAAGCTTTTATCCTGTGTAGTAAGGTAGACAGAAAGTACCAAGGTGTCAAGATACTCCGTACCTCGCTTTCCACCGAATTCCAGACATTGCGCGTTGAGTGGTGAAACTCAACACCGCTGTTTGTCATTACATTATTAGAGCGAGGAAGTGAATATAATCACTCCCCCGAGAGGGGATCGAACCCACAACCAATTGTGTTTACAGTCAGACGCTGTCATACTACACCACGATTGTTAATTTAGTGACTATGATTTTTTTATTTTTTATTTTTCAGGGTTTCGGTGGCAAATTCGGGATAGAGACGGATAGAGTGGACAAATGTGCTCACCGGTTTGACGAGGTGGAGAAAGTGGGCACTAACTACACGAAGCAAAGACCGGACATTGGCGGCGCCAAGCCCAGCTCGATCAGAGCCAAGTTCGAAAACATGGCCAAAGAGAAGGAACAGGTTCGAATTTTATTTGTTTTAGCATGTTTTTTTTAAAATAACATTACACACATACGATTGAGTATTTTAATAATTTCAGTAGACGTACTAGATGTCTATCTAGTAATATTTCTTATATAATAAACATTGATTTTTTTTAATAAATTTGATTCACACTTGTTGTAACTAAAAATAACCTAACATTGTGTAGTATACTATAATATGTACAAAATCCCTTTTATTTCATACATTCTGTTATCCGGCTATTTGAATATTCAAATGCCTTCGACAATAATTAGTCCGGTTAATCGAGTCTTTACTTTATATATACGTATTTTAAAGTATAAAAAAAGTTTAATTACTTGTAATATTTGGGCACACTGTACTAGTAATTTTTATTCGTGATTTTTTCTTAAAATATCTCAATATAACCGTATATAAATTATCCCTTTAATGAGATTCGAACCCAGAAATATGACATAGAGAAGCTAGTATACATTTTGATATATTTCCTACCGTTTCGAATATATTTTATAAAAATATTTAAAGAAAATAAGTTGATTATTACTCCTAGTTTTCATCTTCAAAAATTAATTTCTTCAAAATGTAATGGTACAAGATATATGTATATATATATTAAAATTCCACAAACTATCAGCCGGTCGTGGTGCAGTGAGACAGCGTCTGACTGTAAACGCGATCGGTTGTGGGTTCGATCCCCATTCGGGGGAGTGATTATATTTAAATTATTTTCACTTCCTCGCTCTGGTAAGACAAAGTGCGGCGTTGAATTCTACCACTCAATACGCAATGTCTCAAATTTGGTGGAAAGCGAATTACGGAGTGTTTTGACACTAGGTACTTTCTGTCTACCCTGCTATGCGGGAAAAAAGCGTGAAGCTAAAAAAAAATATCAGATAACTGTCAGATCTGCTGCAAGAGAAATTTTAAATAATATTAAAAATGTATTATTGAAAAAGGTATATTATTCTACTAATAAATATTATACTGATGTTGAATTAAACGCAGGTGATACTCGAACGTCGCGGACGTTGTCGTGAACTCATTGTAAAGGTATATTTGAAAAGTGCAATTGTTTGGTTCCTCTGTGGCTCTTCTCAGCAGAACTGCTTTCCGAGCCGAGTGGGAGCTTCCTGTGGGACTGACAATACTGACACTTGTGTAGACTGACTTGTGATTTGAAAGTGCTTGTAAACAGCCTATTTAAATGAAGAATATTTCAATTTTGATTGTTTTTTTTATTTTTATCGTATATATATGTGTATATTTATATATATTTTTTTTGTTTTCCTACAGGAAGCCTTGCAGTCGGTACAGAGGATAAGGCAAGAGAGACAACAGTTGGACAAAAGTTTATCTGATAAGGTTAGTTATTTTTTTTGTAATTAATAAAATATATGTTTTTATTTTAAATATGTATGGTTTTGTATGATATCTTATTATAAATGAATCCACTACCAATTGGTAGTGGGTTCAATACCTACTCGGGTGTATGTTCGTATTATAATATCGTCTTCATTACCCCGTTCTAGCGAGACGATGTGCGGCGTTTGGTTCCGTCACTCAACACAGTTTGTCTTAAATTTGTGCAGTGGAGTGTTTTGTCATTAAGTTTTTTCTAATTACCATGCTATACAAAAAAATGTTTTTATTATTTTTAGCTAACTTACAATAATTTTAATTTAAATATTATAATTTACAGGAAAAAGAGCGTGTAACAAAAGACGTAGAAGAACCCCAAACACCAAATGAACCAAGCACAAACATAAACACAAACACAGAAACGAACGCAAACACAAACACACAAGCTGACACAAACACAAACGTAAACGCAAAAGTGGAAGAAAAAGCCGATATAGTGACGTCAGCCGAAACTCAACCGCCAGTACAAGAAACGAAGGCTAACCTGCCCGATGTCACTCTTGTGGGAGACTCCGACAATAAGGAGGAGAAGGAAGAGGTGAGTGGACAAGAAAAGACACACACAGACACACAACACACACACTTCTCAATAAACCACAAATTAAAGAACATGACGTCTTAATATAATTAATTTCTTTCTCCCCACTCTATATAATATATAGAAATAAAATTAAAAAAAAAAACTAAAATCTATATATAAAATGCCTTATAAAATACCCGTGGTTTAAATATTTTATTGTACAGATAGTAGCATTGTAAGTGCAGTGGACGCTCTTTTTCCGCGCTTCCCTCATTTGCGTTTTCACTATTTGCAAATAAAAAATTGCGACTGATTTTTTTATTCGCGGATCGAATCGGTACGTACATTTTAAATGAAACTATTTAACCGGATTAATCGCGTATATTTTGGTATGCGAAAACATTTTGGACACCTGACGTTTCGACCACTTTACAGTAGTACGTGGTCACAGGTAGTAGGAGAGGTGGTCTACCTGTGACTACTGTAAAGTGGTCGAAACGTCAGGTGTCCAAAATGTATTTTCGAATACCAAAATATACGCGGTTAAGCCGGTTAAAATAGTTTCATAATAGTTTCATAAATCGCGAAAATCAAAGATCTTATTACGGTACGTAAATACTATGTAAATATGTATTTAACTTCATTTGTAATGAATTTTTAACTCTGGATATATATGAAGTTACTAACTCTGGATATATTTTTTTATAATTTTAAAATAAAACAAGCCTACGTTATTCCTTATTATCTGCTATTTGCCAGTGAAAGTCTCGTTAAAATCGGTCCAGCCGTTCCAAGGATAAACCATAACAAACAGACTGACAGATAAGAATTATAAGAAATGTTATTTTAATATAACTGTTGGAATATAAGTTGATTCTATAGTTGATCAATTGACTTTGTTGGAATATCAATTGATTGTTCAGTTAGTAAGTTGATTTAAATATGAATTTACTAAAGTACGTCAATCGATTATTATACAGTGTTTCCCAATAGGGATGATAGGATTTTGATAGTTCACAGCCGCCATCTTGGTTGTTTAACTTTTGACGTTTGTATTGTTTTGTGTTCAGTAATGTTTGCCATTTAATCATGAACAAGTTCACGTTACCTCAACATTTGGAAATTGTCCAAATTTTCTATCAAAATTCGAGAAGTATTGTCTCTACTCAAAGAGTATTTCGTGCTAAATATATTTAACACCCTTGGACTAGTTTTTGTGGGGGTATGTTAAATCTCACGTGTATGCCAATAAACCAGCTACGATTCAAGACCTTGAACGCAACATACGAGCGACTACAGCGGTCATACCAGCCGAAATGGCTGGTATGGCCGCTGTAGTCGCTGCACCGAGTCATCGAAAATTGGGCCGATCGTATTCACCAGCGCAAAAAAAAGTCGTGGCGGTTATTTGAACGATATTTTGTTTAAATCATAAATAGCATAAAATTTCCTATCAAATAAAGCATTGAGCCAAAGCCATTGAGCACGAAATTACAACATATATTACATGTTTTATTTCAATTTCAAAACATATCGTTCTTATTGGGAAATCCCATAGTAGATATTTTGTATTTAGTATATGATTTGACTTTTACTATAAAAAAAATTTTCTACTTGTTGCTTAGCACGCTTTTCGTATTATATTTTGTGACGATAAGAAATCTCTGTAAGTGTGCGTTTATTTCCCCTATTTTTTTTTATTCACCCTAACCTCCTATAATAATAAAAACACGCTCCAATTTTATATATTTGTATCTATGGATTATTAAGTAATTTAAAAAATTAATATGACTTATAATATTTAAAAAAAATTAAATCCAACTCAGGTGACCCGCCAGCCAACAATAGTGGTGTCGCCGGTGGGCTGGGAGAGTGAGATGGCGGAAACGGACGCCGACGACGAGGATGGGTACACTGCACGCGCTTTGTACGACTATCAGGCGAATGCCCCCGATGAGATATCCTTTGATCCGGACGATGTTATCACTAATATCGTTATGGTAAGTTGTTTATGTTTATTTTTTTTAATATAAAATTTAATGCACTACAGACTTGGTCTGTACCTTATTTTTCCTTATTGTTGTGTTTTTTAGCTTTTGTCCCGCATAGCAGGGTAGACATAAAGTGCCTAGTGTCAAAACACTCCGTACTTCGCTTTCCACCGAAGTCGAGACATAGCGTGTTTAGTGGTGGAACTCAACGCCGCTCTTTGTCTTTACCAGAGCGAGGAAGTGAAAATAATTTAAATATAATCACTCCCTCGAGTGGGGATCGAACCCACAACCGATCGCGTTTACAGTCAGACGCTGTCACACTGCGCCAAGTTCGGCCTCAATTACGTGGTTTATTTCTCATTTATGTATAATTATAATCAGCTACTTAGAACTAAAGATCTATATTTAAATTTAAACGAATTTTTGACAACATTAAATTATCTTAATTCTACGATACATATGGTAAGTGATTGTTGTATCATCCGGCTTAGGAGGCCCAGGAGTCCTACATGGCCGACTCGAGTCCCTGTGTGAGAGGGAACCCGTATAGGGATTTCCTGAAGATAATAAAATAAAAAAAGGGATTGCATGAGTGATTGCTATATAATTTGATCCGAGTCATGTTATCCGGATAATTGAAAATCCGGATAATACAACATGATATATAATTTATAAGATAATTGTTAAAAATAACCAAAATAAAACAAATTTATTAACGAAAATTAATTTTTATCTAAAAAAATATGAAAATAAGACTTTTTCTATATAACTAAAACTTATTTATTCTGGTTTATTATTATTTTTAGCTTTGCATTCAGGTTTATATAGTTCGGTTAATCGCGAATCTGTATAACTGAAGATCGGATAATCGAGTTTCTACTGTATTATTATATAGTAAATTGCTTTTTTTTAGCTTTACGCTTTTATCCCGCATAGCAAGATAGATAGAAAGTACCTAGTCTCAAGACACTTCGTATTTCACTTCCACCGAATTTGATACATTGCGTGTTGAGTGGTGGAACTCAACGCTGCACTTTGTCTTATCAGAGCGAAGAAGTGAACATAATTTAAATATAATCACTCCCTCGAGTGGGGATCGAACCAACAACCGATCACGTTACAGTCAGACGCTGTTCCACTGCGCCTCGGCCGGCTGATAGTAAATTGTTTATTTTTGTTAATTAGTTTATTTAAACAAATGATAATAATTTCTTACAGATCGATGAAGGTTGGTGGCAGGGTTTATGCAAAGGGGCCTATGGACTGTTCCCGGCTAACTATGTACAGTTGCAAGATAAATAAAATTATATTTTTATATATAGTTATAATTATTTAGTTAGATATATTTAGTTATATAAAATACATTCGTATGTTTTCCATGCGCTATTTTGATTTTCTAAATGATATTGTATGATTATTGTGTTCATCCATTCATTCGTTCGTTCATTTATTGTAAGTTTCTAGTTTGGTTTTGGGTTAAAATAAATGAATAATGGAGAACGAATGTTAGATCAATATTCTTCATTTTTAAAAATGCTAAAAAATAAAATGCAATTTTTTCAAAAGGCAAAAAACGTACAGAATTCTTCTTCAGCTTCTAGTGTTATAACTAATTTAATTAAAATAAAAAAATATCTTTCTAATATTGTAATAAATGGCGATATAAGCTGTTACATGTATCATTTGAATGAATGAACGAAATGAATTGTGTTAGACTATAGTATCGACATTTAAGGAAGCGCAAAGTAAAAGATAATTATATAAATAAAGAAATATGTACATAAATATATATTGTATAATTATTTTGGATTGCATTCGTTGAATATATTGAAAAAAAAAACATATTGGAATGAAAGACCTGTATGGAATTTCCGCATTAATATAATCAATTGAAAGAATAAAGAAGATAAACCGCCTTAGTACAGGATTTTGTTAAAAAAACATTAAATGCAATCCAAAATATACATTTATTAGCTATTATTTAGTTTATTTGATAATATATTATCTACGGAATGTGTCTATGGTTGTTTTTTTTAGTTTTTTTGACATTATAACTTTTTTAATCTGTATTAAATCAACGTAATTTTGTATTGCATGTTTCTGTTAATATTTTATTATTATGAAATTATTCGTATGAAAACTAATTAGTTTTCATAATTTCTTTAATTTTTGTCATAATTGCTATCTATTGTTCTTTTCTGATAAATTTGTCTATTATCTATATCGTGACAGTTGCATTGTTAAAACATGAATGCGAGGCTTGTGGAGTTAAATACTTTTTAGTGGAATATTTATATGATATGTATATATATTAATATAAGAAGAAAAATATCGATTTTCCTGTTTCCGTAGGTCTTTCTGGAAATAACCAATTCCCTTAAACTTTCTACATACGAAATTTCATGGTTCTACGTACAGAGGCTTCTGCTTGTTATGAGCACCGTCCCTGTAATTCATTATATATATATATATATATATATATATATATATATATATATATATATATATATATATATATATATATATATATATATATATATATATATATATATATAAAGTTTTAGGAAATTTGTTATTTCCAGTAATGTCTACAGAAATGGGAAAATCGATATTTAACTACTTATATTGCTAGGGAATTCTAAGGTCTAATCAAACAAAGTGTGGCGATGAGTTCGTCAACCTAAAACGTGATATAAATGAGTATTACAAATAATTTTCAAGCGCTCATCCTTTTCTTTTCTCTCTTTTTTTCAAAATTAAAGTGTTTAATATATAAATCTCTTAGAATCAATTTATGAAACCTTATAACCATTACGATTATAGCCTAATGGCGTTGTAATAAAAAAATATTAAAGAAATAACTATAATAGATATATGTCATAGAGAATACATACAAGAATTTAATGAATATTTTGTAGTTTGTTTATAATAATTATTGGATTAATGACTACAGTAATTATATATATATATATATATATATATATATATATATATATATATATATATATATAACAATTAGGAATTGTAATGAAAGTATTATGGAACTTAGGAATTGTGTAGTTAAGCTTTAGTCAGGTTTTTCTTTTTTCTTTTCGTAGAATGTACCAAAAATGTAGCATAGATCCTTCATTTAACATCCTTAAAGTGAGTACAGATTATATTTGATTTTTTTGAAGTTATTCAATTAAATGTTTTTTTTTATTCCTGTAATTATTTTCTTAAGGTATTATTAATAATATGTACTGAAATAAGATTTTTTTAAATATATTTTAACAATATGTTCTGTTCCATTACAATAATGACAATACTTACAAGCTAAGAACAAATTAGTTATAATTTAAACAATTTTTTTAAGTACATTGCACTTTTATATAAAACAACTTAAAATGTTTGCTATTTTTAATTTTTTTTAATATATCTATTTTAATTGGATTGATCGCGTATGTTTTGTTATTCGAAATTATAGCTTTCCCTAGTCTTGGTACTTCGCTTTCCGACGAATTCGAGACATTGCGTGTTGAGTGGCGGAACTCAACGCCGCGCTCTGTGTTACCAGAGTGAGGAAATGGAAATAATTTAAATATAATCGTTCCCCTGAGTAGAAATCCAACCCTGTGCCACGATCGGCCGAAACGGTATGGACTTTAGAGATGTCCTGTGACCATGGACTACTTGTAAAGTGTTCAAATAAACTTTTTTTTTTATATTTATATAATATTTTTTTAGAATACGCTATTAATTCTGTTCAAATAGTTTCATTTATTAAATATTAAAAAAAATATAAAAACTTATATCAAGTTTTTAAGATAAATCCCTTTCACTGTAATGCATGTATAAAAAACTGGTTTGTGTTCTAATTATTAAAACTTAAAATCAATTTCATATCTAATATTAATTTTAGTAAGTGTAGGTTCGATTCCAAGTTAGTACATTATTATTTTTTTTTATATATATCTCTATTTGATAATTTAAGAATGTGGAGTGAATTTCGACGAGACATATGAATTGTAACCTCAATATACGGAATTATGAATATATTGCCTAATTGTAAATATTTTATTAAAACGTATAAAAGTTAATGTTTTAACATTTTATATAATGTAATTAATAAAATGTTGTAAGTTTGTTTGTTTTTTTGCTGTCTGTACCTATATCCTATATTTTGTATTCCTGTTTGGGGTGGAGCACGAAAAACTCTATTCCTTCCTATAGAGCGGGCGCAGAGGGCTCTTCTCAAGGTGAATGACCTACAAGCACTTCAGGCACTCGACTACTCAACTATATTCTGCAGACTATACTTCCATAAACAAATAAAATACGATGAAGATATTGCCAAATCACGGCGCTCTTATAATGTTTGCCCCACATTCAGATGGAATACTGCGACAGTTCAGAGACATTATCTATGTATCGGCAACTACCTTTATAATAGAATAAATAAAACATGCAACATATACTCTCTTCCTAAACATCTGTGCAAAGCAAAAGTGTGTCTGTACCTACAGGCGCAAGATTACAAAGAAACGGAGAGCCTTGTTAAAATAGCTTCACTATGAAACAGTAAAAATTGATTTAAATCAGTAACTATATGATATAATATATCAAATATATTATATTGGATGTTAATGTGGTTTTAGCTTTTAAATTTTATAAAAAAAAACTTCAATATTATTATTTTTTCTTTAATTTTTTGTTATATACGAGCCAGACACAAAGGTTATTATCTACCGAATCATACTTGTCACTCCTTATAACTGTAAGACCGCTGGTATCCATAACACAAGATAAATCTTACAATGGGTACCGGAGTTCATTAACACCAGATCAAATGTATAATATAAATATATATATAATGTCTTATAATTTCTGTAATTGCTTACTGTATATACTTTGAGTCAATAAACATTACTATTATATTATTATTATTATATATTTTTTTGAGTTTTGCATGACGGTATAACAGATGAGGCGTTATGGTGAAATGCTTTGGTTTGACTTCTGCCTAATTTAAGAACGTTCTGAGTAGTTAGCGGAACTTAACGCCGTGTCTTGTCTTGTCAGAGATCGAAATGTTAGTATACGCATATTTTTTTAATTATTCCATCAAAATGTGGAGTAACACTTTAAAAATAGTAAAATATTAAAGTAAATAGCATTCTCTTTTGCCAAACGATTATTTCTTAATAATCTTTAGCTAACAGAAATTTGTACAAATCTCTCTACAGAGATGCTAAACAACGTAAATAAGTTGTAACAAGTGTATAAGAATTTCAACGCAGCTGGTAGTAGAACGCATGGCTTAGCGGTCAGAGCGCTTGGACGATTTCCAAGTGACGCGGGTTGGAATCCAGCTGCGTTCAAAATCTCTAAAGGTTTTTGTAAAAATGTTTTAAAAACGATTCCAATCAATTGAGTTTTTTTTTCTTTTCTTTTATATATAATATAAAAACATATATAAGAAATATGTATACATTTACAATTTTATAAAAAAAGGCATTTGCTCGTATTTCCGTTGCGGCTCACGAAAGTCCGTTTAACGAACGGCACTAACAAGTTTCTTGATGGTTGACGAAAGTAGCAAATTTGCTTAACATTACGCGAATTTATAATATTTAATAGACTTATTAGCAAGCGTGTGCCATCGTAGACCAAATCAACATATGGACTCGTTCCATACATTTAAAAAACAATTATCTGTAAATATTATACAATTATCTGTATATATTATATTATGTATGGAACACACTTAAACAAGTGTATTTGTTTGTTGTTTTGTTTTATGAGTGAACTTATACTTAAGCATCCTGATCTAAGGAAATATAATTATTTAGCTTCACGCTTTTTATCCCGCATTATATAACAGGGTAGACAGGAAATACCTAGTGTCAAGACACTCCGTACTTCGCTTTCCACCGAATTCGAGATATTGCGTGTTGAGTGGTGGAACTCAACGCCGCACTTTGTCTTACCAGAGCGAGGAAGTGATAATAATGATGGTAATCTATTGTTATCACATAAGTGACATTGTAATGTCTCTGTTGATAAGAAAGTTCTATAAACCATCATAGGTTTATAGAACTTTCTTATCAACAGAGACATTACATCGCTTAACCAAGCTTGGCGTTTGAACACACCTTGTATGTTTATATGTGTTTATATCTGATAACATATAAAAAAATATAATTACCATAGCTATGGCTTCATTGGCTTGTGTTAATATTAATTTAAATTTTAATTTTATGAATCATTATATAATATGCTTTTAAAATGCTCAATTAAAGGCTGATTTAAAAGAAGGTTCTTCTAGACTCGAGTTAATTGGCTATTCGAAAATGTTTATCTATTTGAATACACAATATCTTAAAACAATTAAAAGCAATTTCAAGATTTATCCTGCATAGCACTATTAGTCAAAAAGAGTAACAGATATAGATGTTCATAGCGATGGAGTCGGGTCTGCCAGTAAACCCTTTGGTAGTGGGTTCTATCCCACGTACATATGAAGTATATAAGAATAGTTTTAGTTAAGTACACGTTACGTCAAGTTACTGCTAACTAATTATATATTAACTGATGAACCGGATATTGGTTGTATTAGAATTATGATAATTTTTCTTCTTCCAAGACAGCTCGGCGTTGAGCTTCGTCACTCATATTCTGATGCAATATTTTTGAGCGTATTGGTTTACGCTTACTGATATATATATATATATATATATATATATATATATATATATATATATATATATATATATATATATATATATATACACAAGTATTCACATACATATACAAATTGATATATTAATAAATATCTATGTAAATATACAATGTTCATGTTGCAATGAATGCATTTCTTATCTTAATTGTTAATTTGCTATTTTCTATGTCTTAAGGCAACCCAAATTTATCTTATGTTCTTGTGTATTGTATTTTTTTTATTTCTTTTTCTCAATATTTATAATAAAGATTTTTATTATTATTATGGCAGATGTGTCCATAAGTGTTTTAAGTGGCTACATACTAGAACTGGTGCATTTTTAAGTACTTTGTTTGACTAAAGCGAGGTGTACAAGAAACTCAACAGGGTACAACCTAGTGTCAAAAGACTTATATATATATATATATATTGATCTAACTTGTGTCAATATTTTATTTATATCATATAACATTGATTTCTGAGGTCGGTCGTGGCGCAGTGTGACAGCGTTTGACTGTAAACGCGATCGGTTGTGGGTTCGATCCCCACTCGAGGGAGTGATTATATTTATTTTCACTTCCTCGCTCTGGTAAAGACAAAGAGCGTATTGAGTGCCACCATTCAACACGCAATGTCTTGAATTTGGTGGAAAGCGAAGTACGGAGTGTCTTGACAGGTACTTTCTGCCTACCCTGAGACACGGGATACAAAGCGTGAAGCTAAAAAATATATACCTATATACTGTATCAAATTGGTCGTTGATCGTGATCGTTATATGTGACCTAATTGCCAGTTTCCGGTACAGGTGAAATTTTGCACGCACGTTTAAATTAGATGACAACGCTCTATCGAAGCTGTCTATTTAGATAAAGATTTATAATATATCGAATATATGTTTTGGAACAGCAAATTCTTTTAATAATAATTTTATCAGATATTTTAATATTAGTTATATAACCTTTACACTCATAACCTTCTTTGAAATACATAAAAGTAAATTCTATCAAAAAGATATGTCATCTAATTCATATTGATATAGAATCAAAACTATATAATGAATACAATTCTGAATGATATTATTTTTAATTTTCATCACTATAATAGTATATAGCGAGTGTGAACAGGATAGGCGAGTTATAACTACGTTGAAATATTCCAGGTTCTATGTCCAACCGACTATAGTCAACGGGGAGCCGGCGACAACCGGGCAAATACCATATTTAGTATCTATCAAAGAGCCAACACATAAAATTGGTGAACGGAGAATAGTGTGGACGAACTTGTGCGGTGGCAGCATTATAAGTGAATTCAAAGTGCTAACGGCGGCGCATTGCTTCGAAAGTCACAATTTCTACTATAAAAAGAACCCGCAGCGTCTGCGCGTCGTAGCCGGCAACCTACGCACGGAGATAGCTCATTCCGGGGCCTATGAAACCAACGTGATCAACCAATGGCGGGAGATCGACGAGGTCGTTCTCCACAAACACTTTTATTTCCCAAAAAACGATATCGCGCTAGTTTTCGTCAGGGACAAGTGGAAATTTACAAATAATGTAGATTATATAAACGTGGCCACAAAAAGTACAGATTATACGTCGTGTATGTCGGCTGGTTTTGGCAGAGTGGGTTATAAGCTTCGGGATAAAGTTTCTCCAGTACTTTTGGTGGCCAGAATTAACGTTTTAAACAAATGGCGATGTAACAGGTTGTGGGAGATGAACATGAATACTTATATTTGTTCGGATTCATCGTTTACGGATGTTTCCAGAGGCGACTCTGGAGGTCCTCTGGTGTGTAAAAATACTTTGGATCCGGCGGAAATGCCTCATAAAGATTTGTTGGTTGGACTTGTGAGCGGGAAAAATTTCGACAAAACTACACTCTACACCAGACTATCCGAATACCACGATTGGATTGATAGGAACAAGGGTTTTTGTAATGTATTTTATATTACGGATTTCATACTGTTTACTTTGTTTTTTATTTTTAAAACTTTTTTTATTTAATGTACTTTTTATATGAAATATGAATGTATTTTTAAAACTTATAATATCTTTTATTTCCTTAGTATTTAGTTAGTTTGTAGTACCACACTGGACAGACTTCCGACTAGGTGGACCACCGATCTGATCCAGGTCGCAGGCAGTCGTTGAATGCGTTAAGTGCAGGGTGGATCGTCGTAGAAATCCTTGGAGGAGGGCTAATCCCAGCTGTGGGCGTTATAGAGCTGAGATGACAAAAAACACTTAAAAATATATTAAAATATATGAAAACTAGGTGTTTGTTATATCAAATACTTAAAATAAAGTAAGACCCATTAGCCAGGACATATTTTTAAAAGAGGACTAATAACAAACAGAACAGACCGGTAGTGGCGCAGTGAGACAAATTTTATTGTAAGCGCGATCGGTTGTGGGTCCGATTCCCAATTGGGAGAAATGATATTTAAATTATTTTCTTTTCCTTACTTTAGTAAGGAGTGTTGAATTCGGCGGAAAACTGAGAAAATTGAAAGTGAGGTGGGTCTTAACACTTGATATAATCCTTTTTATCCTACTATGCGGGGTAAAAGCGTGAAGTTGTAAAAAAAATAAATAAAATTGGGAGACTAACTGCTTCTAACAGCAAATGAAATTAAAAAAGACGATGAAATTATAAAATGCATTAATTATCATTTGTAATTAAAAAATACTCTAATGGTTCGTTCCTTTGAGCTCAAGAGAACCAAATTGAAAGTTAACAGCTTATAAAATTATGCAAACTTTCTATTCTATTAATTTACAATAAATGCTTTTTTATACAAGAATTACTGTTATTCTATACAAGAATTAATGTTATTTAGAGCCGCTCCCAGAGATATTAATTAGAGTTTAAATGAAAAATGAGTGAGGCCATACTTGTCAATGTTAAAAACACATATTTTTTTATTTAAACCATATCACTTCTGCAATACTATATATTTATTTATTTATATATTATTTATTGCACAATATTTATACAAGCAAATTGTACAATAAGCGGACGTAAAGCTATAAAGCATTCTATTCGAACCTTGTCAAATGCTAAATTTTCGTTTGAATGATGGACGTTCTTTTCAGCCTTATTGCGCCTAATGCTGGACATGGGCCTAGACGTAGACATCGTGTAAATAAAATAATCAGAAATATTACTATAAATGCATGCAAACACATATAATGATGGGAAAAGTATCAGTTGTAGGGAGACTTAAAGGACCAGTGTCTGAAGAAAATGATTTTTTACTTATAATGTTTATTTTTTTTTTTTGATAGGAACATTGATATTCTTTGTAACTGTGCCAAATTTAATACCCGTCCACGTGTTTTTTTGTCAAAAAGGTAATTTTTTAAAATTCACAACGTTAGATCTTAGAATGAATAGGTAGTACTTTTAGTATAGTATTATTGCTTTATTCAATATCACTCCTTAGCGTCATGTTCGATACAAAAGTGCCACCCGTAGTAACGTTATTTGTCAATACAAACCAAACCACGAAGGTAGACATAAAATTATTTATATTTAACTTATAATAAATTTATAACTTATATATAACTACGTATTCATATGTATATACATAAGTAAGGGACTCTCCTAGCTTGCTAATAATCTGAACAGTCTCAATGTGTTATAATAACAAAGGGTAGACGACAAAGAGAATTAGCACTAAATTTTCTTGGTCTAGTTAACGGTAGAGGTGCTAGGTTGAAAAATGTTGGCAAAATCGTGATATTATGAGGGTAGTCGCACTTTTATGGTGATACGTGGAAAAGTTATTTATAATAAAAGTAAAACAATAATTAATTGTTAGAAGAAATGAGGCCGGTCGTGGCGCAGTGTGACAGCGTCTAACTGTAAACGCGCTCGGTTGTGGGTTCGATACCCACATGAGGGAGTGCTTAAATTTAATTTTTTTCACTTTCTCGCTCTGGTAAGACAAAGTGCAGTGTTAAGTTTCGCCATTCAACACACAACATGTCAAATTTGGCGAGAAGCGAGGTACGGAGTGATTTGCTACTAGGTACTGTTTCTCGTTTTCTGGATGCAAAAGCATGAAGAAAAAAAATATATATACGTATTATTAATTAATTAAATAATTCAAAATATATTTGCTCCTGTGTTACATTTATTTATATACATAATGTATGAACTATACACATATAAAAAAAAAGTTAAAAAGAATATATTTTATTTTTTTCTTCAAAACAACACTGTGCATAGATCTTATAAATATTAAGCGCTCCTTTTAACATTCATTGACGTATTTTCATATGAAAACGCGCGTTGAAGTATTATAATAACACTGTCTATATGGAAATTGTAATAGTAAATGTTAGGGTTTTTTTGGTTCATTTATCTATATATATATATATATATATATATATATATATATATATATATATACATATATATATATATATATATATATATATATATATATATATATATATATATATATATATATATATATAAGTTAAAATTTAGTAATGCTATCAAGAAGACATTCACTGTATGAATCTAAACCTTAGAAAACGTATTGATACCTTCAAAAGTACACTTATTTCCATCTGAAGCCGGCAACGCACCTGTAGCTTCCCGAGTGTTACACTGGGCCGATGTGGGTGGTGATCATGTGTCGTTCTCCTTGATCTCGTTTGCCTTGCCTTTTCCACTCGAACACTGTTATAAATATTTTACTATTTTTTAAGTGATTTCACACTTAAGATTAGAAAATATTTTTAAATAACGTAAAATAATTTGAACGCAGTGGAATTTGAATCTGTGCCTCTTGGAAACCGTCCAAGCGCTCTGACCGCTAAGCCATGCGTTCTACTACCGGATGCGTCGAAATTCTTGTACATCTTGTTACAACTTACTTACGTTGTGAAAGATTTTCTTTATTATATACAGAGATATTTACAAATTTCTGCTACCCAAAGATTATTAAGAAATAACCATTTGGCAAGAGAGAATGCTATTTATTTTAATTTTTTACTATTTTGAAAGTGTTATTCCACATTTAGGATTAGAAAATACTGCGCTGCGTTCATATTTTTGTACGTTTTTTTAAATATTTCCTAACATTTAAATTACCAGGTTCAACCACAACGTCTTTGGTTCAGGCTGAAAACGTATAACGGAGTATCTTGACACTAATTACTCTATTTCTATGCGAAGCAGGAAAAAAAGTAAAACGATTTTTCCCATAACAATATCAGAAAAGCAATAACTGGCAATGAAAGCTAGAAACATACCTAATAACACATAATTGCAGTCTCTAGGATACACATTTGAAGAATTTATTTCATATATCAGTTACATATTCGTTTGAAACGATATAAGCTACTGTGAGTATATTGCAAAGTTCGTTGAAGGCAAGGCGCTTGTCGCGTCTGTTGTATGCAATATAAATATTTTATATTTTAATATGCTTTCTATTTTAAACTGTGGATATGTGAGGGTGTAAGTTCGATTCCCACTTTAGGGCATGTAAGTTTATAATTAAAATAGCCAAAATGTTCTTAGAGTAAATAAAAAGAAATGCGTATAGAATAAGAAGTGAAAATGTTTAATTAGCAGCGGACGGTTGTTAACGGTTGGTTCCGGGTTTAATTTATTTCTATTTCTCCGCTCCAGTAAGATAAAGCACCACTCAACTTTCTCCACTCAACACACTGGTTTGATGTTCGGTGGAAAACTGTCAACGGAGTGTCCTGACACTAGATTGTCAATACTGTCAAAATTCTGCTATATATATATATACTTTTAGTATCAAAGTTAGGTTAAGTTGGATATCATAGACAATTTTTTCAATCGACAAGTAATATAGAATACGTTAAAGTGCGTCATACTTATCAAAACATCTAAGTAGTGATAATTATCTCTACGCTAATGAGTTAATGGTTTTTGACAGCTAGAAGTGTTCTTATCAGCAACTGATACCAGGATGTCATGAGTAAATTACGTCTATTTATAAATTACTTAATAGTAAAACACCAATATCTGACTGTAAACGCGATCGGTTGTGGGTTCGACTCCCACTCGGGGGAGTGATTATATTTAAATTATTTTCACTCCCTCGCTGTGGCAAGACAAAATGCGGCGTTAAGTTCCGCCAATCAACACGCAATGTCTCGAATTCAACGGGGAGCGGAGTACGGAATGTCTTGACATTAGGTACTTCTTGTCTACTTACTCTGCGGCATAAAAGCGTGATGTTAAAAATAAAATATTTCTAACGCATTAATAGAACTACTATATATTTACAGCAAGTGTTAACATTTAAAAATCCAGTTCTTACAACGACACCATTTCTATTTTATATAAAATTTAATACACCAGAGACTCTGTAGCTGTTTGAAGCTCTGTAGATGTTTTTTCCTTTCTGTTATTTATCTATCTATATTAAAATTTAAGCGAATTTTTGACAAAATTAAATTATCTTAATATTTACTGTTCTTAATTAGAATATATTCTTAAAAAAACGTATAAAATATTGAACACAGCGGGATTCAAACCCGTGCCTCTTTTATCTTGAACGGTATCCAAGAGGCGCGGATTCGAATCCCGCTGCGTTCAAATTTTTATAGGTTTTTTCAAAAATGTTTGTTTTTTCAAATTATCTTAATTCTATTTCACATCATTATAACAATACACTGTTCTTGACTCCAACGAGCACCCTGCGCAGTCTTTATAAAGCCAGATAATCCTATTACTCAGTCATAACGTTCCTTCACCTTACCAAAGACCAATAAGTTATTAGCTGTGAATGTTTACCGCATCCAGAGTTTTAAAGTAATTCGAACACTTGTTGCTTAAACTTTAATTTGAAATTAAACACAAATAATTATTATGCATTAGGTCCACTATATTGCATTAAATTATTCCCATCGTATACTCATTTGGTAAGCAAACTGTCTAATTAGTTTTAAAGTTTGGACTATGTAGGTAGGTGAGTTTCGTAAGGGCGGGTACCTGCCCCGAAGAGATATTTGTTTGTTTTATTATGTAAGGGAAGCATCTTGGCTTAGGTGGATTTTTTTTTATTATAATAATGAGACTGTGACTGTATACGTGTGATTTGCGTGTTTTCTCTCTATTTTATTTAATTATTTTTTTTATCTGTATACTTTTATCCTGCATAGCAGGGTAGACAGGAACTATCTTGTGTCAAGACACTCCGTTTTCCGCTGACTTCGAGTCATTACGTGTTGAGTGGCGGAACTCAACGCTACTCTTAGTCTTACCAGAGTGAGGTAGTGAAAATAGATAAATATAATCATTCCCCCGAGTAAGTTTTGAATCAACAACCGATCGTGTTTACAGTCAGATGTTGTTCCTCGACCCCACGACTAGCTTCTTAATTTTAAATTTTATTTTAAAGATTACTCAGTTACAGATAAAAAATATTTTTCATTTGAGATTCGTACATTATTTATTTTTTTAAAAAATGATTATATTCACAAAAATATTAAATGAACTTATTTCTATAACAATAAACAAGATTTATGTTTAAAGAACATTTTGAAGTATAAAAATTTGTTTACTTTAACGCATTTCTGACATATTGCAGAGTAGTCACAAAGTATCTAGTGTTAGGACACTCCTGTTATCCACTTTCTTATTTAAAAATCAAGGCACAGGCACATCAAGTGGTGGAACACAACGCCACGCTTTACCATAACGACATTATACATTTTCAAATTCAAGGTAGCGAAATCCACACTCGTTTTTAATTCCGTAGCCATTATTGTATTTTACCGTATATTTAAACGTTCTTGTATTGTGAACTTACGAGAATTGCTGCGTCTTACAAACACCTTGCTTTTAGTTATGTGGGTGTTTTTATTTAATTACATAATTAAATATATTTTCTAGTCCTTATTTTACCACACGAGATATCTAAATCAATTGGTAAAGGAAGAACTAAATATTTTTTTTAAATAAAGATGATTCAAATGAGCCGAAGGCCCATGGAAATCTACAACATTAGAGTTTTAGCTGCGTTGCCGGCCTTGAGATGGAAGTGAAAAGAGATGGGGGAAACGATAGGTGGGAATAGAAATCTTGCTTACATGACATCCAACTGGAACACATCATCAGATCTTGGGCGGATCGTTTTTGTCATGATAGTGGTCGCGAGCCAAACCCAGCATCAACCTCCTACCACCAAATTACTGGGATACCCGGGACGCTACCGGGTCTCCCCGTTAGCGTCCAGGGTAGAGTACAATTTTAGAATACAATTTAGATATTCGATTTTTACTTTGCGTAAGGTTTGTGTCTTTTATTGTAAGTAAGAAATATAAATATACATTCATTCAAAATTGTAATGCAACAAATTTTATATTAAATTTTTTTTTAATATAAAATTTATTGCATTACAGACTGATTCTGATCCTTTTTGTCCTTATCCTTATTTGCATATAATTGTAGTCGGCTACTTAGAACTATATATACATTCGTGTTACTCCAGCTTTATATATATATATATATATATATATATATATATATATATAGCTGGAGTAACACGAATGCCTACAAATAGCAAAAGGTTGTATCAAAATGAGTGCAAATTAGAACAAATGGTTGTCAGGAGCAGACAGGATTGACTCCGTGCTTCACGCCGTATTATTAACACTTTATTTGATAGCTTGAGCTGAGGTCCTGTGATTTGTGTTTACATTTAATATTTTAATTAAACTCGCTGGAACTTTACAATTTAGTTTATATTTCTACAATTGCTTTATTAAAAGTTTTGTGTGTGAACTTATTTTGGTCTGAATTTCTTTTTTGTTGGTACAAATGTTTATTCTGCATCTGCCAATGTTTATTATATACCGTGGCACAGTGTCTGTCTGTTAAAGCGATTGGTTGTTGTTCGATTTCCGTTTGGGGTAAAGATTGTATTTAAAGAATATATTAATTTTTCCGTTTTGGTAAGATAAAGCGTGGCGTTGAATTCGCTAGTTAGCACTTTATGTCTTGATTTCTGGCGAAAAGCAGTCAATGGAGTATCTTGACACTCCGACGTTGTTTCCGACGACCCTGCTATACAAGATGAAGCGTAAAACTACTAAATGTATTAATTCTTTATAATTTTGTTATTTTTAAATGAAACTATTTTAAGCGGATTAATTACGTTTATTTTGGTATTCAAAAAGGTATTTTCGGATACAAAAATATGAGGCGATTATCTCTTATTTCAGCATCTTTAAGGCTTTAAGACTTTGACCTTTTTCCAATATAATATTAAACATTATTTTTATTTATTTACTGTGATAAGTAACAGTATTTTGCATAAAATACAATGTATGAATTGTTTAATTTCGTTTCAAAATTTTATATTTACATAAATTGTTTCTCAGACCTCTTGTCTTGAGTCGGGTCTTGACGGTTTTCCCAGAGACGCGGTTTCGATCCAAATTTTTTTTTTAAATATTTTGTAATCGTAAGTATTAATAATTTCTATAGGCCATTACCCGCGGCGTTGAGCACTGTCACTGCCACTCAACACACTATGTCTCGAATTCGACGGAAAGCGGAATACAGAGTGTTTTGCGCCACGACCGGCCTTAAATATATATATTTTTAATAATTTAATTTGTAAGCATGTACCGTGTACAATTAAGATAATTTTTTTTTCAGAAACTCGCCTAAATATTAATAAATATAAATATAGATCTTAGTTTTAAGTAGCCGACTATATATACAAATGAGAGATAAATAATGATAAGGGGAAAACATACTGTATCAGTCTGTAGTGTAATAAATTTTGTATATATATATATATATATATATATATATATATATATATATATATATATATATATATTATAAAGTCACCTACGCCTCTCTTTTTTAATTTCATTTCTGTTTTAGTATCTCTTATATTGCAGTATTTACTTTTGTTAAAATATCACGTTCCATGTGAGTGTTGGGAATTAAATTCACTACGAAATACTTTAATAATATTTTATAACTGTTTTGTAAGCTTCGCCGTTTAAGTTATTAAGACTTGAAAATTGATTATTTTCAAGGCGATTTCTTTTCTTACAAATGTTATATTCGAAAATCGTTAGTAAAATTATTGCTACAAAATTTACTGCTTTTGGTAAATGGTGTTTTATGATTAATCGATTAAATTGGCCGTTTAAAACATATTCACTGTATAATTTTAAAGCAGTCAACGGAGTGTCTTGACTCTATGCTATCTCTGACTACTCCTCTATGTGGAATAAATGGGAAAACTGTTTTTTTTCTATTTATACAAATTTATCAGTATTTCATTATAATTAGAAAAAAATCATGTTTATTTGTAAGTTTTGGGATAGTGCTGACCTAACTAGCTGGTGGCTGCCCAGATTTTTAAAACATAATGTTTTTTTGCAATAGGTTTTTTAAACTAATCTGTTATTTTTAATATTTTTTGTTTAATATATTAATTTTTATAATTATATTCATGCCAAAAAAGGTTAATATAATAAAATCAAATTTAATAATTCTAATATATTTCAATTTCAGAAAACGTGTAACTTAAAGCAAAGTGCTTGCAAGACTTAGCCGTACTTGTAAGTTAATAATACAAAATAGTTATATACTTATATACAATGAGTGTATATTCCATTTTTTCTTAGAAAATTATCTTTTTATGTACAAAATATTATTCTCTCTGTATGTCTAACATAATAATTTAAATATGATTTAACAGTACTATAATTAGAGGCGGTCGTGGCACAGTGGGACAGCGCTTGACTGTAAAATGCGATCGGTTGTGGGTTCGATCTCAACTCGGGGGAGTGATTATATTTATATTATTGTCACTTCCACGCTCTGGTAAGACAAAGTGCGGTGTTGAGTTCCACCACTCAACACGCAATGTCTTGAATTCGGCGGAAAGCCAAGTATGGAGTGTCTTGATGCTAGGTATTTCCTCTCTACTCTGGTTTGCGGGATAATAGCGTGAAGCTAAAATATTAATAATAATAATATACATGTATATCATGGAAGACAATATAGTTATCCTCAAGTAAATGACAATTACAGTAAAATGATTTATAATTTAAACTTCATTTCAGTATCCCAAATTGCTTCATATATATTACTTTGTTTTTGCAAGTGTTCTTTAAAAGCATTTGAATATAAAATCTCATTTTTATTATATGTAGGTATATATGTATGTATATAGTCACGTAAAATCCTAATACTTCCCATTCCCAGGGGAACTTCGAGAAATGTTCCCCTATTACTCCCCTTCATTTCCATAGAAAACAAAGAACATATATGTCCATTTTCAGGTTTCTACGTCCAGTACTTTCAGCGTTGAGTTGTCAGTTGGAAGCGCAAGATTTATGAAACAATGTTTGTACAGGGACTTTAAATGTCATTTATTGTGGGTTTGATTCTTTCGGTGGAACTACTTATTTGAAATTATTAATTTTGTCGCTGTGGTAACATAAAGTGCGGCGTTGACATCCACCATTTAATAAGTGGAGTGTTTCTCTCTAATTAACTTGTTATAAGGAAAGCTGAAAAAAACATTTCAGTTTGTACATACGCACATTTCATTTACATAGACACTTGTAATAAAAATTATTTTCTTTTCTTGTAATCCTAGGTGTTTCTTGAAATTATAACACATAAAGAATAAAAAAAAATATTCGCAAATCTAATAATAAATTTCCATAACTTTAATTTTTTCTAACTAAAGGCAAATATAAATTCTACGTTCAAGCGATCATGTTGCATTGCATCTGTTTCTTTTTTTCATATAAAGATGAGAGAGAAAAACAAAACTTTCAGTAATATGCTTTCATCCACAATGCAGAAAACCTAGTGTAAAGACTTCACTCTGTACCTGAATTTAAATTATTCTATGATCAGTGGCGGAGTTTAACGCCTTACTTTGAATAGAATTGAATTCGCCAGTATGCTATGTCTCAATTTCGGACGGAGAGCAGTCAAGGAAGTGTCTTGACACTAAGTTATCTCTGACTACACTGCTATGCGGGATAAGCCGTAAAGCTACTTTAAATAGAATAGTTATAATAATCTTGATTATAAGCCCTTCCTATAACCTAAAGGGTTAGGTTACGTTATGTTTATTTGATAAGATATTAACCGCAAAAATATATTAGGTAAACGATTTTTATATAGAGTCATGCTGATTAACGGCCGTTATATAGAACTCGAACTGCATTAGAGATAATAAAAATCATTATATTTCTTGAGTTTGTATCATTATATTTCATAGATTGACGAATAAATATGAAGTAAGAACAGATAAAATATATGTTTTAATAAATAATGTACATTTCCTATTTTAGTTTGGCACAGTTTGGACGTAATCTAATAAACTAGATAATTGTAGGTTTAAGTAACAGTTGAGGCCCTCATGGCACAGTGGGACGATGTTTGATTTTAAATGCAATAGTTGTGTGTTTGGACTTATTTCTCACATACCACTTTGGTAGTAAATCAAAAATATTTCTTTCGGGCGCGTCTTTAAAATCCAACACTCAAAAATTTCATGTCTTTAATCTTTATAGTTGTTAGAAGACGAGTGCAACGTTTCCTTTATAAGTAGAGGGGACCTAACATTCGTCTAATCGCTTCCATTCTAGATTTAAAAACGTAAGAATCAAGGGAATATAATATAACGAAATGCATGCATGCCCTTTAGAAATTATTAGAGTCAAGAAATGTCAATACAAGCGGGTACGAATCGAACCCATAACCAGCATTTAAAGTCTCACCATTCCACTACGCCATAGCTATTATACACAATTTTATATACGCCAAATATATTATTAACCATTTATTATCAAAATATTTTGGAAACAAACAAACCCTTAGAAAATATATACTTAATATTATGATAATATGAAAAATTATGCATTGGGCGGCGCGTAGGGCGTCACCGTCCGCCCAATATAAGGCGCACGTAGAGCCTTCGCAGCTCACTCGTGTCGTAGCACTCAACTTCGTAGCTCCGTAGCACCGTAGATACGTCGTAGCAATGGCTTTCGGGTAAGTTTTGATTTTGGGGAAAGTTTTTTTTTCTTTTTCATAAAAGAAGGTTTTACTCTAATGGTTGTAGAAAGTTACGCTATTTTATATTTTTTTCTTCTATTTATGTAGTAATACATAGTTTATTTATATTCAAATATAAAATAAAAATATTCAGCGGTGAAAATTATATATTTTTTGACACGGACTATATATAATATTTTAGCCTTTAAGAAACTTTAGAAATTTCAAAAGATTTTTTTTGACAATAGTGTATTATTATACATTATAGAGAAAATTACAAAAATATTATGTTCAAAATTAAATACATTATAATACTTAAACTCTACGGATTTTTTATATAATAAATATAGCTCAAATCAAACAATATATTCCCAAAAATAAACTTAAGAAAAGCTAATTAGAAAACTTAAAATTAAAATATATATATTTTAGAAAAACTTCAAACGCAGCCTGGAGGTTTTGATTTTTTGCTCTATAAATTATATCCTAAACTTTTTGTTCACTTAACAAAGTATTTTTATATTTCAGTACATTCTTTGCAAGAAAGTTATGCTTTCCATTGCTTATATACATTTTACCTGTAACATTGCGTTTATTCACGTTCTCCAGGGAAATATACTTTTTCAAACAATAAAATTAACGCTGAGACTAGGTTTACTTTTCAATAGAATCGTTTTTAATAAAAACTGCTAGAAACTATATTATACTGTTGCTGTACTGCGGTTTTGTCTACAATTTATTATAATTTAAATATCTACGTACTTATTGAAGTATAATTCAAATGTATATTTTTTATTATAACCAAATTTTATATTTATTTATAAATTTTAGACTGTGATATTCTGAAGTATAATCTATATTGCTGTAAAGTTTTATCTAGATTCGCTTAGTAGGTTTCATGTAAAAGACTTACTTTATTATTAAATAAAGTATAAAAGACACTATTAAGACTCAATTGAAATATAAAATGGAGACTTAAGATGATAGTTAATGATTCAAGTATAAATTATTCTATCACATTTCATTATATTTTTTGATTTAAATTAATTTAATTTAATATAATTTTTCTTTCGTAATTCGTTACTTATTTTTTTTATATAATAATTTAAATTATTCTATCGTTAACATATATTTCTACTGATAATAAATTAAAAAAAAACCCTCAAAATTCTTATCTCTAAGTAATCCCGTAACATTTTATATACAAAAGTGTTCTAAGCGTTTTGTTTTCTAAAACGTATTTGCGGATACCAAAGTATACGCGATTAACCAAGTTAGAAAAGTTTTATTAAAAAAAAACACATTCACGATTTGTTCCGCATTGTTACGTGGGTTGGATAGACAACCTAGAGTCAAGACACTCTATTGACTGTTTTCCGACACAAATCTAGACATTGAGAGTTTAGTGGCGAACTCAACTCCTCTCTTTATCTTACTAGAGTGGCTAATTATATTTAAAATATATAAAAAATACGAACGTCTAAGAGTTATTGCAGAAATGAATATCGGCCATTTTACAATATTTTTATCTATTTTTTTATACCAAAACTATAAGTTTTCTCATACTCAATATATGCAATAATTCCAGTAACTAGTCACTTTCTTGATACTAAATTATCTTTTCTGTTCTTATCGTGTCTTTCAATTACATATTATTATATAAGAAACCTATTTAGTGCACTTAATTATTTTTACTTCTAATTAAAACCAAATAATACATACTTGTACGTATTTATAATACTAAAAGTATATATACATATATCACTACTGTACATTTTAAAATGCGAATGGTGATACGATAGGTGTTGATTCAAATCTGTCCGTTCAAATTATAAATTAAAAAGTAACTAAGAAACAAATTATAAAGTATAACATAAAATCTGTAGCGTTTTCGAAAACGCAAAACAATAGAGACATTAGTTCCATTATAAATTATAATATAGTATATAAATAAATAAAGTGGAAATCGTAGTGTTTTGACACTAGCTTCTTCCTGACACTTGTAAGCGGGCTAAATCGTGAAAATATTTTTTTTTGATTAACAAATATAAGTTATAATATAAAGTATACTTTGATAATGTTAAATTCTTCTTATTAAATATATAATTATTACATTCAAATTTTAAAATCCAAGGTAAATTGAGCTTTTAGGTCCAGACTATGACATTAGAGGTTAGGTGTAAATATCAAAATTTTAAACTTATATTAACAAGTATATGTAATATACTATAACAAAAAATGTATGGACACGCTTTTAACTTTAAATTAAAAAACAAAGATTTCTTTCTTTCGATTAAAAAAAATCTTTAATATATGTAGAATAAGGCAACGAACAAACCAACAAAACATCTTTTTCAAAATTATTACTTTTATACGTAGTCAAATTTAATGATTAAACTAGATGTAAGTTACTGAGGCTGGTCGTGGCGCAGTGGGACAGCGTCTGACTGTAAACGCGACCGGTTGTGCGTTCGATTCCAACTCGGGGATGTGATTACAATTAAATTATTTTCGTTTCATCGCTCTGTTAAGATAAAGCGCGGCGTTGAGTTCCAGCACTCAACGCGTAATTTGTCGGAATGCGAAGTACGGAGTGTCTTGATACTAGGTACTTTCTGTCTACCCTGCTATGCGGGATAAAATCAGAAGCTAAAAAATATATAGATATTCGTTATCTCGAACATTAAAGGATTATCGTGTGCTAGGTGTTAGTGTACCATATTGTATAGAATATTTATTAAACAAGCATTTGAATTTCAAATTTAACATAGAAAATATAAGTATTGTAAATATTCTAATGTTTAAATAAATAATTTAGCTATATACTGGAAAAACAACAAAAAATACACGGATAATTTAAATAAAAAAATATTCTTTTAAATTAAAGTAAGAAAATAATTATTAAATTATAAATATTTCTGATTATACATGACATAATCTTTGTTTATACGAAAAAGGAGTAACGTTACAAAGAGCTTTTCTAACCTTAAAGTTTTACTTAGAACACAACTGTGGAAAGATATATTGGAATCTCTACAAAAATCTGACACCGTTAGTTTCCCTATTCTACTCGCAATGTCTCAAATTTCGGAGTATTGTTATGACACTAGATAATCCTGACTATCTTCCTACCCGTGTAGGAAGATAGTCAGGATTATCCAAAACTGTTTTCTTATATATGTTTATGAAAACTATGCACAATTTGTATAAAACGTATTCGTATTTTCATTAATTTTAACCAAAAGATATTCAGTTCGAATTGAATTTCTGAATATCTTTGAAACAAATTGGAATTATCCTTTGAATATTGGGTTTATTTAAATAGAAAATTGACACCGACACTCCCAAACTACGGCTGAGCGAGAAACTATTAAAACATAAAATTTATCCGAACACCAACCTAACTATAAAATAAACAAAATTTTCTTAGATCTGTAAACCGTAACTGATACGCAGAAAGTCAGTATTGTCTTTAAGTTGTCTTCCATTTATATTCAAACGGGATCTTTTACTATTAAATAAACTGAGCATTTCAGCTACAAATAATTTTTAACTGGTAATTTAGTTTCTGTTAGTTATTTTCGTAAAATATTTAGGAAAAATTAATTCATATCTCATTAGCATATATATCATCTAGAAATTATCTAATACGTATTGTGAAAGTGGTATTAGTAAGTTCTTTTCAAAATGTTGGTAGTGACAAGAGCTTTTACTGTAGATGCGGAGCTTTAATATGCATTTTAAAGGGGCCCCTTAAGCTATAGATGTGTCGCGAGTCCCAGGCTCCTTTCTTTTCAACGCAAAAGACTCGAAACCCTTACGGTGAATCAATAAAACGTTTATTTTGAAAATGTAATTCAATTATTTCAAGAATCTAAAAACTTTTCGTTTTTAAATATTTTAACGGTTATATCTTTATTATTTTTTAATTTAAAAGTTCATACTTAATTTATTTTGTCCTTTTTTTACAATTTCTTTAATTTTTTAATTTATCTTGTTTTTTAATAACGTTCTAACTATATGCCTGTGTAATATTTATTTAAAAACTTGACAAAAAAATGAAGCTTACATTATAAAGCTAAGATAATTTAAATGTTTAAAAGCTTATTGAAGATTTACAAGAGAAATAATATAACAATAAGGAAAAAAGGACACAGGACCTAGTCTACAGTATAAATAATTTAATATTAAGAAAAGTTTACTTTGTGCTTGTGTTTTTCCGATTGCCAATCCGGGAAATGAATATATTGAAATTAATTTGATTTCTTCGCTCTTGTATGGTATAGTTCCCCTACTCAAAACGCCATATCTCGTTTTCTGCGGAAACGCCATATCTCGTTTTCTGCGGAAAGCAGAGAACGGAGTGTCTTGTCATGAGATATTTCCAGTCTAATCTGCTATGAGTGATAAAAGCGTGAAGCTAAAACAAATATGTCAAAATGTACGTAGGAAACAATGTCAAATATTGGAAATAGTTGCATTATAAAGTAATGTATGAAACCGGATGTAACGCTTAAGTGGTTTGTTGAAGCAATTATTTAAACGTAATATTTTATAAATACTTTGCTAATTGCCATTTTGTTGATAGTTAAATGATTATATTTTAAAATAATCTTAATTTTTTTGTATATAAAAACACTGTTAAAAGCGAACTAGTAAACGCGTAAGATACACGTTGCTTAGTAACACATGGTAGTGTGGGTTATATCAATATTTTTTTAATATATTTATAATGTTTTAAGCGAACATATGTAATACACAAAAATCCGTTTAAAATAATTTCGTATAAAATGTGTAAAAATGGTAAAAATCTAAGATCTCATTATATTTAAAATCTATTCTTACAAAAAACATTGGCAGTCAACTTTGTTCTCTTACAAATTGTTATTATGAAAATTTCATAAACCACCACTAGAATTATTTACGCATAAAGGAGTCTAATTTTATTGTTTTGCGTATTAATAAAAAAAATTTTACTAGTAAACGTATAACAATTATCATAGGTTTATAAAGCATACGAATAGATTATCAGTTTTGCTTAATAAAACTATTAAAAAAATATTTTTTTTTATAAAACTTTACTTAGAAATAATTAAAGATTTTAATTTATTCAGCCTTTAAACGCATTCTCTAACAGATTTAATTTCAACTTCATTAATGAGAGTACTGGCGCTCATTTCAACAAAATCTTGGTTCAAAACAAAACAAATGTCAACCGGATGTTAATCTGAGTTTTAAAATGGATGGTATTTTTATTTTACTTCCATCTCGTTACAGTTATTTCCGCTCCTGCACTTAAATCGAAAACAGTGTTAAAATATATTTGGGTATTTATTTTATTTCAGCTTTACGCTTTAACCTAGAGTAGTCGGAAATAACTTAGTTTTCAACTGTTTCCAACTTTCTACTACAAATCGTGATAGCGACGATGACAAAACGCAGCGTTAGGTTCCGCCACTCAATACACAACTTATTGAGTGGCGGAACTTAACTCTGCGTCTTACCAAAGCAGTGACAGAGTGGCTTACCAAAGAGTGAGTCTTACAGAAAATTTAGGTATAATTTAGTTTTTGACCTATTCAAATTGAATCCACAACCAAGCGCCTTTACATTCAATGTTTTACTGTGCCACAGAGGCTTTAATCAATACAAATTATTATAACTTAATATATTGAAATAATTTCTCTTTTTAATAACCTTTTACATTTCTTACGCAAGCAGATAAAGCTTAGAGAAAGGAAAAATATTTTTATCTTTTAATTATTATGAACACTCTACGGACACCCGTTCATACTTTTTGTTACATTGATTCTTTTCATTATTATTTTCTTATACAATTTAAACTGCTTAAATTATAAGACTTATAGAGACCCTACTGTCTCTATGTGTTCCCTAAGTAAGTCTAGGATTTTTTAAATATTTTTTAGCTTTACTCTTTTATCCCGCATAGCAGGGTAGACAGAAAGTACCTAGTGTCAAGACACTCCGTAATTTACTTTCCACTGAACCCTAGATGTGTGTAATATATATATATATATATATATATATATATATATATATATATATATATAAAGAAATTTAGTGATACATCAATCCGTTCAACGCGGATTATTTAAAACATAAAACATCTGCGGAGTTAGAGGTACTTGCGTTTATCTCCATAATTAAAACAAGTGAATGTGGCCGACATTCCGCTCGGCTTTTACGGCCATTTAAAAATTTGCTAACTTTCCTAAGCAGAACGTAATTTTTATTTCTTTGTAAAACTTAATTTTGGAAATGTTTCGCTTTGCAAGTATTTCAATAAACTTTTGAAAAGTCAGTATATATATATATATATATATATATATACATATACTTAAAATAAAATAAATTTATATATATATATATACATATACTTAAAATAAAATAAATTTCTAAGATATACTTGTTCATTTTGGGCTACAATTTCGTTTGTGAGAAAGATTTGAACGTAAAAACTCCCGTTAAATCTGTTTTTTTTCCATTCCGTTATCAGAGATTTTTTTTCACATTATTATCATTATTATCGCAACACAATGTTCATACATTACAGTTGTTTTATAAGTATATAATTACAAATATATTTTTGTACATTTTATATTTTTGTACATTTTATTTGTCTAAATTACGTCTCTTAGTTTTGCTGTATACTGACCATTTAATACATTCACAGTTTGTTTTGCTCGTTGTCAGTATTCAAAATGTCAGTCAGTGTCAGTCATTTGAACCAACTGTCGCCTCAACCAGAAAGTGTACTAAGTACTGTAGATAGTGATTTTTTGTGTTAATTAACAAAAGCAATATAAATTTTTTTTTTGAGTGACTGAAATTAATCACTGAGATCATCTGGTATAAAAATATTATAGAACGAATACAAAATCTGCAGTTCCAACGTAAGATTACGTTTAATAAGGAATTTCTAATAACGCCCACGTACCTAATAACTTCTACTTAAAAGTCACCTGTCAAACTTCCAACGTCCGCCCAAATACTTTCATTTTATTTGTAATATCTAATTATATTATATTATTAAGGTGATCTAAATTTTATACAACAAAAATTTTTCTTTATATAATTGTTTTTTTGTTTTTCCTTTATCCCGACGTAACTCAAGGTCGCACTTTGTCTTACCAGAGCGTGACAGTGGAAATAATTTAAATGTAATCACTCCCCCGAGTGGGGATCAAACCCACAACTGATCGCGTTTACAGATCAGATCTCCTTGTAATAATGGTTTGTGAATTATAATAAACAACGTAAATATTAGAAAACGTTTTGGAGAAACGTGTAAAAACACACACATTTATTAAGTGTCGAAAAACACTTATATGTAAAAATAGTATAACATTAATATTACACATGCCATGTGTTCGACATACACTTTGTATGAAGTGTACACACGTTGCTAAGGCAACGCGCAGTTTACGCTTCAACTAGAATAGAAATGTGTAGTGAAATAATGTACATTTTTTTATTGACATTATTTCATATATTTTGTATAAATTTTTATATATGCACGTGAAGTTATTTAAAAAAAATAAAAGATATAGAGAGGCCCTTTGCTGGGCAGTGTGATAGCATCTGACTGAAAACGCAATCGGTTGTAGGTTCGATTCTCACTCAGGGAATGATTATTTTTAAATTATTTTAACCTCCTCGATTTGGTAAGACAAAATACGGAGTTGAGTTCGGCCACTCAACAAGCAATGTCTATATGCAATACTAGCTTGCTATGCGGAATAAAAGCGTGAAGCAAAAAAAATATTATTTTCTGCCCTCATTTGCTGCTTAAGACTTTTTCACCTTTCACAAAACAATTTGTAAGCGCGGTTTATTTAAATTGGTCGTTATAAAGTAACACGAGGAAAGCCGATGCGATGTTGACGTTGAATAAATTTGATCTTTTGTATATAATAAATATTTAATTGTATATATATATATATATATATATATATATATATATATATATATATACAGATGAAATTGACGAAATATTCCTTGGGTATTTAGATAATTGCTGAGAATAAGTTACTACATCGTATGCGTTTACGTTACGTAAATAAGAATAAAAATTGGAATGGGTCTTAAAATGAAAAAAAAAAATACACAAGTATGATTTACTATTTTTAAAGTGTTATTCCACTAACTAATTTTTGGAAAAACGTAAAAAAATTGAATGCAGCGGAATATCCGTGCATCTATGGTATAAGATTATCGAGAAGCCGGTTGTACAAAGCATAGCTTAGCGTTCAGAGCGTTTGGACGATTTCCTAGAGGCGCAGGTTCAAATCCCGCTGCGTTCAAATTTTGAAACTTTTTTTCAAAAATATAAGTATGTTTTTCGAAACATAATCATAAAAAAGTTTAATTATATATAATATTAAATATATAATTTATCTGGTACTGATAGCGAGGACTTCGGAATCGGATTGATCTTCCGAATTCTATTTGTAACATAACATATCGCAGTCATAGAAAAAAAGTATCATCTTTCAGAAGACTGATAAATGCCAATACTAAATTTGGCCCACATCAGAAGTTATTATTATTTCCTTTTTTTTAGCTTTACACTTTTATCTTGCATAGTAGAGAAAAAAAGATATTTCCTGCCAAGACACTTTCCACCGAATTCGAGACATTCAAGACATAAGTGACGGAACTTAACACCTCACCTTGTCTTAACAGAGCGACAAGGTCAAAATAATTTTAATATAATCATTCCCCCGAGTTAGAATCGAACTCACAGACTCCTTCTACATTGTAGAAAGTATACTTCCTTACAAATCACAATTCCACTTTTGACCGAATTCAAGACATTACGTGTTGAGCAACGAAACTAAACGCCGCACTTTATCTTACCAGTGAGAGGAAATTTAATTAAAAACAGACTCACTATGACTCTATGGAAATTTTTCACAAATTATGATTTTTAAGTTGGTTTATATCTTATATTCTGAATATGATATTTTCTACTAACAATAAACACATTTATTTAGTTATCTTATATACTTTGTTATATACTTTGTTCAACATTATATTCAAATGTTAATGTTACATCAAAACTAAACTGACTTACTTTAGTTAAGTTATTTTAACTTAATTGCAGAAAGTAGTCTCGGGACAATATAAATTGGTAAATTCTAAGTTTCATAAAATCAATGAAATTATTGCATTTCACTCAATAGTTATTTATTTTCTTCCCACATGAGAGTGTTCAGTTTAGCTCTTTGTACATGATACTCTGAGCGTGCCGGTAGAGCAGAAATCACTTCGACAGTGTCACGTTGTAAGGAAAACACACAAAGGACATTGATCGTATGGGAATATTTAGAATTTTTTTTTGGGTTTGTAGAGTATGGCACTGAGTTTTGTCACTTAAGAAATCTTACATAGATAGAAATAGTAAGTTATGAAAATATAGAAAAGTACGTAAAATTACTGGAGGCCGATCAGTGGCGCAGTGGGAAAGCGTCCTGACTGTAAACACGATTGTTTGCGGATTCGATCTCCACCCGACGAAGTGATTATATTTAAATAATTTCCACTTCCTCGCTCTGGTAAAGAGAGAGTGCGGCGTTGAGTTCCACCACCCAACACGCAATGTCTCGAATACGATGGAAAGCGAAGTAAGGAGTGTCTTGACACTAGGTACTTTCTGTCTACCCTGCTATGCAGGATATAAAAAAAATACTTAATACTTTTTACCGCACTGCTAAAAACAAAATACAGCGTTGAGCTCCGCAACCCAACACTCAATGTCTCGTTGAACAAAATATCTTAAATCTAGATTTTGTAGGTAGATGCTCTTTTATGTAACAAAAAAACAATACTTGAAACTAATCTTTTTCTACAGTAATAAAAATAATAATTAATAATATCAAAGACAAAAAAAAACATCACTAAGTCCCCAGACAATCTCAGGTCAGTCGGAATGTTTTGACATATTAATTTTGTTATTAGATTACCTACTCTACTCTCTCTATATATATAAAAAAGTACCTTTTGTATATATTTTTGTAATTTAAGTTATTCTCTTCCTCATACAGCAATCTAGTTCAATTCATGGCGTTTTTTTTCATTTGTTTTTTTTTCTATAATAAAAAGCAACGTTATCAGTTACTGATAGAGTCCATTATATTTTTTTCTTATTATGGTAAGTAACAAGAAGTCGAATGGAGGAGCTCAACGCCGCATTTTGTCTTACCAGAGACAAAGAGAGCGAGATAATTGTAATAATTTAAATATTGTATTATCAGTCCCCTGTGTGGGTATCGAACCCACAATCGATCGCGTTTACAGTCACACGCTGTCCCACTGCGCCACGACGATACACTTATCAAATTAAGCCCACGTGCTTGGAAGCCCAAGTGTTATTCAATTCCAATAATATCACCCATATATTAAACTGATAACCTCCTTTTTTTGAAGTCAGTTAAAAATTCGTTATATTATAACGTTAACATTATATATTTTATTTTATTTTTTTCGCTTCACGCTTTTATCCCGCAAAGCAGGGTAGACAAAAAGTACCTAGTGTCAAAACACTCCGTACTTTGCTTTCCACCGAATTCGAGACATTGCGTGTTGGGTGATGGCACTCAACGCCGCTCTTTGACTTTACCAGAGCGAGGAAGTGAAAATAATTTAAATATAATCACTCCCCCGAGTGGGGATCGAACCCACAACCGATCGCGTTTACAGTCAGACGCTGTCGCACTGCGCCACGACCATTTTAATGTATTGTATAATATTAAGTAAATCATAAACATATTTTAATATATCATTTTAAAATATCATTCCATCATCAGTTTAATTGGACAAGTTTATTTTCGAATATTTCTATGTACATACATGTTTGTATCTAATACAGAATGCCTCGCAGACATTTTAATGTTTGTATTCGTTTATAATAGTTAAATATATTATCAGTGTTAATTATTAAACAATGTTATGTTGACAGGTAAAATTTAAAAGTTTATAAGAGTATAAGAGTGTGCTTCAAACACATAGAAGTGTGTGTATTATTATTTTTTTAATAGTTCAACTTATTTTTAAAATATTATTAGAAATATTGAGGCCGGTCGTGGCGCAGTCGGACAACGTCTGACTGTAAACACGATCCGTTGTGGGTTAGATCCCTACTACATTATATTTAAATGATTTTCACTTCCTCGCTCTGGTAAAAGACAAAGTGCGGTGTTGAGTTCCCCCACTCAACACGCAATGCCTAGAACACACAACCCCTGTTAGAATCAATATAATGACCCATTGCACCACGATGACCTGAAATTATTACTGCAAAAGTATTATTATTATAAAAACATGTTTTGTGTAATAAATAATCAAATGTGTACAAATTGCATGATAAGTTACATAAATCGTTTGTTGACCGAAGTAACCGTCTCGAATTCGGTGGAAAGCGAAGTACGGAGTGTCTTGACACTAGGTACTTTCTGCCTATCCTGCTATGTGGGATAAAAGCGTGAGCTAAAAAAAATAATAAAAAATACACTTGTACATGCAAATAGTAGCTGAGCCAAATTTCATATTTCTCCATCAGTTTAATCTTTGTAAAAACGTTTTGTACGCTTACAGAAATTTAGACTAACTTCTTAGAGCGTAAGTGAGCACTAGGGCCCTTCCCTACTGCTCCGCTACGCTCTAAGAACTATACTAAAGTTATAAAATAAAAGAAGCTAGAAACTTAATTTTACTTTTAAAAGCACATCAAAAGTCATAAAATTCACGAAAACGAAGTTGTGCACTTAATCTCGTAGGTTATATTTTTAATATAGTCCTAAACGGTGTTTTTGAATTCAATCCTTTAGGATTATAGGAAATAAAAATAATTCTTAAATTTCTAAATGATATCTGTTGTCGAATATCCACGGAAAGCGGAGGGTAGAGATTTTTTTTAATTTTATTCGCTCGTGATTTTGCTTTAAAAATTTTAAATTTGCAAAATATGAAAAGTACACGTAAATAATAAAGTCAAATGAGTTATTTTCATAGAAACCCTTTTACTAACACTGCATTCGTCATCTTCTATTAAAAAAAAAAGTATCCGGTTCAAATCGCGCAGGGTATAATGATTTCAGGAACATTTCCTTGTTAAAGTTATAGACTTTGCCTTTTATATATTTATAGAAAAATTGCTTTATTTTCGTACTTATACCTCATGAACCCTTTTATCTTGTACAGAAGATAAAAAATCTCGTTTTACACTTTCCAATGAACTGCTGTGATTCAGGGAAAAAACGTTATAAATAAATATACATAAAATATTTTCTTTTTTAAAATGGCATAATTGGTCTAAATTTAATAATTTAAAGGATTCGTTGCCAATTAAAAATAATAAAATTAGAATATAAGGGATATGGCTCTCCTAAGTTTTTTTCTTGCATTACACACGTAGAGTCCGTTAGTACAAGTTTACTTACTCAGTTAGTTAGTTAAAAACTTTATTGTACATTGATAAAATAGTACATAGGCTTAAAAAAAAGAACAATAAAATGATCTCTTCCAGGCAACCAAACTTAGCTTGCCTTGATATATTTCAGTGTTTGTCAACTCTGACGAGCTATTTTTTTTCTTTTCCCTGTGTCCGATGTAACTAAAGATTTATTTAGATCATAGATATGATCAATATTGTCAGTAAACAAAATGGCCGTCGTAACAAAATGGCTGCCAAATATCAAATGATGTAATCATTGAAAAAAAAACAAAATTTGATATGACAACAATAAATATCTTGTTTTTAAAAATATATTATTATAAATGATACTATTTTAAACGGATTAATCGCGTGTATTTTGATATTCGAAAATATATTATTGGAAACCTGACGTTTCGAACACTTTACAGTAGTCCGCGGTCACAGGTTTCCCAATTTGTATTTTCGAATACCAAAGCATACGCGATTAATCCATTTAAAATAGTTTCATTTAAAATGTGTAAAAATCGCGAAAATTAAAGATCTTATTATATATTATTATATTTCACTTATTTTTATAATAACGATGGCTTTATAAAGATTACAATTTTAATTTGAAAAAAATCTCCAAGGGCCTCGCTTTGTGCAATCAGGTATTGGTACAGAATAATCACTGTTTATACAGAGGTCCCCGCGGTCGTTCTTTCTGAAATTGATTTCTTACTCTGTACAGTATATTTTTAAGCAACCACAATCACATCCGTATTATATCTATTTTTTTATAATTTTAAGTAATGAGGGGAATGATTATATTTAAAATATTTTATTTTTCTCGCTCTGGTAAAACAAAGAGCGGCGTTAAATTTCGCCACTAAACACGCAAAGTTTCGGATTCGGTGGGGAATGGAGTATGAAGTTCAAAAAAATATCGTTTATATTTTAAAATATAGGATCGCTCTCATTCGTCTTTCGTTTTTTTATATTTTTTGTTTGCCAGAAATACTGAGTATCGTAAACTTGCTGAGGGTTCTAATAAAAATTATAAATATCATGTAATACTTGAAGGAAGTCCAAAATATCTATTATTTTTTTTATAACAGTGTATTAGAAATACTTTGAAATAACAAAATAAATTCTAATCACAATGTAAAGCGTTTTACATACAATTCTATTCGAATAATAAGATCTTTGATTTTCGCGATTTTTATACATTTTAAATGAAACTAATTAACCGGACTTCAGGCAGTCTACCTGTGACCACGGACTACTGTAAAGTGTTCGAAACGTCAGGTGTCCAAAAATGGATTTTCAAATACCAAAATATACGCGATTAATCCGGTTAAATAGTTTCATTTAAAATTCTATTTGAATTTTTTTAAAGATATGTCGTAGATTACTTTTCAGTTTAGTTCAGTTCTTTATATATGGCGCTCCGAGCGTGCCAGTAGAGTACAAATCACTTGGCCAATGTCACGGTGTATGGAAAACACACAAAGGAGATTGTACGTAAACTACTGTTGATTAAAATGTAATCATTTAGGTTATTAAGCAGTATAGATTCTGGATAGCGTCCCGTAAGAGGCGAGTATCTCAGTAGATTGGTGGTAGGAGGTTAATGCTAGGTCTGGCTGTTCTATCATAACAAAATCGATCATAACAAAATCGATCATAACAAAATCGATCTGATGATGTCTTCCGGTTTGATATCATGTAAGCTCCCTCTATTCCCTCCATTCTTTACCCTTCCACCCCAAGGCCGGCAACGCATCTACAACTCTAACGTTGAGATGTTCATGGGCAAAGGTTACCACTTACCATCAGGTGGCCCTTCTGCATGTTTCCTCCTTAAAAAAAAATCTTTTATTTTTTTAGGTTCACGCTTTTATCCTGCACAGCACGATAGACATAGAATAAATAGTATCAACACACTCCGCACTCCGTTTTCCGTTGAGTGGAACTCAACATCGCGTTTTTTTGCCATAGCGAGGAAATGGAAATAATTTAAATATAATCATTCTGTCGAGTGGGGATCGAACCCACAACTGATTGCGTTTATAGTCAGACGCTGTCCCACTCCGCCATCGCTGGTCTCATATTATATATTGTTATTTGGACACCAAACACTAATTTACGGCAGTGTTAAAGAATGCTCATGTTTAAACTATAAATAAATTTCATTTCACTATTTTATAAGTCGTTGAAACGTCAAAAGAGCAAGTCAAGTAGTCGTTTTTGCTAATAAATGAAAAAAAACCTGTGATTATTTAGAATTTGTTTATGGTTTTCTATAATTTGGTTTAATTTAGTGTTAGTTTATTTCTTTTTCTATAATAATATGTGAAGAATCGTTTGGCTTAATTTATTTTCACTTCACGCATACCCATGAGAGACTGGCGGTACTTAACGCCACGTTTGCGTCTTGCCCGAGTGCTGGAAATAATTTAAATACAATAATTTTGTGGAGTTAGACAGTAACTAATTGTGCGACGTTGGATTCTTTCGATATAAGGATTATCTATAAATCGAATAGTCCTACAAGCAGCCACTGTTTTTGTGACGTGCTATTTGGCACGTAGGCAATGATTTAATTATTTATATGGATAGTAATAACTTAGAAATTGTAATATTATAATATTGTTAATATATAATATAATAATTAATTATGTTTTTATATATAATATGTAGTAATAATAAAAAAGTTACGTAAAGTCAAATATAAGTAATGTGACCATAAATTTAATAACGTATCAACTTTAATTAGTAGATATCCAATAAAAATATAATATTAAAAGGCAAAAAATGGAAAATTCATATTTCCACAAATTACTTAATTAGAGAAAACGATACAGATTTAAAATTTTCACTGAAATCTCATTCCAACGCATCGCCAAGCTATTTACATATTTATTTGACCGAGTAATTAGCAGTTATAATTAACAAGGCTGAACGCGATCGTGTCGCAGCATAATGGACGCGGTTACTATCCATCATGGCGGCACGTCAACTGTCAAGTGTCAGATGTCACTTTTTGTGTTTCCCGCGCACTTTTAATCAAATTTTCAAGTGTATACGATATGCACTGTTATAACGAAAAACTTAAATGCATACGTTCACAGTTGTTCTTTAAAATATAATATTTAGTATAAAATAACCAAGTAATTTTTTTCGTTAGTTTCCGCTAACATATTAACAGAGGTAAAACAAAACAAAACATGCATAAAAGGCGAGTGGAATTATTAAAACACCTACACGATACGCAAAAGCAACGTGGAACAAAACTGTGAAAATATTATGGTAAGCCATATTCTTATTACTTACTTATACAATCTTTTATGTTCTGTGCGCACGTGTGTAAAACATAACAGGCGTCGCCTTTAATAAGTTCTATGTATGAAAATGACCAAAAAATAAGCAATTTCGGCCTGGTTTCAGGTAGTCAGACAAATCTCAAAAAAAAAATCGTTTGAAATGCAAATTTTGGCATACCACAAGTTAGGTTGGCAATTACCTTCGGCCTCGGGCTAAACGCAACACCAGCTAAAGATATTAGCATTTAAATAAAAAGTATCTCCCCGACTACCAAAACATCTTGTGACGAATTACATCGCTCCTTTACTTAATCTGCATAATTTTAAATGGCAATTTGCCACTCTTTCCCCTTTGACAATGTTAAACTTTTCTCATTAATGTACGTAAATTTTGTAAGATTCTTGACCAGAACGATATAATAATTTCTAACTAATTACTTAAATAAGCAAATTTAAATAGCCAAAGGAAAAATTTGTAAGAAAATTTAAAACATAGTAAATTTCTATATATTTTTTAATATAGCTGTTAATTGTTATTTCATGTTCGATTTAGTAGTCAGAGCGACTAAATGATTTCGTGCTTTCAAATTTATAACTACAATTTATATATATATATATATATATATATATATATTTGGTCCGGTCGTGGCGCAATGGGACAGCAACTTGTAAACGCGATTGATTGAGTGAGTTCTATTCCTACTCGGAGAAGAGATTATATTTAAATTATTTTCACTTCCTCGCAATGGTAAGACAATGTGCGGCGTTGAGTTCTGCCAATCAACACGCAATGTCTCGAATTCGGAAAGCGGAGTACGGACTGTCTTGACAATAGACTTTACTTTTTGTCTATACGAGATAAAAGCGTGAAGCTAAAAAAAATCAGATCTTTATCTAAAATACTCGCAAATACTAAACTCTCATAGAATTTGATTTATCTAGTTTTCATACATTCTCCTCAATGCAGTCCTTTAACTTTATTAAGTACTTTAGTAAATAGTACCTAGTACTTTCAGTCTATCCTACTATACGGCATAATATATATATATATATATATATATATATATATATATATATATATATATATATATATATATATATACATCCTCAGTGTATTATTAATAAAAACATTCCATTCAATTACTTACCACTTGATTATTTAGAACAGCTATTCTGTTCTTCGTAAGCTTATTTCTGACAAATATCAGCGGGATTCAAGCCCCCGCCTCTTGGAAACCGTTCAAGCGCTGTGACCGCTAAGCCATGCGTTCTACTACCAGCTGCGTCGAAATTCTTATACGTTTTGTTACAACTTATTTTAGGTTGTTAGCATCTCCGTAGCAAGATTTTGCGAATTGCTGCTACCTAAAGATTATTAAGAAATAATCTTATGGCAATAGAGAATACTATTTATTTTAATAATATTTTACTATTTCTATATGTATTTTGAATATTTTCTAATCCTATATGGAATGACACTTTAAAAATGATATAATATTAAATGTCAGTTGTTTACAATTTTTTCTATCTATAATCTGTTGACTTGTGCAATTCTTCTTTATAAAAAACGATTTTTTTTAATATAAATTTTAAAATTTGTTATATTAATTTTACTTTCGCGTATTAATTATGAGGACTTTTTTAATTTTAATTTTAGCTTTAAAAACAAAATAATACAGTTTATCTTATTTATCTAAATATACTGTATGTATGTATGTATGTATACAAGTACAGACTCTTCAAAAAGTAATTTGTTTAAGAGGCAACTGAGGGCTCGAATTGAGTCAATCTGGATACTCAACATTATCACGTTCAGGTAATTTAATTATCTGAAATTTTAATTTAAAATATATTTTAACTTATTTTATTGAAACACTAATTTAACGTGCATTTTTTTTCAATTTATTTGAACTTGTGAGACCATCGTGGCGCATTGGAACAGTGTCTAAATGTAAACGCGATTGGTTGTGGGTTCAATTCTCGCTTGAAAAAACGGTTATTTTTAAAATAAATGTCAATTCCTCCGCTCTGGACAAAAAGTGGCGTTGAGCTCCACCACTGAACGCTTACGAAATGTCTAGAGAGTAGATAGTCTCTGACTACCTTGCTAAGCGTATATATATATATATATATATATATATATATATATATGTGTGTGTGTGTGTGTGTGTGATTTAAATGTGACCACTAATTATATATTATTAATATATTATTTATACGAATAATAAAAACAAGTAAAAAATATTCACTTTGCTTGGAAAGAAACGTACGATTTGTTTCAAAAGACAGCGTGACAGCGTGTAAACAAACACCTGTAGACGCTATTGTTATTAATGATTTATTGTACCAAGTTGCTTGCCTGCCGTACTTTGATATATATATATATATATATATATATATATATATATATATATATATATATATATCAAAGCAGGGAAAGCAATGAAATAGTTTAATTTGCCTGCGTGGGAATCGAACCCAAAACCAATTACGTTTACAGTCATACGATGTTTCACTTCAATATACTATAAATTCAAATAAAGCGCCACTTTAAAAGAAGTTCGAAAAATACATTTAAACTTTAAACTATGAAAATTGCATGCACACAGACAAAGATAGCGTTTTCCCGTTAAATACGTACAAACTATTACATACACGTTTATCACGTACAAAGTGAACGCACTGACACCTTGGCATTATTGTTACAAATTGTTCCCAACCTTCAAATAAAGCTATGTACTTACATCTATACAGATAAATAAAATTGGCGTGTCCGTGTGGTCTGGTGTGTCTGATACGGTACATATACCAGAATAATATTTTTCACAATTTTTTCTATCTGTCTATTTAATCCGGTTGATATCTGGATCGACTTGACCGGTTTTGATGTGACTTTCAGTAATGTTAGGATTTAAATTAGGCTTCTTTTTTTTAGAATTATAATATGAAGAGGCCGGTCGTGGTGATTCCCACGCGGGGGAATAATTATATTTAAATTATTTTCAATGATTAGACAAAGCGCGGCGTGGAGTTCCGCCACTTAGCGAAAGCGGAGCTCACAGTGTCTTGACGCTAGGTACTTCCTGTCTACCTATAATAAAGATTAAGAGATGTTAAATTTCATGCAAACGGTGTCACGAGCATAGATAGTTATAACCTAAAAAACGTTTCATTTATTTGCTAGTTTTTTTTTAGTTTCACTTGTCTACCGGAGACAGCCAAGAAGACAAAGAAGACGTAGTGTTGTGACATTCCGATTTCCATTTGTCCAATCTAAATAAAATAATAATCTGAATATCTCTAGTGACGATCGAACCAACAACTAACGGAAATATATATCGATATAATATTTAATTTTTGACTAGGCCTTCTATGCAGGATATAGCATGAAGCATTATATATATATATATATATATATATATATATATATATATATATATATATATATATATATATATATATATATATATGGTAATTTCAGCTGAGGATATGAGCCTAATGCTTCATTTATCACCACCATATGTATAAGTAGTAAAACATGGCGTAATGTCATCATTATACTCAATTTCACGCTATTATCTCAACCAAATTACATCGTTCATATTTCGTGAAAGCTACACGATTTTATTTGTACACTAAAATGTACTTCAACTACAACTGTTAGTCCCAGTTTTGTTTGTGTTTCTGTACAAAAAAAATCAAGGAATATTTTAAAAACTATTGTTAGATTACATTTTTAAAATGTATATAATTGTATTAGCTAATGGATAACGTGTTCACCTTGATTTATTTTTTTCATTTTGATATGATATAATGTGGCGTTGAGCTCCGCAACTCAATAGCCAATATATTAATTTCAGGCGGATAATTGAAAACTGTATGTATTGATATTCAATTTTCTACGCAATTGTGGGAAAAAGTAATAAGGTAAAAAAAGCGACGAACAAAAGACTAGGAAAGCCATGCATTAAGTCTCTTTCTTCTTTTTTATCTTCCCGTTTTTATCTCGCATAGCAGGATAGTAAAGAAGTACCTAGTGTCCAGATACTCCGTACTCCGCTTTTGCGTCAAATTCTAGATATTACGTGTCGAGTGGCGGAACTCAACAACGTGCTTTGTCTTGCCAGAGCGAGGAAATGAGAAAATAAGTTTAAATATAAACATTCCCCCGAGTTTTGTAAGTCTTTCTCTTTCATGATAAAATCAACATATATTTCTTATTTATATAATTATATACCAACAATATATAAATATACAAACGATATTATATTATAAAATTAACAAAAGGGCAAAGTTTCTTAGAATCTGTGTAATACATGGCTCGAGTACAACTCATTAGTCAGCAATGTTAGCTTAATTTAGACGAAACTGTTCTGTATATAGCGAGTAAGGATGTACCCAATTAATTAAATGAAAACATCGATTATTTTAGTGATATCGATTATTTATTTTCAAATCGGTAAAAAAAGGATCAATATCGAAATTTCTCCATATATATGGAGAAATTAAGTAAGGATGTTTTTTTAATTAAATGAAAACATCGATTATTTATTTTCAATTCTATTAAAAAAGTATCGATATCGTTTTTTTTATGTCACATCATTAAAACTGAATATTTTGTGTTATCTAATTCCAGTCACGTATTTTACGACTGCTAACAAACTGCATATGCAATGCTAATAAAATTAACCCAAGTTAGTTTTTTGCTTTGCATCCGACTTGTGGTTAGGAATATGAATTTTTTGCAAATTATTTCTTGTGTTCCACAATTTTACTAAAAAGTAAATTTTCGATGTTATATATTTAATTATATATGTTTATATTATGCTCAGATATAGAATATTTTATTTATAATATTGATATGTGCAACAATAAGGGCAAAGGTCGAGTCTTAGCGCTGTGTGACAGCGTCTGACTGTAAATGTGATCGGTTGTGGGTTCGATCCCCACTCGGGGCAGTGTTTATATTTAAATTATTTTCACTACCTCGCTCTGGTAAAGACAAAGAGCGGCGTTGAGTTCCACCACTCAACACGCAATGTCTCGAATTCGGTGGAAAGCGAAGTACGGAGTGTCTTGACACTAGGTACTTTCTGTCTACCCTGTTATGCGGGATAAAAGCGTGAAGCTAAAAAAAAAATAAGGGCAAACATTTGAAACGGTTTTTACTAAAATAATTTGATCAGAAACAAATATTTGATTTTTTTACAGATTAATGTTACAAAATACAATATTTTTATAATAATATGTTATAAAAACTATAAATAAAATAAATTTTACACAATCTACCATATATTTAACGTATAATTTAGTTTAGTGATACATATCGAGTACTAGATGTTTTTTATCAGTACATATTTTGCCTATTGTATAAGATTTTTCTGTTTAGTAAGGCAACACCTATATATGGACATCAAAAGGTCAATGAAGTGATTACGAATCACACTAAATTATATATAAATAAGTATAAAATCTGTTTCTAAATAAAGATTATTCTTCAGTAAACATAATACAATAAGCTAAATCTCAACAATAAAAGCTATTTTAAGATATTCTTGGATAAGACGAAAAATATATATACAAAATTTCCCTAAGATTTTTCACAGTAAAGTCCTATATGTATCTTAATGGAGCGTAGAGAAAAAAAGACAGCAAATACGTTTTCTTTTGTACGCGTATAAGTATGTAAAGTAATTCGTGAACCAACTTACATTGACCTAAATATGTTATTTTAAAGAATGTATATTTCAGTAAAAACACCTACAGTTATATGTTTTTTCATATATATTAGAAATTTTATTTGAAAAAGAGATGAATTCGAACTGAAAACCGTCGCGTATCGAGTTAGTTATAGTACCAATGTACCACAATGGTGTCTATTACGAAAAAACCCAAGTCGTATATTAGAGTCGCTGGCAGCTAAGTTAATTATATATTCTGAATGCGTTTTCTCATTATCTAGTGCAGTTTATTTTCCAAAAAAAAAACTTAAAATTAATGATTATATGCCAACGGTCAAATGACTGTAATGTTAAAGGCAGTATTAGGTTCGATTCCTGTGCTTTTCATATGCATGAATTTCAAATATAGAAAAAGAGAAAATATCTTATCTTCCAATACTAAAAATTTTCGTAACCCTGTCACCCAATGAGTGGGCAGGAATATTTTTTTAGCTTCACGCTTTTTTCCCGTATAGCAATTTAGACAGGAATTTGAGATATTGCATATTGAGTGACGGATCACAACGCCGCACTTTGTCTTACCAGAGAGAGGAAGTAAAAATATGTTAAATATAATCATTCCTACATAAAAAAAAATCTTAAAAATTAATAAATTTTACATTATTATACTATTTCGTAAATATATCAATTGTTTTTAGCCAAGAAGTAAGAAAAGTTTGCTTACTGATTCAATTTCTCAAAAATTATAATTAAAAACTATAATCAGTTCAAATGATTTTTTAACAATTCATACGTAATTTTGAAGCTAATTTACTTTAAATTTGAATTTTAAAACAGATTATCATGTATGAAAGTGATATTATTGTCCTAATTCGTCTTAATATACCATTAGCGGTGAAATTTTACTACTCCATACATTAACTCGCAAGTAATGTAATAGTTAAATAGAAACAACCCCTATTTACAAAGAGAATAACGGAGTACCTTATTTATGTAGGCGATTTCATCCAGGATATTGTCGAAATTCTTTCTAATTATGCTCCTGAAACAAATAACTACGTATATGTTTTATGTTATTTTATACGTTTTCCCATGATTTTCATGTATAGCAGGGTAGTCAGAGAGAACTTAGTGTCGAGACACTCTGTTGACCGCTTATATATTAAATAAGTATATTAAATAAATAAAAATGGTGTACCAGACTCGCATGAAACTAGACGAGCTCTCTCTCTATAGTCTTTATATACTACATACATATACGTGCAGCAGGTAATTCGTGAAAGAAAGCGATGTACGAAGTGTCTTAACACTATGTAATTTCTGTCTATCCTGCTACACGGGATAAAAAAGTAAAGCTAAAAGAAAATTTCCAATCTTTGCCATTAACTTAACGTTTCTAATTATATAGTAGATAAAATAATTTGCTCATTTTATAATCCAATATTATTATAGAAATAATTGTTACCTCCCTGTTCGTAACGAATTATAATATTAATTGCTTTTTTGATGTCAAAGTACTTGTTAGATTAGTTTCAAAATTGTATTTACACTATTTAATTTTTGTTTATAATGTATATATGTGTGTGTGTATATATATATATATATATATATATATATATATGTTGTTTTGAGTCTTGACAGTCAGGTTCACTTTGACAGCCCTGTTGCACTTTGACAGATAGAGCGTGTAGCTAGCGACTTGCTCACTCACTTGCACTTACTATGAATATGTAATAACTCTAAAGTTAAAAAATTTGTACCCCATTATAGTAAAAATACAATACAAGTATAGAGAAGTGCAGAATGCTAATTTCCTTTTTTTTTCAAATTATACATAAAAAATATCAACACACACTACCATATGATTGACAACCACGTTAATATAAAGTGTCATACACGTTGCTAAGGCAACGCGTTGTTAACGCGTCCCAGGGGTAACTAGAATAGATTAATATACAAGAAAAAAACAATTTACAAGCTCGACTAAGGTCCAACGAAGGGTGACAATTATATTCTCGTTTTAACTGCACTTTAAAGCTTAAATTACTGAAGTTTTCCTTTACACTGGCAACTGTTAATTTATAAGAAAATGCAACGTCTTTAGAAAAGTAGTAATTATTTTTTTTTTAATTAAAAAAATTAAATGTTATTATAAATATAAATTATTTTTAACTCAAACAATGGACTCATGTTGGTGAAATTTCATATAGAAGGAGCTTAAGTGTTAGGCGGAACACAAAACGGATTCAGTGCGGTGAGCTAAATTATGAGGTAGTACGGTTGTGGGGGTTCGATTCTCGCTCGGGAAATGACAATATTTAAATTATAATAATTTCCTCCTTTACTTTAAAGAGTGGTGTTGAGTTAAGGCACTCAACTTGTATTTTCTTAATACAATCGACGAACGACTAAAATAACAAGCGTTTAAATAATCACAAGGGGAAAAGGAGATTTAATTTAAAAAAATGATCAGAATTCGTGATTTATTACTATGTATATAATTACTTAGCATCAAATAAATAGAATAATTGACAATCATAAAATTTCAAGTAATTTATGTTTTTTTTTTATTTCGAAAACAATATGCATATATATAAAGGATAGGTTTTTGTATGAATCTTTCAAATTATAGAATGTAGGGAAGCCCGAACTACATATATCTATAGTCTCTAGTTGGAGAGCAAGATATTAATTCTTTAACTGCAAATAAGCGAAGGGATTAATTGAGGCCGGTCGTGGCGCAGTGGGATAGCGTCCGACTGTAACGTGATCGGCTGTGGGTTTGATCCCCACTCGAGGGAGTGATTATATTTAAATTATTTTCACTTCTTCGCTCTGGTAAGAGAAAGTGCGGCGTTGAGTTCCACCATTCATCACCCAATGTCTCAAATTTGGAGTGTACCCTGCTATGCGGGATAAAAGCGTGAAGCTAAAAAAAAAATAACATTGTACTATCAAATAATATATAAGGGGGCGCAAAACAATTTTAAATTATCGATAGATTAAAAGCCAAAAGTTAAACAAGTTTATTAAAAATAAGTAGTTACATTGAGGTCGGTCGTGGCGCGTCTGACTGTAAACGCGACCGGTTGTGGGTTCGATCCTCACTCGGGGGAGATTTAAAATTATATTCGCTGTGGTAAGGCAAAGTACGGCGTTGAGTTCCACCACTCAATACGCAATGAAAAAAATTACATGCTTTATTTGATGCATTCGAGTTACAGAGGTAGTTAGTTATACTTTTATCTAATCGATCTGGTGAAATAAAGTGCGGCGTAGAGTATTGTCATTCAACAAGCAATATCTCGAATACGACGGAAAACGAAGTATGGAGTGTCTTGTCACTAGATACTTTCTGTCTAAACAGAAATATAATAGAGAGTGTCAAATTATAAGGAATTGACTGTACCTGGTTCTTCCTACTATCCAGCCATATATAAGAGATGTGCTCTAAAAAGAGAAAAAGAAAATTTCATTAATACTGTTTTAAACACAATAATTGTTACTAGTTGCCAAGAATTTTATCGTCCATATCAAAATTAAACTTTATTACCATTAAATAAGGTCTAAAATCCTTTAGACTTATCAACTGCATTTCATTCATCATTAATGAGCTATTAACGAATCGAATACTTTCTTTAAACAGAGTGAATTGAGCTTTGTTTAAACGTGATAAGGTTTAAAATTATAATGAAAAATATTTCAAAGTTTTTCAAGGCTTTCTCATGCCTTATTGCAATGTTATAGGGATGTATATTTTTAAGTATCAATGTAGTTTTAAAGCGGTCATGGTGCAGTTGGTCTGTTTCTATATACGATAGTTTTGGGTTCGATCTTCATTTGGGGTAATTTTATATGTAAATATGCTTTTGTTTAGTATATATATTTATTTGTATGTTTATACAAAGCCTTATGGATTTTGACGTTTGACTGCTAATACTTTTAACTGTGTGGAGACTGTGTGGAGTGGAGAACGGAGTGTCTTGACACAAGACTTTCCCTATCCAATGTCTAGTAACATGTACGTAGTACGGAAATTAAGCGAAAATAAACTTATTTAGAACATTCACATACAAATTACGCGTTTAATAATAGTGATGTGTTTCATTGTGCGTTTATAGATCATTTGCGTGCGGATTTGCACGTACGCACCATAGTGATGTGACATTATCGATTATTTGTGTTGATTTCGTTCGTATTTCATAACTAGTGTTGTGCGTGAAAATTATATTTTTCTATTTTGTATTTCCTTTTTACTTATCTGTTTAAAAACTTTAAATTAATCTTTTTTACAAGCTTTTATTTAACTAGCCGTGTTAGTTGGTTAGTTAGTGTGTGTGAAACCTTGCAACAACAATTTGATCAGTGGAGCTGTCCAATTGAGCTGAAATTTGCATTAAGAATTTAGTTCTGATGACAATGAAATTATGTCAATATTGTTTACGTTTACGTCAATATTGTCAATATTCAATAATCAATATTGTTGTAAATATAACGTGGCCGCCACAACAAAATCACGATTAAAAAATGTTATACTCAACCCGCCTAACTCACTTGATACCCATTATCAAGTGATTAATCGCGTATATTTTGGTATTCGAAAATATGATTTTTGGAAACCTGACGTTTCGAACACTTTACCGTAGTCCGTGGTCATAGGTAGATTGAGGTGACATTCATCTGTATTTTCAGATACCAAAATATACACAATTCATCTGTTTAAAATAGTTTCATTTAAAAAGGTGTTTTTAATAAATATTTATAACTTAGTTTTTTTTTGTTGAAATACTATATATACAATATTATAATTGTAAATTTAAAAAAAATCTTCATTATTGATCATTAATTTATTACAGAATTCAATTTATCAACCCTTACATAGTGAGATTGTTGCAATTTAAACAGCCACTGGTCTTCCGCGTCCTAAATAAATACGAGAATACTAATTTATCATTTTTGGATGTTCAATTTTAAACACCCAGTCTACTTGCTCATTAATTTTTTTTAATGTAATCAAGTATTTTATTTAATTTTATGAATGCCTTTTAAATTATATGAGACTATCTCTACACAAGCCTATTTCGAAAGTTTTTGGTTTTCCAATTTTGGAACTCAACTCCGCACATTGTCTCATTGAATAGGGCAAATGAAAATAATTTAAATATAATTATTCCACTAAAGCAAAGGAACTATTTACTTTACTTTAGTCTAACTCTCCTAGGATCTCTCTATATTTGTTTACAGCTTTACACTCTTCCCCGCATAGCAGGATAACCTAATGTTAAGACTCTCAGTCTTCTACTTTTCGCTTAGATACGAGGTATGGCGTATTGAGTGACCGAAATTAATGACTGATTTTATCGCACAAGTGCAGAAACGTAGATAATTAAATATAATCATTCTTCCGAGTGAGAATTGAATCTTATATCAACCGCGTTTACTTTCGAAATGACCCACTGCGCCATAATGACTTATATATATCGTTGTGTTCATTTCATTTTTCTTTAAATTAAAAAAAATCATGATATTAAAAAAATTAACTACAATTTACACTTTTCACATCACTAAACGATGCGTATCTGAACATTCGATAACAAAGTGCATCTCTAAAATACGGGCGGTCTTTAAGATGAATTGATACGGGTCTCGAGTCAGCCTCCGTCGTCCTGAGGATGCGCGCGCGTCATTCAAAGAATAACTGAAATATATGAATTAAAATGTTATAAGGTTTTGCCTCTCAGAAAGATTGGCGCCATTAAATAAATTTGCAATATTTAAAAAAAAATGATAATTTCCGTGCGTGTTGGTGATTTTTTGTTAATATACAAGGACTGATACATTCATGGTTTGTTTGAGGTGAGATTTTTTTTTAATGATTAAATAATTTGTTAAATTTTCTTGGAGGCCATCATGGTGTCATGGGACAGATCCTGAGTTTAAAAACATTGGTTTCGATTCCAATTCGGGGGAATAGTTATATTTAAATTATTTTCATATCTATACCATAAATTTCAATAGTAAAATAAAGCACGGCGTTTAGTTCCGCTACTTAGCAAATAATGTTTTGAAATTGGGCGAAAAGTGGAGGACGGTGTATTTTGAGATTCTAAATACAAAGTTCTTTTGATAGCCTTCTATGGAGGATAAAACATGAAAGTCAACCCTACTGAAGATATGAGTATATTTTTTTAATATTTATTTTCTATTTTTCTGTTTCTGTTACCTGTGTTATTGTCTTTAAATTATTTTCACTTTTTCGCTCTGGTAAGACAAAGTGCGGCGTTGAGTTCCACCACTCAACACGCAATGCCTAGAACACACAACCCCTGTTAGAATCAACATAATGACCCATTGCACCACGATGACCTGAAATTATTACTGCAAAAGTATTATTATTAAAAAAACATGTGTTGTGTAATAATTAATCAAATGTGTACAAATTGCATGATAAGTTACATAAATCGTTCGTTGACCGAAGTAATTGTGTTATTTGTACGTGTCTATTTATATACAGGTTAAGTGTTGTGTGTAATCGAAGTCTAATTTAAGACATACTTACATCTTCTGAGCTTTTGATTTATGGATTCAAACAATATATACCATCGCGGTGCTGTAGGACAGCGTAAGGCAATGGTTCGTGGTTTGATGCCAGGGAAGTCTATTTCTCCGCTCTGGAGCGTGGCGTTGAGTTCCGCTACTCAACACTTAATGTTTTAAATTCATGTTGATGGAGAACAAAGTGTTCTGTTCTGTTAGTTTTGCTAAAATTAGTTTATCATTATCTTTAAAAATATTTATTAAAATATTTACTTAAAATTCAATAACTTAAATTTTGTTGTGTCAAGAATCATTTTTTTTCTTTTTTTTAGCTTCACGCTTTTATCCCGCATAGCAGGGTAGACAGAAAGTACCTAGTGTTAAGACACTCCGTACTTCGCTTTCCACCGAATTCAAGACATTGCGTGTTGAGTGATGGAATTACAACGCCGCACTTTATCTTTACCAGAACGAAGAAGTGAAAATAATTTAAATATAATCACTCCCACGAGTGGGGATCGAACCCACAACCTACAACATCACGTTTACAGTCAGACGCTGTCATACTGCACGACCGGCCTAATACTCCCTTTTTATTATTACGTACTTTAATGAATATTCCATAATTAGTATTTCTAAATAGCCCACTTCATACATTTTGTAGGTAGAGAAGTCAAGTACCAATGATTGACTGATATTGAGGCGCCTTTAAAACTATAAAAGGAGTCGATAAACTTTTAAGCGTTTTTTAAAAGAACTTCCGTTTAATTTTAACAAAAATTTAAAAGATTCAAACAAATATATTCTTTTTAAAGAGACTTGCATAAATAATTTTCCCTCTTTATATAGATTTGTTTAATATTTTATATAAATACTGTATATAAGGCCGGTCGTGGCGCGGTGGGACAACGTCTTACTGTAAACGTGATAGGTTTTGCGTTCGATTTCCATTAGGAAAAACTGATTATATTTAAATTATTTTCATTTCCTCTATTTGGTAAGACAAAGCGCGGCGTTGAGTTTCGCCACTAACCACGCAATGATATTTTAAAAAAATATTACTTGTTAGTTACTTCCACTATCTATATATGAATATATGATTAAACAAATTTACACATAGATTTCTTTTTATGACAATTGCACGGACCTAGAAATATGATTTTTTCATTCTTATATCCAGAAAACATGGAGGAAGAATTTTTTAGCTTCACGCTTCTAGTGTCAAGACACTCCGTATGATAATATTTTTAATAATAGAAATTGATAATGTTTTTTTTCAATTATTGTAAAAGACACATTAAATTAACACACTAAACATACACGTTTATATAAAACGACATACACGTTGCTATGACAACGCGTTGTTAACCCTTCAATGGGGACATTAGTTTTATGTATTTAACCAAAAACATTTAATAAATAACCGAAAGGCAAAGAAAGCTTGAAAATTGTACATTTCACAACAAACAAGTTCGTTACATATATTTTTTTGGTATGACTAACTAAATGCCTCGGTTTTGCCGGTCCCGATAGCTCCGGGAAAATTCCCCGAACCTACCGACGATTCACTTGTCGAATTGCGGTCAAACGGGTTTTGTGTTAATATTACACCATTGGTATTGTGTAGGGTTACCATTATTTATCTTAACAAAGCGAGATATCCCATATTTATTGCTTTGGTAAAATAAATATCTATTGATAACACACTTGGTTTACATATTTTAAACATATTCATTTGAGGAGTATACAAATTTCTTTTACAAGTGGTGTCAAGACACTCCGTATTCTATTCTCTGTACTCAAGGCCGCTCTTTATCTAACCAGAGCGGAAAAATGAAAATAATTTTAATTACAATCATTGCTTTGTGTGGGAATCGAACCAACTACCAATCGTGTTTACAATCAGACGCTGTCTGTAAAAACAAAGAGCGGCGTTGAGTTCCACCACTCAACACAATGTCACGAATTCGTTGGAAAGCGAAGGACGGAGTGTGTTAACACTAGATAATTTCTGTCTACCCTGCTATGCGGAATAAAAGCATAAAGCTAAAAAAAAGTTCAACTTCTAATATATTTGAACCCCTAACCACAACTCACATCTGTGTCTAAGTTAGTTTCGAGGTTGCTAATCGTGTGGTCATTCTATTATTTTTAGCTCGTAAATTTCTATATATACGTCATAATTTTTTCCCAAATGTTTTTTCTTCTAATAGTCACCAAGATGATTAATGTAGTATTTTGTATATAGTTATTTTAAAACCTGTACAATGATCCAACTGCTATTTTTTATATCGATTTTATAAATAAATATTTTAACATTAGTAATACATAATAGGAGGTCACCGTGACTCAGTGGTACAGCGTCTAACTGTAAACTAGTTAGGTCAAGGGTTCGATCTCCACGATTCTCTGTATTTATATAAACCTCAAAACCAGTAGGTTTAGCAACAATAAAATCCAATGATTGAGGTCAGTTGTAGCGCAGTGGAACAAGGTCACACTGTAAGTGCGATCGGTTGTGGGTTCAATTTCCACTCAGAATGATTATATTCAAAATTAATTTACATTTGTCTGCTCTGGTAAGACATAGCGCGGAATTGAGTTCGCCACTCAACATATAATGTTTAGATTTCCACCGGAAGGCAGTTAACGGAGTGTCTTGACACTAGATTGTCTCTGACTGTTTATATTTCCTCTTTATACGTCAAATTTGTGATCCATTTGCTATGAAAAATGTCAAACTATATAAAAAAACATCGGTAGCCTTATTTTTATGTGATTTAAAGAAAAAACATATATTATATTACTAAAGGAATCTAATAAAAAAGCATCTGACATACAAAGGATTTATTAACGGCGTTAGTGCCGTATGTCAATGGGGCGGACGATGTGCTTTTAAGCTACCCGACACGTTGCCTCTAGCCTCTAATATGAGTAACTTTACTCTTTAGGTTAACATATTGACATGGTTTTCCCCGTAACAAGTGGTTTTACGTGAATTTTGCAATTTATATGTTTGTTAACCACGGAATGTATAGACATTTTGAGCGTAGTTGTGTGTGTGTTTGTGGTGAGCGAAGTGTCTTGACACTAAGTTCCGTTTGTTCTATTTTATGTTTTTTAAATTTTTTTCGACATAGACTTATTCATATGGAGTAACTGTAGTATCAACATACTTTATGTTCCTCTTAAGGCATTATATTTTGAACAGCGGAACTTAACGCCACACTTTGTGTTGCTAGTGCGAAGAATTGAATCAAGCACACAACCATAGTCTCTGAATACCTAAGTGACAATTTTTTTTAGACTATGCTTTGTAAAGTCTCGACATCTACTCGTATATTTTATATTGAAAATTGCGTTATTGATCTCGATTCGAATGAAGCCTGTAATACTTGGTTCTTATAAACTTTATAGTGTATCTACGTATGCTATCTTTAGATGAATAGTAAAAACCGGAGTGTTTTAACACTGTCGAACGAAAAAAGTTAAAACATCCAAGCCTCACGCTTTATCCCGCATAGCAGTGTAGTCAGATACAACCTAGTGTCAAGCCACTCTCCTGACTACTTGACTTTCCTCCTGAAATCGAGACATTAAGTATTGGGTTTTGAAATGAACACTCTTTTTTTTAACTTCCGATTTTAACCGATCACGTTTACAGTCCGACGCTGTCTCACTGCGCCACGACCGGCCTCTAAGTGTAATCAACACTTATTTTAATATAATCATTTCCTTGAGTGATAATCGAACCCACACCAATCGTTTACAGTCAAACGTTGTCTCACTGCGCCAGTTGGCTTATTTTTTTTCTTTTCAAAGTAATTCATTATATTTTACCTATATTTAAAATACACTCTTAGTACGTACGAACGTAGTGTAGGACGCCCTCTGGCCCGCTGGACTGACGACATACGCAAGGTTGCCGGAGCAGGCTGGATGAGGGCTGCGGAGGACCGGGATGTTTGGCGCAAACTTGGGGAGGCCTATGTCCAGCAGTGGACTGCGATTGGCTGACGATACGATACGTACGAATACCTCCAATTTCGTCTCATTAGCGGTCGACATGAGATTCGAAATGGGAACAAAAACTTCATCTTGTCGAGTTATTGTGATCAATTTTGACAATATTATAAAATTAAATTTAAAAAACAATATATTAGTAATTCAGTTATTTTTATCTTCACACTTTTTATCCTGCATAGCAATGTAGACAGGAAGTACCTAAGGAGTGTCAAGACACTCCGTACTCCGCGTACCGCCGAATTCAAGACATTGCGTGTTGAGTAGCGGAACGCAACGTCGCTGTTTGTCTTACCAAAACGAGGTAATGGAAATAATTAAAATATAATCTATTTCTGAGTGGGAATCGAAATCCAAAGTTTAATGACATTGATTGGGTTTCCGGCAAAGGAAAAAATCTTATGGTAAAGAAATATTACAACATTCAATACGTATTTAAATGTGGAACTCAACGCTGTCGAAAAGAATTACATATATTTGTTATTGGGACCGAATCTTCATCTATTGCGTGTAAAGTTGAAAGCTGGACCACTGTACCTCGATGGTTTAATAATAAATATATTAATAATTAATACTTCAAGTAGAAAACTTACTCTAGCTTATATTAAAGGAGAAAGCTCTTATATGTAGTGCATTATAAAATAAAATTTTGTTTTAAAAGCTCACGTAAGTATTTTACACATCCTCTTTATATTAATTTATAAAATATAAAAGCCTTATTTCCTCTAAAAATTATATTTTTATGGGCAATTTAGTTTCATTTTCCGTATTACGTAAAGATTTTAACCAACTTTTTAGTTCTTAAGATACTCATTTCACGCTGTACTCTAGGTATATACAAATAAATACCATTTGAGTGTTTGTTTGTAATATTAAAATAACTGTTTCGCACTAAATACATAATATAATATACGATAGACACATAAAAACAACAATTTGTCTGTCAGTGTGTCTTGTGTTTCAACTAATCTCTTGAACGGCTGGACCAATTTTAACGCAACTTTCCCTAGCAGATAGCTGTTGTAATAAGGCGTAATTTAAGCCACTTTAATTTTAAAATTATAAAAAATATTCAGAGCTTTTAAATTTCACGTTGACAAATTTCGTTATAAATAAGAATTTATACATATAGTTGAGTAAATTTTTTTGAAATCACGCCATTGTCACCAAAAAGCCTCAACTTGAAACCAAAATATAACGAATTAATCTCCAATTAATTAACTTTCACGATAAAAAAGGCCAATCGATGAATCCGAAAGTTTTAATAAGCTTATAATTTCGTATACGTGATAGAGCTTTCGGCTACCAACTTAAATCCGTTTAATACACAGTACAGTGTTCAGCAAACAGATTACGCGGATATACACCGTATAATATCTTGTTTGTAACTTCGAAATGCAAGTATAATAACCGTAGAACGGACGTTATGTTGGCGTTGTATATATTTATTTAGGTTTAATAATACGAATTTAATATACAGATTTGGGCAATAACTACGCCAGGCTGTGGTTGTCCTTACTTTGAACTTCATTACACCATTGTAACGCAGTGGAGTCTAGCCGTATACCCGATAAGCTGTAGGTTCGTTCCTCTTAATGCTTATACAAATCTATGTATAAGGTGTGAAGCTGCTTTTTAATAAGTTTAAATGAAAATATTTTAAACGGATTAATTGCGTACATTTTAGTATTTAAAAAATACATTCTTATAAAACCCGACATTTCGGACACTGATATAGCTATATATGTTATATATATAAATGTGTAAATATTATGATTTTTTAGACTCAAATAATGATTTACTATTAAGTTGGTTGTATATATATATATATATATATATATATATATAATGTCGATCCATTCATACAATATACTATTGAATGTAGGATTCATTTTGCGGGAAACAAAAAAGTTTAATAAGTTTGTCGTTATTCAACGGTATGCCGATATTGCGGGTTTTTACCATCGACTTGCGATTTGTAGGGGTTGTTTTATTGTTCCCAAAACACGGATTGTGCCGAATACTTGACGCGACCTTGCGATTTATTACTATTTTGCTCTATCACTTAGATATCCAGCTTTGCTTCTTTTAAATATACATAAAATCCATAAAACTAAATCTTTTTTTGAACAAACATACTTATCTACTTGTTCGAAGTGTAATATTTTGAAAAATACTTAGAATTAGATTGATTTTAGGTCTTAGAAATTTTGAGATTTTCTGAAATTTCAAGCCATATAAAAGAATAAACTAAACAGAATATGACAAGTACAATATTTAATTGATACTTTTGTAAAATTATTTTATTAGTCAAAATATAATTTGTTATTTTAAGCCTGTCATATTTGCAAGTAAATAGAGCTTCAACAAACAACATTAAGATAAACTGCGGCGTTAAGCTCCACTAATCTTGTTTTCGAATGGAAAACGGAGAAATGCCAGGTTCTCCTTATCTGCAACGGAGAAATCGTCTAACTGCTTTTTGTATTTCAAATGTAACTTTTATATACAATTAGTGTACCAATACTGATTGCCAAGCAAGTTACGACTTTGTTGATACTAATAACGACAGTATAAGCCTCTTAGCGTTTTCATATTGCCTTATTTTCTTTTGTCTGTTGTTTTCAACGTTGAATTGTCGGTAACGAGATACAAATGATGTTACATGATTTTTGTTAGGGATAAAACTATTATTTCGTATGGAATGATGAAATAAATTATTTATTTCTTCTTAATTTGTATGTAGTATTTTTTTAAGTTCGCGCTTTTATTCTGCATAGCAGGGTAGCGGGGTACTTAGTGTTAAGACACTTCTACTAAGCTTTTCGTCAAATTGGAGATATTGTGTGTTAAGTGGTGGAACTCAACGCCGCACTTAGTCTCACCGGAGTGAGGGAGTGTAAATACACCATTATTGACGCTTTATCCCTTCAAAATATTCTTCTGACAATTTTTTTTTTAATTTTCAAACAATCGTTTGAACGCTCTGACATTCTTAGTCATTCAACTGACGTATTGCTAAATTTATTAAGACCTACGTACCCACGCCTGGAATCTAGATGTTAGATGCCTAGATCGAATCGATAGAATCTAGATATTAGATGATTCTATTAAGAAATTGGGTCGTGCACCAATTAGGAGCGTTAGTGATTGTGTTATGTATATACGTATATATATTACAAGTATGCATGCGAGCGTCTATTGAATATTACATGTAATGTGAAAGACTAGAAAATTTGGAAAATTTGGATAATAATATGTAAATATATGTAGATATATTATATTTTTATTAATATGTTTTTTTTTAACTATATTAAGATTGTTATTTTAAATTATAGTAACAAGTGACGAAGTGAAACAGCGTCTCACTTGAAATGCGATTGGTTGTGGGTTTGATTCTCAATTGGGGGAATGTTTATATTTATTTATTTTTTTTTCATTTCTCTGCTCTGGTAAGATAAAACGCGGCGTTGAGTTTGCCACTTCACTAGCATTCTTTTAATTTCAGTCGGAAATCCGTCAACAAAGTTTCTTGACACTAGATTGTCTTTATTAAAACTCAAAAGCATGTATTTTAATTATATCAGATTTGAAAATATTAAGTCTTTAGACCTGGCCGCTTGTAACTACAAACAATTCCTCAGTATGAATTTTAAATTAAACTATTTTATTGGGATTATAATTACACGCCTCACGTTTTATCCCTAGTGGGGTAATCAGAGAGATTGACCGAATTGATCGTGTTAATTTTGATATTCGAAAATACATTTAAACACAGCTTACAGTAGTCCCTAGACACCAACACCCTAATATAATATACTCTATATAGACAAAGACTGTATTATTACAGAAGTGTAGAAACCTACCGTGTAGTAGTGCTGTGCGCTATACTGTCATGGTGTGGTATGGTGTGCGTGAGCGCCGCCCCCGCGCAACTCTGCGCTGCCGCGGAGGACGACCCCCGCGCCGCCAGATTCTGCCAGGCTTTGAACACTTTCCTGGAATTATATGCTGAGGCTGCTGGCGAGCAGGTGCCGGAGTATCAGGGTGAGATGTTTTTCGTTAATTTTTATCTAGTGTTATGAATATAACTATATACTGCGTTTTATGCTTTCATTTTAATAATTGTGATATTTAGTTAAAGATATTTGAGTTATTTTAATAAGGAAGAAAAAAGGGCCCCTGAATGTTTGTTTTGTTTGCTTTTGATTGATTAAAAAGTTTATATTTAAAACTGCCATTGTAAATAACTACTTAGTACGCAACATCTGCACATTTAGAGAAACTAAAATGTCCATAAGTCTTAAAAGTCTACTTATCACTAAAAATCTATACAAAATGAATAACATCTGTTTATAACATTAAAATAATCGCTTTTTACTAAATACACGACACATATACCAAAGTATAGTATTTTTTCTTCAAATTTCATCTGTCTGTCTGTGTGCTCTGGCTAATCTCCGGAACGGCTGGGCTGATTTTGAGGAAACTTGTCTTAGCAGAGAAGAAACGGAAACCTCTTTTAGTTTCGGTTTTTTTATTTTTAATATTATAAACAATTTCGTGATTATTTTAATATTATAAATATAAATAAATGGTACAACCTGTAAATATATCCGGTGTAGTGTTTTAATTATAATTAAAAAAAACTGTATATCTTATAGCAAAGAAATTTATTTTCGCCTTTCTATAACAGCTCTAGTCCGCGACTACCCGCAACTCCTCGACACCGGCATGAAGCGTCAAGACGTCGTGCACTCCTTCCTCCGCTTCGGCCGCCGCTGACCGCCCTCCGACCCCCTTTCTTCTCGCTAAGTTCCTCAAACGCTAGTACAATTAACCGATCAAAAATAAATATTTAACTGTTATTTGTCTAAAACAATGTAAATCCCTTTAGAAATTACGAAGTAATAACTATAGTTTTACCCTTATTGTATTTACTATTAAAAAAAACAATTGTTTGGAATTTTCAAAACTGATCATTTAATTTAATTTAATTTAATATTAAAATATTTAACGTCAAATATAATTTTTTAATTATTTATTTATTGCATTTCTTAAAACTGTTGTAATATATAATTTCAATACAGATTATATATTGAATCGTAAGGTTCATATTTTATCTGTTGCTTCTTTTATGAAATGTCAGTTTGAAACTTTCAAATAAACAATGTATCCGAACGGAAATAGATATAATAATTCGTATTGTACTTATCACTAAAGTATTATAATTTTAAGTGATTTTTTTTCTTGTTATCAACATATTTCCTCGTACCTTTTTATTATTGGAATATTTAATTAGTATTGTAACGTTTTAAATAAATACATATTTGTGACAAGCTGATTGATTTTTATTTTGTTAATCCTGTTTATTTTTTTTATTTAATAATACAGATTAAAAATGTCTTAAGATAATTGACATATGTAATAAAATTTAATAATGACAATCATTTAATGTGTAACATTTCTACATCGAGTGGTCACAGGTTCAATTTCATTCAAGTAAATATTTCTTAAATAAATTATATACACCTTCAACTTTAATATTTAATTACGATAAAATAAAAATAAGTAAATAATATAATATAAAAATAAATATCTAATGTAATAAAATTATTATATATGTTTTAATATTAATTAATTCACTATGTCACTTAAACAGTTTGTAAAAGTCAATAACGAGATTGAAATTTGTTTCAAAATAAATACTAAAATAAAATCAAAATGATATATTAAATAATATTAATTAAAACATTGCCTAATTTAGATTTTAAAACGAGAGACAAAAAAGTGCAAAATGCAAGAAAAACGCAAAAACGTAGAATATACGTAGAATATACAAAAATAAGGAGAAAGAGAAAGACAAATTCAGAGAAAACATTTATTTTTATATAATATTTCACATTTAAAATAGTAAAAAACGTATTGGTAAAGGTACAAAATACATAAACACTAAGTAATTATCGTAACATCCAGAGTACACATCAGTCATAAGTACAAGCAAAATGTGTGTGTGTGTGTTTACAGTACACTCGTAAGAAGTGACACTTCTTTACGAAAAATGTCACGCAATTTACAACTTTACCGGAATTGGTTAAAAAGAATGCTAAATTAGATAAAGTGTATTAAAAATAACTGAATAAAGAAAGATGGCGTTTAACAGAAAAGTTTATAATTTTAACTTTGTCAAAATTTTTTCCGTACGTCAATAAAAAAGTGTGACGCGAATAATTCTCAACAACGTAAAGACGTCTTCAAATACATCGATAAAGCAAGTTTCACTTCAAAAAAAATAATCAAGTTATTAATAAAAATAGGATTCAGAAAGCATATAAATCGACTCAAAATATTTAATACTTTTTTTTATTTTAATCGTTTATTATATAATATGAGTTTTGCATTATCCACACACGTCCGTAGCACCAGTCCAGTCAAGTCTTTTCAAATATTAGAAAATTGTAGATAATAAATGGCAACTAAAAAACTAATATATAAACAACAATAGTCAATATAGTCAAAGAGAACTCAGTGTCAGGACACTTTCTCCGTTTCTCGAATACAAGATATTGAGCATTGAGCTGCGGAACTCAACGCCACGCTTTATTTTCCCAGATCTGTCTTCAATTTTGTACCATTTATATAAAGCTCACGGCAAGCAATAGGAAATATATGAAAATACATTTTTCCATACATATATTAACTAAACAAAATAATTTCAACTCATACAAACTTATACGTATGTATGTCGATAAACAAGATATCATAGTATCATAGGGTAGTCAGAGAGTACATAGAATCAAAACCTTGACCTTTGTGTAGCGGAATTCAACCCCGCACTTTACTTAATCGATCGTAACCAAAGGAATATATAATAAAGGATAGGACTTTAAAACTAATCGTGTTTTCATTCGGACACCGGCCCATTATGCCACGAAGTATATTACATAATAAGTCTTACATTCTGATAAGACAAAGCGCGGCGTTGAGTTTGCCAATGAATACGCAATGTCTAAATTTCGCGTGAAAAGCGGTCAGCGGAGTGTCTTGACACTAGGTTATTTCTGACTACCCCGTTATCCAGGATAAATATAGTAAAAATCGAACAAATTTTATAGCGTGTGGGCATAAGACCCTATAACTTAATCGGTTAGTTAGTTAGTCATTATGGAAGAGAAACGTGTTCAAATCCTGCAACGTCAAAAAATGTACTGAATAATAGTATAGTACAAATTCGATGTAATTGTTTTATTATTATTGATTAAAATTATAGTTAAATTATTTATCAAATGTATAGTTTTAAAGCGATACAAAGTAGAACCTCGTCAATTCGAACCGTCGTAAGTAGTAAATCTCTAAATATAAAAAAAAGGTTTTGTTCCCCTTCAAACTACACCAAAACCTTCATTACTCGAAATATGAACCCTCTATTAGTCAAAATAACCAATAACCAATAAGTCTCTTTAAGTATGCAAGAGTATGTTCCCTCCATAACTCGAATAATTAAATAGCACCTCACTATCTCGAACATGGCAATGTTCATATTACAAGTTGATTATTTACTACTCATCATCTCTATAGTTCGAAGAAAAATGATTAAACGATTTTAATAATTTGCCGACCAAGTTAAGTACATGATTGTTTTTTTTTTTTTAAATTAAGTTTTCTTCCCCCCTCCCCCTTCCCCTTTTAAGTCGACTCCAAATCCGCTCAAGTCGAAAAGTCTAATAAATTGACTTATAGAGGTTCCACAATTATACAAAACGCTTATTTGTGCTTAATTTGTAGGGTAATATATCATAGAAGATAGAATGACATACATGTACATAAAACAAGAAAAAAGAACCTTAGCAAGTTGTCATAGAGCTCAATTTACAAAAGAAAGGCAGTATTAATATCTTATTACTAAAATAATTATAAATAGGATATTATTATATATGTTTTTATTATTATTAATATTCTATGAAGGATATGTTAATAGCTAGTAGGTGATATGAACCACATCGCCGCCGACTGATAGAAGACATTGTCCCTGAAAAAAAAAAAATACATAAATAATTTTTTGAGATAATAAGACTTTTTGTATCAACTGACAGACGAATGCCACCTCAGTCTACCTGTGACCACGGACTACTGTAAAGTGTTCGAAACGTCAGGTGTCCAAAATGTATTTTCGAATACCAAAATATACGCGATTAATCCGGTTAAATAGTTTCATTTGAAACTTTTCGAGATATAAGGAAGAAATGTGGAACGGGAAGTTGAGAAATAAATAATTAAGTTGTTTTTTTAAGAATATTTTTTTATATTTTTTGTAGGGGCGGCCATTTCGATTCCACACACAATTCTAGTTTTATCTAGCAGTATTATTATCATAATAAACGAGTCTCAATCGCATGCATATGCATGTGCATGTGCATGTGCATGTGTACGCGTATACATATGTGTATTGGAGAGTATGAGAGTGCGTACAACTGTAATGTGTACGTATTTATATCGCTCGTTTAGAATTATATTAATTCAATTCAAAATATATAAATTTGACATATTTAAAATATATTCAAATGTATTAAATATAACTTCGTTATAATTTTAAGCGTATGGAGTATCTCGCTTTTCGCTGAATTCAAGCCATTGCGTGTTCAATGGCAGAACTCAACCGCGCTTTTTCTTACCCGAGCGGGGAAATAAAAACAAGAGAAATATAATCATTCAACCGAGTGGGGTCGAACTCACAACCAGTCGCGTTTACTGTCAAACATTGTCCTACTGCGCCACGACACATGCGTGTGCGCGAGTGCGGGTGCGCGCGGTACCTGGTTCTTGTGCGCGTTGTGGTGCAGCAGCAGGTGCGCGAGGTACAGCGACGTGAGCGCGTTGCCGCCCAGCGCCGCCGTGTACGCGCGCACTATGGCCAGCACCTGCGTAGATCGTGTGTATATTCATATATATATTTAGATTCACGCTTTTTATTTCGTATAGCAGGGTAGACAGAAAGTATCCAGTGCACCTAAGACACTCCGTATTACGCTTTCCACAGAATTTACTGAGACATTGCGTCTCAGGTGGTGAAACTCAACACCGCATTTTGTCTTACGAGGGCGAGGGGAAGTGAGAAAAATTAGTAAATAATCACTTCTCCAAGTGGGGATCGAACCCACAACTGGTCGTGTTTACAATCATATGATGTACTACTGCGTCACGACCGGTGCAATCCATTTTTAAGATATTCACTTTTTTATATTAAAACTAAATAAAATTACGAAATCATGATAATTGAAAAAATTGTCGAAATTAAGTTTTACCTTAACAATTTATACCGTTATAACAATATTGTAGTAGCGATTACCTCCAAAACCATTTTGTTTATTTGTTATAATTTATATTTCCACATAGTCTTTTGTTTTACAAGTGGACATAGCTAAACCCGCCCGCCCCGCCAACGCACCTCGCACGTGAAGGTGTGCAGGAAGCCGCTGAGCCCGCCCAGCTCGCGCACGGCCGTGGTCTCGCGCACGAACAGCAGCCGCAGCGCGCACACGCGGCGCGCCGCCCTGCTGCCGTGCACCGCGCCCAGCGTGCTCAGCGACACGCGGCCCGCCGCCTGCGGTGTGTGTGTATTAGCTTCTATCTTGAGCGGTGGAACTCAACGCCGCACTGCATTAGTATAAAACTACTAACGCCCGCCTCCCAAGTATCATTTCAACAAAAAAATTATGCAACTTACACGAAACAAATATGACAAATATATATATATATATATATATATATATATACAAATATATATATATGTAAGTGAGTTAGTGTGTTTTTGTGCGTAGACATACTGAATGATTATTTTCATTTTCTCGCTCTGGTAAAATAAACAAGGCGTTGACTGAGAGTCGGCACAAGTACGGGAGTACAGAGTGTCTTGACACTACATCCTATCTACCCAGCTATATAATGCGAGATAAAAGCGTGAAGCTAAAAAAGTTTATTTTTAAAGCCGTTTATTAATTTATTTAACTTTAAACTATCTTCTTAGTAAATAGAGGCCATAGTGGTGCTGTGGGGCAGCGTAGATTGTAAGTGCGATATATTGGAAGGTCTCTTCCCATTTGCGGGGGTGATTATATGCATTTAATATATATTTCTATTTTTCCGCTCTTGTAAGACAAAGCAACCTGCAATATCTTAAATTCAGGCGGAAAGCAGTCAACAGAGTGTCTTGACACTATATGGTCTCCGACTACTCCGCTATACGGAATAAAGCGTCACCTTGGCGAGCCAGATTCATGTCATTGTATGTATGTGTATGATATTCATACCATTAAAACATACTAAAATATCTGTGAATAAAAAAAATTGAGTGTCCGTTTGTAATTTTAAAATTACCACTTCTTCTTCTTCTAAATACATATGTATGTATACACAACACTTAAACTAAAATAACATTCGTCACTATTTTCTGTTTGTCTGTTAGTTCTGTATAAACTCCGAAAAAGTTGAAACAATTTAGATGGTATTTTCACTAGCAAATACCTTAGGCACCAAGACATAAATAAGGACTAAATTTAATTTAAAAATTATAAAAATAAACATAGAAATATTACTGTCCACACGGACAAAGTCGCAGGCACAGCTGATCTACATATAAAATACATACAAACATACAAAGGCTAATATAAACTATAATGTAAATATAATAATATTACGGGGCCACCGCTCTTGTCGTCCACGACGTCCGGCGCCGGCTTCACCAGCTGCTCCTCGTCCAGCGCGAATATGTCGTCGTCCGCGTCGGCGCGCGCGTCTCTGTCCGTCCCGCTCGCGCGCTCCGCTTTCGCGGGGTCGTAGAGCGGGATGGCTGTACCCGATACCACCAGTTGGATTTCATCCTGAATGAAAACATATGTTCAAATATATTTTTAAAAATGGTATAACATTGTTGTTGAACGTATAGCACGTGGCTTGGCTGTCAGAGCGCTTGGACGGTTTCCAAGAGGCCGCAAGTTCGAATCCCGCTGCGTTCACAAATTTTTATACTATAAAATAAAAAAAATGTTTTCAAATCATCAATTTTATAAAATGATTCCATTTAAAAATACCAGAGCGAAAGTAATATTATTAAAAATGTAAACATTTCTCTAAATAAGTTTTGATTTACGATTCATCAAAATCTATACATATAATAAAAATTTAGTTTGATTGTTGTCTGTTCATGGAAGATTTGTGAGAAAATTACCATTGGGGCCATTTATAAATGTAACAGTATGTAGTAATATGTGACAAGGATTTTTAAAATTTTCTTTTTTTTATTTTTGATTTATTTATTTTTGATTTATTTCATTCACTTCATATATAGTTATATCAAATTTAGTATATATAAAACAATTTTGTTATATTTGGCATACGGACATTTACTAGTATTTAATAAATACTTTTAATATTTATAGTGGTTCATATATTTTTTTTAATTCATCTTGAATATATCATACACTTCCTTAAGAGTGGAACGAAAGAAACAATGATAACTCTGTTGCACCAAAATTAAACACATTTGTACGTCTAGACGAGCGTAAGGAGGGAATTTTTTTTTGCTTTCCAATGATATTTATTTTTTTTATTTTTTTTATTAATAATAAATATATTGCAAGTAATATATAAAAAAATAGATTAATAATTTGGTTTGAGAGAACAGATAGCAAAAGATGGCTTTATCACTAAGTGACAAATCTCTCACAAGCAATCATTTCATAAGTTCTAACCTTATAAAAGATACCATAACTGACTAGAAATCGTGCAATAACTATTTAAAAAGTAAAATTATAATAAATTAAACGCACGACCGATAAGTCAGAAATTAAATTTAACAGATGGCAATACTAGCTTGTGATGAGTGTTATTGTCGATAGAAAATAACTAAAATAATGTATACAAAAAGGTAACCTCCGGCGCGTCGAGCTGGAAGGCGGGCGGCGCCAGCGCGGCGGGCAGCAGGCGGCGCAGCTTGTACGCGGCGCTGAACAGCGCGCCGCCCGCCAGCCGCTCCGCGCTGTGCAGCGCCGTGAGCCGCGCGCGGCACACCTGCGACACGCACCGCAGAACATGCATTGACTCGTTGAGAAACTTAAACAAACGATTGTGACACTATTCGATTGATATATTTATTATTACTAATAGTGTCATGTTACTTGTTTATTTCTTAGTTCAGAGAGAACTCTATTCTCTCTCTCATATATATATATATATATATATATATATATATATATATATATATATATATATATATATATATATATATATATATATATATATATATATCGACAATTGTATTAGATATACATAAAAATAACAATAAGATATTTAATTTTCACCATTTTTACATATTTTATATGAAACTATTTGAAACGAATCAATCGCGTACACTACTGTAAAATTGTATAAACGTTTCAGTTTTCCAAAAGTGTTTTGTCGAATACCAAAATATACGCAATTAATGCGTTTAAAATAGTTTCATTTGAAACAATATTGTTAGCAATATGGCAGGCACCTGCGTGAAGGCGTGCGGCGGCGCGTCGGCGGCGCGCAGGCTGCTCGTGAACACCTGCAGCTGCGCGCGGCGCACGGCCAGCGCGCGCGCCGTCTCCACCTGCGCGCACACACACACACACACACTCCGTACATAAACATATACATAAATTACATTTTTCACAATTTATGCTTATTTATTTCTTCCGACTAATCTCTGGTACGGCGTGAACGGTTTTTGAGCAACTCGGTCTACTTATATTACTTTACTACGTTGAGAGAATGAGTGATGAAAGAACGATAAGAATGATGAATGAAGCAAAGGTGAGAGGTACGAGAGGTCGGGGGGATACCTCAAAAACGCAGTAACGAAGGGCATGTATGAAGAGGATAATGATTGTGGACAAGGAGAGAGAGGTGTGCAGGGACCGTAGCGTTTGGAGCTCCTTCCTTCCTGACGGCCCACCACAGAGTAATATATATATATATATATATATATATATATATATATATATATATATATATATATATATATATATATATATATATATCGCTCCCAAATTGACTGCCTATATAACATAAAAAAATCAATAACACTTACATCCTCAGCCTCATCCAGCTCCAGTACGCAGGCGTCCTTATCGGCACACAGATCTAGTACGGGCGGCTCATCTTCCGTCTCCGGCAACGAGCCGTTTGTACTGTGTTCCATTGTACCTGAGAAAAAATGTTATATAATTAAAAAAAAACTATTTTATGCCATAAAATGCTTTGATACCCTTCAAACTGTTCAATTAAATGCTAAAAATGTCTACACAGTACAAATAAAAAAGTTACTTTTTATAATTTTTGTCTATCAGTCTGTTTGTTTGTTCTCACAAATCTCTGGAATTTTGGGAATTTCAATAGCCGATAGCTTAGTCTCCTTTAATTTTAGAATTATACAATAAACAAACCAAAATATTATTTTACTATTTTTAAAGTGTTATGCCACAATTAAGAGTAGAAAACATATAAAAAGAAATGTATAAAAATTTGAAAGCAGCGGGAATCAAACCTGCGCCTATTAAAAACCGTCCAAGCGCTTAACGTATGACTTAGCGGACGGAGCGTATGGACGTTTTCTAAGAGGCGCGGGTTCGAATCTGCGTTGAAATTTTTAAGCATTTTTTCAAAAATATTAACCAAACATATTAATATTCCGCAAAGTCGCGGGCAAAGATAGTAAGCAAATAATATATAATATATACCTATATCATATCCATTGGCTGCCTTGTTGGCAGTGAAGGTGTCCCACAACGCCTTTTGTATTTCAATAGCATTCTTATCGTTCTCAGACGCCTGTTAACATGATATATATCGTTTTAAATTTAGCTTAGATATGTAAAATATATTAAACTATTTTTTAAGTATTACTCCACACTGAGAATTAGAAAAGATTTTAAGGAATACAAGCAGTTAAATGTAGAACGCATGGCTTAACGGTGAGAGCGCTTGGACAGTTTCCAAAAGTCGCAGGTTCGAAGCCGTCTACGTTCAAACATCTATACGTTTTTTTTTTCAAAATGTAAAATATATTTTACATACTACAAAAGAGGAAATCATTAAGAGAAAATTTTAAAGTAGCGGGACTCGAACCTGCCTCTCTTGTATCCCGTCCAAGCATTCAAACATACAAAACAACATAACAAACAACATTTAACTTGGTAATCTTAGTGTTTACCGTAACTCTGACTTGATATGTGTTGATTAAATTCCAGGAAAACTAAAATCTATATACGCAACAAAATATTTTGATTGGTAAATGTTAAATCAATTACCATGTACTTAAAACTTTTACTATATAAGTTGGTAAGTCTTATCATTTACGGTAGATATAAATAATAAATTACCTTAATTCTAGGCGGCGTGGGCGGTGGAAGGTGTGCTAATTTCACAGCGGTCCCGCTGGCCAGCGCCATTACACAACGCTCACCGATCGCTATTTGAGTTTGCAATGCAAATATTGCATTTGCACCCTAAACAATAAATTTATTAATAATAATCCTACATAGAGGCAAGAGAGTAGACAGAAAGTGCCTCCTATTAAGATACTCCCTACTTTGTTTTCGAGAACGAGAAAGTGAAATTAATTTAAATATAATCTCTCATCCGATTGGGGATCGAACCCACAACTAACTAACATTTTAATACTGTCCATTGTACAATGAAGTTAAAAAAATATTGTAAAATATGCACGTCTTAGAAATTAAAATCATTACTTAAAAAAAAAATAGACAAACTCTTAAAATACATTATTGTCTTTCTTTTTGAGCTATACAATTAATTTAAATTTTGTAAAGAAATCTTTTACCACTTTATTTATAGTGTTGGTAAAATAAAGTATTGATACATTATTATTATTATTTAAATGCTATGAATGTAGTAATTAAAACAAATTAAAATCAATTTTACTTTCATTAATAAACGTGTAATATTTTAGCTTCACGCTTTTATCCTGCATAGCATGTCTATCCGACAGGAAGAACCTAGTGTCAACACTTCCTGTACTCCTGTTCTGCTTTCGAAGAAATTGAGATAATTGACTTGGAGCGAAACTCAACGCTACGCTTTGTTTTACCAGAGTGAGAATAGGAAAATATTCTAAAAATAACTATTCCCCCGAGTGGGGATCGAATCCATACCGATCGTGTTTACAGTCAGACGATGCCATTGCGCCACAACCGGCTTTAAAAAAGTTTAACATTTAAACTTATTACCTGCATGCGTAGCTTAGCCAGTAACAGTTTATGCAGTTCGTATTCTAAGAACGGTAGCTGGTCCGAGAGGTCCCTCGCGCCCGCTTCCGAACCCACTGCCCTGCGGCCGCGAGCCGCTGTAAAAATATACATATATTTTTTTTTAGGTTCACGCTTTTATTCTGCATAGCGGTGTAAACAGAAAGTACCAAGTGTCAAGACATCAGCCCTTCGCTTTCCACTAAGTCGAGACAAATCAAGACATTGCGTATTGGGTGGCGAAACTCAACGCCGCGCTTTGCCCTACCAGAGCGAGGAATTGAAAATAATTTAAATATAATCATCCCTTAAGTGGAATTGAACCAACAACCGATCGCATTTATAGTCATATGTGTCCCACTACGCCACAACCAGCCTCAAATCATCAAAGATAATAATGTACATATAACCATAAATAATAGCTTATTATATAAACCTGATAATTTTATATTGAATAAATTATCAAAAAGGGCTAAAAAATATTTAAAAAAGCAGCTTCGCGAATATTTATGCTATAATCATTCCTCCTGAGTGGTAACGCACGACAAACACCTTTACAGTCAGACGCTGTACCTCTATGCCTTGACTTCTTTAGAAATACATATAAATATATATATACATATAAATACACACACATATATATTTATTTATATTTATTTTTTCATTTTATTTTTTTAATATTTTGATTGGGTGAAGTTGTTATAAATAATTAAAAAAAAAACATTATATAAACTGGTAAAGCATAATAAAGGCAGCCATGATATTACAAAATAAAGAATTATTTTACTCAATAAGATTTGAAGGACACACAAAATACTAAAATATAAAAACAAAATGGCCACCAACCTACAGCTGTCAAAGTGACAGCTTTAGCGTATGAAGGAAGCCTGTTGGGTTTCGCACACGTCGCCAATAACACCGACGGTACTCGAGCACGTCTGGAACGGAAATATATTGAAATATTAATAATTATACAGGTTATTAATATTATACAAATTGCACCGTATGTAACCTACTATTTAAAATTCAACGAATAAAAAGAGGCCACTGTGGGTTTAATTGCCGACCTATATAGACATCAAATAAAGGAAGGCAAGTCATGGTTAAAAATGAGGGTAGGCGTTTTGTAATAATATTATTAACTATACTTTAAAATATAACTATCATTATCAAATAATATCATGATATCACTGACCCGAGTGGGGCTCGAACCCACAACCCATTGCGTTGACGGTGTCCTACTGCACCACGACCAGCCGAAACTTTTTCAATATTTATAAAATTATAATTAACATCCCATGAGTCTCACACACACACACATACACACTGTACATATAATATAAAATCAAGAAGTTTTTTCTTCCTTTATCTTTAGTTCATAAAAGTCACCAGTTAAAGCTACAGAGTACATTTTGCTTGTCCAATTTCTAATAGGCTAATTGTTTTCATTGCAAATCTCTACGTTATAATATTTTATACATCTAACTTCCAATTATATTATAATAAGTCATAATATTTCATGATACCTGCATCCGCCACAAGTAGCAAGTTCGGCGCGGTAGGGCCCGGCGCCGGGCGTGTAGGGGACGTGAGCAATGGAACAAGGTTCGATTTCCGTCTCTTCCAATGTGTTCTTTGAACCCGTTGTCACTGGAAAGTGTTTAATTTATATTTAAAAGCGGCTTCACGCTTTTTTACGCATAGTATCGTCTCTGACTCTACTATGCGGCAACCTAGTGTCACGACACTCTGTGGACTGCTATCCAATCGAAATGGAGACACTGCGTATTTAGTTCACATTTCAATTAGCTAAATTTTTAATCAATTTGTTACTGATACACATGATAGAATATTTTTAAAATGTAAAAAAAGTCGATTACTGAAAATTCATACTTTAGATATTACTGCTAATAATAATGGGACAGAGTCTGAGTGTAAAGCAATCGGTTGTGGGTCCCACTCGAGGGATTGATTAAATTCAAATTATTTTCATTCCCTGATCTGGCTCTGGTACAACAAAGCGCGGCGTTGAGTTCCGCCACTCAACACGCAATGTCTCGAATTTGGCGAAAAGTAGTACGGAGTGTCTTGACACTTCTATCTACCCTGCCAGGCAAGGTAAAAGCGCGAAGATAAGAAAGAAATAATATTACTTCTAATATACGAGTAAATAAGCACATTCGTTTAATACAATTATTTCATGAATTAGTTAAAACTAACTCAACATAATGTGATTTTCCTATACAGATTGGTATAATAAAATTTCTTTAAACAAACAACTTGCCCAGAGTAGGCTCGTCTGAAGTAAAATCACAATCCAAGTTGATGACTGCGGCTGTTCCAGACGCAGACAGCACACATACGTCTTCACTGTGAAAAAAAAATGAGTATAAATGTTAATAATTAATTAAAAATTAAATTTTGTAAGAGTATGTCATTTGCTTAATGATTTTATTATATTTAAATTTATAACTATAAGTGTAATAAAAAATTGCATTTCAACAAATTTTGTTGATATTTTTAATTTACAAGTTTTTGTGTAGTTTAAAATTAATAAAAAATATTTACCATAAAATTACGTCAAGAGAATCACTACAAAAAACAAAATTGTCCCATACAAAATTAATAACATTGTTTGTAGGACACTCTAGCCTCCGCTTTCTATTCTCCCTTTTCCACTAACCGAAGACACGCCCTCTATATATGCACTTCGCAATAAATCCCTGAATACTTAGCTACTAGCTTATGTCCAATCTTATAAACATCATCTCCCCCCTCGTCCCCCTCCACTCACCGCACAGAGGCCCTCTCCGTGTAAGCGAGCACGGCGGTGCAGCGCAGAGCGCGCGCGTGCGCACGCAGCTCGGTGCGGAGTTCCGCCCACCACGCCGCGCGCGCAGCGCTCTCCCCCCCACCGTCCACTAGTTTGACCGACCTAGCGCATACTGTACCGCCTACGAAATGAAATCGTAAATTGAACTATTAAACATTAATCGCGAATATTTTGATATAAGATGTTTTGTCAGAAAATCTGTAGTTTGAACACTCGAAAATGCGTCTTCGAATATCAAAACATACGCGACTAATTCACTTAGAAAAAAATAGCAAAAAGCATGAAATTGTTTGTATATTTTGATGTCGTGAGTTTAGATCAATACAAACACTAAGTCCGTGTGTTTTATAATTCTACGGATATATTTAATAGTATATATAAATAATACCTAAGTGTCTTTATAACGTTTTAAATATATCAATTATTACAATATTTTTATGTGTCACTTTTTTTAACTTCACACTTTTTAAATGAAACTATTTTAACCGGATTAATCGCGTATATTTTGGTATATGAAAATATATTTTTGGACACGAACACTTTACAGTAGTCCGTGGTCACAGGTAGACTCTACTTGTACGGTATTACGGTGGTGGTCTACTTACCAATATGAACAATAAAACCCGGTGGATACTCGGTCATAGTCAAGAAGGGATATTCCAACATTTCTAAGTTGTTACTATTCATGGAAGGTCGAAGTATGGCGCCTCCCCCACTACCAGTGTTGCCAGCTGACGCGTTTAACGAGCTACCTAAAAATTTGCCAAAATTTCAAATAATCGAGTTGTAAGAGTTCTAAAATAATTAAATGTTCAAGGTACAGAGGTCTAATTTTACGGAGATAGAGGACGATAGAGGTATGAAATGTCCAGTAATAGAGGTTTTATTGTTTGAAGGGAAAAGAAACAAAACAATTTTGGGAGTCCTGGAGCTTTACAACTTATCGAGATTCAACTTATCGAGGTTCTTATGTATATACCATATTATTGAGTCAGGAACAAAACCCGCAAACTTTAACATTATTTGTTAGTTTAAATAATACTACTGATAATTTTGAAATTGTAACTTTGAATTTGTAGGGGTTTCATCACAATGTTACCATTATTATAATTGGGGAGATTATAAAATATGTACAATAAATTTATCACTAATGGTGTAAAAATATAATTAAGGAATATATTTTTTAATATATATATATATATATATATATATATATATATATATATATATAAACATTTCGTATATGTAATATAATATTGAAATGTTTTAGCTATTGTATTTTCTTTCTAAATTTGTAAAAAAAATAATTAATAATTTCTTACTTATCAAAACCTAGTAATATAAATTAATTGTTTATTAATATCATATTTAAAAACCTAAAATTTACTAACTAACCTTTTGGCGTCACACTAAGATCAGAGTCCGACGACCGTCGATGTATACCCATAGGCGTAGACGACGAGTTCAACGAAGCATTTTGTATATTAACGCTGTTCACGGGTTCCTTTCCCCCGTACGACTCGTGCCGCGCGTGTCTCGGCGATCCTCTGTCCTTGTCGCACTTATTGTCACACCTATCTCTGTCCCTGTCAAAATTGCACGCTGCATGCGAGTTAAAACACACACTAACACTGTTAGTCGAACTATTTACTTCTAAGCTGTCGGTCCTATCGAAGCTAGTCTCAGATAGAGATGGTATCGTCTCTAAGTGCATGGGATGGAAATGTTGCAACATCGGTGCGTTTGTTAATTTGCATGGAATAACGATATTAGATTCTACTTCGGACATTTTGCGTGAATCACAACCGGTGGAGTGGATGCTGTCTTGCCTAACTAGTTTGCGGTTGGAATTCTCTTTATCTTTACTCGTATTAACTGAGCTTTCAGCAAGCTTCTCCTGTTTTATCTGAGCTTCTTCCACTTTCTCTAATTTCTCATTGACATCGTCGAAAAACTTTTGGTCACCAGTTTTGACTGGGTCGGGGCTGGTTGGTATTAATAGAGATTCGACTTTATCTATAAGAATAGTTTCCATTGCGGTATGTATCAGACCTGTCGGTTTGAGATGTGATCTATCTCTCCTAAAAGATTTCCGTTCACGCGTGTGACTGTCATCTTTAACACTGGACGGACCACTGAAAGAGGCTCTCGACACGGGTTCCGAACCAATATACATAGACACGTTTGAAGTAACTATTTCATCACTTTTGTGGAGGCGCGTGAAAGAATTATGTCCTTCTTTGTCTAAACTCATTAAATCTGTGTAAGACAGAAAGGGAGAGCCTAGCACAGTGTCACTCGGAGCTTTGGATGTGACATCGGATGCAGATCCAGGTTGACTAAAAGCGGTTTTGGGGTCTACATGCTTTTTCTTTGGTATCAGCGAATAATGGGACAAGCTCTTAATCATGCTGCTTTTAGATATTTTCGATATTTGTCGCTTGATTCGTTTTGACGAGCGATACATAAAGCCTTTCTTCTCTACGGGCGATGAAGGTGCGCTAATACTCTTTGATGCTTTCTTATGAGTAAAGGGGTTATGGATTTTAATAAAGTGAGAATTTTGTTTGGTTACACACGTTTCTTTTGGCGGCGATGATTGAGAGTCAACTATTTTAATTTCATGTTCCTCGTGCGATTTATTTTGAGCATTAGAAATCTGCTGACTGTCCATTTCGTGCTCTATTTTTACTGGATTTTCACAAATAGCACTTTCTTTAAGTCTAGTATTTAAAGGCCCATTATTAGCCTTCTCTATATTTTTCAATTCTAGTACCGTTAATTTTCTTTCCATTTGTGCAATAAAATTTGGATCCACTCCATGATTTAAGACAGACTTAACAACAGAACTGGTCGTCTCTAAAGCTGATTCCAGATCACTTTTCATGTCAGAGCTCTCATCCTCTTCATCAGACGATGTATATATTTCAGAACTTTCAGCCGAAAGTGCTGAAGAAATTGAACCATAGTAGCCGATATCACCCGGTAATTTCAGAAGATTCTCAGTTCTGATTGTCATAGGTGTGGGTGGGCAAGATTCTGATATCTTCCTCTCTGGCACTACATTGTCTGCATTACTTAGGTTTTCTAGCGAACCACAATGTATTTCAGGCACGTTACTAATAGTATTATTGTCTTTGTTCACTGTTTCAGCTGTTTTATCATTATCAGACGTACTCAACACCGGTTCGGATTCACTGGTTCTCCTCAAAGTAGAGCAAGGAGAGCTCTCTGAATCCTGCGTCTCCGAGATACGCGCCAAACTTCGATCAGCGTGCATAACAGACCGCGCCAATATCGACGCCATACCAATACCTTCCTCTTCTTTATTCTCAACCTTCAAAAGCTTTGCGACTTTCAATTTCTTAATTCTTTTTATCTCTTTTTTTATATCATTTATCGATATACGCGATGTGTCTGAAGACGTCGATTTAATTGACACCTGATCGTCTTGCATATCGGATTTTCGTGAGCGTTTGTGAAATTTCTTGGAAAACAGATTGTCTTTTATTTGCTTAATTTTTTTCAAGGGTCCAATAGAATCCGCTGGTTCTTCTCGATTCAACAGTCTATTGAGATCTATTTGATCCTCAGAGAGATGTCTCAAGCTCTTCCGTGCAACGTAATCATCTTGATATATGGACAAATCTCCGGTATAGGTTTTTTGAGCTTTTTGTTTGGGCGTCATGGATTCAACACTTTTATCATCCTCGTCAAAATTATCCGGTTCATCCAACAGCGCTGTCGCCTTTGGATTCATAATATTAACGATTTTAAGTAATTCCTCTTGATGAGATTGGTAGTATTGATTTAAATCAGTCGCATTGTCCTCATTTGTTGCCAAAATGTCCAAATATTTTTTTAATTGTCTAGTTTAAGTATGAACAGACAACACGCACACACAAACCATGCAAACATATATCCATGAGTATTCTTAGTTATATATCAAATCTTAGTAATATTATTGTATATTTTAGTTCAGTCATTGGTAACAACAATGAGTACATCAAAAGCGTGTACAATATACAATAAAATATCTATTTCATTAACAGAAAGCTCATTGAAATACAAAAATAAATTAGAAAATATTTGTAATATATGGGAATCGAATCCGTTTAAATAAAGACATTTTTTCTTTACACTTTATTTTATAATATATATTATATCAATCCTTTATGGCGCAGCCAAATAATAACTGATTGCACTTTGGTAATGATTATATATCAATTATTTTCATTTCCGCGCTCTGGTAAGACAAAGCGCGGCGTTAAAATCCACTCTATACCCAATGTCTAGGATTCGGAATTCTAACTTGCATAAAAAGCATGAAGCTGTTTCTTTATTAATATCTAAATATAATAAATACTCACTGTTGGGAACAAGCAATATTTATAGGAAGACTGGGTGTTGGCAATGGAGTTATGCTGACAGCTGTACCTGAGAAATATTACATAATACTATATTTAGGTATCTCTAGTTGCAAACTGAAAAGAAACAGTCAGTACTGGAAAACTAACAAACATACGTAGATATACATTGATCATATTATTTTTTGTATATTTATAAAAAAATATACTATTTTTGTATGATACATACAAACAACCTAACACCTGTAATAGACTATATACTAATATGGTTATCGAAAAAATATTCATATTATTCAATTAAAAATATCCTGAACGTTTACAGGGAAGGGTTTAAGGCACACCTAAAAATTATGGTTTACTTGATAACGTGGATAAAGCCCCAAGGAATATTTCGGACACGGCCGAGGTGATTGCAGCTCAGCTCAGTTAGTACCAAAATAATAATAAACGATATGTGCCAAACGATATGTGCCAAACGATGTACGCCAAAATAATAATAATAATAATAAGGATATGTGCAGATAACTGCCGTAATAAAAAACCCGGCCAAGTGCGAATCATTCATGCTTTTATCCCGCATAGCAGGGTAGACAGAAAGTACCTAGTGTTAACACACTCCTTACTTCACTTTTCACCGAATTCGAGACATTGCGTGTTGAGTGGTGGAACTCAACGCCGTTCTTTGTCTTTACCAAAGTCTATCTATTGCTTTTTTTGAAAAAATGTATAAAAATTTGAACGCAGCGGGATTCGAACTCGCGCCTCTTGGATACCGTCCAAGCGCTCTGACCGCTAAGCCATGCGTTCTACTACCAGCTGCGTCGAAATTCTTATACGTTTTGTTACAACTTATTTATGTTGTTAGCATCTCTGTAGAGAGATTTTTACAAATTTCTACTACTTAAAGATTATTAAGAAATAATAGATTAACAGGAGAGATTGCTTTTTTTTTAATATTTACTATTTTTAAAGTGTTATTCCACACTCAGGAGTAGAAAACGTTTTTTGAAAAAACGTATCAAAATTTAATGTTTTCTACTCCTAAGTGTGGAATAACACTTTAAAAATAGTAAATATATATCTATTGCTGTTGATCATATTTAGCAAATAGTCACGTTTATTGTATCGGAACTCCCTTGTATATTTATATTACCGCAATTTATTAAAATTACGAAAAATAAAGAATTGAGTTTAAAAAGTATTTTTTTTAAAAGGATACTTAAACTAAGAACTAAGAAAATAAAGTTATTGTAGATAAAGTTACATATTTATTAAAAATATTTAGCCTATTACACCTTAGAGGCCGATCGTGGCGCAATGGGACAGTATCTAACTGCAAAATCGATCGGTTGCTGGTTTGATTTCCACTGGAAGAAATCTATATATCTAAAATTTCTTATCTCTGGTAGGACAAAACGCGGCCTTGAGTTCGCCACTCAACACGCAATAACATGCATATCCAATGGAAATCTGTCAATGGAGTGTCTTGACACTAGGTAATCTCTGACCTGAATTAATTATAAAGTACAGTATCTTACCAATAGCTCTCGCCACGACCCCCGCCTCTCCCTCTAAGTCGAAGTCCTGTTGGTAGCCCACCACCGCGTTGGCGCCTAGTTCTGCCGCTTTCAAACCCACTAAACGTTGCACCTAAACGAAAAAAAAAACACATAATTATACATGACTTTTGATTTTAACAATTTCTAAACATTTTTTTAGCTTCACGCTTTTATCGGATACGCAGGAAGTACCCAGTGTCAAGACACTCCGAATTCGAGACATTGCGTATTGAGTGGCGGAACTGAACGTCGCACTTTGTCTTGCCAGTACCTCTAGTGGGGATCGAAGGCACAACCGATAGCGTTTATAATCCTTCGCTGTCCCACTGCGCCACGACCGGCCTAATTTTTATATTTTTTAAAGCAAAGTAAATAAACATAATGCCAAACGTACCTGGTTACTAAGTTTGATGAAGGCGACTTGCCTCGCTTCATTGGAAGCTCTAGGCGTTCTAATTTTATCTATCCACTGATATTCCGGGTCGTCATTCACTATCAGCTCTTCGACAAAGCCGTGTACTGCTGTCGCTCGGTAGCCTGGTGGTATCATTGGACCTGAAATGAAATTTTATAAACGCCTTTTCGTAAAAGTATAATAATATTAATGAAATAACTAAGACAGAAACAACTTTTTTATACCGTATGTGGCGTAGTGGAATAACGTCCGACTGTAAACGTGATCTGTGTTGGATTCGATTCCCACTAGGAGAAATGATAATATTTAAATTATTTTCATTTCTTCGCTCTGGTAACATAAAGCGCGGCGTTGAGTTCCGCCACTCAATACGCAATTTGGTGGAACGCGGAGTACAGAGTTTCTTGACACTAGGTACTTCCTGCCTACCCTGCTATGATAGACTTCTTTTGATATATCAATAATCATATAGTATTTTATCTTTAGGTAAATTACTTTCAATTACTTAAACAAGTATCTTCTTTAAACGAATACAAAAAAGGAGTTTATTATTATGTCTGTGGAACGAATTGTGGAAACAAGGCAAATTTGAGTATAATGATCCATTTAGGCTTCCAAACTGTGTGCTTAACTTGGTAAGTATATTTGTGTGTTTGTGTTTGTCCACGAATTTCTCGAAAACTAAACTAAGTGACCTTAGTTGACCATTGAAATGATTCTTTAATTTAAGTTACTTATACTTCAACTTAGGGAACAGTATAAGTTTCATTAAAATCAGTACAGTAGTTTCAGAGATATAGATAAAATTCTCGTAGGTATAAATACGGTATAAGCAGGTATACTACTTATAGGAAGGTAGGTAAATATAGATAGGTAGTTGTATAATTATTATGAAGTCGGCTTAAATTGAAAAATGAAAATCTAATATCCAAATCATTTCACTTAAACACAGGTATGAACGATACTAAAAGTACCGTTTATATTCCAAAAATAAATATCCCTGAACACCTAGAAGTTGAAGGTAAATGTTGTGTGACCCAAATATTTGAGTATAAATAAATATATTTCAAAATATGTTTTGACGATACGCCGTAATTGTTATGGAACTATTTTTGTCTATGATGAAAATTTGATATATTGTTTTAATACATGCCACCAACGTTTTAAAAATCATCATCTTGATATTTCATTGAAATGATTTCTTTGTCCCTTTTGTAAGTAATAAATATATATACCCAATAATGCCTACATATATTTACTTGTTAGGCATTATTAGGTATACATAAATAATAATTCCTAACAAGTAGTATATCTTTACACGAATCACAGTAATTTTATCATATTTATAATTAATAGAAATGGTTCATAACACCTAAAAACTTAATAACAAAGAAAAAACAAAAAATACCAAAAAATATATTTATTTATTGTCTATTATTGTTTGTATGTTTAAAAATTATTTAGGAAAAATATATGTATTATATATAGAGTTTCATAAGAAAGAAGATGTACGTCTTGACAATAGACAAAAATTGAAATAATGATAGGGCAGGTATTCTAAGTGTGTAAATAACACTTTAATATAATTTAATCAAAACCATAAAAATAATATAAACTTACAATGAAAAAATTGAACGCCTACACTGGACGTTTTGTATTTGTTGAAATCGGAGAACAGCTCCACTTTGACTATGACGTTCAACTCTCCGCGTATACCGTGCATAGTGTCGAACACTGGTATCCAGCCGGACATTACTGCACCTGTAAAATATATGTTATGTAAAAAAAGTATAGTTTACTAAAGTAAAAAGTAGAGTTGAGTGGAGTTGGCGTTGAGTTCGTCACTCAACACGAAATGTCTAAATTTCGGGTGAAAAGCAGTCAACTGAGTGTCTTGACACCAGGTTACCTAATGTAAATTTCAAAAAAATTCAGAGGACATCTAGTAACAAATCACTATGTCCTCTTGGGAGTGCATTTATTTATATAATAATATATATCTCTCACAGATATCATTTTAAAATCAGTTAAACAAGCACCAGTTATTTAGTTTCGCCATTAAAACTCCATTCCATAACCTTTGCGATCTTTTAGAGTGCGGTTAGCGGCAGAGTCAATATTGCTATTACTGCATTTTAACTTACCAGATGATAGATGTTCTTAGGGAATATTTATAAATACGTCCCAAATTATTTACTTTGAAGCAATATAAACTATCTCGCTAGTGTTAGCAAATCAAGCATTTTTATAATTGTTATTTTTGTTTTATTTTGACAAATATTTTAAAGAAAGTTGTTAGTATGGAGTTAGAAAGTATTAATTTATAATTTAAATATTAGCCAATTAAAGCCTGGCAACATTGTAAGAAAAAAAAGAATTGAGGGTAAGGTAAATAAAGGAATATAAAGTGAGAATCGAAAAACGGTTGTCGATAAGAGGACAAAGGTTTTCTTGAAACGAAACTGTGTTTTGATTAATAAATTGTAATTATTGTATTATATATGTATATATTTTCAGTAATAAATTTTAATAATTAGATTAATAGTATAAAGTGTTTAATTTATGGACTACGATAAATATTCTAATACCAGACATAACTTGGAAACCAAAAACAATTTTCGTATAGATGCCATCTCATGATTCTAAGATAAAGTATAAATTAAAACCAATCGTGTGTTGCGATTTATTACTGAGTAGAAATCGAGCCCACAATAGTCGATGACGCTTATTTGAGTATATAAATATAATTTAATTATTAACAAAATCAACGTCAAGCACCATCTTCCCAGAGCGTGAAAACAAAAAAAATAACAACACACAACGATAAACAACACTCGAATCGTAGACGTATCCACAAATATAATGTCCTCAATCATACAAATATAATGTTTTCTGTATTATATTATTACTATAAGAAACGCAGAGTCTTGACACTAGGTACTTTATGGTTTGCAGGTCACCTGAAGGTGAGTGAGTGATCACCAACACCCGCAGCCCTGTGTAACACCAGGGGAGAAACAGATGCGTTGCCGGTTGTTAAGGTGGGAATAATACTTCATGTCTACTCTGTTATATAGGCTAAAAGCGATAAGCCAAAAAAACAACTCACCTCCAGGCGGTGTAGTACCGTTAACATTATTCGCCTCTCTTGCGAGCAACGGGGCGAGGCTGATAACCACTTTGCCTATCGCATCGTTAGCCGAATACGTGTCGTGGTCCATGAGACGAAGCTGGAGAGGCTCATCTTGCAGCTCAGATTCATCTACCTATAGACATATGAATACTTTTTAATTATTTCGTATATTTTCATTTTTTAGCATTTACTGGAGTAAGAACCAATACGCTCCTGAAACTATCTCAGAAATGTCAAATTTAAAAAATATCTAATTAAATGCGTTAGATTTCGTTAAAGTAGTTTCATATAATAAGGTTTTAAATGACACTATTTTAAACAAATTAATCGCGTATATTTTGGTATTTGAAAATATATTTTTGGACATCTGACGCTTCGAACACTTTTCATAGTAAAGGTAAACTCTAGAAACGGTGTATCAGATGTCCAAAAATGTATCTTCGAATACCAAAATATACGTGAATAATCCGTTTAAAATAGTTTCATTTAAAATGTGTAAAAATCGCAAAAATCAAAAATCTTATTATTAAAAATATATATTTGTTATTTAATTTAATATCTAATAAGAAAGCAATATAATAGATTCATAGTTGATATTTGCACATTTTAAAAACTATACAACTCTCTATATGTTTTAATTAGCATTAATCAATCCTTACCTATCTACTGTATTCTTTAAATATAAATTATGTAAAAATCTATTTACATAAATTTTATACGTAATAACAAAAATAAATTATAATAAGTGTATATAAATTTTGTAGTAAATGGATACATGGATAGTTTCCAAAGGTGCTGGTTTAAATCCTGCTTATTTCAAATTTTTACATACTTTCTGTATATAATTTTTTTTTATTGTGTGTGAAAACCAATGAAAATGTCAAAAAATATATAAACATTGCTAATAGAATGTCTTTACAATCTTTATCAAGTGTTTTGTTATTTTATAAATAGTCTAAATTCTAGTTTTACATGTTCTGTTTATCTAACTTCATGACATGATTTGGTGATATGTAATCACACTTATCATATTGGGTTAGATAAAAATATACTGATTTTTAAAATATATATATATATTTATTTAACTAAATAAATAAAAAGTAGTTTGAATGAAACTATTTCACCTACAGTTTAAAATGGTATCTTTTAAAATGTGTAAAAATCGGAAAAAACAAAAATCTTTAAGTAAATATGTAGTCCTTTCCAAATAACTTTTATATAGGAGGGTAGAAAAAGTAAAGAAAATGTGTTCAAGCACCCTTTGCTCCACATTCTATTCATTTCTAAGAGATACAAGTTAAAATCTACCCCACAACTACCAAGTCACAGATACTGACTCATTGTGCCGCAATGGTCATTACCAATGTATATTATTATTTAAAACAATTTCCAATTGATTAATGTAGACATAGTCTAGAAAGCAGACAGACGCCAGACACTATTTATTATTAGCATAAGTTGGTATCATTTTGTAATCTGGCCAACAGAAATGTAATGACCTTGCTATTCCCTGGATGAAGTGAATTTTGTTTTGTAATTATATACTTAAGTGCATATTTTTCTGGGAAATGTTTCATAAATTACTTTGATTTTGATCTAAATTCTGATTGATTACAGTTTTAGTTAATTAAAATTTATTTATTAATCAATAATTCATATATTTTATTTCTGAGCAAGTTTGAATGGTATATTATTTCATAGCATTATTTATACTTCTTGTTATATATTTCTTAATAAAGTTATATATGTGTATAAATTAAATACACAACAGTCAATGAAAATAATCAATAATTCATATATATGAGAATTAAATTTATTTAAAAACTTTATTTATCTATTATAGAAATAGTATTGTATAACATACCTCAAACCTATACCACTCAGTACTATTCCACTGAGGGTTCAAAGATTTTCGGCACACATCGGTCTTATGGGTCACTCCACCAAACTTTATTTCGACAAAAGCATCAGTCGTATCACTCGCCCGGTCCATGACCGGCAGATTTCTACCGGCCAAAACTTTCACCTTAATTTTACCAGGCATTTTATTTTTTTTTCTTCTAAGAAACTTTTAAAAAAGCAAAAAAAAACGCCGAACTGTTATCACAATATGGTTCTAACCAAAATATTCACTTCACGGCAGAAAGTGTAATCACTTAAAGAAATAAATAATATATTTAATAATTATTAATATACTTGTGCTGTTATTAAATTTGCCACTATAAGCCACGATGGTCCATTTAAAACTAAGTCATTAATTTTAATATAAAAACACAAATAAACGTATCATTTTTTGTAAACATTGTAAATTTAAAACGCATTTACGCTGCGTATTGCTTTTTTAAAAACACCTCGAACGCCTCTATAATAGCGAAAGTGTGTTGTTATAAATTTCACCAATGTTTATTTATAGATTTGAATTTTATAAATAATCCTGAAACGCGGACGACATTTTCCTCAGCTGTTGTATCAAAATGTCAGCAGAAATGTCAAAGCATCGAGTTGAAATCGATATTTTGTATCGATTTCAAGAACAGTTATCCGCCTTTGTAAATGTTATTTAATTAAATATATATGGTTTATTTTTATTTATTATTCGTTGTAAATGTAAATAGTTTATTTCATAACATTTAAAGTTCTTTAAACACAAAAAATAAAAGACAAGATCAGTTGTGTATTTGTATACTTTCACTTTCTCTGTATGTCTCTGTATACTTAAAATATTAAACTTATAAATAATAAAAAAATAGGCATACTTTATCAGATGTCATATAATAATAATTTTATTAATTTAATTAAAATATATGGTTGAACAAGAAACTAAAAAGTGTATGATAGTTTTCAAATATTTATTTAATACATAATAACTCTTTTATACAATTAAACTTTTATAAAATTTATTTTACAATGAAAGATATATAAAAATAAGAGATTAAAATTATGACATTAAGGATTGTTCTTAATTTTATATTAAAAAAAGACATACAAATTAAAAAATCTGCCAAATATAAAAAAAAACAATCACACTTTCAATCAATTACAGATAATAAACAACAATTATAAGACTATAAATAACTTATAACTTATCTACAACTGCACAGCAGGAAAAAGAGCTAATGGTGGGCTTATTACATAAGAATTACAAACAAATAAGAAATAAAATTAAATTAAATAATTCGAAACTAACTTACAATTACTTACAAAAATTGTGAAAAACATTACATAATCAGTCTTTACTTACATTAATTACACACACACACACATATATATATATATATATATATATATATATATATATATATATTCATGTATTTCTAATCTTCCCTAACATTTTACTTATATCTTGCAATCCAACTGGATTGGGTCTTTTCAATTTGTGTTTAGCACTCAACTTAGGCACTAAACTTTTAACAGGTATTTTGGTCGGAGTAGGAAATTGATCAACTTTTGAATGCCCACCGAGTCCGTCATATGAAATGTTAAATAAACACATATTGGGATCATTCTCTTGAGATAATGGAATTTTGACTGGTTCCTTCTTGTGAAATATACTAGTTTTGGATGTTGTATCATTCTTCTGTATTGCGTTCCTGGCTGAGTTAAGTAAGGCATATTCCGATGGCTGGAATGGTATAAATATATTAATAATTATATTAATACAAATGGCGGCGTTAAGTTCTTTCTACGCAAAAAAATGTATACAAAATGTCTCAAATTTACATGGAACACTGAAAATGGAATGTTTTGGCACTACATTTCGTCTATTATTAGATTTAAAAATATACTAAAGAATATTTTGATCAGTAATATGCAATAGATAGGTCGGGGCGCAGTGTGACAGCGTCTGACTGTAAATGCGACCGGTTATGGGTTCGATTTCCACTCAGAGTATATTCCAATTATTTTCACTTCCACGCTCTGATAAGACAAAGTGCGGCTTTGAGTTCCACCACTCAACACGCAATGTCTCAAATTCGGTGGAAAGCGAAGTACGGAGTGTCTTGACAATAGGTACTTTGCGTCTACTCTGCTATGCGGAATAAAAGCGTGAAGCTAAAAAAGAATCTCTTATTTACTCTTTTAAATGAAACTATTTAACCGGATTAATCGCGTATATTTTGGTATTCGAAAATACATTTTTGGACACCTGACGTTTCGAACACTTTACAGTAGTCCGTGGTAGGTCTACCTGTGACCACGGACTACAGTAAAGTGTTCGAAACGTCAGGTGTCCAAAAATGTATTTTCGAATACCAAAATATACGCGATTAATCCGGTTAAAATAGTTTCATTTAAAATGTATAAAAATCGCGAAAATCAAAGATCTTTTTATTTACTCTATTTAAAATACACCGGAATTTAAACCAGCGTCTCTTAAAAGCCATCCAAGCCGACCCACAATATTTTTTTAATACATTGATCAGTTACATTTTTATTATATATATGGATTGGTTGTACCTTAAGATGTTTCTCCGGTAACGGATGTGTGGGGTGCCTTTGCAAAGCTGTCAGAGCGAGGCTACTCTGCTTGAGGCACAAGTAGGGAGAGTCCGCATTCTCTATTTTATTTACCATTGATGTCTGTAAAAATATAAAAATGTACCCATTTTCATATGAACGCGTAACATATGTGTCGCCTTGGCAACGTGTACGTCACTATATACAAGTGTGTATGATAAGCAAACACATGACAGTTAATTTTTTTAATTTATTTTCCACGTGGTATTTACATATGTGTTTCAAGGTATACCAACAAGTGTATATGTCACACACACGCACACAGTAGGTGATAATTTTTAATTTATTTTATAAATGAAAAATTATTACACTACTTCCATGAATATTTCTTTTAAAGTATAATAGTAATAAATAGTAATAAAATAAATAAGTATAAAGTATAATAATATTTTGATAACTATAATGATAATTTAACAGAGAGTAACAAAGTCATTGAGATACACGAATAAGGAATTGTTTCGAATACGTTTTTACGAGATAAATTGGTGTATAAATAAGCAAAAAACCTATATCACAATAAAACGCTATATAATTAAAACATAATGTATAAGTCAATTATTAAATGGCCAATACACACAGACACACACAAAACCCTTTAATTTTATATAAAAAAAAACAATAATAAAATAACTTACAATACTAATATTATTGTCACTATTTGGAACAGGGCTGCTCAATTCGTCATTAGGTTTCAATTTCTTAACAACTTGCCAAGAATCGTCAAGCGATTTCCTCTTTCCTTCATTATTGTCACATTCTGGTTGTCTCTTCGCTAGGGCTTCTTCAAGCATGCTGTCAAACAAAAAAAAATATATAAAAAGTACATTTCAGTAGATGCTATTGAATACCTGCAAATTCGTCTACGTAGACACAACCCTTCTTGCTATTTTGTCGAAAAAAATACTTTATTATTTAAATAGATATAACAAAAAACACAGTAGTGAATACTGCATTTAAATCAGTTTAGCTGTTTCCGAGATTAGCGTGCGCAAACGAACAGACAAACAGACACACGACAACACATAAAGACGCATGCACGACGAATTCGAATCCGCATATTTAAATAAACGTTCCTAAAATATTTTTATTATGTATCAACAAAATTAAAAAAAAATATAGTTTGTCAGTAAATTAATTTTAAAATTTAAACTAAAAAAAATTGACTTACACTATTTTGCTTTGTAACTCAGCATTTTTGCTCTTCTCTGCGGCGAGCCGTAGCTTTTTTAAACGTAGATGATCACGCGACTCGTTCTTTTTACTCTCCGATTCACATAACGCCCTGAAAAATAGTATAAAAGTAAATAATTATAATATTTTACTATTTTAATGTATTATTCCACACTTAGGATTAGAAAACATTTTTGAAAAAACGTATAAAAATTTGAACATAGCGGGATTCGAATCCGCGCTCTTGGAAATCGTCCAATCGCTCTGACCGCTAAGCCATACGTAAATAAATTGTAACAAACGTATAAGACTTTCGACGCAGCCGCTAGCGGAACGAATCAAATTTTTATACGTTTTTTTCAAAAATGTTTGATAAATTATAATATTTTTTATATTTTGGCACCACCAGAAAATAATCTATATGAAACGTATCGAACACTTTATAGTACAGCTCGCAGTCAGACAATTAACCTCATATTTGAATAAAAAAACAAATGCCAATAATTCAATTAACATAACTATGGTAAAACAAAGTGCAGCGTTGAGTTCCGCCACTCAACACGAATTCGGTGAAAATTACGGAGTGTACTGTACGGGTAATTTCTCTCTATCCTACTATGCAGGATAAAAAAAAACAAATAACAAAAAGTATCAACTAGGTAGCCTTGGTCCGTCTATGGAATGTGTGGAGTTTAACATCTCTGGATCTATATTATATTATTCTAATAGTAGCTAAACTCACAAACAAAATGACAGACAGACAAACAGACAAAAATGATAAAAATTTTAATATAACAGATAATCTACATATATTTATGTATGCAGGATATTAAAAAAAATGATAAGATTTTTTCAGTTTCACATTTTATCCCTTATACGACTACCTCAGTAGTCAGAGAGAACTCTAATATCAATACTAGAAAAATAGAAGACGATGTGTCGAATGGCGGAGCTCAACGCTGGGCTATTTTCACGGGTTATTCTTTTTTGTAAAATTCACATTGTTTCAAATTAAATAATTTCTAAAAAAACGTAACTTACCGTTTTAAAGCCGTAGCAAATATGGCAACCGTTTTAATATCCTTGTAACTCTCCAGCATGCCTTCAACTTCGTCACTTGTTGCGTTCAAAACTTTTTCTAATCTATTAAAGACGAAATATATAACTCCATTAGTTAAATATATGTAAATAAATAAATTAGAAGTCATGTTTAATTAATATTATTATAATAAAGCAAAAAAAATAAATGAAAATAATTTAAAAAAAAATGGTGTTTTTATGTTTACCAATAATACAGTTCTAACAATGAAAATATTAAAAAAAATTCACAACATTTTTACAGTAAACATGTTAATTGTGAATCATCTAGGGATGTTCAGAATTATATAATAACATAACTATTAAAAATTAAAAAACTTATATAAATATATATTAAAAAAAAACAATTAAAATCTAACCCAATCAATGTTTGCATTTTATTTTTTAAACACTCATTTTCCTCTTTCAACTTTTGTGTTTCTCTGTTCTGAATTCTTACATATTCTAATTGGTCCTTTAAGGCCGACACCTCAGATTCTTTGCTTTCTAGTTTCTTTTCCGTTGATTTTAAAATAGCTCTGAAAAAGAAAGAAATATTACAAAATTATTATATGGTCTATGAATGTTACACTTTTTAATTTAGCTTTACGCATAGCAGTGTAGACAGGATATACCTAGTGTCAAGATACTCCATACTCTGCTTTCCACAAAATTCAAGACATTAGGAATTAAAAATAAATTAAATATAATCACTCCCCCAAGTGGGAATTGGACCCACAACTAATAGCGTTTACAGTCAGATGCTGTTCCACTGCGCCACAACCTGCATCTTTGTAACATTATTACTACAAATTTACCAATAAGAATTTGAATTTTATATATTAGTTTATAATAATACATAATAAATCTCTTTCAAAAAGTGCAGAATTGAGTTCCACCACTATACACCCATTTTATTAAATTCGGTGGAAAGTGAAGTATGGAGTGTCTTGACACTAGGTACTTTCTGTCTACCCTGCTATGCAAGGTAAAAACCGTGAAGCTAAAACAAATAAAATTAGCTAGTAAACTTACAATTTTTTCTTCAAATCTTTCTCAATAGCTATTAGCTTTTCTTCTTTTTCTTTGAAATCAGTTTTTTGTTGTCTAAGCTGTAAATGTGCATCGTCAAGTCTAGATTGTAATGTGGCCGCATCATCACCCGTTGCTTCATTTGATATAGTTGGGTACAAACGGTAGGTGCATTTGTCTGTCACTTTATTACGACATTGTGGACAGGATTTTGATCTGAAATCATTAAAAAGATGTTAATAATAAACATCTTTTATAAGATATATATTATACTGATGGAGAATAAAATTATTTTCATTGTATTTGTACACCAAGATAGTTAGAATTAAAAAAGTTCCTTACAAAACACAAAATGCACAAAGGCAATCTTATCACTCGTACAATGAAATGGTATGGACCATCCCAAATATTAGCAAAACATAATAATGAATAAGAAATAAATCAAAATCACATCAGATGTAAAATATATTTTATTTATATAAATACACTAGCTGCACCAGCAACTTTGTCCACATAAAATTTCACATCTTAAGATGTTCACTTTATAATTTTTATATATAAATAGCCTAAGTTACCTCTTATTAAACCAATTATTTGATAATGAAAGTTTTGTCAAAATCAGTCGTGTCGTTTTAGAGATATACCAGAATAAACAGACACATATATATATACGATGTATACATACATACATATTTCGTAAAAAGTGGTTATTATACTATTACAAGCAGACACTTCAATTTTATTTATTTGTAGTTATGTTAATAACATTTAAGTAATTAAAATTTAATGATTTCTGTGATTTTAGGTATAAATCTAATATGAATTTAATAGTCAAGCAAAATTCATTTCAGTACGTACCTGGAAATCCATTGCGATAAGCATTGGTAATGAAATACATGGCCACATTTTGTCACATGAATATTCTCCGCCGGGTTCACCAAGTCACTACATATTGTGCATAATATATGCATTTTATACGCAATTATGAAATCATTTAATTTAGTCTGTCTATAATGTAAGGTTATTTTGTAGAATAACATATACTAGAGGCCTTGTTTTTATTACTTTTGACAAAATGTATGTCAAAAAGATACTGTCTTTCTGTATATCTCCATATAAATTACAACTGTTCCAAATTTTATACCCCTCTGTCTGCCTAACTTTCGTAAAAAAGGTTCAAAAGTTTCCCTTCACGTTTTAATATATAGATTAGAATCTGCAATAAAAATAAAGTTATCGTAGTGATACACAAATATTATGTTAAATATTTTACTTTATAATAATATACTCACCCTCGATTTTAGCAATTTTGTTCAAGAGTCGGAAAGCTTTTTACAATATTTTCATTTCAAAACTTTATTATGACAGTAATGGTAGTGTTGCCTGAATAATTTAATTGTAATACCTGCAGGTATGGCAACTATGGCAACATTTAAATCGATTTATTTATTTTGTCATGTTTAATTAAACATAAGCCATACATAATTTTTGACATTACATTATCCACATAAAACGATATAGCATGCTTTTAATTTTTGAATTGAATTTAAAATTTACATTTTATTATCTTATTCACTTTGACTTCAAATAAGAACCTTATGTGTTTAATAAATAAATAAAAATGATATGAAGTAATGAAATCAGAACACAGTTGTTTTATCATATTTTTATCATACTGGTGAAAGACTATGTTTTAGATACGTTTTTTGGCTTCATGTACAATATACCACCTTTTATTTGGTTTAAATAAAAAACAAGTTATATCTAATAAATTCAATATTTATTAAATTTAAAATAAAATATCTGGCAGGAAAAAATAATCGACTTTCGAAATTAAATACTCATTTTTAATTTATTTGTATACAAACATTCTTGTATTTGTATTTAACAAAAGCAATGCGTATTCCTTCCATATCACTACAAAGTAATAACAAAAAATTAAATATAAAACTAAAAATTCATTCCAAATTAATTTCATCCATTTTCTTTTTCGCTTTTTTCAGTTCATCTAGTATAAATTTAACTTGAGACTTATCAATGATTAGCTCAGTGTTGTTCTGTGTTCCTGTAAACACTTCATCTGATTGCAAAGTGAGTTTAATCGTATCCACAGTGCCCTCAGGTCCAGGAGATGCTGACACATCTGTCAATTTATTAACTGAAAAAAAAACATTACAAATTCATATATTCCTACAGAAATGTATCTTACATTTCTATTACAAAATTCATGTTTTATTTTAGGTAAGCTTCACGTCAGCATTACAAGGTAGACAGAAAGTACCTAGTGTCAACACACTCTGTTTTTCGCTTTCCATCGAATCCAAGACATTGCGTTGAGTGGTGGAGTTTAACGCTGCACTTTGTCCTACCAGAGCGAGTTAGTGAAAACAATTTAAACATAATTACTCCCTCGAGTGAGAAAGGAATCCACAACTGATCGCTTTTACACACATATGTTGTCTCACTGAGCCCCGACTAGCCGTAATTGTCTATATTTAAAAATAATTTTTAACACAATATTTATAATTTAACTACTAACTGATGATAATTTAATACAAGAGAATATCTCTTGTATTAAATGATCATAATAAATCTCAGATGAAGGCCAACTTCGCGTCGTGGGAGAACCTCCGACTGTAAATGCGATTGGTCGTGGGTTCGGCACCCATAATTATCATTGATGATTATTATATTGAAATAATTATGATTTCCTTATTTCTTGAAAACACAATATCGAAGATATTGGAGGAAAGTTACGTAAAACGCATGAGGACCTGTCGAACGGCACGTATGTATAAAGAGGCTAATGACTGTGGACGTTTGGCGCTCTCTCTAAAGAAAAAAAAATCCTCGCTCTTATCCTCAAAGCAACGCGTTGAGTTGAATGCGTCGTCTGACACCTAGGCTCTCTATGGCTACTTTATTATGGAAGATAAAGTTTGAAGCTGTTTTTTTTTTTCACTAAAAAATATACATACTCATAAACCCATTCGCATTCACTTGTGACTCGTACGCTTCTCTACCAGTTTCAGCAGCGTCTGCCAACGCAGACGCGTGAGCTCGAGGCACGCCCAGTACTAAGAGGTCGCGGGCAAGTTGCACTCCACTACAACCGCACCGGTGCGCCTGTTTTAGCGTCCAGCGCAATACCGCAGCGGCGCGAGCGCATTCGTCTCGTGAGGCTTTAACAATACAGACATCAAAATTATCCCAATAGTTCGACAACTTCACAAAACAGTTATTATATTTATATAATGAGGCCGGTCGTGGCGCAGTGTGACAGCGTCTGACTGTAAACGCGATCGGTTGTGGGTTCGATCCCCACTCGGGGGAGCGATTATATTTAAATTATTTTCACTTCCTCGCTCTGGTAAAGACAAAGAGCGGCGTTGAGTTCCACCACCACACGCAATGTCTCAAATTCAGTGGAAAGCGAATACGAAATCTCTTGACACTAGGTACTTTCTGCCAACCCTACTATGCGGGATAAAAGCGTGAAGCTAAAAAAAAATTATATAATGATAATTACTCTCTCTAAACTTAGCATAAAAATATGTTACTTATTTTAAGTACTAATAAAAAATTGTTTACTTTATTATGTAATTTCCATTTAAGTTACAATTTCTCTTGTTGTATGTCTTTGTAACCATAGGCGTTATTATATTTTAATTACTTTTAATGGCTGCCGTGTCTACATGTAAAAAATGCAATCACTGGCATTACTTTTGTAATCTTCCTTATTTACATGTGTTTGATTGTTACTTATTTTCTGAACCAATAAACAGAAATAAAATTAAAGAAATATTTTTATAGGCCGGTCGTGGCGCAGTGGGACGGCGTCTGACTGTCACATGATCGGTGTGGGTTGGATACTCACTCGGGGGAGTGATTATATTTAAATTATGTTTGGTTCGCTCTGGTAAGAGACAAAATGTGGCGTTGCATTCCACCACTCAACACGCAATGTCTCGAATTCGGAGGAAAGCGAAAGTACTTGACACTAGGTGCCTCCTGTCTATCCAGCTATTCGGGATAAAAAGCGTGAAGCTAAAAAAATCTATAATCTAGGATATATAAAATTTTAATGGTTACTTTACTAGATACGGACTCTATTTTAAAAAGTGAAACACTTTCACTGTAAACGGACGATTCCAATGAAGAATGGAGTGTTTTAACTTTTTGCTTGCTTGTTTTAGCTTTTACTGGAAAATTCGATAAATTCATATGGTAAAATAAAAATAAATAATCGAAAACTTTTTCTAAGCAGGTATATAGAATTAAACTGACTCAACCCAAAATTTATGGAATTTGACATAGTTATATATTCCAAACATAACATCTGAATATAGAACTATGCCGATTTAAATGATAGAAAAGAATAAAAAATAATATTTTATCACTGCAATTAATTTTTTTTCTCTTTTTTCTTCTAACATGGAGGTGGAATTTTTTGAAAGTAAATAAAAATAAATATACTGAGAACTATTTACAAGACAATCTAACGAATTAACGCTAGAACATTTATATATTTATTAAAAACTATCAATTACAAGAAATTCACGTAATGATAATTAGAAAAGTGTTCATCGAACAAAATTAGCCGCGGGATACCGCTAATGAAGCAGTTGTGGTACTTACACAAGCTCGTATCTTTCAATATTTCCATGATGCCATCGTCCTATAAAAATACAATATATTTATATTTTTCCAATTTAACATCTAAGTATTTAATAAAATAATTTAATATAGTTTTATTTAAGTATTTTCAAAGTAAAAATGCATTTCTCCTTCTCTATTATCTACATATAGAAAAATCTAAAAATTTGTATGTCCAAACACGACAAAAGTAAACTTATTTATTTATTTTATTAGCCTCAAAGACGGGCTAAAAGCTTATAAATGTGATTCTCTTCAGCCAAACAAGACGGTACAAAAAATAATATTATTGAATATAGTATTTACAAAAAAAAATATCATGTATAAAACATATCCTTTAAAATACTAAAATATGTAATTATATTTATCTATATAAATAAATAAAATTTTTTGTTTGGGATATTAAAATTACCGTTTTTACATAATAATATTATAACAATATTTCTTATAATTTTTATCTCGTCTGTTTGTTCCGGCTTATCTCTAGAACAGCTAAATTGATTTTGGTAGATCTTTTATTGGCAGATTTTTATCTTATGTAGTAAGGGGTAACTTAGGCTGTTTCTATTATAGAATAAAGAAAAAAAAGATACAAATATGTTTGTTAGCATTTTTGATTTTATCAATTTTCACAATTAATTAAAAGGGAATTGTTAATATGGATACAAAATATTGATTGGTTTATAATTTAAATAGTAGCCAAATACAGCGTGGCAACACTGTAAGAAAAATAAATTGGGGGTAATAAAAGAAAAGAAAGAAAAAGGAGGGTTGTCAATAATGGCACCAAATGATGCGTTTTATCTAATCATAGAGATTTTACTATTTTTAAAGTATTATTCCACACTAAGGATTAGAAAAATCTATTACATTTTTAAGAAACTTCTATTTAAAAATTATAATAAATTGTTGAAAATCTCTGTAGAGATGCTAACAATATAAATGAAACAACAACGTAACAAACGTATAAGTATTTTGGTTGGAAAACAAGAGACGCAGGTTCGAATCAAGTTGCGTTCTAATTTTAATACGTTTTTTTAGTCACAGCGGTGTAAATTTTAAAATTTATAATAATCATTAGTGTTAAGACACTCCGTTCTCTCCTCTCCATCCAAAAATCAGAACCATTTTGTTTTTAGTGACTTTCTATTAATAATTATTAGTTGGAAATAATTATAAAAAAATAAAATAAAAAAAATATGTATATTTTGTATAAGCAGTAAATTAGGCTAAACATAAACCAAACCGAATCAAAGTTTTACACAAAATTAATTCAATACTGTTCCAATATAATGAGTCTTCACAGAAATATTCAGGAACATTTTCAGAACATTTCATCAATAGTAAAGTTTATGAGATGTCGAAAATGGAGGCCGATCGGTTTCGTCTCAATGCACTTAAAGAAAACAATTTATTAAAGTCTAATTAGTTATCTGTCGTTGACAGCGGTGACATTGGGAAGTATTTAATATTACTGTGTTAATTCATATGGAATTGATCAAGATAATATTCTAATACTACTTGTTATTTGCTTGTCTCTGCCCACATTACATGGGGCGAGTTAGTGAAGATGTTAAAAATTGGTTATAATATTATAAAAAAATGATATTAATAATTGTAAAGGGATTTTTTGCGAAAAGTAGAAAATGTATGAAACATGCGCAAAATATTGTTTTATGCACGAGCTGTGTCCGCGATCTATATTGTGATATAATATATTCGGGTCTCTATTTTATGATTCTAAAATAAAAATAGTCTATGTTGCTTCTTATAATATCCGTTAACTGTCAGTTAAATACCCGTCAAAATCGTTCGCACCATTCTAGAGATTAGCGGAAACAATCAGACATACAGATAAAAATAGTAAAAAAAATATTTTATTTTTATCGTTGTATATATTATGTGTTTTTCTCTATTTTCTCACTCTTATTTATCTTTTTTGTAATAGATTAACGTAAAAGTCGAAAGCATTTCGTTCTTTTGGAATATGGTTGATAATTCGAATTTATTAAGTTAAAAATGGTTTCAATTTTGTTTGTCATTTTAGTTACTTATAATAATGAAAAACTCGTCAATATCAATAATTTTATAGAGTTTTCACGTTTAGTATCCACGAATTAATCAAATAAAGTAATAGTAGCCAAAGTGACTCCCTATCTTATCAGATCTGTGCTAGTGAAAGTCAAATCCAAATCAGTCCAGCTGTTCCAAAGATTAGCCGGACCAAACAGACACACAGACAAAAAATATAAAAAGATGGCATTTTATTACATTTACCGTCTACACAAAAAGCTGTTTATATTATTATTACAAACATATACTCCAATTTTATTTATTTGTGTAGATATATAGACTATGATATACTTACAGGCTGCTCTTCCACCACATGATGTAATAAATTTCTAAAAGTGGGTGCAGGGAGACTACCCAAAGCGTGTAGTGCTGCTAAAGCCCATAACGGACAATCTCCATCCGAACAGAATTTGAATTTCTGCGAAAAACAAATACTTTATTATTATTAGATTACAGAGGCAGCGAAACATCCAAAAAAAACGAATAAACAACCTTTTTGGTAAAAATAATTGACGTATACCTAGAATTGTTTACTTAAAGCAGTAAAAGAAGAGTGTTATGTTCAGGAAGCATTTTGATATAAGCATTTGATAAAACGTATAAAAACTTGAATGCAGTAGGATTCGAGCCCGCACATTTTGTATCCCGTCCAGGCGCTCTGACCGCTAAGCCATGCGTTCTACATCGGGCAATGTCTATGTATGTGATGTAGAAAACATGGCTTAGCAGTCAGAGCGCTTGATTGATTTCCAAGAGGCGTGGATTCGAAACCTAATGTATTCAATTTTTTATAGATTTTTTCAAAATGTTTTCTAGTCCTAAATAAATTCATTCTAGCTTTTTAATCTCTTATTTATATTTAACAATGATTTCTAACATAATTTGAAACACTAGATAAAAAATGTATAAGTTTTAATACGTTCGGATCCCGATCCCAGGATCTGAAACAATATGATAATTGTATGGCACAAGGCGGGAAGCCCAGCTGGGCGGTCTCCGAAATACATCGTGTTTTGATTTTATATTTGTAGTTTTCATCTAGATGTTCTTAGTCTAATCTCTGAAGAACAAACATCAAAAGTTTGGATTGTAAATGTAATAGATTTTTAATAGAATGAATTTTTTAAAGAATTGAGAATATAGAGATATTATTATAACTTTTTCAAGATTTTGATTTTCTCACAATTGTAACAACTATAATATATAAAGCAGTAACTTTATGATAAACTCACTCATTCACACACTCAATACACTCAAAGCAATGTCTTGATTTCGGACAGTAAGCATTCAACGGAGTGTCTTGTCACTAGCTTACCTCTGACTACCCTGCTAAAGATAAAGCGTAAAGCTTTTTTGTATAATAAAATGTACTTTCAACACTACGTTTGATTCAAAATTTTCAGGTAATATAGACAAAGTCCGGTAATATAGACAACGTAGTACGTAATATAAATTCAAATAACTAGAGTTCACCATCAAAGGCCACATCAATAAAATCCACCTACGCTCTACCACTCACAACTCACCATAGTTCTGGGCTAGATGACGTTGAAACTGAAACAAATATATAAAATTAGCATGAAAATTAAATAAAACACACTGTATAGTGTACTACAGTAGTGTATGATTGCAAGTGTGGACGGTCAATGGAGCTTGCTTAATAGTTCGGCGAGAATGTAATGAGGGGTGATAAGATTTTGCATATTTAGATTTAGTGGGCGCTAAAATATTTATTAAGCTGTAGATTGCTTCATTTCTTGTTTACAGCGAATATTATATTATATACTACTATAAAAGCTATTTTATACTTTACAATTAAAATTTAGGATTGTTGTCAGCTCGATTCCTACTCGATGGAACTATATTTAAATTATTTTTGTTTCCTCGCTCAGGTAAAACAAAACACGGCGTTGGGTTCCGCCACTCAACGCGGAACGTCTCAAATTTAGTGGAACTTAAAGAAATATATCTATATTACGATTTTCTTTTTGTATAAAATCAGTAGTTTCCAAGGTGTACTTTATAAAAAAAATGTGTTAAAAAAATTAACACACTCTTTTATTTACTTCGTCTTAAAGTACTTACAGAAAATCCCATTTGTTTGAGAACAAATCTGTGTTTTAATCACAAAATTTTACAATTTGTTTTTAATAACAAAAACACAATAATATGTCTAAACCATAGCGGTCACTTTTACAATATTTATCCAAACATACTACAAACAGAAGGGAACTACAAACAGAAGGGCTACCTGATGCTACATGGTCACCTTTGCCCATAGACATCTGCTACATTACAGTTGTAGATGCGTTGCCGGCCTTGGGATGGAAGTAAAAGGAGATGAGGAAAAGGTTGGGTGGGAATAGGAAAAGCTGGCATTACATGACATCGAACTGGAACACATCATGAGATATTTGGCGGATCGTTTTAGCTTCACCCTAGTTTTGTTTTATCCCGCATAGCAGGGAAGACAGAAAGTACGTAGTGTAAAAACACTCCGTACTTTCCACCGAATTCGAGACATTGCGTGTTGAGTGGTGGAACTCAACGCCGCACTTTGGTTTTACCAGAGCGAGGAATTGAGAATAATATAAATATGAAGTAAAGATCGAACTTAGAACCGATCATGTTTACAGTTTGTTTGTTTTTATCATGATAGTGGCGAGCCAGTCGGAGGATTACCCTCCTACCACCAAATTATTGGGATACCCGTCTCTTACGAGACGCTACCTAGCAGCGTAGGGGAATTGTATTCTATCTATATCTATATCGTCTAATCACATGGAAAAACATACATATATACATATATACATATACATATATACATATACATATATACATATACATATATGTATATATACATATATACATTTGAACTCCCTGGAAATTGGTAGCCATTAAAATTAAAACATATTCCCATCATAACATGTTACATTCTACGTAAGCTCTCAATACACTGCGATGTATAATGTATGAAGTCTAGAATGGAGGTTTTATACCATTATTTCTAGTTGCAAGTACAAAGATTTCACCGTTTCCACTTCCTTATAAATATTTAAAAGCTTAATATTTACTATTGTACCTATATATATATATATATATATATATATATATATATATATATATATATATGCGTGTGTGTGTTTGTGTGTTTTGAGCAAATTGAATATAATCTTGACATTTTTAGTGTGTTCGTTTTAATGTAAAACATTGCCATTTCCCGCACTCTATCAAGAGAAAGTGCGGCGTTGAGTCCCTCAACTACCTGTTGGTAGTAATGGAGTTCAACGCCGCACATTGTTACATAGCGAAATGAGTTAAGCATAATCTCTGTCTACTCATAGTTTTAGTACTCAGTTATTTCTGAGTTTATATACAATTACTACTTTATTTTAACCTTTACAAAAGCGTAAATATATAAAAAGCATATTAATAGACATTAGTAGAGAAAACACTACGAAATTATAGAATTCAACTCCTATCTTGTTCTTTGCAGTTTTTATTTGGCTCCTAAGCCAATAATAACTGTAACAACTTAAGGGGTAATATTTTCAGCTTGTCATATCTTACGAGAATGGAAAATTAAGACACTCCATTTTCCACTTTGCAACTATTTGTGATCAAGGGACCGACGAAACCCAACGCCGTAGTCAGCCTATTATAAAATATTAAAAAATCTTTTATTAAGTGATATTATACTTTGATCTACATGTTATGAATGAATCTCTACATCTTTATAAGATCGTTGTTGGCAGATTACTAGTGGTTTTTAATATCGCCGGTTCGATAGAGCGGCTGTTGTTCAAACACACAGAGGTCCAGGGGTTTGCTTTGCGATGTCAACATTATAATATATTTACAATAGAATAAACACTAAATAACATTTGAAAAACCAAGTAAATGAATAAAATAAATAATACTTAATATATAAATGTTATATTTATATACTGGTTTAGTTAAAACGTGAGCTTTTGTCCCGCATAGCAGGATAAATGAAAAGTACCTAGTGTCAATACACTCCGCATTTCGCTTTCCTAGATAAAGTGCAGCGTTAAGTTCCGTCACTCAACAGGCAATATCTCGAATTCAGCGGAAAGCGAAGTACGGAATATCTTAACACTAGGTATTTCCTATCTCCTCTACTATGCGGGATAAAAGCGTGACGCTAAAAAAACAACAAGCACTAAGCAGAGAAAGCCTAGTGTCAAGACACTCTGTGGTCCACTTTCCGTACGAATTCGACGAATTACGTATTAAGTAGTGGAACTCAACATCAAACTTTTTTTTATACTGGAGTAAAAAAACTTTCAACAAGAACAAAATATAGTAAGCCATTCCTTTACTTAGTCATTTTCATTTCCGAAAAATACCCATTTGTATTCCTTATTATTTGTTTTGTCAATACATTCAAACAATATATTATATCTATACAAAAGAAATATAAGTGATCGCTGTCTGTGAATGGAAGATATATGAGAGAAACTTTTTTGGGAATTTAAAATCAAACTATTTTAAATTACAAATAGATTACCTGTGACTACGGACTACTGTAAAGTTTTCGAAACGTCGAGTTTTCAAAGATTAACTTTAGAATACCAAAATATACGCCATAAATAATCTATTTAAAACATGTAGTTCCATTTGAAATAAGTAAAAATCGCCAAAATCAATGATCTTATATTATCATATAATATATTTATCAATGCAATAAAATTAAAAACATTTTTAATTTTAGTAGGCTGTACGTTTGTGTAAGTTAATTTAGAAAACTGACTGATCGTTTGTATTTCTAACTGAATGTACTTTTTTCCATTCTATTTACGCAACGTTTCCTTCCTTAATATTTAGTGTTTGGTTTTTTTTTCAATAAATAAAAAAGTTAATAAAAAACTTATATTAATTTAAACTATTTTGCTTGACAAAATTATAATAGCACAGGTGAAGTCTACGCAAAAGTGACCGGCATTCTTATTATAAAATATATGCATATATATATATATATATATATATATATATATATATATATATATATATATATATATATATAAAAAGAAAGCAAGTCAATTACAACTTAATTCTCATCAAATTTAATTAGTTTTTTTTTATTTCGTTTATTTAGGATCACAAACAGTTGATGCAGTAAATAAGGAATTATCCTTATTTACTGTTAATTTATATTTAGGCGTAATGTCACTGAATACAGAAAAGTTAATTATATTTTAAAATCACCTTCGAGCCTCACGTTTTTTATCCCGCATAGAAGGGTAGATAGGAAGCACCTAGTGTCAAGACACTTCATCACACTTTCCGTCGAATTCAAGACATTGCGTGTTGTGAGGTGGAACTAGCGAGGAAATGAAAGTAATTTAATATAAACCCTTTCGGAGTGGGAATCGAACTTACAACCGATCGCGTTTACAGTCAAGCCCTGTCCCACTGCACCACGACCGCACTCAAAAACACCTATAAATATGAAAGATTTATATTTAATTTATTGTAAAATATTTAACGAAACTTAAAATCTCGCCATTTTTTTCCTATCGTTCTATCTAGAACATTAAGTTGCAAGTTGTAATTTTCAAGTAAATCAGACGATAAGAAGTGGCTTAAAACAGCCTTACAATGCGTATTTTTTTATATAAGATACATACGAGTCAAACCATGAAAGGCATATCATTTTTTCCATAAGTAGGTATATAAAAGACAAGCGATATGAAGCTAGCAATAGAACAACGCCATATATAATGGAAAAATTACTGGACTAATGTATGTTTTCTAAAGTACGACGTTGAGTTACGTCGGCGCAACACGCTACATATTTAAAATGGGCAAAAACTAATTAATTACAGAGTTATTTAAATAAAAAGTTACGAACATATTGTGACAGCGTCTGATTGTAACTGCGGTTGGTAGTCTATTCGATTCCCAATGGGATACTAACTACCAACCGCGTTACATCATTTCCTTGCTCTAGTAAGACAGAGCGCGGCGTTGAGTACCGCCAATCAATACGCAATATTTTGTGAAAGTGGAGTACGGAATGTCTTGACACTACGAACTTCCTGTCTACCTTGCTATGTGGGATAAAAATATGAAGAAAAAAGAAAAAAAAAATTAGGTTTTAGCTTTACTACATGTCCGCTTACCGGGTTATAGTATAAGACTGAACAGTTGTAGAATATTTATATGCAAAATAATGATTTACAAATAATATAGGAGTATAATGTTATGTGACCTAAATAAAGTATAATAGCTTAGTTATATATGTTTTATGGAGTGGGTGTGATACAGGCATGCTTCCAGCTTTTCTCTAACGTCTTAGCGTATTAGGGATAAAGTCGCCGCTTCAAAACCTGCGCAATAATTTTGTACAGCCGTGCGCAACATTTGAACTTTGTTTAGTACAATTTTTTTAATTAAAAAAAAATCAAGATAAAGTAGAAATCCAGGTAAAAATATCGAAATGTGTCTAGAATATCCAATTTTTATTTAAGAGGAATATACATAATATAAATAGGTAATCAATATAGATCAGCGTTGAATTTCTTTATTCAATACACAATTCCCCGAATGAAAACGCTGAACTAATAGCTAAAGAACGGAGACTCTCTCTAAAATAGAAAATGCTAAAGTAAATATTTTTAATAATAGTATAAAAATTTGAACATAGCGGGATTTGAATCGGCGCCTCTTGGAAACCGTTCTAGCGCTTTGGCCGCTAAGTCGTGCGTTCAACTATCGACTTGGCCGAAATTTTTATACGTTTTGCTATTAACGTTATTAGCATCTCTTTAAAGAGATAAGTTATAGCAAAACGCATAAGAATTTCGACGCAGCCCGTAGCAGAACACATGGCTTAGCAATCAGCGCTTGGACGGTAGGAGACAAGAGGCGCGAGTTCGAATCCCGCTAAGTTTAAATTTCTATTCGTTTTTTAAAAATGTTTTCTCATCTCAAGTGTAGAATAACACTTTAAAAATAGGTAAAGCACTTTTCAATTATAACTTAAGATACTAACTATAAATGCAAAATATTCAAACTAGCCAATACAAGCATTTCAGCATCGTCTGATTTTAGCTTTTAATTGAACACACAATGATGTTTGCAGTTGAAATTTCGAATTGGGTGAACTGTCCCCTTAGAGACTTAGATTCGACGTTCAACATAAACGCCGAGCGTGTTAATGAGCTATGCCTATTGTTTTGCAACAACACTAGTATTTTGAAGGGTTTTATTATAGATGAGGCCGGTCGTGGCGCAGTAGGAAAAGGTATGACGGTAAACGCGATCGGTAGTAAGTTCGATTTTAACTCGGGGGAGTGATTGTATTCAATTTTTTTTCACTTCCTCGCTCTAGTAAGACAAACTGCGACATTGAATTCTGCCACCCAAAGCGCAATGTCTTGATTACGACAAAAAGCGAAGTACGGAGTGTCTTGATACTAGGTACTTTCTATCTACCCTGCTATACAGGATAAGTTAATTAAAATCTTCTACATTCACCATTGTTGGACATAAAGAATGTATCTATTTATAAGCGGGACTCGAACCCGCGACTTCTTGAAACAGTCGAAGGTTTCTTATATTGAGACGGTTTCAAAGAGGCGCCAGTTCGAATCCCGCTGCGTTCAAAAAATATTATACATTTTTTTTAAAATGTGATTTATTCATTTATTTAACTTAAAATAAAAAATAATTGTCACATACAATAGCGTAACGAAATATTATACAATTTGAAATACTACCTCCATCCACTAGGATTTGTAAAAAAAAAACTTGACGGACTCTCCTGGATGAAAGGATTTCGTCACACTGTTTGAACTATAGCCCACGACTTACTGATAGGTCAAAGGGTTAAGGAGGTCTTTATATGCACTATACTCTACTTTACATCATTTGTAATATTATTAAAATGGTTATTTTTAACTATAAAATGTTTAATAGTATAATGAATAGGTGGTAGCTTTAGCAAGGTTACGTTAGACTAGGTTGTCTCTAACTATCCTGCTATACGGGATAAAGCGTAAAAGCCTTTTTTAATTATTACATTTGGATCCAGCGCTTAATAAATTAGAACTGACAATGAATACGAAAAGTAAATACAGGTTAGTATGTTAAAGCAGTTCGACATTATACACAAGGCGAATCCTTAAGCAGAGGAGCGAAGCGCTTCGCTTCACAAGACTGAAGAAAATGAAAAAACCTTCCTTCCTAAATGAAAATACGTTCTACCTGTAACCACGGACTACTGTAAAACGGTCGAAACGTCGGGTATCCAAAAATGTATTTTCGAATACCAAAATCCGTTTAAAACAGTTTCATTTAAATCTTCTGATCAGAAATTCAGATCTTATTAAAATGAAAATAAATGAATAATAAAAAAATTTAAATAATATCATAAAAAACGCAGTTATTTTTAATATAGTTTCATCTTAATCTGTTCACCTCTAGCATCGGAGAATAAGCCAAATAATCATTCAAATCAGTTTAAAATTTTAAATGTATGTAAAAAAATAATTTTGCCAGCGATAATTTTCATAAAAATAACTATATGTTACAAAGAAGGGTATAGGGTTATGAGGGTATAGTTATTTTTAAGGAAACATGCGCAGTGGGACAGCGTCTGACTGTAAAAGCGATAGGTTATACGTTCGAATCCCATTCTGGGGAATGATTGTATTTAAACTATTTTCATTTCCTCGCTCTGGTGAGATAAAGGCGCGGCGTTGAGTTCCGCCACTCAACACGCATTATCTTGAATAGGGCGGAAAGCAGAGTACGGATTAAAAAATAACAGAAATTAGTAACGAAATGGTTTAAAAGGTAAAATATCAACTACCTAACTACTTGTTGTTCTACAATTACCATCGATCCCACGCACTTGATCTCAACGCATGTTTTCATTCAATCAGCCGGGCGCAGGTGCCTCAAAACTGTAACGCTTATCGAATTAGCTCTCGATGGCTTTTAGAGAGTCTTCTCATTCAAATCAATTAGGAAATGACAACAAAAAATACTTTTACTATAGTCATAAAAGTTTGCTTTTTGTATATTTTTTTTAATATTAACGATGTATTTATTGTATGTATTTTAAATTTTATTATTAATTACGTAATATGGTATAGGAAATTGTCTTATTTGTTACATTATGTATAATCTTTATGATTAAGATCTGAAACAGAAAAAAATAATTTAAAAAATATTCGTCTACCTAGTCTGCTTTGACCAAGGGCAGCGTTGAATTCCGCAATCGAAATCTCTAATGAAGTAAGTTGAGAACTGAATATGGTTTGAGCAAGAAAATTTCTCTACACTCACCCTGGGCTAATCCATAGTAAGCCATATAAGCTATTAGGCTCAGTATAGTATAGTGAAAAAGATGTAATGTGATTTTTTTATTATTTTATTAAATACAATTTATAAGAGGCCAGTCTTGGCACAGTGAGAAAACGTCTGACTATAAACGCGATCGTTCGTGGGTTCGAAACCCACTCGGGAGAATCTCGCTCTGGTAATATAATGTCTCGAACTCCACGGATGGCGGAGTACGGAGTGTCTTAACACTTGGTACTTCCTGTCTTTTCTGCTATATAGGATAAAAGCTTGAAGCTAGAAAAAAATATAATATAATTTATTATTCATCTCGCAAAGTGATCGAAGTGTGAATGACAAAGGATCTGATTGTCTACTATGGTTACAAGTTCAATTTTTAAAATCCTAAATTCTCTTAAATTTTCAAATCCATTAACAAAAACTCTTAAGACATCATTGTATAAATTATGCAGGGCATTCGAAAATAACCTCAATACAAGACTTTTGTTGATAAATAAGTGTTTTCAATGCCCGGGGATTTTATCTCTAAACAATGGTGTTCTGAGAAAGTAATACTAATCAAATAAAGTCATAATAAGATCTTTGTTTTTCGCAATTTTTAAACATTTTAAATGAAACAATTCTAAACGGATTAATCTTGTGTATTTTGGTATTCGAAAGTACATTTTTGCAAAAGCCCGATGTTTCGAATATTTTACAATAGTCCGTGTTAGCAGATATACTGTGACCACTACTGTAAAGTGTACGTATACCAAAATATACGTAAATAATCCGTTAAAAAAGTTTCATTTAAAACAAAGTGACATAACTATAGTATGATACCGTTGTGACCGTCTTAGCTCAGTTAAAATACTCTAACATTAGGATGGTTCGATAACAGGTTCGAATTTCACAAAGGGGATGTTTATGTTTAAAATAATAAATTAGTTTAAAATTGGGATATAAAAAATAATTACGAAAGAATTAGTTATTCTTGCAGGATGTAGGAAAAAATGGCGTCGCAAGATTTTTTATAATGATTGATTGATAAGGGGTTGATATGTAAAACTAATAAGCCTTTGTATACAAGTTCAAGACCTCTAGTCAGAGAACGGAGTGTCTTGACACTAGATTCTCTCCGGGAAAAAAATATTTTTCCTAAATTAATTAATTTCCTCATAAATTTCTACGTTGCACTTGTAAATAGTAAAAAGTATATCAAATTAGGAATTAAAAGCCACAACTCAAAGTCACAAGTCAACAAGAAACGAGCAACTTGTATACACCTGAGGAAAGCAACTTAATTTAAGGAGGAATTAAATGCTAACTTCTGTATTTTTATTTGATACTTAGTTATTTATAATTAATTTTCTTTTGAATAGAAAGGATTAAATTAATTTTCTTAGATTATAATTTTATGTGACTAGCGTTATTTTAGACCATCGTGGCGCAGTGGGAAAGCGTATGACTGTAAACTGGTTATTCATTCCACTTCCTCTAGGGAAAACATCTTCATTTCTCTTTTCTTGTAAGACCTGAGCGCGGCGTTCAATTCGCCACGCAATGTCTCGATTTTGAGTGGAAAGAAGTCAATGTCAAGTCAATGTCTTGACACTAAGTGGTCTATAACTACTTTACAGTACATCATAAAGCGTGCAGATCCTTTTTTTTATAAAAATAAAATAGCATTTTTTTTGGGAATTTCCCAAAAATTATGACAAATGTAAAAAAACTTTTTGGGAATATTTCTATTTAATAATAATAATTCTACATTAAACAAAGGCAATTTAATTACAGTGTATATACCAGTAATATACATTTACTATATACTCGTACACCATTTGAGCAAATGTCATGTGTGTTTATTACGAATAGATGTCACGTTTGACATTAGCAGAATATATGATCGTCTTATACAGTTATATGAATAATTTAAGATCTTTGATTTTTCACTATTTTTACACATTTGAAATGTTACTTTTTTAAACGTATTAATCGCGTATATTTTGGTATTCGACAATACATTTGTATTTTCGAATACCAAATAAATTACGTATGTTTTAGTTTTACGCTTTATGCCAAACGTCAGAGAAAGCGGAGCGACAGCTCTTCGCTAGTCAACAACCATCAACCTCTTTGTACACGCTGTCCTCCTGGTCGGAATCCTCAACTCCTCATGCTTCTCTCGAAAGTCAGTTAAGGATTCCCCTACGTATCATATTACTTTATTTTGACAACCACTTCTATTTGCCTAAAAATTTTACGTGTCCCGGACCTGATGTCTTTGCCTAGAGGGTCAGAATGAGCAAAATTCTTTTACGTTTCGTTACAAAAGGAGTTGATTACAAACATATTAAATAAAATACTCAAAACTACACGAAATTCCCATTAATAAATTCAACCATTCTTTATGCTTTAAAATAATAAAAATAATACAAGATCTACGATATAAGCGGTTGTAATCCATCATAATATTCACAAATAAGCCAATTAATAATAATGAAAAAAACGCATTTAAAAAAAAACAAACAATTCTTATAAAAACATTTCTTATACAGATTCAATAAAAAGCAAACCCATTAAAATAAACTAGCGCCAATTTACACTGTATAAAATTGTTTTGTTGTTATAAGCTCGAACACTATAAGAATCTGAGAACTGTTCAAACCGGTGCAACTGATGAATATGGAACAGGTAGAAACGTCTCACCCACGACCACGACGTTTGCAATTCAACAGGTAACACGGGCCAGTAGGGAATTTTACTTTAATACCTTTAGTTTGGGCTAAAACTTTAAATTTATAAAGCTTTACGTATTTCTTGTAAAGTAAACAGAGAGTATATAGATCCTGACTTTTCTCCCGATTTCCTGTTGAGTGGTAAACCGGAAATAATTGTAATACAAACATAATCAATACTCTAAAAATAATGTGAACTTACAGACTGTTAGCGCAATTTTAGATATGTTATTTTCTAAGCACCAGGGAGTGATTAATTTATCTTGGCAAAAAAAATATAGAATTGCGAGCTTTTCCAATCAAAATTCATTAGCATTACGCTCTTATCCCGCGTAGCAGGGTAGACAGAAAATACATAGTGTCTCGACACTCCGTACTTTCGCTTTCCGTCGAATTAGAATTCAAAATATTTAACTATGATTTCAAATTCTAGTAAAAGCACATCGTGTGGATGTCAAAGTCAATGAAGTAAAATATTATACTAAACTATACTATTAATTTGTTGCGAGGACTTTAATGTTAGGTACTTATATAATAAGCAACTTCACGCTTTTACCTTCGTAGCTTGGATATTCATAGAGAAAAATACACTCCGTTTTACAGAGAAAAAACATACAACTTTTAGCTCAAAATCGACAAACGACATTTTGAATGGCGGAACTTAACACCGCGCCGCAGAAATGAAATAATAATAAAAACACTGTGCTACAACATTATTAGATTATGTCACGTGTAATTTCTTTATATAAATTTTGTACCGGATTTTATCAATATATACGTACAGTTTTTGTACTGTTGGGTATAGTAGAGGAGGGTTTCATGAAAGCTTGGGGCAGTTCCCGTTACCTCGTCTAGAGGGCACAAGGAGTAGATACTGGGAGTATCTATTCTCCTCGTCCTAATATATTAGCAATCCCTATACTATATTAGCAATGTTCTTCTATATATATGTATATCAATATTTAGAGGTCAGACGTGGCGCAGTGGGACAGCGTCTGAGTGTAAACGTGATCGGTTGTGAATTCGATTCCCACCCAGGGGATTGATTATATTTAAATTATTTTCACTTCCATGCTCCAGTAAGACAAAGTGCGACGCTGAGTTGCGTCAGTCAACACGCATTGTCTTGAATTCGGCGGAATGCGAAGTATGGAGTGGCGGAGTGTTTTGACACTAGGTACTTTCTGTCTACCCTTCTATTCGGGATTAAAACGTAAAGCTAAAAAACATTTTTGGAAACCATCCGAGAGGCGTTAGTTCGAATCCTGCTATGTTCAAAGATTTTACGTTTTCTATAAATTGTAATAAAGAATATATTTACTTACTGTGTACCCGCAAAAGGTAAGTGTCATAATATCGTAGTCCATTACTAAAATAAATCTGTATACCAGTTGCCGAAATCTCATCATCTCATCATATATATATCTCCTAATTCCTCCCAATTTGCAAGTCATTCAAATATATGTGGCGTTGAGAACCGTTATTTAACAAGCAACATTTCAAATTCGGATTGAAAACGGAGAATGCAAAGCTTCTCTTGCCACTAGGTTCTCTCTGCCTTTACTATGTAAGAAATACATTTAAAATAAATATGGAGTATTGAAAACAGAGTTGCTATAATTTCTATAAAAATTATGTTACATTACATACCCCTCGAGTGAATCCGATATGAGTCTAAAAGTACTCATTATTACATCAACTAACTGCCAGTGAAGTCCCATCAAAATCGGTCCAGCCTTTACCGGGATTAGACGGAACAAACAGGCAGAAAAAAAATTGTAAAAAATGCTTTTTTTGATACAATTAGTGCAAGTAAAATGAGAGACTTATGCCTATTTAGAAACAAAACAAACAACAAAAAAATTAACATACAATGTAGGTATATAGAAAATCTATATATATGGAACTATTTAATATTATATTTATTTCGTCTTAAGATTGTTTTAAAGAATTTGAAAAGCAGTCACTTTATTATTACAGTGAGAATAGGAAAGTAAAAGTCTTTTTAAATATTCTGTCAATAATCTAAAGCAGCGTTCATCTTAAAATATGTTGTTAGAAACATATTTTTTTATTAAGCTACAAACTCGCCACTTCGTTTACTGCAATGTCGTATGCACGTCGTTCTGTACTAACCGTTGTACTTAAAAGCGGAACTCAACGCCGCGTTTTGTTGTTCTAAAGTTCTAAAGTAATTTAAATATTGGACAAATTTAAACCTTAATCGACTACCCAGCACAATTTCTTAAAGTAGGTAATGAACAAACTACCGTGAGATTTTCCGTAGCAGGGCACTCAGAGACAACATAGTGTCTAGACACTCCGTAGACCGCCCGAAATCCAGACATTGTGTATGTATGTAGTGTATAAAAATTGATATTTGCTCAAGCAAAAGTTAAAGTAGGCTAGTTTTTTTGCGTCACGCTTAATCCATACGCTCTTCATTCTCATGTTATTAATAAATGTGATGGTCATTTTATTAGTAAATATATATATATATATATATATATATATATATATATATATATATATAAAACTGTATACTGAGATTCTTTCTTAATACATACAAATATCAAACAACAACAAACGGAAGTAATTTCCATGTTTTACATCTGTATTAATACAGATTTAAAACATGGAAATGACTTCCCTTTGTGTAAATAAAGGAAAGTCATTTCTATGTTTTAAGTTCCACTATTTTAAATGAATTACAGTCAGTCAGTCTACCTGTGACCACTGGACTACTGTAAGTGTTCGAAACGTCAGGTTTCGAATAACGTTCAACAATTTTCGAATACCAAAATATATTCTATTAAAATAGTTAAAAATAGTTTCATTTAAAATGTGTAATAATCGTGAAAATCAAACATCCCATCACTTCTATGTTATTGCTTACACCTTTTTTTAATTTTTTTTTAATTACGTTGCTCATCAAAATTGGGAGCAAGTCATCGCGATCCTTCTAAGACCAAAACAACTGCGTAAATTAAATTTTTAATGTACAAACTGATTGGGAGGGACAGTGTGCAAATATTTGAATTGTTATATTGCAAACGAGCTTTGTCTGCGTTTGTGTCCGCGTAGAACTAACAATTAAATAGCATTCATTACTCCTCATTACATTATCTTTCTGTCAGTGAAAGCCCCATCAAAATTGGTCTAGTCATTTCAGAGATGATCCAGGCAAAACCGAACAAATATTATTTTAATATATGTACCGTATATAAATATGATTCTTAATAAGAAGTGGTAATTTCAATATTATAGAAAGATACTTGAATAAAGAAAACAACATAGTTATAGTAAATAGAACTTAAAGTAACAATAATTAAAGATCAAATATTTTTTTTTATGAAAAAATAATTTAATTTCTCTTTTGTCAAAAATATTTTGGGCTTCATATTTACTATTTTTAAAGTGTTATTCCACACTTAGGATTAGAAAACATTTTTGAAAAAACGTATAAAAATTTGAACGCAGCGGGATTCGAACCCGCGCCTCTTGGATACCGTCCAAACGCTCTGACCGCTAAGCCATGCTTTCTACTACCAGCTGCGTCGAAATTCTTATACGTTTTGTTACAACTTATTTATGTTGTTAGCATCCCTGTAGAGAGATTTTTACAAATTTCTACTACTTAAAGATTATTAAGAAATAATCGTTTAACAAGAGAGACTGCTATTTTATTTTCATATTTACTATTTTTAAAGTGTTATTCCACACTTAGGATTAGAAAACATTTTTGAAAAAACGTATAAAAATTTGAACGCAGCGGGATTCGAACCCGCGCCTCTTGGATACCGTCCAAACGCTCTGACCGCTAAGCCATGCTTTCTACTACCAGCTGCGTCGAAATTCTTATACGTTTTATACGTTTTTTCAAAAATGTTTTCTAATCCTAAGTGTGGAATAACACTTTAAAAATAGTAAATATGAAAATAAAATAGCAGTCTCTCTTGTTAAACGATTATTTCTTAATAATCTTTAAGTAGTAGAAATTTGTAAAAGTCTCTCTACAGGGATGCTAACAACATAAATAAGTTGTAACAAAACGTATAAGAATTTCGACGCAGCTGGTAGTAGAAAGCATGGCTTAGCGGTCAGAGCGTTTGGACGGTATGCAAGAGGCGCGGGTTCGAATCCCGCTGCGTTCAAATTTTTATACGTTTTTTCAAAAATATTTTGGGCTTATCATTGTCACATGAAAAAAAATAAACAGAAACCTATAATCTGTCAAAACTAACTTTTTTTTTATAATACTTAAAATAAGCTTTTAATCACTATAATTTTTATAATTATAATATAAAAATTGATTTATTAGTTAATAAAAAAAAACATAATAACCCATACAAATATGTAATATTCATGTTAATTTACCCATTAACGCGATCGTTGCTGTCGCTACTCTGAGAGCGGTATAAAAGCACAAGTGGCGTCCCATGAAATCATAACACGTCCAATTGTCAACGAGTAAGCACAGTTTGTGTTACATGTGAAGTGAAGAGGAATGATATAATAATTGATAAGGTAAGTGAATTTTGATAATATAACACATGTAGACTTTAGAATTTTGGAATTGTTTCGGACCTTTTTATTTCAATACAAAATGTATTTTTTGTTATAGTAAGATATTTAAGAATTAAATAAAGTGTTAGTTAATTTTAAAGTGCGGCGTTCAGTTCCGCATTTTAACATGTAATATGTATAATTCGCATGGAAAGCAGAGATCGAGGTGTTTTGGTACTGAATTGTCTGACTACCCTGTCATACAGGAAAATGAATGAAGATGTAAAAGTTTTTTATATAACTAAAATCATTTTAGTTCCACGCTTTTACTCTAGTGTTAAGACACTCTGTACTCAGCTTTCCGTCGAATTTGAGACATTGCATGTGGAGTGGCGGTACTCAACGCCACGCTTTGTCTTATGACAGATATGAAAATGATTTAAAGCGGAGTAGAAGCACAAAAATTATAATATATTCATAAATATTACAATATACTTTATAAAAAAGTAGCAGCAATTGCGATATAAATTGTATATAAATTTAACGTATTATGTCAAAGGAAGATTATGTAAAGAGTGCAGGCCAATGCATTCGCACGCTCAGTACATAGTTTGTTGGGTCAAACAATTCATGCCATACATAAATAATTTAAAACATATTTATATACAAAATACACGCATATGAATTTATACACTTATATCGTAAAACAAAGTGCGGCGTTGAATTCCACCGATTAACACGCAATGTCTTCAATTCGGTGCAAAACAAAATACAGAGTTTCTTGGCACTAGGTACTTCCTGTGCCTGCTATGCGGGATAAAAAGCGTGAAGCAAAAAAAAATTTGGCTAAATTTAAAAAAAACCTTTAAAAGTCATTTCAAACGTCCTATGATTAAAATATGCAAATATTAAAATATCTTTTACATTGAGGGCATACTGTCGCAGTGGAACAGGGTCTGGTTGTAAGCACCTAGGTTCTGGGTACGATCTCCATTCATGGGAATGATAATAATCAATATACAATATCTTCGATTCGGGAGTAAATAAGACGACGGAGTGTCTTGACACTAGGTGGTCTTTTACGCGAAGTTTACACATATGTATTTATTAAATAAAATTAAAAAAAGATTTTTGACAGGCTCTTGCCTTTTAGAATCGTTGAATGGTTTTACACATAAATAATATACAAGTATTATAAAAATGATAAAAATACATTTTTTTTATTAGAAATATTTAAAAAAAATTGTAAATCAAAGAATTTATTTGTTAGAATTACATAAATATAAAAATTAACAATTATGTTTTATTAGTAAATTGCGGCGTTAAGTTCCGCTTCACACTATTATCTTTATATATCTCTATTGCGGGACACACGTGAACCTATAAAATGTATCTATAAAAATTTTCATAAGCTATTGAAGGTCAATTTTGAAAAATTAATTTCAAAAGAACATACGTACCTACTTACGTTTTGAGCTATCTACTTACATATATATTATAACAATTGGATATATATTGACTTCCATGATTACTATATATGGAACATCAAGAAGCCTACTGTATGATTTCTATAGAGAACAATTCTTTCAGAGATGTAATCTATTCCTTTTTATCACAATAATCTATTTTGTCGATATAATCTTTGTGACGATGTATTAGAACAGCTATTGTCGAAAGTAATGTCATGTTGCGGAGCTTAACGTCGCCTTTTGTCATACCAGAGAGGTAAGATGGAAGATTTTAAAGTAATCGAGTGGTTATTAAGCCGACAATCTTCGATTTTTACAGTCAGACGATGTCTCACGCTACGATGACTTTTGTATATGTTTTTTTTTAGCTACACGCTTTCATTCCGCATAGCAGGTTAGACAGGAGGTACTTAGTGTCAAGACACTCCGTACTCCGCTTTCCGCCGAATTCGAGACATTGCGTGTTGAGTAGCGGAAGTTCTCGCCCTCCTATTAGTACAAATAACTTTCTGGCGATATAATTTGAAATAATACTATCAAAACGATTTAATTGTAAATAAAAAAATATTTACATTTATTTTAATTTTACTTATCACGTAAAATAAGATTAAAAAATCACAAATTGAGCCGATCCCTTGAGTATTACTTAACCTCCAAAAAAGGTTTATTGTCAATATTTACTACATGTGCCTGCGAAATGGAATTTAACATCTCTGGATTTTTATTTTATAATTCTAAAATAAAAGTCATAAAAGGCGCAAAATTATTTCTTATTACATCAGCTATCTACCAGTAAAAACCTCTTCAAAATCGGTTTAGCCGTTCCAGAGTTTAGCTAGAACAAGAAGACGGGCAAAATTTAAAAAAATATTATCCGAGCCGAGTGGGAGCTTCCGGTAGGACTGACAATAATGACACGTGTGTTGATTGACGATCCGAAAGTGCTTGTAAACAGCCTATTTCAATTAAGAATATTTTGATTTTGATTTTTATATTGAGTATATATCATCTTTAATTGTTGTAACGGAATAGAATCTATATTATATATTAATAACATAACAATATGTAGTTTAAAACATAACTGGTTACTTTGAGTACATATACTGTTATTAATAATGCTACAACCGGAATACGCTTTTTGTAAGAATAATCTAGGAAAGATTTTTCCATAACTTCGTTATATTTCCGAAAATATGTTATTTGATGCTTTAACGTAATAATTTTTATATATTTTTAAGTATCATTTTATATATTTTTAAGTATATAACATACTTGTGCGTAGATGCGTTAATCGAAACAAAATTATTTATATACATATTAAAGTTCTACGAACATTTACAAACAGATTATTTTAAAAAGAAGTAACTAAAAGTTACACGCTTATTCTGATCATACTAACCTGGCCTTATTCTGGTCATTCTAGCGTATAATACATATAAGAAATAAATATGCTATGAAAATATTATTTATATTAATAAAAAATGCATTCAAATTGAGTTTCGAATCTAGTAGAGTAGTCAGAGACGATCTAGTGTCAAGACACTCCGTTGTTTGCTTTCTTTGACTCCGTTGACTGCTCGAAATCTAACATTTACGACATTACGTACTGAATGGCGTCAATGCCGAGCTATGTCATATCTACTATTTGTAATAATTATTGTATTAAGGTCATAATTTAGTTACGGAAAATGATTAGTATAAAAAAGAAAACTGAAAAAAGACATACATAGATTGATTTTTCTTTGAAAACTTCAAAGTACAGTTTAAAGGTAGAAAGTATTATTTTGTTACAGGATTATTTTTATTTTTTGGGGAAACTTATAAATAAATCTATGTTAACTCAATATAAATGTAGTTTTTTCGTCCTACTATTATAGAAAAAAATAAGTATTGAGACCATGGTTGAGCAGTGGGATACCATCTCATTGTAAATACGACTAGGTTGTGGGTTCGATTCCTATGCGGAGGCATAATTATAATTAAAAACTATTTTGCTTCTGCACAGTGGTAAGTTTGCCACTCAACACGCTATGTCCCGATTTTAGGCGAAAAGCAATCAACAGAGTGTCTTGACACTAGGTTGTCTCTGACTACCCTACAATACGGGATAAAGCGTGAAATATGTATAGTAAATATATTTTTGCATAGTTTATTGAGTCTCACCAAACGCCGAGAAGATCTAGGAAGCATCTAATAAGAAAATCTGCAACTTAAACCCTTTCACTCCCACTCGATGGAGTGATTATATTTCAATTATTTTCACTTCCTCGTTCTGGTAAGACAAAGTGCGGCGTTTAGTTCCACCACTTATCACGCAATGTCTCGAATTCGGTGAAAAGTGGAGTACGGAGTGTCTTGAGAGTAGGCACTTTCTGTCTATCCTGCTATGCGGGACAAAAAGCGTGAAGCTAAAAAAATCCCTTCATTTGAAATCTGTCAAAATTGAGTTGTACAAAAATATGATATCCGCCATTTTTTTTATGGCGGCCATTTTAGATTAAATCAATTGAAGATATATGCTTCAAAATGTAGTTGCAAGAGCAAACATAGATACATAGCAAGCAATAGTAATCTTGTAAAATATTAGTAATACCCACAGATATTGCTTCAATGGGATTCAAACTCGAGACTATCGCATACACAAATCACTACCATTTCGCCACTATGGCGTAGTTAGCTAAATAAGCGTGTAAATTCGCAAATAGTTACTGGAAAACAACAAAACAATAAATTATATCTAATTATCAGTCGCTAGTATGACCACAAAGTGTAATACAGCAGGCACCAAAGTAAACGGATAGACAATTGAAAGGATCTCAAACGGGGAACGTCTATGGGAAATATCAAAAGATGTCAGTTCAAGTAACTCTTTGTTATACAAATAATGTACAATTGGACATGTTGAATTTAGTTTGCAAGTCCTCTGGCATAGTGAAGATCGGTCATCGTCTTTTTCAATGTGAAATTTGCAATGTTTTACATAAATATATATATTTCTTTTTTTTTTTGAGTGTCGAGTGTAAAACATTTATTTTATTTCATAGTAAATTGTGATAATGTTTTAAGCGTGTTCCTTCAAATTATTTTTAAACAATTTTATTATTTATAACGAATTCGTTTATATATTTATCTCTAGTAAGGCAAAACGCGGCGTTGAGGTCGCCACTCAACATACAAGCAGTCAACAGAGTATCTTGACACTGGATCGTCTCTGACTACCCTGGTACGCGAGGAAAAGCGTTTCGATATACTTTCAAATAATAAACGACAAGTCGATCGACCCTTGTTGGGTAAAAAATATAAGAAGTTGGGTTCCTCCGTTCGACGAAAAGAAAAGAAACGCGAGGAACATGTTATATTTTTATCAATAGTATAATTAGACTTTTAATATCGATTTTGCCAAATAAGTAAGATAAGAAAAATCTTTACATTAACTTTAAAAGAAAAAGCTTGGGTTAGAAAAACATATAATTTATTAATTTGACTTACGTGAAAACTGGAACTGTGTTTTTTAGCCTCTGCCCAGCGCCGACCTCGCGGTTATCTGTAACAAAAAAAACGATCGTTTAAATAAAACAAAACAAGTATTTATATATATATATATATATATATATATATATATATATATATATATATATATATATATATTATATAATATTTACTCATTTCAAGAAATAATATAGAATTTTAAAGGAAAATATTATGAAATGTCTTTAAAATTACATATTGTGTACGAGTTGTGGAATGCTTAACTAGTTACCGTTCAAACATTCTTTAATCAAGCCATATTTTCCCATTTCGCCGTAAAGTATCGTTGTATTGATCAAAATAAGTCATTAGTAACGACAACACTAAGGACGGACTTCAGCTCAAAGTAGGGTAGGCAGGAATAACCTTGTTTGTTTTTTTTAGCTTCACCCTTTTATCCCGCACAGCAGGGTAGAGTAGAAGTACCTAGTGTGAAGACACTCCAAATTCCGCTTTCCGCTGAATTTGAGACATTGCGTGTTGAATGTTGAAACTCAACGCCGCGCTTTGTCATACCAAAGCGAGGAATTGAATATAATTTCAATATCATTTCCTCGACCGCTTTTATAAATACAATAAATTAATAGAATAAATACTGTTCATACTACTATGCGTTTGACATTAATTTTCGTATAAAGTGACATACGCGTTGCTAAGGTTACATATATTTTACACATCAAGAAGATCTCTAGTGTGTTTAAACGCTGAACATATTACTAAATACTGGATAAATATCGATTTTTCTCGAAACGTTTTTAAACAAAATCCGCTAAATAAACGTCAATCAAATTAAAAGTCAAGTAAACTTAATAAAAATGGATGAAAATGAATTAATTCAAGTGATATTACGTTTCAGGCGAATTGAATGTTGTGGTCGAACGCGGTCTAAACCACAAGTGGTATGTGACAGAACATACATGGGGATGTTCTGAATTAGAAGTGTGGGAGATTCTGATGGTTTTCTGTAGTATTTTTATATATAGAAATACATTAAAATCCTCAAGTAGTGATGTCTTTTGGTAAATTATCACGAAATAATTTAATTTCCCTGCTCCAGTTACAATAAATGCGGCGTTGATTTCCGCCCTTCACGCAATGTCTTGAATGTGAACGGTAAGCGAATAGTGACTTGACACTAGATTCTCTATCCCCTGTTATAGTGAAGCGTTAACTTAGGAAATTACCATTAATTCTAATTAATATTTAATAATTTTATACAGAATTAACGATATTAAAACGTTAAATGAATAAAAATTACATTTAAAAACGTTTTTGAATAATCACATACTTGTTTATACACCTGAATTGAAATTGTCAAAAATTCTATTAGTTTCTAATGGAGTTCTTATTTAATATGAAATAAAATATCATTAAAATGATACAATAAAATATCAATTTTTCTCAAATGATCATATAAATAAATTTCGCACTATGAAAATGAAGAGAATTGAACATATATAAGAACAAGGAGAAAAGTATGGGAATACCTTTTTATTAACATAAAGTGCGTTGTTAACTAATTTCTTTTAAATAACTTGCATAGTTGATATGCATATTTTACATAACTATAAATGCATAATTAAGACCATAGTCGACAGTATCATAATGGCGCAGTGGGATAATTCGCTGTTAACGTGATTGGTTGAGGATTTGATTCCCACTCGAAGGAGGTTTTTATGTTTGAAATTATTCTCAATTTTTCGCTCTAGTAAGTCAATACACAGAGTTAGGTTCCGCCACTCATCACGCAATGTCTCGAATCTTGACGCTAAATTATTTCATTGAAATTGCTTTTGTTATTAAAATATTTATTATATAACTCAACGCCGCACTTTGTCTTACCAGAGCGAGGAAGTGAAAATAATTTTAAATATAATCACTTCACCGAGTGGGGATCGAACCCACAACTGGTTGCGTTTACAGTCAAACGCTGTCATACTGCGCCACGACGGCCTCAAATTAAAAGTATAATATACCAAAAAATAAATAAGTTCAATCAATCTTTACAAGTACAAATTAGCAACACCACTTAATGTAAAGAGGTTTATCTTGCCCATAGTTTCTAGAAAACTTTACAAAATCGTCCGAAAGCTCCATTTTGCTTTTGCTCATGTTTGTCGGGTTAAAACTTTTAGCCTAGATATAGATCACAATCACCCATATCTTATATGTATGTAGATATCGAACGGATATGAGACCTAGTAACGCACGGTTAATGGCATCTTAGCTACCTGTTGTTGTTGTATTGTTTTTTTAGCTTCACGCTTTCATCCCGCATAGCAGGGTAGACTGAATGTATCTAGTGTCAAGACACTCCGTACTCCGCTTTCCGCCGAATTAAAAACAGTTCGTGTTGAGTGGCGAAAATCAACGCCGCGTTTCGTCTTACCAAAGCGGAGGAATAAAAATAATTTTAAATAATCATTCCCGTGAGTGAGAATCGAACCCACACCCCATGGATTTTACAGTTAGACGCTGTCCCACTACGCCACGACCGGCCTCAATTGTATTCTTGAGATTTAAACTATATTTAAGGCAAGTTTGTTTTATTTGCGTTGAAATTGAAATGTAAAAATTGCGTTGCTTAGCAACGCGTATGACAGTTTGTACAAACGTTTAAATCGATAACATGCTTCTGTATGTGTATGATTGTTGAAAGAAAACTAATAAACGCAGAACAAACGTATCGAGATTCGAAACCGCGCTTCTTGGAAATTGGTATAATCTATTTATGTTGTTAGCACCTTTGTAGAGAGATTTTTAAAAAAAATTTCACTCAACACCCAATGTCTTGACAAGTACTTCTTGTCTACCCTGCTATGCGGGATAAAAGCGTTTAGCTAAAAAAAATAATTTGTATATTGCTCTTTATTAGAAATCTTTCCTTATTCCAGGCTCAGTTAAATGTAGACCAATAATAATTCATTTCCACATCTTAAATTTGTAACATTTAAATAAATTCAAATCACGCAAAACTAAATCATTTAACGGCACCACGAGCATCAGTTAGGAAAAAAAAGGAAACGAAAATGTCCACAATACAGGCAAAAATATGCTTCACGAATATTTATATTATTGCTTAGAAGACAGTTGGTCTGTATACAATTTACATGTTATTAGAAAAACAAGGTGTAATAAGTAGGGAGTATGACAGTGTCATATAGAACGTGTGGCTTCAACATATAGACCCAAAACATATATATAGAGCCAAAATAACATACTTAATATTTTTAATTTAATATATTTTGTAACCAATTATTGAATTTTTATGTTATTTTCCTTTATCAATTAAAAGCACAAATATTTCATGCTAGAGCCTTTGATTTATTGTTTTTTTATACAGAAGTGTAAATCAAACGTATAGTAGTGTATACAGTCTTTATTTTATTAATATAATTAGATGTCCCGTTAACGCGTTGACAACGCGTTGCCTTAGCAACGTGTGTATCACTTTAGATACACGTGTATGTCAAACACATTTTTGTGTATAATTTATTTTATAAGTTTAATATATTTCTAAGCATTATGAAAAATATTAGCACTCCTTCTCTATATAAACTATAACAGTGCCAAATTTCATACCCTTTTGTTCGCGTAATTTCCTGATTTCCTACTACTATATCTGCCTAATTACCGTAAATATGGATCGAAAGGCTTTTCATATATTAATACAAACGAGTAAGTTGTACCAAAATTTTAAATTATAGTAACTTCATAATAAAATTAATATTATATATTTTAGCTAAAAAAAAAACAAAAAATCCTTAAGCCTGTGATCGTCGAATAGTTAAATTATTGTCGCCATTAAAAATGCTTGAGCGTTAACCACCAGTGTTTTTCCTAGCCATCAAAGGGATACTGGGAAAATATTATTTCAACAAATGAATGGAAATCGTTCGGCCGTTCAAAATAATTGAATAAAACGTCCTTTGCGATTCGCTTTTTACATTTTATTATTTGGAATTTGCGAATTATAGATTAGAATTTTTTTTTCATTTAAAGTACTTATATAATAAATTGCGGCCGGTCGCGGCGCAGTGCAACAATGTCTGACTGTAAACGCGAACGGTTGTGATTTCGATTCTCACTCTGGGAAATGTTTATATATTTTTTTTCATCTCTGCGCTCTAGTAAGGCAAACCACGGCGTTAAGTTCGTTGCAGTCAATGCAGTGTCTTGACACTAGGTTATCGCTTGCTACCGTACTATGCGGAATAAAGCGGGAAGTTGTAAAAAAATATATTTTTTTTACATTTCCATTATTAAAATGTGTTATTTTTCGCTTCTAAACAGCCTTTTTATTTACAAAAAGAAGAAGCATTATCGTTATACAACGTATCCCTTGGCAGGGAAAGCGAGTTCTATGCTTATAACCTTAGTATCGTCTTACCTCAGTATTTGTGACGGTAAACGATAACAGTTAAGTACAACATGTGGCTTGTATGTCAATGTTATATAACTAAAAGGAATAAATTTAATACAAATCGATTATCGATTAAATTCAAACAAATTTTATATTAATAAAACACATTTTAAATGAAATTATTTCAAATGGATTAATTGCGTATATTTTGGTATTCAAAATTACATTTAAGAAAACCCAACGTTTTAAACACTTTAAAGTACTCCGTGGTAGCAGGTAGTCTATTGATAAAGCGCTGGAAACGTCGGGTTTTCGAAATTATATTTTTTGAATACCAAAATATACGCAATTAAGTTGTTTAAAATAGTTACATTTAAAATGTTATAAATTATGTTTTAATTATTTTAGCGTATATATATATTATATATATATATATATATATATATATATATATATATATATATATATATATATATATATATATATATAAAATAATTAAAACACAATTTTTTTTATAACATTTTTTCTTTTAAAATTCCCCAAATTCCATACTTATATCTATTTATCTAAAAACAGCAAGCAAATTACTTAAAACTTAGATAAATCATTTAGCTCTAATGATTGAGTAAGCTTTTCAAAAACCATGCGATATATTACCGGATTATCGCTCTAGGAAACACGATTAATCTACTAGTATAGAACACATGGCTTAGCCGTCAGAGCTCTTAGATAATTTCCAAGAGGTACGGGTTCGGTTACCGCTAAGTTCAAAATTTTTTACGTTAAATAAAAACCAGAAAAATATTTTCTAAAACTAAGAATGGAATAACACTTTAAATATATTAAAACTGGATCAAAATGCTTCAGCAAATTCACTTAAGCTAACTAAAATATTTGTAGGGACGAGTGAAAATTAATCATACATGTATGTATAAAGGCCTTCGTGGCGTAGTGGAAGTGTGTTTGACTGTAGACGCGATTGGTTATTGGTTCGATTCTCACTTAGGCATAATTTTAATTAAAATATATTTTCATTTTGATTTTGATTATATTTTCATTCTGCTCTAGTAATATTAAGAAAAAAATGTATATAAAACTTTCATTACGTATTAAATTACTGACAATCAGACACAAAACGGCTGAAAATACACCGAGTCGAAAGTTTACACAGAAGGTTTGGCAATCGGTTGTGGTTTCTATGCCCACTCGGGGGAATAATACTGGTTAGATAATTTAGGCCGGTCGTGGCGCAGTGGCACAGCTTCTGACTGTAATCGTGATCGTTTTTGGTTTCGATTCCCACTCGGGGGAGTGATACTGATTAGACAAAGTGCAGCGTTAAGTTCCACTGCTCAATGTGCAATTTCTCGAATTTGGTGCAAAGTGAAGTACGGAGTGTCTTGACACTAGGTACTTTCTGTATAAGTGTGTAGTGATTAAATTATTATAGCAGGGTTAGTGGTCCACTGAAAAGAAGCTGCAGGCGAACACTGGTATTATGTAAACTCAATTTCATAAGAAACAAGTGCACGCGTGCGTACCATACTAACGATATAATGTTTTGGACCAAATCTAATATTATTAATTCACACCAAGTTTGTGGTCCTTATAATTGATTTATTTCTTTGTTAATAGAATACAATAATAATTAACAAAGTATAAAAGGAAGGAACCGTAATCTAGTTACAGGTTCACGAAAACAGTAGTAGCTCTATTGTATTAAGTAAATAGTTCCCCACATGCCTGTTAAGCTCGTAGGTTATGTGGGTAAGTGTGATTAAATAGAGTAATTACTAGTTCAAAACCCATACAAACCCATAAATCTATGGAACTTGATTAACACTGCGACTGCGGAGTACGGAGTCTTAACACTAGGTACTTCCTGCCTATCCTGCTATGCGGGATAGAAACGTGAGAACCATATAAAAGCAAAAATAGGTAGAAAAAAAGAATTACTTTAATACTAAATAAATATTTTTCTTTACAGAGCCATGGTGTATTTCTGGATTCTAATCGCTTCATTGCTGGGCTCCGCCAGCCTACAATACATCAACACCGCAAGCCCAGAAGCTGGAGCTCTCGTGGATCCTTTAGATTCCGCTGCACATTACCCACCATTACCTTATCTCAACTACTTCAACCATCCCGCTAGAAATTATGAATTGCAAAACGACGAACGCAATCATTTCTATGAGCCAGATCATCTCGATCAGCAACGCAAACGTCGAACCGCTGAAGCTGTCAATGATGACAGAGATAAACGCTGGGGACCCCCAGTCGATACTGACAAGACCATTTACTTACAAGCCGAAGAAAAGAACCCGTTTTTAGTCGAAACACCAACAGAAGACAACTCCAACGAAACTGAAATTATAACTGCAGCGGAAAAAAGGAGCTTTAGTCCTTGGGGTGGTAAAAGGGACAAACCAAATGTTGCCGAGCACATGTGGTCCTGGAAGCGTACAGCCAATATTCGGGAGCCAAGTATGCCTAAGCGAGTCAGGTTTAGTCCATGGGGAGGCAAACGTAGCGGCCAAATGGTCTACAAGCCTGGAAGTAAAAGTTCCAAGATCATCTTGTCAGCATCTGTACCAGAATTGACCCGAATCGTTTCTAATTTCTCGCCTACCAACAACAGACTCGATGTGGCCGGCTTCCAGTTTGTCCCAATCTTAGACAAACGACACCCGATCAAAATACTGGCTTTGAGCACGAAAGTGGAAGACAAGACCCTTCGAGATGCTCTACCATTCAACACGTTTTTGGACAATTTACCTAGATTATACAAGCCTGGACATCCCTACTTGGACGTTAGTCTAAAAAAAGATGGCAAGAGGAAAGTCAAGTTTAGTGCATGGGGTGGCAAAAGGTCCCCACCAATCATCGGACCCATCTGGACACCAGCATCCGAAGACTTGAAGGATTCCACTCTCGACACAATAGTGTTAGTACGAAATAATGACGACTACGAATAGAATTTATAATTGACCTAGCAAATGGCACATGGTACCTTTTTAGCTACATTTTCTGATACTCATATTTATAAAATGGTGATATAAGCATTTACATTGAAAAAAAAACTGTAAGTGCCATAAAGTAATAATCATTTTGAAGTTTTCTTAAAGTAATATAGTGTTTTCATGAATTGGCTGGGTTCATTGAAGACGGCTGTACTTATATTATACAAGATATAATTAAATTATAGTCAATTGTTATTTTCAAATATAATGTTTAACATGTAACTATTGGCGAGATCGGCCAAAATACACGCCTGTATCTTAATGTGTTATTTATTGTGCTGTTTTTAATTAAATAATATAATTTTTAAAATCTCCCTTATTTTATTGTTTACCTCATTATACTGAACTAAATAAATTCTATGCTATTAAAAAAGGTAATCGTTAATAATAATAAAATTTTAAGATTAACACACTAAATTGATAAAAATTTATGATAACTTATTGTTTTATAAATTAAAAATAAACTTAATAAATAAAAACAATGCTATGAATTATAATAGTCATACAAAATTAACAAATTTAGATTAACTTTATGATGAACAAAAGGAATGCACAAAATTAACAAAAAATTACTATTATTATTATCAATTTGTAAAGATTTATTACATAAAAATTAGTCAATAACATTTTTACTTCATTCATTAAAGGGCAAGTTCAGGAAATATTTTTGGGAAAATAATAAGTCTGATGTATTCTTGTAGTTTATTTGATTTAAGGTCAATTTTACAAATATTAAATATTCAAACAAAACATTCTCCACGCAGATTACAAAATGTTATTAATGTTAATATAAATTTAACAAAGACAAATCATTCCTTTAACCAAACAAAACCTAAGTGCAAGTAATAGAACAAATTAGACAGTTCTCAATATAATATGGATTCCAGAATCAGTTTCCACGGGCTTACTTAGCTGTCCAACTTTAAGCTTGAAAGCTTCTTCCTCGAAAGCCTTTTGCATCTGACCTCTCCCAAACATACCCAAGTCCCCACCTCTCTTTGCAGATGAGCAGTCCGAAAACTTCATAGCAATATCAGTAAATGCAGCATCATTTGCAACAATTTGTTTCCGATAATTCTTAAGCAACTCCATGGCTTCCTCCTTAGTTCTAGTTATGTTTTCTTCGCGCCAGGACGAAGGACGTCTACTTTCAGCATGTTTTACGAGGATGTGGCTGCATCTAACTTCACCTGGATCCGCTGGAGCATCAGGCCTCTCCCACTGAGATTTCTTAGTGTACATATTCAGGAAATATGTCATACCAGTTGAGCGGCTGGTCCTCATTTCCCATCCTTCCGGCAACGGGTTCTCGTTGTCATTCGACATTCTGCAATAGTTCGTGAAGTTTGATGTCTTTTCACAAAATCACAATAAAGAAAATAATCCAACAAATTATATATACGCCGTTTTGAATGCATTTAATAATAAAGTACAATTCTTTTGTTCATCATAAAATTAATTCAAATACACGTTCAAAGATTGTTTATAATTTTATAAAAATTACTCAATAAATAGGAAATACTCACGTTGGGGGTAGATCTGAAGATATTTAAAGGTTGTAAATGTTAGCGCAATATCTCACATACGCTTTGTAATTTATTAGAATTAGTGATTTAAAAAATTATATTAACCTCTTATTATCTCCGGTTTCAATGCAACAACTATTTACGACAAAATTACTAACTTCCAGCTCCAAACAAAATGACAGCCACAGTCTACATATGCGTTGTATACAAATCGATTATTAAAAGAACCGATTACTTTTAAGTAATCGACTCTTCTAATAATCGATTTATATACACCAATTTAACTTATATATTAAAGTGAGAAAACAAATAGACGAAAACGTAATTAAAGTAGATTTGAAAATCAAAGGAATGAAGTTATATTGTAAAGAAGTTATATTGTAAGGAAACTTAATTATAATTTTGTTTCGAATAATTTATACAATATCAACTAAGCATAAAGTTGAGTCGATTTTATTTCAATTCAGGAATAATCGCTCTGTATTTGTAGTATAGATAAAATATTAAAAATATTAAATTTAATATATCATTAATATTCTTATTTATGCAATTATAAAGATTTTATAAGAAACAAAACTATTTTAGTTTTGAATTTTAATAAACAATGATGATGAGGATAGTAAATGCGACAGAGGCATTCAGCGCTCTCTATTATGTGTAAATGGAAACCAGTTGAGAAACTAAAACAGGGAAAATATTTGCATTACTGTGTAGCGCTAATTCATTTCAAAATAACAATTTTTAAATTGTTAAAATTTCACACTAGATGACTCTCCTTATTTTAATCAAAGTTTTGTAGAGATATTCTTTTCTTAAATCTCTTATTTAATTTCACTGAATTAAAATATGGGTATGTCAAGCGAATTTAAATTATTATTACTATATAACAAATAAATGAGGTATTAAAATCAATTTTATTATATTTAAAATGTATTAATAACAATGTTATTTGATATTACAGAAAAGGTTTTTATTATTTCTGTAGGCAAGAATTCACTTCTTTGATATTGTATTAATAAAAATAAAAAGCAGCTTATTATTTCTTTATATAAGCAATGATCTTTCATTTTATATTTGAAAATATGGGAATTCATAGTAATGCTGTAATATTGAGTACCGTAGGTTCTAGTTCCAAAAGTGCACCATAAAAGCATCCTGAAAGAAGGTGTCACCATAAACATAGTAATCCTATGAGGCTTCTGTTTTATTTTTTAATATATGGTATTCTAAAAAAATATTATTACGCTTACACCAACCACCCGAAACACAAGTTTCAATTGATAACATAGGTATATGTGAAAACGCTTATAATTTGGAGATGTGAAGTACAAAGAGTCATATACCAATATAAAATTGAAAATAAAGTATAATTAAAAGATTAACGTGAACGGCAGCAAAATACATTGGTATGTAATGAAAAGATGAATTTTTAATGGTTACAATTACTTGCCTCGAGAGAACAAAGTAAATATAAAACAGAATGATTAAGAACTGGATTTAAAGGTGTATTTATATTTTTCGTCCTTAAGGTCTGTATTTGATAACATATATACAAAAGATATTTCTTTTGGACTATGTACAGTAGATCTATTTTGTATGAATGTTACACACATTTGGGATATTTTTAATAGGGTGTGTTATTATATCAAACAGAAGCTTAAAAAACCATTCAATAGATTTTTGTCGGTTTTATGTTCATCTGTTGGCCGTGTGCGTCATTCACTCTAAAAGTACTGGACAGAAATTATAGTGCATATAGAACAGCTTTTATCCTGTTATTTGATGTGATTTCCTTCGAAGAATTATAGCAAGTTCATCTGGCTACCTATTGGCGTTTCTAAAAAAACATAATTTTTAATATTTTATATTTTTAAAAGGTTTAAAGAATTATCTTAATCACGTGGGTGTCTAAGATCCCTAATGTACCTATGTACGAGATGATTCTTATTTATTTATTTATTTTATCATTTTATTTACGTATTATTCTAAATAAGTTTTTTTAACGTGTGGCATTTAGAATTGTTGTATCTACTCATATAATTTAAATAAATCAAATTTCCGTTACGTACAATCTTCGGCAGTGAATGAAACTGGGCCGGAGACATCATTAAAGGTGATATTAAAAATATTCCGTCATGCATGATGTGCAAGATGATGCATGGATCATCTTCTACATCCCCTTTTATATTTCTTGCCTTAATACATGTTTTTTATCGATGACGTTGACATATAAAATCCTTACTATAAGCTTATATTATGCATGTCAGAATTAAATATTGTCAAAACATTGTTTTTATTAAGATCTTTGACTTTCGGGATTTTTACACATTTTAAATGATATAATTTTAAATAGTTTAATCGTGTATATTTGGTATTTGAAAAAACATTTTTGGAAACCTGACGTTTCGAACACTTGTCATGTACTGTAAGTCCGTGGTCACAGGTAAACGTGAAATATACGTGATTAATTCGTTTACAATAGTTTAATTTAAAACATTGTTTTTCTTCCACTAAAAATGTCTGGCTACATTTTCGCCCTTTTGGTCTTATTGAGGTGCGCGGGAGTTGATTACTTTGACCTTAGTCGATGACGTTAATGACAAGTCTGTCAAGTTATCTAGACATCATTTATAGTTTTTTGAAATTGTAAAAAATTATAATACCTCGAGGGATCATCTTGTACACCTTTCACTACTATTCATATGTAACATAATATATTAATTATGATGTGTATTTCAGAAAATAAGGTCGGTTACGGTGCAGTGGAACGCCGCCTGACTGTAAACGCGATCGGTTGTAGGTTCTCATATGGTGGTTTCATCCTAAGTGTAAAATAACATTTTAATGATATAAAATGCAATAATTACAATATAATATTGCTTGATTATTCAGTTGTCACTAAAAAATATTAGCAAGTCTTATGACACAAAAAAGGGAAAATATTTAATGTGGTATTCGAAGTAGGGCTTATCCAGAAGACTGAAAAAAAGCAGTTTCACACTTTACCCCGCATAGCAGGGCGTAGTCAGAGACATACTAGTGTCAAGACACTCTGACTGCTTTCCGTCAACAATGGAGACAATGAGTGTTGCATGGCAAACTAAACGCCGTGCTTTGTCTTACTAGAGCCGAGAAGAGAAATAAAAATCCATTTTAAATATAATTCAATCCACCGAGTAGGAATTAAACCCACAATCGATTGCGTTTACAGTCACGTTACCTCACTGTGCCATGATAGGCTTAAGAAAACCTCCTGGAACATAATCACTTCACGCTTTATCCCTTGTTAGAATTGACGGAGCCTCTTTCGCCTTTTTCACAATCATTAACCTCTTCATACACGCCCTTCGGGAGATCTTCATACTTTTTACGTGACCTTCCTCCAGTATCATTGATTCTGTATCCTGTATTTTCGAAGGTCAAATGAATCTCCCCGGCCTCTCGTACCACTCACCTTTGCTTCATAAATCTTTCTTGCCATTCTTTCATCACTCGTCCTCGTGAAGTGGCCAAGCCACCTGAGCACGTTCTTCTTCATTCACACCATATCATTTGCGCTACACTTATACACTTGCCATTCTGCGAATCCCTTCGCATACGCGATCAGATAAACTGATTCCGCATATCCGGCGATGAGAACGCATTTCTAGAATATTAATCTTTCTTTTAACGCACCCACGTTACGCTGCCGTATAACAGTACTGATAGTACTGCATTGTGAACGGCAAGTCGTGCAGGTCCGCTAAAATGTTGCCGTCGCATCAATACAGCCAGAGCACCGTTAACACTGTTATCAGTAGCAAAACGCCTTACTATATGCATTTCGTATCTTTTATCTCTACTAAATAAACTTCCCAAATATACCATCTCATTCAGTTGTTCTAATATCTTTTTATCTACCCTAATCCTACATTCCGTTCTTTCTTTATCTCTTTTGAATTCTAGAACCATAGTTAAACTCACATTCAGGTTTAGACCATTACTTTCACACCCTTCTTTCAGAGTGGTGACCAATGTCTGTAACTCGCATTCTGATGATGCAATTAGCACTGCATCATCTGCGTACAACAGACAATTAACTGTTAAATCACCAAATACAAATTGAACAGCCAAGCTGACATAGCGCAACCCTGTTTAATACGTATTGGATTTTAAACTGAGGCGACATGCCAGCTATCCTACTCTTACACAAAATGAGTGGCTTCGATAAAGAGATTGTACAGCCTGTAACAAAGGTCTATTTATATTGTACCGGGGCAGTATCACCCATAATTTAATGTTATCGACCCTCTCTAATGCCTTTTTAAATCCGCAAAAGCACTTTTCCGTGATCATGCGGAGGAAAAGACCTGATCCATGCACCTTCTTACAAGTCTAAATCTTCCTAGGGCATCCTACAAAAGCTTTCGGGTCACTCTTGCATTTTTCTCGCTAGGATTTTACCAAAAATTTTACTGCCCAAGCTAAGCAAACTGATAGCCCTATACCTAAGACGTTTTCCAGCATAGGTTACATAGAGAAAAAAACAGGTCCAAGATGCACGGCCCCTCATACTTGATCATCTCTGCAGTAACTCCATCTGCTCCCGCTGCCTTACCACTTTTCAGACTTCAAATAGCATTCTCTACTTCTTTCATACTGATTTCGCCGTCTGTTACATCTACACTCAGCATATTGCTGTCGCTTGGGACTGGGGCGTCATCACATTCATACATCTCATTTTAGAATTCCGCCCATCGTTGCAAAACGTGCGTTCTTTCTGTTAATATTTCACCGTCCTCAGAAAGCAACCCATTCATTCTACAGGTTGACGAATGAATCACTAGAAAAGCTACTTATTTTCCCGGAACTTATTTACTAATTTAGACTTTAGGATTCCATAGTAAGATTCAAAAATTAAAATTAGAGTTACCTATCATTATTTAAACACCCTTTATCTAGTGATATTATTTGTTTATTAATTTTAGAATTCGATAATAAATAAAAAATTGAGACAAGTTTTTAATTAAAAGAGATCGCGAGCGGGCGAAAAAGCAAAATATTTCTTAGGCATGTAATGTCTCCGTTGTAACTTTAAGTAAATAAAATTATTATTATTTCCTTAAAATATTACTAGAAGGTATAATAACATTAATGATTATAATACTTTATGTTATAAATGAAATTCTGCGACCTAATTGGAGTGTGGAGTTGAATCTTTAAATTTTTGGGGTAAAGTAAACGATAAAACCAGCTCGAAAGGCAGTTCTGCTGAAAAGAGCTAACGAGAAACTATACAGAAACACTTTTCAAGTGTAATTTTACAATAGGTATAATATTTTACAACGGATTCGTATATATGTGTAAACCAAGCAAAACGGTATTCTGCTACTATGATTGATTGATGTTATAAATTTTCTAACATTTATATATATAAGAATTTATGAATGGGTAAAATGCAATACAATAAATATTTGTATTAAACATCTTTCTCGTCCAATAAAATCCCGCTTAATATAATATATATATCACTAATACAAAATGTTTTAATATTTGATCGTTTTCTATTGAATTGAAGTTTTTATAAATTGTGTTGTTTTATGCTTTTTTTACTTTATATTACTTTAATATAGATTGAAATGTGGGCGAGTCAATATTGAAGTCAAGGACACCCTTATGACCATCACCCTCTCAAGCAACCACCCAGTGCTTGCATTTTTCACAGGAATAGAACACTTTCTATTTCTCTACGGGTGTCGCTCTTAAGACCAACAGGGTCAACAGTATCGAAAAATAGATATGTTAGTGTGAAGGCTTTCCGTTCTTCCATATAATAAGTCTAAAAGTTAGTCTATTTTAAATTTTAAAGTGTTATCCGCACAAAGTATAAGAAAATAACTTATTGTAAAACGTATCTCCTCAGTGAGAGACATTATAATTTTTCTTAAAATGTGTTATATTTTATTTTTAAATGAAACTATCTTAACCGGTTTAATCGCGTGTATTTTCCTACCTGTGACCACGGACTACTGGAAAGTGTTCGAAACGTCAGGTGTCCAAAATGTATTTTCGAATACCAAAATATACGCGATTAATCCGGTTAAGATAGTTTCATTTAAAATGTATAAAAATCGCGAAAATCAATGATCTTATAATTGTGTTATATTTTACTTTTATTTTATAAAAAAAATATTAAGACAACATGACAACACTGAAATTAGTATTGCTTAAACAATATCTCAGTTACGTATGTTTCAAAACAAACGTTACTCTGTTAACCAACGTTATCGATGATATGAGTTACCCTTTCTATCATATATATTATCATATATATTGAGGCCGGTCGTAGCGCAGTGGGACAGCGTCTGACTGTAAACGCGATCGGTTGTGAGTTCGATTCCCACTGGGGGTAGTTATCGTATTTAAGCTATTTTCATTTATAGCAAGGTAAAGCGCGGCGATTCAATTCCGATACACAATACGCAATATCTCGAATTCGGCGGATAGCGGAGTACAGTGTGTCTTGACATTAGGTACATCCCGTCTATCCTGCCACGGGATAAAAGCGGGAAGCTAAAAAAATATAAATATACAGAACAATATGGTAAAATTGCATTTTTATTTTTATTTTTAACGAAAGAAATAGCTGGTTAGAATTAATAATAATTTTGTATCCTATTCTACATTTTCACATATGTAAGAATCTAAAGGAAAAATAACCACCATATGAATTACGAACTTACTGAAGCAACTAAATTATATATTGTGGCGCAGTGGGACAGTGTCTGACTGTAAGCGCGATCGGTTGTGGGTTTGATTCCCACTCGGGGGAGTGATTATATTTAAATTATTTTCACTTCTTCGCTCTGGTAAAGACAAAGTGCGGCGTTGAGTTCCACCACTCGACACGCAATGTCTCGAATTCGGTGGAAAGCGAAGTACGGAGTGTCTTTACACTAGGTACTTCCTGTCTACCCTGCTACGCAGGATAAAAGCGCGAAGCTATATATATGTAAAATCTCTATAGATTAAGCAAACGAAAAGTTTATTTCATTTCACTTGTTGAGTCAATCTCGTCTTCTAAGATTAGTTTCAAATGTTCTTTATAAAGTATTGATAGCGATCGCTATCTAATTCTCTCCTTGTCATTAAACTCACAATTGTTCTAAAGATATAATTTTATGAAAATTTGAATATTCTTTGTTACTATACTGTGTTTATACTTAATGTACATTACGTTTACAATAATATTATACATTTTAATAGACTTGTTCTTGAAAATTTTATTATTATTAACTTTAATTACCTATTATTATAAATTTTATTAGAATAATTCTAAGTAGAATAATCAGATGTTTGTTTGATTACTACAACATTGTAATGATGTTCAAACATCTTTTATTAGTTATAAATAAATTCTAATGAAGCATCTACTTGTAGAAATTATTTTTTAATTTGCGGAACTGAACGCTGTAATTTATAATAGCAAATCTAGAAAATCAATTAATATATTAAAATTAAAATTATGATTATATAATCGAACCCACAATAATTGCTTACAATTAACTTATATCAAATACACAAAAAAGATATGACCAATAAAAACTTAAAACGTATAAAGATTACTTAAATAGAATGAGTGGCTGAATACTTAAACACCTAACATTATCATATCTGATGCAATATAAAAAAAAGAAAGAAATAAAACTATAAAGACATTGACATATGAATCACGTACAAAAATCCAAAAGCTATTAACAATCCAAAATATTATCTAAAACAAACAGAAATATCTAAATAAAGCACAATAAAAGCATGAAAAGCCTATTAAAGTTTTCGAGTGTAGTAAAACGTGATTGGTTGGTTTTTTTTTAATGGGAAAGAGTTGAGGATAATGGCGGCTCGCCATTGGCGGGAATCTGACGTAAGTAGCGGCGTTTTGGCGCGCTTTCCATCAGTATTCAGTTGTGAGTTTCACGCGACTGTCCGAGGAAGTTTAGTTATGCTTGTATAACTTCGCTGCAAATTAAAGGTAAGTTTTTCAAAAGGTACATTATGGTTTCGATTTTGGTTTACATTTATTTGTCGAATTGAAGCTGTTTGTATAATAATTTAATATGTAAAAATTGCGTTTAGAAATACACGTTAAAATGTAAATAATTTTAGTACATTATGAAAAAAGTAATACGTTATTTATATTATTTATACAAATTTACACTTATATTTAAGTAAACTATTTTAATTTTGTAATAAATAAATTTCCAGACATATTTGATTAAAAAAATATGTTCAATATATTGTATAATACATCTAATATTACTTGAAGTACTATACTTTAAACAACATTACTTATGAATTTGTTAATGTTAAAGGAAATTAATCAAATTATATCAGATTGTTAAAATGATATATATATTTTTTCCCTGTACTTACATTTTTTTAAAAGGGAAAAAAACCTGAAATCGGACCTGAAAAGATATTACAATTTTATTTTTTATGTTACCTATACGAGAAATAAAATAAAAAAATTAAAAACAAACTTCTCTACGCATAAAACGTTTAACTAAAAGTAAATAAATCAACAAATAAATATACTTTTTAAATAGTTAATATAATAAAAAGATACTTAATTTATAGAAATTACTATGTAATTCAAAATAAAAAAAATATAATATCAAAATAAATAATTAAACTAACTTGCGATACAGATAATCTAATCTTGTTATAAATTCATATTCTAATAGCAAACAGCCTCCAGTAGTATCTATTGAAAATTGTTCAGGCGATCATTTGTACTGTATGAGATACCGAATAGGTCACAGGTATTGGTATTTATAATTTTATATGTGGTTATTGTTTTGTTAACTAAGTTTATATAAGATAACTTTAGAACTTGCAAGATATTATTTAGACGGATTAATTTCTATGGAAAATAGTAAATACATAATTCCTTTATTCTGGTAACACAAGACGCGGTGTTGAGTTCCGCCAGTTAATATGCCATTTCTAGATATCAGATATTGAGAATAGTTTATGTCTTTATTAAAATGAAAACATATTTTTTTGTTTTATTTTTGTTTGTTAATTAACATTGATTTTTATTATAAAATCATTTCTTATAATTAAATGACTTTCACTTTCTCGCTCTGGTAAAGACAAAGTGAGGTGTCTTGAATTCGGCGGAAAGCGAACTACGGAGTGTCTTGACACTAGGTTTTGTTGTCTACCCCGATAAGCGGGATATTACTTGTCAATAAGCAAATATAAAAAACTAGCTTCATGTCTTTGATTTTCGAAAACACTTGTAATATTTAATATCAAAATGTACGTACTTATAAATAAAAGTCAATTTTTATCACTAATTATGAGCATATCAACACTGACTGACATGACTTGAACGGAAGATTTAATTGTCGACCATTAATGTGGTGCGGTCGATAAGGAAAAATGCATATTTTTTTCTTGGCGTTTAACGTGTTAAGAAATCAACACGTTTCGTGTTGAGTAACTGAGGAACACCGATTTTAATCCTATCAGGGTGGAGGAAATGGAAACAATTTAAAATATCATCATACCCTCGGTTGAGTATCGAACCTACAACCACCGCGTTTACAGTCGGTCGCTGCGTTTATTATGTTTTTTTATAAAAATAGTACTAACTATTTTTTTCAATATATAAAGAAAGGAAACCCATCAAGTATAATAGCTCTAGTAGAGATCAATCATAAATTAGTATAAATTGAATAACATCGATCCCTTTGATACATTTCTCGGGTCATTTGCTTCCATACAATTCGTAAAAGATCACCCCACAACGCGGACCTCTGTTATTTGTTTGATATGACGGCCATAAGGAAACCTACATATGAGTTAAAATAATAAAATAGTTGTAAAGTAAATATTGAAAATGTTAATTTATATATGTGTTAGTAGAAGGGTATTTAATATAAGTAAGCGAAGAGCGGAGTGTTCTCTTTGCTTATCCTGCTAAATGGGATAAAAAGATAAAAAAAATCCCATTCAATTTCAATTTATATAAAGAAAAAGTATAGAGTTATTATTTTTTATAATAATATAATAGAAAAACATAAAATTGATAGAATATTATATACTACACATACAACTATGAGATTGGTATACGCATTTTAATATGGCTTGCTATATTATTTATTAATAGCATATAATTATCGAATACCAGAATATACGCGATTATACCGCTTAAAATAGTTTCATTTATTATTTGAAATGTGTAAAAATCTGGAAAATCAAAGGTCTTGTTAAGAACCTTTTTTTTATTTTTTTATTGCTTCACGCTTTTATCCCGCGTAGCAGGGTAGCCATAAAGTACCTAGTGTCAAGACACTCCGTACTTCGCTTTCCACCGAATTCAATACATTGCGTGTTCAGTGGTGAAACTCCACGCCGCACTTTGTCTTACCAGAGCGAAGAAGTGAAAATAATTTAAATATAATCACTTCCCCGAGTGGGAATCGAACCCACAACCGATCGCGTTACAGTCAGACGCTGTCCCACTGCGCCACGGCCGGCCTTACGACTTATTACCGCTAAAAAAGATTTAAGCTCAAAATTGGAATTAGGCAATGATTTTAATTCCCTTGCATTTTCTATATTAAGTGACAAGCTTCATTTTTTGAACGTCATATATTTTACCATCAGTTCACTGAAGTCAATGCCTTAAGCCTGCCTTTTTAAAAAAAAAGTATATAGTGCACACTGGCGCAGTGTGACAATGTGTGAATGTAAACGCAACCAGTTGTGGGTTCGATCCCCACTCGGGAGAGTGATTATATTTAAAATTATTTTGATTTACTCGCCCTGGTTAGACAAAGTACGAGCTTGAGATCCACCACTCAACACCGCAGTGTCTCCAATTCGATGGAAAGCGAAATACGAACTAATGTTCGCATGACTGACATCTAATATTCTTAAAGGATTTTTTCCATAATCCACAAATTGATCATATTGATAATAAATTCGTCGTAATTATGACGCTTTTTCTTAACATTTAAAAACATATTTAAGCTTTTGTAGATGAAAAAATCACTTTGCTTATATAACTAAACGTTGGACTTATCAATATTTAATAATATTTATAAAAATGTTTTATATTTTTAGCTTTAAGTTGTATCCCGCATAGTGAGGTAGGCAGAGAGAACCCAGTGTCAGGACACTTTCTGCTGCAATTTCACCTAAAGACTTAGCGTGTTGAGTAGCGGAACTCTACTTTTTGTTTTACCATAACGGGAAAATGAATCTAGTTTAAATAAATCTTTTACAGTCGGACGCTATTCCACTGCGCCACGATGGATAATAAATATAATATTACGTCATAACTTCATTATTATGCAGTATATATATATATATATATATATATATATATATATATATATATATATATCCCATGGTTTATTTACTTATTGTTATTAAAATAAGAAATATATACATATATAAAAAATCGTTGCGGCACTCTAACCCATACTATTAGAAAACTTCTCAACGTCTTGTTATGGCGGATTTTTATACATTTTTTAAATATTTGGTCATTATATTTAATATATTTCATATACTTGCGACATATAACGAAAAAAAAGGATTAGCGTGAAACGACTGGGAGGAAATCGAAGTTGCCATATACTTTCACTGTAACAGTAACAAAGTGTACCTAAAGCTTTTTAGCATGTCACATACGTTTAATGTTTGAAAAACGTACAGGGAACTCCCCGTATTAGGGCTACGGTTGTATTGTGTGTGCTATTTAAAAAAAATATCATAAACTCATATTATTTTTCAGCGTGTTCTAATATTCAGGCTGAAGTGATAGATAGTAAGGGGTAGATAAGAAGTACCTAGTGTCAAAACACTCCATATTCTGCTCCCCGCTAAATTCGAGATATTGTCTGGTTGAGCTCAACGCAGCGATCTGTCTTACTTGAACGAGAAAATGAAAATAATTTAAATATGTATGAAAAAATCGTTAATCTAGAAAAAAGAAAAAAAAGTTTTCATATTACGTCTTTTGCAATAGTCCATCTATTCTGTTTTACTGAAAAAAACGAGAAATTATTAGAAAATTATTTAATTAAAAAGAAAAAAACATAAAATATTTATTTTAACTAAATAACAGAATGTAACAGAACGAGCTAAATTATAATGTCATTATTTAGTCGTCATATAATGATCTAATATCCTGACACCGTCATTGAATTAGAATAAATTGTATTAAATTGTAGTTATCAAATAGACTAGACTAACTATTTAGATTTTAGGTAATTCATATTACATGTTTTATTTATATATTTATATATATATATATATATACTTCTATAGGTAATGTACACCTGACTGTAAGCGCGATCGATAGGTTTTAATCTCCGATTGAGGGCATGATAATATTGATATTTTTTTATAAAGTACGGCGTTGAGCACCGCTACTCAACACGCAATCTCTCGATTTCAGGCGGTATTCAGAGGACCAAGTGTATTGGCACGTTTTCTCTGAACACTCTTTTATGGGGTTAAAACGTAAAGATATAGAATTTATATATAGAATAGACATCATCGCAACGCATATGAAAAATTTTGCTTTAGTTCCCCTGTATTTTATAAATATTATATATAATTATATAATGGAAAAAATTAAAAAGAGCTTACATATTTTACTATTTTTAAAGTGTTATTCCATACTTACTTTCAAAAAACATAAGATCTTTGATTTTCACACACACATTTTAAAAGAAAATATTTGAAACGGATTTATCGCGTATATTTTGGTATTTAAAAATACATTTTTGCAAACCTGACGTTTGGAACACTATTGCAGTCCGTGATCACGGGTAGATTAAGGTGACATTTATCTGTCAGTTGATATAAAAATTAATTATACCAAACTACCGCCATCTATTTCTCAATTGTCTCGCTTCTGGTGTAGTGGATTTGACTTTACTTTCTTTATAAGTGGTAGTTTCCAAAGTTTTGAATTTCAATAGCCATTAAAAATTTATTAAAACTTTTGTATATATGTATGTTATTATATATATTATGTCTGTATGTTAGTACTTCGACGCTAATCTGTGAACTGACTGATTTTTTTTTAATTTATTATCCTGGCCACCTATTTATATTTATAAATATATATATAGGCTATAATACTTTGGGGTGGCTGGTCTCCATCATATGGAATTCTAAGAACCTGATGATATATATATATATCTATTGACTGTAAAATGTTTTCAAATTGGTGGCGCTTAAAAGATTTCCAAGACGGCCGGGTCCCTCCTCTGGCTTTAAAAATAGTAAAATAATATTATTTCGCAATAACGCATCATACATATAAAAATTTCATAATGTGCTTGATATACACTTTAGTATAAAAAATTATACACGTTGCCATAGCAACGTGTATTTTACGTGCACTATTTCCTAAAGCCGTCCATTTTAGTACTTGCCAATATTGCGTGCCGGCTTATCCATTTCAATATTTATAATTGAAGACCAACAAGTAAATAAAGAGAGCAATACACTTGAACTTGCACGAGTCCCCAATACCACTTAAAGCTCACTCAAGTACAACTTTTTCAAGAGCTTATACAACTATCATGAAACCTAATCAGTTGAAGTATTTGAAAGTATATTTCAGGCAAAGCTATTACTATGTATTTATTTAAAAAAATAATTTTTCATTTACAAATTTAACGTTACTAAGTAAATAAGGCTTACATAAGGTAACAGGTAAGGTTAGAAAAAAAATAAACTTTATAATAATTATACAACTACCTAGTTATATTTTCTTTGGAGTAATTAAACTGCCTGATCAATTTTCGGTTGGAGTATACCTATATTAAATTAAAAAGATTAATCTCGATGTGACTTTTAAAAGTAAGAGAAATTTGTGGATAAACATACGAACATATATTTAGCAAATAAACCATATTAGCTTGGAAACCTATTCTTAAATTTTATTCTAGAAAGGAGGTTATCAGTTTGATATGAATGAATCAAACTGATAACCTCCTAAGGCGGCTAAAACTGAGAGGAGAGTAATTAATTTGTAGGTGTTAGAAGTAGACGCTAGAGGTATAATATCGAAATCTCTCTATAACCCACTAAAAGATGTCGGCCGGTTTAAAAGTATCATCTATTTATTAATAATATCTACTTATTTTAAAGTTGACAAAATTGTGCACTCTTTTTAAATTTGGTTAGGTAGAGAGAGGAGCTTGGAGGGTGGAAGCAAATGCTTATTTGCATTTTAAAAGGGCCCCTTGAACCTACACTCGGATCACAAGTCCTTTGATTTGGACTGACTGATCTAGTCTAGTGATTAATGACCAATATAAATCATTCGAAAAATCAGATTACAAAATATGTTTCATTTAGCAAATACACGATAAATACATTTAAAACAATTTCTTTATTATGAATATAAACACAAAACCAGAATCCTTATTATAATATTAATTAAATTTTTATAATTAACAATCCAGACCTTTAACAGTTGGACCAGGCCACTTTCAAAATTGTGCGGTTATCCTCAACATATTAGCGGAATTTTAATATAAATATGTATATCATTCGATTATAAAATACAACTTATAAGAGAAATTCAACTGACTCTTAACCCCCATTCAGATATTAAGTAAAATCCTGATAGGGGTTGTACTGAACAACCCCTTATCAGGATTGTCTTAGCTTGGTCAGTTGAATAGAACTATTTCTTTACTTTTCTATATAAAAATGTTTCTGAACGTCAACGCACATACTTTCTCATGTGTTCCTGCGATTTTATACAGGCGACACAACAGTTTTTTTTATTATATATTTTTGTTTCTATTCTTATTGAATTATATATATTTCATATTTTTTTAATTTATTACATTTCTTATTATTTTATTATTTTTTTTATAATGATTTTTTTATATCACTCCTTTTTTCATGTTCTTTTACATTGTAAAGCATAACCTACTAGGTTTGGAAATCTGAAACTTGCCATGTAGTGTACTGTAGAGTTTAGGGGAGCACTAATCCAGGATTTCTCGATGTTTCTATAATTCTTATAATTCACGCAAAACTGTAAGCAGATGGGTAAAAGAATAAATTAAAAATACAGAATGTTATAAGCATTCTATAAGTAAAGAGGACCGTTGTAGTGCAGTGGGACAGCGTCTAACTGTAAATTGAGAGTGGGTTCGATTCTCACTGAGGGGAATGAATATATTTAATTTATGTTCATTTCCTCGCTCTGGTAAGACGGAGCACAACATTTAGTTGGGCGTCTTAACACGTAATGTCTCAAATTCAGCGAAAATTGGAGTACAGGGAATCTTGATACAAGGTACTTCCTGTCGACACTGCCATGCGGTTTAAAAGTGTGAAGCTAAAAAAACATATAATTCTTTACTTTACAAGATTACTCATAATTTGTCAAATAAATAGATAGATAAATGTTAATCTTATTATATCTATTAGCAGTGTCTTTTTATGTAAATGTCAATTGATTCGTAACAAGATACTATTCTATTAAAGTATTATTTTTCAGATAACTAATATCAGCCTATTTATAAAACCATGAGATAGAAGATGAGAAGATACTAGAGTCACGTAATTTTTCATTAATTTGTCAAATTATTTTTGTATATACTATGAACGGCTTAGTGGCAAAGATCGTAAACACGATAAGTTGTGAGTTCTAATTCTATTTAGGGTAATGAAAATACTTTAAATACAATCGTTCCCCGAGTGAGTATCGAATCCACGACCAAACGCGTTAACAGTCAGACGCTGTGTTACTGCGCCATTATGGTCGTGATGGTTTTTTCATGTTTATTTAAAATGTATGAAATTATTAATTTAATAAACTATCAATTTATGTATACGAGTTTTAATTGATACTAATAAAAAAACAAACAGGCAAAGAGAGGAAAATCCCGATATATTAAACTAAGATACCTGATAATATTATTAGGACATGACCTTACTCCGTATTTCTAATATACGAATATCGCCACAACTATTCAGTCTTATGAATACATCTATATAGAAAATATTGCTTTAGGCTATAGTTATAAGCCGTTTGTTTTGGCCTATGACTTGTCTTGAGGTTCCAATTAACAGGACTGTTAAATAAAGCTCACCTAGATTGTTTCCACTGAATGTTATTCTCTAAGGGAAAACTTAACTATGAACGAGGTAATGAAACCAAATGTAGTTTAATCTTAACTGGAGTAATGAAAATGATGATTACTCTAAGACGCTGCAGTTGCCGTTGTGGCGCAGTTGTCAGAAATTAAGTAAGTGAGGTTGTAGTAAGTTCGATTTTCGTGCTAGTTTGAAGCAATTTTTAATGTATTGGGACGAAATGAGATTTTGTTCTAGAATTTAAAGGTATTGTTTTTTATTATAAAGAAGATTAAATTTATTTCAAATTATGATTTGAATGAATAAATTTAAATTATTTTTTGTATAACCCTTATGAAAATAAAGTCTGGTAAAACACCGAAATAGGAATACAAGAAAGGCTGGCGTTAGGTTTCGCCACTCATAGAAAAAATGCCTCGATTTTATATTAAAGGCGGCGTTTATCAATACTAAGTATCTGATTAGTGTTTTGAAAAGGCACAAAGCTGCTTGTTGCTTGTTATCTTGATTGTTTTCGATTGATTTCACAATATATAGATATGTTTCTCTGCTCTAGTACGACGAAGCACGGAATTCAGTTTGCCACTCAATACGCAATGTCTTGATTTCACGCGAATGGCAGTCAACGGAGCGTCTTGATACTAGGTTGTCTCTGACTATCCTGCTATGTGGGAAGCTATAATAAAAAAAACAAAATAAACAATTTTTAAAGGAATAGATTCCATAGAGATACAAAATATATTAAATAATTTAAAAAATATCGCATACTAAAGTATTAGAAAATTATGTAAAAATGCAATGCATTTAACGCTTATAAAATATTTTTGAAAAAAACATAGAAAAATTTAAACCCAGCGGGATTAGAACCCGCGTCTCTTGAAAATCGTCCAAGCGCTCTGACCGCTACGCTAAAATCTCTCTACAGAAATGTTAACAACATAAATAAATTGTAACAAACGTATATGCAGCTGGTAGTAGAACGCATGGCTTAGCGATCAGAGCGCTTGGACGGTATCCAATAGGCCCGGGTTCAAATCCCGCTGCATTCAAAATTTTATACGTTTTTTTTAATGTTTTCTAATCCTTAGTATGGAATAACACTTTAAAAATAGAAAATAGCATATAACGCTTGTTCACCATTCGATATTGCAACCAACGAACATGCATACGCGATGCTTTTCGCCGACTCATCCAAATTTATATGTTTAAACTTACCTTTCATTTATTTCTATTTTAACGTGTAAGCTTTCTTAGCGAGTTTTCTATAGGAGATTAATACCGGGAAAGGAAATAAGGTTTTTATTATTAATGCAAAAATTTCAACTGAAATCAGCGTAGTATTTTGAAAACGTACTTGGATAAATGTGGAATGAAATATTCCACGAAAGAATTTTAATTTCTTAAAAACAAAGGAAACCAAATCATAGATTTGTGGCTATTTTTCTTAGATCACTATAAACGTTAGAGTTGTAACTTTTCTACCCAAAAGGAATGTTTATATTTTAGTATTTCACATTATTTCTCTCTGATAAGTCAAAATACGGTGTTGAGTTACGAACAATATATCGATTGTGGATAGAAAGTGTAGATGAGAGTGCCACGTCACTACGTTATCTCTGACTACCGTAACATGTACTTATAAGGTACACATTAAAACGACATAATACGTAGATATTTCTAAGAAAATAAATATATTAAGAAGGGATTTTTTACAATCCACCCTTTCTATCCATATCTAATAACCAATATTTGCGAAGTTTTAATCAGACTTACTATAACTAATAATAAAAAAATAATCTTGTCCCCATGATATTGCTTGTATTTGTTGTAGTTAGTATAGAAAATATTTCAGCCCTTTTATTAAGTACAAATTTTAAAATTGCTCACTTTAGGAAGGTATTCAAAGGTAAGCTAATAAATTTATTATTGTACAGTGAGTGAGTCAGCGTCGGTTTGTAAATATACCTTTATGTAGGTTCGATTCTCACTTAGTAATGATTGTATTGAGTATATTTTCTTTATATTTATGTTCTGGTAAGATAAAGCGTAGCGTTGAGTTCCGCCAGATAAAAACAATATTTCAATTGTCGACTCCGCACTCTCAGCTACTTACTTCTCTGTTATGCGAGATCATGAATCAATCTGTGAGCGTATGGGGAGTTAAATCACTTTCTTACTAAGTCATTATTAAACCCAATATCCTTTCATATTAAAAAAAAATCTGTGTTTTTAATGATAAGTAAGTGAGTTGTTACTCATGAAGAAAATACAATACAATACAAACAGTATGTATAAATATTCTATAAATAGGATTAGAACCTATAAGTATCGCGCACACTTCCACTGTACTGTAATAGCCTTAATTTTATTATCTTCCTTCTAATATAAACCCTCTCTCTTCTTTCCATCATGCATTGTGGGCGTCAAACGTTTTGAAGGTCACCCGTGATCCATATCGCACTCTATTTTAATGTATTGGCTAGGGTGAGATATAGTTTGCATAAAGAGTATACAACGATGATATCGTCAAACGAGTGAAAGATTGCCACCTTGTTACTAAATAAGTTTTATTATATTCTTATCTTTTACTTTGCTTACTTTTTATTTTGTATAGCGAATTGAATAATGATTATTTTTTTTATTAGTAAATAAATATGTGAACCAAATTTAGGTTGTATTTTTAGTTTTTTTATTAAAAAAAATATTTACAAATATTCAGCTGAACTACTCTCTCTTCAACCATTTTTTTAAATTTTATGCTATAAATTATAAGAGGCCAGTCGTGGCGCAGTGGGACAGCATCCGACTGTAAACGCGATCACTCGGGGGAGTGATTATATTCTAACTATTGCTATTTCCGCGCTCTGGTAAGAAAAAATACGGCGTTGAGTTTCACCATCGACTTGAATTCGGTGGAAACCGAAGTACGGAGTGTCTTGACACTAGATATTTTCTGTCTACCCTGGTATGCGGAATTAACAAAAAATTAGGTTTTGAGAATCCTGGGCCACTACTGACATCTATCAATATAGTTACGTACTATACTTACATCTTAGTGTTAGTTTCATAATATACGTATAATATTACGTCATTAAATTTATATTTTATGAAATATTATAAATATATTATAAAACTTTTAATACTTACTATGATCTAAACTTCTAACGATACTTATTCTACAATTGAGTCTATATGCAAAAACTTAGTGTCTTTTAAGGGGACGCCACTTCTAATAATTTTATCACTAATTAAAAGATCTAGATTGTCACTATTACACTAACACTACACTAACTTACTTGAAAAAAGTATTCATTTGGTCAATATTTCTATGAAAGATATTAGAGACCCATCGTGGCGCAGTGGGACAGCGTCTAACTGTAAACGCGATCATATTCCATTCCCACTCGAAGGAATGATTACTTTTAAAATTATTTTTATTCCTTCGCTCTGGTTAGACAAAGCGCGGCGTTAAGTTCCACCACTCAACATGCAATCTCAAATCAAGTCTCAAACTCGGAGGGAAGCGGAGTACGGAGTGTCTTAACACTAGGTACTTTCTGTCTTGCCTGCTATGCAGGATAAAAGGGTGAAGCTAAATAAATATATATGAATTTTAATAATTCGTCACGAATTTTATAGAGATTGACGTACAGTTACATGAGACAGCAAAATAACAAAAATGTTTAATTTGATCAACAACTTTGCGACAGATGTCGACGTTCCCGTATTAATTCATTTAAACCCAGAGGCTGGTTAATTTTATTATGATTAAAAATTAATTTATCTTTCCTATATATCTCACGTTTAAAATGGTGGGTAAAGAAATTTTAGTAACCGATCACTCTTTTTGTTATTTTTTATATTTATCAACACAATATATTATTTAAAAATGATTTTATATTGTATTTTATTAAATTAAACTAAGCGGTTTTTTTTAAATATGAATGTGATTTCGAGTTGGATTCGAATTAATTGATACACCTTCAAAATTTTAGTAGAAGATACATTTGTGTACATACTAACAAATAAATAATTTTCTAAATATTCACTATCTACATTAATATATTCGTCAAAGGCTACGGTAGGCACGATTGAAACATTAATGGTAATTCAGATTCAAAATTCTTGGCGTATTTTGTTAAATTCTAATGATGCTGACAGACAAATCGCAGTCGCCATATTTTCTTTAGCAAAACGTCACTGACACCTAATGCCAGCTTAAGTTAGTTATGACCGGTTTACACTATATTGTGATAATTATTTTTCTTTACTTCATCTTTTTAACGTGCCCCTGTCAATGTCGCTGTCAGATATTAAATTTGAAATATTTATATATTGAAATATAACACTGGTCTCGTTTACATATAAAATATAGTCAATTTTTATACTAATAATACATAACTTTATTTTTGTTATGTATCTCTTTTTATTTTTGTAATCGTAGTCGCCATATTTTCTTTAACAAAACGTCATCTAATGACATTTTGAGTTTGTTATGCTGGTTTACACTATACTGTGATAACTATCTAATGACACAGTCCGCTTAGATATTAAATATGAAAAAATTATATATTGAAATATAACACTGGTCTCGTTTACATATAAAATATATTTTAATTTTATTCTAATAATACAGAATTTTATTTTTGTTGCAAACGAAGCCTTTTTTCTTTTTTTTAATCCCATTTTTTAAATAGTTCAAGATAAAATGCAAGGAATTGGGTGATCGGTGCCTTTTATTTTTTTATCTGTTCTTGCTTTTATATTGTTTAAAAATTTAAAAATTTTCTCTTAGAATTATTTCTAATTATTTTTACAAAATTGCTGATGTGGCTAACCGTGGCGCAGTGGGATGACGTCTGAATGTAAACGGCGCGACGTTGAGTTCCACCACTTAACACGCAATGTCTCGAATTCGGTGGAAAGCAAAGTACGGAATATCTTGACATTAGGTAGTTTGTGTCTATCCTACTATGCGGGATAAAAAACGTTGAGCTAAAAGAAAAGAAAAAAAGTTGCTGATAACAATTAGTATAGTCATAATATAATTATTAAAAATAATAATTTAAATAAATAATATTAACGTTTAATATACTTCTATAATTCTCTTTCATATAAACGTGCTTTATATCCGCGATAGCGTCACTTCCGTTTCCGTAACAGGGTGACGTGTATAGTATGAAATAGTTTTTTAACAACACCACTTGTGTACTTACTGAAAACGGTTGACTATAAAATTTTCTATGGTCTAGTTATATTATTGTTTTTCTGTGGTTTTTTATAGAGAGAATGGACCTTAAAATTTATATTTTTTTTACTGAATATTAACGAAACGAACGAATCAAAAAACGTGTCCCTTTTGTTCTAATGGACATTATTGTATGCTATTGTAAAATAAAGTGAAAACATCTTTTAATAATTGATATATGTATAAAACTAAATCAAATTGGAACAGCGATTTGTTATATTAAAATAACCGTTTATTTTAAATAAAATATACATGTTTACACAGGAAATACAAAAATACTATTTTTTTACAATTTTTATATCTGTTTGTTTGTTTGATCCGCCTAATTACGGGAATGGTTAAATAAATTTTGACGTGGTTTTCACTCGCTGATAGCTCATGTAATAAGTATCTTAACCTATTTTTTTTATAATATAGAATTATGAAATAAATATCCAGAGATGATGAGTCCCACGCGGATATATTTGGGCGTACAGCAATACTTGCTGTTCATCAAAATAAATACATCAAGTTTAATAATCAATAGAATTATTGCTCTCTATGACATGCATCCATTCCAAGTATTCTATTGAAGAAATTATAGTATTGTGTTTTCAAAAGTTATTTTTTTGTTTCCGTTTTATATTTTAAAACCAATTGTATGCTGTATAAATTAGTCAAATTTTACAATTTGTCAAACTGAACTCTAAAAAATTAATTATAAACAAATAAATACTTTATTCAGAGGGCAGCGTCTGATAAACGCGATTGGTTGTGAGTTAGAGTCCAAGTGAGAAAGAATCTTGTAATTTATTATATATTGATATTTTTTTCATATCCTTACTCTGCAAAAGGTAAACGCCGCGGCATTGAATTTCCCACTTAATACACAATATCTAGATTTCATGCGGGAGTTAGCGAAGTGTCTTGACACCAGGTTGGCTCTGACTACCCTGCTATGCGGAATATATCCCTATACTTCGTATGTCTTAATATTGCCTAAATGGGTTACCATTTATACAGCTTAATAATTTAAATAATTTTTTATTTGTTACTTTCTATGTGTTATCATAAATAATATTTTTATTTTTATTATAATTTTATCTATAATAGCAACTGTGACGCCTCTTAGCATTCAATTAACTATTTTAATTAAGAAATAAAAAGAAACACTACGAAGCACCATCAATTTAGCTATAGTCCATACAAATTTTCAAAACATAATATTTTTTATTTGCACTACTGGGCGGAAAACAAAAGGAAACTAGCCATTGTCCGCTCACCGATGGTAGCGTATATCCTTTTTAGTTTTGTTGCGTAGTAGAACCTTTTTTATGTCATTTTGTAAGGGTTACTGAAAATATGACAGTATAAATATTATATTGAGGCCATCATGGTATGTTGTGGATTTGATCCTTACTAAAGTGAATGACTAAGATGAAAACGGCGTTGAGTTCCGCCATTTTACGCGTAATTCATATATTTTGCACAGATATAACTATTCAATATTTAAACATTTCACGTTGTAGATTTGTAACAAAAACACATGGAACGGAGCAAAGTGCGAAAGTAAATAGCCGATCAGTTTATTTAATAACGAATATTTGCGACGTGTGTTAAATGTTATGAATTGTCATTTTTCTGTATGTTTTAGTAATATTTACTATTATGGAAAATAATACTGGATTTTTTTTCATAATTCACGTTGTTCCCGAATTGCAGGCTAGAAATAATCTAGTGTCAAAACTGTCCATTCTCCTTTTCTTTGAGAGAAATAAAAATAATGAAATTGTAAAATTACTCCGATATAGAATCGAACCCATATTATGACGGAAGTTTCGTCTTAGTAAAGCATCCAGTGATCAATCGCTCTATTTTAAGCTGATCACTAAAGCAATAAAAAGCAATAAAAAGGCAATGGATGACGAAGAACTGAAAAAAGAAACTAAAAAATCCTAACTGGAATTTAAATCTATATCTATCATATATTTATAACAATTGTGTTAAAAACATTTAATAAAAATGTGACTTCGTACGCATAGAGTTTAACATTTCTGGATACCTATCTGCAGTCCCGTCCCGTCAAAATCAGTTAAGGCCTTCCAGAGATTAGTCACAACAAACAGACAGACGGAAAACATTTTGAAAATTGATATTTTTTTATATATACCGTCTAGACTGTCAAGTAAAAAACGCTTATTTAAATATTACAAGTAGACACATTTTCGTTTTGCCTATTTATTTAGACCAAGACCGTTGTCTGTTTTTAACTCGGTACTCGGCTGTCGCAGAATTCGAGACATTGCGTGTTGAGTGGCAGAACTCAACGCCGCGCTTTGTCTTATCAGAGAGAGGAAACGAAAATAATTTATATATAATCATTGCCCCGCGTGGGAATCGAACCCACAACCGATCGTGTTTACAGTCAGACGCTGTCCCACTGCACCACGACCGACCTCAATAGATAAAATATATAATAAATTAAATAGCCCAAATCAATATTGGTTCGTCAGTTCATAGATGCGGTTGATTGAAACATGACGGCATGCTACTGGAGTTATTTCCTTCATGTTATGCATAACATGCCTAGCGGATATAATCTGGATTAATTCAAGGCGTATTCAAGCAATGTATGAAGCGCTCTATTAATGTATTTGAAAAATTCTTGATAATATTGTGTATGAAAAGGTTTTCGAGGTCATTTTATTTGAATATAAATTTATTAATTAAAACTTATATGAAATTTTAGATGAAAAAATTATATTCACAAATACTCAGGTAATGAGATTTTTGCAATTCTAGCACATTTGAGATGGATTGATCCCGTATATATGTTGGTATTTGAAAATTCCCCGGGTTTCCGTTTATTCACTACTGCGTTTAAAATTGTTTCTTTTAAAATATAGTTTGTTTTTTGTATTTAATTACTCATTATTTCTCACATAGCATTGTAGTCAAAGGTTTCCAAAAAACCTCCGTACTGATGCGGGTAATATTGTGTGTTGAGTGGTGATGTTCAACGCCGTATCTTGTCTTACCTGAGGAAAGGAAAACAGTTTAAATAAACGCATTCTACCGGATGGGAATCAAACCCGGTCAAATGCCGTGGTAAGTTATACTGTAATTTATTCATTACGCTGTGGCGCAAGTGGGACCTACCTGTTGACATTCTCTACGTTCAAGTATTACTCTGTGGAAAATTTAAATTGTAGTTGTTCCAATAGCTAACTTCAATATAAGGGCTATTTTTATTACAGTACCCACGCCCTGAACGATAGTTCTATGAAATTCATTTTGTATTTTCATTCATAGTTTTTTGTTATTCTCTTAATTTACGTCGCTCACCACGCAATCTCAAGTATTCAGATGGAAAGCCTATTTCTTACTTTAACTTTAAACTTTTCTGCCGCGTAGCGGGGTAGACACGAAGTAGCTAGTGTCACGACATTCCATACTCCGCTTTCCGCCGAATTCCAGACATTGCCTGTTAAGTGCCAGAACTCAACACGGCACTTTGTCATTCAAGCAAGCAAGCAAGCAAGGGAATGACAGTAATTTAAATATAATTACTCCCTAAATGGGAATCTAAAGCACAACTGATCGCGTTTACAGTCAATTATTTACCCGCTGCGCCACGACCGGCCTCCTATTCCTTACTTTAGGATAGTATAAAGCGTAAAACGGCTTGTTGCTATTGAGTAGATTTTTTAAATTTATTATATACATTATATATCAAACGAAAATACCATATAAATAATACCTACCCACTTTTTCTTCTCAAATATAGTTCATTTAGAAATATCTAGAAACATTATTCACATATTTATATGTGCAAATACCGTCTGACCCTCAGCTTATCAAAATTATAAATATTAAAGTATATCTCAGAATCAATTCAACGAAATATACTGTACTAACAATAAATAAATATCGAAATAATATACAATAAAGTAGGATAAATAAATAAACAAAAAAAATACGAAGCTATCTTGCCACAGTTGGACATATCTTACTTCTGAATGCTATTTGTTGGGGTTTCGATTCGCACTCCACCGAATGGTTATATTTGAATTAATAAGATCTTTGATTTTCGCGATTTTTATACATTTTAAATGAAACTATTTAACCGGATTAATCGCGTATATTTTGGTATTCGAAAATACATTTTTGGACACCTGACGTTTCGAACACTTTACAGTAGTCACAGGTAGACTGCCTGTGACCAAAATATACGCGATTAATCCGGTTAAATAGTTTCATTTAAAAATATATTTGAATTGTTTTTATTTATCCTCTATTGTAAGATGTAATACGGCGTTGAGTTACATTTAACTATAGTTTGAATTCAAACAGAAATCGCTAGGATCTATGCATACTCTGCTAACCGAGATAAAGCGTGGGGCTAAAATTTTAATAATGTCACTTTCCTTCCTGTCTTTATTCTACAATAGTAAAAATCCTAGTAACTAAATAAGTAATCAAGTGAACTATCAACGACGTTTTTCAGACAGCAACTATAGATAACTAAATAAAAACATCTAGTTTTATTTTTTGTAAACATTGCAGCTTTACTCTGTAAGTATTACATTAGTCTATACAAACAAGTAAGTTGCAGTGTCTGTTTGTAACATAGAAAGAAACATATGTATGTTTACACGATACATATGTATGTCGAAATAACGTTTTTTACAATTTTTGAATGTCTGCATTTTGTTCCGACTAATCGTGGGAACTGCACCAATTTTGACGCGACTGTCACTGCCAGATAGATATTGTAATAAGAAGTAATTTGAGCGACGTTTATTAAATAATTATTTAGAGATATTTAATTACACGCAGATAAACTCGCGGGGGGAAATATAATTAATTTATACTTTTTCCGCATCAAATGAAATCAAAGTATAGACATATAGAAGACATCATATTGAAACAGAAGAAGAAATTAAAGTAACGATTAAAATTAATTTATTAAGGAAGGTATATTATTTATTCTAAGAATACTTCTGAATTTCTCACCAACTATTCTCAGCAGAAGTGCCTCCGGAGCTTGAGCTTCCATTAGAATTGATAATACTGAATTTTTTTTCCTTGAAACAACAAACTTGCGAACCTTGAAATAGCCATTTATTTTAATTTTGACATGCAGCGTATCTAAACGGACAGCTATCGTAACGCATTGGGACAACTGTTAACAGGATTATTAGGGAATTAATTTTTTCTAATTGCATTTTTTCGCTCTGGCAATACGGCGTTAGTTTTAAACGAATGCCAATATACAAATAAAATACCCAAGGTGCTCCCTGCCGACTTAAATAAACATAGGGAAAACGTTACTTAAAAAATCTCATTTATGTAAAATTTCGTAACAATCAAATTAATTTTAACTTAATTTTAGTTTTTTTTTTAATTTTTTATATTTTTATAAGCTCTTTAGCAACAAGTTCCTTAACTGTTACATTTGGACTAAACTAATATAATGAATAATAGAACAATAGAATGTAATTTCATAGAATTTTACAAAACACATTAATTATTGGACCTTCTTTTAATTATACATATATTTGCATAATTGACTCTTTTTCACATGAAGCGATGATAATTGCGTTATGAACACCAAATTGAACACCAGTTTTTTTTACGGTTTTTCAATATATACATGATGTCGGCCGAAGCTTCGTTTTCATAGAACCATAATGTAATATTCTTGATTTTTTTTTCTAGCTTCACGCTTTTATCCCGCATAGCAGTCTAGACAGAATGTACCAAGTGTCAAGACACTCCATACTTCCCTTTCCACCGAATTCGAAACATTCCGTGTTGAGTGATGGAACTCAACGTGGCACTTTGTCTTGCCAGAGCGGGGAAGTGAAAGAAATTCAAATACAATCCCTCTCCCGAGTGGGAATCGAACCCACAACTGATCGCTTTTACAGTCAGACGCTGTTCCACTGCGCTACAACTAGCCTTATATTAGTTATTCATAGTAAAATATATTTTTTCATATCTTTGTAGTTATTTTATCAAATCTCTTCTCTCACCATTAATCACCATTTTCCATTCAAGCGTTATACTTCAGCTTTTCATTAAATATCTGTATAAATTATTTAACAATTATTAAAATAACAATTTCCAGAAATTCGAATTCGAACCCGTGTGTTTTTGCCGTCTATATATATATCGTATCGTATATATATATATATATATATATATATATATATATATATATATATATATATATTATATATATATATAACTTGCAAAGCCGTTATTTAACTTCCCAACATATACTAAATCGTACACAACTTATCCCCCGGGATTCGGGGACGTGATCGGGGATTACGTTGGACATTAGTGATTTCACCACAAAAGTGGCTTACGTGCGGTCAACTCATATCTTTATTAAGGATACCTTTTAACATGATATATTATAGGAAGCTGTTGATTTATTAATATTTAGTACTTACATGTTAATGAAAGAAATAAATATATTCATCGTACAGATTTTTCTTAATTTCTTTATTAGCTTCACGCTTCAATCCCGCATAGTGTAGACAGAAAGTACCTAGTGTCAAAACACTCCCCATTATACTATCCGCCGAATTTGAGACATTACGTATTAAGTGGCGGATATAAACGCCGCACTTGGTCTTACCAGAGCGAGGATGTAAAAATAATTTTAATATAATCACCCCCAGAGTGAGGATCGAACCCACAGCCGATCGCGTTTACAGTCAGACACCGAACACTGCGCCACGAACGGCGTCTATTTCGCTCGATTTCAAAAAATAAATTAATTACGAAAGAGTCTTTATCATTTACGGGTTGGTTATACCATTGAATGCACCCTCAAAAGCTTAACGAGGCTCGAGCCTATATTAATATTATCCAAAAACCAGTTTGCTATCAAATAATATACAAACTAACTGCTATTAGCAGTAATGAAACACTTAAGTGGAACTTAGAGTTATTAATTAATTAATTAATGTGGTGTTAGAAATTTAACTTTTCTTCCCTTGGGTCATATCAGTGCAAATGTATTTGGTAAATCGTATACAGAATTCTAAATTATTTAGTTCAAACATCATCAAAATGTGCTTTTAAAACGTTGTGTTTTTAGTACTTTGACATAAAATTGAGAGATTTACATACAAACGCTGTATTTCTACCACGAGTGATTTGGGCGTTTGATTGTAAGCGCGGTCGTAGGTTCGGTACCCGCTTGTTGAATTTTCTATATTGTTAATACATCTCTTTATTTTGTTTTGTTTTATTGAACGTTAGCTTGCAGGGATCTTTAAGCCTGATCTTGGATCGCACATTCACGAAGACAGTATTAAGCAATAATAATTGAAGTCATATTTACGTATATTGATATTCTCTAATAAAGCAAAGCCCGGCTTCGAGATACGTTACTCAACACTCAATGTCCTGAATTTGAATGTAAAGCAGTTAACAGAGTGCCTTGATTTTCCTGGGTACTAGGTTATCTTTGACTACCCTGCTATATGAAACAACGCGAGAAGCTGCAAAAACAAAATGTTATAATATATAAAAATGAACAAGTTGAATCCGGTCGTGGCGCAGTGAGACAGCGTCTGACTGTAAACGCGATCGGTTGTGCGTTCGATCCCTACTCGGAGGAGTGATTATATTTTTAATTATTTTCACTTCCTCGCTCTGGTTCCACACAACACACAATGTCTCAAATTCGGTGGTAAACGAAGTACGGAGTGTCTTGACATTAGGTACTTCTTGACTACCCTGCTATGCGGGATAAAAGCGTGAAGCAATAAAAATAATAATAAAAAAGAACAAACTCTTAACTATTGTAGTATTTAAATGTAAAACTTAAGCGAACGATGTAGTTATCTGTACAATCGCTATAAATAATTTTAACATTTATCGGACTTACAAAGTTTCATACTAATTAGCGTTGTTGTTTCCCAAAGTGTGCTTCTAAGTATATAGAAGACCTCTTCGTGCAGATGTTTCTATGAAATTAATGCAAATTAAACCATATAAAGGTCGGTCGTGGCATAGCGGGACAGCGTCTGACCGTGAACGCTTGTAGGTTCGATTCCCACTCGTAGAAATAATTATACTTAAATTATTTTCATTTTTTCACTTTGGTAAGACAAAAGCTTTGAGTCCCGCCACTCAACACGCAATGTCCCAAATTCGGTAGAAAGTGGAGGTACTTCCTGTCTATTCTATCATGCAGGATAAATATTTTAAGCTAAAAAATAACACATATTGGAGCGAAGCGAGCAGAGTGCTCTATGCGAGACATTTTATACTCTGTCTTAGGGGTTGGAATGAAAACGACTTACCGATTACACTACAAATTTTGTTCCCACACATTATATGGCCATCATGATGATCGTTTTAAAAAAAATTGGAATAATTCAATGTCGTTAAAAAAATATTATTAATAAACGGAAATCCCTTTGAATTATTGATAATGGGAAAAAAATGATTTACAATGATATGCGCGTGAAAATTATTCTCAATTATAATGTATAGTCACTTTGGTGTCTGGTAGCGCTCCTAGTATAAAATAAAATTTATTATTTATGTTTAATATTACCTATATTTTAATTATCTCCGTGTACCCGCTCTTGTAAAATAGAACGCGGCGCTAGGTTCCGTAATTTAGTATGCAACTTCTTAAAGTTAGGTTATAATATATAAGTATGTGATTTATTGCTGTGGAAATCAAAAAATCGTTAAAAATAAGTAGAATGAACTATTTTAATTATTTCAAGTTTAAAAACGTCAAGTAACAATTTTGAAATAATAGTATTTAATTGTTACTTTCTAGTGAATAATAATGTATAATCGCTTTGCTGCTTACAAAATCCTCATAGATATTTCTTATTTTACATTAGTAGGGCAGTAACCGGATAGTCGAAGATAGTGTCAACCATATTAATGCGTATTTGAGATGCGGTACTCAACACCGCGCTTTCTCTAAGAGAATGGAAAATTAATAATAATTACACACACAACAACGTTTACAATCAGCCGATGTTTAACTGCGCTGCGATGTGCAGTCTTAATATTTGTGTTCACACTATTAAAATTGCCATCGACTACCATAAGTACGTACTGGCATACCATAGAAGTTTTTAAATAAAAATAATTTTACTAAAAACATTTTTTAATGATAATTTACTATGAAGACACAAATCGCGACGTTGAGTTCCGCAGCTTCTCTAATAAAGGTGGGAAACGTAATTTCTTCTATATACGAGAAAACAATTGACACAACATTAATATTTCATCAATCGGGAATCGAACTCAATATCAGGTACTAATTTCAACACCACCATATACCGAACTACTCATGAATATCAAAAACTATTTAGATAAATACAACACTTTGCATATTTACGTGTGTGACGTGTTTTAAACAAACGTTTCACAATGCTCCAGCGAGCTTCTACCTGTTTTATTTATATAGGCAAATGATTACCATTCGATTTGAACGCCAACCTCTTTGAGCACATCGTAAATAGTACCTTGTTTTTTCCGGATTAACCAACTGTTACGTTGAAGTGGATTTCAGTATAAAAAAAGTAGATTTTTTTTCTTTTGCTCAAGTATGAGCGGTTTGAGTTTTTTTTTGAGGCAACAAATTATAAATTATGGTCTCTCTTAGGATGCACATAGAGACACTACACACTTAAGCATGTTATAAATTGTATAAGGAAATATTTTGTTTTTCCCGCATAGCAGGGTAGACAGAAAGTACCTAGTGTCAAGACACTCCGTACTTCGCTTTCCACCGAAGTCGAGACAATGCATGTTGAGTGGTGGAACTCAACCCGCACTTTGTCTTTACCAGAGGGGGGAAGTGAAAATAATTTAAATATAATCACTCCCCCAAGTGGGGATCGAATCCACAACCGGTCGCGCTTACAGTCAGACGCTGTCACACTGCGCCACGACCTACCTCATAAGGAAATAACAATAATAAATAATCAATGTAACAAAAGGAAATGTGTCCGTAGAGTGTTAATAATAATCATAATAATCTTTTTTTTTAGCTTCAGTCCTCCCAGGTACAGCAGAGTTGTAGGAGAGAATAGAACTGATAAAACTCTGACTTTTGGTTTTCTTATCTATTTCGAGATATTTTAAATTGAATGGCGAAACTTAACACCATTTATTGTCATATTGGGTTAGGTAATGAAAATAAATAAATATATTAAAAAGGCAATGTATCAGAACTTCTACCTTCAGGGTATAATTTTTCTAAATCGTAGCATGAATATTGATTAAAATCTTAACTATATCATGTAAGGACAGACCGACGCTGTTCATTTACGCTTATATAGTATAAAAAAAACATATCTAATGAAAAATATGACGAAGGTATTATAATGAATAGGAAACGTTTAAAGTAATATTTATTTCCCGTTCAGGCTTCATAAGACGCGAAAAGGCATCCGGTTCAATCCGGTATGCATATACACATTGTCTTCGGAACTAAAGGTGTATTCCATTCCATATCTTAGCCTGGCCACTGGAAATGGTCAAATTTAGCTCGCAAGATCATTGCAAGTTAAATAAAAGCTTGTAATACGATTAAAATATAGAACGAAATTCTAATGCTATATATCTATTCATATAATAAAAATGTATCTGATCGCTATCTGGAAGATGTATGAAAAATTGTATTATTAAGTATTTAGTAGTACTTTTTATATTATTTATCTCTTTGCCTAATTGTCTGTACGTTTTTACACGTTAATCTCAGAAATTGCCAAACCAATTTAAACAGTTTTCACTTTGGTATTTTGGCAGCCTTCCTAACATTTACTGTTTACTTTATAGACGGCTTATGAATAAAAAAGTTACACAATTTTTCCTTTCGACAAAACATACCCTAGTAATAAAATATACGTTAAAAGCAAATCAATTTAACGGACTTTCCATTTCCTAAATCTCCCCAAATCTAGTTGCCAATAGGCCACCTGCTTTAGATTAGCAGAACGAGCCCAATACAAACTGACGATAAATTATTTGAATCCTGAACTTGGAGGATTTAGTTTGTATCCAGGATTAATATAGAAAAGGTTAAATTAAACTAGTTTTACTGGATTAAACGCTTATATTCCGATATATATATATATATATATATATATATATATATATATATATATATATATATATATATATATATATATATATAATGTTATAAAATTTGTAAAATAATTCGTTTTCTTCTCACATAAAAGTATTTTTGTAGACAGTGTTTTCAGCTTGCACTGTTCACAAGGGCACTTCCATGTTTTCCGCGTACCCTGTATTTTGAAGTCACTCACTCATAAATAATGTAAAAGATTTGAAATAACATAAAACTTTTGGTTTTCTTAAGATCGAACTAATATGTAATGTGCCAGTGGCACAGTAGAACAGTGATAGAATTTAAACGTATAGGTTGTGGATTCTAATCTAATTAGAGAAATTTATAAAAACTACCGAAAAGAAATCTACTATTTAATATTATGATAATTATTTTAACTTCTAGTTTTTATCCCGCACGACAGGGTAGACAGGAAGTATTTAATGTCAAGACACTCCACTATCCGCCGAATTCGAGACATTCCGTGAGAGAGGCTGGTAATGGCGCAGTGAGACAGCATCTGATTGTGTAAACGCGATCGGTTGTGGATTCGATTGCCATACATGGCAATGATTATAATTAAATTATAAAATTTCAACGCTCTGGTTAGACAAATCGGCGCGTTAAGCTCCGCCACTAAACACGCATTGATATTTTGAACTTGACTATATTATTATTTTACAATAGTTAAATTATTTATCTGCATATCAAAAAAAATCCTGAAGTTTTCATAGTAGACATATATAGCCATGTATATTATAGAATTATACATACCTACAGTACTTTATTAGAAGTACAGAACAAAAAAAATAACCATAGAGATGAATCTCTTCGCCAGCCCTATAAAAATAAACAAAATTATAACAAGAAGACAAACAAAATTTACTTTGCAATTGCATAAATAAATATATATCTAGAACCCCTTTTAATTATCCATCTTTCCGGCAAAAAAAAGATCCTGAGACAGACTCAGGCCAAAAATAAAATAAATCTCACGGTTCTCAGCTCTTAATTATACACCGGCCATTAGACTAAAGCGCGGGCTACCAACTATGCATTTAATTTTAGTTGCAGTTAAATGAATATTAATACTTTTAGTAACTTGACTGACTTTATTCATAGAGTAATTGTTATTGAGATCGTAGGTTCGATTTTCAGTTAGAAATTGTTACAAATATCTCCTTTTCACACTTTATTCAAGGAATTGAGGCCAGTCGTGGCACAGTGGAACGTTTTTTTTATATTTTATTAAATAAAGCCCATATGTAGTCCGATGTACAAATAAAACAATATTTTTATATGATAATAATGAATTTCTGATCGCATTTTCTATATATTCAGTATTATTTTAAACTAACGCAAGATTTATATAACTCATCACAATATATTAATATGTCAACAAAAAGAGCCCTTCAAGCTAAAAAATTATAGCCCATTTAAGATTAATATAGTAATGTTTTTATACAAGCAGTCCTTTCTATAATCGTATATTTTTATTATATATTTATAAGTAGGCGTTTTCCAGCGTCATCTATACAAGTTCTCCGCACGCACTCAATATAGCTTTGCTATTATAAATAATATTATAGATTATTGTATTAAAACGAAAAAAACTACTTTAAGCTAATACGTCATCGTCCACACGGTATAGTTGTCATGTATTTTAGAAATTTTCGAGTTGTAAATTCGCGGTGTTGGGTTCCGGAAAAAATGTTTTCAAACTAAATTTTAACTTACACTCAAAAAATTAAGGAGCTTTTTGTGATTTGATTTACTGAAGTCGTTTCGTTCACATTTTGCTAACAGCGAATCAACCTTTAACAAGCGTCCTAAGCTTTTACTGTTCTAATATATTCACTACTTACTTTTGATCATACATCTCTAGTACATATGTGTATATGTTCTTAGACTGTAGTCCATTGACACAAACTGAAAGTTTTTGTATCCAGATACCCTTATTTGAAATCGTTATAATAACCGTTTGAAAAGTTTATCTAAATAGCCAATAACTGGAATATGCCTTGAGACTCCAAACTCCAATTTAATAGATATTTTTAAATTTTACCTAGTATCTAGTTCAAACCAAAGATAAGGTAGATAGATATATATTTTATTTGTAAAGCCTTTTTACATAAGAAATTAATATTTACTAGAGGATTTAATAACACCTAGATCGAGGAGATTATCCAATGTGATTTCTTCTAAAGTGTATGTAAAACACATAGTAGTATGTATTTATCTAATTAATTTAATTATTACCTTTTTTCTTAAATTATAACTGTTCTAAATGTCTTTCTTGAATATGGCGGAAAGCGAAGTACGGAGTGTCTTGACATTAGGTGTTTCCTGTCTGGATAAAAGCGTGAAGTTAAAAAAATCATACTTCTCCATCCGCTTAATTTTTGTAAAATGATATCGAAAATTCATCCTTTTCGTATTATTATATGTATAAATAATTCAATTTTTGTTTGTTTAAGTATTTCGTTTCAAAACCAAACCAATTAAAATATACTTTGAAATTTTATCAAGAAATTCAATGGAATAACTTAACACTATAGTAATGTGTTCGAATCCCATTAAAACACATTTGATATATTTTTGTATGGATATCCATAGTAGGAAAAAGTGTTGAGCTCCAATGTCCAAATATCAATGTTTATAGAAGCAGTAATTTGAGAATTAATGAAATTATAGCGTGAAAGACTAAATCGTTTAATTAATAGTTTTACAACATATAAAAATATATTGTTCTAATAATAATTTATTTAATTTAATTAAAAAAAAATAAGTAAAAAAAACATATTTAGACGGGAAAAAAACAAATATTTTCTGGGCAAAAACTAAATTAAATTAACTCAACTTACTATACGAAAAATATAAATATATTAATCAATAGTACAAGATATATATATATATATATCCATATATGTATATGTAAATATCATTTATTTTGCTAAAATTACCAAAGACAATATAATTAATAACCATATAAAGCTACTCAGCACTCAGTTAAAGTGAATTATCGAAAAACGATTCTCAGGTCAATTGATTTACATTTTATGTCAAAACGTTCCACGCTCCACGCTTTTATCCCGGACAGCAATCCCGCTATGCTAAAGAAAGTTCTTAGTGTCAAGACTCTCCGTACTTCGCTATCCAATGAATTCGAAACATTCCGTGTTGAGTGGTGGAACTCAACGACGCACTTTGTCTTACCGGATTGAGAAAGTGAGAATAATTAAAATGTAATCACTCCCCTGAGTAGGCATCGAACCTACAAAATTTTGGTTCATTCACAGCATGTTTTTAAAAATGTCACACTCATTACTCAGTATTACTGTACACTGCTTTGATTCTAGATTCGATTCCTTTTTCGTGAAATATTCTAATAGGCTCCGTTAACTGGTCTGGTTGGACTTTTCTTTGATTTGAAGTAATTACTTGTTAATGTATTTTGATCTAATTGGGTAACTTTTATATGACAAATCTTTTAGCTACGCCATGCTACCGAAATAAAAGTTATTTATTGGTATTATACAAAAAAAAACCTTTCAAATTAAAACAATAATTTTAATGAGAAGCTGCTGAAATGTCCATTTATCTTAACACATTGCTATCTGCTTACTTCCACATACCTGCCTATGTTTTTACGGAATCCAGCCAATTTACAACTAGATCATAATATATCGTGCGAAAATGTACTAAATGTAAAACTGAGCTATCATGGTCTCAATCTGTATTACCTAATGTTTAACCCAATATTCATAATTGAAGTAGCTTCAAACTCTAAAGGAATAAGACTTAAAGTTAGATTGAATGCAAGTTTGCTTATCGAGTGATATATAATTACATATCCCGCGGCAGTCGACACAACTCCTAAACTGACAAGCGCTTATACTAAAACCAACGGTAAATTAACTCTGCTAAAATTATAATATTGAATGTACATTTTGTATGAGATGGTACGTTGCTCACTGGCCTGGGAATATTGGAATAGCCTTATATATATCTTTCTCTGGAGTTTGACTCCCTGAACGCCCGTGGAGGTGATGCTGGGTGCTGTGAAACAGAATATGTGAGCCAATGGACTTTCCAGCAAGATTGCCGAAGATCGTGCGAAGTGGTGTATGTTATGTGGGAAAGCAAACCCTATAGGGTAAACACTGTAATTAATGTCAAGAAGAAGATAATATTGACACTCTGTTCTCTATTCTTTGTTTTAAATGAGACATGATTTAACAGAAATGAGAAATAATTTAACGAGATTAATCTATCGAATGGGTAAAGACCTCCCTATCAATCACGTTTTCATTCAGAGACTACGTCACGATCGCCGCTTTCTTTCTTTCAATTGAATATTAATAAGTTTGTATAGATAGTGTAAAGACACAGGAGGACAGCAGTTGTGGGTTCGATACCCGATTATACAAAATAGAGTTGTCATGTATTATTATTACAAAGAAAAAGTCATGAAAAACAACTCCGACCAATACCAATTAGATTAATTTTTTAAATGAAACACGTTTCGACTTGTTAAAGTTAGATAAAAGACCGCTCGCTTGACACACCGTGCCAAAAACGTTTTTTATTTCAGCCACAATCAACCTTAACTAAGGCTGTCTGTGAGCAATCAGTGGAAGTGTTGTGGAATTAACAAAAATATATACTGATTACATTATTTGCATAAGAATGTTACAGGTCAAAGAATAATAACATAAATTAATTTGCTCGTTCTAGTAGAACTAAGCGCGGTGTTAAGTTACGGCAAATACTCGTAATGTTCAATTTTGAAAAGAAACACGGGATCTCTTTATTAACCCTTATTACATTTCTAGTCATAAACAGAATATTTTAATACACCAATTTGACATTATCTGCTAGATATCTATAAAGCTTTGTACCTTTCCTAAGTTCATATAATTCGATTCCACATTCAACTCCAATTTTATTTTTTTTACTTAATCTTATTTATAAAGGAATTTGTTTATTTCCGGTTCCGGTAAGCAAATTCCGACCGTTCCTTTTGAGTCCCATCTGACCCTAACCAGTAAATATGTAGCAGTAGTTTTCCTAAGGATCCTTATAAAATTAGGCTTATTTCTTAGTTTCAAACTTAACTGTAGCCAGTGGAGTCTTATTGGATTTATATGCTTAATAAAATCAAGTTTACTGCAAAGTTCCGACCTTATACTTTGTTTCGAGATAGTTTGAGAAAACATTGCTCTCCTGATTTTCTAGTTTCCCGAAGTTCTTTTTAAATTCAATATTTTAAACTTGTTTGTTTGTTGTAGAGGTGTTGAGTTTTTAACTTACTTGGTTTATTGGAAGTAACTTATTAAGTTTTCAAACTAATATAAGTATATATTTAGACTTTGAGTTGTTTACACACACACAGTTGTCTACCTGGATATAGTATAAAGCTGTTTTTTTAGATATTAAATACCTTAATACTGATTTAAATTAAAAAAAAATTTCTTCCAATATATATCACAAAATTTATGTACGGTAAGACCGTATGTAAATTTTTAGTAAATAAACTATTATTATATATATATATATATATATATATATATATATATATATATATATATTTTTTTTTTTTTTTTTTCTCCTGCATTCCTATAATTTCCAGGCTTGTGTGTAGTGTGTGAGGCATTGCTCCTGTACTTGAAGGTTTTTCAAACTCAATGGACAAATCTGTGTATTTAGCAATTTTACTAGAGTAAGTGGACGCAACGTTGTGTGTATTGGGTATAGCTATATATATGAGGTAAACGGTATTCTTAACTTTGTCATGAAGTAAAATATCGGATATAAATTATTATTCTTATTATTTTTAGCTTTACACGTTTATCCCGCATAGCAGGGTAGACAGAAAGTATTTAGTGTCAAAACACTCGGTACTCGGCTTTCCGCCAAATTCGAGACGTTGTGTGTTGAGTGGGGAAACTGAACACTACATTTTGTCTTACCGGAGCGAGTAGGTGAAAATAATTTTAAATATAATCACTCTCCTAAATGGGAATCGAACCCACAACTGTTCGCGTTTACTGTCGGACGTTGACACCACGCCACGACAGGCCTCAATACTTCTTTTTGGCTTCATGCTTTTATTCCGCATAGCAGGGTAGACAGAAAGTACCTAATGTAAAGACACTCCGTACTTCGCTTTCCACCGAATTCGATACATTGCATATTGTGTGGTGGAACTCAACACCACTCTTTGTTTTTACCAGAGCGACAAAGTAATAATAATTTTTAATATAATTCCCCAAAACGGGAATCGAACCTACCACCGATCGCGTTTAAATTCGGACGCTGACACCACACTACAACCGGTCTAAATATATGAAATGAATATAATTTATTTTAACAATATAACGGCATGAATTTATTACAAATGTAAAGCAAGAAACAATAAGGTTAAATGAAATGTGTTAAAGCTGTTTTACGTTTACGGCGTAGCGTTTCGATCTCTTCATAATATTTATTAGTTTACATCTCGCCATCAAAATGTTGTAAAAATGTACTGTATTTATTATTTAACTTAATTACAACGTTTAGTGTTTACAATCAAAATTTTATTGTGTTTATTTTGAAATGTTATTAGTTTTATTTGTACGTAACCCTTCAAACTGCAAACCATATAGACGTAATAAAATTTTACTGTTGTGTTTCTCGCTGGCGCTCCTCAGCAGAACTGCTTTCCTTACTGGTATCTTTTATTAGTAATTTGACTGACAATACTGACATTTATGTTAATTAATACGAAAGTGTTTGAATAAAGATTTTTTTTGTATATAGAATATATTTTGATTTCGATTAGCAATTACTAGCTTTAAGACTCTTCTATCTACTATAGATTCCGTTATATCAGATATCAATTTCTGAATGTAACATAATTTTGCATGGATATTTTCATATGCTTAATTAAAAGCTAATATTTTAAATGAAACTATTTTAAACGGATTAATTGCGTATATTTTGGTATTCAAAAATACATTTTTGGAAACCAGACGTTTCGAATACTTTACTGTAGTCCGTGGTCACAGGTAGATTGAGTCTACCGAAATATATGCGATTAATCCGTAACGGAGCGAAAAATCGCGAAAATCAAAGATTTTATTAAAAGGTAACATATTTAAATTATAGGTTATAATTTGTGGTACTAAATTATTATCATCTATAGATTGATTTATTTTTTAATATAAAATTATGTTTATTTTTTATTTTTATTATATTAATATATTTTTTTAATATAAAAGTTATTGCACTACAGGCTGATTCTGTATCTTTCTTGCTTAATTATTATTTATCTTTCATTCTCTCTCTCATTTACATATAATTATAGTCGGCTTATTAGAACTAAGATGAATAAATATAGAATTTATATATAAACGAGTATTTGAAAAAAATAAATTATCTTTATTTTACTAGGTATATATTACATAAATTTTTCCACTCATAAATTATATATTCTGCTTATTTTTACAATATGAAATTACACGTTATTTTCATTTGTTAAATTTAGTGATCTGTTGGTAAATAATTTGAATGAGAAAATAAAGCATTTATTGTATTGTAAATAAAACTATTTAATTTTGACTTTTAGCTTCACGCTGAAAGTTAAAATTAAATAATTTTAAGAGTAACAGCGTCTGACTGAAAACGCGATCGACTGTGGGTTCGATCCCCACTCGGGGTAGTGATTATATTTAAAATTATTTTCACTTTCTTGCTCAGGTAAAGAAAGTGTTGCATTGAGTTTTTAATTCAATTCACACCGAATCAACCACTCAACATGCAATGTCTCGAATTCGGTGGAAAGTAAAGTATGGAGTGTCCTGACACTAGGTATTTTCTGTCTATCCTGCTATGCGGGATGAAGAAGAAGAGCGTGAAGCTTCACGCTTTTGTCCCGTAGCAGGGTAGACAGGAAGTACCTAGTGTCAAGACACTCTGTACTTTGCATTCCACCGAATTTTGTCTTTGAATAACCAATTAGAGATTTTTGACCAATTTCACCTGTATAATGCATAGACGCTTTGGGCTCTGTTCCACCAATGGTAATAACATTGTCATTTTTTAAATATATTTTAATAGAATTTTCTAATTATACAATATCTTCATAGCTTAAAACTGATGTCATATTGAGAGAATGACTGGGAAAATGAAAAACGATTTTGAGAGAGATCATGTCTTTTAAATAAATACATTTTTAACCTGTTGATCAGCGGAACTTGGCACCGCGCTGTTTTACGTGACTGAAAGTATTTCAGTCAAGTAAAACAAAGTCTTTTTGTTAGATAATTTTGCGCTTGGTCATATACATATTCATTCAGATTAAAATAATATTGATAATAAGTAATAAAAATTAATCCGTAAAATAGTTTAATTTAAATTGTGTGTTACGAAATCAAAGATCTTATGAACTTGTAAATAAGTTACGTTAAACATTTACGTAGAATTTGATATATTTTTTTTAATTTAAAGCCCAAAATGGAGAAAGGGTTTGTTTTGTTAATTTATAGCGCGGGCCTTCATCTGATTTACGTCGGCCAAATAAAATTATTTGGATTTAAAGTAATTACGTACTTATTAGCTTTAACTTCATCATGTGTTAAAAGCTGTGCATAGAAATATATATGAAAAATTTTACATTTAGGTATAATTTTATATATATATATATATATATATATATATATATATATATATATATATATATATATATATAAAATTCTTAATAAATTATGATTTTTCGGTTATAGTGAATGGATAAAGTAACAAAAAAATATATTATTTACACAAATTTAATGTCTGACTTTATTCTGCATACATCTCTCGCCTTGTCCACAGTCATAAACATCTTCATAGGCCCATAGGAGAGCTCTCATGCTCTTATATGGCCATCCTCCAGCATCATCGATACTATGTTTTCGAGGGTTTCAAATGCATATAACAATTATTGTTTAATAAATATAATATTTAATATTTCTTTAAATGTTAATGTAAATATTCAAATTTAGTTTATTAGTATACCATGCTAGTCTAATTAAAAAAGTCCTTAGAAGATATGAAATTCCGAACGTAAAGCATAAAGCAAGAAAGTGAAAAATTTAATAATAATCCAATATTGTCATTTAAAATGTGATAAATTATAATTATCCGGTACAAGCCGATATATGTGACACGCTTGACGGAGGTCGCTTTTGTGATTCAAACGCGAAGCAGAAAGGACCATTTCTATAGAAGTTTATTTAAAAATAAATATATGTGTTGTTACATTTGAGCTTTTCATTGGCGATGTTATAGATATAAAAACTATTTAATAAAAAAATATCATATATTGATATTAACTTGAAACCGATGGGTGCAATGGGACAGCGCTTTTCCGCGGAATTCAAGACATTGCATGTTGAATGGCGGAACTCAACACCGCGTTTTGCCTTATCAGAGCGAAGAAATGAAAATAGTTTAAACTAACACAACTAGTAGCGTATACAATCCGATGTCGTCCCACTAGGCCTTTTAATATTTTTTAATTTTTTTATCAACGGGTATTTCGATATAAGAAAATTTGATTTCTAAGATTATAACTTAACATTGTAGTAGTATAAATATAATTTTATATGACAGAAAATCTATAATCGACCGAAACAAATTTAATTAAAGAACAGTCAGACTGAATCTAGTGATGAAACTCTCCGTCTTCGACTGTTCTGCCATATAAAAAATGAAAACACTACATTTTCCATAAAGCTAAACTAAAACAATATAATGTTATAATTATCATGTCTAAAATATTTAAAATTATGTACACCGGAAAAGTACCAGTTTTTAGCGGTAGTCAATTTAAATAGCAGCGTAGCAATCTTGACACTTAACGCGATTAGCCGACGCTCACTGGGTCTTGACACCTACTTACATTTATTTTAATAATTTTTAACTTGTTTATATATCTTATACCTTCACGCTTTATTCCGTATTACATGACACTCCGTACATTGCTTTCCACCCAAAATTGGGACGTTGCGTGTTGAGCTACGGAAGTGAACGCCGCGCTTTTTATTTCCAGAGTGAGGAAATGAAAATAATCATTCCCCCGAGTAGAAATCGAACTTAAAACCGATCGCGTTTACAGTAAGTCGCGCCACAACTGGTCTCTGCAAAAAATATGCTTAATACGTTTTTAATTAAGAACATTGAGATCGGTCGTGGCGCAATGTGACAGCGTCTGACTGTCAACGCGATCGGTTGTGGGTTCGATCCTCACTGGGGGGAGTGATTACATTTAAATTATTATCACTTTCTCGCTCTGGAAAAACAAACAGCGGCGTTGGTTTCCACCACCCAACACGCTGTCTCGAATTCGGTGGAAAGCGAAGTACGGGTCTTGACACTAGGTACTTCCTGTCTACCCTGCTATGCGGGATAAAAGCGTGAAGCTAAAAAAGAAATATATATTAATTTTAAGAAAATATATATGTTAATTTGATTCAAGTTGGCCATGAAATATGGTCCCCACAAAAACAACCAGAAGGTTATGTCTGTTTAAAACTAATATTAGGTTACGGTGTAATGTGTAAAAGTTTCACATGTCATCAAAGTTTTTGTTGGCAAAGCTCATATAATTTGTCTTAGAGTGATGACTTTCATAAATAAATATGAATTTTCATGTAAAGAGCTAACTCAGTTTGTGTGGAATTTTAATGATCTTTTTACTTAAAGGTTATCTATAAGTAGCCTTTTATTGAGGTATTACAAGTAATTTTTTTTGGATATTTTCAAAAGTATATTTAAGTGATAAAATATTTATTTATAATATATATATATATGATATATATATATAAATATATATAATATTATAAATATATATAAATTTTGGTTATATTATAGTTATTATATTTAGAATAGGAAGTATAGGCTTACACACAAAAATGTCTTCACGAAATAAATTAACCTGCAACAGAAAAACCTTTAGACAATTTGAATTTAATATATTTAGGTATATAGCAAAGTAGCCGGTCGTGGCGCAGTGTGACAGCGTCTCACCGTAAACACGGTTGTGGGTTCGATTTCCACTCGGGGAATGATTATTTTTATTTCTTCATCCTGTTCAGACAAAGCGCGGCGTTGAATTCCGACGCTGAACATATTATGTCTTCAATTCATCGGCCCTTTCTGCTACGGAGTACGGAGTTTAGTCTTGACACTAGGTACTTGTTATCTACCTTGCTATGCTGAATAAAATTGTGAAACTAAAACGAAGTAGCCACAGAGTATTAATTCTTAATTCTTAAGAACGGAGTGCGTTCTTCATTTTCTCTCTGATCTTGATTACATTACGTGTGAAGTATCAAATACGTACGCCAGAATAACAATTCAAATAATAATTTCCTCAATTGGGAATCGAACCCACACCATCGCATTGATAATCAGACATTATAAATCCTCATCATCAGACATTATAAATAAATCATCCAAAACTAGAAGTTTATTATAAAAAAAACGCCATAATATTCTACCAAAAATAACCTTTGGAACAACGCACGTAGGTGTCGATACCCTGTACCCATTATGTATTTGAAATGACATCCGCATTCGTATACGGATGAGAGCATTTTTCAACGTCATCTGTATACAAGCTCTGTCCTTTCTGTCTTAAGCTAATGGCGTGGAACGGTGATTATAAAGTATTGGTTAGTGAGGGCCAAATGGTATTTATATTTAAATTATAGATAAAGCGCGGAGCTAAATTCCGTTACAATGTCTTGGATTTGGGTGGAAAGTGGTGAATGAATTATCTTGACATTAGGTTATATAGTATTGGTCAATAAAGGCTTCATGGTGATTATATTTAAATTATGAATAAAGTGCGGCGTTGACTTCCGTTACGCCATACAATGTCTTGGATTTGGGTGAAAGTATCGAATGAAATGTCTCAAAACTTTAATTTAAGAAAAATCTGCGCGTCGTTGCTTTGCTTGATCTATATTGATATGATACATGTTACATATAATCTATATTATAAATTCAACCCTCACTTAGTATAGTTTTATAAGTATTTTTTAAAATGTTTAATTTATTTTCTCACATTTGCACATGTCACTGTAGATAAGTGTGATTATATTTTTAATTATATTAACCTCTTCGCTCTTGTAAGACAAACCGGAGCGTTGAGTTCCGCAACACAACACACAATGTCTCAAATTCGGTGGAAAACGAAGTACGGTGTGTCTTGACACTAGGTGCTTTCTGGCTACCCTGCTAGGCAGGATAAAAAGCGTGAAGCTAAAAAAACCTTTTTTTTAAGTAAAAATTATTTTAACATATATTTTATATTCAAGTAACAATTAATTAAAATGACTCGCGTTGAACAACAGACGGTAATGTGATACTTGACTCAAAAAGCTTGTAAGCTAAATTCAAGAGCTTAAAGTGCTCCAGCTTAAATTAACGCGGCAGTAACATGCTTTTTAACGCTTTTTGTAAATATATACATATATATAAAATATCTGTATGCAATATTAAAATAATGTGTTTTTACTAAATACATATTTATGTATACATGGTATATATATACCAAGATATTTTTTTAATCATTCATTTCTGTCTGTGTTTCTGTTTGTTCCGGGTAATCTCTGGAATGGCTAGTCCAATTTTGATGGAACTTAACTGACAGATAGCTCATGTAACATCCAGAAATATTAAATTACATGCGGACAAAGTCGCGGACATAGCTAGTATATATTATTTTGTATTTGACGTTTTCGATGTTCGAGGTAGACAAATAAAATTCAGAGTCAATTTTATTCAACAAATACTTTAAAATCGTAAGTTCATATAAAGTTGTCATATTGTCAGTATTGTCAGTGACCATAAGCTACCACTGCACCGATTCAGACGGCAGTTCAGCTATAACGAGCCGACAAAAACAGTGATCACTTGTTCTCTTTAAATATAATCCTAAAATAATAGCTTCACGCTTTATCCCGCATAGCACGCATAGTTTGAGCAAACCTCCAAGACTCCCGTTGACTGCTTTCCACCTGAAATCGAGACATTGCGTACTGAGTGACGAACTCAACGCGAGCTCTTTCTTTACCAGAGCAGATATTAAAAATATTAAAAATATTTATTTTAACATTTTCAATCATTTCCCCTGGTGGGAATCGAACCCGCTACCAATGGCGTTGACAGTCACACGCTGTAACACTGCGCCTCAATGGCTTCAAAATTTTAATTTTAATTCAAAATATGAATTAGCCTTTTGAACGAATATCAACACCATCACATTCCACACATCAACATCCGTATATTATTCTTGGGTAGAATAAATATGGTTTCCTCCATAATATATTTATTAGACTTTATATAGTTCTGGTTATTTAATTTTCTAAAACATAACTATACTAAAAAAAATTTTTGATTTTCGCGATTTAAGCTCATTTTAAATGAAACATTATAGACGGATTAATCGCGTATATTTTGGTATTCGAAAACACTTTGTTGGACACCTGACGTTTCGAACACTTTACAGTAGGTCACCTAGTCAACAGTCTACCTGTGACGACGGACTACTGTAAAGTATTTTCGAATACCAAAATATACGCGATTAATCTGTATAAATTAGTTTCATTTAAAATAACTATAATTTTTATTGACATATATAATTTATCTTCATTGTGTGTGTGTAGGCATTTTTTTAAATATCTTTTAAAGCACAACACATTTATACCAAACCAATTCTTAGCTCCGCCTTTAATACCTCGCAATGTTATTTTGACTTATGTAGTAAACTAGATGTGCCCGCGGAATCTTTCGCGTGGAATTATTTGACTTATATAGACTTTACTGAGCTATCTGCCAGTGAAAGTCTTTTCATCCTTATTTAGCTATCTATCAGTGAAATCTCCTCAAAATCGATGGAGCCGATCTAGAGATTATCTAGAACAAACGGACGGACTTAAAAATAGATAATTTTGCTATGTGTACCGTTTATATACACGTTATATACAAGGTACGTATATCAAAATTCTTTTATTTCAACATTACAACCAGATACACTATTTTTAATTTTTAATATAGATTCGTAAGTGATTCATTCGGTGTCTTTTTATAATTAAACTATTATTTTTTTTCTAGCCTGATAAGATTATCTAAGGAATTGGGTTCCAGCGATATATATATTCTTTTCTCCTAGAAAATAGGGAACTGCGAAATGTGTCATTATAAAGTACAAACAAAGTTATTATTTATTATATTTATAATTTCTCTTATTTTCATTTCTGCAGTCTGGTAAGATAAAGCACGGCGTTTAGTTCCGCCACATAATACACAATATATAACAAAAACAGTGAACGCAGGATTCACACTAGGTTCTCTCTGACTAACTTGCTAAGTGGAATAAAGCACGCTTTCTTTACAATTTCGTTAAAAACCAAAATTTCTAAGTAAGTAACTACTCTAGGTAGTTCACAAAACTCAACGCAATAAAATTCAAAATGAATTTCGTTCCTGACTTCAAAGTTTCAGAACATACTTCAAATTATCGCTTGTCCTTTCCAAGATCCACTAATGACGTAGTTTTTAATCACATTTCAAAGTTTCAAATGTGCATTGATTTATTTCTATTTTTCTTTTAAATTCATAGATGTTCTGTTTTGTTTTGGTTTTTGTGTAGTGTTAAAACACTTTGCTATTTATGTAGTGATTGATATTTTTTTGATAATCTTTGGATAGCAGAAATTTGTAAAAATCTGTCTACAGAGATGCTAATAACGTATATAAATACGTTGTAACAAAACGTATAAGACAGTCGATACGATATTCGATATGATATTTTTTTTTATTTTATAATTAATTAAATCAATAAACCAGATTTTACATTATCTACCACAAAAGCTTTGCCAAAACTCACTAAAGATAACTGCTCTGTTCAAAAAGTTCCTTAAAGTGACCTCTTAGTACCTTATCTTGTTATCTAAATACCTATTAGCTTCAAAGTAAAGTATGCTTTAATTTAAAAAACAACATTTCGTGAACTATTATTTTGCCTCGAATTACAGGTTAAGCAAAGACAACCTAATTATAAGATACTCGCGTGTTGAATGGCGGAACTTAACGCCGCGAATTGCCTAACCAGAATGGATAATAAAAATAATTAAACATATTCCTAGTATATATATATATATATATATATATATATATATGTATATATATATGTATATATATATATAATTTAGGTATATAATAGGACCAATCGCGTTGGGCGACTTGGGCAATATTCATTCAAATCACTAATAACAAATGAAGAAATTGTTCCTGTAGTTATACGCGAATAATAAATAATTTTGTTTATTCAAAATTTATTCAAAATAAAAATAATTAAACATATTCCTAGTATATATATATATGTATATATAGTTTAGGTATATAATAGGACCAATCGCGATGGGCGATTCATTCAAATCACTAATAACAAATGAAGAAATTGTTCCTGTAGTTATACGCGAATTATAAATAATTTTGTTTATTCAAAGGAAAATTATTCGAATGACGTATAACTTTTTGTATTAAATTAACAAATTCAAGTAATAAATTAAAATAATATAACGAAATAATAGTTTTTAGATCAAGTATTAATAAAATTTTATTGTAACGTATTTACAGTAGAGATTATTTCTTAATATTTGCTTTTATCATTTTTAACATGTTGTCAGATTTTACCCAAGTCGAGTTAATTACTCGACTTAGGTAAAATATAGTATTTATATAGTATTATTTGTTGTGAGATGGTAAAAGTAGTCCTGTGTCACATTTGCTTTCTGAGGCTCAGCGTGACTCAATGTTAAAAAAAAGTTTTCTATATAAACAGTGTATAATTTTACAGAATCTTTAGTATTGTTGGACATTTCTTGTGTGTTTTTCTTAATGTTTCAACAATTCTTCTTTTTTCGAAATTTCTGTTGTCGAATGCAAGTAAACTCTTTAAATATTCTTTCAACGCTTTGCCTGTTTGCGACTGCTTCATCTTGGCGATAAGTTAAATGTATGGTTACTAACTTTTACAGTTCTTTTTTTCGGTAGGTAATAGCCGTAACTAATAACACCAGATCGCCTTAATTCCTTTCTCTGTCACAGACAATAACGAGAACTCCGCAAAGCAGGTGTCCTTAAATATTACCAATGTGTTAATTAAGTATTATATAAGTAACTTGATTGAGGCCGGTCGTGCAGTGGAACAGAGTCTGACTGTAAACCCGTTCGGTTTTGAGTTAGATCCCCACTCGAGGGATTCATTATTTTTAAAATTATTTTCACTTCCTCGCTCTGGTAAGACAAAGTGCGGCGTTGAGTTCCTACCACTCAACACGCAATGTCTCGAATTCGGTGGAAAGCGAAAGTGACAAAAAGTACCTAGTGTCTTGACACTAGGTACTTTTTGTCACTTTGCTATGCGGGATAAAAGCGTGAAGCTAAAGGAAAAAAAGGAATAAAATCACGAATGAATTATTCGTAACTAATTTAGTTACGATTAAATAATTTTAGAATGAATTATTCGCGATTAATTATAGTGCGAATAAAATTTTATTCGAATAATTATTTAGTTAACAATTTATTCGAATGATGCCCAAGTCTGCCACGGCGCTACTGTAACCAGCTATAAAGCGCTTAGCAGTAATAAAAAACTAAGTCAGTGGTGACATCACGTTTTACAGCCATTTTAATTGTTTGATACACTTTGTGCATTACTTTGAACGGTGTTTAAGTGAATGTTAAAGTTTATTTGTGGTTGTTAAAAGCGTATTGAGCCGTTAACCTTATTTATTACTGCCCGTACAGCGTCCGCGACCTGCATTTATTATTTTATATATAAATTTGACATCTTTATATTTCCAATATTAAATTAGTCTAAATTACTTCTACATTAGTTAACTCCCGTCAAAACGGTCTAGCTCTTCCAAATATTAACGAAGAACTAGCTCTTCCAAAGATTAAGGAAGAAACAGACAGACAGAACAAAATTTTTAAAAATATACTTTGATATATATGTCGTATAAACATGATATACATTTATTTATTTTTTTTAGATCCACGCTTTATCTCTTGCGGGGTAGTAAAGGAGGACGGTGCGCCAAACGCGACGGTCTCTGGATACCTCTTTCACCTCGTCCACAGTGATCAATCTCTTCGTACATGCCCTTCGGGAATTCTCATGCTTTTTACGTGCCCTTCTTCCAGTATCATTGATACTGTATTTTCGAAAGTCAACCGAAATCTTCCCCGACCTCTCTTACCTCTCACCTTTGCTTTATAAATCTATCGTATCATTCTTTCATCATTCATTTTCTCAACGTGCCCAAACCACCTGAGCACGTTCTTCTTCATTCTTACTAAGACATTCGAGCTAACACCTACCATTCTGCGTATCTCCTCGCTGCATATACGGTCAGCTAAACTGACTCCCCATATCTGACTTTCATTTTCATATCTGACTTTCATTTCACCCACGTCTCGCTGCCGTATCACAACGTCGGTATCAGTACTGCATTGTGAACGGCAACAAGTGCAGGTACGCTGACATGTTGCCGTCGCATCAATGCAGCAAGAGCACCGTTAAGCCTATTACCTGGAGCAATACGCCTTTCTACCTTCATCTCGTATCTGCCATCTCTACTAAACATACTCCCCACATATACCACCTCTTTCACTTGTTCTAAAATGCAAATATGTTTCAAAAACCAGCATCTTAGTTTTACTCGCATTCAGGTTTAGACCATTACGTTCATACCCTTCTTTTTAAAATGGTGACCAATGCATGTAACTCGCATTCTGATATTGCAATAGGCACTACACTATCCGCGTTCAACAGGCAAGTAACAAATCACCAACTTTCACTCCTATGTCAATTTGTTTCTATAACACGTTCGATTATAATATTATAATTCCTTAATATAAATTATTTGAGTTGAGTTTGAATTTCCCCTTAGTTAGTTAAAATGTGATGTTGAGTTACGCCATTTAAAACGTACTATCACGCATTTAGGCAGAGAGCGGAGACTTTAGACACTACATTCTTTCTGACTACCTTGTGATATATATTATGAAACTTAATGATTTTAATTAATTTATTAATTATAGTTAGAAAACATCGACGTGCTCGTGACCAATAACTGGAGCTTGCTAGTAATTTTGTACGAAATTCCCACACTATCGTCCAGAGCAAACTTTCCCAAACTGATAGGGTAAGATTAGGTCTTCGAATATATTTTGTATAAATGATACCTATGAAAATTCTATTTTTTTGTCATTTGAAGCAAAATATAGATAAAAGGATTATAAATTTATTTTCACGTGAATTATTATTATAATTAAAATTATTATATTAAAATTTTTACTATTTTTAAAGTGTTATTCCACACTTAGGATTAGAAAACATCTTTGAAAAAGTATACAAATTTCTACCTGCGCCTCTTGGATACCTCTTGGACGGTATCCAAGAGGCGCGGATTTGAACTCCGCTGCGTTCAAATTTTTACATGTTTTTTCAAAAATGTTATATTTAAATTATTTATATATCTTCAATCGTTTTAGACAAAGCACGGAGTTGAGTTCTGCTGGGATCTTTTGATATTAGAATGTACTTATTTGTATAAAATGTGTTAACCTATATAGTTAAAAAAATTGACATATTTAAAGGGAATTAAAACTTATCTATAATATAAAAAAACTTAATTAATAATTTCATGTTAGGAAGACAGTTATTTTATTTTGTTTTACTTATTTATATATCGATTTCAATATACAAATTATATAGCCTGAAAACAGATAATTCTTGAAATGTGTTTATTCGGAATGTTGTTATATGTAGGTATTTTCCTTGTAAAAGTTCTCAATTAACACAAATAAATCTAATTATAATAGCTTCTTTTTTAATATAACGAAAATAGTTAACGTATAATATGTAAAATATTTTTGACTTTTGATATTTATTTACTCAATAAAATTCCACTGTTCAAACCCGTTACCTCAAGCTAATACCACGCGGATAATATACAAATAACCTTAGCATTATCATATACAATAACAATGATTTACTTGAAACCTATACACAGTGTATAAATTGGCAGATATTAAAGAGACAGTTAATTACGACAATAGATCTCATTTCATTATTCAAATGCGTTTTAAGCAGTAAATATTTCAGATGTGGATCATTGTAAAACAACATCTGACTGCGAACGTGATCGGTTGTGGGTTTGGTCGTCAGAATAATTATTATATTACATTGTTTTCAATTCACTATTTTGGTTAAACAAAGCGCGGCGTTAAGTACCGCCACTCAACACACGTGTCTCGATTTTGCGCAGATAGCGGAGAATAAAGTGTGTATATTAGATTAATACAGTTAGTGTTTATAATATAAAATAACCGTTTTTTCCTAAATTCATATATACATATATACGTATACACATTATGGTTGGTCTATCTGTCTATGTGTTTGTTTGTCCCGGCTTATCTCTGATATGGCTGGACCAATTTTGACGAGAATTTCACAGGTAGCTAATGTAATGTGCCAATTTTTTTTAATCTTTATATTAATCTCGTATATTTTACCAACACATGACCTTCCACTTGGCAGTCAGGATTACAGAGAGGTTAATCTAATGCTATTAAACATGACAAATGACTAATAAGAGCTTGTTGGAACAATACACTTTCCTCTACAATGGTATTACGATAACTTATCACATATGATAAGTCTAATGTATTGATAACTATATTTTTCTGATATATAGGTCTGAGTAAGTATTAAAATACCTATTGGGTAAAATATTCCTTTCCCATATAGTAATCAAAATATTTAAATTCGGAAAAAATACTATAAAATGGAATTAAACATTTCAAGAATGCTTAATGCTATTTTATTTTTTAAGAAAAAAGGTTTGAGGCCGGTCGGGGCGCAGTGGGACAGTAAATACGATCAGTTATGGGTTCGTTTCCCACTAGGGGGGAGAATTGGAGAGGGAGATTGGGAGGATTATATTTAAATTATTTTCTCATCCTCGCTCTGGTTGGACAAAGTGTGACGTTGAGTTCTGCCACTCAACACGCTATGTCTTGAATTCAGCGGAATGTGAACAGCGAGTGACTCGACACTAGGTACTTCCCATCTACCATACTATGCGGAATAAAAGCGTGAAGCAAATAAATTGAACTTCAAGGTAAAAGTTGGCATTGAATTTGAACAATGAGCACATTACTTAGAATTACGGCGGAGAGCAGAGAACAGAGTATCTTGACACTTGGCTCTTACTACCTCAAGGATATAGGTAACATTTCTCTACGAACCAAATATAAATATTCAATTTCTTTTCTAAATTCACGTTGAAATATCGTAAATATGAAAATTATAATATACTTTAACCGTTTTCACATTTCATGAGCAACTCCATTTATATATTCACTATTTTAAATTCATATAAGGAGTAAACTCATAAATTTTTCGCCATCCAATGGAATAGTATGCAGTACTGATCCCATATACTTTGCTTATTCCCGTCTAACACGTATGATATTGGGCTGGGATCTGCGTCTATTGTGTGATACATCTTGATATTTGCTTTTTGAGATATTTTTAGCTTATTTGAAAATTATACATGTAATATTAAAGTTAAACTTATTGAAATGTAAACAATTTTAGACTAAAATCACGGATATAGTTCTAAAATTAGCAAATCGAAGTGACAATGAGCTGGTTACATCGCTCGTAGAAATAACAAGTGATATTTTTCAAAGATTCTCAATAGGTGTCAAAACTATAATACGTTTTTATAATTTTATAATATGATGCAAAGTTATTTAAACTGAAAGTGGTAAATAGTACTTCAAAAATTTCAAATCTGTAAAACTGGAACGTTTTAAAGAACGCCTCTTTTAATCTCGAACTACATACGACGCTCAATGCAATCAAGAGGGTCTTAACTTCGCATCTTAATACCTAAGTAATAGAGGATTTAGAGTGAGAGTGGGACGCTACGCTACCAAGATCATATTTTTATCTGATTAAAATTCCTATACTTACATACGGGTATGGCATTGGATAATCGCTTTCGATTAGAAATTACTGGGGCTAAGGGGAGTGGAAGCTTATTACATTCTTATATTTAAGAAATATCTTGTTTTGTCTGATAACTTGCCTTCTTGAAAATATTTCTTCTAATTTTTTTGTTTAAAGTCTAGACTTAAGTTTGATCTACCTTTTTTATTGATCTTTTTTCTTGCACTTTTTAGAAGCATTTCGAAAAAATTTTAGATGATTTCCCGGTCGGTCTTGGTCGGGTAACGAGGCCGGTTTTGGCGCAGTGGTACAGTGTCTGACTGTAAACGCGGTCGGTTGTGGGTTCTATCCTCACTCGTGGGAATGATTATAATTAAATTATTTTCATTTTCTCGCTCTGGAAAGAAAAAGCGCAGCTTTGAGTTCGCCACTTAACTCTCAAATTCGACGGAAAGCGGAGTACGGAGTGCCATGATATAGATACTTCCTGTCTACCCTGCTATGCGGGATAAATGTGTGAAATTAGTAATAAAAGTCATTCGTGATAATTTGTTTTAAAGTTAATGCACTCTTTTCGTTTCGCCATTTCCTGAATTTCAATCGCTTTAATAATAGTAATAATTAACTTATTAGTAAAGACTAATTAGAATATTAAATTTGTTTAAATTTGTTATCTGCACTCTTAAGTTTTTCATATATTCTTCTGAAATACGTAAATAATATTGATAAGTAATCCGTCCGTAAGTCCTTAACAAACAAAACCACGATACGACCCCCAAGGTGCTATATAACATAGATGAAATACATACCGGTCTATATTGCTTGAAAAATTAAGAAATACGTAATATTGTTTTAGTTTAAATTCTATACCAACAACCTTTATCTAAAACCTTACCTATATCTAATCATACTTGGCAAATGTATTTTATTAAGAACTAAATAAACAAACATCAAAATAATGTTTTCTGGTTCTGAGATCCAAGTTAGAGAAACGTTATTGTCATGACACCGTGTTGGGTTAAAGAATTTATCGCCGCGTTTTGCCTGGAAAAAATGGAGATATGAAGTATAGAGTTGAACCTACAACCAATTCCCTTTACAATCAGACGCTGTCCCACTGGGCCATAATAGCCGTAACAGAACTGAATTAGGTAAATTAAAAACTTCGCACTTCTAAGCTAACAATTTTAAAGTAGTCAGAAAAGCACGCCCCCGCACTCCACAATTCTATTCAATACATTTTTTAACGTGTCATTCATTGTATGAATGATTTTTTTCTACCTGTCTTGGCAGTTGTCTTTTAAATTTGAATATAAAAAAAATAATTTACTGTTTTAAATGAAACTCTTTTAACCAGATTAATCGCGTATATTTTAGTAAAGTGTTCGAAACGTCAGGTGTAAAAAATATATTTTCGAATAACAAAATATACGCGATTAATCCAGTTAAAATAGTTTCATTTAAAATGTATAAAAATCGCGAAAATCAAAGATCTTTTAATTTACTGTATTAGTAAAACGTATGGAAATAATAACTTCAAATTAGTACTAAAATTTAAAGTAGCTAATAGTAATACCTATCAAAGAATTAATGGTTTACAAAATGTTTTCTATTAAAAATAATATATATTCTAAAAAAATACACTATGCAGGGAATATATCTACCAATATATTAATTAAACCGAGAAAATTGGAGACTAGGAAGAGAAACTAGAGTTAAGACAATCTGTCTATTGTTATACTCTTTGACGCGTAAAATGCGTGTTACCTTATTAACATGTAGGATTTATCAGTTTATGTAGAACAAAAGGATATTTATTTTATTAATTTTTTTATACATTAATTTGATATACATATATTCACTTTTTGAGGCCGGTCGCCGCGCAATATGACAGCGTCCGGCTGTAAACGCGAAAGGTTGTGGGTTCGACCTCACTCGTGGAAGTGATTAAAATTAATACCTAGCACTTCCTCGCCTTAGTAAGACAAAGTACGGCGATGAGCTCCACGTCATGCAATGTCATGCAATGTCGGTAACGTACGAAGTGTCTTGACACTATTTAGTAGTATTTGATGTCTACCCCACTATGCGGGATAAAAAGCGTGAAATAAAAAAAAGAAAAAAATATTAGCGTTCTGCACTTTTCATAAAGTTTTAACTACTTATGTCAAATTTTATACTTTTCTGTCTTCATTATATTTGTAAAAATGATAGATACTCACATATTTTAAATAAAATTATTTTAAACGGATTAATCGTGTATATTTTGGTACTTGAAAATACGTTTTTAAAAAACGAACGTTTCTTTAAACAGTAGTTTACAGTAGTCCGTAGTAACACTTGCGGGTAGACTGAGGTGGTATTCGTCTGTTAGTGGATACAAAAATTAATTTTATCAATCTACCGCCATCTGTTTCAAAATTGACGTGCTGTTTTCAAAAATATAATTTTGTATACTAATTCGAATACGGAATTAATCCGTTTAAAATAGTTTCATTTAAAATGTGTAAAAATCGCGAAAATCAAAGATATTACAAATTTCATAATATTTATATTATATAGTTGAAAATGACCCTGAGTTGGAATCGAATTTACAACCATTTCGTTCAACCGTAGACGCGCCAATACATATGACACCCCAATTATCATGGATCACCAATCAACACTAATAAGGTCTATAGATGTTTATTAAACAGTACACACACGATTAAATCGCGTTAGAAATCGAAAATATTTATTTTGTTTGACAAAAATCCTTCCTTTGATCGTTTCAGATTTGGTCTGTTGATTCTTATGTGTTTTAATTGGTTTCCCGTCATCTCACACGTGGAGGGACACAAAGGGCCTTTAGTTAATTGGGGACCGTTTTTCTTGCCATATCTCAGAAATAAAATTGTCCTTTGCTTTCTTCTTTTAAAGTTAGCGAAGGTTCGGTTGGCTGTAATTGATTTGAGTATATATTTTTCGAATATGTTACTTTTATATCATTTTTTATATAGAATAGATATTGAAAATGTAATTAAATAATAATATTATATAAGGAGGCCGCTAGTGGCGAAGTGGGACAACGTCAGACTGTTAAACGCGACACGTTATGGGTTTGATTCTCACTAGGGGTAATGATTATATTTAAATTATTCCTTTTATCCTTCTGTTAAGACAAAGCGCGGCGTTGAGTTCCGCCAATTAAGACACAATGTCATAAATTCTATTTAAAGCGGAGTAAGGAGAGTCTTGAAGTCTAAGTACTTCTTGTCTACCCTGTTTTGCAGGATAAAAGCGTGAAACTAAATAAAAAAGTTATTTATAAGTATATTTTAAATTATTTCATTAAAAAATTTGCTAAGCATTTGAAACCATCATAGCGCGGTGGTACAGCATCTGATAGTAAAGACAATGGTTATAGATTCAATCCCCTTGACCTCGATCTAATATATATAGTTAAATTCTTTTTATTTCGCTGACGTGTTTTAACACTAGGTTGTTTCTGACTGCTATTCTGTCCTCCTGCTATGGGGATATAGCGTGGCAGCACAAAGGACGATATTCAGTAGTGCCACATATTGTCTTCAATTTGGACGGTGACTAGCATTAGGTTTACATTGCTATGTGGGAAAAATCGTTAAGCTAAAATATGTATAAATAAACTAAAAAAACAGCTTTACGCTTTATCACAGCCCATAGCAGATAAACTGTCCTACTGCGCTGATATATATATATATATATATATATATATATATATATATATATATATATATATATATATATATATATATATCAAGTCATTGACTATATTCATAAAAATGATAAAAAAATGCTTTTGTATACGTCAAAACAGTTAAAATAACATGGACCGTTTAAAAAAACTGAGAACCACTTGTATGTTAGATTAAACATAAGCAATATAGAGTTGCGGAAGTCAACGCCGCACTTCAAATATAAATTTCACATAATTCATAATATTACTAAGGAAATCTTAAGATATGCTCGAGCAATATTTAAAAGGTAATATAACATCATCATTTACGTTATAACCGGCTCATATATTTAGTTTTGAGAACACTTGTATGAATTGCAATAACGTGTGGTACCTATAGACATTATTACTGTTTTATATTAAAAATATGACTTAGACGTTATGACGCCAGAGTCGTGCCTAGCTGAGATGCTTGTAGGTATATTTGTTCATATAACGCGAAATTTTTATATACAACTTGATCTGCTCATGACTTCCTCCGTATAGAATTTAACATTTCTGAGTCTTTATTATATAATTCTAAACTAAAAATATCCTAAGTTATTTCATTAGCTATCTGCTAATGAAAGGCCTATCAAAAATGATCCAGCCTTTCCTGAGATTAGCCAGACAGTATATGAAAACAGATAGACAGACAAACAAAAATTGTTATTTTTTTTTTTGGTATACGTACCGTGTAAATATACTTATCAATTTTGCAGTTATTTGTTATATAACAAACAAACATTCTAAGCGGGTTCACGCTTTTTTTTCATAGCAGGATTACTTGAGAGAATTTAGTGCCAATACACTCCGTTTTCCACTTTCTTTCCAATATCAGTTATGTGGCGGTACTCAACACCGTGATTTGTATAGTCAAAAGTGTAATTAAAATAATGTATATACTTATTATTCCGAGGAACAAATTCTCAACCAAGTCATGTTTGAAAATGAACCCATACTTACCGTTACACAAAAGAAACCGTTAACAATAAACAAAAAACTACCGACACTTATACGCACGGACGTATGTACATACATATATATATATACATCGTAAATGTCGCCCACGATATCAAGAAATAACAACATAATATTTCATTATATTATATATAAATATAAGGCCACATTTGTTTCGCTTTTCATTAAGCTACTACGTGCCACGAATGTCACCGGAAGTAAGCTTAGATAGAGCATGCCTGTACTTATATATTATAGTTTATTTGTTGCTAACGGTGAATTGATTTTGGTAAAACTTAGATTTTCTTAGACGCATTAGTACAAGGATATGATAGTTCTAGGTTTAAATATTGTTATGTCAAAAATAGTCATAAATCCCATGACTAATTTTGAGCTTCACGCTTTTATCCCGCATACCAGGGTAGATAGTAAGTACCTAGTGTCAAGACACTCCGTACTCCGGTTTCCGCCGATTTCGAGACATTGCGTGTTGAGTGACGAAACTCAACGCTGTACTTCGTCTTACCAAAACGAAGAAGTGACAATAATTTAAATGTAAACATTCTCCTGAGTGGGAATCAAATCCACAACCGATCGTATTTACAGTCAGACGCTATCCCACTGCACCACTATCAGCATCCAAATATTATCGTGTTAACTTTCTATACTTCTTCTAACTGTGCCGATTTTGTTCATCTCCGTTCGCCTAATTTTTCTTACGTTCACCTATTAATGTAAAAATTATGTTGAAAAAAATGTAAACTATTTAAAACGGATTTAATCACGTATTTGAAACTCAATTTTTTTATATTTTTAATAAGTGGATCCCAGGTGCTACCACCTGGGATATAAATAAAGTTTTCAACCAAGTTCTCTATCGAAGTCTCAAATCCACCACATCAGAGACAAAGAAACAGTCAGCTCATTCTGCAAGAATTCAGGGCAGTACGCGAGGCAATTAAGAAACAGATGGCGGTAGTTTGATATATTTAATTTTTATATCAACCAACCGACAAATGCCACTCAATCTACCTGTGATCAATGTCTACTGTAAAGTGTTCGAAACATCAGATTTACAAAAATGTATTGTCGAATACCAAAATATACGCAATTATACTGTTTAAAATAATTTCATATAAAATGTGTAAAAAATAGCAAAATAAAAGACCTTATTATAATTTTAAAATACATATGTTAAATAAATCAACAAGTTGTTTTATTGCTCATATACTAAACTAGACACTATTCTATTTACAATCTCATGTGAAAGGGTCTTAGTTGCGTGTGTAACAAATATGGGACGAAGCTCTGCCCGGACTTTGTCTGCGTGGAATTTGACATCTAAGTCTTGATTTTAAAATTTTAAGCATTGGGTGCTCTGTGACTATACTAGAATGCGAGATAAAGCGTGAAATTTTACTATATATAATATATATTTGTTATTCTTATAATATATTATAACATTATTTAAATACGCAAAATAATATATTTAATCTCTTATCTAAACATATATATAAAACAAATAAAATTGGCGTGTCTGCTTGTAATATTAAAATAATCGCTTTTTACCAAATCTATTATAATCAAATTTATCAAATTATATTTTTAATAACATGTCTTAGAAGCTTTTCTGGATTTGATTTTTAATGTTGTATCTACTTTATTCCATTCTTCAAGCCCATCTATACATTCATATGCGCTATTTTTAGCTTCACGCTTTTATCCCGTATAGTAGGTTAGGCAGGAAGTGTCAAAACACTCTGTACTCCACTCTCTGACGAATTCGAGACATTGCGTATAGAGTGGCGGAACTCGACGCCGTTTTTTGTCTTATCAGAGCGAGGGAATGTAAATAATTTTAAATTTATTAATTCCCCGGTATGGGAACCGAACCCACAACCTATTACGCAACGATGGTCTCTATTATAACTTGCAAAGTATCAAATTGAATATACAGAATTAATTCAATGAAACAGTACAAAAAAAAGCTAGAAAATTAAAATTTACTAATTCGTTATTTCCGCGGCGCTTGAAATTCCCACGAGGCGTGTACTCCTCGAGGCTGTTCTAGAGTACACTCGTGTTTTGTAATGAGGCCGGTTTTTAAGTAAAGTTCATTTAAAATGTAACTAACATATTTGAAGTTAATTTACTTGAATGTTATAATTTTTATATAACCTATTTCTTATATTAATTTTTTATCTATTTTTTATTTTACACAATTCATATACGTATGAACGGAAGACGCGCGTAACGGTAAGATGCATTCTCTACCAGCAAACATTGTTATTCACAATAACAAAAGAAATTCAAATATTCACCTGTTTTTTAGCCTCACGCTTTATATCTTGCATAACAGAGTAGACAGAAAGTACCTAGTGTCAAGACACTCCGTACGTCGCTTTCCACCAAATTCGAGATATTGCGTGTTGAATGCCGGAACTCAACGCCGCACTTCTTCCTTGCAGAGCGAGGAAATGAAAATTATTTAAATATAAACATTACCCAGAGTGCGAATTAACCCACAATCGATCACGCTGACAGTCCGACAATGTCTCAATGCACTATTTATATATGTGCATTATTTAATACATAATTATACTACTACTACAATTTCACGAAATGTTTTATAATCCTGTGGTTTCACACTTTATAAATAAAGATACTACTTAGAAATATACCCGATACGGTATCTTTTCTGGTGTCTGACCAAATATAAATATCTGGGAAATATTAGTATAAATCTATTTACTACATAGACACCAAAAACGATTTGAGAGTTATAAATGTAATTATTTAAGTAAATTTATTGCTAGCATTGTTTCCTCAATTTTAAACAAAGAACGAATTTCTAAACACATTACAGAAAAAAAACTTTATTGTTTTAAAAAAGTTTAATTTACAAAGAAGTATTTATATGACAATATTTTAACAATATACCTTCAAATTATTATATGAATTTTCATCATTAGTTGTGAAGTTAATTAGTAAAGTAAGTTATTAAAAAAGAACAGTGTCTCAATCTATACCGGTTTAGAATATTTAAATAAAAAATTCTAGCAACCTGAAATGAAATTGACACCCTAAAGGATTTGTTTATGGTTTGTATAGCTTCACCCTTATTCCGCATAGCAGGGTAGTCATGGTATACCTATTTTTAAGACACTCTGTTCCCCGCTATCTGATTGAATCAGAGACCAAGTATGTTGAATGGCGAAACTAAACGCCACACTCCGTCTTACGCAGAAATGAAAACAATGGAAATATAATCTCCGTTAACAATTCCACAATTAAAATGCATAAATATAAAGATTTACAAAAAAAAACTTTTAAAGCACAAAACATTCGCTTTTAGAATAGAATTTCATAAAACCTGCTCCAATTTCTAGACGTCACAAGTACTAAAAGAGTGTTGCCCTTTCGAAAAATTTTAAACGTTCTGTGGTATTTAGGCAAATTTTGAACGGTTTTTGGCAAAATTCGATTTGTATAAAACTATTGAATCTATGTTTAAATTTAAGATATTTGGTTTTCATAGTTTTTATGAAATTTTTCTAATTTTTTTACATTGTAACAGTTGATAAAGTGCGTTGTTGAGTTCCGCTACTCTACACACACTGTTTCGAGTTTGGGTCGAATTATTGCAACATTCGATTTTTATAACAATTTAGAATTTATGTCTAATTTTAAGATATATATGTTTCATAGTTTAATGCATTTTTTAAAAATCTTTTTTTATAATGAAACAGTTGACAAGGCACGGCGTTGAGTTCTGCTACTTATCATACAATATCTAGATTTCAGGCAGAAATCAGTACACAAAATGTCTTGAGATTAGGTTCTCTCTCTGCCTACCCTGATATGAGGGATAGAGTGTGACCCTGAGTGACTATTTAAGGAAATTGTATCTCCACTCAAGAATGACTTCACGTGTCTATATTTAAATGATTTACATAACTCCGCTCTGATCCGACAAAACGCGGCGTTGAATTACGCTACACAAGAAATGTTTAACGTAACCAAATACAACACTATCTAGGATATGAAAACTATACAATCTTTCTATAACTAGTACCAGGATAGTATACCGGACGGTACATCGAATGCAATATATCGCACAGCACTTAACACTTAATGGAAGGCAAAATTCCTAAATAAATTCTCCGCTAAAACTTCAGTTTTTAACTTTTAAGCAAAGTATTGGAAACGTAACGCTTTTAACTATTGCTAGAAACAAAAAGGGTTTTTTTTGTTATATTTTTAGTTTCACGCTTTTCACGCATAGCAGGGTGAACAAATATCTAGTGTCACGACACTCCGTTCTGCGCTAAATTCGAGACATTACGTGTTGAGTAGCGGATCTCAAAGCGGCACCTTGCCTTAACATAGCGAGGAAATGAAAACAATTTTAATATAGACATTTATATATTATATCATTATATTTATAGGGATCTTATTTCTTATTAAATTTATTATTTATATTTTATTATTGATAAAAGTATATTACTCTATCCAAGATTAGTATACTGATGTTAATATGAGGAATTAAACGTTTTTGATTGCTTAGGAGGAAATCAAAAACGTTTCAAAAACGTCGTGCCGCAGTGAAAATGCGTCTGTCTGTAAACGCGATCTGTTGTGGGTTTGAATCTCTCACGGGGAATGATAATATTTAAATTGTTTTCATGTCCTTGCTCTGGTAAGACAAAGCACGACGTTCAGTTCCACCCATCAACCCACAATGTCTCGAATTCAACGGAAAGCGAAGTACGGAGTGTCTTGACACTAAGTACTTCCTTTCTACCCTACTATTCTATACTGGATAAAAGCATGAAGCTAAAAAATATTGAAAACTGCAACTGTTAAGTTTCTCTGTGGCTCTTCTCAGCAGAACTGCCTCCCGAGCTGGCTTCCAGTAGGATTGACAGTGTTTGTGACAATATATTTAAATAAAGAATATTTTGATTTTGTATTTATAGTCTAGTAAAAAATAATATTATTTACCAAAATAAAATATGCAGCTTACCAAAAGTTTATTTTTTTATATAAAGGTCATAATTTTTTAATACAAAAAGTTTTTAATACAAAAAGTTGTTATTATTACAATTTATTTAATCGGTATCGTTTTCTTTTATTGTATATATTTTATTATGTTTTATAAATGTACAATAAAGAGTTTTTACTCTCACTCGAGCAGTTTCTATTATACATGTAGCTGTTGGTTAGCAACATGTATGTCACTCTTTACAAACTAAATATTGTGTATCTGTGCAGTATTTATTTTAACAATTTAATATATTTCTATATATTTCTTAAGGCCAGTCGTGGCGCAGTGGAAAAGCGTCTGACTGCAAGCGCGATCGGTTGTGAGTTCTATTCTCAATTTCTCAAATCCTGATTATATTTAAATTATTTTCACTTCGTCGCTCTGGTAAGACAAAGTGTGGTGGTGAGTTCCTCCATTCACATCGCAATGTCTCGATGAATTCAGTGGAAATCGAAGTACGGAGTGTCTTGACCCTACTATATATACTAGAAATATTATTTTTTTTGGATTTTGTAAAAAATATGAATATAGTGTATATTGTAAAAAAAAATTGTAGCTGTACCTAAATTTATAAAATTCTGCCTAATTTTCGTACAAGTGTTGCAAAGTTTTTATTGGCTTCTGGCTTCATTATTTTTTTTTAGCTTCACGCTTTATCCCTTGCGGGGTAGTCAGAGAGGACGGAGCGCCAAGCGCTACGGTTCCTGCATACCTCTTTCTTCTCGTCCACAGTCATTGTTCTCTTGATACATGTATTATTAAATGTATATTATGTTTTTTACGTGACCTTTCTGCAGTATCCACGTAACTTTGTATTCGAAGGTCAACCAAGGTCTAACTCTACCTCTCGTACCGCTCACCGTTGCTTCATAAATCTATCTTATCATTCTTTCATCAATCATTCTCTCAATATATAAGCAATATTATATCAAAGGTGATATTGTATAGTTGTACATATGACTTGATTGTGACAGGAGAATGCACATAGAACAATATGTATGTGGTAACAATAGACATTGAGATGTGTAATGCAACCATGTCGAAATAATTCAAGCTTATAATTTTGAAGACATGAATAGATAAAGGCAGTTAGTCGCAATTTCCTTTTCATTGACGGTTTCCACAGTTATATATATATATATATATATATATATATATATATATATATATATATATATATATATATATATATATATATATATATATATATATATATATATATATATATATATATATATGGAAATTTAAAATTATTAATATTTTAAATGAAACTATTTTAAGCGGATTAATCACGTATATTTTGGTATTCAAGAATACATTTTAGGCGAGAATAGATTTTTAGAGAATACCTGACTTTTCGAACATTTAAATTGGTGGCATTCGTCTGTCATTATTAATATACTTAAATACGTATAATTTGTTATTATTGACACTATAGTGACGTTTGACTGATCGTTCACGAGTGTATTGAGTTCGATTGACAATCGGTAAAGGGATTATATTTAAATGATTGCAATTCCTAAATTGCAGTGTTAAGTTCCATCACCACGCAGTGCCTAGATTTTAAGCGGTTGTCCTGAGATCTAGATCTCAGATCTTTTATTATCTTAAATGTCCCTAATCGATAACAAATTAAATATTTCACATGCTAATTGTTCTTACTTATTAGTTGAATGGTTGACATCTCTAAATCCCGTCAAACCTAGTCTATACAAAACCGTCCAATACTTTCACGTGTTCTTTACAAAGGTGAACTAAATGCTTGATGCATATTTGATCGTCTGCTCGTTGTATCCGTCGTTCACGTCTATAGGGAGCGAGGACACGTTGAAGACAATAACAGTTTTTAGGTGTAAAACAATTGTACATTGCATTTTGAGTGATGTCTACTGTATCGCTGGGATAAAAAAAACTAACTTGAAGCTAAAAAAACTAAAATGTTACTAATATTTTTACAATTTAACAAAAGTACGAGAGGTCGGAAGAGACCTCGATTGACCTTCGAAAACACTGTATCGAAGATACTGGAGGAAGGTCACGTAAAAAACATGAGGGATCCCCCGAAGGGTATGTATAAAGAGGATAATGACTGTGGACGAGGCGAAAGAGATATGCAGGGACCGTAGCGTCTGGCGCTCCGTGCTCTCTGACGCTCCGTGCTCTCTGACTACTCCGCAAGGGATAAAGCGTGAAGCTAAAAAAAAACAAAAACCGAAAGACATACAAAAATTGTAAAACATGTTATTTTGGTATATGTACTGTACGTACATAGGTATATATAATTTTAATAAATAGCGGTTATTTTAAAAACAGACTGCTGTTCAAATTTTTATACCTTTTCTACAAAAACCTTCCGGTTCTAGTGTAGAATTTAATTTTAAGTATATTAAAAACCGTATTGAAATGTTTTAATTTCATATTATAACAGGCAGTGGGAGCTTCTCATTTGGCTAATACAACCTAAATTATAAATATTTATCATTTAAAATAGTCTAAAATCGCAACTAACGCATCTGTTAGCTAAATATAAACACTGTTTAATTGAATTTTGCGATTTTTACACTTTTTAAATGAAACTATTTTAAACAGAGTCATCGCGTATATTTTGGTATAGGAAACTATATATTTGGAAACCTGGCATTTTGAACACCCTACAGTAGTTCGTGGTCATAAGAAGACTGACAGACAATTGCGACCTCAGTCGATTAATTCGTTTAAAATAGTTTCATTTAAAACTTCATATATTTTGCTATATTTTTTTAAGTAAATAATTAAACTTGGCAGGTCTTACTGCTGTGCGTTTTACTGTGTTGTTAGGAATTGCACAAACATTGTCTAATAAACCTACTTCAAAACCATGTATTTGACGACATTTTTAGCATTCCGTTAAGGATATTTTAATAATAACTTAGAAACAAACGTTCTTCACATACGCGTGATAGAGGTGTAAAAGTCAAGGTGAATTTGTTAAATTTTTAAACTAACAATACACTGAAAGAGCAGGACGCAGTTAATATTTGTATTACGAAAGAAAAAGACGAATGTATTGTCTAATGACCTATTTGTGTGGAAACGAGGAAGTACCTAGAGTACATTTTTAAAAAACGTATAGGAACTTGAACGTAACTTGGAAACCATTCAAAAGGTGAGACGGTCGAATTTGGACGGTTTCCAAGAGGCACGGGTTCGAATCCCATTGCGTTCAAATTTTTATAAGTTTTCTAATCCAAAGTATGGAATAACACCTGAAAAATAGTTTATTTATTCAGAAATTACCAAGGGACTAACTATAAATTACGTCACATGGTAAAGGGTTGACCATGCTGGTCTATCTAAAGGGACAAAAGGGACAACTAAAGTGCATTCTAATGCACTATTTCAATAAACAAAATTTCGTAGGTACCAAGCGTGAATAAATTTATAATTCAAAAATAATACTTTTTCAAGGCAGCCATTTTATGTTTCGATTGTTTCTATAGTAAAACAGTTATTTAGCAATTTGCATGTTTGGTTTTGCAGTGAAATAGATTATATGTGCAAGTCTTATCCTCTTATTCATGCTTGTTACAAAATTTGAACTATGCCAAATTTCATATTAATCGAATGTTTTGTTATTTATCAATATGCAGGGTGATTTACCCTTCTATGTTAATTGCGAATTACAAACATTTTACAGTAGTCCGTGGTCACAGACACTCTACCTGCTCTACAAATTCCATAATCTGATTAAAACAGTTTCATTTAAAATGTACAAAAAATTTTTTAGCTAGTGTCAAGACACTCCGTACTTCGCTTTCCACCGAAGTCGAGACATTGTGTGTTGAGTGACGAAACTCAACGCTGTACTTTGTCTTTACCAGAGCGACGAAATGAAAATAATTTAATTCACTCCCCCGAGTGGGGATCGAATCCACAACCTGTCGCGTTTACAGTCAGACGCTGTCCCACTGCGTTACGACCGAGTTTCTTTTTATATATGCATTTTCTTTGTATTTTATGATTTATATATCTATTTTAAACGCTCAATAAAACCTATTTTTGTGAACTTGTACAGTATTTTCATACAAAAATAATGCACCGGTTACACAAATAAATACAAGTAAACTAACTATACTATGAGGGATCCTAAAAATGCTTTATTAAAGACATAAAGGCTGGGTATTGTTTGCGTCACGACACTCCCGGGACCGATGTTAGTTGGCGACGTGACGCGCTTTTACTATCTAAATGTAAACCTATGAGTTGTAAAATCAAACGCACAGTGGTAATGAAATACTCTTATTTTCTAATATATATGTATATATATATATATATGTATATGTATATGTATATATATATATATATATATATATATATATAAAGTTGTATGTCTGTAACTGGTGTAAGGGAATGCTTAATTGGGTTTAACTCAGTATAGTTAAAGAAAATGTAACGTTGAATTCGTTTGCCGATTTATTTTATTATTTTGTTGATCAAACTATAATAGTGTCTTTGAATTGGATTAATGAAATTCCACTGGAAATGGAAACATTGAGCGTTGTGTATCGAACTAAAATGAATTTTAAATATAATCATTACTTCAAATGGGATTGAACCCATAACCAATCACGTTTACAGGCATAATAACAAAAGTTATTATATAATCAATAACATATACTCGTGTATGTACCCATATAAAGCCGTTACTGACTAGGTAACTGAGACTTGATTATTCTTATATATATATATATTTTTTAAATAAAACATCTATCAGCCATAAAGGCGCAGCGGAAGCATCTTATTCTAAAAACAATTGGTTGCGGGTTCGAGTCCCAATCGGGGGAATATATTTGTAATTTATTTTTATTTCACCGCTCTGATAAGATAAAGCACGGCGTTAAGCTCGCCACAAAACTCATAATGTCTGTCAAGTCTAATAGTCTAGTGTCTCTTGACACTAGGTTATCTGGCTGTTTCTGAACATCGAGCCAGGCCTTAAATAAACAGGGATTATACACATGGATTAACTAGTAGTAAAAATACATAGTAAAATAATGTTAATTTCTTTAACATTAAAGAAAAAATAATATTTGTAGAAACACAAGCATTCTTTAGGCACAATCCTAACCATTTTTTTGGTTCTTATTATGAACATCCTCGATAAGGATCGTTTTTAGGAGATACAGGTTCGAATCCTGCCACAATCAAAGTTATGTGTTTTTTTAATTACTTTATAATTTTCCTTTACATTTAAAAAAATATTATAATATCTATCGTTTTTTTTGGTTAATAAATATCGATATATCGAAATATCGTTCAATGTGAATTAAACGTCATTTGAAAACTAGAAACAGAAGAAATTGACATGAAATCGATTAAAAACTTCACACTAAGTTGAAAATATCATAAAACTTTTACACTCGGATGTAAATGACGTCGCTTTAACTAAAGATCTATTTTTATTATAAAGAAATAATACTTTTTTTAGTAGACAGTAGTTAATTAAGTTATTTTAAATGGTATAGTATTTTTTTTTATCTTTTACATGTTTATTTATTTTGAATTTAGAATTATTTTAAGCTAAACAAGATGAACGATATTTCAATGTTTACTCCAGTTTAATGAGATTATCATTCCCTCTCTTCACGGACGTTTATCATTCCCTCTCTAAACGAAGATAGTATTACTAACACTCATATATTTATACGTTTTTTATTATTTATTGTCAGATTAAAACCATCAAAATGGGCGCGACAAAGACCTACATCCTGTTAATCACCGTCAACCTGATATACGTGATCACCGCCCAAGAGGTGGTGAGACGCGTGCCCCAAGGCTTCCTAGGCATGCGCGGCAAAAAATATTATGAAATAAGCGAAAACGAATACTACAAACGAAAACCTCAGTTCTTCGTTGGAGTCAAAGGCAAAAAAGACTATGATATATCCTCGGAAATGGACCTGAAACGCGCCCCAATGGGATTTGTGGGTATGAGGGGGAAGAAGGAGTTCATGTACCCCGATATCATGGTGTACCCGGAAAATTATGAATATGTACCCAAGAGATCTGGTTCTTTAATCGGTCAGATTGATTATTCCACGGACGATGCCAATAACCAGGAGTACCCGGCTCTTAACGACGTTATAAACGATTATCTGCAGAAGCTGCGTTCTGGTGATGTGTCAACGGAACCCAGTGAAGTGGACGAAGCAATGGACAACGAGATCGAGAAACGTGCGAATATTCACAAATTCTTTGGTGTTCGGGGCAAGAAGTCAGCGCAAGCGAAACGGCCGTACGACGTATCGTTTAGGGGAAAGTTTATTGGGGTTCGCGGTAAGAAAGATTTGAATAACAAAAGCGCTCAAGAGATCAGGTTCTTGCTAAACGGTCCGTGGTCCAAACGGAGGCTGCAGACAGGATTTTTGGGAGTGCGCGGCAAGAAATGGGCTCACAACGATAATACCTCAGGTAAATATACTCAGTTAATATTTATTAAAAACTGTCTATGCCCGTTATGGCGCATTTGTTCACCTTGAATATTATAACTTAATGAGTTGCGTTCGTTCTTCATAATGCAGTTGTAGATAATATTATATGTATGAAATAACGGACCAGAAAATATTCATCAATAAGCTTAATTACTAACGCATACTTTAAATTTTATATGAAAATACGCTAACAGTTAAATCTCGATTAAAAAAAGCTCTTAGTTAAGTACACTTACAACCAAAACTGCTTAAAATATCGTATAAGCACAGAAATGGCGCGTGGCACAATGATTACTTGTTGTAACACAATTTTCCTCCATTCTATAAATTTCAATTCTAGCAGATTTACAACAATATCCTTGAACATATATTGTAAAAAAATTTAATGTGTTTATTATACTTACTGCAGCTCGTTATTTATTTAATATTTTTCTATTAGTCCACAATATGGATTAGAAAATATGTTTTAGAAAACTTATAAAATATTGAACGCAGTAGTATTGGAACTCGCGCCTCTTCTAAACTGTCCAAGCGTTCTGACCGCTAAGCTATACGTTCTACATACTGCTGCGTAGAAAATCGTATACGATTGGTTCCAAAAAAATATGTATATACATAATGTAATGTGTTATTTTCGAGCTTATTACACATTTTAGATGAAATTATTTCAAACGACCACGTCTACCTGTGACCACGGACCACCGTGAAGTCGAGTTAAAATGTTATGTTTTCAAAAAATGTATTTTCAAATACCAAAATTATTCCATTTAAAATAGATTAAATGAGCTAAAACTATTTTAACCGGATTAATCGCGTATATTTTGGTATTCCAAAATACATTTTGGACACCTGACGTTTTGAACACTTTGCAGTAGTCCGTGGTCACAGATAGACAAAATATACGCGACTAATCCGGTTAAAATAGTTTCATTTAAAATGTATAAAAATCGCGAAAATCAAAGATCTTATTATTTTATTAGATTAAATGAGCATTTGATATCTAAAACTTATTTAAACAATGTATTATTTATTTATTGTTTTTTACAGATACGGAAACCGACAATAGCGATGTGTCTGCGCCGAACTAAACTCCAGAAGTGGTCATCTAAGACTAGTCAACACAAACATATCGTAATCAGTGCGTATTGTTCTCTCGGTAAAGGCTTATCGTAGCGTTCATCATTAGACCTAGCTATGATTCTGTATTCAATAATCTATATTATAAAATGTTAAATTAATTAACGTAACTTCATTTTATATGTCTAATCGCATTATTAATTGTTTTTTTTATTAAGAAAATAATGTTTATTTTTTGTATAATTATATTAGAAAACAGTTACATGATATGTTTTTAAACTATTTATATGATAAATAACACATAAATATATATATAATGTAATGTAAATTATATTGATGTTATAACTTGTTAGACTCTTAGCCATATATTCTGGTAACTAATTGTAATTAACACTTAAATGTAATTAAATTTGCTGTTGTACGCATTTCGCGAAGGCTGGCGAAACTTAAAATACCAAAGAAGTAAACAATAAAGGCAGTTGTCAATTTTATATTGGTTTTATTTTAATCAATGTTTTTTTTTTTTTTGATAGCTTCACGCTGTATCAGAAATAGAAGAAAGAAAGCAGGATAGTCAGAAACAACGTAGTGTCAAGACACTCTGCCGACTGCTTTCCGTACAGCATTGTTATATGACACTCGTTAGTAGATGTCGTTCAAGAAATTTTTGAAAAAATTTTTACAGTTATCTTGTAAAAATTGTAAGAAAATAATAGACATCGGATGTAAACGTGAATTTTTCTTCAAGTATATCGATTTCCATGAAGAGTTTTAAATTAACACATATTTTCTTATATTGATTTGATAAATACCGGCTAATAAAAGCCTGTTAACAAGACGTTAGTTTAAAAGTTACTTATCTTTTCTATACGATTTTCTATCATTGTACAGTTAATGTACTGTTTGTTATTTATAAATAATGAATAAGTATTTAAATAATATTTTAACTATTTTGTACACATAACAAAAAAACATTAATACATATAAGTCCATTTTACAACTGAATTCCCATCCCATACAAATATATCAAAATATTATAAATTCTGAATAGGAATAAAATACAATATAAAAAAAACAAAAAAATTAATTTCATAATATTTTTTATTAAAACTTCTCCTTATAAATCCATCGAATGCTAACATAAAGAACGTACATAGAAGCCATGATACATATTCATATGACAACAAACAAACAAACACGCAAACAGACGCCGCCATTTTCGAAAAAAAACTTCCGACTTTAGCATGTCTAATAAAAACTCAATTGGGAAACGAACCTGCAACCACTTGCATCATATATTCTACGAGAAAGATTTAAATAAAAAAAAAACAGAAAATATAAAATGGCGACGTTATATATTTGCGGAACGTTCATACAAAACCCAATGCAAATAACTGTAAAATGACAGGCCGAAATAACAATGTGTTAGCAAAAGTTTAAGCTTTTTTATATGAGAAAAAAAAAAGATTAATTTTTTAATAATTTTTGACAAGTATTATTTTTTAATTTGCTATAAAAAGCATACGCTTCAATATATATATATAGCGTATACAAAATTCATTTTAAATTTAAATTAAATTCAAAATGAATTTCAATTTATTTAAAAAAAAATGTGAAAATTCTAAAGGACATACATGAGGGAATGAAAAAATAATAGTAATATACATTATTTGGGAAATATTTCCCATTTTTAATATGAATTAAAAATGATTTGGCTGAACAGTGGAAAATATTACAAGTTTGTAGTATAGGAGCCGGTGTGTATTAAATTCCTTTATATTATTATAATACAATAAAACATAATAAATTTAATGTATGAAAAATATTAATAAACATATAAAAAACTGTTTGTTTTCATATCATTATCTTTAATGTGAACATATTAAATGTTAAAAATAATAATAATAAATCCATTAACAAAAGCAAATGTCAAAATTGAAATTTTCCAAAATCCATATAAAACAGAAAAAAATGCCCATGTCATTCACATTTAAAGTATATATATTAAATAAAATACAAGGCCTTCAATAAATAACGTCACACGTCATAAACTGTGACGGAGGGGAGGGGGGTGATATTGTGACACTGATATATGTGACCGGCTGCGACAAGAACTGGTGGGAGGGGTCGAGAGAGAAATCATTTTAATTAATGCGACGTCATTTATCGTCGCCTCTAAAATCAAAAAAAAAGCAAACATCAGAAAATGGCGTCCCGCAACTCAAACCGACTCGTACACTACAAATATTAAGACATACAAGCAATTCCAAATTTCCGAATACAATTGCTGATAAAGTATTTAATAGAAAGAACATAATGACAAAGATTATAGTTCGCTAACTAAAATGTAACGGGAATATTTTAACTTAGATGCTTAACTTGACAACACCGTATATCCGTCTCTTCCTATTATGTTGGATATGAAAAGGACAGCATTACACATGTTTGCTTATTAGTATTTAAAAAAAAATATGGTTGAATTTGACCTTTTTTGAAAATTCTTAAACTGACAATTTAATTATTGCCTAACTAGTGTTATTTATACAACATGTTTTATTATTTTTTGGAATTTTTATATTGATGTGTTAATTTATTAATTACTATATAACAGGCACCTGAAAACTAAATATTAAATTTGAATAAAAAAAAATCATTTTAATAGTATTTAGAAGATTGTCTTTACAAAAAAAAATATACATTAAAAAAAAAATAGACAAAAATTATAAAAAGCGCCAACCGCCAACCAACGCCTGTCCTTAATAAATAAACAATCACTTTCAGGTTTTAGACATTAGACTGAAGAGGTGTAAGACAGATAATTTTAGTACGGAAATGGACATTTCTAGAAGAAATATTAAACATTTAATTTTATTAATTATATATATATATAAAAAAATATTTCACATTTATTTCAACTTGAATTTTACAAACAAGCTGCGTAACTAATGGCGACATTCTAAACGTAGCTATATTAATTTTATTATTATTGGACATAATAAAGAACCTTGGAATAAAACTTCGCAATATATCCGTCTCGCTCGCACACATTATTAGTCATATGTCTATCTCCCTTACACAATGTACTTGGAAAAAAAGCATAAGTAAATTTTTGATAACAACGAAATTTGTTTAAATATGCATTAAAAAAAAACCTCAAAGGTCTCGTTAATATTCGTATCGACAGATCATTTTCGAGTAGTTATATAATAAAAAGCGTGTCGTCTCGTTCCAGCAAATATCGAGTAGCGAATGTTAAAAAGAGACAGCTATATTCAAACAAATCACGTTCACATTCCGCATATAAATACACTACATGTCAATTGTATATATGATATTATAAGTTATTTTGACGAAATTTGACAAATTGATGTTCTGAAACCAAATTAGCTAAAAACAAAAAAAAAAAAACATCACAATAAATAAAGTGCTTAACATTAAATTATTGTTATAACTGCGTTCTTTACACAACCTAAACCATCTATATAATTGATTATTCAGTTAAATTCATTATTATCCCGCTTTCGTGTGCAACAGACGGACACGCAGACAAAAAAAAATAAAAAAAAAAAATCACTTTAAACATCGCATTTAAATGGTGAATATGTAATATTATGACCGATTTCTCCGCTTGTCCGTCTGTCGCACAACAACTAACTACGCGCAACGAATTAAAATTTTTTTTTTATTAATATATGAAAAATACGCCTAAAACAAGGAACGTTAAGCGGTGATTACGATCTTCGCTTACAAATAGACAAACAAGCTTATTTATTTTTTTTATTATAGAATCGTGGAGTTGCGATATAAATGCAATAATATTATTTTTTTAATATGCCAACACTTGTACACTATTCGCCATGGCGTAAATAAGGTATTAACAACTGATTTCAATATATTTGTCTCGCTCATACACATTATATAACGTATGTTCGTCTCTTTTACGCTTATTGTTAATAGTTGAAAAAAAAAAATCTTTTATTTCTAATGATATTGTTAGATAAAAATACTTTATTTTTTTTTTAAATTTTCAGGCGAATAGTAAACACGATCGGTTCTAGATACAGGTCTTACAGTCCCACATATTGGCTAGGGCGATATATTTCTTGTTATTTTTCTTCGAATACCATTTCGAACACTAGCTACTAAAATTGTGCATAATATTGAAAATTTTGTACTTTCCGTGTTGAAATTAAATTTCACAATAATGTAGCACCTATAAACGAGATATCTCAAAAGGCACCATTCACGTTCAAAAATTGTTATCAATTAATAAAGTTACCACAACTAGTAGTCAATGGCAACGGCGAAATTAAAAAAAAAACAAGATCTTACAAGAAATGCCGACCAAATTATATAACATAATGAAAAAAAAAATAATCACAATATTAATTGCAACAATTAAGTATAACAAATAGTTCCATCTCACTCGCACCTAGACTCTCATCTACCTGTCTCGCTCATTCACTCCAACAATCAAATCTTTCCATCTCGCTCGTGTCTTCCCTCGCACCTGGCAATCGAAGCAGGAACAGTAGCTAGCCAATAACATTGCTAAGTGTTCAAACGAAATCATTCTATCTCGCTCGCACCTCAAGTATCGCATATCTACCCGTCTCGCTAGCAAAAGCCTATGTTACAAGCCAAAATGTACGCAATCCTCATTTAATAATAAAAAATATTAATCATACTGTTTCGCTCGCACCTGAGCTTCCACATCCACCTATCCCTCTCTAGGCACAAATTTAAGTAATCAATAACGTCGTTAGGAGAAACAAAATCGTTCGGACTCGCTCGCACTTGAGGTTCTTCGTAAACCTATCTCGCTTTAGTTAAGAGCATAGACAACTAATAAATATTGATATTATAATCAATAGAAAAATCGTTCCATCTTGCCATATCCCTCGCACATAGTCTATCTCATATCTACTTCTCTCACTCTAAGCATGAACGTATTACCAAGCCAATACGTGACGTACAATACAAAAATCGCTCCATCTTGCTCGCACATATGCTGCCACATCTATCCATCTCACTCTAGGCGCGAGCATCGATAACTAGCCAATACTGTTGTAAAAAAAATATCAAAACCTTTCTATACGATCAAAATCGTTCCATCTCACTCGCACATAGTCCGTCTCACTAAACGACACTCTAGCCAATATGCACGAACATAAACACAAAACGTCTGGGGGTGTTATGCACGTTTGGATGTCATCGTCGGGGGTGTCTGGGGCGTTAGGGGGTGTGTGTGTCTATATCGCGTTGTGCAGCGTGAGGGGGTGTGTGTGTCCGTTGTGCGCGACGTACTCCTTGTCGGCGGCGTTGCGGATCCGCTCGCTGTGTATGAACGTGGCGGAGATTAGGCCGGGGTTGCCGTTGTTGGCATCGGTGTTAAGCTCCGGGTCGAGTTTGGGTGATTGCTCGTCTGGTTTGTCCTTTGTCTGGAATATTGTATAGTATAGTTTAGATTAAATCATAAACAAAACAGTGACTTGATCTGAAAAATAAACTTAAAATTACTTTTATTAAAAATTATGCAAGCGCCAATCTGACCACTAAGATTTTAATTTTTTCGAAAAATTTCGAGTACCGCTAATTTAAACATATGATATATATTTTTCAAGCATTTTTTCATAGCAAAATCATCAAAGAGATTATTGTATTAAATAAATAAGAGAGTTGTATCAGGCTCGCATGAAACTAGAGGAGTTCCCTCTCTATAGCCTCTATATACTACATATATAAGCAGCTTCACGCGCCATTCCGCGCAGTAGTCAGAGACAACCTAGTGTCAAAACACTACACTCTCCAAGACTTTCCAATCGAATTGATATAATGAAAATATTAAGTATAACAATCAATCGCTTTTACAGTCAATAGATACAATTTTTAATATACAGAAAAAAAATCTGAAAATTTTAAGAAAAAAATCAACTCACCTCTAGTTGTTGGGACAGTCCCAGCAAGTCTGCAGTCACGTTACCATTGTTAGCGTTACCGTTACTGTTACTGTTACTGTTACTGTTACTGGTAGTGTTAGTGTTAGTGTCTGTAGAGCTTAACACTTGCTGTACTGCCTCTTGTTTTGTATCGCCCTGGAAATAAATACAAATGTATTTAAAATATATTTTATTGATATATACATATATACATATCTTAAATAAGAAGTTTAACTACACGCTTTTTATGCCGCATAGCAGGGTAGACAGAAAGTACCTAGTGTTAAGACACTCCGTACTTCCCTTTCCACCGAATTCGAGACATTGCGTGTCGAGTGGTGGAACTCAACGCCGCATTTTGTCTTACCAAAGCGAGGAAGTGAAAATAATTTTTAAAAATAATCACTCCTCGGATTGGGACGGAACTCAAAACCGGTTACAGTCAGATGCTGTCACACTGCGCCACGACCGGCCCCATTCATCGGCAAATGAGAAGTTATTTTAGAGAAACTATTTTATAAATAATTAGATCGATAGTAGACCTGACAGCGTGTAATATACGCGTTGTCATAGCAACATTTCGGTCACTTGAACATACATGTACTATTAATGTGCAATCAATTACTAAAAAAAAGACGGTAAGACAAAATTCGGCGTTGAGTTCCACCACTCAACTAGCAATGTTTCGAATTCGGTGGAAAGCGAAGTACACAGTGTCTTGGCACTAGGTACTTTCCATCTACCCTGGTATGCGGGATAAAAAGCGTGAAGATAAAAAAAAGAAAAGTTAGTTGAGTTCAAAACCCACCTGACTAGTCGCAAGTTGCAATAAATCTCCAATCTGCACTCCGTTACCATTATCACATACACTATTAACATCTTTTGTGTCACTAACTTCGTTCACTACAACGGATAGACTTTCAGTCACTAACGGTTCACTAACTCCCTTTGATTCGTTAATTTCTTTATTCTCTTGCATAGCAACGGTAGGTGCGGGTTCGTTTTCTTTAGCTTGAGGTACAATAGCGGGTGTTTCTTTTGGAACATTGTTTGTATGAGAGTTGTTGTTGGCGGGGGCCTCTGCATTTTGTTGCGTTTTATTTTCTTGCTGTTTCTTGTCTTCTTCCGCTTGCTGTAGAATAGAGAGGCAAATTATATATTAAAGTATTTTTTATAATTAGTGTTATGCATATTCAAGTAAATCTATTATACTTGTTTCAGAAATATTTTGAAGTTTGGTTTGAGAGTTCAGTGTATCAGTAACCCCGTTATAACACGATATAACGCGCTTGTATAACCATGTATAACGCATTATGTAAAAATTCATGTCAAAATATTAGTTACATTAAATAGTAAGAACGCGGTTACATTAAATAGTAAGAAAAAGTATGTTATAACGATACTTGTTTTTTTTTAAATTAAAATAAGAAAATTTTAAATGAAATATTTATGCATATGTAAATATAAAATAGTAGATTTCAAATAAATGATATATTACCAAAAAACAGTTTTATTAGTAAAAAAATCGTGTTAGAAGAGAATCATTGCATATGAGATTTTAATATCAACAAATATAATATCTGTGACCAAAGACTCATTTTTCGTAAAGTCGAGTAATAATGTATACCAAATAGTATGTGATTTATTTGTGTTATTTCCAAATTTTTACACATTAATTCTCATGCAGTTTATTTGCATTTTATCAAATCAGAGTAAAGTTATTAAAATATTATTAATTTTAAACATCCTTATGAAAATATTAAACATTTACAAATTATTACACCAAAACAAAAAAGAACTACGTACGCCATTTTACAAAGACTACGCAGATCGAGTTATAGTATTTATACATATGGAGAAGAATCACAAAATATAAATATCATTATTTGAAAATAACACAAAAAATCCGTGAAATATGTATACAGGATATACGACACGCGCCTTCTTGAGGCGGGTGCGCGCCATGATGGCCTCCACGCGCTGCTTGCGCGCCAGCCGCTCGCGCTCCTCGCGCTCCGCCTCCTCGCGGCGCGCGCGCTCCGCGTCCTCGGCGGCGCGGCGCCGCTCCGAGTCGTCGCGCAGCTTGGCGCGCCGCTCCTCCTCCTCGCGCGCGCGCCGCGACGCCTCCTCCCTCTCCAGCTGCTGTTGCGCCTGATTCGAATACGTCTGTTTAATACTTTTATATACCAAATCAAATTCAGACATAAAAAAAAATCATTAACAAAACTACAATCGATTAAACTGAGTACAACCCAATTATAATTATATTCTTATTAGTAAAAGCCGATAGTGACACACTAGGACGGCGTTTAACTGTAAAGGCACGCAGTTGTGGATTTGATGCTCACTCGAGGAATTATATATTGAATTATTTCTTTTCCTCGCTCTGGTAAAACAAAACGCAGCATTGAGTTCTCGCAGCATTGACTCTATAAGCAATGTCTCGAATTCGACGAAAAACAGAATATGAAGTGCCTAAATACCAGATTCTTTCCCTCCCCTGCTGTACGAGATACAGATGTTTAGCTAAAAATATTTAAATTATAGTTGTTAAAAACTTTCTAATCATTGTTGCAAGTGCCAAGCTGCTAAAAAAAACATCAAGCCCCACCTCGATGGCCCTCTGCAGTTTCTCCTCGTCGATGCGCCGCTGCAGCGCGGCCAGCTCCCTCGCCTCCTCCTCCTCGCGCTTCTGTCTCTCTTCCTCTATGCGCTGTCTCTCTCTTTCCTCTTCTGCTTCGCGTTGCAGTCTATTTGTACACATATATTTATTAACAACATGCGCTATCCATTAAGATATATATTTCAATAGGAGTTATTTTAAAAACGATTATTTATCCTTCTTAAAATTTAAAAAAAATAAAATAATGCTTGTAAGATATAATCATATCTATGTGTTTATTACTGTATTAAGAACTTAAACAATAAATGTTTTTATGAAAATAAAATTAGGTAGATGGTTAAAAGATTTTTTTGCATCTGTGGAAATAAATTAATTCAAAAGTATATATATATATATATACATTTGTATATGTGTATGTGTATGTATATGTATATGTACATATGTATATATATGTATAAGTATATATATGTGTATGTATATGTATATGTACATATGTATATATATGTATAAGTATATATTTATAACATAATGATCCCGAGAGATTTTACTTTTAAAGCCGTAATTGAATAGGAATAGACGTTCTGTGTTATCAGTAAGCATTTGTGATATCAGTTAACAAGATACATCAGTAACAGATGCATAAAAATGTTTATTTTGCAAGAAAAAACTTCAATCTATCTTCCGAGATGGTGACATCGTGTTGTGTGTTGTATTGTAGTGTAGTGTAGTGTAGTGTAGTGTGGAGTAGTGTAGTGTGGTGCGGTGCGGTGTACCTCTGCCGCTCCAGCTCGGCCTGCCGCTCGAGCTCCTCGCGCGCGCGCCGCCGCCGCTCCGCCAGCGCCGCCTTGGCCTCCTCCTCCGTCGTTATGCGCCGCGCTGTCATCGACGCTGTTGGGCGGAAAGCATTGCATCCATATATTTATTTTATATTCATTATTGATTAATTGTCAAAATAGTATGACAAATTTGTTTTAAAAAAATGTTAAAATTAAGATTTGCTTTTATGCCACATGTAAAAAAAAGCAGCTTCCCTCTTCGTCCCGTTATATATATCAGAGTAGTTAAAGATAGTCCGGTGTCAATACACTCCGTTCTTTACTTTCCGGTCAAAATCCAGACAACATGAATTAAATAGCAACCTTAACTCTTTATGTCTTACCACAATAGAAAAATCAAAATAAAATAAAATTTATATTTAAAAGTAACAATAAAATTTGATTTACCAGTCATTTCATTATCATCAGTCTTTTCCTGCGAGTGCTCCTTCTCCTCTCTCTCAGACTTCTGTACGTCCTGGGGCTTCTCTCTCTCCTTCTTTTTATCTTCTACGACGGTTTGTTCGTTGTTCGTTTCTATTTTAGTGGCTATTGTTTCTTTTCTTTCGGTTACTTGCTGCAATGTAATAATAAATAAAAAATATTAATTAAAAGAAACAAATCAATACCATTAATTTGATATCCATGTTAGGAGAGTTGTGCAAATAGTTATAATCCGCCATTTTGTTGCGGCGGCCATTTTAGATTAACAACGAAATTGATTACACATAATATCATTGTCATCAGAATAGAAGTTGTATTCCAAAATTCAACTCTAATTGAGGCTGCAAGATGTCACACTCACTAACTAACTAACATGTCAAGCTAATTAGAAGTTTGTGATAAATTCATATGAGAATGAAAATATCATAACAAAGCATACGGCTGGAGTTAAAAATATCTTTTTGACTAAGAAAATTGATATTAAATATATATTTGATATAAATTAATCACAAACGTACTTACATAGTAAATACAGATATAGTGGGTTTGAATTTCACACGTCGTTTAATAAATTTTTGTTAAAACAATATTTGTTTTAATATAATTAAATAATTGTAACATATTTGTAACCTGGCGATCCTCTATCTGCAAAGCTTCTAGCTTCTGAGTGACCTCTATAGCGCTCACTTGATTCTTGTCTAATGTTGGTGGTGGAACACTCTGTATATGGAAAAATTAAATAAATTTCTATGTGTATTTAATACTGCACTAAAAATATATACACCTATCATAAAAACTAACATTTAACACTTTAAGTGAATTTTCATTAAATTCTAACTTTCCTTAACGCAAATTAAATACCTAATAAAGATTAATTAAATGTCATCCATATATCATCATACCCAGTCGAGTTGGGTATTGCAAAATTCGTTAAATCGAGGAAATCGTTATATTGAGGGTCGCGATATTGCCGTTACACTGTACTTTACATGTTAGAATTGTCTTTTCAGATTTACAATTTTTAAAATGATTTTTGTAATAGTTTTTTTTAGCTTCAAGCTTTATAGCCACTCGACCTTCCGTTTTCTGCCATTGCACGTTAAGTGGTGAAGCTCAACTTCATCTCCCCAAGAGGAAATTACTTACTGCAAATTAATACCTGATAGGATAGGATAGGAAACGGTAATACCTGATAGGATTCCTATTATTTGTATAACTTGATAATATTACCTTAGACATTTCCTTGTCCACGCTGGGCTCCTTGGAGGAAGGCGACAGCGCGCGCCCCGGAGACGCCGACAACGACTTGCCCGAGCTCTGTTTAACAAGTATTAATAATATTTAGTGTTTTTAAATTACCACACTTAGGAATAGACATTTTTGGAAAAACGTACAAAAATTTGAACGCAGCGGGATTCGAACCCGCGCCTCTTGGATACCGTAATATTTTTGTTTTAAAGAAAATAAAATCTATAAAAAATATTTACTTGTTAAAATGCATAGCTATTGCGATTTTTAAATATTAAAATAAAAAAAAATAGTTTCGAAGCTTTATTTATAAAAATAGCGAATAATTTGCTTAAAATAGATGGAATTAATCCTAATTATAATAGTAACTAAACACACCAAACACAGTACAAATGCTGTTATTTTATATAATATGGGCAAAACCAAATGAGACACGAATAACATTTTTAGAAAAACGGGTAAAAATTTTGAACGCAGCGGGATTCGAAGCCACGCCTCTTGGATACCGTCCAAGCGCTCTGACCGCTAAGCCATGCGTTCTACTACCAGCTGCGTCGAAATTCTTATACGTTTTGTTACAACTTATTTATGTTGTTAGCATCTCTGTAGAGAGATTTTTACAAATTTCTACTACTTAAAGATTATTAAGAAATAATCGTTTAACAAGAGAGATTGCTATTTTATTTCAATAGTTACTATTTTTAAAGTGTTATTCCACACTTAGGATTAGAAAACATTTTAATACGTTTTTTCAAAAAATGTTTTCTAATCCTAAGTGTGGAAAAACACTTTAAAAAATAGTAACTAGAGATACGAATAAATTTAGTAAAACTTTTAAAAACGCAATAATAACATTTATATTAAATAATAATAAATGAAAACTGACCTTATCATGATCTTTGGATGGCTTTGGCTTTCTGTGTAGCGGAGGTTTGCCTTCTCCCGGGCCGACGGGCGTTGCTGAAATATATAATACAAAACATATTATGTGTACAAATAAATATAATTAGAATGTCCGTTTGTTTTTTTATAGCTTTACGCTTTAATCCCGCATAGCAGAGTAGACAGAAAGTACCTAGTGTCAAGACACTCCGTACTTCGCTTTCCACTGAATTCGAGACATTGCTCGTTGAATGGTGGAATTCAATGCCGCACTTTGTCTTACGAGAGCGAGAAAGTGAAAATATTTTAAATCACTCCCACAAATGATCGTGTTTATAGTCGGACGCTGTTCCAGTCTAACAAAATGACTTACAATGTGCAGATTTGGCGTGTGTCGCGTGTAACGACAGCGGTCGCGGGCGCCGCGGTGTTGAGGCGGGACGGCTCACTACTACAGTAGTTGCGTCACGCGACACCGAGGGGGTTGTGGCTACACTGTTCGCACCTGTTTCTGAACCTGCATTGGATATACATATTATTATTAAACTTACTTGTATGGTGAACTATAGTAGATTTGTTAGTTATCATGAGATTTATCTTTGGATAAAATGATATATATTATGATATATATTTTTACAATAGCAAGATTAAAATGTGCAATTAAATATTTAATGGACTTTAAAATTAAATGGAATTATTTGGTTGGCATGTTATTTTATTATATGAGATATGTCTAAAACTAGCGACTTCTCTAAATGTTTTCTAAGAATTATTTTTAGGGGTCAGTTTTGTATGTAAATTGCATTTAATTTAACTATATTAATTATCTTAATAAATGCTGATAACATTTATAAATAAACACAAAGATTAAAACGAATGAAATATTAGTAGCAATTAGTCACAATTCTATAATGTACTTAAATAAAAGCAATCTGTTTCGATATATACACTACGTATATATACAAATAATATATATATATATATATATATATATATATATATATATATACACAAATGTTAATGTACACTCGCATACACACAGACATACAGAAACATTACAAATATACTACTATAAAAATTTATATATAGTGATAAATTATTATTCGATACAATTAAATATTTTGGTGCCTTACAATATGCGATAGTTATAGGTTTAAAATCCATATATTTGTGTCCGTCTAGGAAATAATAATAGAATATTAAAAAAACAGACGTTTATATCAAAGCAGGGTTGTATAATACATTTAATGTAATCTTAAGTATTTATAAAAATAAATAAGAAATGGAGTGTCTTTTTGTAATATAAAAATAACTGAATTTTACTAAATGCATATGTATACGTTTACGCACGGTACACATACAAAAAAAAACATTTTTTTACAATTTTTGTCTGTCTGTTTGTTCTTGCTAATGTCTGAAACGGCTCGACACATTTTGAAGGAACTTTCACCAGCTGACAGATGATGTAATAAAGAGTAACTTAAGCATCTTTTATTTTAGTATTGTAAAATAAATATACTAGAATTTATAAAATAAAAATGTTAAATTCCACGTGGTCGAATGCGCGGGCGCATCTAGTCTTAATAATAAATTTAAAATAAAAAATAATTTTGTATATTTATAACAGAAACCATGTTAATTCATAACTTCAGCTAAAAACTCAAGTTAATTAAACCTACCCTCCTTGCCTAAACAAACAGAAAAGAAAAAAAACAAAATCTGATTTCACCAAAAACCGCTGACACACAAACACAAACACACACACACATTTACCTCTCGGCGTGTTAACACCCGTACCGGCTATAGAGGCGGGGCGCGGCTTGCGGGGCGCTGAGGACGCGCGCCTCACTACGTTAGCGGTAGTCGACATGGCGCTGCCAGGCCTTGAACCTGGTGTCGTCTCGCCTGATCTCGTCTCTGTATTAATTTTTGTATGTTTTAATATATATATATTTATTTTTGTATTGTGTGAGAAATATTGATAGCGAATGAAGGCGAATTCGTGCGAAAATGCTATTATAAACGTTCTAAATTCGATTAAACCACTCAAAATTTAATACCGTACAAACATAATTTCAATACTAATTAATGCTTGAGTTTCATATTTAATTAGGTTTTTTTTTATTTAATCTAAATTAGAACCTGAGTCACAATATACAGTAGGTTCAAATAAACCCAAGTATATATACACATAAATAAATATATGAAAAAAAATATATATTAATTTGAAAATTATTAATAATTAATAAAATAAATACATTAGTAGTAAGTTTGAAATTTGCTTGCATTTGCGTTTCTTGTGATTAGTGTATATGCACTCGTTACGCATCATTTTTTACTCAAAGCATTATTATTGTAAAATATTAATATTAATGTATAGAATTATATAAATAATATTATATTAGAAAATAATTATTTGCCATCATTATATAAATAGTTACTATTTAGGTGTTTTATATATATTTCCTATATCTGGTACTGGTTGCATTTTTTATTATTGTTCTAATAATATTCCTACGAATATAGTTTGTACGTGCTCTATGAAGTAGTGAATATACCATAAAAATTAGTCACACACAAATATGTATTTATATTATAATTAGAACATTATTACAAAAATTAAATATTAAAAAAAGTGATTATTAATAATATTCATACAAATATATAAATGTAACTTTAGCAAAGCTCATATAATTTCTCTTGCATATACTGAAAGGAAGAGAATTACAATTTTCAAATGCAAAATCGATAAAAAAAACATAAGATAGAATCAAACAGAAACACTAAAACTGTATTATTAATAAAATCTATCTAAACCTAAACAAATTAATGATACATTTTATAACATGATCATTATTTTACGTTATTTAGGAAAGAATGAATTTTGACAATAATAAATGTATGCATATATGGAAATAAGAAGACCAAACTCACCTTAGAAAGTCAAGAGGTTACCATTACCAGAGTTACTTATAGAGGGTGTTACAATTTACGGAGAAAACACGTTTTAGTAAGGAGTGATCAAAAACATCTTTAAATAAATTAAAATTAGTACAGTGATTAAAATTTAAATTGGAACACACTGTATAAGAAGAAAAAAAGTAGACGGATTACCTGTTAGACCGTGTGTCTTGCAATTTAGATACCAATATATAGAAGAGAGGCGAAGATAGAAGCATAAATATATTGCTTTATTATTGCTCCCTCAATAATAAATATTCGAGACCTCTATAAGAGGCAATAACTAGTCACTGGTCACCGAAGAAAATTCAAAAGAAATACTAAATTTTATTACTCAAGTCATTGAAAAAAATAGAGAAATTCTTAACAAAGGGTTTACATACAACACAACAAACAACCAAACAATTTAAATAATTATCACATACGCAATATATGTAATTATATTATTTATATAACAAAATATAAAAAAAAAACATTTGTTCTAGCCAAATTAATTTATAAAGGCTATTTACCTAGTTCTTGATATGAATATAAGTTTTTATTTGTAACATTAATTATGAAACAGATATATATGTCAAGCTTTTAGCTTCCAAAGCCACCCAAAGCATTAAAGCTCGTCCAGCGTAGACCCTGCAAGCTTCACCTTAAAGCAAGATTATAAAAGGCAGTATTGTGATAACAGCATAGTGTGTGTGTTAGTTATATATTGTATTAATATTTCATTAGAGATTGATTGTTAGAACATAATTTTAGAACGATTTTTTCTCAGGTTTTTGACCTATCTTTCTGTTTATATAAGGGAAATAGTATTTAACATAGAAGTGCTTTTATATAAGCCAAGGTTAAAAGCAAATACTGTAAAAAGCATTTCGGTGTACACATTTTAAGTTTGGGCGAGTGGTTCCTATAGTTAATATAGCTAAATCATATTTATCAAATTATAATATAGTATAGTTATACATTAAGCCTATCATAAATCACAAACGCATAATGAATAAAACTAAGTAGAATTTTAAACGCAATTAATAATTGCAAAAGAACATCCTTTTAAAATAGCCAATTTCAATCATAATACATACCCAATTTGTGTATCAAAGAAAATTAGCTAACCAGAGCTACTGGTACCATTATATAATTATACACAATTAAACAATATTAACAAAAAAAACACACGGGTTACTTTAAAAACACTGAAAACAACAGGAAAAAATGTATTTTTCTTCAGAAAAACACAATAAATTCCCATAATAGAATTAATATAAATAATGAAAAGAATAATAAAAAAACACCTGCAAATCGTTCTACAGTACTGTCACTAAGCAACACTCGCGTCAACATTACGTAAGGAAGGCATACGAGTGTGCCGTGTTGCCATACAATCGAACTATCGATGGTATTTTATGGGACGACATCGGTTTATATTATGGTAATAAGTTTAGAGACGTCACGGCATAGGAATAAAATAAAAATAGAAATATTTTTAGATAACAAATAAAAAATATTGTAGTGGCGGAACTCACTTTGAGTTCCGCCACTTAAAAAATGTTCAATAAAATAAGATCTTCGATTTTCGCGATTTTTACACATTTTAAATGAAACTATTTTAACCGGATTAATCGCGTATATTTTGGTATTCGAAAATACCGTACAGGTAGAGTCTACCTGTGACCACGGACTACTGTAAAGGGTTCAAAACGTCAGGTGTCCAAAAATGTATTTTCGAATACCAAAATATACGCGATTAAAATAGTTTCAATAAAAATGTTTAATATAAATAATATCTAACTTAACCTAGCATCAAATCTAAAACCTAAAATTTTACGTTACATACGAAATTGGTTTAAAACTCATCTTTAAACAGTTTCGAAAAATAATACAAAATTTTTAAAAGATAAAAAACGATCAAAACGACAACAAAACGTATACACCGAAACAACAATAACAATTAGCAGTATAAGCGTAATTTATACTTTTTAAATTATATTTTTAACTCATTTGCCGTTATCAAGTCTTTGATAATTGTTAATTTTCGAACAAGTCTGACGTTTTCAGGCATCAAAAAGTAAAAACCGATAACAAAGATTTCGCTCAAGATATACAGATATCGCTCGAGATATACAGATATCGCTCGAGATATACTTGTAAAATTATGTATTATTAACAAAAGCATTACAAAAAGGAAACCACCAGCTGTCACCACAAACAATACGTACGCGTGTTCAGATGCTGTGTGGAGTGCGAGGTCGCGGAGAGCGGAGAGCGGAGGCGGTCGAGGCGCGTCATGGAGTGTGCCCTACCTGGTCGCGCGGGTAGCGTCGGCACTAGGTCGGTGCGGCGGCGGGCCACGGACGACCAGAGTTGGGGTGAACGGTCGGGTTCGTCTGGTAAGGAAATGTCAGCTCAGTGTGGGATAAGCTTAAAGTTGTCTATTTAAGATAACTACTTAAGAATATATGTTATTAGTGTTCCCTTAGGCGTTATTGATTTATTACGTAAAGCGATTTGTGTTAGTATTTTCCTCCCTTATATACGTAAGAAAAATAATCTGCTAACCCGCTCCCCTCTGTTTAATATTTCCTACATAAAATTCTAAAGCAAAGAAGAATGCACGTTTGGTTATAATAATCGTGAATTTTATATTTCAAATCAAATTTTTACATATATTTCTTCCTAACTATAATAATAATAATAACAACTATCAAGACTCATTGGCCGAACTCTAAGGCACTGTGTGTAAACACCACAAAAATATATAAAAGTCTATGTTGTAACCGCTTAATTTAACGCTTTTGTTTAGCATTTCTTCAATAAATCCACATGCAGTCACTTTAGTGTGAAATAAACACCTTTATATGGCCATAGATCACATAAGAAAGATCATAATGAATATGTATTATGACAATTATAATTTTATATTATCTATATATTAATACGTATAGAAAAACCTTTGTACACCTTTTATGCGAACAGAGAAGTATGAAATTTGGCACAGTTCCAGTTTGTATAGAGAAGGAGTACAGAATGCCAATATATTTTTTTTAATTGACAAAATAAATGTAACACACACCACCATGTGTTTGACATACACGTCTATATAAAGTGACAGTGACATCTAGTAAGATAATCGATAACTAGCGAATCTCACTATAATTTCTCCGCCTAATGCTAAAATAAATTATCATATCTATATATATATATATATATATATATATATATATATATATATATATATATATAGATATATATATATATATATATATATAATCATTTCTATACATTTTAAATATAAATACAAAAGCATATACGCACAATTTACTAAAAGACTAATATTCTAAGCCCCGTAACAAGATGACGTTAGCTAGAAAGAATTTCAGCCAATAGGTTTGTTATTACGGACACGTTTTACCATATTCGACAAGGTTGTCATTGACATTTCTTTGCCGGTGCCAACGTATTCCTTGTTCTTAGATACTAGGGGCTTTATGAATTGACTATATGGGAAAATGAAACACAGTGGTACTGGTGTAGTGGCAGTGGTATTATTAAATATTCTTGAAGGATTATATTGATCAATTAAAAAGTCTAGAACTCGTAATACGCGAAAAGTAACTTGAATTTTATTAAATATAATTAAACTGCTACTCTTCTCTGTCTGTCCGTTTTGTCTTCATTTCCAAAACATTAGCAAGAAAAAAAACTGAATCAAATTAGTTAAACGTAAAATATTTCAATTTCTGTACTCTGCTAAAACAAAAGGCGGCGTTAAGTTTCGCCACTCAACACTCAACAACTCAAATTCAGGCGGAAAATCGAGAACGAAATATTTTGTCAATAAGTTGCTTCAGGATAAAAAAAATCGTTATACAAGATATGGGAACATATCAATTAGCAATAATAATTCATTTATTCCTTAACAGAAGCTTAAAAACCGCTTAGAAATATTTAGAAAATCTTAGCCTAAAGTGCAAAAAACTGTACACATGTTAAGTATCTACGTGCTTAGAATGACTAAGTCATATTAATGGGTGATTTGCATAATTACTTACATAGACTCGTGAACATAATTCCTGGGCGGCGTGATGGGGCAAATAATTTAAACACTCAATTATATATCACACTAAGTGGTACAGAGAAAGCTCAATGAAGCTTTAAATAGCAATTATATTTACATGTGATGATTCCATTCTAAATCAATAAACATGACAATCCTTAGCTGTTTATCATTTTTAAATTAAATTTATATTTTTAATATAATTTAAAAATAAATAAAATTATATATTTTTAATATGAGGCTGAATAAACAGTAACATTTGCTAGCACAAAAAAAAAATGAAACACTCTACCTTTAGTATCAGTATCGGACGTGTCCAGTTGCAGTGCGGACGCGCGTCTCGTGAGCGGCGCAGACGCGAACATCACATTGGTGGTTGATGCCGCCCTGAAATTATATATATATAAAATTATATTATAAATAAAAAAAAATTAAAGACATTAGTTTCTAAACACAACACAAATACAATATTATTGATAAAATTTTTTTTTTCTAAATAATTTAATTTACTATAAAAAAAAGGTTAAATCAACTTAAGTTTATATAAGAAATATCTACACATATACATTTAATTTCTACAATTGTTATATTAAATTAGTGAGAGAAGTTTTTTCTATTTTTGTTTAGTGACATATAGAAGGCAAAAAACAGTGTTAAGGGACATGCTGCAAGCAATTGAAACAGTCGATAAAATTAGTTAATTTACATATATTACAATCACGATTGACAACATAACGTAAAGTTTATCTGTTAAATACTAAATAGGGCTGGATATACGATATCATTCTATATTTTCTTCTTACACGCACGTTACACGCTTTCTGTTATATGCCTTACGGGGTAGTCAGAGAGAAGAGAGCGCCAAGCGCTACGATCCCTGCATACTTCTTTCGCCTGATCTACTAGTCATAAATCTCTTCACATACGCCCTTTAGGGGGACCTTCCTCCAATACCATTGATACTGTGTTTTCGAAGGTTGACCGAGATCTGCCCCGACCACTCTCCCATATCACTCATCTTTGTATCATATAAAAAGTCCACAAAGAATACATTTACATATGCCTACATGCCTCAGGACACGTGAATTCAAAATTTTCAAGTTAGTTTATCGAAATTCTTTATTACATTTATACTATAGACAATTTTACTGGCCCAGTAAGATAAAATGTTATTTTGACAATGGTATTTCCTTATATTACAGGATGTCTATGAATTAGTTATTCCACACTTTTGATACATTTTTTTTAGAAATATTAATTATTTTATTGTCTTTGCAATTGTACTTTTTTTCAGTATAATAGAGAGAACATATTATAACCTAACTCAACTCTCCGCCTAAAATAGAGACATTGCGTCTTGAGTGGCGGAACTCAACTGTACTTTGCCTCACCAGAGGTAAAAACCAACACCTTCGAGAGGAAATCAAACTCTTTCCTCCTGACCTGCAAAATGCAAGACGAAGAAGAAACAACAACTGAAATGCTCAACGTACATATTAAATAAAATTAACCCATTTTACTCTGAGTATGCTAACAACATGATATATATACTAGGCTTTAACTATAATATATTGTGCGAAATTAATTGCAAACGTCGAGTCGCGATACCGCTGCGTAAGATAAAATAACTAGGTCTCAAGTGAATTACTTTATACACGTTGATAGAGAAATAATTGTATCGAATTTAAATTCTAATACACATTCAAACACTAAGTAGTTTAATGGTAATTATTTTATAATTCTTATCCAAGTAGAATATATGTAGTTACAGGTTCGATTGTCGCTTGGTTTATTTTATCTGTGTAGTACATGCATCTAGTTATGTGCCATGTTATTAAGACGACAACGTGTGAATCGCAGTCATGAATGACGCTTATCCTGGATGACGACTACTGACTGAATTCTATATATTGTAGGCAAAGGATTTGTTAATAATGTCAATGAAATCATATCTTGATAAAACATATGCGTTACTAAGGCAACATGTAATTTACGCATGAACAGGTCACTGACAATTATTTATGTTCGAAAATAAAATCAAAGCAAAACATTACTGATCAAATTTTTACCGACTTTTTATAGTGCTTTTAAAAACATTAAAAAAACATCACTATTTTTATTAAATTAAATAAAAACTTTTTTGAAAAACAAAACGTATAAAAATTTGAACGCAGCGGGATTCGAGACCGCGCCTCTTGTATACCGTCCAAGCGTTCTGACCGCTAAGACATGCGTTCTACTACCAGCTGCGTCGATATTCTTATACGTTTGTTACAAAAATGTTTTTTTTTAAACGTTTTCTAATCCTAAGCGTGGAATACACTTTAAAAATTGTAAATATTTAAATAAAACCTACTTCTAACAAATGACAAAACCCAGTTAGCAACAATGCGATGTAGCGCAATGGTTGATATAAAATTCGCTACGTTTTATTTCCATTGTTTTTGAAACAATACTGTCATTTTGGACGTTACGGCATCGGAAGGGCTTTTGTTTTTATTTATGAGTTTGTTTGATAGGAAAAGGCAGGATACAGTAATAAAAAAAACATAAATATTTTAGTTGGTAAATGTTGAAATTGATATACTAATAGGTATATATAAGTAATATAATATAAGAATGTTAATCTCGATATTGACTGATACGTACCTAGCGTAAGAAAAACAGAAAATTCTCAAAAATGTTCTAAATATGGTCGAGACTAACAGTGTAATAGACGTCATTACGTACTGTTATGGAATGTTCTTTGAATAAATAACTGATTACTTTAAAATACATGAAAGAGAACAAAAGTAAGGAAAAATGTAACATATATATTAACAAACAACCAAACATATATAACGCAATAAAACATACCACGTCAAGTGTTAACGCGATATAAGTTCGCGATAATTTCCACATCTGCTATACAAATGATAATAATGTTGGATTAGTTATTTATAAACAATGGCAAAACTAATTTTATATTTAGATATATATTAGTAGTGCCTCGCGTAAAATTTGCGTTTCCTTAGCAACGTATGTGTATATGTCACTTTATACAAAAGTGTATATTAAACACATTTTAGTGTACGTATTTTGATAAATTAATGTATATCTAATAAATTGCCACTTAACGCTTTATCCCGCATAGCAGGCTAGTAAGAGACAATCTAATGTCAAGACACTCCGTTGTCTGCTTTCCGCCTGAAATCGAGCATGCAATGTGCATGCTGAGTGGCAAACTCAGCGCCGCGCTATGCCTTACCAGAAGAGAGAGATTATAATAAATTCTAAATACAATAATTTCTCCGAGTGGGAATCGAACCCACAACTAATCGTGTTTACTGTACAGACGCTGTCCCACTGCGCTATGATGACCTCAGTCTAATGCATTAACATTGTACATATTTACTTTGTAATCCCTTCCTTCTAAACTTTAACTACGCCAAATTTTGTAAATCAACGATTCAGCTCTTAGGTGTCTCTTATTAATATTAATTAACAGCTATTATATTATATTACTTTTAATTTTCACGTAGTGATAAGACACTTGTCTAATTGTTTAGATACATCTTGTACTGGATTTGTATCTCAACTGATAATCGTGCATCCTCACCTTCATTTTACACGTCGACAGGGTAAAAAAAATCAATCAAATATATAAAAACAGCAAAGTATATATATATATATATATATATATATATATATATATATATATATATATATATTACTTGTAATTTTCACACACACAAACACGTACATATATAATTTATATGAAACATGTTTTATTCTAGAAAGCGATTAGATAAAACGATTCGTATCGGTCTTCGTGGAAAATTTCGTACGGGAGCATTAAAATTAAAATTATATTTACCATATGTACTATTTTCATAATAATAATATTAATATTTATTTGGCGAAAGAGTGCAAGAAAGATAAGATTATAGTAATAAAGTATTCGAAAGCCGTTAAGATGATAATAAACAAATATATTGTAACACAAACTGCCATATGGTTGACACACACACATGGCCTGCACGTTACCGTGGCAACGCGTGTGTTACGCGTCATAACATCTACTTGTAGTTAGACTTACCTATTAAAATCAAAATTTTCTATATTTAAACAATCCTAACATAAAATCTTGAGAACGAATTTTATATGTATATGTATAAAAAATCAGCCAAGTGCGAGCTTAACTCGTGGATGCAAGGTTCCGTATCATGATTTTTTATAAAAACGGCAAACTATCACATTAATTGTATGGCAGGCCCCTTAAATACTTAATTTTTACGATGTTTTAGTATTTGCTATTATAACAAGAGAATACTTCATCTGTAAAAATTTTAACTATCTAAATATCACGGTTCATGAGATACAACCTGGTGACAGACAGACAGACAGAGAGACAGAAAGATGGACGGACCCTTAAACAAAAGGATATTTCAAATTAAATTCAGCGTTTAATATCAAAAAATAACAAAACCAAAATTAATAAAATATCAGACAAAGCAATAATAAAACGTTATTGTGTAACAAGACGGCCACACGCAACACATTTTTTAGTTAAACCTAAAATCTATATATAATAGCCTAAGTGGCGTTGCTATTTCTGCATTAGTATGGAATGTAGGTCATTTTAATCAGATTCGGTGTAAGCGTCAATTGAGTATTCTGCTCGGTATTTGTGCATAGGTACAGTGGCTGCATAGAACAATAGAAAAACCTAGTTCATTCTAAATTGATATTAGAAACAAATTATTAAGGTAATTTATTAACTGTTATGCGGCATTGAGTTCCACCACTCAACACGCAATGTTTCGAATTCGGTGGAAGGCGAAGTACGGAGTGTCTTGACATAAGGGTACTTTCTGTCTACCCTGCTATGCGGGATAAAAAGCGTGAAGCTAAAAAAAAATTAGCTGTTTAGTTTGTTTACAAATGAATATTTATATATATATATATATATATATATATATATATATATATATATATATATATATATATATATATATATATTTATATATGCCATGTCTGACAAAAATACCATTGTGGTGCTAAGGGCTACTGTCCGATTGTACACTCGATTGATATGCTCGCTTATATTAAAATTATCCTCTTCTCTTCTTTGAAAAGATATAACACATTGTTGGGTTCCGCCATTCAACACGCATTCTTGCCTCAAACTTGTACCGAAAGTGAAGATCTTGACAGCAGGTTCACTATGACATGTCGGAGACAGGGTTAACAAGAGATCGTGGGTTCAAATATGACTTTTTTATATTTATTTATATGTATTTTTAAATTATAAGGCAGGGCATATCCAGATCTTTATATTTAACACGTTTCTTCCTGTTGGAATACACTAAATGCAATCTCCAAACACGCGTAAAATGTAGACTAGTTGACACAAGTTAGTGTCGTAAAACGCAGGAAACGTACGACTATAAAAATAAATACTCCTTTTTGTGGAAACTATCATTGTAATAAAATGTTTTAAATTGAAACAGACAAAAGGAAAATGATATACGACATTTTATATTTACTTAGATATGTGGAAGATTTATATATACTGTGCTGTGCCTGTGACTTGGGCCGTATGAAATTAAACGCATGTTTCCTTATTTTGTAATTTTAAAACAAAAGTAGTCAAGTTACTCATTATGGCATCGGCTATTTGCAATTAAAAGTCCCATTAAAATCAGATCGCGACGATCCAGAGATTAGCCGGAACATATCAACAGAGAAGACCGGATATCAAAAAATGAAAAAATATATATTCTGACATATGTACTGTGTATACATACATTTAGTATAAAACCGGTTATTATTTTAATATTACTAACTGACACTTCAATTTAATTTATTTGAATAGATGTAGATATAGATATAGATGACTAGAAATATATATTTTAATTATATATTAGTGATGACATACAACTCATACGTTGCCTTCACGACACTTACCTATATATACTGTATATAAATGTATATATCGAACACATAGCAGTATGACGCATATCGTAACAATTTAATGTGTTTCTAATGCATTATCAAAAAAAATATAATTCCTTAATTCTTACTGTCATTCTTCATCATAAAAAATTTAGCTACGTCAAATTTCTAATAAAAAGTATTCTAACTGTTTTCACTTCACACATATTTTTTAGCTTCACGCTTTCATCCTGCAGGGTGGATAAAAAGTACCTAGTGTCAAGACACTCCGTACTTCGCTTTCCAATGAATTCGAGACCTTGAGTAGTGGAATTCAACACCAAACTTTGTCTTACCACAGCGAGGAAGTGAAAATAGTTTTAAATACAATCACCAAGTGGGACTCGAACCCACAAAGGATCGCGTTTACAGTCAGTCGCTGTCCCACTGCGCAACGACCGGCCTCTTCACACATTAATATAGTGATATAGTCAATATAGTTTTACTCAGTATATTACAATGTATGACACATCCGCTGTCTACTTTCCGCCCATTAAGGGACATTGCGTGATAGTTAGCCAAGCCCAAGGTCATATAAAAACAAAGGGAACATCAATATCATTAAATATAGTGAAAATGTAGGTGATTACTGTTTGTTCATGGAATATGTATGAGAAAAAGTAATTTTTGAGCCCTTTATAAATATGTATAATAAAACCCAAGACATTGGTTTTTGATTTTTTATCAGTTTGTCTGTGCGTTTGTGCTTGCAATAATCGGAAACAGCTAAACCGATTTTAATGCAGTTTTCACTATTATATTTTGCAAGCCCCCCTTAATATTTAGTGTTTGTTTCATTACAATTGATTCATAAATAAGAAAGTTTTAGCAATTCAAAGTATTTGTTTAACAAAACTTCAGCAAGTTGCGGGCATTCGCTAAAACGAAATATAAGCCATCTATTTACCTTTAAGGTAAGTTTTGATCTTGCGACAGTCACATTTCAATAGACACAGTCATAAATACATATTATACTACGTCTAATTCATTTTTATCCTTTTTTTTTGTTAAATTAAATATTCATTTTTTTAGCTTCACGCTTTTATCCCGCAAAGCAAAGTAGACAGAAAGTACCTAGTGTTAAGACACTCCGTACTTTGCTTTCCACCGAATTCGAGACATTGCGTGTTGGTGGAACTCACCGCCGCTCTTTGTCCTTACCAGAGCGGGGAAGTGAAAATAAATTAAATATAATCACTCTCCGAGTGGGGATCGAACCCACAACCGATCGCGTTTACAGTTAGACGTCGTCATATTCATTAAACAGTTGTCATTATTCAAATTTGATTAAAAAAACTATAATAGACTAGATCAATACTGTTTTATTCATTTATTTATCAAAGATCAAGTGTTTTACATTTAACTGTAAAAAAGTTATCCAATTAACGCAGATTTCAAATAAATTTCATTATAATATAAATTATAATATGTATAAATAGATTATCTGTCATTATTATTCTGTGTGTCAGACTGTGACTAAATCATAGTCCGGAAAAAGCGGAACGCAAATTTCAAGACCACAAACAATCCAAACTGAACCGTATATATAGAGAGAGAAGGTATAAAATTGAATAGCGCAATATAGAAATAAAGTACAGTAGTTTGAATGGAAGAGTAAAATAAGCAAATGGCCACTTAAATTGTATTTATTTAAACATTCGATTCACTGTTAATACTTTCACCGGTTCCGGGTCTTGCCAAGGTACTTACGTACTTTAGCGATGAGATCGTTTAAAATGGAGTAATAATCTCTATGGATTTTTCAATCGAATTCATCTCCCGACAACACGTGTAGTATGAAAAAAAACGGTCAAGTGCGAGGTGGTTTCGCGCACCGAGGGTTCCGTATTTACTTGCAGGTAACTTAAAACATATTATGTAAATGTAAGATATAGCTTATAACTTTACCCTATACATGCTTAATTTATTAAACGTAAAGGAAGGTATAAAACATTAATTCTAATTTAAAAAAATATACAAATTTATCCTTCACATTTGTATCAAGACACTCCATACTTTGCTTTCCACCGAATTCGAGACATTGCGAGTTGAGTGGTGGAACTCAATGCCGCGCTTTGTCTTTTTACCAGAGCGACGAAGTGAATCACTCCCTCGAGTGGGGAGTGATTATATTTAAATTATTATATTACGTTAAAGGACAAATATAACTTTGCTGTTGGTGCAGTGATTATGGCTACTGTAGGAGCGGCAAATACATATGTGTATTAATACATACACGATATTTTTACATTAAACAAAAAAATATTTATCATAAGGTAAATATTAATTAAAATATAAAAATACCTATTTTTAAGGAGATTAAGAAAAAATTATCTCTTTCTCCCTGTATAGCCTAGAAATTTAGTTAAACGACAATAAAATAATATTTATATTTTTGTGTAACTCAAAACAGATAATTGGACACGATCCAAATACGCCATATGAGGTTATTTCTTTTGTTCATAACATTAAAAACAATATTTATTTTTTCAAAAAGAATAAAAATAATATAATAGATAATATCTTTTAATAGATAATAAATTAAAGCATTGATTAAATCGATTTAAACTTTTGACAACCGAATAATTTCACTGTTACAAGATACAACACTAAGTTTAATTAAACCTCAGAGGTTTTAGTGAGTTATCAAGGGTTAGGCTTACGGTGTTTAATCACGAATGGGGTTTAATGCTAATTTTAGAGGTTTAATTAACTCATGAATTCTAAATTTTAATATGAAATAAGCTTTTTGGAGGTTTACTTACGAATATGACGAGAAAAAATTAAAAAAAAAAGATAGGCAACGTACAAAACGATGTTTTTGGTAAGACTGTTAAGATAGAATGCAGCGTTGAGTTCCGTCACCAAACAGTTGTGTCTAGAGTGGGAACAAGTTGAGAGAGGAGTGACTTATTATTCTCCGTTTACAAAATTTACAGTTACTTCAAAAATACTAATATATACAACACATATATACAATACATGCAATACATGCCATTCTACTAACTACTGAAGGGTACAAATAGAGTGCTTTAAGTGAAAAAAAAAAGAAAATAATAATCATAAAAAAATTAGTGAACAAATAAAAAGAAACATAACTAAAAAATAAATAATAAAATCGCTTACAGTGATTCAAAAAAGTTCATCTGATCTATGGGGTTGGTACTGGAGGTGGAAAAAACATAAAATTAGTGCAAGAAACAAAATATTCCCATATGAAGTAAACCCGACACCATGAGACACTATATGGGACACTAAATTTTTTAAAAAAGCCAAGCGAAATAGCAAAAAATTGGCCTAATATATAGTTTATAACGCCATTGCGCACAATTGAAATTATAAAATTACATTAACAGCCACACTCAGAGACATCAATTCCTGTTTAATTGACAATAAATCAATTCATTTGAACCGGTTAAAAGTTATTTTGAAATACAACAAGTGCGCAACGGCATTTTAAATTTTTTTAACTAAAAATAGTAATAATAGCCTGTTTATGATATCTCGAAGACACAATATTAACGACCCCAAACAATAAAACAGTAAGCAACATCTCAAATATCTTTACTGTAAAATACAACTTAATATGATTTAATTCAAAAATTTCTAATAATTTAATTTCATTTAAAAAACTAACTAACTTTTTTCCAACCATTTCTCAATTACCAACTTATTGCTTGGGAACGTTTACTTACAGTGCCTTAATTGAACACATCCGCTAACATTCGTTTGGGTTCACTTAAAATGCGAAGTTAACAACAATTGGACTATCGTTGCGATAGCGATTTGTTATCAATCAGATGATAAACCAATAAATAATGTTATCAGTGTAATAAAACAAAGAGAGATAAGACGTTTCAGTTTCAGGTGTCTCTTATAAATATTGAAGCAGTAGCTATAATACGGTGAAAATGTAATATATACTACTAAAACACGTTTATTCGTAGAAATATCTTTTTACTAACATTTATATAAGAAAACCTATTTTTTAAAGTGTCTATACTTCATTAAGATATAGTATTTTCAAAATGCAAGTGGCCTAACTCAAAAATTAAAATTAAATATCACAATAGAACTTTACACTAAGCCTTTTGAATAAATGATAAGAGTTACGTCACTTCCATTCCGTAGATGCCAATACATAATTGAATTACAATAATAGGAAAAAATCTTATATAATGTGGCATGTGAAGTGTAAACCACGAAAGAACAGTTTGCAAATACCGCCTAACACGAAAAATTACAAAATTTCTACACATCACGCACTTACAACGTCTAAGCGCCTGGTTCAATTGTTACTCCTTATACCACTTGACTTAGACAATAAAAAAGTATCTTATATTTCAATTAAAACACTAATTTTACTATGATTTTTCATTCTTCCCGTAAAATTCTAAAATTGCGATATTAACGAACAGTTCTTGGGCGGTATTGCACGAGCAAACGACGATATAATAAATGAAATACTAAATACAAAAATAAAACATAAAAATCTAGACTGAAAAATACCTGCGCGCTGCCCAAAAGAATCCAGCTGAATCCACCGGCTCTAGCAGGCGGGGCGTGGACGAACCAAAAGCGAACGCGGGCCGGGGTGCCGAGCGTGCTGCGCGCGCGCGTTCCAAACGCTCCGTGCGATCCTTCTCGCGTTGCAGAAGTGCCTCTCGGCGGGATACCGAGGCCTCCCATATTGCACGTTTTCGTTCTTCCACCTAAAGGAAAAATAATAGTTATAAAATTGGGTTTTTTTTAAGAGTAACACCCACACCCGACACGTAAAGTTTTCAGGGCAAAATAGCTAAGTGAGATGCTAAAAACAGCATAAAATAAATAAAATTAGTTAATAACTTTTCTCGAGTTACGTTTAATGTTACAGTATTCGTGTGTTCGATTTTCAAAACGAATATCAATATTTCTCACTACATCGTTTAGTCTTCTTGTAGCCGATCTTTTTCTGTTTCACAGATTTATCTATCATTCATTGATTATTAGTAATTCTAAAGTAAAAGTAGCCTAAGTGACTAATTATTACATCAGCAAGTGAAAATCCCGTCAAAATTTGTCCTGTCGTTCCAAAGATTAACCGGAACACACAGACATACCAAAACTGAATAAGCATTTAGTAAAAAGCAACCATTGCAATATTGCAAACAGACACCACCAATTCAAGTTATTTGTATATATAAAATCAGCTTTGCAACTCAGGAGCAATAATGACACACTGTAGGTGCGCTTTTTATATCATGTTATATCCTACTTATCATAATGCAATACATCTTTATTACGTCAAAGACGATAAAAAGGTATAAACATTCATTCCCAAGTCCATAATCAAATACAGATAAAATGTGAACTTGTATGTATAAACTAAACTAGATATTTTGCTCAGGATGATAGATCTTTTTTTTTGTACCGCATAGCAGAGTAGACAGAAAGTACTTAATGTCAAAACCCCTACCCCTCCGTACTTCGCTTTCCACCGAATTCGAGACATTGCATGTTGAGTGGTGAAACTTAACGCCGCATTTTGTCTTACCAGAGTAAGGAAGTGAAAATAATCTAAATATAATTAATCCCCCGAGAGGGTTTCGATTTAGTCCTTATTATAATATATTTAAAAGAAAAAAAATTATTAGGTATAATTTTAACACTACATGCAAGTTAGTATAATATTTATAATTTTATTCGTCAACTTTAGTGTGGTAATAAATTATATCATAACTTCACACGCTTCATGCATCATTCTTTTAAATAAAATTATTCAACTTTGATTTTATGTGTACACTTTAAATGTCCATAAAATATAATATTTGATAGCTGGATTTGAACCTGCACATTACGTACTTGTCATTGACATAACCTGACAAAGGTAACAATCTATTTATAAAGATTGTTCTACTTGTTAATAAAACAACTATAGGACGATATGGGTAAGAACAAAACTGATATTCACAAAATTATTAAAAAAACAATAAATTTAAAATATTAAAATTTAATATTAAAAATCGATAAAACGTCGATATAAATATTCTTACAAATAGCAACAAAAGTCACGAGTCAAACACTAACTCTTAAAATCATTAGCGGAGTCGCGGGAGACATTCATTATGTTATTAGATACGTCCGTTAGTCTTACATGGGGTTTTGATTTGCAATTTCCATATTAATTTCTTATAAGAATAATTTAAAATCGCTATAAAGGACATTTACAGTAGAGGAACCCTAGTAACAATTTGATAAGGAACGAACGAATACGAACTTGCGTCTCTTGGAAACCTTCCAACAGCCAACCAAAACCTTTTGTACAAGTTTTCAAGAGGCGCAGGGTCAAAGCCCGCTGCTTACAATTTTTTAAAAAATTATAATACGGCAAGGAAAATTTTCATAGTAGTTTTTACGAAAATGATGAGTTGATATTTCAACTTATCATTTTTTTGTAAAAACAAGTATAAAAATTCAGATAAAGTTAATAAATAATCACTCCCCCAGATGGGAATCGAACCCACAAACGATCGCGTTTACAGCCAGACGCCGTCACACTGCGCCATGCCACTTTCTAACAGTAATAGATACAATCAAGGAAAATCGAAATCGCATTATATCATCTTAACGAGCCACGTACCAAATTGTCATTACCAGGTAAATATATAAACATCTATGTACTAGATATTTTATACTTTTTTTCTAAAGAAACGATCCACTTACGCATATTGTAAAAACAACTTTTGGCCAAACCAGTCTTAAATTAATATTATGTTTCAAACTAAATATGTATTAAGAGTTTTAAATAGTGAAAAAAATTTCAATTTTGATATCTTCTCATTTTATTTCTTTTTTTCACTTAACATCCACTCAAAAACGTCAATTAACGTATAAACTGAAATTAAAGCTTGACTTCACGTGAATAGATCACTTAATGACGTGTGAATCGAAATAACGATAATTACGCTTTCTGCCTTATACCGACTATGGGAGTGATAAGGAAAATCAATAAGTCAGTGTTAATAATATTACAATTAAAAAAATGATACACTCTTTACTTATAAAAATACCTAAACTTTTTCATTCAAAACATTATATGTATGAGTCATGAGACATTTGTTAATACGTTGTTTTTTTATATATATATATATACATATAAAAAACCGGTTATGTGCGGTAACTCTGAGGCACAATTATCGCTACCTTATAACGTGTGACGTGCTCACACAGGCGAGAGGTTTTCAAGTAAATTGGATTATATTTTTCTTATTACCACGGCGTTTCAATTAGTATTCACTATTGTGGTACACTTGTTAAATGTGCGCTGTTAATGATTGTACCGGCGATGACTGTGGATTCGTTATCACTTTAAGTAAAAGTTAACTAAAAAAAAACAATTTCACCGTTTATTCTATACAACAGGGTAGTCAGAGACAACTTAGCATCAAGACTGTATTGACTAGCGTCTTACAAGAGCAGAGAAATGAAAATATATTTTAAACATAATTGTTCCTCTGAGTGGCAATCGAATCCATAACCAACGTTAAATCAACGTTTACAGTCAAATTGTCCAACCGCGCCGCGACAACTTGTTTCTACGTATATCTAATATTTATCAATTAAATGCATTTCACAGTATAACTTAAAACTTGTTTGCTTTCTTCAATCGTTTCCATATACCCTTATCTATACTAAGATACAAATTCCTAATTTTCATATAAAAAGGTGTTGATATTTTCCCTTTACACATTAATCCATAGATATGATTGACAATAACAAAATCACTAACTGTCATCTGAGTATATCTTGTCATTATTACAAATTTAAAATAACAATTATTTCAACATTAATGCCAACATGCGTGTAATTTACCTAATCGTTAAGCTTTGATTGCTATTTGACATGTATAGTAGAAGAGTATATTCTTGACACAGATATACATATATATATATATATATATATATATATATATATATATATATATATATATATGTATATATATATATATGTATATATATATATATATATATATATATATACACATGAATTGATAAGAATATCAATGCAATTAATTTATTATATGTAGCACATACCAACCATGACTAATAATAAAAACGTGATCAAATCTATCTACATAGAAAAATGGAACTTTTTTTACATACAATCTTATTTTTTATGGCTATATATATATTTTTACTACCAGAACAAAACGAACTAAAGTGAAAATGATGTATATTTATATGAAAACAATAAAATAAATTTATTTATACAATGAAATATAAAAACTAAAAAAAAATCACAAAACATACAAAAGACTGTACCAAAATAGGAAATCTAAGAAACACAAACGAAGAAAACATCCAAGCCTTATCACCAAACTTTCACTGTCAACGGCATCACTAAGTGTTCAGTAAATTATAACTCACGCATGGAGGAACATCCAAGCATGAAATCAATCATTAACCAGAATAAACTGAATGAATGAACGAAGAAATGGAAGCAATAAAAACGTATAATAAAACTATTTTGAATGGTCATATCTTGTGGTTTATTTTTGATTTTTATAACAGACTTAAGTGAACGAGATGAAAGCGGTAGTGTCAAGTTCTAATTCCTATTTTTTTTTCTTCTAAACAAAATAGGAAATGAGTTTTGTGCACTGTACATATATCGCATTTAGATTTTATATATTAGTTATCTTACAACGTCAATCTTTTTTTTGGTAAACAATATCGACTATATTGTTAGAACTTAGTCAGAACCGGAAGTATCTTTACTTTCAGTCTAACAAACAGACCTTTTATATATTGACATTGATATATGATGTTAAAAGAAGCAACTCAAGACAGAAAGAAATATTTACAATAATATCTTTCAATGCCATGTCGGTGTGCATTAACGTGATATTAAATCAAAAACTATTTATATAAAGAAATCTCATTTCTCATATATACGTTTCAATTAAAACTTACACTATTTCCTTGGATTATTTTAACCTTAGAAAAAAAACCAAAACAATCACACTATCTTCTTGAGAGTTAAAACAAGGATACAATTCCAATAAGCAAATCTTCACACATGTTCCCCATAAAAGTTTCGAGTTAAATTATAAATACACTGAATGGGTGGTCTTATGCCTAACATGTACCAAGCATAGTTATAGTGAAGAAAACCTTATCCATATTGATATATTTTGCATTGCAAAGTACCCTGAGTGAGCGTTAAATTTATACATTCTATTCAAATAATTAACTACGACATAATAAATATATGCTACTCGAGTGCAATTGTATATTAACTTTAAATATTTATCGTGGAAACAAAAAGAATTTGAACCCGTTCTTCCTTATAAGCGATCACTTTAAACAACTAAGCTATACGTTCACGTACCTTAGCGTACCTTAGAAGTTTCTAATATAAAATTTTAGTACAACTCTTGTAATAAAAAATCTAAATTCACATGAAAATATATATATATATATATATATATATATATATATATATATATATATATATATATATATATATATATATATATATGTATATATATAATCTATTTTTTACATATTATTTATTAATAAGAATAACTAATTTATTAAAAAAACACCTAAAACTTAAACACGTAAACCGAGCCAACTAACCCAAACCGGCAACGTTCAGTCCTGAAGGAAATCGTTATTTCTGTCGCTACTCCTTAGCTTTGTTGGGAGTTAATTTTAAATATTTTTGATGCAGTACAACGCGCCGTTTATTTTCGTACTGCCCATTATAAGATGCGTGTTTAGAATGTTTTAGATCGAATATAATGTTCTGAATAGTTCACGCGCTATCATATATCCAATCGGAGTTAAAATAACAGCGTTTAATTATGTTAATGTCATTTAAGTTCGTGTCATCTGTTTAAGATGAAGTTATATTATTGTATGAAAGACAGTAAAAAAGGTATATTAATAAATTTAAATTATTGTAAATAGCTAAGTTTAACTTGTAAGATTTAAAACTAGATAGTATTAAAAAAAATTCTATCTGATTCAATCCTTGATTAGATAAACCGTTTGTTAACAAAATATGTATACATACTCATAATGGTTAGAAAAATGGGACAGTAAAAGGGTTTACGTCACTCTATATATCAAAAGTACATGTAAAAGTATATGAGAAATGTCTTATAATTTTTATATATTTTAGCTTCATGCTTTTTTGCCCCCATAGAAGGGTAGCCATGAAGTATTCGCTTTCCTACAAATTCGAGACACTGCGTATTGTGTTGCGGAACTCAACGCCGCCCTTTGTCTTATCAGAGCAAGAAAATGGAAATAATTCAAATATTACTATTATTTTCTCCAAAGGGAATCGTACCCACCACTTTTGTACAGCTGTTTATTTATGTATTATTTCTATTATTTTTTTATATACAATATGGTGTATAAATAAAATAAAAAAAACCTCGAGTTGTCTAATTACTTATAATTGAAGTACATATATATTTATTATTAAAATATAAGAGTTATTAATATTTAAATATTAAGTAAAAACGAAGAAATAGACCTAACCGCTACACAAAACGAAAGAACCAGCGCGTACAAAATCTGTAACACAATATACAGTATAGAGTATCATTATCCGAATCTCAGCATTAATTTCATGTTACCAAATAAATGTAGAATATAACTTGTTTTAAATTATGACACACTTTTATGTATGCATACATTTGCATAATTTATTTTACCTTAAATGGAGTTTCCGATGCAATTGTGGTTTGGGCCAGTGTCTGCCTGTACACGAGATAGTGGCTTCCAATTTAAAAAAAAACAATTAAATTTTAATTATTTAATTATTTCATTTAATTTAGTTATTAAATTATTTTTTTTAATTAAGTTGTCTATGCCATACATATCTCTGTTAAGCTTGATAAAGGTTAACAATCGAATAATTACATAATTTCAATTTTTTAATCTTCAATCATTTCCTTTTACATGTAAAATAATGCTTAATAAAGCTAATAAATGAGTTTGCATGTGGGTCACTTGAATTTTTAATAAGAAATGTACTTTCTTTATATCTCATTTGGTTTTTTTTCCACTATTAAACACATAACTGTATGGGCAATTGTAAGTGTTATACATATATAGAATTATCACTATAAACATTATATATTATAAATAATTACTTCCAAACAAAACTAAAGAAGAAGTACGTGAAAAACGCACTTCTTCTTTAGTTTTGTTTGGAACGGTTTTGTTTTGTTTGGTTTACGTTTTTACGTGATCCTGGTTATATTGGCAAGGACATCAATACATGCTCTGAAAATGTAGCATTGTATCAGATATGAAAAAGTTCGAAAATTTTAAGCAAATTGTACAATAAGAAATGGGTGGTTAAAATCGTATATTATTAAATTAAATACATTGATAAAGATGAAGCTAATAAAAGCGTATTTAAAATAATTTCAATTGATGCCTTATCATTGTTGTCTAGACAAATATATTCTACATATATATATATATATATATATATATATATATTATGAAGGTTTTAAGTAAACTAACTACAAAAATAAATATACTAATTTATAAATATACGAATCAACCATAAGTTAATAAAATGCAACTTGGGGTTTCGAATTCAAACATCCAACTTAAATCTATAAAATAAAATTATTAAACAAATATAATACGTGAAGTAAAATTTTTTTACCTCTACGAAAGTTACTCGAACAGAGGAGTACGAATTTAATATTCATTCATTTTACAATTATAGTTAACATAGAGAAGGAATGAAGATTTTAATATTATTTAAAAATAATACATAAAATTTAATATATTACTTTAATATATTAAACGGATAAAATAAATGTAACACACATTAGCATGTTTTTGACATACACATTGCTAAGGCAAAGCGTTGTAGTAAGTAATAAAAACATAAAAAACTAGCCATATCTATATTATATCAAAAAGGTTATATAAGGTTATATAAACGATAGACGGTAGTTCAAAAGAAATTAAATAAAGTACGCAGAAAATTACACACGATGATAACTGCGAAGTTTCTCAAGTAGTTCCAGTGCGGTCCGACCTTATAATTGGCGTACATTATATAAGACATGACCCGGTCACCCGGTGAGGCAACGTATGTTTGTATGATATGAAATGTATGGTGGAATAGTCAAGAGTCAGGTATGTTCTTTTAGGGCGATGGTATATTTAACCTGAATATGTTTAACATATATAAGCAAAAGGTAACGCATTCAATTCCTTTTGTATACAAATTATCAAAAAAAAAGTAGAGAATAAAAAAAATGCAACATAAACTACTTTTTTAAATATGTCAATTTCTTACTTATCATTGTTTCTTACGTAAGCAAAAAGTTGTAACACAGAGTGATTTCACACAAGTTCTTAATATCTTTACGTTTTAGGTATACGAAGAAAAAAAACCATAAGGCAAATTAGTTTATAATGTTACCAATATCACGAACATTTTAATTAACGCTATAAAAAATTCATTGATATTGATATTGTTCAGTCACTTGTTTTATTTCATACTTTTTGATGATCTACTTTATTGCGTGTATTGTTGTACCTTTTTTTGTTGCTTCACGCTTTTATTCCGCATAGTATGGTAAACAGAAAGTACCTAGTGTAAACACACTCCGTACTTCGCTTTTCAACGAAATGGAGACACTGTGTTCAGTGGAACTCAATGCCGCTCTTTGTCTTCACCAGAGCGAGGAAGTGAAAATAATTTTAGTACAATCACTCCCCCGAGTGGGGATCGTACCGACAACCGATCGTGTTTACAATCAGCCGCTGTCACACTGCGCCACGACCGGCCTCCGTTGTATTTAATAATTTTATAAATTCTAATAGGACATAATTAAATGAATTGTATATTACTATGAAAATAATTTGTAAGGTGACATAATTAATTTAATGTATAAGAATGTTAGTTTTTAATAAAGATGATTATGATTATAATAACACTCAAAATTACCCTTTACCTTTAAAAAGCGACATTTGAAACTAAATAACTATACTTAATTACAAATGTCACTAGAAACTAAACATTAGAAAAAAAATATATAAAATATTAAAAAAATAAAGAAAGCAATGTAAAATATGCTTTCTGACGTTCAAAGAAAATATTTTTTTCTCTAAAGAAAAAAAAATATATGTTAGCTAACAGCTTGACATTAAACGAGGTACTAGGCGGCGGCCAAAACTTGGTCATTTACTTGACTCTAGTACCTTTGTAGCTTTGCTTATTAAAACGTGAACTAGGCAAATAGAAATAAAGATTAAAATAATATAATAATTGTATTAAAATGTTGATATATTTACAAATGAAATGGCTTTTGGACCCTTACAATTAAAATGGCTTATTTATAAAAACAAAAAAAATGAGTTTCAGTACATTGAACGAATGTAAATATGCGTTCATTAGAACAAAAAGGCTCTTAGGCTAAAAAAAGGCCAAAGTTACTATTTCTGTCAATTTCTCATCGAATTACTAAAAATCGCTAGTTCTTTAAAAATTTTTTGTTTAGTTTTATCACAAAAAAATAGATATATTAAGACACTACAATTCTAAGGGTGCTATGTGTAATGTATATGTCATACATTATCCTATTGCGTTAATTTCAATAAATAATAGACATTAAACTTAATTGAATAAATGAATAATGAATGAATAGTAAGAATGAAGAAGAACGTGCTCAAGTGGTTTGGGCACGTTGAGAGAATGAGTGATTAAAGAATGGTACGAAAGATTTACGAAGCCAAGGTGAGTGGGAAAATATTGAAATATACCTTAACGATCGCGACATAACGAGATTACAGCATTGAGCTCCGTCACTCAACATGCATGATTCAAGGTCTCTATTTTGGAAAGTGGAGAACTGAGTGTCAATACTCTAGGCTCGTTAAAACTCAACTACTAAGCAAAAAAAAGTTAAACTAAAAAATCTAAAAATATTAGTAAGTCATGTAATTAAGTGTTAACCTTCAAAGAGTGACAATGCTCTTCTCTTCATACAACATCACTACAATATATAACAGGAAACGACAATACCAACAGGCCAAAATATACAAAAACTAATACAAATAAGAATAAAAAATATCTTTATACTAAAAGAATTCGATTTCAAATGTTTCGCTGTACATACATACATACATACATACATACATACATACATACATACATACATATATACATACATACACTTATTCACATCGGAAAATACGTAAGTTTGACGTCCGGCCATTGAAACCGCGAGAGTTGTGACATCACCGGGCAAGGACACGGTTATGCAACGCGGGCTTGGATAATTAGAATATCATTGTGATCATTATACACGTTATTTGTTTAAGATATTTGCCTTGTAACGTATTTATTGAGAGATATCTTGTCGAGTACGAGAAGAAATTTATATATATGAACAAAAAGTCTCTTTTAGTTCGTTCATTATAGAATGAACGTGGTGTTATCTTCTCTTTAAATTTTATATCTAAGATAATAATATTACAATTTAATTTAAAATAGAAATTTCATAGTATTCTGTTTGTTTATTTAATCAATATCAATATGTTTGTCCTATAATAAAAGAAATAATACTCATTGTATTATGAAATATTTCATGAATCATCATAAAATATTTCAAGGTAAAGAATACCTTTATACAATTCGTACAAAGTATACACTATATATCTTCACAGCCAAGATATTATAATGAAGCAATACAAGAGTATATGTGAAAAACATCACCATGTATGTGATCATTTATGGAGTACGTTAGGACTTCTACCCTTTTTCCGTATTTGCAGAAACCTCATACATCTCAGCCCGCAAAATTTGTCGATTTTTGTTTATAGCGATCAAAAATTTCCTTTACGTGTTATTATTATTTATAAATTGATACTAGACGTAAGCAAGAACGTCATTATAAGAATGAGAAAGAACGTGTTCTTGTGTTTTGGACACGTCGAGAGGATGAGTGGTGAAGAAATGGTAAGAAAGTTATGTGAAGCAAAGGTGACGGGTACGAGAGCTCCAGGGAGACCTCGGATGACCTTCAAGTACCAATGATACAGGAGGAACGTCACGTAAGCATTAGGACCGCCTCGAAGGAAATGTATGAAGAGGTTAACAACTGTAGACTGTTCTGTCTGACTACCACGCCAGGGGTAAAGCGTGAGACCAAAAAATGATTTAATAGATTGTCTATTGAACCCACGACCTAATCATACTGGAATCTAACAATTCCTCACAGAAAAATCGTCTGAATAAAAAATAGAGACATTTAAGAGTTTAGTTATAATCTAAAATGAAAGTACAAAAACGGATAGAAGCTGTTAGTGGCATTTGCCTCGCCAGTACAATGTGATAATTTGTAAATGCAATAGAGATGCTCTAATTGAATCCGCAGACTTGCAAGTACAAAATTGATATCAACTCACAGTACAGTGGTCGTGTGCCTGCTGGCTAACGAATACAAGATCTTTTTATAAATATTAAACAATTCCTTACTGAGAAATAAGGAATGGTTTTATATAGATACATAAATAATTTTTGAATTTTTCCCCACACAATGATATTCCGACGCGGACGCAGTACTATATTACCATTTCTGGTACCATTGTTTTGGTATGTACATCATGCGGCTTTAAGCAGCAAATGTGTCGGTTTCGGACGCCAAATATTTAACGAAGTGTCTCGACAGTAGATTGCCTGTGACTATCTTGCTATGCGGGATAGATCATGAAGCTGTTTGCGGGGAAGGGCTTTAAGTCCTCGATGGAACACATAATTTAAGTACATCCCTTAAATTAAAAAAAAAAGATTGTTTTCTAATATGACAATCTTAAAAGTAAAAGAAACTATAATAAAATTTTGTGAATTCAAGTCAAAGTCTAAAAAAATTTTCAGATATTTTGTTACAAGAATTCCCGTAATAAAAGTTTTAGTACTAAATCGTGGCAGGACAAAAAGACGCTTTTATACTCTGCGTATATTTTTACTTGATACTATATTAGAAGATATTATACTTACATATACATTTTTTTAAAATAAAAGAAAAACAGCTTTAACCCACACAGCAGGGTAGTCAGAGGCAAGATAGTGTCAAGACACTCCGTTGACCGGTTTCCGTGCGAAATCAAGATATTGTGTGTAGATAGAGCGAAGAAAGTCTAAATATAATCATTCATCCAAATGGAGACCCAATACCAATCGCGTTTACAGTCATACGCTGTTCCACTGCGCCACAATGGTCTGACATCATTTTTATATATACATAAAGATTAATCCTCCAGAACGTCTATATAAAAATATTTAACAGCAAATTTAGTTACGTTTCTAGAATTACCTACGTATATGAAACATATTACTTTTATCAGAGCTAATAACGATATCGGCCACTTCATCACTATAGACATTATAGCCGTCAACGCACTACATATGTATCAATTTTTACCTCAATTCCATTTGATTTTTGATTGCTTAACTTTGATACTTTATTTTGCTTTTCAATCGCTCACATAGTTGAGTAATAAGTGAGAACATAGTGCTACGACACTCCGGTTATCATTTTCCGCTCGAAAACTTATACTAACAGCAATTTTTGATACTTATATATAATATTTTCTCTCCAAAACTCGAAAAATAAATTCGACCTCTGCATCTCAAATATGGCAATGTTTTATTTTGCTACTCGATTATTCTATCGACTTTTTAAATGTTACTTTTTTAAAGATGTTTTGAAATAATGTAACCAATAGCCATAATAAATTAAAATATGTTTGCCTCCTCTCCAAGTATATTTTTATTATGAACCTTAACTTCTTTATGTCAAATCAAAATTCGCCTACATCAAAATCCAACGTACGTCGAAAACTCGATAGCTTTTTTAGCTTTTTGACGTTTCTCTTAATATTATGGACGATTTATTATATTAATATAAATGATGGCTTACAAGATACATTTAAATGTCACATGCAAGATGAGTTTTACTTAGTAAATAGAATAAGGAACGGAATTGTTTTTTTTTTTTTTAATTTTTCTTCTGGTTTCAGACACAAAGAATCAGCAATAGGGAGATAGAAAAAATTAAGAAAACAATGCGTGTCTTTACTTAATTCCATTTAAAAAGTCAACGAAATTGAAATTGTGTTTAATAGATGACATATCTAGATATCGTTTTCTACTAAAAAAACCTACAGTACCTAAATGTTTTATTAAACCATATAAATAATATTTCTTTACCTGTAATTTTATGGTTAGCAAGGTAAAGATAAGTAAGGCAAGACAGAGATATCCTTGTGCCCAGACACTACGTTCTCTACATTATTATCCGCCTGAATTAGAACCATTTTAAAAATATAAAATTACACACATACAGAGCTACTTATATAAATTTAAAATTATATATAAACATTTACATGCCTGTTAAGTAAAATAAAGAGTCATAAACTGTGAGCGAGCTCGAGACTGGCGCCAACTGAGCGTTTTGCATCATTAGGTACACTTTATACGCGAATCTAAGAGATTAATCTGATTAAAATGACAAACAGCTTGAAAATACCTTAAAATATTATACTTTAAAAATAAATTCTTACATTTATAATATCTCAGTTCCGGTTGGATAACGTTAGATATTGAGTTTTATTAGTTAACTTACAATTTTTCAACACAGAAAAGAACTGAATTTATTGTTAACATGTAAATGTCAAATGATTTCAAAATATTTTAAATGAAACTATTTTAAACGGATTAATTGCGTATCTTTCGGTATTCGAAAATACATTTTAAGACATCAGACTACAGACTACTGTATTTTTTGGTAAAGTCAGGTTTCCTAAAATCTAGTTTCGAATACCAAAATATACGCTAAATTCTAATCTTAAGTGTTTCCACTATTAGGATAACATTATAAAATAGTAAAATTTGTGCATATCATGTGGTAAAAGTAGGCGTATTCTCTCGTAAATACAAAAGGCAGTTTTATTCCTTGAAAGCGATTTCCGCCAAGCCGTGCCTATTTCTATCAATTGAAGGAAATCCTAAAGCAATCAGACAAGTTAAAGACCATGGCCTCTCATATATATTTAGTTGTATAAAACTTACTTGGATAAACTCTTTTATAAAAAAGACTATCTATAACATATAAAAAAGACTATCTATAATATATAAAAAAGACTATCTATAACATATATCTATAACATATGTATAGAGAAATATAACGCTCTAAGCAAAATTGTACTTCCTAAATATTCCATAGATTCATCGTGCCAGTACTTAGCCAGTCTGAGCCTGAGTTTCTCTGTCTACCTAATAAATATACTCTTAACAACAAAGTGTAATATATATATATATATATATATATATATACATATATATATATATATATATATATATATATATATATATATATATATATAAATAGATAACATTCTCCTTATATAATAAATATCAAAGTTTGTACATTTCAACAAACAAACAGAAAGAAAAAAGAAAAATACTAAACTAATTTCGTTCACGACTTAGAACATTCAGCAAAAATTTTCATAAAAAAAATGACATTTATTACATATACAAAATACATATACAAAATACATACAACGCCGTACATACAACTATACATACAACCGTAAGAAGCTAGATATACTAGCTTCATACTTACATATAAAGTAATAAATTCTCATTACGCAGGCTTTGAACTAGCATCGGGTCCCAGTGTGGGCACAAGTGGATTACATTCTAAAGGTGTGTCAGAAAATATCTCTTGGTTATCGTCGATCTGCAGTGAATTCCATTCAACGACCGTGGTTGACCTCTGATCTTGCAATGCAATCATATCTTGGTGCATTCCGGTTATTACTGGATTTAGTACTTTATATTAGAATTATGCTATTGACGCCATTGTAGTGCAGTCGGTATATTTTTGACTAGACGAAAGCGTTGATGGTCGCGGATTCAAATTTTACCAGAGCCCTCTATATTAGTATAAAAAATAATTTTGATTATTAACACACTGCCTCTAAAACTAAGGGAAAATTGAGAACAGGGTACATGAACTACATACTTTTCAATGCCTACTTCATAAATGACAAATGAAGTGAAAATGTATGAAGAGAAAAAAATATACGTTTTACATTTAGTACAAGGCTGCAATACAGATCAGTTTTTATAGACGTACTAATCGTCTAATTTTTTGAGCTAAATTACCAAGTGACACTAGGCTTGTTACGCAAAAGCCCACTTCAAACTGACATAGTTTTAGGGTTAACGCGCGTGAGCCAAAGCGAAGACCACCGTAATTAAGAATACTTTTTAAAATTAAAAAAAAACCTGAGCTACATTTAAGTGATTGTGACATTTGTTTCTTCTAAATATTATATTCTTCAAGGAGCATAGAAATTATATCATAACATCAAAATTAGTCCACTTCCCTTTTAAAACAGTAGTGGAAATTTAATTGGCATAAATGTTAAATTATTATTATTCTATTAAGTTGTAATATACAATATGGTGTATGTTTTCCTAATAAATAAATAAATTAAAAAAAAAATAATTTAGACTATGTCAGGTCAGTCAGTCAATCAGGAAGGAAAAAATGTTTGACATTGGTTTATATAAGGTTTATTGAGATTTATATAAGGATCATTTCGGTTTGTTTAGATGTTATGCCCAATAAAGAATGTTATAATAAAAAAAATAAAATTAAGAATGTAAAGTATTCAATACTTTCTATTTATTTGTACAACGAGGAAAAATAGTTTTAAAAAAAAGTACAGTACGTAAATATACAGTTTTGTTTAAAAACATCTATATTGTTTGTATATATTTGTAACCAATATTATATTGGTTTAAATTACATACAAAAGTAATAAGGATAAATAATGCTTTATAATTTTGCAATGGGAAGGAATGACATCTGAATACGTGAGCAACTGACCGGGTTTCTCTTAAATCAAATCACAATAGAGACACGTATTTGCGATGGACTAAAATAGAATTACTATAAACACGCCTTTTAGATATCATTTGAGTATTAAATATTATATTTAGCCTTTTGTTATTGCATACTTGCGTTTTACCCGGCGTTGTCTTCCCTTAAAGGGGTCCTTTTAAAAGCGTGAATCTCTTTGAATCTATTTAATATATTCTTATATTAAATAATAAAATATAATATTGATAATGACGAAAACAGACTTTAAGGCGAAAGATAATATCAAAAAATATTATATATTATTGTTTATTTAAATAATTTCACTTTCCAATTTTCTAATTTTCACTACACTGCGTACATAAACATTATTTACTGGAGTGGAGAAAGTGTTAGGCTGCATACGTTCTACAATATAAGCGGTGAGATTAGAGCGATTTGCGCTTCATGGAAGGCTAGGAAGACCTTGGCTCACTTACTCTATATTATTTGATCGATGAACTGTGAAACTTTATTATAATACCAACGTCACGTAACGAGAGGAAAAGAGTATAAAAAAATATTGTCGTTATACCTGTAGTTAAAATTACTATATACATATAATACATATAAAAATGATTATTTACGGTATAATAAACTTTTATCGTGTCTATATATTCGATTATAATTTTATAAACAAAATATAAGCCATAACTGTTAATATTCGCATTTCCATACAAAAAATAAAGCAGACAAAGCCATACACAAATGCTAATAGCAAAAAAGAATTAAGGCCCAACAAAGAAGATACGATGACCTTAAAACTTTCTTAGTACGACTTTGCCTGCCAAATGTTTGTATCAAGAACATTACAGTGCATATTTATAATTAGTAACGGAAGTTTCGCTTTATTTTAGATAATGTTACTTTTACTTGGTGACGAGCATAGAGGAAATATGATACAATAGACATAACAAAACACAGGCAAACCAAAAATATGAACCAACTAACCCTGGGCGATGAGGTCCCCACCTGTAGACAATGAGTTGTAGTAAATATTTTGGTACTTTATATACTGTCATCGACACAAAAATCAACAAATAAACGTGACGTCAGTTTACACCAGACGTTTTCACTTCAAGGTTCCAATGTTCGGCTCGCGGCGTAGGTGGATAGAGCATGTAAAATATACATTTTTTTTTGTACAAGCCAACGAAATGGCAAGTTATTCATTACTAATTACATACATTGAAATTGTTGCAAATATCAACGTTTCATTGTAATTAAACGCAAATTAACGTCTCAGGGTGTGGGTTCTTAAATTAAATGTAACAAAGAAATAAAAAAAAATTGAACAGATTAAAAAAATAAATATTAATAGAAATGATAATTTAAACAAAACCATTTGCCAATATGCCTAGTATCAGACAGTCAGCCGTACATACCTAATATACTGCATACCTTACTGTTACCTTATTTCTTATTCGCATTCACATTTACCGTTCACTTGTTGAAAGGCCTATGGATAGTCGAGCTCCTAATGGAAGGACTTACAGATATTTAATATAAATAATATCAAAACTATTTGTTTGCGGTTTTAAAAAATAACTAAGAACGCATATAAAAACATATAACGCATATAAAAAAGTAACCCGTTTTATTCATTTATTGTTAACAAAATAATAAATTATCAATCAATTACCTTGAGAAATTGATTGATAATTTACTATATTTAAATATAATATTAAACTATTAAACCGAACACAAATTTATTAAATTTAAATTTACCTAATAGTTATCTGTTCAAGCGATGTTAGTAAATTCAATTTGAATACTTCGAAGAACGAACTTAGAAAGAACTAGAATATTTAATAACATGCATCACTTAGCGTGATTGGAAACCACAACCATCGAGTACAACTACCACTGCGTTAAAACGCTCTCTGTATATAATATATAAGTTGCAAATATATTAATAAATACCTGAAGCCGTCTATCGTCATCCTTAGCGCGTTGCTCGGCCTGTCGTCGTCGTCGTTCCTCATCTCGTTTCTCGCGTTGCGCTTGCGCAGCCGCCGCGTGCGCGCGCAACTCGTCCAGTCTTTTCCTTTGCTCTGCTTCACGACGTTCTCGCGCTAGTCTGGCTCGGTCTAGGGCTTCTGTGGAATATTATATTAGTTTAATAATTTTATAAAAAAAGATAGTTATTTATATCTAACATAGTTCAAGTTAAAAGTTTACTTTAAGCTATGGCGTTTTGACTTTATTATACTCTTTTCAAATTTTTTTTTATCTCCACACATTTTTCCCGCATAGCAGGGTAGACAGAAAGCACCTAGTGTCAAGACACTCCGTATTTCACTTCACACTGAATTCGAGACATTGCCTGTTGAGTGTTGAAACTCAACGCCAAACTTTGTCTTTACCAGAGCGAGGAAGTGAAAAAATACTTTTACTTTTTCTCACATAGCAGTAGTTAGAGAACATAGTGGAGAAACAAAACGGAGAAACAAAACTTTCCAAATATGGATTATATTTAAACCGAGTGAGGAACAAACCAACAATTAAAAACACTGTACCACGGCGCTCCCATGCTTTACACGGATGCGCAGATACAAGCCTACGTATAATAATTTTAACCTATCCAATAAATAACTTTTTATATATAAACGTTCCCTATATTTAAAAATAGGTTCTTTTCAATGGATACAAGAAGAATTTCTGAATTAAATATCGTGGAATAATTAATATTTACTAGATATAAAATGGTAAAAAACAAATAATATAATCAATTATCCTATTACTAAGGTTTTGGTTAGCAAAAACATTGCCAGGCACAAAAAAAAGATATATTCAAGCATTTTACTTAGACAGTTTATTACTTGTGTATTTTTTTTCAAAGATCATTTGTAAAAATCATATACTTATAAACGCAACATTAAAGTTTAATTTGTACGTTTTATTACAGTATGGATAATGATTGTGACACTAATATCATCATTACGCGCAGTATCATTATCATAGCTGCATAAAATTATCTCATAAATAATAAATATTTTTTTATAAAAAAGCTGTTGCACGTCGGTATTAGAAAGACGATGGTAAGCGATGATCGCAGATTCGAATCCCGTTTTGGGGCAATATTTATATTATAAATTAAAAAAAATAAAAAATCAGTACACAAATACTTCGCGAAACACCTCGCAATTCGGATCTAGAAAGAGAAAATACTTGTTCTACATAATTTTTTTTATTTAATTTAATTTTGTAAGTATAAATAGAAACTGGGGCGGTTAAAAACATCTTCCTTTCTAATATTCGTCAAGATTTTTATAGCGGCATCATTACATTTAGTTTCGGTTAGTTCTGAAGAACGGGGTTTATTAAGCGTAGTATCAGACGACGTGTACGGTTTTATTGGAGATTGACATGTAAGGGAAAGTGACGTTTTGGATTGATTTGGAACCAAACTTCGGGCCACTCATGTCGGAAAAAATAAGGCAGTGTTGAGTCACTACTTGCTACTTTTTTTTCTTTTAATATAACATGCAGTACACTGATAAAAAAAATATAAATTTCTTTCTATTTCATTTATCAGTTATCTTATCAATATAGCTCGCTGTATTAAATATCTGTATTGTATATATGTATAAATATTACTTTTATACATGTATTTGACCCTCGGTATAAGGCTGTTTAAAATATCCGCTTTATATTGCCTACCACGCAATAACGAGGGAGCGACGTTATTAATCAACTTAAATAGGCTTCTGATTTATTATCACCTTTTATATTTAATATGAAATTTCAATTTATATAAGGTATTTGAGGCCGGCCGTGGCGCAGTGTGACAGCGTCTGACTGAAAACGCGATCGGTTCGATCCCCACTTGGGGCAGTGATTCTATTTTAATTATTTTCGCTTCCTCGCTCTGGTAAAAACAAAGTGCGGCGTTGAGTTCTACCACTCAACATGCAATGTCTCGAATTCGGTGGAAAGCGAAGTACGGATATAAGTGAAGTTTATGTTTACTTATCAAATCGCGAACCTTTAAATATTATCGTGGGAGCGACCGTCATCGCGCGCGTTATACACAACTATGAAACTAAGAATCAATCATAACGCAATGGTGAACGATCGGAGGTTCGATTTCCACTCAATGGAACGATTTTATTTAATTATTTTCATTTCAATACTCTGGTAAGACAAAGAGCGACGTTCAATACCACCGCTCAATGCACAATGTCTATAATTTGGGTAAAAAGTGAACACCAGTGTTTTAACAATAGATTCTGACTACGCTGCCATAATGAAAAAAGCGTAAATCTTGTAAAAAAAAATAGTTAAAGTATACCTTAATTTACCACAATCAATAATAATAACAACCCTTTAACATAAGCTTAGAAATGTAATATCAAACTATTCAATAAGCATCGTACTACCGTTTTGACCCAATTATTTTCTACCACGTACGCCTACACCATGCCTTATAAATACAAAAGGTCAATCCACACCGGCATTGATCCACCTACATAAGACGATTCGGTATGCTCATTAATATATAGAAATGTTAGTGCGATTTAATGTGTAAAAAAAATTTAAATGTAAAGCAATTATATTTTATTGGGCATTAGCGAGAAGATATTGCTTAGACGACGTCACGTACAGGAATGCATTATGGAGATGAATATAACCAGCAGTTTTATATGAAATTCGTTTAAACGGATTAATCGCGTATATTTTGGTATTCGAAAATACAATTTTGAAAACTTGACGTTTCGAACACTTAACAGTACGTAGTCCGTGGTAACGGGTAAGGTTAACTTTCTGTGACCACGGTATATTGTATAAAATAAACAAGATTAATCTGTTTAAATTAGTTTCATTCAAAATGTGTAAGTACAATTTATTTAGTACAGAAAAAATTATCACTACAATATTATTGTATTCAAAGGAAGTGACAAGACGAAAAAGACATTCCTTTTTCCACTTAACGCTTTTATATATTTCAGATTTTCATAAGTATATAGCTTCATGCTTTTAACCCGCATAAAAGGGTAGATAGAAACTACCTAATGTCAAGACTTCGTGTATAGATAAGTATATATATAAATGTTTATTATTAAATTATAAAGATTTATTATATAAATGTTTATTATTAAATTTATATTTATTATATTTTAAGTTAGAAGGTCTCATAAATAGAAAAATTAACAAACGCACAAGTCGATCCTCCGGGTTTCGAAAGTTCCTTCCAATTTCCTAGGATTCCTTTATCAGAACCTGGTTTGCCTATCATGGTATTATCCTTTGATTATCTATTTTCTAACAAAAAAAAAAGAAATATTTAAATCGCTTCATAAAATACGAAATTATTCGCACGAGTGTGTACTTACATAAAAGCCTATATATATATATGGTCTAATTGAGTAACCTCCTTCTTATTTCAAAGTCGTTTAAAAACGAGGAGAATATGAGCGACAAGAAATATTTTATACAAAAATAATATCTCTGATTTCATTATAAATTTTATTTAAAAGCTTAATTTTCTGCCATATGCATAAAATTACAAATAATTTCGGCAAAATCACCCAAATGACATACATTTTAAAAAGAATCTAGTAAAATCTTAGTCCACTTATGACTAATTACTTATAAACGTAATTAAAAACGTAGGAATGCCATTTATTGCGTGTTAGAGACGATGTCGATCTGTTTATGCTATCAGTGTATACTTTGAATTTCATCAGTAAGTGTCGATCATTAAAATAACAAATTAATTCTTATAATCTATTTAATTCTTGTGAGTATACGCTTTTATCCCGTATAGCAGGGTTAGACCTAGTGTCAGTACTTCGTAGATTTTAAGAGAATCCAGAAAAAAAAGATTTTTTGATTGATAAGCATTGTGTTATCAATGCTTATCAATCAAAAAATCTTTTTTTTGTTTGTTTGTATAGGAAATAGTAGATTATAGATATTTACATCAGTTTTAATATGAAATACTTTTACATACGTACGTATGAAAACGTTGAAATTAGCCTCATAAAAGGTAGTCCTATAAGAAATAAACAAAATTTAAAAATAATTATTCAATATAACGAATATTTTGCAAAACAATTATATAGGCAACTGTACAGCTGTACTAGCAACTGTACAGCACAAGAAACTAGACTGCAGGTGTATACGACAAGTGATATCTAAAAATACAATAACTAGCTACGTGACCCGGTTTTGTTTGTATAAAAAACAATAGCAAGACGAAACAATATTAAACGAAATATGCAAGAATATTATATAAAGAAAAAAATAATGATCATTTTTCTATCATGCTGGGCTCTGCATTGCTAACTGGTGGTAGAGTTCGACGTACAATTAGTGAAGAAAATATTAAAATAGAAATGGCAACATCTGAGATTGAACGTGAAGGTTGTGGGTTCAAAACTCACTGGAGAGTTCTCTTACTATTGCGAGGAAATGATGATAATTTTGAGTATATTTAAATTATCATCATTTCCTCGCAATAGTAAGAGAAACACACGATGGTGAAATCTGCCACTGAACATGCAATGTTTCAGGTTATACAGGACATAACGAGTGTAACAACACTCAGCAGAATAGACAGAGAGAATCAAGTGTCAATTATAGTTCCACATTTTAACGAATGAAACAAAATATTTCAAAAGTATTGAATCTCCTGACATTGGGTGCTTTCTGAATACTAAAATAATAATAATACATGTAAATAAACAATACACCAAAGAAATCAGAAATGATATTTAAGTGTTTTTGCCTAAATCTTTGTAAGCCTACATATGTCATACACAGGTTAAGTAACCTCGAAATGGTACAAGGAACTTATACAAGGTGGATAGCTCACAGCGAGTTATGGAATAGTATATACTGGAATGCAGTACAATCAATAGATATTATTGATTATACATTTGTAAACAATATGGGGTCATGATGAAGGAATGCCAGCACGCTTGCCACAGACAGAAACAAACAGTAATTGTTGTGACAAGTGACACATTTTCCAATAGTTTGACACCATCAATGCTCAGTTGTCACTTTACACCTGATGATTTTAGGTTCATATGTAAGTACATCTTAGTATACTATAAAAACAGATCTCTCTATTTAAAATGCAATTTTTATTTTCTAGCAAGATATATTTGAAAATATTATAAAAATTAACACTGAATGCTAATATTTGTTATAAAAATCCATTAAAATATCTAATAATACAACTGAATCACTGTAAAATACATTTTAAATAAGTACGAAGGCTAGTTTCTCCGCACACGACACAATTCTATCGACTTTTCCAGCCATATTGCGTTTTTTGCTACAAACGCCCAACTTCGGTTAATAATGGCTCCGCATAAAAAGCGACGTCCGAGATAAAAACTGTCTAGATGTTGAAATATCGTACAGGCGATACTTTTTTTTTTCTTATTTTCATAAAACGGAAGAAATGTACGACTCCCTTGGGCGGTTTAAATTTTATCTGCACGCAATTCGCGAAGTAGGTAGAAAGAGTTTTGTGATAAACCAGTCCATTTTCAACATATTCGGTGAATTGAAGGTCATTGTGGTGTAGCGAAACACCGCCTGACTGTCAACATGTTTGGTTGTGGATCCGATACGAATTCTGAGAAGTGAACACATATTTAAATAATTATCATTTCTCTGCTCTAGCAAGACAAAAGGCGGCATTGAGTTTCGCACACCCGAATATTCAACTACTCGATAGGTGGAAAGTTAATAACAGCGTGTCTCGACATTTGCATTTCTCCGGTTACCCTGCTATGCGAGAATATGTTCAACCTGAACCAAATTTGGCATTAAGCCTTAGACTTGGTTCACCTTTGTTCAATGCAAGGAGGCGAGTAAGTAAACACGTTATGATCTCATATAAAGATAAAGTGAAACATGATAAGTCTATTTAAAACCAATGTACAGATAACATAATCCTGAAATATAATTTTTGGAGAACAGAACATCAAAACATATTTAAAAGTTTAGAAGATTTTTGAAGCCTCACGTATTATCCCGCATAGCAGGGTAGTCAGTCAGTCTAGTGTCAAGACATTCCGCTGACTACATTCCGCCCAAATCGGAGACATTCGACATGTTAAGTGGCGGCCGTAGTCTCAACGCTGCGGTTTATCTTACCAAAGTGGAGAAATGAAAATACCTTTTAAACATCTCCGAGCGAGACTCGAACCCGCATGATATTCGTAAAAATTGATACAAAATTTCTCTCTTTTACTTAAAGCTGTGTGTGCTTAAAGCCGTTTTATGTATTTTATATGAGATTTTTGTAAATTTATATTTAATAAACTTATATTTATTTAAAGTTGATAATTTTAGTCACGAATACGGCGAATGGCAGAATTCGGGGTCTTGACACTAAGCACGTCCTGTTTTCCATGCGGGATAAAAGCGTTAAGCCCGTAGTACCCCGTTACTTCAAGCGATATTCCTTCAAATCAAACAATTAACCGTAAATAAGAAAACGAATAACATAATACATAGATTCGTATGTTACATACGAATCATAAAAATAATTTAAAGTCAATACAGCCAATGTATGTTCGTTCCCCCTGTAAAGGTTGCTTGGGTGAAAGCAAAAAAAAAAGGAGGAAAATGTCAAGCTTCGCGATATTGTAATCAGATTTTGCAGTGTTGAACTTTGCGCAACAGCTCGACTCGAGTGAAACATCTGTCGCATCATATGGCTTTTAACCTAATTTTTGAAGACTTGACGCAGATATTTATTTAGTATACATACACGTCGCTTCTTTGAGTAATTCAATGTATTCAAAATTAGTATGACTTATAGATGTCTTCATATTTTCTACCAGTAGTGAAACCAGATCTGTCATGGCGCAGTGCGTCAGTTGACTGGAAACGTGGTCAGTTGTGAGTTCGATTCCCACCCGGGTAGTAATTATATTTAAATTATTAGTAATTATATTTATATTAAATTTAAATTATTCAACACGCAATGTCTCGAATTCGGCGGAAAGCGAAGTACGGAGTGTCTAAACATTAGGTACTTTTTGTCTGCTACCCTGCTACGCGAGATAAAAGCGTGAAGATAAAAAAAATATTATGTATACACACATATGAAAATGACAATTAAAGAAAGGTTTAGAAAAAGCATTTCTTGTGATAAATACATGTAAAAGAACCAAGTAACTTACCGAAATATTTACTATTTTTAAAGTGTTATTCCACACTTAGGATTAGAAAACATTTTAGAAAAAACGTATAAAAATTTGAACGCAGCGGGATTCGAACCCGCGCCTCTTGTTGGCGCGGGTTCGAATCCCGCTGCGTTCAAATTTTTATACGTTTTTTCTAAAAAACTTACCGAAATTTTTCAAAAAGTATATTAAAAATTAAATTAACGTATAATATATAAATAAAAAATAATAATAACAAGAATAAGGAACATATTAAATAGATTACGCTTTATCAAATAATACCCTAAGTCGATGGAGGCAGATACAAAAAATTGATAAAAGGTCAATAACGTCTTGTGTACTATACAATGCAATTGTTTAATTCAATTCGATTAGTTAAAGGCTGAGAAAAGACAAAAAAATATATATTTCAAATTCAATGTATTTCTAACGTATTATAAGTTATATAATTATGTACAATTATAATATATTGGTACAAATACCAATATATAAAATATGGAACTTCACTTATATATCGAAATATATAACTAAAGTTCGAATATAATCAAATTTTTAACCTAAACCTAACCTAAACAGTTAGATAAATTATAATATCTATTTTTTTTATAATTATGGTCTATATTGCTTGTTAAGTTATAGCACTCAACACGTAATGTATCGATTTCGGATGGATAGAGAAAAAAATAAAGTGTCTTAACACAAGTTCTACCTGCCTACACTGGTATATGTAAAGAAAAAGAGAAACTGATATATATATATATATATATATATATATATATATATATATATATATATATATATATATATATATATATATATATATATATATATATATATATATATATATATATATATATATATATCAGTTTCTCTTTATATATATATATATATATATATATGAATGTACTATATAACGAAAAAAATCTGACATTTCCCGATCCCGTAGGAATAAAAAGAAATTTTCTCTAAATCCCACCCTACACTCTATAAGAAACCCTAATTTCAAACTACAGTTTCCAACGTCCAATAGTTTCGGCTTAGTTTTGTTCTCTCAGTCAGTAACGAGAGAGTTTTATAAAGCACTATATCAAAACTGCAACTTAATAATTCACATCAAAATCTATTAAAACTTAATTAACCAGAAAATGGTGGAAAAAATTCACATTCTTATAAAGTGTTAAACTAAATATAAAACAATTACGTTTGTAATGGCGTGTACATGTGCAATCAAACAGATAATATACAGTCTAAATCGACCGCATTCAAATAATTTACATTATTAAAGAATTTATATAAGTTTTTTTTTTGTTCTTTTATGATCATTATTTTCATGCATCTGCAACATGTAGAGTTAATAAACAAAATTAATGGTAAATCATTTCTTTTTCCTTTTGTTTTGAAAAAAAAACCTGTTATAAGTCTAATTAAATAAAAAATTACATTATCATCAATTACCTACAATTCATTCTAAGAAATAATTTTAAAAAAGCAGCTTCACGTTTCACCTCGCATAGCAGGCTAGTTAGAAACAACGTAGTGACAAGACACTCAGTTCTCTGCTTTTCAACCTAACTTAACGCTGCATTTTATCTTATTAGACCGGAAGAATAGCAATATTTTTTCAAACATAATTACAGTCTGATCACTTTACAGTGAGCCTTGAATATTAATAATCAATATATTAAGAATTTATAAAGAAATAAATATAATTGATATAAAGTAATAATAAAAAGAATACGAATAGCTTCACTTTAACATCATGTATATGTATTTGAATTAAAAAAAAACTGATCGAGAATCGAACCCAAAACCAACACGACAGTCGATACCCAACCATCTCAACGAATCCAGTGCCACTGCATGCAAACTTCATGTATTCTTAATATATTTTTACATTGTAGCTAACAACTAATCATGGAGAAATTGGATTATAGCTCGTTCTATAAACATGTTACATGCATATTACTTAGTGTTTTAGATGTCGAGCCGTCGTTAACTCGGCTAATAAGATTTAATATATTTTTTCATTTTTAAACATTTTAAATAATAATTTAATTATAATAAAAAACGTAATAAAATGTGACAGCGTCTGACTGTAAACGCGATCGGTTGTGGGTTCGATTCCCACTCGGAATTCAGCGAAAAGCGAAATACGGAGTGCCTTGACACTAATTCTTACTGTCTACCCAGCTATGCGGGATAAAAGCGTGAAGCTAAAAAAATAACAAGAACGTAACCAAAAAATAAATAAGTTAACTATTTAGTCTCTATTTAGTTTTAAATAACGATATTTATAGATAATATGTGATAAAAAAGCGTCTGTCAGTGACTCTGAATGATCTTCCCAGTTCCTTATTTTATTGTATATTTAGAAAGTAAATGCAAAATGGATGTAAGAAATGTAAGATGTATGTAAGAAAAAATCACAACACTATTTAATTATTTTTTCACTTTAGGCTTCACGGCAAAAAAACAGCTTCACGCTTTTTCCTCTATATCAGGGTATTCAGAAACAATCTAGTGTCAATACACTCCGTTAACTGCTTTCCGCCCTAGAATGTGCCTGTTGAGTGGCGAACTTAACACCGCGCTCTGTCATACCAGAGCAGAGAAATAGACTAATTTTAATAATGATTCCCCTGACTGAGAATCGAATCTAAAATCAACCGCATTTCTAGTTAGACGCTGCTCCACAGTGCCACGATGGCCTCTTATATGATTTCCTATATATCAGATACAACTGATAGAAAGGAAAATAGACAAAAATTCAAATGTACTACCAAAAAAAACATTTGCAATATGACGACACAGACTACGTAAAAACAATCAATATAGAGGTGTCATGAGTCACCAAAACTTAAAACCTGCCTGTTCAGTTTCAGTTTGTGTTATTCAATACACGAATTCGCGTAGCTCCGGCTTCAATCAATATTCTGCGCCGCTTTTCCCTATCCCGTATAAGATTTCCTAAATGCTACGCGAAATACCGCTTTGTTTTTTTTTTAATTTTTATATATTTTATGTTTTGATGAATGTGTAAATAGTTGTTTCATACAAATAATGTCTTATATTTATAATTAGTTGCCTTAATAAGGTGTAATTTAAGCCCACATTTTAGAATTGTAAATAAACATCCAGGGGGTTATAAAATTATTTTAAATTCTCTTGAAATAGGTCTTATGAACTGGATTAAAGACAGAGTATACCAGTTAGGCTTTTAAAAAAAATATTTTTTATATACCTTTAATTTTAATAACAATAGTTTCGAAATTAAATTTATTTCAAATATGTAACAAAAAGTGAATTTTGAATATGTCATTAGAAATTTTATTTAAATCGGCCAATAATTTCCAGGTACAGAATGCGGACAGAAAAATTCCAATTTATTATATATATATATATATAATAACTTATATTTTGGTCATTAAGTAATTCAATTATTTGGTAAATATTTAGTATAAAAATATTTACCATTATATGGTAAATAATTAATTGGTAAATAATTAGTATAAAAATAATTACCATTAACACAAAGAAAAATGTTTACGAAAATTTCGCGGAGATGTAAGAGACACTTTAATTTAATATGATGTAAGGCAGAAAAACAATATATTTAATACTAATGCAACCGAAATACATAAAAAATAATACAAACATCACTATATCTTTAAAGTAAAGTACTTCTTACAAGTGACACACACGTTGCTATGGTAACGTGTACTTTACGAGTCAACGTTTTCACTAGTATTACATATTCACCGGTTCCCTAAACGGTATCATTCTCTCGACGACAGTAAATGTATGAAAACTTTGCCGCAATGCCCTACAACGCTTATATAAATGGGTAGGCTTATATGACAGCTGTCTGGACAGTACTGGTTTGGAGATGACTCTGCAGGATAGTTATATGAGGATATATAAAAATAATACCCCATGTTTTTTATGGTTTACATAATAAATAAAAGCTTTAATAATTTAATTTATAAAAAATTAAACAGACTTTATAATAACTATATAACTACCTACTTGTGTCTTATATATATATACATATATATATATATATATATATATATATATATATATATATATACACACATATATATACATATACATATACATATATATATATATATATATATATATATATATACGCTAACGTGCATGGAAGCCTAAATTAATTATCTTACTCAATAATTATCTATTTCCAACAATATTACATACATATATACATACGTATATACATAAAAAACATAACCTTCCTTTTTAAATTCAGTTAATAACAACTTAATTGGAATTAAAATATATCACTTTCATATTTCTTTTAGAAGAAGTACTTATTAATTATAATGACAAAAAAAGTATAATAAAACAAATCAAGTAATCGCCTACAATTTTCTAAATAAGGAAATATCCTTATTACCACGAAGTGCCAAAATATAATAACAAAAAATGCTTTACAAAAATGCACCTTATCATGTGAAAATAGAACACGTATTCGAGTAAAACCATCTACGACCGCACAGAAACACTGCAAGGTCGTTGCAAACAAGGATCGTTTTCATAAGATTAATAAAAAAAAATCCCGCAGTCATTGCTCCGAGACAAATTTTAAATTTACAAAGAAAATATATATAGACAGAAAGTAACTAATGTAAAGACTCTTCGTACTTTGCTCTCCAACGAATTCGAGACATTACGCGTTGAGTGGTGGAACTCAACGCCGCACTTTGTCTTACCAGAGCGAGGATGTGAAAATAATTTAAATACAATCACTCCCCCGAGTGAGGATCGAACCCACAACCGATCGCGTTTACAGTCAGACGCTGTCCCACTGCGCCACGACCGGCCTTAAAATATTAAATGCGAGTAAATTACAAACGAGATAAAAGAGCCTTGGATAGAAATTGGCAACAAAAAATAGAAAGCTCTTCAAAATTTTACCACCGTTACGTCCACATTGTAGAAAGTAAAGTCGATTGTTAAACTGTTTCAGTTGAAAATCAGTTTCAGTGTATATTTCACTCGTATTATTAACGTTGGAAATCAAACGTGGACTGACTGACCTGACTGTAGGCGCGATCGGTTGTGGGTTCTATTTCCAGTAGGGGGAATGATTATTTAAAAAAAATATTTTCATTTGCCCGCTCTGGTTAATGACAAATGCCTAGAAGCCTGCTACGCGGGATAAAGATGTGAAACTAATAAAAAAGAAAAATATATATAAGTTTTAATATAATATCGGTATGGTACATTCGTTCTACATAGATATTAAATTACTTAATCATAATAAAACGTTTGCTACGTACTTAATACATACTCAATAGATGTGTTAAGTAGCGGCGCACAGAGTTTCTTGACACTAGGTTCGAGACTTTGACTAAAAGATCATAAATAAATTACGTCACACGTTATGGGGGAGGGAGGGGGGTTCACAAAGTGTGACACTGCTTGACAACGGTGGTCTCACGAAGGGGGCCAGCTGTGACAATAATGGGGGAGGGTTCAAAAATTCGTGACGTCATATATGGATGACCCCTGCCCGTATATTTATATAACTTTAGATATATTTAAAAAAATATTTTATATATTTTATATTTTATGTATTTTTATTAAAAAAATACTTTACGTTATTTTTTAATCATTATCATGGAAGAACAATAATTTTATACTATCAAATTTTGAGCGTTAATTGCAACGCATTATATATATTTTTAGAATATGAGGAAAAATCCTGTTGACCCTTTTGGTCTTTACAGCGACAAGGTAGAGGGATATGTGGCTGCTTGAGTGAATGTCGACACTACGGGACTCGAACCTCAACTCGACTGGAAACGAGTAATCCAAGATATCTATACATATAGATATTCATAACTTATATTGCATGTATTCTAGTTAGAGATATATACCACATGTGAAAGTATAAACAATATTACTACTAAAAATATAAATATGAAATTTAACATGCAACCATATTATGTACCATGTATATATAATAAATTCGTAATATGCTAAAAATAAACGTACAGTCATACAGACAGTGTCGCATATTGATCTATGAAAAGGTCAACGTGCCGCTATAAAAGGCCTGTCAACATTTTGGACTAATAACGGCGATGATTAACTAATGTTTCACATAATACCTCAACTCGACGGTCGTGAGTTCAAATCTCATTTGGGGACATGTTTGTTTGTAACACAGGTGCTTCCTTAGTGGCCAGACAGCGTTTTAGGTTAAGCCGTCTAGCATGCAACGTCCTGGAATGGGCGCAACATAGTAGACTAGAGTAATTTAATGCCATATGCTTTATATTTACCTCAGAAATGATATAAAATCGATTTAAAATTCAATATATATTTATACTTAAAAATAAATAATTTATAATTATTTAACATCTTCGTATAAAAGAACGTAACAGTTACAAGTAAAGACTGTACAAAAGGTTAATATCTAATATTGTAAAGGATTTATAAATACCATATAAAAACGTAAGGCGAGATGACGTCACTAAATTATCTATTGATGCATCGACTAGTTCAAAGCAACATTATATATAATAATTAATATAATACAAAAAACTTCAATTAACTAGCAAAATCCTACCTAAAATTTCGAAAAACATATATATATATATATATATATATATATATACAAATCTCAAAAAAATTTTAGATTTCCATTGATCATTACTTACATAGCCAAGTGAAGTGATACAAGACTTTCAGAGGTTAATAAACCCGTGAATTCAGCCTGCCAGGCTATTCACCCTAGTTCAGTCTGGCTGTGTATTATATATATTCATATATATTTAAAACTATCATTATATAAATTTACTTAGTTAATACTTAATTTTAGATTCTATTACTGCTTTGAACGACTTTAATATATAATCTATTTTATATTTAATTAACTAATTTTAAAATAATTGAGATTAGCCTTTAATATATACTTGTATTAATGTATAATTAAAAAAATATAGCAACATTTTGATATTCATATAAACTCCCGCCAAATTTTATTTAAAGAAATTATTTTCATATCAATAAAGTCTGATAACTTGCCAGAACGGTAATGCCAGATTCATCATTATAATACTTCAATTACATTATTATTGACATACATTTAAGTATTGGAAATATTATCAAAATTTAGTTTGAATAGGCGAAAATGAATGAGCCTGAGTGATGCGAAACATTAACGTTATATTAGCTCCTACACAGATTGAGTCATTTCTTTGCATATGGAATTCTTGTTTGGGCGTGTAAGGTCTATAATGAATATTCAAACATTATGGTAATAGCACTAAGTATTTGGAATGTTTAAACATAATTCCTATTTTTTCTTCTCTATTTAATTATTAAATTAAATATTAAGAAAGGAAAAAATAATACTTTTTTTTATATGTATGAATTTACACATATGTAGTCTGTTTTTCATTTAAATAAATATGAAGCAATAAATGATAATAAAATAAAATAATAGCAATTTATATGACTTTAATATGGATATGTTATTATGTGTAAGTCATAAAATTCAATATTAAATTCCAATGCTTGTATGAATAACACATTATATTTCCTTTTATTTTTAAAAGGATTTGGCATATAAAATTTAGTACAAATCTCCATTGTCTAAATTTCACCCAAAATTTGAAATGTTGCATTGAGCAGCATTTACGTTACACGTATCATATTTACTGCTATATGCTACCTCACTAATATAATGGCCGCGAGATAAACATTTTATGACATTTTAAAATATATGTGAAATAAGTTTGCTTTAAAATTGCTTTAATATTGAAATGTTATCATGGTGACAGTTAGTGTGAACCTGTCTTAATAAAATAAACCTCAATTGGCTGGATAAAGCACTATGGTTAAATAAAACACAATTTTTTTAAAGCAGTAAAAACTTGTAAATAGAATGACATATTACAAAAAATATACATTCAATACCAATCGAAGTATTAATAAATGCAAATTAAAATTGTTCATTTTGGATATATAATAGTATTAATCTTAAAATAATTTTTTCACAAGCAGGTAATACTTTTCTGTCAATGATTCATATATGATCTAGCCAAGCTTGAGACCTGATATGGCACAATGAGACAGCATCTGACTGTAATAGCGATTGGATCTATACCATTCGGGGAAGATTATATTTTCACTTCCTTGCTTAGGTAAGACAAAGTGCAAAATTGAGTACTACCACTCATCATGCAATGTCTCAAATTTGGTGGAAAGTGGAGTAGGGAGTGTCTTGACATTAGGTACCTTCAGTCTACCCTGCTATGCAGGATAAAAAGTGTGATATTAAATAAAAGGATCTAAGAATAAAGTTTCTTTTATATTTTACTGTTATTTAAAAAGATTATATTTAACAGTTCATGTTTTATTTATTCATAAAGTTTAATAGCTATATGGCAATAAAAAATCAATGTAACTGAAATAAAAGACATTTAATATGTTTTAAAATTATATATCAATATAAAAAAGCAGCTTTGCACTTTATTCTGGCATGACACGATAGAGACAACCTAGTTTCAAGAGACTCCGTTGACTGGATTCTACCCAAAATCAAGATATTGAGAGATAAGCTCAACACAGCGTTTGTCTTATTGGAGCAGCAAAATGACAAATTTTAAATATAATTGTAACACAGAGTGTGTATCAAACCTAATACCAATTGCGATTACAGTTAGATACTATCCCACTGTACCATCTGGTTCTAAATATAAATATTATGTATCTAGATATAAATAGATTAATATTATATCCATACATGTATTATGTTATCCTTCAAGAGATGCTGAAATTTCATAAACTAGTCAATTAATTATTTTTTCCCTAAATTTCTGTAAATAATGACAAAAAAGGTGATGTGAATTATTAAATATACTCTTTTTATTTTGTAAATGAAATAGTAACATATTTTTAAATAATTAAAAGCAAACTAAAATGAAATCTAATGAATTTCTGATCTTCAAATAAAGAATTTGCTTGCCATCTGTTTTGTGTCATCCCATCCAAGGTCAACATTGTTAACCTCAAAAAGAATCAAATATTTATAATTCCTACATATAGGTATTTATTTATTAATACAGCATATATAATATAGAAGTATCAAGTAAGAAATGGTTTCTTTTGTTTTATCGCGATTGTCATCTATAAAATGGAATTTTTATTAAGATAGTAGTGTAGGTAATAAACAGAGCTATTTGCGCATAAAAAATTGATACAGAAATTGATAAGATAACTAGAAAGTGAATTCGTTGCAATGTGAATGTGTGCTGTCTTGAAAATTTTATGCACATATATGCAAAATAAGTACTTACGTCAGAGTCTCAATTGATAATGTAAGTCATGACTCAAAAACACACATCATCCTACTCTGTAAAGGTATTTGCATATCACTTCGCGAAACGCCTAAATAAAGCAATATGAATGTATAACGGTAAGTATGCAAGGAATCCGGTAAAATGGTACCATAGGCGATCAACTGACAGCAGGTTCGGTGGTTTAGAGTTTATTGCATTCCTCTCTAGCCGTCTGGCAGGCTTTCCTCTAAATTTAGAACATACCGCGACGTCAAAAGACGTCCAAATCGAGATGAAAAACAAAACATGATCCGTCGCAGCCGCAGCGGAGTAGCAGCGGAGTGCGGACATTCTCGAAAGCTGGCCGACTCGAGCGACGTGGGGCCACGACGCGGTTTAGGGTTAGACGGTTTCGATCACATTTCACACTAAAACGGCACGTATCGATTGTAAATGCGTAATACCTTTGCTTTCAGCTTTTTCCGTGAAATCCTTCACGTCATCGACCATGTTGCTCGCTGACAGTCACTCACTGTGCACTTACTATTCGAACATATTTGGGTAACTCATAGTTGGTAGAGCAACTCCAGGCAGACGGCCTGCCAGCGATCTATACGACGGCACTTCGTTCCGTTCACTGCCATACACGAGCGACAGGGTTACCAACTTACAAAATGTGTTGCCATCTATGTACATTAATATTTTCTAACTTTTTATTAAATTAGTTTGTTGTTTGTTATGCCTCAACTCAATATGACATTTATAAATTTTTATTTGTCACGTACAGTTTAGAAAAATTTTTTCACAAAAATATTTCCCAGAAGATACTGCTATTCTATTTCCCAGAAGATACTGCTATTTCCTATCTGCTTTTCATATCCTTTATAGATGAATTTAACTATTTTTAATTATTTTCATAACTTTAGAATTACAAGTAAAATTATTTATATTTTATAACTATACCTTAAATATTGGCAAAAAATAGTAAGATGGTATCACTAAAACAAAATTGCCTTATAATGGCGTCAATATCAATAAGTTATACTCTTAAAAAATAAGAAAAAAACCTTAATAACTATAATAAATGTAGAACATGGAGTAAAATTAAATAAATCATTAATATTTTTAAACGTCCTTTTACCTAGAATGGAATATAAAGTAAATATTAAAACGATAGTTTTATCTGTGGAAAAAAATGACATTTCATTGCACCATTTAAATAACGATGTTTACATTAAAATAAAATTAACGGTCCGCAATTTTTTTATGATTTTAAATAAATATACTTTAGTTTTGCTAATTACATTTAAAATAAAGTGAAAAAATATTATACTGATTAATTATTTTCAGATGACTAATTACTGTTTTGAAATTAATTATCGCAATGCCATCTAGCGTAAAAAAGAAGAAATAGAATTTTATTTCTTCCATTAAAAAGTAGATGGCCTTGATTTATAAATGTAGAATTGTATTTTATTCTTAATATGCTTAATAGCAATTTAAAACTGTAAAACTTTTGTTATTGTTAATATGGAGTAAATGGTAAAAATAACTAATGTAAACAGTTTTTACTCATAAAGAAATAAATAAAAGACAACTCATGCAATAATTTATGAATGACAAACATTTTTGGAAATAGTCTTATATGTAAAAATTGTTAATTCACTTTTAGCATTTAATGTTAATAAACATATCATAATATAAGCTTTTTATATTTAAAAATAATGTTCTGTTTTTATTGGTTAGATATATCTATATGTACATTATCAAAGACATGATCATATGTAGTATAAGACAAAAAACTAGAGAATGGAATGTTACATCGAGATTTTGGTTTATGTGATCCTTTTTAAATATATTCAAATGCTTTACTATATATTACTTGTATGTTTACTTTTTTAAAAGATGAATATATTTATTTAGGTTCAAAGTTTTTTTTTAATCAGTCAGAAAATGTTTGACGTCCAAATGTTCGAGTCGATTCCACTCGAGGGAATGATTATATTTAAAATTTACTTTCATTTTTACATTTTCCTAACGCAAAGCGCGTCGTTAAGTTTACTAAACAACATGCGATGTTTTTATTTCGGGCGGACAGAAGTAAACATGGGGTCTTGATACTAGATATGGCGATTGAGATAAAGCGTGAATAAAAAGAACAGCAAGTGGAATTATATATATACTATAAAATAAATTTTGTACAAATTAATAAAAATAAAGCTTAAAAATATACCTACTGGCTTTATTTATCCAAAAGCGCCATTTATTTTAAAATTGTATTTAATCGAAAAAAAATCTAAAATTTGCTCTTAATAAATTTAAACTGGGCGATGAACGACGAGTGGAACGAATGCAGGAATTGCGCGAAGACATAAAAAGAAATATCTAATACAGTTAACAAGCGATCGTTTTTGAGCGTCGTTTAATAGGATATTAATTAAAAATATCTAGTAGGCGTACCAACAAAAGAGAAATCTAGTGCGAAAAAATAATTATTTCCAGGAAGGTTGCTTCCTTTGCATTTTGAAACTGATCATGGAAAAGCAATGAATATACTTATGTATATAAAATATATTGCTATTTTCACACGCGTATTTAGATATGTTTTTAACAATATATGGAGAGCAGAGAAAACTGCAAAAATAATTGAAATCTTGCGATTCATGATTCCTTTTAATATGGTTTATTCTAACATGTTTTTTTGTAAAAACTACTTGTAAAATGACACAAAATAACACGATTTGATTTTTCAAATGAACGATTCGTTCGTATAAAGATTTTAAATATACTAAAACAATTTTAGAAATCGAACCCACAATCTTTAAATAGTTACAGATAATAAATTGCATTATATTAAACATTGTATTGTTGTATTTTTTTATAAACAAGTGATACAGATAATTAAATTATCGTCTAGTTAGGTATAAGTATATTTTATACGCTCGCAATATTGCGTTAAATGATTTAACCATATCGGTGTGATAGTAATTTTATTATATTTCTCACAATAATATCTATATAGCGTTAACGCAATAAACATTGCCAGTTCTTTAACTACCGGTAAATATTGATCGCAAAATGTTTGGAAATTATATATCAACTGTATAAATAATAACTTACCTTCGATATGTAATTTACTTTAGAACAGTAAATTGAGTTTTCTGGAATATTTTAAACACTGAAATTTATAAGTTATCTGGGTTTGGATGAACAAATTTCAACTTTGGGCAACCATAATGATTTTATTAAGGAACAGTAGTAAGTACAATCCGGTGAGATTTAACTTTGGGTAAATACGAAGTGATATTCAAATATCGTTGGTGTGGACCTTATGACCATAATTTCTATATCTAACATAAAATTCCTGACAGTATGCCAGTTTTGACACAGTAGGACAGTGTCAGACTGTAAACGCAATAGGTTGTGGGTTCGATACTCACTCCGGGAACTAATTATAATCAAATGATTATTGCTAGTAGTATGCGAATTCGTGTGTTGTTGTATAATTTTGGAATTCTAAAGAAAAATTTTTTACGGGTGTAATCCGCTTTCCGCGAAATTTTCTCAATTGTTGGCAAAAAGCTAAAAAAAAATCTTTAAAGTTTCTCAGCATCCAATATGGAACATACAAGTTTCAAAACTTAATCTCATATTGCTATATATGTAATGTCGTCTGTTTGTCTGTCGATCAGTAGTCAACGGAAGCGTTTTCCTCGTATTAATTAAAAAACATAAAAAAATTAAAGGTCATAAGTTGACAGACGTACATTGCAAATATTCATATTGAAACACGATTACAATATGTCCTTGTATCATGGTTCGCTTAAGACTAAATGTATCGTTAACTCCTGTTATTGAACACTTAATCGTTTGAGATACTTAAGTAGTTTTTGATTATGGTTCCGCGAATTATTTTAGTTCCACCTGTTTTAAATGTGACAGACAGTTTATATCTTATTTTTTGTTTGTGAAAAATGCTTCAAAGTAAGAAAATAGGTTTTATAGCTGATCTAATTTTAACATTACGTATAGTTAATTCCTTGACACAACGTCTTAGATATCACGTGGGTAGTTCAAAAAAGATAATTTTGAATTCTTCCTTTATAAAATTACATTTAATAGTTGGTAATATTTGCACTTAACATTCTAATTATATTATTATATATTAGACAATACTGTTGGTAGGTAAGTATTGAGTTAGATTTATTTTAAAATATATATTTTTAAAACTATAATCACACTTACCATTGCAACTGGTACTAGCCACCAATTATATATTTACCTAAATGAATCCCAGCATAGTTAACTAAATACTTAATTAAATAGATCAATTAAAACAGGTTTCAAATAAAATATTTTAGCGAAAATAAATATTCCAATAATGTACATACATAGTCATACGAGTTCAATGTTACTGACCAACCATTCAAACTGGAACGCTCACTTGCAAAATGAATACGCTATCAAATTAAAATGTCAATCAATTTATTAAAATCTTAAATTAATTAGTAACTTTTTAAATCGGTCGAGTGATAGCGTGCACCTGACTGGCTGGTCACACCAGTAGGCGTTTGACTTTCGAACGAAGCGCTCGATGCGTGGAAAACGCCAATTTTGCCGCCTTTTTTGACATATTCCGACGTTAAATGAAAAACAATGTTTTAAATAATTCCTTGTAAAGATAATAACTGTAAAATGCATTTTGTTCTTGTTAGATATAGGTTTTGTTGATAATTAAATAAAAACTGACATATTTTGAGTGAATTTTGCTGTGTTTTAGTGAAAGTGTATATTTTAAAAATGCAGTCGTTTAAATTGTTCAGTGGATTACTATTACTTTTAGCTGTTTTAACAGGTGAGTCTAGATTCTGTTTAAATGTTCCTTTTATAATTCTTTTCTTTATTTCTTCTAGAAAATCCTAAAACTCTTTATAATTTTCATCAAAGTATACAACGCAAAAAAAGCTTACTTACGAAAAACTTGAAGAAATATAAGTAAAATTAAAATACATATAAAGAAAAAAACGAAACTCGGCCAGCTGTTGTTTTAATGATTTTAACCATGAAGTCCATGAACATGTTGTTATTTTTTTTGCGCAATTATGTAATGGCGTTTCCGACACGAATATCGACATTTAGCTTTGCAGTAGGTAAATTTAATTTAAGCTCATTCTTTGCTTGTAAAACTCACATATTGTTTTCATATTATACAAAGGAGTATTTATTGTTTAAATATCAATTCGATTCAAATCGTTCATTTTACATAATTTAATAAGAAAAAGCTTGAAAAAAATGACTATATCAGTAATAATGGAAAATATGTAGTAACTAACTTATTATTTACCTATTAACCATATAATAAGTATACTTGAAATAAATTCTACGATCTTTATTTTGCTATATTATGTAATTATAACAAGTCGTTCTTATCATTGTTCGCTTGTTAAAGGATGACGCCTTTAAGTTGTTAAAAATTTAAAGTTTATTGAGCTGTAGAAATGCAGCTTTTTTACCTGTATTTTAGAACTCTTGAAACACTATTACTATTTATATTATCCCATTTGTCCCCTTTCACGTGGCAATTCCGAGAAAATCATAATTGATACTCATATAGACGTTATATAAAAAACCTACACGCCCAATTTTAGCTTTCCAAACGATGGATTTTTGGCTTTGCGTTGTTTGTCTTGAATATTGAAAAATATTAGATTTTTTTTCATATAACAGTTTATATAAAAACATATGATTATAAAATGTATATATCATCAGATTTTTTTAAGCTTCACGCTTTTATCTCGCATAGCAGGGTAGACAAAAAGTACCTAGTGGCAAGACTCTCCGTAATTCGCTTTCCACTGAATTCAAGACATTGCGTGTTGAGTAGTGGAACTCAACTTTGTACTTTGTCTTACCAGAGCGAGGAAATGAAAATAATTAAAATATAATCACTTCCCCAAGTGAGGATCGAACCCACAACCGATCGCGTTTACAGTCAGTCGCTGTCCCACTGCGCCATGACCAGTCTCAAAATATTATATCAAGACGTATGGATGAATAATCATTTCATATTTATTTTGTCAAAATTTATTCAACAATTTATTATATAACAATTAATTAAGTTTATATTTTTTATATCTACAGCCTTTTTACTAAGCAATATTTATATAAACATATGTACATGATATTTTTCGAAATTTATTTAATTTTCACAGCATTTTTTATAACTTATATCGAAATTATATAGTATAAAATTTGAACTTTTTTTGTATGAATAATATTTTGTAAGAAATTAAGTTTACATGTTACCTTCATATATAAATAAAATATTTTATTACTAATAAGTATGCTTTCCCAATAATCATAGTCAAAAGTGAAAGTAGCTATGTCCTATGTATAATTTATTGTTCGTTAATGAAAGAATTCGTTTGGTCCCTCCCAATATTTAATATATAAAAGAAAAAAAAAATTGATAAGTTTCTAATTTTTACGTTTTATATATGCGTTATCTAGCATATTACGATTTATCTATATGTATGTTTTTACGTCATGATAATGTACCTGTATGCGACTGGAGTGCTATGGAATTTATTATGAGACGTGAATTTTTAAATAGTTTTTTTACTAAATTATTGCTTAATATTTCATACTTCAACTTTTAAATTTTAATGCGTATGATGTCAATGTTATCAATTTGTCATTTTCTTTCATAAGACAAATGTCTTAAAGCAATAGTTGATGAGTACGATGTCCACTCGAGGCAATGATTATATTTAAATTATTGCTATTTCCTTTCTTTAATGAGTCAAAACGCGGCATTGACTTCCGCCACTCAACTCGCAATGTCAAGACTTTCCATCTGACACTGATCAGAGTGTCTAGACACTAATTTATCTTAGATCACCCTGCTATACGAAGACAAGTGTTAAGTAGTTCTTTGTATGAAAACGTTTTTAACGAATGTCAGAACAATTAGTAATGATAATGGCTCGATGTATAAGTTTAATTATTGTTACTTTAATTAGTTAATTGTCTCAAAAGATGACTAATTTCAGTTGTACCCTGCATGACATATCTCATATAAAAAAACTACATTATTTTGATTGTTTTTTAAAATGTTACTTACACTTACTAAAAGAAAAACACAAAATTGAACAGCCGTATTTGAACCCGTGGTATTAGGCACTGTCCAAGAGTTTTAACCTATTAACAATACGTATGTAGTTCTTATCGTTTTTCGAGCTATGTGTGAAATTGTTATATACTTTTTGTAACCTCCAATGTTTTTTTATTATAAAAAAATATAATTTAAAACAAGAATAATGTAAAACTTGTATTAATCCTGTACTCTCTAAAACAAACGAGAATAAAAATATTATTCTGCAATAGTGTATTTGATGTAGTTAATTAAAAATATAGTTTTATAATATGCATATAGAAAAACCAGTTTACCTTTAAATAGAGGACTGATTGTATTATTAAGATATATATATTGTTTGACATTCAAATAATATCATTTTGTTCTTTTATGTTTTTGGCTAGAATCGAGATTTTTTACAAAAAAAAAACGTTGTATCTAAGGCAAAACATAGCAGAATAATATGATATTTTGTTTTATACATTGATTATAGCCAAGTTATTTTATAGAATTTTAATATAGATATCTAGTATAATTTGGATAAAATATAAAAAAAAATATTGGTTTGTTTATAATTATTTCAAAGTTTATAAAAAAGTAGGGATATGTAGCTAACGCCATAAGGCTAAGGACAAAGTATCATAGGAATATCTTAATACTTAGCGGGGTAGTCTGAGAGAACAGAGCGCCATACTCCACGGTCCCTGAATGCTTTTTTCGCCTCGTACACAGTCATTAATCATATATTATCATATATTCGGGGAGTTTTTAAGTGACCTTCTTCCAGTATCTCAATTAAGGTGTCTCAGACCAGGTCCTCTCTGACATGTGAGGGAGAAAGCGTGAAGTTAAAAATATAAAAATAAATAAATATTTGTTGAAAGTATCACCAATTTGGAAGAAACTACTTAACGAGAAACTCAACATTTTCTATTTCAAAATAAAATTTATAGTATCTATTATTATGTTTGAGGCTGGCCGTGGCGCAGTGGTACAGCGTCTCACTGTCAACACGATCGGGTGTGGGTTCGAATCCTACTCGGGAGAGTGATTATATTTAAATTATTTGCACTTCCTCGCTCTGATAAGACACAGTGCGGCGTTGAGGTCTACTACTCAACACGTCAATGTCTCGAATTCGGTGGAAAGTGAAGTACGAAATGTCTTGGCACTAGGTACTTTCTATTTATCCTGCTATGCGAGATAAAAGTGTGTAACTAACAAAAAAAATATTGTCATGTTGTGACTTAGATACTATTTCTTAATAAAACGGCTATGGTAAAGGAATCTATGCTTATAACGGTGAAAACTTGAATGCACCTGATATAATGGTACGTGTGGACAGCTTTAGTATATAGATCTCGACCGATTTTAGATGGATTACAATTAGAAAACTTGCTTAACTTTTACTATTTACGGTTACAAATATATTCTTCCGATAGATAAAAAATCTTTAATACTTATATTGTAATGGAAACTTGTGATTTTATAATTTTGTGTGTTTGGTTGTGTATATGTTTGTAGACGCTAATATCAAAAACTACTTGCCAGGATAGGGCCATTTATTTTGAAGAAATCTTTTGTAATAAAACAATAAATTGTAGATAACTAATTAAATATATTTAAATAATTTAGTAGTTAAAAAAATTAAATTATTATTAGAATAAAAATATATCATGTATCTTTGCTTATTAAGTTACCAAAGAGCGCGTTAAAGTCTTTTCTATGTAATTTGCAGGCCTGTGTTCCCATATACACATGAACGACTTGATTGTTTATTCAATGTTTCAATAATGAGAACACTGATGAAATTTGAAATACCTATTTTTATACAAATTATTATATAAACAGAGAATTTTTCAAGCTATTACTAATAGTTATAAGAAGTGGTATCCATAACGTATATTAAGTTTAATCTTACAATAAGCAACTAGAGTTCTCTCTATAACTGTAGATACATTTAGACAATAAACATATTATAATAGCTCATTTTTTTATTTTTTACCTTTATGCAACTAGAGTTTTATTTAGACAATAAACATATTATAATAGCTCATTTTTTTATCTTTTACCTTTATGCTATTATCCTGCATATACATAAAGTACCTAGAGTGTTAAGAAACTCTGTAATTCGCTTTCAACTGAATTTGAGACATTTTGTGTTGAGTAGTGGAGAACCGCATATTAATATTATTAATTTAATATTGAAAGTGTAGAATTTGATAAAGAATACGCTTTTTACTTACAATTACCTAATAAATTTCACAATCAATTGTATAAAGTAATAATATACATAAATGAAAATAACATATATGACACAAGTTCCTACATATATGAACGTTACTCTCATTCGTAAACATGTATAAAGACATGTTTGGTTTGTACAATTATAGTATGCAATCTGATACGCAGAGCACACCGGCACAGAAAGTAAAATTTATTCAGACTGTGACCAATTCTAGTACGACCGATATACATAAGTGTCAACGAAATTAATTTTTATTAACTTAACGCTTTTATCTTGTATAGTAGACAGTGAGCGTCTGGTATCAAGACACTCCATTATACTCCGCTGAAATTGAGATATATTATTGAGAGCTGCGGATCACAGCAGACCAGCCTCATCAAAATTAATTTATTGTTAAATTATTGTTCTTGGAGCACGTAGATATAGTTATAGGTGCCTTAGAAACGTTATTGAAGTGGTATTCGACAGTTGTAGGTTCAGTTATATTGTTAGTTTGAATCATGCAATAATAAAAATATACCTTATTAAAATACGTTTTATTTACATTCAGATGTCAAAATAAGACATTCGTTATCCATCTTATCATCTTTGGATACCTTAGTAAAGATATTAAAGATATTATATATATATATATATATATATATATATATATATATATATATATAAGTGGCGTGATAAAAATTAAAATTAATTATTATTAAGTAAATTAGTAATTACATAAAATGCCAAATCACTATAAATTCTTATAAATTACCCATGTATTATTCTCATTACTGACATATGTGATTCTGATTTCTGTTTACAGTAAAATATCAGATGAAACTTTAGTTTCATTAAAATGTATTTAAAAACCCGCACCTCTTGTAAACGGCCCAATTTAATTAAACCTTATTTCATATCTTCCTACGTCGAAATTTTTATAATATTTGAAATGTTACATTCTTTTATTGTTAACGGAGATGTGGGGAGGTTTCTACAATTGTTTGCTGCCCAAAGATTATTCTTAAGACAAAATTACTCTTATATATTAATATTTGAATAAATACGATTCCAATAGTACAATTTTGATTTCCGGCGAAAAGCAGGTAGTAAGGCAAGGTAGTGAAATGACACTAGATTATCTCTAACTACTCTGCTAAAATTGATGAAATGAGAAGATGCTTTTTTCCATTTTTTAAGTGTAATATGATAAATGGGTCGAGAATCCACATTAATATATTTATACATATATATTAATCTCGATTTCCGACTCGATAATATATACATATTCATTCTTACCTCATTAGAATAAAAGAAATTTCATTTGGAAAAAATTAACATCATTGATTTGGCTTTCAACATATTTTTGGTTTACGTAAATAAAAATTTGCTTAATTAATCACTCTATCTATTTCTCGTAAGGGCTCTAACCTCTAAATGTGCTCTAACCAAATATTACATAACTTGAATTATATAATAATTTGAGTATCATTTAAATTTAACTTTGCTTTTTGAGTAACATTTAAATTGTAATTGACCTTTTGATACTTTAGTGAATAAGTTCTACAAAGCTTTTATTATTTTATTTATTTATTCTTATAATATTTTTATTTAATATTATTGTTACGCTTATTTTATTATTATTATTATTAATAATATACATGATTATTTATTAATTTATTTAAATAAATACAGAAAGAAACACAGAAGGTTTTGGTTGATTAAATTAACAGTCAGTATGAAACATCTGTCTTTATAAAATACGTGAGCTCATTCCATCAACTTTCCCTGCTAACGAAAGTTTTTCCATTTTTGTCGTGTACCAATTAGCATAATTTAGGCTCGTCCGTCTGTCGGCTTGCGCGATGTTTGTAGAGTAAAAGTGCTGTAGGCGCTTGTATAAACAATCAAAATGATTTTAAACTAACAGATTTAAAAATAGAAATTAGTACTATGAGAGAAATTCAATTAAGAATAAGAATATGAAATTAAATTTTATATTTGAAGTTAGATACATGTTACTGCTTTTATAGAAGTTGATTGTGACTGTTGTGTTTTTTATGAAATTAAACATACCCGTATATCTGTAAAAACGCACTCTAGACATTTTCATACATAATAATATAATATTAATAAAAGAGGCCGATCGTGGCGCAGTGGGGCAGCGTTTGACTGTAAACGCTATCGGTTTTGATTTCAACTCCCACTCGGAAGAATGATTATATTTAAATTATTATTATTTCCTCGCTCTGTTAAGATAGTGCAGCGTGAAGTCCTGTCACTCAACACGCAATGACTCAAATTCGGCGGAAAGCGGAGTAGGGAGTGTCTTCACACTAGGTACTTTCTGTCTACCCTGCTATGCGGGATAAAAGCGTAAAGCTAAAAAATGTGTTATGGTAAATCTATTTATACAAATATAAATAATATGTACATGAAATCTATAGACAGTGTTTCGATGGTATGTGACATTTAATTAGTTGCCAAAGTTTTTCTTGTTTCTAATATTTTGATCCTATTATTAGAATCAAGTTGATACTATCTTAAACACTAAAAAAAATATCTTCAGTGTAAACAAGATTACGATATCAACAATAATGATTATCTATTTTACAAATCTTTGTTAAAGTAAGCAGTTATGAATTTATAGGCTGTTTATTTAGCTAGCTTTCTAGAAATTTTTGACTTAGTACTTATTTTCATATCTTTTAGAAAGTTTGAACCAAGCATAAATTTGTTAACGAGGCTGTAATGTGCATGTATATAATAACGTAACTAACGTTATCAAAGATCTTCATTAACATTTGGTATTATACTCAGGTATACGATAATTATCCGTTAAATTTTAATCACTTGACTTTTCATTTTAAATATAGCATTTTAAAATATATTTTTGTCATAATTTTGTATAGTTTTAGTTAATTAAATTTCATGTGAGTTCGGCTGTAGGTTCCATTTCCACTTGGAAGAGTGATTGTATTAAACTACTTCCATCCTTTCGCTCTAGCAAGACAAAACTTGGCGTCCGCCACTCATCACGCAATGTCTGGAATTCGGCGTAAAGCGGTGTCGAAGTGCTCAATACTCTAGGCACTTTCTGTCTACCCTTTTATGCGGAATAAGCGCGTCAAGCTACTCCTAAAGAAATATAATATGTTTTAATCTAAAATCTTACTAAAGTAACTGATTGTCTGATTATCAATATTATGTTTGCTGCCCTTACAAAATACCTTCACGAATTTAAATAATTACATAAACATGTGCCTTTTGATAAATATTTAGTATAAGTAAACTAACCTTCAAGTGTATCTTCTTCTATGAAGATTATAATATACAGAGTACACATTCTGTTGCAATGGGAAGCAATTAAATGCTTTAGGCGTTACGTCACGAAGGTTACCTCTTTACACGACCTTGTATCGGTCGTTGCGTGTCGGTTGATAAGTAAAAGCTGAATGAATAATAATTTTTGATATAAATTCTTACGAGTATATATTTTTAAATATTGACGTAAAAATCTACAGTATTTTGTTATTGGAAGTACATTCCAAACATTTTTTAAAAAATTAATCTTATTATTTAAATAACAACTTTGTAATTTGTGACTTATTTCTTTTATCTTAATTATTCTTAACAAATTCGCGTGTTTGGTTTGTAAACCAAAATCATTTGTATATTTATTTTCACCAACTCTTTTATAGAATATGTAGAATAGAATCGTGCCGTACTAGACCCAATGATAAATTTTAGAAATTTTCGCAATGTAATATACTACTATTTATATGTATGTATATTATATGTAAGTGTTATAGAGATTTTAAATAATTTTATATAGAAAGATTATAGAAAGATATAATAAATCATAAAAGTAACATTAGCTATAAAAAATTAAACACAGTTTTTACGGTCGTTTTAAGATGAATGAAAGCTTCATGTAATAGTATCTTTGTTCCACAATTCAATTAGACAGTTACCTCGTAAAATTGTTAATCAAATTGCAAAGTGTTTTCACGAAGCAATCAAATGTTAATCTTTAATTAATCTTTATACTAAAGAAAGTGTACTATTATGTTTAAGTGACATACATAGTTCCTGCGTCCTATGGATGGGCTATATCTATCAGGACTGGATTCCGACATTACCATTCCGTAATTACATGGGTATGGGCATTAAAAATTGGTAGTGAGAGACAATCTAGCGTCAAAACTCAGTTTTTCAGTTTCTTGTGCTTTTAAAGGGAAATTGACACCGCATTTTTTCTTGTCTCATTGAAATTTTCTCATTGTCTCATTGAAAAGTGAAAACCTCTTTTTTTAGCTATTAAACTAGTTAATACTAAATAACTAGTTAATACTGATACCGACGTTGTTATACGGCAGCAAAACCCATGTCTGTCAATAGAAGAATGAACGAAAGATGATTGCTTTAGAAGATAAGTGACAAAAGAATGGTAAAAAGGATTTATAAAGCAAAGGTGAGCGGTATGAGAGGTCGGGGGAGACCTCGGTTGACCTTCGAAAACACAATATCAATGTTACTGGAGCAAGGTCACGTGAAATGCATGTGGACCCCCCGGAGGACATGTAGAGAAAGATAAAGCGTGAAGTTAAAAAGACAAAAAAATTATAATATATGTTTTAAAATATTTTAAGCTTAAACTTAACTTTATTTATGAAAAAAAATACCAAATATATATTTACATAAGAGACATTTAATAAAGTAAAATGTTCTTGAAACTAAAAAAAATATTTCAAAATATACGCAACAGTTAAAAAATAAAAGTGAAGATACAAACTTTTTCAATAAAATTATATAATTTTACACACTGTTATGTCACCTGCGATTATCATAAGTAGTAAAGTGGTAAGTTTCTAATGTCCATGTATTAGAGTCAAGGGCGAAGCGATGAAAAGACGCGATGGCAGTCTTGTTCAAAAAATCCCACGACAAATCCGCCGATGTGCATGCAAATTTACATTAATTGCGCAATAATATTTAATGGATATTTCCTGGCGTTTATACCTAGTTCTGGTAGAAATACAGTTTTACTAGTTTTACTTTTAATGTTGCAAAAATATATTGTTATTAATATAAGCAGTCGAGAGGCCAAAATTATGATAGTCGTAAATTCTTATTAGAATTTTAGTAAGTCTTGATTTCGGGGAGAAAGCAGTCAACGGAGTGTCTTGATAGTAGGTTGACTGACTGACTACCTTGCTATGTAGGTAAAACGAATATATATATATATATATATATATATATATATATATATATATATATATATATATATATATATATATATTTCCAGTCCAATTGTGTTACATTAACTTTCAAAACAATTACTTAAGAAGCTGTCTCAGTTTTTTAAATATACAATAAATATATAAACACAACGAAACAAGGTTGTAACTAAGCAAGTGTCACCTAAAATGTACACTTACGCAAATTATTGCTACTTGACCTTAACTTGGCCCATACAACACGATCCAGTAAGATAGAAGTGTTATGTAAGGTATCATTACTAATGCTGTCATTTGTCGTAATATAATGAGTTATTTTTAAATAGTTATAATGTAAAAGCGTCTGTAAATGAAATTGGTCATGAGTTCGATTCCCACGTGGGGGTATGGATTTTAATTATTTCCATTTCTCCATTCACGTCAGACAAAATCACGCGACGTCTTCAGTTCTGGTGGAAAGTGGAGAAGGGAGTGATAGCCTATTTGACTACTTTTCATAGTATATTATTAATAATACAATAGGTTTTTAGAGATTTTTTACAGTTTCAGTTACGGTTTACTTTTATATATACAATTATTATACTAAGTAACTTTTAAGTTAATTATATATATATTATGGTAATTTCTTTACTCTGGTTAGAAGAAAAACGCGGCGTTGAGTTTCGTTACTCAAAACGGTCTCACGTCAAGAATTCGGCGGAATTCGGTGTACAGAGTGTTTTGACACTAAGTACTTCCTATCTACCTTGCGGTACGGGATAAAAGCGTGAAGGTAATAAAAGAGACAATAATTATATACATTTAACTATTTCTGCGTAAATAATATTTATCATAATTAACTAAGTATATTACTTTGTCACAATCGCTTATTTACAATAGGTACTTCTAAGCACATTAAAAATAAAGAAAAAAACGTCACCCAACAAACTTGCCTAAGAGAATTTCAGAAAATGTTCAAACCCCATTTATTATATGTTTATTTTTCTTAAGTAAACAATAAATTTTAAACACAAAGGTGTTATTACATGTAAATAAAGATTAAGTAAAATTTCAAACATTGTCGTCAACCATCTTTCAAAATCGACCTTCCACACTCACTGTTTGTGTAATAACTAATATTTATGTTTATGATGAAATATTTTAGAACACTATTTTGCCAACTATTTATCACCTCAGTTAGTTCATGAGCACTTTGACACGTGGCGAAATATATAAGTTGTTACTACCAAAATGGTGATGAAAATATCATTACCCCTAAATAATAATTATTTAGCATTATTCGCTTAGTGTTAATAGATTTAAATATATAATTTCTTAGTTGTACCAAAATAATTATGCATTTATGCAATTTAAATACAACATGAAGTAATAATACTATCATATTTTATTAAAGCCTTTGATTTTCGCGATTTTTACACATTTCAAATAACACAGTTTTAATCGGTTGTATATTTTGGTGTTCGAAAATACATTTCTGGAAACCTGACGCTTTGAACATTTTACAGTAGTCCGTCGTGATAGGTAGTCTCAAGTCTAAAAATGCATTTTTAAATACCAAAATATACGCGATATAGCCGTTTAAAATAATTTCATTTCGATGAAATATTCATATAAAAATTTATTTCAGGTATTTTTTGTTAACACTTTTAAAAATGTCTAAAATTTGAACACAGCAGGATTCGAACCTGTCTTGGAAATGGAATAGTTCATGCCTTCTGACCTACAACGTTGCAACTCATGGTTAACAGTCATAGCGCTTAAAAATGTTTTCCAATCCTAAGTGTGGAATAACACTTATTAATAAAAAATGTTTCACTATTTTTGATAGTTTAAACGTTAACAAGAAAGAAATGGCAGCGTTGAGTTTTCTACTCAACACATAATGTCTCGATTTAGGGCAGAAAGCAGTCAGCGTAGTTTCTTGACATTATGTTGTCTCTGCAATGCGGTATAAAGCGTGAAACTGTAAAAAAAATATTTTATTAGATAAGAAAAGTAAACATATATTTATATTTATATATTTATTTATTTATTTAGCATTTTATACATCTTACAAGTAAGATAGAGAGAAGAGAAAAGTAGATTCCAAAAAATATGGTGTAAGGGCGCCCCTATCACAGAAGGTGATCTTTTTCAGGCAATCCTTAAGTTATATTGTGTTTAAATAATATTATAAACTTATGTATATTGTGCTTAAATAACCCAGGACATAAATAATCTGATAACTAAGTTGAGCCTTAACATGATAAGTAACTTTGCGTACACAGGGCCTGGCTGGAAACGCGTTTGGTTGTGAATTCTATTTCCACTCGCGGAAATAATTATAATTAAAATTTATTTTTATTTCTGCCAAGAGTCTGGACATTAGTTTTTTTTATATGATAAGCAAGCGTTTGACCACAACACGTCTGGTGTTAGGCGATGGTGTGGTCTAGCGTATCACGCTAGACACACCTAGAATAATCCTGTTGGCTCTGGATTTGAAGACCCCTGGATTGTATGTTTCCAGAAATATGGTTTTTTCCTTGATCTTTGATAGTGAAATTTTCCTTGATCTTTGATAGTGAAATTTTCCTTGATCTTTGATAGTGAAATTTTCCTTGATCTTTCTTAGTGAAATGGGCAGAGGGAATAAAGTTATGTAATTTCAAGGTTACACCCTAGAACAAAACACAAAGTGAAGCTAGCATTCGCCGGAGATTAAGACTGTAGCTGAGTGTCAACGAGGGTCTCGTTATTGAGCGCTTGTAGTTGGTAGTTCGCGTATCAATTCCACTAGTGAGAGCAGTATCCGATACACGGTCTAATTTGCGCTTTGTACAGTATGAGGTGTTGATGTGTAAAATACTGTCACACCTCTGAGAGAATACCCAGTTTTTTGGCGGCCAATTGAGCTTTGGATTCAATGTAAGAACCAAAGCTAAGAGGTGATGAGAGAGTTATACCAAGAAGGTCGAGATGATCTTTATTCGAAATGGGTACATTTAGGAAACAGGGAATCAGTTCAAATCGCCTTTTGTTGCGGTGAATAAGAACGCCTGGGTCTTAGTAGGATGGAATTTGACCAGATGGGCATCACCCTAATCAGAGACAGGGTCAAATTTACGCATTCAATCACGTTTTCTCTGAGTGATAGGATCTTGGGCCTGCTATTAGATACCTTGTCTATGTAGCCCTCTGCAACCGCTGTCGTCTGCGTAACCAAAAATACCAGACTTGAGCAAGCCACTCTGTCGGCTCACTCTCAAGCACTCTGTCAAGCGGCTATCTCTGACTACCCTGCTATGTGTGAAGCTTTAAACTATAATACCATATGTTCTACTCTGCGTTTAAAGTTGCGAGTTCTTATAATTAAGAATTAAATCAAAACTTTCATTCACATCAATATAGTACATAATGAGAGAAACACGGTCAATTTAGTCAAAACAGAAAACGAAACATCCAAAAGATCCGCTTTAAATAGATGTCTCAACAATGTTTATGAGCATCGTTGACCTCGTTCAAGTTATTAAATATCGTTTACCTTATAAGTGTAATAGAGTACTTCACATGCCTTAAGTAAGTGAAAAAAGGAAGGATTAATCTCTAGGCCTTATAAAAAGTAATTTTGAATGACATATTGGTACTATATGTGGTATTTGTATCGCAGCCTTCGTGTTCCTTTCATACGCTTTAGTAAGACAAAACGCGGTGCTGAACTCCGCCATTCAATGCTGATGGTTTTGATAATAGATGATGATACCCTCAGCTTGTTATTTACGATAGGAATATAATATAATGAAGCGGCAAAAAAATTAAACATTAAATTATGTTATCTACAATATAATGACGTTATATAATATAAAATAGGTAGTAATTTCTTATTTAAATTTTATATAAAAGTTAATCTAGAATTTTTATTAGTGAAAGTTATCTCATAAGAGGATAAGAAATGACAGACGAAATATACATCGACGATTTATAGCTCCACGCTTTAATCTTGTATAACAGGGTAGTCAGTGTCAAGACACTCCGTAATCAGCTTTCCGTCGAATTTGAGAGATTGCGTGTTGGGTATTGGAAATCAACGCTGCGCTTTGTCTTACTAAAGCAAAGAAATAAAAATAATATAAATGTAATCAAGAAATAAAAATAATATAAATATAATTTGAGGCTTGTCGTGGCGCTGTGGGACAGGATCTGATTGTAAACGCGATCGGTTGTGGGTTCGATTCCCACTCGGGGGAGTGATTATATTTAAATTATATTCACTTCCTCGCTTTGGGAAAAGGCAAAGTTGAGTACCACCACTCAACACGCAATGTCTCGAATTCGGTGGAAAGCGAAGTACGGAGTGTCTTGACACTAAGTATTTTCTGTGTACCCTGCTATGCGGCATAAAAGCGTGAAGCTAAAAAAACGACAATAACTAGTCAGTTTTATTAAGCCTCCTTTGTACTTACATTAGACTTTGATTAAATACTAATTGGTCTTTTTGAGTGTGACTATAAGGCACAATTATGTTTAATTGCAATTAGTTTACAAGAAATGCTTACAGCTTGACCTTTTCTACGCTTAACTGAGTGACGACTATCAATGACAGTGCTGTATGTCTCTACAGTAATTTACGGTTTACGGTGAAATGTACAATAGAAACGGAGCGTATAAATTAAATTGGCTGTGACAATCTGACATTGACTCTATTATTTGGTAGAGCTTTCATTATCAAAATTATGTATATATATATATATATATATATATATGTGTGTTATTTCTGAAAAAACAATTTTACGCTTTATCTGGTAGTCAGAGAAAATCTAGACAATTAGAGACAATGAGTGGCGAACTTAACGCCGTGCTTTGTCTTGTAAAGTAAGATTAATTTTAGGCATTATTTTAGTTTATACGTTTTATTTTACTAAGAGTAATATTTAGTTTTAATATGCCTTAAGAATAAATAATTAAATTTAAATAATTACAATATATTATATCAATATTATACTAACAATGTTCCTTAATGTCAAGCTACAAGTAACATTGTAGAGGCAAGTTAAAACAGTATCAATTTATAATTGTGTAAAATTTTAAAATTTGTGCTAAAGATGTTTTCTATCTTTTTTATTTTGCAACCAAGTAGCCAATTCACGGCGTTGACTTCTGCCAATTAATACCCAAATTCAGGCGAAAACTGGATAAAGAAACATATTGATACTAAATTCTATCTATTATCCTACTATGCGTACGCGCAGAATAATAAGAGACACATACAGAGAATTTTTATGTATTTTTCTGTTCAAAATCACATATTAGCGGCCATCATCAGATCATCATCATTATTAAAAACCGTCAGCTATATGAGGACCAAGCTTGGATGTAAGTGTATCTTTACTTTATTATGTAAGTCTTTTATAATCCCAGCTCGATCTAAAATCGCAATCGAGATTTGTATCCCGCAAGGGACGCTCTCGCAAATGTCACTCTCTTAGTGACACGTAGTGCTTGCATTTTCGCAGGGTCTAAGCGCCTTCTCCCCTCATACCTCCGGAATCGCTGTAAAGACTATCAGAATCAACTGCATTAACATCTTGCTTGAAAAAAGTCTTATAATGCAGCTATCATTTTCGTAGTTATTTCTGACTAGAAACATATATATGCGAAATATATTTGTAAAATATAATCAGCTTGCAATGTTTAGTTATAAAAAATTAAAGAATTTCGAGATTTTCGTAACTCAATTTATTTTGTCCTTAATACTGATATAACGGTTCAAGTACCGTAATATTATGCTGATGTTATGACATTCATATGCATATATTATAACTATATAAACCTGTTCAATGTAAGAATGGTTCCGCTAAAGCGTCTTAAAACAAAAACATAATGAATGCTCTATTTATGTTATTTATGCATGCACGATTTTAATATTTCCGGTAATTACGTAAATTCTATATTTATTATGTTTGTTTGTTATCTTGATGCCTCTAATGTGCCTTGTGTGATAAATAGAAATAGTTTATTAATAGATTTTTACAACCTATTTTGCTATAAATGATGCTAAATGAAATTTTTACCATTTATTAATCGTCTACCTGTAAGTACGGACTACTGAGATATTTAAAATGTTGGTTTTTATACTATATATTTGAATATTAAAATTGTTAATCCAATTAAAATAGTCTTATTAAGAAAAATATATAATTATGAAATGAACATTGGACCAGCCCAATTGGAGTACATCTGACTATAAACGTGATAAGCTTTAGGTTCGATTCACACTCAAAATAATTGTATTTAAATTATTTTCATTATCTCGTTTGGTAGAACAAAATGCGGCTTTGAGTTCCGCACTCAACACCTAATGTCATTATTTCGGCGTAAAACGGAGAGTGTAGTGTCTTGATACTAGATTCTTTATATCTACCCCGCTGTGCGGGAAAAACGGTAAATCTAAAAAATATCCAATTTTCTGAATTGAAATTTTTACTTTGAAATCTCACTTACATGCTATTACATATTATTTGTATATATATTCTTTTTATGACTAAATAATAATTAAAAAGAGAGATTTTTTTACAAACATATTATACTATCAGTAATTAAAGTAATTAACAATTTTCACCATTTCTAGATTCTAGATTTTAACTTTCAATGTATATTTTCCTGGCAATCCGCTATTTAAATTTTGACCATTTCTAGATTCTAGATTTTTGTTTCCTATTTTAATAGCGGAATCGAAAACCGCCCCTTATATTATATCAATGTAAGCCTTTATTTGTAACAATACCATATCAAAATTAATAGATTACTATTCATTAGAATACTATTACTAACCATCAAACGTAATATAAAATATGAGTTGCTATCCACAAATTTAATATTCACAGTTATCAGTATTATTTCCATTCCTATCTTCTGATTATAAAACGTTAAATATCTTTCCTCCCATTTCGGTGAGCCACATCCCAAGGAACCTACATGTCAGCTTTCTACGCTCAGTGGGTTCGTTTGTACAATATTTCAGTGAATATGGAATAGGATTTTTTTTATTAAAGAATCCATAATAATGGAAACCAAATACATTTACATTGATTATTAATTTATTTTAAAATGTATTTCTTTAGATATGAAAGAAAAAAAGCAGCTTCACGCTTTATTCCGCTTAGTAGGATTGGAGAGTCTAGAGAGAGAGTAGAGTCAGAGAGAAGTTACTCCCACTCCGTTCGCCGCTTTCCGCTTGAATTTGAGATATATATCTAAATAATAAATATATACTTAGGTATCTATTTACAAACCCAGATATATAAGATCACGGACAAAACCTACTTCATTAATATACTTAGTCCATAAAATTTCAACAGGTGGGTTTTTCTAATGTTGGAAAGTTTGTAACTGGTTATGTTCAACGTAACAGCCTAAGAGCTATGAATAATATTGTGAAACCAGATTAAAATTAGTATTTAAATTTATAAAATATATTATATAGTATATTTTTATTTTTTTACATTATATACTGATAATTAAGTACATTTTCATACGCATAGACAAAATGCAGTGTTTAGTTGCGGATGTCAATTTATACAATTGAGGTAAAAGATGCTGAACAAAATGTTTAGATAGTGTCAAGAGTTGTCTTGGCTTATACGTAAAAAGCATCTACTATATCATTCACTGTATCTGTCTGTCTATGTGTATAAGTGATATCTTTTAGATAGCCTTAAGTATTTTAGATTTGAATACATAGAATGTATAAATAAATATGCAAATATTCCACTTCCAAAATATAATACTAATCTTTTTCTATTGTTTAAAACGTCAACAGATTATATTGCTTAGAACGTTAAACCTTTCACCTTTCCATTAATTTACGGAATGGAAGTCTCGAGTGTACTTGCTATATGCGAAATAAAGAAATAAACAAAAAAAAGCTCAACACAAAAAGCAGTTTCATGCTTTTTCTCACACTGGGTTGAAATAGAGAAAGAGTATGAAAATACTCAGTTCTCCATTCTTATGTAACATATGTACATGGCATACATATACATACGTTATATATATACATATGTACATATGTATGTACGCATGTATACATATGTACATGATATATATTTACATATGTCTATATGTATGTATTACATATAATATGACATTTGATATAGTACCTATATTTAATGCAAACAACGATATATTCAATGATTTTCGATTGCTACTACAATTGTGGTTAGACTATATAAAACGAATCATAACATAGAAATCGATACTTAAACACTTATAACAAACACTTGTTGTTTGTTAGGTAAATTTTGTATTTTTTTTAGTAAAAACAACGCGTATGATGCATTATAAAGTTGAAAATTCTAATATTAATTAAATACTAAGTATTAAATGCTAAAATAATAATGACAATAAAGAAAACAGGTACAGACCGAGAGTATCGAGTAGTAGATATGTTTTATAAAAGCAAAGTTTAACATACAGTTTATATGAAGAAATATAGGAAAGTTCTTATAACAATGCATGAAATTAGTGACATAAATTAGGTACATCATTATGACATGCCATCCGTTTGATTTTTATATAAAGTGACTGTGATACTTTTGACTAACTTATTTATAATAATTTTAGTAATTTTACTAAGTTGCTTTTACAGTATGAGTTCAATACGTTGTCTTCATTTTTTTCACTTGAACATTTACTTTTATGTGCAATAAGAATTGTATCTCATATATTCATTTACATATCCAAACTAAATTTTTCTTATAAATTTAAAATTATAAAACGTGCGAATTTGCATACTACTAGCTTCACGCTTTATCCCGCATAACAGGATGGGCATTCAGAGACAATCTTAGTGTGTAGTGACAAGACACTCTATTGACTGCTTTCCGCCTGATAGCGAGATATTGCGTGCTAAGTGGCAATCTTAACGCCGCGCTTTGTCTTACCAGAGCGGAAAAATAACAAAAAAATTTAAACACAATCATTTTCCTGAGTGGGAATCGAACCTGACTAATTTTATTTACAGTCGGACGCTATCCACTGCGCCACAACGGCCTTAAAATATAAACAAGCATGAAAACTAATGAACATAACGATGAAACTTTAGAACATAGTAAAAGTTAAAATAGTACAAGAAAACATGTATATGTATGTCCATTGTGCAAGCATACCTGAGCATGAAATTTCTCTTAGAATTTGTGAGATGGTAACATACCGTACTGTACGCGGTACGTTACGTTTCTCCTTAACAATAGCCAATATTTACAATGTTTGAGACTAAGAGTAGTGAGCAATTGGAAATGGCATTTGCTTCATGTAAAGCTATTTAATTATTGTAAATTCACTTTCGCTTAGCACGCAATGTTTCGAAATTAGGAAAAAAATCTCATGACACTTCTGCGTACCTTATTATTAACTATTCTTTATTCATGTACATTGTTATTACATCTAAGGTATAGGTGATAACGAGCCACTCAATTATATATTATTTTAATTCAAATAATTATACGTTTGTTTATTTATATATATTCTCTTTACTATTCGATAAAAAAACAACAATTTATTTTTAGTGCAGTAAGAATTGTACTAAAATAATATGTAAAACCTAAAAAAAAGGAATCAACTAACTTTCAAAATTAGTTACATGGCCGATAATACAAAACGCATTATTGAGTATTCACGATGTATTGCCAACAAAATACGGAGAGATGTGTAATATTTTATCACAGTTTATAACACGTTAGCTAACCGGCACGCTCTATGTTCTATGGCTAATGAGAGATGCGCGTGCGACGTGAAAATGAAGAGCTTATGAAATTAACTGTTTTATTGAAAACGTTTCCTCTATACTTAACGCTATAGAAGTGGGATTTTGTCGTAACGTTACCTAATGTAGTAACGTTCGTTACTTAGTAGAGTAACGAATAATTATTTTGAACCTAAGTTGTAGACAAAATGAGGTATAACTCATTAATATTAATTGAAATGCACAATTTAATTAATTTTAAGTACATATAAGAATGTATATTTGTAGGTAATATATATATATATATATATATATATATATATATATATATATATATATATATATATATATATATATATATAAAATATATTCTTAATACTTTTTAAGTAGTACAAATTTGTAAAAATCTCTCTACAGAAATGCTAACAAAACTAATAAGTTGTAACAAAATGTATAAAAATTTCGACGCAGCTGCTGACGCTTGGACGGTATCCAAAAGGCGCGGATTCGAATCCCGCTGCGTTCAAATTTTCGTATGTTTTTTCAAATCTTACTACAAATTTGTTATTAAATTTATTTGAAAATCAATAAAAATATCAAAAATATCAGCATCCTACAAACAACTTAAGTAATAAAATTTGAGACAATTAATAGTTAGATGTGGTAGCATAATATTCTTAACTCTCAAAATCAGTGGAAAGCGAAGTACGGAGTGTCTAAACACTAGATACTTTCTGTCAACCCTGCTATGCGCGATAAAAAGCGTTAAGTTACAAGTATATTAAATAATTATTTAATATTTAAACTTATTCGTCTTTATTATAGGAGAAAGTTTGTTCTTTTTGTTTCCTCAATAATTATATTAAAATTATTTAAATTACTCAAATATGATGTAATTGTTACAGGTACGTGAAACATGGCGACTTAACACTGTGGTAAATGTGTATTGTGTAATCGCAGGTTATTCAAGATAATTATGGATTTTAAATAAATACCGCATTTCTTGTAAGGACATTAATTAGATAACTAATTTATGATATTTTACTCGTAGTAAATGAGTAAAAAGATCAGCTTGTGTGTGAGAAATGACGTTTTTTGTACAGTTTAAACAGATACTATATCTAGTAATAAATATTTAGTCTGTGTTTTTATTTGTTTTAATATATTAAGATGGTAACTGCTGATACTTGATCAGAATATACACAATTATTCGGAGATTATGTAAATCTTTTAAAATATGTTTTTTAGGAAGTACCTAGTGTCACAACACTTCGTACTCAAAATTCGAGACTACGAATTGAGTGGCGAAACTGAACGCCGCACTTTGTCTTACCGGAGCATGTAAATAATATTAGTTTTAGCCGAGTGTGAATCGAACCCACAACCCATCGTATTTACACCCAAACGTCTTTCCCATTGCGCCACGACCGGCCTTAACACTTATTACTAATAACAATGTAATTATAATTTTTCTAGACTTTTTTATGGTCTATAACTGTAAAAATATATTCTGTTACAAAACCATTTTACATTACAAACTGCTCAAGTCAGGGTCAAATTTAGAAAATAATTAAAATATTATGTTTACATGCGTTCAAGTACGTACATAAACTCGTGCATATTTATATACTAACGCAATATACTATGCATGAGGGAATATTTTCGGAAGTGTTATAAGATTACAATGATAAGCTGGGTTAACTAGGATTTAGGATTGTGTAAGAAATTTGAATATTGGTCGAGGGCAGATAGATAGATAATTGCACCTTCTATAAAGATGGATATGAACAAATAATGTTTCTAATAAATGCATAAAGGCCTTATCGTTAGAGTGATAGTCTCGGGCAATTTGATTATTGTAAGGATCTACATAAAAGAGCGGACTTGGTACGGTGCAAAATGGGTATTATTAGTTACTTGTTAGTTTTATTACTGGGCAAATTAGTTTGTGTTAAATATATGTATATACAAATTATTTTTTATATGTATATACGAATACTTAGTAATTAAGAGAATATTTTAAAAAAACGTATAAAAATGTAAACGTAGCAGGATTCGAACCCCCGCCTTTTGGAAACCATCCAGCGCTCTGACCGCTTATGCCGCTATGCGTTTAACTACCGGCTACGTTGAAATCATTATACATTTTTGTTACATTTTATTTATGTTGTACTGTAGAGAGATTTTAAAAATTTCTGCTACACAAAGATTTATAAGAAATAATCGTTTGGCAAGAGTGAAAGAGCCCGCAGTGGGACAGCGTCCGACTGCAAACGTGATCGGTTGTGGGTTCGATTTCCAGTCGGGAATCGATCGACTCGATTATATCTAAGTAATTAATTTATTTCCTCGCTCTGGAAAAAAGAGAAAATGCGGCCTTGAGATCCACCACTCAACACGCAATGTCTTGAATTCGGTGGAAATTAACGATTTCGCAAAATTAACGAGAGATTGTGCTATATTTGTTAGACGGGAATACGTAGTGTCAAGATACTCCGGTCTATATCTAAAACGTTAAGCTGCAAAATAACTGCTGGATTTTACGTTAACTTTCAACCTTAACCTACTTCTAACAATACGTTGTAATAATTGGGCTTATTATAATGGTTATAACATATTAAAAGTAGGTTTTTTTTTTAAAAAAACATTTAAATTTCAGATATAAATTTAAATAATTGTATGAAAATACACCTAAGTTGTTTAAATAATGTCTTTATTGTGTGCACGTTAAAATTGACTTGTGAACGTAGGTCTGAGGACATTACGGCAATTATTATAACATTATAATTACGTGTTGAAGTTCAAAGCCACTAGCAATTTAGGTTCAGTAATAAACTATTTATTTGATAGTTAAAATTAACACACACGCAATCCTTTTTGGAGAGACCATCGTGGCACAGTGGATTCGATTCCCTCTTGGGGGATTGATTATCATTTTTCATTACCCTGCCCTGATACGACAAAGTTCGGCCTCGAGTTAACCTGTATCTTGATATTACTAATAATAAATAATAGTCTTAGTGATGTTTTTATTAATGTATGTATGTAAATATTTTATTAATGTATTTAGTAATGTAGAACTGCCCTTACGTATTACAAGGATCGCTAACATAACCTACATTTATATAAATAGGAAATGATAATACAGTAGATAAATGTAGTTTAAATGATTATGATATAATTAACTGTATTCTAAAAAAGGCGACGCCTTAAATAATTATACAATAAATAAGAAAACAATTATTTCAAAATTTATTTAACTGTTACATACACATTAACGCACATACATAAACGTATAGAAATTTGCTTTACAGGTTTGTTAGGCTTGGACAGTTTCCAATAATCAAAATATCACATTTGAATTTCTCCACGTTAATTCTTTGAAACATTTTTAAAATAATTTACATACAAATTAATAGTAAGTACATAAAGTAGTAAATAATTAAACACGCATATTTTGATATTCGAAAGTACATTTTTGCGCATGCCTGAGGTAGCCAGACCTATGACCACGGACTACTGCAACTTATTCGGAACATCAGATTTTCAACGATATATTTTCGAATACCAAAATATACAGGATGAATTTCTGTAGAATGATTTCATTTAAAATGTGTAAAAATTGGGAAGATCAAAATATCGTATTATAAGTTTTATAGTTCTGCTAAATTTTCAAATAAAGAAATAGAAGAAATATTAGTACAGTTGCATGTGTTTAATATTGGAACATACAATTAAAAACCTGGGTGAATAATCTCAGTTACTAGTTGCCTTTTAATACATTTATAAAGAGATAAATTTTGTTTTAGGCCAGATTGGCTTTTCATAAGTTAAGGCAGAAAACTATTCCAACAAAAGCAATATAGTAACTTAACTAACTAAACTAACATAATAATATCTTTGATTTTCACGAGTTTTACACATTTTAAATGAAACTATTTTAAACGTATTAATAGCGTATATCTTGGTATTCGAAAATACACTTTTGGAAACTACCCCAGTCAGTCTACTTATGGCCGCGGACTACAGTAAAATGTTCGATTAATCCGTTTAAAATAGTTTAATTTAAACTAACATTTTCATGTTTTTAATAGACTCAATAGGCTTAAGTTAGTTTTATTATATTCATATGGTTTACGCTTCATTTTAACGAACAAAAGTTTTAAACTACAGTACACTATAAAAAAATGTTGTATTGGAGGTTAAAGTAAATTACTTCATATTTATATTAAACATTAAAAGATTTCTAATATCAATTTAGTGTTGCATTAACAAGGAAGCACTCTATAGGCAATTATTATTAATACAAAATTGCTTCAAGTAATCTTAAGTCGCTTGTTTTTCTAAGCATGAATTATATAAGTATGTTTAAGATGTGGCCTCATATCTATTGACTATTGATTTTGAATTTCCTAAGTAATCTCTTCGATATCAGGTTTTGTTAAGCAATTTAATTAACATTTATCACCTTAAAGTAAAATTGCAATAAACAACAAGCGACAAGCTTTCCGTTCCGCTGCTCTGTGTCTTGATACTAGGCACTTCATGTCTACCCTTCTATATAGAATAAAGGCGTGAAGCTAAAAAAAAAATAAAAAAAATATACTTTATAAGGATATTTATTACTTCCGGTCTTGGTGCAATGTGACAGCGTAAACGCGACTGGTTGTGGGTTCGATCTCCACTCGGAGGACGGATTATATTTAAAATTATTTTCACTTTCTTGCTTGGCACCACAAAGTGCGGCTTTGAGTTCTACCACTCAATGTCTCGAATTCGTTGGAAGGCGAAATACGGAGTGTCTTTACACTAGGTATTTTGGCCTACCCTGCTATGCGGGATAAAAAGCGTGAAGTTAAAAAAAATGCTTCCTTGGAAACTGCTTAAGCGCTCTATCGAATTGAACCCACAACCTATCGCGCTTTTAGTCAGACCCTGTGCCACTTCACCACGGTGGTTTTAAAAAATATTAAAATATATATTATAGGCCTATCCAAAAACTTAATTTAATAAATCTCTTTATTATGGAATACAATGGATGTACTTGTATGTAGAAATAGTATTCCTAGGTTTGCAAATCGCAAGTACTCAAAATTAGCGACCACCGCTATTTTCCTTCCAACCTTCTATGTCATGTCATTAGTCTGTGGTTGTACTTAATTTTTGTAAATTTCTTGTTTGACCTTAGTAAGCCGTGCATCATTTTTAGCGTAACCTTATATTTTGATGTAATTTAAGAAATATTTATATATGATTGGTATTGCTTTTAGGAGAAAGATGAAATGCCTTTAATATTATTTGTTACAAATGCTATTTAAACACATAGAACAGGATAGAAATGCATAAGCAAGACGGTTTTCAAGAGGCGCGGTTTCAATTCCCACTGAATTTAAATTTTTATGTTTTATAAATTTTTTTCTAATGTTATCCTATTGAGGTCACAACTTCCGTCACGTAAACGCGATTGGTTGCGAGTGGTAAGACAAAGCACGACGTTGAATTCGCCACTCAGCACACAGTGTCTCGGGCGGACAACAGTCAACGTAGTGTCTCAACACTAGGTTACCTCTAACTATCCTGCTATATAGGATAAAGCGTAAAGATGCTTTCTTAAACTTAAACAAGCCAATTTACTTTGTATTTTAGATGTTATGTTTAATGATGTTAGATTTAGTATATTTTTTATTTCACGAAAATCCCTTGAGTTTCCGCACAAGCTAATGCTGAATGAGAGAGATTTACTAACACTATAATATCAAGCGTTAATAAAACATTAATTTCATATATTACACGATGTAACAACCATGACGTTAAAGGGCGTGAGAAGGGTATATGCAAAAATGTAATTAATTTACAAATACGTGCGTGTCACGCTTACACGTCAATTTGCATTTCCTAACTGTTTATGGTTTAATAATAATACATTATTTTATGTTTTTCTTCTCAATGTATCTCTTTGTATCTCAAGAAACAGTTAAAATAGTTTTGAAAATTTAGTTGCTAACTGGCGGGAAACTAATGCCTTGCCCCTTACTCTTACAAAAGCGTTTACATAGAAATAGTAATATTTTTTAAGTGGGAATCGAACCCACAACAATTGCCTTATAAGTGTAGTTGCCTTACGTTATTATTGAGTTACAGCGAGCAACCATACGCCTGATAAATCATTTCTTATAAATAGTGACTGACAAGGAAAGTTAATGATTATTGATGGCATAAAAGTCGCAGTCTATAGATTCCCTGGAAGTCGCGACTGCCATTATAAATTACGGTTAGGTTAAATATTTTTTTTATATATATATATATATATATATATATATATATATATATATATATATATATATATATATATACTTATCATTTCTAGCTTAACGCTTTTATCCTGTAAAGCAGGGTAGACATGAAGTACTTAGTGACCAAGATATTCCGTTCTCAGCTTTTACCAAATTCGAGATATTTCGTGTTAAGTGAACTCAACGCCGCGCTATCTCTTACCAGAGCGATGAAATGGAAATAATTTAAATATATTTAAATATAATCACTCCCTCGAGTGGGAATCGAAACTACAACCGATCTCGTTTACAGTCTGACCACCGCGCCAAAACTGACCTCGATTTATCATCGTTTATTATATTTCGTTATTAAAAAAATAATTTAAATTAAATACCACAATTAATACCATGTCTAACCAGCCCGCGAATACGTAATTTTTTAAACTATTAAATATTAAATTTATTACTTTCAAAATTCATGTACTGTAGTTAACGTTACTATCATGTTGCAATACAAAATTTTGGCGTGAGGAGAAGTAAATGATATGAGCCCTTGGCGGTTAAACCACCCAGGTCGTTTTTATTAGGGCTTTATCCCTTACGGGGTATTCAGAAGGGTCGGATCGCTACACTACGGTCCGTGCATACCCCTTTCGCCTTGTCATTAACTTCTTCATACTTTGTCTTTGAGGGGTCCTTATCCTCTCATATCATTGATATTGTGTATTCGTAATTTCTCGTATAAAAACAGATACTTCTCGCTTTAAACAGAAAGTATCTGGTGTCAAGACACTCCGTATTCCGCTGAACATATTTCGAAAACGTGTACTATAGCTATTGCTATGTGTACATTAGATATATAGGTAAAGGTTGATTACTTAAGTTGAGTATCTCAAATATTTAGCAATTTTTATACCCATCATTACAATTATGATATCTTTAATATTTACAAATACCATAAAAATAGCAATTGACGTAAATCTTCTATAGTATGTGATAAAATGTTGTAATTATTGACTTTTTAAATGTATGGTAACTGTCTGTTATATTCTTATATATATATATATATATATATATATATATATATATATATATATATATATATATATATATATAAATATATATATATATATATATATATATATATATATATATATATATGTATATATATATATGTATATATATATATATATATCATAGCATTTTGTCTTAATAGAGTGCATAAATGGAGAAAATTTAAGTATAATTTGAATTGGAATCAAATCTCACCAATCGTGTTTGCAGTCAGACTAGCAAGCAAGCTTATAAGGTCATAAATACTATGAAGATCGTAATTATTTAGATGATGACTTTATTAAGGGATATTTTTAATTATTATATCGATGACAAATGCACTTTTTTTTACCACTTAAGTAAGATTTTTCTTTAAAAGTTTTTTTTTTATTCTACACAATACACTTATTGTCCATCAATTTAGCATAATTCGTCACTTGCGTGTTGGTAAAAATAATTAAATAGTTTATTTCAAGTAATTTCTTTAACTTTCAAGTTATTTTTATATATCGGCGCAGGTTATTCTATATAGGTCGTGGCGCAATAGGACAGCGTTTTACTGTAAACGCGACTGGTTGTGGGTTCGTTCCCCACTCGGGGGAGTGATTATATTTAAATTTATTTTCCTTTTCTCGCTTTGTCAAAACAAAATGAGTTCCACCACTCAACACGCAAAATCTCAAAAGGGGTGGAAAGCGAAGGAGTGCCTTGATACTAGGTACTTTCTGTCTACCCTGCTATGCAAGATAAAAAAATATAAAAAAGACATGATAATAAATGAAAAAATAAGCTTAGTATTAAAGAGTTGTATTTTAATTACAAATTTCTTTAATATATTAAAATTTGCGCAATGTCTGTGACTGAATTAACGTAGTACAATGTAAGACGGTAAATGGAATAGTTGCTTCGATGTAGCCTCCACGTCTATATAAACAAATATATTTAAAGAAATGTAATTTTACGTCTCTGATAAGACAAAGCGTGGCGTTAAAAACCGTAACTCAACTCCCATTGATTTGGAAAGTGGAGAACGGAGTACTTTGGTACTAATCTCTCCTTCAATATAAAATAACTAAATTAAAAATGAAAAACGTGTCAAAGAAAGCAATATGGTTTTAATGAAATTGGAAAGGTGAAGCAGAATGCCGTGAGTGAAATTTCGTTGGCTATATAATACATTACTCGTTTTCAACCGTCCCGATGTATAGCCTTGACCGACCAGTATCGATACGATGCGCGATATGTAGATGCGGTATACCTTTTTAATTAGTATATTTCTATGCACTTATGATGGCGGAACTCAACGCTGTCTTTGTATAATGAAAATGAATAAGTGGTAATAATTAAACATATTAACTTCATATGGAAATCGAACCAACAAGAAATCATATTTACAGTCTGACGTTCCACTGTACCACTATAGCCTTTAAGAGTAATACAAATCAATTTATAATAAAATAATTATAATTACTAGTATGTTAAAATTTCAAAAGTTTCTTAACTAACATAAAATGTGAAATTTATGAGAAAAATAGTGATAGAAATCTATTAAACATAACGATATACCACCTTCGAACATAAAACACTCTTGGCGGATTCACTTTCACCGATCAACAAAGTATAAGCGTCCACGCGTTATAACGAAGAAAACATCGTATTAATTTTCATATTATGAATATTGTTAAAATTATTTTACATATACATTTATTTTTCTCACCGGATAGACACGGGATATATAGGAATTTAGCGTTATGACACTCCACTTTCCGTCTAATTTCAAAACATTGAGTGTTGAACAACGGACACTAACGCCGCACATTATCTTACTAGAATGAAAATAATGAAATTAATTCACTCTCTCACATGGCTATCAAACCCAACAATCACCATATTTACTTCCATATTTTTTTAACTTGACCACGACAGCGTTAATGATTGTATTTTCGACGTCTATACGAGTAATGATATTCTGATGTTAATATGCATGTAAATTGATGATATCTCTTAAGTATTTCGTTATACGTTAGTTAGCGGCGTTGCGGTTAGATTAAATGGAAGCGTGTAATATGGAAATTACTAAATAATATTAATTTATTTTTAAATGTTATTAATCATGGATTTAAAAAGTTTTTTTGTGACCGACACTTTTTCATGAAAATGTAGTTTTAATAATTAAATATACGTATAAGTACAAAATCAAAAAATTAATTCTGAATCAAAATCTAGTGAAAATACCTTTTATTTTGGATTTCAATTTATAACTCAAACATTTCTTTACAAGTTATTGCTAACGTAATAACTAGCAAAAAAGAAACCAGCAAGCTTCGTAACTGAGTACTAGATTATTAGAATTGCCATGAATAATTAACTAAAAGTAAAGAAAACTCCAAAAACATCATTGATGCGATAAGTGTTCGGAGCGTAAAAACACATCCACAAAAAGATGTAATGCAAAATCATAAATATCATAAAGAGGTCAGTGAAAATTTATAATGATAAAATAATTTCAAAGGAAACATAACATATTATACACATTAGTCTGAATTACACTATCTTATTAATATCAAAAAAACAACATTAAATCAGAATTGACATATATTTGAGGCAAGTAGAATAGTATGTCAGTTAGTGTCAATATATAACAAAAAGATACTTTCAAGATTACCTTGTTCTCGAATGGACCAATGGGGCCAATAGAGCAATTGTGATGTGACTTCGAATGGTTATACAGGATATAATATATGAGAAGGGGAAGTATAAGTAAATAATAATCTTAGAGCGTTAACTAATTTTAGTTTTCCAAAGATTTAGTTGAGATTGTGTAAAAAAAATTAAATATCGTTTTAAAAGTAAAATTATGAAGCATATTTCTCAATTCAATTTCAAATTATTTTATCTGTTTTTAAATTGTTATATTTTTTTTCACATTTAGTTTCACGCTTTTATCCCGCACAGGAAATACCTAGTGTCAATACATTCCGTACTGACACTAGGTATTTCCTTTCAACCGAATTCGAGACATTGCGTCCGAGTGCGAGAAAATGAAAATGATTTAAATATAATCATGCTCCAGAATGGGAATCGAATCCACAACTGATCGTGTTTAAATTCAAAAGCTGTCCCACTGTGCCACGAATGGCCTCATTTTTTTTATTAAGTTTTATTAGGAATTTAAATATATGAAACTGAAGGCCATGGTTAAGGGTACAAATCCAATATGATTATTCATTACTGGCGGCTTTCCGCCCTTAATAAACATAGTATTCAAAAGGTTTATTATTATATTGCAAATGCAAAAAAATAAATAAATGGATTCTAACAAGACCATTGATTTTCATGATTTCTATACATTTCAAATGAAAGTAATTTTAAGGCAGACTACTGTAAAGTGTTCGAAACGTCAGATTTTCAAAAATATAATTTTGATTTCCAAAATATACGCGATAAATCCGTTTAAAATAATTTCATATATAAAAATTATCTTTGTCTACTTTGTAAGAAGGCGAAATTAGACTAACTACTTATCCTTATATTATATAATATGTATAATGTATTCAGTAAGTATATAATTTTATTACTTATTATTTCAAAATAAATACGTTCTCATATTATTGTAATATTATGCACGTGCTCTATGTAGTCATAGATTTATATGGGAAATACCGGTGAAAGCTTGCGAATCAATCGTTTTTACCCGTATTTTATTTACCTTTAAACAATAGGTAGGTAGGTATAGGCATATCAAGTTATAAAACGTATTACATAATAATAAATTGTGGTTTGCTCTTGATCTGATTATTTATAAGTATGATCTGATTATTTTAAAGTATATTGAAGGGATCAATTTGTAATTTAAAGATGTTTTTATATATTTATATATTTTGAATTGTAAATTTCAAAATTTAAAACAAACATTGATGGTGCTCTGAGTACGATGCCACGTATATATATATATATATATATATATATATATATATACAAATATTACACCCTCGCATACTTATATTTACACATACACAATTACACATATGTACGTACGAATGCACGGACTTGTCGCAGCGTTGGTAACGATGTCGTGTCAGTAAAAATAATAAAAAAAAACATCTACAAGGATAAAGTCATATAAATCTAATATTTATTACTTATACAACGAAGCTCAGATTTTTATATCTTTAGTATCGCGTGCAGGTAATACGCTGGTAATTATTGTTTTATAATACTTTTAAACAAATAGTAGTTTCGCATTATATTGGTTTAATGCATAGAAATTAAGTAATATTAATATCTAATACGTGTAACGTAGGTGTGTTTTTACTGTGTTTGCTTAATTACTATGAAAACTGTCTAGATACATGAATAGAAATGTTGAAAATATTTTTCCGGTATATTTTAAAGTAATCTAGTCTAATCGCGTTGTAATGTTTCCGGATTCTAAATACACTTTAACCAGTAACAAAGTGTTGGCCCATTTTACGGTTGTCTATTGTAAGTCTTAAGAAATAAATTAATTTGTACTTAATATAAATATTAATAAGATTTTATAAAGTAAGATAATTATTTCAAAAATTTATTTAAACCATAATAACGTATTTTATTATAATAATAATCCTTATTATTGATTTTTAATATTTGTTTTCGACGCCAGCTGTATAAATCCTCCAGCGTTTACCGCAAACAAAGTCTCTCCACTTTCGATCACACCTGTTGATTGGCATATAAAGTGTGAGTGTTGCAAGAACTCCGTGATCTGTTAGTAGGTCTGTTGGTAATGTTCTCGTTAAACCAGTCACCCGAGTACACGATTCATGTCCGTAACGATTTGTATGTTACTTCGATAGCCATGGCCGTCTTAATGTATCCTTTGAAGCATGGATATTACACACACCCTACTTAAATCTTAATGGAAGAATGAAAAAAAAAGAGCTTATGAGTAAGAGTATAATATGAGTATAATATGAATAGTTAACACTATTGAGATAAGCGTTGAATTAAAAATTAAATAATCTGTCATGTATTCTAATTTAAATATAAAATACACAAGAAAATTATATTTTTTTACACTTTTAAATGAAATATATGTTCATTACATACACATTTAGTAAGAAAGTTGTATCAGAGGAAGGAAACATTTATGAATCCAGCCAATATAATAATTACGACATAGTTTAACTGATAGTTTCCTGCTAAATGAAAGTAGTTTGACAAGCTGTGGGCAAAGTAAATCTAAATTTAACGACTTATGCAGCTTCACAAAAAATATCTATCCCTAAGACAATGATAATAATGATTTATATTTTATAATATATATTTACATAGAAGTATCATATTTTTAATGGAAGTAATACTTAACTATAATCTAAAAGAATAAGAAAGATGAAAGAGTAAAAGGGTCGGGGGAGATCTTGGTTGATCTTAAAACGGAAGGACATGCAAAAAGTATGAGGATCCTCTAAAGACATGTATGAAGAGGTTAATGACCGTGGAAAAAGCGTAAATTTTTAGTTTTTATTTTAGCTTCACACTTTATTCCTGGCATATTAGATGTCAAAATGCCAATGAAACAGCCATAGAACAAAAAAATAGAAACATAACAGATAAAATCATCCTAACAGACATTCATACATACTTGCTAAGTATAAAAATATGAAATTATGTTAAAGATCCGTTAAATACAGTTCATTCGGATATCGTGTATTTTGAAAGTGCTGACGGCCTTACGATTGCCGACATGTCCGAGCTTTACTGCGAACGTGCATACTATGGAATTACATCAAACTGTGACGTCACCATGGTCAAGTGATGGACGGATAGACAAGTCCATTAGGTTACATTAGTTATCATATACTTAATATGGTAATTATAGGCCGATCGTGGAGCAGCGTCTGACTGTAAACTCGATTAGTTATGAATTCGATTCCCACTCGGGGGAATGATTATATTTATATTTATTTTCATTCTCTCGGTCTGAAGCATAGCGCGGCTTTATGCTTCGTCACTCAACACACATTGTGTTGAATTCGACAGAAATCGAAGTGTCTTGACACTAAGATCTTCATGTCTACATTGCAATTCAACGCCGTGCTTTGTCCAATAGTGATTACAGTCAAAGGCTGTTCAACTGCGCTTAAACGCTTCTTATTAAAACGCTTTATTAGTGATATTTTCTACTATTAGTTAATTAATTAAATTAGAACTATTACATCTATCAGGACTGTAATAAAATTTAAAAGTATTTATGTGCCTCCGTTTTCTAATTTACCTTGTTATGATTATATATTTGAATATGATAATGTAAGCCAGTTGTAAGATCTCGGCAATGAAGGTGAGGTTATGGCGCATTGAAATATCTTGCCAAGAATGTATTTGTAAATAAACATATTTTAATTATTACTATGAATATTATATTTGAATTTTATAAGAACTTCCGCCTTCTACGTAGAAGCTGCGAGCTCGTTGAAGTCTTTTGTATGTAAAAATGTCATATAGTTTCATTATACTTTTAATACTGTGATACTGAAATAGCGTTTGTTATTTTTATTTATAATATAAACAAAAAATGCTATGAATGTAAAAAAAAAGAATATAAAAACCAACTACTTTTGACAATGCAGAAATCACATTTACGTTTGTTTTGAATATGACAGAAAACATACAGCTCAATTTATTTGGTAAACATAATTAGGAATTCCACGCGGGTATCGCTCGTGGCCTCAACTGCTAAGGCTATCTACACGAATGAACAATTTTGGTCAAAACCACTATTCATTTAATGTGTATTAGAACTATTAAACACACAATTATAAGATTACGTAGTGACATACTCGTGTGAGTGTTTAAGATGTTATGTTATTGGTTTTATATATAAAACCACATAGTTATGTTTATATAAATATGTATGTTTTACTTGGAACCGATGATTCATATTATAATGCGCTGATATAATTTTTCTGTGTGTATTTAACTATTTTTTTTAAAGAACGTTACGTGAACGTGACGTCCATTCTATGCTATTCATGCTAATCTATACAATTTTTTCATTTTTATTAAATGTATACACTTTTATACATATACCATTTTTTTACATTGAAAATGGTATCTAAAATATGGAATCCATATTTTAAAATGATATACATATAAAAATATAAAAAAAAACTTTCTACTCGCATCCAGTTAATAAAGCAATGAAACAACACGAAAAAAATATTAAACAAAGCGAAGTTAATATCTCTATTGCTCCAGATACGTCGGTGCGTGGAGTTTCAAAGGAATGAAAGAAAGGTCGTTACGGTTTTATTGGTATTGATTGATGTACACTGACAAGAATTATAGCGTATGCAATGAAAGTCATCTTAACTATAATAATATGTAATAAAATAAAAGAAATTGCCATCTCAAGCCATTTAGGTGGAAAAACATCTAATAATAAACACGATTGGTTAAGGGTTCCTCTTGCGGAAATGAGTATTTTGCATCTCCCGCTCTGGTAACATAAAGTGTGGTGTTAAGTTCCGGGCGAAAAGCAGTCAATGGAGTTTCTTGAGATTAGGTTGTCTTTGACTCCTTGCTATGTGAGATAGAACGCGAGGTTGCTGTTTTAGAATAAAATAAAATGATCTTGACGGTTTTAGAAAGAATTGATATTATAAATATTGAAAAAAACTATTATTATCGACTCCATAATATATTAGTAAAAACAAAATATATCCTATTAAAGTTAAAAAAAATTAATAATTAAAAATAATGTCATATAAGTACAATACTACAGTACAAAAAGATATTTGAATAGACTTTCTCTGTATACGATTTGTATAGTAATAGTATACGATACAAGAGATTTCTAAAGAAGCGTCCCAAGCCGTGGAAACTGTTTCATAAATTACAAACTACACAAAAGTGCATTGGGTCAGTAATATTGCTGTCGTATTTCAATACATTAATAGCTTAAACGTGAGTTAATCTTTGGTAATACTCGTCTTTAATTTTAACTATCTACGATCAATGGATTGTGTAGAAGCTGATTTGGTCTTTATATTGTATAGTGAATGTTTTCTTCCACATCTGCAGTAGTGAAATGAAGCTATTAGAAGCTTAAGTATGTATTTCAATTTCAATATTTTTCGCAAGAAAACAGATTTCCAAATATATTATATGTATATATGATTTATATTTCGACAATAGTTTCACACAACAGCATATTTTGATTTTAAATTTGATATAAAATTTTTGTATAGAATATCATAATTCATAATATTCTGAAAACATATATATACATATATCATATAAGAATATCATAATATTCTGAAAACACAAATTAGCTCAAAATTATCAATAAAATTAATTATTTTATTCTTAACTCACTTGCTAAATAATTACAAAAATCTAATTGATCTCGATATTTGTTTTTTTATAGTATTATTATAAGTTTTTTTGTAATAACATAAACGTAATATGAGATAAATAATAAACTGATCCAGTCACAAGCAATCATAATAAATAGTGCGTGAAAAATTATACTATTTCATATAAATGTCTCCATTCAAGTAAAGAAATTGTAACACACATTGCGTAAGAGTACATCATCATAGAACGATTAACGCTTGCTTCGTACTGAGACTGGCCTAGTAAGCTTAATAATACTTTGAAAGTAAATAGAGTAATCATGCTAAGTTTTAATATAAAATTAGTATTTTAAAAATGTTTCCTAATTTCTTACTATTGTGCATCGATTATTTTTGTGCGTCGTTATGACGCAAGTACTTATCTATATATCTACTAAACATTGTAAATATAGAGGAGGGCCTCTTTGATAACCACATCCCCAGGACATCGATCCACTCCCACATTATGGCCTCAAGGCCATCCCCAGTTACCCATCCATATTAATGGGTGGCAAATGTCTTCCACGGTCGGAAGTTTACAAGCCCTTTACAAGAGAGAGAAGTCAGCAAGGTCAAGTGTTAGTACTAAGAACGAAATAGCAGTCATTATAAACAATTTCATGATGATAATGATATTCAATTTATATTAAAAATGTATGAATATCTAACAAAATTAAATATATGTGTTCCTCTCAAATCTGTTAATGAAGCTTACATTGGTTTCATCCTAACAATAAAATTGTGAAAGCTGCTACTTTGTATCCGAGATATATATAAAAATTAAGTAGACTTATATTATCGAATATACATCAGTATCAGCTAGTGAATCAAAAAATAATATAAAAAAACCATTCAAACTTCAATGCAAAAATGGCAATCCAATTAAAATGCGCGCTGCCTCACAAGGTAATCATTTTGCCAATCGTTTTATTGGGAACTTAATCGTTTTAACTCTATAAAAGTGAAATTTTATCAATAAAAATTTACATTATAATAAATTAGAAAAAAAAAATATGCAAATTGAGGCCGGTCATGGTGCAGTGCAACAGCTTCTGACTGTAAACACGATCGGTTGTGAGTTCGATTCCCACTCGAGGGAAGAATTATAATTAAATTATTTTCTTTTCCTAGTTTTGTAATAATAAAAAGCAGCGTTAAGTGCAACGCAATGTCTTGAATTTGTTGAAACGCGGAGTTTGCAGTGTCTTGACTTCAGGCACTTCCTAACGTGATTTAAGTCCAATATATTTGGGATAGATAAGGGGATGGGACATTTGCAGCCACTTTCAACTTTTGTTTTAAGAGAGTTCCGAATCCACTTCCTGCAATACATTGTGTCCAGCATATGCATGGTAGCATCTTGTAAAATCCTAAACAGACTCTCTATTTGTATATTTAATACAAATTAACTAGCCTATCAATACATACATTATAAACAACACATGTCAAAATTGCTAAACGTTTGTTACAACTTATTTTTATTGACAGCGAAAATATTAAATTACAGGTAAGTTCCGGAAAGAATTGATTGATATATATAACTAACTATTGTATATACAAGAGATGCGTGTAGAAACCAGCGTAGTGAATAGCGTACAGCAATTTTTCACGTCAATATATTTAACATCGCTACTAACTGACCATGCGTGACAGTCACTTTCTCACGCGAAAAGGAAAGTGACGCGTCTTCTTATTAAATCATGTATCATATGCAGATCGGATGTATGTTCCTTTTGTTTTACTTGTGTTGGTTTAAACTATTAAGATTATAGAAAGCTATTTGCATTGTACATTTTTTTATCTATACAAATAAATAAAATTGGAGTGTCTGTTTGTAATATTAAAAAAACGGATTTTCACTAAATACATATACACACGTACATGTATAGTAAGTAACTATACATAGAAAAAAGTAACAATTTCGTCTGTCTGTTTGTTCTGGCTCAACTCTGGAATGGCTGGTCCGAGTTTGAAGGCACTTTCAATGGTAAATAGCTGATGTAAGGAGCAATTGAGGCTACTTTTATTTTATATTTCTAAAATAAACATCCAGAAATGGTTAATTCCATGTGGAGGAAATTGCGAATATTCTTTGTTAGATATCCAAAAAGAGAAACGATTTTAGTACTCAACGGATTTGTACATGCAAATACCAAATCATCTCGTTACAAAGATACACACGGACCAGTGAAACCAAGACTATCGTGATTAAGAGACACTGTCCTAGTTCTTCTCACTACTTAACCAAATTTAAATACATCTTACTGCAGCCGCGCTCGATAAGGAGTAATTTTTAAAGTTTTCGTTTATTATCTTATATTTTATAATTTTACAATTAACAATACAGACAAAAATCCACATAGAAAACAATTGGCCTGTTTTCGCTACTACTTTTTAAGAAAGCTTAATTATAAACAATAGGTAATAGAAAACAAATGGAACACAAACGCGATACGTAAATCACTCGTTAAACACGATCGCTATCTAATTTGCTATAAGAAATTAGTTTCCAACTAAATGAAGTGAATGATAGAACAATGTAGAGAGGCGATTGGACGTGGAAACGTATTTTACGCTAGTTTACACATAATGTGATATAGTGTATCATAGTTTTATATTATTTATTTTTGTAAATAGATAAGTGGATTTTTCTTATAAATTGTCATAAAATTATATAAATTAGGCCGTGGAGTAGTGGGACTTGTTGTGGGTTCAATTTCTACTCGGGGGAGTAATTATATTGAAATTATTTTCATTTCCTCGTTTTAATATACAAAGCCCGGCGTTGAGTGCAGCCACTCTACAAATAATGCCTCAAAATCGGCGGAAAGTAGAGTACGAAGTGTCTTAACACTAGATACTTTCTATCCACTTTGCTATGCGTGAATAAAGCGGGAAGCTAAAAAAATATATGGTAAAACGGTATAAATTTTAAATTAGTTTAGAGTTTATTAGAACAATATTTAGCTGTGCCATTATTTTTTTAAGGGATTAACTTATAAATATTCTTACAGAAATCTGATTATGATATTTTTAAAATATTTTTTTTACTTTACTCATTACTCTGCGAGAAGACGTCTATATCAGTTAAAATATAGTTTTATTTTGCCAAAAAAAAATATAAAATAATTATATTTCTATCCAAATACTCATATTTTTAAATACTAATTTTAAATTTAATTTTTATAATTTTTTAAAATGCTTATGATGTAAAGGAACCAGGTGACACCTCATAGAGATCATAGAGCCTTAATATATCACTTTTATCGCAATACATTACCAAAGTGTACCTACATTACTGAAACTTACCCAACAAACGTTATGCTCATACGCATGGTCAATGGAGGTAATTTTTTGAATCATATTGTGTAACAAGGATGTGATTGTATTCGTAACATTTACATACGAGTTGCCGTGTGTCGTTTTGTAATGCTGATTTACAATTTTTCATGTTTTGAAAGGTTTTTATACTTAAAATTTATATTTTTTTATTGTTATAATTGTTTTCTTTATTTCCTGATAATTAGAGTGTCTTGACATTTAGTTTTAGGTTACCTTGCCATGAGGAAAAATGTGAAACTTTTAAAAATATCCAATTTATCATAAATAAATTCTGTTATAATAATTGGTTATTATGAATTCAATAATATTAAGCAAAAGTTTAATTTAAATTTAAAATTTTATAATTTTTTTTATAATTTAATTTAAAATTTATAAGAAAAAACATGTTCAGATTAATTTGACGTAAAATATTTTTCACGAAGAAAAATAAGTAAATAGTAAGTTGAGACATAGCCAAAGCGTTGAGTTCCGCCATTGGACATGCAATATCATAATTTTGGCCCGACAAAAGTGGAGAGAGTATTTTGACACTAGGTTTTTTCTGAATACATTGCTTTGTAAAATACAGAATTAAACTGAAAAAAAAAATATTAGTAAAAAAATTTAAAAACATCTTAATATTTATTTATATATCTTAAATTTAAGGCAGTAAGCAACATTTCTAGAATACAAACTAAATATAGAAAGTGCTACCTGCTTTTTAGTGACCGACGATGTCATTCTGATTGATGTAACTTTCACACTAAATTATAATTTAGACAATAAAATTAAAACATTAGTATGATATTATTTCTTCTTTAGATACATACATACATATAAATGTATATATATATATATTTATATATATATATATATATATATATATATATATATATAATATATACTTTTACCTTTTAATTAAATATTTTTATAAGTTTTATTTTAAAAGGTATTCGTTTTCTTTTTGCAAAGGTTAAGTTAAATATGTTGCAAAAGAGAATCAGAAAGCTGTTTTATTTTACTAAGATTTTTCTAATAATCTATTTCTAAATATATAATCTAGTTTAATATGTTCTAATTATTACAATAAAAAATGTCTTAATTATTAAAATAAAATAATACACCTCAGTAATAATTTGCCAGTAAATTAATGAAAGATTAAATAAAAATATTTCTGTTTTTATGTTTTTTATTTTTTTAAACATAAGCTGATACTGTTTACGTTGTTTAAAGTAAAGTATTAAAAAAATAAACAGTATTTTCAAAATTAAGTTATTAAAGCCAGCAAAAAAGAAACAATAAAATAATAAAATTATAATATTTATATGAATTTATTTATTTATTTAAAAATATTACTAACGCAGGTGATCCAGGTCTTAGATTACTCTTTGACGTGACATACAAGTGCGTAATATTTGCAATATATTATGAAGTAAGGTCAGCATGAAAATGTTAGTAGTGGTTGAATAAATTTATTTTTCTGTTTTAACTTTTTTTAATTTTATATACATTTATTTATTTAATTAGCAGTTAGTTTGTTTATGTTTATTAATGTAGTACATTTATAAGGAAAAGTAAATAAAAAGGTAAACAACTTTTAACATTTATCTTTTGTTTTCGTGTGTTACTTGAATTATATTATGTACGGAATAGCAAGTAATTATCCCCGCATTACAAAGTTGTTTAAAGAAATATCAAGGAACTCTTCCACCTTCAACCAAAATTTAAGACATTGCATATTGAGTGGTGAAACTAAACGCAGCAGTTTATGCCACCAGAGCGAGGAAACGAAAACAAATTAAATAGTCGCTCGAATCGAATCGTAATCGAATCAATAACCTTCGTGTTTATTAAAGAGACGTTGTCCCAGATAGAATCTATACTTCAAACATTATAAACCTAAAGATGATTCATATGACGTTACAAAACATATTATTCTGCTAACCATACCCAACCTAGTAAGTGGGACCTTTCTCCACATATCCGGCAGCGACCGGTCGTTGATTCACAATTCGCCTCTTGACCGTCCAGGACGTTGACCGGGGAAAGTGCTTATAGTATATCGATGAATAACACAGTGGTATTACTCATATTATAATATATGATTATATCTTAAGATGAAATGTAATATGGTAGAAAGTGAAATTGTATTACCGTATCTTACTTGGTAATAAAATTAGATATATTATAAGTTTTAATTTTATTTTGATAAGAAAACACAATTAACATATGTATTTATATTTTCCTTCAATAGATGAGTAAATAGAGAAGCTAGTGTCAAGACAACCGGCTTCCTTTCAATCTATTTATTATGTAATGTGGAAAATGCAGTTGTATTATATTTCTCTCTCACCATACATTATCATTTTATAAAACGTTTTTTTTGGCTTCACGCCTTTTAACTCTCATAGCAGGGTAGACAGAAAGTACCTAGTGTTAAGACTGTCCGTAGTTGGCTTTCCAACGAATTCGAGACTTTGCATATTGAGTGGAAGAACTCAACGCCGCATTTTGTCTTACCTTGAGTGAAAATAAAAGTAAATATAATTTAAATAATCACTCCCACTCAAATCCACAACCAATCGCGTTTACAGTCAAACACTGTCTCACTGTACTGTTTTAATAATACTTAAAACAGAATATTAGTAATAAAGGCAAATCGCGGCGTTGAGTTGTGCCACCACGTAGTGTTTTGATATTAGGTACTTTCTGTCAACCCTGCTATGCGGGATAAAAGTATGAAAAAAAACCTAATAGTTATCATACTCGCATTACAATCGTACCAAATACGTCAGATTGCGTGGCAATGCGCAGGACGAGGTGAAATCTAGGCCGACTCGCTCAGATCCTGAACTTTCGTAATGTATAACGGAACACAATAGTTAATGCTATGAATAATTAGATAAAGGGTTTGAGGGTCAACGTTTCTACATACTCATTAAGATAATATAATGTAGTTGTAGAATAGAATTTGTGTAATTAATAACAAGGCCGTCTGTATACAGATTTTTTTTTTTAAATTAGATCAAATATCTAATTTAAAATATAACATTATGTATTTTATTAATATATATATATATATATATATATATATATATATATATATATATATATATATATATAAGTTACAACATTTTGATTGAGTCAGGTATATAATATTATGTATAATTTACTTTAAGGTTTATTATTATGTAAATTTATATATTTTTTAATAAAAATAGATTTTTGAGCAATCTTTTAGCTTTTAACATAATCCAAGCAGTCAAGCCAAGCTTTATACGGCAAATAAAAATATTTCCTCGATTTTGAATCGAAACTACAATTGCGATCACGATCACGTTTACAGTCAGGCACTGTGCTACTGCGCTAAAACCGCTTAATAAATAAAGTTATTTACCATTATTTTATACGTGTGTTATTTAATATTATTTTTTTCTCTTTTACAGAAATCGCACAGCCGCTTTGTGTTCTTGAGTCAGACTTTGGATTTAAAATAAATTGTGCCTTCAAAAAAGCTGGATTGTTCAGGGTGAGGAATCTTGGGGGAATCAAAGCCCACGCCAGCTTAGGTAAGCTTATTAAAATAAATGTTTATTTTTTTAAATTTCATCTGCATTTCTGGCATGTAGCTGGCCAATGAGAACCTAATGTTAAGAAATTCTTATCTCCATATTCTTTTCTTTTAAGAGACGGTGTTTTAGATTGCGTAACTCAACGCCATTCTTTTGTTTTACTAGGATAACGATAACATTTTTAAGTATCCATTAACATAATCGATACATCCCGACTGAAGGTCGACTCCACTATAGTGTTTAAATATAGATATTGTTCCACTGTGTCGTGAGTAGTGCCGTAAAATCAGTAAACGATAATAATTTAGCTAATTTATACAGTTAAATAAGTATGCATCATTATTAGTTTTTTTGTAAATGGTATATTATGTGATTTTCAGGTTTAATTGTTTTATTTTATTATATAAAAAAAAATATTACACACGAAAGTAAATATCTCTACTTAAAGTTATTTGACTTTAATCATATATTTCAAACTAATCCTGCTCGCCGCTTTGTTCGCATAGAATTTAATATAACTTTACTTTATAATTCTTAAAATTAAAGCAGCGTCATCTAATGGAAGTTCCGTTATAATCGGTCCAGCTATTCCAGAGACCCAGAACAAACAGACAAACAGACTGTCAGTGATATATATATATATATATGTGTATTTGGTATATGTATCGTATTTACATACACATATTTAGTAAAAAGCAGTTATTATAGTATTACAAAAAGATACTCCAATTTTTTACAATTGTAAACAGCCATTGTGTATAGAAGGCATTATACTCATATATATTTCTCCTGTAAATATGACACTTGCGCCACAATGGTATTACGACTAATTCAAAAACTACTTAAACTTTTAGTAGAAATTACACAACCAAATTAAGGGTAATGATGTATTATCATTTAGTAATAGAGCTTAGACAAAGTTGGTAATGATTTCTGAATACTTAATATTGTTAATATTCTCTATAATTAATGTGTATATTTAAAACGTACGTCTTTTATTTACAAAAGTATAAAATTTTGTACGTGTTGTAAGCTTATTAATTTGTTATATTTTGTAACAAAATCTTTGAATAGGATGCAATAAAATCTTTTTCTTGGTCGTATTTTAGAATTGGAATTATTAGAACTTATAAAAAGATTAAAATATATTAACATATTAAGTGAGTTAAAAAGTAAAGTTATAATATACGTTGTATTACAAAAGAGTAGAAGAAATAGTACGTTTTGATTCCTGGACGTGAAAATACCCAAATTTAAAGTTTCAAACAAAGTGATATTACTGAACGCAGCGTTTCTGCTTAAGTTGTTTGGGCTTAACTTTTACTTAATATGTTATAATTAAAATTATTTTAAAATATATCTATAAGAAAATAAAATCAATTTATTTCCAATTTAAATTCGAACAGAAAACGTATAATAACAGGTGTTTACCTTGTAGCTACAATAATTGTATTTCAAAATCGCAAACCCAACAATTTCTTTATATAAATATATTTTCTCAGTATGACAGGTGACACAAAGGCATTGCCTTCTAACATTTGACACTACCGTACAATCACACTTTCCAATCTGACGAGTCAATAATCGTGCCATGCAATACTTTAAAAGTATATAATAATATATATGAACATCAGTATATCATGAATAGAATATTTGGTAAGGTTTCGCAAGATGATTATTATATCTATTGGAGGTTGCAAAAATAAATATTTATCATGGTTCACCATGCTAAATTTTATTGTTAATAGAAATTTCTGTATAATGTTGTAATCGATTTAGTGTGTATGTTGTATTATGATTTTAAATATTTCAGAACTTTAAATGAAACTGTTTTAAGCGGAATAATGGCGTATATTTTGGTATTCGAAAATAAATTTTACACTAGTCCGTGGTGACAGTACTGTAAAGTGTTCGAAACGTTAGGTTTTCAGAAATGTATTTTCGAATACTAGCATATACGAGATGAATCCGTTTAAAATAGTTTAAAGACCTTATTATTTCAGAGTTGTTCTTTGAGATTTGATCACTTTTAAACTTTCATTGATATGGACATTTAGTTTAATATTTTATAAACTATTAAAATGAAAATTTTTAAGAAATAAATGTTGATAAAAATTGGGTAGGTTGTCAATAACATTATAGTTTTTTTTGGATATTTTTAAAAAATCCATTTTCTGAAAGCTTCTTATAGTTATTGTCTCTCATAAGAAGTATTGCTTAGTGTTTATTTATTTTATTTACATAGTCACATGTATATTTTTTCATTATTTAATTAGAATAATATTTTCATATACGAATGCACTCCAAATATTAGTAAATGATGATTACTATTATTTTTACAGAATTATATCTGCATAACAAAAAACTCGCTAGAAAGGATTTAAAAAAAAATACTTCAAAATTTTCAGGTTTCAGTCTCGGAGATGAGCTTGGCTTCGAGCAGTCGCTAACCAATCAGGATCCCAGTAGAAGACGATCAGTTAGTTTTAAGAACGGCGCACCAAACATCTTAGTCGATACTCCTAACAGGACAGGTGCCAAACAAGAAGTAAGTTTGAATAAAACTAATATATTTTTATCTAGTTACTTAGGTTCTAGTGAGTCACTGCGTTTGCTGCTTTACGTTTATTTTATATCTTTGGATATTGGAAAACATTGATTTAATCAACTACCGTAGCATGTAATGGCATACGTGCACTATATGGCGCCAAATAATATTTGTTAGTATACTCCCTTTGTTATTCTTTAAAATGACTACAGTGTATTTGCCATGGTGAAGTATTATGTCAGAAGAATTCTAAAATGTCAGAAGAATTCTAAAATGTCAGATTAATAAAAAGTACATATGAATATTACATTTAACACAATTATAATTTTAATTCGATTCATTTAATTTAAATGCTTAGAAACGTTTAAAATATTTAAAATATCTTTTTTATTGTAATACAAATCACATAAGAAATTAATTTGGATTTTCAGAAACGAGCCAAGCAAAATCGCATTATGATGAGACCAATGCCTACAGTCGGTCGTCCCAACCCAGCCGCTATGGACAAACTCTCTTCATTACATAGAGTTTCCACCATGCCTGGTCCAGGTCCTATTGAAACTAAATTCAAACCCGCCATCACGATGGCAAAGCCTATGCCTATGGGAGTGCCTCCTTTCAAGCCTTTGCCACCTAAGGAGGAAACGCTGAAAGTCTTACCTCTGGCGTCCCAACCAATAGGATATCCAAGTGAGAAATCATCAGATAACGTATCACGCATGGTATCACACATGACCGCATCATATCATAAGCCATCGCTCAACCCATTCGTCCCAATGCCATCGCAAGCCATTTCTGTCGTAACGTCTCCCACATTAATGAATCCTATTAATCCAAATTCCAACCAATTTTTAGATTCCGTTCCCCATCAAGTCCACGATTTGGCGGTTTATGGTAACACTAAGAAGAATGATGACTATAACAGTATAAGCGGTTATAGTGACGATGTTACACTACAATTCAATAAGGAAGATATTAATGCTAAAATAGCTGAGATAGCTAAAGCGGGTAATATATCAATGGAGGCGGTGGAAGCGGCCATAATGTTGCGTCAACAACAATTGTTGAGTAAATACGCCAATATTCCAATGCCAACAACAACAACAACAACAACAACGACAACGACAACAGAGACAGTGTTACAGTTAGAACCGGAACCAGAGATCATTGTGGCACCAGTACCCCAAAAACCAAAGAGGTATGGACTATGTTATAATTTTTATATACTTATCTGATTTAGTCTTATTTAGACAAAATATAAGTAAATAGCTGAGTTTGTTTTTATAAGAACACTTAAAAATAGATTAACTTGTAAAATACACTTTATTTTATGTCCATTTGGTTATTGATGTTATATGTTGATTTGATGAGCAGAATTTAACGCCGCGCTGTGTCGCCCAAAAATGACAAAATGTAAATAACTTAAATATAATCATTCCTTCATGTTTATAGTAAAATGCTGTGTTGTTAGGCCATTTTGCCATAATTTATTAATATTTAACAATGTGTATTGTAGAAACCCAACCACAGGCAAAGTAATGAACGCTCCGCGCGAATACTATCCGGTGGGTTATGAGAAGAATTTTGATGATCATTTCCAATCCAAAGTGGATCTCCCCGACACCAGTTTCCATTGTGGAGACCAGAAGTACTTCCCCGGACTTTATGGGGACGAGAGCTTGGGATGCATGGTATGTTAGGTTTGATTTCAATTTATAACTAACTTTAATAAATATTAATTTGATAAAAAATATATATTTTTTATTTTTTTTTAGCTTCACACTTTTATCCCGCATAGCAGGGTAGACAGAAAGTGCCTAGTGTTGGGACACTCTGTACTTCGCTTTCCACTGAATTCAAGATATTGTGTTATCTTAACAGAGCGAGGAAGTGAAAATAATTTAAATATAATCACTCCTCCGAGTGCGAATGGAACCCACAACCGATTGCGTTTACAGCTAGACGTTGTATATCCCAAAAATGTGTTATCGAATACCAAATTATGCGCGAATAATCCAATTAAAATAGTTTCATTGTAAATATGTAAAAATTGTCAAGAGGTCTTATTATAGATATTGATCTTATGTAAAGTCTATTAAAATACAATCATTGTAAAAGATGCGTTTATGTTATTCAAACAAATTTCCGCTTCAAATCCTAACATTGTGTGTAAAGTGGCGTATCGCCACCGCTTTTTGTCACATAAAGGTGAAAAAATAAAAAAAAACATTAAAAAAATCAATTACCCCAAGTTGGGATTCAAATCACAACTGTTTCACAATTACTTCAATTATTCATGTAATTCATGTATTTTCAACATATTATAATTATTGCTATCAAATCAGAGTAATGATACATTAAAATGATCTAAATAACTAAAATTCCAGGTATTCCACGTATGCGCGCTGACAGACGACGGCTTAGTCATGAAGTCATTCCTATGCCCCGAGTCGACCTTGTTCGATCAGACCATACTCAAGTGCAACTGGTGGTTCTATGTGGACTGCGCGAGCTCCTCGTCGCTGTACGATACGAATATACCGGTGTCTAAGAGCTATCAGCTAATGAAGGCTTTGACTTTCTTCTCCTCTTATAAGAAGATGGAGGAAGGTGAGATATGTACATATATACATACACACACATGCATATACTATATGTATGTATTAATTAAAGACATTCACAGATATATCGTATAGATTGTTACAAAATGAAAATAATACTTTTAACTTTTATACTTTGTATGATATTTTTAACAATTTATAATTTTTACAAATATTATTAAATTTCAAAATATACGTTTGAATATTTTACTATTCTTTAATATATCAAATTTTAATATGAGAACTTTAATTAAATAAAAATAGCTCGAACAAAACTCTATTTAAATTATTACAATAAAATAATTGAAAATGATGAAATATCACGTTACCAATTACGAAATGAATAATATATTAGGCATCTTTATTTAATTTTATTGTTATAATTTCCAGGGCAACAATCGAATCCAGAAGACGTAGATGGAATTAAAGAAGCTATTACCATATTAGAGAACCAAGATTCCAAGCCGGCGGCCAATGATAATGTTGAAATTATCACCTCATTACCTATAATCGACGAAAGACACAATAATAACGTAAATAACAATAATAATAATGTAAATAACAATAAAAATAATGATTATCCAAACATAGCTCCAGTGTATAGAGGAAATAGGGAGTTCAAGAATGAAACAGAAAGAAACAGAAGGAAACCCAGCGAAACTAACAATAACTATAGATTAATACAAGTGAACGCTGATATTAAATTGAACAATACCAAAGATGAAAACAGAAGCGACGAAAGGAAGAGACGAAGAATGGTTTCAAGGAATAACTATTCAACAAAACCTACAACTTCTACTACTACTACAACAGTTTCCACTACAGTTGAAGCGACAGAAACAACGCCAAGTGTAGAAATAATAAAACAAGAAATACAACCGCTGGAGAATATAAAACAAGAAAAATTAAGCGACCAATTGGAAAATTTGGAACAAATCGATCAAACTATTATAAAAGAGGCTGAAAATTATCCGCCGGTGAAAAGGTTTTACAGATCGAGCGCCGAAACTCACACCGAGAGGGAAATAGCCGTTGTGAACAACGAAAAAGTGCATATAGTGCGACCGACGCGCTCCAGTGCTTACGAGGGCTCGAAAAGTTTTGACTCTTTAAGGCCTTACAGTTCAAGATTCAAAGATTTAACTATAATTGTTCCCAATAAGTACAAGAGGAACGGATCGTAGTAGCAAATGAAATTATATTAATAGTTTAATATTTAGTATCAATAGTTCGGTTACGGATGATTTTGTTGTACGGTTGACTGAGAACTCGTTTGCGGTTGTTTTGTTTGGTTATGTTGTGTTGAGATACTTTTGTGTAACCTTGATATCCCACTGACGAGCTTCTTTTTACTACGTCATTGAAAAAAATATATATGGACATTTGTAATTGGAGTGAATTTAGTATTAAGACAATTCGTTCTCCACGTACCACTTAATTTCAAATTTAACGGCGGATCTCAACGCCGCGTAATATATTGAAAGACCAGATAATTGAACTAATAGCCAATATGCTATTTTGACATATCTGAATTATTTCATAGAATACAATAGAATAATATGGATTACAGATAACATATTATTGTATTGTAAATAAATTAAATAAATAATATTTAAATAACATAAAAAAACTATATATGACATACAAAAATTATATATTTTATGAAATTAATTCTAATACTTTTCTAATATAAATAAACAAATTTATAAAAAACAAGTTAATATTTAGATATTACTTAAATATTTGAAAATTGAACAAATATTATTACATATTAAATACTCAAATTAATTTTTAATAACTTTTCCTTAATAATTAATTTGACAAGTATCTCAATATAATTAAAAATAACCAAAAAAACCTCATTTAATCGAAACAACCAAACTAATGATACTTAGTGTCATACGTCGGGCGTTGTTAACTTATTTATTTTACGCGTTGAGTTTTATATAAGGCTGTGGCAAAGAGGCCTAACTTACTTTTATTAAATTTATAATAATTTTTATACATTTTATTATTGAAAAAATATTTATATTTAAATATAAAAATAACGTTTAAAAAGTTTTACGTTTAGAAAATAACTTATATTAATCTTATGGAGAGTTTAGGGCAAAGTATGATAACTATATTTTTTAAATAAAAAAAATGCCTCCAAAATATCTACTCATTATTCTTGTTATTTATATAAGAATATAACATTCAAACTTTACTTATGTTCATGATTTTAAATAAATATTTAAAATCATGAACATAAGTAGGGAACATAACCAATAAAGTGGGTTGTTACAACATTTGGTTGTATAGAACTATAAATAGATAAAAGTAGATATTTTCAATTCTCTATTTTATAGCAAACGGAGTTAAAAAATAATAATATAATTTGAAATATTATAAATATAATGTCTTAAATAGTAAATAGGATAGGAAGTACCTAGTGTCAAGACTCGAAACACTGTGTGGCGAAACTTAACGCCGTGTTTTATCTTGTCTGTTGAAAATAATTGAAATATAATCTGAAGTGAAGTCTTTAGTTTGGGAATTGAACCCACAACTGATCGTGTTTACAATCAGACGCCGTCCCACTGCACCACGACCGACCTCGAAACTGCTATTTCTTTGCTCAAAATATAAAAATGTTACTGTTTAAACATTTAAACATATTATAATAGTCTATAAGCTTTATCTACTTATTATGTAAGAAGTACAGGTTTGAATCCTGCTATTAAATTTAATTTTTTCTTAATGTATTTTATAAAAAATGTATATTTACAATATTAGATTATGATTTTTGCTTATTTATGTTTTTTTTTATTGTAAACTATTAAAAATCTCGAGTAGTGAGTTAAGCCTCTTTGCTTCCGGCCGTTGTAAGAATATTTGCTCAATAGCTCTAGTTGAATCAGTCAAGTGATATTACGGTGTATGTTTTAGTTTAGAAATAAAATTGTTTCCTTATTATATGTTTATTATTATTATTATTTTATATATCTATTTTTAAATACACGTGCGTTAAGCTACACTCACGTGATGACGGTGAGTGATGGGTGTGCAAAAGATAATTTTAGTTTTTATTGGAAAATATTTTACATAAACTATTTATATTTTTCTTTGAAAATTAATTTTTCATACAATTTTTATTTTATAACTATTATTTGATAATTTTTTTTTCAAAGATAATGTTTATTTTTATTAGAAAATGTTTGTTCAGAACAGTCGAGAGACAACCTAGTGTCAAGACACTCCTTTGACTTCTTTCTGTCCAAAATTGAGACTTTGCCTGTTGAGGGCGAAGTCAACGCCGCGCTTTCTCGTACCAGTGGAGTGAGAATCGAATCCACAACCCAACGACTTTGTCCCACTACACCGCGATTATCATAATAATATTTATTTAGATTTTACCAATTAATCTTTATATACGAATCAATGAAAAAATTTTTCTACAGAGATGCTGAGAAATATAATTAAAACTTTTTTAAGTAAACGTAGTTATTATAATTGTAGTTTAATTCTCTTAACTTCATTTTTTTCTGACAATGCATAGCGCGGTGTTGAGTTACGCCACTCATCACGCAATGTTTCAGATTCAGGAATAGTTCTAGAGACGAAGTGTGTATACAAAGGTTTCTTTTCTGTGTCGCATGTACGCCAGTGAGTGCAGTGGCTCAACTATTCACTGTAAACGCGATTGGTTGTGGTTTCAATTCCCACTCGGAGAAATAATTATATATAAATATTTATTCATTTATCCGCTCTGGTAAGACATGGGGCGGTGTTAAATTCACCGCTCACCGTGAAATGTCTCGAGACATTTTGGACGGAAAGCAGTCAACAGAGTGTCTTGATACTAAATAAACATGATGTTTAAAATATTTAAATAAAAAAAAAACGCCTAATTAATGTAAATAAATATTTATTTCTTCGATTTCCGTAAGCAAGCGCAAAATTTCTCGCACATGATCGGTCCCATTGCTATCATGCCGGCCGCCACCAGCGCCGTGCACGCGGACAGGCAGATCATTGTACTCTATATGTATACTGTATTAGAACACCTTTAGTATTTGGCATCTGTAAAAAAGTGTAGAAATGTTACAATATAACTAATATATACAAATAAATAATCGCTTTTTACTAAATGTATGTATATGTATATTTATTATAATTTTTGTTTGTTTGTCTGTGTGATTTAGCTAATTTCTGGCTAAAGTGCTCGAACGATTTTGACGGAACTCTCAATTTCACAAAGGTGATATAAAAAGTATTTGAAATACATTTATCATACAAACGTATATCTATTCATTTAAAAATCATTAAAAGTAGAAAATATATTATACAAGTTACCTCCCATAACTTAGTTTAATATATTTTTATTGGTAAATGTATTATCGTAGTATTTCCCATTTTAAAAGGATTTTCGGTTAATACTCTATTAGTTTTCTCGAGCACTTCTCAAAGGAAGTGAGAATATAATCCATTTATTTATTTTTATAATGTATATTTATAATGTAGACAAATCATTCATATCTTATCTCTTATAAATATATAACTTACTACAAACGATATTATACACAAAGAATCCAATATTCAGAACTCACATAATTCCCTTGAAGTGGGCAATATATATTCTACTAGGACACTAGTAGGGCATCCCACAGTCAGGACATATGGGCATAGTAGGACACGTGCACTTTTGGGCGAACAGCCCCCGGGAACAGTAGGGCACGCAGACAATGAGCGTTGCCGTTGTCAACAAGGTAAGCAGTGACACGCAAATCATAAGACTATTCTAGAAGTAAGGAATTATAATTATAACAAAGGTATATTACAGAAATGACAGACATACAGATTGCTTTTTCATTTATATTATCATACATTGGGTTCAGAAAATCAGTCAACGGAGAGTCTTGACACTAGGTTATCTCTGCCTACGCTGGGATAAAACGTGAAGTTGATTATCCAAATAAATACAGCAATATCCAAGTATAATGTATTGCTAATATAATATAATAGGCGGTTAAGGAAATACCTTAATAAACGTATCCATATGAAGTCGTAATGGCGAGGGTATATATATATATATATATATATATATATATATATATATATTATAGTATATTTCTTATAATCATTAATATATGTACATACGTATTGCTCTGAGTTAGTTCCCAGGAGAATAGTTTATTTCACAACTTTCAAATGCCAAAGGACAATCCTGATAGCAGAATTATTCTGGCGCAATTCCACAGCAATTTAATACTCATGTTTACTTTAAATTCATATAAATTTCGCTCAAAATTTTACCACTTTGTCAAATTTGACATTTACGTGAGGACGTAAGCTTTTCTTTTCACTGTAATTCTTTATTTAAATTTCATTTGACGTATGCAATGATGAATATTTAAAAAAAAAATAAGAATAAACAAATAAATTTAATTAAATTTATTGTGATATATTTTTTATTATTAATAAACCTGTAGATTGATAAAATCGTATTTAAATGTGCCATTTTTAACCAAAAAAAATAATATAATTGAATAAATAAGTATTTATTTATTCCAATAAATGCATAATATTCATACAATTTTTTTAGTTACACATATATTTTATCCAATAAATAAATTCATTCAATCATTTTTTTTCTGTGTATAAAGCTTGCTGGCAATTTATTAATTAAAAATATATATTAAATTATTTCGAAAGTAATTCTATAAAAAGTTTATGGAGATTCAAAATTGCTTAAAAATAGAGACTCTTGCGCATTTATTATCTCGTACTATTCGCTTTTAAAAAAATCATATTCCCCTACAATTCTCAACTTACTTACACCCTACTTTTCACCTTTGTAGTATCACCCGTATTTGCCGCTCGATAAGTTCTTAGCGTCAAGAGAATATCATGCACATATTTAGTTCAATTAATACTGAATCCTTTAATTAGTCGTAATCTATGGAAATTAGTTAAAAAAAATAAAATACTTGTTACCATATAAAATTACAGTTTATTAAATATACCAAAAATGTCACCAGGATCAATTTGAATATAAGAAAAAATTAATAATCACAATACACATCCCTTCGTCTAGCGAAACCGGTAAGTTTTATAAATAGCAATTACTTGGAGCAACACGAGCTGAGACACGGTGACGTTTTAATTTTACATTTGGGCCGTCTCAGACATTTGTCCAAGAGTATGGGACCACAAGAGATGCAGGCGGCCGTAATCAACATAGTAGCAAAAGACAGGCATATCATCATGTTAGTGAATTTCTATTTTCTAATACATTTCATGAATTTATTCATTTCAAACTGGCGGTAGCAAACTGGAACGCAAGCGAGGAGTGTGGCTGAGGCGATGAAGGCGTAAAGTGACAGGCAAATCATCTTTTATCTTTCCTTCTCTAAGTTTTTCCACACACTACTTGCCGTTCTAGATAGTTGATGAGTCTTCTGAAAATGTCATTAGAAATATTTTAGAGCGATACTGTTTAGTGATTATATTGTGTGCATCTGAATGGGGATCTAAGATTTGAACTAGAATTTTGTATTTTTTTTTAATTTTTTAATTAAAATTTAATTTAATTTTAGCCCAGAAGTCCCACACCTACCGTAAATCTACATTATATCATAATTTCGTATTTCATAATAGTGATGCCGGTAGTGGTGCAGTGGGACAGTGTCTGACTGTAATTTCGTTCTGATTAGTCAAAGCGCGGTGTTGAGTTCTGCCACTCAACTCAGACATTGCTTATGTCTCAAATTAAGCGGAAAGCGGAGTACAAAATGTCTTGTCGGTAGTTACTTTCTGTTTACCCTGCTATGCGGGATAAAAGTGTTAAGTAAAAAATAATAAGTCCCAGGTACTTTGATTCTTGTATAGGACGGTAGTCAGAGAGAATCTAATGTCAAGACATCTCTACGTCGATCTTTGGTTTTACCAGAGCAAAGAAAATAAAAAATAATGTGAATTTAATCATTTCCCTGAGTGGGGATCAAACCCCAAACCATACTTGCAGTCAAAAACCACACATTACCTAGTGGTAATAACAACACTATAAAGGCAGTAGGCCTTTGTATATTAGTGTTACTTGTATATTTTTTTATCACTTCTTTTCAACAAGCAGAAGAAACGTATGCCAAGTTTCTCATGCAAATGTCAAACGTACAAGGCATTTATATCAAATATTTTATTGTAAAAGAGTTCAGTTATTATCTTATGATATTTTACTTGAAATTTTACTGACATTGTATAAAATAAAATAAAATTGTATATAATTATAAAAACAAATAAATGTCTAAAATATCGATGGTAGATATTGCTAAAGCCTTCTCACTAATATAATTATTAACAGCAATATTTTAAAAATTAACGTTCATAACGCAACTTACCTTTAAAATTCGTTTATGAAACTCATATTTACTTGAGATAAACAAGAAAGAATTATACTTTTACAATTTTCACACAAAACGTGACACCCGGACAGAGACAGTGACAAACCAACTGTCATAATTATTTAAAAGAAGATTTTCTTCTTTTAATAACATGCCAGAATTATTTTCAGCTACATTTGTATGTAATTTAATGTTTTAATTGTATTTTGTATTATTTTTTTTAAATCTCTAGAACTTCAGATTTACTGTAGTAAATATAACATATGGTAAATTTTTCTTATAAATATTGTCTCGAATAAATATTGTTTTGTACACTTTGTTCAATAAATCAAGCAAATAAATATTAATTTCAATTTGGAACATGTCACCTAGTCACTACGTGTCACTAAATCAGTGTCATCAGATCAGATAGTGATTTGTTACCAAGTTTACAAAAATATTTATTTACTACTTATTTACGAAAATTAAACTTATGCAGACTACGCAGAGGATTTTCAAGGCAATTCTATATTGCCGCTAAATGCACGTCAGGAAGCAAGGTTTGCAATGAAATATTGGACATTATTTTTTGTGACGCTTCTCGTGTCAGTGCAAGGATATCCAACAATACAAAGATCACCTGAAAGTAACTTAGCAGGCAATAAAATACAAGATAATAAAGTGAGAGAAACACCTCGCGACTGTAAAGCCAAATGTGCATCAAGTATAGCTCAAAAAGCCGCAGCAGAGGCTAAGGCTGCTCAAGCTGCCCAAAATGCGGCAGGAGCTCAGGCAGCTCATATGGTAATAAAAATTTATTTAAAATTACTAATCTTAATGAAAATTATTTTAAAAAGCGGTATAAATTTCTTTTGAACGCAGCGGAATTTGAACCCGCGACCAAACGCTACGACTTTATTAGTCAAAATTACAAACCATTTTAAAAAGTTTGGAATAACACTAAAAAAGTATAAAGTAGCATTTATTGGAGTAAGTTTTTTATTTAAATCATTTTTTTTGCGGTAGGTTAAAACCCAATTAGCAGAAAAGGCGCTTCAAGCTGCTAAAGCAGCTGAAGCTGCTCTAGCAGGGAAACAAGCTGTTGTGGAGCAACTACAGCAAGAAGTTAAAGAAGCTGAGGCTGTGGTTGCTGAGAACACAGCGGCAGTGCATCAGCAACAAGCAGCTGTCAATGCTGCTGTACAAGCTGCTCAGCAAGCTACAGCTCAGGTGTCTTATTATTACTTATTTCTGTTTTATAGTAAAATATTTCAGGAAGGTTTTTTATTGTTTTAATTTTTATATTTCCTTTTCCAAACTTTTTTGCGTTTTATTAAGCATTCCAAACTTTTTTACGTTTTTACAGCATAAAATAATGATGCAATCTGTTCAACTCTCGGCCCAATTGGAGAAAGCAACTCATTGTGTGTTAGAGAAAGTCAAGTATGGTTTACAAGAAAAATGTCATAATCTAGCCGAATCTAGATCTAGATTAGCTCATCTCCAGCATAAGTTACAATGTGCTTGTGCGGAGTGTGCAGCCACGAAACAAGCTGCGCACACGGCTTGTGAGGCTGCAAGAGCAGCTTGTGGCAATGCAAGGAAGAGGAGACGGTTACCGAGATCTAACGTTATAGTCAAGAAACAAGAGAAGCTTAAAATTGACAATGAAAACCACAGATGATTGGATTTTACAGTAAAATGAATACACGAGGTGCTGTAAAGTAGATTCAACTGATATTTGACGTACATTATTAAAATATAAAACTGCATTTCCCTATTACGATGTAAGCGGTATAAAATATATTAGCTTTTTAGAATGATACTGTGTACTGTGTTTTTTTAGATTTATTAAGACTTATTGGTAAGACTTTTATTGTTTTAAGCTTCTGATTCGTATAGTTCGTAGATGTTTATTTTATAGATTTTTAAAAATTTAAACACTAAAATATTTGCGAACAGGTTTTGCTCTTTTAGTTTTATTATGATTGTTGTTTCATGGCTTACAATTCTACTGGTGTTACTTCTTATTTAGTTTAAATTGTTGGTTTCGATATAATTAAATAATAGATATTTATTTGGTATTTTTATTTCCTGACACGAGGACTACAGTTCGCTGGACACAGAATTTCTAGAAATAAGCTTTATTTAACAAACTGTTTTTCTTGCAATGAGAAACGTTTAATATAAACAAAAAATTTAAATGTCTAGAAAGGTTTAAGATCTATATAATAGCTTTGTACCGATACAATAAATATAGTTGAAATAAATATCTAAGTAGAAATTAAAGCTATACATATTAAATATTATATTTATTACTTATCTACTATACTAAATGCATCGTTCAAGTTCTGAGGACTAAAGGCTACGTTACTATGTTTATAGTTGACGTAAGGAGAAATAGTTGCTGATATAGCAATGTCAGGGTCAACAAATCCTTTCATAGGGACAAAGTCATCATCGTCTGAATGTAGAGAAACCGTTTGTTGGTATTTTGGGACGAAGCGAGCCGGTGGTTCTGCGTAGCGGCCTCCAACTAAAACTTCATCATCGGGTTCAGGAACCGGTTTCTGTCTCCGAGATTTATATTTGGTTGTCTCACTCAAATAATAAGGTCTTCTCTTTCTTTCTACCGGCTCGTCATCAAAAGTTTCGCTATGCTTTTCGTGATGGGAATAAGGAGTGAAGTCGAAATCTTCATGTACATCGAACGGTTCAGGTCTAACGTATACGGGTCGTTTCTTAGAATACGCAACGTTGGTATCGTAACTTTGCTCCTGGAATTTTTGCCAGGGTCTGAAGTCTTCATCAAAATTCGTATCTAAATTGTCGATACTAGACGGATCTGAAAAAGAGTGTGGGGAAAACTGATCCGGAATGTAAGGGTCGATTACATCTGCGCTTATAGGGGTACCGTAGGAGTCAAGCGGAGGCTCCCCGAAGTGCTGCTTAGTTGGATAGTCAAATGTTTCCTCAGCTGGAGGTTCTCCAAAACCTGCAGGCTCGTGAGAGTAGTAGCTTATCGGCGTTTTCTTTGGTGGACCGTACACTGACTTATATTTCATCTTTGGTGGACCATATTTTGGTTTCGTCGGGCGTCTCTTGTAAGTGGGCGGTCCGTATTTGGGCTTCGTATTACCCTTGTATTTTTTCACTGGTTTCCTTGTTTTACTTCTATAATGTATCGGTGGGCCATATTTTGGTTTTGGACTTTTATATCTCTGCTTAGATATTCTTCTGTATATTATTTTTGGTCTATGTTTGTATATTGGTTCTATTGGATAGCTCTCAATGTAAATAGTGGCATCTCGTTTTGTGATGCGTTTATCAGGTTTCGACTGTAATAAGTCGTGTGTACTGTCGTCTGCATGTGATAAATATGATGTGGCGATTGTTATCTGTAATGATAATTGTGGAAATTAAATAATATATATCAAATTCAAAAAAGGCCACTCAGGCGCAGTGGGGTAGCATCTGATTGTAAACGTAATAGAATGTGAATTTGATTAACACTCGTTGGAATAATTTGATTTTGATTATTTTCATTTTGCTGACCTAGTAATATAAAACGCAATGTTTACTCAACGTTACACTGTTCAACTCACGTTATGTCGATTGGGCGGAAAGCAGAGAACGGAGTATCTTAACATTAGATTATCTATGCCTACTTTGCTGTACGGGATAGAGCGTGAACCCAAATTATTTATTTTTCCCTCAAAGCCTCTGAATGCATGATTACAAAAATAAATTTTATATTATTAAAAACAACTATACTTTCTCTTTATTTATTTGCATAGGCCATATGCATAAAGCTGTCATGTTGATTATCAACACAAAAATATGTATATTTTCCGTTGCCCCGATTTGCATTGGAGCGCTCTAACTTTCTCATAGAGCGATTGTTCCTCAGGGGTCTTAGGTCTAGGTTGAGTACACTGACAGAATATTAATTATCTTTCTTCTTTTAAATAAATATTTTTTAAAATTTCTCTTTTGTTTTAGTATGACATTTTAATTTCTTTTACGGGTTCGATTCCCGCTCGTAGGAATAAATATGTTTATAATTATCTACGTTACACCGTCCCTGTAAGCTTTTATGTATATTGTGGAGAACGGTGTGTATTGACACTAGGTTGCCTCTTACTATAGCGTGAAGCTGGTTAGTTCACTCTATCTAATATTATTCAAAAAAATCTTAATTTAAAATTATGTTCATAGAACGTCAGTTTTAATAATCATTAACATAATATACCAATATATATATATATATTGTTTTAATATGGTCAAATTGATAAATATATATATTTAGATCAGGTTTCCTATTTTTTAAATAAACGTATTTTTTAAATAAACGTATGTTTTAAAAATTATAATTTAGAAAACACCTTTAAATTTTCATAATTTCATACAAATTGCTTTACTATTGAGCTTGTAGTAAAAGTATCTTGTAACAAAAGTACGTACATAAGTACATACTTCCCACGTAATTACGAATTGATTGGTCTGACATAGGTTTTCACTTAATTGTGGGACCAAGTGTCCGAATACATTATTACTTTCAAATGAATTACGTGGTTTAAAAAAACACTTTGCTATTTATTTACTTGGGACAAAAAAAAATACTTTAAAAAAGTATAAAAATTTAACTACAGAATGTTTTAAGCCCTATAATAAATATATTATTTTATTGATTTAATATATAACTATAATACTAACAAGGAGCGCTCCATTAAATAAGTTATAATTGTACAAGGTTCATACCCTTGTCGGTCCTGCATTTTTGTAAACTGAGGTACTAAGATTTTATTATACAATCAAAACTAATCTATTCTAATTATATTCAATTACATGCTCTGGTAAGATGAGCCGCGGCGTTCAGATCTGCCATTCAAAACACAGTTATTCTTATTGGAACGTAATGCCGAACGCTCTTGACTTGACTGGACTCTCTGTCTATTATATTATACAAAAAAGTGTGAAGCTATATATCATAAACCTAAAAAATCTGAATAAAATAATGCAAGAAATGATATCTTTGAACTGATTATTAAGGCAACGGTATTAAATGACGCTAGGTTAGTAAAGTAGGAGTGAAACTGTATACGTAAAAGTATGCTAACACTCGTTTTAAAGTAATTTTAACTCCGTTTGTACTTTATGGCGTAGTTCCGACTTTTCCTCTATAAGTAAAAAGTAGTTAAGGTTTTAAATTTTTAATAATGAAATAAAAATTACTGATTTTATTATTTTCAATTTTTTTTCTAGTTTCATGCTTTCATTCCGCATAGCAGGACTCCGCTTTCCGCCGAATTCGAGATATTGTGTGTTGAGCGGCGGAGCTCACTGCAGCGTTTTGTCTTATCAGAGCGAGGAAATGAAAGTCATTTAAATATAATAATTCCTCCGAGTGGGAATTGAACCCGCAACTGATCGCGTTTACAATCATACGCTGTGCCATTGTGCTACGGCTGGCCTCGTATTTGATGTGTATATGTTTATATACACTTAGAGTAGTAAGAAAATATAGTCCTAATATCGACTACTTTTTTAAAAGAATTGAAAAGGACCTTAAATTAACCTTTACCTTAAAATGACCTCAGATAACGAGACAAGGTTAGCAAAGAGATGAGAAGAGAAGAGAAGAGACAATTTAGTTTTCCATGGATTCACTGTGAGGATATGTGTTGGAGAGGAACTCAGGGCAGAATATGGAACTTGCCTAGTAAATGTACTCTTTAACGGCCCCTCTTCCTTCTCCCCTCTAACTAACCATTCTACCAATACCATGCGGGATTTAATTCTTCGTGAATAAAATCAATTTTATTTAAAGCCATTAATATCATAAAATGTGAGTTAGTATCGTATTTCACAGACGTTCTAGATGATTGTGCTACTTTACACATGGCTACGTGTATAATGGACGCGTTTCCGTTTATCAACGAGGTTATTTATTATCTATACAAGAATTGATCAGCGTTGAGTTCCGCAACTCCACACGTCATGTCTCGAATTCGATGGAAAGCGGAGTACGGAGTGTCTTGACACTACTGTCTTGATAAAAGCACGAAGCTCAAAAAGTTATGATATTGCCTTTATTTTTGGAGTATTATATGATTGAAAATAGATTTTAGTTTTCTTAGTATAAATGATTAATTAATATATGTATATTTTTTTAAAATAAATATAAGAACTTGTTATGGCTTCATTTAATTTTAATTAATTAAAAAGTACTTTTTGAATAAAACTATAATATTTTAAACGTATTAATCACGTATACTTTGGTATTCGAAAATGCATTTTGGTACCAGGGGTTACTATCAATGAATATCAATGTTTAAAAATTATTTTGGCAACAGTACCTATAAAATATATAGTTCGCAAATTATTTCATAAATATATATATTTTATGTAACAAAATATAGATTGGTTTTACCAAACTATATTACAGCCACTATTGCAGTCCTATTTGTTATCTTTAAAACTGTAATAAACAAGTTACTTTAGTAGATATAGAATAGTAATTCTATTCTATATCTCTTTTTTATTGTCCGAAAATAACAAGTTTATAGTTGAACAAATGTACAAAAAAACGTCGTGCCTCAACAAGTTCATAGTAGAACAAATGCACAACAAACGAAAATATGATGAGGCCAGTCGTGGCTGACTGTTATCGCGATCAGTTGTGAGTTCGACTCCCACTCGGGGGAATGATTATATTTAAAATTTTCTCATTTCTTAGCTCTGGTAAGACATATCGAATAAACGCGCAATATCTCGAATTCCGCGGAGTGTCTTGACACTAGGTACTTCCTGCCTACACCTTGTTATGCAGGATATAAACGTGAAGCCAAACAAAAACCAAAATATGTACATTAGTAATAAAACTAAATCTTTCTTTCTAGAAAGTTTTATATTGTTGAGAACGGTTGTCTACATTAAATATAAACAAAATTAACTTACATATGGCTGTTTGTAGCGGTGTTCTAATATTCCAAATTGCATTCCTCCTAACTAATTATCTCGGTCGGTATCTCTATCTCGGTTATTATATTCTGTTACCTTTTTCCATACATTTTGCTTGGTGAAAAGGCTAGTTAAGTTCATACAAAGCTTAAATTATAATCTCAAAAATTATTAATAGGTATATATTTTTTTATATCAAAAGCTTTCTTACTATTCAATTTTCTTTTAAAATAGAAAATTGTAAAAGTAGTTTATTTTATTTTTTATATAAATTAAAATTTAATTTAAGTTATAAAAATCTTTATCTAATCAAAAAGCTAAACTTTTACTATACCAATGCATACTTTCATGTTACTAGAATTTGAATAACTTCCGGTCAGAAACAATTCCACGATTAACTCGAATAAAAAAAAACACAAAAGAAAGTTATTTCAATGTCATTTTTTCTTTATCAAAGAGATAAAGGAAATATTAGAAAAAAAAAACAAACAATTATGACTTTCAAATATAAATCATGTACAACATGCAGGTGAGTGCTGTCAATTTGTACTCATGAGACACGCAATGCCTTACATTTTACCATTTTATTATTATAAACCGCCTGCGCCCGTGACTTTGTCCGCGTGAAATTTAACATCTATTTACCTTTGTTTTAGAATACTAAAATAAAAGCCTAATTTACTCTTTATTATATCAGATATCTGCTAGTGAAAACCTTATCAAAATCACTCCATTCGTTTGAGAGATTAGTCGTAATAAACATGTAACAAACAGGCAGACAGATAAAAATTGTAAACAATTTTATTTTGAAATTCTGTTATTGTTTTTTTAGTGATTTAGCTCATATTTATTCAGGACATTACTTTCTCCCCATTTCCACAAAAATGTAATAATTTATTGATATTTATATTCGTATATCAATTCTATGAACAAATATTCTACGAATAAATAAAACAATAAATAAATTCTACAAATAAATATAACAATATACATTTATGAGGTATAGTCCTAGATCCTTCTCAACTGTGCCATGAAGACATCTAATTTGACTAAAGAGTTCATAATAATCGTTATAGTATCAATCATCAAATTATATATATATATATATATATATATATATATATATATATATATATATATATATCTTTAGCTTCACGCTTTCATCCCGCATCCCTAATGTGAAAAGACTCTACTCCCTCTACTCTACTTCTACTCTACTTCCCGCGGAATTCGAGACATTGCGTGTTGAGTGGCGGAACTCAACACCGCGCTTTGTCTTACTAGATCGAGGAAAACAATTTAAATAATCATTTCCCAGTGTGGGAGTTGAAGCCACAACTGATCACGCTAACAGTCAGATCTCTAATCTAATTTTGATATTTCTAAAATGATTCTATTAAATTACCCTGTATCTATATATTAATAAATGCAAGAAAAGCTTGCAACATTATTTCTCTCACTTGTTGCTGTTCGATTTACTTAAAAAGTTTGCGGTGTTAAACAATGCAATATACGTATTATGTTAACATGTATCTAATGCTCTAGCCAGGACGTCTAGGATAGTGTAAAAATGATATTACGACCCGTTTTATATTTTTTTAAATTGAAAATTAATTATAATAAGTTTTATAAGTTTTAAAAAAATTATATATATTTTCATTTATGATGTTGGTTTTTGTTAACTGCTTTGCTTTTCTGTTTAAGCTCAGCATCGAGACTCTATTAAGGAAAAAAAATATTATTAAAAAAATATGAAGATAATAAATTATTTTCTGAAAAAACAAATTTTATACACTAGAATTTTATTACGAAATTTCACATCAAATAATTCATATTTTAAGTGAATATTGTCAATATACTATGTTTTTTATAACTGTAAAAAAATCCTTTAGATAGTAATTGCATTTAATACTTATTTTAGTTATCTATCGTTTTATTGTTTTCCGTATCTTGTGGCTTATATAAGGAGTACCTGGTAACATTATACCGTTCTTCATTTTTAGCCTCTTTGCGGAACCTGACGCCGCAAATTATTCAATTATACCACAGAACCAACTAATCAATTATATATAAGTATTTACTATATTTTTAAAAATATAGATTTTACAGCTTAGAGTAGTTACAGAGTCCTAGTTTTCCACCTTCATTTATTAGATATTGCGTGTTAAGCGACGGAACTCAACGCCGTGCTTATAAATAGTTATAAAATTAATATTTTTCAACCCAATGGAATTGTTAGCTTTGTTTAAAAATCATGAATTTGAAATATAAGAAAAATAATTTTAAAAAAATATAAAAAGATCTTACCATAACTAACAAATAGACCGTATATAGACCGTCTGTTCGCATTTTGATTTCCCTCAAATCACGTTTTTCTTAGAAAATCACAATCAAAATAAATACACAAGAAATTTAAAGTTTAAATTTAAATATTTAAATTTAAAATAACATTACGTTTGAAGGACGTTGGAATCGCTCGAAAGTTTGCGCGATAGTGCGGTGCGTGTCTTCAGATACTCAGAGTGCGTTCGAGTGTGAAGAAGTAAGAGAGCTGCCATTGCCACCGTGGCTTATTAATTATTGTAAACGGTTTTGTTTTTTTTTAATTCAATTCAGTTTGAATTTTGTTCATGTAGGAGTTATCCGTAGTATTTTTTTTTAACTGATGTAATAGGCGGGACTCATAGTGATGTGAATCGATGGCCAATAGAACGGAAAGCTGATCTAGTGGTGATCACGAATTCAAAGACATTTAGTGGACACGTTACTATTTTTTTAAAGTATTATTCCAGACTTAGGATTAGAAAACATTTTTGAAAAAACGTGTGAATTTTTTCTTTAAACTTACTTAAAGATTACTTAGTACTTACTTAAAGATTACGTACTTAAAGATTATTAAGAAATAATCGTTTAGCAACAGAGATTGCTATTTTATTTTAATATTTACTATGTTTTTTAAGTGTTATTCCACACTTAGGATTAAAACACATTTTTAAAAAAACGTATAAAAATTTGAACGATACGAATGGACGAAAAAAGACGAATGGATACGAACCCGCGACTCTTGGTACCGTCCAAGCGCTCTGTAGTAGAACGCGTAGCTTAGCGATCAGAGTGCTTGAACGTTATCCAAGAGGCGCGGCTTCGAATCCAGCTGCATTTAAATTTTTATACGTTTTTTCAAAAATATATATGTTTGATTTTTTTGTTCTGCGTGCAATGAAGAGTGTTTTGTTTGTTTGTCACCTGGTGGTGGACCAACTTGTGCAGGTCGCGTGAAGGCATTGGAATCGGCAAGCATGAGATATCTTTGAGGGTGCAAAATTTGTAGAATTTTTTGCTTAAATTATGATGTTTTTCATTTAAATTTTAATAATAATATACGAAAAAATTACACGTTACATTTACAATTTGAGAATTTTAAGCATAATAGAAGAATAATGTCATTTTTGGTTTAATAGCAGTACTTGATTTGATTCTTGTTTTTTTATTTTATTTTATGTATAAATTAAAGTTGTTTAAGTAATTTCAATAGCTATGTTTAAATATAGTGAATACTTGTTTGGTTTTGACACAATTAGTAAAAAATATTTTATATCTTACAATACTTTGTTTCCCTTAAAAAGAAATAAAATAGAATATCTCCAGCAACGGACAATGATGACTTAACTAGTCCTAAAACTACGATATATTTTTCATTAATTTATAGTAGTACTAAGGTGGTTATAACTACTCTTGCACAAATATTTCACGGGCTGCGCGTGCGCTCTCACATCTCTGCATCTATTAATTCTAATATACAAACAATATTAATAGCCTAATACTATCAACGGGTAGTGATACGTTTAAATCACTATGGGGTATTAGGTAATGTTGAAAGTGATTCGAAGCCATTATGGTATAGTGAGGCAGTGTCTGACTGTACACGCGATATTTTAGGTCTTTAGCGAAATAGTTTATTTTTTATTTTCTCATTATGCAAAGATAACGCACGGCGTTGAGTTCCGTCTCTCAACACTTCTGTCTGTCTATGCTGGTTACCTTAATATTTGTGATATTGGTGAAGCTATAAAATATATTTGTATTATTATGTGAAGACTCCCTTTAGACTAACATGCAAATTTTGTATAGTACGTGTAGATCGAAATTGCATTGATAATTTTTTTATATATAAAAAAATAATTTGTAACGAGTAAAGTCAGGGTAACTTGCTAGTATACACTAAACCTTAATTGTCAATCCAATTAATTGTCATGTTTTGTAACACTTGAAAGTTACATGTGAATAGCACTTTAGTTGAACGCCGTCGTTTGTATGGATAAACTTGTTAGCAGAACGATTGTATTGTGTTATCAAAACCTTTTGTACTGGTGAGGAAGCTTAAATGTAACCTTTTTTCGTAGCTTAACGCCCTTTCCTCATTGTAGGGTATTCAGAGAGAAATATTCATAATACTTTGTTATGATGTTGATTTGTGGCGGAGTTTAACGCCGTGATTTGTTTCCTCTCAAAAAATAATTTGCAGTTATTTTTTAGTATTAAATTATTATTTAAAGTTAAATCGAGCTCTGAATATTTTTTACTCAGTATTTAATTCCTTTTAGTTGATTGATGCAATGTTTTTTTTTTATTTACCCAGAAGGAGAGCTGGTAGAGTAGGTAGCAATTTTTTTGTAAATGAATTTTTAACCTCTACAAACTTGTGATGTGCGTGCCTTTTTCTTATTCTTTTAATTATTTATTGAATGGAATTCAAGAATTCTGAGCTATACTCAGTTTCAAAGTTTTCTTCCCTTTGCATTTAGTAGGACATTGTAAGTCTACACTTGGGTGGTAAGTACCAGGCACTGTTCCACGCTAATTTAATTTCTGTAGCGTAAAGGGCCTGGTAAATCTACAAAATACTAGGGAGTTTGCTCAAGTGCTTGAAGAACCGGATGCGGAAGGCAGTATTACTTCAAACAAATATCATGAAGAACTCTAGTTTCCAATATTATCGATACTGGTCCAGCCGTTCGAAGATGTGTTAGTTTTAAATATTATTTTTTATATATTTATCTTTAAAAATAATTAATATTATTTAGTGCTATAAATATAATATTATATATAAATAGTATATATAAATAGTATCATCTCACTCCCATCACCTTACATACATACATATATAGTTTCTTTTGAATAGTAAAAGTGGAAAAACAGGTTGCCATTGAAAAGAATTTCACATCTATTAAGCTTTTAAATTAAAATATTCTAAGCTTACAGCTCGTTCTTACTTATTTTGATTCGTTATGGGAAATTTAATTCGTCTATGCTCAATTATCTTGTAGGCTTTCGTCGCCGCTTATGTTATTTGTAACGATTTCACACGGTACCGTATGGTATGGTAAGGTACCTAGGATTTCAATAGATTTAGTTTTTTTTACAGCTTCACGCTGTTTTGGATTTATAAGCGCGGCGTTGAGTTCAGCCATTCAACACGCAATGTCTCGAAGCGGAGTCCGGAGTGTCTTAACACTAGGAACTTTCTGTCTACCCTGCGTGCCACCTTCCCTGTCTGAATTTAAGAAATTGTAACTTGCGTGGCGGATCTCAACACCGCGCCTTGTCTTGCCAGAGCGGTGAAATAGATGTATGAAATTAGTACTTCACAAATACAAAGATATTGTACTGTAACAATGATTTTTATATTACATTTTCCTAAGGTCTCTGTGTTGTTGGATCTAGTTGGACCTTAACGTTAGTTTTTAAGTATTTTTTTTCTGTATTATTAATGCTAAGACGTCTTAATTAATATTTCTATATAGAATTTAGAGAACTATCTTAACAAGTAATTAGTACTAGCAAATATAAATCAAAAATGTCAAAAGATATATATTTGAAAATATCTATATACAAATTGCTCATCTTATTTCAAAATTGTAGATTTTTGCAAAGATACTAACGCCATCTTGTATAGAGCAGAGGAACTTCTAAGGACTCTCATAAAGCTTACTTAGTTTGTAATATTGTGATTACTAGATTAGTATCTATGTTTTTGTATAGATGGCAGCAATTTCCTAACTAAGGTACGGTAAAAATGGTACTTTTTTTAAAGATAAATGTACCAGAAATTTTGTATATTATATAAATTTGAATGTACATAGATCACAATGATGGCGCAGTGGGACGATCGGCTTGGAAATGCACTTGATTGTTCTGAAGTTCGATCCCTGATTGGAAAAGGAGGGATTATATAAAAATTGTTTTGATAACCCCCTTATTGTTAAGAAAAACTACGTTGAGTTTAAATTTGAACGGTTTGTTTTGACACTAGAATCTCTTTAACTATAATTCATTTAATTAATTAAAAAATTGTGATTTTTTGTGTCTTGATTTTTAAAATGAAACGAACAAAATTCAAATATATATATATATATATATATATATATATATATATATATATATATATATATACATACTTCAAAATATATATAAAAAAACAGACATATCAGTGGCTTGAAAAAATTTATTTGATTTTCTTTTAATTACATAATTATGCTATAATAAAATAAATACAAGAGATTATCTCAATATTTTCACCTTAAAATATTTATTTAAATAATTAAGTTTAATCAATCAATAGTACATGATAGTTAAAGCGTCTATCCTAATTATTTATTTACAAATACAAAAAATCCATGTGTATTTCATTTAGAAATTCAAAAAACAGTGTTTTAAAAATGTGGAATTTTAATATTTCATTGTACCTGAAAACCAGGTCGGGAATTATTTTAAATAATGTGCCATATAATTTCTGTTTTGAATATACGAGTATAAAGACCTGGCCTTTATAAATTCATTCGGTGATTGTGTTTTTGCATCTTAATGCTAAAAGTTATATTAAAAAAACAAATAATTTTAATGAAAACTCATAGTGGAAGATAAATTCGCTTAATGACTCGATTTTATTTATTAATATTATTATTATAATAAAAAAATCTAATCGGTTAACCCGTATGTATGGACAATACAATTTCTTAATAATATACAATGCGAAGACGAATTACGAAGAGCACTGTTTAAGTTATTATTAATTATTTATTCATTTATTTATGTACTTTAATAATAAAATATTACATATAGTTTTATTGTGATTATATGTAAAGGTTTTTTTTTATTTCCAAATATATTTATTTTAATAATTTGAATATTAATATTTATTATTTATTTAGTTATATTTTACTGTACAGTTTTATTTTATTTAGAAAACAAAAACCTTATTATTGAACAGATAGCTATGACGCATATCAGGTACTATATAGGGTATATGAACACATTAACGAAATAGCCACATGTATACTATTCTGAATTTTTGATTCAGAATAGTATATTTTCTTTTCATTCGTTAGTACTGTTGTTTTGTATTACTCATGAAATGTGATTGTTTATTTCTGGCTTTATTTTTTTATGTAGTAAACATTTTCAATATAATTATTGTATGTACTTATACATATAATAAAACAGTTAATGCAATATTATTTTTTTATAAACAAAATTTCTAATAAAAAATCACAATATTAGATTTGAAGTTTCAATGTAAAGTGCTCTTCGATTAGTAAAATCTTAACTAATCTTATGCTAATGACGCCGGAAGTACGATCGACGCGGTGCCAGGCCAACCGCTCACTGAAGCACAATTGTATATGTTAGTTAGTCTACTACAGTAACAGTATGAAAAGGCACGCCGCTGTGTATGTACAGGTGCTAGGTCGCGTTGGCATGGCAGTGTGTGTCATCCCCATAAATATTAAACTTTTGGTAAAAATAGTCAGAAATATATTCTTGTCATCACAGCTTTACCATTTCTGTGGTAAATTTGGAGGGAAATAGCTGTTTACCAGACGCAGGCTGCGTTTGGGAAACATCTATTATTATTTATATAGTGATCTTCTTATATTATTTAAATAGTGATATTATTTATATAGTGATTTTCGAAACGATTTTAGGGTTTTTTCTAATAGCCTAAACTCAAATATTTGAAATGTATATATATTTTTGTAATAAAAAAATATTTCATTTTATATTTATTTATGTGTGAAAAGTTTTTTGTTAATTGTTAAATTGTATTACAAAAAAAAATGTTTACTTTTAGATTAACAACTCTTCCGTAACATCATCAAACTTGAACATAGTAAAATCTTTAATAAAAGTTTAATATTTATTGGAAGACAATATAAAGTGTAAATTATATAATGCATGCTATTATAATATTGATATGTTTACTCTTTAGACTAATTTTAAAAGAAATTCGTTTTTTATATGAGAAAACGAAGAAAAACTACTGATTTGTTGATATGTTGCTTTTGTAAAAAGCAAGAAAATATTAGCAGAATTATATAATAGTTTTACCAACTTATTTCATATAAATCGGTAAAATAAGTATGGTAAATTTTAATTATCATATTATAATATTTTATAAAATATCATCGTAAAATCCAGTTGATCTCCTTCGTTTAATAACAAAAAAGAAATGTGAAGCGATCACGAACCAGACACAAAAACCAAGCTTAAGCTAACAAAATAAATATTTACATCGCACCCCACATTGCGTTTGCGTGGCAATGACAAGCTAAATTAAACTAGATATTTATTATTTTATAATATTTTTGGATATTTCGATTATAATACACAAAATTATATACAGTTGGTAATGGAAGTTCATTTAAAATTCATAAACATATCTATGAGAAACTATTGAATTCGTTACTAAAATATACTAGCGTGTGAATTATAAAAATGTCCCAATAAATATATAACGATATATAACGATAATGTAAGAACTTTGTTTACTAAATTAGCACTGGCTTCATTCTGTTAATACTAATTTCAACTAACATTATATTAAATCAATAGTTTTCCATATACATATATGATATAAAGATGAATCATTGAGCGAGGCATCGTTGATAAAATTGATTGAATAAAAATGTTAAGTTGCATCAAATAGTGCAGGAATTTCGAACTGTGCTAGGATTTACATCCTTTTCAAAGTTAATTATAGTAAAATATTAAAGAAACAAATTCGGATTAGAGGGGCGATCTTTGGTGGCTGTATATTTGCGCCCAAAGTCCTGGATTAAAGGACATTTCGTACAAGCAGAATAACATCGCATGTAAATAATCAATATAATATTAGTTATTTGTCAAAGTGGTAAAAATAATCTGGTAAACACGAACGGGTATATTTTTAGGTATATTTAACGGGTTTATATTATAATTGTCTAAATGCGATATCATTCAGTACGTTATTGCACAAAAATCTATAATCTACTTTCATTGAGTCGCTTCAGCGGTGTGGTAGTGGGAGGGATATCTCCAAACCTGCGGGGGGGAGTATTCCACGGGGACCTCCTGCGCCGCCCCTCCCGCGCCCCACATTAGAACAGTCTGTCGGGGCATCTCAGCCTGCATCCTGTCCTGCTCCGCTGACCCACTGGAGCCCGCAGGACTGGGACCAACTACGCTGGGAGACCGTCTCTCAGCTACTGGACTCATATATCTGCTATCCACGTATGTATATTCCCGGGATGGAGGTCTATGATACGGAGGTACTTCGTATCCTGGAGGAGCAGGTTCAAGGAAGCCATTTGGAGGATATGTATAGTGGTATGATAGAGGTTTGTATTGGAAGAGATTGTCAGTAGTTAGGAATCGATCGTCTAAGGGTGGTGCGTAATGTAACGCTGGGGTTGGAGGGTATTCTCCGTATGGGGCTGCGTAGGCCCCATTTAAGTTAGTGTAAGCCGCTGCCACAGCATCAGCTGGGATATAGTCAACTGGGGGAGGAGCGGGTGTAGGAGGAACACGTCGCTTATTTCGACAAGTTGACAGGAAGTCTCGGAGTTGCGTTTTGTACCGTCGCGCTGCTCGAGGAGGGGTCGCGTTGGATTCGCATGACAGTTGCTCTGTTTCGGAGAAGTATAGACTAGTGAGACCAGTGTCTAAATAGCTGACTTTGAAGTCCATAGTACGTTTTCCAAGAAGATCTCGTCCTTCTTCCTCCCTGAAATTATTAGAGTAAGCATTTTCGTTAACGAAAATAAGTCTATTTTAGTTGAACTTAAAATACTCATATATTTTATATTAAAAAACATTCTTGAGTACTCATATATTGTTATTGATATCATATTTTCATATTTTTTATCAGCATAATTAGGGCAATTTGGGAATCTATAAAAAATTAGAACTTACATAAGAGGTCTGTGAGTACTAATGACGAAGTCAGGTTTTGAATTCTTGTAGACCAGCCTCGAGGAGGTTTGAAGCCACTGCCACTGTCCATCTTTTGTTTGGAAGCGATACGCGATCATACCAGATGCACCAGTTTTTAATACTATAAATATTAATTAAAGAAAAATTAGATATATAGTCAAAACTCCTAATACGTGACTGATTCAAGATAATGACTCTAATAATACTTGTTGTTCCATATTTCGTCTTATTTAACAGGCCAGATTTAAATTCTTAAATAATGCAGATGTCCACAGAGCAAGGCCTACAATTATGATTTCAATAAATTATATGACATTTGGTAGTGAAATAAATGTTTAAAATTTAACTGTCATCTTTAGATAACCGTTCAACTATAAAAGTTAGGAAATACTAACACAATTCATATAAGTTTTTTAATTTGCTTTTGTTTATATTTATCTTCCATTTATCTTAGTTATTAAATAATAACTATATTTATAATATATAGAGAAATATAATGGTATCATTACCTTGAATACTTACATTCTTGATGAGCGCTGGCGACGTATGCGAGGTCGTCATAATGCACTAGATCATATCCGCCCATGTTAGCTAACTCCGCATCCGTATATCCAAGCAACATTTTACCTCTGCAAAAAAGTAAGTTAGCTTTAAACAATTTCCTATTTAATGAGGAAGGAATAGCGAATCTAATATTAGGACTGTCAATTCTCCACCTTCCGCCTTTATTCAAGACTTCGTGTATTGTTTGATAGAACACAACGCCTCAATTTTATATTACTAGATATGTAAATAATTTAAACTATATTTATTTAAAATTATATTATATATTTTGTTTTACATTATATTATATAGGGAAATAGTTATTATATTTCAAAAATTAGTAAACCAATATAAAAATATTTCACCGTAAACGTTAATACTATTACAAATCTATACAATCTTTCTATATTAGCTGACGTAAATGAACTACTTTAATGAGAAACTAGTTTAGATGTTTTGATACACAAGACCCAAATTGTGTTTCACATACAAATCGAAGGGCAAAACCATACCATCAGATTAGTTAATACTTAAAAAAACAACTATCCTCTAAGCAACGCGGATGTTGTATGAAAAAAAATCCCATGTTCCATGTAAAATGTATAATTGATAAACGTACGGCGTATCAAATGGATTTATTGATAGTTATCGACCAAATGACTTGTCTAAAAGGGATAAATACACCGACACGGGAATATTTTTTTAGCTATTAAAAGTTATGTGTTCTGATGCACTATTGAGTTTTGATAAAATAGTTGCAAGTTTGAATTCTTCCTGTGATAAAATTTTAATTCAAAAACAATTGTAGTTTGGTCGGTCATGGCGCAGTGGGACATCGTCTGACTGAAATCAGTTGTAGGTACGATTCCCACTCGGGGGAAAGATTATATTTGAATTATTATAACTTACACGCTTTGGTAAGACAAAGCGCGGCGTTGAGTGTCGCCAATCAACACGTAATGTCTCGAATTTTGCGGACTTAAGCAAGACTGGTGTAAAATTGTCAAGCATTAAGTAAAAGGCAGGCGGTTGGCTGTTTGGAAGGCATATATATTTTTGATATTCATTTGTGAATAGATTAATTACTGGAAGTAAATATGAGATCTGAATTCACTTTATTGAAAATTATTCGGACGGACGACTATGAAATTTGGTGTTGATAAAGTGCTGGACAAGGAAGCTAAGATTTTTTACAATAATGAAGTAAATAAATCTTTTCTTTTAGCTTCGAGTTTTTTATCCCGCATAGCCGGGTAGACAGAAAGTACCTAGTGTTAAGACATTCTGTAAGAATTCAAGACAATGCGTGTTGACTGGCAGAACTCAACGCCGCAGTTTTTCTTATCCGAGCGAGGAAGTGAAAAATATTTTTAAATATATAATCACTACTCCGAGTGAGAATCGAGTCCAAAATCGATTGCATTTAGAGTCAGACTGTCCTACTGCGCCACGACCGGCCTCATTAAATTAATTAGAAATGCTTTAAATTATTAGTATATATATAACACAATATATGATCATGTATTTTATACACACATCATAATATTCTTATATCTTACCTTTGGTCCATAGAAACTAAAGAAAGATCAAGTTTGTGTTTGCTTTTGAACATGACCTCCTTCTGCGGTATTTCTAGCAGGCTTGGAGGTCCGAATGGTGCACAAATAGCGAACAACGCGAGAGGAGGCTCTTCCGTCTTCTTATTCTGCCCGTGAAGTACTTTGATTCTACCTCTGATATCTAATCTCTAGAAGAAAAATGAGATTATTGGAATTAGCGCTTAAGTTAGATGTTTGTGGAAGCAGATTTGAAGATTTTACAGGTTCACACTTTTCCTGCATATCAGAGTAGGTAAAGTGAACCTAGTGTTAATGTTTCGAATTCGAGACAGTTTGAGTGGTGGAACTTAACGCCGTATATTAAATAAATAGAATTTAAGACGTAAAAACAATTTTTATGCTCTAAATATTAGATTAGACGAAGAAAGTAACCTTTATCTTAGTATAATATATTCAAATACGACGCATAAAAATGAATATATTCTATGTTCAAAATTGTTCGTGATAAAATCTTAGCCTTTAATGTATACTAAAAATGTTCTTCTCCATGTTTAAACTTTATATAATTACTTACCAAAAACCCCGAAGTATTATCTAATAAACATCTAAACCGAACTGTGAAACTTCTTTCTAAGAGATGCGCCCTCTCAGATCTGAGCACATCTTGGAGTGTTAAGTTATTCACGTCTGGAGGTAGAAAGGAATTCCATAATAACTGCCTCTGAAGTTCTTCCCGATCTTCAGAATGAACCAGCTCATACACTGACTGGTGGACTATATCTGACTGAAAATAAAGTAAATAATAAAATTATTATATTTGAAAATAACAGTAGTATTATAGTGTATATTTGAAAATAACATTTATAATAGTTAAACTGTGAGTATAGTTTAATATTCTTTTGTTCATTTTTTAAAATAAAAAGAAAAACATATAAATAATTCTTCAGAAATACATTAAAACCTGGCTACGATAAGCCTCGATAAGTCGAAATTATCATTTCATAAAGAAAGGTTTTCTTTACACACGAAAACCCCTATTAGTCGAAATCGCAACCCCCAATTTGTTGAAATAATGAGCGAGATCCTGCAAGCCATTATAGTACGTATTCTAACAAAATTCTAACATTTTCTATAAAATTAGACCTCTTTTTTTATAGCTTCACGCTTTTTATCCCGCATAGCAGGGTAGACAGAAAGTACCTAGTGTTAAGACACTCCATACTTTGCCTTCCACCGAATTCGACATTGCGTGTTAGAACTCAATACCGCACTTTGTGGTGCCACAGTACAGGTAGAAATGAAAATAATTTTAAAAATAATCACTTCCCCGAGTGGAGATGGAACCCACAACCGGTTGCGTTTACAGTCTGACGACCTCTGTATTTAGAATATTTAATTTACAACTTTTACAACTGGATTATTTCATAGTTATTACAAGAACCTCTACAGTTCAAAGAAAAAGTAGTTACCTACTTTAAGAATTTTGCGAAAATGTGCTTTTGTTTTCAAATAATGTCTGTTTGAAATGAATAAAAATATAATTTTCATCTGCAAGCTGATTTTTTTATTTATTTTACGTCTTATCCAAAATATATAGCATGAACGTTAATCTCTATATATATGCTGAAAAAATACGTTTGAGTCGAAAGTCGAAATTCTCTATAAGTCGAAATCCTCTATAAGTCGCATACTTTATACCCCGTTTATTTAACATATCTTTTAAACCTATAAAGGTTTTAACTGTAATTGCGAAAAATTAATTTTCCAAAGCTTTATACTATTAAGGCTTATTATATTAATTTAAAAGGACATTAATAATAAGTAGCACCTCAAGCCACCAACGCGTAGCTTATTTGTTTATTCGATTCCAATAAAGATAATAATCAATCAATTAATCTAGAATAACAAGATAATTATCTGATAACCAGCTAAATCTATTTATCATATAAAAAGAGCAAGTCACAACCGAACCGTAAATCAATAAACCATCGATGGCCCTAAAATCGATTTGAAACCGATCATTAAAGAATCATCCGTTACGAAGATGGACGTGTTAATTCAGTACATAGATATAGAAAATCCAACCTTATCAACGTTCAATATAGTTAAATTTCCATTGGGAATGTGAAATTATGAATTTTAACACGTCGTATAACAATGAGACGTGTAAATAGTGTGGATAATGCACCGACAATAAACGATGCGAGCAGAAAAACTAATTGATAATCAATGGGGTTGCGCTAGGCACCACTCTATGACCCTTACTTTTGAAATAACATGTTAATGATTTATACGCGTAGAACAATATACATGAGTTTTATGAACGTAAAAATGGGGTATTTGCCGAATGTGGGTTCGAACATGTTGCGTTGGCATTAAATGTCAGAGGATGATTTGTTCCGTAATTACTTTTTGTTCAACATTCAGTTTCGGGGGCAGTTGCTATAGAGTTATAATGTTTTGTTGATACACTATTGTTTTTGGCCAGTTTTTGCTTTGTTATATGTATTTTTGGTGATTGATGTTAGTCTTGCGTTTAACTACGCATTTCTGTGTATGATTGCAAAATGTATTATATGTTATGGTATATATGGGGTCAGTCTGGACTTGGTATGTATAGTTACACAAGTTATCTGTACAGAGTGGTCGTTGAAATTAGATTAAAATAGAAGTAGTATAGACTCAAAAACGTGAATAATTAATATGAACATAAAAATTTTAGAAATTGATATCAAAAGTTCATAACATATATATTGATATTATATAGAAAAAAATGTAAGCTTATGAGACAAATATTCTAGATTACATCTACAGTAAATTTAAAGTTTTACAAGTAAGGTACAATGTAGGATCAATAGTTTTAGGATATCAAAGCACCTTCACGCTTTTCCCGTATAAAAGAGCTTAGTGGACTCTCCGATTCGAGATATGTGTTTCTACCTCCTTCCTGCCTTATTCGTGCTTCGAACTTAAAATCTTCGTATTACAGTTAGACACTTCCACTGCACTATAAAGACCTATTAATTCTATATCTATAACAGTTCATTTTATATATATATATATATATATATATATATATATATATATATATATATATATATATATCCCATCTCTTAAAAAGATCTATAATGATGAAATTTATAATAGTGAACCAAATTGAATACAAAAAACAAAAATTCAGAGAGATACGTGTAGTATCTTTATTTATTGTAATAGAATTATTTCACCTGGAACTTAGACGTTTGGGGAGCCACATGTTACATTAGGGTAATGAATCGAGGCAAGCCACCTGGTGAGACGCTCTGAAGTTAATCTACTCGACCCCTACGCCCGGCAACTGGGGGTTGTGCGTTATTGTAATTTTTAAATCGGACTATAATTAGCTGGGGCTGGAATTTGGGTTGACTCACTTTTGTATATGTTGCTGATTTTCGTTTGTATTATTATAGTATATTTGAAATAAACATTAAATAGCAATAGCATCTACCTTGTAAAATGATTTTTTCTTATAAATTTCACTTTGGTTAGAGGAAATTTGTAAAAATCTTTCTATAGAAAAGTTAACAATAAAAATTAATTGTAATCAATTCGTATAAGAATTTGAACACACGGATGTAGATCATCTGGTGTAGTGGTGAGTGATAAGACCGTGTCTAAGAGGCGTGGAGTCGAGTCCCATTGCATGAATTTTTTTACTTTTTTTAAATATATTATTTTCCTATAACCGAGTATAAGTGTGAAGAATTTGTAATTTGAATGCTATTTCCGCTTTTCTATGGAGAAGGTAGGTTATTTTTTTTGTATAATCGAGTGTCAATTGCATTTAATTCAACACATTAACATCAGTATAATATTAATTGATAGAATAATATAATTTTTGATATTAATTTTAAAATTTCTTCTGCAGCAGATCTAACACTGTGGAATATTTTGTGGAATTCTATTATACATACGTATACCTGTAACCACGTAAACTACTGTAAAGTGTTCGAAACATTAGGTTTTCAAAATTATAGGATTAATCGATTGGGCGATTCATTTTAATATAAAATTAATGTTTATGTTTTATTTTTGTTATATTATTATTTTTTTTAATATAAAATTTATTGCACTAGAGACTGTTTGCACAGAGTAGAGACGCATCTGGACTTAAACACAAAAAATCATGAGTCAATGTTACTATATACTATATTAGTATTTTAGAGAACTGATTTCATGTTCAAAATTTAATTTCTATAGCCCTCCTCCTTGTTTTTAACATATCTAGACGTCAACAAAACAACCAGTATAATTTAAATCCACCAACATTGTCAACGTCAAAGTCAAATTTCATTCAAAATAAGAAATTACATGTTACATTTTTTTAACGCCAAATAACTTACCAGAAGTTCACTAAAGTAATACCTCAGACCTAAGAAGAACCGACGCAAGAAACTCAGCGGGACTTTATCTCTTTTTTTTTTAAATGCCAAAAATTTTTTTTTAGCTTCACGCTTTTATCCCGCTTCGAGACATTGGTGGAACTCAACGTCGCTCTTTGTCTTCAGAGCGAGGAAATGAAAATAATTTAAATATTATCACTCCCCTGAGTGGGGATCGAACCCACAACCTATCACGTTTACAGTCAGACGCTGTCACACTGCGCCACAATTTAATAACTTCTATACAATAATATCTTTGAAATAGACTGGAGCTAGCGTTTCATTCCCCAAGCTTGTTGTCATGTATGAAATCATTAATATAGTAATAACTTTTAACACACAATTTTTTTTCTCAAATTCTCTTATAGAGAAATAAAGAGAGAAAAAAATAAGAAAAATCATCAAAATTAGGCGCGTCAAAATAAATAGTAAATCTTTAACTATCATAGTTAAAGTTAAATTAACATGATTAATGCAAACCGTAGCCATAATAGTGAAGTAAAGTTTATTTTAGCCGTGGCCCTAATTTAGTGCCACGTGGCGTCACGAGCCAGTACGCCGATTTAATGTTCTCAAATCGATGTTTAATCGGTACCCACCCTTCATTTATTGCTATTTCAAGCAAAGATTTTAGATATACAGGTTGGAATTATGTCGATATATACTACAGTTAAAATATTGCTGGCAATTCGTATTGCATTGTAATTTAATCGATTATTTGTTATTCGGTATAGATGTTTAACATTTACGTCGTTTATACAAAGGTACATACAATAGGTAGGATATTAATAGGATTAATCGCGTATATTTTGGTATTCGAATATAATTTTTGAGAAACTCGATGTACCAAACGGTTTTCAGTAGTCCGTAATAGTAGTCTACTTGTTGTTAAAATAGTTGGGGTTTAAAATATTTTAAAAAACTTTTAAAATGTTTTAAAATACTCTAAAAAGTTAGAGTAAGAAAATGTAACTACAAACGTACAAATTTTTGAATGAAACTGAATTCGATCCCACACCCTTTAGAAACCATACATTCTAATAATATGTTTTTACAAATATAATTTAAAATTACCTTAAGTAGGATATGAACCTGTGATCAACGTTACGTTATTATTTAACAATTCTCTTTATATACCAGTACAATATAACCAAAAACTATTTAAGACTAAAAGCAAGGTAATAAAAGCTTTCCTCCCGTAGGAACGCATAAAAATCAAAATTATGCCCAATCAATGTTACGCAGTTCGTAATACAATTTGATTTATATGGAAACAAGGAAGAAATAAAGTTTGTATATTGTGTTTTATAGCGGGGGGCGGTTTGTGCCGAAACGTGACGTCTATAGAAATAACTCAAAGCGATATTTATTGACCTTAATGGCTTATTATAATATGATAATTATAATATGAACTAATCACAAGAATTCTTTTTAAATTTTCTTTTATATATATATTATTCTAATGTATAAACTACATTATTTTTTTTAATTATTTCATTTTCATTTCTCTGCTCTGGTTAGGTAAAACACAATGTTTCGAATTCGAACAGAACGCAGTTAACGGAGTGTCTTGACACTAGGTTGTCTCTGATTACCCTGCTATGTGAGATAAAGTGTGAAGCTGCTTTTTTGCCCCGAATCCAACAACGAATCAAAGATAACCTAGTGTTGACTGTTTTCCACCTCAAATTGGATTCGAACCGACAATTAATTGCATTTAAAATTAGACTCTGCCCCACTGTGTCATGGTGGTGTAACTCAATATATATCTAAAAGTGCTTTTGGTTGGAAAAGCCTGAAAATAGTTTTGGGGTTTTTATTGTCATGAAAATTATTACAGTACAGTCACTATTTACTTAGTGACGCTTTACCTTTGTATGTACTTCACCTAGAATGGTGTACTTGGGGAGTTCACCCTATTTTCGGTATGCCTTGTCTGTTTACTCGCTGTCAGGTTTTCATTTGCCTTTTAAACATTTTTTAAATATTTTTAGGCGCAATAATAAAAAAAAATATTTTATAAATCTTTATATACCATCATATATTTTATTTCATATCAAATAAGTTTAAGACGAATAGTAATTTAGACGTTTCTTACAATGACGTAGAACACGAAAACAGCCTTTAAAATATAATAAAAAAAATAAGCAAAAAAGAAGAAAATATTTTAACTATTTTAAACGGATTTTTAAACTATTTTAAATGAATGAATCATGTATATTTTGGTATTCGAAAATATGTATATCACAGATAGAAAATTTTGAACACATTACAGTAGTATATCACAGATAGAAAAAAAATCGATCAATCGGTTTAAAATAGATTAAGTAAAAAAATTATAAATACCACGAAGGTCTTATATAAAAAAAGCATGTTTCATATATTTCAATATTCAACAAAACGTACACCCTTGTTTTAATTTATTTAACTATTTCAGTAACTTCACTACGAATTTACCTTCAGTTTATGACTTAACTGGCCAGTTATAATATCGCGAAAGCTTTAAAATTAATAAAAATATCTACATTTACGGCCCTTTTAGTGCGATAAGCTTCGCGATTAACGGAGTAGTTTTATAAAAGAAACTTTTAAGGCCTATTATCGCGATAATTAATATTTTTATGGAGTCACCCGAATTTTAGGCTCTGTGCATACTGTTTGGTTGGAATGAGCTTTTAGTATTGTTATTTTTAAAGTAAATGTATGAAGGATATGTATAATTAGTTAGATAATATATATTTTGTAGCATCCGGCTTTTATCCGTTTTTCGGCGACTTTGCGATATTGCGTGTTGAGTTGCGGAACTGAACGCCGCGATTCATCTTACCAGAGCGAGGAAATGGAAATATAATTGAAATATAATTAAATCGTTCGTGGCGTAGTGGGAAAGCGACTGACTGTAAATGTGATCGGTTATGGTTTCGATTCCCGCTCGGGGAGTGATTATATTTAAACTGTTTTCACATCCTCGCTCTGATAAGGACAAAATGCGGCGTTGAGTTCGATCACTCAACATGCAGTGTCTCAGATTCGGTGGAAAGGGAAGTACGGAGTGAATTGACACTAGGTACTTTCTAACTACCCTGCTATGCGGGATATAAAGTGCGGGAAAAGTTAAAAAAAATTCCGCGAGAGAGAATCGATCCTACAACCAAGCGCGTTTACAATCACACTTGTCACGTAAAACTTTTAAATTTTGTTAAGTTAAATGCAAGTAAGGCTTTCTTCTTATATATTTTTCTTAAGTGTGGACCCACCCTAACACGATACAGGTTTAATTGTGGAAAATTCGACCCTCAGGCGTACCATATATTTTATATGATTAATATAACAGCCTTTACGTTTGTATGGAAAGTTGGCTTTTTCCTAATGTTTGTAATTAATTACCGAAATATGATAAAAAAATGATATATTATGCAATTTTTTATGTAATTTTTTTTTATAATTTATGTTTAAGAAATTTTATTATTGTATATATTTCTTTAACAATGTATCTTTTTTTCTTTCGTACTGTAACTATGTTGATACTATGTTGATGCGTCAAATAGGCGTTGCTTGGCAACTAAATAGTTGTAGGTTAGGCTTTCAGTCGCTCCCTTACTATCTAGTATATAAGTACGTATTAAAAATTAAGGACATTAACGTCAATTAATATTTTTAATAATTAATTCGTAATTAAGTCATCAATACACAGTGGGACTGTTAAACACTATGACATTGGGTTCAATTTCCACTTTAAAAATTATTCTACTTAATTTACCGTTATTTTGAGATGAAGCGCGGGGTTAAGTTCCGCAACTCTAGGTATAACATTTGAATTCGGATAGAATATTGAGGACATCATTTGCTGTATGGACACCATTTTTTGAGATGTCTTTTTTTAACTTCACACTTTTATTTTTATCCCGCATAGCAGGGTAGACAGGAAGTACCTAGTGTCAAGACACTCCGTACCGTTTTCCACCAAATTCTAGGCATTGCATGTTGAATAATTTGAATATAATCTTTTACCAGAATGGGAAGCGAACCCATTACCGATTGCGCTTACAGTCACACGCTGTTCCACTGCGCCACTACCGGCCTCTAAATAATATGTTTTTAATATAATTCATAGAAATATACCAACCTGATGGAAGCCTAAGTAGCTTTCGATACTGTGTGTCGCGAAGAAAACTTCTCCCTCGCATGTTAATATCATCAAGAAGCCGTTGAGCGCCTGAAAAATAATATAAAATCAATATAAATAAAATATTACAATGTTACACATTTGCGGAGTTTAACTACGCAGTTATAGGTATATATATATATATATATATATATATATATATATATATATATATATATATACACACTTCACAAATAAATTAGCTTACAAATATCGTTGTTTGTCAAAATAAATGAGATGTTAAAGAGAACAATTCAACACGCAATACCTAAAGCGAACCATGAAATAAAGACTAAGTGTTCCTTTTTTTAGCTTTACTGTTGTATCCCGCATAGCAGAGTAGACAGAAAGTACTTAGTGTCAAGACACTCCGTGTATTCCACCGTATTCGATACATTGTGTCTTGAGTGGAAAATGAAGATAATTTAAAATATAATCATCCCCCTGTGTGTAAATGGAACTCACAACCGATTGCATTTAAAGTCAGACGCTGTCCCATTGCGCCACGACCGGTCTTACCGAACTTGAAACATCTTTACATTATAAACTCGAATGGTTGTAACTTCCATTCCTATTCGGAGATATTTAAAATATTTTCATTTCCTTACTTTGATAAGACAAAGGGCGGCGTTGAGTTCCGCCACTCAACACATAAAGCGAAAAAGGGATTGTCGTCATATTAGTCTACTTTGCTATATAAGATAGAAAGTGAAGTTTTAAAATAAAAATATGTGCAATTTAAGTAACCCACCACGCACCAACAGGATATCATGGGTAAAAATCTCAAGAACGTTTTCTTACTTGCCATATAACAATGGCAACGGGCGGTAATGTATTAAGGCGATGTTATTTATAGTTACAGCTAGAATCTATTGATTTATTATTGTTCGAAACGATTTATGTGATTATACCAATAAGTTCGAATAAAAAATGTTCTTGGCTGGTAGTATTGCTACTGTTTTTTCTTTTGAACAACTTAAAGTAAATGAATCAACAATTTATTGGACTGATTCATGATTTATTATGCTTGTATTAAGCTGTTCCTTTTATAATAGAGGAATGTGTAGTGTTAAAATATTCTGTTTACATATCTATATATTTCGTTTTCAGTATATAATTTTTCGTTTTCCATAATATTGAAGAATAAAACTGTTTTATTTGTTTACAGTTTATTTAAAAAACTTTTTAGGTTAAAAAAAGTTTTGTTTCATTTTAAGTTTAAAAAAGCTACTAATATCTATTGGCTTTTTTAAAATATATTTTTAAATACTAAAATATATTCTATTAATACGTTTAAAATAGTTTCATATAGAATATGTAAAATTTACTAATATTGACTAGATTTTTTTCAGCTTAAAGTCTTTTTTTGATTGAACAAATATTTGTCTGGTTAGGTACCAGTCAGCAGGCAAAAAATATATGAGTGTCATGACACTCTCTTGCCCAGTTCTTATACGATATTGATGCACTACGTATTAATTGGCAGAATCTACCGTCGCGCTTTGTATTACCAGGTTAGGGAAATCATTCATGTATAAATAATCATTCCCCGAACTAGGATCGAACCCATAACCAATCGAGTCAATAGTCAGACACTTTATCATTTTTTTAGCACGCTTTATCCTTTATCCTTTGCAGGGTACTTAGGGAAGAAGGAGCGCTAAACGGTATGGTCCTTCCACACCTCTTTCGCCTCCTCCACAACCTTTTTACATGACCTTCCTCCAGCATCATTGATACTGTGATTTCTAAGGTCAACCGAGGTTAGCGGTTAACGGATATTGTCAATTAATTACCTGAAGAAACATTTCCCCATCAGGCATGATGTGCTCGTAGTGCGCGTGGTCTCGCCTATGCGAGTGCAAATCCTCCTTTTCTTTATGCATGACCACTGTAACAAATAAATATATATTAAATTAAATAAAATGAGGCCGGTCGTGGCGCGTCTGACTGTAAACGCGATCGGTTGTGGGTTCGATTCTCAGTCGGGGGAGTGATTACATTTAAAATTATTGTCACTTCCTCTGAAAATACAAAGTGCGGCGTTGAGTTCCACCACTCAGCACGCAATATCTAAAATTCGGTGGAAAGCGAAGTTCGGAGTCTCTTGACACTTGGTACGTTCTGTCTACATGAATTTCGTCTCTAAATGCTGTTGATAATTTTAGCCTTTCATATAGACTGTTTTAATATTATATTTCTGATTTAGATAAAAAATTAAAACACTTTGAAAAAACGGGAAAATTCAGTAAAAATATATTTTTTGAATGTTTTATACGATATGTATACACCTATTTCGCTAAAATGATAATGTAGTAAGTGTCAAGCTATTCGCTTTACCGTTTTCCGCCTGAAATTGAGATACTACTTGTTGAGTTTCGCTCAACTTAACGCTGTGCTTTGTTATACCAGACCAGATAAATAAAGTGTAAATACAATCACTACTACTTATGGGAATGGAACTGACAACCAATCGCGTTTACAGTGAGACGCTGTTCCATTACGCTGGATGGCGTGTATATATCAAACTATACAAATAATTTGCGAAGGGATGTTTCCGTTTTGTACTGTATGTCGATAGGCGTGGTTTTACACGACAAATCACATCTCTTCTATTACATTATGGGGATGCTGTATAAGGGTGACTATGTTTTTCTAAATCTAACTGTTTTCCATAGCAGTAAGGTTTATTTCTCTTTAAACATATGGGCAATGAATAAAAAGCGAATGGTAAGTGACAGTTATTATACTTGTAATACCTACTTATATAAGTCTTTTATAACAATATAATAAGAGGTTGCGAATATATTGTTTTTTTTTATTTAGCTTCAAGCTTTTGTACCACAACGCGGTTGAGATAAGTAAAACCTAGTGTCAAGACACTGTATACCGGTTTCCACCGCATTTAGGACATTGCGTGATGAGCAGCGGACCTCAACGTCGCGCTTTGTCTTACCAGAGTGAAAATTATTCTCATAATAACATATCAGCTCAGCTGAAAGAAATACTTGTACTGAATACAAACAGATTTCTAAAGATACGTATTTAATCAGAATAAGAGCATTAATTCGCACTTTAATTGACCTTATTAATTATTTATTTTTTCTTTCTGCTTATCAAAATAGATGTTTGTTAATTTTTTTTAGTGTATAATAATTATTATAGTCTTTGAATATAAATTTGGAAAGACGAAATGTTATATTTATCATTTTGGTGTTATCACTCTGGTAAGTCAAAGCTCGGCGTTGTGTTCCGCCATTCAACAGAAAGTCTTGACAGTATGGTCTTCCTGACTACCCTGTTATGTGGCAAAAAAATTGAAGCTAAATTACTTTTAACTGGCCGTTCTTATATGAATAATAGCGATACCTATTTTCGGTTATCGTCCCCGGTTTGAATACCAATTGGGTTTATACTAAATTAAAAAAGCTTTGTTCTTTGATTTAAAAATCAGGACATTCAAACAGAAAGAACAATTGTGAAATTATAAGTATTTATAATAGTTTTTTTTATAATATATTTCAATGGACGACTGAGTATCTTAACACTAAGATCTATCTGCCTGCTATATGTGGGATATATAGAGTGAGTGAGAACCTAGTGTCACGATAAACTGCTCTCTACTTTCCGCCCGAACTCGCAATATTGCGTGTCAAAGGGCGTAATTCAACGCCGCACTTTATCTTATCAGAGCGGAGAAATGGAAATAATTCAAATATAATCCTACGTGTTAAGTCAAAAAACATATTAATGTCACTTTTGTATAGAACGATAATTATTATTGTATACTTTTGTTAGATAGATAACATCGAAATTATCGGCGTCATTAATTTTAATTGACAATTAAAGTTAAACGCTATAGTGGCATGGTTAGGAAGTGCTTGACGGCAAGCGAGTAATGTAGGTTCAATTCCTTTCTGTTTTTCACGTTTAGCCTACGTACAAATAAGGCTTAGTACCTGGCGGAGTTTAACACCGAATGTCACTGAAATTTTTTTTTAGCTTCACGTATTTTTTCGCATAGTTAAATAAGTAGAAAAAGTGTGTTAACGTACGCCGTGTTCTACTTTCTTTTGTAAATAGCAACTTGACATGTTAAGTGGCGGTACTCAACGCCGTGCTTTATCATCATGTGAACCTGCAACTTGCCTTTAGACGCTTATCCCATTGCGCCATGGTGCCATGAACGTATTGTATTCTTTGTAAATAAAAACTCCCATAGATATATCGCCATAAATCTATTCGTTTTTACTTTATTTTATATTTCATTTATAGCATCTGATAAACTGATAGTATATATAGATACATCACTAATCGAGTGCAGTGGCTTTTTATCGAAAATTATGATCGTCGTTTACTGTCTATGGAATACCTACTGATTTTTTAACATTATTTTTCCTGCGAATTGAATATTTAAATTAACTGTATGGGTTTTTTTATATATTTTGTATTTTTCGAGCTTAATGTTTGATATGAAATGTTTATCTTTTGTTTATTTGTTTGAAAATATAAGACAAAGCACGGCGTTGAGTTCACCATTCAACACGCAATGTCGCGATTTTGGGAGGAAAGCAGTCAACGGAGTGTCTAGACACTAGGTTGTCTCTGACTACACTGTTATGCAGGATAATGCGTGCATGTATTATACATGAAATAATACATTTATTTATTTTCAACTTTACTGACTTTTTTCTATAGCATATGGGTGATAAGCAAGAACCTACTATCGAGATCAACTGAATTCGAACCACTATATGTGAGTCTTGTGGTGGCGTAACTTAACCATGCGTTTTGTCTTAAATATCATTATTTCTTCGAGAGGAAATCGAAACCACAACCAATCGTGTTTACTATCAGACATACCACTGTGCCACGATGGCGTTATTCTTAGGAACAAATTATTAAAATTATGCATATCATTATATAATTCCTCGTTAATGCTTTTCCAATAGTCACGATCGCTTGATAATTAAAATAAAAACAAACTAAAACATTTATTTGTTATTTCTTTGTACGATACGGTCGCTAGTTCTAATGATGACCAATTTGTATTGAAATGTAAGATAATATGACACGCGAACGAATGAATGAATTTATTAGGTTCTTATACGTGTACTCAATAAATATAAATAAATTTCGACGGTGTTGAAGTGAAGTTGGTATGTTTATGGGTTTAAATCCCATTTGGGGTAATATTTATGTTCAATTATTTTTATTGTTTTTCAGCTTCACGGTTTTATCCCGAATAGCAGGGTAGACAGAAAGCACCTAGTGTCAAGACACTCCGTACTTCGCTTTTCACCGAATTGGAGACGTTGTGTGTTGGGTGGCAAGCGGAAGAAATTTAAATATAATCACTCCGCCGATTGGAAATCGAATCCACTGCTGATTGCGTTTGGAGTCAGACGCTGTCACACTGCGTCACGACCGTCCTCAATATAATCTTAGTATATATATATATATATATATATATATATATATATATATATATATTTATATAGTATATGTAATGCCAATTCATATGTATGATTCGAATCTCTTGGCCGATTTATACATATAAAAATACTTACTAATAATACAATACTATACTAGTCTATTAGTATAGTATTAGATATTTTCAGTATATAAAGGGTTATAACCCTCAAAAGGTTGAACCATTCTCAACACAATACAAGGGTTATATCCTAGTATATAAAAATATATGAAATTACAATCATAAATCGAATGTCACCACGGCCATTACAGGTTCGCGTGACGCGCTTATAAAATTACTTATTATAAATTTTCTATACAATTATAATGTATTATTTTGTTATTATTCCAAGGACATGCATACATTATGAGCGGGGTAAGATTACTGGGTAATTCATTTTTTTTTATTTAAGACGTACCTGTAGAGGTAATTTTTTTTTATTTTGAAATGTGACAGTTAATTATTTTATGTAAGCTTTATTTTTGTTTATAAAATAAAGTTTGAATAATGGTTTTTTTATATTAAAATGCTAGTAACTGCCCGCAACTTTGCTTGCAGTTTACCCCTTCCTTGAGCCAAATATTTAAAATTAATATAACTTTCTTGTATAGGAACAGGAACTAATTGAAATAAAAGAACGTTAAAAGGAAGTTGATAGAGGAAACTGCATTTGAATCGGTTTAGTCGTCTCTGAGAAAAGCGTACACAGGCACTCAGACAAACAGTTAAAAAACTGAATAGTAATTTTATTATATTTAATAATTTGTTTTTATCTTCATGCTTTTGTCCCGCATAGCAGGGTAGGCAGAAAGTACCTAGTGTCAAAACACTTCGTACTTCGCTTTCCACCGAATTCGAGACATTGCGCATTGAATGGTGGAACTCAACGCCGCTCTTTGTCTTTACTAGAGCGAGGAAGTGAAAATAATTTAAATTTAATCACTCCCCCGAGTAGAGATCGAACCCACAACCGGTCGCGTTTACAATCAGACGCTGTCACATATATGTATGTATATATATATATATATATATATATATATATATATATATATATAATGTTATATATATGGCTTGTGCCATAATAAAAGAAAAAGAAGAAATGATACGGAACATAGTTCTCGGTTCAAATTTTATTAGAAAATATTCGTAATTTAATTTAATATATTTGCCAAAAGTGAGGGACGTCAGTAAAACGCGATGCGTATATAGTCAAACTCCACGTAGTAAAAAGTATATGATTATCAATTATTTTAACCTCTCCACCTTTCTATCTCTGTGGTAAGACAAATCGCAGCGTTAGGTTCCGCAATATCTCTAATTATTGGTGCATAAGCGGAAAGTTCAAAGGAAAAATTCATAAGTAACTTAAGAACTAAACCACTCAGTTAAAAGTACGTCTAACTTTATGGGTGATCAACACGAACACCTTGTTTGTTCGCTGCTACACTTGTTAATTATTTCATAGGTACTTAGCCTTTTGGTAAATTCGGTTATTTAGTTACCTCGTAACTATAATTAAACTGCTACTATGATTAATATAGTATAGTGCTTTAAACTAGCTTTTCTATACATTTTACATGAAATATAAACAATTTTAGGCTAACTGTGGTATGACTGTAAACGCGGTCGGTTGTGGTTTCGATTCCCATACGGGGGAGTGATTAGATATTTCTTTTCATTTTTCTCCCTCAGAAGAGACAAAAGGCAGCGCTAAAGTTCCACCATTCAACATGCTTTTTATTTCTTGTAGATCCTGCTATCCTGGGAAAATGACTCTCGTTTAAACTTGATTTATATCGATTAAACGAAAATAAAAATAAAAAAATACGCCTAAGAAACGAATTAATAACCAATAAACAATAACCACCACTCAGATACTATTCCACTAAGCCATAGTAGACTAAATTATATTATAATTTTTTTTCTCGCACGAGTGCTTGCCCTCGCTACCCCTTAGGGGTATACCATAGGGTGCATTACCGTAAAATGCCATATTGAAACCGTTACAACAGATGTAGGTCGGTTTTTAATTGTTTTAACGTGAATTATTAGCTCGTTCGTCGGTTAGCACCTTTATAGTATTATTCTTTGATCATTTTAGACCAATTTTGTTGCATTAGCTTAGAATATTACGATGTAAAACTATATATGTATATTTTTAAATTATTGTTAATGAAGTAGAACGGACCGCAAGAACTAATTATAGACAAGACACTCCGTTGTCAACTTTCTAGCTGGATTCGAAACATTACGTATTGAATTGCGTAACTTAACGCCGCGTGGTGAGCGAATGTCAAATTAATTTAAAAAAAATATAATAAAATACGTTGAATATTATAAAGAATTAAGTAAAATTCTATACATATATTTTTATATATATAAAGATATTTCGTATTTTATATTTAAAGTATAATTTTGTCAATACTCGATATTGATATCAGATTTCTTTTAGCTTAAAGAGAGAACATAATGTTAAGACACTTTACCCTCCGCTTCTGCTATAACTATATCTTTTTAATTATAATTTTAGTGTTAAATAATTACTATTATAAGCTAGTCGTGGCGCCGTAGGAAAGCGTTCATCTTTAAACGCCATCGGTTGTGAGTTCGATTTCCACTCAGGGGAATGATTACGTTTAAATTATTTTCATTTCCTCGCCCAATAAGACGAAACGTGACATTAAGTTTCACCACTCAACACGCAATATCTCGAAATTAGCGGTAAGTGGAATACGGAGTGTCTTGTCACTAGGTACAACCTATCTACCTTCTAGAAGGGATAAAAGCGTGAAGCTAAAATACCATTATGATTCTAAAAATAACTGTTCTGAGTATTATAAGAATAATAACAAAATACATTTAAAGTTTTAATTATTAACTTCTTTACGGTACATTTTAATAAGTAACTATTATCTAGGTTATTTTTTTATTTAAATAAAAAAAAAAAACAAAAAAAAAATAGACAAATGAATTTTTTTTAAATATAAATGAAAGGCAGAACAAAGTTCAACGTTTTCTTATCTATTAACTTAATATAATTTAAAAATACATATCATATATTTTATTAGCATAAGACGCTTGACTTAATATCTACAAGTTCCTTTTTAACATATTTTATTTATGTATTTTTAACCCGTAAATACGGTATCATGATTGAAAGGATATATTATAATCTTTCAAATAAATATTTATTAAAATATTTTTAAATTTCTTTTTTATTGTTTTTTATTTTATTTATTTTACTGCTGTATACAAAACAGACATATGAAATAAATGTGCTCTGCAATAAAGTCATCAATATGATAGATTAGTTTTCAATTATGATCATTTCTCTGTTCTGGTACAACAAAGCGCGGCGTTAAGTTCCGCCACTCAACATCAACATCTCCTATTTCGAGTTAAAATTCAGTGAACAGAGTGATATGTCACTTGTTCTTTCTTACTATTTAATTATGTGGGATACAGCTTAAAAAACTAATTACAAAATTTCCTTTAAATTATTTTATCTGTATTTATATATTTAAAAACCTTTTTCGCCTATAAATAGGGCCAAAGGAGATCGATTACCGTTTTGCTAACCTAAAGCTCAATAGCTAGTCATCGTGACTCGAGTACCCAATCTGCATCTCGACACGCGACACCGTTGTCAACAGTGTATACGATGTAGAAATTTGTAAAAGCGAATATTAGATACTACTATTATAGTTTTTAGAGGAATATTTAGTATGTGTAAATAAATTATGATGATTATAAAAACAAGTAAAGAAATTTGATTTAAAATATTATAGGAATCTTTCGAAATAGTTAATAAAGAACTATATTGATGCCTATTCTAATATAGTCACTTTGGCGACACCAAAAAGAGTCTAGTGACAAGACACTCCGTTCTACGTTTTCCATTCAAATTTGAGACTGACAGAACTTAACGCCGCGCCAAATGTTAGCAGAGCCACGACTTTATCGACTTATAATAGCCAGTTTTCTAATCAAGATTGAACCTATAAATATCGCATTTACAGTCAGACACTATTCCACTGTCAACAAATAAAGTATAATATGATAGATTACCACTGTGAATTCTTATCTTGCAGTCTAAATAAAAAAAAAAACATACTTATTCCCACGATATTATAAAAGTAATAAAAATTAATAATGAGGTAGCAAGAATGACTGTATTTAAATTATTTTCACTCTCTCGTTGAGTTTCGCCACTTAGCACGCAATATCTTGAATTCAGCGAAAAACAGAATACGGAGTGTCTTGACACTAGGTACTTCCTGTCTACCCCGCTATACGGGAAAAAAAAGCGTGAAGCTAAAAAGAAGAAATAATGTAGTATCTAAAGCAATACGTTATGTTGGCATTGCAAATATTAAAATACGACATTTTGTATTAGTAAAATTTTTATATTTTATTAAAAACGTGAAAAATCAATTTAAATTATATCTTGCTCCGGCTATATTAGAGAAACTGTAAATTTACGCAACTTAAAACCATAGTTTGTCTTATATAATCAATATATGTTTAAATGTTCAAATGAGAATTGAACCCCCAACCAACTAGTGAACTGTACTGCCAGACGCTCAACTGTACCGCGTATAATATTTAAATATCACTATATAATCTGAGTCCGACACGCGACATAGTCCGAGTCGTGTCAACATCGGTTTAACGCTCAACGAGCTCAGACAAAGGTTTTCAACTAATTACTGGTAGAAGAAGAAGGGGTCACTTTGACCCTCACGAGGGTTTTTTGAGTGCGATAACTTCAAGTTTAAGTTTGTCAAAAAGACACCTACATCATATATTGCGTATTAAATTTCTATTTATATAGATTATATGTTTATTTAATTTGGAGGCCGTCGTCGCGCAGTGGCATAGCGTCTATAAACGAGATTGATTGTGTGTTCGATTCTCACTTTTAGGAATGATTTTTTAATTTCATTTCATTTCTTCGCTCTGGTAAGACAAAGTAGGGCCTTAAGTTCGCTGCTGAATTCGTTACGTCTCGATTTCGATCGGAGAGTAGTGAATGGAGTGTCTTGATACTCTTCTACTCTGACTCTGACTATCCTGCTATGTGGGATAAAGCGTGAGGATGGTTTTTTTATTTAATAAGAAAACTTCGATCACTTTACAAGAACGAAGAAGGCTTTAGATAAAAAGGAGAAAAGCAATATATCAAATTTTATTGGCCTAACAAAAATTCTAAACATATTCCTTATTTATGACCGTTCAACATTCAAATGTTCCATTTTGTTCTATATCACATAATCCTATTAAATATGTATGTAAGTATGAAATACAACCGATTTAAATATTGTATTGCTGCGAGTGTGTGAACTACTAATTTCTAAAGTAAACAAATCGATTTTTCATAAATCACATGTAAAAGATGTCTCAATAGAATTTTAGGGTTAACAAGACAAGGACGGCGATAGATCTTGATTTTCCACACTTGGCAAAGAAAGGGACGGATGTATTTTCTCGTTTCGTATTAATTAAGGAGCGTGGATTTAAATCATTGACTGTCAGCGCTCCCTGTGGGAATCCCAAAGAGTTATAGGCACCTTTATTCTAAATTTACAATTACAATTTTGTTCACAATATTTTAAATTACGATGTCTGTATGTATGTATTGTCGGTATCGTATCGGTCCCTTGGGTTCATTTGGAAATTCCAATAACACTATATTTTAGTTACTTCCTCAATTTTTTTTAGCTTCAAGCTTTTATCCCGCATAGAAAGATAGACAGTAAGTATCTAGTGTCAAGACACTCCGTACTTCGCTTTCTGCCTAATTCGAGACATTACATGTTGAGTGGTGGAACTCAACGACACACTTTTTCTCAGTAGAGAAAAAAAAGTGAAAATAATTTAAATATAGTCATTCGTCCGAGTGGAATTCGAACCCACAACCGATCGCGTTTACAGTCAAAACCTGACATCGTTTCGACCGGCGTGACTCACTCAACAATGTACAGTTGATAAATATCATTTCTTTACGAATATCTGTGGCAAGCATAGAAACTAGACACTCCACTCTCTATTTTCCGAAGTATAAGGGACTTTGTGTGAACGGTGATATAGTAGTAGTGTTGGTAGTCGTGTTATAACCAAACAAGAAAAACGAAAATATTTTTGAAATAAAAATTATTAATTATTTTTATTATGAGTAAATATTAATACATATATAATACAATAGTTAAGCAACTTCTCTAGGTCATACTATAAATATATATATATATATATATATATATATATATATATATATATATATATATATATATATATATATATATATATATATATATATATTATAAACACGACTGCTTTACCTAGTTTAAAATTATTTAAACTTTTAAAATTAATTAATAAAGATATGGCAAAGACATTACGCTATTCGGACACTAATGCCAAATGTCATATATTTCGTTCCACAGATAATCTACAGCGCCAACTGTCCGCGTCAGTTGCATGACGTTGAGGGACGTCATGGACGCTAATCGAGATTGTATACGATAGCCGACTGTCATGGCTTGTGGGCAATTGAAAATTATATTACAATTCTTATTATTAGTATATGAAATATGGGATTTTTTAATTTTTTATATTAAAACAAAAATTTAAGGAGTGGCGTTGAGTTCCGCCTCTCAACACTCAATATCGGTTTTGGGCGTAAAGTGGTTAACGGAATGTCTTGACAGTATATTCTCTCTGTCTTTTTTACTATGGGAGCTTTTGCTCCCATTAATATTGATTTTATTTAAATATAGATATATAATAATTATTTTTGTATGTTTTTTTTATTTAAGCGTTTTTTTTCTTTTATTAACATTTAAGTTTTTAGCTTCACGCTATTATCCCGTATAGAAGGGTAGACAGAAATTACGTAGTGCCAAGACACTCTGTACTTCGCTTTCCACCGAATTCGAGACATTGCGTGTTGAGTGGTGGAACTCAACGCCACACTTTGTCATTACCAGAGCGAGGAAGTGAAAATAATTTAAATATCACTTACTTCCCCGAGTGGAGATCGAACCCACAACCGTACAGTCAGACGCTGTCCCCATTGCGCCAGACTGGCTTCAAAGTCAGTATAACATTTAGAACAAAAAAAATACTGAAAGCAAGATTCTTAAACGGAATATAAACTTTTCTTTGTAGCTGCTTAATTCTATTCTACCTTCAGTTTAATATAAGGTGGGGAACGGAGTGTCTTGACACCAGATTCTCTACCTTACTTGCCATACGAGTAAAGCTTGAAGCTGTTAATACACAAGATTCATGCTCTTATCTCGCATAGCAGACTAGATAGAAAGTACCTAGTGTAAAGACACTCGGTATTCCGCTGTCCGTCCAATTCGAGATTGCGTGTTCAGTGGCGGAACTCAACGCTGCGCTTACTAGAGCGAGGAAATGAAAATAATTTAAATATAATCATTCCCCCGAGTGCGAATCGAACCCACAACCGATCGGATACAGAAGTATTAATAATAATTTTGACAAACACCAAAAAATCTCCATACGGTCCATTAATTAGAGTGAAAAATATTTCTCGCGAGATTGGGCCCGCCATTTAATTGATACGGCGGAGGAATCCAACTGAAGAAACGGTCGTTAGCTTATCACAATACTGATTTCACACCGCTGTTACACGCTCTGCTTACATGGAGTTGACATTTTTAAGTTTAAATTTAAATATATATATTTGTTCTTAGGTAAAATAAAATCCGTTCCGGTATAAAACGCTGCGTTAAGTTCCGTGATTAAATTGTGAGTTATTAGGAATAGTTTTACCGCCTTCTGTGTTGGTAGATTTGTTTTTAATTTACATTTCAAAATGATTACCGGAATGCTTTAAAAAATAAAGGTTTAAAATCTTTTAAGATATATGCGAGATATAAATCCAGATACGGTTTAAAATACTTGATATACATTATTTATTGTATTTTTGAAAAAAAAAACAGGAGCGTTTTATTATGATTTATATAAAAATATTAAGGCTAGTCATGATGGGAGAGTGTCTGAGTGTAAACGCGATCGACTGTGGGTTATATTCCCACTCGGGGGAATGATTATATTTGAATTATTTTCAATACCTGGCTATAATAAGACCAAGTGCAGCGTTGAGTTCCGCCACTGATTACCCAGCTATGCGGGATAAAAGCGTGAAGCTAAAGAAATATATGGTCATCTCTTAAGATTGTACTCGTATATAAACCGTCCCTTACCACCAGAAGTCGACAGGTCACGCTTTGCAAATAAAAAAAAGTTGCATTAACACAAGTAAAACCCTTCGTCTGTTTGGTTTATGTTAACGAATATGGACTGATTAGCTTTATGCCTTTTTTAATGGCTTGATTTTTGTACATAAATGTTTTTTACACGTTATTAATACGTGTAATGTGGACATTTTGATGATAATTGTGTGTATTTAGATTTAATGAATGTGTAATTTTATTAATAAAATACAATTCTTAATAGGTTTCTTGTTGATAATTTTAATGTTTTCAAATGGAATTTTCATATTTAATCAGTTATTTTTAGATAATTTTACGTTTATATTATTTTTTCATTATAAAGAGTAGTGTAGTACTTCATTATTTAGTCATTATATATTGGAATATAATTATGAAAAATGTGTGATTAAAACTAGGAACTATACATATAATGTACCACCATAGTACAGTTGTTTGACTATAGTTACAATAAGTGTAGGTTCCATTCCCACGAGGTAAAATTTATTAAAATTTTAAATTATCAGTTACTTATTTTTTGTTTTATTTTTCAGTAATTAATAAAAATTGTAAACAGAGTGTTTCAACACTAAGCTCTCTACACACTGTGCAAGCAAAAAACACATAATATTTAAAAAAAAATAATATAGTCACTATGCATGGAACAAATGAGAACAACGTCCCATCAAGTGAATCTAAGTGATGACATTCTGTTGAGATGGAACAATATTTTAGAATCCAGAAAGCAAAACGACTGCAACTGGGTGCCAACGCCTTATCTACGGCAAAGATCTTCAAAGGATACATACCGTTACGTAAAATATAAAATGATTTTAAAGCTTTACAAGTATTTCGAGGCCGGTCGTGGCGCAAAGGGTCAGCGTCTGACTGTAAACGCGGACGCAGGTTCGTTACCCACTCGGGAGAATGTTTATGTTTAAATTGTTTTAATTTTCTCGTTCTGGTAAGACAAAGCCCGGCGTTCAGTTCCGTCAGTTAACACGCAATGTCGCGAATTCGGCGGAAAGCGGAGTACGGAGTGCCTTGACACTGGGTACTTTCTACTAACTTTGCTATTCGTAATAAAAAGGTATTATATATAAATTATTTATAACATTTGAATAATGTAGATCGCGCTAAATAAAATTTTTCGTAATATCAGAATCTATACTTTTAGATACAAATATTTTTTTACAAATTTTTTTTTAGGTGAAATATTATACTGTAAACGGTTTATTTTTAGTTAGTTTATAATTTGAATGTTGTTTGAATAATCATTTAGAAGAATTTGAACAAAAAAATCAATACAATATTTAAATTTGAAAATATTCGAGTAACCAATAGCTTATATATATATATATATATATATATATATATATATATATATATATATATATATATATATATAGTTTCAAGCACACATCACTTATTAACAAGTATTTATAGGTTTAAAAAAAAAAGAATTCCATAGTTTGTTCCTTATTAACAAAAAAAATCAATCTTTTTTTAAAAAAAGCAACTGCTTTTTGGCTTCCAATTCTTAAAATCACTGTGTCCCCGAGTATCGGGCGCGAAATGGAAATAACTTTTGGCGGGGCGAGGTTATAAATCAGAACACGAGTGTAGCTCAATTAAAAACCTCTATCTGATGTACTTCTGTTCCAGAAGGCACTTTTATTTTTAAAGATATATCGGACCTTTTTAAATGCTTTGTCAACTGTTTATTTTGGTACGCGAATCATCGGACGGTAGAGTGGTATGGTCGGCACGTGTCTGGATGTTACAGGTTCATATCCAACTACATAATATTATATGTGTATAATATATACACTTTACTAATATTGGTGAGGTATTTTTTACATTTTCAATAATTAAAGCTAATGAAAAATTGATATAGCTTTTTGTGTTAAGTGTTATTCCACACTTAATTAGAATTAGAAAACTTTTTTGAATAATTTTAATTCTTATAATTATTGTTGTGTTTTGTTTTTCTTTCAAGTTACTTTAAAGTTACTTTAAATTTCATTTGATCTTCTCCATATTAGTACAAAGGTGTTTGAAATAATAATATTTTTTTTTGTATCTTCCGCATAGACACTCCGTTTTCCGCCGAATTCGAAACATTGCGTATTGAGTGGCGGAACTCAACGCCGCGCTTTGTTTTACCATAACGATGAATTGAAAATAACTTAAACATAATCAGTCCCCCGAGTTAAAATCGAACTCACGGTCAATTGCGTTTACGGTCAGACGCTGTCCCACTGAGCCAGGACCGGTCTCTATATATATATATTTATAATTATGTCTATATCAAAACTTTAGCCTACTTGATGATTTGTAAGCGATACTGTATTCTCATTTAAGGCACATAAATTGTAAATTGCTGACCGTACAAGATTTATTTGTTTTTGTAAGGTATATCTCTTTAAACATATGTACAGGTGAATGATGTATGGATGTAAAGGTAGTAGGTTCCATTACTAGTTAGTTAATTTAATTATTAATTAATTAGTATTAATTAAATTAAGAGTTATTTTTATAACATAGAAGCTTCTATGATTTGGTTATTGAGTTCGCGGTGTTAAGTTCCGTTTCATTATATACAATATATGTAAGCAGCTCCTAGTTATATGGTAACCAGCAAATTGTAGGGGATTGAACTAAGCGCTGTGTTAAGCTCAGCATCTTAAGATCTCTATGTCTGGCGACATATGCACAACGTATTGTCTGAACACCACTGATGATCTATCTATCTAACTACCTTGCTTTGCTGGAAAGAGTGTGAAGCTATATAAAATATTTAGATTTTGGGCTAAAAACGATTTAAGATGTTAAATTCGATATATTTTTACAAATTTCATATATAAAATCGTAAACTCGTAACAAAACACCGTAAAACAGAAATAACAATTAAAAATAAACGATATAAAATTAATCGATTAAACTATTTCACCGCAATACGTTTCGGTTTCGGTCATAACTATTCTCGAGTTACCAATACTCACATTATATTGTATCGATATATCACATGGTGTTAAATATGTAACGGTCCCAATAATTGAATTTCAATCTTATTTTTTTTGGAATAAGGTTAAAAATCCATTTTTATTAATTATTTCCCAAAAGATTTACGAAAATTATGTGTTTTATGAAATTTTCGTATTTATTGCCTTATATTAAAGGTTAAATTTGCGTGAGTTTGTATTGAAAAGTAGGTTATATCAAAAAAGGCTCGTGCGCTCAATCAATTATGATCGTATTCGATTCTCTGATTGTAATCGATAATTGTGCGCGGCTGTAATTTCTTTTCGGTTAATGTCATTGTTCTGAATACGTAGAGCGGTTTCGTGGTGAAATATTTTAAGTACGACATATGCTTTTCTGCTTTTAAAACAATTGTTTTTTTTTTTCATACTTTTAGACCATTTGATATAGTCACGTTCGGCAAAATTTCGGCAAAACTCGGAAAAATTTTAAACAAAGAAATTATTTTTTAAGATAGGTAAAGCAAATAAGCGTTAGAGTCGCCTGGCGGTAAGTAAAGTAAGTGAATACAGTACGTAACTAAATATGTACCTATTTTGTTTGTTTTGTACATATAAAGTACGTAAGTGCATATAAAAGTTTTTTTACTAGTCCGTCATTCAACACGCAATGTCTTAAATTCGGATGGAAAACAGTAAACGGAGTGTCTTGACACTGATACACTGAACACTGAGACACTGAAGCTGTAAAAGTTGTAATTACATATTTTATAAGCGACTTGGTCTACCTAGAATTGAGCATTTTTCGATGTTTATTTTATAATTCGAAAATAATAATAAATCAGACGTTCCAGAGATTAGTTGAAACAAAGAGACAACCTTATAAAAATTGTAAAACCTATTATTTTTGTACACGCACCGAGTGTACTGCATACATATGCATTTTAATATTTAAAAACTTACACTCAATTTTTATTTATTTACATAGATAACAAAATATAATCAACATCCAAAAGCTCCATTACTGAAAACCTACAGTAAAGCTGTCTAGCATCTCTAAAATAGTGTAAACCAGTCAAACGCAAAACCTCCCCTCCGGTGCATGCACCATAAATAATCGAGATATGAAGACGTCGGACAGCATAATGAAACGTCAAAATATACTCATTGATTGCTCAACTAGTAAATCCTGTACCTTTAGGGTTGTTTAAATCATGCTGATTGTATGAATTTGTTGCTAGACTTCAGAATAGATAGTCTGTGCTCGTGACAGGTATGAAGTATTCGTTATCTGTGGTCAGTTTTGTTTTTATTTGTGCAGTCTGTTATATTTTTTGACATTTCTAAAATAATAGGGAAAGTGCGGCGTTGAGTTCCGCCATTTTACAAGCAATATCTCGAATTCGGTGGAATGTGGAGTAAGAAGTGTTTTGACACTACGTACTTCTTGTCTACAAAAAAAACATAATTTACATAAAAAATACAGATAGATTATGATTAAATTTGTTACTTAGGTAAAGTCATAAAAAAATTATTAAAAAAAAACATATTTTTAGTCATTTTAATACGATTCTAGGTTCGTCTCTTTGCCGCTTACTCTTTAAGTGTGGAATGCATGCTCTCTATCAAACAAGCTATCTTATACACCTATAGAAAGTAGGTATATGGGTTTTAAGCATAGTTCAATTCAACACAAAGCATCTAATAATAAAATAATTAAAATTAAAGGGATAAAGGCGTGAAGCTAAAATATGTTTATTTTTTTATGTCATTTGAGATGAATATATTAAAATATACATATTGATTTAGTTTACAACTTAAATGTAGTTTAAGTTAATAATGAAAATTGATTTGATAGAAAAAAAATTATTAATTAAAGTTAATACGAATTTGGATTTAATACAAGATTTTTCAACTCGGATAGGAGAAGCTGTAGAAGTGAAGGAGAGAAGTTGTTTATATGTAAGAGGAGTGGAAGTCCTTTGCCAATGAGCTGAATTTTTTTCATCCTCTTTTTACGCCTAAAGGCAAATAATAAAACATTTTTTTTCTTTTAGCTTCACGCTTTTATCTCGCATAGCAGGGTAGACAGAAAGTATCTAGTGTGAAGAACTCTCCGTACTTAGCTTTCCAACGAGTTCGAGACACTGTGTATTGAGTGGTGGAAATTAACGCCACATTTTGTTTTTACCAGAGCGAAGAAGTGAAATTAATTTAAATATAATGACATCTCCGAGTGGGGATCGAACCCACAACCGATCGCGTTTACAGTCAGACGCCGTCACACTGCGCCACGACTGGTCTCAATAAAGATAAATCATGAGGATTTATATCGAAAAACGTATATATATATATATATATATATATATATATATATATTAATTTTCACCACCTGTTTTTAATTTCTGACATTCGTATTTCGAAATAACATCTTGAAATGTCGTTCAGTGTCAGCTGTCTCAGTTTTATCAATATTTTTTTGTATACTTGTGCGATTACACGACAATTTAACGAGCTCCCTATCCGTACAGTTGGCAGGACTGAGCACGTGGTTGTGGGTTCGATACTTATTCAATGTAATTTGCTATGGGTTCTTTACTCTCATCTCGGATAAGGCGGAAGATGTATAAAGAAATCAAAAGATAATATTAATATCATGTATTTACTGTACTTTAATCTATAGTAATAACATATTTTTTTATTTTATTATGTAAATTTTAACCAATTTATTTTTAAAATTAATCTTATTAGAGTGGATACATAAAATTAAAATTTAAATAAAAATAATGTAATTATATTCGAACCCACAACCCGTCGCGGTTACGGTCAGATAATGACTGATTACACCACAATACCCTTTAACTTTCATTTTTTTTCTCGGCCTATCGCCGTCCACTATTGAACGTAGGCCTCCCTCTTAAAGCGCCTAACTATCCCGTTTTAAATTTTGTTACTAACACTAACAAAATAGGTCAAATTATATCGAGATACAAACTAGATAAGGAATGTATAGAATAGTAATCTCTAGAATATTAGTAAAGAAGGAAGGAAGTACCTAGTGTCAAGACACTCCATATTTCGTTTGCCGAATTCGTGACATTGCGTATTGTGTGGCGAAACTCAACGCCGCTATATGTTACCAGACCGAGGGGGTAAAATTAAGGGTGACTATTATTCTTTGAGTGATAATAAATGGTAGGAATACATTAAAAAGTGAAAGTGTATACATTTACATTGAAATAATTAAAACATTCGGCGTTGAATTCTTAACACACGCAATGTCTCTTTTGTTTTAGGGTGAAAAGCAGTCAACGGAGTGTCATGACACTAAACTGCCTCTGACTATTCTGCTATACGTAAATGAAGCTGTATTGAAATTTGGTTCTATTATGCTCAATTGCATTTTGGTGATTTTTTTTGTAGTTCTGAGTAACTAATTGTATTATACATGAGAATTTTTAATATAGAAGGAGTTATTCATACATCCCTATCAGTAATTATTATTAATTAACACATGTATGGGTATTATGAAAAAAATATTTTATTCAGGATATAAAATTTTTCTTACAGCTTCACGTTTTATCCTGTATAGCAGATTAATCAGAGAAAACCTACAGGCAAGACGCTCCATTCCCAGATTTCCACCCAAAATCGGGACTTACCGATGATAAATGGTGGAATTAAATGCCGCGCTTCGTTTTAGTATAAAATAATACAAATAAAATTATCCCCGAGTGGGAATCGAACCGATAAGTAATCACGTTCACAGTAATACGCTATACATGTGCGCTACAAAGGCTATAATAAAAATAAATAACGATTTTATTATTTATTTTATATATGTTAGTGTTAGTGTATAAGTTAGTGTTATTCTGTTCTCTTCTTTTTGCACCGCTTCGAAATATTGCATGTATACATACATAGCGGAACTCAACTCCGCTTTTTGTTTGACCTGAGCCTACACAATGAATAAACATACATTTAATATTTTTTAGACATCTTTTCTTAGTAGAAATCTGGTTGAATCGCACGATTTAAATTTTAATTGCAAATTTATTATCGGAAAATAGAAAGAAAGACATGCCACTACGGTCTCTGTAGATTGTAAAAGTAACTTCTAGCTATCTTTTGCTATACATATTAGCTTTAATATCTATGCAACCACATATAAAGCAGACCGTAATTTTAAACCATAAATAAACCCTTTTTTTCCCATGGATTTTGGTATAAACTTTTTTGTTAGACATTACTAACATCACGAACGTCGTTCTAGGTAAAAGTTTTTAAACTGCAGTTCTTTGAAACTTGTCAAGTGTCAGATTCGTTCATGTACAAATATGATATATTTAGATTCTAATATATTCAAACATATTTTAGGCTAGAGTAGTATGCATTTATATAGAAATTTGCATTTATGTGCTAGCCGTCATCGTCGTTATAAGAAATATGGCATATATAAAGATATTATAGATAGGATTTGCGGAAAGCTATATTTATAGTAATAAAATAAAAAAAAATGATGCATTAAATATACCACGCTCAACATATATTGAGTAGTTTGAATTACTATTGTCTAAAATTATATATACGTTGCCAAGGCAATGCATTTAAGTTGCATTGAGTGGGATCTAGGAAATAGCAATATGCGACAAACAAATGCTTCACTACTTGCGCATACATTCCTAGATTTTATTTCTGAAAGTGGATTACGCAATTGTAATTTAATATTAAATAATAAGAAAATAATATTGGATCTTGTTTTGGTAGATTTACTCATTTTAACTGTGAATCAGTCGCAGGCTTCTTTTTGTAATATTGACCCTCTACATCCACCGCTAGTAATTTCTATCACTACCTTTAAGGCTGATCGACTAAAGAATAGCAAACATAAAATTTAACTTTCATAACGCAGATTACTCTAGTATTATAAGTAAATGATAGAGATTGGTATAATTTATTGTTTATTCATAAAGAATTGTGCATCGTGTTTGACTCAACCCTTATTCCTAATATTTAATAAATCTCTTTTAAAGGGCTACTTTCTAATTGCATGGAAACTGGCCAAGGTTGTAACTAATATATAAAAATGACCCCTCAAATTATCGACCCCTCTTGAATATTAGTGTTTTTGCAAAAGTTTTTGAAGCACTAATCTGTCTATTAATACAATTACTAAATGTAATTATTATTATAAATAAAAATTATAAATAAAAAAGCTTTTCAGATCAACTACCTCGAATTCAGTTTACGGTAAAAAAAAGGACACGATATATACGGACTTTAAAAAAGCTTTTGATAGAGTTCCACATAAAATATTGGTCAAAATATTACAATATACTGATTTTCGGGTTCTTGTTGGAATGGCTTCAATCATACCTGCATGATATTATGGATTATTTCTAGTTTTGGGCGGGTTTCAATCAGGAAAGCATAATATCTCGTCTGGTGTTCGCCAAGGCTCACACCTTGGTCCAATTCTATTTAATATATTCATAAGCGATCTGACTTCATATTTTAATTACTCGACTCCATATTTGCATGCAATGCCGCACGCACTGATGCCCTAGAAAGCATGTTAGAAAGCGTGCAACGCTTAGCACCCCGAATCACAAAGACAGATTTTGGAGATAATGTGAGTATACTTCGCCTTTGTAATTTCTATAACGAAATCGATAATTCTGTTGATATAAACATAGATTCACCCATTTAGGCGTTCAGTAGTGAGTTATGTAATCAATTAAATATATCTTAATCATAAATTTATACAAAAAAATAATATCTCACATTCTTGTGATGACTTTTTTAGGACTTTTCCTTAATTATCACTATATTGTACTTTGATTATGTTCTAAGTATAATATAAGACGTTAAAATCGTGAAACCGGACACAAAGCATGTCGTGTTTGCTTTCAAACGGTTGTCTATTACTAACTATAATTTTTTGTATGTTACTTTTAAAATTGATTAATATGTATTAACCACTAGCAAACCTTGTACAAAATAAATAAATAGATAAATATTTATGCCGGGTTCGATTCGGGTGGAAGCTGGAAATTGGAAGATTTTAACACTAGCTTCTTACTCTTATTTTAGTAGATTTTACAAATAAAATTGGATTATTTGTTTTTAATACAAAAACAACCGCTTTTAACTGCATACAAATTTATACACGGCACATACAACTAAACTGTATGTTTTACAATTTTTATCTGTGTCTATTTGTTTCAGCTCATCTCTGGATTAGCTGGACTAATTTTGACGGGACTTTTATTCACAGATAGATAACGTAATAAGGAGTAAAATAGACTCCTTTTAGCTTAGAATTATTAATTAAAGATTAAGACATGTTGAATTTCACGACGAGAAAATCGAACAGCTAGTTTCATTTATTAACATTCAAAAGAGTGTGAATCAAGATACTAGATTCTCTCTGTCTATCCTGCTATGGCGCGTGAAGCTGCTTATATGTGTAATGTATAGAGACTATAGAAATGGAGCACCTCTAGTTTCATGCGAGCCTGGTACAAATCTCTTATTTATTTGATACACTTATTTAATATATAAGCAGTCGACGGAGTGCCTTCACACTATAGTCTTCTCCCTGACTACTCTGCTATGCGGAAAATGCTACACACACTAAAAAATAATTAATAATATTTCACGTTTTGATCACGTTTCGCTTCAGTTGTTTTATATTTGCAATTATCTCGTTCTTACTATTGACTTTTAAGTGCTTTACGCTAGAAATTAGAGAGTTGACGAATATTTTCACTTTAATTTTCTATCATAAAATTTTTAGAGTACGCTCTAGTAATAAATCGAAGAAGATGTTTCTTTTATTGTAGTATTTTGATTATTACGTACTTTGTATTAAAGTAAACGATGTTTAAAACTCAGGTTCCTACTTCCTATAAGTTCATAAGGTACAGGTAAGGCAAAGAGTGAAAATTACTGAAAATACCTTTTTTTTATGTTTTTGTGATTTTACCTAAGTAATATTTATTATTCATCAAATTTTTATCCATTTTGTTATAAAGTAGATAAAGAACAGTAATATATATATGAATACATATATGAATTGAATGTTACGATACATATCACAAGAAAGACCAGCGTTATATCCCACACAGGGTAGGCAAGAATATAGAGATATTGAGTTTAAATTGCGAAGTTCAACGCCGTGTTTTTTTGGTTTTATCACTCTGCAAAAATACATATTTATTATTGTATAAAAATACCAGTGAAATATATATTTTAAATGCAACTGTCCAACCAATTTTAAATACCAAATAGTAAAAACCTACTGTCTATTTCAACGTTGATCAGTATTATGTTCGTGTCTAAGACTTGGATCAAGTGTTCAGTTTTAATTAGGCGATAAGAAATATTTATATTTTTTATATCAATACGATCTTTAAGGCAAGTGTATGAGGTATTTTTACATTACATTAGCTTCACACTTTTATCCCGCCAAGCAAGGTAGACAGAAAGTACCTAGTGTCTAGACACTCCGCACCTCGCTTTCCACTGAATTCGATACATTACGTGTTGAGTGGTGAAACTCAACGCCGCACAGATATTTTATTTGAAATAAATTTTAATGCGTTAAAGAGGTATTATTATTTTGATATATATATATATATATATATATATATATATATATATATATATATATACATGCACAGATAATAAGCTCCAATCCTAGCCTAAGAAGTAGTTTTACTTGTCGTATCTATTTAGACCACCTGCAAGCTTAGGTCCCACCACAATGACTTACAAAAGGGTTAAAAATTTGAGAAAATTGCTTACAATAGAATTACTTTACTAGCTTTTTAAGTCTAGTCATATAAATTATAGTTAAAAATATATGTTCTATAAAATTTTGATAAATAAAAAAAATTGTAAAAAATTATAAATCAAAGATTAGTAGAGTAAAATCAAAATTTGTGTTTTGCCTAAAATAATATAAACAATATAGATAGCGCTAAACAGAAAATCTTATAGTTACATTTTTTTTATAATATCAGAAGTTCTCCCATACACCACACCAAAAAGTCTCACACCAAAAATTATCACTTTAAATACAAATATGGCGCGTAAAGGAAAAACGTTACGAAATTTCTCTTCAATAATCCACGACAAAAACAGGAAATAGTTATAAAATAGCGAAAATCAATCAACAAAACCAATGTTCAATTCCATATACACCATGGAAATGTCACCAGTGACACGAAAGACTAATTAAAACATCACATGGGGTTGACAACCTACGTACACAATATCGTCAACCATATTTCTCCCAGACATCCGATCGGTCAGATTTCAAGCGAACTCAATTAAACACCAAGAAGATAAAATTAAGCCTTAATTAAAACTTCATAATGTTTAAACCAAAATTGTTTAAAACAAATAGAAAAAAAAACAAAAAGCAGTAAAACAAATAGAAAAAAAAAACAAAGTGAGGTAGCTCGGGCGTAAAAACATTTTGTCACCAATATCGCGCTCCGTGACCGGTCTTACTCCTTTTCTCCTGTTCCATCGTTTTTGTTTTTGTGTATTTTATCAATGAGTTGTCGCTGGCGGTTCGTGATAAATATCAAATAAACACATTCCGTTAATTGCCTAAATTCTTGATTTTGTAATGAGATATCGGATTTAAATTTGAATTGAATAAATTATAGTGTGGTTAAGTAAGGGCTTGTGGGTGTACTTAAGTGATATAATATTAAATAAGTATTTTCTAGTTTTAAGTTATTTATTGAAAAAAGTTTATGTAGTGATTTGACACTATGTTATCTCTCACTAACCCGCTAAGCGAGATAATGGGAAGCTATATTAAATTTGACCTTGACACTTATAAATAGTAAAATTTCTAAATATATACCTAAGTAGCCGATTGTAATTTTATGTAAATGAGAAATGAATAACAACAAGGAAAAAGACACAGATAAAAGACACACAACACAGACCCAGTCTGTAAAAAGAAATTGTAAAGTTTAACAATAAATAGTTAAATAACAACATTTCTGCATTTATTTAGATCTAAATTTAATAGTATCTTGTATTTAAACTAGTACGAATATATCGACGGTAGTTTAACTCAACAGTCTCATTTTGTTATCTTCATTACATCATAGCCTAATGGAAGCTTAGGGGCTTGGTTAAAGGAGATGAATGGACATATAATAAATTCATTTATCAACTTCCATACTGCTTAATACTTAATATAAAATAGTAATATTTTCTGAGGGAGAAGAGAGAATAGAGCGCTAAATGTCAAAGCCTCAGCATATTTCCTCCGCCTTGCCCATAGTCATCGTACTTGAAGTAATATTTTTTACTGTAAAATCAACTAACGTCATCGATTTTATTGTAAAGACATCTGTTACAAATTTTATAATGATTAAATTGAATTTATTCTGATTTTTACTTTACGATTTAGATAAAGCGTTGAGTTACGCAACTCGACGACGTCTCAATTTGAGTGGCACTTTCCGCCTCAATTTAAGATGGTGCTTGGCTGAGGTTAACGCCGACTTTACTTTACCAGAATGTTAAATTGAAAGTATTATTTATATTAAATTCTTCCATAAATATATAATACATCAATGCATAAATAAATAAATAAATAAATTTCTAAAATATGAAAAAACACGCAATATCTTGTATTCGGCGGAAAGTAGAGTACAGAGTGTCTTGCCACTTCCTGTCTATCCTGCTAAAACAATATCAAAAATTATCAAGAATATTGTACTATAGTACAATATTGAATTAGTGATGTTTAAGAACAAGATATATCTGCTAGGTAAGTCATTAAATATGTTCCATTGAGTAATAAATTACGTTTAAGCTAGTTCAATTTATTCAAATTTTCTCAAAGGCTCGAAATTAGATATATATATATATATATATATATATATATATATATATATATATATATATATATATATATATATATATATATATATCTCGAAGGTTAGTCAAAGACAACCTAGTTTCAACACACAATCTAGACATTACGTGTTGACTGCCCTCAACGCCGCGCTTTGTCTTACACTAAGTTCAATTTTATTTTAATAGTTAATTCTTATACAAAACACAACCGACTGTCTATACATTGTAAATTCTACAAGCAATGTCTCACTCATTGGCGTTCAAAGTCATAAATCCACTCGCTCATTTGAATGCGACCGATTGTGACCCTCGCAACTATGAATACTCAGATAACATTTTATTTTTACATTTAATCTTATTTTAATTGCTTTATTAATTTTAAATGTAACTAGCAAATGGATTAACCACGTATATTTTGGTATTCGAAAATATATTTATGGCCATCTGACGTTTAGAACACTTTACAGTAGTGCGTCGTCACTGGTGGATTCCGGCGTATTTTACTCGCTTTTCCTCGACTCGAGATATATATACCTGTATATATATACCTGTGTATACCTGTGACTACGCGATTAATCCGTTTAAAATAGTTTCATTTAAAATGTGTAAAAATTGACAAAATCAAACACCTTATTATGTTTTATTAATTTTTTTTGTTAATTATCTTTATTCTACTAATACGTGAAATGTCTATCCCGCTATACGAGAAAAAGGCGTGAAGCTGTAAAAAATGTAACTAAATTCTAAATTAAGAATAACGAGCACATATAGCTTTCTATTAACAGCTAAAACCTCTAGTTGTCTGCAAAAATATTATATAAAAAAATAAACCAACTAGAAAGTTTTCATAAAATCGAATTATACGGTCGGTTGAAACGAAATGGTCGAAACTGTAGCGTTACATGATTAACTGTTTTAAACTAATTGAAAACGAACGTATGCGTGCGCCGTGAGATATGACACTTAGAATATCGTTAAAATATTTTTTTTATTAGATTACTTGCTAAATAATATCTCAAAGTAAGTGTTTTTTGATAAACTTTGCCAGGGGAATGATATGTATTTGATTTTTTATTTTTACTATTCATTATTATAGCCTTTTCGCTATAATTAGTATAGTTAGAATAGTTTAATCTGTAACCTGAATCAACGAAGTGCCCTAATAAGTTAGCGTGTAGTTAGGTACACAGGCCTCTTCCATCTGCTTCCAATTCTTCCGATTGTTAGCTTTTCTTATCTAGGTTGTTCTTCCAATTATTATAACTAGATATTCCATTGTTGTCTCTTTATAAGAAAACTCCTTTACGAGTACCTCCTAATCCGGAAGATGGATGCCGGCCGAATATTCACTAAAACCTCATGGGATCACTTCCTCAATCGCCACTAACCGAGGCCACAGGCACTACCCCTATCTTCCGTGGACCCCGGCGGCTATGTATGTCACTTCATATAAAAGTGTACGTCAAACACATGGTAGTGTGGGTTACATTTATTTTATCAATTTAATATATTTTTATATACTATTTTTAATAAACAGTAGCGTTCTTGCAATTCTTCTGTATATAAAATATAACTGTGCCAAATATCATACTCCTTTAGTTCGCGTTATTTTCGTTTAAAATAGTACGGAGATTTCTCTTTACGTATTAATATAGAGATATCATCCACCCATCATTTTGCTTGCTTGGTTCTTTCCCATACCGTCGCGTGGTTCCTTCTGATATAATTTTGGACCATTCTATTTTACTATGGTTTGTCATATACCCTGTCATTTTAGCTCTCTTACTAACTTATTTATGATCTCTCCTTTTGTTTCAGATCTTATATGTTCAGCTCTTTTCCAGTCTCATCTCACTCACTTTAATTTTAATAATAATACAAGCAGAAAAAGAACCTTCGACTTAGACTTAATCTGTTATAATATATTTATAATATGAGATGTAATTGTTCTATGCAACAAGACATGTTAAACGTATTTAATATAAAAAAATATATTTTTTCTCACATAAAAATTATATTCTACTTGTATATAGGAAAACTATATATCCAGTTCTCGGTAGATATACGAGGTTCACGATATTAGTGATAAATGTATTTGATCCGGACACATGTGTAAATTTTCAGAAGATTCAGGTCACAAGAAGTCGGTTGATACTGCGTTTGTGTTACATTTTCTTATATCTATTGATAGATAGATACAGATGAGGTTAATAAGTGTTTTAATAATTAACATCTTTACTTATTATGTATATAAAGATTAAGAAAATATATTTATGTCTTTATATATTTTCTTCATAGTAGGCTAAGATTTATCCCATATATCCCCCACAGTATAGTAATCAGAAACAACCTAGAGTTAAGATATACCGTTGATTAGTTACCGCCCAAAATCCAGACATTGTGTGTTGAGCGGCGAATGGAACGTCGCGCTTTGTCTTACCAGAGCGGAGAAATGATTTTCCTTTTTAATATAATTATTTCCTGAGTGGGCTTACAACTAACCATTCCGCTACATAGTCCTATTTACTTACAATACATTTTAAAAGTAAGACTAACACAGCCATGTGTGTCTTTATAATGATTTCATTAAATTATATAGCATTTATTTCACTTTCTACGTCAACTTCCAGATAAATCTTGAGATAAATCCGATATATGTTTTTCTACTGTTTATTAGATCTATGTTAAGAGATAGGATCTGTGCCCCTACTATATGTTCGTATAAACTATAGTCGATATCGAACACGTAAGATGGTGATGTATTTTGCTTTTGGAAATATAAGTTTTAAAATGACAGCTGGTAGATGTATTACGACAATCGTGAATTCGATTCCAGTTCAGGGTATTTATTATGTTCGAATATATTTAGTACAAGTCGCTAAGTTATATCAAATCAATGCATTATAATTTAAAATGTAAGAAATATTGCTTTGTGATTAGGCTTATTTTCAATAATAACTTGAAAATAGATATCATAATTCAAGATAACTTGTTTTCAAATATATACTTTTAATTTTCCAACACCACGACTGTAGTAACGTAAAGCAACATGTTCGATAGCGATTATAGTAGAATTATTGAGATGTCCGTTACGCTATATGGAGTTAATGCTCTTAACAACGTGAGAGTTAGGAAAGTCTGTATGCACTTACTTTACGCGTCTTTTATAAATTGTTTAAATGGTAAAAGTTGATGAAATTAGGAAAATTGGTTATAAATTATGATTTGTTAATACTTTTCTTATATTTACGTACGGTCGTGGTGCAGTGTGTTAGCGTCTGACTGTAAACACGACCTGTTGTGTCTCTGTTAAGACAAAATGCGGCGTTAAGTTCCACCACTCAATACGCAATGTGCTGAAAGCGAGGTACGAAGTGTCTTGACACTAAGTACTTTCTGTCTACCCTGCTATGCGGGATAAAAAGCGTGAAGCTAAAAAAAATATTGTTATACAAACTAAACTATGTATAGTGTTTTATAGTTAAATTATTTTATAGTTAGAGAAAACTATAATTTATATTCTACTAAACTATTATTTATATGGAAACTATAATTTATAACTATAATATAATATTATATAAATGTTAAATTTGGAAATATGCAGTTTCAGAGGTTAGCGTGCACAAACGCACAGACAAACAGAAAAAAAAGTATTATTTTGGGCTCCATTGCATTAATGAATGATAATAATATTATATATATATATATATATATATATATATATATATATATATATATATATATATATATATATATATATATATATCTTTCATGTACAGCCAGTGATTAGTTATATTTCTGTTATAAGATTAATGATCTTGAAAAACAATTCACACGTTCAAAAATAATCATATTATAATGTTCGCCATTTTCCAATTAGGTTTAAAGAACTTTATCTCTCAAGAACATTCCAGTTCACTTATGAGTACAGAATTTTACCCATAATGCAGTTAAACATGTAACAAATAGTTCGATCGTAAGAATATCAATTGGTAATGACTCAAAAAAGGGCTTGGATAGCAACAAGGAAATTATTTAATTATTTTTTTTGGCTTCGCATTTATTTTAAATTATAAAAGTATTTATTTGTTTAATATGTATTATTCATTTTAGCTTTTTGATTTATTGTGGGTAGTTTGATAGAGAAAAAAAACAAATTACGAATGACTTTATAATTTTTAAATATATAACTAACAATAAGATTTATTTTGGATTTTACGCATTACATTTGAAGTATATATAATTATCTTATTAAAATAAACTTACAGTAAATATCTAAATTGACTGACAAAACTGACACTTTGTGTAATCAATAAACTAATCTAATTAATAAAAAAAACCATTTAAATTCGTAGGCTTACTAACCCTTACTAACAAAGCTTTATACATTTGATTTGGGGTTTACGATTAACAGCAAGTTGCATAGAAATAATGTTTTATGTTAATATCTATTTGAGCTGACAGCCGTCACAGTTTCAACGGCGACATATGTAATTTGCAAATGAGACCAATACCTTATTATGTATAATATTACCTAATTAAGTTATTAATATATTTATTAACATATTTAGGGTGATTTTTTTAAAAAAATTCGTATATTAAATAGATCATAGATAGGAGTTTATCCAGTCTCCTCGTTGCAATGCGGCGTTGAGTTACGCAAGTCAATATGCAACGTTTATAAAATGTTATTTCTATAAGTTTTAAATTGAAAACGTAATATTCGTTTCTGGTATAAAGAATAGTGAAGCCAAAAATAAGATAAATTTGTTTTAAGCTTTACGCTTTCGTCTCACATAGAATCTAGTGTCATGACGCTCTTTACACCGCTTTTCTTTATTTCCGTGATAATTCACCTCTCTAATGAGAGATATTTTAAAATATTGTTTATTTAAATAAACATTTCAAACGTCGAATAATCATAATATATGGATAGATAATATAAGATAAATAATCGAATAAACATCGAATAGATTGAATAATGAATAGAATTGAGAAAATATTCATTTTTTTAAAATAGTAAGAGGGCACATCCCTACTTGTAACATATACTTGTATTTTTACTATCTCATACATTATATGTTTCATTATAATTAACATAAGCATATTACGAATTTTTCATACAAATGAGGCTCATAAAATATTATCTTGGTACCACTATGTAGGCAGCGCCCTCTAGGGTGTGTTAATTTATCCTTTGTTTACTATAATACCGTTTTAAAATTATAACATCTATATAACGTAAAATATAATATTTTAGAAATGGTACACGATTATATCTTTTTACGTTAATGTTTCAACTTCATGTTTTATTCCTCGCTCTAATTTTATTAAAGACTTAATGTACTGAAGAGGTAAAAACAATGTAGCCTTTTTAATTTTGTAGAAAAAAAATTAAAATCAATGCATAATATATTCACATAAGTTATTCAACGAAATTTGAATGAAATAGAAATCTACACGCACATAATATTATAAAATCACATGTATAAAAAAATAGCTAAAAGTCTTTCAATAACGTAAGAGAAAGAGCGGCGTTTAATTCCACCACTATACATATAATATCTCGAATTCCGGAGGAAAGTTTAAACAGAGTATCTTGACACTAAGTGATCTCTGATTTTCCTCCTAAGCGGGAGGAAGAGTGACAGCGAACTAATATTATATAGCCAAAAGCTTGCTTAACACATATCTCTTCAATACGTTAACATGATCGTTTTTAATATTTTACTATTTTAAGTGTTATTCCACACTTAGGATTAGAAAAAAATTTTTTTAAGTATGAAAAAACCACTGCATTCAAATGTTTATACGTTTTTTTTTAATTTTTATGACTCTCTTTATAAAAAAAACATATTATATACTAACACAATTTTTTAATAGTTCCTTATGAATATATACTTAGTGTAAAGTCACTAGCAATAATAAGAAAAGAGTAATAATTTATTTAGTCTTCTAACCAGAACTTTTTAACTTCTTTAAAAAAATAATATAATATTTGAATTCACTCATTTAAAATTAATTCTAAGTATTTTAAAGGGATTAATCGCATATATTTTGGTACTCAAAAATATATTTTAGAAAACACTTTACAGTAGTCCTTATCATTATCATTTTCATTAAAAACTTCCAATCGACTACACACAGACGCTGTAATCACTAATCCTTCTAAGTAAATATAATTATTAATCCTTGAGCTTTACGTGTCTCAAGTTTTACTTAACACGCAGCTTTTTATTCCATTCACTGAAAGCTACACAAACAAGTCCTGTGGAAAATATTTACGAAAATATTGCTCACAATTTGGTTATAACAAAATTTACGTAGCTACGACGCCGCCACTTGGAATTACTTAGAGCTGTTGCTATGATATATATATTTATATTATATTTATATGAAACTATTTCAACTAACCGTTATTATGACTATATATAAATATTATATGGTTACTATTGTAAGGTGTTTGAAGTGTTAGGTTTTTTTACAATGTTTTTTTAATACTAAAATATACTTGATCAAACCGGATTGAACCGGTTAAAATAGTATAGTTTAAATATAACATGAATGTTATATTATATATTATTTTATTAGTACTAACGATGGTATGTTTATGGTATTTATTAAGTTGAGTTCTACTCAACATATAGTATCTCTAAAAATAGGCAGATTTAATAATATTTCAAGTTTAATTTTTTTTAACTATATTATATTATGACAGAAAAAACAAAAACATTTCCAAAACCTAGTTAAGTATAAGTTAGCTAAACGTTATAAAAACATACAATTTAAGAAAAATGTTCTATATATCTGGTATCAACAGCTCTATATTATTATTTTCACTTTTACATAGCCACCCGGGTCACTGCCGAAATTCAGTCACGCGATACACCCATCAGCGTTGTTCCTACCCCCTCGTAGTCGGCGAATTTTATAAACTACCCTCCGTTATTCTGAGCCCCCTGTATATAAGCGCCCCTAAAGCTTTTTATGCCATTGGTTGTTTGTAAAAAAGGATATTTTACGATGCAATTTTATTGCTCTGATTTTTCATAATAGTATTGATATAGAGTATCGCGTAGTTTTGGGGTAGAATATAAAGATTTTATATTACTTTTAAAAAAATAATGAGCTTTTTATAATCGTTTAATTTTATATCTTTTATAGCATCTCTAGATTTGACATATTGAAAGGAAATAATAATTATTGCTGATATAAATAATTTATTATCTTTGGTAACTGATTAAAAACACCATTGTGGTACATAGATGATTGTTAGGAGTTCAAATACTGTCAATAGAGAACGTATATATACATATATGTATATAAGCGTTTTCACAAGCTCAAAGACTTTGTACTCTAGTATGAATGTAAGTAATAAATTATTTATTTATTCAAATCCACAAGTGATATTAGCATTGAAGCAGAATACATTATATTCTTAGGTGCATTTATATAAAAATTATCATATTTTTTAGTAATTCACCTTTTTCAATAGCTTCACGCTTTATCCCGCATAACAGGGTCAAAGACAACCAAATGTCTAGGTACTCCATTGATTAATTTCCGCCAAAAATAAACACGCCGCGCGTTGTTTTATTACAGAGGGAAAATAAAGTATTTTTTTATTGTAGTTATTCCTCGCAGAGGGAATCGAACCCGCAAGCAATAGTGTTTACACTGAGACAGTCGGCCCCATTTAGTGGTTCATTTCGTTGTGTTTGTGAATATAAGTGAACATATAGCTCTGTATGATATTTTTAAAGATTTTCAACGTTCAAAAGCAGAATAGGTTCCAATACTGTGGTAAATAAGCATTTTTGTATTTTATAAAACCGAAGCGCATGGCAGGCGGGTGGTACCGCCCTCTTTCTATTATACAGGCTGTTCTTTTTCCGATATAATTCAATTATATATTTTTTTAAATATGATCCTTTTAAATGGCTTTTATAATTTTTCTATTTGTTTCTTAATTAAAGAGATACAATTATAAAAGATATTAAGTTAAATATCATTTATTGACAATATGGTAACTTGCTATAAATATAGTATCTTTTGCTATAGTTTACTGAGATAACCATAAAAATGCCAGATTATTTAAAGGATTTTAAGTTTAGTATTTCTACTGAGTTTGGAAGAGTAACAGCTCCACGCTTTATACCGTATAGCAAAGTAGAATATAGTGTCATAACACTACGTCCGTCACTTTCCCCCTGTATTCAAGATATTGCGTGTTAATTTAAAATAATAGAAGCAATAAAATGATAAAACGTACATTTGCAAACATCATTGTCAAAAATCATCGAAATCGGTCATCCAAACTAACAGACAGGTAGATGGACAAAATATGAAATTGGTGTATGCATCGCAATATATATATATATATATATATATATATATATATATATATATATATATATATATATAAAATTGTATGTCTTTTTGCAATATTAAAACCGGTTATAATAGATAAAAAGAATAGATAAAAAATTATAAGCAACCATACAAGGCTTAACTTCAAGTTAAGGCCTGTATAACCAATCGATATACGTCTTAGTAAGTTTACGTTGAACTCATTAAACAATTCCAACCTGTAGTGTAATCGCCTCTTGCTTCGAAACCGTAAATATAACGTTAATTGTTATAACCCTAGTTAATGAAGAAATGTACTTCTGAACGTGGCTGTCCAAGGTTTTGTTAAAGAATTATGCTATTTTTAATAAAACTTTATTTTTAAATAGATAAAGAAGTATACAGTTGAAAATTATTGGGATAATATATGTACATATATAGTATAAAACTGTTTTTGGTTTGCAGTCCGGTTTTCACGTAGTGGGATAGCGTTTGACTGTAAACGGGACTGGTTGTCAGTTCTATTCTCACACGAAAGAAGTAATTTAGTAATAATATTTAAGTAATTTTTATTTATTTGCTCCGGTAAGACAAAGCGCGGCGCTGAGTTACGCAAATGGGTGGTAAGTGGAGTTTGGAGTGCACTGACACTAGGTACTTCCTGTGTATCCTGTTATGCAGTTTTTGCATATCGGGATGGTCAGAGAAAAAATTTTTTCAAGGCACTAACAAGGAAGTGATGACAATCAGTTAACAAGACTGGGAATTTGATACATTTATAAATCATAAAACAAAATCATTGTCCCGAATGGGAATCAAAAATGCAACTAACTTCTGTATTGAATACTCGTATGTTAAAAATTATTATCTATACAAATAGGTATTATAAGCAAAGAAAATCTACTGATCTCTCAATGTTTTTGTTTTCTAATTAATTTTGCTTTCTACCTCTTAGCTGGTTGGCGTAACCCAACGCCGAATTTTGTCTTATTAGTTTGACAAAACATTTGGTACGTTAGACATTTCTCATGATTGTACAAATGACTATGAATACAATCGCAACCTCTACCAAATTACTAAAACGTCGCAAATTAGCCTAAACACAGTAAATACATGTTAACATTCCAAGAATTCACTAAAGGGTTCCCTATCGTTCCCTATCCCTAGCGTTAGAGAGAGAGGCCCTCGGAGTAGTGTCCTAAGACTAGGAACTTGCAACAAAACTCTAAGCTTAAGGGGCCCTTCAAAATACTCATTAACGCACGCAGCCACTGTCCACAAATACAATCCAAATCCCCTACAAATTTAGACGAAAATTCATAATTAATACCTAAGCGCGACCGAATAGAAAATCTATCGTGATACAGCTTTTAAAAATGTAATCCGCTAAACAGCATGAATAAACAGCGCGGCGTTTGTAATAAAAATTCATATTAAAATATAATTTTGCGTGCGCTCGTGAGTCAGCCACGAATATAATTGATCTGATAACGGGGGCTAAAACACCTTTTAACTTTATAACACTAGTTTTGAATTGCGGTTTTACTTTAATTATTGTTAATTGTTATTTATACAGTACATTTTTTTTTAAATAAGACGTTAATATGTTTGTTTTTTTTTAATATAAGTTTCTATATATATGTACATTAAATCGAATTTTGTATGAGCTGCGAAATATATTTTTTTTTATTTTATTAATTCTAAAGAGTCATTCCACACCTAGGATTAAAAAAAATTAAGAAAAACTTATTAATATTGTCACCCAGCGGAATTCAAACTTGCGTTAATTGGAAACCGACCAGGCACTCTGACCGCTAAGCCATGCGTTCCACATCTGAGTCGGAATTCTATATTATATGTTCGTTACAACTTATGTGTGTTGTACGCCACAAGGGCGATATTTTCAAAAAAAAAGTCCCTAACGCGAATCGAATCTATTACAACCTCGTGTATTACTTAAGTACTTAGCTATTATGCTATAAGGGATTATTAATTTTTTAAAAAAACAATTTCACATGATGGATTGCCGCGCTTTGTTTCCCATAAACTGTTAGTAATAAAAAGACTAATTTGTCACATCGATCGCTTAGTGGCTAATAGTTTTTGAAATCTGCCTTTCATCTGATAACTTGCTCTACTTACTCGTAATGGTTTATGGGGATATGGTCGTGTGGTTGGTATGTGAGAAAGTAGTTAGTTCGAATTCCGGTTGAATAAAAGTTTTATAATAATTAAGACCGGTCGTGGTGCAATAGGATTCGATTCGACTGCAAATCAATTGTGAGTTCGATTCCCATTCAGAGGAATAACTAAATTTGTTTTCATTTCCTCGTTCTGGTAAGACAGCGCGGCGTTGAGTTCCGCCACCGAGCATACAAAGTCTCAAATTTGGCAGAAAGCGGAGTATGGAATGTCTCGACACTAGGTACTTCCTGTCTATCCTGCTATGTGGGAAAAAAGCTACAAATTAGAAAAAAATATGATAATATTAAAATTATTTCGCATATTTTTTAATATATACTTAGCATTTTGATAAGTTACTAGTATTCTAAATTACGTGTGGACTTCATCGAGTTCTTGCCCTATTAATATATATTATTGTTTTCCATTTATATGCAAATTTCGAAAAATCATCTTAATGCTACATATATATTAATTCCTTCACAAGCACTCAGAAGTTTTGACCCTGCATTAAAACGGAATCCTTTTATATATTCAAGACAAAACGTGGTGTTGAGTTCCACGAGTCAACGCGCGCTTATGTAGTCTAGTGTCTTAACACTAGGTACTTCCTGTTTACCTTGATATGCAGGAAAAGCGTGAAGTTAAAGTAAAATATATTTATTAAATAATATTACTTAATTTCAAAGTACTAAAGATTTGTTAAACAAACAAGAAACACAATAAATCAATATTTACAATTAATCTCAACTAAAACAACCCCATAAATTAAAAGCAAACAAAATTACCTAAAAGCAATTTTTCCCCGTTACATTTCCAACTCTGAATTAGCATGGATCGATACGACTTCCGGTCGGTGCCTTACTCGGGCAGACACGGTGTAAACATTATATACGAGTAAGTATGCTTCCTTGTTATTTTTACAACCCTAGATGACGAAAATTGTATTTTATATACGAATATTTTGATATATCGAGCATATTTTCCCCTATATATTGTTTTGACGTTCAAATTGGGAATTTATTATCGTTTTGAGCAAAAAAAGCTTTGTTCATTTAACTGAAGCTTTTGATGAATGAAGTCTATTTATATGTACATATACAAATACATTGGTATATACAAATATATATAGTTATGGATTTTGCTGCATTATTATTTATACAAGTCTTATTTCTTATAAATCATTGTTTTAACATTCAAATTAAGATGTAATTAATGTTATATGGGAAAAGAGCTTTTTAAAATATTTAGTAAGGCGATAGAGACCGTAGTGGCACATTGAAACTGTAAGAAGACTTTATACTCATAAACGCAACCGATTGTGGGTTCAATTTCCATTTGGGTTTAATTTCCATTCGGGAGAGTGATTGTATATAAAAAATATATTTCTATTTTCCTCCTCCCTGGTATGGAAAAATATAGTGTTGTAGTGCATTGACTGGATATCGGGCGGAAAACAGTCAACGGAGTGTCCTGACACTAGGTTGTCTCTGACTATCCTACTGTGCAAGATATAGCGTGACGCCCAATTCTTTTTTAGTAACATAATTTGTTTGTAATCAATTGAGTTCGTTTCTCTCTCAGAGGGATGATTATATTTAAATTATTTATATTTTCGCTTGTGTAAGACAAAATGTGGCATTGAGTTCTGCCATTTAGCACGCAATATCTCAAATTCTTTAGGAAAAGGACGAATGGAGTGTCATGACGCTAGCTTTTCTTACTACCCCGATATAGCGTAAAACTACATACATATATAACAACTTAACATATGTAAATACAATAAAAAAATACTAAGAAATCCCCGTAATTTACAGCTACCGGTACTGAATGATATATACGAATGTGTTTATATTTAACTATAGCGTATACATGTGTGGGTATCGCGTCCCGCAGCGTGGCGAAAACCTTACGATTCGCGAGAGACCGTGTAATCGATGCTTGAACAATCATTTTAATTGGAATTATCGATATTTTTAAATGTACGAGTGAGTGTGTACTATCAGTTGGGAAATAATTTTTAATATTATTTTGATTTAAATCGATTTTTCCCAATGGACGCGGGAAGCCTGAAGCTAGCGAAGTCGTGGAAATCTTTTTGGGACGCCTATATTCAGCGGTGGTCGATGAGGCTGAGACGAGGATGATTCTAATGAGGAACGTCACTATTTCATTTTAAAATATATTTTCTTAATTTCATCTTCTTAACTGATCGTTTCTATAGTCGAGCTAAATGAAGCTCTTGAATGAGATAAATAATAACAATATTGTTGTTAGGGTAATAATGGCACATCTTTTAAAAAAATCTTACTATCCCAATCACCCCGGCAAGGACTTCAATTTAGTACCGAGAATATTATTATACCGAAATATTGTACTGTTATCAGTTTCAACCACATCTACTAATTTTCAGGCACATTGAACGTTACATTAAGTATAGCAGATTATTATTTTTTACATATATTGGCAAATACTTTCATAGTTACCTAGATTTTTAATGAATAAGTAATGGAAATCGATGAATATGGGAGCGTCAAATAGAAAGTACTATAATATCTGCTTTTAACTTTAAATTATACATATGATTAAATATATAAAAAAATGTTTGTATGTAATAGAGATATTTATCAATTTCACGCCTCACCCCGCATAACCGGGTAGTCTGAAAGAACCTAGTTTCAAGACACTCCGTTGACTGCTTTAATGTTAAAGAAATGTAAAATAAGAGAGTTGTACCAGGCTCGCATGAAACTAGAGGAGCTCCCTATCTATAGTTTCTATACACTACATATATAAATAGCTATACGCGCCATCCCGCATAGCGGGGTAGTCAGAGAGAACCAAGTGTCAAGACACTCCGTTAACTATTTCCCTCTGAAATTCGAGACATTGCGTGTTAAAGCGCAGATCTATAGACCTAATTAAATTCTATATATAATTTTAAATATTAACATATAAAATAAACATAATTTGTCGATATCTGTACTACACGTCGTCGACCCTAAAGGCTGGACCACAATAAACCTCATACCAATCGCCCCCCACTGTTTTTTATATTTGAATCTCGTTCAGAATAAAATTATAAAGGGCATTAATAACTCAGCAAATGATAAACGTTCTAGTAGCGTATGCAAAGTGGTGTTTTCTCAGGATTTACAGTTCCAATTATCGATTAATCGGATATTGATTTGTTATCGATATCATAGAATTTAATATGTATAATTGCTTGTTTGTTTAACGCCGGCCTGGCAATGTTGGCGTGTTCTGGGTTTGATTCTTTAAGAGGAAATGGTTGCTCTTTTAATATGTGTACTCGCTTTGGTTAGACGAAATGCGGCGTTAATATGTGTTATTTAACTGTTAATATCTCGATAATGAGCGGAATGTTTAGGATGAAGATTGAATATGTATAAATTTTTGTTTAACATAATTAATTTTGTTTCTTCGCCGCGCCTTCCAATATAGCCTTATTATTTGAATGATGTAATAATATAGTTTATACTTTCCTATACTTTTTGCGAACTTGTAAAATAGTTGATAATAAATAAAATCTCTAAAAAAATATGTAAAATTATATACAAGTTTAAAATATAGCTGAATTTCGTTACGTAGTGTCTTGACACTAGGTTCACTCTGCCTACTCTAAAGCTAAAATGAAATAATACTCTAAAGCAAAAAAAAATGTACAGTAGCACCTTTCGATAAACGGGAGGTACATTTATGGTACAAATTTAAAAAACTCTTTTAAACATTCACTTTAAAATAACATTTTAAAACTACTATTTTAATTAAAATTCCCAACACTCGCAGATTTGAACCCATTATTCACGAAATATATCTTATCAACATATTTCTACTTTAAGCTTTAAGCTCCGTATAACAAAACACAGTCAAAACAATAGTAACGAGAACTCAGCGCAAAGTATCCATTTCCTTCCAACATAACTGATCCTCATTCCAACTCATTTATTAATACAAGACGTTATAAATTCAAACTGACTGCGTTAAATACGTATCGCGGTACACATTTATAAGTAATCGAATACATTTGTACTTATACATTACTAAGTTTACTTTTGCATTGCCACTTACCTGGTTGAAATGATTTAATGGATTATATGTATATAGTTTAACGCTTCTCGCTTAGCAGGGTGATTAAGGAGAATCCAGTGTCAAGATTGTCGTTTTCCATCCGAAATCGAGATATTGTGTGTTGAATGGCGGAATTTAACGCCGTGTCTTGTTTATATTTAAACTGAATGGATTTCTAACCCACAACCAATCGCATTTACAATCGGCTCGGTTATCATATCAATATAAATTACTGGTTATAAAGTAACTTAGTATTTGATATTATCGTTATATTATAAACCAAATACACAAAATCGTTTTATTGTATTGTAGCCTGTGTTATTATTCTCTTTTTTCTCTTATTTTTGCTTCAGGCTTTTTAGAAAGTGTCTATTATTAAGGCACTGGGCACTTCTCTGTCCCTCGAATTCAGACATTGCGTGTTGAGTGGTGGAACTCAACGCCGCACTTTGTCTTACTAGGGCGAGGAAGTGAAAATCATTTTAAATATAATCACTTCCCCGAGTGAGAATCAACCCACAACCGATCGCGTTCACAGTCAGATGATTCTCCACTGCGTCACGACCGGCCCCAATATTTAGTTATTCTGAGGCTTATTAAATATTACAGTAGAGTTATCAGAGTAGATAAATAAAAAAAAATAATACATCATTCATCTGAACGGGTATAGAACCACAAACCATCGTTTACATCCAGACTGTTTTCCTATTGATTTGAAATGGCCTTACATAGAAGGATTCTATAGACGAATATTAAAGCTACAATACAATTATCCTTATTGAGTAACTCTAGTTATAATACTTAAAAGGAATTTTTCTCACACTATTCTATTATATAAAATAACAATTAACTCATAAATTGTGGTACACATCTGATTGTTAATAATTTAAAACTGTCAGTTATTAAAACGATTAAAAAACTAATTGATTTATAAGAAATAATTAGTTTTACTTACTTCTCCTTTTTTTTAGCTTCACCCTTTTATCCCGCAAAGCAGGGTAGACAGAAAGTACCGAGTGTCAAGACACTCCGTACTTCGCTTTCCATTGCGTATTGAGTGGTGGAACTCAACGCTGCACTTTGTCTTTACCAGAGTGAGGAAGTGAAAATATTTTAAATATAATCACTCCCCCGAGTGGAGATCGAACCCACAACCGGTCGCGTTTACAGTCAGACGCTGTCACACTGCGCCACAACTGGTCTCAACTTCTCTTCTTCTACTTCTTACCTCTAATTTTATTTCTGGTATATTGTCAGGTAGTGTTAGTTGTTACTGTGATCGTATCGTAATGTATTATCGAATACAAAAATATACGCGATTAATCTGATTAAAATGATTTTACATAATAAGATGCCACCTCTGTCTACTTGTGGCCACGGACTACTGTAAAGTGTTCGAAACTTTAGGTTTTCAAAAATAATACATATTTTAAAATATAGCATTTTACGTGATATCCATTTAAAATATTTTCATTTAAAAAAAATCGTGCATACAAAAATATATGAATATTATCGTAGCGAGATTTAAATCAAAGTTTTATATGTTTCTAAACTTTTCACTGTTATTTAGCATATAAATAATATTAAAAATAATTAAAATCTTTAATAAATAGAGTTATATCTTATCAAATAATCACTTAGGTATAAAATTTGTAGTTAAAAAGGCCGATCGTGGCGTAGAGGGACAACTGACTGACTGACTGTAAACGCGATCGGTTGTGGGTTCGATCCCCACTCGGGGGAGAGATTATATTTAAATCATTTTCACTTCGCTTTGTAAAAGAAAAAATGCGGTGTTGAGTTCCACCACTCAATGTCTCGAATTCGGTGGAAATTGAAGTAGTAGTGTCTTGACACTAGGTCTATCTGTCTACCCTGCTATGCGGCATAAAAGCGTGAAGTTAAAAAATAACTATTCTAAGAAAGAAACTAAAAGGAAACCCACTTATAGGGATAAGTTACAAGCCTCGTAGTAAGAACATAATAAACACACACACACATATATATATATATATATATATATATATATATATATATATATATATATATATATATATATATAAAGTCATCGAAATCGGACAAATGTACCAAATAAGAAGTATTTTGAAGAAACTTCTTCAAAATACTTCTTTATTTAAATTATTTAAACACTTCACGCTTTTAACCCGCATAGCAGGGTAGACGGGAAGTATCTAGAGTGAATCAAATACACTCCATACTCCGCTTTCTTTCGCATTTGACACATTGCATGTTAAGTGGCGGATCTCAAAGTAGCTCTATATCTATTATATCTTACCAGAGCGAGAGAAAATGAAAACAATTTAAATATAATCATTACCCCGAGTGGGAATCGAACCCACATCCGATTACGTTTACAGTGAGACGCTAACCCACTGAGCTACGACCGACCCCTAAATACGGATTTGTATCTATACCATCTAAGTGTCAGCAATTAATTATGTTTTATTTTTCTTTTTTACAGTATAATGAATGTACAGGTAGTGTACTTGATTGGATCAGCTTCTTGCTAGGCTTGTAGGCATACTGAGAGAAAACTCGTTTTAAATATGTAAATAACGATCCTTTGCTGGACTAACTACTGTATAATGCCTATAGTCAAGTTATTTAAAGCCCAATCTGTGAAAAAAAATATATAGAGTGCTGATTTTGTTATATTATATATTGTTAAAATATTACACCTTAAACAAAGATGTTTATGTTTCGGAAATCTTTACATATTATCTTTGAAAATTTGATAATTTTCAGGCAAATTATTTCAAAACGGTATCTCCGTTTTGGAATAATTTGCCTTAAATTAGATTTGTTTTGTTTAATGTACGTATAAAAATTTGAACGTGCATTAACAGCGTCAATGCAGCAGGTAGTAGATCGCATGGCTTAGCTCTGAGAATGCTTGGACGGCTTCCAAGAGGCGCGGATTCAAATTCCCCCATCGTTCATATTTGTATAAGGTTTTTTAAAAATATTTCTCATCCCAAATATGGAATAACACCTTAAAAATAGTAAAAATAATTAAAGGTTAAAAAAAAACAAAAAATAAGCAACACTTACCTTGAAAATAGCTCTTAGTCCGCAAGTAGCTAACAGAAAGTCTAAGTATCGACAGACGGTCTAACTTGCTAAGTATATTCTGTTCAAAGGGCAGGAGTGAGGCGAGGGTGTCCAGTTCAGCGTTGAGACGCTCCCGATGCCGTTTGCTTGGGTTGCTTTTGGTGACACCGTCCTTTGATGGTGGCTTGATACTGGAGAGAGAATTGATTATTTATTATATAAAAATATTATATTAATATGTAAAAAATATACGAAAGAAACGGTATGAAATTTGGAACAGTTGTAATTTATATGGAGGAAAGGGACAAAAAGTTAATATTCTTTATAATAATGTTATATTTGATGAGGTTATCGTCACGCAGTGGGACAACGTTTGACTGTAAACGCGATTGGTTGTGGGTTCGATTACCATTCGGGGAATTGATTATATTTATAATTTATTTTTATTTATTCGCACTAGTAAATCAAAGCGCGGCTTTAAATTCGCCACTTATACAGGAAAAGTCTTGATTTTGGGCGGAAATTATTCATCAGAGTGTCCTTTAGTAGGGTATCTCTGATTACCTTATTATGCGGGATAATGCTTGAAGTTTTTTTTTAACAAATATTGAAATATAATTTTAATTAATTTTACGGCTACGGCTTTTTAATTAATTAATTGTTTTATTTTAACATTGAAAATTTATATTTTCAGTTACGAAAAAAATAATTAGAAAAAATATCTCAAATTATCGAGATGTGTTTGAGTGCCGAACTCAACGCCGCAATTTTTCTTACCAAAGCAGAGAAATGAAAATATATTTCAGAAATAACCATTTTTTCGAGCAGAAATCGAATCCGCAACCAATCGCGTTTACAGTCAGACGCTATCACGCGCCACATAGTTTTTACAAAAATAATAGGTGTTATTCCCACAAAAAAAAATGTAAAGAACAATTCACTTTCACCACACCATACACGTCACTCATTTCCATACAAACTTACAAAAAGCTTATACATACATCATACATTTTCAATACAAAAAAACCTCGTTCAAGCTCACCTTTACCGGATCGCGTGACAGTTACCTCGTTAGCTACTGTACTATGGGGATATGTAATAAACACTAACTAAAACTTATAATGAACGTATTTATTTAACTAATATATTACTATATCCATTGTAAATAATAATTCATAGTTGAATAAATTAGTAAATTGCCATTTGCTATTGACTTCTTGAATTTATTGGACGGTGGTAGATTTAGTATATAGCGATTTGTGTTGTAGAGAGTGAGAACTTGAGTCACGTTTACATTTGAAGGCCATGAGGCGCGGTGGTATAGCGTCTGATTGCAAAACGGAATTGGTTATGGATTCATATCCAATTTGGAAAAATGTGTGTTTTTAAATTATTTATCAAAATAAGATAAACAGTCTTGTTAAATGTGCCTTATCAAGCTTGACTGCTTTTATATATAATACTTCTTCTTTGTCAATTTAGTTATTTAAAAAGGGAAATCGTTATATGTAATACGAAAGCTATACACTTATATTAGAGAAGCTAAATACACTGTTTTAGGGTATGAAATGTCACGTAATTAAAAATGTATTTTCCAATACCAAAATATACGCGATTAATCCGTTTAAAATAGTTTCATTTCAAACGTGTAAGCATGGCGAAAAATATAAATCTTATTCCTAAGCTAAATAATATGTTAAAAGAAAATTATTGCTTTATGTTAGTATTAAGCAAATATAGAAAAATGATAAATAGAGTTGATGCTAATAAAATCGTATTAAAATTAACATTTTAACATAACAAAGCAGTATCAACCTCGAATTCAGTGAAATTTGTTTCCCGCATAGCATGGTAGTCGGAGACCACCTAGTGTCAAGACACACCGTTGACTACTTTCGCAAAATCGACACTACTTATTGAGTGTAAAATCTAACGTCGCGCTTTGCCTTACCAGACAAGAAATAAAGATAAATTTTTAATATTATATAATAAATTAATTTCTTCGATTGGGAATCGAACCCACAACTAATATCGGCGCCACGATGGCCTACTATACAATGTCACTTTAAAACAATATTACATTTTTTGTTTTCACAATATAAGACAACCATTATAAGTATATGGAATATTCTTTATATATTAATAAAACTGGATGTCAGTTAAATGCGTTGACAATGCGTTGCCTTGGCAACATACATATAAGTCATACACATGGTATTATATGTTAGATTTATTTTATTAATTTAATATATTTTTTTGCATTATTTAAAAAAAATATTAGCATTATGCACTTTTTCTCTATATAAACTATAACTGTGCCAAATTTTATACACCTCTGTTCTCTTTCACGTATATATGTTTCATAAAAAAAACCTAATAACGTTATCATATTTTAAAGTGATCTATTTTAATTATCATTTATTAAAACTAAATTACGATTTACATATAAAAAATATTTGTTTTTCTTAATTTACAGTTCACATCTCGATTGGGTAGATTAGTTTAAGACGGTTCGAAAAGGTATAGAGTCGAAAGTTTATCAAAGAAAATTATCTATACAAATAAATCAAATTGGAACGTCTGCTTGTAATATTAACATAACCACTAAATGTATATGCATGAATACGATACATTGTATTTTAAAATAACATTTTTTTATAATTGTAAATTTTTATATATAAAAGAAACAATGGCGGTCAAAAAGAATTAAAATTAAAATAATTAACATTCTAGTGGAGAAGAAACATAGAAACGCAGAAACATAGAAAATATTAAATGAATAAAAAAATATATTACACATTACAGTATTGATTGTCACATTGTTCAGGCAACGCGTGTTTTACGCATCAGAGGTTCTATAAGTATTTTAACATAGATAAATTGAATTCTGATACAAAAAAATTATATACAAGTACATATTTTACTATTTTAAAGTGTTATTCTGCACTGGGGATTAGAAAACATTTTTTAAAAACATATAAAAATTTGAACGCAGCGGGATTCGAACCCACGCCTCTTGGAAACGCTTTGACCGTTTGATCGCTAAGCCATGCGTTCTACTACCAGCTGCGTCGAAATTCTATACGTTTTGTTACAACTTATTTACGTTGTTAGCATCTCTATAGTTTTATAGTATAATTTCTTCTATCCAAAGATTATTTAGAAATAATCGTTTAACAAGAGAGAATGCTATTTATTTTAATTTTTTTACTTTTTTTAAAGTGTTATTCCACACTTAGGATTATATTGAATTTCAGTAAAAAAAAAAATTATATACGAATACATACTATATTCGTTATCAACCCCAAAATTTGCTTTACATAATTTATTACATCTACCTTCAATAATCTCTATAGCTTTCGTTATTAAAGTAACAACTTACACTAAAGCATTACTCATTGCCGCCCGTCGTTTTTGTTGATTTATTCAAACGTATCAAACGTTAGCTCGCCTTTGATATCTTTCCGATACTAATTGTGTTCACATTTTAAATTTTATTTGAAAATGTATCTTAAAGTATAATAGATAAAGTTCAAAGTGTTGTTATAAAAAATGTACTTTTAAAATAACTCAATGACCGATTATTTCTATAAATTGTAACTCGATTATGTTATATTCGATGTACGATTATTTAGATATGGTACAGGATTGTCTAATTTCGTTAAACACGTACAAAACTGGTCATACGGTGTGGTGTATAACATGCACAACTCAAATATATTGAAATAATAATAATTAAGTCAGAATTAGAAAAATATGGAGCACCAAATACTGCCTACTATTCCATAATCAACGAATAAAAAGGCCACATGGCTTTAATTGTTGACTTATATAGGTATTGAACAAAGGAAGGCAAATTATAGTCAAAAAGGAGGGTAGGTGTTTTCTAATAATATTATTATTATTAAAATCCATTGACGTTCCCTTAATTTCTAATATTTAGGACTAATATCTAATGTTACATATTTATATATACTATATTCTAGATTTTTAATATTTTTAAATTATAAATTCTTTCTTATTTAGTAGTATTTTCTTCTTTAAAGTGCTCTAACCACTAAGCCATACGTTGCCTTTCAATTTGTTTATAATATATAAGTTATAATTTCTAAAAAGTTCTTTTTGAGTTTGTACGTTATATTTCTCTTTGAGTGTTTTCTAATTGTGTATTGATTAATAATTATGTAAGTTTGGATTTGAAATTCATTTCAAGTCAAATTCATTATTTTAAATTTCAAATACAATAAATAAATTCATATTTCATTCATTATGACGTTCAATTTGTTCTTTTGATTTTTTAATTTATTTATGAAATAATAAAACCTTTGTTTTGCTTCTGTTTGTTTACTTTACAAAATAGAAAGTACCTAGTAAAAAATATATAAAAAAATAGTTCCTTATAGTATAAAAAAGTTATAAATTGCATCGATCATTGCATATAACGGTTAAACAAATGTTCTGCTGCCTTGTAATAAAAGCATTGAAACGTGACGCATCTACTGCGGATGTCAAGAAAATGTTGGAGAAAACAAGACATACATATTGATTTTCTACGTTTAATAAATAAGAACAATAATTAAAAAAAAATCTTAATATTTATTATTTTTAAAGTGTTATTCCACGCCTCTTTGGACGCAGCTGGTTGTAGAACGCATGGCTTAGCGGTCAGAGCGCTTGGACGGTATCCAAGAGGTGCGAATTCGAATCCTGCTTAGTTCAAATTTTTATACGTTTTTTTGAAAACGTTTTTAAAAGAAATCTTTCAGGCCAACCAAAAACCATTGTTTTATCTAAATTTGAAGCAATTTCTGTTTGAAAAAACCTTTAATATTTAATATCAAAGTGTACTTTTGTATTACCAAAGTAAATTTTGGTTTAAATTTTAACAAAGTAAAAGATAATACATACACAATCTATGCGTGTAGATATCAAATGCTCAGAAAGACACTTATCACCAGACGTCGGAACCAGCCAAAATAATGAATTTCGGGGTCAATGTACCGAAACTTAAACGATTTCAAAATGAAACTGTTAGAGTAATTCGGGGCGGTCGAACAAAAGTTTATACTTAAATTTCTCATATTTAACTATAATTTCTGACATCTAACGAACATATAATCGATGGACCACCTTATCGCAACATCTTAATTGAGTGCTACCTTTCTATTTGGGAACATTCACGATGTTTAAAAAAAAATTATATATATTGCGGATAGGATTATATCAAAAATAGTTTAAATTTGCTTGTGTTCATTGCTGTTTATATTTTAAAAAAAATGAGATAGTGTAATTTTTTTTAGTGTCATGCTTTATCCCTTGCTGGGTAGTGTAATTGACAGAGAGAATGAAGTACGGCGTTGAGTTCGCCATTCAGTACACCATGTCTCAGTCAGTCAACGGAGTGTCCAGGTTGTATCTAAATAAAGCTTTAATTCAATTATTTGTATCCTTTATACACGTAAAATCCTTATCGTTGAATCTAATTTCTTAATTAATTTTACACTTCAATAAAATTAGAATCTGTGATCATCGTGTTCTCACTTACATCCTAACACATTGACTTTAATATGCCTACCTAACCGTAAGCCTATTCACGCCATTCTTTAATTTATCATTCCTGAACGTGCTAATTAAACATAAATCACATCAAATAGATTAATAAGTAGACGGTCATTAAATATTATGTCTATAAAAAACCATGATATCTGTAAAATATGTTTTTACGTCAAAACAGGACTCGCGTGCCATCTCCGCAAGTATTATCAACAGAACAATTATAGCTGCTAGAGTCATTGACCAAGACGTGAATGGGTGTCGTGCTGACATGCGAGCACGCTAACGAAAATGAATCTTATTATAGACAGGTCACGAGCCAAGGGCCTGCTTGCAAATTTGGAGTTCAAAATCATTTGATATCAGAATATACTATTTTAGACGTATGACGTTGCTTATAAATATGATCTTATAAATCAAATATTACCCAAAACAAATATGACAATAAAACATACATATTGATCAATAGCTGTTTTGAAAACCTTAAGGAGTAATAGTTGCGAGTTCGAATTTAACACAGAAATTCCTATCTGATTAGACATAGTGTGGCGTTCCGCTACATGTCACGCAACATCTTTAAATGGGGGGAAAGTTGTAAACAGAGCAATGTATTACATTCTTAATGTTTACTCCGTGAAATGTGGAAGCAGGATAAATGTATTGCAAAAATATTAGTTATAAACTATATAATGAATGAAATACAGTTTTAACTATAATAGAGTGAAGACAAAATTATACTTCAAATGTGAAGTATTTCATATTTTAAATTTTAGAGTTAATATTAGTTATCTTATCTTATTAGTATTCAAAGTTATCTCTTAGTAATATTATTAAATAATTATATACAATTTATTTAGTGGAAGCCGATTATTTTCATAGTTTCTAGTAAAAAAAAACTTAAAAATTCTCATAAATATTCAAAAACATTTGTTATATTATGAGGATTGAATTCATGACCTTTGAAGTTAATGAAACTTACTAGAACATCGTCATCAAGTTACAATAAGGATATTGTTTATTTGTTTTTTTCTTAAGCAACCAACCTATGAGAAGAAAACAAAAACTAGACGGTTACGTCACACACCCTATATTTACAAATCTAAGCGTCATGTGTGGTATAATTATAATCGTATTAGTTAGGTCAACGAACTAAGGGTTAAGGCCGTTCGTTAAAAAACAATATTTTGGTATAGTAACTTGGAATCGGAGTAAAGAACAAAGCTATGATTTATGAGGGGTCTTCCGAGGATATGTTTTAGGTACTATATTGTTCATAATTTATAAAAGTGTTCAAAGTGCTGTAATTTCTTAAATCGAATCGATAATATTTTTTATTTTTTACAATGTCATTTTGTGAATCAATTGTTACCTACGATATATGTACTTATATATAAAAATATTAAAAATGTTAAATAGATTATTACTTAAAACACAATATTAGATTTTTAAATATAAACAAATGAACAAAATACTTGAGCAGTTAAATAATAATACAAACATCAGTTATTAAATAATAAACAGACGTAATTAGTTACATAACAATTTACATTGAAGGGAAATTGAGTGGCAAACGCAAAAACTATGAATATAATCAACAAAATAATTACAATTCTAAACAATAGCTAAGAAATGCTAATAAGAAGCAATCGGTTGTACGATGAGTAAAATATGTAAAATTACGTTAATTCAACCATTGTGGTACATTTTGTTAATATTGTTAGGTATACTATTTGTGATCCGCAAATTTGTTTGCAAGAAATATTTACTTCTCCGTACTTGTTCAGATATTCACGAGTTTATCTTACTATAGATTCCCCTATACGTACCTACATAGTGACATGTATGGTATCTATTTAATATGCTTCCTTCTAATTTTGCTTGCAGAAATAATTGGGCTGCACCACCTAGCACTCAATTTTGCAAAAAATTACCGAAAAAGAGTTAAAAATACTTATAACTGTTAACTATTTATTGCCAGTATACCCATATATAGTATATTAATTTTTACAACAACAGACTGTTATATAGGAAGTCAAAAACCAGGTGTACACAGTTTCCTTTTCTGTCACATATTAATTCGATCGTTAAGAAAAAAAAACATTATTCGCAAATAAACTAAAAATGTGACTTTGAAAAAAAGCAAACAGTAACAGATGGTGTCTTGGATCAATTCATCAAATTAATTAAGTGTTCACTTTTTTGTTGAGTGGACGAGTAGCTAGTTCTTTTGCAGGTAATTATTTACAATGGGGAAGATTTATTTGTTCTAGAAATAAGAAAAATAAGAAAAAAAGGTAATGATCTAACAGTTCTATTTAATAAACATACGTTTATTCTTTCAGTCTATATAAATGACGTGGAAAATTACACCATCGCGGCGAAGTTGGAAATCTATTTATATGTACGAGTATATTAAACAGTAGTGGGTTTGAACATAGAAACTAATTAGAGAAAAATGTTTATTTTGACAAATGTGGCGTTGAACCCTACAGCAGGCTAGTTACAAGTGCATCGGATAGGATATTGAAAAACGTGTTAGGAAATTTTCTAGTTTTTGTGATTTTTTCCTCAATATGCAAGACATATCAGGAAAAATTATAAAAAAATATAGACAATGAAACACTCTATTCTCAGGCAATAAAATTTTTTTCAAGGTGTGGGTTAAATAGCTGACCTTGCGTATGGAGTTCTGGGAAAATCTAACTTATCCATTATTATTGTCCATATTCCTGTAGATAACAAAAAATAACCTTCCAAGGCACTTAAGTAATCGAATAAAAGAGTTCAGGGTGAGGAGAAGAATTTGCTATATAATAAAGCCTGAAAATTTTACATAGTATATGTACACAAGCAAAAAATATTAATTCAATTATAAAATACTTTAGACTTTTTATATTTTTTTGTATATTAACAGGTTTCAAATAAAAAAATGAAGATAATAATTTATCTCAATAATTTAAACATCGGGTTTCTTTTGGTATTCGAAAATAAATTTTAGTTAATACAGGTAACTGATCGATCTACAGTTTAAAGTGAGTCTTTTTTTTTAAATATATATTATTATATACTAATAAGAACAAAATTGAAAACTAAATACCAGCATCAGTATAGGATTCTGTGAAAACTCACTCCTGTACATCATATAACAACTTAACCAACAAATTAACGGACAAACAAAAATAGACTCAAAATCAACAACACTAAAGTCCATTTCAAATTAGCAAAGTGAATAATGTTCATACATCGTTGGGCATGTGTGTCAAGCAAAATTAAGTGTGCCAATATCATAAGCGTTCTCGCTTCATTGCGCTTAGCCTTCGTTTGAATAACTGTTTTCCGTCGATTTTTCTCGTATAATTTAAACACATTTCTATTCTACCCAAGGTTGTGATCGGGGAAGCTGTTTGTGAGTATGAATGAAGTTATTTTATCGTGTTCTGAATTATCATGCGGTAATGATGGCGAATAATTGAGACATTGTATGTAATCATGAATATATAAGAAATCAGCTTTCTAGTAGGGCAGCCAGAGAGAAAACAATTTCAAGACATTATGTGTTGAGTGGCAGGAATTCACAGTTCGTTGTGTCTTATCCACAGCAGGGAAACTAAAACAATTTAAATATAGTTATTTATTCGGGTGGATTTTAAGCCCAGACCCACGCTTACAGTCTAATACTGTAAAAATTTGGTACAATGACCTCAAAAATGTTTGAATTAACAATATTCAATGTTTATAACAGAAGAGAAATTCTCTTCTCTTTAGTCCTTTTAATTGACAAAAGAATGAGAATTTGAATTAAGAATTGAGAGTGTCGATGTATCAATTTTTTTTAGCTTCAGGCTTTTATTCCACATAGCAGGGTAGACAGAAAGTACCTAATGTCGAGACATTCCGTACTTCGCTTTCCACCGAATTCAAAACATTGCGTGTTGAGTGGTGGAACTCAACGCCGTACTTTATCGTTTACCAGAGCGAGGAAGTGAAAATAATTTAAATATAATTACTCCCCTCAGCGAGGATCGAATCCACCACCGAACGCGCTTACAGTCAGACGCTGTCTCACTGCGCCACGACCGGCCTGATGAAATGATTGATGTATAATTATTTTTATCCTTTGATAGCCACGATAAAATTAAATTAAATTAGCTTAAGTATCTTTTTATGCATTGCAAATAAAAAAAAACAAATAAAACCACGGGATTCAAACGTGCACCTCTTGGATACCGTCCAAGCGCTCTGACCGCTAAGCTGCGTCGAAATTCTTATACGTTTGTTACAATTTATTGCATATATTTTGACAGATTTTTATGAAATATATATATTAATTATTTAATAAATTGCCCCGTTTAGTGCTTAATTAAATAACAATTATTGTACTATATTGTAAAAAAAAACTTGGATTATAAGGTATTTCCGAATGCCTCTCTGTTCCAAATACATAAACCTCTCAACCATTTATGACACAAATAAATTGACATTGTAAAATACTATTTCGGTTATATAGTTAGATAGTGTTTTCTTAAATTATCGTAGACGATTATGCATTCGATTCCCACTTGTTGATATGATTATATTGATGCAATTTATTTTATTTCTCCTAGTCTGGGAAGACAAAGGCGTTGAGCAACGCCATCCAAAATCTAAAATCTGTGCCTAGAAATTGAATGAAAGAAGAGTGTTTAGAATCTCAAATGAATAAAAATATATATTTATATATAAATTATATATGTATAAAGTAAAAAATATACTTATATTTAAAGAAAACAATAAAGCTTGAAGTTAACATTTTCCCCTAGCCCTAGTCCTAGGTCACAAATTACATATTGTGTAACAGCGGCTGATTGTCGCAAATCATTGCAATTGTCATCAATTGCGCAGTTTATCATTGTGAGTGAAACTGGACATGGTCTTCACTATTATAGTTATTTTATACGAGATTATGTTAATAGGTTAGGGTATAACTAGAATATTAGAAGAAAATTGGGAAATTTAATGTTTTTATACAAATTTAATTTATATAATAAATATATACAGTATAATATAGTAGAGTGATCAGAGAACTTAACCCAACGCCGCGCTTTGTCTTACCAGGGCGGTGAATTGAAAATAAATTTTAGATATATTTATTCCCACAAGTGAGAATAGAACCTATGACCAACTCAGTTTCCATAATAAATATTATTGTTTTAACAATAATGATATTAACATAAAATACTTTTGTGTATAGAAATAACTTCTTTCACAACTTATGTTATATTTTAAATTATTGATTCAAAAACATATAAAAATTAACAAGCACGGTAATATGTTTTTGTAAAATACTTAGCGCATCTTACAGTTTTCTAATATTAATAATCAGTCTTCAGGCAACTTTGTATTTTAATCCCTTTATCAAAATGAATAATTACAATACTTATTGGCTACACATGTGGGAATAAGTTGCCATACAATTAATATCAATATCTTTAAAACAAATGTTTCAGGCTGTACAGCAAAAAAAATCTAGTGTCAAAATATTCTTTGCTCTCTAAAACAACATATACATTAAAATATAATTATATATCACTACATTAATTCTGAATGATCAAATTGCTGAAAACATGTAAAATAATAAATAAACAATTTCTAACTTTGTCAGTATAAAGCGATCATTTGACAAACTAAAACAGTAATAGGCAGTAACGTAAGGCACTTTCATACAATATGTCAGTCCCCTGCCAGTAAAGCAATCTAATGATAGTCACCCTATCCCTATACGGATAAATGGCAATTGTTACTCTCAATAGCGCGTGGCGGGGGAACAGGTACACGTCAGTCCCCTGTCAAAATACAATGTGAGGCATTTTGTTGCGAAAACGGTAGGTAATGTAACCGTTTAGGGTGTTTATACACGTTTTATAGTGATTGTATATAAATATAATGAGATTTAGCTTTTTAGACATTTTATTATTTTTAGGTAGAAAGTATCTAGTATCAAGACACTTTGTTTTTCGCCAAATTCGGAATAGTTTTAGTAAACGAGCTTATATAAATAAGCATAAATATAGGTAAATAAAATACATTTAGAATTTTCATATTTAGGTAATTTTGATCCCAGTCGTTTGTGAGTATCATCTGAATACTATATTTAATTAAGTTACAAGTAGGCTTTGGTTAGGTTTGATTGCAGGTGTATTCAACAAAATAATTATTCACTGTGTTATAAATATTTTAATCTATTTATAGTATATATAGAAAATTTCAAGGACGAAAAGCATAAAATTTTTCATAATTATAAATTACTTAGAGAAGAAGCGCAGAAAACTAATATCTATTTCAAAATAATACTTAAAAATACATCAAATCAATAAAACAAATGTAACGAGATGCCAACGTTGCCGTGACAACGCCTTGTTTACGCGTAAAGCGGACATCTGGTACCAATATATATAAAAAGTATATGAAATATATATATATAATACAATGTAATATTATTTATTATTTTTCTCTCAGCTATACAAAACTCAGGTAGAGATATCAATACCTAAGCCATTAACTCCTGTCACAACAAAGCGGGGTTGTAATGTACCTACGATTTGGGGTTGGAAATCGGATTATAGCAAATCTACCCCTTGGTCCTGATATTAATTGTTATTTTAGTTTATTAAATTAATGCTATATTGCTTGTAGTATAATTATATAGGTATGTACGTCAAGATTATGAATTTTCAGGTAAAAAGGTAGAGTCGAACCTCATGGATTACTGCAAAATGTTCAGAAAAGGTTGATTTTTTCAAATATACTTCCAAATACCAAAATATAGGAAAACACAAAATTATTTTAATAGAGTGGTATTCGAATCCGCAACTCTTGGATAGTGTGTAAAGCTCTATTCTTTTTTTAAAATATTCTTTCTTTTCTTAAGTGTGGGATAGTATTTTAAGAGTTAGGTTATAATTGATATTTTTAAAGTTATTAGCTATTAACGATTATAATAGACATTTTCTTTCCTAACATTCGACGTTACGATAACTTATGACGTCATTTATTGTCAATACTTCCTCTTTACGTACACGTAAAGCAATAATAAGATCTTGGATTTTCGCGATTTTTATACATTTTAAATGAAACTATTTTAACCGGATTAATCGCGTACATTTTGGTATTCGAACATACATTTTGGACACTTGACGTTTCAAACACTTTACAGTAGTCCGTGGTCACAGGTAGACTCTGACTCAGGTTAAAACGTAAAGCAATACACAAAACTAACTCTTAGTTATTTCACCAAAACTAAAAACTATGTAGGGAAAAAAGGTAGTAGAATCGTAAATGGCTAGAAATTTTTCCCAAAGTAATTCACCGTTTCCCTATTAAAGCAATTTATAAGAAATAGGATTTTTTCGATTTCTATTGTATATGTAAAGGCGATTGGTTGTGGGTTCGAGTTCCAATCGGAAAAATAATTTAGTACATTAATCATTCACATTTCCTTGTTTCTCATTTTAGGAAGCGTATAAATAAAATGAGCTAATTTTTTGATTTTCAGAAAAAAAATACATACATATTTTAAAACGATTTTTTCTCTGCATTTATTTAAAAAAAAAAACATTTTTTTTTAAATCAAAAATAAATGACATTTCCATACAAAAATTTTGAAACAATATAACAACTCAAGACTGTACAATGTATTACACGTTAATTTATAAGAAAGATCTCCTTGTTTAAATCGTCATTATGCATCATGGCCTGGAGCGCGCCTAATACTATTTTAATAGCTGGCTTCGTCTGATGACTTTTATTGGAGCTAGTCAACTTTGTAAGATACCCGAAATATTCATTGATTATACGTATCAGCCTACGCTACTATGTTTAAAATGTTAGTAGTTATTCTTCCTGTCATTTTCTAGCTTTTATTTCTAATAATAGTTAGCAGATGAGAGATGTTAATTAATTATTAATTGAGATTAAATAGTTTTATGAGATATTGGTTAAACTACTTTTGATCAGACTGTTGTATTGTAGAGTTAGTAAATAATAATTTATATATACAAATATTATAAATGTCAAACCTGTAGTCATTGTATTAACTTCTAAACATATACACTGCAAATTAAGGGCTGTTTAAGATAAAATTAAGATAAAAAAAACTGTGAGCTTTCTGGCAAAGTGAGATAAACAGAGAGAACTTAGTGCCAAACACTCTGACATTCAATCCGAAACCAAGAAATTACATGTTAAATGGCGGAACTCAACGCCGTATTTTATCCCATCACAAAGATTTACCACACCACTGAAAATACTTAGTGAATATAAAAACAATTTAAAATTAGAAAAAAAGTAAGAAAATCTAGAAATATATATAAAATAAACCATAAAAGCCGTGGTTAAACTTTAGTTACAGTTTAATAGCATATGGTCAAACAATTTCGCACAATGACCACTATGGGGTATCGGTTACTGGCATTAGACTACACGCGCATGTCTAATGCGTTTTAAGTGGAGAGGGCTTGTTAATGGATTGGATGGACTATGGAAATGATTAAATTCATACGAAAATTGGTGCAAAGTTCACAATTTCTTGACATTTCTATTTCTCTTCTTCTTTAAATTAAAGTACATTACACACAGATATATATATATATATATATATATATATATATATATATATATATTCAGCTTCATGCTTCATGTGGAACTTAACGCCGCGTTTTGTCTTACTAGAACGAGGAAACGAAATTTGTTTAAATAATTTATATAGACACTGTAGTTTAGCAAAAAATGAGCGTAATGACACATGATTTCGAAATGCAATGAAAACTCCTGTTTTCATTCAAGAACTCCTGTTCTTCTGCGTGGTAAATGCAGGTTTGATGCAATTTTGGGTCAGATGTCAAGAGAAAAAAATGTGGCAAAAATCGTGAAGTTCATAGATGAGAAGCTGAGTGAGATTACTAGTTGAATATGAACATTTTTTCAAAAGAATTTTTAAAATCCTATCGCTATTCTATTGAAAGAAAATTTAAAACTAAACTATCAATTTAAAAAATATATGCTATTTTATGCTAATACAAAGTGCGGAGTTAAGCTCTGTAAATCAACACATATCGTGTGATTCGTTTCCCATAATTAAAAACTTTGCTATCTCTAATTCCCCACACTGGAAAGGATGATGTAGTCAGCTCATTCTGCAAGAATCCAGAGCAGCTCTAAAGGCAATTAAAGAACAGATGGCGGTAGTCATAAAATATTTTTTGTGTCAATTTACTTACAAATGCCACCTATCTAAGTCTACCTATGACTATGATGATATGAAGGACTGATGTAAAGTGTATTAAACACCAGATTTTCAAAAATATATTTACGAATACCAAAACTCAAATATACTCAATTAATACGTTTAAAATGGTTTAGGCCGGTCGTGGCGCAGTGGGACAGCGTCTGACTGTTAACACGATCGGTTGTGAGTTCGACCCCCACTCGGGGGAGAGATTATATTTAAATTATTTTCAGTTCCTCGCTCTGGTAAAAAACAAAATGCGGTGTTGAGTTCCACTACTCAACACGCAATGTCTCGAATTGGTTGGAAAGCGAAATACGTAGTGTCTTGTTACTAGGTACTTTCTGCCTACCCTGCTACGCAGGATAAAAGCGTGAAGCTAAAAAAATAGTTTCAATTAAAATATTTAAAAGACGCCAAAATCCAACACTTGGTTGTTACTTATTGTTTAAGTATATATCTTATTAATATTGAGTTAAGTTAAGAATTTTTTAACATAGCAGTTTTGTTTCATAAAGACGTTGTTTAGTCCATAAGAAATAATTGTACTATTGTTGTAAAAAAATTACCATATTGTACTTTCACGCTGATAACAACATCTTAAAGTAAAAACCGGTCTACACTCTATGGGGAAGGGTAAGCTGAAAACGAGCTACATTGAATCCATCGTCCATCCCTGTAGGAAAACGGGGTGGAATACAATTCCTCCGCTGCTGGGCAGCGTCCCGTAAGAGGCGGGTATCCCAGTAATTTGGTGGTAGGAGGTTAATATTCCGACTGGCTCGCGACCACTATCATGACAAAAACGATCCGGAAAATATCTAATGATGTGTTCCGTTTCGATGTCATGTAAGCCAGCGTTTCCTATTCCCACCCATCCTTTCCCTCATCTCCTTTCACCTCCATCCCAAGGCCGGCAATGCATCAACAACTCTAATGTTATAGATGTCCATGTTACCACTTATCATCAGGCGGCCCTTCTGCTCATTGCCTCCTTTTTCTATAAAAAATAAATAAACAAGCAAAAAAATAACCCATAAAATATATAAAGCTATATAATTTACACCGTTCACATAATTTTAATAACCATGCAAAAACCCATTTACCTACCAGTTAATGTCAATAAACCGCGTTGACTCTAAATAAAATCACTTATACATCTGTAATTTTCAATTGTTCTTAGCAATTAGACGTCACATTATCATTGTTCGAAGTCATCGGCAGTTTTTTTATTAAAGTATTGTTTTTAATATTTTTTGCAACCTTGCCCCAATATAGTGTGAGAGAGTATAATGGCTATGTAGTAATTACTATGGTTTTAACTCCAACATAATTTATTAAATTTTTATGCAATAAATTATATTATAGTTAATAACCATGGTAATTACTACACCCTTACTCGCTCTGGTGAGACAAAGCGCGACGTTAAGTTCCGCCAGTCAACACGTATAGAGTACGGAGTGTCTTCACACTAGGTATTTCCTGCCTGCCTTTCCAGCAATAAAGTAAAAAAATCATATTAAGAAGTGATTATTACTTATTTAGGAAAAGGTCGCAGATTTATTATTGATGGGGGTAAATATAATAGATTTTTCTAATATTTTAAACTAGTTGTACCAGTAGATTCAACCGCGTGGAATTTAACATTCTTGGATCTTTACTTTATAATTATAAAGCAAAAGTTAAGTCGATCCAAAGACAGATAGACAGACAAAAAATGTGAATATAATATCTTGAGTACACTCATATGTATCGTTCATGTTTATTTATATAGAAAAATATATCTGCATTAAATCAAACAAGACCATCGTAGAGTAGTGGAACAGCTTCTGCTAGATATGAGTTTAATTTTTCCTTATGAAAGTGAAATATATTTAAACTATAAGCCTGTACATCAGCGTAGTCAGAGACAACATAGTGTCAAGACGTCGACGGCTTCCTGACCAAAATCAAGACATTGTGTGTTGACTCAACGTCGCACTGTGTCTTGCCATAGTATCCCCAAGTAGGAATCATATCTGCAACCAATCACGCTTGCATGCCTCCAGTCTAATACGACATAGCACGACCATTCAACACGCAATATATTAAATTCAAGAGGAAATTGATAAACAGAGTATCAGAACACTGATCTCTCTCTCATTGCTGGACTGATATGAAGCTGGACAAAAAAACAAATTAGGCCGATCTACCTGTGACCACGGACTATAAGGTTGATAAAGTTTGGTGTTGAATTACGGTATTACATATGTGAAATTATATCGATAAGCAGTGGAAAAGCGTCTGACTGTAATCGAAATTAGTTGTGGGTTCGATTCCCAATCGGGGAAACGGAAATATTTCATATTTGCTTCTTCGCTCTGGAAAGACAAATCGTCGCGTTTAGTTTGCCACTCAACACGCAATGTCTAAATTTCGGTTGGAAGGCAGTCAACGGAGCGTCTTAATTCACAAATGATTCTAATACGCAATATATATATATATATATATATATATATATATATATATATATATATATATATATATATATATATATATCTCAAAAAGCTAAAATGAACGGTGCTGATAGTTTGCGTTTTTATTATTTTTTTTGGTTAATTTCTAAGATGGTAAGTTCAAATTCTAATAACAAAATACGCTACTTGAACAGATATCTCTTGTTGAATCAAGAGAGTATATAAATTTGTAAAATAAAAAGAAATAGCCACTTTAAAACTGAGATTCACTCTTAAGGAATATATACATTTTAATAGGAAAACAGGTCTACCTGTGACCACTGACTAATGTAAAGTATTCAAAACCTGGAGTGTTCTCAAATATATTTTAGAATATCAAAATATACACGACTTATAACCACTTTTAAATGTAACTAAATTAATAACAGCCCCGTCATTGAGAAAAAAGTCAATACACGTCCAAAAGATCCAATCAATTAAAATTATATCTCTACAACTGGTATCTTCCCCACACCCAAGGCACTAAAATCGCCTAATTAAGCACTAAATTATAATAAAAGAAAAATTACATACAAAAACAAAAGAATACCTTTTCGGTCGATTTAATACAAAAAGTTGAATTCACGGGAAGACGCGGTTAAACAGTAGTTAAACGTCGCAACATGATATCGATCGTGAAAGGCGACTTTACACTGCACGCTTTTGTATTCGTTTAGCCTTATCTTTGTATCGTGAGAGGTCTCAAATTCGATTCCTGCGACACAAAAAAAATATTTTTTTTATGATTGTGTAAAAATTTCAGTAGTTTGTGTCACAGACTCTAACTAGAGCGCCTTTGCAATACAGTGTCAGTCGCAAAGGGAATCTTTGGAATGCTATGGAGTTTGCATGTCTTATTATGTACAATATAATATATTTTTCTTGTCATTCAAATAAAAATAATCAAAATATATGAAAAAAAATTAAATTAAGTAAAGTCTGGGTTAAAATTTAGTGTTTAAATTACAATGTAGAGGCTCCCCAAGAAAATTAGGATTCGTCGAAGTTCGAACAATTCCACGCGAGTGAACCCTTCGTTGCAAATCACAGCTGATGCAGTTTTTGATAGACCGACAAGGTGTCTGACTTTTTGATATTCACTTTTTGACTTAACGTTTAAATAAACATGAGATTTTTAAGTTCAGTTAGATTTTTATTGTTAAATTTATATTTTTGCTTGCTCTGTTATAGATTTTTGGGGCCTCGAGGAAATATAGCCATTTCTGGGCAGAGACGTTATATATGTATATTTAACTGATTGGTCCATAAAAATAAATATATAGGTAATAATTTTAATTTTAAAGTGAGTATATAAGTGATTTAACTGTTTTGGAGTATATGTAACGTTGAAATAAAGTTAGTTGCTCTATTTACACGAGGAATTAACAGCAACGAATAATTACACGAACTCTATGGTTTCTACGCCGTCGTATTCGTTTAACATTTGTTTATTTTATGACTGAATATATTGAAATGTTCAGTTTTCTTTATATATATTTAGAAAACGCTCACACAGCGACCGTACCTTTTGCCAACTACCTTTTTACTGGTATTCTCATTTGAATATAAGCAAATCCGTCGATACAAACACGATTACGTTAATCCAGTGTTATTATATCCTGTAGGCGGTACGACTGTACCATTGTAAGTAGCTTTATCTCATTAGCTCCTTATAAATATCGAACCAGGACCACGCCTTTCGACCAATCATAGCAGATTTTTATTACATTGTTCTAGCACTTAACGGTATAACAGACTTTGTATTCCACTTGCAATATATAATACAAGCGATAATCAATTTTAAAACGACGTGCTACGGTTTTAAATGATTAAACGCCATCTTCTCAGTGCATTTCCAATTGGTTGTTTCGTATATGAATTGCACCAAACACCGCGGAATCCGCCTAACTTTAAAGAGCGACGCATACAAGGGACTAACTATACAAAAGTTTCTATTTGATTTTATTATTAATTTATTTTTTCATCAAATACAGTGATTTAAAGTTCTATCTAGTAGTTTGTATGGTAGCATTATCTAGGCTTATTTCTACTAATGAGTAAAGGCCGTATAAAGCGCTTAGTAGAGTATAAAACTAAATCCAAGTTAAACCAATAAAAGGGTTTTATTAAATGAAAACCTATTGGATTCTCGGTGACGACCCGGCAATGCATTTTATATCGGCGATGAGCGACGGACAGTAATGCAACATAACGTCACTCTGCTTGTATTATTAGAAAATTCCAGTTAGTTCTGTCTGTTACTTAATTCTATCAAAAATGTATTTTAATATATATATATTAGTACCTCATTTAATACATATTTACAACTTAGGTGATTTTTTGTATTTTTTTACGTGACGCACGTAAAGGTGTTATTTATATATTCCAACTAAATTTAGTAAGAAATACAATATTTTAAACTAATTTTATGATACAATATAGAAAAATATATAATTTTAATAGTTTTATCATAAAAACAACACAAAATTTCAAAATTCTCTCCATATCATAATTAAAAAAATACATCAATATACCCATTCAAATCCACTTCTAACAACAATTTAACAATTAACCTAAAAAATAATATTACATTAAATCTATACAATTAGCCGCTCCTACATGATACAGCGTTTCCTAACCGTAGTGTACGGCTCACTTATACAGAGTTAAACGCAGCTTATTTGATTAGTAAAGAGCGTTTATTGAATTAAGGTGGACGTACGGATTTACTTTTCATACGGCTTGATTACTTGTTGGCAGACTATTGGCGAGCCCTCGGTCTGTTTGTGTTTGAAAATTTAGTTTTTGCAAAGGAGTATATTAGCTTTTAGTATTTGATAGAGCTTTGGAAAGTTATCTTATCTATTTTTAATACTGGTTGTGATTATTTGTGAGCTTTTTTGTTTCTTTGTTGATGAATTTTTAATATTTATTTGAGTTTTCTGATTACTTATTTTTTTATAATACATATATTAATTCACGTTATATAGAGTGACATATAAGTTTTATTGTTTGACTTACAACTTGTACTAAGAATCTACATAGATATTGACAATTAGTTGTTTAAACATTTTTAAGGAAAATACGTTTACCTCATAATATAACTAATCCATACAGTATATATTTCGGTATTATTTTAATGTAAAATAATTATTGTTTCCAAAGTAAAAATATTATTAATGTGAATAAAATATAATATTTTTTACTCAAGTTAATTCTTATAGAAATTTGCAAAAACATAAAAGGTGAACAGAAAAAGCTTTAATAATAAATGAAGATAAAAAAGATAGCAACCACGAGTAAATGTAGTACTTTATTGTATTCTTTTTTTAGAAAAAATAGAAATGACTTCAATTTGAGAACTGGTAACACTTTAAAATATATCATATATATATTACAAGATTTTCATTAAGATTCTTAATTTTATTTCTAAGTTTTACTATTTTCTTATAATATTAAGACGATAAAACCAAAAATATATAGTATAGTATAAAAAACTTTTCTCTAATTTTAAACATTTTCTTTGAAACTATATTTAATCGTACTAAAAGGGTTATAGTATGTTTATGTAAAAGGAAAACTCAATATTACAATGTCGCATCGAATAACAAAATCAGAAATATAATTTGAAACGTTTAAAGCTTGAAACATCCATTTCGCAAAAGTAATCCGCAACAAGCATTTCTCTACCAACAAAAGATAACGCAGTGGGATCAATTATTTTAATGAGCACCAGCCGGAGCGTAGAATATAGTTTTTTCATAAAATCGCCTCAACAACCTCTTAGTCGGCTTTACGTTTATAATTTACATAATTTATAATCGCTATAACACTTTATGTGGTTGCAGTGTTAGCGGAAAGCGTTTAAATATATTGAAACATCCAAATTTATATAATATTGTTAGAATCATATTAATTATATAGTTATATATAGTTTTTGTGATACCTTTTATTGGTACTAGTGGCGCAGTGTCTGACTGTAAGCGTAATTGATTATGGGTTTGAATATCACTAAGGCATGATTATATTTAAACTTGTGGTAAGTCTAATAGCGGATTTGAGATATCCACCCAACGCAATATCTCGATTTTAGGTGAAAAACAATTTATGGAGTGTCTTAACACTAAGGTATCTCTGACTATCCTGCTACGCAGAAATAAACTTGAATTATTATTTGTTAATATTTAAAATAATGGTAACGATTTCCTGTATGTCATACGATCTTACAATATACTCGTACATATGACCATTACAAAAACATATTTTATGTTATTCTTAGCCAATTTAAATACAGAATAAGATATGATAGTAATTGCCATGTAATAACAAAAAATAATAATCACTTTATATATAAAGATATACATAATAATTAGCATTATATATCATCTGATTTGATTAAAAATAATTTCATATTAAATACAAACAAAAGATTCAAAACTATACAGTTTCAATTGACTAAGGCTATTATAATTAAGTTGGCTATACTTTAAGGATCTTAAAAAGCTATCATAAGCATCATTATAAGTACTTCCGAATAATCTGATAAAAAACATAATAACCAGCCAAGTATACCAGCAGCAGAATGAAATTAAAAAAATAACATGTGATAAAAAATCCACCGGTCGTGGTGCAGTGGGTCAGCGTCTGACTGTAAACGCGATCGGTTGTGGTTTCGATCCCAACTCGGGGGAGTGAATATATTTAAATTATTTTCATTTCCTCGCTCTGGTAAAAAAGACAAAGTGCGGTGTTGAGTTCCATCACTCAACACGCGTTGTCTCGAATTCGGAGCGGAGACGGAGTATCTTCACACTAGGTACTTTCTGTCTACCCTGCTATGCGGGATAAAAGCGTGACGCTTAAAAAGAACTAGAACACCGCTGCCATATGATGTTATTAGTAACAATTTCATATATTTTATTATTTTCTTAAAACAATAAAAAATATATTTTTAATCGAACTGCTCAAAACCGCTAACAGTGGCACGCGACATTATCATCTAATCATTTTAATTACTGACACAGTTGCTCGATGTACAATAAGCAAAGTTAATATCTTTGTTTAAAGCAAAAAATACCACCTACTTGTATAAAAGTATTAAAACATACTTGTTATCGAGAATCAATAGTTAATACTTGAAGGCCGAGAACTGATATTATTGTTTTACATGTGTTATAATTATATATACATACGTTTATAGTACTTTGAATTTCGTGTATTGTAGATGTGTTTGTTTGTTGAAATACAACTTTTTGTTTGGATATTTGCGTTGAAATATGTAGATTTCAATCAATTTTAAAGAACCTTTAAGAAAAATGTAAAATGATTTCTGTTTTCTTAAGTTTTCTTTTTTGTAAATATATTAACGTTTTACAAAAATATGTAAAAAATTGAATAAAGCAAGGTTTGATCGGCAAAAATAAGTTGTAACTAGAGTATAAGTATTTCAACGTTACTCGACAACAACATATTGTTTAATTGGCTAAAGCTTAGACGGCTTCTATGAGGTGCGGGTTCAAATCTTGCTTTGTTAAAACATTTTGAATTTTCTTTCTTTTTAATTAAATTCTTATATTTACAATTAGATATGACGTTTATTAACTTAAGGTTCATATTAAAACTTGAAATATATACTTAGAAAATAAATCGTTTTGTACTTAAAAATGTCAAGTGAGTAATTTTACCAAAAAAATAAAAAAAATTATATTAAAACGTGACAATATTAGAATAATTTTTAAAAAAACAGAATAAATTGAACAAAATAAATTGATATGAATTATCGTCTGTAAGCTGTTATATAGAGTGCAGGCGCTAAACAATGCCGCAGTGGTAAAGTAATAATAGACTGTACAAGTTGGATACTGTCAGCCTCAAAATATAAGCTATTTTAGTGAGAAAGTTAGATATTTCTGTATTAATTAATTATAAATATATGTTTACAGTTTAATATAAATTATAATATTCTTTAATGTATAATCAAAACCTGCAGTTAAAAAGTAGTCTTTAATATCCGCCATTTTCTTTTTTAGTATTTTTTTTATATTTAGTGATACTCACGCCTTTAAGACGAATTTAACAATGTCATTCGTGAAAATTGGTTCCTGAGTTTAGCAGGTACAAGAGAACAATAAAACAGACATACATACATATGTACATATATACGCGGTAAAAACATAACCCTTATGGCAGGCTGGTAATAAGCTTAACCGATACAAGAGGCGCGATCTCTAAAACATTGATCTCTTCCAGGCAACCTTAAAGCTTTGCAAGTTAAAGGAAGGAAATATGTTGAAGAGTGAACAATGTAAATATTGATAAATATTAGTATATCAATGCCCTATTAATTTTATAAAAGCATTCAATTTTTTTTCGAGCGTTTTCAAGGAATGGTCTATACTCTTTGGGACTGCCTTCCAATTTGAATTTTTAACTTAAAAAAATGAAGCAATTTTACTAGTCTCCTTAGACGCGTAAAATACGGGTTGCTATAGTAACGTGTATGTCATTTTTAATAAAAATGTATTTCATACACATATTAGTTCGTATAAAATTAGTTGTTTTATTGTATCTATATAATCTTTTTTGCTTTATGTTTTATCACCCATTGTTATGTGACGTGTGTAACGCTCCCTCTGAAAACTCAACAGGGTATTCAGAGAGAATGTGGGAATGTGGGAAGAGTAATCAAGATACTCTTAACTGTTTTAAACCTAATTTAGGCAAATTTGCTTATCTCTATCCTAGACAAAGTGCGGCGTTGAAGTTCTGCCATAATGTATCGAATCCGTTGGAAAGCAAAAGCTTGGAGTGTCTTGACACTAGGTACTTTCTGTCTTCCGAGCTATGCGGGAAAAAAGTGTGAAGTTGATAATAAAATAATAACTTATCAGTACCATATAAACTGTAACTACATCGGATGTTCTCAAAAAAGACTTACTTATATTGATTTTCGTATTAATATATAAGCTTCTAAAAACAGTAATGGTTGTACGTTACTGAGTTATTTATCACATTTATTTATTTGTATATAAAAAGCTAAAACTCAATGTATTTATTAAATAGATATAAAAAATTGTATTAAAAATTCTACACGTTACATCGCCTGTTTTATATGAAAAAAATAATAATAAACCTTTAACAATGCATTATAAAATTATAAATTTTATCTATGAAACTGATCTAGATCTGATTAAACACAACTTAGTTTACTTATTTAGCATAATTAGCATAATTTTTTCTTTCGGCTTTACGCTTTTCCGTTTATAGCAAGGTAGATAAACACACAAGGTGTCAAGACACTCCGTTGTGCACTTTCTGAATGAAAATGAGACATTATGCGGCTGATTGGCGGAACTTATCGCAGCGCTCTGTCTTACAAGAGCAAGGAAATGAAAATAATTAAATATTATTATTCCCCTAAATGGAACTTGAACCTACTACTTATCGTGTTTGCTGATATACTACTCCACTACGATATTTAATTTTTTTTAATTTACTATTTCTACTTTTGAAATTTTGGACTAAAAAAAAATTAAAAGAAACTGAACCCCCTACGCTCAATTTGAAATCAACCCTAAAACCGCTTTAACATCTTACTTGGGAATTTGGTGCTTTGTTTCTGATAATCGACATACCATACACTAACACCTATCTGTTTAAAGGGCGCAAGCTATCTACTTGCAAGTTTTTCAACTCGCTGAATACGTATTTCAAATCAGTTTAGGCCGTTTACTTCAATTTCGAGTAAATTGCAACAAAAATCCCCTAAAAACTAGCGAAAAATCGATGTAATTAGTATACAATATAGTAGAAAGTTTGTACAAGTGCGATTTAAATGACATATTTGTTGAAGAATTGCGTACAAATGATTTATTGTCATGATAATGCTACGATTAGTCACAATCGAGTGATGGCAAGATATTATAATTACTTTGAATATTCTCAGAAGTGCTTTCTAAAGTAACGTTTTGTTTAGATAATTAAGGAATTCCTATTCAAGTAGTGTATAGTGAACTAAATAACGTACGAATATTTAGTGGGAATTGTTTTTTTTTTAATATTACATATATTAAGCCTTTATTATAATTATTTTCACTTCCTCGCTATGAAAAGACAAAGTGCGGCGTTGAGTCCCATCAGTTAACACGCAATGTCTCGAATTCGGTGGAAAGTAAAGTTCGGAGTTTCTTGACACTAGGTACTTTCTGTCTATCCTGGTATGCGGGATAAAAAAAGCGTGAAGCTAAAAATTAAGCCTATTTCTCAATTTAAATGGAATTTTAACTGAATTGATTGCGTATAATTTGTTTTTTTTAGCGTGAAGCTTTTTATCCCGCATAGAAAGTACCTAGTGTCAAGACACTCCGTACTTGGCTTTCCACTGAATTCGAGACATTGCGTATTGAGTGGTGGAACTCAACGCCGCACTTTGTCTTTACCAGTGCGAGGAAGTGAAATCAGACGCTGTCCCACAGCGCCACGACGATTTTTCGAACACTTTACAGTAGTCCGCGGTCACAAGTGGACTAAATATTACCGTTTTTCAGTACATATTGAATTATTTAGTAAGTAAGATACTTGGTTTTTGAGAGCTTCATTTCAATCCATAATAATATTAGAAACGTTCTGTAATATTAATGTAATATTTATTACTTAGCGTTCTGCGTAAAGATGAAGCAAGAGCTTAAAGATGAAGTAATATTTTTTTAATTATTTTTTTTTAAATTCGTTTTTTTTTAAATAAAGCGCTTCCCCTATACTTATGTAGGATGTTGGGTTCTATTACTTAATAAGCAATAATTCGAATAAAAACAGACGAAAACATGAAACTGAGAGTCTTAACACTAGGTTCTTAATAAAATACAAACTATTTATGTAATTAAAGTCGAGTTTTAACGTCAAAAATAATGTAAAATTTTTAATAACGCATTAAGTACTATAGGCCCGTTTTTAATGAAATAGACTGAGACAACATCTGACTATATACACGATTGGTTGTAAATTCAATTTTCCACTCAGAGAAATGATTATACTTATCCGATTACTCCGATCTGATAAGACAAACCGCGGCGTTGAGTTCCACCACTTAACATGTAATCTTGAATTCGTACAAAAGTCAAATTCAGTTTCTACACAGTATGTTCTCTCTATCTATTCTGCTAAACGAGTAACGTTTGAATCTAAAAACGTGTTAAAGTATCGGATAAACTTTTTATATCTAAACGTTTTCCCATAGATAATAGACACCGTTCTCACCGCATTGTTTGTTAGACCGTGAACAAAATTGACACCTCGCTATAAATCGGCTAATTAAGGTACAATTATTAAACAAAAACTATGAAACAATGAAAGAAATTCTATACGTTATTTCTATGACAAATGTACTAAGAAAGTTCTGTTGACATGATTGATAATAGTTTATTGGAATAAATTACGTATACCGTTCCGTTGTAAAGTATATAAAGCTTCATGAAATACAATAAAATCAAACGGGTTTGTGATTGATATGATAAATATTCCGTTGGCAGTGTTTCTTTATTAAATATTGGACTCTATTAGGTAATTATATAGATAAACTAATCACCTTATAAATTTTATAAACCTACTAGGTCCAATTTTTTTATAATTTTATCTTAACTAAATGATATGTAGTTATTTCTATATTCTTACATGAGCCCTTTCGTGGCGCAGTGGAACAACGTCTGACTATAAACGCGATCAATTTTGTGTTCGATTCCAACTTGGGAGAGTAATTAAATTTAAATTATTTTCAATTTCTTGCTCTGGTAAGACAAAGTATGGCGTTGAGTTCCGCACTCAACACGCAATGTCTCAAATTCGGCGTAAAGTGAAGTATGGAGTTTCTTGATACTAAGTACTTTCTGTCTACGCTGCTATGCGGGATAGAAGCGTGAAAATAAAAAATAAAATAAAATAAACATATATATATATATATATATATATATATATATATATATATATATATATATATATATAACAAAAAGAAAATGCCTTAAACGGTACAACACAAATCCGACTAAGAAAGTAATTTCAAAATGTAATTCTATTTGGTATTTTTCCTTACCCTTTCCCCGGTCACGTGATGCTAGCCAGTAGATAATTACACACGCAATAACCCCTCAGTGTCTATTCACGTTGTGGACGCGAATTAACAATTATTTCTTAGTCTTTACTATATAAATTCTACTCCCATATGGTACGGCATTTTCTCTATTTACGAGTATACCTCGATTTTGAACCTATATTTCAACGGAAATGTTTGAACGGAGTGTCTTGACAGTAAGCTATCCCGTTGTGCCGTTAAGACCCATCGTGGCGTAGTATAACGGAAACGCGGAGAAATGTCTGTAATTAGATTATTTACATTTCTCAACTTTGGTAAGACAAAGCGCGGCGATTAATTCCGTCACTCAACACGCAATGAATTGGATTCAGACAAAATGTGGAGAAAATTCTCTTTCTTTTTTTATAATAAATATATTCAAGCATACTTAGTTGTTAAACTCATTTCCTTTATATAAGACAAAAAGTAAACTATACATGACATATAGCGAAGGTTGCATCTTTAAAGACAATCTAGTGTTAAGATTGTATCTAGTGTCATTGCCATTTTTGGAAAAAAATAAAAATAATTAAAATGAGAAGATTTTAAATTATATTATATTAATACTTTAAATAATTAACCATATAAATGTTAATGAACAGAGAATGAATAATAAATAGAGAATACAAATTTATTTGCAAAAGGCGTTAGAATAACTTGGAAATGTAATTAATTATTCAAACTTTTCTTATAACAATAATTAAAAATGTTATACAACCTAACTTCCCAAAATTTCTATCTTCATTCCTTACAAATTATGTATGAAAAAATCCTCCCTTATTTTTCAAGAACCGCAAACTAACAGTGATAGGGCCGACTGAATTTATAAATTGACACCAATATAATAAACACAAGCAAAAAACGTCACAAGTGACTCTACATTGTGTATCATTAAAGTTGTCTATCGCTTGCGTTATTACCAAATACTCCCCAATATAACAAGCGTGGCTATAGAAATCCCTAAAAGAATTTACCCAAGAATCGCTTAGAAGAAAGGGGCGTGGCAGCCGATCCTTTTCTAACCCAAACAGAAATACTCTATATCTGTTTCACTTCGAGATACTCCTTGCTTCGATTTTTCTTCGCTAGTCTTGAATTGATACTAAATGTATACGTTATAGTTACAAAGCTTTCTTCACGATTTGTTTTAGTAATAAAATATATGTTTTATATAGTTAGGTTTCGTTGAAGTCTTTTTTACTAAAGAAATATTATGTAAGATTCAATATATTATTATAAACAAAGATTTAGTAGGTAGTTAATTCTATTACTTGTAAGATTGATTTATGTGAAGCTTTTGCAATAAAAATATAGGATATGTGAGGCCGGTCGTGGCGTATTGGGACAGCGTCGGACTGTAAAGGCGATCGGTTGTGGGCTCAATCTCCACTTGGGGGAGTGATTATACCTAAAATTATTTTCACTTCCTCGCCTTGGTGCGAAAAGGTGCGGCGTTGAGTTTCACTACTCAACACGTAATGTCTTGAATTCAGTGGAAAGTAGAGTACGGAGTATCACTAGTTACTTTCTGTCTTTCCTGCCATGCGGGAAAAAACCCCTGGAGCTAAAAAAATTATAAAAAAATTAGACATGAAGCTTTTGTTTAATTGATTCTGATAAAAAGCATAGGTAGTGACTTTTGAATCTAAAGTACATAACTTGTACAAATATTGTATAATAATTATTATTTATATATATATTATTTAAATATACTATTTATATATACTCGTATTTGTTTCAAAAGTAATAAAGTTTCTTTTATTATTATGAAGACAAACGTATTTTACTATAGTTCAAGCAACGTAGCTCAAGAAAGCTTATAACCAAATTAAGGCATGCTCCGCGCTTATTGATTTTTTCGTATAGAAGGCAATTTCAGGAAATGGTAGTTTGTATCAAGTTTGAATAAATTAATCCAAATTATGTTGTATTTTTCTTATTTACTATTTTTTAAAGTGTTATTCCACACTTAGAATTAGAAAAAAAATTGAAAAAACGTATAAAAATTAGATCGCAGCGGGATTCGAACCTGCACTTCTTGGATACCGTCCAAGCGCTCTGACCACTAAGCCATGCGTTCTACTACTAGCTGCATCGAAATTCAAGACACTCCGTACTCTGCTTTCCGTCTTATTCGAGGCATTGGAGTTGAGTGGCGGAACTTAACACGGCGGTTTGACTTGTCAGCGGGAGGAAATAGAAACAATTTTCTATAATTCCCACGAGTTGGAATCAAACCTACAACCAATAGCGTTTACAATCAGACGTCCCACTGCGCCACGACCGGTCTCATGTCTCTAAGAAATTTAGAAACTCAAAATTGTACACATACAGCATTCAATTTCTGACGCAAAATATCAATATTTTTCTGATATTAGAAATAATAAATAATTTACTTTTGAACAAACAAAAAAAAAACTGGAAATTAAAACAATTACAACATTGTAACTCAAAGTAAAAACCAGATTTTATTGATACCACCACCACCGCGAACAATACACTTAGTAACTAGGATCAAATGCAATGCGCACGTCACGGTACGTTGGTGTCAGCTGACGGGTTTGACTCCCGAGATGGGCAGATAGCTAGGGTGTTCACCCCACCAGACAGCTTTATGCTTACGTGTCATTTAGCTTATGTTTGCTGAATACAAGTCATTATATGGCTCTTTATTGATGTAGAGTTCTAATGGTGTAATAGAGATGTTTATTGTACTGGGTTTATTTGTGTATAGCTTGGGATTGAAATTTGACTGTCTAATATTGTTTTTTGTACTGTAAAACTGATATAGCTTTTTTAAAAATTGATTATAATTTATTATATAATGCAGTTTGTATATATTTTTTTAGGTAAACGATAAACAATCGTTTGTAGATTGCATTAAAAATCAATAAACCTATTGTAGAGTTGGCTGTAAATTTGAATATTTAAATTTTCGAATTGCTAGACAGACATCGGATTGTCTTGACTCTAGATACTCTTTCACTATCTTGCTATAGGGTATAAAGATATTTCTGTATTAAACCGTTCTAATGTAAAGTTCCGAGTATATGGTTGATAGTTAATATGATAGAGATGCATAAAATATTGTTTTTGTATATTTTATTAACAGTAGCGTGACTGTAAACGTCATGGGTTATAGGTTCGATTCCCGTTCGAGAGGATGGATCATACAAATGTAAAGTTAATAAATATAATAAAATAACTATAAAAATATTGTGTTTATCATTTAAGATATATTTTTTTCTTTTTAGTTACTCAAGCTTAAGTGTTTTTACATAGGTAATGGATCTTTTCCTCTATATTAATTCTTAGTAAATTGCATAATAAATAAATATTTAAATGTCTCGAGCATTATTAGTTGATTTTTTTTAAAAACTATTTGTGGCTGTGAATTCATCCGCGTGGAATCAAAAATCTTTGTTTCTTTCTTTTATTCTAAAATAAATGTATTGTAAGTTGTTTTTAATGATATGAATTATCTATCAGTGATAGTCTCGTCAAAATCGGTCCAGCCATTTCAAAGATTAGATTAAATATACAGAGAAATAAAACTAACAGATACAGAGAAATAAACTTACTTTGGTATATGTAGCGTATGTACATACATACATGCATATGCATTTAGTAAAAAGCGGTTATTTTAATATTACAAACAGACACTTCAATTTTATTTATCTGTATAGTTGATATACGAATATAGAGAAAAAAATTAAGGAGACACTTGAATACAAATTCCAAGCTTTTTTACAACTTTATGCTTCATACATACATTCATACATATATACATACATACATACATATATACATACATACATACATACATACATACATATATACATACATACATACATACATACATACATACATACATACATACATACATACATACATATATACATAAATATACATTGATTTTGATGAAAGAGACTCTGATAATCAATGTGTAGTAAATTAAAATTTCGACGAGGTTTTATTAGAAAGCGCCGATAATCACTAAATTCTTCTAACCTCTTATTACACGAACTTAAAACAGTATAAAGCTAAAATTATTGTTCCTAACTAACAATGAGATATGCAAATGTTGTTCGGAAACCACCAGGCTAGTATTACACTTGGGTTATTATAGATTTTGGTTCTTCAAGGTCAAATTGTATTTAATGATGTATAAAATCTACTTTTAAGGTTCACCATACATTTTTTGGTTCAAGGCCATCGTCACTTAGCAAATGTTTTAACTGAGAACGCTATTGGTCGTGGGTTCGATCCCCTTCAGGGTTTTGTATGTAATTACGTTTTTTTCGCTTTATGTTTTTTGGCGGAAAGTGGAGAACTGAGTGTTTTGAAACTTAATTAACTACCTTGCTATCAATTTTATAACGTTTTCAAGGGGACTTTGTATTTGCATTTACTAATGCAACACTAACTGTTACCCTAAATTATAGAATTATTCATAAAAATGATATCTTAGTTACTTTTTTATATATAAAATAATAATAAATTGTGTATAATGTATTTATTTCGTATGCTTAAGTAAAGAAAAAGCTGGTAAGACAGTCGATAGCTTAGTGTCCCCGCGCTAAGTTCTCTCTGTCTACTTTGTATCCTGAGAAATAGTAGACAGGTCAAGAAAAAACGGGATTGCTATATATGGTGTCGATTCAATTTATCAATCCAATTTAAAAATGAAAATTATTTAATTAATAACGAAATAGAAAGCTAAATTTTATTATTAACTTATAAACCAATTTTTACTGTCATATATATATATATATATATATATATATATATATAAGATTATTTCTTACTGACTTTTTACTTTTTTTGACGATTTTGACAGATTACTGATTTAACAGTTATACTTTATTGCAGTACTTTTTGTAGGTGAATATTTTGTTGTAATTGTTTTTTACAGATATAATTATAGAACGACGCTAGTGTGCGGTAGAATTCGAATAATTATGATTGCACCTTGAATTAGTAAAAACATTGTAACAATCTATTACGTAGATCAATATATGTAGCACACAAGCCATTATTATAGCAGACATTTATTGTCTCTATATTTAAAAAAAAAAACAGAAATATTTTTTTTTTGCTTCGCGATTTTATGCTGCATAGATAGAAAGCGAAGTAGACAGACAGTACCTGATGTAAGACCCTCTGTGGTCCGCTTTCCATTGAATTTGAAACATTGTATTGAGTGGTGGAACTCAACGCCGCACTTTGTATTACCAGAGCGAGAAAATGAAAATAATTTAAATGTAATCACTTCCCCGAGTGGGAATAGAACCTACAACCGATAGCATTGTACAGTCAGACACTGCCCCACTGCGCCACGTCTCATTATATATATATATATATATATATATATATATATATATATATATATATATATATATATATATATATATATATATATATATATATATATATATTATTGCGATTTTCGCAGTTAAATTGAAATCAAAACAGCTTTATAATTAAATCGTTAAAGAAATTCCGTTTAATTCATAGTGAAACCGAAACAGGCAGAATTAAATACTTCACATAGAAAGTACAAGTGATTTTCTCACCTACTTAACACAAACACCTTGTAGGAGTTGGATTAAGTAACACGACACTAATCTGGGGATCGTCTTTTCTTTATTCAACCAATTTTACTAAACATATGGTAAAGCAAAGTGTTACACGGAATTAATTATACTGAGGGAATTTATACGCTTTGTGACTCAGTAGGTAAATGTATGGACGGTGGTTAGGAGTTCTATTCACGTGTTGGATTTAGTTTTTATTTTAAAAATGTTTGCTTAGCCTGGTTAGAGTAGATCTTAAGTTCAATATTGTTAAAGAGACAGATAATTAGAGCCTTGTAACTAAGTCTACTTTGCCTAAGCTTTAATATATAAGAGACACTGGTAAATTAATTTCTTTTAACATTTTCTCAACAATTCAAACATAAAAAATTGTGACAGTATATTTACAGAAAGGTCTATTTTTAAATATAGAATAACAGGTTTCAGACAGGCAGCAGCTTGTCAGTAAGCTATATGCAGAAGAGACTGGAACAACACCAGGATGTTATATTTGTACATCTCAAAAAATTAAAGAGATGTAAAAATTGAATAGATTTTAAAAATCTCACAAATGCATTTATTAAAGGCAAACCATAAACACAAATCACCCACATATATAAACATAAACATAAACAAACATAAACACCCATTAACCATACATACAAATGGGTTATTGTCCAGAAGAACCGTGTTTAGTCTTAAGTCCGACCGACCTTGCCCACGCCCAGCGTCACGCGAAAATTGCTATCACGCCATCCATTGACAGTGTTTGCGTGATCCGACCACGTGGTAGAGCGTTATGTGTGGAGCACACGCAAACGCGACACGCAGTGGAAACCAATTTGTGTGTTAGAATTGTAGAGAAAAGCTCGCCATGCGTAAAGCTTTTGAGCTTTGTAATATGCCTGTACTCACTCATGTTAGTATTGTGTTGGAATGTGGAATGAAATCTCGCTTGATTTTATTTTTGCCATTTTATTTACTAAACGAAGTATATAGGTTTATATATATTTTTCGTAGGATAGATAACGAGACCTTACTCGAATTGAACGACCACTTGCAACCATCTAACTATATATTTTTTATCCCGCATAGCAGGGTAGACGGAAAGTACCTAGTGTCAAGACACTCCGTACTTCGCTTTCTATCAAAGTCGAGACGTTGCGTGTTGATTTGTGGAACTCAACGCCGTACTTTGTCCTTACCAGAGCAAGGAAGTGAAAATAATTATATATAGGTCAGACTATCGGTCTAATGTTGTTTGATATTTTAATTTGATATCTTAACTATACATATTATGGATTTAATATTAGTAAGTTACAGTCCTTTTGCATGTTACAATTAAATAGTGGAGTACAGAAGGTCTTGATACTAGGTACTTTCTGTCTACCCTGCTATATGGGATAAAAGTGTAAAAAACTAACATGTGACATTAAGTCGTGTCATAGTGGGACGTCTGACTGTAAATTTGATTGCTTGTAGGCTTGATTTCTACTCTCGTTAGACAAAGCGCGGCGTTGAGTTCCACCACTTAACGCGCAATGTCTTTTTTTCGGACGGAAGGCAGTTAACAGAGTGTTTTGATTAGGTTGTCCCTGACTACCCTTGGAACAATTTTTAGTTGCATGTAATGTATTTTTTATTTGTATTTGTATATTAGTGGAACTTATAAAACTAGCGTCAAAAACTAAATTAATTAAGCTTCAATCTAAAAACAATACATTAACAGCAAGACTATAAACTTTCTTCATACAAGGCATCATTAGACTCTCGTACGTACTTTATTATCTATTTATAAATATCTTGTTATTTACAACCTTTGTGCAGATCTCAATTTGAAGGCGATGTGTGTATTAACTCAATGCAGCGTCAAGCAAAAATGTATATCTGTTATTTTAAATTATCTTTATATATCTATTATCGATTATATTTCGAATATTCGATTCATCTTCGATGAGACCGACTGATGAATGCATAAAGTGTTCAAAACGTCGGATTTTTAAAAAAGTATTTATTAATTTCATTATATACACGATTAATCTAAAAATGAACACCGGACACAGTATTATGGCTGTCTAAAGCTACTTTAAAGTAAAAGTCAAAACTATTAAAGTGTTAAATTAAACTATTTTAAACGGATTATTCGTAAATAATGCTTTTCATAAATATGTTTACGAACATTTTATAGTAGTCCGTGGTCACAGGTAGACTGAGGTGGCATTCGTCTGCAGTCACACCAGAGAGCAAGATACAGTCAGCTCATTCTGCAAGAATCCAGCGCAATACGCGAGGTAATTAAGAAATAGATGGAAGTAGTTTTTTTTTATAATTTTTGTGATTTTTATATACTTTTTTATTATGATGGATGGAGAGCACCTGTCACTCTCCAAGGAATTAAGAAATATATATGATTTAAAAAAATATATATAAGTTAATAGAGGAGTCCCTCATAAAGGTCTAGCCCGGTGATTGTGGTCTTCTGGCTCATTGTTGATGTTATAATTTTTTTTTATGAAGTGACAGATGAATGCCACCTCAGTATACAAACTAAATATTCCCAATGATAGACGAAATTTTATATTTAGAATTGCATTATCAAACAGTAATTTTGGAACGGAAGAAATCGAGAGTATAAAAAATATTTAGTAGCGTATATTTTGTAGAAACTAGAAATATTTAAAATAAAATAAAAAAAAAAATATTATTTTAATCTGTTTCATCTTTTTAACGATCTTCAAGACTTCTTTCCACTTTTTAATAAGTGGGAATTGAACCCATTAACTGTTGTAAAATAGTCATAAATATAAATATAAAATATTCGGTTAAAAATGGTGTATACCGTTTTACTAACGACCTAAGGCTATAGTCGGATCGTGGACGCAAGCGCTGATATATGTCTCAATTACCGTACTGGGCTTCTCTGTGGGATATTGCATTCAATATGGTGGTTGCACCATAAAGTCTAGTCTCTTTTATAATTGTTTTGTTCATTTACAATTAACTATCTAGATTTTAGATTTTAAGTAACTTTATATATGTTAGGAGATATAGCAGTTAGACTATATTCTAATTGATTATATTATAATGAGACATTATTTTCTTTTTCTTCTGTTATTTGTTCTTCACATGTTTATATTAATGAATTAAAAATGAAAGATAAATATGTTAAGATAGAAAAAAAACATCATCCCTCCACACGAAACTCTGTAAAATGAAACCAAAATCTAATCACGGAGTTGCAGCTCAGTCAGTCGGATTTGACCAATGTTCGGTCAACGTTCGCAGCACCAGTCAATATTGATACTAACGTATTCCCCGAAACCAGGAGCTATTCGTTTTGGACATGGACTCTTAATGTAAGCTGATATTAGCAGTGGCTTGAAACTTATCAAATAACCAAAATTTGCTATACAATACCCATCCTTAATGTCCGAATAATAGAGCCTATCAAATTTGAAATTGTACCATTATTGTTACAAAGAAATTTGATTCTTATTACCAAGTAATTAAGACGAGTGTTCCGCAGAATGGTATAGACCATATAGGATTACTAAACCAAAGAATTTTCCATATCATTAAACATTTAACATCTGTACGTCAAACGCGCTTGAGCGTTTTATGAGGCGTTTTGGTGGAGGTTTTACACGTTAATGTTGTGGGATTCGAGTCAATTGATTATAACTATCTGATTAACTTATTGTTAGACTACTTTAATTGGTTACTGGAATGTAGATACTCTCTATATAGAGCTAATATTTACAAAGTAGATCTTCAGTTTCTGCAGTTTTAATTTATAGTTTAATATAATTAGTGAATTAATAAATTATTTTTAGATAAAATAATTGCTAATCGAATTAGCAGCGGACATTTTGATATTTAGATAGAAAATTTAGAAAACTTGACGTTTCGGACACTTTACAATAGTCTATGCTCGTAGGTTTGTAATTTAATTAAAATAGTTTCATAAAATTTAAATTTATAATATGCAAATTCCCAAAAATGACGCAATTAACGGTGCGCTACCTTGTATCTACCTTGATAGAACATTAATTCATCACAATGCAGTGCTATCGATATTATATGACAGAAAAACGTGTATATGTTAAAAGAGTAATGAAACAAATATTGATATTGTAGAGTATGCAACTAGTATAGTAAATATGAAGAAGAACGTGCTCAGGTAGTTGGGAACGTTAAAATAATGAGTGGTGAATAATAAGATAGATATATCAAGCAAAGGTAAGTACTATGAGAGGTAGGGGTAGTCTCGGTTGACCTTCGAGAATACAGTATTAATGATACTAGATGAAGGTCACGTAAAAAACAAGAACCATCAGAAGATTGAATATGATAATTGGCCTAAGAATTGTATCCATAACCGTTAGACGCTATGTAATCCATCACAACTGTACCACTGGGTGTTTAAAGCATTATTCTTCAACGACGTGAATAGGAAATCAACGTACTTATGTATATCCTTTAACCGGATTTACTTAATTATAGTCAAGGTGTCATCTACTCTCAAACAGATTATTACCGCTCTACGTAAAACGTGAACTTCCTTTGACGTACGGATTGTAATAAATTAAACGTATTTATGATAGTTACCGCTACAACAGTTAGTTTTGATTATGTTTTTCTTCTTGCTTTATCCCGCATATTAGAGTAGTCAGAGACTACCTAGAGTCAAGACACTCAGTTGACTGCTTTCCGCTTGAAATCGAGACATTAGTGTAGAGTTCTAAAGCTAATACCGCGCTTTATCTACTTACTAAAACAAAGAAGCAAAAATAAAATAATCATTCCCCCAATCGTGTTATTGGGAATCGTACCCACAACGCTTTAGTCAGACCCGTCACTCTGCTCTACACTCATCTCCGTTGAATATTCATAACATTTTGTACAATAAATACTTTATTATATTTATAATCTTGTTCTTTTTAGTCTGCTAGTTAAATTATTCATATACTATTATATTCAAGAATATTATAACAATGTTAGTATGTGTAATAAAATGCTGTTGATACTCACTCGGGAAGTTAATGATAGTTATAAACTTATATTAAAATTATGTTTCATTAGAGCAACTGTTAAGTTTAGCCCAGTAAAATTGCATAAAATATTTTTTTTTAACTGACAATTTGGATGACAGCAAGATTTACTTCGCATTTTGGAAAGGCACCCAGAGACTCTACTTAGAGACTCGAGATTTGATTATTTGACGCTTACTTTACTGATTACCGCCTGATTTCTTTACAGTACATGTAGAAACGAAAATTATATTTAAATAATATAATTTGATTCAATAGGAGAATCGAACCCACAACCAATCGCGCTTACAGTCAGACACTGTCCCACGTCACGGTGACCTTCCAATGACAATATCTTATTTTACATATTTATATCTACGTTACATAGTTATTAAACGAATCATCTTTTTGTGAATGTAAAAAAAAATTAAATCATTTTATTGGCTGTTAGAATTCTTCGAAGCGGCGCCCTTTAAACAATGAACGCTTTCCTCTGAATTGATTAAACGAATTAATGATTGTGGAATATACACATTATATATATTAAAAATAGATAAGATACAATAAAATTAGTATATTTAATACCAGAAGACGTAAAATACTCGTTACCTTGGCAACCTGTATGTCACTATAAGCAATATGACAAAAGTGTACGTCAAACACGTACGTAATATGTGTAATATTTATTATATTATTTATATGTGTTTCTATTTTACTAATGTATAATGTAAGTTCCTTATCTTATTATATATATATATATATATATATATATATATATATATATATATATATATATATATATATATGATGCCATTGTAACCCTACAATCGTGTATATGAGACGAATGTAAAATCTTCGCTAAGTAAAATAATCATTATTTTCAACTACCAAGTCTAAGATTAAACGCGGCGTTGAGTTCCACGACACTACCCAAATATCTTTAAGGTGAGTTAAAAGTGGATAGTGGAATGTCTTAGCACTATATTAACAATATATTTGAGATAAACTAACCTGAATCTAACAAAAAAATGTGAAATTTAAATTCATATGTACCTATCTATAATAATAATAGTTACAAATAGATACGACGCTGTTTTGGTAACGATACTTTGAAAGTAGTACCAGGAATTTTATATTTAGTTGTTCATACTAAATACAGTACATATAGTTGTCAGAGATAATCTAGTATTAAACTGAGTGTTTTGTTTGGTCCTCGCCGAAAATTTAGACAGTACGTGTCGAGTGGCGAGCTTAACGCAGTGCTATCTCTTACCAAACCGGAGAAATGAGAATAAATTTTAAGTATTATCACTCTTAACGAAAATCGAACCCATAACCAATCACGTTTACATTATTACACCCCACTGCGTCACCATGCACGATTGTATAAAAATACAGCTAAAACAAGGTCTTTAATATTCAAAACTCTACATATCCAGAAATGCTCTTAATTCAGTAAGAAATTAGATTTTTATTCCCACATGCACACCATATGTGAGTGTGCGTAACAATGATAGTAATTACATAATGATAAGCTATTTAAACGTTGCCCGCGGTGCGGGTGTGTGGTATGGTGGGCAAAAAAATATGTGACTAAACTTTTGTTTAAGTACAATTAGAAATAATATTTTTTAAATATTTTTTTATGTACACCGTATATATCTATATAAGGAGAGTTTTATCAATTAAAATATTATATTAGAGAAAGATTAAAAACAGTATATAAATTATACTCATATAAAAAAGTATATAATATATATGTAAGTAACAATTCCTTAGCGAGCCGTTTAACTTTTGAAATAGTACCGACAACAACAAAAAGAAATGCGAAGCATTTAGGAATAATCATAAATAATAGCTGTAATTACCAAAACGTGGAATAGGATAATTTTGCCGACGCTACCCTACCATATATATTTCGTGGAATGAATTCCAAAACATTTGTTTGATGTTGTGTAATAAGGATCAATTATGAAATATACATACATAAATATGTATGTATGAATATATATGTATATAATATTAGTAGAAATCATGACCCTGCTGTGAACTCATGGTGCAGTTGGGAGTGTTTATCTATATACACAATATTTATGGGTTCATAGTTTGTTGTTCAAGTTATTAAATGTAAAAAAAAATTACTTGGACAAACCACGGCGCTAAGTTTCACAATAAATGTAGAGCGGAGTAATTTATCACTGTAAAAAAACATCAGCAGAAACATGTCAAGCGTTTTTGAGTTTTCCTTTGAATCTGAGACCCTACATGTTGAGTAACGGAGGTCAACGCCGTGAATTGTCTTACCAGAGAGGTGAAAGCCAAATAATAATATTATTCTTTCATATTCTATCTATAATTAGAATACATTTAAATGCGTATAATTTAAATAAAACTATTTTAAACGGATTAATAGAGTATATTTTTGGTATCACGTATATTATAGAGTCGTCCATAGTAGAGTCGATCTGTGACTACGGACTGTAAAGTGTTTCAAAACGTCGAATTTTCAATATATTTTCAAATATCAAAATATATGTGATTAATCGATTTAAAATAACATTAAAAACATGTAAAATCTTAAAGATCTTGTTATGTATATAATGTTATAGTAATAATTACCTATTAGAGACGTAAAATAATTTCTTTTTATATATATTCTAGCTGAAAATACTCACAAATCTACTCTTACATATTATAAGTATAGAAAACATAATTTTTCCTTGTATCGATGACTAAGACGTGATAATTACAGTCAATTGTAAATGGTAATGATTCATACAACTATTGTGTGCAGTGGAAAATATATGAACATAGTACTTGCATGTAAAGGCTATGTTAACAATGTTATGTAGAGATTTGCTATTGTAATAAAATTTAACTATTTCGTTCATTTCTATGTTAAAAATGTAATTAAAATTTTTTTTTCTCAAATTTAAGTTCTTAATCCATACAAATGTAAAAGAAATATAATTTCTTTTCCGTTACGCGCCATATTTATTTCTAAGTAACAGTTTTCCGTTACGCGCCATATTTATTTCTAAAGATGCTCTCACAATGATCAGAATCCCATCTAAATATATATATGTTGCATGAACGTATTTTATTAGCTTTAACTTTATTTAATTTAGCTTTGTTTGAACAATTTCTGTAAAGTTGTAAATTGTGGATCATTTTTTCCATGTCATGTTAAAAAAATAGTTTCTTGTCTTACGTGTGTATACTAATACATATACATATTTTTCAATATAAATAATTATTCCGTACTTCGCTTTTCCACCGAATTCGAGACATTGTGTGTTGAGTGGTGGAGCTCAACACCGCACTTTTTCTTACCAGAACGAGGTAGTGAAACTATTTTTTTTAAATATAATAACTCTCCCAAGTGGGGATCGAACCCACAACCGATCGCATTACAGTCAGACGATGTCCCACTGCGCCACGACGGGCCTCAAAAAAAAATTAATTTTTCAATATTATTATAATAATTCTCTTATTTAAAAGTGGTTTTAAAATAATTATCCATAAAGCATAAAGCAAAAGTAAAATTTCAATTGATCTCAGTATAATGTATACTTGCATTTTGTTAATTATAGTGTCTTAATCTCTTAAGAAGCTGTTTTGTAGAAATGAAGAAAGAAAAATCAAAAAATTGACATACGTATAATATCAAAATGCTTTATTTAAATACATTATATACAGTTACACGCTTCATCTCGAATAGAAGAAGTAAGAAGCATGTACAGAATCAAGTGTCAAGACACTCCGTTAGCTGCTTGTCACCCGACTTCGAGACATTAATAGTTAAGTACCGGAACTCAACACCGCATATTGTCTTAACAGACTGAAACAATGTAAAGAAGTGAAATATAGTCGATATGTCCAATGGGACTCGAATTCACAATCAATCGCGGTTATAATGAGACGTTGAATATCACACTTTATCCCGAAATTTAGACATTGCCTATTGAGCGGTGAACGCCGCTCTTTGTCTTACTCTAGCGAAGAAATGAAAGTAATTAAATATAATCATTTCCCTGAATGGGAATTGAATCTACAACCAATCGCGTTTAGAACCCAGACATTGAATAACGGATACAGACAATAAAAGGCACATAGATGATAAAAAGGCAGGTTAAATTAATAGAACATCGTTAAAATTTCAAATATCCATATCAATTTCGCTCAATTCTAATCTAGTAAAAGACCGCCCACGATAATACTCTGAATAATTGCAGGCAGATGCATTTTATGAAATGTCATTTAAAATATTTCGTAATTTCCGCAATATATAATAGTCGTATTTAAGTGAAATATATAGGAATTAATTGTAATAATACATTTAACCTTTAAACTGGACGCTTTGATGTAACCGCTTTTTTAGTTTTTAAGTACATATATATTACCTTACGTAAATGTATATACGTTTACACGTTTTTACGTAGTTGTGGATTCGATTCCCAGTCGGAGAAATGTATAAATTTAAAATTCATTGCCTTTTTCCCGCTCTGGTAAGACAAAGCGCGGTGTTGAGCTCGCCACTCATTACTTACCACTTTCTTTGCTCTAAAGAATCATTGTAAAATTTTGTTAATGTATGTAAAAAGTGAAAAATGACGTCCAATTTACAAACAGATATCAGGAAAATTTTTTACTTAGTCCTTTTCTCTATATCCTTCAAGGAAACCTATACCAAATTTTAATTTTATATGGCTATTAGTTTTGTCCATACTTTTTTCCCGCATTGCAGGATAGTCTTAGACAACTTAGTGTCGAGACACTTCATTGTTTGTTTTCCACTCGAAATCAAGACATTGTGTATTGAATAGCAAACTCAACGCTACACTTTGCCACTTGCCAATCCGGATAAATTGAAATAAGTTTTAAATATAACCATTCCCCCAATGGTAATCGAACCCACAACTAACTGTGTCGCTGTTCCACTGCGCCAAGATAGCTTAATAAAAAATTTAGAAGGTTACAGTAGAAATATAATTCTGTAGATTTGAACTTATTGTAAATAGTATATAAAATGGTAAGATTCATTCACGACTGACCAACGACGCTTCGCGGATGTTCCACTCGAGGGGTAATTATTATAAGAAAAACTGCACTACTACTGTGTTCCATAGTATGTGGTCTAGACTTGCAAACAGCTATTATTACTAAGAATGTAACGTTCAATAGAAATGAAATTAAAACATTTTTTTAGAAGAAAATTAATATGTTTTCTTATATCTTCTATAATAAGTTTTCATGAGACCGGTCGTGGCGCTGTGGGTATGAGTCTGAAAGTAAACGCCTTCGATTTTGGGTTCGCACTAAGGGAAATTAGTATATATAAATTATTTCCATTTCTTTACTCTGGTAAGATATAACGCGGTGTTGAATTCCGCCACTAAACGTGTAATTCAAAATTCTGGGAAGAGGGGTGTACTGAGTTTATTAAAGCTAGCAACTACCTGTCTACCCTGCTGTAAAGGATAACAGTGTGAATTAAAAAAAAATCAAAGTAAGTAACTGAACTGTATGAAAAATTAGCCATTTTAATATCACTGAAGTATTCCTTTAAATTATTCTTTTATTTTTATGTTATTAGCCTAAAGCTCTAAAGAAAACTTAAAATGTGATTGAAATTTCAGATCCTGTGGAATATTAACTATTTTCCTAATAAGTTACATTGATTTATTTCAAAAATCGTCAATTCCTTTTTTATATTGCCTTATAGTTAAATGTAAGCTTTCTGGACCTTTATAATACCATACATGTATTGTACTTAAAAATCAAATAAGAATATATTTTTATAACCAAATCCACTATTTTTTATAATAATAAGCACTTCACTATTTACATTTATTAATAGATATAATTATATAGTTCATGATTACTGTAGTACACCACTTTTACTATAATCACTGTTCTATGGTCATTACAGCTATTTTTATCTACAGTTATTATTAATTAATGGAAATACACACGGTTGAGTGAAGCGAGGAAAATAGAAAAAAAAACATTTTATTTAGATCATCCTGAGATAGCGTCGTAGTAAGAGTAAGTAGTCTTTGTATTATTTTTTAAATTAGACTTAAATATGTTTTAAATATATGTATTTTTTTTATAAAAACTGTTCTACTTTTTTTTAGGATTTTTGCTTTATTTTGCAAAGCATGGTAATCAGAGACAAACTAGTGTCAAGACTGATCCATTATCTGCTTATATATTCTCGCTCGCATGAAACTAGAGGTGCTCTTTCTCTATACTCTCTATATACATATATAAGCAGCTTCACGCGCCATCCCCCATAGTAGGATAGCAAAGGGAACCTAATGTTCAAAACACTACGTTGACTGCTTCAACTTTTTTTATATGCTTTTCAAAATTGTATTTTGATGACAACTGTGTGAATAGCACTTAAAAATTTGAAGCAAATTTAATAAATAGCAATCCTTCTGCCAAAATAATCTATACAAAGACGCTATTTATCATAATTTTGCTTTTATTTAATAGTTTTCAGCAGTTTTTTACTACTATTCGACTCTATATTTTTTTACAGAAATTATGGCATCTACAAGAAATTTTTTAATGAATTTGCTATTAAAACGAATTCTTGTTAAATTACCAGACTTTAAAATTTAAACTTTTTTTGAAGCAGAAGAAACGTTTTAAGAAACGTACGTTTATTTTTACAAAGCTGTCAGAGAAATCCTAGAGACGAATATTTCACGCTATATTTTAAATCCAATACCGCTCTTTGTATTATAAGTATAGTAAATAATATAATACATATTTATATATATATATATATATATATATATATATATATATATATATATATATATATATATATATATTCAAAACGAGGGCATCCAGTTCACACAATTGCAGCAAAATATTTGTAAAACAAAAAAATAGAGAAACGATTACGAACACTGAACTCGTGGGAGACGCAATTATTTTCCAATTTTAATCAAAAATATCACCTTTCACTTCCACTTAACCATTTAAATGTCAATCTTGAAATGTATTCTTCACCTTAAGAAGACCATACTGACAACCAATATGCTACTTTATTACAATAGTGTAAAGTACAAAATTAACAACAAAACAAAATTTTGTTAAACAATTTTGTTTCCTATGATTAATGTATGGTAGCTCTACAGTGTATACTCTAGTTTTTACATGCCATTGAATTCTAAACTATATTATTTAAAAAATAAGAATGAAAATAGTTTGGACAAATAAATAATCCTTTAGGTGGAAATTAGAAAGCATTTGTAAGAAATTGATAAAAATAATATAAGATTGCATTCATGTGTATAATTCTAGATAGAGTACGTAACGTAATAACCAACTTTGTTTTGTTCCGTGCGAAGATGATTATACGAGCATATAGATAATCAGTCAATGTCAGATACAATTGTTTATTAAAAGGTCAAATACAGTTAGTTGAATTGATATTTGTTTTTCTATATGTAGAGTTCGGTAAAATTTAAAAAAGCTGGACGCTTTGAAAGCTTTTAAATAATGTAAGTACTTTTGGACTAAAAAGCAATGTTTTTGTAATTATGAGGCCAACGTCGATCAATGGGACAATGTTTGACTGTAATCAAGATTGGTTTAGGATTCGATTCCTACTCAACTAAAGCTATAATATATATTTTCATCTGTATATTTACCTTATTAGCGAAAAGATACCTTGTATCATATAAAAATATATATTCTTTATTGCACATTAACAATTTTAGAGTAATTTTACATAATATAATTCGTTTACAAAGGTGGGCTTTTTTCTATAAGAAATCTCTTCCAGCCAACCCATAGTTTAAAAGAGATAGTGTAAATTAGCAGGTAGTATATATATAGTGCAAAAGACAAATGAAAGAATAATATCAATTAAATCAATTAAATATAAATTACATATTTATAATTGTACATAAATATATTTATATACTCATTTATATTATAAATACATATATATACATATATATATATATATATATATATATATATATATATATATATATATATATATATACATCGAAAATAGAAAAATTTAAACAATACCTTATTGGTGAATTACTAATTCTACTATTAAATTGTACCCTTTTTTACAGCTTCACGCGTTTATTCCGCTTAGCAGGATAGACAGATAGCACCTAGTGTCAAGACACGTCGCATTTAATGGCAGAACTCACCACCGCTCTTTATTTTAAAATAAATAGTCGTTTTTGATAACGGGTGGTCTATTTCATCAAGGAAATAAACTATCACAAAAAAATTGCGCATAACATTGCTATAATTGCAAAAGATAATTAATAAAAGTATCGATGCAGTTTTTAAAAAGAAAACCCAAGAAATTCACGCAACGGACGAAATCGCGATGTTTTTATGCAAATCACTTGATTTCTATTTACTTCTTTGACAACATTGTGTGGTGAATAAGCGATACGTTCGCTCAAACGTGTAGATAGATGGCTTATCAGCTATGAATCGCTTAAACGCTTTTTTATTAGACATTTCTGGTAGACAAGTAACGTGTCTAACGGACATGTGTAATGATTCGTTCGGTTGGTTAGACATTGACGTATTTTGTATGCGTGAATGGAATATTTTTTTCTCTTTTTTCTACATTTGTGATATTATCTAAATCAAATAGGTGTTTAAGATATTTTAAATTCGGTGGAAAGCGAAGTACGGAGTGTCTTGACACTAGGTATTTTTGGTCTACCCTGCTATGCGGCATAAAAAGCGTGAAGCTAAAAAAAGCGTGTATGTACAAGTGGAAAAATTGAATAATTTTACAGGTGTATTTGAAAATATCACGTTTCTTGAAACATATAGAGTTCTATATTGAAACATATAGTTACATTGATTTGGTAATTAAGGCTAGATAACTTAAGATATATTGAGCACCTATAAAGCTCTAAGCTGATTTAAATATAATCACTATTTATGATTATACGTATAAGACGGAAAGATCGATAGAAATTTTCTTTGTATACTTTCCATTAAACTATATATATATATATATATATATATATATATATATATATATATATATATATATATGTATATATATATATATATATATATATATATAATTATACATGAAGATCGCTAGCAGAGGAGCATGAAATTTGGCACAGTTATAGTTTATATAGAGAAAGGGTTAAAATATGTTAAATTAATAAATTAAATGCAATACCCACTGTCATTTGCTTGACGTTTATATAAAGTAACATACACGTTGCTAAGGCAACGAGATGTCAACGCATCAATGAGATATCTAGTAAATGTAAATAAACAATATGAAGAATAATTATTAAAAATAAAGCTTTTTCAAGCACAAAAGAAAAGTAAGAAACCGATGGCGGTAGTTTGATATAATTAATTTTTTGTATCAACTGATAGACGAATGCCACCTCAGTCTACCTGTGACCACGGACTACTGTAAAGTGTTCGAAACGTCAGGTGTCCAAAATGTATTTTCGAATACCAAAATAAACGGGATTAATCCGGTTAAAATATTTTCATTTAAAATGTTTAAAAATCGCGAAAATCAAAGATCTTATTAAAATAAAAGTAAACTTTAGAATTATGAATTTCGATAAGAGTAAATCTACAACAAAATATTTTATTCGATACAGGAGATTATCTATTAAGATAATGCCAGACTATGCGTAGGATGGGTATTTATTGGAGGACTTTAATCCTAATTAAATTCCTTACAGGTAAAAAGTAATTTGAAAAGTAAAATACTCATATATATATAAATATAAATTCTGTAAAAAAATAGTTATAATACAAACCACATCATCAATCTATTAATTATCATTTTTTGGATATCAAACTTTCTACTGTGGATTTTAAATTAATCTAGTAAAATAGGCGTTGACTTGGCAACGTGTTTCTCAAAGACATGTAACATTTCATTTTTTTTAGCTTCACGCTTTTTGTCCCGCATAGCATGGTAGACAGAAAGCAGACATTGTTGAATGGTGGATGTTCCAGAGCGAGGAAGCCAAAATAATCAATTTAATATATTTGTACTTATAGTTTTTTTCATATCTACTTAAGGCCCATCGTGACGCAATAGGAATTCCGTCTGAAAAAGCGTTAAGCGCGTTAAGTTTCACCATTCTACATACCATGCCTCGAAATTGGCGGAAAACAGAGTACGGCGGGTCTTGAGAATAGATACTTCTTGTCTACCCCGCTATACGGGATAAAAGCGTGAAGCTAAAAAAAATCTACTTCATAAAAAGTTTAACTTCGCTAATTTTTACAATTATTTACCTTCATAATACCTGAAAAGGGGATTGAAGGTGCTCGCTCATTAGGGCATTCTGATGGAAACTGGTCACCTTATCCCATGGACATCCATTACATAAGAGTTGTGGATGCTATGCCGGCCTCGGGTTGGTAATGAGAGGAGATAGTGTAGTGGCCTCGGCAACCAGAACCGTCGGAACCACTGCACTCTGAGAGAAAAGGTGTATGGGTTCAGACAAGATCAGATCATATCAGATGGACGCTACCCAGCAACGGAGAGGAATAATATCCCTACCCTGTCCCCTCGCAGGGTAAAATATAGGCCCTACTACTACTAAGCATTTCAAATTATTTTAAGTGAAGAGAGGGTCTTGGAGAGCTGAGAGGAGGATAAATTCAATTTAAACAGGCCCTCAAATTATTGCTCAGAATTGTCTACATTGCGATGAGCCCGATACTCGTAAGACGAATCCATCGGGTTTGTGTACAAGAAACTATGTTATTTGTATGAAAATTATGAACGTTAATGATCTTAATGTTTGATTTGTTATATAACTTAGGTAAGATTATCAATGTCCATGTTTTTAAGCAGCTACTCTTTATCACGAATGGCAGGGTCAGTCAGAGACAATCTAGTGTCAAGACCCTCCGATATTAACTGCTTTCCTCCCGAAAATCAAAACATTGTGTATTGACTGGCGAACCAACGCTGGATTTTGTCTTACCAGAACCGAGAATTGAACCCAAAATCTCCATCTCATTTACACTTACACTGCTACACGATGACTTCCCAATTTTTATATAAATGAAAAAATCAGCTTGACTCTTTATCCCGCATAGCAGTATAAATGAAATCATAGTTAAAACACTCAGTTTTATTTTATAGATTAGAAAATAAATTTCATATAAAAGCACACCATACTGCACTATAAAAGATTAGGTACAAAATCGTTAAGCGCATTCTTGCATTGATCGCGCGCGCGGTCACCGTGACGCCCATAACTGTGGTGAAACGCGAATTATTCATTTTCACATCTAAATAACTAAGTCTGTCTGAATATTAGAATTCTGTGTTTTTGCCTAGATATTTTTCCTGCCTTTTCTATTTGTTAATATTAACTAGTACTTGAAAAAATAAAAGGAACGAAGAAAATATAATTAAATTATTTATTTTCAATTCAATTTTGTTTTTGTATGTAGTTTACGTTTGTTTTTTTCGACTTTGGGTTGCAGGTTCCAATTCTATGTAAATCCGTTTCCATATACGATTATAAACTACGTACGACTAATGTCTATAGTTCTTTTAACGTTACCTTTATACATGAATATTCTTTAATATATATCATAGTGGTTTGGACATTTTCAGATATTGAGTGATAAAATAATGCTAATAAAGATATATAGAGCAAAGATGAGTGGTACCCTCTGGTACTGCTGGGAGTACATCTTCGATAACACAGTATCGATGATACTGGAGGAAAGAGGAATTAAAATTACTTAATCATTTCTTTTTTTAGCTTTACGCTTTTATCCCGCATAGCTATTTTTATCCCCCAGTAGACAGAAAGTACCTAGTGTCAAGACACTCCGTACTTTGCTTTTCACCGAATTCGAGACATTGTTCCGTACTTCGGTTTCTACCGAATTCGAGCGTGTTTAGTGGAGGAACTCAACGCCGCACTTTGTTTGAAAAGATCAAGGAAGTGTTAATAATTTAAATATAATCACCCCTGAGTGGGAATCGAACCCACAACCGATCGCATTTTCAGTCAGACGATGTTCCACTGCGCCACGATCGGCCAAATAGGAAATATAATTGAAATATAAATATATATATATATTTAACTAAAGTGACAATCGTTTGAAATGTTGCTATATGAAAAAAAAATGATAAATAAATTTTAATATTATGCGACAGGCAACAACCGACTTGCAATTGCATTTTACAATTTGACAGCACGAATTTAAAAAGGTCTATAAGACTTTTATAAATATTTTTCGCATTTAATTATTATATAAATGGCGATGAGCTTATCGAAGTTTTATCAAAAGCTTTATCTTTATACGTATATTATGCATTTTGTGAAGTCTGTCCGTCTGTACACGCAATGGCAGTTCAATTTTCCCTCGTAAATATACACAATATGTTTATATTTATAATAATAAATTCGTTTGAAAGGAAAACAAATAAGGAAAGCTTGAAATTATTTTCTATTATGGTATTTTCTATTATGGTAACCTTGGTAAGGACACAATGGTCATGCTTCAAAATTATAAAGACACACAGTAGTGTGTTGTCAAGTTCAAGTTAACAAAACTGAAGCCAAAAAACATGTCAAATTAGCTTATATAATAAGACTTGCAAGTACTTCGTAACTCCAGCGCATACGATCATTTACATATTATATATCTATAGATAACAATTATGACATGGTTCCAGTTGAAATGGCCTAGAAATTTGAAATTTGGCATACAGATAGGTAGTTACGTGAATACAAAGGAAACGATCAAAAAGTGGTATATTTTTACATTTTATATATATGAAGTGCTTAGAGCAACACCCAGCCTAAACCGCTGATCGTAAACACATATAACTTGGAGAGTGTATTCTTTGTATGACGTAGACACCCATTAAGAGAAAAATTTTCGCAGTTATTTCGTTAAAAAGAATATAATATAATAAAAAGTATAGAACTGCAAATTTTTAAGCAAACCTGACAAGTGTTTAAGCTTCACGCTTTTAACCTACAGAACATGAACAAACAGAAAGTACCTAGTGTCAAGACACTCCGTACTCTGCTTTCCACCGAATTCGAGACATTGCGTGTTGAGTGGTGGAACTCAACGCTGCACGTTTCGTATAACCAGAGCGAGGAAGTGAAAATATTGTCTATGTGTCAATTCTCAATTTCCACTACTCAACACTCAACATGCAATGTCTCAATTTCAGTGGAAAGCGAAGTACGGAGTGTCTTGACACTTGGTACTTACTGTGTGTTGTGTGTGCGGGATAAAAACGCTTTACCCTGCACGGAATTTGAACCTATCATACTTAAAAGACACACATTTAAGTGACTTATTAAAAAAATCGTATTTTTTTTGTAAACAACTTAAAAATACTTCGTTCGAACACCGATCACGGTCTGCAGCTTTGTTTAATTACAACCGCAGTAGCTCATAAGCTTTTATAGCTTCATTGTTGGAATTGACTCGTAAAAGCTTGGAAGTTATACTATATTAACATAATTAAGTTATACTATGTTTCTTAATAAAACTTAATACATACTAAAAACCGTATAAAATATTTGATAACTATTTAAATATATATTATTATAATAAGAAGAAATATATATTATTATATAATTATAAGTATCTAAGTATATATTAATACGTGAAGGAAAAACTTTGTACCAATTTTTACTAAAATAACCCGAACTGAGGAGTCTGTAATTTGGTACAGTTATAGTTTATACAGAGAAGAAATCCAGAATAATTTTACTTGTATGTTTTACTTGTATGTTTATATAAAGTGACATACACGTTGCTAAGGTAACGTGTTGTTTACGCGTCAATGGGACATCTAGTGATTATTAAGGGGCCCTTAAGACTACACTTAGGTTATTTAAAAGGACTTTTAAAAGCTCTCCTTTCTTAAACTCCATCAATAACATACAACTGTACCGCGAATTTATAGAATATTAGCTTTTCATCTCATAGCCTTTACTTATAATAATTAATAAATTATTTATTATTTTTTTCTTTATTTATTTTTATTATAAAAACACAGTATTAAAATTTTTTCATTAATTCTTTTCTTAGGATTATTTTCTTATACAATTTGAAGTGCTTCAGCAAGCTTATAAGATTCTGAGTTCCTAGTGTCTCTATGAGAGAGTCCAGGATTTATAACTTTATTATATATAAATTATTATTTAAATTAATCGTTATTTTTAATTTATTTCTAAGTTAATATATATTATTATAAATTAAAAATATCTATATATTGATATTAGAAGCTTTTCACGAAAATAACGCGAACGTAGGAGTATGAAATTTGGTACAGTTATAGTTTATTTAGAGAAGTAGACCAGCACTCTGTAAATTAATAAATTTAATAAAATAAATATAACATAATTTTATGAGATCTGTAAAATAAGGAATTGTCATCTATGAAAAGTTAAATTTTCTTTTTTCTTGCAGTGTTACTCTATACAAAAAATATAATTACCTTTTAAAAGAATTGTCTATTATTTTCATTCTGTTTATTCAAAGTATGGTTCTCGCTCGGTGAGTAACGGAAGAGATAAAAAACTAACTTCAAGCTTGAACAACAGCTTCTAAGTTACCGATGTATTTTGATGTAAATTCTTTTACATATAAAGAAATTGTCTATATAAATGTGTATATTTATATACTCTTATCTATTTATTTACAACGTCTAACTGTAACGCGATCGGTTGTGGGTTCGATCCCCACTCGGGGAAGTGATTATATTTAAATTATTTTCACTTTCTCGCTCTGGTAAGACAAAGTGCGGCGTTGAGTTCCACCACTCAGCAAGCAGGCAGTACGGAGTATCTTGATACTAGGTACTTTCTGTCTACCCTGCTAAAAGCGTGAAACACTAAGGAACGTTTTTGAGTGCCGCTAATCGCTATTAATTTATTCTAACGCTATTTCTATTACTAATTGAAAACGATAGTTTAAATTACTTATATCGAAAAAAAACTTAGAAAAAAATAATTAACAAGCCTATTACTCCTTATGAATATGCGTTCACAATATTTACGATGTATAACGAGACAGTCATTTGAATACTGAAATATGTATATATATCTACTAAGTTGATTTTATAATATTAGTTATAACCCGTTATATTATTTTCGTTAAATATAATACGTAATATTTCGGTATTTTCCATATTTCGAACTGCGAATTTCGGCGAATCTTCTCTTAATGCTGTACTCTCCACGTGCAGTAGTTATCTCTACGCCTTGTCTGACAGCCAGTAATGCAAGAATTATTAAGTTAATCTATAACCGATGTCTCTCGCCTGAAATCGAGATATTGCGTACTGCGTGTAATAAACATTGTATGTCACCTCAAAGTACCAAAAAAACTAGGAAGTAACTGATATTTAGGTATGTATCATCCCTTGTATAAGTAAAACAAAGAATACCAAATAAATCTTGATTCTGTTTTAAATAAATTGTTTACTTAAAATTAAATATTAAATAAGTGACTCATTGTGACTTATATAATAAACTTAAGTCAGATCCATATAAGATCCAAGAATATATATATATATATATATATATATATATATATATATATATATATATATATATATGTATATATATGATTTTTAATTTTATAAGAAACTACATATTTTTATTCAATACATAGCGAATGTTTTAGTAACTTTGTTATTTAATAAACTATTAAAATAATATATTAATTAATTTTGAACTAAAAACTATACAAATAATGAAATTAACGAAATTAAGTAATTACAGTTGCCGTCTAATAATTATTCAATATACACTCAGGTCACGTCTCACGCGCCACTGGAACGTATTCCTTATTTGGCGGTTGGAAGCCTAGTTGGAAGGATAGTTTTTTTTTAATACATGATATATTACGAGGGTATTGTAGCACAGTGCCTTATTGGGCATATAATAGTAGTGAGTTCAATTCTCATTGGTGCAAGCTTAAATATGACAATATTGTCTCTTGAAGCGGCTGCCCAATGTCAAGACACTCCACAAGAGATATTGAGTGCTGAGTGGTGAACTTAACGCCGCGTTTTGTTTTACCAGAGCAGAGAAATATAATAAATAATAGTATTATTTATACCTTCTGATCAGACATAGCACTGCGTTGGGCCTTGCCATGTAATAAATGTCTCTTAATTAGGCATAGATTTAAGAAACAAGTAAAGCTTACTTAACAAGGATTTAGTTTATATTAAATATTTAATATTATTATTTTTTTTAAGTTACGCCTAAAGTCAATTAATATAATTTTATTTCATTATATACATATTTTTATTACACATATTTCTCTACTTTCTATCCAATCACGATATCAAAATATCGTGTATAAGTAAAAAAATAACATTTCCCTAAAAAAAGAAATGAACCTGTAACCAACAGTTTGGTGCAAGGTACATAAAAAACTGTGGCGCGTTAGTATTTCAATCAAAATGATCTCAGTAATTATTGCAAGCCGTTGGTATCCACGCGCCATTGCCGACCTCATGCCTTGTTTAGTGTAAGGAAGTTTTGTTTTTTGTTCTGACGCACTATCGAATAACAATGTTTTCAATTATATTAAAAAAAAGGTGTAAAAAATTGAGATTAATCAAGAAGAAGAAGAAGAAGAAGAAGAGATTGGGTTTTCGCCATTTCTACACATTTTAAATGAAACTATTTTAAAAGGATTAATCGCGTATATTTTGGTATTCAAAAATACATTTATAAACCTGACGTTTCGAATACTTTGACGTTTTATGTTTTTGAAATGTCATATTACATATTTATGTAAATATTTATTACAAATTATACGCGTTTCATCCGTTTAAAATAGTTTCACTATTAAATAATATTAAAATTGTTCCTTTGAAGTTTTGGATTCGAATTTGCAAATTTCAATTTTTCATACGGGCAACTTTACGTTTTATTATTATCATAGCAGAGTAATCAAAGTTAATATAGAGTCGAGACACTCCGTCGTAAAAAATAGGTTTTTTTTTTATTTCCCTATAAAATATTAGTATTATAACAATTTTAAATATAATATTAATAAATAATATAATTTATTAACACAAATGAATTTATTTTAATGTATTGATTAAGTGCGTGTTAAAAATAGAGAGAAAGAGAGTCAGGAACAATCCTCAATATAAATCAATACACAGTACACACATAAATAAGCTGCGAAAAAAAAATCAGCACACATGCAAATTAAATTAATGAGCCGTGTTAGTTTTTGCCGTTTGTTTTCTGAACAGAATGTTATAATGTTGGCATTATACAAAGTTTATTTATTACAGTATACATTTGTTGTTAGCCTTTTATATAAAATGGTAATGTGGATTTTAAATGAAACTATTTTGTTTTTAAAAAAAATAAATGGTGGTAGATTGATATAATTAATTTTTGTATCAACTGACAGACGAATGCCATCTCAGTCTACCTGTGAACACGGACTACTGTAAGGTGTTCGAGTACCAAAATTTACGCGATTAATCTGTTTAAAATATTTACTATTTTTAAAGTGTTATTCCACACTTAGGATTAGAAAACATCTTTGAAAAAACGTATAAAAATTTGAACGCAGCGGGATTCGAACCCGCGCCTCTTGGATACCGTCCAAGCGTCTGTAGAGAGATTTTTCTTAATAATCTTTAAGTAGTAGAAATTTGTAAAAATCTCTCTACAGAGATGCTAACAACATAAATAAGTTGTAACAAAACGTATAAGAATTTCGACGCAGCTGGTAGTAGAACGCATGGCTTAGCGGTCAGAGCGCTTGGACGGTATCCAAGAGGCGCGGGTTCGAATCCCGCTGCGTTCAAAATTTTTATACGTTTTTTCAAAGCCGTTTAAAATAGTTTCATTTAAATAGAGAAATGAAATATTGTATGACTATAGTATACCTTTAATAGATATCCAATAAACAAAAGAAAATCGTAGAAGAATTTATAAGTATTGCAATTCCAGCTACTCGCCCTTTCAAACGCAACACAAAATTGCATCTGCCTGATATTAAACCAACGTCGTTACAGCCTTAAAATCTTTAAACGGTCGTTTTTAGTTAAACATTATAAACTTTTCTATTTAATTATTCCGTAATCAAAAGTAAATACTTGCATTATAAAGGAACACCTTGAGACAGGAATGTTTCACAGACATACTTTCCTTCTTATTACTTTAATATTAAAATTAAAATTGAGTAATTTTACATAATATTAATTTGTTTTTAAACCTATACGACATTTAAAAATAATAAATAGTGTTGCGCAACTATTTATTATTTTTGCACGTCATCTAATTCAATATATATATATATATATATATATATATATATATATATATATATATATATATATTAGCTTCACGCTTTCAGGAAGACAGGTAGTACCTAGTGTTAAGACACTCTGTGCTTCACTTTCCACCGAATTCGAGACATTGCATGTTGAGTGGTGGAACTCAACGTCGCACTTTATTTTACCAGAGCGAGCAAATAAAAATAATATAAATATAATCACTCCCTCGCGTGGGAATCGAATCCATAACCGCTCGCGTTTATGGTCAGACGTATATATATATATATATATATATATATATATATATATGTATATGTATATATAATACAATAAGCCGGTCTCGGCGCAGTGGGATAGCGTCTGACTGTAAATGCGATCAGTTGTGGGTTCAATTCCCATTTGGGGTAGTCATTATATTTAAATGATTTTTACCTTGCTCTCTCTGGACAAAGAGACAAAGTGCGGCGTTAAGTTCCACTCAACACGAAATGTCTTAAAATAGGCCGAGAGCGAAGTACAAAATGTCTTGACATTAGATAAAAGCGTGAAGCTAAAAAAAACTAATACAATATTCAACTCATTCCATAATCAAATATTATCTAAAGATATAATCTTGATAATATCTTTAGATTCTAGTCAAAATAAATGTTATTATCAAACGGACGAACGAAGCGAAGTTAAGCGAGCGTTACCTTTGAATGAGTGTTGTTAAAAATATAAATTTTAATTTAATCAAGGCTTTATTATCTATATATTAATACGTAAAACTAAACCTTTGTACCCCTTTTTTACTCAAATAAAGTAAATTATAAAATATGAAATTTGGAACAATTACTGTATATATAGAGGAGTGCAGACTGCTAAATTATATTTTTAAATAATACGTAAAAAGTATATTAAATTAATAAAATATAGGAAATACGCATTACCGTATAGTTGACATTCAAGTTTGTATAAAACGCTACACGTTGCTAAGGCAACGAGCATGCTGTTTCGTAGAACAAAATACTATAGGAATTACGTATTGATAAACTAGTGAAGCTTTATTTGAAATATATTTTTTTCATGTGAGAGGCACGGCGTTGAATTCACCACTCAGCATGCAATGTCTCGATTTCTTGCGAAAAGCAGTCTACGGAGTGTCTTGACACCACAATTTACAATACTTCTTCTACTGTAATTTTTAAAACAAACCGCGAAATTCTATTATTGTTCGCACAATTCTAAAATCTAAAAACTTAAATATTAAATTTTTAATGTATACACGGAAATCTTTTGTCTGTAATTTTACGCTATATCCTATATCTAGTGTCAAGACACTACGTTGATATATATATATATATATATATATATATATATATATATATATATATATATATATATATGCCCTGCTTTGTCTTACCAGAGTGGAGAAATGAAAATAAAATTTAAATATAATCATTCCCCCGAGTGAGAATCCAACCTGACCTATCGTCCTTACAGCCAGACACTGTCCTACTGCGCCATTCATGCTCTTAAAATTAAAATATGAATATTTAAAAAAAATAACAGAATTTTTAAGACAATTCTGAAATTAGTAACTTAGAGTATATTTTCTTAAAAGTTTACAAGTATATATTTTTGCCTATAATATTTATTCGCATATATATATAAAATTTTTTCTTTATTTCGCTTTCTACCGAATTCGAGACATTTCGTGTTGAGTTGTGGAACTCAACGCCGCTTGTTTTTTTTTTGTCTTACACTCTCCCTCTTAATATTTACTATTTTTAAAGTGTTGTTCCACACTTAGGATTAGAAAACATTTTTGAAAAACATATTGGATACCGGACGGTCCAAGAGGCGCGGGTTTAAATCCCGCTGCGTTCAAATTTTTATACGTTTTTTCAAAAATACTTTCCCTCTTGTAAGACTAATAGCGGCGTTGAGTTCCACAACTCAACACGCAATGTCTCGAATGATGCTTAGATGAACTAAAGAAGCTTTAAAGTGAAAATAATATAAATAAAATCACTTCCCCTAGTAGAAATCGAATCCACAACCAATCGCATTTACACTTAAGCGCTGTCCCACTGCGCCACGACCCGCCTTTAACATACAAGATGCAAACATTATTCACCGGAAGTGAACAAAATATAATTCTATAAAAAAAAATTACTATACGTTTATTTTGAAAATTTAAATAATTATAATCGTTGGAATAAACATGTCCATTTGGTATTTTAACTTGGTCGATATATCATTGGCTGGTAACTAATAATCTTATATCAGTTATATTATAATTAAATGTAAAGAGAAGGCAGTAGAGTTCAAATGGCGGAGTATTGCGGGCATCTGCAGCAGGTGTCCTCACAATTGTAAGGTTAAAATAAAACTTATAAGGCTATGTTTGTGTTAAAAACGCATTTATTGAGAACTAGTTTAGGGATTTGCTGATAAGTTTTGATGTATGTTTGTTTGTGGTGATATTTTTAAAATAATATACATTTTGTTTTGTATGAAAGTGTGCCTGTTGATCGCTAGATTGGTTGAAAAAGAGAGAGTTAGTGTACCAACTCTCTTTTGTCAAGACATATTGCGCTTGTATTGGCGTAATTTAACGCCGCTGTATACCTGATCAGCCCAAGAGTGATTTTATAAACTTAATATAGCAATGTCATTATGAACTAAACAGTATGACAAGAAATCTTGCTCTGGATAATTTTTAATATAAGTTGAATTTTTATGGAATATAATGCGTTAAATTGCGTTAAATATATGAATTAACTATTAACGTAGTGATTAATTTAAGTAACACCTTTAATTTTAAAGTTATTTTTTTATAGCTTTACGCATTTAACCCGCATTGTAGTATAGACAGACAGTGCCTAGTGTCTTGACAATTTGAACCCCGCTTTTTGCGGTATTCGAGACATTACTTGTTGAGTGGCGTAATTCAACGCCGCGCTTTGTTTAGATACAAATGTAAACGCTATAAAACGAATGTGGGTTCGATTCCGCACAGCGTTAAATTACGGAAGACAGAAAAATCTAAATTAGACGGATAATTAAATAAACTTCTTAACATTATGAAGGTTATATATTAACATTATTAAAATAAAACATAAAAACAATGTTAACGATATAACTACCATTGTATCTCCCGGTTATTAATATCAAAAAGCATTACATTAACGGGTGATCGAACTGCCATTCACTGATCATTCGTTACTCCTGCCTTACATACTTGAGTAACATATACTTGTTCCTTACGATTATGGGCTGATGCTCTATAATAGTGGTACATTAATAACCGATATACAGAATAATAACAGTTATGAAATAAAAAGGGCAAAAATAAATTAAATAAAGGATCTTTTGTATATAATTTAGTCTAAATTTCAATAGTGTAGAGAACGGTGTTACCTCGCTCTGGTAAGACATAACTCGATGTTGAGTTCCGCTCATAACGTAATGTGTCGAATTCGGCGGAAAGTGGAATACGTAGTGTCTTGACACTAGATACGGTCTACAATGCTATGCGGGATGCAGCGCGTAATATATGTATACCAGTTTTTTTTTTAATATTTTTTACTATAAGCACCTAAGGTTAACTTTGATTAATTTGGCTTAAGATTAAGATATCATATTTATAATAGTTATAGTTCCGTTAACAAGTAACATACGCGTTGTCATAGCAACGTGTAAGGATCTCGTCACCTTAAACAAAATTATATGTCAAATACAAGGTAGCGTTAGTTAACATCTTTGAAAAAACGTATAAAAATTTGAACGCAGCGGGATTCGAACCCGCGCTTCTTGGATACCGTCCAAGAGGCGCGGGTTCGAATCCCCCTGCGTTCAAATTTTTATACGTTTTTTCAAAGATGTTTTCTAATCCTAAGTGTGGAATAACACTTTAAAATAGTAAATAGTAGCGTTAGTTGTTAGTTAGTTTATTATTTTAATGTCTTTCTTCTTTTGCCTTCTAAATATCTGACTAATTTAGAAACATTACTTGTTAGCGGAACTAAACGCCGTGATTAGTCTTGCTTAACAAATGACAGTAATCAAAATATAATAATTTTTAATTGTGATAATCGAAGTTATAATCATTGTCTGTCATCCAATACTGTTCCACTGTACCATGATGCTTTACCTTAGTAAGTAATTTCAGATCTCATATAGAGAAATAAACTGTTTTATATTCTGTATTCATATAAACGTAACTCTCTCGAATTTCATATTTAATCGAATAATATTCGTAAAAATCAATGAAAAGATGTACTTTCTCGAGTCAATTTATAGATACAAAGGCTTCATTTAAGAGATTGTGTTCATAGACATAAAAAGTGAGCCAAATTCCCGAAATAGACTTGCCAACTTTGTTTGTAGCCAGTGTTAAAAACGCGACATTAAATTACTCAGCAAATATAGGTATAAATAATATCATCAACATATCAATATACTGTGGAATTGTCAAGACTGAAAGGTCTGATAACTCAAGCCCGTTGAGGTTGACGCTCATAGTGGCCACAACGGTTGATCAACGCTCGTATTCATTGCAAACTAATACTTTAGCGCCCCGTTATTCATAACCGTCACAATTCACGGCCGCAATCGATTGAATATTACCGGAACAATTATTACTCACCCCATAAATTGCTAATAAAATTTATTTAATAGGCCGAAACTAATTTTTGAACGAATCTTTTGATATGGTCTTTGGTTTAATGATTGAAAGCATTTTGATTTTTAATAGAACTTGTTAATTTGAGAATTTAGTTTTAATTTGGCAATGCTTTGTATATAAGACGATAGATTACATTGCAAATTTATGAAGATATAGAATCTATGAAGCAACTTCATGCTTCATCCCGCTTACTAGAGTAGTCAGAAACAACCTAGTGTCAAGACACTCCGTTGACTGCTCTCCGCCCAAAATTTAGATATTACGTGTTAATTGGTGAACTTAATGCCGCGCTTTGTCTTACTAGGGAGGAATAATAAAAAAAAATAATTATTATAATTATAAGATCTTTGATTTTCACGATTTTTATAAATTTTAAATGGCACTATTTTAAACGGATTCATTGCGTATATTTTGGTATTCGAAAGTACATTTTTGAAAACCTCACGTTTCTAACACTTTACAGTAGTTCGTGATCACAGGTAGACTGATGTGGCATTTTTCTGACAGACAAATTCCATATCAAAATATACGCGATTAATCCGTTTAAAATAATTTCATTTCTCCCTCCCTAGTTCCTAATTTTTTTATAATAAAAAAAAAATAGGAACTGGGGGAACTATCAATTATAAGTAAACAAATCATATTTAACATTACATAAGCGCGACAAAATACCACTTTAATTTATCTTAAGAGCCGTACTTTTCTTAATTATAATATTGAGCTTATATAATATTCTTTTAACAATAGTTTATAGTTCTTATCAGGTATTTAAGACTGTATATCTATTTATTATCTAACTTATTTATTAAGTGAGGAATTCGATGTGATTTGGTGCGCTTACTGTACCCTTTTTTAGATGTTAAAGCTGCTATATTTTTCTGGTTATATTTTTATTTTTAGCTTCACGCTTTTATCCCGTATAGCAGGGTAGACAGGAAGTACCTAGTTTTACGATACACCGTACTCCGCTTTCCGCCGAATTCGAGATTTTACATGTCAGGTGGTGGAACTCAATGCTGTGCTTTGTCTTATCGGAGTGAGGTAATGAAAATAATTTATCAGAGTTGAAATTGAACCCACAACCGTTTGTGTCAGAGAAACACAATCAGACACTGTACCACTGCGCCACGATCGACCTCGGTCATATTACGTGTACTATATAATGAGAAACTATTTAACTAGGACTAGCTCCTGCAGAGGACTCCTCTTCTATTTTCTGATTTTCTTACAATGAGTCGGAAAATGATAAAAAGTTATAATTAAGTATAAAAAAGTTATAATGGACGCCGTAAGTCTTTAATTTAGTAAACAAAAACAAACAATATATATATATATATATATATATATATATACATATATATATATATATATATATATATATATATATATATATACATACATATATAACTCACAAGATACGTAGAAGTAACTAAATATAAAATAAGCCAAAAAAATGTTTAAAAAAATATACTTTTTTATATTCATTAAAACCCGTTAAATTTTTAACGTTTTTGTTATGAATCGATTTGTCACGTTCTCTAAAGCTTTTGGCTGTATCATTTTAATAGTCAGACATTCTTGACTGCTTATGTAAATAGATATTTTTAAATTAAAAATAAATATATATTAAGTTAATATAGTTAAAATTTAAAGGTTTACGCTGTATAATTCTACTTCTTAAATACTGTACGCTGTATAATATAAGGCATATTTTAATTTAAAAAAATTAAAAAAAAAGATATAGTAATAAATTTGATTGAAATTTCACATCACTAGAATAGTGAATTAGTTACTTAATTCTGTTTCTGTTTTTTTTATATATATATAAAAAATGCATATATCAATATGTAGTGTCTGTATATAATGGTCATAAATTGAATGTTGACTCTATTACTAGTTTTTTTTGGACTGGACTGGACTTTACTGGACTAGAATATAAAGTTATATAACTAAATTGTAAGTACAGAGTGATCAGAGTAGAAGGTTTAAATTTTTTTTAAATAATATATATATATATATATATATATATATATATATATATATATATATATATAAAATTATGTTTATATTATAATAAAATTTGAATTGGAAATTCAGTTAAATATTAAAATTGAAGTTTTCAAAGTAACCTAAAAAATATTTTTTTTGTTTAAAAAAAACCTATATAATGTATCAAGAAATACCTAACTGCAGGTTTTTTTTTTACCTATGTAACTGTGATTTGTTTTTATAATTAATTACTTTAATTTGAAGATATATTAAGGAACGTATTTTAATACGTAAAAAGCAACTATCATGTTAAAAACGAACGATTATTAAATAACTAATTTAATCAAATACTTAAATAATTTTAATTAAAATCCACAATAAAATAATTCATTCAAAATGAATAAAAAAAAATAATAAATACAATATTATCAAAAATAATTATTATACAGCTTCACGCTCTTTCTGACAATGCGTGTTAACTGGTGTAACTCAACGCCGTGGTTGATATTATCAAAGTGGAGTAGTAAAAATAGTTTAAAAACAATATAAATAATTGATACGTTAATGCATAAACACGCACTTTTTACTTATTTATGTACATATTAAAGCTACTAATTTATTAATTATATTAAAATATTAGTATAGAAGTATTAATTAGAACACACTGTATAATTATCTTGTTTAATTAAATAAAGTAATTATACGTTTTTATTTTTTTTTAAATTGTAATGTATTTAGCAGAAAGTTGTATACGGAGAGAATGGTCACTTGATTTTTGAATGATATTAACCTTTTTTTAATAATATTAAAATATAAGTAGATATATATTATATTTTAAAACAATGACCTAAAACAGCCAGAATTTTAAGAATATAATTCCAAATAGGTCTTCTTTGAAATTAGCAAATTCGAAATAGAATGAACTATGTGTCATTGAACGATTTCGTACAATTCATTTTATATGTGCAAAGTAAAGTAAAGAAAAACATATTTTTGTATATAATGTTAAAGAATAAAGAATGTCCTGAATGAGTATATACCTGTCACCGATTTCAATTAAAACGATCAAGTAATTATATATTAACAGAAATCTGAGAAAAAAATCCGCATTTATACCTAGGTCTGTGTACTTTTACGATACACCTCTACCTTATAATAATACTTTAAACAGTACAATTCACACATCAAAGCTCTCTATACCAACGCTTAACATCTTAATATCAATATACCTATATGTAATATAGAAATTATGGAAACTAGAAAACGAAATACTGCAAAAACATAAAATTCCGCATTCCATACAGTAAGAAGTATAATTTCTGACCTTTTCCCATTTCTCCGTCGTCGTTTCGTCGCATAAACTGTACCCAGCTGGCTTGTATGGGGTTGTGGCGGCCGAAGCAGGCCAGTGTCCACGCATCCCTCAAGTGCGTAGCCACCCTGCCCGCCCCAGCCGCACATTTGTAACTTCGAATCAGCGGCTATCTTGCCGGTTGCCACCCCCCGCGAAGAATCCACTTGGTTGGGAGGCAGGGCTATAGCTTTTTGTCTTTAATATGATAAAAAGTGTCTAAACACTACGCTATGTCCTCTTTATACAGCTAGATTGAGCTGTCATAATCACTGGTCACTGTTTATTTTATTTTATTTGTTTGTTTAAACATAGATGTGTGTTTGTGGGATGTTCATTTTGTTTTGTTGATAATTTATTGGTATTTTTTCAGGATTTTTTATATGTTTTTATAGATTTCAGTCATTTTTTTTTTATTTAGCAATGTTTTCTACTTAAACACACTAAAGTTAACACAATATTTATAAGACTAGGTTAAGGATTGTAGGATACATAATTGAATTGAATTCGGATATTAGATATAATCTGACCTCGATTTTGATTTCGCGCTATAGAGTTATTGATCCGTTCATAAATGTATCCGTCGGTGTTTCTTTTTAAAAACTGTTTGTTTAAATTAAAAAAAATCACTTTATTTTAAATAAACACTTCATAGTTAAATTTATTTTCTTACAACATTAAAAAAATCACTAATAAATTGACAGTTGTTGGAAGATTTATCAAAACTGGAAGTACCTATTTATTTCTGTATACATATGCGTATATGTAAAAAAAATATATAATAAACACAACACTACACACGTCCATGTCACATGCACATATGGTCCATCACTATTTTGCTGTACAATTTTAAATTTCGATTTTTTTTCAAATAATTTAACGTGTTTTGTGTGACGTTAACGCGTGGCGCGTCCGCCAAGCGCCTGGCTCAATGTGGCCGGCTATCTTCAAAGACCCTAGCCGTGGTGGGCGTGGCCTAGCGTAGCCCCGCCCACCTATCTCGGGTGGCCAATGGAACGGGCCGGACCAAAGCGCACACTGGGACGTACTAACGTTTATTTTTAAAGGAATTGTACGATTTCTTTTGCACTTTTTTTTTGTATACTTTTTTTTCTTTATTGAAAGTAAATTGTTGCTTTAGTCGTTAATTGTGATATGTGAAATGTTTTTTTTTTTATATTAAAATTGAATTAACTACTAACCAGTACTAAATAGTTTGAAATTGGCCTAAACGTAAGAAAAAGAATGAAAACAGATTTTTTACCTTACCTGTAAAAATTATTGTCTATTTACAAGGGTGAGGTTATTGTCGAAAAATTCGAATACGTCCCCATTGAAGCGCGGTGACGTCACAAAATGGCTGCCGCTTAGGGGAGAATTTTCGCATTTTCCCCTCAGCCGTCGGCGTGGACGGACTTGAAATAGCGTTACTAATATATACTTTTTATAAAATAAAACAATTTTTCTTAAAGAATAAAATAAATAAATATATAATAAATCATTTGAGGCTCTATTCGTACTATGTTCATATTATCAGTCTGGTTACTTAAGCAGCGGCGTTAAGCTCCACTCAGTACACAATATATAAACCGAGTAGAAAGAAGAAAGCAAGATTTATATCACTATAATAATTTTTTCTAAATATTCTGCGAGGATAAAAAATGTAATAACAAATGATTTACTCTACTCTTTTTAGATACAGAGTGTTCAAATAAACGAAAATGTTCCAATAATTTATTAAAAACTATTTTTTTTATAAAAACTAAATATAAAAATAAAATTGTTTAACATACTTACTTACATATATAGTCACATATATTTTTTTCATACAAATGATAATTAGTAGAAAGTATCTTACTTTCTACTATTGTAGAAAGTAGTTAAAATATATACAAGTAGAATAAGTATCTATAAGCATAAAAAGATTAAGAGCTTCACGTTTTATCTTTCATATCAGGGTAGTCAAAGTGGAACTAGTGTCAAAAAATTCTTTTCTTCACTATTCGCCACAATTCGAAATGTTGAGTATTGATTGGCGGTATTTAACGCCGAGCTTTGTCTGACCACATGAAAATGACATTATATATTTTAAATATAATCTTTCCTCCTAGTACGAATTGAAGTAATAACCAATCGCGTTTACAGTCAGGTGTTCCACTGCGCCACAATAGTTTGTTTAATTAGATTTAATTCATAATTTCGTTTTCTAGGTAACAATTAAATTACTTACTAAAATAAGATTTTATCTAAGATGTTATCTTTAAACTCGTTCTTGTAGAAATTTACAATGTCGTTATTACATTGCTTTTATTTTATAGTACTAACGGTTGTAAATAAATAAATCGTTTTAATATTATACCTATAGACTGTGCCTGCGACTTTGTTCGCACGGGATTATTATTTCTATATACTTATTTTATAATTCTAAAGCAAAAGTGGTCTAAGTTACCCCTTATTATATCAGCTATCTGCAAGTGAAAGTCCGATCAGAATCGATCCAGCCATTGCAGAGATTAGCCATAACAAAAAGACACACAAACAAACAAAAATTTTAAATAATGTTATTTTGGTATTTGTTATATTGCATACAGATACTATATGGATTAAATAAAAAGAGATTAATTGCTGGGTAGACAGGATGTACCTAATGTCAAGACACTTTCCGGCGAATTCGAGACATTGCGTGTTTGAGTGGTGGAACTCAAAGCCGCGCGTTGTCTTACCAGAGCTTAATTTATTATTCCTTACAGACACCCCAATTTTATTTATTTGTGTATATTTTGTAATTTCTTTGAATTTCTGTCCAATTTTTGTGTTTGTGTTTGTTACACTTAGTACATAGTGTTAAATCACTTTGATATTTGTTTATTTATTATTTTAGTGATAAAGGAATCTGCGAAAAAGAATGTTCAAAAATTATCAAAAGTGCGAATGACGTCATGTATCTATACTGTTACATAGTATATATATATATATAATCATATATTAATATACACACAAAACAAACATAGGTTTTGTCTTTTTATATTCTAGTCACAATTTTTAATACAAATTGTACCATATAAACCGCACGCGTTATTCTCCGTTCTCTAACCAAAACCAGGTAGTTGCGTGTAGAATTGCGTAACTCAACACCCCACTTTGTCTTACCAGAGCAAAACGTCATTCTTTCAAGTGTTAATCGAACCTAAAACTAACGTTTGCAGTCAAACAGCCTCAGTTTCTATACAGTTGCTATTTATATTTACGTAACTACAATAGTATTATAAGCTTAAATCCAAAGCAAAACTTAACGACATCGATCAAGTAATAAACTACCTATAAACTATAAACGGAGTCGCGGGCGCCACTAGTAAAGATTTGATTTATACGACGCTGGGTGTACCCACCACCCCCGCCAGTGACATCGCGTAAATCATATAAGAATTGCCGAAAATCACGCATTCATGAATATCTACTTTGATTATGGATGTGGTACAAGTTATAAGCGCAGCGATATTGTATTTTTTTCTTTATTTTACTTCGTTTTCATTTTTAAATTCCCAATCTGATAATACAAAATGCAGTGTTAACTTTAACTATTAAGCATTCATCTATGTATTCTAGTAACTCTTAGATTGAAAGTTAGTTTAAGTTTTGTATGAAATGTACGTAAAATATCAACGCATGACCTTTAAAAATTGGCTGTCTAACTACTTTTAGACTATATATATATATATATATATATATATATATATATATATATATATATATATATATATATATGTAGTTATTGTAATTACCCTTAAAAATTAAAAATTAATAAAATATTTATTTTTCAACACAAACAACTAAGTCTGCTTATTTCAAATTCATTTTTTTAATACAAAACTTATAGTTTAGTAATCACAACGTTTAAATAGTATTCGAATCCCACTACCTCCAAATTGTTATACGTTTATTTTTCCTCTTCTCTTAATTATAGAAAAATTATATAAACACATCACACAATTATTACAGAACTCGTTCACTTATAACTCAACACAAACGCCACACAGTAAAATTTTGGGTGAAAGTGTTCATAAAAACAGTTTTATTTTTGTTTTACGGTTTAAATGTCGCATAAAAATTATTTCTAATATAGTTAGCGTATAAAACACTGTAAAGCAAAAGTTATAGTAAACAAATATAATGTTTTATTTACATTTAAATAATATTATCAAGGAGTCCTTTTTGTAGAGAACAGTTTAGTTAGCTGACTAAAAATGACATTGTGTGATTCAGTGGGGTAGTGTCAGTATGTATGTACAAAATGGTTCTAACTTCGATTCCCACTCAAATTAGAAATATTTTCGAAATACAGAGGTATTTTTTTATTTTATTTGATATAGTTTTTGTAGGTTAATGAAGCTGTACGCTTTATCTCACAAGACAGAGAGTGAACCTTGTGTCAAGACAGTTTGCGCTTGAATAGCGAAACTCAACGCCGCGCTTTCTCTTAGGACGGCTGAGCGGAACCTTGTCTTCTTGCTATTGCAGGCCTACAAATAAGATTCTACCTCCATAAAAATTGACGCATCTATTCAATTTAAGTATACAATAAAGATCCAAGACTCCATGAAACTATAAATAACTAGAACTTTACAAATTACTTTCATATATTTGAAATTTCTTTAAATTCATTCAGTCTTCATAAATATATTTTATAAGTATAAAACTCATGTCTGTTTAATTAAATAGCAGCTTCACGCCTTTTCCATTCTCATAGGGCAGCGAAGAGATCCTAGAGTTAAGACACTGTATTCTCTGCGTGTCATCCTAATGTAATACATTGTATATTTACGGTTCTCAACCCCGCACATTTCAGAGTAGGAAAATAAAAAAATTATAATCAAAATGGAAATAGTCTAGCAAGAATCCTAAAACTAAACAAACGAAATCGTGAACGAGAACTTGTATAGAAATAGTAATAAAAATAAATAACATATAAATATATCTCAAATAATACATTATCGGGATATCGTAAATTCATTACACGAACTTAAAATTGTTATTTTAAGACTTACAGCGACATCTATGTAAATGAAGTAGAACTTGTTACTATGTAAGTATGCGTTTAAGCTCGCACCTGGTGTCCGATCAAAAATCAATAACTTTTAAGCTTCTAGTATAATTATACTTGAATTGTATAAAAAACATATACAAAAGAAAAAAAGCTGAAAAAAAAGCTGAAAAAAAGCTAAGATGTTAAGTTGCTTGTAATTTTTAAGTAATTACTTAGCTAAGTAAAGGATGTATGATTATGATATATGATTTTAGTTTATAGTCTAGTTTAGTGGCTCTAATTAAACAAAGCGCGGTGTTAAATTCCGCCACTTTTCGCACGGAAAGTCTCAAATTTGGGCGGAAAGTAGAGTACGAAGTGTCTTGACACTATCAAGTTCTCCCTAACTACTCTACTATACGGGATGAAGCATGGATTCCTATTAATATTTTTTGACATATTTAATCGCTGATTTATAATGAGTTCTCTAGTTAAATTGCTTGTTTATCAAGTTTTGAGATCGAAAATCAAATTTAAAATTCAAATCTTAGATATTGCTTTGAGTGTTTTAATATTATTATAAATTTTTTTGAACGGATGCATGTTGGAGTTGAATTCTTGTAAATTAACACAATTATTCTTAATATAATATAATGTTGCTATATCACAAATATATATATAATAATCGATTTACCATCGAAAATTATTTCCCCGAACAAAACCCCAACATATGCCACGAATTTCACGATAATCGTCGCCTAATTTGAATCGAATTTTAATCGGGATCGGTCCGAATTTTTTTCTACGGGCGCCGCGACCGTTTACAAACGAGAGAACTGTCAATCAAGTACTACACCTACGCATTATTATATGGGCTTTTGTAATCACTGTACGCATTTCGACATCGACAGGTTGATTTTAGGATTGGTGAGCGAGAAATTTTTAATTTTTTTTTTACCATCATTTCATTATTATAAGGGCGGCTTTTTTTTTTAAAAAAAAAAAAAGTTTTATGAAGCTAATATAACAGACCCCCCGCTAGTGTTACTTGTCGGTGAGCTTGTAATCTGTGTCCGGTTTTTTTTTTGTTTACGTTTCATCCTTAGCGGGATAGTCAGAGAGGGTAGAGCGCCAAAACGCAATTCCCTGTATACTTAATAAGATCTTTGGTTTTTGCAATTTTTACTCATTTTAAATGAAACTATTTTAAACGGATTAATCGTGTATATTTTGGTATTCGAAATAGCATATATACTATTTTCCCCTGTTCCCGTTATTAGCTTTTTTATATATACTGTGTTCCTGGTAGCATGTCCTCATGTCCGTTTTGTTATCTACCTCCAGTATCATTTATATGGTGTTTCGAAGATCACATTCCATACAATTTACTCTTGTATCGTATAAGTATGGTTTTTTTTCATCATTCATTCAACATGCCCAATTTGCTGAGAATAACGGTTTTTATAATTATCTATTTAGATCCTTTTTGTTTTATTTTATTTATTTTTTGCTTATATGTTTTAGTTATAAAATACTCAGAAATATTTTAAGGCAGATTAATAAATTATATTTTCCATAGTTCAATTAATTAAACAATAAAAATATAAGAAAGAGGTCATAGTATCGCAGTGGTACAGAGTCTGTGGTAAACGCGATGGGTCGTGGGTTAGATTATTACTCGAAGAAAATATGATATTTAAAAATTATTTCCATTTCCAACGCCACGTTTTCGTAGTACAGTACCTAAACACGTAATGTCTCCATTTCGGGAGGAAAGCAATCAACGGAGTGTCTTGACACTTGGTTGTCATTATCCTACTAAGAACTTATTCTGACATAGAGCGTATTGTTAGTTTCTCTTGAACTGCTGTGATAGCTATTGATTGTGAAGTGAGATAAGAGCTAGTATCGTTTCCTAACAAAATGCGTAATGTTTCTTAAATAAGCGGAAAGTTGTACGGAGTTACTTTACACGAAGGTGTTGTTGAAGTTCTCATAAAACATACTTCTTGTAACCTTTTCTCAATCTCTCATTTGTTACCTTTGTTATGCATATCTTAAATCTTGATGAATAAATTAATTAATAGTTTTTTACATATATATATAAAATATTCTCTAGGTGGCGGAGTTCAACACCGCGTTTAGTCTATCTAGACCGGAAAAGTGGAAATATTTATAAATAATTATAACATAAGATACAATAATATTCACAAAAAACTTTAAAATTTAGAAGAAAATAATTATTCTTATCTGGCAAAGATATTCAGTTCATGTATGAAAGTATTGTAGCCGCCGGATCCCGGACACATATACCTACACGAGCAATTAAAAAAAAATAAGCCAAAATAGCGCTTTGAAAAATATTTTGCTATTAATTTATGTATTAAAAAGATTAGATTTCAATTTTATATGTTTATACTAAAATCTTATTCGATATAATAAATAAAAATATAATAACATAATACAAATCCGAAAACTATTTTATTATAATAAATTCTAGGATTTTGTTGTTTTGTTTCTTGTTTAGCTTATATATACGCTTTTATCCCGCACAGCGGGACAGCAAGTACCTAGTGTCGAAGACACTCTGTACTTGGCTTTCCACCAAATTCAAGAAACTGCATGCTGTGTGGTGGAACTCAACGCCGCACTTTGTCTTAACAGAGCGTGGAAGTGGAAGTGGAAATAATTGAGGTATAACCACTCCCCCTAATGGGAATCAAACCCACAACCGATTACAGTCCCACTGCGCCACGACCGGCCTAATATGATAACACATTTATATAAATGTTTTTTATTATATTGAACTTTTTTTATGATAAAAAAACGATAGTTTATTTAAAAATAATATTTATAAAAAAAATTAATTAAAAATTGTATACGGAACATTAATTACAAAAAAAGAACTCATACTTAGCAAATACATCCTAATTGTATTATATCTCGCGGCAGTAATTGACTATAGTAATATAAAAAAAAAAACAAAAACAAAAATGGCCTTTTTAGTTTTTGTTTGCATCGGATTTATCCCTAATCTTCCATTGACACAGTAATGAGACCGAAATATTGTATGAATAATAATATAATATAGAAAGATATGGAGCATCGATAATAAAATGTTCATAAATATTTTTAGATCTAATAAATAGACTAGTTTTACAAAACACAACTTGTTATGTCTAGGAAATAAAAAATAAAAATGTTATCATACCTTAGAGATGGTTTAATATATGTAGCAACTGTTTATTGCAATATATATATATATATATATATATATATATATATATATATATATATATATATACATTTCCACTTAGTCCTGCCTCTAGTATTTTTTAATTATCAGAGACCCGGTATTGATTTTAATTCGCCTATATATTATATAATAAATATATACAGTATAAAAATATATAATATGAAAAGTAAAATATATATCGTCATCTCTTCAGACGCCGATAGAGTTATATCGCCACCGGATGAATTTGGTTCTTTGAAACTAATCAGCTAAACAAGTAAATTGATGAATGTCACGCGAGCAGACTGTAGTATGATGTTTTAGGATTATACAAGTATCATTTTATGCTTTTTTTTTTCTATTTCAATCTTATTTTCTAAGAAAAAATATATTTCAAAGACATACGAAAATAATGCAAGGGAATACTGTATTGTATGAAGAATACTAGAATTTTAATAAATTATTTGTTTAAAAAAACAGGCACGTCACGCTTTATCCCGCATCGCATGCTCAGAGACAACCTAGTGTCTCTACTCTACTAAGACACTCCATTGACAGCTTTCGTTTTGAGTAGCGAACTCAGCGCCGCGTTTTGTATTACCAGAGCGGAAAAATAAAAATAAATACCATTTATAATCTATCACATTCAGAGGACTGGTCCCACACTTATTTCAGGCTCCAATTCTTGTAAATAATTGTAACTAAAACTTGAGTTACTAATCAACAGAAAACGCATTGCCGAAACCACTGGACTATAAAATCGCAGTTATTGACATATGCAATGTAGGTGCACTCCGTTGACTGCTAAAAACGTCAAGAGAAACTACTGAAATGCTTTTTTTAGCTTCACGCTTTTTATCCGTAATACGGAGTGTCTTGAAGCTAGGTGCATTATATCTACGCTACTATACGGGATAATAATAGTTTAAAATGTGCTATCTACTTTCCGAGCCAGTTCTTCCCAGCATAACTCCTTCTAAGCCGACGGCAGCTTGTAGTACTGACAATACTGACATTTTAACTTAACTAACGATTTGGAAATGCTTACAATAATTATTAAAAAATAAGTTTGTTAACCTGCTTCGCAAAATAAAGCACTGCATATAAAATAAGTATGAATGTATACAGTCAGTCTTCTTATCTGTTTGTTCCGCATAATCTCTAGAATAGCTGGACTTATTTTGCTGTGACTTTGACTGGCAGATAGCTGATGTAATAAAAATAAATTAGGCTATTTTATTTTTAGAATTCTAAGATAGAGATCTAAAGATGTTATATTCCAAAGGATGAAGTCGCATGTATGTTTATAAAATACAACAAATAAAATTGTATTGGAACCCCCTCCACTTGAGGTCCGTGCAAGCTCTGACCACTACGCTATACGTTCCAATGCAACAAGTTTGAATTCCGCTGTGCTCAAATTTTCATTTTCATATCCTTACTATATGAATAATATTTTAAAATATAAAACAATAAGAAATGATTAAAAAATATAGTTTAACTGCAATTAAAAAATTATCATTTGTCAAAATTGGTTCACGAATTTAGTACTTACAAGGGAACAAAGAAAAATAGATACATACATACATACGCGGTAAAACATAACCGTCCTTTTGGCAGTCGGGTAAAACAATATATTTATAAATGACATATCAAGACGATGTACACGCTATTAGGAAAATTAAAATGTTTTAAATATTAACGATTCGCTCACGCGTCTAATTACATACTTTCTTTAGAATCAATGTGGATAAGATACGATGGTGTGTGAAATAAGACGTTTTGTAAAATGACTAATTTTATTGTTTTTTCTTTATAAGAAATTATTATTCTGTTGATTTTTTATTATTATTGTGTTGATGAAAGATTAAAATATTAAAAATGTATATCTTTGGAGTATTTTACCGTTTTTTTAAATCATGCTTTTATCCTTCATAGCAAGGTAGACAGCTTCCTGTCTGCCTTGTATCAAGACACTCCGTAATCCGCTGAAATAGCGGAATTCAACGCCGCGGTGTCTTTTCATTCATTTCCATTATTCATTCCAACGAGTGAAAATCGCACCCACAAACGATCGCGTTTACTGTCAGTCCCAATACGTCACAGCCGCCCATATTTTCTATAAAAAATAAATTTTTTACACTCAGTATATGTAAGTTAGTGAAAATATAACTTTATATTATTTTAATATTTCAATTATTGTAGTAGAATTTGAACAATAAAAGACAGGCATATTTATTTTAGGTTTCCGTCCAAAAAAAATACATTTAATACTTTTACCACGTGGAAATTGTTAAAAAACCCAAGCAAAAAACATATTTATTATCTCAAATTTAGGTTTTTTCATTTAAAATGTTAATCGCTACCGTTTTAATAATAACATTTAATAATACTTTTTTAACATTTTTAAATACAATATTTATTTATTAAACCAGATTCTTCTATTAAACCTATTCATTACACGAACTGCAACACGCGGAGAGCATAAAACGCAATTAATAATTTTGTATTCCAACCGATACATATGACAAGTACACGAGCACAAGGTGATTTACGGCACCTCTGGAAATTTATACATATTTGCGTGAAATTACTGTTTTTACTATAAATATTTATGTTAGTTGAAATAACTTTGCTATACTAGTTACTGTTTGTGAGTTTGTTTGCTTTTTAAGATTAATTTTAAAGAAAGCATTAGACTCAATGTACTATAGAAATCTTTATATTAATATGAAAAATAAAAATTGTGTACAGATTTTCACGAAAACTACTCAGACGAAGGACAGTTATAATTTATATAAAGAATTAGGGCAGAAAACCTAATTAAAAAATCCCGTTTGTATAAACTGATATACACGTTGCTAAGGCAACGCGTCGTTTACGCGTCTATAAAATACTTAGGTATTAAATATACTTAAAGATGTCATCGTAGCGCAGTAGAGCAGGTGGGAATTTATGTGGAAGGTTTGTGGGTTCGGTTCCCACTCAATTAATTTAATATATTTAAGTTATTTTCTTCTCACTCGTTCTGATACTAATACTAGGTATTCTTTGTCTTCTGCATGTCATTTAATATGTATTAAGATTTAAGACACTGTTCTCCAGTTTCTTACCACTACTCTACTCTAGACACAATGCATGTTAAATAGCGGAACTCAACGCCGTGCTTTATGAAACCACAGCGAAAAACAAAAATGGAATAAATAACAAAATGTATCTATCTTGACGTCCAACAAAGTCTGTCTGTAAAGGTGGTAGTCGTGGGCTTAATTCTCTCTCGCACGAATAACTATATTTAAAAAAAATATTTTGCCGTAGAGGATGTATACCATATTTTGATGGAGTGTTCCCGTAGTGAACCTCTGTTGTCACAAATTGCAGATAGGTCAATTGGAACTTGTCATATCTACCTTTCAAGCCCTACTTCAGATCTAGCTAAAAAAGTATACGATATGAGCAAGCTTAATGTTAGCAAACAAAAATTTATATAAATATGTAATTAACCGTAAAACTAATATAATTTTAAGATCTTTTGTAATACTAACAAGAGCAACATAGACACCTAAGTGACTCATCTCTTTAAATGAGAATTAAAAAAAAACCATTTCTCCGCTCTAGTAACAATGCAATGTCTCGACGGAGTGACGTAACACTAGGTTGTCTCTGACTATCCTGCTATACGGGATAAAGCGTAAAAAAATATATAAAGAACATAAACACTCACCTATTTTGGAGATAAGAGTGACAAAAATCGACACACAATTACAAAAACACCTGCAGAGTGAACTGGACATAAACCAAATCGATACAACTAATAATTATTTATTATTGTTCACGTCCGTGCGTCCGATGATAATGTTTAAAATTTCCAATACACTTAATATTCCTTCCGCACTTGGTGGTTGGTCTTTATAAAAATTAAAAAAAAAAAATAACCTGCAATTTTTAAATTCGTACAGCGTACAAGACACCTGCAGGCCAATCATTCACTATATTAACGTATTCATTTTTGTCAATATGTTGAAGTATTAAGCTTTTGTTTGGAGTAATTTTAAAAGTATTAGGCGTTTCGTAACCAACGCGTTGCCGTGGCAACGGCTATGTTAGAATAGTGTGTTTTATATTTATTTTGTTGTTTCAATGTATTTCTAATAGATTATAAAGGGAGATATTGGCTTTTTGCGTTTTTTCGGGACAGCATCTGACTGTTGTAAATTCGATTCCCACTGGAGGGAATGAATATATTTAAATTATTCATATTTCCTCAGTCTGGTAAGACAAAGTGTGGTGTTGTGTTCCGTTACTCAATACGTAATGTCCCGATTTTGGTGGAATACGGAGTACAGATTGTCTTTACACTAGGCACTTCCTGTCTACCCAGCTATGCGGGATAAAAGAGCAAAGCTAAAAAAAATTAACTACAACAATTGTCAAATGTCAAACTCCTCTCCGTCATTCGCATAATTTTCATAAACATTTTTCTAGTTGTATTAATATTATAGACAATAACTCACAGCAGGGTAATTAGAACGTCTCTCGATAGAAAGTCACTCAATTCTCCGTTTTCAATATGTTAAATGTATATATATATATATAAAATGTATATATATATATACATTTTATATATATATTTTATATATATATATATATATATATATATATATATATATATATATATATATATATATATATATATATATATATATATATATATATATATATATTAGAAAAGAAGTAATGTCATTTTTTTTGGCATAAAAATAAAAAAAAAACTCTTATCCACATATAAAATAATCTATGATCACTTACTAAGTGACTGACATACAACGTTCAGACAAAATATGGGACATATAAAAAAATAATCTAGCATATTTCCTTGGGGAGTATAGGAAAGCTAAAAGAGAGAGGATTTCCCGAAATTCCCATGGTAATAGGAATATAGTTTTGAGTTTAATTGTCGAAAACTAACAAGAAGGAATGCTTAAGTACCAGATATATAGGCAGTTCTAATATAAACCTTATAAATTAAATTTCGAACCAGTTCTTTATATACATGCCTATTTAATTAACCCACCTGTATTCTCTGCTTAACGTGAAGTATGCCTTCGAGGTACGAATTCAATTTGTACGTGTTTATGCCAATCAAAAATAATTTATCAACTGAAAACACAACGTATTTATTATGTTTATTCATTTGCAATGTATAATTATGTAAAAAACAATACACAATTGTAATACAATTGCTTTGCAATGGTGTTTATTTTTTGTCAGAACCGAGATACCCCATGGAAAGTGGTGCAATTAAACGCCGTATTTTGTCTTAGCGGGAAAATGAAAGAAAGTTGAATGTCAATAGATTGTAGACTGTGTTTACAGTCAACGTCAAAAGTCAAAATCAAAGATTTCGTCCCATTCTTCATTTCGTCCTATAACTATCTTTGCCCTTGACTTCTCTGGATCTTTATTTCACAATTCTAAAATAAAAGTAGTTGAACTTACTCCTTCTTAGAACAGCAATCTGCTAGTGAAAGTCCCATCAAAATCGATCCAGCCCTTCTTAGCATTAGTCAGAACAAACCGACTGACAAAATTTGTAAAAAATGTTGATATATGTATCGTCTATATATACATATGCGGTTATATTTATATTTGTATAGATATAACCTTAGTATAAGAACGAATGATAAATTATAAACACATAAATATCACATGATATGAGGCCAACGTGGCGCAGTTGGGTTGCAGTCCAACCGTAAATGCGAGTGGTTCTGGGTTCGATTTCATATGGTGAAATAATTACATTTTATTTATTTTACTTTCGCCGGTTATACAAGACGACACGGTGCAAAGCTCCACAAATTAACACACTATGTTTCATGGAGATGACGATCACGATGGAGAATAGGAAAACTAGCTAGCGCCTATATAGAGAACATTGTACGCGGTACAAAATCGTGAAATATGAACATCTCTTTAAATATACTCAGATAATGTTTATGTCATGTGTTAAACGCCATCATGTCACAGTGTTGTGGGTTCGATGCCTACTCAAAAAGATGATTATTTTTGTCAATTTTATTTCCGCTCTGGTAATGCAAAGTGCGTCATTGGGTTCGCATCACAACGACATGTCTCGATTTGAGGTTGAAAGCAGTCAACGGAGTGTCTTAACACTAAGTTGTTTTTGAACATCCTGCTTTGTGGGTTAAAGCGTAAAACACACAGATACAATCTAGTGTCAAGAGATACTCCGTTGACTGCTTTGCGTGTTGAACGGCGACCTCAAGGCAACGTTTTGTATTAATGCTTTATATTACCATTTTGTGAAAACATTTTTTTTAGTATAATCTTTCCCCCACGTGAGAATCGAACCCACAACCGATCGCGTTTACATTCAAACGTTATCCCTGCGCCCGGATAGCCTCATAATACGATACATAGTAAAATTAATAAAAAGTTAAGGTCTTAGCTCCCATATATATTGTATACCTTTAAGCGGTATAAAGTTATTAATAGAAACGTTTTTCATACATAATGTTTACAGTATACTAAAAAATGACTGCCATTTCACATCTGACCTTAGCGTTTACATTTATTCATATGATAATTTTAAATCCATAGTTCAATATTATGAAGTTAATACATTTCTACATGGAGAAATAAAGTAATTAATAATAGAATAGAAATAATTATATATGTTAATATTTTAAGGAAAACTATTATAAACGGATAAATCATTTAAAATGTGTAAAATCGCGTAAATAAAGGACCTTATTACATTAATATTCATAGAAATCATATTAATATCATATGGATAAATTTTTCCTCTATTTAAGCAAAGTATGTTCATAATTCTTGTATGAAATTAGCCATAGTTATAGCTTATAAGGAGTGCAGAAAGTTAAAACTAAGTAAATTCCCCATAGCAGGATAGTCAGAGACAATCTAGTGTCATGACACTCCCACTGCGATGACTTCATAAAAATATATTAAATAAAACAAAAATAACATAGCCATTTATTTTAATGCAAATATCATAAAATCTATAAAAATAAAATATATAATGTCCTTATGCCGCAGTAGAAGACCATTTCAATGATTATTGCACTAATGAAATAAAACGCGGCGTTGAGCTCCGCCGTTCAACACACAATGAACGTGAAGACTCTTATCACTAAATTCTAAAAACCGCCAATTAAAAGGAAACACAATAATAATACACAAGTAGTAATTCTTAGTTACTTACATTGCATACAAACCTGCATGGTAGAACGATTTTATGTTTATTTATTAAGTATGGTTCGAAACATTTAATGAGCCTCTTCAACTATAACTACGGAACATCACAATGATTATCAATTTATTGAATTACTTATGTTAATGTGGTATTTTTTTGTTGGCAATTCCATTTACATACCTCCCACATGTTTGCGAACAAAGAAAAGTTAAAAGTTATTTTTTTCCAATACTGTAAGTGTAAAATTGAAAGTTTATTTCCATTTCTCAATTTAAAATGACAAAGTCAACGAAGTGTCTCGACACTACGTCACTCTCACTCGTTATCTCTGCTTCTGCTTTGCATTTTTTTTTATTTTCGTTTTAAAAAAATCTTGAATCGGTATTTTAACGTACAAAATTGTGTCAAAATGTGAACATGTGTCCGGACGCGAAAATAATTTAATATAATATTTTGTAGTAGAGTAGAAAATGTTAATATTAAAAACGATATTCAAACCAGAACGCTTATAATTATTAATTAACAAAAAATTGTGGTGGAGTGGGACTGCGTCTAACTGTACCGTTATGTGTAGGTTCGATTCCAGCTCAGTGCAACGATTTTATTTAAATTATTTGAATTTCCTCTCTGTGGTAAGACAATACGCTGCGTTGAAATCCACCACTCAACTCGAAATATTGCATTATTTCGAATTCGGTAAAAAACGGAGTAGAATGTCTTTACATTAAGTATTCCCTGTCTACCTGTGAATTAAAAATAAGCAATTTATAAATTATATGAATTACAATTCTTAACAAAATTTAACATTAAGAAAAATTATTTCTTCCTCACACAATTGTAAAGTCAATTTAAATGACGAATGAATGTTGTTATTTAAAATGTATCCAATTAACAACGAAATTTACTATTAATAATTATCTTTTCATATTAAATTGATAGGGCTGTATTTTTGCAGTAACAGTAATAGGTTCAATTTTGAGTCAATACAAAACTTTCACTAAATTAATTTCAGTAAATTTTTTTTAGCTTCACGCTTTATTCCCGCATAAGCAGGGTAGACAGAAAGAACTTAGTGTCGAGACACTCTGTACTTCGTTTCGTTTAGTGGTGGAACTTAACGCCGCACTTTGCCTTTTTACCAGAGCGAGGAAGGGAAAATAATTTAAATATAATCACTCCACCGAGTGGAGATCGTACCCACAACCGATCGTGTTTACAGTCAAACGCTGTCCCACTGCGCCACGACCGACGGAGAGTTTATGGCAGAAAATATTATTAAATTTGTTCCAATATAAAATAGAGAAAATACTTAAATGTGAAATATGTATTTCTTTGCTCTATTATTTGCTGACATTTTATATAATAAACTGGTTATAACCCACAATATCGTAATTTAAATTACCCATATTTCTCACTTCTATCGGAATTTCAATGAATTCTCTCTTTGTATATAACACCAACACTCCGTACATATTCTTATACCAAAATCCTGTTCTTCACGTCCCATATTGTTCATATAAAGTCTAATAATAAGTTAAGTGGCTTTGTTATACCGAGGCAGAGAAGTCAAAACACTGAATCCCTCGAGTAGAAATCGAACCCATAGCCAATCGTGTTTCAATTCAGACGCATTACTGGGCCACGATGGCTTCATTAAATAACTATTTTTTTTCTATATAACTTTATCCAAAGTAACACTAATCATTATATACACTTACACCTATCTACTGTCAACTCTACTAACAGACATATTGATTAATATTTTAAATATAGTTATTTCCAATATAAATAGAATTAATTTAAACCCATAAAAAAAAAACACCGTGACATTTTGTAGTGTATAAACGGCGTTTAGAACAAACATATGCATGTACAAACATACAACAGAAGTACTGACAAGGGATTATTATTTATATTATATTAAACATTTCATTTTAGAGGCCATTGTGGCTGAGTAGAAAAGGAAACTGACTGTAAGTGCGATTGGTTTTGAGTTCGTTTCACATCCGGGGGAATGATTATATTTGAAGTTTATTTTCATTTCTCCACTCCAGAAAGACAAAACGTGGCGTTTAGGTCACCACTTAACACGTACTCTTCCGATTTAACGCGGAGAGCAATGAATGAAGTGTCTTGACACTAGATTATCTGTTACTATCGTAGTATGCAGGATAAAGCGTGACGCTGTAAAAGAAAAATAGCTAGCATAGCACTTACAAAGTTAACCTAGTGTTATGTGCAACATAATTGTATTTAGGAGCCGTTTTACCCTACTAGAGCGGTCACATATAAAGTATATAATCATTTTCCCTAGTTGAAGTCGAACCCACTACTAAGTAAGTTTACATTGAGATGTTATCTACTATACCACGAGGGAATTATTTATATCTACCTTTAAACTCGTTTTAGTTAACGCAACAGACCATATCGTATATATATATATATATATATATATATATATATATATATATATATATATATATATATTGTTTTCATATGCATTTGCAAACTGAACAGAACCTCATTTATTTAAAATAATTATTATATATAAAAATAAAAGATTGTTTATATTTATTTTTATATTTCTACTTCGACGGGGGACGGAGTGTCTTGACACTAGGATGAAGCGTTACGTTCAAAAAGAACAGAAGAACCATACATTACAAAAAAAACGTATAAATATTTTGAACTACGTGGGATTCAAACCCGCTATGCGCATCTTCATAAATATACCATATATTTAAAAAAATGTTTTTTAAACATAAGTAAAGTAACACTAAAAATAGTAAATAATGCTATTTCCATACAATAATATTTGAACCTATGATCATCTGTTTTAAAAACAACATATTAACTACACCATGATGGTTTTAGCAACTTTTTGTTTCATTTATGTATTATAATATATTTATTTAGCTTTTATTTCCTTTAAAAGGATAGATAGGAAGTACCTGTCAAGACACTCCTTACTCCGCTTTCCGCCGACTACGAGAACGAGTTTGCCTATTGAGTGGCGGAACTCAACGCCCCGCTTCTGCTATACCAGAGCGAGGAAATGAACCGAGTGGGCATCGAACACACAACCTACTGAGCCACGACTTCTCTCTTTGTTTCATTCGGCTTTTATATATTTTTTTATTTATTTCAATTAAATAATTACCAGCAGTTATGAGCATTTCTTTAAAATGATCGTAAAACAAGTATTTAATGCTATAATAAAATGTATAAAACGTATTATTATTAGTCTTTACCGTCTTTATACATGAAGTGTATAATCCATCAAAATAATTTAAAAATCACACACTCCTTTTTACCGTTAGGCTTAGATCAGACTATGATTTTTAATATTTTTTTTATATAATTTATTTATTTATATAATTTTCTAACAAAATAAACAATCCTTCTTTTTCTTCTTTTTAATCAGAATAATACCATGAAAGTTGTATTGTAATCAGTTTTATATATATATATATATATATATATATATATATATGTATATATATATATATATATATATATATATATATATATATATATATTTATTTATATATATATATATATATATATATATATATATATATATGAGATTTATGATTTTCCTGATTTTATATATATTTAAAATATAACTATTTTTAACGCATATATTTTATTATTCGAGAATATTTCTATGAAAACTCGACGTTAGGAACACTTTACATATATCCATGGTCAGGTCATCATGTAGACTGTAATTCAAAAATATATTTTCAAATACCAAACTATGTGTAAATACGTAAACAAACCGTTTAATATAGTTTCATTTCAGAATGTTGATTGATTTGTTGATGAACATTGAAGATGTTTGAAATTGACACAAAATTCAAATTTCTTGAAATTAGAGTTAAGGAGTTGAAAAGGATTTAAAAGCAATTTTCGTGTTTGTATTTTGGTAACCTTCTAAGCACTTAATATTTATTGTTTTATTTTAATCAGTTTAAAACTATGAGAAGTGTGTCAATTTAAAGTTTTTTTTTTCGAATAACTGCTATAATATTTCTATTTTTTAAAACTCTCTCGCTTAATATAAGAAAAATATTAGAAAAAATAAAAAAAAATAACCGGAGCAAGATTTGAACCTGGGTAAATGTACGTAGTAAGTACTTATAACTAATGTCAATCCCACCCAAACCATGTTGCGACCGTCCACTATGAGTATAGTGTATAATAGAATAGTATGTATGAATTACATACATATCCCCATTACAATTGTTAATATTAACAAAAGAAAATTATACATTCCTTTTTTTATGTTTCCTTGCAAACTAAACGTCGGAAACATAACAAAAATTATAATAATAAAATGACACATGTGTTTATACGTAATAAATAACAAAAAAGGAGGAAGTGTCTAGTGTCAAGACACTCCATATAGTATTTTCCACTTAATTCGAGATATTGCATGTTGCGAGGAAATGACGAAAACTTGAATATAATCATTCCCCCAAGTGGGAATCAGACTCACAAGCCATCAGTTTTAAAATGATAGTTAAGGGTTCGACACCTGCTTGAGTGAAAGTCAATATTTAATAAAATCATTTCCCGGCTGGAAAAAGTGCGACGTGCAGTAACAGAGAACGGAATATATCAACACTAGGCTCTCTCTATTATTTTTTGCTATATTTTGTATAACTCTTCGAAGGGATTTCAGGGATGCCCGGTAAGACAATAAGCGTCGTTGAGTTTCGCCACTCAAAACGCAATGTTTCGAATTCAGGCATAAAGTAAAGAACAGTCTCACCTTTGTTATGTTTTACCCAAAAGCTACTGAACGAATCTAGATGGAACTTTACTGTAATATTGATTATAAACCAGAACAACATATAAGTTAAAATTTATGACGATTTCATGTAATATAACTCTATAAACATGTATTGCCATTTAAAAAAAATTACATATATATAAACAATAGTTTGTACACATCCTTATTGCGAAAACGGTTTATAAATTCCTACCGCGTCGCCACGCGCCGCATCTGCGCTTGCGCATTCATTTTGACACTTCAATACAAAATGCTGTATCGCCGCTATTTTTTTATTATTACTTTTTTTATTTTATCTGCATCGATGGCACCTGGCTTCGTTTGATATGAGCTGTGACAATGAACAAATGTTTATATATATATATATATATATATATATATATATATATATATATATATATATATATATATATATATATATATATATATATCTTCAAAATGTATTTATATATAATAATCATCCTCAAATACAATTGGTACAATTTTAATTGAAATTTTAAATGAAAGTTAAACGGATTAGTCGCGTATATTTTGGTAGGATTCTACCTGTAACCACGGTCTACTGTAAAGTGTTCGTACTTCAGATTTCCTAAAATATATTTTCGAATACCAAAATATAATCGATTAATCCGTTTAAATTAGTTATATTTAAAATATATTATGTATATTTCTAATTCATACACTAAATTTAAAATAATATTAAATAATAATAATAAATCAGAGTGTATTGCACTTCTAGGTACTTCTTATCTTCCCTGCTAACGCGGTATAAGACCGTGAAGCTAAAAATACTATGACTGAAAAGAAGAATAAAATTAAACCATTTTTAATTTGAAATTTATTTATTTGTAGCAATACAAAACTTGGTACCTGTTATAAAATGAATCATGCTTGATATTTTTAAAAACCTATAAATAAGAATTTAAACGCAGCAGGATTCGAACCCGCTCTTGGATACAGTCTAAGCACCGTTTACATCCGGCTGCGTAGAAATTTTTATCTTAATGTGTCTGTAAAGAGATTTATACAAATTTCTATAACCTAAATTATTATTAAGAAACGAAAGAGAGATTGGCTATTTCTTAAATATTTCACTATTTTTACAGTGTTATTCTCCACTTAGCGTTGAAGGTTTATCTGATATAACCCATTGAGATCCAGCGGTGTTAAGTTCCGCCATTCGATAGTCAAAGTATAAACAAAACTATATTTCCTTTACCATAAATGTTATAGGACAGGTGTACGTACGATAAAGTAAAAAAAAAAAAACTTCATCAAGTACTTTATAAAACAACCGGTGCCTCTAAAGAGCAAACGTATTTAAACGCCACAAATCATTCAACAATTTGTCATAGCAATAATTTATGAGATATAGATGTTTTGTAGAGATATACACTAGAGATTCGTACGGCTATGTCTGAACAATAAATTTTTTTTTAAATTTATATTTGACTATACGTCACGTATATAGGATTTACAAATGTAATAAGGAATTTGACTTTAAACGCTATTGGGTTCGACTCCCATCTGGGTGAATAAATATATGTTTTTTTACTGTAATTTCTTCGCTCTGGTGAGAAACAGCGTAACTAAGCTCCACTACTTAACACGCCATGTTATAAGTTTAAATGAATAGTAGGAGTGTTTTATTTTAACTTCACGCTTTTTATCCCGCATAGCAGGGTAGACAGAAAGTACTTAGTGTCAATACACTCTATATTGCACTTTTCACCGAATTCGAGACATTGCGTGTTGAGTGGTGGAACTCAACGCCGCACTTTGATTTACCCGAGCGAGGAAGTAAAAATAATTTAAATAAAACCGAGTAGGGATCGAACCCACAACCGATCCCGTTTTCAGTCAAACGCTGTCCCACTGTGCCACCACCGGTATTGAACCTTATATTATATATATTTTTTTCACGTTACCCGTAACAAAATAAAATCTAGGAATTATAACCTCCACTTTTTATCATTTTAAGAGAGATTGTTGCAGAATTCTTTTATATAAATAAAAAAACCGGAAGTAACGTTAAAAACATAAATAATACCACAAATGTGTATCGAATTTACAAGCATTTAATGAAGCACTTTAAACAATATAACGATCCAAAATCAAGAAATTAGTCGAAAATGTTTGTACAAAAATGAAAGGCAAGGTGAGTTATACGGAAGTACTTTTTAAATGAAAGCCTTATCGCTGTCGTACATTGAATTAGTGCTAAAACATTGCAAACTTGCGAAGTGATACCGCCTAAGTTAATAAGCACTTTTGCGTGTATGGTACGCAAAAAAAATGTTACGGTCATTATATATATATATATATATATATATATATATATATATATATATATATTATTTTAATACAGATTTTAGTTTCTTTTTAAATACATTCATGTTTTATCCCACCCTTAGTGGGATAGTCTTATATGTGTTTTTTTTTATTTATTTCCTTATATGTGTTTTTTTTATTTATTTCCTCAGATTTTAGTTTCTTTTTAAATACATTCATGTTTTATCCCACCCTTAGTGGGATAGTCTTATATGTGTTTTTTTTTATTTATTTCCTCAAGTGGTAATCGAAAACACAACCAAATACGTTTACAGGCAGGCTGTCCAATAGATTCACGATAACCGTTTTAGTTAAGGAGAAATGAAATATAATAAAATCTATAAATGAAAACTATAAAAAAACCATAAAATTAAAAAAGAAAACTTGAAAACTTTTCGCTAAATATATTTTCCTTTGTAATTTTTTATTATTTTTTTGTGTATATTTTTAAATAGTGCGACATCACTACATTTCCCATAGTTTCTCAATTTAAGAAGTTATGTTTAATGGGTTAATAATTATACTTTAAAAAATTGATGGGTTCTAACGGCAAGGATTTTTAATGCATAACGCATTTTACAATATACGAAAATAAAAAAATATAAAATTTTTAACATAGTGAGACTCGAACCCGTGTCTTCCGGAAACTGTCGTTACACTAACCACCAATATGTATTCTAGGAATATCGTTCTTATCTTATATGTGTGAAACATCTTAAAAATCTTAAGCAAATTATATTTATTTGAACGTTTAGAAAAATAATAAAAATGAAAATCAATTCAATTTTTTTGTCAACAGTCCCCAATAACCTGTAGAATTGTTATAAAACCGGACCGATTTCCTGCAGCACTCTGTAGACAGTATAATGCAACATGTATTACTTCTTTATTATAAGTAAAAATTAAAAAAAAAACAACATCATGGTTTATCTCGCATAAATAAATCACAAACATTCTAGTGTGAAGACATTCCGTTCACTGCTTATCTCCGAAAAACGAGACACTGTGTGTTGTTAGCGAATTCTTCGCCGTACTTTGTCTTATTAGAACGGAGAAATAAATTTTAAATATAACCATTTTCCCAAATGGAAATCGAACCCACAACCAATCGCGTATACAGTCAGACGCTGTCTCATTGCGCCACTGTGTCTTTTATTCACAATTAACATTATTCTTATCTTTAACAAGACATAATGGCTTATTATTTTCTTTTATTCCTTTTAATAAATATTAATGGTACTTTAACTTAATTGCATTTAAATATTAATGTTCTCTGATAAGAGTTTGCTTTATGTGAGTTAAATTGATAAGACAAAGTAAGTCAACGATATAACCTTTATGTATTTATAAATTAATTAATCTCTATGCCCTTTCTCATTTTCCGATATAAATTGTTGGTTTTATGGGAGTATATACAGTTTTAAATTATATAGTAAAAAAAAATAATAATATGAAAATTGCTAAAAATATATACTATGTTTATATGTAAGTAGGTGTTTAAATATATAAAGACAGTTTAAATAAAGATACCATAGGGTTAGTATTTAGTATATTTTAAGAAGAAAATGGTATATATAAGACAACTGTCTTGGAAACAGTCCAAGAGGCGTAAGTTCAAATCCCGTTGCGTTGAAATTTTTATATAAAAAAAATATTTTCTAATCCTAAGTGTGGAATAACACTTTAAAAATAGTAAATATAATTTCCTAGTGATCAGAACAAAACGTGTATTTCAAATTTCAGCCAAAATGGACACTGAGTATTGTTTCAAAGTAGGTTGTTTAACCCACACCGATACCATCGAATTAACAATATACGTACTATAGAGCCATATATACATACGTCTGTAAGTGCGAATGTCTTAGAAATACTAAAGAAAATTTGAATATATCTATTTGTAATATTAAAATAACTGGTTATTACTACGGTACATATATCAAAATAAAATTTAATTATAATGTTTGTCTGTCCGTCTATTTGTTTGTTACGGCTAATCTCTGGAACGGCTGGATTGACTTCGACAAAACTTTCACTGGCTAGATAACTAATGTAATAAGGAGTGTTTTAATTTACTTTTATTTTAGAACTATGAAATAAAGATCTATAGATGTTAAATTCCACGCAGACGAGTCACGGGCTCAGTCATATATATAAGTACAGTACGAAAAATGTTAAACATATTATAGTTAAAAATATTTGTACCTACCTCTCGCATAATACAGTCAAATTAAAAGAATAATACCAATATTAAGACTTGTTCATTTAATAACAGCAGTTGTTCCATATCAATCTCCATCAAACGATTCCGCGAAGCAAGCTTGTATACACGCGACCATTTTGCACCTTTGTACGTAAAAAATGTACGCGTAATGGCAATTTTTTTATAAGCAAGTGTCTTGACACTAAGTTCCAGAAATTACTTATAAGTGGGGAAAAGCATGAATTAGAAGAACAATATCATTACTGTTTTAGGGGATTATGACGGAATTGTGACTATTTAAGGCTCTGCTAGATTAGGTTCGATTCCTACTCGGGGCAGTGATTATATTTAAATTATTTGAGTTCAACCACTCAACACGCAATAAATAAATATAGCGGAAAGACAACCTAGTGTCAAGATACTCCGTTGGCTGCTTCCCGCCAGAAATCCAAGATATTGCATGTCGAGTGCCTGGACAGAAACCTGTGGAGGCAGGTCATCTACTCCAGATTCAAACTTATTACAGACCACGATCTTCAGTCATTAGGGACTGACTACAGAGAGAGAGAGAGCGAGTCGAGTGGCGAACTCTACGCCCCTCTGTCTTACCAGAGCAGAAAAATGGGTATAAATTTTCTCGAACCCACAGCCGATCGTACTTACAGTCAGATGTCACACTACGCCACGAAGCCCTCAAGAACATATTAGATTTCACACATTTTCTTACAAAGAGTACACATTAAAAAACATAATTATCCTAAATCTGCTGAAACATAACACGGCGTTGAGTTCCGCTACAAAACATGCAATGCTTGAAATTCAGACGGAAATCTAAGAAACGGAATATCTTGACACTAAGTTCTCTACTTACCGTCCCACTGGATAGAATGTGAAACGCAATTTAAAAAAAAATCTACCCTATTATGCGCACAATTTATATAGGTTTGTACTGTACAATAATTTCTATTCAATTAATATGGGCACACCTTTTTACATTCTACAATTAAAATAGCTGACTTATCTACTTCATTACAAGAAAGGACCTACAAGAGTTGGTATCTTTTGCGATATTTATAACTGCGTTATATTATTTAATAATTTAAATTCATTTTATTTATAAGAAGGGCTTGTTAGGAATTCTTTTCTTTTTTTTCATAAGTAATACATTGTTTGTGAAAGACATAATGCAATGATATATAATAATAGCCATATTAGGCCGGTCGTGGCGCAGTGGGGCAGCGTCTGACTGTAAACGCGATCGGTTGTGATAAAATTATTTCCATTTCCTCGCTCTGGTAAGACGAAGCGCGGTGTTGAGTTCCGCTACTTAACACACAATGTCTTAACACTAGGTACTTTCTGTTTATCGCAAATTATAAAATAAAGGTCTGAATCTATAAAGATTTTGAACTTTATGCAGACGAGATCGCGGTAACGAGTATAAAATCTAAATTATATAATTCAAGTCATTATAACCTTAAATTATAGTCAATATATATATATATATATATATATATATATATATATATATATATATATATATATATATATATATATGTGGATAATTCAACTGAAAATCATATAATGACAATCAAAAACCCAATTCCGGTGAAACAAAATGCTTATATAACCAACTTAACTTCTATACTTCTATACTACTATAGATAAAAAAAACGGTTAGAACAAACGTAAAATTACATTTAAACTACTTTCAAACTACCTTTTCCCGTTATTAATTTTTATTACCGCATTAAATACAAGAGCAAGTTGCTATTTAATGCTAAAGGCATAATATATTAAGTCGATTGAAATATTTTATTTTATTTTCAAAAAAGAATACGTATTAACGCTATTGAGGTACAGTGGGACAGTATCTGTACACGCAATGGTGACAGGTTCGATAATAATTCGGGGGTATGATTATATTTAAATTATTCTCGTTTTCTCGTTCTGGAAAGAAGTGCGACGTTGAGTTCCGCCACTCGATAGTATTGTTTCGTTATTTTAAGGGAAAGCGATATACGAAGTGTCTTGACATTAGGTAATTCCTGTCCACACTGCTACGCGTGAAGTTAATTTAATCGAGAAGTAAAAACGGAGTGTCTCAGAACTACGTTCTTTCTGCCTACCAATGCCCATATACTGCGTATTGATTGGCGGAACTCAACACCATGCTTTGTTTTACCTAGAAAAGAATTATTTCAGCAAAATCATTTATCCAAGGAACCAAGCCAGTCAAAATGCCGTCCATTGCATTATGATGGATTTAATAGAAATAATAATATTTCTATAAATCTATCTACTTAGCATTATACGAGCTATTCTTATATATTGTTAGCTCAGGTAGTATATAATATTAAGTTATCGATAAGGAATTAATTTGAATGAATGCCATTGCAAATAATGTTAGTTATATTTTATTATATTAATTATAATTTAATTAAAGTTACGATTAACTGATCAATAATACATTAAGTTAGTACTAAAGAAATAATGTATATGAATTATAATCCATTTATATGTACTTCATGTATATTGAGGCCGGTCATAGCGCAGAAAGACAGCGTCTAACTGTAAATATGATCGGTTTAGGGTGGGACTTCTACTCGAGGGAATGATTATATTTAAATTATCTCCATTTCCTCGCTCTGCTAAGACAAAGGATGGCGTTGAGTTCCGCAACTCAACGCGTAATGTCCCGAATTCTGCGGATTACGGAGATTAGCGTGTATCAAATAAAATTATTTTGTTAATTTTATTCAGTGATAAAAAGTTAGAAGAGTACAGTTGAGACTTATTAATTTTTTGTAACATATATATATATATATATATATATATATATATATATTACGGAGTGTCTTGACACTAGGTACTTCCTGTTTACCCTGCTATGCGGGATAAAGGCGTAGCGTATGTGAATTAAAAGTAATTTCTTCAAAAAAAAAAGAACAAACGCGAAACGAAGTTGCAGGCATTCACTAGTAAGTATGTAAAAAAAAATTATAAAATTTTACTATAAAAAATGTAAATTCTACAGAAATTTTTATTTTTATTTCTAACGCAGCAAAAAAAACATCCAACAAACACAAGGCTTTCAATTATAAAATATTCGCATGTTCTCGGTACTGATCAAACACGCCGCCTGAACGATTTGTCTCGGCTATTATGAGGAAGGAACTAACCAATTTAAATTGGACTTTAGTATTTTTTATATAATATATATATATATATATATTTATATATTATATATATATATATATATATATATATATATATATATATATATATATATATATATATTATTATAACTTTTTTAGCTTCGCTGTCAAGACACTTCGTACTTCGCATTCCGCCGAATTCGAGATATTACGTGTTGAGTGGCGGAACTCAAAGCCGCACTTTGTCTTACTAGAGAATAATTTAAATATAATCATTCCCCCGAGTGGGGATCGAATCCACAAGCGGTCGCGTTTACTGTCAGACACTGCGCCACAATCGGCCTCAAATTATGTTATTTTTAATATTTTAAAGTATCACATTCGTGATATGAATAACGTTTTTTGAAAATGTATAAACATTTAACCTACGTCTTAGGGAAATTGCCAGTATTCTAACTACTAACCTATGCGCTGTGTTTTGGTCAGCGCTTGGAAGGGAAACGAAAGGCGCGGGCTCGAATGCCGCTTCGTTCAATATTTTATACTTTATCTAAAAAGTTTTTTTTTTATTTTATTCAGTGATTAAAAGTTACCATTATTTTAGTGCAGTTGGGACTTATGAATTATTTTTTTATAACAAATTTAATTTAATTATAAATAATCATTTTTCTTGTTTCAAATCTACCCATCATGGGTATCAAATAAAAACGCCTTACTTGTAGAGGAAGTGTACAAAAAAATTAAAACAAGAGGATTTTCTTGTATATATTTATAAATAAAATTAGTCTCTTTATATATATTTCATGGCGTTGAGTTCACTGGTCACCACGCAATGTCTTGATGTCAGGCAGAAAGTAATAATCAAAATGTAATCTTGACATCATGCTGAATAAAGTGTCAAGCTGCTTTCTGAGCATTATCGAAGAATAGTCAGAGAAATGCCCAAAAGCAGAATGTTAAGACACTGTTCCTTATTACGATAAATTCTTTTTTTATTTTGTTTTCAATTCGCACACATAGAGACACACCATACACAAACACACACACACGCACACACACACACGTATACACACACACACGTATACACACACACACGCACGCACACAAACACATACATACTTGTACCTAATTATAAACAGTTGTTATTTTAGATTATCCAACTGGTAATACGTTAAGAGCGAGGCATCCAACAAGTATAGAAATTATTTTTTGGGATCGTCTCACACATATTACTGTATGAACTGGGAAATATGTATATATATTATAAATATTTATTTTATTTTTTCAAAAATAAAATATTTATGTAGGAGATTTAGTGAAAAAACAAAATTTAATCCATCTGTCTACTAAGAAATTTGAAAAGTTAATGTTAACATTTAAAAAAACAAATAAAGCAAACTAAATATGCTCTACACGAGTAGACTTGTGACTAAACTAAGGGCTCATACAAAATGGTTGGCCTCTCATCAACAGCTAGTGTGATGTCAAATACTCAAAGATGTACCGGCTTATTATCTTATTAATGCGGTATACTATCGTTCCTTTGAGCTCTTCATAATGAAGAAGTTCTATTAGATACTTGTTTGAACTCTATAGTTACATTATATAGTGTTTTTTTTATGTTTTATTCCGCATAGCAGGGTAAACAGATATAACCTAGTGTCAAGACACTCCGTTAATTGCTCTCTGCACAAAATCAAGACATTGCGTGCTCAGTGGCGAACTTAACCTTGTCTTACCAGAGTTGACAGATAATCATAATCTTTCATTGATTATAAACATAATCTTTCATTGAGTGGGAATCGAACCCACAAACAATTATATTTACCTTCAAACGTTATCACACTGCGCCATCATTCCCCTTATGTATCGTCATTATTTACTTCCAATATGTATGTATATACCCTAAAACATATATTTTATATAAATTAAAATGTTCAAAGCAGATTTCTTAGCGTTTGAACTATGTTAAAATTTGTGTTTTATAGCCAAGGAATATATCTAAAATGATTTTTATTTTCTCTCTCTAGAATTATAATCACAGCGTTGTGTGACGCTACTAAACGTTTCCCCACTTTGTTAAGATAAAACGCAGCGTTGAGTTATGCTAATCAACACACAATATCTGTAATTTGGGCAATAAACAGATGCCAATAGAATAGAAGCGGGAATGTTACAACACTGATTGAGCTACTATTCTAAACTTTTTAGCACGAATTTAATATAATCACACATAAAGAAAATTATCTCCATTTCCTCGCTCTGGTAACACAACTCGCGGCGTTGAGTTCCACCTATATCTATACATCTATGCAGGATAAAAGTGTGATAAAACGCACAAAAAAAACACAAAAAATCTACTTCTTGCTAAGAAAATTTATCACTAACTTATAGCCGGCGCTTTCATAAACATATAAACACAAAACAAAACAGTATTAAATCAATTTAAATTAATTCAATACAACAAAAAAAATATTTAAAATAGAACAGTTCTTGCACTAATCAATAACAAACTATAATTGTTTGCAGCCACGTTCATATGTAGGTACGCGAAGTAATTTACATTCCTAGAATAATGGAGCTGTATGTACCTACATGTGTATGTAACGAAGAGAAAATCCGACTCGATCGGTTGTGACGTCCGTTTTAGAGATCTATGGACTGCTTAAATAAATGGTAAGTGTTCATGGTACAATTGTGATTTAGATTTGATGGCTTAAGGATTGAATTTTCGTGGTTCTACATATTTTAAATGGATTAATTGCGTATATTTTGGTATTTAAAAATATATATTTGGAAGCCTGACGTTAAGAACATTATACAGTAGTCTATGGTCACAGGTAAACTGTGGTGGTATTCGTGTGTTGGTTGATATAAGCATTAATTATAACAATCTACCGGCATCTGTTTTTTAATTGCCTCGCGTACCTGAATTCTTGCAGAATAAGCTACCTGTATCTTTGTCTCTGGGGTGATGGATAAGAGACATAAATTTTTATATAAATCATAATGGGGTCATAATGGTGGATATTAGAATCGGTAGGTATTACTGACTTCGGTAACTAGCTAGCTACCAGAGGCTAGTAATACCAGGAAGCTAGGTTGGAGTTTGTTTTTCTGTCTGTTTAAACATAAAAAAAACTAGAAATATTAAATTCCACATAGAAGAGGTCGCGAGTACAGCTAGTAATTAAATATACCTAATCGTCGGAGTGAGAATCGAACCCACAATAAACAGGCTTACGTACAGTAACACGATGTTCCGTTCCACTGCAAAGTATTTCTTCCTGAGCTCGAAATGTGAATAGACAAGAACAAAGTCCTTTTTTTAGACATTTATATTTCCTTAAATTAAAGAAGAGTTTTGAAAAGAAACATTGTGTATATTTTTAAATGTAACTATTTTAAACGGATTAATGGCGTATACTTTGGTATTCGAATATACATTATTTAAAATCTACCTGTGACCAGAGATTACTGTAAAGTGTTCACAAATGGGAGTTTTCAAAAATATACTTTCGAATGCTAAAATATACGCGAATAATCCATTTTTTATACTTTAGTATAAAATCAAAGATCTTCTCTTTGAGATGTTGATGTTTTAGTACTTTGAACTATACACTGTACAAGGCATTGCACTTTCAAATAAACAAAGTGTCTTTTTTGTAATTACTTAAGTGTTATTTTTGTATACGAAGTGTTGTTCTAGACGATGTCAATTTTTAAATGGATTTTTTTTAAGATTATCCCGTTTGTTTTGTTAGTGGGTCAAATAGTAATTGAAATCACGTCTTATATCTACAATCGTCAGTCAAAATGTACGCAAATGTTCTTTGTCATTATCGTGTGGTTAACCTACGTAACGTAAACGGGCATTTTAGTCGACAGAGATATAGGACGTGTCTCAATTTTTTCCGATTCTGTAGTATGCTGCTGGCATTACTGGCCTTGACAGCGTCACCGGGTTTTGGGGAAGGCCGAGCTAGAAGAGCTCTGACTCTGACATCAACTTAGAACACAGTATCACAAGGGCGTCTCCTATGAGGCACGAACCTCGGCTTGTGTACACCGTTGGTAGTGGGGGACTTGCCTATTCAGATCAGCCTATTGCCACCGGGCGGTATTCATGCCTCATGATTTTATTTTAGTCTAATCAAATATTTAAAATTTGTATGTTTCAAATACATAATCTTTATTTTTATTTAGCTTCACGCTTTATCCCTTGTGGGGTAGCTAGGGAGTACGGAGCGCCAAACGCTACGGTCCCTGCATACCTCTTTCGCCTCGTCCAAAGACATTATCCTCTTCATACATCCGCATGCTTTTTACGTGACCTCCCATCTTCGATACTGTTTTCGAAGGTCAACCGAGGTCTCCCCTGACCTCTTTTTTCGTGCAATATTTTACTGTTTACAATAAATTTAATAACAAATTAAATTAAAATAAATTCTTAAATAACGAAGGAACCTACTTGTTACTAAAACACTTTGTCTTGCCACGATTTCTAACTCGCCACTGTTTGAATACACTAATGCTAATCACGCATACCATCCGGTAATTTGCTTTTCTTATATCATGTTTATTATGAATATATAAATGTATGTATGTATGTATGTATATATGTTTGAAAATATGTATCACACATGCTGTATTAACTATTCCGTACGTATAAGAATGTCGTTTCACAGTGTGGCAGCGTCTGACTGTAAGCGCCATCCTTTGTGGGTTCGATTCCCACTCGGGGGAGTGATTATATTTAAGTTATTTTCACTTTCTCACTCTGGTAAGACAAAGTGCGGTGTTGTATTCCACCACTCGACACGCAATGTCTCGATTTTTTTTTTTTAATTTTTTGTTTATTTTGTTTGTGTACTTTTAGAATAAGTTTTACTTTGTTGTATTTTTTTTTGTTAATACTTTTTGTGTGTTAGTAGTGTAATTTTGTCCAATAAATGTGTTATTATTATTATTATTATTATTAATTCAATGGAAAGCGAAGTACAGAGTGTCTTGACACTGGGTATGTGCCCTGCTATGCGTGATAAAAGGGTGAAGCTAAAACAAATCCATATATTGCGACAAAGTTGATGAAATCGTTTTAACTATTGCATATTCAAGAGGTTTTAGAAAACTTAATGTATAAACATGAGGACGATAATTCTATCATATGTTGAAGAAGTAGAAAAACCGTTTAAGTATTTATATTATGTATTAGTACAGGCTTATATCTTTATATTGGTACAAAGATGATAGATATGGTTGAAATGTTTAGTTTTTTGTAAATATAAACGTTGAACGGTTGAAACTTGGAGGGTTGTGAGTTCGAATTTTATTGCAAAAAATATTTCATATTAACGAAGTTTATTTTACTTGACCTGTATATTTATAATGTGCGTAGTTAGGATAAATAAATAGATCGCCATTAACTATTATTGTAGTGGCGCAGTGGTACAGTTTCTGACTGAAAATGCTATCGGTTGTGGGTTCAGGTCAGTGGGAGAAGCGATTATATTCAAATTATTATTTTTAAAGTACACTTTGGCAAGATATTGGGGCTTTGAGTACCGCCATTCAAAACACAATATTAATTATCGAGCATTTCAGGCAAATAGTGAAGAACGAATAGTTTTGACATCCGATTCTCTGCTAAAATATTTTTAAAGTGATTTGGTTCTTGAAAGATAAGTGTATTTCATATAATATAGAGTGGCGTTGAGTTATGAAATAATATATAAATTCTAAACTCGAATGTCTCCCTCCTAGATCTATGAAACGTAACTCAACACCGCGCTATGTCGAGCATGATAGAATAACACCTAACATATATATTTATTTCATTTATATTAAAACAATCGACGTTATAATTAAATAAATATATCATAGAAGTAACTCGAGCTGACTTAATAATCGTCAACATCAACTTAAAAGGAGATAAGTATTGCTTATACATCAGCCAGCCATAATATTATTATGGCATTACAATTATTTAACGGGCACATTTTTTTTCGTTGTAAACAGTTATTAATGGAATAATATTATTATTATTAGCTGGCCAAGTGCGAGACGGACTCACGCACGCAGGGTTCCGTGCCATTATTTATATAGTTTATTATCTTTATTAACTTATCCTTATAAGTATAATCTGTGAAACGAAAAAAAAAATGTATAAATTTTTTGTATTGCAAGACCTTGAAATATTTATTTTAATTATTTTTTAATTTATTGACAAACAAACTGACAATTGTACAGTAGAGTCTTATAATTATATTAAATTATGCCGTCATTTTGAATTTACTATATTTACATATTACTGATTAAATGCAATAACGATTTTTTTCAACTTCACGCTTTATCCCGGCTAGATCCTAGATAAAGATCCTAGTATCAAGACAGTCTGTTCGCTTTCCGTCAAATTGGAGATATTTTGCTAAGTGGTGGAATTTAACACCGTGTTTTATCTTTCCAGAGGAAGAGAATATAATATAACCCCGAATGGCAATTGAACCCACATTCAATAGCGTACTGTCAGACGCTGTTCCACTGTACTATGATGGCATTATGATTTTGGCTAACTTATAACAAGGTTCATTTGACTTGCTATATTTGTATATTATTTTAATCAGGTTCTTTATATCTCGCATAGCAGGAAAGATAAAAAGTAAATTCGAGACATTGCGTATTGAGTGGAACTCACCGCCGCACTTTGTCTTACCAGAAAGAAGCGAAAATAATTTAAATATAATCACTCCCTGAGTGGGGATCGAACCCACAACTGGTCGCGTTTACAGTCAGACACTGTCCCTCTGCGCCACCGGCCTCAAACAAGCAAGCTAAATTTGACCCACTCCTTAATCTGACGGAGCTAAAACATGTAATAAGTGTTTAATGGGTCTTCTTAATCTACCAAAAATTGGGACCGAAATGAGAAGAATAAGATATTTTTAGAGAAGTACCCATACTCTAATAAGAGCTTGCCAAGTATTAATTTTTGATAAAAATAGAATAAGCGCCAAATCAAAGAAATATGAAATTCCATATAAAACGTTACTTCGTTATGTAACTTTTAGATTTTCTTATTTATGTCCTCATTGTCTGTAAAAATACAACTGTAAATTAGTACGTAACAGAATACTGTAACACATTTACTTTGATAATATATCAGACATCAATTATTAGCATATACAATTATTAAAATAAGTTTAAAATATAATTGGTTCACTAATAAGTCTACCTACCCCGTAAAATAATTGTCAAGCAGCCCCTGATGCCATTTTGGCACTTTACTCGCTCGACATATGGAAACTCTAGCATTAACATAGAAGCTGCTATAACTATACATAATAGAACAAGAATTATTTTCACTTCCTCGCTCTGGTAACAGACAAAGTGCGGCGTTGAGTTCCATCACTCAACACGCAATGTCTCGAATTCAGTGGAAAGCGAAGTACGGAGTGTCTTGACACTAGATACTTTCTGCCTACAATGCTAAGCAGGATGAAAGCGTGAAGCTTAAAAAAATTTTTGAAAAGCGTATAAAAATTTGAACGCAGCGGGATTCGAACCCGCGCCTCTTGGATACCGTCTAAGGCTCTGACCGCTAAGCCATGCGAGGACGGTATCCAAGAGGCACGGGTTCGAATCCCGCTGCGTTCAAATTTTTATACGTTTTTTTCAAAAATGTTTTCTAATCCTAAGTATGGAATAACACTTTAAAAAGCGTGAAGCTTAAAAAAATTACAGCCGAAAAAAAATAGATTTGAAAAACACAAAATATTATCACGCTCACGAGTGCCTCGGGACTTCCGCGGCTACGGTATACGACTGTGTTGAGTTGTTGTTTACTTGTCTACCTGCCTCTCCCCTACCTAACGAATTTTATCAAAAAGTCATGTTAAACGTACGTAATATATAAAAAAATATATTAAATACTATACAAGCTATATTAGAGATGCATTTTGATGTGTAGGCTTAAAGGGTTCTTTTGAAATAGGCTTACCATACGTCGGGGTTTGACCGGGATAGTCCCGGCGTCCGGGACTTGAACAGCAGTGACACCCCAACCAATCGTTCCCCCGCGCCCCGCCGCTAATTTTGATTGCATTTCAAATATGAAAAACACAAATTAAACGAATAGCAAAATGAAAATGAGCCTCTTTCTCTTCTGCGTCCCGGTTTGGCTCCTCGTAATTATGGTAAGCCTACTTTTAAAGGTACTGCTCGCTCATTATCTGAGCTCCTTTGTACTGTATATTTTTAGAAAACTCAATTAGAATCGCTTTCTTTGTCCTTTGCTTTCTTTGTGGTAGGAAACATTTATTTAACATGTTAAAATGGGTATAAATTAATACCTGTCATAAATACGTACTGAGGCTATCGTAACGCAGTTGAACAGCGTATGTACGGCGATAGTTGTGAGTTGAAACCCCAATAGAAGGAGTTATAATATTAAATTTATTTTCAATTCCCCTATCAGCTTAAACGAAACGCTGCGTTGAGTTCCGCCAGTCAACACGCGACGTCACGCATCTAGCACTAGGTTCTCTCTGTCTATCCTGCTTTACGGGATAGAGCGTGAAACTAAAAAAAATGGAGATATAAACTTAATAATTGTATTAAAATAAACACCTTTCACATATTTGTTTACCCTTTTAAAGAAAACAATGATTATTCATACAATTCTTTTTAATAAATATTTAAAAAGTTTTTTAACATTATTTTAAGACGCATAAATAAAGTTTTTATCCTTATAAAGAAAGTGATAACCAATTATACTAAACAGAAACACCCGGAGCGTTGAAATTCAAAACGATCACCTTAACGTGCGTGTCATTAAATATTATACGTGAATCAAAAGGTCGTCAGTTCGATTCCGTGTGTATGAAGAGTTGTAAGAAATAAAATTCAATTCAATATTATGGAACTATAAAATAATGTATTATTATCTCAAGGGTAATTACAAGCTTTTATTTAACTTGCCGTCTTAACCCATTGAATTGAAATTTGGAATGCGACTTCAGTTCTGATGACAATGATATTATATATAAATGAATTTCGTTGTTAATCTAAAATGGCCGCCGCAACAAAATGGCGGATTATATATTTTTGCACAACCCGCCTAATATGGGTGTCAAATGAAAAGTATTGATTCGTAAAATACAATACACTATGAAAATTTTATAAATCGTAATAAATAAGTATATTAAAGATTGTTAACTTTAAAATAACATATTTCTAAGGTAGTACCTTTTTTGTTATAACGGCTATCTGTATATATAGATATCCTTTTAATTGGACTTACATAAATGGAGAACGGAATCTTTTCACACTAGCTTCTTTATTGTTACCTTTCTATGCGGGATAAAAGAGTGAAGTTAAAAATAATAATAAATAAATAAATAGAATTTTAATTAAATTATTATATTAACAATTTAGTGGCAAAATTATAAAAGTACTTTTTTTGTAGGTAGGTACCTAATTAACTATTTCATTGCTAATTCCCATATAAATACTACTATAAGTAATCTTTATATGTATATATTTATATATATATATATATATATATATATATATATATATATATATATATATATATATATATATATAACAAACAGATAAATAATCTATAAAAAAAGGCTTTATCAATAATCTTGATAACGTTGTAATAACTAACACCAGGCAATTGTAATGTTCAGAATTTGTTAAAGGTAAAACATATTATGACGCCATATTACTATGGTGATTATGGCATATGGCGAAAAACCCCATGTTAAATATTATAAGCGTGACTAAAAGTACTAAGTGTCACACATGCTTAACTTAAAATCGACTGTAAATCAAAGGAAATAAAGCTGAAATTCACAAAACTATCAAAAGAATTGAAATCTAGAAAAATTATTAACTAAAATACTTAGAAAAAGCACGTTAACAATAACTTTCTATAATCTGTAATAATCCGCGCGTGTGAGCGAGACAGACAGTTTAGCGTAACATCGTCAGGTGGGTGTGAAAAAGATGGATATGTTTTTGTTGTTTTCATAATGCTAACACCGGTAGCCAATGCGGGCAGTGGGCGGGGCAATAGGAATTCGAACTTTGAAAATGGTTCAAACGTTTTGATGCTATCGAAAAACTAAATTGGAATTTGTAATGGAGGGTTTCGTTTGTTACGAAATTTTACTTAAATTACTTAATTTTGTATTTAAAAAAAAATATATATATATATATATATATATATATATATATATATATATATATATATATATATATATATATATATATATATATATATATAAGCTTGAAGCTTTTCCCCGTATAGCAAGAAAAGGCAGAGAATACCTAGTGTCAAGACACTCAGTTCTCTGATTTCCAGAATTAGATATATTACATGTAAAATGACGGAGCTCCGTATACTTTGTGTTACCATGATGATATAGACGGGAACAAAATGGCTTATAACTTACCTATTATATTCACTTAAGTGAAATAAAGAAAATCCCACTCAAGTTAACTAAACACAAATCCCATATAAAAAAGTATAGAAGACAACTAAAGTAAAATTTTAATTATTAATAACGATAAATAATATACACCATTAGTACAGTCATTTTTCAGTTTTTTTTTATTTGGGGTTCAGTTAAAAATTACATCTCTATGAAGCCGGGGGTTCATTATCACGGATCTGTGTACCCATCGAAAAAAGTGACCACTTGGGTCCCAAGATCTTAGAGTATTTTGATAGGTTTGAACCCACAGTAGGTATATTTATAAAAATAAGTGGTAATTTTCAGTAAAATAAAATTTTTAATAAAAAATACCATATAAATACACACATATAATATCTGTAAAACAGTCATATTCTACTTTTTAGAATTTATATTTTATTAGTAGTTTTAATCAATTAGAGCCAATCCAAACGCGTGGCGTTGAGTTACGCCACCCAACACGTAATGCCCGAATTCTGGCTGAATGTAAACAAAGTGTCTTGTGACTAGGTTCTCCCCGCCTTTATACAGGAAAGCTAAAGCTGCGTTCCCTTAGTTAATTTTGTTAAATTGCAGATAACGTTACCAGAACAGTTATTATAAACAAATCCGTACTCCATATTAATTATATAAAGTCGAAAGGAACTATGTGTTTTTGACGTCATTAAGTCCAAATTGCTGAACTGATTTTGATGATGTTTCATACAGAGATATTCATATAAATCGCTAGTATTAAGTAAAGAAGTTAAATATTTATAATACAAGAAAATCCATAAAAAATCTTTATTACTATACAAAACTGATATCGAACCTGCGACCCTCGTTAGTCAACTATCAAATGCTCAAAACACATTTAGATAGTTTTTTTTGCTAGCTAACTAGCTTTTTTAATATTACAAACAGACACTCCAATTTTATCTATTGTTATAAATATTTTACATAGATATACGTATATGTATATTAATATAAAAAAACCTTGCTTTTTCATACATATATAGATATTGTATAGGTCGATACAATTATGGTATCAGATTTAGAATCTATACACGATCGTTCGACCGAGTGCAGTTATTGTCACTATATGGCGTTGGACATGCGCTATTTTATTTATTTAAAAGGCATATTAAAGTTATTTTGATTTTAAAACTAGTGTCTTCATTCGATTTTACTTGTATTTTTTTTAGCTTAACGCTTTTTATCCCGCATAGCAGGGTAGACAGAAAGTACCCAGTGTCAAGACACTCTGTACTTCGCTTTCCTCCGAAGGCAAGACGTAACGTGTTGAGTGGTGGAACTCAACGCCGCACTTTTTCTTTACCAGAGCGAGGAATTGAAAATAATTTAAATATAATCACTCCTCCGAGTAGGGATCGAACCCACAACCGGTCGCGTTTACCGGCCTCAATTTCTTTATTTTATTTTTTTATTGTATATTATTGTATTTTTCTTTATTTTTTTTAATTTAAAATGTCGATGAAACAACGTATGACTGTAAAAGTGAGTGTGTGTTTGATTCCCATTCGAAGTGATAATTTTCATTTTCTCGCTCTGATAAGACAAAGCACGGTGTTGAGTTTCGCCACTCAACACGCTATGTCTCGAATTTGGCTGATAGCAGAGTACGGAGTGTCTTTCGAGTGGTTTTATCACCATGTGCCGATCCAATTATTGGGCCGGGATTGATGAGGTTTTTACCGGCAGATAGCTGATGTAACTAATAATAATTAACTTAGCTTTATTTTATTTTAGAATTACTTATAAAATAAAGATCGTTTATATCGTCTGGTGAATGCGATAGGTTGGGGGTTCGATTTCCTCTCTGGGGAATTAAATTAACATGTAAAAAAATATATTTTCATTTCTTAGCTCTGGTAAGACAAAGCCCAGCGTTAAGTTCGCCACGCAATATGCGTAAAGCAGTCAACGGACTGTTTTGACACTAGATTGTTTGACTATCCTGCTATGCGGGATAAAGCGTGAATCTAGATCCAGTTGAATTTCACGCGGATAAAGTCACTAAAAACTATAAAAACTGTTACAACACTATGTTAAATCCTAACTATTTTTGGCTTAAAATAATTCTACCCTTTTTCGTTTAATTTATACCTTTTTAAGTAGACATAGGTGTTAGGTAGGTATTTTGGTAGAAACAGAAGTGATTGCTTAGTTCTATTTTTTTGTGTCACGCTTTTTCCTGTATAGCAGGCTAAACAGGAAGTACTTAGTGTCAAGACAATCCACCAAATTCGAGATATTGCGTGTTGAGTGGCAAAAATGAGCGTCGAGCTTAGTCTACCAGAGCGAGGAAGTAATTTAAATATAATCATTCGCTCGAGCGGGAGTCGAAGTCACAACCGATCACGCTTACAGCAAGACGTGCCACTGCGCCACAAGGCCTTCCTCCACTTCTCATACCACTCACCTTTGCTTTTATAAAATGATACCAGTAATATCGACAGACAGAACACAGTGTCACGCACTCGTGTGTAGAGTGGCAGAACTCATCACCGCGTTATGTCTTACCAGAGCGTCAAACGGAAATAACTGAAACAAACTGAAGAAATCAGTCTCCCAACTGGGAATCGAACCCAAAACCATCAATAAAATATCATATTATTTGAAATTTCAATATATCGACGGCAACAAGGTGGTCCTAACTTATTCATATATGCAGATTAGTGGCTATCAAAGTACGTATAATATATTTTATTTTAACGATCTTTTGAGACATTAGCCAATATTTATTCAAAACAGCATTGTTTTCAAGCAATTGAAATTCTTATGGGTAATTTTTATACCTAACTATTATAATACATTAGTAAAATAATAAACAATCAAAAGCACAATATATTAGGCATAGTTTTTTTCTTAAGTAATTTGTATAATAATTAATAATCGACCTGGCAGGTGCTGTATCACTATTAGAATATAAACGGAATGTTTTGACACTAGGTTGTCTCTGACTTCTATGTTACGTGGGATAATGCAGGAAGAATATTATTTTTTTATTGTTTATTTTCTATATTGTTTTTTTTAAGCTTCACGCTTTTATCCCACGTAGCAGGGTGGACGGAACGTACCTAGTGTCAATATACTCCGTACTTCGCTTTCTACCGACGTCGAGACATTGCGTGTTAGGTGGTGGCTAACTCAACATGACGTTTACATCTTATTCTAAAACTCAGTAAATACAATTAAAACAAAATGGTTAAAAAAATATGTATATAACAACATATATATATATATATATATATATATATATATATATATATATATATATATACATATATTTAAGAAAATTATTCCTCTATTCGTTTTTTTTTACACTACCTCTACAAGTAAGGCGTTTTTATTTGATACACATTATGGGTAGATTTGAAATAACAAGAAAAGTGATTATTTATAATTGCATTAAATTTGTTACAAAGAATTAATAAGTGTCAACGGCACTAAAATAAAGGTAACTTTTAATCATTGCATAAAATTAACAAAATATTTTTAATTGATACACACCACGCCTTTATCCCGCATATCTAGTGTCAAGACACTACGTAATCCGCTTTCTGTCGAAATCGAGATATTACGCGTTGAGTTGCAGAACTCTTAGCCGCAGTTTGTCATACAAGGTCGAATAAGTAAAAATAATTTAAATATTCACTCTTCTGAGTGGGAATCGAACCCAAAACCGATCGCGTTTACAATTGGACACCACCCCACTGCGCCACGACCGGCCTCATTCTAATATTGTTTTGACAGTTCTTGCGATAGTTGTGTGTTCAATTCGTAATCTAATGCTCTGTTAATTTTGATTTTTTTTATTTTTTTTCGTATTGGTAAAACAAAACGCGGCGTTGGGTTCCGCAATTCAACATATAATTAAGGTTATGGTAAAGCCATGAGTGTGTAGCGCTATGTTTCTAAGTTGTACATCTATAAAATACAATGTTCAAAGAAAAAATATACAAATGAAATTATATTTATATAATAAGATCTGTCGCCGGTCGGTGCCGGTCGTGACGCATTGGGACAGCGTCTGACAGTAAGCGCGATCGGTTGTGGGTTAAATTCTCAGTCGGGGGAGTGGTTATATTTAAATTACTTTCACTTCCTCACTCGGGTAAAAAGACAAAGTGCGGCGTTCAGTTCCATCACTCAATAAGCTATGTCTCGAATTCGGTGGAAAGAGAAGTACAGAGTGTCTTAACATTAGGAGGACCTAATAAGCGGGAAGGATCCCTTCTACCCTGCTATGAAATTATTTTAAACGGTTTAATCGCGTATATTTTGGTATTCGAAAATACATTTTTGGAAACCCAATGTTTCGAACACTTCACAGTAGTCCTTAGGGATCACAGGTAGATTGACTGACTAACATTAATTATATCAATCTACCGCCATCTGTTTCTTAAATGCCTCGCGTATTGCCCTGTGTTATTGCAGAGTGAGCTGACTGTATCTTTGTCTCTGGTGTGGTGGATTTGAGACTCAATTTTTTTAATAATTGGGTCCCAGGTAGTAGAAAGTTTTCAACTGTTTTTTTGTATTTTAATTAGAATAATTTAGAAGTTTCTCAAATCATTATAGACATTAAGCCTAATAAAAAGTGGGCCAATGATTGAGACCCGTGAAAAGTAATATTACTTTGCAGTGTGCAGGTGTATATAAACTAGACTGTGACTGCGGATTATCTTACAATTGGTCAAGCAAAGAGGAGCATCGGCGTTAGGATGAAGAAACAAATTTTTTTTTGCTTCACGCTTTTATCCCGCATAGCAGGGTAGATAGAAAGTCCCTAGTATCAAGACATTCCGAACTTCGCTATCCACCGAATACATTGCGTGTTGAGTGGTGGAACGCAAACGCCACATTTTTGTCTTTTACCAGAACAAGAAAGTGAAAATACTTTAAATATAATCACTCCTACAAGTGGGGATCGAACCCACAACAGCGTTTACAGTCAGACGCTGTCCCACTGCGCCACGACCGGCCTCACGAACACATATCCAATGTCAAAAATTGGCGTGTATTGCAGTCACTATTGTATGTTCACACAGACTCAGTCACTGTGTGTGAGCATACAATTAATAAGCCTAACCACTATATCAAGTTTGATAAACCTCATATCCTAATCAAGGAACAAAAAATCTATTCCTAGAATGATCCACGGTATTGAAATTCTAAAACATCTTAATTTTCATAGAAAAGATGGTTGGAATGGAAACATGAGATGGAAATAATTCAATAATCAATCAAGAAATCGAACCCAATACCTCAAAAATTCAATCCGTTGCTACGTAATTATATATTGAGCATTGCGCTATCTGTTATACATTAAAGTAACTAAATAATGCCTTTCAAGCTTAGTAGTTCACAAAACATCTAATAGATGGCGTTGACCTTTTTGTATGGAAATTTATTTTGTAGTTTATAGTACTGTAGTAAGATGACTCTTATAAATATATTTATTTTATGTTAAATTAAATTATTGTAAAGGGATTAATCCCATATATATTTTAATTCCAAAATACTGTAAACAATATATTGTAAAATTTTAAATACCAAAAAGTAATTTGAACGTTTAAAATAATTTTACCGAAAATAAAACAAAGGGACGGTCGTGGCGTGACGTCTGTTTGTCAACGTCAACGTTATGGGTTCGATTCCCACTCGGACAAATGATTAAGTTTTTATCATTTTCAGTTCATTGCACTGTTAAGAAATAGCGCGGCGTTCAGTTTCGCCACTTGAACAATGGCACTTTCTACCTAATCTGCTATGGGGAATGAAAGCGGGATATTAATAATCTATCTAATTAAAATAAGATGTTTGTATGTCTATGTTTGTATGTTCATAAAAAAATTACAGGTTGAAAAAAAAAACATTGAATATATAAATAAAAAAAAATAATAACTTTATTTGATAATGTTATAAATACATATCAAAATAATCAATATTTAATTATAATTATTTTATTTTTAACTACTGTGTCAAATTTTGTGAGCCGTTTTAAAATATTTGGGCTCCTTCGCCCGAAAGCAAGTTAGGTATTTCCAAGCAGTGTCGATGGGAAGGTGACGCTTTTTGTACAAACATTTATTTATCACTTTCTCTATTTTTCTTTTATCTGAAATTTACATTAAATTATATATTGATAATAATATAATATATTCTATACAAAGGCCATTGATTCAAATCTCACTTTAAGGATCATATTTAAATTATTCCCATTTCCTCACTCTGGTAAGACAAAACGCGGTATTGAATTCCTCCTAGGAGTACGTAGTATCTTGACACTAGGTACTTTCTGTCTACCCTGCTATACGGGATAAAAGCGTGAAGCTAAAAAATTGTAGAGAAAAGAGCCCCTAAAATACATTTTTCAAATCGACGAAAATATAAGACCATATCAGCTAGCAGGATTAGAGAGGAAAGAGCAGACGATGAGACTCTGGGCTGGAGACGCCTATGTCCAGCAGAATTGAGAATTTCTGACTCTATATTCTCTCCACTCTACTAAACTATTACTAGAATAATAAGAGGAAAATATGAAGTATAAAACAGTAACAAATGAATTATAATAACAAAAGCTAGTCGAATCTCACCATCATGTGGTATATCTTTTAAGACCACATCCTGTCTTAACACACCCTCTGGTGACATGATACCTGTCTTCACGAAGTAACAAAGCATCCATTTCTTCAAATTCCTGTCAGACGACTGTAAAATATGATATAGGCAAAAATTAAATATAATAATTCCAATGAGTGGGAGTCGAACCCTCAACCACCACGGCAGAATGGTAGCCTCTACTTATCAAATGGCGCTTACTTGTAAAACATTTTTATTTTTTTTATGTTGCATTATAGTGGAGAACTCCTTAAGCCATGCCGACTGACATACCCAAAGTAACTTGTAGAGTTGTATTTCTGTCTACATATGACTACGGATAACTGTAAATTGTACTGTCGGTCGGGTTTTCAAAACTATATTTTCTAATACCAAAATATACGCGATTGATCCGTTTAAAATAGTTTCATTTAAAATATTTCAAAATCGACGAAAAAATATAAGACCATATCAGCTAGCAGGAATTGAGAGGAAAGAGCAGAAGATGAATCTCTGGGCTGGAGACGCCTATGTCCAGCAGTTGGTTGAGAATTTCTGACTCTATATTCTCTCCACTCTACTAAACTATTACTAGAATAATATTTTAAACTCTATCTCACTTTGAAATTGCCAGCCTTCAACTTTTCCACCAGAACACGATTCACATGTGTATTTTCTATACATTCCTCAGTGATATCCACCGGGCGGATACTTGTCGTTACATCGTAAATGCCCCTTACTTCCTGTTTATATGAATAATGGTTGAAAGAGCCTTACAGTTATAAAGCTGTAAGCTTTATAACTGTAAGGCTCTTTCAACCATTATTAGTAAAAAATAAAATTACTGTTTTTAATTATTTTTGGATTTTGAGAGAGAAATGAATAATATCTATTTATTGCCTTCTAATATCTATACAGGTCTGTAAAGTAAAAATTTTCAACTAATTTTTAAGAACACGAAAGAAAATATGAAGTATGAAATTGTCAAATTCAATTAAGTTATAATTTGGCCAATACTTTTCTTGTTAATGTATGAGAAAAATATTAATTAATGTTTAGACGTTTATATAAAGTGTACTTTGCTCCAGTAATTATTAAGGGATTATTAAAAAACTTTAGTATAAGCATATTAGAACCCATAATAGTCTTTGAAGCCATCGTGGCGCAGTTATACACCGTTTGATTGCAAACCCGATTGGTTATGGGTTCTATTTCCACTCGGGGACAAAATTATTTTGAATATTTTCATTTTATTTCTTTTGCAAACGTTGCAGTTGGGTAGAAACAATAGTGAGTAAAAGCAACTGAGATGGAAGCTCGAAGAAGAATGCAGCATGAGAAATGATTTCCCCGAACCCGCAAAGCCTAAAGACAAATGTCTTTAACGAGCGCGTTTTACCAGTTATGACATATGGATGGACACTTAAAAGTTTAAAGTAGCTCAGCGAATTATAGAAAGGTTCGTGCATGGAATATCTCGAAAAGATCGCATTCGAAATAAGGTGCGTCCGGCCAAGACCGCGCTACGGCAAGCGTAGTGTGCGACTCTAGTTAGATGGAGTGCAATAATTAGAATTGAAGACTTGAAGATCAGTTCAATGGTGTTCCATTGGAGAAACTTATGTCCAGCAGCGGACAAAAGAGGGTTGAAGACGATAATGATTGTCATTGCTCCGCTCTGGGCTTCAAATTCACCACATAGCACCCAATGTCTAAATTTCGTATAGAAAGCGGTCAACAGAGTGTCTTAACACTACGTTGTCTCACTACCCTGCTTGATTCTATATTATAACTTACCTTTACATATTGTATTAGAACAAACATTAAAATATATAAAAAAAATATGAAACTTCTCATTTTCAATCTACCCACATCAATTTAGTACTTTACTGTACTTTAGTACAGGTGAAATGGCGAAATGTATGAATACCGAAGTAATTTATACTACTGCGGGTTATAATATAAACATAATATGAGTAACATCCAGTTATAGCACAAATAGGTTTATATGAGTAATGTAATGTTTTTAAATACGTAACCCCATTGACGCAGTGGAAGTGAATGACTGCTAGCGCGATGGTTTCATGTTCATCTTCATTTGGTATCTATAATTAATATATTTTCATTGTCATGTTCTAAAATAAAATTATGATAAAAAATATTCAGGTAGTCGTATTTAATTTATTTATAAATTACATAATTTTTATGTTCTTTTATAACAGATATAAAGAATGAAACAATTATTTTACACATTTTTATTCAGCTTTACAATATATTCCACATATTATATGTACAGCGGGGTAGTCAAAGACAATCTAGTGTCAAGACACTCCGCTGTGTTCCCCTCAAAATTATGACTCTCCGTGGCGTACCTAACTTCACTTCACTTAAGACATATCTTACAAAAGCAGAGAAATGAAAATATTTTTTTAATATAATCTTATATAATTATTTAAATCACTTTAATATAAGGTAAATCTATGTGTATATTAATCCAAAATTCTAAAAGGCTGTCTGTCTGTATGTGATTGTTTTTTCAAAATTTACTGAAGACATTTTAGTACGGCTTTCACTAAAAGTGGTTTGTGGCCTCATTTTGTTCAATTTTTCAGTTTTCTACAAACGCTGGTTCTTATTAACATTAAATTTAAACACAGGTTCCTTTTCGAGTTCAGAGGACTCTAGGGAGACCTGAAAGAGGATTTCGGATAAATGCTATAAAAACCGTGTGGATTCGATTCCCATTTGGGGGAATGATTACGTTTATATATAAAAATTAATTTACATTTATCTGCTCTCTGAAAATGTCTCAATTTCGGGAGGGAGGCAGTTGACGAAGATGTTCTGACAGTAGGTTATCTCAGACTACCCTGCTTTTAGGAACAACGGTTGAAGCTGAAATATATATATATATATATATATATATATATATATATATATATATATATATATATATATATTTGTTTTTTTTCGGAATCCAAATAAATAATGGAATCAAAACAACCAGACGTAGATAAACTGAATTCACGATTACCTACAACTTGTTTAATAATTACGATAATTGTTTTGTTAGAACAATGGCGTCTATTTACGTTATTTAATAATCGATTACTCAATTGTATTAATACCGTCGATATATTGAGTTTCCTTTAGAAGATTAGATCACTGTAATATAAGGCAAGTTTATACATATAATAATACAACATCCCTAAAAACTGTCTGTATGTATGTGATTGATTTACTCAAAAATTACTAAACGAATTTTAGTGCGGCTTTCACTAAAAGAGGTTTAGGTTAATAGTACAATACAGAATGATATACAATTTAGAAAAAGCGGGTAAACGAGCAGAAGGTGGCCACCTGATGGTAAGTGGTCAGATTAGAATTGAGGATACGTTGCCGGTCTTGGGATGTCTTGGGAAAGTGAAAAGAGATAGTGCAGTGGCCTCGGCAGACAAAATTTCGAATTTTTTTTATTATTTCGCAAATCAATGAATTTTATTCATTGATGCCACTTGATTGAGACCGGTCGTGGCGCAGTGGGACAGCGTCTGACTGTAACGTGAGCGGTTGTGGGTTCGATCCCCTCGGGGGATCCCCACTCGAGGACTGATTATATTTAAATTATTCTCACTTCTTCACTCTGGCAAGACAAAGTGCGGCGTTGAGTTCCACCACCCAATACGGAGTGTCTTGACACTAGCTACTTTCTGTCTTCCCTGATATGCGGAATAAAAAACGTGAAGCTAAAAAAATGAATTTTATTCAGTAATAAGAGAAACACCAAAAAAAAATCTCTATGTAACTTTTGATAAATATTTGATATATACAAAAAAAGACATACAAATAAATAAAATGTTGACGAGCCGCGATCCATCGTATTATCCTGTAAGTAGGATCAACAGATTGACTATAAAAGGAGTGATCTCTGAACAAGATCACAGTGCAGTACTGACCCGCATCATGAAGACATTGATCGTCCTCGCCATCTGCTTTGTCGCCGCTCAGGTAATGTCAAAATATTAATTCATTATTTAATTGTATATGTAAATGTGTTTTAAGTAAGGCAGTTGTTTTCGGTGTTTAGTTACGCGTAAAACTATGTTTTAAAGTATTTTAAAAATAGTTTTTTGTATGGATAACGTAGAGGGGAATGTCTTGACGCTAAATTTTCTCTGACGATTCTAATTAAAAGGCGTAAATTCTTTTTTTTATGCATATTTCATATATCAAGTTGTTATGTGTTATTCTTTGTGATATGTTTTGTTTAAAAATATAATTTCCTTAGTTATTATTGATTAAAGATTAGAAAGTAATTGATGGTCGTAAGTTGAATTCCCACTTTGGGGAATTTGTATTTTTATTTTGGGTTCTTATTTAAATTAATTATTATGAATAAATATTTATTTCATTATCTCGTATATATATATATATATATATATATATATATATATATATATATATATATATATATATATATATATATATATATATATATATATATATATATAAATTTAGTAATATTTTAAAAAAATAACGCCGCAGCCTCAAAGCGTTTTACTATGTGAATACAATACAACAATTTATTCAATTATAACCGAGTGTTCTACTTGAAACTCGTTTTAGTGTATTTTTTGGATTTTGTAAAGCATTAATATGTTTTATGTAATTGTAAAGCTTTAATGTGAGATATACATGTATTGTTTTCTCTCTTCACTTTTTAATGAGGTGCTATTTTATCAGAAAAATCCGTAGTTACATAACAATATGTAAAAAATAATCTAAATATTATTACGTAAAGAAAAATCTTTGTAAAAATGACACGAACTGAGTAGTATGAAATTTGGCACAGTAATATTATATATTATATAATAAAGGATTGCAGAATGCATTTTATTCTTTAAAAAAGAAATGTATATAAATGTATTAAATTAATAAAATAAGAATATAATATACACCACCATGTGTTTGACATACACGTCTATATAAAGTGACACACACGTTGCTAAGGCAACGCGTTGTCAACGCCTCAACGGGACATCTAGTGATAATGATACAATATATAATATTTGTCTATGCAATAGTGAAAACCGCATTAAAATTGGTAAAGTCGTTTGTGAGATTAGCGTGCACAAAATAAAACAAACAAAAACTTGTATTAAAAAATTGAAATGTCATATGTTTAGATTCTAAAATCAATTACATCAATGAAATAATGAAATAATTGGAGTACCATTAATATTTAAGGCTGAGTCAGATGTAAACGTGATTGGTTGTGGTTTCGATTCCCACTCGGGGGAATGATTAAATGACTGACTGACGAATGACTGAAAGACCACTGTCTTTTATTCGTATATCTGCCATGTATAGATCAGTTTCCTTTTTGTATATTATGTAAAGATATTATTTAAATCTTCCTCTAAAAGTGTGATATTTGATACACTAAAAGCCTTTTTCTAACTGTCGCAGGCGTTGACCAACGAACAGAAGGAGAAACTCAAAAAGCACAGATCGGAATGCCTCACTGAGACCAAAGCTGACGAGCAGCTGGTGAACAAGCTCAAAACCGGCGACTTTAAGGTAACAGAACGAATTTTTTTTATTAAAATAGGAAAAATTTCAACTCTTACTAATATTATAAATGCAAAAAATTACGTTTTATTTTACGCAATAACTACTGAAAGTTTCGAGATAGAATAGAAGATAGAAGACCGGTCGTGGCGCAGTGGGACATTGTCTGACTGTAAATGCAATCGGTTGTGGGTTCAATTCCCACTCAGGAGAGTAATTATATTTAAATCGTTTTGACTTCCTCGCTCTGGTATGACAAAGTGCGACGTGGAGTTCCACCACTCAACACGCAATGTCTCGTATTCGGTAGAAAATGAAGTAGTCTAGGTACTTTTGTCTACCATGTCTACCATGGTTTTTTTACCATGATTAGTTATATCGACTATACATTTAAGTTAGATGGAATAAATCTATATATGGTATTTTATTCATATTATTTTTTCTCTTTAGGCTGAAAATGAGCCCTTAAAGAAATATTCGCTGTGCATGCTGATCAAGTCCGAGCTGATGACCAATGATGGCAAGTTCAAGAAGGACGTCGCTCTCGCAAAAGTACCTGATGCAGGTGAGTCCGAAATATACCTATATATAAATTAGGACAAAGCGCAGCGTTTAGTTCCGCACTAAGCACATAGTATCCTGCTGTGCTGGATAGAGCATTGAGCTGATTTTTTTTAATTGGGGCAAAACATAATTTATGTGGCTTATCTTAGTAGAACCACAAAATAACTGTTTATTATACAAAATACATACCAAAATATCTACTTGATAATTACTATAAAGACAACGTCATTACTTTACAGCTTCACGGTTTTTCCTGCATAGAAAAGCATGTAAAAAGAATCTAATTTCAACAAAAATCCTTGTTATGATTTCCATTAACATTCAAGAATGTGACGACAAGCGGAACTTAACGCTGTGATTCGCCTTATCAAAATCAAAGTGTCGACCATCATGCTAACAGTTAGATACTGTCCTACAGTAATAATGACAATTATTAATAATATTTTATTATTTCAACAGCGGACAAACCGGCAGTAGAGAAGCTTATTGACACCTGCTTGGCCAACAAAGGAAACTCTCCCCACCAGACCGCTTGGAACTACTCCAAGTGCTACCACGAGAAGGACCCCAAGCACTCCATCTTCCAATAAATCATTATTTCCTCTAAAAAAACCATACAATCATAAAATTCTATAAAATTTGCCTATTTTAAATTGCATTTATGTGTTTTGGTTCAGTACAAAATATAGTTGCCATATCTCAATTTCGATATATAATTCATATTTGTTAACTTAAATTAAAGCGGATACTGCCTACACGAATTTATTTGGAAATAAAAGTTTAATTAAAAATAACTACTGTGTTTCATATTTAAATTTATATTTTTTTCCTGGGGACAGCCTTGTGTCAAGACATTCCGTTGACTGCTTTCCGCCCGAAATCAAGATCAACGTCACACTTGTCTTATCCGAGCGGAGAAAGCCGTACAATCGTTACCCCGAATGAGAACCGAACTCACAACCAATCGAGTTTACAGTGTGGCTGTCCCATTGTGCCACCATGAACTCAATGTTTACTTGAAGTTCAATATTTACTTGAAGACTCAATATTTACTACCTCAATAAGCGTATTGCAGGCACGAAGATGATATTTAGCGGTAACCCTTTCAAATTCAGTTCGAGGGAATATATTTATTTCAAACATATTTAGAGGCCGGTCGTGGCGCAGTGTAACAGCGTCTGACTAAAAACGCGCGTTGTGGGTTCGATCCCCACTCGATGAAAAGATTACATTTAAATTATTTTTACTTTCTCGCTCTGGTAAAGACAAAGAGCGTTGAGTCCCACCACTTAACACGCAATGTCTCGAATTCAGTGGAAAGTGAAGTTCGGAGTGTATTGACACTGGGCACGTTCTGTCTAGCCTAGTTCTGCCTAGTTTTTTTTAGCTTCACACTTTCATCCCGCATAGCTAAAAAAAATTATAAAAAAAAAATTTTTTTTAAGGTTTTTTACACATTTTAAATGAAACTATTTTAAACGGATTTATCACGAATATTTACAGACTACCAGTGACCAGGGAAGTCAGTTATGTAAAATATTCAAAACACCTTCTACAGCGCTCCTCTTTCCTGACTTGACAAAACAATGATTTCTATTAAGTACTAGGATGTAGTATCTATTTCAAGTTATTCTATTAAGTCTAATTATACTATAGTAATTAAAACATTTGAATTAAATTACACTTTAGCAAACAATAGGAAAACTTCTGCCAAGTAATTATAACTGTAGCTAATTGATTGCGTGTTACACAGCTTCGCACCTTATCCCGCATAGCAGACGAGTCAGAGACAACCTGGTGTCAAGACTCTGTTGACTGCTTTCATCTATCCTATCCCATTCATCCTTTCTCCCAGAGTGTGGTGGGTCTGACAGTCCGACAGTTTTATCTGCCGAGGCCACTGCACTATCTCTTTTTACTTACCCAACACATCCCAAAACCGGCAACGTATCCTCAATTCCAATTTGACCACTTACCATCAGGTGGCCACCTTCTGCTCGTTTACCTCCTTTTTCTATATTGTATATCTTTCTTTATTGTACTCTTAACCTGAACCTCTTTTTGTGAAAGCCGTGCTAAATTAGTTGAGTAAATTTTGAGAAAATGAATCACATATAGACAGACAGCTTTTAGGGATGTTGTATTATTATATGTATAAATTTGCCTTATATTACATTGATCTAAATAATCTTCTAAAGGAAACTCAATATCGATAGTATTAATACAATTGAGTAATCGATTATTAAATAACGTAAATAGACGCCATTGTTCTAACAAAACAATTGTCGTAATTATTAAACAAGTTATAGGTAATCGTGAATTCAGTTTATCTTCCTTAGATTATTTTGATTCCATGATTTATTTGGATTTTTCATATATATATATATATATATATATATATATATATATATATATATATATATATATATTTATATATATATATATTGAGTTCATGGTGGCACAGTCGGACAGCCAGACTATAAACTCGATTGGTTGTGGGTTTGGTTCTCATTCGGGGTAACGATTGTACTGCTTTCTCCGCTCGGGTAAGACACAGTGCGACTTTAATCTTGATTTCGGGCGGAAAGCAGTCAACGGAATGTCTTGACACAAGGCTGTCCCCAGGAAAAAATAATAAATTTAAATAAGAAATACAGTAGTTATTTTTAAATAATCTTTTATTTCCAAATAAATTCGTGTAGGCAGTATCCGTTTTATTTTAAGTTAACAAATATGAATTATATATCGAAATGAGATATGACAACTAACTTCATTTTCTACTGAACGAAAACACATAAATGCAATTTAAAATAGGCAAATTTTATAGAATTTTATGATTGTATGGTTTTTTGTAGAGGAAATAATGATTTATTGGAAGATGGAGTGCTTGGGGTCCTTCTCGTGGTAGCACTTGGAGTAGTTCCAAGCGGTCTGGTGGGGAGAGTTTCCTTTGTTGGCCAAGCAGGTGTCAATAAGCTTCTCTACTGCTGGTTTGTCCGCTGTTGAAATAAAAAAATATTATTAATAATTGTCATTTTTACTGTAGGACAGTATCTGACTGTTAGCATTATGGTCGACACTTTGATTTTGATAATGCGAATCACAGCGTTAAGTTCCGCTTGTCGTCACTTCCTTGAATGTTAATGGAAATCATAACAAGGATTGTGTTGAAATTAGATTATTTTACCTACTTTTCTATGCAGGAAAAACCGTGAAGCTGTAAAGTAATGACGTTGTCATTATAGTAATTATGGAGTAGTTTTTTTTGTTGTGTTTTCCAATGAAAAGGAACTCGTATAAGAAACAGTTATTTTGTGGTTCTACTAAGATAAGCCAAATAAATTATGTTTGCCAAAAATAAAAAAAATCCAGCTCAATACTTTATCCAGCACAGCAGGGTATTATGTGCTTAGTGCAGAATTCAACGCTGCGCTTTGTCCTAATTTATATATGGATATAGTTCGTACACACCTGCATTAGGTACTTTTGCGAGGGCGACGTCCTTCTTGAACTTGCCATCCTTGGTCATCAGCTCGGACTTGATCAGCATGCACAGCGAATATTTCTTTAAGGGCTCATTTTCAGTCTAAAGAGAAAAAATAATATTAATAAAATACCATATATATATATATATATATATATATATATATATATATATATATATATATATATATATATATATATATGTATATATATATATATATATATATATATATATATATATATATATAGATATAGATATATATATAAATAGATTTATTCCATCTAACTTAAATGTATAGTCGATATAACTAATCATGGTAATCAAAACCATGGTAGACATGGTAGACAAATTACATAGTGTCCCGACAAATCGTACTTCATTTTCTACCGAATTAAGACATTGCGTGTTGAATGTCTCACTGCGCCACAACCGGTCTTCTATCTTCTATTCTATCTCGAAACTTTCAGTAGTTATTGCGTAAAATAAAACGTAATTTTTTGCATTTATAATATTAGTAAGAGTTGAAAATTTTCCTATTTTAATAAAAAAAAATCGTATTTTTTACCTTAAAGTCGCCGGTTTTGAGCTTGTTCACCAGCTGCTCATCAGCTTTGGTCTCAGTGAGGCATTCCGATCTGTGCTTTTTGAGTTTCTCCTTCTGTTCGTTGGTCAACGCCTGCGACAGTTAGAAAAAGGCTTTTAGTGTATCAAATATCACACTTTTAAAGGAAGATTTAAATAATATCTTTACATAATATACAAAAAGGAAACTGATCAATACATGGCAGATATACGAAAAAAAGACAGTGGTCTTTCAGTCATTCGTCAGTCAGTCATTTAATCATTCCCCCGAGTGGGAATCGAAACCACAACCAATCACGTTTACAGCTGACAGTAATACTGTCCCACTGTGCCACAATCGGCCTTAAATATTAATGGGAGTGGTTCATTGATGTAATTGATTACAGAATCTAAAAATATGACATTTCAATTTTTTAATACAAGTTTTTGTTTGTTTTTGTATTTGCACGCTACTCTCAAAAACGACTTTACCGATTATAATGCGGTTTTCACTATTGTATAGACAAATATTATATATTGTATCATTATCTCTAGATGTCCCGTTGAGGCGTTGACATCGCGTTGCCTTAGCAACGTGTGTGTCACTTTATATAGACGTGTATGTCAAACATATGTTGGTGTATATTATATTTATTTTATTTTTATTTAATACATTTATATACATTTCTTTTTTAAAGAATAAAATGCATTCTGCAATCCTTTATTATATTATATATAATATAACTGTGCCAAATTTCATACTACTCAGTTCGTGTCATTTTTACAAAGATTTTGTTTTACTTATTAATATATAGATTACTTTTTACATATTGTTATGTAACTACGGATTTTTCTGATAAAATAGCACCTCATTAAAAAGTGAAGAGAAAGAACAATATATGTATATGTACTTTTTCCTTTTTTTTTAAAGCTCGACTGTTTAAAACATATTAATGCTTTAAAACACCCAAAAAATACACCAAAACGAGTTTTAAGTAGAACACTCGGCTGTAATTGTTTAAATTTTTGTATGATTATATATATACATATTTAATTTTAATAAGAATCCAACTAATGGGAACTCAACTTACGACCATCAAGTACTTTCTGATCTTTTATCAGTACCCTGCCATAGTATCTTTATAATACAATAATAAATAAGAAAATTATATTTCTTAACAAAACATATCATAAGGAAAGGCTTAATGAAATATGTATAAAAAAAGCCTACAAAATAATTCATGCCTTTTAACTACACATTAGAAACGTCACGGAAAATTTAGCGTCAAGACAATCCCCTCTACGTTATCCATACAAAAAAATATTTTTAAAATACTTTAAAACATACTTATACGCGTAACTAAACACCGAGCTACAATTAAATAATTAATTAATATTTTGACATTACCTGAGCGGCGACAAAGCAGATGGCGAGGACGATCAATGTCTTCATGATGCGGGTCAGTACTGCACTGTGATCTTGTTCAGAGATCACTCCTTTTATAGTCAATCTGTTGCTCCTACTTACAGGATAATACGATGGATCGCGGCTCGTCAACATTTTATTTATTTGTATGTCTTTTTTTGTATATATCAAATATTTATCGAAAGTTAGATAGTTTTTTTTTTGTTATTTCTCTTATTACTGAATAAAATTCATTTTGTTGAGTTTCACGCTTTTTATCCCGCATAGCAGGATAGACAGAAAGTACCTAGTGTCAAGACACTCCGTATTGAGAGGTGGAACTCGACGCCGCACTTTGTCTTGCCAGAGCGAAAAAATGAGAATAATTTAAATATAATCACTCCTCGAGTGGGGATCAAACCCACAACCGATCACGTTACAGTCAGACGAACCCACTGCGTCACGACCGGCCTCAATCGACCGGTATCAGGGAATAAAATTCATTGAATTGTGAAATTATGAAAGAAAAGAAAAAAAAATAATCTGGGAGTCTAAAATTAATTAAGGGAAGGGACCTGGATTGACATTTGGGAACACATTAAGTACGTATCTAGAGCAAAAGCTAAGAAATAAAAAGTTGGTGCACCTTTCAAGGACGTACATGATAAGGTTGATGACAGTAAACGGTCTGAACTCGTTACACATCGTAAAGACAATACGTTTTAAAGTATATATGGTTCTATAATCATTTTAACAAGTAACAATTAAATGAAAGATCAAAAGAACTCTAAAAGTTTAAAAAATATTACATTTTTTTGTCTTACAATATTTTGTACAGCTGAGCCGATATTTACCAAAAATGACCGGAAACTCGAAACTCGAAGAATAAAATCACATCGAAATCTGCCTATCTCGTTGAGAGCTACAAAAAATCGACTTCAACCTATTTTTGCTTCAAAGGTTAAATACTAAATTGTAGAGATGAAATTTCTTATGTTTCCTTAGAAGAGAGGCTCTCACAAATGTCTGTGACTAGCGATGCAAATGTAGGCTTCAAGGGCCCCATTAGGCTTATAAGTAAATAGCTTACTTAGGCTGTAGGTAGGCTTTTTTTAACGAAAGAACGAAATCAGTATCCGAATACAATGGTTTTTTTGGGACTAAACCATACATCTTAGCTCACAGATTTTAATCATACCACCACTGCGATAAGAGGGATCCTAAAAAGAGATAAAAATCGGTATAACTTAAGTATATTTAAACACATTTGCTTTTTTATATAGAGGTAAAGTAATCTGCATGTCTTCTTGTAAATACAAGCAGTGGAGCTTCGGGCTTTCTTAGTATCCAATAAGTATCAAATATAGGGTCAATTTTAAATAAATATCTGTTTAGTGATCGCAAAAAATACATATGGAAAGACTGTGGAGTTAATGTTTTATTTGCATATTTTGTAGACGTCATCGTGGCGCAGTGATACAACGTCTAAATGTAAATACAACTGGTTGTAAGTTCGGTAGTCGGGATTTTTTTAAAGAATTTTCATTTCTCTGTTCTAGTAAGATAAAGCGCGGTGATGAGTTCCGCCATTCAATTCGTAATGTATAGATTTCAGGTGGAAAGCAGTTAACATATCGTCTTGATACTAATTTGTCTTTTCGAAAGCTTGATTTTTTTAATATATATTTCTGCTTGCTCGTTATTAATTTATTTTTTATTAAGTGATTATTAATTTTTCGACAATTCTAAATATCAGAAAGATGAAGCTCTATAAGTATTAATAAATACTTCTATTATGGATTTTTTCATTTGTCAATTAATATTTAGCTATTATGGATTTTTTCATTTGTCAATTCAAGTGTACCTCAGGGATACAATTATGTATCCCTGAGGTACACTTGAAGCATGAGAAATATATTAAGAATTAAAGGCATTGCTTTCCAAAAATAAATAAACGATGGTCGAGCTACTACTAAAAATATCAATTTACAAAAGCAAAACACCCTATTCAGTATATTAACAATATTTTTTTAAATTAAAATTGTATACTTAAGTAATAATATAATTATTAACACAATAAATTTAATGAACTCTTTGAATCAATTTTTAATGTAAATTAAATCGAAGATTCTTACATTAACATATAAATGCAAGGCATTTAGCAAATTTATTGTATAAAGATCATCCAATTTGTTACAAATTTGTTTACACGTTTTGTTTTTTTTTTTACTTAAAATTACAATTTTTTATCATTTCTTATATATTTTTTTATATCTGTTCAATTAATTGGAATAACTTAATACATGTACTATGTAAGTTCATTAGTACAATATCAAAATTTTCTATAGTCTGTATTAAAAAAGCATTTATCGTGGGTTCATTTCGATATTATTTAAACACCTGCTGGGTGAAACCCACTAAGGATTGATGAACGTTATCTACAAAATTTAGGTTAATATTTAAATATATTAACTAAGTTTTAGTTAAACAAAAATATAATGGTAAATTCCACTATTTAAAATGGATTAATCGCGAAGTTTTTAGTATTCGAAAATACATTTTTGAAAATCCGAGGTTTTAAGACTAAAGAAGTTCGCGGCACCAGGTAGATGCTGAGTAAATATCGTGAAAAGCAATCTCATTAATTCACTATTTGACTTTCTATTCTTTATCCATATAGTTAAATTCGCGGTTCTTCTCTTTCTGTATTATCTTTTTTCTGTTATCTTTTGCACACCAATATATTCTTAGCATTAAAATATATAAGACTAAAGTCACCTTTGCAAGCTGCAAATCATGAGTTTTTGTGTTCTTCTCATTTGTTTCTTTAATTCTATATGCAATAAAGAGTATATATCTATCATTCCATCTATTTCTCTACCTATCTATCTATCAATCTATCTATCCATCTATCTCTCTACCTAAATATCTCTCTATCTATCTATCTATATATCAATCAATCTATCTATCTCTCTTTCTATCTATCTATCTATCTATTTATCTATCTATCAATCTATCTATCTATCTATCTATCTATCGATCTATCTATCTATTTCTAAGGAACTCTATATCAAATTTCAGCTTTCCTATAATGCACCGATTTTGACTGTTTGTTGTCTGTCTCACTATGTAGCAGGATTTTTAACATATACTTATTTATTTATTACATGATGATTTTTTTATACCATGTTTTTATATCTTATATTTTAATAAAGATTAAATATATATACTAATAATAATATAATAATTAATTGAGGCTTTAAATCCTCAACACCAAATTCAACCGAAACCAGTTTCTTCGGTTCAAATATGACAAATCACAAGTCGTTATTAATATTATATAAACAAAAAAAAACATATAACAAACATTCACATTGTCATAATATGATTAATGTACCCATCTCCTAAGGCCCAAGTAATAAAAACATAAAGTAAAAGATTCTTATGAAACTGATAAAATAACCTTTTTTTAGCTTTACGCTTTTTATCTTGTATAACAGGGTAGACAGAAAGTACCTAGTGTCAAGACACTCCCTACTACACTTTCCATTGAATTGGAGAAATTGCGTGTTGAGTGATGGAACTCACCGCTGCACTTTGTCTCTACTAGAGCGAGAAAGTGAAATAGTTTTAAATTTATTCATTCCCCCGAGTGGATATTGAACCCGCAACCTGTCGTGTTTACAGTCAGTCGCTGTCCCACTGCACCACGACCGGCCTCTTTTTTTTTCTTTTAATACTAAAGTTGCAACTTTTTATTCCTTAAAATATGATAAATGCAAATATTTTGTAATAATACTGGACTGAATTGATATTTCTTACAAATGAATAAAATTGGGAAAAAATTTATTTGTAACATTGAAATGAATGTTTTTTAATAAATGTCCACGAAGAAAAACAATGTTTTTACATTTTTTGTCTGTCTGTTTGTTTGTTTTTTTTGTTACGGCTAATCTTTGGAACGGCTCAACCGATTTTGATAGTATTATTATCTCTAGCAGATATTAGATGTAATAAAGAGTAACTTAGGCTAATTTCATTTTACACACGTAGTTCTGTTACGTAAATAAGATTGACCACTTAGACGTAAGCTATGAAATACGTTATCATGTATCTACATTTTTATTTTTTTACAGTAAATAATATATGTGTGTGTGTGTGTGTAGTCAGATATATATAACTTTTTTCTATTGAATCGATTTTGTATCACATCTAGCGGTATGAAAAAGAAGGGAAGTTAAAAATATATTCATACATATATCATATAAAGTATAAAAATGTTCATAGCACGTGAAGCACACTCTAGAAAGATCTGGGCTGCGCTTGTATTAATCGTTTTTATGCATTTAACATTCACACAACGCGTTTTTAGAATATGTAACATTTTATTTGAAAAATATATATTAAGTTATGATAACTTTAAATAAAATTAAAATAAATTAATAAAAAGACGTATATTTTTTTTGATAAACAATATAGAAAAGTTTTGGGCTAGAAGAATGAAATAGAACGTAAAAAGTGACATATGGCTTAGTGTTCAGAACTCTTGGCCAGTTTGCAGTAAACGCGGGTTTCAATTTTTTTTGCGTTTAATTTTTGTTATTTTCTAAAAATATTCTTCTTTCTAAAAATTAGATGGTAAAACTTCTTCATATTAACAGTCATCTAAAAGTACTATTTTTTAAATATTTATTTCCAAAGGAATTTCTCTCTCCCTTCTCTCTTCTCTTAGAACGTCATCTTAAGCCCAAGAACTTCAATACTGAAATTCAGTTTACTATGGCCAATGTTGTCTGTGGTAAGGCATCGGATGGAGTTACTGCTGATACTTTTTTCTATGTAATTTATGCTGGAAAACGGGAGAGGTCCCGGATGATTGGTGAGGCGCAGTCATTGTGCCTCTGTATAAAGGCAAAAGTTCACAGAAAGACTGTGCAAGCTATAGGGCTATCAGTTTAATAAGCTTGGGCAGTAAAATTTATGCTAAAATTCTAGCGAGAAGAATGCAAGAGAGGTCCGTAAGGCTTTTATGCATAGATCAGGTCTTTTCTCTCCGCAGATCACGGAAAAGTTTTTCGTTGTAAACCAGAAAATTTCCTGTGCTTTTGTGGATTTAGAAAAGGCATTTGATAGAGTTGTAAGAAAGAAATTACGGGAGATAATGCCTCGGTACAATGTGAACCCTTGTTGCAGGCTGTAAAATATCTTTATCAAGATAACTCAGCCTGTGTACGAGTACCATACGCAGAATGGCAGGTGTAAGCGCGAATGTCATAGTAAGAATGAAGAAGAACATGCTCAGGTGGTTTGGGCACGTTGAGAGAATGAGTGATGAAAGTAAGAAGAACGGTAAGAAAGATATATGAAGCCAAGGTGAGTGGCATGAGAGGTCTGGGGAGAACTTGGTTGATCTTCGAAAACACAGTATCGAAGATATTGGAGGAAGGTCACGTAAAAAGCATGAGGACCTCCCGAAGGGCATATATGAAGAGGATAATGACTGTGGATGAGGCGAAAGAGTTATGCAGGGACCGTAGCGTTTGGCGTTTGGTTGGTGTTCCTAAATAAATAAATAAATAAACCTCGCAAGGGATAAAGCGTGAAGATAAAAAAAACGTGGTCTGTCACCTACTGATGTACTGTATTGGAATGAATATATTTAAATTGTTTTTATCATTTCTTTTTTTTTAAAACACACCTTGTTGAATTTCCGCCACATAACCTGTAAATGTCTTAATTTCGGGCATAAAACGGCGATCAGTGTCTTGACCTTAATTTCTCTTTGATAAGCATAAAGTACGTAATATTTTCCATTGGTGGCCATAATATGATGAAGGAGGTAATCAGTCAGCTCTAATATCAAGACACTCCGTAATAGTATAGCCATATAATAGTATAGTAAGACTATAAATCTGATAGTTGTTGATATAATTTCCAATTGTAGGAATAATTATATTGAACAATTTCCATTTCCCGATTTTAGTAAGACGTCGTTTATTTTATCGCGAGGAAATCCGTTACATGTTCCCCCCACATTTGGGACTTGGGACGGGTTATATGGGGCTCCAGACTAGCTTACGCTGTTCATGTACCACTAAAACCTTAACCTTTATAAAACATCATCTTGCTCCTCAGCAACTGCTAGCCGGGCCATGGAAACCCCATTTTTTTATGAATCCGGCGAAACACTGCAAGGCATATTATCAAGGTAGGTAACCAGCCTCGATGCCCTACTCGGAGGAGCGTGCAGGAGCGACCTAAGAAGTAACGAAACCACGCACTACAACGACAATAATAACATAGCTAGATAGACAGAAAGTAACTAGCATCAATACGTCCGTATGTAGGACACTCCGTACTTCGCTTTCCACCCAATTCGAGACATTGCGTGTTGAGTGGTGAAACTAAACGCCGCGCTTTACCTTACCAGAGCGAGGAAGTGAAAATCATTTAAATATAATCACTCCCACGATTTGGGATCGTACCCACAACCGATCACGTTTACAGTCAGACGCTGTCCACTGCGTTAAAAATATTTAGGATCAATAAATATAGTTACTTATTAAAAATTATATCAATAAAATACCAAGTAAAATGCAATTTATTAGTGAGGACGAACTAATTTACATAACGAAAGGAATTTATCATAAATCAATTATTTTTCACAAAAATGCATTAGAAATATAGAGGAAGATATAAAGTTAATAATATAATCCAATAAGGATTACTGTGTAAATATTTTTTTATCAAACTAAATCGGCATTTGAGTTCGACAGGGGTAGTATTTAACGTCTGATTGTAAACGCGATACTTATAATTTCGATTCCCAGTAAAGGGAATAATTATACTTAAGGTGTTTTCATAACATCCCTCTTGAAAGACAAAATGTGGCGTTGAACTCCGCCATTCAACACGCAATGTCTCAAATTCAGGCGGAAAGCCGAAAATGGATTATCCTGACACAGGGTTTTATTTGCTTATCCTGATAAGTGGGATAAAGGTTAAAAAAAATGGCATGCGAACAAAAATCACATCATGTAGAATGTTCCAACGTACCTAAATGATAAATTGCCGGCAATCATCACAAGTGTATAACACAATAACTGTCCGCATCTCCCACCTTCATTGATTTATTGTTGTCCGTTGACCCTTGTGGCCTCTAGGTCTCTAGATATATATATATATATATATATATATATATATATATATATATATATATATATTGCGTGTTAAGAGGTAGAATTTAACACCGCACTTTGTCTGTTTACCAGAACGAGGAAGTGAAAATAATTTAAATATAATCACTACCTCTTTACAGTCAGACGCTGTCCCAGTGTACTACGACCAGCCTCAGACCCGAGATTTTCAGGGTATCTGGATCTATCTTTATTAATTAATCAGATAGGCTTTTTGGGCACTCAGTTCTTATTTGACTTGTGTTTCCGCCAGTGATAAAGCGTAAAATTTAAAAAAGGGCACATTTTTTTGAAATTATATCGATTGATTCAAAAAGATCAATTCCAATGCAATCAATATGAACTCATATTTTAATAATTATTTCATATTATTACAATATTTTAACTTTTACGTTGTAAAAATTGAATAAAATAAATGCTGGTCATGGCGCATGGAACAACGTCTGGCTGCTGAATGGTAGTAGGTTCGATTCCCGCTCGGGGGAATGATTACATTTATGTTCGATTCCTAGCTCTGATGGGTATAGTGTCTAGGCACTAGGTACTTCTTGTCTAGCCTGCTACGTGGGATAGAATCATAAAGTAAAAAAAAATATATTAATAAAAACCAATAGTGTATAATACAATAAAATAAAAGTTTTTTTTAAACAAAAGGCTATTTTTGGTTGTTGCTTGTTATATCATACAAGGTGAATAGAGAAATAAGAAAAAAAATAACAAAAATTTCCTGAATGAGATTTGAACCCACGTCTTGCATGTTTTGCTTAATATAAAAAGATATATACATCAAATAAAATATAAAAATAAAATAAATATATTTATTTATAAAGTATTTTTTATAGGAATGAATCGAGTTAATTATTTAACACAAACAGGCAGAAAATCCGTGAATGCTTATACTTTAAGTGAAAATATCACTGTTGAATCGCAGAATTAAACGCCGTATCCAGTGTCTTATTAATTAAGTCGGAATCGAATTCAGATCATTGTGGTTACGGTTTGACACACTGAGTCATAATGGCGATTTGTATATGTCAATACAAAAATTTTTACAAATAAAAAAAAAAACATCCATCTACTGTTGTAATTTATAACAACGTCCTGAACTAGTTACTTACAATGTTAATAAAGTACCAATTATTTAAACAATATAATGAGATTCTCTATTAAAAATCTCAACAGATCCCGCGCAAGGCCAGTTCAAAGCGAAAATAACTGCATTTCATAAAAATTATTATTTAAGTGGTATATAGGAAGGACCTTAGGAATTACTTGAATTTATAACCAAGTGTCTACAATATAACAATAACTATACCTGGCCTTGCTACATAGAACGAGACGTTGAGTGATTTATTTACACTACACCGGTAAATACAAAATGGATGTATGATAATACTAAGTGTTATCTATATATCTCATTAGAATTTAAAAAAATGTATAAAAGCATAGTGGGATACGAACCCGCGCCCCTTGGAAACCGTCCAAGCGTTCTACTCGTTAAATCTATATCCCACGCTTTCCATCGAATTCGAGACATTGCTTATTGAGTGGTGGAACTCAACGCCGCTTTTTGTCTTTACCAGAGCGGGGAAGTGAAAATAATTAAAATATAATCACTCCCCCGAGTGGGGATCGAATCCACAACCGATCGTGTTTACACTTAGACGCTGTCACACTGCGCCACGACCATTCTCATTCTACATTCCCGTTGCCTCGAAATACCTATACTCTTGTTACAACTTATTTTTTTGTTATCATTTCTGAAGAAATATTTTTATAAATTTTTGCAACTTTTAAAAAATAATCGTTTGGCAAGAGAGAATGCTATTGGCATCGACGTTATATTAATATTACATAACAGAAGAATGTAAGAAATTTAGTCACAAATTCATAATTAAATTCCATAATAAATAATTATGTCAATTTCTTCATCATCTTATGACTGTTTTAGCTTCACGTTTTTATCCCGCATAGAAGGGTAGACGAAAGTACCTAGTTAAGTTAAGACACTCCGTATTTTGCTTTCCATCGAATTTGAGACAATGCGTTTTGAGTGGTGGAACTCAACGCCGCACTTTGTCTTACCAGAGTGAGGAAGTAAAAATAATTTTGAATATTATAATTCTTCCGAGTGAGGAACGAAACCCACAACCGGTCGTGTTTACAGTCAGACGCTGTCCGGCGTCGGCCTTATTATTTCTTATTCATATAAAAGCAAATTCAAAAGGAAATATGAATAATGTAAAAACATCCATACTTTTCCAAAAGAACAGGTATCCCACTAGGACTTACACTTGGCCCCCTTTTATTACTACTTTTAGAAAATAAATTAACAATGTGTTACATATTACGCATGATACATTTTAATTTAAAATTGTCTAGTGTCTTTAAAATAGAGGAAGCTTAATATAATTTCACGTGAAACCGCCGGATGTGGCTTGTTAGAGCAGAATTAGTCGAATTTGCGCAAGAATTTGCGCGCATTTAATCTCTTGAACAAGTACTACGGATATACGTGTTGCTATTATCATTTATTTCAAAAATCATATTAAGTTCTTATTTTTCTGTTATATTTAAATATATTAGACGTTTCATGAAGTAGGCAGAGTACCTTAAGTCAAGACACTCCGATATCTAGTTACTTAATATTATTTTAAATTTTAATTGGTCGATGTATGTAATAAAATTTTAAAGCGTATTACAAAGTTTTCCCATTAACCTTTCCCGTTTGGTATTGTGCCGAGCTGAACTTTCTAGTGTTTAAAGCAAGTGAAATTTTGCAACAAAGGTCGATGAAAACGCTGCAGACCGAAGTAAATATTAAAGAAATTTGGCGCTTTCACGCGCATGCGGCTTATTGTGTAAAGAGTAAACATAGTCATGTGAAAATGTTGGGAGAGGACACGTGTGTGAATCTTAAGTGAAGTGTTGTTAACATGATTCCCATGTTGTTCATTGAAAATCTTACTTGGTTAGTGGAAACTTTGGATGTCTGAGCTGTTTTTTGTTCTATTTTATATATTTTTTAAGTTTTGCTTGAGTTTTTGAGTTATTTTTTTTCTATTTATTGTAAATTTTAATTTCTTTTTCTTGCAAATTTATTCATTAATTCATTCTAACATATTGATATTGTATTTTTATCTCAAATAATTGTATGTTTATTATATTTGCAAAAGATATTAAGACAGTTAAAAAGCAACTTTTTAAAACTATATAGATTATATATGATTTAGATCTAAATAAAATATAATATTTAGTTATAAATGTTATAAAAAGAATTATTTTATCTTATTTATTACATTCAGGTACATATGTATAAATTATATGAAGGTATAAAATAAATGACAGTGGCCTTGGAGCTATGTTCAGAATGGTACAGATTCTCCGCATTGCGCAGACTTCAAATATTGCTAACTTCACTCGAATCCAAACAAAACACTAGAATTTTGTATGCAAGTATTTGAGTGAGAAATTATTGTAAATAGTGCGAAAAATTGAAAGAATTTTTGTTATTTTTCTTTAGTGCTTTTATCATTTTAGTTTAGTTCATATATTGAGGTGTAAAAGGGAAAGACTGATTTGGACGGTGAGTTTCATAGTGATGTGAAAATGTAATCTTGTAATTTAGTGGAGTACATAAAGTATGCGGCAAAAGAAATTTATAAATTATATATTATATTGTGTTAAAAATAGAAACGATTGTTATAAATATTTCAATAGTATTAAGAGTCTTGTTATTATTATTTCTGAAAAGGGAGAAATTTTGTATGTGAATGCTGTTCTCTCAATAATGACATAGTGTGTGTATGAGACCATACAAAATGGAGGAAAAAAAGCCTTATTTTCTAACGTTTCAGTAATTTGTAAACTTACATACAAACCATTACATAAATATTAATATTTATTATTTTATTGTACATTAAGCTATACTTCTAGTTCCAAATAAGAACTATACAATACTATCTACTTTTAGCTAAGATTTAATGATTATTAAAATTACGTAAATATATTATTCATAATCGTGACGCCATCGGACATTGACATCAATTAGAAAAATAGCGCACTTAGGGTTGCCTGCACTGCGCTCAATCGATCGTGTCACCGCGCATGCGTGTCACCCCTTCACACGTCAGTGGTGCTAGGTCGCGAGAGGTAGCTGGTCTCCGCCATGCCGAAACCTACCCCCGTTGAGGATCTGATAATACCGCCTCAAGACCAAAAAATATGTGGTACAATATGTGTTTGCCAAATGACGGCAGTTCTCAGCTGTGTAGCCATTGTGTATCTAACAGTAGCTATATATATGCCTTATACGCGCGCGATCGCTTCAGGAATCGATCCTACACCCATCATGTGTACAACAACAAGGGCGGTTAACAAAGATAATTGTGACTGGGGCTCTTGTGGTGAATGGTGCTTGAGCAAGACGTCCGGAGCCTGCATTCAAATTTACGTAAACGTTAGAAAGAATGGCTCATCTTTGCTTCTATCTGAGTGTGGTAGTGCTGCCAATAAAACTTGCTACGGTATCGACCAAGAGAACGCAAAGAAATATCATTGTATCCGAGACGAGTGCAGAAACTTGACAGGCACTTTCAATTGTACTGAAGGAAAGTGTATAAACATTACTGATGCTTTTGAATGCGCTTTCAGGGAAACAGATCCACCGTTAAAATGTTCTGGGAGAAGGGGAAAAATAACTTGTATAGACGTGCATGGGTTGTTTTCTTGTAGTCGAGGCACTTGTAGAAAAATAAGAACACCATACAACTGCGACCGTCGTTGCGTCGATATTCCCACTCGTAACAAGAACGTAATAGTGTTAAGCGGTGATAGAGTTTTTCTAGCAAAATGTGCGAAATTGGCTCAAGAAGAAGGAGGCAGTATAGTTTGGACTGATTCGGGTGAAGAAGTCCTTATGTTGTCATGTCACGCCGTTCATAATGGCACTTCTGGGGTAGTTGCTGTTGACTGTATTAACGCAGCTTTGTTGCCACGTATTGAAATTGCTGATTTAACTAACTTTACATATTTACAATATTTATATACTATGAGAGCTGTACCAAACAGATCGATAGCACCATCTGAACTGGACTTAACATTAGCCAATGATAGTAGATTAATGATTAATCTGGAAGGTTGTGTGAACACACTTGCTGATGAATGCAAAGATTTCTTAAAAACTTATGGTCGAGATGGCACAGATCATAATGCTAAAGCGAGATTCCCTTGTTTCTATACAGAAAATAATCCAGACACGGTTGTTGCCAGATTTGATTTAGACGCCACCTATCGGCAATTTATTGTAGCTTTGCTGCTTCCAACGGTCTTAGTTGTAGTGTCGTGTATTACTTTGATGTTGTGTCAAAAGACAGTAGAAGTGGGTGAAGATGCGAAGATGAGATTTAAAGTATGCGGAGGTGGACAATCAGAGAAGCAAACTACACCGAACGATCCTGTGTCTCCCCTCTGAGATCAGTCACGTGAGATATTGACTAAATAATACAAATAGAACTGTCTACTAATAATAATGTTAAAAATCGTTAACAACCTAAAAATATATATTCTTATAAATAATATATTTAATATGTTATTTACAAATTTAAGACACAAAATATCATATTTGGATAATAAATTTCACAATATACCTTTAAATTATCATTACATCCATATTAAAAATAAAATATTTCATTTTGAGTAACCACGAGCGAAAGCTACGTTTTGACCTTGACACGAATATACTGTGAGGGAAAAGAATTTATGTCAGACGTATTTATGATACGCTGAACACGAATATTAAAACTAAATATGATGTCTAAATTATTTTCTTCTATACATATAAAATAATCCTTTAATATCCATAATAATTCATAATTTTAATTTTATTCTTTTCTAATCGATATATACCAGTTATTTATATTTACATAATGATTTTAAATTATTTTTTCTCTCTTTCCAGGCGTTCCCCTCCTTTGCGAGGGCCCGGCTAGTTCACTAAGAGACGACTAATTGCTTACTGTGCTGCTTATAAAAATCTCCCTAAATGTCATCGATGAGTAGATCTCGGACGAGTCTCTCGCCTGCAACATCAGAGAGATCGACTCTACCTATGGGCGCATCCGCCGAACCTGGGAGTCCAGAGTTCAAGCCCCTAGAACCGACAAGGGAGCAGCTGCTTACACATTTCTTCGAGAGATTTAAATTTTACACATCGCTGTGCCTTGGCACTTCGGCCATACTCGCTGTATTTGCATTTCTTTTTTTAATACCATTCGTGGTAGAGCCCGCTATACAAACGATTTTAGCAGAATTCGCACCAGAAGCTGGTATATGTGCTGTTTCTGAACACGTTTACGCTCAAACTTTAACTAACTGCACGTGGGCGTCTTGTCGAGAAGGATGTACGACTACACCTACAAAATGTCACAAAATCCGCGTCAATCTTGTAAGGCGACCATTTACTGAAGATACTCCTGTTCCAAAAGAATGGGACGCAACGGATTTAAAGTTCCTCATCAACCCAGAAGGATGTGGTTATCCTCCACGAGTTAATTGTTCGGAGTTTGCAAGTGATTACGCTGGGAAGAAAGCCCCTAAGATTTTCCCTTGCTACTACAGCATGACTCGTCCAGAACTGGTGGTGGCGAGGTACTCCTGGGAATCAACGATCCGTGGTCTGATACTAGCTTTGGTGCTGCCCACAACGGTCTTCGTCTTCAGTCTGAGCGTGCTCGCGTATTGGCATTGTCACTGTTGTGACAGAGCTTGTAACAGACGAGTGCACGCTGAATCCTTTGCGAGCAAAGAAGAGTAAGTAGACCACATTCTTTTTATATATATTAAATAGATAGTACTTATATAATAATTAACCTGGCCATGGGCTCTGGATGAACTAATCAAATGGGCTTACAGGATCAGTATCGGTTTCAAGTTTCGTGATGGAAGTTCATAACATTGCCGTAGTTAAATGGGATCTAGTAATTATTTGCAAGTACGTTTATGTTGAACACATGCTGTGTGTAACGTCCGTTTCTAGAAAGACACAAATCAAGTTTTTTTGCCACAAATCCATTTGATAGAATTGTTTTTCATTCATTGCTTACTAGTGCTTATTAATATTATAATAAAAAAAATAATAAAACAATTATAATTGGCAGCGGATATTTCAACGTTCACTAATAAAAAAATCGTTTTCAATATACGATATTTACTAGGTTCTATAAAAAGATATGAAACAAGAACTTGTGTTCAATATCTTGATATTAAGATATTCAGTGAAAACTCATGTAAAATGTACATATAACTTCTATTACAGTAGCAAATTGCTATGTGAGCTGGACGAAGACCCGAGTGACGACGTGTTCTGACGCCGAGCGACGACCACCGCCCGCCGACGTGCTTCACCTCGATCTGAAGGTTACACGCAACTATGACTTACCTTACAATATTATCAATGAAACGAGTGAAGCTAAAACGATCAACACAAAGCAGTAGTGTCATACATACATCGCTTTAAAAATTACATATCTCTCTAATAATTCTCATCCATGACTTTTCGAACATAAATAACGTCTTCCCTCTTCAAATCTAGACACCCGCAGTAGTTTGAGCTAGTTGACCAGCAATATCTTGAAATTAATTATTATTTAATTGGTCTACATAAATATGTGAATTGGGAGATATTCGACTTGAGTACATTTATTATGAAGAACAATAAATCATCGAGTACAATTGGTATTGAAATTATATAACATATTACAGTATTATACAGCGAAGCTTTGCATATATAAAAAAATGTGTAAAAAATTAATAAAAATAGCGTCTCTTTATTCTAAATTGGAGCTAGGCCGGGTAGGTTAAGGTAATTATTGTATTGTTTGCATTTTATATATATATATATATATATATATATATATATATATATATATATATATATATATATATATATTTATATATATAGCAAATCTTATTAAAATTGTACAGTTTCTCCTTTAACATTTTAAATAATAGATTTTTGCTCTTTCAAAGCTCAAAACCTTACTATTCTTTATTTTATAATAATTAATAGCAATTAGTTTGCATGTTGCTAAATTAGTATATATTTATATATATATATATATATATATATATATATATATATATATATATATATATATATATATATATATATTAAATAAATTTTCAAACGCCTCTCGATAAATTATTAAAAGCTTATATGCTTGTATCAATTAAATTTTTAATAATATTAACTAGGTTATGATTTAATTTATTCCAATAAATAGAATTAAGACAAATTAATATAGAAACTGCACTGATGTAAACATTTTGTTTAATGTAGTTTTATATTTAAGTTACTAATTTGCTTGTATAGAAATATAACTTTATTTTTAATTATTAATATTAATCAAGGTCATCGTGACACAGTGGGACGGCGCCTGACTGTAAACGCGATTGGTTGTGGGTTCGATTCTCACTTAGATAAATGATTATATATAAAATTTATTATCATTTCTCTGCACTGGTACGACAGGGCGCGGCGTTAACATCGCCAATCAACACGCAATGTCTCGATTTTGTGCGGAAATCAGTCACCGAAGTGTCTTGACACTGGGTTGTCTCCAACAACTCTTTACGGGATAAGGCGTGCAGTTTGTTTATTTTTAGTTATGTTTACTTTGTATTTTATTTAAGTTAATAATTAAAATAATAATTAGGTTAGTGTATTTAATGATTTATTAATTATTTAATGAATTTACTCATTATCACTATATAGGAATAATATAGAAATTTGATGTACAATTTCGATCTTGTAACTACGCCTTTACATCATCTGCCATACTCGTGTGATATTAATGCTTAAAGATATTTAATATGGTAAATATTTTTGAGTCTCAAACGTACCCAGTAATTGTAAGCTTGTTATATAATTAAATATCATATTGTTGATACTATAAAGAACCTTATATTTAATAATACATATAAAAGAAACCAGAAATATAGAGAAATTTAGGTTGAATATATCTTTGAATAAATCAATAAAATATCTTTAAGAGATCTAATTTTATTTTAAATATAGTTATATATTAAAATTCTCATATAAATATTATATATGTAATTTTTGTATATTAATCATTCATCTGATAACGCAGGTTTTATTTACGTAATGACGTTATTCGAGCATACCTTTTATATACTTATTTATCTGTACGTTTATGCAAACTTTGGTTAAGTCTTTTAAATTAAAAAATAAAACTTTTATTCCTTTGTTATTTATATATAAAATTATTATTTATTAGATAAGAAGGTTTAAATTTTAAACTACTATAACATAAAACGGAGTTAAACGCTTGAATCTTATGCGTTAAACTCTGTTTTATATTATAGAAACATTTAAAAACAGTATGCAATGCGTCTTACGTAATAAACAGATGGAACCGTTTCGTTATTTGCGTTAGATATAGCGGAATAAATAAAGAATTACTCCTGATAAGTCACAATAATATTTTATTATTATTATTATTATTATTATTATTTCTCAACTTTTACACGACGAAGTCGGCTTAAATAAGTATCCCGTCCTGAGACCCTCAGGAAAAAAGGTACCTATTAGTGTGCGTTATTTATTTCCCCTGTATCCTAATTAAATTTCGATTAAGTTACTATTTTGATTGTGGATTATATTCCAGTTGTCTGAAATACTATGTTTATGATTAAAGAGTGACTAAAGTATGGGTACATGATGCTATGTTGGTGATGATTGAGTTACAAAAGTTATTATTATTATTATTATTATTATTATTATTATTATTATTTTCGAAAATAGTTTAAGGAGGGCTTATATCGACCTCATAGAGACTCTAATATCTTTGTGTTCAGCATTTCAGATTTCAGGATTTAATAAGCGCTTTACTTTATTGATGAGGTACATTTTTGTATTAAAATTCTGACACAAAATTTAAATATGAAAGTGGTTTAGCATGCCGTAGAGTAATTTATAAATTCCATAGACAAATATATGTATATATATATACATATATATATATATATATATATATATATATATATATATATATTATATATATATATATATATATATATATATATATATATATATATATACATACGTTTAGTTCAGTTGCTTATAGGCAAAATTTGTTTATAGGTTCGTACCCTATTAAGGGTACAAATCTAATCCAAGAAGGGTACGAAATTGAAAAAAAAAACAAACAAATTTCGAACCCTATTAAGGGTATAATTAAATACACATTATCGTAATATTTCTAAATATTATGATAAAATGTATGTAATTATTTACATTTAATTTATATATTTACATTTATTATATTAAAACTATAAACGCTCTGAATAAACTGACACGAATCGACAGAGGATCTAAATATGACTAGATTTCTCTATTTATTTCACATTGAAAATTGTAAGAGTTACGTTACTTTATATATTTAGTACCTACTTCTTTAAAACATGTAAGTATATTTGCTTGTTTCTTACAAGCGATGTACAATATTTCACGCATATGCATTTTTTTTACTAAATAAAATAAAAAAAAAGTATTGAATTAATTTCTGGTTTAAATATTTGTATGAAAATATTTATAACACAAGAATGTATTATAGAAGGAAATAGATATATTGTAATAAAATAGTAAATCACAAACATTATTTATTTTATTATTGTAGATAAATGAATTTAATTATTTATTTATAAATGTATCTCGAGATAGCAAGTTTATATAAATAAAAAAAAATTGTCTTAAAAAGTCAACTTTATAGTCTAAGAGCTGGTATGATATAATTTTAAACTGATTTAACAATATTATTTCATATTTCAATACTTAGAGATATTAATTAGCGTTTATCTGACATTATTTGTAAATTAATATGATTAATATGTTAAGGTGCCATTTTAGTAGTAAATATTATTTCAGTAAAAATCACTGCTAACTCTCAGACTATAACACCTTACATTTTCTAAAATTTAAAGTCTTATTATTAGCTAAGCGATTTCAAATTACCAGAATGCCTAATTAAACAATATTTGTAAATATTATGGTGAAGTGTATGTAATTATTTTATTTATATGTAAATAAAAATAATAATTCATTTATTCCATGGATCGTTATTCAAGTTACAAATCGTCATCGAGCAAACACAAAGTGTTATGAGAAATAAAGCTTTTTTTATAAAGTGTTTTATTATTTGTACTGAAAGCTCAGGCTAAGCTTTTATATACAGAATACTTAAGTGCTTTCACGCTGTTTCAGAAAGGTGTAACTAACGAACTTAGTGTGAAGCCACTCCGTTCTTTCATACTTCAAAATCAAAATCTAATTATATTCTTTATTCAATTCAATTAACATAAAAGTGTCAGTATTGTCAGTCATACTAGAAGCAACCATCAGCTTGTAAGGCAGTTCTGCTGAGAACGAGCAAGACACTCAACAGTTGCGGTTTTCAAGTGTAATTTTGCAATAGATTTATAACTATGATTAGTATTACGAATAAGCTTCAACAGCGTTTAACTCCGCGCGTTAACATCAGTAAAGTAAATGAAATTTAAATGTAATTTTTCATGTTATCAGTAACACGTGGACGTCTGACTACGCCACTATAGATTTCATGTTTAATTATAATATTAATAAAAAATATTTTAATCATATAGTGAGGTAACTTTAGCGCAGTTTGATTGTAAATGCCAAATAAAAAAAAATGTTTTTTTTTTTGTTTTTAAATGGTTCTATTTTGATCATGCATAAACACTAATAGATATAAGAAAGAGAGAGATTAGAAAAAAGAACAACTTTACGCTTTATGTTGCAGTAAATGAATTTTAAATGGAATCTTTCTTCGAGAGGTAACCGAACCTACAACTGTTCATGTTATACTTATAAGTAAGACATAGGCGACAGAGAGCGGCGTTGCGTTCGCTATTCATAACCGATTGTCTCGAATTCAGACACAGAAATAAATAAAAAAATCATTACTGAAATTTCTACGAAATGTAAGGCTATTTGTGTATACATTATATATATGTTTAATACGTTAGTTTGTTCATCTATTTATATATAGATTTAATTCTTATATGTAGACTTTATTGAAAAATAGACAATACATTTATGCTATTTAAAAAATACATTATAGGTTATAATATAATCATTCTTTGCATTTAACCGATTATGGGATTGATAACAAATCTATAATATATATATATATATATATATATATATATATATATATATAATTATGCGATTGTCAGGGGTTTAATTTCTAATAAGCCAAATTTCTATATATATATATATATATATATATATATCACACGAAATCTCAGAAACTATAAGTGCTGGAAGTTTATATGAAGGTTCTCTTTCAAACGTTGGTGCTGAGACGGGATTTTGCGAAATTCTATTCCTAAGAGGTTGTTTTTGGGGATCAAACTTTGTATGAAACTTATTTATTACTAGAGCTAAGGGCATAAAATTCTACGGGTGATTATTTTTAAGAAGTAGGCGATCACTATGGGGTCGATTTTTACAATGTCAATTTAAAAATCGACCCTTAAGATAAGAAGTTGTGTTTGGGGGTTGAAAGTTTGTATGAAACTTTTTTACTACTAGTTTTTTCATAGAAAAAGGAGCCTTCGCCCATGGATATCCACAACATTGCAGTTGTGGATGAGTTGTTGGCTATGGAGAGGAAGTGAAATGAGATGGTGTAGTGGCTTCGGTAGCCAAACCTTTCTGAGAGAATAGGAGGGAATATGAAGGGCTGACTTACATGATATCGAACTGAAACACATTTTGGCAGATCGTATTTGTCATGATAGTGCTCGCGAGTCAGTCGAAGGATTAACCTCCTAGTGAAAAATTTAGCGTAGTAGTTTTTTTAAATGTAGGTGATCACTGAAGTTACATTTCAGTTGTAAAATTCAACTCCTAAGGAGAAGTTGTTGGGGTTGATAGTTTGTACGAAAATTCGTTACAAAGATTTTTTTAATGTTAATGCCAACAGCAAATTGTATATTGATGATTTTTTTTTAATAATTTTTCGTGGCTGAAAGTGTCTTCATTTTAATGTTTGACAGTATACATTTATAAACCATACTGATGAAATTTGATTTATTTTTGTGAAAACGATGTTAGCTCAGTGGAAACTTAGTGGTCTGCCTACAAAACTATAGGTCATAGATCTGAAACCCAGTCGCTCAATGTATTTTTTTATGTGCGATGAATAATACTACTCTAAAGATGAAGAAAAAATCTTCACAAATTCAACGTGTCCTAGAACTCATCACCGTCAATCTGTATTAGTCGCCTTAAGGTAGAAACACTCTCTACTCGTGGTCCTTCGGCCAACCAGAAATGGATCGTTAGGGGACTTAATCATGATCATCATATATACAACACTGTTCAAGTACAACTTTGTTTATAATCCAAGTGTTCACTAATATTATGCTGTAAATGAGGGGTCGATAGTCGAATTCAACCGTTAGCTGTTGATTAGGTTTATTTGGGTATAAGCGACCCACTCGCACGTTCGTCCCTGTGAATTGTAGTCATTTCGTTCTTTCGTCTAGTCTATTTATGACATCACGTTGAAATCCGTAGAGTAGTTTGTAAAATCTCAGCATGCATACAGAAGAGATGCCTAAGTTTTATAAATTAAATTTAATGTAATATGAAATTTAGCTTAAATAATAAAAAATAATAGTCTTGGCGCAGTGTAACAGCGTCTGACTGTAAACGCGATAGGTTATGGGTTCGACCCCACTCGAGAGAGTGATTATATTTAAATTATTTTCACTTCCTCGCTCTGGTAAAGACAAAGAACGGCGTTGAGTTCCACCACCCAATATGCAATGTCTCGAATTCGGTGGAAAGCGATGTACGGAGTGTCTTGACACTAGGTACTTTCTGTCTACCCTGATATGCGGGATACAAGCTTGAAGCTAAAAAAAAGCCCAATTTTGCCTTGTGACTGTATGTTTTTTAATTCTCTAATCTAATCTATTTAAAAGTTAATTTACGATATTTACTATTTTTTAAAGTATTATTCCTCACTTAGGATTAGAAAACATTTTAGAAAAAACGAACGGTATCCAAGAGGCGCGGGTTCGAATCTTGCTGCGTTCAAATTTTTATACGTTTTTTCTAAAATGTTTAGTTTACGATAATTATATTTCTTTGTTTCACACCATTATGATCATAATCTCCCGTAAAAATTTAGTAAATCGATTAATTTTATAAAAATGTTTAATCTGAACACGAAACAAGCGAACACTTAAAGATTTTTATACTGTTTAATTGATTTAACATTGATTTGACATTGATTATTTCATTTTAATAATACTGATAACAGATAATGCAATGTGCACGAACATGAGGGATCGAGGAAATGTAATAATAAAAGGTCATCATGGCACAGTTGAGTTCTAGAATCAGTATTAAAACCCAAGTTAAGAGTTGATAGAGTTATCTCGAGAAGGTCTAGGTGGTTTTTTAATGGGATCTGTAGATTTCGGAAACATCTCCCATGTTTCGAACAGCCTTGTTTTCATTTTAAATTTGACCAGAATGGCCTCCTCAATTTTTACTAATTAAAGGGTCAAATTTAGGCATTTAACTATGTTTTCCGAAAGTCATTTAATATCAGGTCCGCTGGTAGCTATCTTGATTTTGTAGGTCTAAGCAACCGTGTTCTCTTTTGGGTACTGTGTCGAACAAATCATATGCAACAGGAAGAGCGTTGCAAAGAGTACTGATCCTTGTTTGATATATTTTTTACGTGAGAAAATTCTGTTTCGTGTACCTTCCTGATTGGTAATACGAGTTAGGTGCCTTTTACCCACTAAGACTCACGGTGCTCGTCCTCAATCCCCACTAGGCGAGGCCATGGGTAACGACCCGATCTTTCCGTCAACTCCAGTGGACAGTAACCTACTACCCTATACTACTAACCTCTGTTGAATACTAGCATCTATACCTATTAGGTCTAACTAGCAGCTATCTTTATAATTGTGATAACTAGTAAGAGCTTACTGATAAGATTGTCATGTGAAAGGTCTGTCAAAGGCCTTTGAAATATCAAAAGAAACTGTGAATACCTCACCATATATCATAAAGGTTTCTCTTCAGATACGAGTGACATACACAAGAAGATCGCCATTAGATTGTTTACGCTTAAACCCGTAGTACTGAAGACCGAAGTCATTGGTTTCTAGAAGCCTCTTATTTATACTAAGAGCCTCTTATTCAGGTCAAGTTCCTTCACCTTACTGACTATTATGGCCCTAATTGGAATGAGCCTGTACCTATCAGGTAAGTACGATTGCCCTTTTTAGGGATAGCTTTTAAGTTATCAACCTTCTACAGTTTAGACAGATGACCAGCTGAAGACCAGCTGAGCAAGAGAAATTTAGAAAAAGCGTATTAGTATAGAAATCAATTCCGCCACAAAATCTCTCAATACAACGGCTGAGGAACAGCGAAGCTCTTTACGAATTTTTTCCTTTTGTCTCTATATCTAAATCTGAATCACAATCACTCACGACAGTTTTACATTTAGGTAGAGTCTATCAGCATTTATTATTTTGTCATAATTATGTTTTTATTTTCATTTGTTATATTTGACAGAATCAGGACGTACTTGCTATATTTATCTATGAACAGTTTTTGCTTTCGGCGTTTATTTACTTTTGATTTACAACAGTATTTTCTTCTTCAGCTCAGCTTCTTTAAGCTTTTCTTTCTATTAATCAAACCAGAGCTTAGGCTAACCTTTGTTCAACAAAACTATCGAGTTCGTAGATTGAATTGCTTGTGAAGACATAAAATATTGCGTGTTGGGTAATAGAAAAAAATAATGAAATATATACTACTTATTTTTTTGTTTACGATGATTCCCTACGTTGCTGCTGCCGCTGCTGCTGCTGCTGCTGATGATGATGATGGTGATTTGTATGATTCTCTATTTGAGAATCAAACTTAGAACCATCGTATGCCCAATTATAGATAGCCCTGTCCCTCTGCAACCCTTCAATTTGATCGGGCTGTTGGTAAAATGCCAAGAGTCCTATAACTACTTGTAAATCGATTCCATAATAATTCAATTTTGTAGTGTTTTTTTATTAGTGTGGTCTTATAATTGGTAGTAAGGTAACATGGAAGTTAGTTTACAGCAATGCAGTGGAACGCAATATTCCGTGTGGTAGGTCGTTCAACCCTTTTATAGGTTCTAAACTTTGTTCACTTTCATAACAAAAGCGGAAAGCGTTTTTACATATATATATGTATGTGCGTCATGCCCTGATCCACGATGGCAGGAGGACCGGTAGTAAGCCTAGCAACGGTGGAGGTGGTAAGGCCCCACCTATATCGCTTGCTCAATATAAGTTTTGGGGTCCTGACATTCAGGTTGGTGCAGGTACTGACGGGACACGGTTGCTTCAGGGAATACTTGCACCAAATTGCATTTCGGGTGGTGTTGCCGGTGTGCCTCAACTGTAATGCGCCTGTCGATTATTATTATTATTATTATTATTATTTATTTATTTATAACAAATTTATATTACAGTAGTATAATTGCACACTAACTCCTGTTTATGTAAAAAATGTGTTACAGGAGAAAGTGACTTTCTTTCAACACATAATTTTAACATTTAATATGATTGAAAACATAAATATTGAGTGAAAAAGAGAAGAAACAAAAAAAAGTAACAATAACTTATTCGATACTTTCGCTAATGCATGTGCGTATGTGTGTGTGTGTTTGTGTTGGGGCTTTTGTGACAGTAGTGCAGTGGTATCTATAAATACATTTGCTTATATAGTTGTAGAATATTAAATATGTTAGCCTGTTTGTATACTGAGACACTTGGATGGCGATGTGACAAACCCATAGTACATGACCCATTTGAGAATAGTACGCTGTGCTCGTTCTAGTGTAATAAGAATACATTTCGCTGCTGCTTCTCATGCAGTTACGCATCAGATTAAAATACATTCACAAATTGCTTTGTAAGTCTGTAATATTTGTTTTAAGTCAAGGACACTTCTTAAATCTTTAAAAAGGAAACCACATGCTATTACTATTACTCAAAAAATAAGAAAATTAATATTATTTGAGTCATAGAAATAACATGTGGTTTCCAATTTAAACGGTGATCTATTGTTATACCAAGGTATTTAATGGTGTTCACTTTATTCTTCGTTCTTCTTTATGCTTATTTTATTTGTTTCTATATCTTCCTTCACTACAAGGGTGTGAGTGGATCTTAAACGTATTCTTTTTAGCTTCACCAGCAGTGCTGTTGGAAAAACACATAACATAGCTTTTGTTTGTTTTAAGTATGAAAATGAGTGATTAAGAAGCCAAGCTGATATGACAGCTAATCCTTCCTCAGCAGTAATTTTCACAGCGTGCCAAGTTTTGTCATGGAAGATAATAACAGTGTCATCTGCATAAAATAACAAGGACGAATTTTCAATCCTAAGAAGGTATAATTGACTAATGCAGATTAAAAATAACAGAGATCTAAAGGTGCTGCCTTGAGGCACTCTATAATTACAAGGAGAGCTCTCACTAGTGTGCCCTGATACTCGTACATACTGCCCTCGATTAGTAAGGTAGTCCGTAAATAATTTTTTTGCAATACTATGAATTTCAATTACTTCTAAAACAGCTACAACCTTATAAATTAGTATCGTGTCAAACACTATTTTTAGATCCAAAAATACTCCTAGGCATTTGTCACCTTTATCTAAATGAAATATAATCGTTGTAATTAGCTTGTGTACCACATCTTCCGTCGAGTGATTAGGTCGGAACCCATATTGGTTGGGTGCAAATATTTGATCTTTCTCTAAAAAGGTCACAAGTCTTTTGTGTACTAATTTTTCCAAGATTTTAGAAAGCGTGGAGAGAAGGTATATTGGTCTATAATTCGAGGGAACAAATTTATCTCTACTTTTATAGATGAATATGACCAATGCTTGTTTGAATATATCAGGAAATACACCTGTCTCCATAGACAAATTACATACAACAATAAATGAGCAATAGGCTCAATTAATTCCTCTATACAACGATTTGACCATCGATGTGCTTATGTTATTACAAGCTGATGATCCCTACTTAAGTGAGGATATGATTTTACTTCTTTGGAATTCGTTGGAGAATTAAACATAGAATGAGCTACGGGTTGTAGTGTACGAGTTATAATATTTTCATTATCATAATCCTTCAATTTACTAGATATTGCGCTTGCTAAATCTAGACCAACAGATTTAAAGTACTGATTAACATGATTTAATGATTCTTTAGATATATCGTTAATACTTAAAAGTTCAAATGCGTCAATTTTATTTTCCAAATACTAATATATTCCAAAAATTTTTTAATAATAATATTCCAAAATTTCTTAGGGTTGTTAAAGTTTAATTTCAATTTACATATATATAATATTCCTTTTTTTATTATTAATTACATTTATTTTTATATGCAATAAACTGCTTTTTATATTATAACCAATTTCATTCAGAATATTCCAAAATTTCTTAGGGTTGTTAAAGTTTAATTTCAATTTATATTCGTAATATTTCCTTTTTTTTACTCTGCTTTACTACTAACTGCTTTTTAAGAAGTTCATTAATCTAGCCTGTTTTAAACTTTTTTATACGTTTTGTTCTGATTTCGTATTGATTTAAAAATGCTAGGCATAATGCAAGGTTTTAGAATTTTATATTTCTTGGGGATATAGTTTTTCTTATTGTGTATTTAATTGAAATGTTTTTCAATTTGTTTAACAGGTATTTTGTTGTCTCATTGGGGTCAGTAATACTGAAATATTTTCTCTAATTTACTAATTTTAATTTATTTTAGCTCTGGTTTTAAAATATTTTTAATTACTAATATAATAGACGACTGGTCTATGAATTCATAAAAAATAAAAATATTCCATTTATCTTTTGTTTTAATTACAAAGTGATCAACGCATGTAAATTTGTGGGTTGGTTTTTCAATACCCTGCCGAAGTCCGTGTGATGCCATAAGAATTAAATAACTATCCGAGTACTTAGAATGGGTAGTTCCTTCTACAATATTCATATTAATATCACCTGTAAATATTATATTTTTAGATTTAATGTCGCATAATAATGAATCAAGTGATTCAAAATAATATGTTGGATTACTAAAACAAGGAGCCTATAGGAACAGATCAATATAAGATTATATTTTTCCATTTCTAAAATTAGGCAGCTCCAGATACTACCGGCTCTCTACAGTTTACTTGTATACTATCTTTCACATAGACTATTATACCATCGTTTTGATTGATGTAATTTTTGGTAGAAAATGATAAGTAGTTGGATATTGATGGTAAAATAGTACTTCCCTTAGTGCAGCATTCTGTCAGAACTAGATTGTCACTAGTTATTCCATGACAGGCTAAAAAAGCAACAAATCCATCAATGTTTGCATTAACACTTCTAATATTTACGATTATAATAATTAATGACTGGTTATTGCATTAAATATTCTGTGATCTTTCTTCGATGCGATCTGTTTGCGATCTGATCTTCTGACGGATGCAAGGTTTTAATTTCATTTAAATCTTTAATAATATATATATTTTTGTATAATTTATTTATTTGATGATGACATGATTCGGCGCATCACATTCTGGCCTAACATGGACTCCGCAATGTCAGGCCTTGATGGCCTTAGTGGGTAGGGATCTCTCACTACCCAGTATGGTAATTGCTATGCTGGATAGTGAGACGAACTGGTCTACAATGGTCTCCTTCTGCGAGCGAGTGCGAGAAAATAAACAGTAACGAAACATTTGAACCAGTAATTATAAATTCGATGTATTCATTAAAAACAATTTGTATGTAAACATATTATAGAATTCTATTGTGTATTTTTCTTTTACCTAAAATAGAAATATTTTTTTTAAAGGTTTCATCTTTATAAAATTGGGTAAAGCTTTGAGGCTATTCCCAACACAAAATAGTAAATAATTACAATAAAGTCAACGCTTGTTCCTTCAATATTTTTGTTTCCAAGGTTGAGTTAAATCCTCCAATATGGATTGTTACTTAAAAAGAAAAAACATGACGTCATTAACCATTCACTTTTCATTACAGACAATGAAAGAGATCAGAGTAATTAGAAAAAAAATATGTAAGTCGTCACAAGAAAAAAACTAACCAAAAAAAGAACCATCTGGTAGATGTGCAACATTGATTTTTTTGTATAAGTTATATACACAAACGTATAGATTATTAAATATGGCATAATAAAACAATACATTTTTATTTTATATATTTTTTTAAAGACAAAACTTTAAGAATATAAACTAAAAAAAATCTGTTATTTTAACCAGTGTCCTCTTTAATATTTTATCAGATAGCGTTACGGCTTGTACCGCCAAACGTTTAAACTTGCCTTTACACGGTACACATCCAAAACAAAGTATTGTAGAAATTCAGTGTCTTAAAATCGTCAAACCGCTACGCTTATCCATGCGACCTCTGGCACAGGCTTTCACTCTAAATTATTGCTACATATCGATCGCACTTTTTTTTACTGCTATTAGAATTACCTACTTCATGGCATTAGGTCAAATGTTCGTCCTCCACTACATTGTTAGAAACCATTTGTAACTTCCACCGCTAATGCTTCGATGTATCGATTTTTCTTATAAGTTATGCAATTGACCATTATTTCAAAAAAATATGTTAAGTTATATGATAAATAACAATTGTATTTTTTTCTGTCAGAGAGAAATTAGTGTCAAAATCTTCCATTCTCCACTTTTCTTAGCTGAAGAAACTTAAATAGCTTCACGCTCTTATCCCTCATAAGCAAGTACCTAGTGTCAAGACACTTCGTACTCCGCTTTCCGGCAAATTCGAGACCTTGCGTGTTGAGTGGCGGAACTCAACGCAGACCTTTGTCTTATCAAAACATGGAAATCAAAATACTTAACATATAATCATTCCTTCACGTGGGAACCGGTTCCAGTGAGTATGATGACATCTACTGTAATAATAAAAATGTTTTTTTTTATTTATGAGCTTTGATGCGCCGCAAACTTTTCACGTGCGTGCCCTTTGTGGTATTTCATTCGTCCAGTTAATTATTCATTGTATGAATTCCAAGGTATACTCAGTTGCCTTATAATAAAAATGTTATTTTATTAGTTATGATTTGAGTTTTAATGTCATTTTACTTGTATACAGTTATGTATAGCCTAGAACTAGATTTTCTTGGCCTGATTGGATAAAAGACTCTCCTCCGAGCCTAGTTACTGAACGTACACCGGTCTATAAATAGACAGTATGTGGATAGTATGGGACAATATCTCTTAATATAGAACGCACATAAAATATAACTATACTTCTAAATGTACTGTACTGTTTATAAAAAAAAGGGTCTTTGTTAAATATAAGTAAAATACATTGCTTTATTCTATGTATTTATAAAAAAAACACTAATATTTTATTTAATTATCACATAACTAAGCCATATAAGATTTTTAACGCCAGTTCAATTTTTTATAAACGATTTTAGACTTCTTTCCATCAAATACCTCCCATGGTACGCTATAGTTACCGACTACATTCCCATTAAATATAACAATTATTTTTGAGATATTTACATTGTTTCAAACTGGTTTGCGGTGAACTGAATGCAAGAGTGCAGCGTTAAGTTCCGTCATCCAACACAATATCCCTACAAACGTGTTACAAAATATACAAAATGAAAAACAGAGTGTATCAACACTAGATTCTCTCTACACAGTTATATGCGTAACTAAAGAATATAAGAAAGAATATTCAAGGCCACACCTCAATAGTGCAGGAGACAATAAAACCGAGTGGTTCGTCCCAATTTTCACCAACAAAGCGCTGACGATGCCCATTGTACCTGAAAATAGTGAAGACAATTATAATTAACATCTTTAACTTGGAAAAGCTTTAAGCTTTTGAGCTTTTCGTAGTACAGACGGAAGTGGTAAATTTTGGGATCCATGGAAGATATATGTCATATTTTTTTTTAAATGTAACAATATATAATTTTAAAAACTATTTACAAATAATATGTTCATGTATTGATTAAAATATTAATATTACATATGTATATATGGAATATTAATATTTTAATTTAGAAATTTTCTAATATTTATTAGTAAATGACAAAAAAATGATGAATAATAAATAAAAAAAACGATTTATTCTGTTTATATAAAACTAGTGATTGCCTACAACTTCATTCGAAAAACCAATAATTAAAATATTTTAATTTTTTTCATATATTTTTTACAGATAAAATAAACCGTTAATATTATAAAATAGTCAAAAATTACATATTGAATAGATATTCTATTTTTAAAAAGCAGCTTCACGATTTCTCCTGCATATCGGTATAGTCAAGACACTCCATTAACTGCTTTCCGCTCGAAATTAAGACATTGAGTGCTGAATGGCGAACTCAACACCGTGTTTTGTCTTAACAGAGCGAGGGTAATAATTTAACTATAATCATTTCCCTGAGTGAGAATCGAACCCACAACTAATTACGTTCATTGTTAGATGTTCTCGCTTGCACCACGATGGCCTTTTCTCTTCTATTTTTAAATCGATTAAAATCGTAGTTAAATTACGAGAAAATAAGGTAAGGCTTTCAATAGAACGTCAATCATAGCGTGTCCATACATTCTATTGTCTTGTTTTTATTCATGTGGCATGTTTCCATTGTCGATGGATATTCAATGAAAATTTATATTAGTACCGCATTGTCTTCTATATAGGTAGATATTATGAAGCACAGTTAAGGAGTTTGTCACTGTAAGCTTTGGTAATAGGTTCTTATTTCAAATTAGGTAAAATGGGTAGGAAGTGACAGTTAAATTATCATATTATCTATGACCAGTGTAGGAGAATGTAAGAGAAGAGGAGCGTAGACAAGAAGATCAAAATAACGAGAAAATAAAGAACATAGTAGAAGATAACTGGATAGAAGTTGTTAAACTTTTTATTTATTTGTAATCTTTTATTAGCTTCACGTTTATATTTCGCATAGCAGAGTACACGGGAAATATCTAGTGTCATAACACTCCGTACTCTGCTTTTCGCCGAATTCGAGACATTTTGTGTTGAGTAGCGGAATTCAACGCCGCGTTTCATCTTACCAGAGTGAGGTAATAGAAACAATTTAAATATAACTATTCCCCCGAGATAAGAAAGAATTGATAAAATATATGATATGGCTTTTTTTATATTCTGTATAATAAAACGTACTGCTTTTATGGGTTAGAACAAAATATAAAGTTTACGTAAGGTGACCTTCACCTTAGCCTTACGGATAGTCGAAATTTCTTTCAATATGCTAAAGCTTTTAAGCAATTAGTTTTGACGCTATCAGTTGCCAAATATTAAATGTTTTGTAAATTTTAATATATATATATATATATATATATATATATATATATATAAAACAAAGTGCAGCGTTGAGTTACGCCTCTCAACACGCAATGTCTCGTATTCGGCAAAAACTAGAGTATGGAGTGTCTTGACACTAGGCACTTCCGGTGTACCCTGCTCTTATACATTAGATAAATAATCAGCAACATAATAAATTACACTTTGAGAGTTATCTTAGATAAAAAATTATTTATATTAAATATAAAAGATTATTATATTTTTAATAGATAGAGCATACAGTAACGCTCATGATATACTGTATGTAATTTATACCCATAGAGGTATATACCAAATTACAGATCGATCGGACATTGGGAAGTGGGTCAAATTAAACTTGAAAGATTTTAAATACATTAAACTAAGTAACTAACACGGCAAGTTAAAAAAAAAGTTTTAAAAAAGTGTACAATATTTTGATCTTAAAAAAATACTTGTTGATAATTTATACGATATTTCTAGACTATTTGAATAACAGAGAAAAAGTTTTTAATTTATAACCCATGAATCCATACTTTAGTGATATGCCCCTAGTGACAAAAAAAAACACTAATAAAAACAGATGTAAATATGAACTTTGAATGAAAATGAAATTAAAAGAATATAAAGTCACAACACTACGTTAATACAAAAAAAGTCATTCTGACAATCAAAATGTAGATGGGAATAGAGAAATTATTAATAAATTTAAAAATGAGCATTTATAAAAGTCAATCATTTTATGGTGTGTAAGTAGCTACGTATTACGGAAATAGAAGTTACTACTGAAAACACACAACAAAATTGAAGATATTGCGGTACTTAACGCAGTACTTTGTTTGGGTATTGAAATATTGTTTTTAAGTATAAGGATTTTCTAGAATTATATTTGGTCCCACTACTACTGTGTTATGTCAAATACATCAAAGTACTTAGCTAATTAGTTAGATATATGAAACAAGTAAAAATTATTGACCTTAGAATTTATTTATTTTTTTTTATCTTCACGCTTTTATCACGTATAGCAGGGTAGACAGGAAGTACCTAGTGTCAAGACACTCCGTACTTCGTTTTCCCCCGAATTCGAGACATTGCGTGTTGAGTGGTGGAACTCAACGCCGCACTTCGTCTTTACCTTCCACTCCCCCGAGTGGCGATCGAATCCATAACCAATCGCTTTTACAGCCAGACGCTGTCACACTGCGCCACGACCGGCCTCAAGCTTTTAAACTAATTTAGTATTTAGAGACTTGCATGTCAATCGTAGTCATTGTTGTATGCAAGTATGGAACAGATTAGCTGTCCCTAAAGCTTTCTGTCAGCTGCAATGTTAGCTCAAACAAGCTATAGATAGTATGACGTACTTTGACTCAGAAAAAAGTCCTGAAAATCTAGCTCAAATGTCATCAGAGGATTTTAGGTTATATTTACTATTTTTATCATTTTAAGAGGACAGAGATTTTAATGGCGCAGTGAGACAGCGTATAACTGAAACGAGATCGGTTATGAGTTTGACTCCCGTTGGGGGGAGTATGTTTAAATAATTTTCATTTTCTTGCTCTGGTAAGACAAAATGCAGTGTTGAGTTCCACCACTCAACACGCAATGTTTTAAATTTAGTGGAAAGTGAAATACAAAGTGTTTTGACACTAGGTACTTTCTTGATTAGATAGAAAGTAGCCAGTGTCAACACAATTTATACGTTTATACTTTATAAATACATAGCAGGGTATTTACCCTGCTATGGGGGATAAGTGTGAAGCTAAAATATACTGTTTTTAAAGTATATACTAATCACACACACACACACATATATATATATATATATATATATATATATATAGATAGAAAAAAATTATATAATATTATTACCATGTTATAGCTTCTACAGCTTGCATGTATAACCACTGGCTGAAAGCCAAACGAGCTTTTTGGCTTCAAAGTAAAAAGCAAAACATTGATTTATTAAAAATATAAAACGGGTTCTTTTGTATTTTGCAATATTTTGGTTACAAAGTTTTCTTTGGCGAATAGGAAAATAACGGAACTAGTGACGTTTGTAAGTTGCGACTTCCAAACAGAAATGGCCTAACTAAAAAAAATACAATTTATGAGAAATTACGTATTTAATCAGCTTTTTTTAAATTAGATCAGTTACGTAGTTTTACACCTTTTTCCGTATAGCATAGTATTCAGAGAGAATTTAACGTCAAAACCCTCCGTTCTCTACTTTGTAAATTTGAGACGCTGTGTAGTGAATGGCGAAACTGAACGCTTTGTATTGTCTTAAGAAAGCTATGAAATGTATATGATTTAAAAAACATCTTCTACCGAGTGGAAATCCAGCTCACAATCCAGTACCGAAGTCAAAAAATGAGTTAGGTTACGAGGTTATTTCGTGGTCACAGGTTCAAAGACGTCTATTTGACGTTAATGTATTGAGGTATTTATTTAAGTTATAGCTAGAAATCTACATAAATGATAAATATAGTGTAATTTCAGTATATTTTTTTTTTCAATTTATAAGGAATATTTATTTAAAAAAATAAGTCATTAAAAAGCTATTTGAGTTATTGTTATTATCCTTAAGTGTGTATAAAATATCTTCTCTTTTTAAGTGATGAATCACTACTATCTCGGTTAGTGACAAATCACTAGGTACTTTAAGTACCCGCATTATACAGAGATGAGCATAAATAAAGAAAGGCTCAAAATCATATTCTGGAAGCTTTTACAATAGATTAAGTTAATCTTAGAAGCTATATGGAAAATATAATAATTAAAAATCGATTATATTTAATAACAGATATATGTAGTTAACATTTTTGAAAAAACGTATAAAAATTTTTGAACGCATTAGGATTCGAACCCGCACCTCTTGGATATCGGGTTCAAATCCCGCTGCGTTCTAAAATTTTTATACGTTTTTCAAAAATATTTTCTAATCCTAAGAGTGGAATAACACTTTAAAAATATTAAATATTAAAATAAAATAGCAATCTCTCTTGTTAAACGATTATTTTTTAATAATCTTTAAGAAGTAAAAATCTCTCTATAGAAATGCTAGCAACATAAATAAGTTGTAACAAACGTAAGAGTTTCGACGGAACTGGTAGTAGAACGCATAGCTTAGCGGTCAGAGCGCTTGGACGGTATCCAAGAGGCGCCGGTTTGAATCCCGCTGCGTTCAAATTTTTATACGTTTTTTCAAAAATGTTTTCTAATCCTAAGTATGGAAACACCACTTTAAAAATAGTAAATATTAGATATATGTTGTTATTCAAAAACTAAAAGTATTTAAAAACTAATATATTTTCAATATTAAGAAAAAAATCGTACTTGTAAAATCTAATATATACTTATAAATAAAGGTTCCTTCGAAGTTATTTCCTTCTTTATTATTCTTAGACTTGTTCTTACATATTTTATTTAGTTAAAGTAATTCGTGGTCACATGTAGACTCTACCACTGTAAAGTGTTTGAGGGGTTGGCTTTTTCAAAAATATAATTTCGAATACCATAGTATACGCGAATAATCCCTATAAAATACTTACAATTAAAATACTCCTTTTAAGGAAGTACTATGCTAAACGCCTATTACAAAAATTGGATATATTTTTATATAAAATTTTGGCTTTTCGTTAATGTCTAAGTTTGGTACATTTTATATGATTTGTGTATTTTTATTATATAGTTATGTACGTAGTAAAGCACTAAGGTGTCTAATCCAACGAAGCTTTCAAGAATCGTAGAATAAGTCAGGCCGCCACACAGTCGGGCACGACAAGGCGGCTGTATCGACCGCGATAGGCGACGCGCGCATACAAATTTGCTAATATTTTTTATATAAAATTCAAAATAAATATAATTTAAAATTGAAATTTGTTTTAAAAATATATATATTTATATAAAAAATTCTTTAAAAATATCATATTAATTATTTACACTACAATTGCGATGTAAAACTTTATTTCTTGATAAATTATGAATAAAATTTATGAAGTATAATAAAATAAATTTATTTTGAATATCTATATGTGTTTAAAAATAAATATAATTAATTTATTTTTAGTTTGAATATACATTTTGAAAGGCATTCCGTTCGTCACAGCGCCCAGTAGGCACACAGCCGCGGTCACGCGTTGACGTCGATCAGACGCCACAAAAAACTATTTATACGTTTAAAAAAAAACAATGCTTTAGTGTTAAAATAGAGGTGTAGTGAAACAACATTTTCTTTGTGCTTGGAAATCCTGAAAGAGGCTGGTTCTTATTTATCAGTACATTTAAATCCCAGAATATTATAAATTATAATGATTTTTCTAACAAAATTTCATTTTTATTGGTATATTACTGCATTATGTCGACATGCGTGATAATGGAAATATGTTGCTGGTGTCCTTTTAAGGATAAAATGATCTATAATAGATCTATATGATCTATATAGATCTATGTTTTTATTATAGTATGTTATTATATGTCTAGTAAGTCGTTCTATATCTAGCTTTTATGAAGGATATACAAGGATTTCACTTGTGACGTCAATTGGTCGAAGTTGGTCGGGTTATGTAATATACTAATGTAAAAATGCGTAAAAATGTCGGTTTATTCAGTTTTTAACACATAAATTGAGCAATACAAATTTTCCTTATATATTTATATATATATATATATATATATATATATATATATATATATATAATACAAACATACATACAAAACTAAAGTGCCATCTATATCAAGGACACGGATATGTACAATAACATTTTCATATAATTTGAAGCTTATTTCCTTATTATTTTTTTACTAATGAGCTTTGAACGAGCTTTTTTGTAGCAAACTTAAAGCTTACAAATACGAAGAATTATATATATTTTAAATATTACTTGTAAAAAATTTCATTAACATTTGAAAGAAAATCATGAAAAATAACATATTATATGAACAACACTATATACATTATTAAATGTACTGAAATACATTACTTTAGTAATTACTTAACAAAATCGATAGTTGGTATAGTAAAAATAGTATTCTGTAGTTATGTAACTATAGACACTGTAGTAGCGACGATACGTCACGCTGTATACGTATATGTTTGAAAAAACTTATTTTTATTTTCATATTAACAAGCTGCTATTGTAATATAAATCTATTTAAATCTGTACTGATGATTGAAAAAGTATATATGATTGAAAAAGTATATATATATATATATATACGATATACGATACGATTGAAAAAGTCTGTTTATACACACATATATATGAATATACGATATATGTATGTAAATGTGTTTTTATTCAGACTCACGTTTTGCGTTACGTAAAACGAATCAATTTTTTTATAAAAAACACATATTTTTTATTTTATATGTTTGTGTATATATATAGCATGACAATTCTTATCGTAATTGATTTAGTGTTGTTTTCATGATAGTGTGTTCGAATATTTTATATCATATATAGATGTTAAATCCTAAATTTAGTTAGTTTATATAAATAATAAATAGATATTCTTAATAATAAATATTCTTTTACAATTTTAAATAACAAAACAAAAATAATTAATTCCTTTTCTTTATTGGGTAATTAACGAAAACTTATATTTTTAACATTTGTCATTATGACAATTTAAGATATTGGTTATTAATTGACGAAACTCAACGCCGTGTTATATCTACTCATAGTGGGGGAAACATAATTAAAATAAAAATACAATATTTAAGTTTAACTTTCAATTGAAATACGATTTCCGGCGGACGAACTGAAGTGTCTTGACACTAAGTTGTCTCTGACTACCCTGCAAAGTGTATATATACAATTATTTCACTAATCGAACCAACAACTAATCGATTATACATCCAGACGCTGTGTCACTGAGCCATGGTGGTCTTTATCATATAAGTTATAATAGATATCAGCTTATCTCATAGAAAACAGATATATAAAAAATAAAAAATCATTTATTTATTATTTCTGTACTATTATATTTAAACTTTTTGACACTCAATGGATCTTTTGAGAGAAGAGTCGTTATTGTATTGTTACCAAAGAATGCTTATGAAACACTCCTATACGAATTTAATATTTTATTACAGTTGGTACTTCTGGTTTTTGTTTATTATATTACATCTTTCAAATAATCACTTTTAAATTTTATTTTATAATATATAGGTTGCTTTTTTTAATTCTTTCTGGATGTTAATAATCTGATATTCTTTTTCGTTTAAAAATTACATACAATCTACAATTATGGCCGGTCGTGGCGCAGTGGGACAGCGTCTGACTGTAAACGCGATCGGTTGTGGGTTCAGTTCCCACAAGATTTTATTTAAATTATTTTCACTTCCTCACTCTAGTTAGTCAAAGTGCGGCGTTGAGTTTCACCACTAAACATGCATTGTCTCGAATTCAGTGGAAAGTGAAATACGGAGTGACTTGACACTACTAAGCACTTTCTGTCTACATTGCAATGCTGTATAAAATACAAAATTATATTTTTTTAACATTTTTATAATTTTGTGTCTGTATCTGTCTGTGCCTTTTATAGGCAAAGGCCTCATCCAATTGCCACAATTGCTTCCCATCATATGCTAATCTAGCTCTTTTGTTGCCTGGTCTAGACTTTATTTCTATCTACCGGCTGGGTGGTCTGCCTCTTCTACTGTCTTTGTTACTAGGGAACCAGAACATCATCTTTCTATACCATAACTTATTAAAAGTACATAAAATATACAAGTAAGTTATTAATTTATTACTTTTTGATAATAACAAATGTATGACAAAACTATGGGATAATAATTTTTAATATAGTGTCATGTATAATAGCTTAGAATATCCCATAACCATAAGCACAAGATAAATATGATTAACAGATACTTATATAGTGGAATACAATCTGTACTTAATTTATGTTTGTTTGTCTGTCCGTTCCGGCTTATCTCTGGAGCGGCTGGACCGATTTTAACGAAACTTTTACTGGTAAATGGTATAACTTTTGTAATAAGGAGCAAGTTAAGCTACACAAAGGCTATATTACACGCAAATATAGTCGCGAGTGGCGCTCATGTAAAAATATTTTTTGAAGTCTAAATTATATTCCTTTCAAATGAAGCTATTTTAAACTGACCAATCGCGTATATTATGGTTTATACAAAAATTAATTTTATCTATCTATCTATAATTATTGTAAATTCCAACAGACAAATGCAACATGACTCTACTTGTGACCACGGTCTGCTGTAAAGTGTTTAAAACGTCAGGTTTCCAAAAATGTTTTTTCGAATATCGAAATAGCCATAAACCATAACAATACATACCATTTTAAAAAAAACCAAACATCTTATAATATTTCTTATGGAGAGTTATAGAAAAACTTGAATACAATTTCTAATATAATTAATAAGTATAAAATTTTAACACTCCCATTAAAATTATAGGAGGCTTTACTTTCCGGAAGCTAATGGAATACAATATTATTATGGCTTGTATGATATCTGATGTCATTGCTAGAACGACCGGGATAACGAGAAAGTAATTTGAAGCGTTTTTGTTCCAATTAATATATATGTATATATATATATATATATATATATATATATATATATATTACTAGAGAGCAAAAAAACGCTTTAGCTACTAATAATCTTCATAGGTTGTAAATTTAGCAGCGTAGATAGAAAGTATATAGTGTTAAGACACTCCGTACTTCGCTTATATTAGCGATTCGCTTCTATCTATATAGAGAATATCATACAAATACAAATTTTCAATCATACTTCCGGTTGAAATCGATATGCTGCGTATTGAGTGGTGAAAGTCAATGCAAATTAAAAAATTGTTTTATAAATTAAAAAAAATACTTAATAAATTCCTCCGAGTGATTTAAAATTTAAGATTTCTTTTTTAGGCTGATGCAGTGTTGAGTGATGGAGCACAACGCCGCATTTTGTTTGAAAATAATTTAATCGACATAAATACTTTGTGAATACGATTATTACTATGAGTGGTATCGAACTCACAACCAATGGCGTTTACAAATACAGTCCCACTGCGCCATGATTAGTAAACGCTCATATAAATATATATATATATATATATATATATATATATATATATATATATATATATATATATATATAATCAGACTCCTTCCTTCCCATATCACCTACACAAGTCACTTCCACAATTAAAGCAAATGTAACGTGCCTCAGTTAATGAAAGCCAAGCTTTTTAGACTATGGAGCGTGCAAAATAAAAGATTTACCTGGATACGGTGAGAGATAATAAAAACTAGACCAACATTTGTCTATATCTAGACCTGTTTTGCGTTAATAATAATTTCAAATGACTATAATGAAATAGAGGTAAATAATATGACAATTATACTGATTATTTTTAGCTTCACGCTTTTACCCTGCGAAGCGATCTACTCTAGACCGCTTTCCGCTTAATCGAAATTGCGTGTTGAGTTGTGTAACTCAACGCCGTTTTGGTTTTACTAGAGCAAGATAACAAAAATTACTGAAATATAACCATTCCCCCTAATGGGAACCGAACCCACGACTGATCTCGTTTACAGCCAGATGCTATCCCATTGCAGTTTAAAAATCAAATTAAAATTTTACGTTTAAAATTATTTACTTATGTCATCCATTTCGGACACGTGTGCAATTTTTTAAATAAACTCGATTTCAAGGAATAAGTGTAAATAATAGATAGATATATACCATATATAGAGATAGATAGATATTACAAATGGAAATATCATCTACCTAAAACCTAAAATATTTAAACACATTCTTTATACAGCGTGTAATTTTGTACATAATTATAATTAAAATATTTTCTCTATTTTAATTATATTTTTTTTTTTTCTTTAAATTAAAATCAGATTCTCCTATATTAATTTGCTGGATTAATATCGGGAGTAATTATCATTTTATTAACTTTAATGTTCATATTTAAGACATTCGTTATACATTATAGTCGGCGTTTAGCACCGCCACTAAATAGAGAATGATATCACTGGAACTAGCTTGAGATATAGCAATAAGCAAAAATAACGCAATTACGGCAATTCCGACCCAAACGGTAACATTTACCTCATTATAACGACCATAAATTAGCTTAAATTGGTATATCCTACGGTTCATATTTCGGTCTAGCCAAGTGTCTATTTATTTCAACACTAGTTATTGCGTGCCACTTCGTTAACATATATATATATATATATATATATATATATATATATATATATATATATATATATATATATATATATATATATGCGTCAAACGCGACCGGTTGTGGGATCTCCACTCGGGGGACTGATTTTATTTAAATTATTTTCCCTTTCTCGCTCTGGTAAAGACAAAGTGCGTTGAGTTCCACCACTCAACAAGCAATGTCTCAACTTTGGTGGAAAGCGAAGTACTAAGTGTCTTGACACTAGGTACTAGCGAGATAAAAGCGTGAAGCAATATCATATATATATATATATATATATATATATATATACGTATATATTTATATGTATATGATATGTATATATATATATATATATATATATATATATACATATACATATACATACATAAAATATATACATTTCTTGTTTGTTACGGTTTTTAGTAGGCACTACGTACAATAGTTTTAGGTTCAATTTTAACTCTTTTTTGTCACCTGAAAGAAAATTATTCGGCATGTAAAGAGCAAAGTAGCTTCCCGCATCAGTCTGTATAAAGATAAGCTATTGTCAAAATGTTATTTACTCCACTATGCACTCAAAATTATAATATTACGCGTTGAGTTGCGAAACTGAACGCTGTACTTTATTTTACAACATGTAATGGAAATAAAAAGAAAAAAGTCTAGATTTTTAAATGTAAAGTTAAAATAAGTTCTTAGCCTATTTCTATTCTAGTTCCAAGATGACATAGAAAATGTTCACATAAACCTACTTAGTTTCAACCACAAATCGGTCAGAAATATCGAGCGTAGTAATATAAATAATTAGTAACAATAAAAAGCTTTTGCAATTCAAGAAATGAAAAAAATTAAGATATTATACGTCTGACTGTAAACGCAATTGGTTGTGAGTTCGATTCCCATTCGGGGGATTGATTATATTTAGAATTTATTTTGATTTATCCGCTCTGGTAAGACAAAGCGCGGCGTCAGTCTCTGAAATTGAAAATTATTTTTATTAATTATATATTTTTTTAAATTTATATCAAGTTAAAATATTTTTTCGATAACCTGATTTTCCTAATAGTGGTAAAAGGTTATCAGAACAACCAGATTTGCGGTCAGGTTAAAGGTCCCGTTTTCAAATATATATATCACAAGAAGTAACTCAAAGTCACGTGGAATATTTTTGTTTTTTGGAGATTTTGTAATTTCTCAAATTAATTAAAGCGTAAAAAAATATTTCAAAATATTGGTTTTCCAAATTTATTATCTAACAATATATATAATCTAACAATAATAATCAATCAATAATATAAAAAATATTAAGTCGGATAACTCAACGCAGTTTTGAGCATATATATATATATATATATATATATATATATATATATATATATATATATACACTTGCCCTTTGAAAACAAAGTAGTCGATTTTGAAAAGAAAATATTTCGCTTCACTCTGACATCAAACGTTTTTTGTTTGCTTATTGCTGTTTATTCACATGGAATTGTGTACAATTGTACGTAACGTGGAAATAACTACGCAGCGAGGACCCGGCGTTAAAATACTCCGTTCACCGCTATCAATCTAATTTTAGGACATTATGCATTAATTGGCTGAACTAAACGCCGTGTGTTTAATTCAAATATAACAAAATAATCATATATCTTACTAAAATTGAAAGTTTGTAAACATGGATTAATAAACTTTTGTTACTCTTTCGTGCTAAATATTGAACACATTTAGATAAAACTTTATAGGAACGTAGCTAATTAAAATAACACACAATTTATCAAGATTTTGTATAACATGACGGTTATGTAACAAAAATTCTTAAAAAAAATAGGAAGAGTACCTGCTCTCAGCGAGCTTTTCTCTTGATTTTAGCGTTCGCTATCTAATATACTATATATGATCAAAGGCGGATCTCCTGCCTTGAGTTTCATAAAATTAAATATTAATTATATAAGGCTTTATACAAACAAGCTTTTTATTAGTGCATTATATTCTTCAAATCAAGCCCTTTCATTTGATGCCCGGATCAGGTGGGTTGTGAAAAAAATTATAATCCGCCATTTTGTTGCGGCGGCCATTTTGAGTTAACAATGTTGTATAAATGTATATAAATTCATTGTCAACAGAAATTAACTCATAATTTCTTCAAATTTTTATCTGATGTACACTCACTAACTAACTAACTAACACGGCAAGTAAAATAAAAACATGTGTAAATTTATAATTTAAAAAAAAACTTTAAAGCAAAAAAAAATACTTTGATACTGTACTTTATGTAATTAAAATAAAATATAGCTTTCAATCATTTATAAACCTGCCATGTTTAAAATACTCTACAACAAAAAGCAGACAAAAAGAGGTAAAAATGAAATATTTTCTCACCAAATAAAACCCCAAAACAAACAAATTAAAATGCAAATTTTATACACTTAGTATATATGTATGTATATAACTAGCCAGCTTTCCTTCATTGTGTGTAATCGTAAAAGCACATTGCGAGCGCTTCACATGGCATCAGTTGCCAGCATTCAGAAATACACGGCTATATCTAGAGAATCAATAGCTTAAATATCTGAGCTAGACAGGCCGGCGACGTAGAAAATATAGGTTAACTTTTGTTTTAATTTAACTACATAATAACTGGTTGTACACCGCAACATTATTTGCGTTGATTATTTTTGTTTCCTTAACTTCACGCTTTATAATCAGAATAGAAGTGAATGAAGCGCCAAACGCTCCCGTCCCAGTATATTTGCTCTTGCTTTTGGTGCGACTTTCCTCCAGTGTCACTAATAAAAAATATTTTTTTTTTATATTTCTGGCATTTCAAAAAAAGGGAAAGTCCCGCTGAGTTTCTTGCCACGGTTCTTCTCAGGTTTAAGGCATTAACTGGTGTTAAATTAACTATTTTTAAAGTCTTAATTCACACTCAGGATTAGAAAACATGTTTGATAAAACGTATAAAAATTTGAACGCAGTAGGATTCGAACCTGCGCCTTTTGGATACTGTCCAAGCACTCTGACCGCTAAGCCATGCCTTCTACTACCGGTAGTTTTTTCAAACATGTTTTCTAACGATTGTTTCTTAATAATCTTAATTAGTAGAAAATTGTAAAAAACTCTCTACAGAGATGGTAATAATAAATAAGTTGTAACAAACGTATAAGAATTTCGACGCAGCTCGTAGTAGAACGCATAGCTTAGCGGTCAGAGCGCTTGGACGGTATCCAAGAGGCGCGGGTTCGAATCCTGCTGCGTTCAATTTTTTATAGGTTTTTATTTTAAATTTATTTACATTCGCTTAACACGTAGACAGTTAGATAGATACTCTTTATTGCTCACAACATCAAAGAAACAAATTAACGGACATTAACATTAATATTTAGCATGCAACTCTTCATACTTTGAAAAAAATTATTGGATTTTGATTTTGACTTTGGCTTTATCATAGATACTGTATTTTCCTTAGTCAACCGAGGTCTTACTCTAACTCTCGCACCACTTTTGCTTTACAAATCTTTCTTACCATTCTAACATCGCTTACCCTCACGACGTGCTCAAACCACCTGAGCACGTTCTTCTTCATTCTTATTATAACATTCGTTACGTCTGCCATTCTGTGTATTTTGTTCATCTTGTATCGATTATCACATGGAAAATTCCAATATTTCCCGTTCCAGTGGGAAATTTGAGAAAATCCCCTATTTCCTAGCATTTTCCTACACTAAACCCTCTTCAAAAATATATATATAATAAATTTCAAATTTTAACGTCAATTATGTACTTCAATGGTTTTTTTGAAAAAGAGACATAAACGAAAGCGTTCTGAAGGTATATAGAAATCAATACGGATCAAATTTTCAATCAAGTTATATTTAAAATTTTAAATTTTCATTCTAGTAAAATAAAACGCGGCGTTAAGTTCCAACATTAATCATACAATGTATAAAATAATCAAAAGCGAATAGCAGGGCTACATGTTTATTTATTTTAAGTTAGTTATAATTTCAATATACCGCCCTCTTATATCATAGGAAAAGCAAAAAAAATAGGAATACCTACAATATATCTAATAACTCTAAAAATTTTCCTCGATATAACATTAATTTTTAAAAAAATAATAAAAGGTATTGCATTGTAACTTATCATTTGTTGCGTGAACGATTACAATTTGTTTATAGGGCGGCCGTGTAATCCGGTTGAAAGCTTCTCTAGTACTAAAATGTATTGTGTGTACATCATATTGTTTGTTTCTTTTCTTGATAATTTCTAATCAAGTATATTGTTTAATTTTCGACAAATTAAACAACTTTGCTACGCTACGGAACTCAACGCCGTATATTTTAAATTGGGTTAAAATTATATATTTTATTTATTTGAACATCTAGCTTAATCTCGTTTAGCACGGAAGACAGCCAAGATACTCTAAGGTCAACTAAGGTCTCTGATTTCTGCCAAAATTCGTGACACAGTATGTTAAGTGGCGATATTCAACGCCACTTAAAATATAATCATTTTCGAAGTGGAGTTCCAACCCACAACCATCGTGTTCACAGTAGACTCTATCCCACTGCACCACTATACCCTCAATATGTAATTTAATATATGTAATTTTATATAAGTAGATAGATTTACCTACAAGAAGGAATTGAACTGGTAACCATCAGAAATACGTTTGCTAACCAATTATACCATAATGACCTAAATATGAAACAGTTTCATAAAGCTGATGAAATTTTATAATTAATTTTTAAAAGCCTCATTATCACCACTCATAATTGCGAAACTCTTACAATATTTTTGTGGAACGCAGTGTTAAGTTAAGCTTCGGAAGCTTAAAATGATGTACAATAAAACTTAAGAACCCTTATAGAGTAATAAATGAAAAGTAAGAAAAGGCAACAGTTGCCAGTTCAAATCCTATCCACCTGAATTCAAAATATTCGGTGTAGTATGGCGGAACCGACCGACCATCAAACCCAGAACCAATCTCGTTTTTAATCTAACGCTAACCCACTGTGCTTATTATATTCATATATGGATATGTACTTTTGATTATTATTATTATTATTATAGCATCATGCTTTTATACCGCATAGCAGGTAGACTAATATTACTTAATCAATCTGTGTTCGCTTTCCACTGAATTCGGGACATTGCGTGTTGAGAGGTGAAACTTAACGCCGCACTTTGTCTAACCAGAGCGTGGAAGTAAAAATAATTTAAATATAATCACTCCTCTGAGTGGGAATCGAAGCCACAACCGATCGCATTTACAGTCATACGTTGTCACACTGCGCCATGACCGGCCTCAATATATGTAGTTAGAAGGAAAAATTTTTATAATCCAATCCAGAACTATCATACACCGCTATAAATTATAGTCTTCCATGCAATTACACGGGGTAATTGAATGAACTGGCCGGAGGCGCATAATTTTATTATACAGAAGATTTTTCCTCAGTACCGAGAGCGTTTAAATTGAACGTAAACGATGTACCTTTACTTACTTTAGAGTAGACCGACCACGTTTGGAAGTTTATTATATATAATTTGTTTGTTGTTTGTATAGTAGCAAATACAAAGATTCTATGAAAAGATTCTATGAAAAAAAAGGAGTTTCTGACTTTATCTCTACTCAATCTACTGTCAAGACACTGCCCGAATTCGAGACATTGCGTGTTGTTATACCTAGCAGGTTAGACAGAAAATACCTAGTGTCAAGACTCTAAGTACTTCGCTTTCCACCGAATTTAAGACATTGCTTGTTGAGTGGTGGAACTCAACGCCGCACTTTGTCTTACCAAGCGAGGAAGTGAAAATAATTTTAAATATAATCACTCCCCCGAATGGGAATCGATCGCTTTTACAGTCAGACGATATTTATTAAAAACCAAGTGACTTGACACTATGCTCTATCTAAGTATCATGATATATATATATGAAAGATCAGGATAAAGCTGTAATATTAACTACTTTTTATTATTATAGGTATTTAAATGTAAAAAAGCCTTGCGGGCTTCTACGATCAATTCGTGTCATGTTTCCTATTAAAAAACTCAAGAAAGATATTAAAATTATACTATTTCATAGATTTTCAATGAAATTATGAAAGGAGGTACGAATACAAAATAAATTACTATGATAAATTATTGCAACTAACGTCACCTTGTACATGTGTGTTTTATAGTTATTAAATTGATATAATAAAGATAAAACTATGTTAGAAAATATATTAGCAATCCACATTTTCTCTATATAAACTGTAAATATGCCAAATTTAATATTCCTTCGTCATCGTTATTTTTATAAAAAACGGATATAAAGCTTTTGCTTCACGTATTAATATAAAGATAATACAAAAATGCTATTTATATATATTTATAACATATATTTATCAATTATAATTTATAATATTTTAACATATAACTTGAATAGTCTTATCCTAGCGAAACAAACAAGAACCAGCCTTCAAATAATCAACAACATAAATGAAAATGTAAATAAATCGGTGGCAAGAAACATAAACTTGATCATATTGGGTACAGTAAAGTGCAAAAGACTGACACAACTTGAAATGACACAGCCAAGCTGAAACAAGCGCTATGGTCGCTAATAGCGAGTTCACGCCAACATGGCCGACGAGGAAAAACTGCCGATACCCCCTACATTTCTCGAAAAAGTACTGTTCTATACAACAGCCACTTTCGTTCTTCTCGCAACGTTCAGTCTATTCGCCTTCCTATTTTTAGTGCCGTTCGTTATCGAACCCGCATTCACGACTATATTTATGCAATTCGATCCAATACCAGCGTTATGTGTGACCGCCCAAGTGAAACATTTAGTTGGAGCCAGCAATTGCACCTGGGCCTCCTGTAGGGAAGGTTGCACAAAAGACCTCTACGAATGCACTCAGATACGAGTGAATTACAAGCTGGGGTACGCGCCCAATATAACGGCGACTGAGTATGAGAATTTAATAAGAGCTGAACGCTCATTAAGGGAAGATTACGATTACAAAAACTACGAATCCCCATTAGAACCGCCAGATTCCGACATGGAGAATCAGGAGTTACCGGAAGTCATGCCCACCGGATTGCAGGGGAACGACTCTGAGTGGTACTTCACAGGGGCTAGATTGTTCCCCAATGTGAAGGGGTGCGGTTATCCACCCATACTTAATTGTACTATTTTCTACGGCAAGTATAAGCCGTTAGGTACAAATTATTCTTGCTATTACAGCCGGGTGGATCCTGGCCTAGTTATAACGGAGTTGGATATGTGGCAGAACACTTTGAATTTGGTATACGCTATGGCTATACCGATACCGTCGTTTATTATATCGGTCATATATTTGACGTTTGCGTATTTTAAGATCTACAATACTGAAGAGGAATCCGAACAGGCTCCTCTGCAGAGTGATGTGGAGGGAATGGCGACGGGTGATGATGGGAAACCAACCACGCCAGGCTCAGATACGTTTAGGGAGGACCTTGCGTGTTTTGGGCACCAATTGAAGATGCAATTGGCCAATGAAAAGCCTAAAGAGGGCTTTGAGTCCAATAGCCCACCAATCTCAAATTCTGCTTCACTATCTGGGTAAGGCACCCGTTGTTTGTGTTGTCATGAGTGGTTTGGTAGTAATTAGTAGATTTATATAGTAAATATTGTTTTGTGTTTAAATTTCGTATTTTTTTAAATGTTAAAAAATAATTAAAATTAATATTCAAACAAAATTTATAGTACAAATAGATATTGTCAATATAAATGAAACATAGTATGTATATTAGATATAGCAAAACAGAGAAATTTAGTTAACTAGCATTAGATAATAATTGCATGTGTGATTGTATGCAATTGTTGTATTTAAACGCTTAATTTAAATTAAATACTTAATTTAAATTAAATTTAATATTAATAATATTAAAATTCAACAATTCAACAAAATAATAAAAGAAAATACAATTATTCGAACAATTTTTTTTTAATAACTTAAAATTGCAACTCGACAGGACCAAGTCATCTTTCGTGAACGCCTAAAGAAACGCGCACAGAGGTACGTGAGCTCATGGGAGCTCCATCATTTGGAAAAGCACATTATATAAAGCAAAACGTATAAAATACATATACGACACCCGATTAATTTTATATGAAAGTAAAAAAAACTTTTTAGCATGCTTTTTTGCTTTTAATTTAAGTTTTGAGTAATTAAGTATTTTGTAGTTGTTATAATATATCTAAAATCTTCAATAACATTTAAACTACAATCAAGCATCATGGTTGTAATGTAAATATTATTCTAGTATTTAAATTTCTCCTCTTGTTTGACAAAGTGCGGCGTTAAGCTCCGGCAAGATGAGAAGATTTTCTGTTATTTATCTATATTATTTCATCAACGCTTCACTTTTGATTTATAAGCTTATGAGTATGATATAATTTTTGCATGCTAATAATTTGAAAATAAATTCTTAAGTTACCCTCACCATATCCATTTTACTTTACGTAATTATTAAATAATTTATTTACATAATATATATTTATTTTCAAAAGAAATAATTCAGTTTTCTAAGTAAAAAAAAAAGAAGTATACCTTTACAAAAAAAATCGACTAAAAACTCCATCAATCAAAGAATAAAATAAATAATAAACTATAATACCAGAAACGAATCTAGACACAATTATAGTTGTAAAATTTTATTTTTCAGATGACAGGGCTCCTGAAGAGGCGTTGGTTACAGAGTGCATACAATGAGATGGAATGAACGTTTTTGAATAAGCCCGAGCCATTCACAGGCTTCGCTTCAAACACATGGTAAAGCTCCGGAGCTTTTTAATAGGCGTTGTGAATTATGACGTTACAAGGTGTTTTCGTGACAACATAATATATTCGTATATAGATATTGTAATTATTTTCGAAATTATTAAGCTCTAAGATTTAAATTTTCGCCTCTTAAAAGCTCTTCGGTTTAAGTTTTAACTTTTTACTTATTTCTAAGATATATTTATACGTACTTATATATTTACATTTCCTATAAAATAATAAGCGAGATACCTTAAAAAAATTCTAAAAGAAATTCGTCCACTCTTATATAATATATTATTATGGTTGCATTAGTCGAGACGTTGCGTGTTTACATTGAATATCCCTTTGGAATTGCTCAAAAAGAAAAAAAAACACATAAATACATACAAAACATATATAAAATAGATAGGCAGTGTTGTCACGAAAATCATAAATTCAATAGTAGATATAAACAAAAGATATTTCCTTCTAGTTATATGAAAACGATTGTTTAACGCTCTCCAGCCGATTGTGTCAAATGCACGAATCGTATCATACATGTCGATGGTACCGAACGATAATATCAAATATGTTTACTAAAAATAAAAAAAAACTTTTTTTTTTGTTTCGAATAAAAACGTTGCAAATTTAAAAAAATACGCTATTATGAATTTATCGCTTGGTGACGTCAATATGGTTATTTGTATTAAAATAACTGAAATTTGAGATGTAATTTAGATAACATATATGTTAATGTTTAGACATACTCATATGTATGTAGAAGCCATCGAATATATAATAGATTTATCACTGCAAACAAATATTAGCTAGCGGATTGCATTAACATAAATATATATGAAAAATATATAGACGAGAGCAAAAAAAAACATATAAATATATAATAATAATATATTATTATTATGTATATACATAATAATATACAAATGTTTTGAGAATAATCCATTATTAGCTAGATTATTAAAATTATTTTGCATTTCAAATTACAAATATTAAAAAAAAATGATAAGGTTTATACAGATGAAAGTTTTGAACAAAGCAGTATATTGTAAATGTGTTACGTACCATCAATTATATCGTCCCTGCCGTACTATAGAGTATCGATTCTTCCGTCCCGCGCCTCAGATTTTAAAAATTGGTATATGTGTGAACAAAAAAAATAGTCATTTCCAAGGAAACTCCAATTATAATCTTAACTTGTTTTTGACATACTTTGAATGACAAGGTTATATTGAGTTAGAAATACATTTGCTCGGATGACATTGGCAATAAGCTCGTATGCTACCTAATGATATCTTTTTCCAAGTAAAGTACAGAATTTTACAACTATAAACACTTTTCAAAAGCTCCAACAAGCCCAATATAAACGGGTCTTAAAGTGAGTACCGTATGAGAAAAGCATATGTATCGAGCTTTCGTCTGCGTGCTTTAAATCTAAACCTAAATAAAATTTATTTTTCATGTTCAAAATAAAAAAAATAATAATAATTTGAATATGAGAAAGCTTTCATGGTTGTAATTGAACGCTTCAAAATAAATGTGTCTGTAATATTTTAACAAGGCTTGTGAATAATGCCTGTATTAGAATAAATGGCGACGCGAAATATATGTAGCTATGGTTTACAGAACTTTACTATATGCTTTTGAGCGTTTTTTTTAAATAAAAAAAACATTTTATTATGCCTATTTAATGTTGTAAGACTCTATTTAAATGATAAAAACTATTAATTTCATATTTAATTTTGTCATATTCGTATATTTTCTATATAGAATAAGTAATTTATTAATTAAGACCGCTTAGCCTGTGGCTTAGATATTGCAATGCCCACGCACATTTAATGTATAAGTCGTTTAGCAGTTGGTTGTAACATAGAGACGTTAATCGCTTATTTTGTTATTAAGTAAAGTTGAAAGGATATTGAAATTGGCGTGTTTTCTTGTACTTTATTTACATGATGATTCTTACAAAAGATCTTTCTTATAAAGTATTTCTCATACAAATCTCGAAATATTTTGTACCAGATGTTTTTTCTTTTTTTATAATTATAAAACAATATTACACTGTCTGTCTTTTCGGCTTCACAAACCCTCGGTGTGCTCTAACCTATATTGTAAATATCACGCAACATTTTAGATAAATATTAGTTATTAGTAATACAAGGGATAAAGTAAATGTTATATCTATTCGTTCATTTATCGTTCAAATCACAATTGTACATCTCTATGAAATTCATTGAAATTATATGATGAGGAAGAAAAATCAGCCAAGTTCTAAATAATTTAATAAAAATTAAATTTTCTATCACATTTCGGTACCTAATAATGTATGTTTATATAAATTTTAGTCGAATTTCGTGCGATTCCTTGTTAGTACTGCAATATTTTTTTTAAATAATTTCACTGAATTTTATATTTTAAAAGCTTAAGATAAATAAAAAAAGCTTGTACGTAAAATAAGTAATCGAAAAGCAATTTATTAATATCATTCTGTAATCAAGTCAAATTATTTTAGATTTTCATATTTATTTAAATTTTTAATGAACAGGTTGGGCGTGATGGAAAGTTTTTATTACATTTGTTACTTATATATATAAAAAATAATCTTTTTTTAATTATAATTTTAATGTAAAGCTTAAATTTTGTGCATATTCTATTTAATATTTATAGAAATAATTAAAGTTATTACCAATTTATGAAGTCTCGAATATTCGCTTCAATGTGATGACTGCTGTAATCGCGATGTGATAAAAATGTATAGAGTGAAATCCTTTAAATGTAAACTACGTGTTATTATAAATGTCATCGGATACTGCTAATTGTAATTAAAAAAAAAACGATACACATATTTCCAAGTGAATTTTTCTATTTGTTGTCGAATTAATAAAAAATAATAATTTAATTTACAAAAAACTATAATTGAAAATTTGTTTTTTTAGATATATATATATTTGAATCAATCAATAAAATTATCTTGAATTGATAATTTCAAATAAATTCGCTATGTCCGATGCGATATAATATTCCACACAATTTGTTTAATATTTAATAAATTTTAAATTATTCGTATTGCTATCGTTGATTCTAGTTAGGAGCTTTATGTACATAAATTACATATATTATATATTTATTTTAAATGAAAATGGTTGTATTCATGTGTTTTTTGTCAATTTCATTTACATACGTAATATAATCTACAAGACAACCTGCAATGAAAGACTAAATTGCATTTTAAATAAAGCTTCTGAACATACGTTTTGGTTTTGATGATAAAAAAAATAAATAAATTAGATACACGTCACTGCCAATAAATGTGGTCACTATCACTTTAAACTCTCTCTCAAACCTGTCCAATATCCTTGAAATAAAATCACTCTCCTCTATTCTCCGCTTAACGCATGAATGTAAGTTTAAGAATATATTTTCTAGTGATTTTCAAATGACATATTATAATATATACGTATAAAGCACAACTTAAACTATATAGTTTAAAATTTAATTTTCCTTTGAAATTTAATTTTATATATAATTTTATTGTTTTATATATAATTGTTCTATTTAAATTGAAAAAAAGTAAGTTAAAAACGTATTGACTTTGTTTATAAATTTGAAACACTAAGCGATTTGAATCCTTATAGAGTAGTTATAATAATAACTGCTAATAGATTGCTATAATCGTCGGGTCGTGGTCACATGGGATAGTATAGCCTACTGTACCAAAGTACAGTATCCAAAGGATGTCAGCTCAAATCAACATTTAAAATGTTGTACGTTAATTCAGTATGTTTATAACTTTAAATATATAAATAACAATTTAAAAAAAATATTTTTCTTTTTTTTTTAGAAGGACGTAGTCCAATTATAAAAATGTAATTCATAACAATGCAATAGGCTTTGTGCCAGACTAAAGAAACTGAGTATAATTTTGTAAATATACGGTAGAGGGCACAAAATGATTGTTTCTTATAATAATATTTGACGTTTTCAAAAGTAATGAATTAAAAATAAATATTTGTGAAGAAATTTTAGAATTTTAGGGGCTTTTTTATTAATTTTCGATGTATTATTGCACTATTAATATATTCTTACAAAATATTAAGATGTCCTAATTGAAAGATGTTCTTTCTATTTTTTAATTTTATTTTTAAAAATTTCTCATCGATATAACAGCTTTTAATTAAGCTTTTCGTAGACTGCAGTTGTTTTAGCAAAACTTGGCAAAGGCGCTGCCGTGCACTCAACTACAGATAAAATATTAATATGGGTACATACTAGGAAATACAAGTTAAAACTTCATTTAGTTTAAGTTAATTATTAATTTATTTAATTATTATAAAACTAAAAATAATTTATTTACTGTCTTGAACTTTATTTACTAAAGTAGCCGGGTAACACGATACGTATAACTTTATTAGTTTCATATCAATACACATTAAAAAGCAAAATGTTCAAATTGGCAATTTAATTATTATTTAATTTTATTAAATTAAAAAAATAATTTAATAAAAAAAAAGTTATTTTTTTATATTTTTGTTATTATTACATAAAAAAATAGCTAAACCCTTGACGTTGTGTGGTTAATAAGACGCACAAGGTCCCATTACAATAGTCGTCATGTAGATTCCCGGTTGAGGCACTTATATGTATATATATATGTATATATATATATATATATATATATATATATATATATATATATATATTTATATATATATATATATATATATATATATATATATATATATATATATATGTAAAGTTTTAAACTGTGTGTGGCATTGAAAAAGCTACGCGAATTTATCTTCATCGTATAGCATTCATTCATTTCGAACTGTTGCCTTATGACCGTTTTGTATATAAAAATATAAATGGAGGTTAGTAGTTAATAAAAACATTTATTGGCTTCGATATTGCGTTTTATTTCACTTTCTTTACACCTTCAGTTCTGGATATCGTTTATTCATTATTAAAACACTGTGCGTTGTGGGTTCGATTCCCAGTCAAAAAAAAATATTATATTAACTAAATGCATTTGTAAGCTCTGATAAACTCGACGTGGTTGAATTCCGCCACTCAATATGCAAGGTCTCGATTTTGGAACGAGAACATAACAGCGAAATGTCTTGACATTAGGTTCTCTGAGGCCATCCATGGCGCACTGGTTTTGTATCTTTTTGTATCATTTCTCTGCTATGGTAAGACAAAGTGTGGCATTGAGCTCACCATTCAACGCGCAATGTCTCGATTTCTGACGGCAAATAGACATTAGTGTCTTAAGATAAGATTATATATAGTTTAATTTTATTTAGATAAATAGAATTTAGTTTCGTTTCTACTATCGATAGTAATACTAAGAAAGAATAATCTTTGTATAGTAGGAACAATATTAACTTTAAGAAAAAAAAACATTGATTTTTCAAAAGACCCGCATAGCAGTGTTGTCAGAGACAACCCACTGTCAAGACACTTAGATGTCTGTTTTCCGCACTTAACCGAGACATTGCGTGTTGCGTGATGAACATCAACACTGCGCGACCGGAAATATGAAAATATATTTTTAAATATATCAATTCATAGGGGGAATTACTTTTTTTTTAAATATAATTATTCCCCCGAGTGGGAATCAAACTGACAACCAATTAATAATATGATCCATTATTAAAACACTACTAATTACTATTTAAATAAAGCCTAAAAGAGAGTTGTAGTGCTCATAATACACAAAATACCTATATTATATACTATATATCTAATAATTCCTTTACATAAGTTCGAATTTTCTATACTACTCTTATAATTTTCCAACATTAAGATGTGTTTTTCTTTAAAAAAAACACTTAAACCACTCTAAACTCCTTTAATTAAAACGTTGATACTAAACATATGACTGTTTCATATGTTACGGGGAATAATTAATTGCGAGTCGTTAGATATCAATATACGTACTACAGTAGTGGCGACCTCAACTGGTTTAGTTAAAGTAATTACTATAATTACTGTAGTATACAGAATTTGTACTATTTTAAAACATTCGACTACTTTAATAGTGGGTCTACCACCACCATCGTTGCTTAGTGGCACGTTTGGCTGAACACGCGGTTGGTTGTGGGATCGATTCCCATTCGTGTGAACGATTATGGTTTCTCCGTTTCGGTAAGACAAAGCGTGGTTTTCAAGAGGTGCGGGTTCGAATCTCGCCACGTTTATACGTTTTCTCACAAATAATTTCTAATCGTAAGTGTGGAATAAAACTTTGAAAATAGTAAAAAAGAAAACGCGGTGTTGAGCTCCACCACTTAACACGCCATGTCTTGAATTCAGGAGAAAACAAACGAAGTGTCTTGACAACAGGTTATCTCTGTGTACACTGTTATTATATGCGGGATAAAGATGCAAAGTCATATTTAAAAGATATTTTATTAATATTTTTATATTATACTCCCAATAAGAACAATATATTTTGAAATTGAAATAAAACATGTAATATATGTTCGAATTTCGTGCTCAATGGCTTTATTTGATAGGAAATTTTATGCTATTTATGATTTAAACAAAATATCGTTCAAATGACCGACTCACAAATAGTTATGTATATATAACTATTTGTGAGTTAGACAGTCTAAGATTAACTATCTTTAACTTAGCCCTTCATGGGTAACTAGTTGTTGTACTCCTTAATACTTTTTTTAGCTTACACTTTTATCCTGCACTGCAGGGCAGACAGGAATACCTAGTGTCAAGACACTCTGCTCTCCGTCGAAATTACAGACATTGCGTGTTAAGTGGCAGAACTCAAAATAAAACTAAAAACATTACACAGAGTGTTTCAAAATCGGTGTTTGTTAAATTTCGTTTATTTCAATATTTATACAAAAATATTAATACAAAAATCGTTTACATATTATGATAGCATGTATATTATACATATATTTTATATAGAAAATAATTTGATTGTTACTTCTTTATTCCTTGAATAGAACGGAGTGATTAGACACTATGCTATCTCATTTTCATCCCACAGGCTCCTTGGTGACAAGATTAGCGGGACCCTGTCCAATGACGGGCGATAAGCCAGCTACTGCAACTGCTTTTAGTGGTCTGAAATTGTCAATAAATACAAGACATTAGAGGCCGGTCGCGGCGCATTGGGATAGTGTCTGATTGTAAACGCGATCGGTTGTGGATTCGATTTCCACTCGGGGGAGTGATTACATTTAAATTATTTTCACTTCCTCACTCTTGTGAGACGTAGTGAGGCGTTGAGTACACAATTGAGTAAACATGAATAATTTCATTCCCATTTACTATGTCGCTTTGGTAACATAAACCACGGCGTAGAGTTCCGCAACTCAATGCACAATGTATCGAATTCGAGACAGAACGTAGTGTCTTGACATTTGGTTGTGATATATGTAAGCATTAAAATAAATATATAAATTTCTATATAATTTTATAGAAGAATTTTATAGAAACTTTTTTGTACTAAATTTTAACAAGCGCCATCTAGTGGTGTTTTGTTTAAAACTTAATTCCTTATAAGATCACATGTTTAGTTTAATTTCTTTAATATTTAAATTTAAATAATATATAAAGTGATTGTGATATTAATTAATATTAATATTGTTTTTTACAGCTTCACCCTTTATCACGCGTATCAGGGTAGTCAGATACAATCTAATGTCAAAATATTCCGTTAAATTCGCTACATTTCGTTGACTGCTTTCCTCAAGAAATCGAGACATCACGTGTTGTGTGCGTAACTCAACACCAATCATTCTTATGTTTCTACAACCAGAGCGAAGAAATGAAAAAACGTTTAACGCAAAATTTGAAAATAATAAATATAACGAATCCCCGAACGGGAATCGAACCCACAAGCGATCACGTTTACAGTTAGACGCTAACTTAATGAATATTAGGCTAAAAGCTTCAATATTCATAGATTACTTATATAACATACACTTACGCCATCTAGCAATATTTTGGAGTTCACTCATGTTGTTGAAAAAAACAAAATGATTTAGTTTATTTATTATGACACTAGATGGAAGTGTGAAACATTTTAGATACTTAATTGTAAATTAAATATATATTATTTATTTATAAATTTAAATATGAAATAGAACTCAAAATAACTCATAACGAAATATATAAATAAAAAATAAAATATATTCATAAATAAAAAATAAAATTATTTGTAACAAATTCGCTATTGCTTATAATGGTTATTTAATACTTTCTTAGACACTAGATGGCGCTACGAGTTGTACTATTTCTATATAGTTCGAATAGAAAAAACTAGATGACGTTTGAAAAAAAAGGAAATTTAAATATTTTCGTTGACTTATAAAATAGAAAAATAATTATAATACAAAATTTACGTTTAAAAATTGATATTACGCTTAATAAAACTCACTTAAATCCTAATTCCTCGGCCGGCACACCTAATTTCGCTAATTTAGCTTCGTAAGTGGCCAACAAATCATCGTGAGCTTTTCTTAGTCTTGCCGCTTCGTATCTTAAATCCTCTACTTGGGTGTCTTTCAATTTGAGAAGATCCTGGAAAAAAAAATACAAAGAAGATTCTTATATTAAGAATAATTTTAGCTTTTCTTGTTCAAATATATCTAATGTATGAGAAATTGTATTTAATGTATTATGTAATCAGAAAATTTCCACATTTGAAATTCTCTTCTAAAGTTATCACGTAAACACACGATGCCCCAACAACGTGTCATGTTAGCGTGTTACACAAACACGTACATGAAACATGTGATGGAGCGTGTTACATTTATTTTATTAATTTGATATATTTTATATATTATTTAAAAAAGATGACGTTCTGTACTCCTTTTCTGTATAAAACATAACTATGCTAAATTTCACGCTCTGTCTACGTACTTCGTGCGTTCTAATATATAATTTACGTCAGTAGCTGTCTGTAGTAACTACTGTAGTTCTATACTAAAAAAAGCTCAAAATATTTTTTTAAATTAAATATTATATATTCTAATATATTTTATTACTACTGTACCATTAGTTTAATTATCACCATATTCATTATACCCACTGCTGACATTCATTATACCCTGAAATACCCACTGTTGGACATCTATAACCTGCGCTTCCCGCATTCAGCGGTGACTTTAACCAGATCGTTATCCACTTAGGACCTTCCCACCTGATAAGCAGTCTGCCCACCTGATAAGGAGCCTGCCTACTGCCCGTGTTCGTGGTCACAACTCGAGGACCTTACCACCCCAACTGACCATTAATTCTGCTCGCTATATTTTCCGTCCACTAGAACTTCAAGCGAGCTTATTTTATTCAGCTTGCCGCTTTTATTTTACATAGCAGATTAGACAGCAAGTACCTAGTGTCACGACATTCCGTAAACATAGACAACATACAGAGTGGCAGAACTCAACGCCGCACTTTGTCTTACCAGAGCGAGGATGTATAAATAATTAAAACATAATCACTCCCCGAGTGGGAGTCGAACCCACAAACGATCGCGTTTACAGTCAGACACTGTCACACTGCGCCACGACTGACCTCTACCACTTACTATTAATAAAATAATTTCTACTTACATGCATTTCCCTAGGACCTATGTCTAGTCCTTCCATTTTCTTCAACTTGGCTTCCAACAGTGCAGTTTTCAATGACGCTTTCTGTTGCACCTCCATTACCGCCCTTGAAAATCTTTTCACGAAAATATATATTAAATTTGAAATTATAGCATACTTTTAAATGAAACTATTTCAAACGAATTAATCGAATATACTTTTGTAAATTCGATATTTCGAACACTTTACAGTAGTCTATGGTCGCAGGTAGACTAGATGTGGCATTCGTCTGTCAGTTGATACAAAAAACAAAATATGTTTTAAAGCTTATAAAAAACACAAAATTCATGGATTTTATTGAAATTGTGGATTTTAAAATTTTATATTATCTTTTTCGCGGCTTTTTTCGCAGAGAGAAATTAGTGTCAAGACACTTCGCTTTTAACTTTCTGCTCAAAATCGAGACATTGTGTAGCGTTGAGAGTTGGAAATCAAATTGCGTTATTATTATATTTTAACAAGTCTGTATCTTGTTTGTATTAAAATATCCGCTATTTACTTAAAGTTATAAACTTAATTTGTACTAAATATTTTTATTTAGTGATTATGATAAGCGGATTTTTGATTATTGTCTGTATGTCTGTTTGTTCCGGTTAATCTCTGAAACGGTTGTACCAATTTTGAAAGGACTTTTACACACAGATAGCTGTTGTAATAAGAATTAAAATCGGCGACTTTAAATTTTAAAGGATAAAAATTCAGAGTTATTAAATTTCAGGACAAATTCGCGGGAACAGTTAAAGGTAAAGAACATAATTCACACAAAACTACTGTACGTACAAATTTCATTGGGAAGAATGATTTTTTTAAAAATATAAATACTTTTTGTTATACATATACATATGGTGTAAAAATAGCAAGTTATGGGTTCGATTTCTAGTAGAGACAACATTCAAATTTATGTTAATTTCTTCTTCTTCTTTCTATCGCTCTTTTGAGACAAGGCGCGGCGTTAGGTGCATTATTCAACACGCAAGGAGTCGATTTTGGGCAAAAAAAAACAGTCAGCAGAGCTTGCAAACACTAGCCTATCTCTGATTTTTTTTATATTTAGACCTTAAAATAAATAAAATAAACCAACAGACATTCCCTGTGAATATTCCGCTAGGGATAAAGCGAGAAGCTATATTTATGATTTTTCAATACTAGCCTGGACTTTAATTCATCTCTTTCTGCTTCAACACGATCGTATCTTATTTGTAGAACTTCATATTCCCATTTAAGAACTCCGAATTGTTCCTCCAACGAAGCTAATTGTTTGGTTTTGGACTGAAATTATAAAAATAGTATTAAAGTAATATATATATATATATATATATATATATATATATATATATATATATATATATATATATATATACGCGGTAATGTATGTTACACAACAACAATTTTATATGCATTTTTAAAGGCATATTGATCACGTCTCTATAATTTTACCGAATTTCATACTTTTCACTTAAAAAAATTTTTTTCTTACAAATCAATACCTTTCATTTAATACGTCCATTTTGTTGCGGGGGCCATTTTAAGTTAACAATGTAATTATTATATATAATTTCATGATTGTGAGAATTAAAGTCGTATTTCATATTTAAATTCAATTAGACACTGGGAAGTGGATCATGCTACGCTTGCTAGATTTTACACACACTTACTAACTACTACTAACTTGCACGGCATGTTAATTAAAAGCTTGTGAAAAGGGAAATAATGTTATTGCTTTAAGTATTAATTTAAATATTAATACAGCTGTCAAAAATTGACATTGACATTGAGGTAGCCTTTCCAAATCTTAGTCAATGAAATTCCTTATAAATTTTAGTTCTTTTATTTAGCTTCACGCTTTTATCCGGGATAGCAAGGTAGACAAGAAGTACCTAATGTCAAGACTCTCCGCATTTCACTTTCTGGTGAAACTCAACGCCGTACTTTGTCTTACTAGAACGAGGAAGAAAACAATTTAAATATAATTATTCCGTCGAGTGGAATCGAGTGGAATCGATAGTCCATCGATGTGGACCGCCACGACCGGCATCTATAATATAAGCTAACGTAAAAAATATTAGATTATCGACTATCTATAAAGAAATTTTGTTAGATTTTTTAAAATAAATCATCTAATATTATAGGCAGATTACAAACTTACAGCCAGCGCTGCCTTATCCCGGTCGTAATTTGACATTTGTCGTTTGAGTTCCTTGTTATCAGCGATAGCGGCTTCCAGAGGTGATCTAAGGGTTTTCGTCTCAGCCACAGCATCCCTGGCTATCTTCTCGGCCCTCTCCTTCACCTTCTGCATGTCCTCCATTTGTTGTTTCAAACTGCTTATAAGGCCTTGAACATGTTCATTATTTTTAGTTAGTTATATGGTTCCGTATAGATACACGTTTTTTTAAATTTCATAATAAATTTCATTTTATTAACTTTGCTTCCTAATATTCAAAACAAGTCACTTCCAATCTAAAATAATAAATTTTAAATTAATCTGTATTTTATTTCTCTTTCCTTTATTTTAGCTTAATGCAGTTAAGTATCTAGTGTCAAGACACTCTGTACTCCGCATTCTGCCATAGTGACATAGCGTGTTAAGTAGCAAACTTCAATGTCGCGCTTTGTCTTAACCAGAGCGGAGATGTGGAAATAAATTTTAAACATAATAGAACTGCACCCCGACCGACTTTTGTATTTCTAAGTGATATCAAATGTTCAAGTAAACATATATAAAAATATCATACCCAAGTTGTTTAAAGTAATGTCATTGTAATAGTTTTTCAAATCAAAAAAGGCTTTATCGTGGTGAGCGATCAACTCCGATAACATTTTATTTTTCCTCTCCTCTACTTCCGTTATTTCAGTTCTATGCTTCACAGTTAGTTCTACTATTGTTTCATGTAATTTCTTCTCAGCTTTGTCTTCGATTTGTTTAGCCTGTTCTTCAAAATCCGCTCGAACTTTAGATAATTCCTCTGCATGAATAAGCTTAGCTCTTCGAAGCTCATCTTGGGCGGCCAGACCTTTTTCTCTCATCTCTTGTCGTAAAGCTCTCTTGTCGTTTAGAAGTTCTAGCTCTTGCTCTGTATGTTCTTCTTTAGCAGCTTTTAAAGCTACTAGATTTTCAGCTCTTAGAGCAGCTGCTGCAGCTTGCTGTTCATATTTCAAATGCTTAATCTTTTGCTTTTCGGTTTCTAAAAGAGCTTCGTTTTCCTCTTGAGCCTCCTCAGTGGCTCGTTCTCTATTTCTCAGCTCAGCTTTTGCCTCTTCGAGCTGTTGGCGTGTAATTTCCCAGAATGTTCGAATTTTATCTCTTTCCAATTGAAAGTAGTTGCGTTCTTCTCTCTCTTTGTCTAACTCTTCTTTGACTCTTAACGTGAACTGTTCTAGTTTTTCTCGAGTCATTTCAGACGTGTCTACTCCATCTATGATGATAGCTAAGAAAATAGATAACAGTAGTAAAAATATTGCAAAGAAAAAAAATATGGAATTCATATTGTTATTTTGCTAACTGTTAAATATAAAAAAATTGTGTTTATTTATTTTGTTATACATTTGAAGCGGACATACCTGGTGCTTTTTTACCAGCCCCCTTTCCTCCTTTAGGCGCCTGAAAAAGAAAGTTACGATTATACATATAAATAAAACCCTTTTCCCGTAACGTAAAATATTCTGCTCGCAGTTTTCCATCCAAATTTTATATTGCATTTTCAATGGCGGAGCTTAACGCTGCTTTTTATCTCACCGAAGCAAGGAAATGAAAATATTGGTAAATATTAACTTCTCACTTAGCGAATACCTCTAAATTCATATTATATTTATTATATTAATAAATAAACTTACCATTTTATTTAAAATGTATGAAGAAACTACTTATAAATATATGAGACCCAAATAGCGTCTTATCAAAACAAGGACGACAGCGTTGTCAAGAGTAAAACGTTATTTGGTAACCATAGCAACCGTAGTTGTTTATACTCAAAGATAAGTAAAGTGAAAATCGATTAAAAACTTCTGTTACGAAACGATTAATGTAAAATATTAAAATATATTACATGCTTTAATATTTTACATTAATTTTTACTTTACATATCTTTGGGCATATATATTTATTTACATTATATTAATGTTTTATAATTATCAATAATTTTTTTTTAGCTTCACGCTTTTATCCCGCATAGCAGGGTAGACAGAAAGTATTTATTTTTTTAGAAAAGTATTTATTTTTTTCAATTATTATGAATTAAATTTATTAATATTGCTTAGACATATAATTGATTATTTTATATTAATAATTTGTTTTCATAATTTCATACAGCCCCCGTAATTTTTTTACGATAAATTTGTTAGTGGAAACTTCATAACAACAAACAAACAAACATAATTTTAATTGTACTGTATGTTTCCCAAAAAAAAAATATATATAAAAAAAAAATATAAAATGTTGAACATTTGATATGTTATAATAAACGTTTATCCGAATTGTAAACGCATCATGGCACAGTAGAAAAAATTGACTGTACACAAGATGGTAATGAGTTGAAAACTCTCTTAAGAATATAAAAATTAAACTCTTAATAAATCTTTCCACGCTCCGGTATGACAAACTAAGATGGAGAGTGGAGTGTCTTAACACGACATTTTCTCCGTATGCAGAAATGGAGGCCATCTTGGCGCAGTTGGATAAGGATTGACGTTCAATTTCTGTGAGGAAAAATTATAAATTACTTTCAATTCTACATTCTGGTGAAACACGAAAGCTCTGGATGAAGGGCGGCGTTGAGTTCGGCACTCACCATATCGTAATATCCATAATAAAATTTTAAGTATAATAGAATTTTTTATAGTTAATCAGTTCCCCGAGTGGGAATCGAACGCTGTCCCACTGCGCCACGACCGGCGTCCAGTATGTATGCATATACGAGTATGAATGTACCAATTAATTAATATAAAAAAGTCTCTCTCCGATACTTAGTTGTCAAATTTGTAAACATACCCAAATATATATATATATATATATATATATATATATATTCATAGCATGTATGTTAGTATCGTGTTGCGTTTTAATATCTTTTTAAAACTAATTTGAATACTAAGTCTTCATGGGAGATGATATTAAAAAAAAAAGAAACAACACGGCACGAGGTGTCCAAAACTAATCTATAATTAGTTACAATAAAAATAAACATCTTACTAATATTTTAATTAATAATTTGCGATTTAAAAAGTATATTATTTAAAAATAAGCTAAAAATCTATTGGTAATATAATTGTTGTTTCCACTAAATTTAGTTATTTTTATCTTTTCATCCGTCCGATATAGACAACCGCCCGATTTGGAAATCGTGATGGGTTATGTGGGCTCTGGATCGGCATAGGCAGTACATATTCCTACAAAAAACCCACGGTGCTCATTTTCGACCACCGCTAACAGGGTCACGGGAATCCCAGTCTTCCATGAGCGTAAAGAAAACGCGCGGGAGAATATTACGCGCGCCCATCAGGGCCAAAAGACTAGGAGATATGGCTTACCCAAGCTAATCGGCCTGTCCTATTTAGGCAGGAGGCAGTGGTTGTGTGCCACCCTCTGCTGACCCGGTCATGCTGGTGGTGGATGGCGTGACACATACACAGAGGTACAGTATTATATATGAAATGAATTGAAATTATTGATGAATTCTATTTATCGGTTCTATTCTAACAATTACTTGTCCCGGTGAGTTTCTTGCGCCGGTTCTTTTCAGGTCTGAGGCATTAACTTTAGTGAACCGGTGGTAAACTATTTTATTATTTATTTAACTAACTTTAACTATTTACTTCATATTCTCATAATTGATGGGAAAAAATTGAGAATAATATTGTGAAAACGATCATATATAAAGAATATTTTCATTTCTTCGCTCGTGCAAGACTAAGCGAGCGGTATCTTGATACTGTCCCTGACTACCCAGGTAAGTTGTTAACGTTCTCTCCTTAATTTGGTTTTAATATAAACACATACAATATTCTATATATAAATTATCCGATTTTTGCTCACATCGAAATTATTATTATTTTAATATAACATAATCGATATTCCCATAAATTAAACTTCAAATAAACCAACAGACGTCACTCAGATTAGTCAAATTATAATTTTCATAATTAACTAAAATGTAAAGTTATATTAGTATATTAAAATACTTTTAGATATTTTAATCAAAATGCTAGCGGAGGCATTGAATCTTTTCCTTTACACCCTGTCATTTTTAAGCCTTATTTTCATCGACTACCTCCTCGGTAACGGGTTCGTGGACGCTTGCCAAAAAATATTATGTAAAATTGTATGTTCCATACAAAAATCCTTGAAGGAGGAGCAAAAGTTAGAAGAAATGGAAAATGACGTCAACTTATCGTTGCTAGTGATAGAGATTATTGTTCTGGGTTTGACTATATCGGTATTGTTAATAAAATTTTGTTTTAATTTTAGTTATGACGATTTTTTTTTAATATTCTAGCTATTTTTATTATTTTACTGTTAAATAACGTATATTTTTGAAAGTACAGCTTTACGCTTTATCCCCATAGTGGGGTAGTCAAAGATAAAAACTACCCAGTGTCAAAACACTCCGTTGACGACTTAAAATACATAGATCATTCCATCCTAGACGGGAATTTCTAATCTTAAAATAAAAAAATATTTTTTTTTTGTATTTAAGTGTTAATCATATATTTTTATTCCCTGATATTTATGCATACGAGAGAACGGAGTGTTAGGTTCTCTCTCTGCTCTGTTCTTCACTTTACACCCAAAGTCGAGACATTACATTGAGTGGCGGAATTCAACGCCGCGCATTATCTTAACAGAGCGGAAATGAAATTAATTTCAATAAGAACATTCCACTGAACGGGAATTGCACCTACAATCAATCGCGTTCAAAGTCACTGTTTCACTCAAAATGCATTTGTCTCTCAATACTAACAACTAAGCTAATATAAAAGCTTATAATAACAAAAAATATATCATAATATTTCAGTTTCTGAACAAATACAAAAAGCTTCGTGGTAAAGATAAAATTGATTGCCTTCTACAGCAGAGCAGGGAGGCGTTGCAGCAGACCAACGAGTTCCTCGAGAAATGGCGGTTGAGACGTGTAAAGAGTTTATTATAAACTTCATTATACATTCACTTTCAATCTATGTAAAAATTAAAAATTACTTATATATTATATTGTTGGTATATATCAAGTTATATAAAATTATTTAATTCTTTTTTTTTTAGCTTAATTAAGCTTTTATCCCGCATAGCGGGGTAGACAGAGAGCACCTAGTGTCAAGACACTCCGTACTTCATTTTGCACCGGGTGTTGAGTGACAAAACTTAACGCCGCACTTTGTCTTACCAGAGCGAGAAAGTTAACACAATTTAAATATAATCCACTTCTTTGAGTGGGATTCGAGCTCACAACCGACAGTGTTTACAGTCAGACGCTGTCACACTGCGCCACGACCGGCCTCTGTTTTAAATAGTGAGTTAACTTTTTACAAAGGAAACCTTACTTTATAAGTAAAGGTTGTATCTCGAGTTATATATATATATTTATATATATATATATATATATATATATATATATATATATATATATATATATATATATATTTAGCTTCACGCTTTTATCCCGCATAGCAGGGTAGACAGAAAGTACCTAGTGTCAACACATTCCGTACTTCGCGTTCCACCAAATTCGAAACGTTGCGTGTGGAGTGGTGGAACTCAACGCCGCACTTTGTTTTTTTTACCAGAGCGAGAAAGTGAAAACAATTTAAATATAATCACACCCCGGAGTGGGGATCGAACCCACAACCGATCGCATTTACAGTCAGACGCTGTCCCACTGCGCCACGACCGGCCTCAGTATCTTCTATCAGTATAATTAAAAATAACCTGCAGTTAAGCCACTCCGTTTCATGTTATTCTTATGTCTTATAATTTTGAGACATTCTGTTCTTTTCTGTTGAAAAACGGAATTCAACACCGTGACCAAAGCGGCAAAAAAACCACCAGTTTCCAATGTCTAAACTACACGTTACGTTGAGGCCCACCCACCCACGTTCCAATTGGGCTTCCCACAGCTGGGCAAATGGAACAATGACCTTTCCGTGGCCTAAATAATGGCGTTTGATGAGGAGAACTATGAGGTTTTAGTGGATAGATAGAGTTCCACATAGACCGTTCTGAGTCCCTAATCAGGCCCGTTTCCTAGAGTAAAAAGTTTGACTATTGACAGAGACAGTGACAGAGGTGAGGGAAACAAGTAGAAGTTCCAAAATGATGTAAGATGACTTCTTCCAGCTTATGATAATAGACATTAGTGACGCATTTCTCCATTCTAACGATATCATTTCTATTCCTTTTTTTAGCTTCACACATTCATCCCGCATAGCAGGATAGACATGAAGTACCTAGTGTCAAGACACTTTATATCACTTACTGTTTAAAAATATATGTGAATGGTCTTATTGTTTTAATGTTATAGATAAACTGGCAGGTGCCAAATGAGTATTCCTATTTGGATGAGGAACCACAGGAGATAAAGCCGCTGAAGCTCGACTTGCCAGTGTTACATTTAGCTATTATTGATGTAAGGTCCTTTAATTATTTTTTATCATCTAAAATATGTTTATTATAATATAAAAATTCTACTCATGAAAATATTTAATTTTAGGCCATCTTGGTGCAGTGGCACAACTTCTGAGTGTAAATGTGGTTGATTGTGGATTCGATTCCCGTTCGGGAGAATGATTATAGTATAATTTATTTTCATTTCTTCCCTCTGGTAAAACAAAAGGCGGCGTTGAGTTCACCGTTCAACACGCAATGTCTCGATTTCGGGCGGGAACCTGTCAACGGAGTGTCTTGACACTATGTTGTCTCTGACTACCCCGCTACGAAGGATAAGTGAGAAGCTGAATGTTTAAATTGTTATTTTTTCCTTTTTTTGTTGACAGAAAGTACTTACTGTCAAGACTTACTCCATTCTTCGCTTTACGTTGAATTCGAAATATTGCATTTTGAATGACAGAACTCACTGCATTTTGTCTTACTAGAGCGAGAAAATGAAATAATTTAAATATAACAATTCCCTCGAATGGGAATCGAACCCGCAACAGTCAGACACTGTCCCACTACATCACGACCGCCCTTGTTATACTGACCATTATACCTGCATATGTATATATATGTAATATACTAATATTAATACTAATTTTTGATTGACATTTTAGACTTTAGGTACTTCAAGGAACCAGTTAGAGCGAGGCGATGCAGGTGATTCAATAAATTTCACCGATTCCAGTCTCCTATCGATGACGTCACTACTAGACGATCTACAGTCGATATCTGAAGTGCCTAGTGATGAGAAATTTGATATATAGAAGTGTTATGTGATCGTTTATTATATTGATTTTTAATCAAAAATATACATATATGTGTATATATATACATATATATATATATATATATATATATATATATATGTAAGAATTATTAAATGTTAATTTCATTTAATTTGTATGTATATATGGTGCCTTCGTATCTGCTCAGGTACCTTTTTTAAGGGTACTTTATTTAGCTTATTTAGCTTCTGTCTGTACCGAGGCAATAGTGGTTAGAGGGAAGTTGCCCGAAGTTTCAGTTGTTTTTTACAAATATCCGCTACTTTTCCAATGATTATTTTTGAGACAAACCGTTTGGAAAGAGAGATTGCTTATTATAATATATTTTTAAGTATTATTTTAAACACGATTTTTTTCTAAGCAATCGTATAAATTATAATATATTTTATACTCAAGTGTTCCTTATAATACTTTAAAAATATTATGACACCATTTCAAATTCTTATTAGATTTATTTTGAAACTTTTGTTTTTTTTAGCTTCACACTTTTATCCTGTGTAGTAGACAGAAAGCACCTAGTGTCAAGACACTCCGTACTTCGCTTTCCACCGAATTCGAGACATTGCGTGTTGAGTGGAAATCAAAGCCACACTTTGTCTTCCCGAGCAAGGAATACCTTTAATATAATCACTACCCCGAATGGAGATCGAACCCACAACCGATCGTGTCTACAGTCTGACGCTGTTCCACTGCGCCATGACCGGCCTTTTTTCTCAGTTATATATAATTATAATCAGCTACGTAGAACTAAAGATCTATATTTAAATTAATTGCGGCGGGAAAAGGGCATAACCGCTATGGTAGAAGACGTGACGTTTGGTTCCTACCTTTTATGACAGAATATGATTTGTATCTTATGATTTTTCATCTATCGTAGAAATTTTACAGAAAGAGTAAGAAAGAAGAACGGTTTTTCAATGTCTCAATCAATTCTTAAATGTAAATTTTTAGCGTTTCACGACAAGTAGGTCCGTCTGTGGATTGCCTCATATCTCCCAATTATATTAAAACCAAATTGTAGTTTCTATAGCATATATATATATATATATATATATATATATATATATATATATATATATATATATATATAATTAAAAAATATTGAATCCAAAACCTTCACATTGAAAACGGATTAGCACAACTGAGCAACGGTGGCGTAATCAATATACTAAATTATTTATTGAAACAGTACTCCAATATTGGTAAATACTACAAAGGCGTACTAAATAGTTATAAGAAGCGTAAATCCGACAGATATTAATTTAATACCTTACCTAATCTGATACTTTTATAAAGATAATTTTGAACTCTATTACTAAAGACATAAAGGTTTTCTATAAATTTTCCCCGTCTGGAGGTTTAGGGTTGCTTTGATCTCGGTCACAGCGGGGTGTTTGTGGTGAAATGTGTAAGCGAATTTAATAATGCATTATACTTATTTATGTATGTACCAATATGCTTAAAGTGTTGATTGACTATGGAATATATTTGGGTAGCAGGTTCAAATTACGCAAAATTTTGTTTGGTTTATACTAGCTTTCATATCTCCCTCTATAACACACGTGGATATAATATGATGACAAATTTTGAGACATTGTGAGTTGAGCGTTTAGCACCACCAGGAGCTAAACGCTGTTTTTATTTAATCATACAGCAAATAATTTAAAAATATAATCATTTCCAATTTCTCTGCGCGACGTTGACACCATAGTTGAATTATATAGATTGAGTCGATCGCCCAAAGCCTTTAGACGATTTCTAATAGTTGCAAGTTCAAGCCCGTAAGTTACGTAAAATTATTTATAAAAATTAAAAAAATGTTTTAAACTTTGTTCATAGTTTGTTTTAAAACTTTGTTCATAGTTTGTTTTAAAACTTTGTTCATAGTCTGAATGATAAAAAATTATAAACAATTAAACCCCTCTTATCTTTTTCATCAATTTTATTTAGAGATATTCGCGCGATAAATCTAGCGACAAATCATTTTTCAAAATCTGTTTAACAGCTACAAGGGAACAAAGAAACGGATATACATACATACATACATACTTTCATACGCGGTAAAAACATAACCCTCTTTTTGGCAGTCGTTTAAAGCCAATTTGTATTAGAGGGCGTGAACTGAGGAACAGAGTGTCCTATCACTCGGCTTTTACTGTCCTTTCAAGAACTCGGCTACTTAACAAGCAATTACGAAGACAAGCGGAAAACGACGAAGTGAGTGTTATGACACTCGGTTTTCTCTAACTATCCTGCTATGTGGTGTAAAGTGTAACGCTAAAATCAACGTTGAAATAAAGTAAAGTAGAAAGAACCTATAAAAGTATCCTCCGTTTGTTGCTTTCGCCTGGAATTGGAGACATTGCGTGTTAAGTGGCGGAACTTAACGCAGCATTTGATCTTGCCAGAGCTAAGCAATGAAAATAATTTACATACAATCATCCCCTGATTGAGAATCAAACTGAAAACCAATCGCGTTTACCAATAGCTGTGCCACAAAGTTATATAATTATATTTTTTCATTAACCAGACGTCGTTCAAGCAACATAAAACCAGTTTAATATCTTCAAATACGCCATATAAATCAAAAACCGTGTATAATTTTTTAAAGCCCTCCGTCTCCAATATATAATTTGGTAGAAAGCAAACAAAAGGCACGTGTACGCTCTGATCGTAATTACACTATAATACACAACTTATGATAGATGACCGCACGCCCATGTGTTTTGCGAGGTAATCGTTTTGGTCCCCTTTGGGAACATCTTTTACGGTTTTTTTGTTTGTAATTTGCGATTTTTAACTGTTTAGGTTTATGATTTTTCCTAAGCGTCTATAGTCGGGTGTTCATTCTATAGTTGCCGCCCAAATTTGAGATACGGCTTACCGGGTGAAATAGATCAAATACTTCATATTTATTCCAAGCAAAAACTTTTGACTAATCGTTTAGAGATTGTAAATATCTGTCTCTCACTCTCGAACACCACACACTCACATTCACCCACACACTCACACGCATTTTCGTTGTTGTTACAAATAATAATATTCTATACTTACCGAAAAAAAAATATATATATATATATATATATATATATATATATATATATATATTTGTTGTTGTTACAAATAATAATATTCTATACTTACCGAAAATATATATATATATATATATATATATATATATATATATATATATATATATATATATTTATATAAATTCTTTGAGAAATTTCATTGTTTTGTTAAAAAACGAATACATATAGGTGTAATTCTTGACCCGTTAAAAAACCTACTGTATAACAGTTTTTAAATTTTTATACTGAGTTTCTAGTTGTAATATACATTTTAATCTGGTTTCCGCTTCAAAGGGCGTGTTAAATTTCATTCCAGACGATATTGACAACTTCGTCATTTATCACTATGGCCTGGATGAATGAAAAACCTACCTATGTATATCCTATCATTAACGGGACAGGCACAACACTATAAAGTTTAGAGCTATACCTACCTTCACGAAGATAACAGGTTCACATCCACTAAAATAAATACAATACGAACAAAAAAGTGTAATGAAGAAATAATCGCTTTTGACTGTATATATACTTTTGTTTTAGAATTGTAAAATAAAAATCCGGATATATTAAATTCTACGCGGATAAATCATTGTCCCGTTTTATATAATAGAGGTTATCCTAATGGAGTATGTGACTGTAAATCTGATTGGCAGTAGGTTCGATTCTAATTCTAAGTAAAGTTTTTCTCACTATCCTACTGTACGGGAAAATTACAGGGTAATTTTATAGTACTGTCAAAGTAAATATAATTTGATTTAATATATTTTCAATTTTAGAATTTTATTAATAAATACATAATTAATTTTCTATTTCATTAAAGTGTTATTCTACACTTTGTATTAGAAAATATTTTTGATAAAACGTACAAAAATTTAAATGAAGCGAGATTCTAACCCTCTTCCGGACCTCTTGAACGATTTCCAAGAGGTGCGGGTTCGATTCCTGCTACGTTCAATTTTATTTACGTTTTCTCAAAAATGTTTTCTAATACACAATTCAGGAATATGTATAATTTGAAAAAAAAGCAAAAGCTAGGTAAAGACAACATGACTGCTTTCCGCCAGAAATTTAGACTTGATTGCCTCAACAGATCAGAGAATCGAACCTACAACCAACCAAGTTTACAGTCATACAATGTACCATTGAGCTGCAACGATCTCGTCTTTTAATTTTTTTTTCACAGTATTCAAGGATCCTAGGTATCCAAGATGACCTGAACCGTCCATTTATCACTCACCCCTTTTTGTGCCCGATTCAATACTTTTTGCGCGAAAGATTAAATTTCGAGCCACATTCATTAATCACAGTCCAATATAAAAAGACCTTCCATTATTCCGTTAAAGAAAAGGCAAATTTGAGTACAAGGAACCCATTTCAGAGGTCATTTTACATTTGCCAGTGTCCCCATTCTGTTTTTTTTTTCCTTCTTTAACACGTCTGCTCGCTACGCTGATTATGATTTTTGTATTAGCGCTGGGTGAATTGATATTTGATGATATATAAATATATATGTAAACTAGCTGACCCGTGCCCACTTCATTGGGCATAATGTTAATAATCCATTTTTAATACAGAATGTTATGTTTTAATTTCTAACTGCCAAAAGGTGAGTTATACGTAGGTATAGTTTGTATTTGCATGCTAAAAGTAACTCTGTCCGAAAGAAAAAGAACACCTTTTCTGCGGGATTTGCAATAAACAAATTCCATGAGTATCAAGTCACGGGCAAAAATTAGTCTGGTTATGGTAATTTTAATTGTTAAATACTTCTCTGTAAACTATATTGGATGTTATGTTACCATTTGGTAGTAAAATATATTGTCTATCAGGAGATCCAACCCGAGATAAGCCAACGTATAACTGCCCATGGGAAAAAACACGCGGAAAGTCGTCATCGTCGTTATCTTCTACAACATATTGAAGTCTGTGCCAAGCAGGTAAAATGTTTAGGTACGTCCGTGCTAAGTAATTTTTATTAATTGGCACCGACTTCTATATGCTGTAGAAGGATGTGATTCCTTTCACTTCACATTTGAAGTCAGTTTATTTTTTTCTTAAAGTTATTTATTTTACACTTTTTCGTTAGATGTGATAATAATTAATAGAAATACATAAGAGAATTTACACGTTTCATTCCATTATGCGGCCTCCAACTCTAAATATTATCAACTCCAGCTCAGCACGTTGTGGACTACAACTTACATTACCCTTTACCTAAGTTACAATGGCCTATTGTCAACTACTCATGACCAATTATAAAGTATCGTTTTTCCCCATGCAAGGCCGTTAATCGTTGAGGAGTTGTTCTGGTACTCCATCACCAGCTAGACTTCATCATATGCATGTTGACTAACATCAATACCTTAGCGACTATGTTAAAGAAATAGAACCAAACCCGTAAAACAGTTACTTATTATTAAGTTCTCATGACGGTTTGTGGTCTTCATCGACAGTTCCACTTCATCAAATGTTATTTTTCATGAGAAAATGACCAAGATTCTTTGAAAAAATCCGAAATCACTATAGGTGTGCCCATAAAATTTAAGGAGTCCCCTCGTTTCCAGGACCCCATCACCAGATTTTGATTTTTTTGTATAGCCTATGACACTCAGCAATAATGTAGCTTTCTATTGGTGAAAGAATTTTTAAAATCGGTTCCGTAGATCCCGAGAATACCCCTTACAATTTACAAACACACAAACTTTACCTCTTTATAATATTAGTATGGAAGTATAGATATGTATGTAGTGTTGTATATTTAACGTGATTTTTTTTATTTACATCTTTACTATACAAAACTGTTTTGTACATGTTAAAATTTTTAAATTGAGGCAACTGCGCGCATCGGGACAATGTCTGAATGTAAATTGATTGAGACGATTGGTTGTGGGTTCGAATGCCTGAAGGGAAAATGATTATAATTTTCCCGCTTTGGTAAGTCAAATAGCGGCGTTTTTCACTATTTCTCTTTATAATAATTTTGAGAACATATATTACTAACGGTCCTTAAGAAACTTTCACATTAAGTTTTAAGTTTCTACTTCAAAGTATAGACAATGTACAGTATATTGTTTATAAGTAAGCAACTAACAGTAACAATTTCATATATATTTTTATATATTAAATGAGACAAAGCACGGTGTTGAGTTACTCAACATACAATGTTTTGAATTCAGCGGAATGTGGAGTCTTGACACTAGGTAGGTATATAGAGGTACTTACCTCGCTATGCCCTATCTCACTATTAGTATGATAAGTAGTTCAAACATTTGATATTGTAAATTTAAAATAAAAATAGCTACTGTCTTATTCTAATATTACAATATAAGCTGTTGTTTAAAACATTCAAATTTTGTCCAAGTTATTATAGTCTATTACAGATTTTGACAGCTCAGTGATTACCCCACTTTATGTTCACATAAGACCATTGTCATCAACACCCTATGAATAATGCTTAGCTAGCCGCCTTCAAACATTGACAATACAAGAAATTACTATTCGAAATCAACTGTTGTTTAAACGTGTTAAATGTAAAATGGTATAACTCTAATTATGATATTTTTTAATTTAATTTTTTTGTTAGCATTTTTATACATTTTGGGGATAAAAAGAGCACCTTGTAAGACACTGTGTAACAGATTTTGGAATTTACCATCACTGGATGCATTGTGACGGGAATCATGGTGTATGTATATTTTATCTTTTTTTAAGTTAGGTTCAACATTGTGCGAAATGCTAAACGTAATATCGTTTATAAATAGACCAAAAAAATATTGATTTTTTTCAGTAGATTTCCCTAAATTCAAATATATTTTACATTACATTTAAAACAAAACGTATAAACATTTGAACTCAGTGGGATTTGAACACACGCCTGTTATAAACCGTCCAAATTCCAGACTTTTTGATATTTTTGATACTTTATGTATATGAGATCAATATTTCGATTTTTTATATATTTAATGAATTTTATGTATTATGCCACTTTAAACCTACTATAGTCTAAACAAATTATCATATTGTTTAACACAAACTTACCTTCGTTCATTGCAAATAGCCCCAATATTATTTTAGCCCTTCTTCCAAATACAATAAGGAGGCTTTTAGCTAATTTAAAATTCAAATGGTTTAAATAATGACCTTTAATTCGACCATATTATCTTGACCTCGGTTTTCATATCAAAGATACTAAATAGAAGTTTCAAATTATACCAGTGCATCAATCCCAGTTTCTTTGACACGCGTAGGTCACGTGGCGTTAGTGAAAAGCAGAAGCGATTGGTTTGTAATAATTTCCTAAAGATAGTCATTAGGGTGTGATTATTTCTTTTTTTTCCCTACATTGCTAGTTCAAATTGGATTTGTAATAGATAGGGGTATGACTTGGATGTTTGTTCACTTAAATACTAACAGTGAAGTATATAAAAACAATGTCTTTTTTGGATTTCTTATATATATCTTTTGGAATATATATATTGGGAATATATAGGAAAATCGATAAGTTTGGTGGAAGGCATGATTAATTAGTACTGTTATTTTTTTTATTTATCTGACGTTATGTGACAGAATATTAATATACTACCTTTTTCCCGTAAAGTAGGATAATTAGATAGAATTTAGAGTTCAGACAGTTATCCCTTTTTCACTCAAAATCTTGTCTTAGCGGAAGAGGGGCTAAACTAAATTATTTAAACAATATCGTTTCATCAAATAGGAATCGAATACACAACCATTAACATTAACTGTCAGTTGTCAAGTGGCCTTTTATGGGCATTAAATAAAATACTCATATTAATTTAAAAAATATATCTGTAAGATATCTATCTATATATAAACACATGAAGCCAAAACTTTGTAACATTTTTAGCAAAATAACGTGAACTAGGGAGTATCAAAATCAAAATCAGTTATAGTTTATATAATATAATAAATTAATAAAATTATCATAACAGTTGTAGACATGTCCTCAAGGGCTGCGGTAGACACGATTCAAATCTTACTTAAATCATTAAAGTAATAAGAATTTCTAGTATATATATATATATATATATATATATATATATATATATATATATATATATATATATATATACATACGGAAAATACGTAATATCGAGAATTTTATTCAACTCTAATGATGCTGACAGACAAATCGCCATATTTTCTTTAGCAAAACTTCACTGAAACCTAATGTCATCGTGAGTTCGTTAAGGCCGACTCACACTATCAATAACCTTAAAGTTTTGGCACAATTTGTCAGCTCTCAGTCATTAAAGTAATTTAAATAAAACAAAATATTTATGTATCGTATCGTATCGTCAGCCAATTGCAGTCCACTGCTGGACATAGGCCTCCCCAAGTTTGCGCCAAACATCCCGGTCCTCCGCAACCCTCATCCAGCCTGCTCCGGCAACCTTGCGTATGTCGTCAGTCCAGCGGGCCAGAGGGCGTCCTACACTACGTTTGCCAAGACGCGGTCTCCACTCCAGGACTCGTCTGCTCCAACGGCCATCGGTCCTGCGACAGACGTGACCGGCCCATTGCCACTTCAGCTTACTGATTTTGCGAGCTACGTCGGTTACTTTAGTTCTCTCACGGATAACCTCATTCCTGATTTTATCCTTGAGAGAGACCCCGAGCATAGCTCGCTCCATAGCTCGCTGAGCGACTTTAAATCTGTGGACCAGCCCTACTGTCAGTGTCCACGTCTCGGCAGCGTATGTCATTACAGGTAGGACACATTGCTCAAAAACCTTCGTCTTTAGGCTTTGCGGAATTGTTGACGTAAGGACTCGACGGAGCTTGCCAAATGCCGCCCAACCCAACTGAATCCTCCTCTCCGCTTCCTTCTCGAAGTTGTGTCGGCCAAGTTGTATTGTCTGGCCTAGGTAGGTGTAGTCCTGTACAACTTCAAGAAGAACGCCTTCGACCCGCACTGGTCTCGGCATGACGTTTCTGTTGAACATAACTTTTGTTTTGTCCAAGTTCATACCAAGACCAACACGTCGGGAGGACCCATTTAGGTCGTTCAGCATTTGATTTAGCTCTTCCAGTGTCTCTGCAAAGATGACTATATCGTCGGCAAAACGCAGATGAGAGATATACTCTCCATTGACGTTGACGCCTCGTCCAATCCAATTCAGGGTTTTAAAGACGTCCTCCATCGCGTTGGTGAACAGTTTCGGGGATATCACGTCCCCCTGTCGCACCCCACGATGGAGCCGAATAGGTCTTGTCCGCTGATCTTGGATTTGGACGGTCATCGTCGCAGCGCTGTAGAGACATCTCATCACCTCGATATATCGCCAGTCGATTTGACATCTCTGCAGGGACTCCAAAACAGCCCAGGTTTCGATGGCGTCGAACGCTTTCTCATAGTCCACAAATGCCATACACAGCGGCTGATTATACTCCTCGGTCTTCTGTATAATCTGCCGAACAGTATGTATGTGGTCTATGGTGCTGTAGCCTTTTCGAAACCCGGCTTGCTCCGGAGGTTAGTATTCGTCGAGCTTGATGGCGAGACGATTCGTGACGACTCTTGAAAACAACTTGTAAACGTGGCTCAGGAGTCTAATCGGCCTGTAGTTCTTTAGGAGGGTTTTATCACCCTTCTTGAAGAACAAGACGACCACACCCCTGGACCACGCTTCTGGCGTCATGCCTTGGCGGATGACGGCATTAAATAGTTCCGCTAAGGCCTTTTGGACCGGTAGTCCTCCAGCCTTTAGGAGCTCAGTGGTAATGCCATCATCACCCGGGGCCTTCCCATTCCTGAGCTGTTTAAGAGCCTCACTAATCTCGCTTACGTCAACGTCCGGGATGTCTTCCGAGTAAATATTTATATATTAATATATAATAGAGATCAAGATAGACAGGAAGTATCTAGTGTCAAGACATATCCGTATCCCGCTTTCCGTCGAATTCAATTCGAGACATTACGTGTTGAGTGGTGGGTTAAACGCTGCGTTTTGTTTTACTAGAGCGAGGGAATGAAAATAATTTTATAATTATTCTCTCGAGTGGGAATTGATCCCATAACCGATCGTGTTTACAGTCAGACGCTGTCGCAATGCTTCCAGATCGGCCTTACAATGTTCTAGCCGCAGCCGCTAATCATATATATTTTTAAATACTTATAACTTTTTCATACGAAATATTAATATTAACCTATTAATATTCAATGAATAATTATTAAAATTCTTAAATTATTAATAATTAACCTTTACACCGCATTAGCTATTAATTTCCCCTTACTTGCGTAAATCCATCAGAAAAGAGCCCAATTACACGACACGCGTCGAAAATACAGTGAGTTTTTTACATACATCATTGATCACTGATTGTGGGAAGATTTTGATGAGATTATGTTAATCGTTTTATTATTTATTAAATATTTTAGATGATTATGAAAGAATTAATTATAATAAGGTCTTTGATTTTTTTACACATTTTAAATGAAACTATTTTAAGCGGATTAATCGCGTATATCCCACTCGGGGGAGTGATTTATATTTAAATTCCTCTTCCTTCTCTCTTCTACTGCCTCGCTCTGGTAAAGACAAAGAGCGGCGTTGAGGTCCACCAATCAACACGCAATGTCCCGAATTCGGATTCGAATTCGGTGGAAAGCGAAGTACGGAGTGTATTGACACTAGGTGCTTTATGTCTACCCTGCTATGCGGGATTAAAAAGCGTGAAGCTGAAAAATATTCGCGTATATTTTGGTATTCAAAAATACATTTTATTAAAACCTGACGTTTCGAACACTATATAATATTCCATGGTAGGTAGTCTGAGGTCCGTCGGTTGATACAAAAATTAATTAAATCAATCTACCGCCATCTGTTTCTTAATTGCCTCGCATACTGCCTTGGATTCATGCAGAATCTTTATCTTTGGTAAAGGTTATTTGTCAATTATTTATACGTTTTGGATGGAATCCAGAAGGCGCGGGTTCGAATCCAGCTGCGTTCAAATTTTTATATGTTTTTTCAAAAATGTTTTCTAATCCTAAGTGTGGAATAATAATACGTAACCAAAATATTAAATTTAATACACAAATTAAAACGAATATATAAGTACATACGTATAGAAATATGAATACTGAATATTTATATAGACGTTTTCAAAAAAAAATCTCTTTGCAAGGCGTTCTTAAGCATTTTTTCTTAGCTTGCCTTTATCCAGTGATAGGGTAGACAGATAGTACTTCGATTTTTACCGAATTCGAAACATTGCGTGTTGGGTGGTGGAACTCAACGCCGCACTTTATCTTAACAGAGCTAGGAATTGAAAATAATTTAAATATAATCACTCCCCCGAGTGGGAATCGAAACCACAACCTATCGCGTTACAGTCGGACGCTGTCCTACTGCGCCACGACTGGCATTTTTAATTCCTTTTTTACATATAAAACTATATAATTATTAAAAGAGCAAGTAAGAAATTCTGATAATTTACAGATCTTTTCGGTACCTTTATATACATTTCTTTCTGTATATAATTACTAAAATATAATATTAATAATCACATAAATGACCAATGATCGGTATGGAAGCCCCCTACCAGACATTTGCATCGATATTGAATGTCCACTGTACTCTACTACAATCGGGAGATGGGTTTACATGTCAAAGAGTAATATTTAAGATGTGCATCAGATATTTATGCGGCGTTGAGTTCCGCCTTTCAACATGATATGTCTTGAATTTGGATAGATATGTGAATATAGTGTTTAGACACTCTACTGTGTTTCACGTGAGTTTATAATAATATTTCTTTATTGAGAGAATGAAAATACTAATATATACACGATAAATTAAAATTATAGTAAATAATAAAATTATTGATAATTATATTTAGTGTCAACAAATATTTAATATTACGATAAATTAAAATTATAGTAAATGATAAAATTATTAAATAAATTATCAACATTACATTAATCAAAATCAAAATTAAAATGAAAATTAAAAAATTAAAACTAAAAATGATCACAGATTAAATTAATATAACAGAATTATAATATATATAAATTTAAAATAACAGAAGCAACATTATATTTAAATTTAATTTAAAACCAATTATAAAAAAATATGCGATATTTTAACTAGTAATAAGTTACTGTATGCGACAGTGGTAATAGTATTTAATTAAATTTGTTGTAATATATATATATATATATATATACATATATATATATATATATATATATATATATATACATATATATATATATATATAGACAGAAAGTACCTAGTGTCAACACACTCCGTACTTCGCTTTCCACCGAATTCGAGACATTGCGTGTCGTTGTGTTTTCTTTGATGTTTTTTTAGTGAGGCTGTCTTTAAAAAAAGTGCGTTAAACTATTTATAGTAAATACTAAATACAGGCTTCTGTGGAATCCAATTCATTTCGTTGTAAATATAATATTTTTTTTTAATTTAAAAAAAAAAGATTTTACATAGAAGATGCATTTATTTATTTTTATTTTTTTTAGCTTCACGCTTCATCCGTGGCGGGATACTCAGAGAGTACGGAGCGCCAAACGCTACGGTCCCTGCATACCTCTTTCGCCTCGTCCACAGTCATTATCCTCTTCATGCGTGCCCTTTGGGGGGTCCTCATACTTTTTACGTGACCTTCCTCCAGTATCTTCGATACTGTGTTTTCGTAGGTCAACCGAGGTCTCCTCCGATCTTTATTTTTTTCCATCCATCCATATTCCAAAAATATTTCTACAGACAATTCTAATCTTTGATCACACACGAATATCATTAAGGCTTCCCATTTAAAGCCGAGTAGCGTGTTTAAGTGATATTAGTGGCGAATGTGCGCACGTCATGATTGATTTCGGCAATTTATGTCCGTTGACGTGTCGAATTAGACTTTGGGTTAGGTTTAGTGTTTAGACATGTATTAGGTTTCCTAGATATACTTTACATATACCTATAGGTTACTATTATATATTTAGGTATAATTTACCTATAGGCTATATATTACTCATATATTTGTTACATAGTTCGTTTATATTATGCTAATCAATATTGAGTGGTCGTCTCTAATTGTAAATAATTTCTTTTGTGTCTGTCTATTTGAAATTTAAAGTAATTCAAAGAATAAAAATTTTATTAAGATATATAATAATACTTATATGAAAAACTAGAAATGTACTCTCTGGCTACCTTTCTTTCTACGCGGGATAAAAGCGAAAAAGATAAAAAAATAGTGTCACAACACTTCGTACGCTATTAGAGTGAACTCAACACCGCTCTATATATATATATATATATATATATATATATATATATATATATATATATATATATATATATATATAACACGTATTAGTATTAAGAGTTATACGGTAGATTGATATAATTATTTTTTGTATCAACCTGACTGACGAATATCACCTAAGTCTACATATACCACCACCACCCACTACTGTCAAGTGTTCGAAACGTCAGGTTTCCAAAAATGTACTTTCGAATACCAAAACATACGCGATTAATCCGTTTAAAATAGTTTCATTAAAATTCCACTATCCTCTTTAAAGTCTGAGCTCTTCTCTGTGTCTAATATCTTTTCGAATATTACGAAAATATGACGAATCCAATAAGAAAAACAAAGTAAATCGTAAAACAAGAATGTGAAGCTCATTGTAACGCGCCGCTCGGTAATGAAGTAACAACGCATGGCGTGGCAACCCCTTTCATAGAAATATTTGGGATATTCTAAAACGTTTTACATTGATTTTAATATAAATGGCAAGAATCATTACATAACTGTTTATTTTATTAGTAAAAATATAATATTTTTTTACCCCTTGAAATTTCCAAGCGTTTTGTTCAAAGGTTATTTATTATTAGTTATTTATATATTAATATAACTTTAAGGATATAGATAAATATTGAACATACGTTTTACACAAATACGCGTTTTAGAAAAGTGCTAAGTAAGTAAGAAATCATTTTCTGATTTTGTGAAGAAATCAAAAAAATTGTTAAAGAATTTATAAGTAAAAAACAAGCTTTCTACGTCCAAAAGACCTTAATGAGTAACGAATTTAAATAAATATTGATTAAAATTTTATATACGTAGATGCATTTGCGGAACTATTAACACTATATTTTCGGTTATTTACCACACAATTTTTTTACGGCTAAGTTAAATATAATATTTACGTCTAATTAAAAAATATTAATACTGAAAAATAAATATAGATTTAATATTTTTGTTTTAGAATAATCCCAAAACGATTTAACCCACCCCGAATCAAAAAAGCAATATGTAACAAATTTGTTTTTCAATTTCATACCAATTTTGCATACACCCGTCACGTTGACGCTACCAAATAAACCGTTGTTTTGCGGTTTTATTATTCGAAAACACTCTTTTTATTGTCATGAAGGGGTTTTATTGACGTGAGTCGGGACACCCTTGTAGCTCAGTTGTTATGCGTTAGAATAACGTGTATAAGGAGTGAGTTGGGCTTTTTTTTTAATTTTTACTTGGTTTGAGCACGTTGGAAGGATGAGTAATGAAAGAATGGTAAGAAAGATTTATGAAGCAAAGGTGAGTGGTACGATAGGTTGCGGGAGACCTCGGTTGACCTCCGAGAACACAGTATCGAAAGTATTAGAACAAGGTCACGTGAAAAGCATGAGGGGCCCTCAAAGGGCCCCCGAAGGGATAATGACTGTGGATGAGGCGAAAGATGAGTAGAATAACCGTAGTGTTTGGCACTCCGTCGTCTCTGACTACCCCGTCAGGGATACAGAGTGAAGCAAAAAAAATTAAACGCGTATGTCTATTTGTTATAGACAAAGGTCATATGGTATTGCTTGTGTTATATCATAGTTATATTATAATGAAAATCTGAACCACAGATGAACTGGTAGACACGTAGAAAAGAAGACAAGCAAACAGGTAGACATGTAGATATTAGATAGACGGTCAAATATGTAATCGTATGCCGTTTTTCTTTTTCTGTTACGGCACCCTAAAAATGAAACCTTTTGAAACATCCTGTATTTCTTTCATAGCTCCGATATTGTTGAAAAATTCGTATCTATATTTTTTTCTTTATTTCCATAGGATTTGTATGAGGCTTTGGTAAATTCAATATGTATCGTACTAGCTCAAAATACCATCCTTTGTCGTAACGTTTTGATACGATTTTTTATATTCCTTTTGAAAATTTAACTCTTTCATTTTTTCAATATATGTATTTTGAATTTTGATCGTATTTTTTATCACTTAACTAAATTGAAAAAATGAGGCCGGTCGTGACGCAGTGGGACAGCGTCTGACTGTAACGCGATCGGTTGTGGGTTCGATCCCCACTCAGGGGAGTGACTATATTTAAATTATTTTCACTTCTTCGCTCTGGTAGACAAAGTGCGGCGTTGAGTTTCACCACTCAACACGCAATGTCTCGAATTCGGTGGAAAGCGAAGTACAGAATGTCTTGACACTAGGTACTTTCTGCCTACCCTGCTCCGCGGCATAAAAAAAAAAAATTATTCAACTCTTTGATTCTAGATAGATAGCTAGATGAAATGACTAAGGAACTGCCATTATAAAATGTTATATTAGTATCTATAAAAAAAACCGTATGTCAGAATTGGCCGGTACCAATATCTTGTGTAAATATGAATTTCTCCTTAGAAGGTTTTCCATTTTCCATCTGGTATCGTCTTGAGTGGCAAAACTAAAAAACTGACTTACTATAAAATATATGCAGCCACGAAATAAAGAAATTTGGCATAGTTAAAGTTAGTTAAAGAAGTACTGAATAAAGCCAATATTCATAGTAATAATTTATATTATATACTAGATATATGCTCGTGACTCGACGCCTATAATATAACAAATCTAGATCTATAATTTATAATTTAAAAATAAAATTACTCCTCACTCTTAATTTACGCCTTATTATATTAGCTATCTGCCACTGAAAAACCCATCAAAATTGGTCCAGCTATTCCGGAGATTAACTAGAATAAAACAGACAAGCAAAAATACATAAATAGACACTCCAATGGAAACATACTGTATATGATATATAAAATTATTCTTAAGACAAAAATCTTTAATTTAAAAAAAGATCATATTTTGAGATCGAGTTAGTTTATGTTAATCAAATTTTTTTTAGCTTCACGCTTTTATCCCGCATAGCAGGGTAGACAGAAAGTACCTAGTGACAAGACACTCCGTACTTCACTTTCAACCAAAGTCAAGACATTGCGTGTTGAGTGGTGGAACTCAACGCCGCACTTTGTCTTTACCAGAGCAAGGAAGTGTAAATAATTTGAATATAATCACTCCCTCGAGTAGAGTCAGACGTTGTCACACTGCGCCACGACCGGCCTCATGTAAATCTATAAATCATAAAATGATAAATTATAATTTTTTAATTCATTCAATTTAGTTATCGTCTTCACACGTCATATTAACTTAAATAATAAATGTAATTCTTTTCTGTTCTAGGCAAAAAAAAATAATCCCTAACGCCTAATCGGCGTACAGAATTCCTACCTATGATCGATCACTTTGCCTGCGTGTATATGCAAATAATTTGTTCCCACATTTGAATTTAAAATTTACATATATTTTTTTTTACTAACAATCCCGTATGGAATGTTTTGTATGCAAAAATATTTATTTGTAGGGTTATTACCTTTTGCCGTCGGCTGTCCAATTTTTGTTTGACAATTGGATTTTTGATAGATGCCAGTGTTTGGTGACGCGATTTTTGATTGATCTGTGCTTTATTTTAATATGGATTTTATTGGCAAAATAAGCTGTTTTTTATATGAATGGTAGAAAGAAACAATTGTTATTTTATACTTTTTGAAATTTAATATATTCTTAATATAATATAACATACTAAATAAAAAAATATTATATTTTCAAGTATTGTTACCATACTTTAGAAAATATTTCCCCCAAGCTTGAGAATCGAGCCCACAACCGTCTTAATTTTTCAAAAATCAATTTTAAATATGAAAATTAGACAATTATGTGTTGATTGAGATTTTTTTAAGTTATATAGTTTTGTCTAGACAAAGCGTAGCGTTTAATTCCGCCTGGCGTCTAAACTGTTATCTGCTTTCTTTTTGTTTTTCTTTTAGTGGTGGGGCACATCGCCGCGTTCTGTCTTACCAGAATAGAAAAATGGAAATATTTTAAATTTAAAATTTATAAATAGAAAAATTATCAATTTTCAATGTTATTTTAAAAATATATTACAATTTCAGTTTCCATATACTTTTAAGTTTGTTCGTTGAATTTTTAGTAAACTACCCGTCTCAGTTAAATCGTTTTTGTAATGGGGCGTTATGAACTTTTGTATAAAGCGTTCAGTGATGTATCTGGATCTAACGTGACTTTGATAGTTTTACGACTGACATAAAGTGTTCTTTCTTTACTTTACTATAGTTTGTGTAGTAAAAATAAATTATCATCGGGAATTTGCGGTAGAAAGGTGTTTTTTAAAATGTTTTCTATAAAAAAATAGTTATAGTTATATAAAATATTTATTATATGTGAAATAACAAGTATTTAATATAAAAAAGGAATATTGAAGTCGGTGTGGCGCAGTGGAACAGTGTCTGACTATAAACGCGCTCGGTTATGGGTTCGATTCCTACTCGAGTTTATATTTATCTCTATTTATCTATCTATTAATTATATTTAATTTATTTTCATTTTCCCCGCTCTGGCACGACGAGCGCGGAGTTGAGTTCCGCCGCTCGATAGAAAGTGGAGTACTGAGTCTCTTGATACTCAGGCTGTCTCCCAGTACCCGGCTATGCGGAATAAAGCGTGAATCTGCTTTTTTACTACTATATAGATAATATCGTGTCTTTTTATAATAATCAAATCTAAGTATAATAATTAAGTAAATAATAAATTTACTTAATTATTATCGTGGCGCAGTGTGACAGCGTCTGACTGTAAACGCGATCGGTTGTGGGTTCAATCCCCACTCGGGGGAGTGATTATATTTAAATTATTTTCACTTCCTCGCTCTGGTAAAGACAAAGAGCGGCGTTGAGTTCCACCACGCAACACGCAATGTCTCGAATTCGGTGGAAAGCGAAGTACGGAATGTGTTGACACTAAGTACTTTCTGTCTACCCTGCTACGTGGGATAAAAGCGTGAAGCTAAAAAAAAATATTATTTCAACATAACAAACCACCCATGTTACGCAACAAAAAAGAACCGAAGAATTACGAGATTCTTTACAAGAAAATTGTAAGATTCAGAATTTGTATTTAAAATATTACCCTAATGGTCGTTTGGAATGCGCCGTATGTTTTAAAATAACCATTTGTCACTTAATTGGTGTTTATTTAAGATACTTTAATTATACTTAAGATATATTGAGTGAACAATAAAGTTCATCAGGTGCAGTGGGACAGCGTCTGTTTGTAAATGCGATTAGTTGTGGGTTCGATTCCCACTCAAGGGAATGACTATATTGAATTTCTTTTTATTTGGCGTAATTCCGCTATTTAGATGAAAAGAAAAGAGGGTCTTGACTCTATGTTTTCTCTTTGTACTGTAAAGTGTATGAAAAAGCGGGAAGCTACATTTCTGACTAATACATTATAAAACGGTTAAGAGTTGCTTGAGAGAGATGTCATAGAGGCGCAGTGGTAGACAATTGGTTGTGTGTTCAATTCCCACGCGGTAATAATATTATATTAAAATTTTATTTTCTATTCTTCGCTCTGGTTAGACACTCAATATGCAATGTCTCGATTTTGGGCGGGAATCGAACTGAACACTTGATTGTTTCTGACTACGGAGGATAAAGTATGAAGGTGCTGACAGGAAGACTTTAATAATATTGCTTCCGGTATAATTTGAAATTTACTCTCAAATATGACTTATTTTTTGTTTATATAATTACAATATGTCATGTTATATGCATTTTTATATTTTTTTTAATAACCATAGAAATTTGAAATAATATTAAAAAAAAAATCACGACAGGGACACGTTCAAATGAAACATCTTATTTTATTTATAAAATTATAATTATTTAAATAAAGAATATAAAACAGATATAGTAACCAAATTATAAGTTGATTAAAATAATATAATCTAAATGAATACACAAAATTAAAAAAAAATGGTACGAAATAATTAAGGCTAACTACAATCTAAAATTATACTAAAATTTACAGGCCATGAAATTATTCTAAACAATAATACTTGTGCATAATATTATTTAAATGGAAAAAAAATATTTCTTTTATACGAAAAGAAAAAAAATATTTATATTTTTTTTAGGAATAGAATTATAAAAAAGTTTATTTCCTTATACACTATGAGTACAGTTATATTGCTTAATTTTGAATATTTATAGTATAGCGTAAGCATTAACTGGTATTGTTTGGAAGAGATGGAAATATATGTAAACCAATAAATTATTTATTTAAAGGAAATTTCATAATATTATATATATATAAAATTTTGATTATGAAATTATGATTCTTATTAGAAATATGTATGCTATAATCACTAAAAAAATAATTATTATATAATTTTTTAATTTCCATATTCTCCCAATGGCTAGTTACAGTAAATATGAAGCGTTAATATCATAATTTAGTTTTTTTTTCACAGTTACATACTTATTGAAGAGCGTAAGCATACCAATTTGAATTTATATACAAAACTCTTCTGCCTTTTTTTTAAATTTTAAAATTAAATGCTAAAAAATATAATTATTTTATTTGGTTTTATGACGTTTAATATTATAAATTATTATTAAAAATTATAATTATAACTAAAATAATTATATTTTTTAGCATTTAGCTACAAAAGCGCGAAGAGTCTTTAAGAGATCATTAGGAAAACTTTTTTTTTCATTCTATTTAATCGTCTCCTTAAATAAATACATATCACATTTGAACACATCCTTCTGTATACTTATTTCCGTACTTAAAATAAAATATTAAATAATAACTACTTCGTGAAACACAGATTTTGTTCCCTATTTTCTTTGATCCCATAAAATTTTAAGAAAATAAAAAAAATGCTTTGAATAAAGTTTTTGAACGAATTATCCAGTTTAGATTCTAATTATTCTAATAACAGACGAAATTAATTTCCATTAAATGTATTTCTATGATCTTTTTAAAAATGTTGTAGAATTTGCAAAAGGTTAACATGTTCAATTTTTTTTTATCTAGGAAAGTGTATGAAAAGAATAAATTTTTAAATTAGTGATTGATGACAGTATATTTTATTTCGTGTCGATACATATAGGAGTATTGAGTGCCTCAGCTCTCTTTTTTCTAATCTTCTTTAGATGTATTGATAAAAAAACATATACACTCATGTGAAAATGTTTCACCCTAAAATATTCTATGAAAATAATTATTTAAAATATAAAATTTCAACCTGAATAGTACATTTTCAATATTATTAGGATAGTTAAAATAACCTTAAACATTTCTGCAAATTTCATAATCATTTCACTAAATAAGCCGATAGCCATTCGTCAATGTATCTTACAATATAGTATATTTACATTATATATCTATTTCTTTATACTGTTAAGTAATTAATACTTAAAAGAAACAGAAATTCACGTAATATATTTTAAATATTTTTATTTTATATCACACCCTTAGAACAAAAGTACTATAATAACTAAAACTTCTGATTTTCCTAATAAAATAAGAATCCGATTCTAAGATTCTGTACATACATTAAAAGATTCTTAGGATTTTAAATTGTTTTTTTTTACTTAGATCACTTCTATTCTGAGGGAGTAATATGTATTTTAGATACTAACAATAAATTTACGTACAAACCCAGTTTGAAACACAATTATATGAAGTTATAAGAGTTTCAAATATCCAAGAATTTGTCATAAATTGTCATAATTTAAATTATTAAGCCATGTTTAATATAAAAATATATCAATTTATTATGACATTGGTCATAATTTTCAATGTTTAAACACAGAATTCAAATAAGACAAACATCGAGCTTTTATATTTAAATCTAAAAAATATAATCTTATCTTTACAAGCAATATATATACCGTTTTTGTATATAATTGAACAAAACGATAATATAATGTACTAAAGAATCTAAAATAATATAAAAAAAACATATTATTAAAATAATAATGAGATCAAACGATGACAGATTTTAGGCAGATCTTTGGAACAATTTCATGGGTAGATAACGTTTATTTCTATGTATATTTTTTTTAATAATTTATGTGTTTTTTTAATTTTATTTTAATATTACGCCTCTACCTGGTCAATTTATAAAACATTTAAAATTCAACTTCTGTATAAAAAATTGATTATATTATGGAATAATTCAATTATTATTACAAATTAATTGTGAATTAATTATGTTTATATTATGAAATAATTGGAATTGTGTTTTAACATATTGGCAGTATTATTATAGGTCGGTATCTATAAGACGGTTATATTTAAACTAAGTTACTAAATTTAATTGGCAGTAAGTATATAAAACACAGGCTCTCTGTTTTCTCCGTTTGAAGAGAGCTTAATGTATCCTAAATATAAAGATGTTCTCAAACTTTGCTTTGCCTTAACGAAGTAATATAATATATTTAGTTTAAATATTTACTTAATTAATATCCAAAGCGGAATGTAAATTGACGATATAAAATGTTCAAAGTTTTTTTTTTCTAAAAGCCTTATGCAAGTGTACTTGCGATTAATTGTTTTGTGCGTAATTTCCGATTAGTCTCGTTTTCTCAAAACATATGAAATCATTTTAGAGTCTTAATATTATTAGAGAAATTCTACAGTATGCATCGCCTAATACATTAAAATATAACGTAGTATGTTCGTTACCAACATAGATATAATTCGAGAATTAATTTTTAGGCAAAGTAAAAAAAAATCGTTTCTTATATTTTTTTTCACACGTCATCTGAAACGATATATGGTGATCGGTAATGTATATATGTATATGAGATCGTTATATATTTACAATATTATCAAACACTGTATAAAACTAAATTAAACATATGTCACTAATAGCTAAATCCAAAACCGTTTTAAGTAAAAAGTAAATATCCCACAAACAAACATAATTGCGGGGAATTTTTTATAGCTAGCGTTTCTATTTAATGGAAATTCCTATAAGACGCCAGTATTTTTTTATATAGATATATATATTGATTGACAATTGTATATAATATAAGCCGATTTAGCTGGATTGCTAGTTCACCGCTTATTACAAAGGAGCTTCCAGCCAAGCATGAACAAAACGGCTGTACATATTGAGCCGGAAAGCTTGTCCGGAAGAATTGATGAGAAGATGGAGCTGTCTGATGATGTGGACTCCTTGTCTTGTACTCCTGGAGTAACAGCATCAGTCTGAAAAAAACAATGATTTAGTTAATAGAATCTGGTACAGTGGAAAAGTGTAAACAAGGGTAGAACGTTCGATCCCTATTGCGGCATTTATTGTGTGTGAATTATTTATATTTATATAATATAGTTTCTTATTGCCTTCCGAGTCTTGCCTGTGGATCAACATGTAAAGAGTTTATAGTGACCAGAAAATGGCCAAAGCAGTGTTTTATTATTAAGATATTTAGTTTTTTCAACTAACTACGTTTACTTACGTTACCTACTTACTTAATAAACAATATATATATATATATATATATATATATATATATATATATATATATATATATATATATATTTAAAGTATTCTGAATTAATAGTAATAATAAATTTAAATATATTATATTAATAAAATAAATCCTACACACACTATGGAGTGTTCGGTATACACTTTATTATAAAGTGACATACACGTTGCTAAGGCAACGCATATTTTACTGGACAACGTGTTTAAATAAACAAACAGATATTATCTCAACGTAGACAGAATGTAACATTATATTTTGCCAACTAGCAAACATAATTTCAAGTAACTTAAAAGAGGAGAAATTCAGACCATCATGGTGTAGTGGGACGAAACTTTATGAGTAATAGGTTCGAATCCCACTCAGAGAAATGACGATATTTGAAATTTATTTTCGTTTCCATGCTTCGGTTAAGTAACGCTTTAGATTAAATATATAACACAACTCGTGGTTAAACATCTCGATTTTGGGCGGAGAGTATTTAGCGGAATGTCTTGACACTACGCTATCTCTGACTATCCTGCCATACAAAATAAAGCGTAAAGTTGCTTTAATTCCTAAGAATAGGAAACCGTGTGTTTACTAAAACAATAAATTCTAATGTCTATAATGAAGATAATGAAATAAACGTCTGCATTTAATTGCATAAAGTAAATCATAATAATAATAAAACTTGCAAGTCTATAAACCTTGTGAACACTGAAAGCTATACGACTTATGAGTAAAATACTTTTTATAGATAATAATAAAACAATATCTACATAAAATGTATGAATGATTTCATGGAAGTAATTTTATGTTTTTATATAGACATATCTTGATACAATTTCATTAAATACGTTTAAAAATGTATTCTGTATTATTTAAATATACCCATTTTCACGATTGGAATGAAAGTCAAGTTTGAGAAAAAATTCCACATTGTGTTATTAATTGTGATTATGTTAAAATTTCCATACAAATATGATGAAATCAGCAGAGAAGAGGATTTTTTATATATAATGGTGAGTAGGAATTCATAGTTTGAGTATTTTTTCACATCTCAGATTTGTTAAGACAAACGGCAGCGTTAAGTTCCGCCGCCCAACACAAAACGTTATTTTGGCGGAACCCTGTGTCTTAACACTGTGTTTTCTCAGTTTACTCCGGTAAATAGGCACTTTCTTGTAGTTATAAAATTCAAGTGAGTGATACGGCTTATTTTTGTTATAGAGTACACAGACGTATGGTGAATGGGTTTTTTATTGCATATATTAGAAATGAAAAGGGTACATTGTTCAATTTATATAGACTACTAGATCTGTTGACGCGTAAGTTATGCGTTGCCCTAGCAACTGCAGTGTTAGTTCATACACAAATATACATTTTTATTTACTTATTTATTTTTTAAAGCTGCCAATTTATCCCGCATAACAGGTAGTCCGAGATCATTTAGTGTCAAGACACACCGTTTTTTCGACTGAAATTAAGACATTGCGGAGAAATGAAAATAGATTTTTAATCTAAATATCCTTCCGAGTGGGAATTGAACCCACAACCAGTCGCGTTCACAGAAAGACGCCTCAATATGGATTTATTTATTATTATTTTTGTTAGCTTCACACTCCATCCCTTTCGGGGTAGTCAGAAACAACGGAGCCCCAAACGCTACGATCCCTGCATACCCCTTTCGCCTCGTCCACAGACATTATCCTCTTCATACATGCCCTTCAGGAGGTTCTCATGCTTTTTATTTATAATGAGTTATTATATAAATATTAGTTTTAGGCACTTCTTCTATGACTGTTCAAGCTTCTTCAGTCCATTCACATTACTCTGGAACTCCGTTGTTAAAGCCGTCTAGGTTCGACTCCCGCTTGTGGAACGTTTTTTTCCAAAGTATTTTGACACTTAAGTTATCGTTTCCAAAAAAAAGATAAATATATATATGAAAAAAAACCGTTTCAATATTTAAATAAGATTAAGAAAAACAAATTTCAAATATCCATATTATACCACTGGTTCAAATACCATTATAAACCATTGATACCTTTAATAAAATCTCGTTCGTTCGTTTCTATCGTTTTATTTCGCTATTAACAGCACTGTGGAAGCAATAATGACATTATTATACACTATTTACTCTATGAACGTGAAAACGCTTGGTTTCATATTAAAATGCTCTATGTATATGTTGATTGGTTGGTATTAGCTTTAATTGTTGCCGGTTCGAATACAATCGGTGGGTTGCGTTAATAGTTTAATAGTTTTCAACTGTGTTACTGTGAATAACCATATTTTGTACTGACCACTGCGCGACGATGACTTCAATATTGTTTTAATAAATAAATATTAATAATATATAATTTTTGATGCATTTTATTGATGTTATCAAATAATTGTAACTCTGGATAATAACACGGCGTTAAGTTCCGCTACTCGTCACTAAATATCTCGAATTTGGTTTAAAAGTGGAGTGTCTTGACACTAGGCTCTCCTTCCTTTCCCTGTCACCATCATAAATACGTAACTTCTTAAACTAAACTATTATCAAGGAATTTTATTCGCTCGTGTCCCGTTGACGCGTTGACAACGCGTTGCCTTAGCAACGTATATGTCACTTTATATAAAAATGTAAATCAAACACATGGTAGTGTATGTTATATTTATTTTATTAATATAAAAAAATTATCATTCATTCAAAATATCATTATATTAAAAATATTATCAACCTGCACACCTTCTCTATATAAACTATAACTGTGCCAAATTTCATACTACTCAGTTCGCGTAATTTTCGTAAAAACGGGTATAGAGATTACATTTTTGAAAAAAAGTATAAATTTTTTTTTAAAAAAAACTTGAACGCAGCGTGATTCGAACCCGCGCCTCTTGGATACCGTCCAAGCGCTCTGACCACTAAGTCATGCGTTCTACTAAGTCCTAAGTGTGGAAAAACAATTTAAGAATAGTATATAGATTATTATCCTTATATATCCATATATATATATATATATATATATATATATATATATAGATTATTATCCTCAGTATTATCGACAAATGTATGTCACATTCTATGCTTTCACAGATTACAAGCCGCAGGCTGCAGGTACAAAGCGCCCTTCAAATTAGAAAAATAAAATCCTCTTACAATTTTGATGTGATCTGTATAATTTTATTATACTCGGGTAATTTTCTAAAGCAAATTGAATACGCCACCGATAAATTACAGTTTGGGGGAAGAGATAAGGTAAAAAGCTTAATTAAGTTGTTGTTTTATTCTGAGGTTCAAAGCTTTTTTTAAATCGTAAGTGACTTTATATCATGTCAATAATCAAGACTCTGGGTGGTGAGTGGCGGAACTCAACGCCAGGCTTTGTCTAACAAAGACGTAGTAGAGACAAATAGAGAAAACTTAAACATTAGTAGTTGATTTACTAGAATTTATATTTTTTTTATCACAAAATGGGTTAAATAGAAACATATGGCTTTATTTATTAAAATATAAAAATTTTGTCAGGTAATGAAAAAATAATTATAATTATTCAAATAATCCGCTGTACTAAATTTGAAATCTCTGAATATACATAATTTTAAAATAAAATTGAACAGTCTACCGGTGAAAGTTTTATCAAAATCGACCCAAACGTTACGGAGATTAGCCAGTACAAACAAACAGACAGACAGACAAAAATTGATAAATGTACCGTGTATATATACATGTTTTATTTTTATTTTTTTATTTTTTTAGCTTCATGCTTTTATCCCGCATATAAGGGTAGACAGCAAGTGCCTAGTGTCAAGACTCTCTGTAATTTGTTTTCCACCGAATTCGAGACATTGCGTGTTGAGTGATGGAACTCAACGCCGCACTTTGTCTTTTACCAGAGCGAGAAAATGAAAATAATTTAATAATAATCAGTCCCCCGAGTGGGGAGCGAGCCCACAATCGATCGTATTTACAGTCAGAAGCTGTCCCACTGCGCCACGACCGGCCTCATATATACATATGTGTTTATTAAGAAAGGGTTAGTATATAGATAATAACTAAAAAAACTAATCAATAACAAGTACCATATCCACGAAACACCAAACACTGTATAATGAAACCAACTTGCATACATTTCGCGGAGGTCATAAAAAGCCAAATCAAGAATCTCGGTACAGGGAACCAATTTGAAAGATCAATTCTATGGTAGATAAAATGTAAATTTTAACAACATACATTAAAGGTCTATTTGTATGCGAATTTAAATTTTGCTTTTATTTAAATAAGGTATATTGTGATCCCAAATATCTACCAGTATCACATAATTAAAGCGTGGCGTTAAGTTCACCAACACTCAACGCAATGTCTCGATTTCGGTCGAAAAACAGTCAACGGAGTGTCTTGACACTGTCTCTAGTGTCAAGACGTAAAAGAACTAGATGTTATAGGTAAGTGATAGGAATTTAATTATAAATAAACAATAAGTTCTAGTTTAGCCGGTCGTGGCGCAGTGGGGCAATCTTTGAATAAACGCGAATGGTTGTGGGTTCGATTCCGACTCGGTAGAATGATTATTATTTTAATAATCTTTTGCTAATACATTATATATAAACTTTGACTGTGTTCTGTTTTTATATGCTTTATAAAAAGATATGTTAAATTTTTTCTTCATATTAATATAAAGAAAGAAATAATAAAGAAAAAAAGAAATAATCATTCAATTACATGTACAGTACTTGAATAATTATTTCTTTTTTACCTTCAAGCTTTTATCTCACATATTACGGTAGACAGAATGTACCTAGTATACATTCCGTACTCCACCGACTCCAAAACATCGTGTGGAGTGACGGAACTCAACGCCGCGCTAAGTCTTAGCGGAGCATAGAAATGAAAATAATTTAAATCAACAATCATTTCCTCGTGTGGAATGCGAACCCAATGCACAATGACCCGTCTCTAAGATCTATCTATTATTATTATTTCAAACAACAAAGCAGTACCATTTAATAATTAAAACCAGAATATAAGTAAAATCTAATCCAATTTGTCGATATTCAAATACACGCAATCGCATCGAAACGAAGCGAGCAAGCGTAATAATAAAGTACACAAAAAAATACCTTTGAAGCTAACAAAAGGACTTACGACAAATCGGTTCAAAGAGATAGAGGGTGGATAATTTTCACGATATCTACCCTACGCTACTTATAAATAAAAACAAGCAAATTTCAACTCTATTGCGTTCAATTACAATATATTTTAATATGACAAATGTAGAGGTATAAGAATATAAGATGTAGAAATAGATATTTGAAAACGCTAAGCAGTTCCGTATTGAATTTCAACTTTATTTCTTATATTTTTAAAATTTATATCACAATAACATTCAAATGGGTTATTTACAGTGTCGCTGTAAAAAAGATTTTATAAGATGCGCGGGTTGTATTTAATTTTGCAATACTCTTTTTCCGCACAGCAAAGTATGTTTGTTCGGACGTGATTGGAGATGGATATTAATTTTTAGTATCAAAGGTACGGTGTATTGGATAAATTATTTATTAATACGTATGAAATGAAGGAGCCTTTGTAATGCCTTTAAAGAGCGGCTGACGAATATAAATCCTTTGGGTCGCCAAACCAAAATATTTTCATATTATAGATTTTCTTGACAATTTTTTATATTACTTTTCTCATAAATAATAATAGTATTATTTTTCTTAGTCGTTCTTATATGTAGAATATATATAATTGAGGAGAAATTAATTCGTGATCACGGTGTCCCCTACGCTAGTTAAGTAAGAGGCCGGTGGTGGCACAGTGGGACAGCGTCTGACTGTAAACACGATCGGTTGTGGGTTCGATCCCCTCTCGGAGAAGTGATTATATATTATAAATTTTTTGATGATATAAAAATTTTCACTTACACACTCTGGTAACACAGAGTGCGGCGTTAATTTCCACCACTCAACACGCAATGTCTCGAATTCGGTGAAGTGCGGAGAGTCTTGATGCTTGTTACTATCTGTCTACCTTGCTATGCGGGATAAAAACACAAAAAAATATTTTAATTAACTCTGCTGATTACTTCTGTATAATTTGCACGCTTAGACAGAATGTACCTAGTGTCAAGACACTCCATACTTTGCTTTCCGCTGAATTTAACACATTACGTCTTGAGTGGCGAAACTCAAAGAGGACAAAAAAAGCAATTTTAAATATAATCACCCCCGAGTGGGAATCAAACCAACAACGACCACCGATAGCATTTACAGTCAGACGATGTGCCACTACATCGCACACATGTACATTTAGAACATAGCTTCTTATATTATTACTAAAGTAATACAAAACGTGAGGCCGGTCGTGACGCAGTGTGACAGCGTCTGACTGTAAACGCGACCGGTTGTGGGTTCGATCCCTACGCGGGAGAGTGATTCTATTTAAATTATTTTCACTTCCTCGCTCTGGTAAAGACAAAGTGCGGCGTTGAGTTCCACCACTCAACACGGAATGTTTCGACTTCGGTGGAAAGCGAAGTACGGAGTGTCTTGATACTAGATTCTTCTTGTCTAAAGAAAGCCAAAAAAAACGTCTCAATAATATTCACCCGTGAGTCAAGAAATATAAATACAACCATAAGAAATGTATAGATCAGTGACGTAAAACTGCGATATCGATATGACGATTGCGAGGAGATGACGGTCGTATCCATTTATCTTTCATCGCGGAAAATTGAATTTTACAATGTTTTATACGTCTTATTGCACAATCTACCTCTACATTGATAAAGGTAAGATATAAAACCTATAGCTTTATCTTGTATGTCAAAGAATACACCGAGAACTTAGTGTCATTCCCTTCTACGTTTTACCTTTTAAATTTTAAGACATTTTGTATTGAGTGGCGGAGGTAAGAACCTACTACCGTCGAGCTTAAATCAAGCTTTGTCCAACTGCGCCACGACAGTGTCTTGGATATAAATAAACAAATTTGTTCATCAATTTAGAGAATTAATAAATATTAATATACATATAATGTAAAAATAATCAATAAATACTAATAAACATTTATTTACTTTAGCTTCACGCTTTTATCCCGTATAGAAGGGTAAACAGAAAGTACTTAGTGTCAAGACACTCTGTAATTCTATTGAATTCGAGAAATAGCGTGTTGAGTGGTGGAACTCAACGCCGCACTTTGTCTTTACATGAGCGAGAAAGTGAAAATAATTTACATATAATCACTACCCCGATTGGGGATCGAACACACAACCGATCGCTTTTACAGCCAGACGCTACCACGCTGCGCTACGACCGGCCTCAACAAAAATACATCTAATGTAATAAATGATAAACAATACAATAAATAAAATATTTTTCGTATGCGTTACTTGGTCACACGATATGGCCAACTTTGTTTTTAAAATTCAACATGCAATTATTGTACTTTTATGCAAAAAACTATATTTATTTACAAAAATAAATTGTTTCTTTTTAATGCTTTCATTAAGTAAATATAAATATAGATAGATAATAGATAACCAAACATTGTTTCGAACATTTACAATGGGATATGATAATAAAATGACAAAATGTCGTCTAGATTTTATCTCAAGCGCATCAGTTTTACCGCTTGAACTATGAATTCGAAATGAATTTAAAAGTAAATGTTTTATGTGAATTTTTATTGCCAATATTAACTTATCTATAGTTCACTACAAACATATATATATACTATACATATGTATAGTAGGTATTAGATAGTGACGTAATTAAAACAATATTAGCGGAACTCAACTTCGCTTTGTAAGACAACAACAACAGAGCGGAAAAATAACAATTATTCATGATTGTATAACAAATTTAAACGCTTTTTCACATTATATTCTACATAGTAAGTTAGTCAGAGAGAATCTAGTGACAAGACACTCCGTTTTTCCTTTAATTAAATAAATAACAAAATTACTAAAATCTTAGAGACCGTGGCGCAGTGGGACAGCATTTGAGTGTAAGCGCTAATGGTTGTAGGTTCGATCTCAATAGGGAAAATGATTATATTTAAATAATTATTTTTATATGACAAAACTCAGCGTCGAATTCCGCCAATCAACACTCAATATCTGAAGTTCGATAGAAAGTAGAATACGGAGTGTCTCTACTCCCTCTCTACCCTGCTATACGGGATAAAAACATGAGAATAAAAAAAAAAATAATAAAAAAAAATTATAGTTAGAGAGGAAACGTTTCCCAACGTTCACAACCAGCAATGTTGTAATGCATCGTTAAAAATCGCGTGGGTCAATAATAATATCAAAAAAGCACAACCACCGAGACCAGCCTTACAATGACGTTTACGATCATATAAATTAAACGCGATCGTAAATATATCGAGTCATATCGACGCGTGTCGCATCACTATAAATAAATGTCTGTCACTATAAAAAATTGAGTTATTTTGTTTGTATGTATGTGTTTTTTTTTCCTTATATTTTTGCACTGTGTTTTCCTAATTTTGGTCGAAGAATTTTTTTTAGCTTAGCATGGTAGACTAAGGTACCTAGTGTCAAGACACTCCGTACTTCGCTTTCCACCGAAATCGAGACATTGCGTGTTGAGTGGTGGAACTCACCGACGCACTTTGTATTACCAGAGCGAGGAAGTGAAAATAATTTAAATATAATCACTCCCCCGAGTGGGGATCGAACCTACAACCGGTCGGGTTTACAGTCAGACAATGTCACACTGCGCCACGACCGGCCTCAAAGCTTTTTATTTTCAATTTTATACAGAGAACATAGTATCGTACTCCACTTGCTATCCGAATTCGAGACATATTTTTTGTTAGGCACAGTGGTACAATATCTGATTATATAAGCAATGGTTGTGGGTTCGCATTCCATTCGTCTTTGGTAAGATAAAACGCAGCGTTAAGCACCACCACTCAATACACTACATTTTTTCTGCCTATCCTGCTATGCAGGATAAAATGTAAAGATAAAAAAAAATAATTCAAATGTAAACCTAACAGTAAATTTAGAAAATGCTTATTTTCTCGGTTTATTTGTTATAAATAATAAGATTGCTATTTTCATGTATAGTTAGTGAAAACGGACAGATATTTGCCAATAAAAATTTATAATAATATAATTTGTACATCAGAATAATAAATAAAATAAAAATTTATAAGTATTTTTTTGTATTTTGACACTAATATAATAAAAAAAAACAAAAACATAATTTTCTATTTGGTTCTTGAAAAAAACAACTCTTCTTACAAATCGGTTAAAGTGTTATAGAAAGAATTGGTTAATCGCTTAGTTATAAACTGTGATCCTATTCATCGTAAATATATCGTAAAGTACTCAGTTATGATGCAGTTTCATGTGCGATTTAAGTTAGAACCCTATTACGTAGTTATATATTATATATATGTAAGTAAGAATATGTTATGTTATATATATATATATATATATACGCATTTCATAATTCGTAGAAAATATTATTTCTCTCCTTCTTCATATAAACTAATTAATTATATAATATAACTACTTATATTATAAAACCAGAGGCCGATCGTGGCGCAGTGGGAGAGCGTCTGGCTATAAACGCGGTCGGTTATGGGTATATTTGAATTATTTTCACTTCCTCGCTCGGGTAAGACAAAAACGCAGCGTTGAGTTCCGCCACTCAACATGCATTGACTCGAATTCGATGGAAAGAGAAGTGCGGAGTGTCTTGACACTAAGAACAGAACTTTCAATTCTTACTCCAGAATGAAATTTGAACTCCTTACCATCATTTTCAACTAATAAACATGTAAATAATAAACCATTCTTATAAATAAAGCTACATTTGTTAATATATAGATATAAAGTTAACTATAACAATAATTTTTATTGTACAGTAAAAAAATATAATTTGCACTAAATACTGGTAATGGGCGGATCTAATTCGTTCTATTTTAATGCGGTCGTAAAAACGAGTCTTGGCTTTTAGTATTATGTTTAGATGCGCACGCGTCGCCCGTAAAATAACAAATTAGTATGATTTTCAGATTTTTTATTTAATGTAGTTCTCTATCCGCTACACAGTTGTGTGTGTGTGTGTGTGTGTGTGTGTGTGTGTGTGTGTGTGTGTGTGTATATATATATATTTATATATAAGGGAATTTAGCTTATAAGATTTGACCCACTCTAGTATACTAACACCGTAAAGCTAATAAAATAAATAATCGGCTAAGTGCGAGTTAGTCACACACGAAGGGTTCCATAAAATGATTTATTAAAACTTAAAAAAATATTTTATTTTTATTATTTTTATTTATAAAGCAAGTATATAATCAAATAATTATTAATTATTATTAATTTAATTACAAAAGAGTCAAAAATCGCGTTTATTTTATTAAGTATGTTATTAAGGCGGCAACAGAAATACGTAATTAGTGAAAACTTAAGCTATCTAAATAACACGGTTTATAACAGGTTTATAAGAGATAGCCTGGTAACAGATGGACGTACGGTTAGTAGAGAGAATCAAGACACTACGTCACCGCATTTTAGCCTAAATGAAGACACTCTCATCTCCATTTACTCAATATCTAGTTAGGATTCCGGGCTCAAAGGGAACCTGTTACTAAAATTTTGCTGTCCGTTGGTCTATTTGTCTGTTACCATGATGTAGTGATGAGCGGTAAGAGGTTTGTAAAAATACGGTGTTAACCTCCACCAGGACCTACGTAGGTACTATTAACTGATGGAATTAATATATATATATATATATATATATATATAAATTAAAAAATATATATAAGATCGTAAACTTTTTAAATTATCCTGAAATAAAATGAAAGACTACAACTACCTTCATACAAGCTCTTTGGGCCTTATTCGTCTCGGCTCGTTTAAATTCGTTTATTGTCAATTAAACTGTTAAATAACTACAAATAAGGCCTTTAAATTTTGAACGCGTTAATCTTTATGACCTATACAGCCTTATTAGTTCCGGTACTTTAGTTATAAAGGGATCAAAATTAGTTCTGAAGTTAAAATTTTTATGACATTTTTGCAAAGGTAAAGAAAACTTTACTAGAGGAGTAAAATTATTTTTAAGTTATTTTTCTTAGCTTCACGCTTTTATCTCGCACAGCAGGGTAGACAGAAAGTACCTAGTGTCAAGACACTCCGTACTTCGCTGTCCACTGAATTCGAGACATTGTGTGTTGAGTGGTGGAACTCAACGCCGCACTTTGTCTTTACCATAGCGAGGAAGTGAAAATAATTTAAATATAATCGCTCCCCCGAGTGGGGATGGAACTCACAACCGATCGCATTTACAGTCAGACGCTATCACACTCCGCCACGACCGGCCTCAATTATTTTTACTACAAGATTTTATTTAACTTTCCGTGTTAGTGAGTTAGTTAGTTAGTATATGTTACTTGCTAGTTAAATTTGACCCACTTCCCCATGTGCGATTGAATTGAAATTTGAAATGCGACTTCAGTTCTGATGACAATGATATTATATATATAATGGATTTTGTTGTTAATCTAAAATGGCCGCCGCAACAAAATGGCGGATTGTAATTTTTTGTACAATACGGGTATTAAACGAAAATGCTTGATTTATAAAATACATTAATACAGTGTATAAAAGTACTTTTTTTAATATTTAAAAAAAAATAAAAATTTTATTTATATTAAAACCATCAATATGGTCTATGTTGATGGTTTTAATATAAATAATTTAGTCCGTACTTTTTTGTTCCAAATTCTTTATTCTCCTTCTTATTTCTTTCACAAAAATATACTGAATTATGTTTAAGTAATACCTAATTAAATGTTTTTAAACCTCCATAATTTATTATTTTAAAAACCTAGTGTTCAAAACGCTCTACGCTACGTTTTGCCTCTTAAAAAATATAAGATAGAATTCGTTTTATATGAAAATAAAATCTATACGACATTTCCGGTTAAAATAGTTTCACTTAAAAATTTTTTATTTACCGCATTTTTTACTCATGTTAAATTAAAACATTTTAACTTATTTTATTTACGTATATTTTGGTACACTGTTTTTTGACTATGGACTACTGTAACGTGTTTGAAACGTCCGTAAATATCAAATTATACGCGATCAATATATTTAAAATAGTTACCTACATTTTAATTAAATAAAAAAAATATTTTTAAAAGAATTATAGCTCAATGAAAGAAAACGTAAAAACCCTTATCTGCTTTAAATAAAACGTAGCTATAACGATGTTCCTTATTGTACTCGAGATGATCTCATAGAAATATCTTATCGAGCGAAATTTAAAAGGCAAGGTATAAAAGTAAAATGAATGTAAAATATTTTAAAAGTATTTTTTATTGCCAACGACGAGATATTAGAATTGTTTTTCTTTACAATAAAAATGAAGGAACAAATGACGTTTTTATTATTTGAATCATTAAATTATTATATAAGGTTTTTGTTCCGTATTTTTTAGCTTTACGCTTTTATCTCGCGTAGTAGGGTAGACAGGAAGTACCTAGCGTCAAGAAACTCCGTACTTCACTTTCCACCGAATTTGAGACATTGCGTGTTGAGTGGTAGAATTCAACGCCGCACTTTGTCCTACTACAGTGATTAAGTGAAAGTAATTTTTTAATATAATTACTCCCCAAGTGGGGATCAGGATAAGACCTACGGTGTTTTTTTTAAATATCACGCTTAACTTCCCCTATTTCTCTTCGAAGGAATGATTATATATTAAATTCGTCGCTCTGGCGAGACAAAGCGCGATGTTGAGTTCCGCCACTCAACATTCAGTGTCTCGAATTGGGCGGAGAGCGATGCATGGGGTGTTGTACACTTGGTACTTCCTGTCTTCCCTGTCATGCGGAATGAAACCGTTAAGCTAAAAAAAAATTATAAAGTTTGTAAAACTTATACCTTCTATACTGTAACGTATAGTACAGTATCAAATCCTCTATTTTTTTAACAACTGACATAAAACGCATTTTTCATCCGCAGTTATAAAAAAACGCAGTAATTTTAATATCGTTTTTTATTGCACAGATTACAATAACGTCGATGGGGTGTGTGGGGGCTTCATTTTATTTTACGTGTATGGAGGTCTTTAAAATAAGGTGGAATAACATATATGTCCTTTATGTATAAGGTAAACATATAAAATCTCTATACAATTAGGCCTAAAGTGAAGAATGCAGTGTTTTGACACTAGATTCTATGTTTACCTGCTATGTGAAAAAATCAGTACGCTTTATTCTGAGAGGCCATGGCGGCGCTGTGGAACAGCGTCTGACTGTAAACGTGATAGTTTTGGGTTCGGTTCTCGTTAGGGACAATAATTATACATTTGATAACAAATTTCCCTATCCCGGTTTTGATAAGACAAACTAGACATTGAGTTCCGCCACTCAATACGAATTCTTTCGATATTGGGCGAAAAACGGAGAATAAATTTCAAATAATATATTTTTTTTATAAAAGTAGTTTTAAGCTTGTTACATATTAATTGTTAATTGTTGAATAAAATTGTATTTCATTGTATATTTGTCAATGAAATTAACCAGAGCAAAGGAGTTGGGTTTTACTAATTTATATAAAATCAAAAAAAAATGAATTAGGCAGATAAAACTTAACTACAATACACCACTTTAAGCATATTCAGAGAAATTATCTATAAATAGACTGACGGAACCCAACGCCGTGGTTTATCTTACATTCATTCTAACATAAATAATAAAGCATGTTTAAAAATATAAAATTCAAAATCCATACAAATATCTAAGCTTGCGTTTTACGACTATACTCAAACGTGTTGATACGTTAATATCCCGCACGCGTAGTGCGGGATATTGTTAATAACGCTTTATATTTGTTATCCAAACGTTTTACGAAGTTAACAGCTTTAAACGTTTTATATGAGGGGGACAAATATATGGTAATTTTATATATATTTCAGTTTAATATATAAAAACAGAGTGTACTTCGTAATATTAGTATTTTTTTGGATGTATATAGATATTTTTTTGGTCAATTTATCTTTAATATGTGTATATATTAATAAATACGTTGTAGTGCTGTGGGATAAGGTCTGTCTGTAAACGGGAGAGGTCGTTGGTTCGATTTACGATTTGCCGCTCCCGTTAGATAAAGCGTGGCGTTTAGTTCTACAATTGAACACGGAGAATGGAGTCTTGTATCGTTCACTTTATGTCCAATTTTATGAATGCCTTTTATCTTGATATTTTACTAAGAGAATATAGATATAATTTAAATATGTAACCTATATATAATAAAGTCTTTAGTTGAAAATTGTAAATTAAAGCTACTGATTAAAATTTAAAACACCCTAGTTCATGGCTTACGCTTCAATATGTAAATTGATTATTTATCAATTCATTATAAAAAGAGCAGTTTCATGCTTTACCGTGTATAGTAGGATAGTCAAGAACAACCTAGTGTCAAGACTGTTCTGGACTGAAATCGTGTCATTGTATGTAGAGTGGCGAATTCAACGCCGCGCTTTGTCTCACCAGAGCGGGAAAATGAAAATAAATGTGAAATAAAATTATTCTCCCGAGTGGGAATCAAACCCATAACCATTCCCGTTTACATTCAAACGCTTTCCCATTGCGTCACAACGGACTCAATAATTCAATTCAATTTATTATAAACAAAATTCGCTTATTGATTGTCAAGAAATACTTCATATAATCTATTACAATGAAACAGGAAAAATTATTTTAAATTATCCATCCAAAATAAATAGGAAAATCTCCATACACTACAAAGAGCAAGCCCCTTGTAATATTTTAAGACATATCATAATAAAATCGGGCGGAAGAATGCAATCTTTGATATTACGTCTTTTGTCATTTCTTTCTGTATTTACTTTTCTTTTTTTATTTGCATTTATTTATTTATTTACTAGGAAGCCAACGTTACATACATATAATTACATTTGCGTACACTTGAGGTCACTGAAGGTGCCAAGGTGATGAAGTAAGAAGACGAAGTGTGACGTAACGCGTTACGCTAAGCGTTTGACAACATCATGCCTGGTGTTAAACAATGGTGTGGTCTAAATTATACACGCTTGCCTAGAAGAAACCCGTTGACTCTGGATTTAAAGACCCCTGGGTTATGTCTCCGGAAATATGGACGCCGGCAGGAATATCCACCATGTACGGATCGCGTGCAGATGCCACGCTTTGGACCTGGGAAAGGTGGAATCTAATACCATTACAGAATGCTACAGGACATACACACATTACCCTTGAGACGAATCTAATGACGTATCATTTATCAAAATTGGGTCACGGGTTTAGCAGTTACAAGGTAACAAAGAAAAGGACGTACACACATTACATATGCGGCAAAAACATAACCCTCCTTTTGGCAGTCAGGTAAAACTAGCAAATAGAACTGATATAAGTAAAAGTGCTTATAAAAATTGTATAATAGATAAATATTCTAAAATTAAAGCAGAAATTCTCTTCATTTTGTAACTGAATTTAAATATTGCAATCTAATATAAATCCAACTACGAATTATTTACATAAAACTAGCTGGCGAGAGAAGACTGTCAACACGTTATAACACAAACTATATAGGACCCACAAATCTGAGTAATTTTTTTATAGCAGGTATACAGGCAGTACCTGGGAAAGGTTGAATCCAATACCATTACAGACTGCTACACTGGGGTCAAATTTCAAATACTTTTGTAAAAGTGAACGCTAAAAGCATTGCCTCTATTTTGGCACTGTTAGTTATAAGCTCTTAGTTATAATAAGAATGAAAATTAGTACCTCCGAAATTAAAACCTCATTATATCTCGAAATTAAAACCTCATTATATCTCATATAATCCTGTTTAGATTGTTTTTTGATTTGAACTGAATAAAATTTTGTAACAAGTAACCAACGGTTATAATTACGAAAAAAAAAATGTTTTTTTCCCATTCCATTCATTCACTCCTATACATACAAATTAAAATTGTGGCAATTACATCAAAACAGAGCGTGTTCTTGAAACATTTTCAAAAGCCGCCTAATTAATATCGCAATCAACGTGCATTATCGTTCGCGCGAACCCCCTTGACGTCTCAAAGACGGATGACACCAACTTAAAAAATTAAAAAATAAAATACGGATTAATGTTAAAAAGACGAAAAAGTATCTCATCCACTTCGAGTTAATGATACGGTATGGTGAGAGACGTGAAACAAAGGTTTGTCTGTTCGTTACACCGTTTTTTTATTTATGTTTATTATTATTAATATATTTGATGTTATTTTTCATTGTATGAGGCGGGTGAGTCGTGGCGCAGTGGCACAGCGTTTGACTGTAAGAGCGACCGGTTGTGGGTACAAATACCACTCGGGGAAAGATTATTCTCATTTCCTCGCTCTGGTAAGACAAAGCGCAGGGTTCTGTTCCGTCACTCAACACGCTATATATTGAATTGGGCGGAAAGCGGAGTGCGGAGTGTTTTGACACTAAGTACTTCCTACCTATCTTATGCGTGAAGATAAATAAATGATAATAAAACAAGCTATTGTGGCGCGGTGGGACAGCTTTTGATTATAAGCGCACTTGGTTGTGGATTCGAACCTCACTTACGTAATGACAAGAATTAAGATTAATTAAGTGGTGAGCGGAGTGAATAGACACTAGGTCCTCTTTGTCTACTAGCTATGAAAATAAATGAGCCTGAAGCGAAATCTTCTGGGCAGGAATCGAATCTAAAGCCAATTGACATTTACAGTCACGTAATGTACTGAGCTGCGATGTGCTCATTAAATATATAATTATTCATAAAATATATATAATTCTTGAATTATTGACTTAAAATTCACCGCACATTTTTCCTGCTGGTAATTCTTAGGTGTGAGGTGCCGTTTTCTTGACCTTAGCGTACCTACCATATGTAAATAGACATTCATGTATGTAAATAGACATTCATGTACCTAAATAGACATTTAGAAAATAAAGCATGTAATTTTTTTATATTTAATAAGACTGACTGGAAACATAAAATATTAATTTTGTGTTTATCGATGCCATTCAAAGTATATTGGAAACTTTAAGCGCGTAACGTTTTCGAAATTATTAGAAAATGGTAAACTAAATTGATGTTTTTTTTCTATTACGTATTATATGTATAAAAAAATAAAATAGAGTCTTGTTATTTATAAATATTATTTATACATATTTTAATTTACTGAAGTAATTAATATAAATATAATTAAGATTAAATCGTAATTATATAAACTCAATGAAAAAGTGAGGATTATTCTATTTCATCTTTTTTAGCTGTAGACAGAAAGTACCTAGTATCAAGACACTCCGTACTTCGCTTTCCAGCAAATTCGATACATTGCATGTTGAGTGGTGGAACTCAATGCCGCACTTTGTCTTATTATCAGAGCGAGGAAGTGAAAATATTTTTTTAAAATATAATCACTCCTCCGAGTCCCACTGTCCCACTGCACCACGACCAGCCTCAATATTTAAATTATAAAAAATATATATAACATTCATACATACAATTCACACATTTATCACACAATACCTTATATACTTAAATATATATTAAATTTATACTGAAAATTATAAATAACTGCGTATCGGTGTAAGACAAAGTCAACGAAAACTTCAAGGTTCAAGCTTGAAACCTCTTGTAGGGATGTCTCGATTCTTTCTATTTTATTTTCGATCCATTGCCGTGGTCCGTAAAAACGTCTAGCTCAGCTTCTTCTTCGGCGAGAGCTTTGAAGTATTTTTGTTTTAATGCTCTTTATAGAGCATTCTTAAAGTCAAATACAAAGGCTGAATACTTTAATATACTGGAAATATACCGTATAGTATATAAGAAACTTGTGGTGCTCGAAAACGTTTTCAAACGTTTACAAAACGGGAAACAATCAAGATCTTTGTTAAATTTTAGCTGAAATTTGAAGTATAATTATGCCGTTCAAGAAGCGGATTTTGTCTTAAAATATTCTGTTTACATGATGATAAGTCTTTACATTTATATTAAATTATTGAATTTATTTTAGTTTATATGAAAAAAATGCATTCTTAAATAATAATAAATCTAATACGGATTTAGTAACAATAAAACAAGTAATGATTAAAAAAATAAAAACTTTACTGCGTTTTAAAAAAAGACACTTTTTCAGTAATTTTATATATACAGTGACACTTGCACCCTTGAGATAAATCTAATGACGTATCATTTGTCAAAATCGGTTCACGAGTTTAACAGTTACAAGGTAACAGAGAAAAGGACATACACACACACACACACAGGTAAAACTAGCAAATAGAACTGAGATGAGTAAAAGTGCTTATAATAATTGTATAATACATAAATATTCTAAAATTAAAGCAGAAAATCTCTTCATTTTGTAACTGAATTTAAATATTGCAATCTAATATGAATCCAAATACGAATTATTTACATAAAACTAGGTGGCGAGAGAAGACTGTCAACACGTTATAACACAAACTACTTAGGTCTTAACCCACAAATCTGAGTATTTTTTTTAGCTTCACGCTTTTCACCCGTATAGCAGGATATACAGGAAGTTCCTAGTCTCAAGACACTCCGTACTCCGATTTCCGCTGAATTAGAGACAGCGTGTTGAGTGGCGGACCTCAACGCCGCCCTTTATCTTTCCATAGCGAGGAAATGAAAATAATTTAAATATTTATCATTCCGCCCAGTAAGACAATCAAATGGCCTACTTACTGCACTACAAATGGCCTAAATAAACATTTTTTTAAAAAATTGTAAATTAATATTCTTAATTTAAGTTAAGAAAACGTGAAATTAATTAAGATATTTTATAATTTCAACAACAAATACATTATAATCTAATAAACACACTCTTAATTTTTTCATGAAAAATGTTTAAAAATTTCTTTGAAACATAAAAAAAATATATATAACACAACCAAGCGACGTCTCGAGCCCTGTCACCAGGCACTTCAGTGATCAAATAATATACAAATCCTCCATTTGCTTTCCCACCCTCCTTGATTTTGTCATGTTTTTCTTTTACTGCTTTCCATTTTTTGCCAACGTCTCGGCTGATTGCTTCGCGTTCAAGTGGTCTGGTGGTGCCATGCTCTTTTTAAACCCTAACTCCACGTTGGATATTTAAATGAGTCAGCTTACCTGTCTTGAGATTGTATCAAATGTGTCTCAAGAATTCTGAAGATAGTTATGTTTACTAAATATATACATACCTATTTTACATTGAGTACACAACTGAGGCCTGACTGTAGACGCGACCGGTTGTGGGTTCAATTCCCACTCGGGGCAGTGATTATATTTTAATTATTTTCATTTCCTCGCTCTGATAAGACAATATGCGGCGTTGAGTTCGGGGGAGTGATTATATTTGAATTATTTACATTTTCTCGCTCTGGTGAGACAAGGCGCAGCGTTGAGTTCCGCCACTCAAAACGTAATGTCTTGAACTCGGCTGAAAGCGAAGTATGTACGTACGAGTCACTTGATACTAGGTACGTCATGACTACCGTGCTGTGCGGAATAAAGGCGAGAAGCTTTAAAAATCGAGACCCACGGAGTGACTTAACACTAAGTTGTCTTTGTCTACCCTGCTATGCGGGATACATGCGGGATACAGCGGGAACCTGCTAGAGTAAATTCTTTAGTAGATAACTTTTCATAGTTGTAATAATAACTAAGTGAAGTAAAATTGTAGTTTTCATAACAAGTTATACATAATAAAGTCTAAATAAAGAATTATATATAGATCAACTATAAACCAAACCATTGAATATTGTTTGAATCTCCTACTCAAAGACAAAAATCAATTCACACATAATTTTTGACTTTTTTCTATCTAGTTACAAATAATAAATCTAGCAATTATTTGAAATCATTTTTAAAATATTTAATACATACATTGATTCATACATTGATAGAATTGTAGGGCTGTAGTAGCTAATATATTACTTGGAAAGGCTTAAAACTCAACACAAACACTTCTCTATATCAATGTTTCAACATTATCCAGAACACCAACGAGGACGCAAAAATAAAATAAAACCAAAAGAAAAGATACATCCCAAATGACTAAAAATTCGAATGCAATGCAGACGCCCTATTAAAGTAGGTGAAAATAAATTAAAAAAAAAATCCCAAGTATCTATGTCGGATCATCCCACCAATTTACTTATGAATATTAAAAGAGTAAGAAATACGATGTACGGGGAGGCAGAGGAAGACGGTTAACAAAAAGACCCTCCAGTGATCCTTGTAACGCGAAATACATTTTGGTTGAATGAGAAAACAGAGAAAATGGAAGCGATTTTGCATTTAATATTTGAGAGTGTCCTCGAGATTTTCAATTTTAATGTGGGCCTTTTGTCCGTCACGTGAGCGGACAATATAGAGAGTTTTTTTTGTGTTATATTTCTTTATAATACTATAATTTTATATAGCAGCTTCACGCTATTATCCCGCATAGCAGAGTTAATCTAGTGTCAAGACACTCCATTGACGGTTTTACGCCCGAAATCGAGACCTCTTACCAGAGCGGAGAATTGAGTGTATTATTTATATATAACCATTTCCCCGAGTTGGAATCAAACTCACAACCGATCACGTTTACAGAGTAAGACAGTTTTGAGTCAATTTTATGAGAAAAACAGTAATGGTTGGTAATATTCTAACGGATTTGGGTTTTGTAAAAACATTATAAAGGTATACGTATCTTAACTATACATAAGGTCTGACTACCTGTCTATACGTGATGGATAAGGCTTAAAGCAGCATAATAACTATTTTAAGTCAAACAAAGACAAATAACAATACTAGTCTAAATCATAACAAGAAACAGTAAATAGCGCTTCATACTATCTCATTATACCTACTACCCAGTACATATAAACAAAAATGACTAATGAAACATAGTACTTTGTCATAATACACCGTTCAACTGAAATGTATTGAAAATTACGCACAAGTTACTTAGACAACGTTGCATTTGTAATTGCGTTTTACGATTTAACGGACTCCCGCAATGATTCAGTTCATACTAAAATAGTGCGTATGTTACTTTAATAAGGTATATTTATATTGTATACAGGGTGTATACAGAATTGAACGTTAGTGTATTTTTGTATTCAACCTTGGATATAACAATATGTGCATTGATTGAATGCAAATATGTTATTAGGCTTTGTTATTTTAATAATGATAGTTGATTTTATTAAATATTATTATTTTATTAAGAGAAATTAAAAAAAAATAACATTTTTTTTAGTTGCATTCATTTTTCGGTTATAACAGTGTAGGAGAGAAAAAAAAGAGGAGAGAGAAAAAAACAATGTAGGAAAGAAGAAACTCTGAAATTAGGGAATAATTTTCGATTGACGCTTGATCTTGTTTTACCAGAACGTGTGTAATAAATTTAATACAATTAAATATATGAAAATTGGATCCGTAATAAATGTGGATTTTAAAGCTTATTATTAGAAAGAACTACGAATACCAAGCAGTCATATACGAAAAATATTCATAAAAAAAATCAATTCAATTCCCTGGTAGTACAAAATGCGACTTTAAGCTCCGCCATTATGTCTTAAATACGCAGAAAGTGGAAAACTTAGTGTCTTAGCACTAAATTCTGGTGGCATAAGGTATTTTTTTTAAATAAGCATACCAACAACCAATACAGAACACATCGCCTACAAACCGGCCGGTCATTAACGTGGTATTGATATTATAACAGTTGCCTTTCTTGCCGCTTTACTACCATTTGCTCTACGAATATACAGACATTTTGTATATTTTATGAATCTTTTGCATAATTTCATTGGTTTATATGAAAATTTTCTTTAAAATTTCTTATCTAGTTTATATTTTATTTAATTCATATATATTTTATTAGATAAAGCAGCTTATTATATTCCATTTTGGCATAGAGGGGTAATGATCTTCAATAATTACTATTTGGCAGCTCTAACAAGATATAACGCGGCGTTGAGTTCCGTTACTTCACTCAATGTTTCGAATGGAGAGTGGTGTACGGAATTTATTGACATTATATAAAGATGAAAAAAATATTCTCTCCGTCTACTACTTTATAAATTATATACAATCAACAGCTTGCTACATAAGTTACCTGTGGATAACTTATATATTTCTGTTTTACACGCTTTTATTAGCTTTACGTATAAATCAATATAAAAAACTGTTTTAGTTCATATTTTACCGTTAAAGTTTTTAAACATGATATTTTATTGTAAAATTAAGACAATGTACCTAAAAATTAATGTTTTTGGTACAATTTCGACCTCAATATAAAAAATATATACAATATAACACGCAACAAAGTAGAGAACAGAGTATCATAATACCCTAATTCTACCTCACTAAGAGTCCATTTATAAATTACGTCACATGAATTTTATCTGAGGGGTCAAGATAAAGCCCCGTCCTTGTCACACTGGTCCTCTTTGTATTACCATCACTGTCAAGCAATGTCACACTATGTGGACCCCCTCCCTCCTTATTGGCATATTTTTTAAAAACGTTTAAAAATTTGAACGCAACGGGATTAGAACACGCGCCTCTTGGAAAACGCCTAAACGCTCTGACCGCTAAGCCATGCGTTCTACTACAAGCTGCGTCGAAATTCTTATACGTTTTTGTTACAACTTATTTACCTTGTTAGCATCTCTGTAGAGAGATTTTAACTAATTTCTGCTACCGAAAGATTATTAAGAAATAATTGTTTGGCAAGAGACAATGCTATATAGTGTAATATTTTACTATTTTTAAAGTGTTATTCCATACTTAGGATTAGAAAATATTTTTAAACCCCAACAAAAAAAATATATAGATCAGAAAATAAAAAATTTAAAATATACCAGTGGGTGGTAAGTGATATTTTGCAAAAACATACGTACATACATATCGACTCTAGTCAGCTCGATCATTAACGGAATAACGATGTTTTGACAGTTGCGCGTGCGTTTTATTACTGTACAAATACACTCACGGCTGTAAACCTTAGAAGGTTAGGAATATTTCACATTAATGAGACTTACTGTTTTGGTTTTGGGCTGTGTGTTCCATTCTCGCTCGTGTGAATGATTGAGTAAGATAAAGCGCAGCGTTAAGTTCCGTCGCTCTACACGCTTTGTTTCGAGTTTTGGGTGAAAAGTGGTGAACGAAATATCTTGTTATTAGATTTTCTCTTTATCCTGTTAGATAATAGTAAACGAATGTAGCTGCTTCATACAATGATTTGATTTTGGAGATATTGGGATATAACCTGGCACCTTGCCTTGCGTAAGTGTATGAAATGTCGAATTTTCAATAATATATTTTCGAATACCAAAAAATACGGGATTAATCCGTTTAAAATAGTTTAATTTATAATATAGCTAAATTCTCTAGTTTCTTAAGACTTCCTAATATATATTTTTTTCTTAACATGGAAAACTACAAAATTACTATTCGATATATTAGTCAAGGCAGTAATTGTATGAGCAAGAATATTTAATAGATAGAACGAAATCCACTTTGTGTTTATAATTTCAAATTTGCGATACCCAAAATATCGTTACGAGTAAAATAAAAGAATTTATAATATTAAAAATCCCAAAAAAAAAATGCGCCCAAAAACCGTTCATCTTCCGCATATCTAAAACAATTCATTAAAGTGGCTGTAACATTTTATTAAGCATTACAACCGAATGACTCACTATGATCCCAGATCCATCCAATAATGCGTAAATCCCCTAATGTTTTGTGTGGCAATTAATTCTATACTTAATACTAAAATAAGTTTATTTCACTCTTAAATTTCAAACGGTAGTGCTAGCAAAAATCATCGCTGGTAAAACGGTTTTTTGTACGGAGTTGGCTTTTTTTAATTTAAAATTTTATATATATGTAAATGATCGACGATTTAAAATATTTTAAAAAAGAATTTAGTGTTTCATTACTTTTTTTTACTATTTCTCCAGTTTCTGCACTTTCTAAATGTCTTACATATAAAGTGGGAGAACTTAACGCCGTAAATTTAATCTAATCGCATTAGAGTAAAGCAAATCACGCTTAAATTGAACCTATAACTATCGCGAGTTCAGTTTTATATTGTCCGTGTGAACCGTAATGATGTCGACTTGCTGCGTATTGTTGTAAATATGTTGATTATTATGGTAATATAAGCTGTTATTTAAGTATTACAGTAGATTACCGTGTAGTAATCTTACATCATCTTGAAATAACCAATTTGCATAATTTGTGGTGCAGTTAGTAGTAAAATATTTAAATAATAGTATACGATATACTCGATGATTGTAGAGGAGCGAATAAATACTAACAATTTTTTTTAGCTTCACGCTTTGTCCCTTGGGCGGTTGATAGAGAGTACGGAGCGTCAAATGCTACGGCTGTTATTGTCCTTTCGATTGGTGAGTGCAATGGTAGAATACAAGGCGATCAACCCGATGGTGCTGGTTGGTTACCCAGAGTAACAAGAATGTTCTTGTTAGTGGCGTATGCGCCGGTATCCTTAGCTCTATCAAGTGAACTAGAGGAGTTCTGGGAGAGTGTCAGGGAAGTTCTAGGTAGTGTAAGAGGGAAAGAAAAATTAATTCTTATAAATAAAATGTTTAATATTGAAACGATAAAAAAAATGTGACTCGCGGTCGTCGACCACTCATTCATAATTTAATTTCATTTCATTCAGATTAATAAAATAATTTATTAAGACAAGTGGAAATATCTACAAGTGTTATTTAAAAATATATTAGAAAAATATTTTGTATAGAAATTTATTATAGAATACATTAATATTCAGGATTGATTCATGTCACTGTAAAGTTCAGCCAAAATTTAGTATGTAAAATTCTGCTTAGAACTCCAATTAAGTTTATTTTACAAAAATAATCCATTATTTTTTTTAGCTTCACGCTTTTAACAGGATAGGAGGTAGTTACCAGGAATTACCAACTTGACACTAGTCAAGACACTCCGTATTCCGCTTTTCGCTGAATTCAAAACACAGGTTAAGTGGCGGAAAGCAACGCCGCACTTTGTCTTGCCAGAATAAGGAAATAAAATAATTTAAATATAACCATTCCCCCGAGTGAGAATCGAACCCACAACCAATCGCGTTTACAGTCAGACGCAGTCCCACTGCGCCACGATCGATAATTATTATATTTATATTATTTCCTATCCAGTTATTAGTTCAAATCCATTATATAAATATGTAAGAATCATATGAAATGGTTATAACTGTACCTTTACGTACAGCTTCATAGTGACATATAAATATGCATAAACATTTCATAGCTGACCTATTTACATTTAAACAAAACAAATTAATACACTTCAGTACAGTGTTCACGAGTTATTACGCATGCTCTACCTATAGCTTTATAAATTGTATACAATTTATACGTTTAAGAAATCTAGTGTCTTATATTTTCTTTGTAATAGATTCATGTATTTTACGCTTTGAAAATGTGATAGTAGTATAGACAACATAGCAGAGTAGGCAGGAAGTATCCAGTGTCAAGACACTCTATACTCAGTTTTCCGTCGAATTCGAGCCATGTTGAGATAAGTTAGCGGTACACAACACCGCGTTTCGTCTTAGCAGAGCGAGAAGATGAAAATAGGCAACGATCGGTCAGTAATTTTTAAATATAATGAATATTTCTTTTTTTTTTCCCTCGTGCCTACAATTAACTGTTTCACTTTTCGTGTTATATCTTATATATACAAAAATCTCTTTCTAATGCATTTTTTGTGCAAAATGAAGAGCCTTTAGCTTATCAATAGTTAATTAAACTAATTTTACTTTTTGGAAATGATTTTCTTTACCCGATATAATCCATAAATGTATACAGTAAGTGTAACGGACGTACGTAATATATATGTACATATGTACATACATGACAGTTTATATATAACTGCTTTTAAAAAGTATGATAATGAGAAATGTATTACAGGTTTCTATATTTGGTAAATAATATTTCAACACTGACACACAGTCCTAGTTGCAGTAATATAAGAATAAACACTTAATGGCAAGTTGCCAAGTTGCGCTTGCGCATCTGCCAAGTCGCGAGTATAAATTTTAGTATAACACGATACGAGAATAATAAGTGGGTTGACAATTGATATAAGCTTCCGTGTTGTTATGAGATATTTAGTTTAAATAGTAAGTTTTTAAAGTAGCTGTAATAATATTATTTAGTAGAGATGTATGTTTTTACATATTTTTTATATTTTCATTATATTTATATAAAGATAACAAGGACCCTTTGAGCAAGAATCAAACCCGTAATCATCAGGTATTACCTTGTCATGAATTAAATAATATAGCCAATATCCCTTTAATATTACAATCTTCAAAATTTAATATCAGCGTGAACAGAAACTACCTAATGTCAAGAAACTCCGTACTTCGCTTTCCATTGAAGTTGAGACATTGCGTGTTGAGCGGTGGAACTCAACGCAGCACTTTGTCTTTACCAGAGCGAGGAAGTGTAAATAATTTAAATATAATCACTCCCCCGGATGAGCATCGAACCCACAAGCGATCCCGTTTACAGTCACACGCTGTGGCACTGCGCCACGACCGGCCTCATTGTTGGTTTGTATGTTAAATAAATATTTATTTTTTCATATATGTAAATAATGGCTAAAATATACTATCACTCTATATTTATTTGATGATTCTAATATATGATGATTTTAATATATAGTTGACATTTAAAAAAAAAACGTACGAAAAAACGCAATCCACCAAAATAAGCCTCCTCCATTACAGTTTAGCAATAACAAAAACACTCGTACTAAATTTTATTTGCACTTAAATTCGTTAGTATTGGAAAGATTTAATTCCCTAGGAGTCAGCGCTTTTTTATTTTACTACGGCATAAAGCATATAATATAATTGTACCTTTCTATTTACGTAAGTCCATTTGGAAATATTATTGCTTGGCGCCTGATCATTTCGAATAGCAAATTACGCTTATACTATAAATTGCTCTATTAAATATTTAGACGCTGTTTTGTTTGAGCAGAGTGTGTATTTAAAGTTATGTTTGGAAAATATTTTTTTGATATCAAAGAAAGGTATTTTAATAATAATTCCTTTGAAATTTGCAATTTGTCACTTTTATTCTAAGTTTAGTGAAAAATTACTACCTCTTCTATTTTTTGCATTTATTTACTTATTTATTTTATTTAAGTATTATTCTTAAAGTAAAATGGCTACAGTAGCGCAGAAACATAGCGGTCGGCTATAAGCATTATAAAATAAGACTCTGGGTTTTATTCCCACTTGGTGTAATGATATTTTAAAATTATTTTCAATACACCACTTTCACTAAATAAAGCGCAGCGTTGAGTTACGCCATGCAATGTCTTAAATTTGTGTCAAAAGTGGAAAACGGAGTATCTTGACACTAAGTTATCTCTGGCTAACCTACCATATAGAAAAAAATCATTTTTTTCGATTTTTCTAATAAACACATCTCAAAATCACAATTCCAGACGTACTTCACAAGTAAAGGCCCTTCATAACAAGTGATACGCGGTTCATCGACTGGCGTGATGATTCATTTCGTACACGAACAAAGGATACACGTGTGACTTTTTAGAAAAGCCGTATTTAATATATTTGCACATTAACACGAACAACTATGTTTGTGATTAAATTGTTTATGAAATATTCTATACATATATATATGTTTTACGTTTTAATATTATATTTTATTTATTTTTTAGGTTACAGTATTAAAGTTTCAAATTATAATAAGTAACGATTGAAATTATAAAAATACTTATTATATTTATAAAACGCTTCGCGCTTTTTCCGGTATATATTTCTAAAAGTAAGCAGAAATAACCTGGATTTGAAGCCGCAACCATCGAGTTACGTTAATTGATAGTTTAGGAAATGTTTAACTAATTGTGTCCGGGACTTCGTCTGTGTGCAATTTAACATCTCTAGGTTTTTATTATATAATTTAAAAACAAAATTAGTCTAAGTTATTCCTTAATATATTAGCTAATTGCTAGTGAAAGCCTTATCGAAATCGGTCCAGCTGATCCAAAAGTTTAAAAACTCAAGAAATAACAGACAAACATTGTAAAACATGATATTTTGGTATATCTACCGAGTATATGCGTTTAGTTGAAAGCGGTTTTATTTAAATTACAAACAGACACTCCAATTTCATTTATTTATATAGATATTCATATAAAATCGCAAAGATCAAATAATTTTATACATATATTTACATGTATATTCAATATATATATATATATATATATATATATATATATATATATATATATATATATATATATATATATATATATAGACTTACCACATCAGCGTCAATCACACCATCAGCTACATCTGTCCCGCCCTTATCCCGCCAGTGCTTCTCGCTTGTCACCGAAAAGTTGAAAGACCTTTCTCGTCGTGGACTTAACAGTACCCCAGCTGGTGACCTCCCGTATCTAAATATCTCTAGATTGGTTGTAGAGAATCTATCATTGCCACTATCACTTCTAGTGAACACATCGTCTTCCAGGTCACTATCAAAGTTTAGTGTCAGGGGCGGTGATGATGCAGAGAGTCTACATTGCTGGGGCGGTGGTGACGGCCTTGGTATGTCCGATTCGGAGTATGGACGGTCTGTAATAGAAATAATTTGGTTAGGTTTAAACAACATATGAATGCGGAGAATTTAACGTATTATAATGGATCTTTAATATATTTTAATTCTTAAACAAAAGCCTCCGTTACTGCTTGTAATATCAGCTATCTGCCAGTAAAGGTTTCGTCAAAATCGGACCAGCCGTACGAGCATTAGCCAAAACAAACAAACAGACGAACAAAAATAGTTATCTTAGTATATATTTTGTTATCATTATATTTTTATGGACAGACACTTACTTGAATTTTTTTAATTGTATAGATATTTTTATTTAGAGACAGATTTTTTAAATTGATGGAAAAAATTTCAACTCTATTTTGACCCACTTTTTATGGTTCAATTTGTTTGAATATATCTGTTCATCTTGAGAATACAGAGAGAGAGAGAGAGAGAAAACGCATTCACAGCATAAACCTGTTATTCTTAGAACGACCAGGATACCGAAAAATAATTCAAAACAAAACAAACAAAACAGGCATCTTTTAGCTATAAATAATATTGTAAAGACATAAAATTATTTATTCCATATTTAAGATTAGAAAACATTTTTGAAAAACGTACAAATAAATATTTTCTAATCCTAAATATGGAATAACATTTTAAAAAATGGTAAATATTTAAATAAAATAGCAATCTCTCTTGTTAAACGATTATTTCTTAATAATCTTTAAGTAGTAGAAATTTGTAAAAATTTCTCTACAGAGATGCTAACAACATAAATAAGTTGTAACAAACGTATAAAAATTTCAGCGCAGCTAATAGTAGAACGCATGGTTTAGCGGTCAGAGCAATTGTACGGTATCCAAGAGGCGCGGGTTCGAATCCCGCTGCTTTCAAATTTTTATACGTTTTTTTTTAAAATATACAAATATAATTTAAAAATTTAATTTATTTGAACCTGCTACCGTATATTGCAAGCAGAGTATAAAGAAGATGTATTTATCAATCATTATGAATATAAACTCCATTTGAAATGAATTTCTTTAACTAAGATTAACGATGGGAGAACAAAAGCATTCTTGGTATAGATGTGTCAAGTCAAATGAGCAAGTAGCTGTAATATACGCGTATATATGTATATAAAATTTTTGTACGTTAGTATATATGTACGTTAGTATATATATCATATCTTTTACTAATATAATTTTAAAGAGAATTTTTAGTGGTAATTCACTGTTTTTTTTTATTATCTTCAAGCTTTTATCCCACATAACAGGGCAGACAAGAAGTACTTAGTGTAAAGGCACTCCGTACTTCGCTTTCCCCCGAATACAAGACATTGCGTGTTGAGAGTCGGAACTTAACGCCACGCTTAGTCTGTTTAACAGAGCGAGAAATCTTTGAATCTCTTTTAATAAAAAATCAAAATTTATAGAATGCAGAGAGTTTATAATATAAATAATAAGTCATTTAGGCATTATTAAGAGAGTTTTAAATAATTATGTGTAGTATATAAAACAAATAAGAAAGGTATATTACTTTAGAATAGTAAAAGTTAGTGTGTACAGTGACTGTGATAAATATTAAAAAAAAAACACTGAGAGAAAACACTAAGCCAGGCCCTTATTTATTATAGGAATAGCTGCGTTAATCATATCCACCTTCAGAAGCAGTGGGACAGCGTCTGATTGTAGCTATGTTACGGATTCCATTCCGGAGGAATGATTTTATTTAAAAAGATATTTGTATTTCTCCGCTCTGCTAAGACAATGCGCGGCGTTGGATTGGCACGATTTTGATTGGAGTATTTAGACACCAAGTTGTCTCTACACATCTGCAGGATATCATGCAGGATAATTATTTTGAATTTTCACTTTCAACTACTCCGTTTATATTTATTATTACCCAACACGCCACAATGTTTTTGAATTCTATAAAAGTAGTAGTATATTTTTTTATAGCTTTACAATTTTTCCGCATATCAAGGTAGTTAGAGCAAATCTAGTGCCAAGACACGCTGCTTTGCATTTAACCGCGTACTGTACTGAAACTGCAGCGTTAAATTTCATGGCGGAACTTAACGCTGCGTTATGCATTGCAATATATATATATATATATATATATATATATATATATATATATATATATATATATATATATATAACAATATACAAGAGCCCTGCATTGGAGCTGCGAAACCCGTTTTGTCATGAGTCCAACACACGTGCACGGACCGGTCAGAGTGTGTAACGTTGATGTTATTGTGGACATTATATGAATATATTTATATTCATCTACTATAATTTTTCCATGTACTTGTTATTTCTAGAGTTCTACTAGACTTTTTTGTAATCTTTGAATGTATTATGTATTAAATTAAAATTCACTTATTTAAGTCTAATAATAGGGACTGACTATATGCAAATCTGTATGTGTTCGATTTCCGCTCGGAGGAATGATAATTAAATTATTCTCATTTCCTCGCTCTAAGACAAAAAGGAGAAACGATACATGTACGGAGTATCTTGACACTAGTTACTTTCTGTCTACCCTGCTGTGCGTACTGTGTTTCAATTTCCTTTCGTTTTAGTAGTACTGTATTTTGGATTAAAATATAAATCGAACCTACAAACACCACGCTTATAGTTAGACACTATAACTTCACCACATAGGTAATATAAACATACAATCTTAAAATATCTACATAATACTAAGTGAAGTAAATAACATTTTTGTATAAACAAAGAATTTTAATGAACGTATTAAATAGGAATCGTATTACAAAATTTACAAGAATTATTACGTGATAGATACAACTGCATATGTTACAGTTAAAACTTTTAACATGGCAAAAGTAATTTGAGCTAGAAAAAAGTACGAAATTTTTTTTTTTATTTGACTTTTATATTTTATATTATATATTAGAATGGGAATAAACATAATTAATTTTACATAATCTATCCAGCCAGGATTATTTTAACAAAGAATCATTCAATCAATTGCACTTTTAATTAGTGTTATTTACTAAAATTATTTTTGACAAATATTTTAATGATAGCAATTACGGTTTCTTTCCTAAACCTATAATCAAAACTGTGTCATCGATTGCCTTTCCAGGTAATTAAAGCTTTTGACGGATTAAGAATACAGACTGCAACATACATCCATATAAATGCATAATAGCATCACGTGTTCACACACGTGATATAATAGAAGCTCTATTGTTTATCACTAACACTTGCTTTACGTTCGACGTATATTAACCTTATCTCTGTTATCAGTAAACTTAAAACGATTCAATACGTTCTAAGAAAATATTATAGTACTATAAATTTTATTATTAATATTGGCACCTAATTGCTAGTTTTGTATTGATTTATTTGATAGGTTTTATCAATGAACGTATTATTAATACATCATTTATATACAAATTGAGAATATTAACTGAGATATGCTATATTATTAATGAAGTACTCTGTATAGAAAATATTGTTTAGTTTTGTTGGTAAAGTCATTGATTGTGATTAAGTAACATACGGCGTTAAATTCTGTCAAATAACATAAAGCTTCACAATTTTAAGTAAAGCAAGGAATCCGGAGAGAACCTGGTGTAAAAAAACATATTTTATTCAAATTATATTATTAATTGTTAGGTATTTTAAATGAAACTAATTTAAAGGGATTAATCAAGTACATTTTGGTGTTTCGTGGTCACAGGTAGATATTTTGATATTTGATTGTTCTTATGCCAAAATATATGCGATAAATCTGTTTAAAATAGTTACATTTAAAATATGCAAAAATCAAAAGTTTGAATATTAGGTATATCTGTTATATATGAATTTATATATTATTGATTTTTATTTGGAAAATAAAGGTTTTATTATTATTTTATTATTTTATTATTATTTTTATCGACTTTGTGTAGAAGACAACGTGTATTTATTTCATATACATATAAAATATAAAACAAAATATTTGGACATTGAACTAAAAATATAAATTTCAGAAGATTAATATATAAAATTAATTTTATATATACATTTCTGTCAGTATGTCCATAATATCCTTTACAATGCAATAGTAGGCTTTTTTCCACAGTGGATGCGTAACACAGGTGTTCTAGTGTACAGTATTATTATTTATCGTTTTTACTGTCGCATTTATTTTATACATAATTGCGTGTTTACATTCTCTGTGGCTTCAGATGCTTAAACTTTATGTCAGGTACTTACAGTCTTGTCTGTCTTGAATAACTGTAATAATACAAATTAAAAAAAAATCTAGTACATAACGCCAACGCGGCACAGTGGTGACGCGATTAGTATTGGGTTCTATTCCCAGTCGGGGGAATGATTATATTTATATAGAGTTGGATATTGAGTGGAGTTACATAAAGCGGAAGGCTTTTATATAAGTAACAATGATGTATGCAAAATTAAAGATGAGATTAAAGATAAAGTGTCTTACTTCACAACTATGATTAAATAAACACTAGAAATTATAGATAACTAGTCTAAATATGATATTATAATAAGGCAATCTAACAGAATGACCTAGGACTTCCTTAGAGCTGTGATAAAGAGTATAATTTATTGGCATGAGATGTGTCAGCTTTGAAGTACATTGGTACTGGTACTGTGGTTATTTCTGAATGATTCTTTCTTCTATATAATTCTATATAATTCTATATAATTCTAGATTTTTAGATGTTACAATGAGAATGTATTAATTTTATATTTAGTTCGATGATTGGTGTATTTAATATTATTTGATTTATATAAAAGTATATTTTAAGAGCAAGAAAATAATCGTAAAGTAATTTATTAATACTAATTTAAACTGTTTTAATTAATAATATATTAATATTTTATTTATTCATTATTTTTTATTGTTAATACTTGACGCCTGTTGCAGGTGACTTGGAATGACACTGACTGACTGTATTTGATTAAAACTATAGAAAATATGCGTAAATGATTTAAAATAATAACAATAACGCTGTGGTAAGATAAAGCGCGGCGTTGAGATCCGCCACACAAATGTACTTACTAAGAATAAATGTTGAATAAAAAATATTTAGGTATTCTTATACGTGACACATATATATATGGGTCATTACAAAAACATTTATTTAAATAAATAAATATAGTACAGAATTCACTATATACCTATATACCATGCTAAAGTCCGATTTGATAAATTTTAAACAAAAAAAAACACATAGAAATTATTGCATAAAAGCAAGAGAAAGCACAATAAAAGAAATTTTAAAATGATAAAATATACAAAAGTTAACTAACATTAAGCATACGACTATAAATGGTCAGTTTATGACCGTCATAAATCATTATCGATCGGAGATAACCACGTCAAGTGGGATGCGCGGTGTGTAAATAAAACTGATGTGCTACTTGAGAATACGTGGTTAAGTTACGTTAGATGTTCAAAATACGAAAGGAGATATATTTTTAATGTTTGTGAAACTGATATTATATTGGCGTCTGTCTGAACGTAAGTAAGATTATCGGTGCGATCTCCAATGGGAACAGTTAAGAGCATTGAATTAATTTAATTTCTTTGCTTTAGTGAGACAAAGTGCTGCGTTGAGTTACGCCACTAAGATACAAGACTTATTTGTGATAGATTCGTATCTTTATTCTACCACTATCATCAAAACCAGATTTTTCCTGAATGTCTTTATTGTACAAACATATTTTTGTAGCTGTGCTATTAATATATATATTATTGTCTTAATTCTGGTTAATGATAATAATTTGTAAATAAATTATAAAAAATAAAACGAATAATAGTAATAATTTATATATACATTTTATAAAAAAAAATAAGGCCAGATGTCTCGCAGTGAGACAGCGTCTGACTGTAATCACAATCGGTTGTGGGTTCGATGTCCACTCGAGAAAATTATATTATATTTAAAATATTCTTAAGCCGCTCTGGTAAGACAAAGCGCGGCATTGAGTTCCGTTATTTAACACGCAATATCTCTAATTCAGCGGAAAGCGGACTACAGAGTGTCTCTAGGTACTTTCTTTTAACCCTGCTATGCGGGATAAAAGCGTAAAAAAAGCTACAGTACAATTTACATCTATTAACAATTAAAATACATTTTATTTAGAAACGGTCGATTACAATTCCCACAGATCACATATACAAGCACAACTCACCGCACAACTCACCGCATCTCTATACAATTAATAACAAAATGAATTGTCATTCCACCATTTGTCCTTTACATAGCCAGTGACTCGACATAATTAAATCATACCAACAGTATAATTCAACCTGTACTTACAATGGAAGATGGTTCGAATTCAAATTAAATAAATTTATCTCACTTCACTTGTTAATCGCCTTACGTAATCTTTGCTTTTTAATGATTTTTGTAGGGTTGTAACTGGTTGAGGATTTAAGTACGGTAGGTATTTTAAACGTTAAACGATATTTTACTTATTAATTCCAATAGATTAAGGAAGCTTTTGTATTTAATTTTTATTTTATAGTAAGGTCCTCACGGGTCCTTTAGTATAGCAGGGCAATCATATACAACACTATAGTAGATAGTGTCAAGACACTCCGTAGTCTCTTCATTTTAAGTTTCTATTAAATGGCGAATTTCAACGACGCACTTTATTCAATTTTAACATTCGTTTTCATACTAACTAATAATTTGTAAAAATTAATATAAAATTCTAATTATCTTCTGGTTCTTTAAGAGATATATAGTCTCATCCCAAATACGTAGTGATGCTGATGTTTATATTAGTTTTAGACGATTGATATATTTGCACGTAATTACATTTTAAAAAAACACTTTCTGACCAAAATAATAAAAAGGTTTTTCCATAATATTAAGGGAAAATAAAAGCTAAAACGATTTGACACTAGGCCTTAAACATTTTTTAGCTTCGTGTTTTTTTATCTCGTATAGCAGGATAGATAAGAAATACCTAGAAGTGAAGTGTGAAGACACTCCTTGGTCCGCCTGCGGCCAATTTTGAGACATTGCGTGTTGAATGACAGAGCTCAACGCCTTTAACACTTGTAAAGTAAATATATAAAAAGAGAATAATTGAAATATACTTAATTTAAAAACTAAAGAAATTTTAAAAGCTTAAAACAAAAGCTCCACCACTCAGTAGCTCTCATACAACACGAGTAATTATTGTAACTGATTTCTCAGTGCATTTCGAAACGCGGTCGCGTTCAGACGTCCATTGTATGCAAATAGTCGAGACCCAAAACTTATTAATTATTGTCGTTACACACTTTGAATAATAGTTCGCTACACAGAAATGAGCATAGCAAGTGTTGAAAATTATGTTTAGTATTGTATGTTTATGTTTATTATGCAGTTACAAGGACTTAATAATGATTTCTTAAAATATATAATAGTATTATTTTGTTCATACTTTAGCAGACGCGTTTTCTCTCACATTATGATAGTCAAGGCACTACGTTCTTCGTTATTAAAAAACTAACTTACATTTTCTGTTTATATTTAAAAATACTTTATTATTTGTAAGTTAACAAATATGAAAAGAGTTAAGAATTTCTAAATTTTGATAAAAAAATAACAATATACTTTTTATAAGCTTTCAATACACGTTACACTCATAAAAGGGTCTAACAAGGACCTACTTTAGTTCCCATAATATTCCTAATATATATCGACAGGTCAACTTAAAATATTCATAGTTTAAATTTACAGATACGTTATCTGTATTTTAAGTGGTTCCTAATGCCACTTTGAAAAAACTAAAAGAGAACCAGTATGATTACCTTAACGGTATAAAACAAAAGTCTCTCGGCTACCGTACTACGCCTCTTTCAAATGATAATTGCTTAAGAACTTTTCAACACATCAGTGAATACTAGTTACGTTGTATTGAAGAGTTTCTTTACTTTGGATTTGTTTTAAGTAGTCGTAAATACTGGACCTTTTTTTGTAGGGCCAGGTGTCACCGAGATAATGATCTGAGGAGAGAAGACATATTGAAGCTTCAGTGTGATGTGTTTTAAAAAAATATTTCTTGTAAACTAATGACTTTTGCTTATATATTACAGTATATGTTTTTATAGTGTATTTTTTGTATGACGTAGCCTTAAATATAAGGTTACCTATACCAACTGAATACCTACTGATTAAATAACTATAAAAGTATTTTTTAAAAATAAATGAAATACATACAATTTACAATAGTGTATGAAAAAAATTCATAATTTAGTCAAAAGTTTTTAAAATATTGGATAAATTAAGATTTTATTATATATATTTTTTAATATTGACTATTTTTAAAGTGTTATTCCACACTTAGGATTAGAAAACATTATTGAAAAAACGTATAAAATTTGAACGCAGCGGGATTCGAACCTGCGCCTCTTGGATATCCAAGAGGCGCGGGTTCGAATCCCGCTGCGTTCAAAATTTTTATACGCTTTTTCCATAATGTTTTCTAATATATATTTTTTGTTGTGGAAAATGTTGACAGCGAAGGTGTACTTTTTTATAAATAAAGTACTTAAGTATTATACCAAACTTTTGCAATGGTTTTGTGGGAACATTTAAAACCTCAAAATGTTTTATTTGCCAGATTCTCTGCCCGTATCTTTAATTTAAATTTATTGTTACCAAACTCGCCACAAGTCAGCTCCCGAATTTTGCCATTGTAATACTTCTTTACAACCTTCAAATTTCGGGGCCCGTATTTATACGTAATTCCAATAACTGTGGTTTCCAACCTCCATATCCGTCAATTTTATGTGCACTTAGAAAAATTAGATGTAGGTGGAAAATAAAACTGAGAATACAAAATTGAATAATTTGTGTTCTGACAATTAAAGTCATTTGAAATAATTATTTATAAACTAAAAACCTTTTTTTGACATTAGTCAAAATAAATAAAATCATATATAGGAAAAATTAAAAATACAAATTATGGTGTACCACAAGTATGTATTTTAAGTCCAGTCTTATTTAACTAATACAAAGTTATCTACATGTTATCCAATCATCATTACTATGGACGTTATAAATTTGCTGCAATTTAATTCTATTCACCTGAAATATTTTAAAGCGATTGAATTATTAATTTAGATAGTTATCGGTTCGGTGGCGTTTTATGATGGCTATAAAATACAAAAGCAAGACCCTATGTTGTGATTTGTAACGTGTGTCAGCTCACGGATGGAGCTACTGTAATAGTGGTTTTCGTACTGTCGATAGTATTTTATGATGTTTTTCTTTTATTTACTTGAAAGTCAACGGAGTGTCTTGACACTAGATTGTGTCTGACTACCCTGTTATATGGGCTACGACATGAAGCGTGATTTATTGTTAGGCAGAGAGAAGCTAGCAGTATATCAATCTAGTATTTGTGTTACCTAACTAAACTAATATTTTTTTTCTATACTTATTTATACTTCTTTTTTATATTTTTTCATATTATACGCATCTCAGCTGCGTCAAATGCTTTAAAAATTTAATTTATTATTCATTTTTTTTATTGTAATTTATGTATATTAATTTTTTAATTTATTCATTTTTTTTATTGTAATTTAGGTATTTAATTGATGTATAAGAAAATGCAGAAAGTGCAATGATTAGTAACTACTGATAACATGTAGATAATATCAATAACTTTTTTTTTCTAGATTATATTTAAATAATTTTTATAAGTAGATGCTTCCCACAATCGATATATCCATCGACAATTAAAGAACAACACTAGGGGCCAGTGACCCAAAAAAGAATAAGATGATATTTTATTTTCGAGATACAAGTACTATCGTGGCATAAATTAAAGAGTTATGTTTTCTCTCTTTCTTGTACCACGTGTTCGAGACGCTAGCAAGACTTGGCGAGCTTGTAGCGATAGAAAAAAAAATTACTATATATTTACATTATTCAAATATAGTTTTAGTTCAGTTGTCTATTTAAATTTAATTTCTATATCAGAGACAGTCAGACATTTCAGACCTGGGCTTAAAACGTATATTATTTTTTATTTTATTCATTTTGGATAAGTAGGCTAAGAGAGAAGTGTTAAAACACTGCTTTTTTTATTTATTTAAAATTAAAAAATTATAAAATTTAATAATATATCAAAAAAATTATAAATTTATATCACTCAATGGGCTATATTTTGAATTTTGAGGGAAGAGGACGGAGTATCTTGACATTGTTGTATCTTGCTACCTTACTATGGGGAAAAAGCTTGAAGCTGCTTTACATAAATAAAAATTTTTTTGCTATCCCTACCCAACAATGCCACGATTATTACCGTTCGGTTACGTATAAGCTGGTCGACTGCTGGTCTTACGCGTTGCTTCTGTGTGTATTTAAATATATATTCGTATATATGTAAGTACATATGTATGTACGGGTATAATGTAACATGATTTGATACTTAGATTATAAGAAGTTAGTATGAAATTATACCCATAGTGAGGAGAGGATTGTGAAATAATGCTTAGGTGAAGTGTATTTGGAGATGCTTGTTTTGTTTTATATATAATATAAAGCTGGCTCTTCTCGTCAGTTACTGTCATTGACTGACAATACTAACATTTTATGTCAATTGATGATTCTAAAGTGTTTGTACCGGTCTAATTGAATTAAATAGTGTATAACTTTAAAGTAATTGAATTTAGTTTTTCATAATAATCGCCTTACTTAGGTAAGACAAAGCGCGGCGTTGAATTCCGCTTTTGAAAACGAAATATGTTGATTTATGGTGGAATTTGGCAAACGTAGCATTTTGACACTAGGTTCTATCTCAACTAACCTTACGTACTATGAGACAGACGAATAGATTGTTTAAAGTAAAAGTCTGTATCCTCCTTTAAGGATGATGACTACTTTTTACAAGAAATATCTGGAAATTATCTATATTAATTACCGTAAATAGTTATTATATTTAATAAAACAGCTCCTCGCTTTTTCGTGCATAGGAGGGTAGGCGAGAACCAAGTGTTAAGACACTCCGAGTAGTAGTTGGGTAGAGTTAAGTAACTTAACACCGTACGTTATTTTACCAGAACGGTAAAATTATTACATTTTATCTCTGTACGACCAACAAAACAAGAAACGGTAAATTTTAACGTATAAAACGTATAATTAACGTATAAAAATAAAACGTATAATAATTTAAACGCATTGGGAGCCTCTTGTAACTGTCTTAAATTTTTATAAATACATTTCTAATACAAAAATTTTTATTGTTTCAATAAATTTTAAAAGAATATAATTAAATTTACCGCTTTATATAGCATAGCAGGATAATCACAACCAACTTAGGGTCAAGACACTCCGTTGACTGCCCAGTTGAATGAAAACTCAACGCCGCGCTATGTTAAGACATATGGTAAGCCAGACATTTATTATATAGATTTAAATATTTTTTTAAAAGTATATAAAATATAATAATCCATATAAACAAATCCAAAAATCACAGTAATATTATTTTAATTACACACCAAGCTACTTGATACAGCTTCAATGGTAATACAAAGAATTCGTCTAACCCAACAGGCACTATATAATCTGGTATAATGCGATTGTTTTCGAAATGTCATTAGGGTGACAAAAACTCGGCTAATCCTTAAGTAATAGGCATAATTCTTGTTCAAAGGGAAATTGTATTGCTTTTTGTTGGTATTATAAATATATATTTATGTTTTCTTTATATAAGTGTGTCTAAATGTTTATATTTGAGTTATTTTTATTGCCAAGCGCGGTGTTGAGTTCTGTCACTATGCTTGTATCGTTTCCATTTAAGATAGAAAGTGGCGAAGGTAGTGGCTCGACACTAAGTTCCTTTTGAAAGAAACTTACATACTCATAAGTTTATGTTTAAGAGTAGAAGAAAAAAAATGATTTGAAGTCAAATCCATCAGCTCGTAACAGACACTTTTCCATTGTACCGCAATGGTGTAATATATATTTATTTAATTATGTATATATGATTATTTATAAGCAATTATAACATTATTCATTCAATGATTAATCTGGTATAACATATCAGTCATATCGTTGCGCAGAGTGACAGCGTCTAACTGTAAACGCGATCAGTTGTGGGTTCAATTCCATTCGGGGGAGTGATTATATTTAATTATCTTTACTTCCTCGCACTGGTAATACAAAGCGTGGCGTTAAGTTCCACCACTCAACGCGCAATGTCTCGAATTTGGTGGAAAGCGAAGTACAGAGTTTCTTGACACTAGGTAGTTTCTGTCTACCCCGCTATGCGTGATAAAAGCGGGAAGTCAGTGTCACAATATTCTGATAAAGATATAAGTAAGCATTAGCGTATTAAATGTATTAGAGGATTATTTACTTAATTTCAGTCTAGTTAATGATTCGCCAAGTAACATGTCATGTCTCAAAACAATATATAAAAAATAAAGAAAAAAATAAACATTTAATTAATGGTTCCATGTAATTAATTACATTATTGAAATTTTATAAAAATGCTCTAACCATTGACCTTTACAAAGAATTAATAACAAAAATTTGAAAATAATCAAAAAATATAGCTAAATGCATAAGATTAATCCAAAAAAGGCAAAGTAACAAAACATAATAAAAAAAAACCGTCACGAACATAGGCTAGGGAGAGGAAAAAGAAAAAAATCTGTAAACAAGTTTAACGTTTATTTTGGTTGCGTCTCATTCACACTTACAACAATTCACTATATCCGTCCCTTTCGTGGAGCGAACGCTGGACACCTGTGCCTTAGCTTCCCCAAGTACCATCGACCTCAGAATCACACAGAATCAAAAGACCGTAAACATGATTATGGAAATTATCAACTTTCGACTCTATAATATAGGTTTTAAAACTTAAATTTGATAACACGTGTAATAATTATAGATGCGTTATTCTTCAACGTAAAGCAATCATTGTCGTACCCAGATTTGATTTGAAGGTTTTTTTTTTACACATAAACTAATATTTTGTAATAATAATGAATACTGAACACCTGTTCAGTAATCCTATTGTTGGGAAATAAATTAGGAGCAGAAATTTGCTTTATATATATTTTTTTTTCTATACACTAAACGACTTTTGTGTATTTTTTTGTGTGATTATTGTTTTTTTTTTTATTATAAATACCAGTATAGGCACAGACGTCCAGTTGCGAATGTTATTGTAATAGAAATATATAGTAACAAGTCCATTTTTTTTTTCTATTTACCCCAATAGGGTAAAATATGAAGAACGGTTATTTAAGATATTTGCGGGTATATATTGAAAAATTGAGCATATCATTTAAAGCTGAATAGTTTGTTTTGTAGTTGCTGGTTTATTAAAAAAATATTTTCTTTATCTGCGGAACTGAACGCCGCGTTTATGTAAGTACGATTAGTTTAGATATATAAATGTACTCCCTAAAGGACCGTCTATATTAATGCGTTAATTACTAATTTAATACTTTTTGTAATATTATTATAGATAATAACTAGATTTTATGGTTTACTATGGATAATTTTATGAGGTTAGGAACATAGGATACATATAAATAAATCTAAATAAAAACTTTATCATTCATTACTAAATATTATATAAGAATTCGAAGCCGCACCGTGGCTGAATGTAAACGCGATCGGTTGTGGGTTCCATTCTCACTTGGGGTATTAATTATATTTAAATTTTTTTCAATTTTCTCGATCTGATAAGACAAAGCGCGGCGTTATGTCCCGCCACTAAAAATGCAATATTTCAAATTTTCTGCAAAAAGTGGTTGTACGGAGTGTATTGACACTAGGTACTTCCTGTCTACCCGGCTCTGTGGGAACAAAGCATTATGCAACATTTAGGATAACAAAAACAATACAAGACGGTTTTAAAGAGGCACAGGTTCGTATCCCGCTGACAAATTTTTATACATCATCTAAAAATCATTTTCTTAATATAAAAACTTGTTAAATATATAAAAAAGTAAACCAAAAGAACCTCTTTTTCCTTTAAAATCGGTTAACAACATGTTACTATCATTTCGTATCGTATTCAGTTCGTAATATAACCACATGTTAATTCTAACGTTACTTTACTATACGAGTATGTAATTTGAATATGTTTTGGCTTATTGTAGTGTGGATGCGATGTGGTGTACGAAAACAACAACAATATATATATATATATATATATATATATATATATATATATATATATATATATATATATATATATATATATATATATATATACATATATGAAATTATGTTTGTACGTCTCGCCAAAACTCCGAAAAACTATACAAAAATGATAAGGTAATTAGTAGAAATAACCATTTTATTCTCTCATAAAAATAATTCGTACCTGTCAACTTGGATTCATTAATTCGTTAGAAAATTATAAGACGTTTGTTTTTGTGATCATTTATAATTTGTTTGTGGATTGTTTATTGACTGACTTATAAAAAATCTATTTTAGTTTATTATTAAGATATATATACATATTTTATATTACCTTACCTTCATTTATTCCGCACAGCAGGGTAGGCTACTTAGTATTAAGACACTCCGTACTCCACCTTCCCACGTATTCGAGACATTGCGTGTTATAACTACGCACCGCATTTTATCTTAATATAACCATTCCCCCCAAGTGGGAACCGAACCCACAGCCGATCGTGTTTTAGTCATACTGCCTAACTGCACCACGACCGGCCTCAGATACTATATACGTATTGTATGATATGTTTAGATAACATGGAATATCTGCTGTTCACCGTACCTTAGTATACCATACCATAAAGTTCATCTTATTACCTCAGTGGTACAGTAGTTTATTATTTTATATATAGCTGATACAAATAAGTAAGTTTACAAAACATATTACATATAAAATTAAATAATATATATATATATATATATATATATATATATATATATATATATATATATATATATATATTTGTTTTTTAATGTTACAATGTATGAGAAGACAATCACGTACAATCCTAACTTGGGAACGAAATGGCGTAATAATTTCCGATTCTAACTTCTTAACCTATAATCAAGTCTGAATTTGAACCCACTAGTTCAATTACAAAGAACTCTGGCTGTAATCGCATCATTACAAACAATGTAAGGCTATCGACTATATTAGATACTCCTGTATTTGAGTTACGTGTAATAAAAATAATCTGATAGTAAACGCGATTGGTTGTGGGTTCGATATCCACTCAGGGGAATAATTATATTTAAATTACTTTCATTTACTCGTTCTGGTAAGACAATATCTCGATTTCAGCAGTAAACGAGTGTCTTGACAGTGGGATATCTATGATTATTCTGCTATACGGGAGAAACCGTGAAGCTATATAAATACAATTCAGCCCGTTTATTTAAAACCCCATTATATTTAAAAAAAATCCATTTCCCCGCTCTAGTAATACAAAGTGCAGCGTTAAGTGCGCCACTTTACACACAATGTCAATGTAGTCAACGAAATGTCTTGACACTAGATTGTCTGACTACCTGCTTTTCGGATTAAAATGTAAAAGTGCTCCCAAGATCATCATTAAGTACATAATTCCTATAGAAAACTCATGGGAATTTATTTACAAAGTAAATATACTTATATTTAAATAAACGTAACGCTATAATTACATGAAGTAACCCTTCAACCTTCCTCCATACTCGAATGGTGTAGAATTACACAATTATCATGGTAACATCTATTTAACACGTGTGTATTCATATTCAAATGAGATAACCAAATCTTAATCGTTTTAGAAAACAATCAATTAGTTGTAAAACTTTGGAGTAAATGATACTTTTTAATAGAAAACGTAAAAAAAATAAGCTTTGCGGGACTCGTAACCACGCGTCTTGAAAACTGTTTTGTGAAGGTAACAGGTTTTGTTTCTCCTTAAAAAATATTATTTTATAGTGTAGACCTGTTTTAATTTAATTAATTTATTAATATTTTTATTCTATCCTGCGGGATATTAATAAATTATTCAATATATATTGGTAGTAGTTAGAGACGATCTAGTGTCAAAACAATCCGTTGACTGCTTTCCACCAAAAATCGAGACATTACGTGTCATATGGCGTACTTAACGCTGCAAATTATCTTAAATAAGCTGAGAAACAAAAATAAATTTTGAATATAATAATTTCTTTGACTGAAAATCGAATCCACAACCGATCGCGATTTCAATCAGATACTATCCCATTGCGCCACAATGGTATAAGTCTTATAAAACAGTCGGTTAAGACTCGTTAAATATTCACAAAAGTTACTTGAATACTGCTATTTATATAAAAAATAACCATCTATCATAGCTTTAATAATAGTATCCGAATAATATTATAGAAAAAACTAAAAAAAAATCATTTGAATTCGGTAGCAAAGGGTCGGTTTTTTTACTTGCAACAGGTTCTTAAATTATGCGTGTTTTTTTTTGGACATTTGAATAATTCATGACGACTACTGGGATGATTTTCTCACACGTTTCATATTAAAAATAATGTTTTAATAATTCAGCAGAGGGTAGTTAGAAAGTGTTAAGACACTCTGTTCCACCTTCCATCCGAATTCTAAATATTCCGTCTTTAAAGTGCCGGAACTCAACGCCACGTTTTTTAACGGATCGGAGAAAACATAATAATTTAAATAATCGTTCCCCCAAACGAGAAACGAACCCACAACCATTCGCATTTGCATTCTAACGATACCTCTCTACACCGCTGTTTAAAAATTTTCGTTTTATTTTTTGTACGTATTGCTGAGTTTTTGTTTATTATGAGCATATATATGAGCTCTCCGTATGTATTATAAGGGAAGCCAATAAGTTTTATTATTGGAACATTAATGTATGTTAATTTTTTTTAGCTTCACGCATAGCAGGGTAGTTAGAGGCAACCTAGTGTCAAAAAACTCCATGGGCAAAGAAAACGCAGCACTGGGTCTTAGCAGAGCCGAAAAGTAAAATAAAGCAGCAGAATGAATATATACTTAAAAAATCATTTACCAAAGTGGGAATCGAACCCACTACTAATTAAATAAAATATACTTAACGTTCAAACCTATAAGTGTTCTTTTAATATTAAATGAATATTTATAGTTTAATGCTTAAAAAAACTTTATACACTTCCTCGCATAGCAAACTAGGTCCTAAAGAGAACCTAGTTTCAAAACACTCTACTCTCTGCTACTAGAACACTAAAAGTAAATTAAAATACTATATATATTCTATTATTATTTTTTGAGAGGTCTCAGAAAAAAAATCGCAGCGTTAAGCTCCGCTACACCACTATTTTAAAAGTGGCCAAAACGTAGAGAAGAATGCTCTAAGCTCGTGAAGATAAGGATATAAGATTATAATAAGTTCCTGCACAAGTTGATTGACCTCGGCCACAAGACGAGGCGCATTTTGTTATAGATATCTATAGTTACGTTACAATGAAATATGTCATGAATATGTTTGTCACATACGTATTGTCTGTACTATAATTATATTATACATGTTACTTACACAGGCAACGGAGTATCTTAACACTACGTTTTCTCTGTCCTTACTCTGCTGGATAAAGTGAGAAACTGCCTATTTGAATTATTTATACATTTGCTTGAAGATGATTAATACAAGACGAAGGTAAAAGTAAATTAAATGTAAAAAAAATAAGTATATTTTCACTTTTCATGTGTCTGATAAGCGTATGTAATTATTTCTATTGAATAATGAAACGTACAATGTAACGTACAACGCGATCGGTTGTGGGTTCGATCCACACTCGGGGGAGTGATTATATTTATATTATTTTCACTTTCTCGCTCTGGTAAAAGACAGAGTGCGGCGTTGAGTTCCACCACTCAACACGCAATGTCTCGAATTCAGTGGAAAGCAAAGTACGGAGTGTCTTGACACTAGATACTTTTTGTCAACCCTGCTAAAAAAAATAAAAAAAAATACGAATAATTATCGTATTTATTTAATTCATTATCAATAAATATTCATAATTATTTCAAGAATTAATTTAAAATATTAAGTGTGTCTTCTTTATCACATAAAAACATATACAAAAATAACTACGTCTCTGTTTTAGTAGAATATTAAGTTATTTTCAGGATAGAAACTTTATTACAAGAACTCAACATTTATTGAACTAAAAGTTATTCAATATAGAAACGTTCCGATTTGCGGCAAGCCAACGGAAAGCAAAGGAAGCAAACACAGAAGAGCAAAAAGAAAATATTTACTATTTCTGTTTCTGACACAATACGTACTAGAGACTAATCGATACTCGATAGCGAGCGCGTGGAGAATTTAAATAAAGCTGCTTCACTCTTTATAATGTATAGCAGGGTAGTTAGAAAACATTGTCGCGACACTCCGTTCGCTTTTTCAACTGGAATTTGAGAAATTCTAATCATACTCACAATATTGGTAAAAAAAAGTATACATGAGTATATTTTTACAAAACAACTAAAAATAAGTTGTATCAAAACGTATAAGAATTTCGACGCAGACGGTAGTAGAGCTCGTGGTTTAGCGCTTGGATGTTTTCCAAGAGGCGCGGTTTCGAATCCCGCTCCGTTCAAATTTTTATACACTTTTTAATTCTAAGTGTGGAATAACACTTTAGAAATTGTAAAATATTAAACATGATTATGAATATTTTTTATAGTACTAGAAAATGTACACAAGGAATTTACTATATGCATTTCGTTTTAATAAATAGTCTAAAGTCAGAGGCGGAGTGTGGATGAAACCTAGAAAGCTTTATTTAAACAATTTTCTAGTTTAAATGTAAACGCGATCAGTTATAGGTTCGAACCCCACTCGGGCGAATATTTATATTTAAAGCTATTTTCACTTTCTCGCTCTGATAAAAGACAAAGTGCGGCGTTGAGTTCCACTACTCGACACGCAATATCTCTAATTCGGTGGAAAGTGAAGTACGGAGTTTCTTGACACTAGGTACTTTCTGTCTACCCGGCTGTGCAAGATAAAGCGTGAAGCTAAGAAAATATTTATAAATTTACTTCTAATTCAATTAAATATTAAATTTATTTATTCCAAAATGGCTGCCACGACAAAATGGCTGATTATCAAATGTAATGGCGTGAAAAAGAAACCAAACCTAAGATGGCCTCAAAAATTTTTTTATAATATAATTTTGTATTGAATTTATAAATATTGGAAGTCAATTGTCATTACATTAGTATGAAGACAGTAGTAGTCTTATATTATACAATGTACAAAGCAAATGGTAGGGCATTATAAATAGACGGACGGCGCTAAACTGTTTGTATAGAGTTTAGTACAGGTATACAATTAATAATGAATTAATTTTAATTATTAAATATAGCTGATAGGCTGGTAATGGTGCAGTGGGAGCAGTGTCTGACTGGAAACGCGATCGGTTGTGGGTTCGATTCTCAATCAGGAGAATAATTATATATTTTTTTTACTATTATTATTAACACTCTATATAAAATTATTTTTCTTATACAATTTAAAATGCTTAAGCTTATAAGATTCTCTACGTGTTCCCTAAGAGAGTTTAGGGTTGACAATTAGTTGCCTTAATGACTATATTTAAATTATTTTCATTTCCTCACTCTGGTAAAAAAGCACGGCGTTAAGTTCCACCACTCAACACGCAATGTCTGGAAAGTGGAGTACGGAGTGTCTTGACACTAGTTACTTCCGGTCTACTCTGTTATGCGGGATAAAATCGTGAAGATAATTTTTTTTTTAATTTTTTACTATTTTTTTTACAATAAGTTACTATTTTAATTTTAATTACATACTTTATATTAATACAATTTTAATTAAAAAATAACCTCCCTTATTATAGTAAAAAGAAAACATTTTAGATATATCTTAATGAAGCTCTTAATAACATTCAAGAATAAATAAATAATTTTCCGGTAAGATTTTATTTACTTAAGTAGTTGAAATAAACTATAAGTGATTGATTAAATAATGATCATTTCTATGCTATAATAAAACAAACCGCGGCGTTGAATTCCGCCAATCAAAACGCAATGTCTTTAAAGTTTAGGACAGAATGTCTTAGTTAACACTAAGTTCTCACTGGAATTTGTGAATTAAAAAAAAATATATTCAATGTGCACTACGCTTTATTCACGTTGTGCAGGTCAGGAACATCTGGCGAACTGTTTGTATTAATTTTTTGTACGTAGTTTCTTGCTCTGCGGCTTGGCTTATAAATGAATTTTATTGTTGATTTTGAAGGAAAGCAGAAAAGTTTAACATCTGGTTAGTAATATATGTGTACTCAGTTCCTTTCTCTGCTCCCGGCTTTAAGACAAAACGCGGCGTTGAGTTCCCCACTCAGTACGCTTTGTCTCGGAAAGCGGAAAGTCTTGATACTAGGTTGTCTCTGAGTATCCTCTATGAGGGATAAAGCGTGAAATTACTTAAAAAGTTAAGTTTTGTGTAAATTTTCAATTGAATTATGTTAATGATATAGGTGTATGACATAGTACAATATATGTGAAGGGTAGCAGGTTCAAATTTAAAAACGTGGAAAGATTATTTTATAATATGAGTACGTACATATATACATTGTTCTTTCCTATGAGTATAAATATATATATATATATATATATATATATATATATATATATATATATATATATATATTTCTTCTTTAATTTATACACACATAAGTGTATGTCAAACACATCGCAGTATGTGTTATATTTATTTAATAAATATAATATAACTATCATGCCGTCGGTCGTGGGTCAGTGGGACAGCGTCTGACTGACACGATCGGTTGTGGATTCGATCCCCACTCGGGGGAGTAATTATTTTTAAAAGCGTGTAAGCTTAAAAAAAGAGTTTCAACTTTAGATTCCTTCTTTCCTAACTGGGCGAAATTTCATAGTCCTTCGTCTGTATAAACGTAAAAAAAGTTCAAATTTTTTTTCTTCATATAACTATTGTTAGTAACATAATGTTTAATTATCGTTAAACATCTTTACGTTTTAATATTTTTTTTTTCACATACTAGATTACAATTTCTGCATTGACGCAGTGGGACTGCATCTGAATATAAACGATAGTTTTAGGTTCGAAATACCTTGGATAGTGAATTTTGACTTAAAGGCATGACAGAACTCAGAAATACTTGATTAAATACTTATGTAGCTAAAATATGAGAGTATAAAAAAAAACAAAACCGCTGCGTTGAGTTCCGCAACTACAATAAAATTTGCCAACGGTATATGATTATATATATTTTTTATGAAACAGGTCTCGTAAATCACGATCTGCGTATACATTAACACGTTTTTCGTTCAATATTTGTTAGTAACAATTCTTTTCTCATGCACATTTGTATTCCAGAGCATGTGTTTCCATTTACGGTCAGAGCGATTGACCGGTGACGGTTACGTGGTGGAAATCTGTAAATTATTATGAACATTGAAAAATATAATATTAATATAAAATATATATTTATTTTTATAATTTATAATTATCTTAAAATAAATATAGGCTAAGTTACTCGTCTTCTCAACAGCTATCTACCAGTGGAAGTCCCACCAATACCGGTCAAGCCATTCTAGAGATTAGCCGGAACAAACATACAGATTGATAAAAAATATGATTAATATATATTTACCTTGTTTCTATATGTATTTACTAAAATATTTATTATTCTGATATTATAATCAGACATTCAAAATATATTTATTTGTACATGTACATATATAGATATACATATATGACATTAATTTTACGTAATCATGACGTAGCTAGGCATAATATAGTCTATTTGCTAGGTAGCTAGCATAATATTTTTTTACCAAAATTATTACGTGTCAACTGGCGTAACTCAACTCTGCTTTTTGTCTTATCAGAGCGAAAAAATAAGATAATTTAAAGAATCAAATCGTGTTTACACAATCCATACCGCCATGTATAGCCTCATAATTAACTTAAGACTATATTAAAATATTTTAATAGTGTCCTTTTAATTATACACTGCAAGGATTTCGATACCTGGGAACTATGAATATTGGGGAATTCCAATTTCGCAATTTTAAAAGACTAGATCTTGATTTTACATTTGCTTGATACCTTGTAATGAGATCAACCGAGAAATATCGAATTAGTTAAGTACTGACATATTAGCATTAAAAAATATTAATTTTAATATCGTTGAGGCCGGTCGTGGCGCAGCGACATTAAGCGCGATCGGTTGTTGGTTCAATCCCTTCTGGTAAGACAAAGTGCGGCGTTGAGTTCCACCACGCAACACGCAATGTCTCGAAGTCGGTGGAAAGCGATGTACGGAGTGTCTTGACACTGGGTACTTTCTGACACTGCTATGCGGGATAAAAAGCGTAAAGCTAAAAAAACGAAACAAAATAAATATGTATTTTATAATTTAAAATATTTTTTGAAAGCACTACAGTAAAATGTGGTCACCACAGGTAGATAAACCTGTGTGTGTTTATAATTTTCGAATACCAAAATGAACATGATTAATCCATTTAAAATAGCTTCATCTTGCATTAAATTTAACTTTCTAGAAAAAAGAAAAAAGAAAGCGCGGAGTTGAGTGCTGCTTCTAAAAATGCAATATTTCATATTCATTAAGTATGAGGCGAACAGAGTGTCTTGACACTAGCTTCTCTCATACCAACCTAAAAATAATAACTTATTTTTTTAATATAAGGCATATAATTAAATGAAATGACATTTGTTATTATTATTATTTAGCTTCATGCTTTTATCCCGCGCAGCAGAGAAGACAGGAAGTATATAGTGTTAAGACACTCCGTACTACGCTTTCCGCCAAACTTGAGACATTGAGTATAGAGTGGCAGACCTCAACGCCGCGCTTAGTCTTACCAGAACGAGAAAATGAGAATAATTTAAATTAGGATCCATAATATTGAAATAAAAACAATTATTTTACATATAAAACGAGAAATCATATCAAATTGTATATCTTAAAACAATATAATATGCAATAGTAAAGCTTAAAATACAATGTAAACAAATCGTAAAGACTGCGATCGATGCGAACCTGTTTGTAGCATTTGAGGTTTAAGTTACAAACGACAAGAGAAAATAAACAAAAAATGTATTACAATTCAATAAGACGATTGTTGGCTTCAAATATCACTGAGAAATACTTTTAGGGACTTTGTGAAGACCTCGCTTGACCTTGCATGGTACAAACGACGCTGGATGATCGCCTAAAAAGTATTAACAAGCATTGCTCTATCTACTACCGGACATGTATGAAGGGATCCTCAGGCTAGATGAAAAAGGCCCATTTTTTTGACTACCCTGCTGATAAAGATAAAGGATAAAGCGTGAATATTTAAATTATTCTCCGTACAACCTGAGCATAAAAGTGGGATGTATTTTAATTATTCCTACAAGAACTAGATATGATTGAATTTTGTTGTTCAAAACTATAGAATATGGCAAGGATTATAAAGACCTCAAAAACCAAGATTATTTAAACATCTCATTCTTCCCACTATGAGATAGATCTTTGATCAAAGATATTTCGTCCTAACTTCATATTTAGGGCATATCTTTCCTTACTTAGCATATTGCTATTATATTCTTATTAAAAAATATAACCTTAAAAATTATCTAGAATGATAAATTAGATAAATTAGAATAATTATCTAGAAATTATCTCGTCTTATTTGCTTAAATTTTAGAACGCTATGAAAACGTCATTTACTTTATTTCAACATTTATCATTACGCAGATCATTTCTTACTATTTGGTCAATATATACTTTAAATAAAATAATACGGAACCAAAATAACAAAAAAAAGATCACTCTTCACATGTGAATTTCATATCTACCTGCTACGTCCAATTCCGTTAATTTCATACTAATACTTAGTTAGGATTCTACTCGAGTATCTTTATTCGATTGCGCCTTAAATGGTAACATCGATGCACATGCAATATCAAGTGTTTATGATTGATTTTGCTTGTATGACAAATACTCTTCCTGTTATATGTATGAAAATATATATTAAATGTGAATTTAGAAATTGATAAACGATTTTAAACTGCTACTATAATGATTGTCTGAATTTTAATTTTAACGGTGTAATTGAAAGTTAAAACTGATTTTTTCATTTAAATGGTCTGATTTTAAATTTAAACTTTAAAATGATTTTAAATTTAAACTTTAAAATGATTTTAAATTTAAAAATGAATTTAAATTTAAATTTAAAAATGATTTTAAAATTAAACGTTCAAATTTAAACTGTAAACGATTTAAAATTTAAATTAAAACCTAATAATGGTTTGAAATTTAAACGGCCGTTTGCGTAATAGGTAGCCCTTTAGTAGCAGTCAAATTTATTGAATGAGCAGAACAATATATATATATAAATATAATTAATTTTAAAATTTAAAAATATATATTGCAAACCACTACCATATGTTTGATATACACTTTTGTATGGTCCATGCCGCTTAGGTAGCGCGCATTATTTGCGGTAAAGGAGGAGGTAACATATTAAAAATATTATTTTTTTTTACAATAAGTGTCACTTGCCGATTTTCTTAGAGAAACTCACCAATTTTATATAAATGATAAATAATAACGAAATGTTGGAGTCGTTTTTACATTTAAAGCAAATAAAAAATTAAACGTTTCAATAAAGAAACCACTATGATGATTTTACATATTTAATAGCTTCACTTCATCTAACATTAAGGCACTCCGTACTTCACTATACGTTTATTTTAGGAAACGTCTTGAGTGGCGGAACACAACGCCACGCTTTGTATTCCCAAACCAAAAATTATAACAGCCCAAATACGATACGATAATATCTTTACATACTTTATATGGATTCATAAATTAATGCATAACCCAAGTAATGTCAAGGGCATTCGGTTAAGCGATTTTCCAGTTTCCCTTTTCAGTGAGAACACGTTTCGATATGAACTTCATATGTGTACTGGATTCAATAAAATCATAAAGTTACATCTACTTTAATATGATAATTTAAAAAGATCCCTAATACAAGGGCTTAAAGTTTTATTTCCATTGATTTTCTTCTGCTTTTATATCATTTTAAAACAAAATTTTATATAGTTCTAGTAATCAAGGCCTTCAAGTTGGATCCGAGTACCATTTATTTACATTTCTATATTTCATTTATGTACATATATGTTTGTATAAAAAATATCATTAATAACGCATTATTGGTTATTATGTTTTTGTGTATTTCAATTATTTAATATATACATATACATATATATATATATATATATATATATATATATATATATATATATATATATATTCATTATGACTCAGACTTGGCTCTGAACTTCAGTTAATTAGTTAAATAAGTAAATTTATGTATACTTTTTATCATGGACTTCCGGTTCAATAACCTTAAAATAAACAATATCATTTAAAGAATAAGTAATAGAAAAAATTTCATATCTGTTCGTAGTTAGCTCGATAGACGCACACATACACAAAAAACGTTACGTGACGATTGCTAATAATTCACACTACTTAAAACTTATGGGAATATTTTTCCTTATTACATAGAACACCTGACAGACCCTTATTTAACACTATCAAAATAAGCTGTCAATAGCCGGATTTGTATCCACGACCATCGACGAACAAAATATCATTTACAATGCCATAGGCAACTAAGCTATAATGAGAGTGTAATCTGTTGATAATCTATGTCATGCTGTTTAATATGAATATATAGTTAACGTTTTGCACATTATTGTATGTACGTATATTATTACATATAATTGTTATTCAAGCTATTAAACATATATTTCCTGTATATCGTAGTAGCAATATAGAACTTATAGTGGCATTTCATAATAGAACAGAAGGTGTAGGTTCATTTTTGTATGAAATTCTTTCAATTATAAATAGTTGTATGTATCTTGAAGTTCTCGACACACTAGCTTCCATTCGCTTGAAAATTTGCACCTGTGTCCGAGTTTCAACTCGAGGTCAAGACAGATCGTTCCTCAAATATCGCCTAATTTCTAGACGGCACATTGTCACACCAAGGCGGCAATTTTTTTTTAACTTCACACTTTTATTCCGCATAGCAGGGTAGACAGAAAGTACCTAGTGTCAAATTCGAGACATTGCGTGTTGAGTGGAGGAACTCAAGGCCGGAAATTGTCTTGTTAGAGCGAGGAAGTGAAAATAATTTTAAATAAAATCACTCTTACGAGTGGGAATCGAACCCGCAACCGATCGCGTTTACAGTGAGACGCTGTCACACTGCACCACGACCGGCTTTATATCGAAAATTTATTTTATTTATAATTTAAATATATTAATTCCTACAACTGAGCATCAAATCTACACTACAGCATGTATGGTCAGATGCTGTATGTACCACTGCGCCACGATAGCTTTTCTATATTGGATCACGTATTCTTTTGTACCAAGCCTCAAGGACTAAGGTCGGCTTTTGCAAATACGCTTTGTTTGTATGAATATAACATGTAATATGGTTTCAATATTTTTATATGTTTGTTATTTATTTTATTAATTATATTCTGTTTGTTATTTTGTTTCATTGCTTCTGGGTTCGAATTCCGTGTTGATTAAGTAATTGATTGTTATTAATTTTCACATGATGAAAATTAATTGCAATTAATTTTATTTATGTAAATATATAAATATTTTAATACCTATGTTTCAAAAAATCGATCATCATTCTATAAAATTTAAACATACATATACGCATAGTAATTATTTAGAGATAACTTAGAACCAGAAAATTTTCTTTTCGACTCCGATATCGAGACATCGTGATGAACATGGCGGAATTTAACGCTGCACTTTACCAGAGTGAATGAATGAAACTTATGAAAAGTTATCGCGACCTATCGCGTTTACAGTCAGACTGATCCATTGTATATTTATTTAAAATTTATAATTTTGCATTACTGTGACAAAATCAAATTATTTAATATTACATCGAACATTATTGTATTACCATTATAGCAATTAATATGTAGTTAAGTTAATCGCGATGTTCACGATTGGTCTTTAAGGTTAGGCCAAGGCTTTGAACACATTATAGAATTTAAGTGTTCAATTCTAAGCAAATTTACTATATACATTTTTTTTTTGCTTCACGCTTTTGTCCCGCATAGCATGGTAGACAGAAAGTACACAGTGCCAAGATACTCAGTACTCCGCACTCCGCTTTTCGCGGGATTTGAGACATTGCGTGTTCAGTTGCGGAATTAAACTACGCGTTTTGACTTACCGGAGCGAGGAAATTAAAATAATTTTATATATAATAATTTTCTCGAGTGAGAATCGAACCCACTCTGGTAGTGGTACACAGTCTCACGCTAGTTCACTGTCAAACCCTGCCTCACTGCACCATGACGGGCTTCAAATATAATAAATAATTTATTTAACTATTTATATTATACTATATATATTAAATATATTACTAAGTTTTCTATAGTTCAACTAAACAAATGTACGGGACGAGTGTTTAATTGTGAATTGTGTGGGTTCGATTTCCACTAAGGAGAATGATTAATATTAAAATTATTTTTATTATTCCACTGTGGTAGACCGGTAGAACCGGCGTTAAGTTCTGCCATGCAATACTCTAATATCTCCAATTCAGGAGTAGGAAAATGGAATAAACTTGACAAATGCGAGACTCTTTCGTGTTATCTAAATATTAATATGAATAGAAAACATTTTCAACTATTCCCTACGAATTTTAAATTTGAATCCAATTCCCATATAGGGAAAAAAGGCTTTTTGATATCGTTTATAATAATGTATCAAAAAAAATATTGAATTTATGAAATAAATAAACACACTACTATACGTTTGACACACACTATTGTAAATAGTGATGTACACGTTGCTAAGGTAACAAATATTTTACGTGTCACCTTAAACTCCCATATATTATTATATTTATCTAGTATATTATTATATTTATCAATATCCGCTAAGTTTTTGAAATAAAAACATAAAATTACAAATAAATAGAAAAATATTAGAAAAATATGAAAGAAAATATAATGTTCATTTAGGAGCATCTGCGCGTGCCAGCCCCATAACGTTTTATGTAACGACAGCTATTCAACTAAATTGACATCAATATGACTAAAGTTTGCTCTAAAACAGCTTAGCAAAGCCACTGAAGCTGCGATAGACTAAGGTTCTTTTAAATACCATTAATACCTAGTGTTCCGTTCAAACGGTTATTGTTCGAATCTTATCACTGGGAAATGGGTGACTTTTTTTTTATATAATTAAATATTTTAGCCCAAAGTGGTATGTAGAAGATATTCAGAAAATGTTAGTTGTTTTTTTAATACTAGAGAATTTGTTTACGTAGAGCCAATCAATGTACGTTAATACATATTAATTATAATATTGTTATTATTATAGCTTTTTGACCTGGTTTAGTAGACTTTCTTGAAGAAACCATCCTAGTAGGAATATGTAGAAAAATAAATGAATTATTTGTACGTCTTGTATTTTGTAAGTAAATATTTAATATTCCATATCCGTTATGGGAACAAAAAGCGCAGCGTTGAGTTACATTACTCAACTCAAAATGTCTCAAATTCTAGTGAAAAACGATAGACGGAAACTTTTTACCACTTATTTGTGCGGTAGCTAAGAATTTATTTTTTGTGTTAATTGACAGATAAATGCCACCTCACTCTACCTGTGACCACGGACTACTGTAAAATATTCGAAACGTCGTATTTTCATATAAAATATACAAAATATATACATATTTCGGCCTTTCCTCGCTCTGGTGAACTCGCTCAATACGCAATGTCTCGAATTCGGTGGAAAGCGAAGAACAGAGTGTCTTGACACTAGGTACTTTCTATCTACCCTCCTAAGTGGGATAAAAGCGTGAAGCTAAAATAAACTATTTATATTTTATAGAAAATATATAATTTCGAACACCAAAATATACGCAATTTTTCATTCAAAAAGATAGAAAATCTTGACACTAGATTCCCTCTGACTACTTAAAACGTGAAGCTGCTATATTATATTCATTACAAATATATAACTAAATTAATATCCACTAAAACTAACTATCATATAAACTTTAGTACAAAATCGTAACTTAAAATCATAGTAACAAATACAACCGAAAACTAATCACAGATAATCCCCCAAATTGACTGTAACGTATTGTTTTTCAAATAAATCTAATCTACGGCGTTTAACTCAAATTACCTTTCAACAAAATGCTGTTAATTAATTATACCTAAATATACCTATATATAAAAATAAGGGATCTCGTACATATAAAAAAACCCATCATTAATTTTCTACCGACGACTTATGGCGGCTTACGTCTTGACGTTAGTAGCTTTCCTAAATTAGATCTTTTTATCCTTGTTAGTTTATTGATGTTTTGGAAGTTAGCTACTGTTTTAAAGGTTTTTAGTATTTTATTATTATCAGTGAGATACGTATACTATTGTATTTTTCATTTGTGGTGACCCTAGCGCGGCGTTGAGTTCCGCCATAACAAGCAAAGTTTGGAACTTGAGCGGAATATAAGTCATAATAGAATACCGTGGCGCAACTTAACACCATTTACTGGATTATCAGAACAAATGCGGAATTATTTCGCAGCGATGCCAGTTAGTATATATGGTTATCAATTTATAGTTCTATTTTTTTCATTCTCTTTTGCTATAAAAAAATACAAGATAACTTATAATTGAAATCTCGTAGTTAATATTATAACATAGCAGGGTAGACCGAAAGTACGTAGTGTCAAGACACTCCGTACTTCGCTTTCCACCGAATTCGAGACTTTGCGTTTTGAGCGGCGGTACTCAACGCCGCACTTTGTCTTACTAGAGCGAGGAAGTGAAATTATTGAATTATAATCACTCCACCTGATCCGGTGTTACAGTGACTTGATCATTTTCACATAAACGTTCAGAAAAATCTTGACACCCTAACGGAAGTCAATAAGAAAATAATTGAACCTAATTCTCAATTAAAAAAATCAATAAATAACCACTTTGCCATTGTACTCCTATGTTACCTATGTTAACAATAAAAAAACATTAATTTTGTTCCCAATTCTGAAGTAGGCACCTATTATACTATTTTTGGGTACTTTAACAATTCGTCATAGAGCAGTTTTGTTTTCAAATCACTTTGAAATATTGTTACTATTAATTTCTACTTCGCATTGGGGTTAGAAATATTTGAATCAGTCAACGGCTTTTATATTTTGAACTAACAAGCTATAGAAATGATAATGGTTAGTTTTAAAAACACAAAGAGTTGCAAGTTATTTTAGAGTTAAATGGAGTAGTCTTGAGATTCTTTATAATTGGGCTTAAGTGTGCTAATATATTGAGTATTTCCTTAAAAGAGAATAAAAACAGTTTCACCCTCTAGTCAAATGCAAAAACGTAGTGTTAAGACACTTCGTTGACTGCTTTCCTACTGAATACGACATCGTGTTACCAGATTAGATCAAAGAGTAATTGTTAAAATATAAAGTGCGGCGTTAACTTCCGAAATACAACTTAACTTAGAGTGACCTTATTATAACCAATAACCTTATTATTGTTATATTTCTTACAAATAAAGAGGGCAAGTTTAATATATTTTCAGTATATTAATTTATTAAAAAAAAATCTAAGCAAATAACTACAATTACAATAGCTAAATTTATCACAACAACAAAAAAAAACCCAACCAAAACCAAAAATCCCATACAAAATTAGAAAGCAATTAACCATTGACAGGTCAATGGTTGTACTATTTAAAGATATACCATAAAATTCGATTCGAAAAATGTTTCACGCCAAATAGACGTATGCCACTTCCGTTTGCCGGTGACATTGACACGAACATAGATTTTCGACATTTTAATTTGAACACTAACTCCCCTAATACTTGTGCAACGTAACATCTAAATAACTTATCATGTTAGACAGAAATGTAAGGAATTCGTAACAAGATGAAGTGTGAGGGAGATGTTTCTTGTAGGTTAATGGTGTTTTGGATTTTTAAAAGGAACAAAAATATCTTAAAAGTCATCGTGGCGCAGTGGGTTTATAATTGTAAAAACGATTATTTGTAGGTTCGATCACACTTGCAGGAATTATTATATTTAAAAAAAAATATTTCTATATTTACTATTTTTAAAGTGTTATTCCACACTTAGGATTAGAAAACATATTTGATGTTTTTTTAAAAATATTTCTTTTTTTCAGTTTTGACGTTGAATTTGCCACTCAACACGCAATGTCTTGATTTTGGACCGAAAACAGTCATCGGAATGTCTTGACACTAGGTTATCTCTGAATAACTCTGACAAACCGTGAAGCTGTTTCTTCTAAAAATATTTACTATTAAATAAAACTATTAAATAAAATATTTTCTATTAAATTAAATGTATTATTTAAATTATATTCAATTTTAAGCCAGGACGCGGAGTTGAGTTCCGCTGCTTGCAATTTCACACAATTGACCGTTATAAGTTTTAGCAGACTGTCTCCGCCTATATATATATATATATATATATATATATATATATATATATATATATATATATATATATAAACAGTCAATTATATATATACATATATATTTTAGTCATAACACAAAAACAAACCCTACCAATCTATTTCCATCGACATGGGAAAGCCCACTCAATATATTATTGTATACCACTTAAATGATATTAAATCTAATTAAAGAATCTCTTACTACTACATCTTGACGAAAACTCAAGTTGATTTAATTATTGTTAAAATACACATACTATTTTCATCTTTATTTCATAGTATAAAAGTCGATATTGGCTTAAACTAATTGTCTCTAAGGTCAAGACTTGAGTTGTAGATAAGGCGATTTATTTTTACACGGTGGGAAAGTTTTTGACGAGTTGTATGTAGTTTTTTATTGTTAATTAATTAGTCTAATGTTGGTTTATTAAAGCTTTAAAAGGTCACAGGTTCGATTTTAAAAGGCCTAAAACAATATGTTTAAATGTAACTACCAGTAATTTGTCAGCTTCACGCTTATAGTAGCAGTAGTTAGGGAGAACCTAGTCTCTCGATTTTCCGCCTGAAAATTAGACATTGCTTTTGATATAGCGGTGCTCAACTCCGCGCTTTGATTTACAAAATTAGTTAGATGAAAATAATTTTAATTTTATCATCCTCCCTATTGGAAGTCGAACTCATAACCAATTCCGTTTACAGTCAAACGATGTCATACTCCGCTACAGTGAAACAAATATTTATATATTTATATAGTACGATCCTTGCTATAATTTAGTCAAACATAATTCTTTTATTTTTGAAAAAATAAAAGAATTTTATAAGAAAAGAATTCCTTTAATTGAATTGATAAACCAAAACAAACAGTAAAAATTAAGGTAAGGTTGCCAAATCATTGTTTTAGGTTTTAACATTGATAAATACTTCCAAAAACTGGTGATTTTTTTTGCTTCACTCTTTTATCCCGAATTGCGTGTTGCGTAGCGGAACACAACGCTGCGCTCCATCTTACTGGAGTGGAGGAATATATATATATATATATACATATATATATATATATATATATATATATATATATATATATATATATATATATATATATACATCTTATTAATACCCGACATGGAGCTATCTAAGTGTACCTACAAAGTTAATAACTTACAAGGCCGAGTCAATTAAAATAATTATATCAATTATATATACAGGAGCTTTGACGTAGATGTTTATACATATGTATAATATGTATAATAATCGCTTCTAACATATCAAGTTATTGTTAAAGAAAAAAGCTTTGATGTCTGATACACGGCGGCGTTGAGTTGCGCAACTCAGCGCAAACAAAATATTAATAATAGCTGGAAGAGTTTGATGTTTTCGCGTAGTTATGGTTATTTATTTTTTGTATTATTTTTTATGATATCTCGTTGCTAAGGCAACGTATATGTTACGCGTTAATATGGTACCTATTGTTACTAGCCAATTGAATTAAATGCAAAATTATAAAAAAATATAAATACAGATGTATTACTTTTTTTAAAGTTGAGAGTCAGTTTATTCTTATAGTAATTTTGCTGGAATCCATCTATACGTAAAATCAAGAACGGTAAGTACTTGAGCATTAAAGCCTCCTCTTCACACTATCCCGCATAGCAAGGTAGTTAAAGACAATCTAGTGTCATGACACTCCGTGGACTGCACACACAACGCCACGCTTGCTCTTACTTATTCTTACTGATAATTATTCCCCAATAGGAATCGAACCCACTGCCTTGATTGCCTCAAAGCAAGAATTACCTTAAGATAAAAACGCATCCAACCTCTACATAAATAACAATCAGCACGTTTAGCTTTCCAAACAATATTTGCTGGAACAGCCATTATATGGCCGTATTTAGTCGACCCAATTACAGATTACGGTAGTGACTTGAATTAAGTTTTACAGCTCTTGAGAGTAACAATAGAATTGTTGTTCTTTGTATATATTTAGATATTCTATATTTATTAACTAACCCTTTTCTATATGTATAGGCAAAAATTATGTTTTTTTTTTGTTTTTGTCCTATATAGCTGTGTAGACAGGAAGTAACTAATGTATTCGTGTACTGCGCTTTTCGTCAAATTAGGGGACGTTGCGTGTTGAGTGGCGGAGCTTAACGCCGCGCTTTGTCTTAACAGAGCAAATAAATCAAAATAATTTAAATTTAATTATTCCTACAAGCGGAAATCGAAACATCGCAGACGCAGTTCCAATGCCCCACAACCGGCCATGGTGTTTATATTTTATCTTATTTTTTTTATATGAGGATGATATATCTACCTGTATGTATACAAGAAAAGCAATGTTTTAGTTTATGTTGGCTAGTTAACGCTGGTGAACGAAAAAATTTGTTTTTATATATATTATATTGGCCTCTTGGACGATTTCCAAGAAGCACGGGTACGAATACAGCTGCATTCAAATAAAAAAAAATTATATGTTTTTTTTTAATTATAAGTGTAAAATAACACTTTTAAAATAGTAAAATATATGTGAGCTAATTTTTTTAAGATCCATTTTCTTACAAAAAATCTAGGTTAGCCAAGTAAATTCAAACACAACTTAGCTCCTGACTGTTTTTAACAAAAAGATTTCGTTTAATCCAGAAGTAATATTTTTACATTAACTTTAAATAACAAATACAAGAAATATTCTATACATTTTAAAAATATTTTGAAACTTTAATTTTGTATATCAAAATTTAATTAAACTATACCCTTATAAATACATTGTCAGTTGCAAGCTGTCATAAATATATTCCACTCCATATTTAGACGGCTCTATGAAGTGAACGAAACAATAATCTATGTTGGAATGCAAATCAATTTATCATAAATCTATCAACGTACTGTTTTAGTTAACACCGTCTATTGTATCCATTAAATTATTTTGAAAATGATATCAGATAGGAAGCTTTACGCTTTTATCCCACATAGCAGGGTAGACAGGGAGTATCTAGTGTCAAGATACTACGTACTCCGCTCTCCATTGAAATCGCGACACTGCGTTTCAAGTGGTGCAACTCAACGTTGCGCTTTCTCTTATCAGAGCGAGATTGATAATAATTTTAATATAATCATTTCCCCGAGTGGGAATTAAACATTCAACCGATCGCGTTCACAGACTTTGGTGCCACTGCGCCACGACCGGCACTAATTGCATTATTGTCTTCATCTTAAAACAATTATACAAATATTTATTTGCTATATTTCCAATTTACTAATTATTCTATTTTTGATTATTCTTGATTATTATTTTTTTTATTCTAAATAATATGAAATAAATCAAATTAATTTTCACAAATTCCTATTATTTGAACCGTACTATATCCGATACTGGTATAGACATTAACTTATCGCCTTTGGATATTTACCTTGAACACAAAATTAGTTTTGTCACCGAATGTCTTTATATTATCAAAAACAGAGAGCGGAGTTTAAACACGTGACGATTTAACAGATGAGGCCGATTGTGGCGCAGTGGGGCAACGTCTGACTGTAAACGCTATCGGTTATGGGTTCGATTGCCACTTGGAGCTGATTATATTTAAATTGTTTTTACTTTCTCGCTCTGTTAAGACAAAATGCGGTGTTTAATTTCACCAATCAACACGCAATGTCTCGAATTTGGCGAAAAAAGAAGTACAGAGTGTGTTGCCACTAGGTACCTTGTCTACCCCGCTATGGGGGATATAAGCAAAAAGGTAAATAGTTCAATTAAAAATTATAAGTAGAAAAAACCTTACGTTTTATTTTACACGAGCGAGGAAAAGAAATAATTTTCATACAGTCCTAATATAAATCGAATCTACATTTAAAGTATATATGATATCGTACTGTGCCACAATGGTCTCTATAGCAAGATATTACAAAGTCTTTGATTTTCGTAATTCTTACACATTTCCTTGATACCTCAGTCTATCCGTGACCACTAAGTAAAGTATTCGAAACGTCGAATTTTCAAACATCTGTATCTTCGAATACCAAAATATTCGCAATTAATCCGTTTAAATAATTTTATTAAAATTAAATAGTAAACAGCAAAATCCGCACTATGGCCTGTGCTTTCAAACGGGATACGAAAAGAAGAAGAAAGGAGTAATAGAAGGCAAGGCCCTGATAAACCACTTTGGGGTCATGTGAAGGCAAGCAGAGTCTGCGGAGTAGAGGAAATATTGTTGATCGGGGAGATCAATCAGCTGCCCTATATAGACCGAGGTAACCTCTTCGAAATCTTCTACCGCAAATCACCAGGTATTCACACCATCACGCAGGATCTATTGTGTACTCATAGAAATACCATGGACGTCGCTTACGCCCTACGAGAGATATACCCCGGTGTATACTCTTCGACAAAAGTCTAAATTTAAATATAGATCTTCAATCAAAGTTCTAAGTAGCTGAGTATAATTACATATATGTAAATGAACAGGCCCAGTCTGTAGTACATTTAATTTTATATTAATAAAAAAAAAAGAAATTGAACATTTAAAACACTCAGTATTTGAGACTTAATGAACTAAGTCCATATACGTACTAAGACTTAGTGTCCAAATATATTTATTTATACCCTCATAATGCATTTGGTGGCACGTGTTCTCTATGATGCTATAAAAGCACAAGCGGACATCTGGTGCGGTTAGTTTTAAATAAGGTAATACATTTATACTGTGGTGTTTGTTTATCCATTTTTTTATTTCGGAATGACGAGGAATTTTATGTTCTGTGATATATTATGTGGATAAGCTATTTTAAAATTTTATAGTCATTCCAGTTGGGGTAGTCAGAGACAACGTAGTGTCAAGACACTTCGTTGACTGTTGTTCCGGTTGAAATATAGACATTGCGTGTTGAATGGTGAACTCGATAGATTGTTATCTTCCCAGAGCGAGGAAATCTCTCCATCTCTATATCCTGAATTTGTTCTAACGATTATAAAACCATTTTTATTAGGCTCATAGTTTTCTATATTTTCTTAGGTTAAGTTAAGTTAACATGCTGTTTATATCTGTGCGCTATTTTTCTATACAGATACTTTATTCTAGTAAGACATGATAACTCAGTTCGCGGGCTTTGTATTTTGAGTTTGTTTAAAATAATTTTGTGTTCACAGAATGAGGGAAGAGGCCGGTCGTGGCGCAGTGTGACAGCGTCTGACTGTAAACGCGATCGGTTGTGGGTTCGATCCCCATTCGGGGGATTGATTATATTTAAATTATTTTCACTTCCTCGCTCTGGTAAAGACAAAGAGCGGCATTGAGTTCCACCACTTACTCAGTGTTGACACTAGGTACTTTCTGTCTACCCTGCTATGCGGGATAAAAGCGTGAAGCTTAAAAAAAAGAATGACGGAATCTAACACTGCACTTTAAAGTACAGCGTTTAATTCCGCCATCTAAACGGTAACGATTCTGAAATAGTAGTAAATTATAATTTGGTTACTCTTCCTTTTTTAATAGAAAATAAATAAAAGCTGACATGATAGTGGGGCAGTAACTACAAGCGATGATTGTGGGTTTAAAGAACCTTTGACAACGTTGATATAAAAATTATTTGCATTTCTCCGTTTTGCATAGATAAAGCACTGCGTTGAGTTCGACTAGAGCGGAAAGTAGAGAGCAGTGTATCTTGACACTAATTACTACATACAGCTAAAGCCTTTTAAGTAAAAAAAAAAACAATTTAATTTAATTCTAGTATTTTAAATGAAACTATTGTAAACGGATTAATAGTGTATATTTTAGTATTCGAAAATACATTTTTAGAAACATGATGTTTCAAACACTTTACAATAGTCCGATCCAAATTGTTTAAAACAGTTTCATTTAAAATATGTAAAAATCTCGAAAATTATAGTTCCCTTCGAGTATAGTTGATAATAAGCAAAGTAATTTTCTAAGGGACATTTAAAAGGGATATGTCCTTGGCGTGTCATTTAGACACTACGGCTTAGAACACCTGTGTCTTGAGTAATGAAGTTGGTCCAGTCTAATGTTACTATTGTTCCTTATACCTAATTACAATCGGCCTGAGGCTGATACACTCTGTTCCTATAGCTATTTACAATGACCATTGTATTAGGCTTTGTTACGAATTAATGTACTTAAATTATAATATCCTATACCAGTATTTATATCTAAAAGTGAAATAGGCTAAGATAAACGTATCGTTTTTGAACATTTCATTTTGAATTATTATTTCACTGTATTATAAGATACAGCACGGCGTTCAGTTCCGCCACTTAAGAAGCAATATAACGATTTCGTTTGGAAAATGTGAATCCACTAGAATATCTCTGACTACCACGATTGGAATAAGCGTAAAGCTGCTTTAATAATACCAATAAGTAGTGACTTATCACTAACTTTGTAATATCAAGTATTAATTAATATATATATTTTGAAATTAAAAGAAAAAAAACTTTACAAATATTATAAACTCGTCAAATCCGAGTTTCAAATAATATATAATAGTATTAACTGTTATCATTTTAGTGAAAAAATTGAGTCGGTAGTTAGTTCACCAAGCGGTGTCAGATTCCAGGGGTGCTATCAAAGAGACCGTCTGTTTTAACATCAATATATTGTAGTGCGATTTATAGAAGACAGCGATAATATATATATATATATATATATATATATATATATATATATATATATATATATATATATATATATATATATATATATATATATATATATATATATATATATATATATATATATATGTGTAATATAATTTTTTTACATATTTAATTTGTATATACGATCATTTCAATACAAAAGATGATACTTCTTTTAAATGAAACTATTTTAAACGGATTAATCGTGTATATTTTGGTATTCGAAAATAATAAATAAATTACAATACTTGCGTCAACTTTCTCAAATGCACTTTTTTCTTAACTGAATTAACTGTAGGCTCAAATCTTATTCAAGATAAAAAGATCATCTAAGTCAATTAAATAAAATACGTTGTTGAATTACGCTGCCTGCATCAATAAATTATTATTTCAAATTTTGATTCATAAATAATATTTCAAAATTAATTATTAAAAAATATATCACTATTTAAATATTTCTCTTGTAAAATATATTATAAACTTAGTAAGTAAGATTTTCGAGGCCGGTAGTAGTGCAGTGTGACAGCGTCAGATTGTACACGCGAATGGTTATGAGTTCGATTCCCTCTCGGGGGTGTGATTATGTTAAAAATATTTCCACTTCCTCACTCTGGTAACATAAAGTGCAGCGTTATGTTCCACCATCTCAACGCACAATGTCCAGAATTCACTAGAAAGCGGAGTACCGCGTGTCTTGACACTAGGTACTCACTGTATACCCTGCTATACGTAAAAAAACGTAGTAATGATAAATCGCTAAAGCCTATAATTTAAGACACCTCATACGAGCGTTGGCTGTAAACGTTCAATTTGTCTCTAATTAACCAAAGAAACCCCAGGTTTGTTTCGACGATGTTATCTGTAATACGATATTATATCGTATTGAAATATAATTAGTTTGTGTATTTGTTATTCTTATTAAATTAAAAATACTCAGTTTTAAAACTATTTTTATTTAATTTAAAATTTCATTGTTTTGAATAAAACTATTTTAAACTTTAAAATATATATAAGTTGTATTTAATGTTTTGAGGCCGTTAAGGCGGAGTGAGACAGCGACCGACTATAAAAGCGATTGATATTTAAATAATATTTATTTCTCTATTCTGATAAGATAAAGCGGTGTTAAAATCCGCTACTGGTCACGCAACGTCTTATGACCAAGTGGGAAGCGGCGAACGGAGTGCCATGACACTAGGCCCTCTCGAACTGCCTGCTCTTAAGCTAGAAAAGCGTGAAGCTGTTAATGTTTTAATAGTATTATCATTGCCAATCTGACAATTCTAGATTCTAGGAGAGATAAAATGCTCAGTAATAATACACTTGCAACAAAAAGGTAAAACAGCTTATGTGTACATTATATATATATATATATATATATATATATATATATATATATATATATATATATAAGACATTATTACAATTATGTATGATGTATGATATATGTATATATATGTGTATGTGTGTATGTATATGTATGTTTTTGTATATATATATAAGAAAATTTATTCTTTAATATTATAAGATCTTTAATATTTTTTTTCTCTTTATTTTTTTTTACATTTTATTGTTTTGCACCGCATCATGCCCGCTCTTTATGGTAAATCCTTATAATTTGGTTGCCTGGAAGAGATCACTCTCAGTGATAAGGCCGCCTTTGTGCATTTTATTGTTCTTTTTTTTAAACCTATGTACTATTTTATCAATGTACAGTAAAATTTTTAACTAACTAACTTACGTACATATTACAAGCTATTTTTTTGTTTTTAATAATAACTTTTGATAGAACGTTTAACTTATTTGAGTCAAATGTTCGTCCCCAGTTATGATTTTAGAACGAAAAAAAAACTAATTTCTAGAAGGCAAACCGCGGGCTATATATAACAATAATTCTAAACTACGTTCATTATTAGTTATTTCTTAAGTCGTGACTTGCTTTACCGCACAGTAGCTAGCCTACTTGATTAGGGTTACCGCTTTATCTATTTAAATAAAGCAAAATCAAGTTTTTTTTTCACTTTTTGATATGATGAGAAACGGAAACGAAGTACGGAACGGAAGTGTCCGTATATTCTGTTTTTTGCTTTTCCCTCATAATATATATGTTACCTATATATTATTTTGTTGTTTATTTATTAAATTGAATATTTAATTGTTATTTTACCGTTTTACACTTTATCCTGATAATAAATTAAAATTTAATCATTGCACCTACTCGCGATTGGCTCGCGCTTACAGTCTGACGTTGTCCCACTGCGCCACGATGGCCTTAAGTATTTGTAATTAATCAATAATTAAAAATGTAGATTAAAAATAAAAATATTATTTTATAACTTAGAAATCGTAATATCCTTATTTTGTATTTATTACAGTCAGTAATATACATATTTATTAATTGTAATTACAGGCAATAATTTATTGTTAATTTTTTTATTAAAATACCACGTGGCTGAACTTAATTTCAAATTATTTTCGTTTTGTTCTATTAAAAAAAATTAAGACAGAATATTACAGTTATCTTTTCACTGACAACCCTAGCATTAACACTTTTTGCTTCCAAAGTGTAATGACAAAGGTTATTATCTAATCACAGTATCTCGATTTTTTTTAAACTATCGAAAAAAAACAAAAGAGAATTGGACAGAGCGTGCTTATAAGTCACGGGTGATAGTTGGAAATAAAAGAATTCATTGTGACTAGTAGCCACGGTAACGGATAAATACGCGTTGTCATGGCAACGTGTATTGACATACACTAGAAAAGTGTATGCCGATTTTTTATAAATTTAATGTATTTGCTAATATATTAAAATAACTACTACTTTATACAAATTCGTAAAAAGCGCTCTAAAGTGTTTTAATTTTTTAAAGTGCTATTCTAAACTTGAATAAGAATACACTTTTAAAAAACGTATCATAATTTGAACGTAGCGAAATTCGAATCCGCGCCTCACCGTAACAGTCAAAACGGCCTGACCGCTAAGCCATGTGTTCTACATCCGGCTACTTTGAATTTCTTGCACGCTTTTGTTTGAAATTCTAAAAATCGTTTCTTGTAATTGTTGTAACTTATATTTTGTTAGTTGTTGGCATCTTAAAGAGATATTTACAAAATTCTGCTGACCAAAGTTAAGCATATTTATGTAACTATTTCGAAGTAATAATACAATTATTGTGAACCTAGTGTTAAGACACTCTGTTTTCCACTTTCCGCCCCAATACAAGACATTGCGTGTTAACCGGCAGAACTAAGCGCCACGATTTGTCTTACTAGAACAAAGATATAAAAATAATTTAAATATAACTATTCCCCAAGTAAGGAACGAACCCAGAACCTATCGAGTATACTATCAGATACTAGCCCAATATATCTCTATATCTTTTACATAACTTCAAAATTCATTCCAGCGGAATTCAACGTTACGATTTGCCTTACCAGAAAGAAGAAATAAAAATAATCAAAAATAACTATTTCACAAGTGAGAATCAAACCCACAAGCAACGCGTTTACAGGTCAGCTGGACATGATGACCTTCGTTCAAATTACAAGCAAGTACTGATTAAACGTTTAGTATTAGAACTGAGATCACCATTCATGACAGCGTCAGTACCACTCTGCCATAGATCAATTATTTATCAATTTCTGTAATGATACCTGCATTTAATGTTTATAGTTCTTAAGTCATAATACACTTTGATTATTTTCAACACGAGTTCTAACACTGTGGCTTATTTGAAAATTTATATAATAAAGTCTATTTTATATTGTTATTAAATAATAAGCTAGTCACTTTGGTTTCTTTTAGCTTCACGCTTTTATCCCGCATAGCAGGATAGACAAGAAGTAACTAATGGCGGGACTCAACGCCGCATTTTGTCTTACTAAAGAGAGAGGATGTGAAAATATTTTGATTGAATATAATCATTTCTGCAAGTGAGAATCTAACTCACAACCAATCGCGTTTACAGTCGGTTTGAAGAACCAAGAAGGCCTGTACATACTATTATATAATATCCATTATATAAATATTGATTATGATAAAGCCATTACAGCCATTATATAGGCCAGTTATTTTCCCACACATCGTGACTTAATAAGTGATTCCCGCTTAGACAGCCTAGACACGTTTGAACCTAGGCCGTGTTAGGTTCGATGCTAGTCGAACAATGAATATCAAAGTGAACCGTTATGCTTCGTGACGTTGATGATGTTAAGAGTTAACGGCTATAGAAGATACATACAAATTTATGTACATACATACATACCCCATGTATGTCTTTATGTATATATTGATGTCTTTAAGTACTCATAAGATATAGCGCGGCATTGAGCTCCAGCAGTCTATAATGTTTCGTCAAAACAATAGATAGGTTAGACAGGTACAAAACACACTCCGATAAACTTAAGACATTGCGTGTTGAATTGCGGAACTCAACGCCGCGCTTAATGTTATCAGAGCGAAGTTATGAAATCAATTTAAATATGTTTAAACATTACCCCGAGTGAGAAAATAAACCAACGCTGTCTCACGGTGCCATGATCGGCCTCCGAATACATATGTACCACATACACATGTTATTTATTAATCTAGTAAAAATAGCACATTTTATATATATATATATATATATATATATATATATATATATATATTTATATATATATATATATATATATATATATATATATATATATATATATATATATATATATATATATTACGTGCATTTTGGGTAAAAATAGGGTTTTTAGAGAAAATAAATTACTCACAAACTTACTTTCAAAAATACAAAGAAAATGAAAGCCAAGTTCAAAAATAAACCAACCCGTATGAAGAAGTTGCAGTTTTCGAATAAACAATGTTTTTGTATTATATGATAAATTGATACTCGCTTTAATCACGCGACGTTTGAACGCCAAAAGAAATTAAACCTTAATAACTATGAGTTAAAATTGAATTTTTCTTAAGAAAATTGTCCGTTGATTTACAGACACCCCGACCTGGGACAATAATTGCGTCTTTTTAAAATACAACGGTACAGAGTTGTAAGAACTGGTCAAACGAGTGTTTAATTTCATAAAATATAACCGCTTTTAATAAAACCTCCTTTCAATTGTTTATAATGTATTAAGTCTTTAAGAGGCAAAAAGTGGGAACTTAATGTTGTTATATTTTGTAAGTAATCAGAGAAAACGTAAAGTCTAGACACTCTGTCTTCTACTTTCTGGATTCGACGACATTGTGGTTTTAATAGCGGATCTAAACGCCGTGCTTTGTATCAAGCTAGTCATCAAGTTTACAGTCCAATGCGGTCGTATGCTCGATTGCCTTGATAAACATTATATTTTAACTAAAAAAACAATATATTTTGCTAAATTTAATGGATTTATTGAATGAAAAATTCTTATCTACAAATAGGACAGGTATCATTAGCACACAAAGACCATAATCAAGATTTAATTACCATTAATCTGTCATATAAATACATATACAAGCACATAATTCTCCTTTATCTCTCATTTAATAAGATCTTTATATAATGCCTTTTCCACTTTGTTAATCGAACCCATTAAAATCGAGTACCAAAGCCCGGACATATTAAAACTGCGCAATAAGAAATTATATTATTGCAAAAATACTCTTAAAATGAACGCATTAAGAACGATTATCGCTTAATATCGAAAATCTAGCTATTTTGCGTGCCTACATTCAGGTCAAGAACAAGTGAATTATGTTTAATTTTTTTGCAAAACCACAACGCCAGTACTTGGTATAAGGAAATACCATATTCTACTTAGTTTGCTCGTTTGTATCAATTTTGAAAAATTATCGTATTAAAATTGAGGCAGGTCGTGGCGCAGTGGGACAGTGTGTGACTGTAAACGCGATCGGTTGTAGGTTCGATCCCCACTCGAGGAGTGATTATATTTAAATAATTTTCACTTCCTCGCTCTGGTAAAGGCAAAGAGAGGCGTTGAGTTCCACCACTCTTGTCTTGATACTAGGTACTTTCTGTCTACCCTGCTATGCGGGATAAAAGCGTGAAGCAAAAAAAAATTGTAATAACATCATTTCTTAAGCTTCATTTATTAGAAGCTAAAACCTTTACACAGCGATGAGATAGCATCCGTCAGCGATGCATAGAATAGATAGGGGATTCGATTCCCATTTGGATTAACGACTATTTTTAAATTATATTATTTCCGTTCGGTCGAAACAGATGAGACAAAGACAACCTAGTGTCAAGGACACATCAGACTCTGCGTTTAGCGTGAAGCGAAGATATTGCGAGTTGTTTTGCGGAGTTCAACTCCGCGCCTAGATGCTTAGATGCTTCACTTAAATGCTGCACTAAATAATATTCTGAAAATATTATTTAAATATATTTTAAACTTGAACAATGATATACAATTTCCATATAAAGTTACTCTATTTGTGTCAATTGCTCTATTAATTATGCGTAATCGGAATTGAAGCCGTTGCCAACTCCCACACATAGTAAGTAGGTGTAAATAAACACCAGAGTAGTTAAATCATCAAACCTGGTCTAGAAGTTGTTCTGAAATTAATTTAAAGCTTAAGATAATTATATAGACATATATTATCTGTATGTTTATACGTGAAGTTTTTATTAATAAAAATCATCATGGATAATAAGTTTGAGGCCATTCGTTACGAAGTAGAACAGCGTCGGACTCTAAACACGATCGGTTGTAGGTTCGATTCCCACTCGGAGGAATAATTATATTATCAGTATTTTTACTTTGTCGATCTGGTAGGAAAAAGCTCGGCGTTGAGTTCTGCCATTCATCAAGATACCATGATTCAACGTATATATAATAATTAATTAAAAATACATTTACTACTAAAATAAATCGTATAAATAGAGCAGGTAAGTTGTTATGGCAACGGGAATTTTACGCCTTAAGATTTACCAGTGATTTTATAAACTCTGTCCGCTTTTCCCGTATTTTTAGGTCGAGAATTAAAAAAAATTAGACTTATTCGAGACATTTTATAATATATATATATATATATATATATATATATATATATATATATATATATATATATATATATATATATATATAATCTACGTATTTTGATTATTATTTTGATCCATAATGATATACAAATGTATAAAGTGCGTCAAATCTGTACGTAAGGCGTTGGTCCAAATTTATGCTGGAATTATACAACTGTTATAAATGTGAAATCAAATCAATCTAATGTATGCTGATTACGATTTGCGCAACTATACTAAATCTAAATAGGTCATAATATGATAGACATTTAATTATTTATTCGTTTATTTATTTATTTATTCATTTATTTATTTATTCGTTTATTTATTTATTCATTCATTTATTTATTCATTTATTTATTTATTCATTTATTTATTCATTTATTTATTTATTTATTTATTTATTTATTTATTTATTTATTTATTTATTTATTTATTTATTTATTTATTTATTTATTTATTTATTCATTTATTTAATTATTTATTTATTTATTCGGATCATCACCAGAAAAAACATTATATCATGATTTGGTTATAGTTAAAATTTTTTACAGTGGAATAATTTATTTCTAATTAAAAACGATCACAACACATTCATTCACAAAAACTATAATTAATGTAGAAAAAATAATTAAAAAAATAATTTATCACAAATAATGTCAAATAATAAAAATATAATAAATGATTAAAAAAAATCTCATCAACCAGATTAGTGTTAAGTATATTTAACCGATGCCAAAAGGAGGGTTATGCTTTTACTGCGTATACAAGTATGTATGTATGTCCGTTTCATTATTCCCTTGTAACTGTTAAACCCGTAAACCGATTTTGATAAATGATACATCTTTAGATTCATCTTGAAAATGCGAGTCTCACTGAATATATAAAATTACTGAAAAACAATGGCGGATTTTAATACTTACTGTTTAATCGCACGCGGGTTTTCCACCGAATTTAAGAGATTGCATATTGAATGGCGGAACTCAACGCCGTTTTATTTTAACGAGAACGAGGGAATGATAATAATTTAAATATAATCATTCCTTTGAGTGGAAATCGAACCCACAACCGATCGCGTTTACAGAGAGGCGGTGTCCCTCTGCGAGATGGCCAGCTTATTTTGTAATTTAAATATTTTATGTATTCTTTTTGACACTGGGACAAGACTAATACAACTGAAAGGATTTAAGTACTCATTTCTCTTGTCTTCGGTATTTATTTATTCAAATTTCTTATAATATTACTTTTTACCATTTATAAAAACAATTTAGCGGTAAGTCGCTCCTTTTGCCACTATGAATAGTATATAGCCATGTAGCTCCTCTAATAAGACAGAGTGCGGTGTTAAGTTACGGCTCTCAACAGGAAATTTCTAAGGCAATGTAAAGTAGATTATTTGAAACGTATTTCATACTCGGCTTCTGCTAGTTATCTTAAACACCACCCACAACTAGCATAAAATTATTTATGGGCACTAAAATTATGCAATATTTTAATACAGCAAGTGAATATTTTAATACAACAATTATAGCGAAAACCAATTATGTTAAGTAATAAGTATTGGGGAGTTTGAAAACTAATGATTAAACGCTAGATCAAGGTTGCGTTCTAATGAAATAATAATATTATTACATTTGAGGCCGGTCGTGGCGCAGTGTGACAGCGTCTGATTGTAAACGCGACCGGTTGTGGGTTCGATCCCCACTCGGGGGTGTGATTATATTTAAATTATTTTCACTTCTTCGCTGTGGTAAGGCAAAGTGCGGCGTTGAGTTCCACCACTCAACACGCAATGTCTTGAATTTGGTGAAAGGTGAAGTAAGGAGTGAACACTACACACTAGTACACTAGTACACTAGGTACTTCCTGTCTAACCTGTGGGATTAAAACTTAGTTTTCACATTATAAGATCTTTCTTTGATTTTTGCGATTTTTACACATTTTAAATGAAACTATTTTAAACCTACGTTTAACCACCTATTTAGAAATATTACAAGTAATTTAATAGAATTTAACGTTAAATATAAATATATTGAGACCTTTTTTCTTTACTATACCTAAATACGTGGAAGAAACATCTAGTTTATTATTAAAAACATTTCTCTAACTGAAATTCGAACCCACACTTCTCATTTTACTGTACTTTATAACAACTGAGCAGCAGTGTCATATATGAAATAGGATCTAGCTCGTGCCATGGCGCAAGACTTGATACAAGCTTTAATAGACCATAATAGAAGTAATTTTCTACCTTAAATTAATATGTTTAGAGTCCAAATTGATTATTAAAATAGATTTATAAGTAGTTTTAAGCAAATGCAAGAACTTTACTTGATATTTAACGACTAACACATAATTTATGTATAGAGAATAAAAACTTATCGTCTTTATATAGTTGTAAGTAACATTTTGTTTTAATATTTTATTATTTTTGAAGTGTTACTCCTTTTATACTTAGGATTAGAAAACATTTTTAAAAACGTACAAAATTTATCGCAGTTGGATTCGAACCCACGCCTTCGACCTTGCCGAACGATTATTTCTTAATAATATTTGGGTAACAGAAATGTGTAAAAATCTCTTTAATTCACATTAAATAAATTATAACAAAGTAGAACACTTTGTTTGTTTTGTTGAAAATTATATAGGTTTTACCTTTTGCGGCTTCACTCTTTTACCCACATAGCAGGTAGTTAGAGAACTTAGTGACATGACGTTCCGTTTTCTACTTTCCGCCTGAAATTGAAATATTGCGTGTGAAGTGGCGTAACTCAACGCCGCACTTTACTTTACCAGAGAGAGGAAATGAAACTAATTTATGTAATCAACCATAGTGTTTGCAATCAGAGGCTTTATATAAAAAAAAACCACCTCTTAATACGCTATGTCTCGAATGTGGATGAAAAGCGGAGAATGGAGTGTAGTGGCACTCGCTCTTAGCCAGAAAATTATTATTTACTTATATTCTATATTATTTTTAAATTTGTCAAATCTCTTTGTTTAGTGAACATTTTAAAAATAAATTCAACGTGGGATGTCTTTGTCATTTTACCGGTCGATACTTACTCACGGGGAATGGTCATATTCAAATTATTTACATTTTCTCCTTTCTGGTAAGACAAAGCGCAGTGCTGAGTTCTGCCACTCAACACGCAATGTCTCGAATTCGACGAAAAACGGTGTAGAAGTGCCTTCACACTGCTATCCTAATATATGGGAAAAAGCATGAAGCTAAAATAAATTAAAACACTATTTTTATAGTTAGATATATTATAATATGTATAGAATTATTTGTGGTTTTTGTTTTGAATATTTAAAATAATATTAAAAGTATCTAATTACAGATACTTTGAAAGTCCGGCCCATTTTCTAATATTTGTAATAATATAGAATATAGGTTTAAATATATAGTTTCTTTCTATAATGAATTATAACCAACCTCGATGGCATAGAATCGATTACTTCAACAAGGTTGCTTATCTGTCGCCTTAAGGCATCACTAGGTGACAAGCAATGGAAATCATTAGATTTATTTTAACCTATTTCAGTCACAATACCGTAAGTTATTATAGAAAAGAACTAAATAAACAATAAGTTAACTAATTTTTTTATAAATAAAATATATTAAAAATATTTAATGAATAGAATATATACGTAAATAATGAGGTCGTCGTGGCACAGTGGGACAGCGTGTGTCTGTAAACATGATTGTTTGTAGGTTCTGTTTCCACTTAGTAAAAAGATTACATTTAAAAATTATTTTCATTCTTCCGCTTTGGTAAGATAAGCCGCGGCGTTGAGTTCCACTCAACACGCAATGTCTAGATTTCGGGTGGAAAGTCAACGAAGTATCTTGACACTAGATTGTCTCTGACTACCCTGCTATGCAAGATAAACTTTTAAAAAAACAATAAATAATTTATAATAATTCATTATTTAAAACTAAATATTAAAGAAACATTCTAAAAAGGAAAATATACATCCATTGTATATGCAACTAATATCGATAACATAAAATCGATTAATTCACCAAGGTTACTTATGCGTTGCCCGAGGGCATCTCTATTTGGTATAGCAATGCTGGCTCCTGCATGCCCCTCTGGCGATAGTAACTAAATGTGTCTAGAATTTGCTGATTTAAGTTACGTAACGATAAAATCAGCTGCTTGTAACTGTAAATAAAGGTCAGTCGTGGCGCAGTGGTACAGCGTCTGAATGTCAACGCGATCGATTGTGGGTTCGATTCTCATTCGGAGGAATGATTATATTGATATTATTTTCATTTGCTCGCTCTGGTACACAAAAAAAATATATTTTAATTAACTTTCATAGTTACAAACACAAGAAAATTCAATTATATATCTAACGGAATAGAAATATAATAAATTTATTTAAAAAAAATGCATCACCAAACGCGCTCGATAACGAGAATCGTTAGCTCGCTTTGGTTCATATTTCATATTAATCTGCTGTAGTTGATTTACGGTTTAGATCGTTGACCAGGACATATAGTAATATACATCAGTTATCAACTAATCATCTATCAGAGCAAACTTCATTATAAAGATAAAATATTACTAATCTGTGGATTTTAATAAGAACAATGAGGTAAGTTTGAGAATTCAAACATAAAAGCCTATAGAAGTACTTTGGGTTGTCAGTTAACATAAAATGTAAGTATTGTCAGTCATACAGGAAGCTACCACCACTCAAGTGGGAGTTCTGATGAGAAGTGCCATTGGGAAACTCATCAGTTGCTCGTTTTTCCCATATTTCCCATATTTCGTAAGTATTTATATGTAATTCTTATCCGTTAGTTTTATATAAAGAAATTTATCTGTTTAAGTTATTTTCTGTTCACCGCGGTTTGGTAAATAAAGGAAAACGCAGCGTTAAGTTCCGCTATTAAACACGTAATATCTTTCTTTAGAGAAAGGAGTACAGAACAGTACAAATAAGTTTTATTAACAATTTTAATCCTTTTTTTTACCTTATATCAGAGTAGATAATAGATTTTCTAGGACAGACAAAATCAGGTAATAACATCAGTATAGTAAATAATAAAGCTAGTACAAGCATAAGATGCAAGCTTGAATGTTACTCAATGACATTGTCACGCTTCAATAGATTTTGTCCTGAGGCATCGATCGTCCTGGGTACTTTAAAAGCTTTATATACGTTTAAAATATACTCAAGTTATTTTATATAGAAAACAAGTCATGTTTTATTATTTATTTATTAACAGCGTCTGACTGTGGATTCGGTAGTGTGTTCGACCCCCATTCGGGGGAGTGATTATATTTAAATTATTTTCACTTCCTCGCTCTGGTAAAGACAAAGAGCGGCGTTGAGGTCCACCACCCAAGACGCAATGTCTCGAATTCAGGGGAAAGTGAAGTACGGAGTGTCTTGACACTAGGTACTTTCTGCCTACCCTGCTATGCGGGATAAAAGCGTGAAGCTAAAAAAAAGAAATAAAAAAAAATATTGAGTACAGCTTCACGCTTTATCCCACATAGCAGTATAGTCAAAGACAATCTAGTGTCAAGACACTCCGTTGACTGCTTTCCGAAATCAATACATTGCGTGATGAGTGCCGAATTCAATGTCACGCTTTGTCTTATCAGATCGTAGAAATGAATATAATAATTAATTATAATCCTTTTTCCCTGTTGGAATGGAACCTGCAACCAATCGTGTTTACACTCGGACAGCAACTCACTGCACCACGATGGCCTTGTTAATTAATTATATTAAGTGATCATAATTTGCATAATTTCAATGTTTTAAAGAAAGTGTGAGATTGTGATGTTAGTAGTTTTATTAACTTCTAGAATAATTTACAAAATAAAGAAGAAGAAGAAGAAGAAATAATAAAATAAATTCATTCATATACTATACACATAATATATAGTTTTTTAAAGCCAATTTGAAAGTACCTACATTTTTTCGCGACAGCTTTTTTTCGTAGTAGGGTAAATAATATTTTAATATATTGCAAATAGCTAAGACAAGCGACTTCACGCTTCACCTCGCATAGCAAGTGAGTCAGATATAACCTAGTGTCTAGATACTCCGTTGATTGCTTTCAGTCCGTAATCAAGACCAAGACGCACGAACGAAAGTAAATTTTAATGAACCATTAATTAAAATAAATAATTTAATATAATCATTCCCCCGAAAGGGAATAAAACCCACAACCGATCGCGCTTACAGTTAGACACTGTCACACTGCGCCACGACCGGCCACAAATTTAAAATTAAAAAAAAATACATAATAATATTTCAAAACACTAACCCTTTGAAATGAGCAATTGACTATCGATATAACTATAGAAGCAACTTTGTTCCGAGTCAACGTGCACTATTCGTGGAACCGGTTGGAAACCGCTTCTCCTTTTCTACGCCTGCAAAAGTTCATATGTCTACTTGTAGATATACTATATTCTAGTATATTGTAGTTTGTAATACTATAGTTGTAGTTTGGTCTAAGTTACAAGCATAAATTTGTATTATATTAAAATAGTCTGTTGTATTTTATTATATTTATAATATTTAAAAAAAAATATTAAGATAATTAATAGTTAAAGTAAAAGTGCTACCATTTTTTAGCTTCATGTTTTTATCCTGCACAACAGGATAGACAGAAAGCACCTAGTGTCAAGAAACTCCGTACTCCGCTTTCCTCCGAATTCAAGTTATTGTGTGTCGAGTGAGTGAACTCAACGAAGCACTTTGTCTTTTACCAGAGCGAGGAAGTGAACATAATTTAAATATCTCACTCCCCCGAGTGAGAATAGAACCCACAATCGATCACGTTTACAGTTAGACGCTATCCCACTTCACCACGACCGGCCACGAGCAATTTAAATGTGATGATATCTAAATAGAATAGAAATATACCTGAATATTTCCTATTTAATAAATTTAAAACAGTTAAATAAAGATTTTTTTATTAGAAATCTTAATTGGAAGACCATGCTTTATTCTTTGTAATATCTGAGTATAAACACAATCGCTTGTAGGTTCGATTCCCATTCGGTGGAATGAACTGATAATATAAACTCACTTTTTAAAGTTCCAAATTGTCTGATTATCTCGAATATTATACTATAATATATTATCGAAAATCGCTTTCTTCCACAATTTAGACCATCCCAAAGACAGTAGCTGTCCTCCTCAAGCGAGATATTCCTTAAGTTTCCTGGTCGCTAAGAATTGCATTTATTTGTGTTACTTCAGAGTAATATAACTAGGGTTTTTGGTTTAAGTTATGAAGAAAAACATTGTAAGTGTAATGTCAAATAAAATATATAAAGAACATGGGTTAATCGAGTATATTCTGGTATTTAAAAATAGATTTTTGGAAAGCTGACGTTTCGAGAACTTTACAGTAGTCTGTGGTCAAGTGTAAAGTTGTAAAGTGTTCGAAACGTCAGGTTTCTAAAAATGTATTTTTGAATACCAAAATATACACGATTAATGCATTTAAAATAGTTTCATTTAAAATATATAAAAATCACGATATTCAAAGATTTTGTTATATAAAATAAAATGTAAGTATATTTCGAGTTCACTTTATTTACGTTTACAATCAGACGCTGTCCCATTGTGCTATGGTTGCCTGATGTGCTGATTTTTGACGTTTTTATTCCACATAACAAAGTACACAGGTATCAATACACTCCGCATTCCACCCACCACCGAATTTGAAACAACTAAATGGTGGAATTCAACGCCAAGCTTTATCTTACCAGAGCGAGGAAAATTTAAATATAATCATTCCCTCGGCTCGATTTGATCCCACAACCGATCGCGTTTGCAGCCACTGCACCACTGTGCCACGGCCGGCCTTGTGGAGATATAGTAATATTTTAAAATGCATTCGTACATTATTTCCGTCTAACATGTAAAATAATAACAAATATTTTATAAGGAAAACGTTTTAAAATGTTATAATTGCATTATTATAAGTTAATTACGTTGTAATTTTATTCAATGTTTATTTCATATCTATTTATAATAGGCGTATGGTATTTTATACCACAATAACCATAATAGCTTAGTTTAGATATATATAATTTGATCCAAGATAGTGGATACAAATTCGATTTGATTAGTCTAACAAACTGATTGTATGAGACAGAAAATTGAATATCAAAGGCAAAAATAAACGAGGCTTAACATTTGAATGTTAATGCTATATATTATGGGTTCCCAGATAAATACAGCGTTGAGTTCCGCCATTCAACACGTAATATTTTGAATTTGATGCAAAGCGGAACACGAGTGTCTTGACATTAGCTACTTCCTGTCTACTACGCTAAGAGGGATGAAAGCGTTGGAAAAAAAGAGGAAAGACCTAAAATAAATCATGTTTTCAAAACAAAATGATTCATTGAAACACATTAATATACGTATTGTTATATGCATTGAATATAACTTATTATTAGAATATACTACAAGAGATATACAAACGCGTGTATTGTGCACAAACATTGTTACGGCGGTGATAACTTAGAACGAGATAAGTATAGTACTGCGCTTTATTGAATATTGTTAAGAGGCAGTTTATTTGAATACAATATATATATATATATATATATATATATATATATATATATATATATATATATATATATATATATTCTGGCATAGGGGGATAGAGTCAGACTGTAACGTGAATGTTCTCTGTCACGTAAATTAACGTCGAAATTATTTTGATTGTCTGTTTTTAGTTAGACAAAGTGCGGCGTTGAGTTCCGACTCATAATATTCATATATTATGTGTCTTGAAATTTAACGTTCTCTCTGAAAAAAAAAGAACGCGTGAATCTGTGTACATGTCTCACCCTTAGGTTGAAATGTTGTGACCAAAACAATATATTTTTTTCTGATTTCATGGAACACTAACCGATACTTACCTTTTAAAATTATTAATAGTAAAACCTATTTATGGTATATTTTATCATAATGGTATATTTTATCTATTTTTAAAAAAGTATTTCAAATGGAAACCGAAAATAGTACCATATCAATGTTAATTACTTTTCTATAGCGTCAAAAATATATAATATATATGGAGCTTAAATTAAAAATTAAATACAAACAAAATGTAAATTGAAATTGCGTTATCAGTGGAAACCACACAAAGGCGTGTACGATGGCTCGTATAGCTTGTACAAATGCATCAGCCGGATCACTTGTCCTTATTTCCATGTTCCGATATATTTCTACTGAGAAATATATACATTGAACAATGTATGACAAAGTTATGATTTTTTTATTTTTCATCTCCACACTTGTTTATTTCGCCGCTCAGGTAAGATATAGTGGCGTTGTGTTCCGCCATTTAACTTGAAATGTCTAGATTTTGAACGTATATCTGACTACCGAGTTGAAAAAGGACAATAGACGAAATTAAAATATTTCAATTTTATTCTGGTTTTAAAAAGCAAATATAAAATAAACTATTTCTAGATTTAAAAGTACATAAATACACTGATGTTATTTTGAACTGGCTGCCCATATACTGGAACAATAAATAAGAACGTCGAGTACAGATAGAGCATTTTATTAGTCTTTCAAGTGGTTTTCTATTGAACGTACTATAGTATGATATAATATAATTTGTCAGGAACACTTTAAACTGATTTATATATTAAAAACTTATCGGCGATTATAGTTATTTTGAAATCAATAGGTCGGCTTTGTTATACTTATCATTGTGCTAATACTTGAAGGAATGACTTTCAACCTCTTTGTAGAGAAAATTGATACACTTTAAATTTTCACTGTTTTCAAAGTCCACTTGGGATTAGAAAACATTTTTAAAAATCGTACGGTTTACGGGGTACGAGAGGTCGGGGGAGACCTCTGTTGACCTTCGAAAACATAGTGTCGAAGATACTGGAGGAAGGTCACGTAAAAAGTATGAGGACCCCCCGAAGGGCATGCCCTTATATATAATATATATACATATATACATATATATATATATATATATATATATATATATATATATATATATATATATATATATATATATATATATATATATATTGCATAGCAGGGTGGACAGGAAGTATTTAATTTAAAGACACTATACTCCGCTTTCCAAAGAACAGCAGATTATCTTACTAGAGGGAGAAAATGATGATGATTTAAATATAATCATCTTCTCGAGTGAGAATCGAACCCATAATGGCCAGGCGCTGTCCTACTGCGACAATTTACTTTTCAAATATTTATTTTTCAAATAATTTATTTACAATTTTTCATTTGATTACTTTAAAGTATACGTTTTGAAACTGAGGTTGGTACAGTAATTACCATTAAATCCGATGCTACTGTTAGATGCACACTATAGTAATAGTATAGTAATAGTATAGTAATAGTATAGTAATAGTAAGATATAAAGCTATTTCAATGTTATATTAACTTTCCTCACCGCGATCCGGTTGCGTCTGTTTGACCGCATAATATTATGTTTTACAGCCGCGAGACCGTTGCTGAGACAACTTTCTAGGGTTGTGAATAATATCGATATATAAATTAATCTATATGTTACTTTAGCATTACTTTTGTTACATTTAATTTTAATTTATATTTTATATTTTTTGTTTGTTAAATCACAAGTGTATACCAATAAACCAGCTACGATTCAAGACCTTGAACGCAACATTCCAGCGACTATAGCGGCCATACCAGCCGAAATGCTGCACCGAGTCATCGAAAATTGGACCGATCGTATTCACCAGTGCAAAAAAAGTTGTGGCGGTCATTTGAACAATATTTTATTTAAATCATATAAATAAAATAGCATAAAATTTCCTATCAAATAAAGCTGTTGAACACGAAATTCAAACATATATTACATGTTTTATTTCAATTTCTAAACATATCGTTCTTATTGGGAAACCCCATATATGTTACTTTAGCATTACTCTTGTTATTTAATTTTATTTATGTTTTAGGTGTTCTGTGTGCATACACTTGAATGATTCCTTAGAAACTTATCGTTTTTATATATAATAATCTCTCAATGTTGATAGTTTAAAGAAATACATAATATATATTTTTATAAAAGGAAGTCATATGAGTATTGAAAATCATGTCAAATCAGACAGAAAATATATAACAATATATAACAAAAGTATATAGTAAATATCAGCTTTTATTAAAATTATTTTATACAGTAACATGACCATATCGATTAACCATAACTAAAGTTTTCCGCCTAAAGTTTTTATACCACATAGCAGGGTAGACAGAGTGTCAAGACACTCCGTACTCCGCTTTCGGCCAAATAATAACACATTGCATGTTGATCATAAATATTAATATAATATATTTCATGAAACATCGATACATTTTTGTCGATAAAGTTAGCCCTTACGCCTTTGAATTATAAGAGATGTTAGATTAGACCAGCGCACGCGCCAATGCGGTAACACTAGTTGTAATTCAATATTATTGTATTTATTGCCTTACCCTATCTATGTGTGTACCTATAATGATCTTAGTATCTATATAAGACAATTTTTTTAAAGCTTCACTGATTTGTTACCAGTAGATCAATATACTCCATTGTTTCGAATTCGGGCGGAACGCAATCAATGTAGTGTCTTGACACTATGTTCTTTCTGACTACCGTGAAGCTGCTTTTAGGCTAAGACAAACTATCGTTTTATTACTTCGTTCTACAATATTGGCTTTGAAATTCGGAGTACAATGTACCCAGTCAATTTACCTTTATAAACTAAATAAATGTTCTACCTTATATGATTCGCAAAAGGAAATGTTTAAGTTTAAATGAAATATATACTCGTCATAAGAGTGTAAATCAATTTAAAATATTAATATTATAACAATATAAATATTTTAATAAACAAACATAAATACGGTATAGTGGCGTAATGCTATATAAATTGACATCTGATAGTTGCGGATTCAATTCTCTGGGATATGATTTTATTAAATTTTCTTTTCTTTTTTAAGCAACGTACTGGGTTTCTACACTTAGCTCAAAGTATCTTCAAATTGTGGTGAAAGTAGAAAATTTAGTGTAATAACTCTCCTCAACTTCTATCCTAAGGCCTCTGTTTAATTCTTTTTATAATAGTGGTGTAACTAAAAAATCACAAATCAGTTATCAAATTTATTTTTATTTAGCTTCATGCTTGTTAGACAGAAAGTACCTAGTGTCTAAGACACTCCGTACTCCCCAGAAATTGAGACACTGCGTGTTGAGTGGCGAAGCTCACACTACCGAAGAATCGAACCCAGAACCGATTGCGTTAACAGTCAGACGATGTTCCACAGCACCACCACCGGCCTCCACTTCTTTAGAAATTCAAATCTGTAGTTGTCTCATTTACTCAGAAATGTCTCCACTGAGCTACATGGTATAAATTCAATATCAAATATTTAATATATGCGTAGGTGTTTTATATTTCACAATGCACTACAAAAAGCACATTTAAAACTTCTTACTGTTATCTCTATACTAATGGCCACATAAATCATAACTTAACCGATGGTTAACTTTATTCGTTAAGTAACGGTTAAATTTAACTATTGTAGTTTTAGTCATATATATGTTATATTGCTTTGAATTTGTTTATTTGATTGTTCAATTTTTTACTATAAAACATCAATACAATACAACTTAATATATATTAAGATTTTTGTCTCTCTGTTTGTATGTTTGTTTGTACACGCTAATCTCTGAAACTATTGTATGGTACTATTTTAAATGAATTAATCGAGTATATTTTGGTTTTCAAAAATATATTTTTAGAATACTGACGTTTCGAACACTTTACAGCAGTCTGTGGTTACAAGTCAACTGATCTTACATTTAAAATGTGCAAATTGAGTACTGAAAAGAGTTTGTTTTTTAGGCAAATGGTTCTGAGCACCATATAAATGAGTTCGTTGCTGGTCACCGTCACGTGGAACTCTTAAAGCTTAATGAAGCAGTAAAAACAGAGTAATCTGTAATACCTGTTGAAGAACCCATAATACTTTAGCTAACTAACGTATAAGGAAATATTACCCTTGATCATTGTGATAGAGAATTTTCGATAACAAGTTAAATCACAGCCACTAAGTATCATCGTTTTGCAATAGTAAACGTATTAATTGATAGTATACGTTAACGTAAATAAAGTTGCGGGCATTTATTAGTATATAATAAATGATTTATGGTTATGTTTATGCCTTTTAACTTCAAACACGCCTTATGGCAACAGCTACAGCTAACAGCCAAGAGGCACGGGTTCGAATCCGGCTGCGTTTAAATTTTTATACGTTTTTTCAAAATTGTTTTCTATTCCTAAGTGTGGAGTAACACTTTAAAAAATAGTAAACAACTAGAATAGTTATTTTTTTATCTTCACTCTTTTATACCGCATAGTAAGGTGGACGTTCGTGGTTCTCCGCTTGTCGCTGAGTCCGGGACATTTCATGTTTAATGGCGGAACTTAACGCCATAATTTGTTTTACCAGAGCGAAGAAATGAAAATAATTTAAGTACAATGATTCCCACGTTTGGAAATCAATTTTAAGAAAAAGTTCTAAATATTTAAATTTCAAAATCACTTCGTATTAATTCTTTTTCCTCATTTCTTTTGCAATATTAGCTACTTTAAATGAAATACATTCACAAAACTCAATAATTATGTGCACGCAAACGTTTGAAAAAATTTCACAACGCTAAGATTATATTACGCCTAGAAATTAGCACTTAGACTACCTATTAGAACGAATTAAGTCTAGATTATTGTTAATCATAGACTACGAGTCTACGTGTAAGGAAAACCAATGAAAAATGAGCTTCAGATCTTTATAACGTAATGGTAGATAGATATCTTCATATTTTGGTTCTTATATAGGGTAGATTTGTTATTGATGTACATAATTAAAATATATCGTACAAGTAGTTTTAAAATTATTAAAAATTACTAAATAATTATATCCTTATATACCATGATGGTACAGTAGAATAACGTCTTATTGAACGCGATTGGTTTTGAAAATGCCCTAATTATCTTTATTCTCTAGACAAAGCACGGCGTTCAGTTGCGCCACTCAACACGCAATTATCGAAATTAAAATTGTAATAATCGAGACCTACCGTTTACAGTCAGATAATGTTCCACTGTACCACGACATTTATAAAAAGATTATTCCTTTTATTATCAAGTGCCATCACCATTACATTAGCAGCCGTCACGATGACGATGCGCAGACGCAGCGTCGCGTGTGTTATTCGGTACCGTGGACGTTTGTAAAAACGGTGTATATATTTTGGGTTCTGTACGTTTAGCTATTCACGGAGTTAAGTTACGTTGATCAACTCGCAATGTCTTATTTATTTATTTCTATTAAACACAATAAACATTAGCAATTTATATAATATGTGTGTGATTCGTATAGTTTGAGATTTGTGACATGCGGTTTTATTTCTTCAAGCCTTACCTTATATTTTTTTAAGATTTAAATTTTAAGAAAAAAAACCTATCTAATTCACAAAATACCAGTCAAAGCTTTGATGTTATCACTAATAAATAAAAGAGGGAGAGACCTGTCCCTACACGGTCAATTGAGAGAAATACTTACATAAAAATATAGTACGCATACTTAAATAAACGACGTAAATCATTAAAAAATATATATAAATAGCAATAATTCATATTAAAACAACATCGAAGACAAACTCAATAGTCAAGCTATAACATTTAAAGCGACTTGTAAAAATTTTTATGGCTCCCCATAGAAGCTTTTTAACTATGGATGATTTACAAACGTCAGGACTTACTTATTACGATATTACGTGGGATCTAATGGTTATGTAATAATATGCTTGTTCTTAATAGTTTTGTGTTATGACGCTAGCTTATACTCGATATGTTTTTAGAGTATTATTATATGGATGTATTTAATACGGTAGATGGTAAAAACTAAATGCGGTTAGTTGTGGGTTTGATTCCGAGTAGGTTTCATTTCTTAGTAACACTAAACGCGGCGTTGAATTTCGCTCGTCTAAAGAGGAAATTGAATGGAGTGTCTTGTCAATAGGTTATTCTTGACTACCTTGCTATAAAGTGGGTTAGTATAGTTGCTCGCTCTTTTGCTTAACGTGTTTAAAGAAAGTAAATTATTTACAAAATATCTCTAATTAAATAAGTAAAAATTGTTACATTTTGAGTGAGTTTTTTTAATAATGGCTCTATTGGCGTAAATAATCGTTGCCATAGCAACGTGTATAGCACTTAATGGAAAAGTGAATGCCAAACATGTATAAGTGTGTGTGATATTGATTTCATTAATTTATTATACTTATTTGTATGAGAAATATGTATTTTATATTCCATATATCAATAGAAATATGCATTTCCAATAAAAACATACTTTTTAATATATATATATTATTAATACCTATTTATTTAAATAATTTTGTGTAATATTTACGTTTTACATATTTATTGATTGCACTGTTTTGTCACGCTCAGAAATTCACGATTTTATTCCGTTTAGCACTTTGCTTTCCGCCAAAATCAAGACATTGCGTGTTAAGTGGTGGAACTCAACGCCGCACTTTGTCTTACCTATGCAAGAAAGTGTAAATAATTTAAATATAATCACTCCCCTGAATGGAACCCACAACCGATCGCGTTTACAGTCTACTGTCACTGCGCCATGACCAACCTCTAACATATGCGGACTTCATTTTTGTTAAACGTATATATGAAGAGATAGTAAAAAAATATACCTATCAGTTACATATTAAAAGTATGGACTGGCCAGAACATTTGCAAATAGTCACGACTTAGACAGTGGCATCCGTTTTTATCTCGGCGACTTACTAAAGTTGAGCTTTTATACGAGCTTTCATTTGAGCTTGATGAACTATCACGATTTTGTATGCGTGTCCCATATGTTATTTTATCTTTTTATTGTTTTGTATGACAATTGAAGTGACACGCTTTGTTGGACTTAGAAATTATATTTAAGAGCTTGGAGATTTGATTGAAGTCATAGTGACGCAATGAGACCGAGTCTCATGCTATGAAGATGTATCTATATGTATATACTATTTTAAGATACAGTGGCGTTGAGTTACGTTATTCAACCTGTGCTTCACTACACCACAGGTTAATAAGATCTATATATAATATAAATTAATAAATAAATACAAAGATATTCTTTTTAGAGGTTTTTCTTAAAAGAAAAAAGGAATCCTCATAAGATGACTTAGTTGGCCGTTCGTTTGACTTTCTATCTGTCTGTCAAGACAGAAACGCTTATTAGTTCACAAACGCTTGGAAATATCAAATTGCAATTCACACCATACTCATGTTTACGGTTAATTAATTTTTGCTGAAAGAATCGTATTTATTTATTTACTTTAAAAAAGATAAGGCCGTTTATATAGCAAAAACGCGTATTTGAAATAGACTATAAAAGGAGTCCAAATTTTTATATATATATATATATATATATATATTTATATATACATAAGGTTAAAGACAAGAATTCGTGAATAAATCTACATATAATAATATATTTTTTTTAAATGAAACTATTTCAACCGGATAAATCGCGTATATTTTGATATTCGAAAATACATATGTCAAAAACATCTGACGTTTCGAACACTTTACTATAGTCCGTGATCACAGGTAGACTGAGGTAACACTCATCTGTCAGTTGATACAAAAATTATTATATCAATCTACCGCCATCTGTTTCTTAATTGCCTCGCGTACTGCCTTGGACTATTGCAGAATGTATCTTTGTCTCTGGTGTGAGTTAGATCAAAGATCTTACTATCTTTTCCTTTGTCGGCTTGAGTGCGGCGTTGAGTTCCGCCACATTATCATTATACGTAGCATTATAATCTATCTAAGCTACAACATAAAAAAACTCCAAGAACATTACTTCTGTACCAACTTACGTCAAAAGACATAAAAAGAGTATCCATATACTAATTTCTCAACACATCAACTCTCCCATTAAATTCCAGTACGATTTAGTAAAAACGTAGCTATACAAGATGAATTCGTTATACTTTTGCTAAATGAAGCGTGGCTATGGCTTTGTATATCTATGGTGAACTATTTCTATACAATTTTATTTTAACTGGCAACGAAAATGGTTTAATTTTGAACCTTATTATAACTGAATAGAGATAAGTTTAGTTAAATTTAACTATAAGAACTTTGTTCAAATATGTCATCTAATATGTTATTGGCAGCAATATTGGATGTGCATGATTTATTAAGTCGTTAATATATATGTATGTATATATACACACACACACACACACACACACACATATATATATATATATATATATATATATATATATATATATATATATATATATATATAAATATATATATAAACAACGCAGATGCTGGTCGTAGCGCAGTAGAGCTGATTGTAAACGTGATTGGTTGTATTTTTAACTCGAAGGAATGATTATATTTAAAATTATTTCCATTTCCACCCTCTGGTAAGACAAAGCGCAGAGTTGAGTTCCGCCACTCAATACGCAATGTCTTAAAATCGGTGAAAAGCGAAGTGTAGAGTGCATTGAGTCTACGCACTTGTGTCTAAATAGAAAAACATATAAGTACCTGTCTTTACGAAATAGTGGGATAAAAGCGTGAAGCTAAAAAAATGCATAATCGTACTTTACTGAGTACTTTTTACAGTAGAAAGCTTAAATATGACAAGTAAGCTTCTTAAAATGTATAGGGGAGATGTTTTTCCTAAAATACAACCTTGATTTATTATTGAAATTACGTAACTTCAAGTCAATGAAAACAAGCTTTACTTTCAGGTGAATTCAAACGAGATTAAAATGATATAAGTCAAATTTAATTACTTTTATTACACTGATAACAGCTCTACACCTTATCCCGCATAGCAGGGTAGAAACCTAGTGTTAAGACACTCCGTTCGTAACTCTCCATATATTTTTGGTACAGTGAAAATTAAATTAAATATAAAGCCGGAACATTGCATATATATAAAATTAATTTTTTTTAAGAGTATATCTATTAAGGTCGAATAAATGATTCTTGCGGTTTATTTCTCTCCCATAAATAAGAATAAGTGGCATTAGGATAGTTAAGGATAAATTAGTGTATAGATATTCCATATTACGTTTTCTGCCTGCATTCAATACACGTCGTTTTCTTATTGAGAAGCGAAATTAAACACCGCGGTATGTTTAACCAGAGGATTTAAATATATTCCCTTTTTTACCTCCAACCATTAACCAAAGAACCGAAAACCATCACGTTTATAGTTAAACTCTGTACCACTGTGCCACAATGTTCTCGTAATATTCAGCAGTTATTTAATATAACCAACAATACGTTCACTAACGCGTCGTGGTCAAAAAAAAAAACCACGAAAGAAAGTTAATCTGACATTTGACATACTTGTTTGATCGATTGTCCTATACTATAGAGAAAATTATTAAATCACAGCCTTTATTACCGTGCAACAGGGCTTAAAATTAGTGGGAATTTAGTTTATTTTGTGTCAATTTTAATCTTATAGAGTTACAATGGGCTGAGGGTTAGAAAAACCGAATGAAGTTGACGGTTGATTTATTTTTACTTTACACGTCCACTGGACGTTGGTTTAAAACAGTGGTGTCAGAATTATATATATATATATATATATATATATATATATATATATATATATATATATATATATATATATATATATATATATATATTTAGTGGGAAGTGCATTTTGATATATGATATGATTATTCGTATAAAATGCGTTACCTTGACAACGTGTTTGTATGTTATGTAAAAATGTATAGCAAATGCACAGTAGGTTTCGTTCAAAAGTTCTTAATTTTTGATTCTGATTAATTTAAAATAATATATTATTTTTATATGCAAAATTAAAAAAAAATAATATATTAAAAAAAACTTTCAAAGTCATATATTAGGCAACTTTGAGCAGGTTACTTACCATCTCTTAAATAACACCAAAAGCTGACAAACACGAAAGACTTACCTGAAAAAAAAAAACAAAAATAGATATTAATAAAATGATATAATATTAATTATTAAACGCTAAGCAGAAACATAATTTACTCTTTACACTGTCACCGTAAATATGCACAAGTCCTTATCCAATGAAGTTATTTACAGCTTTACGCTTTATCTCCATATATCAGGGTAGTCAGAGACAACCTAGTGTCAAGACACTCCGTTTACCGTTTTTTGGAAATTGAAATATTGCGTGTTGAGTGTTTTATTTCAAGCCGCGGTTTGTCTTCTCAGAACGAAAAATTGAAAAAAAAAAATAACTACAGACGTTTCCCATTAGGCAACGTTTTGTTCTTATAATGGAAAGCGTAAATATTAAAAAGAAATATAAGCATTAATTGTTTAAATATACCAAAATTATACTATATTTCGATAACGTAATGTTAGAAGAACAAGTAATCAAAATTTCTAAGTAAAATAGCCAGACAGTACAAATTGGCACAAATAGAACTAATAAAAATTTTGATAAACTCAAATATTATGTTTTATACCATATTTATTTATTTTTAGTCATCTGTGGTAAACGAAATTGGTGTTTCTTTTAATATTCTGTTACATTGTTATTATTTAAAGCTATCCGTTTTGTAATACTGTTTGTTTATCCTAAAAAAAATATTAATTAAAAATTAAGAAATATATCTAGATTAGTAATTCCGTTAATGTGTATAGAAATTTGACTGAAACATACAAAAAATATAATAATTTGAGTCAACAACATGATATGCGAAATTCGGAATGTCAAATATTTTGTTAAATTCCAATAATGCTGACAGTTAAATTGCAGTCGTCATATTGTCTTTAGTAAAACCTTACCCGATATAGAGTTAAGGCCGTTAAGGCCGATTCACACTATCAGTAAAGTCAAAAGCACAGCACCGCTACTATAAAACTTACATAGAAACTTATATTGAACGCTATTTTTTTATATATATATATATATATATATATATATATATATATATATATATATATATATATATATTAAGGCTATAACCATGTTTTCAATGGGCAGATATTATCTAACGCAAATAGTATAAAATTTAAAAATTAAATCGATTTTCGATTTGAGCTCCTACAACTTAACTCTAAGAAACGACCTGATGATTCTCAGAAGGACTGGAGGAAAATCAAACGCGTTACTAAGAAAACGTCGAAAATTACAGTTTACAGTCACGTATTAATCATTTGAAGTCTATAACATAATTAAGCTATATGTTTTTCTATTTAATTTGTGTAATAAAATTTAATTTTATATACATATATATATATATAGTATATATTATAACTTGAATCAATCTAGAGGTTTGTTTTTTTATTTAAAGTAGCTTTCTTTGTGCTGGGAGAAGCAAAAAATATTTTGTGACCTTTTTTGTGTCCATAGATAAGGAAAAACAAAGATACGTTCTAAACTTTATATATTAGTAGGGAGTATATGTATAAATATATCTCAAAATATTCGATTTCTTCCTTTCAATTAAAAACGCTTAACACGTAGTATAAGAAAGTAAAAAAAAAACCAAATATTGTAATGTCATCGAATCCGGACACGTGAGCGAGTTTCAAGCAAATCGAATTTTCTTATATTGATCGTGACAGGTGAAAATAAATATATTTATGTGCATTTCACCGCTCTAGTCAGACAAAGCGCGGCGTTAAGTTCGCCATACAATGTTCAAGTTTCGATCTCGGCCGGGATCAGTCAACAGAGTGTCTTGACACTAGGCTGTGTCTGACTACGCTGCTATGTGATAAAACGAGAAACTTTTTAACCTTAGATAAAAAAAAATATATAGAAAACCGCTTAGGTATATTTTATTATAACTCCGATAACAAAGGAAATATTATCAGTTATACTAACAGCGCCAGACGGTCGCCTGTGGCCAAATAAATTGCATATTTAAAAAAAAATAATCATTTAATCTCAACAAACGGCTCAAGAATCAGAACACCTAATTTATGTTCATCAAAAACAGTATAATAAAAAATTCTAAAAACCGGTTCTTGATTACTCGAAACGGCTGATGAGTGAGATTATATACAAGAAATCGTCATAAAAGTTATTTCGTATATGTATATACAAGAAAAAACTTTCGATTTGCATTTGCGGAGTTTAACGCCGCGTTTTTTGAAGCTAAAATGGGAAACCTTTTTGTTAAATAATTATAATTATTTCCCTAAATTGGAATTGAACTTAAAACCATCATAATTATCTTCATCTATCACTTAATAGCTGCTTCACGCTTTCTCCCATATAGCAGAGTAGTCAGCGACAACCTAGTGTCAAGACACTCTGGTGATTGCTTTAGATATGTAGAAAGTCCTTGATATTATAATAATATATTAGCGAGGCAAAGGTGAAATAATCTGACTATGTTATGGATTCACATTCGCAGGAATTACAGGTTCGATTCGCACTCGGGGGAAAGGTTGTAAATAAAGTTTATTACAATTTTACCGCGCTGGGAAGACAAAGCGCGGCGTTAAGTTACCCACTTAACACGCAATGTCTCAATTTAAGGCGGAAATCAGTTAGCGAAGTATCTTGATACTACTTTGCTTTGCTTTGCGGGTTAAACAGTGCAGCTAGTTATAATGTATAAAAACACATTAAAATACTAAACTAACTACTACCTACCTGCGATACGTTTGATATACGCGTTGCCATGGTTACATATATTTTACGTGTCCACAAAGCCTCTAGTATGTATAATTCTAAATATATATACGAATTCTCAGTAAAGGAACCATTCAACTTAATTGTCAATAAAACAAAGCGCTATAATGCAATTATAAGGGCTTAAATACTTCCAACTTTCTTCTCATGCAATGATGCATGTCAGTTGTTCCCACGTGACTTAGTTAGACAATATTGTTGATATAAAATGTTAAATTATATTATGATTATACTTTGTATGAGGTAACAGTGCTCTTTATTAAGTGCGTATAATTTGAACATTTGAATACGTAATGACAATGTAGATCTTAACATGAACGATAATATATAACTGTTTATAATATATGCAAGTGGGTCGCTGTTTGTACGAGGAAGATATAGGATCAATTCAAAATAATGATTTTTAATTAATTTTTTCGGTCCGTCTATATATTTGTTTGTGTGTGCATTTGTTCGCTATAATCTAGGAAACGGCTCAATCGATTTAAATATATTTTTCACTATTGTATTTTTGTAATCTTCCATTAATATTTAATGTTTGTTTTATTTCAATTAGTTCGTAAATAAGACGGTTATATTAATTCAAAGTGTTATATTCGATATAATTACTATGAAATTATAGTTTCTATGAATTTACTGAATATTAAATCAGCAATCTAGAAAAATCTTAATTTCATAGAAATTTTGTTTTTTTTTTAATTGTAAAGATAAAAGAGTATGAAATTAATTTAGAAATTTACATTTTGTAAGGAAATGCGCAATATTGTTAATAATTATACATTAATATACATCAAATTATAAACAAAGTATTCCATACACTTGTGCATAAAATGACATAAACGTTGTTAAGACCCGTCTAAGATTTTAATATCAATGTTAAAAAATAATAAAAACATATAAAAAAAACAGTTTTTTTTGAATATTTATATCTAAAACCAAAACCTTTTCCTAAATCATAACACAAAAACGCACACCCATCAACAACTAACCAAACTAACCGCTGCTTCACTATAGCTTTATAATAGCAACATCACTGGGTTATAACCTTCTTATACTATAATGATAATTATCCAAGCCCAGCAGTTTCTTGGTAATGCCTCGTAATGTCTGCGTGAACGACACTAAAGCCTTTGTCTCGTAATTGCGAACACGTGCTAGTTCTATGCATCTGGTATGACAACGTAATTAAGCACTGATATTAAGTAATCAAGATGAAGCGCGGCGTTGAGTTCTGTTATGTGATGTCTTAAATTTGAACACAAAGCGAAGTTCTCAGTCTCTGTCTAGTGTCGAAATTCTATGTGTTGCTTTTTTTTTAAATTATAATAACTAGGAATTTCATAATGGTTAAATATTTTAATCAATATATTATACATATAAACTATTAGCTGTACCTCTGACTTTGTCCGCGTAGAATTTTAAGTGTTTGTATATTTATTTTATTATTATTAAATAAATTTTATTATTACTTATTACATCGGTTCCAGAGATTAATCGGAACAAACTGACATGCATACCAACAAAAATTTTATAATATATTTTTTTTTATTTTCGTCTGTTTTTTCTTAAATCTATTAAATCAATGTTAGAAAATTAATTATTATAAGAATATTTATTTTACCTTGGTTTTTTTAATACAGCTTCAAAATAAACGAAACACTGACTACCATGTGTTTGACATGCATATGCATTTGTCTAAAGTGACAAACACGTTGCTAAGGCAACGCGTGTTTACACTTCACTTTATGAAACTTCTTTTGTTTTAGTGTTAAAACACTTTACACTTTTCCCGTTAAACTAAAATTCACATTTTTAACCCTTGAACATAATTGTATATTTTATTGAACATTATAGAAATAGTTATAGGAATATCAACGAACATATCAGGTCAATGGCAGTTATTATGGGATGGGCTTCCGTTATGGGTACTACTCTAAGCTGATTAAAGTAATTTATAAGTAATGCTACGTTGTATCATATTTGTTCTGATTAAATATGATAGTTTTAGGTTCAATTCCTATCATGGAAAATGTATAATTTTATTATTTTTTTTAATATAATGTCTAGTGCTATATTCAGTAGCATAGAAAATATCATTACAATTGTATATTTTTTTATATAAAATTTAATGCATTTCAGACTGGATCTGTAACGTTTTTTTTTATTATGATTTATTTTTCATTTACTTATAATTATAAACAGCTATATATATATATATATATATATATATATATACGAGTGCAGCTTGCTATATTTTTAACAATGAATACAATATTTCGTTTGACATAGGTTTGTATCAAGTGACATACACGTTGCCAAGGCAACGCGTGTTTACGCTTCAACAAAACCTTTTGAGTTAATAGATATTAATCGTTATATAACATTTCATCTAAATTACAAAAAAATATAAATGCCAAATGAGCCACGAGGAAGCTATAAGCCTATTTATGCTTGAAAATTGACTAAGAGTTTAGTTCTACAGCAGTGTCGCCATCTATCGAATGTTTGAGGAAGCTTATGCATTATAGTTCTATGAAAGAGTAACTAGTAAAATAACAAAAGCGTTTTTATGTCATTTAATAATAAATCTTGTTTTTTTTGCTTTACGCTTTTATCCCGTATAGCAGGGTAGACAGATAGATCCAGTGTCAAGACACTCCGTACTCCACTTTCCGCCCAATTCGAGACATTGCGTGTATAGTGACGGAACTCAGGGCCGCGATTTGTCCTAACATATAGAGGAAAAGAAAATGAAATTTCCCCCGAGTGGGGATCGAACCCACAACCGACCACCTTTAACAATCAAACGTTGTCCATTTGCGCCACGACCGGCCACTTGTGTTATTATTTTTAGGCGTTCCTAAATTTTAATAAATATATTTTTTTTCTAAGCTCAGAGATGTTTTGCTTTATGAAGGAAAAATAGTTTATAAAATAACTATTAAAAAATATTAATATATTTTTAATAATATAATAATATAATTTTAGATTTTATTATTTTATGCAATTGTATGGAATTCAAATTTTAATACATGTAATTTTCTTGTTTTTTTTAAGCTGCATAGCAAATACGTCAGAGTAAACCTAGTGTCAAGACACTCCTTTGACTGCTTTCCCAGAAGATCAGTGGCGAACTCAATTTTTGGGCTTTGTCTACCAGAGCAGAGGAAAGAGATCAAATTTCAAATATATATTCAAATATAGTCAAATATAGTATTCTTTATATAATGTGGAATTATTTGTTGCAGTTTGCAAAAGTAAATTTGAAATAAATTCTATTAAATAGTCCAGGTGTAGTGTAATAAAATTAATTTTAATTCACTATAAGAAAATAATTTTAAAAACTATAAACACACACACAGCTTCACACTTTTTCTTGCTTACCTGGATAGTCAGAGAGAACTTCCAAATTCTACCCAATTGAGACAAATGGCGTAAAATGGCGTAGTACACACACATATATATATATATATATATATATCACATGACATACTAACCTATTATAAAGTCTTATATGCCTTACGGAGTTTATTGACCTTTTAGTGTTTCTTTCGCAAGATCGGGAATTTGTATTTGTATAGCTCAATTCGTTCAAAGGAATATTGTCTTTGTCAAGATATCTTTAGGCTTTTTTCATGATATAAGTTAGTGACATGACACTTGGTTGTACAATTTTGAACATTATTTGACACTTCGCGTATTAAGTAATGAAACGTTAAACCGCATTTTGTATTACCCCAGTGAAAAAAATATAATATTTTTAATAAGATAATTTGACTAGGACTAATCCAACTGACAATGTACTTAATATAAAGCTATGCTTTTAGGCAATTTAAAATAGAAATGAAAATATATAACTACATTGGTGATATTTTATTTTGTTTAAAATTTACGATTTTTCTTGTATGTTATAGCTATATTTTAACTTACTAAAGCGGGGAAATAAACTCAACTTAAATATGATAATTTAGTGTGTGAGAATCGAACCCACACCTTACTTTAGTAATATCTAAATTCTGAACACCGGAACTTTCAACATTTTGCTCATAAAATATCATCTTCGTTTGCAACAGGATAATTCTCTGTTATAAGCTTTGGTGAAGCTTTATAAGTTCCAACCAAGGTGTTTACGTTGAAGGCCTTCAAAAGCTTAGTAGTTAGCCGTGAAGTTTGTAAATGCACTCGCATAAAAACAGTTCTATTATAATTCATAGGATATAAGAGAATAACTTAAAATCCTGTTAAATGCATTTTTTTATTATAAATATCTTTTTTTGCTTCATGCTTTTACCCCACAAAGCTGGGTAGACATAAAGTACCTAGTGTCAAGACACCCCATATTTCGCTTTAGAACGAATTCCAGACATTGCGTGTTGAGTGGCGGAACTGAACGCCGCGGTTTGTCTTACCAGAGCGAGGAAATGGGAATAAATATTATTACTCGCTCGGGGGGAGCGGGAATCGAACCCATCGGCCTGAATTGTAGTTAATTATTTTATTCATAGTCCATAAGTTAATAACAAAACAAGTGATTTTTTTATCTGAACTTAAAACATTAATAATTAAAAAATAAGTTATTTTTACACTTTAGGTCTTTTTACATAAAAAAATATATATTTTTGTATTTTTTTTATTCTTACACGAATAATTCTATATCACTCCGTTTAGTATACAAATTACACTTTTGAATATTTACTTAAATGTGTTTTTTTAGCTTCATATTCAATTAATTTCAATGCACTTCGTTAAGTTTACAGTGAGTGGCGAAACTTAACGCCGCGCTTCATGCCAGAGCGGAAGAATCAAAATGAAAAATATACTCCTTCAAATGGAATTCGAACCCACAACCCATCGCGTTTACAGTCAAACACTCCACTGGACATTTTTTATGCATTTAATACTAACTAACACTTAACATAAATACGCAGTACAGTACAATATTTAACACCAAAATCTAAACCAGTTAAGTTTGAGACCTAGGACATAAAGATGTAGTAAAACCTGTTCTCAACAGGCGTACTAACTATCCAAGCATATTTCGTTATACCGTTACTTACACAGTAATTTATTATGGAGCTTTGGAATACATATATATTTAGATGTTTATGTATGTATGTATGGCTGACGCCGGTAGCGGCGCAGTGGTACAGACGTCTGACTGTAAACGCGATCGGTTATGAGTTCTATCTCAATTCGGAGGAATGATTATATTTAAATTATTTTCATTTCCTCCCTCTGGTAAGACAAAGCGCGGTGTTGAGTTCTGCCACTCAACACGCAATGTCTGGAATTAGGCGAAAAGAGGAGCACGGAGTGTCTTGACACTAGGTAATTTCTGTCTTCAATGTTATGCGGGATAAAAGCGTGAAGCCATAAAAACATATTTTCTTCACGGGAACAAAATTTCTTTAGAAAGACCAAAAATTTGTATATTTTTATTCAGTATACAACTTTCTGTCAATTAGTCTTTTAATTTATTGTATACTCTATACAACTCACGTAACTCCCATTTACAGTGTCCTAGGTAGTAGCAGATTAAACAGAGACCTGTGTGTCAAATGGCGGAACCCAACGCTGTACATTGAAAAGAATATTCACGTCACTGACACGCCATTTATAGTAAATCTAACCTAGTTGTGCTTGACCATAAAATGAACATGTTTAAACATGTTCTTGAAGGCGGTACCATGATTGGCTAACTTTTTATCTATTAGGTGATACGAATAATAACCGTATACGTGATAAGAATTGAAAGAGCTTTTGAAGATTTGTATACTGATAACATATATTCATTGATATCTAATAAAGTATAAGTTTATTAATATTGCATTTGTATTGCAGGTGGTTATTGGACCTCTAACTAAACAAATTGTCTAAACACGTCTGAATTTCGGAGGGAAAGTAGTCAACGGAGTGTCTTGACACTAGGTTGTCTCTAACTAGTCCGCTATACAGGATAATGCGTGAAGCTACTTTAATTAAGTAGATAAAATAATCTACCAAACGATTTATATATATTTTATTTTATTTATTCACATTTCAAACAAAATACCTATATGTTTTAAATGAAACTATTTTAAATGAATTAATCTCCTATATTTTGGTATCAAAAACCGTCCTCTCAACGGCCCCAAAAATTAAGTGAGCATGACTTAAATTTTATTAATAAATAATGATACAAACACCTGTTTAAAACAACACCTGTGTTCAAATATTTTATTCCCTCTCTATATATGTAGGGCTTTTTTTCAAATAAAAAAACGTCAGTCAAGTGTGATTCAAGCTTCTGACGAAGGGTTTCGTACCTTTTATTTACAATTATAATCACTAAGTATTTCCTAATATGCTTTAAATTGCGATTAGTATTGCTACATACAAAAAGAGCTACGTTATTATAAAATTATTTTGTTTTACAATTTTCTTTTTTTTAATATTATATTATATTTATTTTTAACATTATATTATAGGCGAAAAGGAATGATTATATTTAAATTATTTTCTTTTCCTCGTTCTGGCAAGACAAAGCGCGGTGTTAAGTTTCGTCATTCAACACTGCGGAATTGAACCTATATCTATTGTATGTACAGTTTCACATTTCTCAAGAATACCCCTATAGACTATCAAATGGCAAAATCTATGTGTCCCTTTTTATGAAAGTGACGTGAACAGTGGAGTATGAAATTTGTCACAGTTATAGTTGATATAGAGAAGGAGTGCAGAATGCTAATATTTTTTAACAATAATACTTATGGATTATTGTTAGAAATAATAAATTATTAAAATAAATGTAACACACGTAGTAGAGGCCGGTCGTGGCGCAGTAGGACAGCGTTTGACTGTAAATGCGATGGGTTGTGGATTCGATTCCCACTCGGAGAAGTGATTAGATTTACATTATTTTCATTTCTTTGCACTGGCAAGACAAAGTACGGCGTTGCGTTCCACCACTCAACACGCAATGTCTCGAATTCGGTGTAAATGAAGTACGGAGTATATTGAAACTAGCTACTTTCTATCTACCCTGCTATGCGGGAAAAAAGCGTAAAAAAATACATACACGTTGCCAAGGCAATGCGTCAACGGGACATCTAGTTTATAATTATTTCAAGTAAAATAGAGACTTTAATCAAAGAATGGTGAGACTATTACTTCGTGACCTTTCAAGCCATATCATCCAAAACCATCCCAATGACAAAAGCGTTTAAAAATTGATTGTCGAACAAAAAATATGCCCTTTGGATTTATTGAAGCGTCTCTTTCCACTTCACCCATAATTATTGTATTCTAACCGTGACTTACTTTTAAAACTTACCTTAAAAGCTCAGCTCCTTATTGTCTAAAAGTAAAATGTTAGTTCCTTATATTTTGGTTAGAAAAAAAGCTCTTTTTATATACAATTATAGAGACCACACAGCTTTTGATGAACTTTGCTTTCCGTACATTTTGTGAAGTTTGTTTGGAACTAAGATGATTAATTATATAATTTTTATTTCAACAAATGTAGGATTTTTTAATTTAGATTTTATATATTTATACGTAAGTAATCTTTATTGTGTTTATTTTTTTAAATATAATGAATAAAATATTGTTTTATTTTAAGCTTCTCAATTTATTCTGCATAGTAGAGTAAGCAGAGAAAACCTAGTATGTTAGGACACTCTGTTCTCTAATGTCCACCTGAATTTAAGTCATTGCGTGTTGGCGGAACTCTACGCCGCGTTTTGCTTAACCAGAGCGATGAAATCAAGATAATTTAAATATAATCGAATCCAAAACCGTCATATTTATGCTTTTTTTAATACGATATGCATAATCATATTTCTCAGTTAAACGTAGACATTTATCAAATATATACTTTTAAAAATGAATTCGAGACAAGAACAGAACTTTTGACTTCTAACCGCAAATTAATACTGCTACTGTACCATATAGTCATTTATACCTATTGTAAAGTGTAGTGGGTGAAATTCAACGTTTTCGATTTCTTTGTCCAAGTAACATTGAATAATATCGATTTTCCTTTCGAAGTCGACTCGTTTTACACTACAAAAGCTGACGCTGGTTGCAAGTCAAAGGATTACTCATGTGGCCGACGGTCGCCACTTAATTGATTTTTTCTATTATGTTATTTAAAATAATATCAAATTTTTTGAATTACATATATGTTGATATTGTTTATATTAATAATAAATTTTATATGAACTACATATTTATTTTGTATTTAAAATACATAGAAAAGATTTCAACGAAAATTTTAGTTATCAAATTTGATGATTTTTTAAAAGTAATAATTATGTATAGTAAAAAAAATTCACTGATAAAGGTAAATAATACCCGCTGTAATATTGAACTTGGGCTGCCTCGTTCGTGACTTGAAACAGAGCAAGTTTAGATTCAAGCTTGAACTAGTTTACGTTAGTCCTTTGGTAAGGAGTTACAGTATTCAGTCTGTATATATATATATATATATATATATATATATATATATATATATATATGTTTCATATAAATTAAGCCTATCTATTTTATTTTATTTTGCCTATTTTTACTTTAAAATAATATATTTTATTACAAATATAAATTAATAACGACTCTACTGTTATTTATTTTTGAATAAAGCTAAAAAATCATAGAGTTAGTATCGCTCAGAACTAGAATCAGAACTAGAGTCGAGAGAGTTAAAAGGCTTTAAATTTTATTGCATATAAAGGCTTACTACAAAGACAATATGCTTTGTGTTTAAAACAATAATTATTGCAGCGTGCATGTTTGAACAAGTCGAGACTCTCGGGTAAACAAGATATTTTCGTCTCAATTGACGGACCGACCAACCGCCTGACAGTTTATGTTTAGTTTTCATATGTAGCAATAAAGGGTGTATGGTAATTTCGTTTCGTGTAAAATATTTTTTTATGTGATTTTTTTTTAGAATATTTCACTTAGGTTATTATATATATACGTGTATGTAATATTGTAGAGCAGAATTTTGATAAAAACGTACGGATAGATATTTTTGAATCTGTATTTATTATGAAGTTTTTTTAATAATATGTTTTCTTTTTGATAATGTTTTGGTGGGATCAAAATAAAATTAAGTTTTAATTAGTTTTTATATTTAATACTGTTTTCAAAGCCGTATCATTTATTTTTTTCTGTTTATTAAAAAAACAGTTTTTTTTTTTACTAAAAATAGTTTTATGTTAAATTTTTACATAATTTAATATATTTAATTAATAATTTCGATATAATTTAGTAGATTTTATCATTTAAAAAATTTAAAAAAATATAAATATGTAATTTAATTCTCATGGAGCACATATTTAGATGTTTTGTGTTGGTGTAAAGGCGAAGGCGTACAATGAAAAATCTCATTGTTTTGAAAAATAATAAATTTATTTCACAATTACCTCAAGGGACATAGTAGTATAACACAATTCAGTTATATATAAATGGTTACATGCGGCTTAACTATACGGGTAGAGTAAAAATTGCTTACAAAAAGCATCACAAATTTAAATGCAATATTTACAAAATAATATTTAAACACTACATACTTGATTTTTACATTAAAATTAATTTTCTACAGTTTTTTTTATAATTAAAACAGAATATAGTTGAACAAATTTGTGATTCTAACAAAATTTTCAAAAGTATATTTACAATTCAGTTAAGTTAGCGCCTACAGCAGCAGCAAATATGTCGAGATCCGTAAAAGCTTTTCATGATTTCATACAACTAATATTTGGCGTCTAATCGAATTGAAATAAAGCACAAATAAAAACCTAACATTATATAGATATGACTATGAATATTTGGAACTAATATAAAATTAGAGATCCTTGGATGTCGAATTTTCTTATTACATTAATATTAAAAATTAAATGCTTTATGAATAATATTTCACTTGAACTAAACTTGCAATAAATTAAACTAGTAGTAATTACGCTATTTAAAATCAATAAAACAAAATAAAGAGATCAAATTGTTATGACTATAAAGAAAACTTAACAACACTAAATGGTCATGAAAATACTTGAAACAAAAATAAAATTCAGTCGAAAGTGATTTTTTTTTGAAATTGATAAAATAATCAAATATATGATTACTTTATTTCCAAATATGACAAATGTCAACTGTTAAATGCATATAATAACTTACGATACGAATATTATTACATTATCCATATAAACAAATGTAGAGTCGTTTTGTCGAACTTCACTCAAATTTGGAGTTGAGAAGCAAAAGATCATCAAAAGCGCGATTATGTATTAAAAAATTGCGGAAACGAATAAAAAACGAAGGGAATTCACACCATTCATTTTTAATTCGTTTCGAACCACCATTTACAATTTAAGTGCAGTTTGACACAACATCTCGGATTAAAAAAAAAATTACAAAAGAACTTTTCGTTGGACTTAAAAATACGTAACAACTGTCCAGATCTGCTTTGCAGTATCATCGTTAACAATACTTATCTAATTGTCTTCTTTTTATCTGACCGCATTGAAGAGAGACGAGGCGAGAGACACTTTAAGGATGGCGACTACCATAACCAAATTCACGATGTAGGTCGAATTGCATCTTAAGTGGTAAGGTGGTATATAAGGCTCTCGAGGGCACTCACCTCGCCGGTTCTCCTGAACTTCTTGGCCAGGTTGCCGTGAAACCAAGATGTGGCATAAAACCTCGTACAGCTCGGCGAGGAGCCGGTTCAATCGTGAAAAATTCTCCTCGGCTGCCTCTCTCTCGCTCGGCAAGTTGAATGCTATAGCCATCTTTGTTTCTCACAACGCCTTTTTCTACGAAAGAAGCGTGGACAGATTGCGGTTTGTTTTGTATGCATAAATGCTTGCGAGCGTTTGGATTTTGACTCCCTTCTGTTTTTTACGCTCCACTTTTTATGTTAGATTTTTTCTGGTTGTTGTCGAATTTACGCCTCGTCTGGTCTTTTTACAAGGGCAGGTCAAACGATTTAATTTTTTTTGTCCTTTAAAACAATAATATAAGTCGGGAAAAAGTTTAAAAAATATTTTCTCTACAGAGTTTTATAATAGCAGATAATAACACTTCTGCAGCGTAAAAAGTGTAATAAATTTCACAGTTCAATTTGGCCAGCAAAATGCACTTTGCAATGAAAATTCAGTTCACAATTTCACAAAAAGTTTCAGTCAGAAAGAACACAGCGCGGAATATAGTCCGTGAATCACTCGCAATTTAACGATAATCGACGCTCGGTCGATGACACAATCGCGCTAACTAACGCACTATGCAGCTCTCCGATGTAAACAAGCTGACACCTCGACTCTACAACAGAGGTCGGACAACTGCACGTGCGGCCTCCATGGATGCGGATCGTGTAATAAGGGATAATACTTCGTACACATCATTGCCTCGGCGAACTCTACATGTGTGCGTGCATAATGTAAGCACTAATAGTTGAACGCACGGTAGCACGCTCCCTTCGCACTCTACCACTACAATAAACTGCGACACCGATATTTTGTCTCCCTTACACTTTTACTCGGTCGTATCTGGCATCTCCTTTCAAATCGGTTACATCATTTCGACAACAGAATAACATCGAATATGCTTTCTCCGTCTGTTGTTCGGTTGGAATCCCTTAACAAGAGGGATGGAGAGTGAATAGAGGGTTTTGTTTTCGTTTCTAGAAAGCGCGCCAAAGCGAATCAGCCAATGGGGTGAGTTATTTCGTATGGGGTGAGGTGACGTGAGGACCGAGAGAGGCACGGGGTTGGTATACGAGATCCGTTCACTCGGCTATGAGCTTGCGAGTGTGACTCTACTATTGCAATTCTTGTGACGTAATTTAACAGCTCTTTGTTCTCGTAAGCCGATCTAATGTGAGTTTAGGACTGCAATACTGGGACAAGATTACGCGTGCGTTTTACTATAGTAATTTGGTAATGTTTGTAGTAGAGCTCTCGTATAAACTGTTTTACGGTTTGCGGTTTTGCCATCGATAGGTTTGTGCGAAGGTGTTTTTGGGTTTATTGGCGTTTAGAACCGAGTGGAAACCTTTGTTTAGACTTACTCAATACGGGCAATAAAAATGATAACTGCTTTCAAGATGTAAAAAACGGTCTTGTAAAAATATATATTAAGAGTTTGTGAATTCGTAACTGTGTCGAGTTTAAATTTTAGTGACGGAAAAGTGTTCAATATAAGATTTTTTTAAAGTGTAATTTGAGTTAATGTAGCCATTTTAGTCTCTTTTTTTAATATATTTTTAATTTTGTGGTTAAACTCGCGAATGAAAAATTTAATTGTCTATACTAAATTAATGAAAAATAAATATAGAGAATTACATATATTGATATATATTTTAATATAGTTAGAAATGTGATTAAATAATTACGAATTCCGTTTATTTTAGTTAAATTATAAATTCGCGTATTCGAAAACAAATTAAAAAAAAATAAAACATATTACAAATTATATACAATGAATAGTAATAATCGTTATATCGAGATAGACGAATAAATATACAATTGACCCTAACCGAACCAATGTACAGTATATGCAAAAATGTATGACAAACTACGAAATTTTAAATGTTTTTCAGGCACAAATTTAAGCTACCTGCTTAAGCACCTACTGGATATCTAGACACACACAATCTAGACATAAACAAACATAGAAATAGGTCAACTGTTATTTATATTATATATTATATATATTTAAAAAAAAATAATGAACAGTTCAAAATATACAGGCATAACATGAGATTCTTATAGAACAAAACATTAAACAAGTTCAAAAAGTTCTAATATAAATATATTATTAAAATGATAAATTTTGATTATTCTAGATTACTTTTAATATTTTAGTATAAAAATGAAAGGACTTTTTACACTTGTATGTTCAACATAAAATAACATACTATAGATACATACATTGTATATTTGATTTGGCTTAGAAAATGCATTAAGTGAATTTAAAACGTTTTTTTTTAATATTCCCTGAACAATTCGCACTTTAAATATTAATAGTATACATATGATATATGTACAATACATTTTAAACACATCTATTTATCTAGTTCACGCTGCTATTTCCTATAGCAGGGTAGACAGATAATTTCTAGTGTCACTATACTCCTTTTTTCCTTTCCACTGAATTCGACATATTGAGTAGTATATCTGATTGCAGCAGTTTGTCTTACCAGAACGATGAACTGAAAATAATTTTAAATAAAAATCATTCTCACTCTAAATCGAACCCACAATCCCACTAGGCCGAGACCGACTACAAACAATATATATATATATATATATATATATATATATATATATATATATATATATATACACAAGATTAACCGAAACAAATAAACAGAAAAAATAATAAAAAAGCAGTTATTTTAATATTACAAACAGACACTCCAATTTCATTTATTTGTATAAATAAGAATATATAATAAAAATCTATATATATATATATATATATATATATATATATATATATATATATACACGTTTTCTATATTTTTCTTATATAAGCACCTTTACTTATAAAATATTAAATGATGTAGAGTAAAATATATTCTACTTATAATGAAATATATTACTGTCATAAAAAATATTCAATAGAAGGAGTGTTCTAGCACTAGGTATTATTCACTCACTTACTTAAATGTAACATAAAAATATTATAAAACAAACAAAACATAAAAATATTATAAAACATAAAATGTAACTAGCATGGCTCAGTAGAATAGCGTCAGACTGTAAGAGCGACTGGAAGGAAAGGAATGTCAATGTTCTATTATTTAAGGAGGCGTTGAGTTCCAATATTCAACACGCAAGGTCTCAATTTTGGATATTAGATGGGGAATATTTTTTCAGGTTACTCTGTTTTTTCTGGAGTTTTAAAATAATTTAACACCAAAACAAACCAACATGACGCAATGCAACATTACATCTTACACTACACCGCGCCGCGCCGCGCCGCAACGGGACTCGCAGTCACGTAAATTCGCTTTGTTGAAAGTAGAACGATGAGTAATTGTGGCGATTCCGATATTGTGCTCACTTGTGTTTTTGATATAATTACTTATATATATATATATATATATATATATATATATATATATATGCAATTAACGGAATGTCTTGACATTATATTTTCTCTGATTTTATAAGAAAAATCAAAATAAACATATTTCAATTTTTTTATCAAATTAAAACAATATTATAAATTATTTTTATTGTCATTTCATTGCCCTAGAAAGATAAAACGCAGGGTTTACTTACGCCACCCACCTCACAAATTCTCAAATTTAGCCTGAGAGCAAAGGACATAGTATCCTAACACTATCTCTTTTTGACTATTCAGTATTTAAACGTATAAAAAGAAGTACGAAAAATACTGTTACATATTCTGTATACACGCTTTGGCAGAAAGTGAAAGTAACTTAGTCAATAGATGGCGTTACTATGTAAGAGTTTACTAAAACGGTAGCATATTATCTTTAGGCAAAATTTTAGTTATAATATATATATATATATATATATATATATATATATATATATATATATATATATCTATATATATATATTCTGTACATGAAATATTTATCAGCAATTAAAATTTTATAAGTTAAGATATAATTAAATGAAGCTAAAAACCACTTAAAAGAGTTTTTGTCTATCTGTCAGCTTGTCTGGTCTATTGGGATACATAAGGAAAATTGCCTGCCTAACTTAGGATTTAAGGGAGGACGGACGGAGGAGTCTATTATTATTATTTTTTCTTTTAGCTTCACGCTTTTATCCCACATAGCAGGGTAGACAGAAAGTACCTAGTGTCAACACACTCCGTACTCCGCTTATCACCAAATTCGAGACATTGCGTGTTGATTGGTGGAACTCAACGCCGCTCTTTGTCTTTATCAGAGCGAGGAAGTGAAAATAATTTAAATATAATCACTCCCCCGAGTGGGGATTGAACCCACAACCGATCGCGTTTACAGTCAGACGCTGTAACACTGCGCCACGACCGGCCTCAAGTCTATTAATAAATAATAATAATTATTCATACAAGAAAAACTATTTATCGTTAAATTAATCAGTAGAAATCAGGCCGGTGGCACAGTGGGACAGCGTCTGACTTTAAACGCTGTCGATTGTGATTTTGTTTCCCACTCAGGGTATTAATTATATTAAAATTATTTACATTTAAAAGTATAACAAAGCGCGGCGTTGACTTACGCCACTCAGCAAACAATATCTCGAATGCAGAAAGTAGACAGTGTTTTAATATATAAGATATATATATATATATATATATATATATATATATATATAAGATATATATATATATATATATATGTGTGTGTGTGTGTGTGTTAACACTTTACTGTACTTCCTGTTAATAAATTAAATTTTGTACGCCAATACTATTAGCACTTTAAAATTTCTATAATACGAAAATTTGATTTATGCCCTGTTAAAACATCTCATTTGACGTCAGTGTTTGCTGTAATTAATTTATGAGTCTCCCATTACCGTAATATTCGTTTTCAATTCTACATTACAAGCGGATATGGATATATGCAAATGACTGTATTGGTACGCCAATTAAAATTTTGTGTGAAATTATCAAACATATCAGATAATTTATGCCTAAGGACTTTTAAATGTTTAATAAAACACGTGAAATTTAATATCACGTGAAAATCAATATACAGAGTGTTTTGTCACTACGTTATTTCTGAATTCCCTGCTATACGGGAAGAGTGGAGCTGTTTTTTTTATATATATTTAAAGTTAGTAGTTAAGAGTACTAAGTGACTGAGTTTACGGTCATTTTAATACATTAGTTTTTTTTATTAGATTTTTTGCCACCACTGACTTGTGATATTGACAATAGCTTTTCTATTAGTGTATATATATGTATATATATATTTATATATATATATATATACATATAAATATATATATATATATACATATAAATATATATAGATACTGACAATCAGTGCGTAGTGAAAAAACTGGTAAAGACATAGGAAGAATCTATAATCTTGTAAATTATTTATTATAGTATTTCTAGCACTAGATGTGTAGTCAGAGACAACTTAGTGTCAAAATTACGTACTTCACATTCCGCCGAAGTCGAGACATTGCGTGTTGAGTGGTGGAAGATAACGCTACACTTTGTCTTACCACCTCACTTTTTAATCCGGCATAGCAGGGTAGAAAGGAAGTACCGAGTATCAAGACAATACTCCGTATTCCGCTTTCCGCCGGACTGGAGACAATGCGTGTAGAGTTGGGTAACTCAACGCTGAACTTATATAACCAGAGCTGGGCTATTATAATTTAAATTCTCCAAGTAGGAATCGAACCCACAACCGATTTCGTTTACAGTCAATTTGTCTCATTGTACCATTTCCACAAAAATTTAAGTTATTAATATAATACAGTTTAATGTATTCAGTTGTTTATAGCTTACATTAACGAAATGAAAAATGCTTTTAAAATCATAAATTCATCGTATCGTCGATTTTCCGCGCGACTGCTGAGTTAAATAGATTGTATGGAACACTATGCATTTTCAGCAAATATGATGAACGCATTAAATAAAAACACCATCATGACGCAGTTGGAGATTTTCACATTTTACTATGGTTCTGGGTTCAATTTTCAATCGAGTTGAGAAAAAACGTAGTGTTGTCACTTAACAGGCAATGTCTTGAATAAAGGTTGATAAGTGACAAGGAGTGTCTTAATATTACGTTCTCTTGAGCTACCCTACTTAATGAGATCAGAGTCGATGCAATCGTAAAAATACTATTCTCGAAAGCGGAGTGAGTTTTCACTCGAATATATGTGTTTCTTTAGATTTATTTTCCTGTTTTAATTTGCATAACAGGGAGAATATGGTGTCAAGACATTGTATTTTAAGGTTTCTGTACGCGCAAGATAATGCGTGTTGAATAGCAGAATTTAACGCCGCATTTTGTCTTACCAGAGCGGAGAAATGAACATAATTGGAGAAAAAAATAATAACATAATAGCTACATTTTATTCACTCGAACCTATATAGATGTGTTCAAACTCTTGACAACCAATCTATACGTGATTTATGAAAAATTCAAATTTCCCATCACTGGATTGAAGCTGGCTTAAAAACTATTAAAACAGCCAATATGTAAAGAGGGGACGCAATCGTTTGGATGCTTTCCAATATAGAGACTGAAATGAACAGTTTTTAATAGTTTACATGTTAAATAGTGACAAACATTTATGAAAACACTTGTATTTTATACAAAAAGGCGCTCTACAACTTTGATTACTCATTTGTAATCAAAGTCATAGAGTAAAGTAGAGTTGTATATTTAAAATTTATGTTTTATACAGATATTAGTATTATACAAAAAAATGTTATAAAATTCAGAAAGAATACAATTTCAACCTAGTGTCAAGACACGTTCACCGTTTTCCGACCAAATTCGAGATATTGCATGTTAAAAGACAAAAGATTCAATAGAAGAAAAACAGTATTTCGAATTACAACAAAATTTTAATTTTTATTTATTACAAATATTTTAGTTTAATATTAAAATATCAAATAATAAATATTAAATATTAATTGAGAGATCAATCATGTCGCAGTGTGACAGCGTCTGACTGTAAACGCGACCGGTTGTGGGTTCGAGCCCCACTCGGGGGAGTGAATATATTTAAATTATTTTCACTTCCTCGCTCTGGTAAAGACAAAGTGCGGCGTTGAGTTCCACCACTCAACACGGAATGTCTCAAATTCGGTGGAAAGCGAAGTATGGAGTGATTTCGTTACTAGTCACTTTCTGTCTACAATGCTATGCGGGATAAAAGCGTGAAGCTAAAAAAAATATTTAATATAAATTGTGATTTCGATTCCCACTCGAGGAAGTAATTATGATTAAATTATTTTCACTTCCTCGCTCTGGAACTCAACATGCAACGGTAGTTTGTCTACCTTTTTATGCAAGATAAAAGCGTGAAGCTAAAGAGAAATACCTATATTCACAAACAAATCAGATCTAGCTATTAAAAACTTCCGGATACAGCTTTTCTATGGAGTCGGTTAAACACTTGTATGCATGTTGCACAGCGGGAGCTTACCATGTGCAATTCGTTGCCAGATTAGCGACAGATCCGAACTTTTTGTTGGAGATTCTAAAACTATATGGAGTTGTTAAATATTGTATTGAAATATTATTATTGATTATTTCTAAGTTACCTTAATTTTTTTATGAAATTTCTATATAAATATTTCTCTAACTTAATAAATGATTTAGATAATAAGAACTATAAAGAGATAAGAACTACAAAATATTGTTAAAAGAATATTATATAAGCTCATTATTATAATTAACACGAATACAGCACTCGGTCATGATGCAGTGGGATAGAGTCTGACTGTAAACACGATTGGTTGTGGGTGCGATCCCCACTGGGGTGAGAGATTATATTTAAATTATTTTCACTTCCTCGCTCTGGTAAAGACAAAGTGTGACGTTGAGTTCCATCGCTCAACACGCAACGTTTCGAATTCAGTAGAAAGTGAAGTACGGAGTGTCTTGACACTAGGTACTTTCTGTCTACCCTGCTATGCGGGATAAAAGCGTGAAGCTAAAAAATCAATCCAGCACTTGTGATAAATCTAAGTTGTTTTTTGTAATTGGTTAACCTCATATTCTCCGTGTGATGGAGCGCATTGCGTGGAACTCTTGCCGCGATTTATATTACCAGAGCGAAAACATGAATTAACCGATAATTTATATATTATAAAAAAATAGATAATATAATTAAATTAATTTAGAACGTGTTTTATATATAATATAGTAGAGGGTTTAATGAGAGAGAAAATATATCAGTGAGATAGGGGATTACAGGTTCATATTATTTAAAAAAGATAAAAATAATTGTTCCCCAATTAATTTGTTCTTAGTAAACGTTTGTGTGAGTAATTAAATCACTCAATACATAGTGGTTCTAAAAATTATAATAACACAGAGAACTGAGTGATCTTTCATCAGGTTCTTTATAAGGCCTATTAAGAGGAAGATATTTTTTGAGATATTAAGAAAAGAAATCAGAACCAGGAAAATCAATACTGATTCTTGACGCAGTAGGACAAACTTTATTGTAAACACGATTGATTTAGGGTTCAATTTCTACTTAGTGAAAGGATTATTGTAAAATTATATTCATATATCTGTCCTAATAGGACAGAGCACAGCGTTGAGTTCCGCTGTTAATAATATTGAATTCAGGAAAAAAGCGGAGAACAGAGTTAAAAAGTTTTCTGGCTGCGTGCGGAATAAAGTGTGTAACTAAAAATATTTCAAAAAGAACGATTATTAACCCCTCTATACATTCCGTACGTAATCCACTGGGTACTAGAGTTATGAAGGCAGATTGTCATACAACACCTGTTATTTCAAATTCATATTATTTACTCGGACTTTCATTAGTCGCGTCGTTGACTGTGGGAAATGCAATGTAAAAGTTTTTGTTTCCAATGAAAGTTTTGTTTGTTTTTACGTGTGTTAATTGTAAATGCTATTACTTATATAAAAATATTGTATATATATATATATATATATATATATATATATATATATATATATATATATATATATATATATGTGTGTGTGTGTGTGTGTGTAAGTTAGTGGGTAGTAATAAATATTAGCTAAACATTTTTAGAAAAAAGTATAAAAATTTTAACGCAGCGAGATTCGAACCCGCGCCTCTTGGACGGTATCCAAGAGGCGCGGCACGTTTTTTCTAATAATGTTTTCTTATTCTAAGTGTGGAATAACACTTTGAAAATAATAAATATTAAAATATTAGCTATATAAAGTAGCTAGGGGAGCAGGAGAGCCAAATCTTTGAAGATATCAAATATTTCAGTTAATTATCTACTTTGACAAGTAGCAAGTAGTGATTATAACAAAAATGTAATTAATCGTTGTATATCATTGTAATTAACCCAAAAAAAATATTTTTAAATTTTGCATGTTTATCTTAGCGTTTGTGCACTCTAATCTCGGATACAACTTGACCGATTTTAATGCAGTTTTCACTATAGTATTTTGGTAACCTTACTTTGTTATTTAGTATTTGTTTCATTTTAATCTGTATATAAATATAAAGATTAGATCAATTTTAAGTATTTTATTTAAAAAAAATTAGCAAGGGTCAAATTCCACGTAGACTGAGTTGCGGGCATTCACTAGTATATTCAATAACTTTTGATATTTTTGTTTTTATAATTTTTCGCGTAATTAATAAGCTATTTAAATAATATACTTATTTTTTTTTAGCTTCAAGCTTGTATACCGCTTAGCAAGGTAGACACTCAACACCCAATGCCTCGAATGTGCGGAAAGCAGAATACGGAGTGTCTCGACACTTCCCGTTTAATATATTAAAACAATATATTTTTATTTTATATAAATAGTAATACCTATTTGAGCAAACGTTTTGCTTCATACTTCAAATTGCTCTGACTACTTTAAATTAGAGTGTGAACGCGGATAGCGTTTCTATTCTCAGTTTGGGGTGAAGGAAAAAAAAAACAGAAAAAGTGAACCTTTTGTTCGTATCCCACAAAAAAGGCAAACATTTGTCACGAATGGACAAGCTTGAACATGATTTAAATGATTTAAAAAAAAAACTAAGTCAGACAACATTGATTATGTTACTTGTGGGTATTGTTTAAACTACAAATTTTGACATTGTTAGGTATATCGCAGTGTTGAGTTACGCAATTCAACATACAATGTCTGAAATTGGCGTCAGGAAGCGGAGGGATAAGTGTCTTGACAGAAAATAATTCTAAATTGTACTTACAATATTTTGTGTTTAAATATCTACCTTTGAAGATTTGCACTTGTTCATTATGAAATAATGGAGTACAGTGGCTCTTGGTGGACAGTGATCTTAAACAAGATTGGTTGTGACTTCGATTCCCACTCAGAAAATACATTATTTTTAAATTATCTTATATATTCTGTTTCGCCATTTATCACATAATTTCTCGATTTTGCATAGAACTTGTGAACGGAGTGTCTATACAATAAATTCTTTCTAAGGGAACATAGAACAAACCTCAGAAGAGGTCATCTACATGCTGTCAGAAGCCCATATCATCTTTTATCTAACGACCTTGACTCTTATAATAAAAATAAATTATATTTAAAGTCAAACTATTATTTATACTGTTAATATAGTTGTTTTAATAATTAAAAGAGGGTAGATAGTAGAGAGTGACAGATTCAAAATATATCTAAAAATTTTTTTAAATTCAATTCGTACCACTTTCAGTATTAAAACAATACGTGATAATAAACAGATTTAGTGCCAAATTTATTTTTATATTTGAAATAATTTAAATATAGAGAAAAAAATATATATCTTTTTTTTAATTTTGCTTAAGAAAATAACAAGTCAACTTAGCTTCTATTCTGTTCAATTTGATAAGTTTGTGTTTACAAATAGCACTTCTTGCTTTAAGGGTCGGGTATAAAGAGCAACCAATAGTTAATCTTCGCAGCTGGGTAATATAAAAAATGTAAACAATTTTTTACTTGAGTTCAGGTTCGGACAAGCCGTGGACAAAAATTAGGGTAAATGAGACTATTTCAAAATAAATTATATGCAATTTAAGATGATTTTTTTTTATTTCTCTGCTCTGGTAAGACAAAGTAAAATATTGAGTTCGAAATGTCTCGATTTCTATTGGAAAATAATCAGAGGTGGTTTTTGACAATAGGTGTGTTTTAGTAGTGTCTATTATTTTTTTTATAATATATTACAGTACTTTACATGTTTTAAAGGTTTGTTATAATTTTTTTTTATTATAATTTTTTTAGTAATGGTACAGATGATAAATTAGGATGTAGGAATTTAAACAGTCTACTCTGATTGAGGTTCATATTGGATAACATAGTTCATATTACAAGAGATATAATTAAAATTAATATCGTTTAAAAATATCTAAAAAGTATGATATTTCAAATGAAACTATATTAAACGGAATCATGTCGTATATTATGGTATTAGAAAATAGATTAAAATAAAGGATCACGGATAGATTAGAATAGATAGTGGCGCAGTGTGACAGCGTCTGACTGTAAACGCGATCGGTTGTGGGTTCGATTCCCACTCGAGACAGTGATTTATATTTAAATTATTTTCACTTCCTCGTTTTGGTAAAAACAAAGAGCGGCGTTGAGTTCCAGCAATCAATATGCAAGTTCTTGAATCGAATTCGGTGGAAAGCGAAGTACTGAGTGTGTTGACACTTCCTGTCTACCCTGCTATGCGGGATAAAAGCGTGAAGCTAAAAAGACTAAGACTAAGATAAAGCTAGACAGACTGAGGTAGGCTCGTCTAGTTTATTTGCTTAGTAGATATTAATTTTGTTTAACAATAAAGAACATATATAATGATAGCAACTAACAAATACAAGGGATATCGTTCAATATTAGGCCCCTTCACCCTCAAAACCATTTCCTACTGCGTAAATAGCGCTATAATAAAAAAAAACTGACCTGTGTCGAGGATTTTGTGTAAAAAGAAATGTTAGAAAAAATGTTAGTAACTTTGTAAAGCTATTAACAGATAAAGGAAGCCCCCATTAGAGGCGAGATAAGTTCCTATTATTAAAAACAATATGTATTAGCTCATATAGCGGTGGTATGATAGGAACTAATGAAAATTTCACTTTTGCTCGCAATATCAGTATTGCTAATGTCATTTTAAATTGATGACCGACTTGTCTAGATGAGTGACTATTTTAAAAATAAATGATTTTTGATCTATAAAAGAAGAAAAAATATATAAAATTTTAGTTTAAATAAGAATAAAAATGCAAATATAATAAAAAAATAACCTAATGACAAGACATTTCGTTTAAAGCTTCACACTTTTATCTCGTATATCAGGGTAGATAGAGAGTAACTAATGTTAAAACACTCCGTACTCCGTTTTCTGCTGAATTCAAGACATTGCGTGTTGAATGGTGGAACTCAACGCCGCGTTTCGTCTTACCATAGCGAGGAAAGGAAAAATAATTTAAATAAAAACATTCCCGCTAGTGGAGATCGAACCCACAACCGATTACGCTTACCGTCATATGCTGTCCCACTACACCATGACCGACCTCATTTATATAGGCCTTTTTTTCCCTGAAAATTTGAAATTGAAGTTGAAATTGAATTTGAAATTGAAGTTACTATCATCACTATACAATATAAATACATTTTATTGTATACAAAAAAAAATAAATAATTAAACACATTTACAATTTAATAAAGTACATTTAGTTAGTATTGTTTCATACTTTCTAAAATTATTTTGTTGCAGACGGTTTAGGCCAGTCCTTTCGCAGTGTGACAACGTCGGACAGTGTGAAAGCGCGGCGTTGAGTTCCACGCAATGTCTCAAATTCGGTAGAAAGCGAAGGACAGAGTGTTTTGACACTAGATATTTTCATTCTACACTGCTAAGCGTTATACCATAAATCAGTCATTTATAAAGATCAAATTGAACAAAAGAGATATTATAGTCTAAAATTGAGGTTGATTGAAGAACCTTAATCTAGATTTCAACTAGTTTACATCATTTAGGTAATAAAATTTGTAATGGTTTTTGTATGGAATTTGTTTGGACGTCCTAATTTTCTTGTTTTGATAGAGCTCTCTTATGAAGGAACGATTAATGTGTATATTTATATTTGTTTGAGGATTTATAGTACAGTTCAGAAATTACTATAAGTTCTAAAAGCTTATTTAAATATACAAATATTTAGAAATTTGAAAATTATTTTCATAATGCCCTTGTAAGATAAATGCAGCGTAGCGCTCATCACTATACACGCAATTATGAGTCAACAGAGTGTTTAGACACTACATTGTTTTTGTTGAGCGAGATAAAGCGTGAAGTTCTTTTTTAAATATTAATTTTGAAATTTGTAATATTATAATCAAAGTCTTAGAAATGTGACTTTATTTAATTAACTGTGGGATTCTATTTAAAATATATCTTACAAGTCCAAATCTACATGTATCTATTGTAATTATATATGTAATTTTTGGAACACTTTTTTTTATTATCACAGAAATATTAAAGGATTAAGAGGCCGGGTGTGGTGTTTGTCTGTAAACGCGATTGGTTGTGGGTTCGACTCCAACTCAGAGGAATAATTATATATATATATATATATATATATATATATATATATATATATATATATATATATATGTATTTTCGCTCTCTTAAGGCATATTGCGGCGTTGCGTTTTCCACTAAATATATAATATAGCAGTCGAAGGAGTGTTTTGTCACTATATTGTGTCTGACTATTACTATTCGGTATAATAGTATAGTGAAGCTGTTTTTTTGCTTCGTAATTATCATTTTGTTAAATATCGTAAAAAACCTACGTCGTGTATGCTTTGTCAAACACGACTACTTTAAATCAATCTAAATTTTAGATTTTTATCAACCCAAAATGACCCTTCAAATTACAAAGTACGCAACGATTTTTACAAAAATATCAATTTAGCTTTTGAAACATGTTTATATTTGCTTTACATGGACACTTGACTACAAAAATTTATTAGAATTTTGGGAAATAACTGTACTGATAGTGATAATATTTTTGAAAAAACGTATAAAAATTTGAACGCAGCGGGATTCAAACCCGCGCCTCTTGGATACCGTCCAACCGTTGGTACCGTTTTGGACGGAGGTACGCCTTTTGGATAGATGCGCAGGTTCAAATCGTTCAAATTTTTATACGTTTTTTCAAAAATGTTTTCTAATCCTAAGTGTTGAATAACACTTTAAAAATAGTAAATAAAAAGATTAACGAAATGTATTTAAACATTGCTATACATACACTGTAATCTAACAATTATTCCAAAAAAATATAAATCTGAGTTCCGCATAGCAGGGTAGTTAGAGACAACCTAGTGTCAAGACACTCCATACACTGCTTTCCGTCCGAAATTAAAACGCTCCGACTGGTAGTGAAATCAACGTCTTATATATTTATAAAGATAAATAACATTTTACTGATATTTTACATCAACAAAATCGAACCTGAAATCACCTTAAATCAAAATGTCTTCAATACAGGAACTGAACTATACCAGTAGAGTGAGTAAATAAATTTTAATATTCATTGACGCTTGTGGTAAAAAACCAAATGGGCCAGGTTTGGGCAGTGCGTTAAAGTAAACGTATAAAACGTTCTGGTAATGTGAATTTTGCGTGTTGCCAATAAAAAGATTTATGTAAATACAATATTTGTAGGTTCAGTGAAATTGTAATTTTGATTCTGTACACTTATCATTATATAAGTCTTGATATGAAAAAAAAACTTAAAATTTCTCCTTAGAAGAATTGAAAATTCTCTAAAAAATATTTAAGGGTGAGGTTAAACCTTAAATATGTATATAAGTCTTTGAAATAAGAAAAAAAGTTTCATCGACCCTATATCCAATAGAGCTCATAGATGCTGTCACACAACGCTACTATGGTTTTGAGTAAAACCTGCGTTGTATACGCTGCATCTCTAGATGAATATTTATTTAAATAAAACCCCAGAATAGTGACACAGACCACGGCGTTGAGTTTCGCCGTCTAATTGACAAATGTCTTTAATAAATATAAAATAGACCTTGAACCTCTTCCTACTTTGTTTTTTGTTATACATATATATAAAAGGTGTGATGCATGAAATTAGAATTTTATTTATAAGACGACGGAAGGACGGATAATTTTCAAAGAGTAAAGTCTGATAGCTTCACGCTTTATCCCGCATATCAGGGTAATCAGAGACAACCTAGTGTTAAGACACTTCTTTCCCCAATTGCTGTTCAATGCCCACTTGGTCAAATTTTACACTTTTGAAATCGCTAATTTTTCTACCTTTAATATTTTTTTAATAGCTAGGGAGGCTGACGAGCAGAAGCTGATGGTAAGTGTTTACCTTCGCCCATCAACAAAATTAGAGTTGTGTAAGCGTTGCCGGCCGTGAAATAGGAGGGAAAGGAGATAATGTAGTGGGCTCTGCAGCCAGATCTGTCAGAATCACCATACTCTGAGGGGGAGGATGATTGGGAACAGGGAAAGCTGGCTTACATGACATGGAACATCATCAGGTTGGTGCATCGTGTTTCTGTCGTAAGTGGTCACGAGCCAGTATAAGAAATAACCTCCTACCACCAGATTATTGGAATAACCGGTTCTTATGGGTACGCTACCCAGCAGCGGAGGGGAATTGAATTCTACCCAGTCCCCTCACAGGGAATTAATATAATAACACCTGTTAAAACAACAAATCATTCAATACAAAGCACAATGCAGTACTTAACTTTCTCAACAGGATATGAGGACGCATTTAGCTAATGACTCATTAGATAGAATGTGTAACTGAATTCTATTTTATCGGCAAAGTTATAATTGTATCCGGTGTGTTTTGTCACTGTTGTTGGTCATTTGACCGGTTTTTAGTGACCATCTTGTGTGGTTGTATTCTGGTTGTATCACGTATTGCTATGAGTGGAAAAACATGACGCAAGTGAAGAGTAAGAACGTAGAAGGAAGAACCTAGTGTCAAGACACTCCGTACTCCGTTTTCTGACAAATTCAAAACATTGTGTGTTGAGTAGGCCAATTTCATCACCCGCGTTTTTTCTTATCAGAGCGCGTTTATGCAACGAATTTAAATATAGTCATTCCCTAGACTGGGAATCAAACTCGGCAACCAATCGCGTTAAGAGTCAGACGCTGTCACAATGCGCCACAACCGGCCTTTTTCATTGTCTAATTTCATATTCTCTTCTCGTTTTAATATAAAGACTTATTATTGTATAATGTAGCTAATGCCTTAAGGGAATCATGCTTAAAATTATTTTCTCATTCTACTAGAAATATAGTATTATCAACGATATGTGTACAATTTTTCGTGTAAAAATGGCAATTGTGCGATTTTCTTACACATGTGTATATTTTGTACGTTTCATACATAACATAAAATTTATTAATATTTAGATATTAAGCTAATAAAACCATATTAATATTACCTGTTTTCAAATACATCCAAATTTTTTTAATGTATCTATCTATATTCCTCATATAATCACATCTTTGTCTGAGGACATAGAAAAACATCTTGTTAACTTGAATTTAAATATAACCTAATTAAAATACATGCAAGAAATGTATTACATATATAAAAAATGTGGGTTATGGGTTCGATCTCCATTTGGGGGAGTTTTATATTTAAATTGTTTTAACTTTCTCGCTCTGGTAAGACCAAGTGCGGCGTTGAGTTTCACTACTCAACACGCAATGTCTCAAATTCGGTGGATAGCGAAGTACGGAGTGTCTTGACACTAGATTCTTTTTGATTGCCCTGCTAAGCGAAATAAAACGCGTGAAACTAATATAAACAGTAATATTTATATTATACATTAAATAATAACTTATATACTTCATAAACCAGTAATGATAATAAAAAACCAGTGTTAAATGTCACACCATAACGCTTCCTATTATCTTAAGACTGGAATGAACCGTCTTTAATTGCCGATAAAATATTTAATACCGTCACGTTCAAGTAGCTAGATCAATGATACTCTGTTTTTTTTGTGATATTTCATCTACCATTATAAATCTTACAGATGTTAGACTAAGGAAGCAAACATAAAAATACAATTTAATTATATTAATTATATATACATATACATATATATATATATATATATATATATATATATATATATATATATATATATATATATATATATTCAGCATATTTATAATAATTATGCGGACTTTTAGGTATTGACATGGTTTGACTGTAAACTCGATCGGTTGTGGGTTCGATTACCACAGAGTTATGATTCTATTTAAATCAGATTCATTTAATTGTTCTAGTAAGACAATGCAGCGTTGAGTTTCACCACTCTTGCGGAAGGAGGAAAATGAAATGTAGAAGTGCAGAAAGTCATTTCATTATAATATATTAAAAATAAATTGAATTAATAAAATAAATATTATACACATTACATTGTTTGAAATACACTTGCAAAAAGTGACATACGTGTTACTTAGGCAACGCAGTTTTTACGCGTCTACCAGTATTTTTTTCTTTTACTTCAAGTTTTATCCTAAGTGGGAGAGTCAGAGAGCACGGAGTCTCTGCATACTTCTCATGCTTTTTACATGAGCTTCCTCCAGTACCATCGATATTGTGTTATTATCAAACGAAATCTCTAGTCTAACTTAAGGTATATATATATATATATATATATACCTACCAATATTTATTATTTTACGAGTTGCCTTTAGTTAGTGCCGACCAACATTGACAGGTCAACGTTCTAGGTGATATACGTACAATGATTTTATGTTACTATTTTGAATATAGCGTCTTAAACGACTCTCTTTACAATTTATGGTTACCGTATATCGCTCTAGACAATGGTTTAATTATGTATGGATTGCATTCAAATTTTAATGGTTTTTTTATTTGTTAAAATAAATTTAGTGTAAGTCTTCTCAAAAATTAATAGGGATTTCTAAGTTTTTTATATGTTTGTTGTATGTTGCAGAGATCACAGGTTCGAATACCACTTGAATATTTATTCTCGCATAGAATTGTAGTAGGAAGTACTGTATCAAGATATTTCGATGTCTACTCTACGTCTGAAGTCAAGATATCGTGTGTTTAGTGTAACTCAACGCCGCCATTTATCTAGTATAGATATTCAAAAGGAGAAAAATATATCAGTAATTTCTTTACATGGTTTTTTTAATTTACCAATTCACAATATGGGTTAGAGTATTTAATACTGATTTATTTAATATTTCAATAATTCTATGATTAGAATATTTAACTTTTACAACTATATTATTTGTATGAAGACAGACTTAAAGTGTTTTTTACTTTAACAGTTAAAAAGAAACCAAGAGCTTAAGTACCAATACCACACTATGTCATACTTAGAGCCAACTTGATCCCTTTATTGCTAAGCAAACACATAAAACTAAAAATACGTTAACACATAAACAAGGCGTAAGAAGTCTATGGAATAATATTGTTATTATGAATGTAAATGGTGTTTATATATTGTCATATATATTTTAAAGAGGCAGCTTCACGCTTTATCTCGTATAGCTGGGTAGTAAGAGGCGACCTAGTATCAAGCCTAACTTATTCTTTATCACATCAGCTATCTGCCAGTGAAAGTCGTATCAAAATTGGACACCGAACAAACAGATAGACAGATACAAATTGTAAGAATTATTACTTTAATGTAGATATCTACCGTGTATATATACATATGAATTTAATAAAATACAGTCATTTTAATATTAAAATCAAAACTTGAGGCCAGTCGTGGCTCAGTGGTATAGCGTATGACTGTAAACGCGATCTGTGGATTCGATTTCCACTTGGAGGAGTGATTAGATTTAAATTATTTTAACTTTCTCTCTCTCGTAACACAATGCTGCGTTCAGTTTCGCAACTACACGCAATGTCTTAATATGCAATTACAGACTGTCATAGTAATAGTTTCATTCTAACTTACCTGCGTAGTTAAAGCGTGAAGCCAAAAAAAAAACACAAATATTCAATACATACGCATCTAATGACACCTGCATGGGAAAACCTAAATGATTCCATAACGCAACCATGGATCATTAGATTAACGATGTCCCATAATCGAATGTACCATGCAATATAATTATTAACCGTGTCCTGGCGTTATGTAAAATGATGCTTTTAATTTTTTTATTCTTTAGTTATAAATCCGAATTCTATCATCAGTTAGTGTTTGTTTATTGTTATTTTAGTTTATAGAAAATAATAATAATAATATAGGTAATAGAATTTAATTTAACTTTACGCTTTCATCCCGCATAGCAGGGTAAATAGGAAAACACCTAATGGCAACACATTCCGTACTTCGCTTTCCGCCGCATTCGAGACATGCGTGTTGAGTGCTAGAACTTAACGCCGCACTTTATCTTACCAGAGCGAGTAATTGAAAATTATTTTAATTATAACCACTCCCCGGAGTGGGAGTCGAATCTACAACCGATCGCGTTTACAGTCAAACGCTGCCCCACTGGCCTTATTGCCCCCGGGTTTTTCAGGCAACTTTAAATAAAAGAATAATGAAAGATAGAAACAGGGAAATAACGTTTCAGTGCATTTATTAGTTATAAATAAATAAAAAAAATAATCATTAGAAAAAAGTTTTTATAAAGACATAAAGTAAAAAAAAAATTTTAATGAAATCTACTACTTTCAATGGATTAATCACGCATATTTTGGTATTCCAAAATGCATTTTTGGAAACCTCACGTTTCAAACACTTTACAGTAGTTCGTAGTCACATGTTCACATGTTCACAGTAGTTCGTAGACTACTGTAAAGCGTTTTAAACGTCAGTTTTCCAAAAAAAGTATTTTCAAATATCAAAATATACGCAATTAATCCGTTCGATATACTGTCATTTAAAATGTGTAAAACTCGCGATAATCAAAGATCTTATCATAACATATACTGTTACATTGTGGCATACGTTCAGGAGTGGATGCTATAAAGCTAAGGCGACCACCTGAATTTGATATAAGAAATAATGTATTGTAATATTAGTCTCAAGATGTTTAAGAGAACATTTTCTTTTAGCTTCACGCTTCTATCCCGCATAGCAGGGTAGGCAGAAAGTACCTAGTATCAAGACACTCCGTACTTCGCTTTCCACCGAATTCAAAACACTGCATGTGGAACTCAACGCCGCTCTGTCTTTGCCAGAGCGAGGAAGTGAAAATAATTTTAATATAATCACTCCCCCGAGTGGGGATCGAACCCGCAACCGATCGCGTTTACAGTCAGACACTGTCTCACTGCGCCACGACCGGGATTTAAGAGATGATAAATTATATTTATTAAGTAAAATTACATAAAACTTCTAATTATACTCCATTAAAATACTTAATTTAATACGAATATGTTCCTGTAACTTGTTCATATTATGATCGTATTTATTATTACTTATATATTATAGAAAATGAAGGTTCACTGTTTATCGCGCTTAACAAGATAATCAGAATCAAGATACCTTTGAACTTTTCCCGCCAGAATTCGAGATGTTTAACGAAACTTAACGTCGTAATTTGTTTTATCAAAGCTAAAATTGATGCTTCAAATATAATTATTACATTCAAGTATTCCCACTTCGTATCTATAGCCAATATTGTTCAGGATAAGATATTGTACCACTGTATACTGTTTATATATATATATATATATATATATATATATATATATATATATATATATATAGAATTTAAAGATATCAAAGATATGCCAAAAGAGAAAAACATTCTTCATTCTACTGCGGAATGCCTATATAATTTAATGTGATCGTAATATGCACTAGTGATTGATTTTAAAGCTTCCCACAATTTACTATGTGGAAAGCTCAAATGAAGACAAAGGTATTCTAATTTTGGTACTTTATGCCCCAAAACTTTGCCTCTTGAAGGGAACTGTTCACTTTTATCACGTTCATTAATTCGGTTGGATTTATTTGTTGTGACAGTAATTTATAATCTTGATTATTATAGCCGGTATTTAATTGTTAATTAGTTTGTGTTGATATAAAGGGATATTTTGAGGTATTTAAGAACAGAAAGTGGTAAGAACAGGTTTGGGAGGGAATAAAAAAAATTCATAGCTCCTGTTATATAATTATGAATAGTAGATGATATTATAGGAATAATACTTGATTTATTTTCATATTTTTCCAGATGACAACTTACTTCAAGAAGGATTTCCAAATTATATGGTGAAATTCAGTACAGCGCTTTGTCTAACCAGAGCGAGTCCATGAAAATATTTACCCTGAGCGAGTATCAAACTCAATATCAGTCACGCTTACAATCAAACTGTGTTCCACTATGTTATTATGATCAGTATAATATAATAATGCACATATTAAAATAAACTACCTTTTCTATTTATTTTTTTTCTAATTTTTTTATGAAAGTAAATAGTGTCAAGACACTCCGTATTTCGCTTTCCATCGAATTCGAGACATTGCGTGTTGAGTGGTGGAACTCAAAGCCGCACTTTCTATTTTACCAGAGCGAAAAAGCGAAAATAATTTATATATAATCACCGCCCCGAGTGGGGATCGAACCCACAACTAACTACTACTTACCAATTCTAATATTATATTATTATAACTATAAGTACTTGAAGTAATCAAAACTATTTTGCAATACAAATCAAAATATTTCAACTGTACCAAAACAAGCCAACAGCGTTCTAATCTATATTGGATTTTGTCAAGCAATAAACCCAATTAGGCGATAGATTTCGTAAGATAATTAATCCATCGATTACAAAGACAAACTGGTTTGGAACAAAGGGCCTTAAAATTTATTGTCTAAGCTATTATTATGTGGCAGATATTTAAAAAAATCTTCATGATGAAGGTGAGTGGTACGAAAGGTAGGAGGAGGCACAGTATCAATGATTCTGGAGGAAGGTCACGTAAAAAGCACGAGGACCCCGGAAGGGCGTCCTCGTGACGGGACGACGAGGTATGTAGGGACTGTAGTATTTGGTGCCAATCCTTTTTGATCATCCCGCAGGGTATAAAATGTAAAGCTTATAAATCATAATACCGTCGTGGAAATCCGTGAGCGTTATCAGGCTAAGACGACTATGACGATGATAACTTGAAATATATATATATATATATATATATATATATATATATATATATATATATATATATATTGAACATTTCTGTATCAAAAGAGATGAATAGAGCAAAGTGGAAAGAACAGATAAAAAGGCGATAGACAAATAGACGAAGAATTGTCAAAAACTTTCCAAACTCATTTTCGTTTCTTGCAATAACATAAACTTCTCAATTTTTTGTTTTTATAATTTATTTCTCTATGTGAAAGTAAAGCTGAGAAAGGTGGCATATAATTTCTCCACCGTTTTCATAAAAAGAGGACAAGAAGTAAAATGATAAAAGACTTTAAAAATTAAGATATTATGTTATTATGTTTAATAATTATTTATGAATCAGTAAATCAACGTACTTGTAATATCAAAGTCATATCAATCCCTATTTTTTACTACAAAGACTTATAATTTGCAAAAAATCCCTTTAAATTATCTAAAAGCTTCGCCAATTATTATGCATTTATCACAAACACTAAAAGGTGATACATACATGAAATAAAATGGACTAATTTGAACTCTATTACAAGCTTCATAAAGTATACAGTGAACATATAATATTTTTAGGTTTTTTATCTTAAGTCAGGTCAAGTTCAAAATAGTAGTTAATTCAAGCGTGAAATTCAACATACATATAAAAGAATATTGAATATTAAGAATCATTATAAATTATTCTGTAAAAAATTAAACTATTTTATGTATTTTTACTATATATGTATATATATTTTTAATGTTCACATTTTGGCATCGATTACTTTATTTAAATGGCATTTCTATTATTTACTTAGTTAATTTTAAAACAATATACCCTTTTTTTATTCCATATCGAAGGAATTTCAAGTAATCTTCTCTTAGTGACCTGATTCAAATTAATTGAATGCCAAATTTATTTTCTATATGCAAGTTCTTCTAGGTTTGAGTATTCGTTTTCTGTCACTGTTAGTTAGTAACGCAAGATATATATATATATATATATATATATATATATATATATATATATATATATATATATATATATATATATATAAAGAATAACGATATAAGAATTTAAATATTTTGAAAGTTGGCGCTAAAAGAGATAATCCAAGCCGTTTTAGTCATTTTGAGCATTTGCAGTCAAAGTCAAAATTAAAAACAAATAATAAAAAAAATCATTATTTGAACGTCAAATAATTAACGACAGGTTAAGTATAGTAAATGCCTCAGACAGAATACTCCGGCGAAATAAACTCAGCAGCAAGGACTTTTCAATTATTTTTTTCGTTTCGTTCTTCAGGATTAAAACCAAAAATCACTTCCGGTCTCACTATTTACCCTGCTATGCGGGATAAAAGCCTTAAAGTATGAAGCTAAATAAATATATATATTTTTAAAAAATCTTCAGTACTAGTATTTATTATTTTTTACTTTATACAAAAAAAATCTAGAATAACAATTCAATTCATAAATTTAATATAACAGTATTATCGCATTCATCCTATCTTCATTATATTCACCGTGACAATCACTTATGATAATATCCGTTATAATATACAACAGTACTTGGCAAAGGAAATTACTTGTCGATAGACGAACTTCCGGTAATTAAATAACTAATTATTATTTAGAGTTATTATTGATTTAGTGGAACGATTTATTTCTTGAGAAAGTAAACATGATTTTTGATGTAATAAATATAATAAATATTAGAGGTCATTGTGGCGCAGTGGCACAGCGACTGATTGTAAACGTGATCGGAAATGGGTTCAATTTTCAATAAAAGTAATAATTAAATTTAAAAAAAAATTCAATTCCCTGCTTTGGTATGATAAAGCGTGGCGTTGATTTCGTCACTCAACACGCAATGTCTCGATTTCAAGAAAAGCAGTCAACTGAGTGTCTTGACACTTTATTATCTCCAGTTCTAAGCAGGATAACGCGTGAAGCTGTAAAAAATAATAAATAAATAATAATTTTAATGATAAAATTAGGAACAAAAATATATGTTTTAAAATTTTACTCTTCTTTCTACATAGCAGGGTGGACTGATGGGAGTACAGGTCATAGAAAAACATTTTTTTGCAAATTTTGATAGATCTTTAGAAATGTATTTTTTAAAAGGATCTCTCCAAATTCTCGAGCAGTAGTAAACAAAATAATAGATTTGGAATAAATAAAGGCATTAGCAAGTACAAACTGAAGATGGTATTAAAAGGACAAAAATTACCCAAAAGAGCTAAAATTATATACGATTGATATTTCACAAAATAACGTCTTAAAAAAAATTAACATAAATATTTATTATGATAATCTTATATTATTAATAGTTACAGTAGACCACAACTTCCCTTGTAATTTACCATATATGGATCTTTACTTTATATTTATCTAATAAAACTATTTTTATCCTAATCTACTCCCAATTACACTAGCTGTAAAAGTCTGAAAATCTGTCAGTGAAAATGCCATCAAAACCTGTAAAGCTATTCCAGAGATTACCCGGAACAAACATATACATAGATAGTCAAACAAAAATTATAAAAAATATATGTATGTTATACTACAAATATAATGACACGAATCACAGAATAGATAATTTACAATTCTATCACCTTTTGCTGATTCATATTTTTATTGAATGCTGAAAAAAAACGGCAAAAGCAATACAGTATGCATTTTTGCGATCAAGAAAGCGGCACGTTACATGTATGGGCGGTCACAAACCTTATGATTCATAACACAATTACTATTTCTTGCTTTCCCCCGTACAGTTAGTTATACAAGAATTTTCCCACGCTTATTGTTTTCAATAAACACTTGGCATACACCGTTTTATCTAATTACAATGTTAACTTCTACAGTTTTGAACTATACTAGTATAGTATAGTGAGCCTTAATACTCGGTACATATAGATCATTAAAATGTTCATATGAAATTATTTGTATGGCAATTTGTAATGAATTCTATTTATATTAATCAAGACACGCGCTACATCCGTATCGTTTTAGACGTATGTACTTTTTAATAGTTTCAATTAGTTTTATTTTGCTTTATCTTGCATTAAAGCTGGGAAGCTGCTTCAAGGTGTTGTTCTCTCTGGGGAAGTTAGCCCATCTTTACCATGAAGGAAGGTAAGCTAGTGACGTCTTCTTGTTGTCTTCATGTCTTGTACTTTGATGGTATAGAACATTTGTTATTATAGCTTCTCGCTTTTATCCCACATTGCTTTAGACAGGAATTACCTAATGCCAATACACTATATACTATGCTATCCGCCGAATTCGAGACATTGTATTTTTATTACGTAACTCAACGCCGCGTTTTGTCTTACCAGAGCGAAAAAAATAAATATATGGTAGCTTTCTATATAATGAGTAAAGTAAGTAATACATAATATATTACATATTATATATAGTTAAGTGATTTTGATAAGTTTGGCTTGATTTCACAAAATTCGGTATCGATCTCTATTTTCTAACCCATAAATATAAAAAAAATATTAACATTATACATTATTTAAGTATATTAAGATTCGTCAAACACCAATTAAACAACAGAAGTGGCAAAGTAACAAAAAAACTATTTTAATAAAATTAACAAGATTTTTTATCATACATTTTCATCTTAAAACAAGGTAAGGTATATTGCATCGAATAATTCTCGCCAAAACCATCTTAAATGTCAAATTGTACACAAAATTCCTACGAAAGAATTACAATTACCGTTCCCTTTATTGCCGAATGAGAAATTTTTGTATACATTTTTATGGCAACACCCGAATAGGCCTTTTTAGCGTCCCCTTAAAAATTGTAAAAGCTTAAGGCTTTATCGTTAAAATTAATGTAACGATATACGTTATCGTTTTAGCGCCGTTATTGTGATATATATCAGACTGGTAAGTATAATATAGGGATGACCTTTTAATTGTGAACAAATTATTTGCTTTATCTGTTTTGACAATAAAAACTATGTAAGTACGTTGCGGCGCGGTGGAAAGTGTCAGAGTATAAACGTATCGGTTGTGAGTTCAAACCTTTCATAACTTGGTTTAATGATTATTTACCAGTGAATAAGTGTAACTTCGTTTGCGTGGTTTAGACTTTAATGTTGTCGAGCAAAATCGCTTAAAATTATATAACTATTTTATTTATTAGCCTATGAAACAAAACATACATTAATGGTTTTGAAAAAGGTTGCTGAAATTTACCCTATTTTAGTGAAAATTGTATTTAAATAGGTTAAACAGTTTCCGAGATTAGTGTACACAAGCGCACAGACAAACGGATAAAAACTTTTGGATTCTATAAACAAATGTCCCCAATAAAAAAATCACAAATATCTTCCACTTACAGACAGCAATCAGCTACATTTTTATTATATGTGTAGTTTATGATGATCATGAGGCCGGTCATAGCGCAGTGAGACATTCTCGGTTATGGGTCTGGTAAAACAAAGCGCGGCGTTGATTTCCACCATTCAACTCGCCATTTCTCGAATTCGAAGCGCGGAGTACGAATTGCGTTGACACTGTACTTCCTGTCTACCCTGCTATGCGGGATAAAAGCGTGAAGCTTAAAAATTATTATTTTTTCTTATCTATTCTTTTCAAAATTCTCTGTTTACCTATTTTATTATGAAGATATTTTTTTACCATAATAGAAACGTACAGACAAACATAACTTTATATATATTTATCTATATCATATAACGACGCACAGGCCCCCTACAAATGACCAAGTATAATGATGCAACTATTGTATTCGCCCTTTATTGAGTCTCATTTATTTTTACAACTCTATGGTTTTTTAACAGGAAAGTGAAATGATGGACATCGACTATGGTGAAATGTCCCGTGAATGGGGATGATTCATATTTTAGTGGATTTTTTTATATTGTATATAGCTGTGAGCTAGATTATTGCGGGTTTGTTTCCACTCAAGGGTATATATTATAAAATTATTTTCACTTTTCATGTTGGTATGACTAAGCGCTGCGTTGAGTTCCGCTTCTTAATATTTAGTTTGTTAAATTGTATAGTAAAGTAGAGAATAGAGTATCTTGACATAATGTGTTTACTTCTGCGTACTTACTTCCCGGCAACAAGGTAACAGATCAAATCTTTCGTCTTTTATAAAAATATTTCAAATTTCATATAATAACCTTAAGGGAAGATAAAAATGTCTCGATATGACACTACAGTTATTAGAGTTAATAATCATCAATAATATTACTTCGGACATTTACGAGTTTGAATCCCCGAAGTAATATTCCTTATGGTTGTAGGGAACGGAGATTTTGTCATATTTTTTTTTTATTTTTTTTTCATTTTTAAACTATATTTTTTTAAATAGGCTGTTAGTAAACACTTTCGAGATGTCAATTAAAATAAAATGTCAGTCAGGTCATTGTCAGTTTTATGGGAAGCTGCTACCAGCTCTGCTGAGAAAAGAAACTCAACAGTTGCTTTAAATATAGTTTTTATAATGGACTGGACTGGCCATAATAGGATTTTTGTATAGAATAATATCATACTTTCAATAATATATTTTTTATATTTTAAATTTATCCAGTAGAGGATCTGAAATTATTTGCGGAAATTTATTATATATATATACGTTTTTGCTAATATAAATGGAAACATTATAAAAACTAGATATCCCGTTGATGCGTTGACAACGCGTTACCATAGCAATGCAAATGTCATTGTGTACTACATTTATTTTATTAATTTAATATATTTTTATGCATTATTCTTAAAATATATTATCATTTTACAGTCTTGGTTTATATAAACTATAACTGAAACCAAATTTCACACCCCTCAGTTCACGTCAATTTCTTAAAAAGGGGTAATTTGGATCCCGTATTATATATAAATATATACATATCTTTGAAAAAGCTTGTATTAATTTACATAAAAAAATTTAAAAAAAGCAAGTAAAATAATGCTTGAAGTACGACGAAGCTGAAGAGCACCCCACCCAATTACCCCGTGTTTGAGCGCATATTCTGCAGCAGACTTGGATGACCTCTCAAACTTTGCATAACCAATTAGTTAGTAAACCAAAACAGACAATCTTTGGTTTTTAACGTATCATTATTACCTATATATTTTTATTTTGATATGACAATTGTATAGAAAAGTTATTTTATTTTTATGATATAATACGAAGAGAGAAAGTGAATAAAATTTAAGACATATAAGTTAAACATATAAGTAATCTAGTTGTAATATTATAATGTTCATACCATATACATATTAGTTTATAAAGTTTAATAATTGGTGGGCGGGATCAGTTGTGGGTTCGATTCCAACTCAGGGGATTAATTATATTTTTCATAGCTCTGGTAAGATAGAAACGAGACGTCGTGAATCACCAAACAATACGCAATGTCTCGAATTAGGAAAAAAGAGGAGTACGGAGTGTCTTGAAACAAGGTTCTTCTTGTATATCCTGCTTTGCTGGATAAAGATATGAAGCTTAATAAAAAAATTGAAGTGCCTACTAAAATAGAATTAGAGCTTGATAAAGATTTTAACCTGGCTTAGTACAATGGCATAGTGTCTTCCTGTAAGTACAATTGGTTATGCATTCGATTACCGGTTGAATGTCTTATTTAAATTATTTTCATAAGGCCACTCTGGAAATATATATAACGCAGTGTTGAGATCCGCCACCCACCACAAAATATCACGTATATTAGATTGTCCCTGGCTATCAGACTATGCACGAAAAAAATAAAAAATAAATACTTCTTTTCCAATTTGTGATTAACACATTAGAGGTTCCTGGATTAGCTTTTGCCAAATTTCAAGCTAATTTTAATCTTGTGACCGTTGTTTAAAATTCATTTTCATTTAATTGTTCCAACGTGAAAGATAATACCAGCCGCATATTGTTTGCATATGCAAAGTGGAGTAAGTGTTTTTACTATTGATTAAGCGGTGGTGGTAGTGGCGGCGTTCGCGTAGACAAGCGTTAAATATTAATTTTAGATGAGTTCAAAGTAACATTATTTTAACTCAAGGACTTAGTACAGTACCTAGATATCGGGCATGTTTATTTTGTTAATTTATGTATATTATAAGGACAGGAAGTACCCAGTGTCAAGACACTCTATACTTCATTTTCCGCTGAATTTAGAACATTAGGTGTTGAGTGGCGCTTCGCAAATTCAGCGCTGCGCTTTGTCTTATTAAAGAGAGGATTTGAATATTATTTAAATATAATCATTCCTTCGAAAGGAAATCGAACCCATAACCGCCCGTAACTCGCGTCTGACTGTAAACGCGATCGGTTTTAGGTTCGATCCCCACTCGGGGGAGTGATTATATTTAAAATATTACTCGGGGGAGTAATATATTCTCACTTCCTCGCTCTGGTAAAAAGATAAAGAGCGGCGTTGAGTTCCACTACCCAACACGCTTTATAAATAAACAGGTTAACTTGTTACTCATAATGTTAATTTAAGTATAAAGAAATTAGTATCAATACAACATTATTTTGAGTGTGTTTCTTTTATCTAATTAGCCATTAAGATCTTTGGTTTTGGCGATTTTCAAAAATGCATTTTTTAAAACTCGAAGCTTTACAGTATTTTACTATATTTAAAGTGTTATTCCATATTTAGGATTAGAAAAAGAAATTGAAAAAAAAACGTATAATTATTTAAATGCAGCGGGATTCGAACCGGCGCCTCATGGAAACCGTCCAAGCTTTACAGTAGTCCTTAGTTACAGGTAGACTCTACATGTCTTCTATTTTTTTTGTTATTACTTTATAAATATATCTCAAAAGTGATAAATATGTGAAAATGACTATAATATATTTACTATTTTTAAAGTGTTATTCCACGATTAGGATTAGAAAACATTTTTGAAAAAACGTATAAAAATTAGAACGCAGCGGGATTCGAACCCGCGCCTCTTGGATACCGTCCTTGGACGGTTGACTATAATATGTCTCTATCTCCCACACTGTAATAAAAATACTAATCAAAATAACATTTTTTTACACAATTATACCCAAATGCCAGCTTTATTCAATTCAACCTTTGCTTATACAAGCCGAACTATTGGCCAATAAGCTTAGCAAGTTACCAACTTTATAGAAGGGTCGTTTGGCTGTCAATTAAATAATTATTTCTGAAACTGTTTTCAAACTAAATATTATTATTTAAATAAAATATTTTGGTTTGTCAAAATATTATATTACTTTAGTAACTAGTGTATGTGTTTTGTACGCAGTGAGAAGCTGGAGTGAGGACCCTTTGCTGTCCACTTTCTGTTCGAAATTGAGACATTGCGTGAGTGGCGCAACTAAACGCCACGCTTGGTTTTAACAAAGCGGAAAACTGAAAATAATTTAAAAATGAGAGTCCGAATAGGAAACGAACCCAAAATTAACCGTGTGTAAAGATAGACGCTACCTTACTACGCCACGATGGACTCAAGTCATATATAGTAAATAGTAAATAATTTAATATTCCTTATTACGATATGATTTCCCATAAATAATTGATTATATCTTTTTTCTATTAGCTAAATGTTTTTTTTTATTATTTTTAATATCTTTATGAAAATGAAAAAAAATATATATTTGTCTTTACTTTACAAATAAATATGTTTTTCTCTTAAATTACATAAGTAGTAGCGGTATACAGAGTGCCTTGACACTAGGAACTTTCTTTCTAGTACTTTATTTTTATAGCAAAAACCAAAGTGAGCGAATTTCAACAAAGGAAGATTGCAATAGATAAGACAAAATTCAAAAGGTATTTATTAAGGCTCATAAATTCAGTACTCAATTTAGTAAGGAAGTCCTAATAAAATTGACTGAAGTCATGTTCACGATTTATACAAAGATTTATACAATTTGCCATCAAGAAACATTAATGTAATGCGAGAAAACACATAAAACGAGCTCAGGCACAATATTTTCAATCATAACTAATAAATTTGGTGTGTAATCCTTAGTTTAGGACTAAGTCACGAGCTAAAGCGATTTATAGTCCTACATATTGATTAATATTATATATAGTGTCAAGGCACTCCGTACTTTCTTTTTGAGTGGTGGAACTCAATGACGCACTTTGTCTTAATAGAGCGTAGCGAGATATATATATATATATATATATATATATATATATATATATATATATATATATATATATATATATATATGTTTTTGTTAATTTCGTTTTTCGTCCGAATTCGAGAGGGGACGTCTTAAGTTGTGAAACTTAGCGCCGCGCTTTTTCTCACCAGAGCGGAAAATGAAAACAAAGGAATATTTCCCCTGGTATGAGTTGTATCCACAGACCATCACCTTTACGTGAAAAAATATAAAAACATTAAAAGGTGTCAATTCTGTAAATAATGTAGAAAATTACTTAAACGGGAAACGATTACATTAAAATTTATTTACAAGCGCTGTGCCCGTGACTTCCTTCGTATGAAATTTAACATGTCTGGATCTTTGTTTTATAATTTTTAAATAAAAGCAGGCTACGTTACTATTTATTTCATCGTTAGCAGTTTCAGATACTAGCCGGAACAAAAGGATAGGCAGACATACTAGCGACACGCTATATATATATATATATATATATATATATATATATATATATATATATATATATATATATATATATATATATATATATATTAAATGGTAGGAGAGAGGAAAACGGAGGCTTTTGACACTTCTCTATGTCCATGCCGCTGTATGTAAAAGAGAAAAGGATTTCCTTGTACCATGAAATCAATATCTTAAACGCCGAATCAGCGCACTGTTATTAAAACGAAACATGTGTTTTATTTTCAATACAACTTGTATGGCACCGTCATATACAACATTACTAATGTTCTTTTTAATATTTTACTTAATTTTTAAATAGATCACGCAAATAATGACTTTTTAGATTTGGTAAATAACTTTGTATGTTTCAAAATATTTATTATAAATTATATTTATTATTTATTTTAAAATATTTATTAAAAATCTCTTAATAAATACAATAATATACCTTTTTTATTAAGATTGATATAGCAAAAATATATAGGGATAGATTATTTGTTTCTCTTTGAATACTGATTTGAATACTGTGCGGCAAGGCCAGAATATATATATATATATATATATATATACATAATATTGTATAGTAGTAAACAAAAGAAACTGTCAATAGATTATATTCAGTGACACTCCCTTAAGATGCATGTAACGTCGTATCATTTCTCAAAATTGGTTTACAGGTTTAGCAGTTACAAGGAAACAAATAAACCCACATACATAATTACATACTTACATAGGTTACAGTTGGTTAATAATAGAGGATTGTTCAAACTTTATAAGAAAAAATAAGCGAAGTCGGTCAAAATATATGGTAAATAATATAAAATTACATAAAACGATAAAAAACGATGAAATAAATGTTAAAACGACACTTAAAAGTTGTTTGAAGTTAATTTTTGGATTTCAGTTTTGAAAATACGTAAACAAAATTACTACGTTTACTACTTTATTATGTCATTTTTTTAAAAAATGAGGTTAAATTTTTCTATAATAATTCTATAGCAGATAATCGTTTTTACTTTGAAGCTTTTAAAACTTTTACCCTCAATACGTCGTATCAATTTCAATTATATAATTTAAACGGCCAAGTTGAAAAGTATTGGAAAATTATGGAAATTCTAATAAAAAATGATTATTTTTTTTATATCCTTATATAAGGGTATATTTTTGCTTTGTATTTAAAGTAAACAATAATATATCAACCGAAATCATTAAATAATTTATATTAAAAGGCAAAGTAAGAACTTTTTAATTTATACTTTCTAATGATAATGATAACACTATAAATATAAATGCAAAAACAGGAGCCAATGAAGTAAAATTGTCAACTATATCAAAAAATATTTGAAATATGGGTAAATGAGGATGGCAAGTTCTGCCAACAATATTGAAAGATTGTTTCTAAGAAGATAAAACAAATCATCATAATAAAACCATCGTAGTGCAGTGAGACAACGATTAACTGTAAAAGCATTTGATAGTGGGTTCGCTTCCCACTTGTAAAAATGGTAATAATTACAAATTATTTCTTCGCTCTGGTAAAAGACAAACTTGAGTTCCAAACTCTACAAGAAATCTCGATTTCAAGAGAAAAGCTGTCGACAGAGAGAGAGTCTTGACACTAGGTTATGTCTATCTATCCCGCTATGTGGGATGAAGTGTGAATTCTCATTATATTTTCATAATTTTAAAATATATTTAGTTTTATAAGTTTAACACAAAAAATAATTGATATAAATGTACTTTGTAAAATTAAAATAATTCAATTTTGTCAATATAATTATATGCAAATGATAAATAAATAGCAATAAGAAAAAAAGGTACAGACCCGGTCTGTAGGGCATTAAATTTTATACTAAAAAAAGGGTGTATATGTAATAATTATTATGTTATTAAATATATTTTTTATTATTATATATATTATTATATAATTTTTTTTATTATTATATATTATATTTTATTAATATAAATATATTTTTTATAATAAAAACAAAGAAACAAAAACAAAACAAACGCTGCACCGTAATAACAGTGCTCCTTTATAAAGCAACATTGTGAGTTTATATGAAATAGAATATTACATTTTTATTACAAAAATATGCATATTATTATATTAAAACGTTTATTGTGGACTTTTATGAATTCTAATATTCCTTGAGGCTATCGTGGCGCAGTGGGACAGCTTTACTGTAAGGACCATTAGATATGGATTTGATTCCGGATCTCAGGTTTATTAAAGTGTAAAACGGAGTGCCCCGATACTAAGTATCCTTTGACTACCCTACTATCTGTGCTAATGTTCTATTAAACAAGCTATAAAATATGTTAATTGATTGGAAACTTTTCCAACATTGTAGAGTAGTCTGAGAAAAATTAGTGTCAAGAAATTGTGTTGATCACTCTGTACTCGAAATTGAGACGTTACGTACTCAGTGGTAGAGTAACGCCTGAGTTTTGACCTACCAGAGCGGTGAAATGCAATTTAAATATAATAAATCATTTTCCAACAGGGAATCGAACTCACAACCAATCGTAATTTCACTTAAAATGTGTCCCATGGTGGCCTCACTATATATAAGAATAATATTGTAAGCAAAACATTATTTTACGTTTTACTCCATAACAAGAACATATTAAATTATTTTATACTAAAAAAAACGAGTTTAAAATCAACACTTAAACGTAGTAGCGACCGTAATTCCATATTATCAGAGCATTGTAAGTGTATAACGTCGGTTGTAATAAGTATACTTTTGTGACGTATTCTAAAGCTATGTTCATAATGTGATAATTTTAAAAAGGATTTTGTATATTTATATATTTTTTCTGATGTTTTTTTTTAGATAGATATACGTAGAAATATGGGTAAATAGCTAGTAGTTAGAGAGAATTTATTGTAAACACACTCCGTTTACCCAATTTCAGTGGCATTCAGTAATCAATGCTTTACATTACCTACCTTCAACATAAAAATAATAAATATATTTAAGTATATCTACCTGTGACAACGGAGTACTGTAAAGTGTTCGAAACGTCAGGTGTCCAAAAATGTATTTTCGAATACCAAAATATACGCGATTAATCCGGTTAAAATAGTTTCAATTAAAATGTGTAAAGATCTTATTATATTTGAGTATTATCTGTAGTGTCAGTCACTGGTTAGATTTCACTGGACAACGATGGCCTCTATTGCATATTGGAAATGTTTTTTCTTCAATTTTCAATTTTCATATTTGAATATATTCACTTAGTAACCAAGTAGTTACATGAAATTCGTAAAGGTAACTCGTTTAAATATGAAAAGCAAGAACTTGGAAAAAGACAGCCATAGTCATATAGTAAAATAGTATACTAAATATTAAGTGTAAGCCTACTTAAATCATCCCATGACAGTGCATTCTTATTTTAATTCAAGCCAACCTCTTGTTATAGAGACAAAAAGGCCTTCGAACGATTGTCAATCAAACGCTAATAGAAGTTATTGAAGGTAATAACCAATAGAGAATATAATAATTGGTTATAAATATACGATTTGATAGATGGGTAAGAATTTATAATGAAATTTAACTTTGAAAATATTTGGAGGCGTATTAAAATTTGAACATCATGACTCGAACCCGCGCTTCTCGTTATATGATCAAGAATCTTAATTATCCAGTGGCATGGACGGTTTCCAGGTGGTCCAGGTTCGAATCCCAATAAGTGTTTTATTTTTCTTTTTATCATATACATGTTAATATATTATTCAAATAAAGTATTATAATACCAGGGAATGCACGCAATTTAGTTTGTATGGATTTGACACCGTGCAATAATTTAGTCAAATAATTTATTTAAATTTAAATAACTTTGTTATTTATGAACTGATTTAAATAAAACAAAAACAAAATATTAAGGAAAAGCTGCAAAAATGCAATAGTAAAAACTGAATTTAAATAAGCTAAGCTATTTCCCAAGATAAACGTGTACAGACAAACAGAAAAATAAATATACATAATAGTTTGTCTTACATTATATTTTCCATTTCAAGTCATAGACATCAATCAACTACATTTATATTATATGTATAGATAGATAATACTATTTTCACGGTGCATTATCAATGAAACCAAGAAAATTATTAAGAAAATTAACAATCTACCCCGATATCAAAATTACAATTAATTTTTTTTACTCACTTTATATAACATATAAAAAAAACAATAAAAAAATATACATCGTATAGCTTAGTTCCATTATAAATGTATCTTTACAATGCAGCTGCGCTAGCTACCAGTTCTCGACTCCTGCGCATCGATCGACTCAACTAGCATTTTCTTATTACGATCAACGTAATGATTGTGGATGTGAGATTTTGGCTTAGAATATTTTATAATATGCTTTACCTTTGTTAAATTTAAAATAACCTAATTTAATATTTGAATTTTATATTATTTATTATATAAATATCCTTTTGATATTCAAGCTGTACCAGAAAGCAAGATAAAGTCGAAAATTTAGTGTCAAGAATTAGTGTCTTGACACTAAGTTATCTACTTTGTGCTTCAAATCGAGATTTTACGTGTTGAGTTACGGAAGTTAATAGCGATATGGCGTTTTGTCATACTGGAGTTGGGAAATGACAATGCCATTATTAATGTGAATAGTAAATATAATCGTTCCCTGAGGAATCCTTTTCGTTCCCTGACGAATAATTGCATGAGAAATTAGTCTACAATAAACAGTTTTATGTACATACAAGTTTTTTATGTAATATAAATTCATTAAAATAATATTTTTATATACACACCTACAGCGTTAAGCTTTTATATTAATACTGAAGAGTTTTTTTTAATATGTTAGTCCCCAAATTTCAACTCAAAATTTCAAAAATTTCTCTTTATAAAAAAATGTAATTTATTAATTAAGCAAAATTATCTACAACCGATCAAGTAAAACAGATTATGAGAGAGGTAATAGTTTCTAAGATGTATAGATATTTTAATTTTATTAATATATTGTTCCTTAAATCAGTCCTATCTTAAAGTCTATTCTTACTTAGGTACATAAAGTCTTAGACTTCATATAAACTTGCGAGAGTTCCAAGAGTGAAATTATGAAAGTATTAGCTTCATAATCTCACCCTGTCAAAAATACCGTTTTTGACAAATATCTTCTTCTACCTCCAAATTTTATGTGATTCCACCCATCCACACATGACACCATGGCCCATATGTGATTTGACTAGTCCACATATGACATCATGGTCCACATGTGATTCAGCACATCCACACATGACACCATGGCTCACATGTGATTTAACTCATCCACACATAAAATCATGGTCCACTCATGACTTGATTAGTCCACACATTACATCATGGTCTACATGTAATTCAGCCCATTCACACTTGATACCATGGTCCACATGTGAATTGACTTGTCCATATACGACATAGTGGATCACATGTGATTTGACTTGCCCACATATGACATCATGGTCCATATATGACATCTTGGACCACATGTGACATCATGGACCACATGTGATTTCACTCATCCACACATAACATCATGGTCCACATATGATTTGACTAGTCCACACATGATATCATGGTCCACATGTGATTCAGCCCATCCACACATGATACCATGGTTCACATGTGAATTAATTTGTTCACATATGACATAGTGGATCACATGTGATTTCACTCGTCCACATAAGACATCATGGTCCACATATGACTTATTGAATCACATGTGATTTTACTCGTCCACATATGACATTTTGGTCCACATATGATTTCATCCATCCACATATGATACCATGGTTCACATGTGATTTGACAGATCCACATATGACTGCATAGTCCACATGTGATTTTACTCGTCCACATATGACATTTTGGTCCACATATGATTTCATCCATCCACATATAATACCATGGTTCATATGTGATTTGACAGATCCACATATCACTGCATAGTCCACATGTGATTTTACTCATCCACACATGACATCTTGGTCCACATATGATTTGACTCGTCCACATATGATATCATGATCCACATGTGATTTCACTCGTCCACACATGACGTCATCGTCCACATGTAATTCCACCAATCCACACATGATACAATGATCCACATGTGATTTGACTTGTCCATATATGATTTTATGGTCCACATGTGATTTCACTCATCCACACATGACATCATGGTTCACATATGATTTGACTAGTTCCCATATGACATCATGATCCACATGTGACTTGACTCTTCCACATACGACATCGTGGACTTCATGTATTTCACTCATCCACATATTACATCATGACCCACAAGTAATTTCACTAATCCACATATGGCATCATGGTCCATATGTAATTTCATCCATCAACATATGACTATTGATATTCCTTGATTTCAAAACTGTGACCTTTGGATTCGAAGGTGGATCACTTAAGTCACTCAAGTTCACTGAATCAACATTGTTCTCTTAAAATATATACAATTGCATCAATTCGGTTTATTAATGTATACCCATTTAGAGTCAAATTTTGCAATCCCGTCTAGTAACCACCTAGATCTAAAAAAAACTAGAACTAAAGTTGTACACTCACAGAACTTGCAGTATAGAAGTTTCATTTAAACTTTCAGCTTCCAAAAAATGTCACAATATCCTAGTGTGATCACCTTTGTCCATCCTGACTCAGCGAGTATCCAAATTCAAATATATATAGCCATATACGCCACGAAAAGAATAATTAATTTAAAATATAATCCTTACCTCAAAATAAACGTAATGTTACAATTAAAATGCATTTTATCGTAACATAAATAGACAGACGTTTATAGTTACAACATTATTTTTAATACTATTCTACGTTTACTACTACAACTTGTAGTTGTTCAAAGTAGTTATATCAAGTTATTGCAGACAGCAGGTCCACAGCAAGCCACTTAATTAATTGCTCGTGCTACGTGACTTCGTACGCGTATAATTTATAAGATCATTGGGTACATAAAACCTTAGTTATATATTTATATAAATAAAAGAACAGAGTCTGTTTACAATTTTAAAATAAGCGCTTTTTACTTATTGCATACTTATATATAACAAAATTATAAATTTACAAATTTTGTCTATAGGTGCTGTACCCTATTTGAGAGGACTATCTTTAATTAATAGATAGATGATTTATTAATGAGTAATTTATGTTAGTTTTATTTTAAGATATTATAAGCTAAATATGTTACAATGTTAAATTACACGCGGATAAAGTGGCTGACACACCTAATGCTATATATAGATATATAATCTTGATTATATTCATTTGCAAAGGCGAAGACGAAGAGAACAGTATGAAATTGATCATAGTTAAAGTTTATATGGAAAATAACAGAAAGTTACTTTTTTTATAATAATGACTGAATGATAATCTTTAAGTATTTAGCTTAGCTTTTGAATATATTTTAGAATATATAGAGCTAGTCGAAAATATCACAGGCAGTATCACATTTTTCGGCTTTACGCGTTATTCCGCATAGTAGGGTAGTTAGAGACAACCTAGTGTCAAGACACTCCGTTGACTGCTTTCCACTCGAAATTACGTGTGAAGTGGCGAACTTAATATCGTGCTTTGCCTTACAAGATTAGAGAAAATAAATTTAAATTATAATATTCGAATTGGGAATCGAAACCACCACCAATCGCGTTTACAATCAGATGGCGTCTCACTGCGCCACGATGACCTCTATATATACATATGTAAAATAATCATATTTGATGGAGAATTCGAAGCCATACAGTAACACGTAATGATAATAATAAGAAGAAATGTGATTAGAATTGCATTTTTTTCATATAATATTTTATATGAAATAATAATTTGTTTATAAGAAATCTGATTTTGTAAGGTGACACAGTTCTGACGTTGACGTATCTAACTGCATTTAATAATTGTTGGTAAATCCCAGGTGGGGAAATTTCAAATATACACATAATATACATATATACGTCATTGTTGGGACTAAGGTTGACTTCCACTACACAATTTGCTATAAAATAAATAAAAAAAGCAGCTTCACGCTTCATTCCACATAACAGGGTAGACAGGGAGTACCTAGTATCAAGACACACCGTACTCCAATTTCTGCTGAAAACGGCGAAACTTAACGTCGTGCTTTGTCTTACGAGAGTGAGGAAATGAATATAATTTAAATATAATCATTCCCTCGAATAGGAATCGAAACCAAAACCAATCACGTTTCAAGTCAGACGCTGTCCCACTGCGCCACGACTAGTAATATTTAAGTGTATTTTATGTTAGTATTAGTTAGCCAGATATCACGTTATTTTATTTTAATTTATTATTTAATTTTATGTGGCCTTTTATTGTATCTGTTCAATATTTTTGTACAGAACAAACAGTAATAGCGAGATTAAACACTATATACTCAGTGTTTCTATATAACAATACTTGAAGCAAAATCTTTGTATTCTATTTAACGGAAATTATACGGACCGAATTGTATGAAATTTGGCACAGCTAATGCAGAATGCTAATAGTATATCTAAATAATATATTTAAATATATATTTCACGTACATTTATATAAAATTTCATACCTTTTTAAGGCAACACGTAGTTAACTTGTCAACGGGATATCTTATACTTAAAATAATATATTATGTTAAATATATTGAAATTAGTTCGTACATAACATAAATATAGATCTTGATTGAGACAAAGTACAGTATTGTATTCCGTTACTTATGTTAACAAGCAACGCCTATGTTAAAACTTGATACAAACAATATGAACAACGTAGTGATATATCACTACTTAGTGTCTGTTTAAAAGAAAACTAAAAATAAAAAAAAAACAATAATTTAATATATAGGTATATTAAAATAACCAGTTACAAGACTATACATTTAGGTATAGTATAGGAGTAGGTAATAGTAGTGTCGAGTTAAATACTCCGCAAGAGGTACAACGTGCATCGCGATTCTAAATTTAAATATCAACGTGCGAGCGAGATGGAAAGTGTGCTCGTGCGCATCGTTGTTATAGGTTTATAATGGAAGTGGCAATATTAATATTTAAAAAAAATATATTTAATATGAATTTTAATTTGTTTAATTATTATCAATAAACAATCAACGGAGTGTCTTGACACTAGGTTGTCTCTGATTAACCTTCTATGTGTGGTTCCTTTAACTTATACGTTACTTGGGGCCCAAGTTCTAGGCATTGCTCCAAGCTCCTTAAAACGCGGGCATCCACACCGTGATTCCATGAAATGCTATATTTTTCCCATTCTTATTCTTTACTACTTCATATTTTTGGTACCTTTTTGAACCTAATTGGACAATATTAAGCAGTTAGAGATAAATTTCCCTATACAAGCGATTCCCCGGTCTGTTTAAACAAAAGCAGCATTTCCGTTATACTGATGGGTAAATATATTTATTTAATGAAATAAATTAATAATAATAATTTAATGCAATAAATTAACACATAGGTACTATAGTCTAATTACCTCAAATTAAAGAAATTTCGCTTAGAGTTTTGGAAAAAAAAAAACAATATCTATTTAGCTACAAGCCTACTTATTACCAAACATATATTTCTAAATATACCTTTAAGTATTTCTAACGTACCTCTAAGTATATCAAAAATTGATGTAATTATATACTCTGAAATATAATATAACAATAGTAATAATATAACAAAATTAAATAACATTCCAGTATCCTTTATGTCAAGTATAAACAGACTCGTCTCGCCTCCCTCCCTCTCTACGCTACCCGCGTGCGTAAATGCGACCTCGCGTTTGAACTCAACGCAGCAAGTAGTTATCTTTTATCTTTTATTTATATATACATATATGTATATACTTATATTGGTTGTTTTATTTTGATTCGGTAGCTGATTGGTTTTTTGTAGGCTTTATATTCTTAGATTATTAATTTGCTAGTTAATTGAATATTAGTATAATTTTTTTTTAGAATAGATTAGGCTAGACTGAATTTGTTTGTTTGGATTGTTTAACTTGTTTATTTTATTTTTGTAGAATTTGTTTATTATTGAACGTTTTCTCTCACTTAATGTATTTAAGAGCACAGTAGTAGAGAATTGTTGAATTGCGTTCTGGAATGGTTATCAATTCGATTCTTATTCCAATGGCTTACCATTTAAGGTGTTTTCATATTCTCTAAATTGATTGTAAGGAAGATAATTTTATATTTTATTAAAATGATCAACCACGAAGTATATTTTGAACGTTTTGTCTTTATCTTTTATAAGATAGTTTTTTTTAGCTTTTCGCTTTTATCCCGCATAGCAGGGTAGACAGAAAGTACCTAGTGTTAAGACACTCCGTACTTCACTTTCCACCAAATTCGAGACAGCGTGTTGAGTGGTGGAACTCAACGCCGCACTTTGTCTTTACCAGAGTGAGGAAGTGAAAATAATTTAAATATAATCACTCCCCCGAGTGGGGATCGAACCCACAACCGATCGCTTTTACACTCAGACTTCTATTCAGATATATTTTGCAAAAATGAAATAAAATAAAACTGGTGCTTTGATTATGAATATTTGTTGCAAATGTACTTTATAACTGTACTAGCAGATATGAATCTGTATTCAAAATGTTATATCATTATCAACTTAGCTGCCAATCCACTGTTAGGTACTTTGCTAGAATTGACATTCATATCATTCATAATCACCATGGCAACGTTTCTATATGGCTGTTAGTGTCAAAATTTTAAGTTAATAAATTTTCACGTGTCATTTACCAATGAAATAATTCAGTAAATTATTAGTGTTTTCAAGCTTTCAAATAAAAATATGCAATATTTTATGCTGAGCGAACTTAAAGTATATAATAGTGATATCAACAGATAATACCTACATACATTTATTGAATAAAATTAAGCGTCATCATACAGATATATCCTAAATCCTCCAGGTAAACAAAAATAACCTAGTTTTCTATTGTCTTTATATATATAAAAAAAACCACGCCTCGTTTGACATTACAGTTATATGCACCGTAGCTTCATAAGGGTCATCGTTTATTTATACTTTACTTACCGCTAATATTGTATCTTACAATTAATCCTTTTTTATATATAAATCAATGTTACAGATCTAATCATGGAACAAATATTTATGTTTGAAGTATTTGTAAAGAAAATTATATTAAAAATCGAACCACCAGAAAAAGACGAATATGAACTTCGCATGGAAGAAGAGGAGAGAAAACGAGAAGCGGAAGCCTTGGCGGCTGCAGAGGCTGCAAAGAAGGGTAAAAAAGGTAATAAGCCTCCGAAGCCTAAGAAAGGTAAAAAGGGTAAGGAGCCACCTATGCCATCGGAGGAAGAAATGAAATTTATGCAAACATGCACAATGCAATTTAATTGTTTACCTATATTTGATTTTTATGTCGCCCACGATAATTTTGTTGCCCCTCCTCCACCCCCTCCACCAGGGAAGAAAGGTAAAAAACCACCAAAACCCAAAGGTAAAAAAGGTAAAGCCCCTGTATTCAAATTACCACTTCCTTCAGAACCTTTACCACAACCACCATACTTCGGGGTTGGTAATGCAATAATGTTTCTATCGCGACCTTCAAAATTAGAAGAAGTGCTAAGAAAAACCCCCATTTATATAACCGTTTGGAACAGAGATCAAGAGATGAACTGTGTCGGCTTTTGTATAGTTGAATGGCATGAGTCATTTTTCAATTGCCTTCAACAAGCCGCCGAATTGAACCCAGTAAATATGGATCAAGCCGAATTTAGAGATACTACGCGGCCGGAAATGGTAACGAATACAGTAGAACTGACCCGACCTTTGCAGTGTGAGGAAGATTTGAAAGCCTCAGGTGAAATCGAATTTTTCATTCGATTGACGTGTATGGGCAATAGGGTCATAAGTTATTTTGTAGCCCTACCAGAAATGGAGAGACTGCCTGGTCGTAAATATTTGTCGGATGACTTGAAGTTAAAAGACGTTGAGGTGGTCAGACATTGGGAAGAGACTACTATAGAAGCAGTTCCACCTGTCGCATATTTCTTCGGAGCCCCGGACATAGTTCGTGAACCAATAAGGCCTGTAGAAGAACCTAAGGTGTATGATGATTTTGTTGCACCTTATACCGCTAGTGAACTTGCAATACTTGCAATGGGATTCCCGAAAGGTCCCTGTGGTGGTACGAACTGCCCTAAAAGAATGGATTATAGGGGCAGTCAGCACCAGTTCATATTTGGGGAAACCGTTAAAGGTAAATATCAGCATGGGCAGTTCGTTAATAAAAGAGACGTGCATGGTCCATGTGGGAGGTTGGATTGTCCATTAGCAAAAAGAGTTCGAGCTTATCTATGTTCTGAAGGAAGTTACAAGCCTTGTAAGAAACCATGTTACAAGGATTATTATTGAATTTTTTAATCGATTACAAAGATTATTGTCACTTTTTTATAACGAAAATTGGACTTCCATATATAAAAATAAAGTAAATAAATACGATACAACCAGACAAAACAAAACAAACTTTCTCTCTCTAAAGTCACCTCAAATAACCAGGTCAACATTTTAATTTGAAATTAATTTAGGTAGTAAGTGATTCACAAGTGCATTATTCTGAATAATACGCGTGAAACGGTAAGTGATATATCACGGAGTCTGGCATAATTTATTCTTTTGTTGCGTCTGGCCGGTTGCTAATTAAATGCGATTCTACGAAATATTATATAGGTGTTATTTATTCATTAAAAATGTACTTTTATGTAGAAAATGTTTGTTTAAAAATAATTAAAATGATGTTTTTTGATCACACTAATAACAGGTATATATTTAAATCTATACCAGTATGAGTATAAGTTAATGAGACAGCTAGAGTTCGTTATGTTTTACTAACTTATCTTTCATTTATTAAATAATTTTTGAATATTATAAAATAACAAATTATGCACTGAATAAGGCTCTAAAGTTGAAAAACAAGCAGGAAGAATTCCAAGAAGAGATCATCATTTGCGATATAATATTCGTTTAACACTCCTTTCCACATTGCATGTCACATGGCCGATACTAAATTAACAATATAAAATGGACTCTATCGTAGGGTAGTAGGTTCGAATTTATATTTTTTTCATATATGTAGAGATTTTCAAACACAATCATTGTAATTATTAGTGCGGTTTTGACATTCGTAATTTACACGTTATGGTCCATGAGCGTGAATAAGTATCGTTATCAGGACATTGAAAAGGATCTTATGTTGTTCGTGTATTGTTTTGTTGTTTTCATGGGAAACCTGAATTTTGGTAAAGAAATGACTATATATAAAGTTTTAGTATTTTTATTTCAACGAGAATATTAGCATATACAAGAAAAGTATAAGAGTTATTAATGCTTAATAAAAAACGCCATTCAATACAGAATTTCAAGTAAGTTTCAGGATAATTTTACTATTTCACAATTTTTCCCGCAAAACATCGTTTGTTATAACCTAATGTCCAGTCACCCTATCTTACACTATTAAAATGGACACGGTTGAGCGGTGGAACTCACCATCATACTTTGTCTTATTACGGCAAGGAAACAGAGACAACCTAGTGTCAAGTTGCTTTTTGACATAGCGTGCTGAGTACACAATATTTATTTACATATAAATATATTCATTTCCCCAAGTAGGAGTCGAATCAACAACAGATATTTTCACCACTACGCCACGAGGGCTCAAGTGGGAACCCACTACACCTCTAATCATATTTACAATCAGATTCTGCCTCATACGCAATGTTTAAAACATTTATTTATATTACAATTTGAATTAAAATATTATATATTAAAATAATGTAATCTAATTGTAAAATTGCATCGATTTATGGCCACGTATGCGGTTAATGTATTCAAATTCATGCGAACAACGCTAGTGTTTATCTACAACACGATATATTTGCAAGGTCCTTTTGATAAAACCGCGTGAGTCCCGGTAATGACAGTCGAATGTTATCGTTGTGTTCATATTCGTTGAATGGATTTCAACCCATAATATAATTATATGCCTAATGCATATAAAATATCTAAATTCAGGTGTTTTTAGTTGATATTTAAAGTAGCATGGTGGGTAATGAATCCGTTTGTTTTATGTTGCAAGTGAAATTGGTGTTTTGGGTTATATAAATATTTTTAAATATAGTATTTTTACTAAGTTACATATACGATAAAATTTTCTTAACGCCTTGTAGAATTTGATGAGCACTTACTCCGTCTTGTGCGCTAAAGCCTTAGAACGTTCATTGAATATCTTATTTACATTTATATATTTATGAAAATGTATGACTGTGATAATCGTAGCATAGTCCATGGTAGTTATGGATGCCATTTTATATCAATTTATTGGTTTTATATTAATTATTTCTGGTCACAAAAAAAAACAGCGCGGCGTTTAGTTCCACCATTCAACACGCAGAATCTCGAATTCGGTGGAGAGTAAAGTATGGAGTGTCTTGACATTAGATACTTTCTGTTTACTCAGTTACGCGGGATAAAAGCGTGCAGCTAAAACAAAAAAAACAGCGTTGAGTTCCGCATCTTATCACGCCATGTCTCAAAATTAGGCGTACAGAAGAAATCACTATATATGTGTTTTCTGTTATGTAGGAAGTAGTTGATGTGGTGACTCATGTGTATTAGGCAATGAATTAAATTGATTTATCATAATTTTGATAGTGGTTCGAGAATATTAAGTATATGAGGTCGGTAGTGGCGCAGGGGGACAGCGTCTGATTATAAACGCGATCGGTTCTGGATTCGATTACCATTCGGAGGAATGATTATATTTATATTATTTTAATTTCTTCATTAAGACTAAGCGCGGCCTTAACTCAACACGCAATGTCTCTAATTCGGCAGAAAGCTGAGTACGGAGTTTCTTGACACTAGGTAAATTGCAATGCAGGATGAAAGCGTGAAGCTAAAACAAAAGTAAATGTTGAACAGAAAATTGTTAGTAGTATTGTATATATTTTTTTCTACTTTACAAAAAATTTTTTGTATTTTTTTTATAAAATATATATTTTAAAAATACATTCATATATCTATTTAATTTATTTTTTATATATACATATACTATTTCATTCCGCTTCTTGCGGTTTAATTACGCGTGTCCGGATTTTATCAACAAATCCTTTCTTTATTTAAACAAAACTACCAAAATAAAGAGAAAATAATTTTATTGTATTCTGTTAATTTTATTCTGTAAACGTTTTTAATAATAATTTTGTTTTTGTTAATGGCTTACCAGAGAGTAAATAAGGACAATAAATAAATATAATTATTTTCAGTAACGGGAATCGAACCCTTAACCCAGTTCACTGCACTATGACTGAAAATTTCTAAGCTATATGTATTTTTTTCATAATTAATGCTATTTAAAAAAATTACGATTTTTAAATATTTCAAAGGAAACTAACAGTAGTAAGTCTTATACTAGTTTATATCTACTTGTGATCACGGACTACAGTAAAGTGTTTGAAACGTGGGCCTTTCAAAAAATATATTTTCGAATACCAAAATATGACGCGATTAATCCATTTAAATGTTTAATTTATAAGTATACATTTTTAACAAATTATTTCTTTGGGACTATCAACAAAAATTTATATTAAGTAATAAAATGACTCACTTTACGATCGTTTGCTATAGCTTGATGATTCATTATAAGAAACCTGGGTGTGGCTTTTTAAATTTTACATTTGAATAGACTGTTAGTGACAAATTATATTAAAACGTTTTAGAATACTTTGAACGTATAAGTTATAGATTCGAAGAAGATATTAACATAAAAGCATATATGAAATTATAAAAATTTTGTTTTAATCAGAAACTATATAGTATTAAGATTTTTTTATTTTTTTTCATATAGGTTTGTTGAAACAGAGCGGCGTTGAGTTCCGCCATTTACCAGTTTACGCAGTTTCTCGAGATTCAGTGAAAATTTATATAACTACATATTTAAAAAAATCTATAATAGAAATATATCTATTTATATCTTCAATTGAAAGTAAATCGATCGGTCTATTATTAATTAAGGCGGAGTTTATCATTTTTGACCTATAAACTTATGAAAACATCGTTAATAAAACCATACTAGAAAACTATTTATATGTTAAATTAATAAAAAAATTAGGCGTGTATCATTTCATATTGTGTGTAGTGGGAGAGCATATGCCTTGTAGGTTACAGTCCACTCGGTGTTATAACTAAGTTGAAACGCGGCGTTAAGCTCTGCCATTAAACACACGATGTCTTAGTTTCGGATGAATAATACGGACAGTTGTCTCCTCGGCTATCTCGCTGACCAATATTAAGAATAGAGCTGCAGAAAATTATTATTAGTAGATTAAAATTAAAATATTTTTTTTAAATATGTACCACTACTCATACAAACGTTAAACAAGTTAGTTCCTTTTAAATAAAGCTTTATTAGCTTATTTAAAGTGAACATAAGCTAATTTAATTACCATTCAAGCTATTGATACATCGCGACTCAAAGCTTTCCACTGAACAAACATATCATGACGTACAAACGATCTCGTTTTAAATATTTGAACAAGTGTTGCTGACATATGTCCCGTACAAGCAATTAGCTCGAGTTTTGTGTATGAGATTGTTTAATGTACAGTGGTAACGATAATCTTCGAAAATTTCAGGTTTGAATCTTGGATGAGGTATTTTTTTAAATGTTTTCTTTTTGTACAGCCTGAACGAAAAATAGATGAATAGATTGGAATAATATTTTTTTTAAAAAATTGTATTATTAAATATTTTAAGTGTGCGTAGCCGGGAATACTTAGTGGCAAGACACTCCGTACTCCGGTTTCCGACGAATTCCAGACACAACGTTTTGAGTGGCCAACCAGAGCGAGGAAATGAAACGAGTTGTAATTGCTCGAAGAGAAAACCTAAGGTTAAAACACTCCATTCTCCGCTATCTGTCTGTAATATTTTAAGAATGAAAATATATTAATTACCCCATCTATGATTTTCGCGATATTTACATATTTTAAATAAAAAAAACCGACGTTCGGAACACTTTACACTTTTGACATTACCATGTTTCTTATATCTGTTAATAAACTTATGGACAAATATGCATCTTCAGTATTTTCAAGCACAATTTTTTTTTCAAATTTATATATGTAAATTATTAATTAAGCCTTTTTTCCAATCTCTAAGTAACATGTTAATTTTATCCGTAAAGTGCCAACTAACCGCGAAAACTTTAACCGCAATGTCTCTGAAACCAAATATCTAACATTGAAAAAAAGTTAAAAAAAAATAATTAATAAGCTATTGCAAATATGCGGATGGCTAACATAATACAGGTTCACGGCATATCCCGACAATTCAGACAACTCAAGACACTTCGTTGACTATTGAAATTAAAATAATTTAAATATAATCATTCCCCAGGGTGGGAATCGAATCCACCAAACTCGTTTACAGTCAGACGTCTGTCTTTATGGTCTCTTAATTCATAATTAGGGGTATATACTTATATTGTTACTTTTTTTTAGCTTCACGCTTTTATCCCGCATAGCAGGGTAAACAAAAAATACCTAGCGTCAACAAACTACGTACTTCGCTTTCCACCGAATTCGAGACATTGCGTATTGAGTGGTGGAACTCAACGCCGCACTTTGTCTTACTAGAGCGAGGAAATGAAAATAATTTGTATATAATTACTCCTGTGAGTGGGGATCGAACCCACAACCGATTTCATTTACATCCGGCCAGTCCCACTGCGCCACGACCGGCCTCAAAATTCGAGTATTTATAAGCATCTAAAAACATATATAGCTATTTTCTAATAGTAATATTAATATCCGCAAATTGTCGGTCAATTCTAACACTTTTTTTTGTTTCCTTTGTAAGTGAGTGACTCATGCGCAGGCGCAGTTACGTAGTACAGCTATAGGCTGACGAAATCGTATTACGATTGTTACGTGAGACAGGTTGTTTGTATGAGTTTTTTTTATTTATTTCTTTTTATAGTTATCTGTAAAGCAGTTTTTTGAAAAAAAAATGTATTTTTTATATAATCTACAAAAACCGTATAGTAATATTACCCATATAAATATAATAACTGGTCAGAAACAATACTAAAACTATTTAATTAAAAGTGAAATACGAAATATTTTGTTCTAGCTTTAAAATATCATGAATTTAACTATAATCACTATAGTAAGAAAACAAATAAGCTGAAAATTTTTAATTATTTTTCTATCTGGACTGTAGTAAACTGTTACATTTACGGTTAGTTAACAAAGTAAACGAGGAACAGACACACTGACAGGTCTAGACAATGTGTGCTTGGTTTAAATTAGAAGTAGAGTGCATCTGCTGTGTGTACAATACGATTTTATCTCTTATATCTGAAACGTTTGTAAATTTGCTATAAACGTCGATATTAACTTAGAAATCATTATTTTCTGGTTTGTTTGGTTTTTCTTACGTTTTTATACAATAATAATTTTGTTTTAATTGTTAATACTTTTTTGTATAAAATAAATATATATTATATTAAATTGTACGTATAAAAATATAAGAAGGGTTTAAATGCTCTTAAAGCCAATTGTGGCGCAGTGAAAGTGGCGTCTGATTGTAAATGTGATTAGATGTAGGTTCGATTCTTACTCATATTTAAATTACTTTTATTTCCTCATTATAAGACAAAGAGCGGTGTTGAGTTCCGCGACACAACACGCAATTGCTCGAAATTGGCGGAAAGTGCAATACTTAGTGTATGGATTCATTATAAATTATAGTCTATAAAAGAATAACATAATATTTTATATATTGATTTACAAATTCATTTAAATCAAATAAGAAAACAACAAAGTATGAAAAATAAACCATTTTTATCCCAATAAATAAAAATATATAATAATTTTAATATATTAACCAAAAAATATACAAATAACAAAATACTAAATACAAATTATTTAATTAAAAACATTATATACACATACATACATACATACCAAACGGAGACAACAAAAAAAAAGCACAATTAAACAACCCCTAAAAGCTTACTTATTAAAGCCCCTCAGTCTAGATTCAGACAATAAAAGCTAGTCATCATTGCGAGCTTTCATCTTAATACTGTACACATAAGTTTCGTAAGTCAGCCTAGCAACAGTGACTCATAGTGTAATCTGATGGGAGATAAGGATTTTTTTTTTAAACAGTACCTTCCCGTACCAAGGACTGTGTGACTCACAGAGATAGAGCCGGATGGTGAGATGCTGTTTGAATATTAAATATATTGGATTATTTTAAGCTTTTATGATTTTTTGTCATTATTTACTTACTTGTATATAATAAAATAGGCGATTTTTTTATCAATAGATGTGTTTTTAAATTTGTTTTTTTGTTTCAATTTTTGTTATTATAATGGAACTCAATGAACTGAATTGAAAGTGTTTTTTTTGTTAATTTATTATTAATTATTATCTGTTTGTAACAATCAAATATATATAGATGATATATACGCTAAAATAATATTTTTTTACAATTTTTGTCCCGCTGGACCGATTTTGAGTGGACTTTCATTAGAAAATTCCTTATGTAGTAACATGTAAACGCGTACATAGCTGTGTTAAAAAATATTGATTAAAACAAATGAATATATTTACTAAGATATTCAAAATAAATTCTAGTAAGTTTAAAATATAAAATTGACAATTAAAATAAATTAATAAAATAATTTTTAAATTAAATACTTATAAATATGATCAAATTTATTTTATAGTAAAATAATCAATTAAAATAATATTAAAAAAAAAACTACTCTACAGATCTGTTGCTCCTTCTTTCGTTGACCAAACTCCAGACGATGTGTTCAAATATTTTTTTTTCTATTTTGTACCGAAAATATTTAACATTTAAACGATTCACTTAATAATTAGGACCGTTTGGATGCAATGACGACTCTTCAACAATAGACCTTTTATTTATCTCATATATATTATATTTATGTCATATATTTCAATACAGTGACTGCAGTAAAGAATTGACTGACAAATTAATATACAGCGGTTATGGGTTTAGTACTCACTTGGGGGAAAGATTTTATTAAATTATCTATTATTTGCATATATCATTCCATATTATTGTCTGTATAGTTTAACTATTTTTATTATCCGCGTTATTCGATTAGACCAAACGCGGCGTTAAGTTCCACCACTGGGATTTAATAAATAATAATTAAAACGAGCTTATTCTGTAATATATTGTATTCTACGTATCAAGCCCTATCATTTGATATCCATATTAGGTGGATTGTGTAATAAATTAAAATCCGCCATTTTGTTGCAGCAGCCATTTTAGATTAACAACAATATTGATCATATGTAATTTCTATGTCTTTAAGACTGAAGTCTTAATCCAAATATCAACTCAATGGGACACTGGGAAGTAAGTGACTTAAATTGAGGTTGCAAGATTTCACACTCACTAACTAACTAACTCGGCACGTTATATATAAAAGCTTGTAAAAAGAATATTTTAAAACTGTCTTTTCTCTATTTACCTCCTTATATATTTACGTTAACTTATAAAATAATTAACCTATATACTGTTATACGAATTTATTTCATAAAGGGGTCAAATTTTGACATCTTTTACTGACAATAAAGTAAAAAATTACCAATATTAATCATGTAGTGTCCATTATAATGTAAATATGATAACAAAAGCGAAAATATCAATGTGATTCATAGAAACATAGTATGTTAGTAATATTCTTGAAGTTCTTTTATTGTGATGTAACAAATTGGATGTTACCTCTCAGTTCAGTTCCTATCTCTCAATGAGGAGTTCAAATTCCTTGTTACCAGAAGAAATAGGGAAGAAGAGGAAAATGGAAGAACCCGACGCGATGCTGTGTAATAGCGCCTCAAATGAGATTTATTCTGGGTTCGAACCCTTTCATTCTGTTCTGGTGAGTCACTATTTCTCGATTTCGGGCAGTTAAAGAGCGTTTAAATTTTAATTAATATCTATTATGATATTCACTGGACTTAATAAGTGAGCACTCTCTCATTTCTATAATGAAATAATAATAAAAAATTGAATTTTTGAATAAAAATTAAAAAAATTAAATTGTCTTTAGATCATTTTATCTAAAACGACAAAAATATGATTGCCAGTTAATTTGCCATGCCTTGGTTGGTTAACTTTATCCACCCAAAATCGAGACGTTTCGTGTTGAATGGCAGATCTGAACGCCGCTTTTTGTCTTAACAAAACCCACCAATAACAACACCATATAGTAATAATTATACATATTCACTTAGCTTAGAAAATCAGCAACTATCACTTTTACTTTCAACTTCAACCACAAGAGACAATATAACCCCAACCCCCAACAAAATATATGAAAAAAAAAAGATCATAAGCAACTTAATCGCCATTAAATCGGGCATAAGTACAAAATAACGGTACGAACGTGACTTTCTTAATACCTTATTTAACGATACAAAATTTCAACCAGTAATAGTGTCAGTTTATTGGCCCCTAAATCTTTTTGACGTGAACTCTGACTGACTTCCTCGCACTGCGACTGGGAAATGCTCTGTGATTTTTTGGTTACAAAGTATTTTATTATTATCATTCTTCAAAGATTTTTTGTTCGCGCTTATATTTTAAATAGGTTAGTTTTATTATGATTTAAAAGCTATATTTTTATGTACGTACGTCTGTATAATGGTATAAATCAAATATTTTTTTATTTATTAGTGGTAATTTAAGACATATTATAGCTTTAAGTTTTATCTCAAAGAAGGGGTCAGAGTGTATGTAGTATGAAGACAGTCTGATTTCCAGTTGAGGTTTTGCTTACTAGAAAAAAAACAAGGAACTACTTTAACTCGACTAATGACTAATAAATCTATTCAAAAGATCATATAATATCTTATTTCTTTTAAGAAAATTAAGTAAAGGATTTAAATTAAGCTGGTTACCCTTCTTTAATATTTTTTGATTTATATGAATTTTTAGCTCTTATTTAGGCGACGTCGTACTTTACTTTAGTTCTTTTATGTGTTTCTAACAAAAAATATATATATTTAAATAAAACCTTCATTTATATAATTACTGTGTGTTGGGTGGCGAAACTTAACTCTGCACTTTGTCAATCAGCTTATTGCAAATCCTAAAAAGTTTCATGTTAACCGAACCTGTTAAAAATACTTACCTTATATGTCATACATTGACTTAGCTGATTATTTTCTATTAATTTAATTTCTTACTTACTTCAAGACAGAAAATGCCTAGTGTCATGATACTCCGTACTTCGCTTTCTACCAAATTCGAGACATTGCGTGTTGAGTGGTGGAACTCAACACCGCACTTTATGTTACCAGAGCGAGGAAGTGAAACTAATTTTAAATATAATCACTCTCCCTAGTGAGAATCGAACCCACAACCGATCCCGTTTACAGTCAGACGCTGTCCCACTGTCCGCGACCTGTCTCTTTAATTAAAAGTTTAATATTAATTTATATCATATTCGTATGATATACATATTTAGTACGAAATCTTCAAATTCGATTCTAAATAGTCTAATAAAAATTACTCCTAATTTACTTCTTATTACATCAGCTATCTACTAATTAATTACTATCAAAAAAAATTCAGCATTTCCAATTAGCTAACTCAAACAGGCAAATGTAGAAAAATTGGTAATTATATTATTATTACAAACAGACACTCCAATTTCATTTATTTGTATAGATTATAACAAGCAGTGGGTAAGTAAAGCGAGCAATTAAAATAAAAAGCTATTTTTATAAGGATATCGACCGATACCATTTCTAACACGGTGTAACTAAACAAAAGATCCCTTATCATTAATGAAGTATGACGAAATACGTCAAGTGTCCACAAACTGGCTTGATGTATACCAAATGTTTGCTGAAGATAAGAGGAGCGTGTGGTCCAAATTAGAATGGAATAATTAAGTAATTACCCAATTAGTATGTATGATGTCGAATTTTATAACTCACCCTTGGTCTCGGTTTCGGTTTTGGTTCTTGTGTACATATATTCGAAAATAAAAATGAAATTTACATAAATTATATGTAATACATAAATATGTAATTTATGTATTACATATAATTTATGTAAATTTCAGATTAAATAAATGTCTTTTCTTTTTCATTTTATGAAGATGTATTATAGGAAAATTAACTCTTGTATTTATTATTAGCTAACGTTTTTACATTGTTATTATTATTTTCTAGACAGAGGAGTTTTAGATATAATTAGAGACATTGCGTGTTGACGGAAGCAGCGTCCCCGTTAACTCGCCTAAAAAGGTAGTAAGATTTGAACCTAATATCTTTTGCCTATAAATACAAAAACAATCTCATAATATAATATAAAATCTCATATAAAAAAATATTTTGAAATAGTCATATCGTACATTGTCTGTTTTACTTTAATTCACAGCCGCTTGTAGCTTGTAGCTTAGACCACAGTATAAATAGGTAAAGTCTGTCGAATTTTATTAAAAACTTCTTTGTATGTTATTTTTATGGCGACAGCTCGTTAATATGTGGAAATATTGTGATAACGAGCTTTTGTTCAGTACTGTAGAGTATATTGACATTGCATCATTAGCTTGAATCACCTAATAGCTAATGCATATTTTGAAGAATTGGGATCGATATGAAATAGCGGGCTATTTGGTTAATAAGTGTTGATACACGTCACTAGGTAGTAGTCGCCACTAGTACAGACAGACAGTATCAGGTGGTTTCAATTGTCATTCGTGGGAATCGTTTTTAATATTTTGCGTTTATCCACTATGTGAAGATAGAGTACGGCGTTTAAATTCGCCACATAAACGAAAGTGGAGACAGAGAAAGTAGAGAAGGGAATATTATCTCTGATTAAACTGATGTTTTGCTGATACTGGTTTATAAAAAGATTATTTATTAAGTATTAGCAGGTTAGTTAGAGATAATCTATTTATAAGACACACCGTTGACTACATTGTGTGCAAAATCGACACACAGCGTACTGTCTACTTTATTCAGTTTTGATGAGATAAATCGTAAAATTAAAAAAAATATACTAGGAGTGACTTACTTATTACTTTAGGAGGTGAATCATGCGCCAGATCGGAAATTGAACCCAAATACAAACGCGTTTATAGTGCCACTATACTACGACCGACATCTATTTATTCTTATAATCAATCATTACTCACTTATCATAATTTATTTCATTAAATATTAAAATAATCATATGTAAATCAACCATAAACATTAATTATTTCAACAACAGACAACCATATTGATATGTGAGAGTGAGATGACTGATATTAGTAAGCTCTACTAAGACAAAGGGCGACGTTAAATTCCGCCATACAACACGCAGTGTCTCAAATTAGGCGGAAAACGGAGTATGGAATGTCTTGACACTTGATACTTCCTATACACCCTTCCTATATGCGGGATAAAAGCTATAGCTTCACGCTTATATGTATATATATATATATATATATATATATATATATATATATATATATATATATATATTATTTTTTGCCATTACATCCATTAAAACCTGAATAATGGTTAGTTTTAAGTGAATTATTTATGATTCACACGACTCGTGCTTAGTATTCAAGCAATTAGCATATATTAGTCGTCATTAAGTTAATGAGTTAAGATAATGCTTAGAGGTGGAGAGGCTTCCATAGAAATTATATTAAGAATTCAAAATTATACATATTAACTTAACAATAATTAATTTATATCAAAAATATAAATAATTTAACTATATTTATATTGTGTTTGGAATAAGCTCTTATTATTTCTCTCATACTTTATCCTTAGCAGGATAGGATAGGATAACGAAGCGCTAAACGCAACCTGCATACTTCTTTCACCTTTAATCATAATCTTCCTGGTCTCCCTTGAAAATGAACTCCCTTCCAGTGTAGTACTCATAGTTAACCACTGAGTAATATAAGTCAAAATATAGATAAAACAAGTATTACAAGGCAAAACGTTTCTTATATCATAATATTGTGAAATCAAATACATATTTACATATATACCCACGAATATATGGTGATTGCATGCGACTTTGTCCGTTTATATTTTAAAATTTTAGTAATATTTTTTTTTAAAATGCACATTTCTATGTAAATTCATACAATTTTTTTATATTTATATCTGAACATATAAAATTATTCTGATTTTCATTTTTGTTCGCTTAATCATGGAATTCGTTTTTTCAATTTTTAAATTTCATTCAATTTGAAAACTGAAAACGATTGAGTAGGTCTTATCTATGTTTTATATACAGTAACTATGTTAAAACACACCAAGCAAGGATTTGACTTATAAATCATTAGTATGCTTTATAATTATTATAACGGTGTTTAGTTACGGCACCTATATCAATTTCACAAATTTATTTAAATTAGTTTATCTATTTACTTAAAGGGAGAGAAAACATTTTTACTTGTATCGAATTTATTCAAAATAGATAAAACAATACGTTAACTGTGGCGCCGTGGCATAAAACCTTACAGTAATATGATTGGTAGTATATTCGATTCATAGTCAGGACAACTTTTGTTTAGCTTCACGCTGTTATCCCGCATAGCAGGGTAGAAAGTACCTAGTGTCAAGACACTCCGTACTTCACTTTCCACCGAATTCGAGACGTTGCTTGTTGAGTGGTAGTATTCAACACCCCACTATGTCTTTTGCCAGAGCGTGGAAGTGAAAATAATTTAAATATAATCACTCCCCCGAGTGAGGATCGAACCCCAGACGCTGTCCCACTGCGCCACGATCGGCCTCACAAACAAAAGTATTTTTTTATATTTAAGACATAATGCGGCGTTAACTTCACCTTCACAACTTTGATAAAACAGCCAATAAAGAGTCTTGACATTAGGTTGCCTCTGATTATCCTGTAGGATAGACAACGTGAAGGAAAAAAAAATATTTTATGAATAAACATATCGTTATAGACATACAAACATACAAATAAAATGTCAACATATAAAAGTCAGTTAGGTAGAAACACGTGGAAATATTATGGAAAAAATATGTTCGTTGAATATGCTAGCGCAAGGTCAATTCCATTCCTAGTTCAATACAGTATATAATAGATACATCATATAGAAGCGAAGGTCGCTTTGGTCCATAAATGTACGTAATATGCGGGTTTGTGCATTTTCAAAGTAAATACAGGTTAATAAAACAGAAAAAATAATAAATATATTTTTTTAATAATATTATAGAGACTCATCGTGGCGCAGTGAGACGGTGTCTGTACATGCCACTAGTTATGGGTTCGATTCTCATTGGGTGTGAATATTTGTATATAAAATTCATTGCCACTTCTCCGCTCTGGTAAGACAAAGCGTGGCATTAAGTTAAAATAATATCATACTAATAAAATATCATACTAATAAAAATAGTCTCTAAGTCGCGATGGACTATGCATTTATTGTGTTGATTATGGGTTCAATTCTTGTTCTTATTTTTTTTAGCTTCACGCTTCCATCCCGTATTGCAGGGTATGTCTACCTTAGAGTATCTAGTGTCAAGACACTCCGTACTTCGTTTTGCGGTGAGTGGTGGAACTCAACGCCGTACTTTGTCTGTAGGCAGAGTGAGGAAGTGAAAATATTTAAATATAATCACTCCCTTAGTCGGGGGAATGATTATATTTAAACGAAATCATTTTTCCTCACTTTAAAGATAAACTGGGGCGTTGAGTTTACCACACAACACGCAATGTCTTGATTTCGGGCACAAAGACCTTCTTAAAGTATTAAAGTTCCGCCAGCCTATGCGCAATTGAATTGAGGCGGAAAGTGGAATTTAGTGTTTTAACACTTAATTATCTCTCACTACCGTGCTACAATTGTAATATTAATAATCAATTAACACTTAATTTTTTTACATACATATCTATCATATTAACATATTTTTTATAACTATCTACTAAACAAAAATTATAATATAAAAGCTCACAAAAGATATTGTATAAATTAAGTTTTAGGGTGACAACAGTATACATACAATGCACGTACGTACGTACGTACATCACGAAAAAAGCTCAATCATTCGAACACCTGCGATTGATTTCAATACCCTTCACATATTGATTAGTATTCATATATAAAAGATATGGGAATTTAAATTTTAAACACTTGTCACTAAGAACGTATTACGTTAGCTAAAAAATTTTAAACAAAATTTGGCCCAAGGCGAAAGGATTTCAATGCAAAATTTGTATAACAAAACTCTTATATTATTATATATAATATCGTATTTGTATATACAGATTCGGAAGATATCACGATAAGCGTGAAGAGGATAATGACGATGTGAAAAATTGTTGAAAATAAAAAAAATGTAGCGACGTTTTGGCTCAGTGGTAATGTTTGATTCAATTCGTTGGTTGTGGGTTTGGTCTGAAATGTAATTTTTGCGTTAGTTTAAGAATTAAAATATTATAAAACAGGACAGCATTTAGAGTCAAAACACTCCATACTCCAGTTTCTGCAGAGTTTGAGATTTGCGTGTTGAGTGGTGGAACTCAATGCCGCGTTTTCTCTTACTAGAGCAAGATTTTTTTCTAGCTTTACGCTTTTATCCCACATAGCAGGGTAGATAGGAAGTACTTATTGTCAAGACACTTCGTACTTCGCTTTCCACTGAATTCGAAACTTTGCGTGTTGAGTGGTAGAACTCAACCCCGCATTACCACAGCGAGGAAGTGAAATCAATTTAAATATAAAATCCCTTGAGTGAGAAAAGAACCCACAACTGATCGCGTTTACAGTAACACGTCCTACTGCGCCAAGACCGACTTCATTTCGGCCTTTATTTGCGGGATAAAAGCGTGAAGATAAAAAAATATATATTATTAATAAAGTACTAACAGCAAGCCCGTAGTATGTAAACAATACTAATAAAAACATCATCAAAGTATATATTTTGCTACATTTACACTAGAACGATATTCAACGTGTGACGCAAACACGTGTGTAAGGTATGGAAAAATGTCACATGAATACTGAATTGACATTGTTATCCTTGTATAATGTATTGTATACCGCTATAAAGAGGTCACGAGCTTAAATACCGTTTAGGTTCTGACAAAGTATATAGAGAAAATTCTAAAAATGTATATAATAAAATTTCTTATATCATTCTTATATCAGTGTTTTTTGATCATTTTGAACATAATTTTATCAAATACAGTTCAGTGGATACTTTAGATATTTTTGTTCTTTTGCATGTGGTGTTAATCTAAATATAGCATCACTTTTATCTCGCACAGCAGGATAGACAAAAAGTGCCTAGAGTCATGACACTCCGTTCTCTACTTTCCACCGGATTCAAGCCGCATTTTGTCTTACCAGAGGGAGGAAGTTAAATATAATTACTCCCCCGAGTGGGAATGGAACCAACAACCGATCGCGTTTACAGCGACCGGCCTTAATCTTAATATAGTTCAATCTTAATATAGATTGCAACCACCAAACAATCTCTTAATATTTATCATTATTATTTGTTATTTTTGAGCTTGAGTTAATTATAAATACATTGATTTAATATAGTTTCGATACTTCACCTAAGTGCCATCGACATGTACTCACTTAGCCACCAAGGTGTCATATCCATATAAAAATAAATAAAAAAGTCAAAAGTTTAAAATATATTTTTTGCAGCTTTACGCCTTTCCGGCATAGTAAGATAATCAGATAAAAAATAGCCTATTTTCACTTTCCCATTCAAATCGAGACATTGTATGTTGAGTGGCCACCACACTCTCTCTGTCTTACCAAAACGGAGAAATGAAAACAAATAAACAATTATAATTACCTTTATAGATAATTAATTCATAATAAATAAACTTGTAAAAATTAATATTTTTATACATACATTAAATTAAAAATTATATTACAAAAAAAAAATCACTATATAAACCTTTCATATATTATCACCAATGTGAAACAAAACAAGTTACAGAACAATGTTAATTTCAACTTTAATAGTTCTAGCCGTTTTCTCAAAATTGACAACAAAATATTTAAAAGACGTATGTTTACTATAAATATATATCTCAAAAGGGAATCGAACCGACAACCAATCGCATTTACAATCAAATCCTATTCTACTGTGCCACTGTGGCCTTACTGTATCTATGTATGACAACATACACTTAAAGTGAATATATTAAAGTAACATGCGATCGTAATAAGTAGTATTAATGGTACAACTGCAACCGACTAAAAGCTTCATAAACGGCGTCTCATTTCTCAACTGAAATGCAAATTTCTAACAATAGTGAGACAATAGCGCCTGCGGCAAGCGCTTAGCACTTTAATGATTATTGTTTCTCAAAGTTAATGCTTCATGGCTTTTTATATTCAAATTATGTTTTTAGTATAGTTTAAACAGTTTTGAAAGGCAATACGGAAGAATTTAGATATTTTATACTGTTTGTATATTTGTTATATTAAAACAACCACTTCTTAAAATAAAATATATATATTTTTATGTTTTGTCCGTTGTTCTTATTTGTTCCGATTAATCTCTGGAATGGCTGGAGCGATTTTGATGGGAATTTCATTGACAGGTTGTTGATTTATTAAGAAATAACTGATGATTTTATTTTAAAATTATAAAGTAAAGATGTAGATTTGCTAAATTTCGCCCGAACGAAGTCGCTAGTTGTAATATATTTTTAAAGGATTTACATGTATATGTTATAGATTTTTTATAGCTGGGAAAGACTATTGCGGGCCAATCTCACTCGATCTGCTCTGAGCACACTAATGCAATAATTATTTATTATATTTTCATTTCTTTGTTCTCATTTAACCACACTTAAGGCGTTATGTCTAAAATTCTGACAGAAAATGGAGGCACTACATTACATATTTTATAGACATTAAGGATAGAAGCGTGAAAATGTTGTATCAAAATTCTTCATCCCACTTTAAGAGGCGGAATTCAACGCCACAATTCCTATTTAGACCCACAAGAAGAAAAAATATTTTAAAAACAAATATATCTTGAAATCTCTTGAAATCAAAAATACATAATATGAGCTAATACAAAAGACTGAGAAATTTTAGAATTATAATTATATTAAAAAAACCATCTCTTTGGGAATTATTTACGGAATACTTTCTCACATCACTTCTTCTATAATAACATGATAATCTTTCATTTACATATATCAAATAAATAATTTACACATACACGGTGCAAATCAATACAACAAACATAAGACAGGTACACACTGTCAATGGATATTGTAAATTCAAATTATCGAGTTTCGGATGCGCTTACGCATGCAAATTTAATGCGCGATCCCGCTTGATCAGTGTCTAAATGACTATTTTATACGAAACGTTGGTTGTAAATAGTTTTGAACTTTCCATGGGAAAATTACTATAAGATTATTAATCATAGGATTTTATTTTGCATTAGTAGGAAAGCGTCGTGGGTTCGATTCCCAATTCAGCGCCAACGGTATTTATTAATAATGTGATAGAACTCAAAATTATGTTTTTTTTTTAAATTTTATCTGTTTGTTTGTGTGTCTCTTTGTATGTAAATTTGCGTATGCTAATTTCGATAACAATTTAACTTATATAAATGTAGTTTACACTATTGTATTTTGTTAATCTTTCTTTAACATTTACTGTTTATATTATTTTAATCAGTTCACAAATGTGATAGTTATATTAATTCAAAATTGTTGTGTTCGACTGAATTGTAGCAAGATTCAATACAGATTACACTTTTGAAAAGACGTATAAAAACTTGAACACAGCGCGATTCGAACCCGCGCCTCTTTGAAACTGTTGAACTTGGCTGCGTCGAAATTCTTATACGTTTGTTACAATTTATATATGTTTTTAGCATCTTTCTTATTATTTTTTTACTTCAAAAATGTTTTCTAATTCTAAATGTGGAATATCACTTTAAAAATAGTAAACTTTTAAAATAAAATAGCAACCTCCCTTGTTAAACGATCGTTTCTTAATAATCTTTAAGTAGCACAAAATTATAAAAATCTCTCTACAGAGATGCTAACACCATAAATAAGTAGTAACAAACGTATAAGTATTTTGGCTTAAAGATCAGAGCGCTTGGACGGTTTCCAAGAGGCGCGGGTTCGAATCACGCTGCGTTCAAATTTTTATACGTTTTTTTTTAATATTTTCTAATCCTACGTGTGTAATAACAATTTAAAAATAGTGAATTATTCAATATAGATATTAAAAAAAATATATTTGCTGGATAAGGCGACGAAACTAATATCAAGACACTCTATTGTCCTGTTTTCCGCAAAATATCTAGACATTTGAACATTATCTGTTGAGTTTTTATCGCTTATCCAGGATAATGAAAAATAAACATTACCACAGGTGTCAAGTGTATTAAAATGGCGGTAACTCAATTAGCAACAAAAATAGCCAACACAAAAGAGGCGGTGTGTGTCCGTGACGTATATATTTAATTAAACCAAGCAGTTTTCAGTTTGCGCTTTTCAGTGGAATCAACTGAAAATTACTGACTTCATAGATGCTATTAATCATTGGTTACACGGACGGCACTGAACAAAAGCGGCAGGTTTGCAACAGGGCTGCTGCACTATATTTTGGTGTATTTTGTTAGAAGTAGTGAGATTTTAGTGATAAATCACTAAATCTTTAACTTTTTTATAAAGATGACACTTTCATGGCGATGATCAAAATATTATATATAGTATTTAATATGCAAATTCGATAACATTTGTTTAGTATGGCAAAGAATATAAGCAAATTATAAACGCCAAGTAACAAATTCTCTTTAATTAATCATTCTACTCATTTATTAACTAAATCAGATAAGAATTAGATCAAATTAAAAAAAAACTGCTAACTTTGCACTAACTATTTAGCCAACTATGTTAAATAAAATATTATTTACAAAAAAAGTAGAAAATTTATTATTTTGCTTTTTATGCCATAATTTATTCTACTCGTCCTGTTTAACTTATATGTATATTTAAGTATCGTATGTATGCATGTATGTATATGTGCATGTAGGTTTGTATGCATGTATGTGTGTGTGTATGTATGTTGTATATATCCGTATATAAATTTGTAAGTGTAGGTGTAATTTTCTTTTTTTTTACTCCCGACCCCATTATTAATTTGTAGTTCTACGCCTTAAGGTTGCCTGGAAGAGATCGCTACTTTAGTGATAAGGCCGCCTCTTGTACATGCAATTTATATTTATATTTTTGTCCATTATCTTTTTTTCTTCTCCTGGTATATGTAACTCTGTTATTTTGTGTACAATAAAGAATTATTTTTATAATTATTTTGGGTGTATATCCTTGTTGATCCGCAGTTGATCTTTGCTATAACTTTAAATTGATATAGGTATATTATTTTGAACCAATTGGAGTAAAACAAGCACTAATTTTTAAGGAGCGGTTACAAAAATACAATAGTGAAAACTTTTAAATCGGTTAAGTTGTTTCAAAGATAAGCCTGCATAAACTTACAGACACGAACATACAGAAAAACAGATAAAAGACCCCAAAACTATACGATACAATACAATACAATACAATACTACATTTTAATACAATACTATATTTTCTACGTAAGCGATTAACTACATTTTATTTATTATGTGTAAATTTGATTTTTTTTTTAAATAAACTATTAAAAATTTGCCTAATAAAATTATTTCCATACAAAATATTTCACGTATAATGTATGATTCATACATTCACGGGGCCATGCTCTGCTTAGCTTTCTCCGTTGACCACATTGTATATTGATGTAACTAACAACAATGGTGTCAAGATCAGATGAATCATAAGTTACGAATTAACAATATCTGTGCCAATATATTTACATTGAATATTCATGGATTATATCAAGGTCTATTTTCTTCGTATATGTTATACACTTGTTTTTATAAGTAGTAAGTTCTCGAATAAGTGCGGCGTTAAGTTCCGCCACTCAACACGCAGTCTCAAATTCGCTGGAAAGCAAAGTACAAAGTGACTAGACACTACGCACTTCCTGTCTATCCTGCTATGAGAGAAACAAGTATTTCATTACCACCAAATTTTCCGTCACTCAATAAACAGTGTATATAAATTATTCTGTAAAAGAAAATCAGAGTATTTTATCACTAGGTTCTATGTCAAAAAAGATAAGCAACTTCACTCTTTATCAGTCATAGCAGAATAAAGAGAGAAAGTAGTGTTAAATCGGAGAAATAAAAATAATTTAACTATCATCATTCCCCCGAGTGGAAATTGATCTTGTAACCAATTACATATATATAATATTTACAATCACACTCGTTCCCACTTCACCACGATGGTCTCTGAAAATGAAACTGTTTTAAACGGATTAAACGCGTATATTTTGGTATTCGAAAATACGTTTTTGAAAACCCGACGTTTCGGGTCACTCTACCTGTGTACCTCGGACTACTGTAGTGATAGTATACAGGTAGAGTCTACATATGTACATAGTTACAATAAAAATATATATAAATCGCAAAAATCAAAGATCTTATTAATTATATAAATATATTTTTAAAGCCCATTATCACCAGCCCTGTATAAACATTAAACAAACCTTAGTACAATAGCATAAACTTGCAGAGTCGGCTCGCATTAATAGAGTCTGCTAATGAATATTGCAGGCAAACGCCAGTTGACGGATAGTTCGTGTATTATTTGAAACAGGGTTATTGTAATATGATAAAATTACTATTTATATGGTAAAAATACTCATATATTAGAGAATATAGTGGCGCAGTGAGAAGGTATCTGATTGGTTGTGTGTTCGATCTCACTCGTGGGAATGCTTAAACTATAATTATTTTTGTTTCAATGTTTTGTTTTACTTATAATGCAGTAATTACTATTTTATTCAAATACATATTTTAATCTCTTCTTTAGACCTGACACGACTTTTCTAATTAAGTTCTCTTTTAAATTTTGATGTATTTAACGGCATAACTGGTTTCATATCAGTCTTATTGTTATAATCTCTATATGACATGAAAAGATAAATGGAAATATATCACGTAATTTAAAACCATAAACAAATTTTAATACAGCTTTTAAGGAAAAGAAAAGGAAAAAGGAAAAAGGAACGATTCTATAGTAATATATTATATAAATATATATAAGATTCAAAATTCAAAAAAAGTTAATCTTTTTTTTTAATAGAAAATGGAGACAAATGGGCAGAAGCACTACCTGATGCTAAGTGGGACATCCACAATATGAATGCGTTGCCAGTCTTGAGATGGTAGAAAGAGGAGATAGTGTGGTGGCCTCGGCAGCCAGCACTCTCAGGCCCACCAATATGAGGGAAAGGAACACATCGTTAGATATTTGGCGAATCGTTTTTGTCATAATAGTGGTCGCGAGCCAGTCGGAGGACTTACCTCCTTCCGCTAAAATACTGGGATTGTCGCCTCTTAAGAGACCCAGCAGCGGAGGAGATGTGTATCTCATGCTGGTAAAATTCTATCAATAAAACATAAACAGAATATTATAATAATTATCAAAACTTAAAAAACATCAATTATCAAAACAAAAATTAGAAAAAAAATATAAAAAAAAACCGTGTATTTATCATATAAAATATACGCGAATAAACACAAAAGAAAAATACAAATTACACAACAAAACAAAATTAACGTTGGAGTAACAAGTCGTTAATAGTAAAAAAAAAATTAAAATATACAAAAAACACACCCTTAGCATTTCGTACTGCAATTTCTCAACTCGTTGCTTAAATTAAAATATTTCACTTGGTCAATTTGACAGGTAAATGCTCAAAGTAGAGATGGCAATATAAATCGCAAACGTTTAGCGGTTTCTTATTCAAATATGTTAAAAGTGATGGGAATGTCAGTAGCGGTTAATTTGCATGTTGAATATGAATTAATGAAGATTGCACTTTTGAAGTATGTTCTTTTTATCTTCACACTTATCTCTAGCAGTACAGTCAGAGATAACGGAGTGCCAAACTCTACTACTCTTCCAGTATCATTGATGTTGTGGTTTCGAAGAACAAGTGAGGTTTTTGTTAGAAAAGAATATATATTGGTTCTTTATGTATCAAATGGTAAAACTGAGACTATGAAAATAATATGAAAGAAAATTAAATATTTGTATTAAATCTTAATTATATTTTCACTATTTAAACTACCTAAAATATTACAATTGTATATATATATATATATATATATATATATATATATACAAATATAAATATATATATATAAATATAAATATATATATATATATATATATATATATATATATATATATATAATTGTATATTTATATTTTTTTAATTATTATATATTATTACTATAATTCTAATTTAATTTTATAATTATATTATTACTATATATTTTTTTTGTTGCACGCTCAATCCCGCACAGTATCATACACCGTTGATTGATTTCCACTTAAAATCGAGTAATTGATTATTGAACGGCGATTCAACACCGTGCTTGTCCTACCAGACACATGAAAATTTTAAATACTATTATCGACTGGCTTCTCCACAAATTTGATTCATCTGATTTATTTAAGAGGAATTAATATATTTAATAGTATTTGCATTTCTTCGCAATGATAAAACAAAGCGCGGCGTTTAATTCCACCACTCACCATGCAAAGTCGCGAAGTAATAAGAGAGATATTCGCAAATATTTATTATTATAATAATACAATAACGTTGAATACTCATTTGAATATTCTCATGGTCAATTTGACAGGTAACCACGATATCCCAGGTAAGGATTTAAATTGTTTGTATATCGATTTTTGATTCAAATTTCGCGAATTTTAAGTGTGTGAATAGTGTGAAAACGTATTATTATTATACATATAAAAATTTGGGGTTGATAAATTACTGTTTGTAAAGTTGAAACTGGTTATAAAATAATTGATTATTTAGTAAAAAGAGTCAAGTAATGTATTTTGATTTATTTTATTTGTTTTGTTTGCATACGCTTCACGCTGTAATCCCGCATAGCAGGGTAGACAGAAAGTACCTGGTGTCAAGACACTCCGTCCTTCGCTTTCCACCGAATTTGAGACATTGCGTGTTAAGTGGTGGAACTCAACGCCGCTCTTTGCCTTTACCAGAGCGAGGAAGTGAAAATAATTTTAAATATAATCACTCCCCCGAGTGAGGATCGAACCCACAACCGATCGCGTTTACAGTCAGACGTTGTCACACTGCGCCACGACCGGCCTCAACTAATTTCTCCAAGGGACTAATTTCTCCGCTTTAATAATGCAAAGTGAGGTGTTGATTTCTGACCACTAACGCTTCGTTTCGGATTCCGGTAAAACTGAAATTTTTGTCACTGGGTTCTCTCTGCTACCCGACAGTGTGAGATAAAGGGTAAAACTGAGAAAACAGAAGTAAATGTAATTAATTCCTAATCCCCACTCGGGGGAGTGATTATATTTAAAATATGTTCACTTCCTCGCTCTGGGAAGTCAAAGTGCGAGGTTGAGTTCCACCACTCAACATACGATGAAAAGCGAAGTATGGAGTGTCTTGATAGAGGTACTTTCTGTGTACCCTGCTATACTGGATGAAAGCATGAAGCTAAAAAAAATCCTAAAAAAACCACAAAAAAAAATAATCCATTCCTTTTATCTTTTTATTTTATAGATACATTATGTGGTATACAAATTGATCGTATGCTTGTTTATATAATGAAACTAAAAATATTTATAGGTCAAACTTGTTAAGTCTAACAAAAGTCAGGCGATCGATGCAAAACGGAAATGGCTGGCATTCTTATACGTTGTTCTGATCTTCTTAATATAAAATTGTTTGAATTTTATTTATATGGTTTATTTTTATGTATTTAATTATATATGACTTTCATATTCAGGTAATTATGGCGCAGTGGGATAACGTCTGACTGTAAACGCGATTAGTTGTAGGTTCGATTCCCATTTGAAGTAATGATTGCATTTAGAACTTTATTCTCGTATTTACACTCTGGCAAGACAAAACGAGAGGTTAAGTTAAGCTATTCAGCACGTAATGTCTCGATTTCAGGTGGAAAGCAGTCAACGGAGTGTCTTAACTCTGAATATACTGCTAAGGTTGAAGCTCGTGAGCGGAATTTAACGCTGTGCCTAATGCTGCAAGAGGGGAAATAAAAAAAATAATTCACAAACAATATATGAAGAAACTGGCCCACAATAGCGTATATAAATAAAGTAACGGCATTTTATTCAGTAAAGTAGACTGTTGTCCACAAAACAGGCTTGCTTCTTTTTATTGCAAGACCAAGTTAGAGTGGGTCAGTTATATATCACTCTTTTGATATCGAGCCGATGTGAGTCACGTTTGTTTACAATAAAACTACCTGAGTGCGATTCTGTACTGAAAAATAAAGCAGGTTAAAATATTAGTTTGAAAAGTATTAAATATATTGGAATATTCTCTGGTTTCATTATTAGGGGCTTATTTTCTACATATTCTCGCTTATAATTGATAATATAAGTTGAACACACAGAACTGAGTGTTTTGACACTATGTTTTCTCTGACTACTTCGTTGTGTACGAAGAAGCGTTTAACTACTGTATATGAAAAATATGAAAAATCAGATACATTTTCAATAAACATTGAAATGATAAAATATACTTCGAATACTTCGAATAATCTACATTCTAAACAAAAGTTTATATGATTTTTTTTATTACTTTTTATACTCATACGCCATATTGTAATTAGAAAAATTTATAAAACGCAATTCATAACAATCTTCCCATTTGATTTGATTGCGAAACCTAACGCCGCACCTAATTACACCGAATAAATGTAGCAATTTCGCTTTTTATCGTTAATATGAAGTTATTTATACACGTTTTATGAAAGAGGCCAGTCGTGGCGGTATTTGACAGCGTCTATTTTTGAACACTATCAGTTGTGGGTTTATTTCCTACTCGGGGGAATGATTATATTTTAATAATTGTCATACTAGAAATATTTTATACGAAAAAAAACTTTTTTTAATTATGTCTAAGAAAGCTAATAAACAATTTCTATAGTAATTAAATTGAAAACTCGCGCTAAATCTTCTTTTCTTATTTACTAAACAACCCATATTTATAATAGAATCATTGTACATTCGAAATTAAACCTTATTTGTAAGTAATATAGTGTAATTTTAGTTCACAAATAACATGAGATATGGGACTTTTTTATGTCTATTTCATGAAAAGGGCACCCAAAGCTCAATCGCGCAGGTGTCCCATGAACAAAAGGGTATGGATTTGATACCCGTCTGTATGGCGATTGTGGAAAAATAATACGCGGATTCTATGATACAGTTGGTTTTGACTGGTTCTGTAGATTTTTTTTACTATTTTGCACGGTTTGGTTGTCTGTTGATGTTTTTTTATGTTCTGCTTTTTATATTACTGTTCACATTTTTTAAGTAATTGTATAATTGTATAATGAATTATGACTCTATACGCGATTGGTTGTGGGTTCGATTCCAACTCGGAGAACGATAATATTTTTTCGTTTCTCCGCGTTGAAAAGATAACGCACGACATTAAGTTTGTAACTCAACAACACATAATCTCGACACTTTCTTTAAATATACTGTTATCCAGAATTAACGTGAAGATGCAAAAAAAAATTTCTAATACAATTTGATTTTCTTTTATTCGCTCTACTTAGTAACAGTTAACTTCGCTCGCTTCACGGTTTCTTCCGATAAAAAATAAATATTTTGTATCTTTGAAAAACGTATAAAAATTTTAACGCAGCAAATTTAAAAAAAATTATACGTTTTTCAAAGATGTCTTCTAATCTTAAGTGTGGAATAATAATAATATTAAATATTTTGTATATCGAATCCCAAACCGGAAAGTAGAACGCAAAATGTAAAGGACAATAAATTTTGTTTGCTAAATTAAATTGAATATATATAAAAATATATTAAAAAACCATATTAAATATTGAACCCCAAAAAGAAATATTTTAAAAAGCTCGTGTTCATCGTACCTATGCGAAAATTACTGTCATCAATCAACTTATTCACTATCGACTTTATACTGGTCTGGTAAGTCAGTTTTGTATCACCTTTTAATATACAAGAATTATGACTAAATACCATATACTATTCAAAGTTTTATTATTATTTCCTTACCTAATCCTGCAGATATATAGGCAGATATATAGATAGGCAGATATATAGATAGGCAGATATATAGATAGGCAGATATATAGATAGGCAGATATATAGATAGGCAGAGAAAACCTTGTATTAAGATATGCCGTTCTCCAATTTTCGTTTAATTCGAAACGTCACACAATAAGTGGCGGAGCTCAACGCTGAGCATAATCTTACTAGAACGAAAAGAAATAATTGAAATTGAAATAATTCCACAATTATCTTATCACAGTTAGATGTTATTACAGGACGTCACAATGTGTTTTCCAAATTAGTCTTTTGGTAGTATCTGAAGATGGAATAAGTAAATATGTCTGATTTCTATTAATATAGAAAAATCTTAATGTTCAAAAGATATTTTACGTAATTAGATAACTTTTTAATTCGTTAAGAAAGTTTTATTAATGGCCATTGGCACAGTGATTGGGTTAAATGTTGACATCTTCAGAGGTCTCAGATTCGATTTCCAATTATATATTAAGTTTTTTTTTCAATATACATAGTTGATTTGTTTTTAATTTCAAAAAATGATGTACTGTAAAGACTAATTAGTTCTGACAATCGAATTGTTCGTACAGACAGTATAACCTTAATTTTAAAATAATTGCGTCTAGAGGCTGCACAGAGTAATTTGACATTGAACATTATATTTCTTAATTTTAATTATTTTTTATATTAACTTTATGCTTTTTCCTATGTAGTACTACATAGGAAAATGTGGAGAGAGTATCTTGTAATATCAATAATACAATCTGTACAATTTCTAAAATTAAAAAAATGTAAATATTCTATATGCATAAGTAGTTTATATTTATGCAAATTAGTACGGCGAGGTCTCTATATATATACAAGGTACATGTACCAGAATAATATTTTTTAACAATGTTTGTCTGTTTGTTCAGGCTTATCTTCTGAATGGCCGAACCGATTTGGATGGAAATTTTATTGACAGATAGCTGATGTATTAAGGAGTAACTTAGGCTATTTTTATATAATAATTATAAGGTTCCAGAGATGTTTCCATGTGGACGAAGTCACTACTACGGCTTATATTTTATTATTTAAATTCTAAACTTTGTAACCATATCACTTTTGAAAAAAACGTATAAAAATTTGACCGTAGCGGGATTCGAAACCGCGCCTCTTGGATACCGTCCAAGCGCTCTGACAACTAAGCCATGCGTAGTAGTATGCATAGTAGAACGCATGGCTTAGCGGTCAGAGCGCTTGGACGGTATCCAAGAGGCGCGGGTTCGAATCCCGCTGCGTTCAAATTTTTATACGTTTTTTCAAAAATGTTTTCTAATCCTAAGTGTGGAATAAGACTTTAAAAATAGTAAATATTTGTAACCATATCTTGCACTGAAAAGAAATATTTTCAAATTCTATTAATTTCACCTTTCTTTTAACTATAAATAAAATAATTTATTATATTCAGTATATAAGTCAACTTCTTCGTATAATACTTCAACATATATAAGTATATATTACTAGTACTTACATAAATATGATACAAAAATAGCATAATCAATATATTAATGTTGCTTATCTAGAGGCATCGTGGGACAGTGGGGCAGGGTGTCAGGTTTGATTTTCACTTGAGGGAATAATTATATTTAAATTATTTAAATTTTCCCTATCTGGTATGATTAAACGCGGCGTCGAGTTACACCACGAATTCGGGCGATATGTTGAGAACGGAGTTTCCTGACACTAAGTTCTCTTTGCCTACCTTGTTATGCGGGAAATTTAAAAAAAATTGCTACCTCTATAGTTTAATACACCTATACTTAAGCTATTCGTCATACTAACAACCGCTTTCCGATATCGCTTCGCTGTACCGAGAACCATTTGCGGTTTGCAGAAATACATACATAATTACATATGCATTATGTTATTGGAACTAAAATTCTATAGAAAGTAGTGTTTGATAATATATATTTTTTAAAGAAGATACATAGTGATAAATCCCTCAATTTAGTGACATATAATTTCTCGATCAATTCTCTAGTTTATATTAATAGCAATGGTGATTAAGACTTTTTTATAGCTCCACGCTTCATCCTTTAGCAGGATTACAGTCAGAGATGACTTAGTGTCAAGACACTCCTTTACATGCTTTCCTCCCGAAATAAGGACATTGCGTGGTCAATTGAGAGAATTGTCTTACTATAACGAGAAAATTAAAACAATTGAACACTACAAAATAGATGATTAGATTATAAATATAGTTTAAATTTTTTCTCCTGTTAAATTACTATAACGAGAAAATTAAAACAATTGAACACTACAAAATAGATGATTAGATTATAAATATAGTTTAAATTTTTTCTCCTGTTAAAACTACTTAAATATATATTTTTTATATAAAAGGATCTTATTCTTTTCAGTCTCATTATGGTGTTATTTAGCAATATTTTTTATAAACACAATAATTACTAAGTTAATTAATAATTAAAAGAATTCATTTAAGTTATTTCCAACTCTTGTCTATTTAGACAAAAGCGTTTCACTTTTAAAAAAGATATTCCTTAAAAATAACCAAAATGCTAACTATAAAGTGTGTACGCAATTTTTTTTATTTTATTTTCATACTTTTGCGTGCATGATGTATATGTATATAGCAGGGTAGACAGAAAGGACCTAATGTCAAGTCATTCCGTACTTAAGCTTTCCACTGAATTCTCTCTGAGTGGTGGAACTCAACGCCGCACTTTGTTTTACCGTAGTGAGAAAGTGAAAATAAATTAAATATAATCACTCCCCCAACTGGGGATTGAATTCACAACCGATCGCGCTTACACTCAAACACTATCCCACTGCGCCACGTCAATCAGGGCCAGAATGAAAACTAAGCTAAGTTCTAAAGATATTTCTATAAATTACTCGCGCAAAACCGAGATTGTTTTTAGGATGTACTCATATACAAAGTAAGAAATACCTAAAACGTAATATTGCTATACAAGACAGTATAAGCTTACAAAAGCTGACTGGCAAATAACATGTAATAAACATAAACAATGGCGAGGCGTCTCCAAGTCGCTGTTCTCTTTCGCTAATTGAACACAGCACTTCCTTACACAATTGTAAATATGTCACCTTATATTTATGGGTCTTATTGATAATTTTAGAATAATGTACATTATACATTATTCTATGCAGATATGTATGCATGGCATTTTTTAGCTTCACTCTTTTATCTAGACAGTACCTTGTGTTAAGATACTTCGTATTTCGCTTTCCGCCGAGACATTACACGTTGAGTAGTGGAACTCAACGGTGCGCTTTATTAACCGAAGCGAACAAATGAAAATAATTTAAATATAATGATTTTTTGGGGTGGGAATCGAACCTAGAACTGATCGTGTTTTAAGTTCGACGCAGTCCCACTGCGCCACGACCTACCTTAATAGCTTAGTGACTTCATTTTTTTAACTGTTTGTATGGATTCATCCACCTAAGTACAGTCTTTTCCTGTAAGAACGAAATGTAGAGAACGGAGTGTCGTAGCATTAGACTTTTCATTTCTATTTTAAATGACACTACTTTTAACACACAGATCGACTGAGATGGCATTTGTTTTGTTGGTATATAAATACGCGATTAATCCGTTTAAAAAAGGTGTATTTAAAAGTGTAAAAATCGCGAAAATCCACGATCTTTCCTTCTAATTCGCTAAATAGGAAAAGAAAAATGTTTAATTAAGAATTAATTTCTTATAATAATATTACTAGGCCGGCCGTGGCTCACTAAGACAGCGTCTGACTGTAAAAGCAATCGGTTGTGGGTTCAATTCCCATTTGGGGGAGTGATTACATTTAAATTATTTTCATTTGCTCGCCCTGGTAAGACAAGACGCGGCGTTGAGTGCCGCTATTCAAGACGCATGTCACGAATTCGGCGGGAAGCGTAGTGTCCTGACACCAGGTCTACCTTGCTATGCGGGATTAAAGCGTGAAGCTGAAATAATAATACTATATCATCAGTCAGTTTATGATATTTATAATTAAAAAGGCTTTATATTTTATATTTAAAAAAATGTATTTTAAATATAAAATTGACTCCTTGAGGCTGGAGGAGGTCAAACACATCGGATAACTAAAAAAAGCCAATTCTTCGATAACTATTTTGACGTTTATCATAAAATATGAAATTTATATGAAATTGCTATAATTTAAAGATGCCAATTATTATGTCCATATATAAAACTCTTCCATGGCTCACTCAGTAACTTGTTAGCCTTATGGGTTACAAGTTATTGAGTGAGTAACTTGTAAGCTATAAAGCTTACAAGTGCTGCCAAAAATACTGGGTGCAAGAAACTGATATTAGAGAAGTAGTTTATTTTACAGTGTAGAAGGGTATTATGTATTTTCTCAAATAAATATGGAAAAACCAAAAAATTGGTATTGGACGGAACATAGAAACGTATAGTGTACATTTAATAAAATGTATAATAAGAAAACATAATAATTTCTTAGAATTCTAATAATATCAACAGCATTAAGCGCACAACTAAAATGATTAAATCACACGATTCTTATCACTTCTGACTGCAAAGTGTAGATAAAAACGTCGTCTCTTATTACAAATGGTTATAACAGAGGCTCGGTTGTTTCAATATTAAATTTATAAATAATTTGATAATATTATGGTGCGTTTTAAATATTGAATTTGTTGGTTGTGAGTTCGATTCCTGCTCGAAGTTCACAAAATTATAATCAAAATATGCCTTATTCAAAAGAAGATATTCAGCAGATGCTCATTTAAAATATAAAATATACCTTTCTTAACCTTTTATGTTAAGAATACTTTAAATCAGTGGGGTTGTGGGTTTGATTTCTAATAGGGGGAATGATTATATTTCAATTATTTTTATGTTACGAATACTTTAAATCAGTGGGGTTGTGGGTTTGATTCCCAATAGGGGGAATGATTATATTTAAATAATTTTACTATCTCTGCTAAGACAAAGTGCGGCGTTAAGATCTCATATTCACCACGCAACGTCTCGAATTAAAAAAAACACTAAGTACTTTTTGTCTATACCGCTATATAAACAAATAATATATAGTCGATGTTCACACGTATACTTAACTCTAAATTTTCATAATAATATAAATGAGATTAATTCATTTAAAATAGTTTCATTTAAAAAAAGCTTCATTTAATAAAAAAACGTAAACGTAACAGTATATACATATATATTACATTTAAATTAACTTTAATTCGATATGGGGCTGACTCAACGGTCAATGTATCTAGACAATGGCGTCTGGGTTTACGGGAAGTATAATGTCACGGCATGCGACGTTATGATGAAAGGAAAAATAATGATTTTTAAAAGGAAATTAATTTTCAGAAAATAACTATTTCTATGGAAATATTGTATTTTTGTTTTTCTTTCTGGTCTATCAGTATATAAATATATGAATAAAATTTAAATAAACTGTAATTTTATACAATTTTTGTCTGTTTGTTAGTTCCGGCCAATCTCTGTAACGGCTACACCGATATTGATGAGACTTTCACTAGCAGATAGCTAATATAATAATAAATATATTGAGTTACTTTTATTTTACAATCATACAATATAGAATAAACAAAGTTATAAGAAGCTAGTTTACAATATAGACCTGACAATGTACGTACGTCTATCCCTATTTCCGATGTCATAAGGCCTCTAAAAAATATACAGGTCAATTACAGTTCCGGAAGTCGTTAAATGTTTACACTCCTCATATTTTACGTAAACTTTACGATTTTTAATTTTACGATCTTTTTATTAGATCCGTTTAATTACTAAACGCGTATAATTATCATTATTTAGAAATTAAAAAAAAAATTTAGTACCGAATGTGTATTTCACACGATAGATAAAATCGTTATTTTTAAGTTCAATAACTTTTTGGCTATGAAATAGAAAAATATAGTTACATTGATACAATGTATGAGTTTCTAAAAGTTTAAATACGTATATTACGTAAAGTTATTAGTTAAGTAATACTTAGTAGAGGCCGGTCGTGGCACAATGTGACAGCGTCTGACTGTAAAGGCGATCGGTTGTGGGTTCGATTTCCATTCGGGGAGTGATTATATTCAAAAATTATTTTCATATAACCCTGGTAAGACAAAGTGCGGCTTTGAGTTCCTACACTCAACATTAAATGTCTCGAATTCGGTGGAAAACGAAGTACATCTTGTCTCATCGTGTCTTGACACTAGGGTATTTTCTGTCTATCCTATGCGGGATAAAAGCATGAAGCTTTAAAGAATTCAACTAAATATAAAATGGATGTTAAAGAATCATTACGCGCTACTTCAACTGCATTTATCTTTGTTATCAAAACTGATTAATACTAATACAAATCCTTAGGCTCACTTTGCTTGTGTGTTTTTTTAATATAAAATTTGTTGCATTACAAACTGGGCCTGTATTTTTTTGGATTATTGTTATTTATATCTAATTCACATATAATTATAGTCAGTTACTTAGAACTAAGATCTGTATTAAGAAACAGGCAAATTTTGAAAAAAAAAATATGTTGATACTACGGGGACGCTTATTTTTGCACCTTCTAATTTTTACAATGAGCCAGTTCTTGAATAAAATGTTTCTATATATTTTATTCTCACTTAGCAAATAGAACTCCAATATAAGTAACTACGTTCTCCATATTCTATCTATCTTTGAAAATTGTCTATCTGTATTACGTTCGAAGTAAAAACATTATGAATTGAGCGGCAATTTTCTCCGGTCCGATAAGACAAAGCCCCTCACTTTGTCTTACCAGACCCGGAGAAATGAAAATAATTATTCTGTGAATGGGAATCGAACCCACAGCCAATCGAATTTCATTTTATTTTGAATGTACTTCGTGACTTTAATATTATTCAAGATTTACAATTTAAAGTGAAAAGCTTAAAGCTCAAACAAAAGCTCCTTACTATATACTGTAATTTCCTGAAAACACACATTACATTAAAATGTTACACGAATATTGCTTTGGGAAATGCTTTCTATGAAACTTCTATTCAAATGTGTTGGATTTTGATTAAGCAAGGTTCATTTCAAGGCTTATGACGTCATTTCCTTTTAAACTGCTTATATGAGAGTATTTCGGGTGCAAAGGTTCTTTAATGTTTTACAAGTATCTAATATTTAAATCCATAAAATAGGTATAAATCTCCATATTTAATAAAATCATAAATTTGTAAACAGGATTCGAACCCCTCTTGAAAACCGTAGAGGTACTGACCGCTAAGCTATACGTTCAACGCATGGCATGTCAGTCGCAGATTCAAATCCTCCGTCGTTCAGTACTTACATGTTCGTACAATACTTTTTAAAAATTGATTTCTACCCTAAGTATGGAATAAGAATTTGAAAAACATTTAAAAAGAAACTATGATCTTTATATTAATTTTAAGCACTTGCATTCTTGCTATGAAATGTTTATTTGTTAGTGATTGTGTTTACTTCAGTCGTAACGCTCATATATTGTTACTTTAAATTACTTTTAGGTTTTTGTCTAATTAGACAAATAACTGCATTAGTAGCCACGTTTATTGATTAAAAACAATGACCCGAATATGATAAAAGAATATTATGAAGCAATGTCTCTTCATATATGGCATAATTGGGTAGACATTACCTCTTATATCTATAGTTTATATATATGCGATTGGTTATGGGTTCAATTCCTATTCATTTTCCTGCACTTCATTTCGTCGCTCTGGTAAGATAACATGCGGCGTTGAATTCGCCACTCAACCCTCAGTGTCTTGATTTCGGGCAGAAAGCAGTCAGTGTTTTGATATTTGGTTGTTTTTGACTACTATATAATGCGGGATGAAACGCGAAATTGAAGCGAAAGATCTACAAAGATGTTAACAATATAAATAATTTATAACAAACGTAAGAATTTCGACTCAGCTGGTAGTAGAAAGCATGGCTTAGCGGTCAGAGCGCTTGGACGGTATCCAAGAGGCGCGGGTTCGAATTCAGCTGCATTCAAAAATTTTATACGTTTTTTTATTAATGAGTCGAAAGATTACAGAAAAGTTCATCTTTCTCAAAAGATAAATTTGTCGAGCTTAACTAAAACAAGAGATGTTAAATTTTAAACATTACTTCAATGAGCAGTGGAACAACCATAACAACCTAGACAAAAAATATAATAATAAATTAAACTAAAACCCCAATATACTAAGGGTTTCACATCAACGTTTCACATTAACACAACGTCTGACTGTAAACACGATTGGTTGTGGGTTCGATTCTCACTAGGAGAAATAACTGTATTTCAATTTTAAGCTATTTTCTACTTCCTGCTCTGGTAAGACAAAACGCAGAGATGAACTCTATACAGAGTCTAAAATTCAGGCGAAAACCGTATAGCGGAATATTTTGACACTGGATTCTCACTTACAACTCTAGTACAAGAGATAAATCTAGAATATGACAAACTAAATTAATTTCATTTAAAATCAACAAATCTCTGACTTCCTGGCTCTACTACAAACTGCAGTCAACATGCACTAAGCTCACCGCGATCGCAACTAAATAATACCGCGGGGCTCAATTAGTACCATTTACTGTGTATTCTAAGGAATACAAAAAGATGATATTTATACGTTTCTTTAATTCCTTGCCCGTAGTGGATTTATCGCATGACCGCCAATGGAAATTATGATTTTAGGTGAAATTATATATAAAATAATGTTATTTTGTTCCTGAAGTAAGAAAGAAGTAAAAAAAGAATATGCGACTCTATCAAGCAAGTCGGACTTTGATTAAAATAAACAAGTTATGTATAGAGGTTTCATTGCGCAGAGTGACAGCATCTGATATAAACGCGATTGGTGGTGGATTCGATTCCTACTCACAATAATGATTATATTTAAAATTATTGTGTTCTGGTAAGAAGACGCTTGAGATTGAGTTACGCCACTCATGAAAATGGAGAACGGAGTGTCTCTATACTAAGCACTTTCTGACTTTGATTGATTATAGATTAGAAAAACTGAATGCAATAGAGACCATAATATCATTTGCAATCGCATGTTCTGTAATTGCGCCACTGATTGAAATAGTTTATCTCTCAAAGAGTATGCTAGAAGCAATTTTCTGTTATTACGGGACAAGTACAAAAGTAGTAATGAGGCTACGTCGTCGTTTGTCAAGCGAAATATATTTCCAATATGCATGGTTTAAATACTCTACAATAATATTTATAGAAACTAAAGCTAATTCAACATTTAAATTATTTAGTTTTTTTTAGCTTCACGCTTTTATCCCGCTTAGCAGGGTAGACAGAAAGTACATAGTGTCAAGACACTCCGTACTTCGCTTTCCACCGAAATCGAGACGTTGCGTGTTGGGTGCTGGAACTCAACGCCGCTCTTTGTCTTTACCAGAGCGAGGAAGTGAAAATAATTTAAATATACTCACTCCCCCGAGTGGGGATTGAACCCATAACCGATCGCGTTTACAGATGCTGTCACACTGCGCCACGAACGGCCTCAAGTTAGTTTTTAATACAAAAATTTCAATTCAGTGTTTTAATTTGTGTTTTCAAGATTTTTTTATCCCTGCTATGAGTAGACAGAAAGTACCTAATATCAAGACACTCCGTATTCCATTTTCCGAATTCAACATATTGCGTGTTAAATGGCGGAACTCAACGCCACGCTTTGTCCTACCAGAATGAGGAAAGGAAAATAATTTAAATATAATCATTTCTCTGATTGGGAATGATTATATTTGTCCCACACACGATTAGCTTCAAATTTACCAAAGTGTGGAATAACACTTTAAAAATAGGAAAAAAAATGTTTTTTTTAGCTAAATTGCGTTTTCTTGAAGAATTTCGTGTGAAAATAAATAAAACTAGGTTTAAAATATTTTTTTTTAATAAAAATTTATTTTGTTCATAATTTTTTCAGATATTCTCATAATTTTTTATGATATACTCAAGGAAGACCTAAAATCAAAAGTTACATATATAATTTAATTTTAAACAGAGAGTATCTAGTGTCAAGACACTCCGTTCTTTACTTATTACTTAAATTTTAGACAATTAAGTAGCTCTCCTTGTATTATTAGTGAGGTGAACTAAAAACAATTTAAATGTAATCAGTGGAAATTGGATTCGAATATAAGACTAATCGCGTTTACTATCAAAAGCAGTGACTGAGTCAGTCATGATTACTCAAAAATAGTTATAAAGAATACAAGTAGATATTGTATATATTTAAATTTTTTACATTAAGCTTATATACCAGAACTATCATAAACAAAATATCGCGAAAACCATGAAATATTTCGATTACGCAATAATAGTTTCTATTTAGTAAACTATTTAAATATTTTTTTTGCTTCACGCTTTTATCAAGCATAGCAGATTAGACAGAAAGTTCCTGGTGTCAAGATACTCCGTACTTAGCTTTACGTTGCGTAGCGTTGCGGAACTCAACACCGCACTTTGTCTTACCAGAGATAGGAAATGAAAATTAATAGATTCTATTTAGTAAGCGAAACTACTTCAACATTCTCTACGAAAACTTTTGATCAATAAATATGATTCATGAATTGTAGTTAAAGTTGCAGTTAGCTTATTATGCTTCTTTCTACGAATTTAACCTGTAATAATTTTAAATGACTACTTGGCATACATTAAGAATGTATAAAATGTATAATATAATGTAAAGAATGTATGACAAGTAATGTTTCGTGAGGCTGGCGGGGGAGTGATTCTATTATAATTATTTTATCTTCCTCGCTCTGTGAGACAAAGTGCGGCGTTGAGCTCCACTAATTAACACGCAATATCTCGAATTTGGTGAAAGCAAAATACGGAGAGTCATGACATTAGATACTTTTACGGATACAGAATAAAAGAGTGAAGCTAAAAAAAATAAAAAAATTAAAAATTATATTAAGTCACCCTTTTATCCCCACATAGCAAGGTAGTCAGGTATTCAAATATAACTTAGTTGACTATATCATACTATATTTTTTAAAATATTTATACAAAATTTTACATGCTAAATTAAAATATTTTGAAATATATATATATTTTATTCATTCTCTCGTTTCTTTAGAAGGATAAAGGAAAGACGTTTCTAGTAGAAAGTAATATATATATATATATATAAATATATATATATATATATATATATATATATATATATATATATATATATATATATATATATATATATATATATATCTTGTTAATAATGCTCAGTTCAAGCGTGAAGGTCTACTAATTAATTTATAAACTGAACATAGTTAAAATCTCATTTGTTGTGTCCGCTTGTTAAGTGAAATTTTAATATGAACAAGCATCTGGATACGGTTTGTTTGTAAAAATACTTTAGTAAGGACATTTGACATCACTATTGATTTTTTTTAATATATCCGAATGATGTAGAAATGCTTCACCCTTTTATTCCGCATAGCAGGGTAGACAGAAAGTACCTAGTGTCAAGACACTCCGTACTTCGCCTTCTACCGAATTCGAGACATTGCGTGTTGAATGGTGGAAATCAGTGCCGCATTTTGTCTTACCAGAGCGTGGAAGTGGAAATAATTTAAATACAATCTCTCACCCGTGTGGGGATCGAATCCACAACCCATCGCGTTTACAATCAGACACTGTCACACTGTACAATGCGGTCATAAGTGGAATTTGTTTAGCGAAGAGATTCGCAGAATACCAGGCGTAAGCGTGCATATTATGGTGAGAATGAAGAAGAATATGCTCAGGTCGTTTGAGCACGTCGAGAGGATGAATGACGATCGCATGGTAAGGAAAATTTATAAAACAAAACCTGAAAGACTTTTGAAAACACAGTATCGATGATACTGGAGGAAGGTCACGTAAAAAATATGAAGAGGCTTACGACTGTGGACGAGTTGAAAGACGTATGCAGGAACCATAGCGTTTGGCGTTCCGCCCTTTCTGATACCCCGCGAGGGATAAAACGTAAAGCTAAAAGTAAAAAAAACTATACTGATAAGGCTTGTGCTAAGTGTGCGGCGTTGAGTTCGGTAATTAACACGCAATTTCTTGAATTCGTGCGGAAAACAGTCAACGGAGTGTCTTGACACTAGGCTGTCTCTGACTAACCTGTTGTACAGGATTTATTGGGCAAATGGAAAAATATTTTTTAAAATAAATTAAACTAAGAACATCTAGTTAATCATCATCAATGTAACAAAGCGTTACATATCGTGTCTAAACATCATAAATTAGTTAAAAAAAATATGTATGTTGAATAGCTCTTAAGTGCGATTATGAGTTCAAATATAACCGTATTAGGCTTAGCCGTGATTAAGTAAAATTGTTTTTGTGCGGGCGTTTTATGTGTGTTATTACATTTTAAGTATTATGGTGAGCTTTTGATTTGGTAATATGTTAAAGTATTTTTTTTAGCTTCACGCTTTTATCCCGCATAGCAGGGTAGATAGAAAGTAACTAGTGTCAAGACACTCCGAACTTCGCTTTCCACCGAATTCGAGACGTTGCGTGTTGTGTGGTGTTGAGTGGTGGAACTCAACGCAGCACTTTGTCTTACCAGAGCGAGGAAGTGATTCGAACCCACAACCGATCGTGTCACAATCAGACGCAGTCCCACTGCGCGAAATGGATAAAGGAGACTTACGTAATTTTCGTATTGTCAATGTATGGCATATAAGTGAAACGTTAGGAAGTGTGAATTTTAAAAGTGAGTTATAAGTTGATACTGTTATAGTCCAAATGGATTATTTTATATTCCTATATTTTAGAAAGTTTATATTTATTAATCTTTCTTTAAAACATGGTAAAGTGTAGTATGGAGTGTCTTGACACTAAATACTTCCTGTTTATCTGCTATGTGGGATAAAAGCGCGAAGCTAAAATTCATTTTTAAAAAAATATCTACGAAAAATATACGTGATTAATCCGTTTAAAATAATTTCATTCAAAATCTACGCTAATTTACAATGTTCTTTTGTTTTAGTTCTCCTATATTCATTTTGCAAGCAAATTAAACAAATTATCTTAACAGAGCTAGGAAGTGACAGTAAATTAAATATAAACAATCATTCCCCCGAATGAGAATCGAACCCACACCCCAACGCATATAGTCAAACGCTGCCCCATTATTCCACAAACTAAAATCTGAATAAAGCTATTTAAACTGTTGATTACGATCTGAAGGCACAGTGAAAACACTAAATAAGCTCACACCATCTGGCAATAACGTATTTCTCACGAACACACAACCGCTAAAAAACATCGTAAAACGCAAGAATCGGTAATAAAATCGCAAAATCATCTTAAAGATTCATCAATCGATTACAATACGGCATTACTTTTTTATTGCCCCTAATGAATTGAAAGGCCCGTTTAAAAAGTGTATTAAATAATACAATTTAATGTCACGTATAAAAATTTGTAAACTTAGCCCTTTGTTGGGTGCTTTATTATGTACAGTGATGTATGGGGTGATAGATAATAGCGTGTCACGAACTCGAAAACCATAAGAATCCTTTACATTATAAAGGATCTAACTTTGACGTATTAAATTGAACGTCAAAATATAATGTAATTGACACCGTTAGACTATGTTGTGACTGCGGGTTCAAATCAATTATTCGGGGGACAGTTTTGTTTTAATTATTTAAGTACATCTTATGTTTAGCCAGATAAAATACGGCGTTGAGTTCCACCGTTAACATTATCTTTCTATTTATAAGCAAAAGGAGAACGTGATGATATTTTGAAATATTATAAGACACTAGCGCTCAGTGCCTCTGATTTGCCTCTCATATTTAACAAAACCTGTGTAAAAATCTAATATGTAAAGAAAATCTTTTAACGTTGCGTAAAATTATCAAATCCACGTTTTACATACTGCGCTATTATTACAGGCTTTTAAATTGTACTAGATTATGTCTTACTTCTACTAAGCAGCTTAAATCGAGGAGTTGTAAAATATATAATAAAGTCTTTGGTTTTTAGATTTTTAAACGAATTTTTTTTAACACGAAAAACTTTACTTTGATACTTGAACTTTACTTTGATATTAAAAATGCCGCTCAGTCTATTTTTGACTGAGAACTGGTCCAAAGCGTTCCAAACGTATTCAAAAATATTAATTTGAATACTAAAATTTGATTTAAAATATATATATATATATATATATATATATATATATATATATATATATCGTACGTCTGTCTAAAGTGCCTTGATTACTCCATTTATTCTATTAAAGCGGTAATTGTACGTTGAATGGCTTGCGACTGCCATTAGGCATATTGTGTAGGCTATTAGCTACTCTATGATTATCTTAGGAGGTAGCATGATTAAACTATTGAAGCTAAATATAATCAGGAAATATGGAAAGTTAATAAATACTTTATTGTTCTTATTCGCACAGTGTTTTGATACTAGTGGAATAAATTAGTAGAATTATTTGGAGGAATTGATTTCTGATGGAATTATTTTTTTTAGCTTCACGCTTTTTTTCTTTACCAAAGCGAGAAAGTGAAAATAATTTCAAATATAATCACTCCCCCGAGTGGGGATCGAACCCACAACCGATCGCGTTTACAGTCAGACGCTGTCACACTGCGCCACGACAGCCCTCATGGATTTCAAATAACATAAAATATTATTATAATAATTTTAAAGATTTTTCTTACACTTAAATTCAGAGAGATAATAATAATAACAAAAGTCTTATTTGAATATTATGATAAGATCAGTACAAGGGAATTAAAACCTCATAAATGCCTAAATACGGTTATCTCTAAAAGTGATCTCTACCAGCAACCCGCTTGTTGGGAACTGCTGTAATGTCATAATAGTGGGCTTGAAACTGCAGAAACGAAACGAAAAGATCTATATTCGAATTTGAACCCACATGTCTTGAGTATCGGTGGAACGGGTTTTTAGATTAATCGTTAACAAATATAAGTTTTTTAAAATTAAAATTTATTAAAATTATATATTTTAATAAATTTTATTTAAGTTTTGTGGACCGTCGTAGCGCAGTGTGACAGCGTCTGACTTTAAATGCGATCGGTTGTGGGTTCGATTCCCAATTAGGGAAATGATTAAGTTAAAATTATTGTCATTTCTTCGCTGTGGTAAGACAAAGCGTTGAGTTCTGCAACTCAAACTGCGTAATGTCTTGATTTCTGCGAAAAGCGGAGTACAGAGTGTCTTGACACTAGATACCTGCTCTACTATGCGGGACAAAATCGTGAAGCTAAAAGAAAAAGTATAAGATACATCAAATGCATGGAAATAAATAAATTATTTTCTGACATAATGAATTACCTTAGATTTGTGTAAATTCTTAAAGAGACCAAAATACACGTATAAATTCCCCAGAGTGAAGGATTATGTACGAACGAAAAAAATGAACAATAAAAAAACCAATGTCATCATTACGATACGAGTAAGAAAAACGATATTCTCACGATATTTCGCATAAAAATAAATAAAAACATAAAACATAACATGACATACCCACCCTTATTATAAAACGCCTTTTGACGCCAATATTTTTTGGGAAAATTAAAAAAAAACCGCAAAATTGAGTGAGAATCGGCAGCGGCAATCAATTTGTCTATTTTTATACACACACACACACACACACACACACATATATATATATATATATAATACTTAGTGAGTACTAACCAATAGTTTGCTTAGTTGATTGTTGATATATAATAATAAAAATATGATAAGAATTCTTAGACTTCCATGGATACATGGAATCGCGAGAGAGAAGCTCGCAGCGGAACGGCTACCCTACCCTACTTGGCAGTGTTAATGATGTTAGAGAGAATTTACTTGTTGAATGGTGGAACTCAACGCCGCGGCTTGTCTTACCAGAGCGTGAAATTAAAACTATTTAAATATCGATATCGATCGCATTTACAGTTTTAGAAAGTTTTCAAATAATCATAAAATATTGGTACAAGTTGATATTTATCGACTAGAAGTTAGAAATAAAACAACTACAAAAAAAAATCCATTACATCTTCATACAAAGTGTTTTCAACTAACAAGTTTTGAAAAAGATCGGTTAGACTTTGACCCTTATCATTTGATACGCGTTAGACCGTATCTTATTTATTATGACATAATGATTGTTATTTTAACAGGAAGCTTTTGGCTTTGAATAATTGTAAATAAGTTGTTTTGAGAAGCGGTTGGAATAATTGCTAAGGAAATGTACCACATTGAGCTTTACTAATAGCCACTTCCTTTAATTTTGGACACGGTTTTGTGTTCGCAATTTTTTTTTTTTTTATTTTTAGCTTCACGCTTCTATCCCGCTTATAGCAGGCGAGGCAGAAATAACGCAGTGACTATTAAAAAATATAAAATACACTAAATTAAGACTTTTTTTTCTAGTTTTCATCTGTTCCTCTATTTGGTCCATCTAACCTCCGGTTTCGATGGAACTTTCACTTGAAGATAGGTATTGTATATAATAAAGATCATATAACGCTATTTTAATCTAAAATTATGAAATAAATATTGATATATATTAAATTCCATAAGAAAGAAGTCGCGGGCTAGTACAGACTATTGAAATATTTTTAAAGCCAAAATGATGCCTCAAACGGAAATCGAATCTTTACCAACCTTTTAATTGATGTCAACACACTTATTTATACTACGACTACTAAACATAAACTCTTACAAAAACACACACACATATATATAGATATATACATATATATATATATATATATATATATATATATATATATATATATATATATATATATATATTCAAGTTGTAGTAACAAAGCAAACGTAAAAGTACTTGAGAGTGGAGCTCAAATAGAACAAGTGCACACATGGCCAGTTAATCTCAGCGATGATAAATGACGGACCTACGCTCTGATTTAACGTTATATACAGGTTGACGCTGTTTGTGTATGATATAATAATTGATATTAAATGTAGTTTATTAAATGTAATTATTTTATGTATTTAATTTCTACTGAGAAATTATAACGGATGTTTTTCCGTTTGCTGTTTTGGAAAGTTTAATTATTTTTTTTAATATCACGGTTTTATTTCGCATAACAGGGTATACAGAAAGAACCTAGTGTCAAGACACTCCGTACTTCGCTTTCCACCGAATTCGGGACATTACGTATTGAGTGGTGGAACTTAACGCGGCGCTTTGTTTTAGCAAGAACAAGGTAGTAAAATTAATTTTAAATATAATCACTCCCCCGAGAGCGGAGAACCCACACCCGATCGTGTAACAGTCACACGCTGTCCCACTGCGCCGCGACCGGCCTGTACTAATTCTTAGTATTTTTAAGTTTTATTTCATTGGCAACAATATAGTACAGGTGAGATAACTTTGAGATAGTCGTTAATATAATGGACATGTATTCAAATGCACTTTGCAAGAGTATACAAAACGCTATATTCTGTTCGTATGCCAAACACTGCAAGTCGCTCAATGGTTAAAATATCCAATTTACAATACTTAATAAATATGACTTTTCATTAATTACATTTAATTGAAAAAGAAATGACTTTGTATGAAATATTACACATACAAAAAAAACAACAACAAAAAAAAATTTGGACAAAATCGAAATATTTTCTATTCAGATAGGAAAACATGTTACAAACACTTTTCAACGCTCGATTAACATTAAAATGTCAGTATTGTCAGTCTCAATTAATTCTTAACATAATAAAACCTAAAACTTGAATCCGAAATTGTCAGGTAATAATATAATTATTGATAGCAAAAATAAATCATCCCATAAACAAATAGGCGTGACTTGGCGACCGGTCCATAGATTACAGCATCTCTTATAATAGGTTGCATCGATTATTGCGCATTAGCTGAAACAATTGCCTGCAACAAAAGGTCAGCGACCCGTGATGCACTTTTGATGCACGTTTAATAAATCAATTTGATAAATCCGGTTGATTATGATTTAACTAAGTAAAGTATAGTATTGAAGTTTCTTGTTTTATGACTTCTAGTTATGATAATAAAAGCTATAATATTCTGTATTGTTTTATTGCTTTTCGTGATTTCCATATAGCAAAAGGCAGTAAGAATCTAGTATCTAAACACTCTGCTCTTTACTTCTCACCCAAGTTTTTCTCTATTTACACTCTCAATAAAGAAAGAAGGAGAAAAATCCATATATAAAAACAGAACAAAAAGAGATTATACCAGGTCTTTTCCTGTTGCATAAAAAATGAATATATATTTTATTTTATTAATTCAAAATTAACTCATAACTTCTCTGCTATATTTATTCACTCAAGTTAGTGATCTAGATTGTTATATAGTCATATATTGGAGTCTAGGTCCCAAGTAAGCTTTACTAAAATACGGTAACTGCAAACATATGGATAGAAGCTTCAATCGTCCGTACTGTACGCTGATAAGTGCCTTTGTACTGTCAATTACAAAAGTTTAAAAATTGTTTTTTTTTTATATCTTTTATTATTTTTTGTAGGGTATAATGAGAATAATAAAAGAAATATATAGTGAATATATCGTGACATAGTAGGACACTGCGTCTGACTGCGTATGTCATCACTCCACCTAGTTAGAGAACGTTCTACATTACGTTTGCCAAGGTGCCGTCTTCACTCCAGAACACGTATAATAATAAATTTGTATTATTACAATAAACTAAAAAGAAGTCTTTGCATAGCCTTTCGCTGAAAATGCGATCTGTTCAGGATTTTATTCCCACTCGGGGGAGTGACTACCTTTACTTCCTCGCTCTGGTAAGTGCGGCGTTGAGTTCCACCATTCAACAGGCAATGTCCCGTCAATTCAGTGGAAAGCGAAATACGAAGTATCTTGACACTAGGTACTTTTTGTTTATCCTGCTAAGTGGGATAAAAAGCATGAAGCTAATAAATATACTAGTAATAAAATACGTTTTGTTACACAGATTATCATTAATTTTTAATAATGAGATATATAAATATTCATACAATTAAAAACAAACGACATTTTTAGAGAATTGAGGTCGAAGATAATTACTATAAAGTAGACCAAACACTCTTTTATTTTATTAGTCTCATAAAAATGGTATATATATGCCTAAACCAAATGTATTAATATATAACATTTTCATATAGTCTAAATTTCCAATTTTCTTAAGTTCATATATATTTAGAACTCTATTCCCTGTTAGTAAAAGTTTGGTTTTCTATTCTGATAATAAATACATGCATTTTATAGATCTAAAGATTTTTTTAAATATGGGTTGATATCATAAAGACATAAAAATCAATTAATTAATTTTTTAACACTTTTCTACTTGACAGTAACATAAGCCTGCTTAATATCGGTTTGCTTACTTTGATATTTGTACGGAAGCTTAGCGTGCGGACGTATTTGCGTCGGTGTTACGGCTCAGTCAAAGGGTTGATTTAAGGCGATCCACTGGTCAATTATTGTACATGTTGACATTACCACATTGCATAATTGGTTAAAACTTGGATTACGAACAACTATATGTATTTATATTTATTTAATTTCTCTGCCATGGTAAGACAAAGTGCGGTGTTGAGTTCAGCACTCATAAAGAACTCGCAAAAATATAAAAAAATGTATTTAATATGATAAGATTATTGTGGGTTTTCTTCAGAGAAATTATTGTATTTCAAGATAAAGCGTAGTTTTAAGTTCCGCGGCGCCGTCTCCATTTTGACTGGAAAATAGAGATTACTTAGGCTCTTAACATATAAATACACGAGTTGTTATTTATAATCTTAGCTTAGAGCATTACATTAGCTAACGAGAAATTTTGCTTGTAATTATGTCCATTACTCCATTAGTAATTGTGTTAAAGTATTTGTTCCCATTCAATGTCATAACTTACTTCTTCCGCTATATCATCTATACAAATATGATGTGAAGTCGGTTAATAAATTGCTAAATATGATATACTGAAATATGATACTGTAAATCTATATTAATAGTACTGAGAATATTTCACGTAAAATGTAGAATTGTGTTTAAAAATATTTATTTATATATTTTTTTGTATTTATATGAAAGCAGAGAAAACAATCAATTACTTACTTTCTTTTCTTAGCGATATTAAAGGGGTACAGTATATTAAACCAGATTAGATGTCTGATTAAAAAAAAATCGGCTTCATGCTTTATCTCTCATAGCAGAGTATTCAGAGACAACCTAGTGACAAAACACTCCGCTGATTGTTCCTTATATAAAATTATTTTTAATTATTATTATATAAACATTACCTCCAGTTGAAATCGAATTCACAACTATTGCCATATTTTTTTGCCATGAAATATAACTTCCTAATGTCGTATTCTATAATCTTCCTACATAAAATTATAACATGGTATGCAAATATGCTTAAATATATATGGTTAGTTTAATCTTTTAATTTTATTTAAATCTAAAAAAAATTCAAATATAAAATTTGAAGACTTCATCATGCAAAACAAGCGATTTGATGTGAGAGGGAAAATTTAATATGTCTGTAACATAACTTACTGTATTTCTTTTACAATCTGGTCTTGTGAAGTTATATACAGAAATTATTTAATGAGCTTCGATAATGTCAAAATAAAACAAAAAATAGATACAACTGCTTATAAATACCTTTAACACATTAGAAAACACAGGCAATTTGTTCACGAACCTAATGGAAATGACGTTTCCTTTTTAATACCTATGCAAAATTTTCATATTCACATAGAGAATCCTATATACATGGTGTGTTTATTTTGATCATAGGGAGTGCGGATTAAGCAAGACGCTGTTGATTCAGTTAATGCACCTCATATCGCCGCTAGCTTGTAAACAAGCTAGAAGCTACATATATCGTCTAACTCTATATACGTTTATGAATATGTTCGTTATGTTAATTTTCTGATCTTTAAAATTTGGCTTCGTTAAATTTTCAATGATTTTAATTTTTAAATTTTCAATACTAAAAATTTTGATTGAAGAACTTTATATAAAAAAAAATGTTAGCATTTCAGACTTGTATTTGTAAATTTCTGCTCGAAACATATACGTTTATATTAAAAAAGGCAAAATAAAAGCAATCTAATATCATTTTATATTTTTAAATCGAAAATCAAGAGTGGACTGATAGGTATACTTATATATTTTCTACTTGGTTATGCCTACCAAACCAGAGATGTGCCTTTCTACTAAATCCATTCGATTTCTTATTATTTATACGTATATAAAGTAATATAAATAGTAAATGTAAGTAAAATTATCCACCAGTGACTTATAAGATAATTGCTTATAATTTTTATACGCCTTTTAAAGGAATCCTTCATACAAATTGATTTAGATACCAGGATAAAGTTCTTCACGTAGTCATCCTTAGGGGAAGTTGGGGAAAAATATGTTAAAGTAAAATGGCATTAGCAATGATTTATTTGTCAGCCTTCTTTACGAGGGACAGTATTACCAGTCATGGCAGATAATGTTGGTGGCCATACTTTTACCATGTAATGCATGGGCTCTATAATTCCGATTTCACATTTTTGTATGCCTCATTAAATACTTGTATGATTTTTATTATATTCGCTAAATAATATGATTATGGTAGGAACTTCATATAAAATGTCAGAAATATTTTTTTTATTTATTAATTAAAGTTAAATTATTGTAATAGATTAAATAAATATTTGAAATAAACCAAATAAGCAATGATAGAATATTATTGACTTATTTTATACATATTTATAAATTACGGTTGTTTTTTTATAATAACAAGGATATTTATTTTTATATAAAATTAGGTTTAGATTTATGTGATTCTAAATCGTTATATTTTACATAATTTACTTTTATTTCATATATTATATTATTCGATTTTTTTAAAGTGATTTTTACAAAATATATTGAGAACTTCTTTATTTCGTGCCGTTTTACGCAATTTTTTAAAACACATGTCTATTAAACTTCCAATTAGTAAAACAAAAACACTTAGCATTTGTTATTTAACTACTTTTTTCACTATACTTAAAAATTAATCACTGCAAAAACCGAATACGTGTCGTTTTACGTAAACTTTAACACACTATTGTTTAGGTTTAAACAAAAACTACTATAGCACCTATAAAAACAAGTCAAAAGTGCAAACGTGATTAGCTGAGAATAAAAGGACTCATGGGTGTATACAAATACTGGAGTGACGTTAGAAACAATAATTCTTCGTTACAATTTCGACAGGGGGTGGAAATAAAACGTGTGTATGAATGTATTGTATTGGTTTAGGATTTTTTTTATTGAAAATGGATATTGCCAAAAAAATACTTTTAACATTCTATTAATGTAAATTAAATATACTCGTAAAAAATACTAAAATTTAAGTGTTTTTTATGTCATTAGGAAACATATACAATATTTAGTTGTTTTTTTTAATTTATAATATTCAGGATAATCAAATAGACAAACAAATAATATATATATTTTTTTATTTCAAAGTTAGTTTTTTTAATAAGTGCATCCCATTGTAACGAATGGATAACAATACAAGTGGCAGCCCATCGTATTACAAAAGTTGTATGTGAACTGCACAGGTGTTCGGTTTGACTTAACTTGGGGTTGCTTGCGTTTTTATGACAGCGTTAAACGCGAACCGACTCTAATAGTGACTATTTAGTTTGTATTATGTACTTTATATAATCTGTTAGCTGTATTATAATTTAAGCTTTTATATAGTATAAGTAATCAGATGAAAGGATTATTTTATTGAAACGTTACGAATTTGGATTCTTCGGTAAGATATATAGGTATTTTTTTAAGAAAATCATAATTATTATGAGTCAGTATAGAGACATCAGTGAAACTAATACTCCTGAGTTCAAATCTGGTTTACTCGCTTGCAATGTCATTAATTATTTTAGTAGTCGATGAGTGAAGGACCTCCCTTTCAAAAATACAACAACGTCAAGATTTAATTTCCAAAAATAGATATTATGTAGTCAAAATCACTCCACTAACCAGCCTTATATTCTAGCATACAATTACAGTCAATAAGAAAATACTTTTATACAAAGCGATGCGTGCCTCTAAGTGGCTGAATAACATAAGCTTTATATCTATTCATCACGAACAGGACACACGAAAGCACTCTGAAATAAAACAATCGCTGTATAGAAACATCGCCATATGTGCGAGACAAGTGAGCACACCCACCGGTCAAATTTGATTTACGCGTAAATTACGTGTCATAACCTGCATGTTCATACTAGCCCTATCTCCCCCTTTTTGTGTCACAGAGTAAAAATATTGTGTTACTATTAATTGTTATACTGGATTTTGAAAATTTTATGGATTTGTGTTTTCATAATCTGTGGTACATTTTCTGTTTTAGTAGCGTAGTATGTACAGCACCGAGGTGTCATAAAGTATCCCTTGTTCCACTCAAATGCACCTTTGCTCATATCGATAATGCATTAATTTGAATATTCGCGGTGTCAGATGTCAAATGGTTTGTAATTTTATATTTGTTCTGTTTTTTTTGTAGTATGGTTTTAATGTGATTTACCACGGAAATGTATAATGGTGGCAAAATTGCAGGAACTGAATATATAATTGGATGGTAATGTAAATGATTATAGGGAGTTTCAATCTTTTTCATTCTTATAGCGATATATCTAAAAATAGATAATGACATCTTGATATTTTTTATCTAAACTTATTTAAAATAAAATAAGAAATCTATTTTTTTAGCTTCACGTTTTTATCCCGCATAGCAGGGTAGACAGAAAGTACCTGGTGTCAAGACAATCCGTACTTCGCTTTCCGAATTCGAGACATTGCGTGTTGGGCGGTGGAACTCAACGCCGCTCTTTGTCTTTACCAGAGCGAGGAAGTGAAAATAATTTAAATATAATCACTCCCCAAGTGGGGATCGAACCCACAACCGATCGCGTTTACAATCAGACGCTGTCACACTGCGCCACGACCGGCCTCTGTTAAATAAAAATAAAATTGAAAATTATATAAATCTACTTTCGTTTTATATTTGCAACTTATGAGAAGCTTGTAAGAAAGAGAAATACAGTTTTTTATCACACAAAAAGATGGTCAAAAGTTATTTAAATATTGGACTGAATGAGATTAGAGGCTTTAACTACTGTATTATGTCAAATATATCATAGTACAATATATGATAATATTAATGTATTTTTTTATAAACTAATTTAGCTTATTTCAAATCTCAAGTACATAAACTATGAAGAAAAACATCAAGACGCACTTAATATAATGAGTCTTCAATCATTAAGAAATGTTTTGAGTTACTTTCTGTGCTCTATACAAGTTCTGATCGATCTTGTTTAAGGAATTTATAAGATCTACTACTGTTAAATATTATTAGATAAAAATAATACTAGCTTAAGATTTTGTATGTTTTTATGTTAATTTAACAAGTAAAATAATTGTAAGTGAAGTAAAACTATAATATTCTAAAAACTGAATTTTTACAATTTAAATGGAATAGTAATAATGTAGAGTTTTTATTGAAAATAATTACCTTATAATCGTTCTCTCGCGTAGAAATCAAACCTACTATATCGCATTAGAGTCAAACACTGTTCCCACTGTGCTACGAAGTCCTTGATCATAACATATAAAAAAATCTTTATATCCAATATTCTAAGGCTCCAAATTTTTTCTGAATCATTTCCTTCTATGAATATCTATGAATTAACCACGACTTATGAAGACTAATTCTGCGAAAGTGAATTTTGGGGTCCATCCTCGTGAGTGCGGAAGAAAAATGATTAGTACGCTGACTTTGCGATTTCTTAATGCTCTAGTGCTATAATCGAATAAGAAGGAAAAATAAGTTAACAGAAACTCATGGTTTGATAAATAGGATGATGTGAAGTATTAGTGGGGCGTGATTTGGAATATTTCGATTACTATATTCTTTGATTTAAATATATATATATATATATATATATATATATATATATATATATATATATATATATATATATATATATATATATATATATATATACACACTGCAGTGTTAAGTTTCGCAACAGTCGGCTCTCCCTAAATAAGGTGTAAAGATAAAAAAAATAAATAAGCAATAATATGATTTTTGATTCAACAATGTATTTTCGAATATTAATAGATTACATTCTAAAATATAAAGTGTTATTTAAAACCAATAAACAAGCAGTTTCCCAACCCATCTAACTCTATATCAACCAGAATTATTTTAAGTAAAATAAAATCAAAACCATATATATACTAAAACGAATCCACGCGTATGATAAGATAATTAGATAATTATGCAAAAATACGATGACTCACAATTGAATAGATTGTAATCTCTCATAACAGATGGTGTTTTACGAAAGGCCGTAAGTAATTCGTAATAAGCTCACCTGTTATTATGATTTGACTTTGACTGATATTTACAGGAATGGGGTGAAATGGACATATTTTTTTTATTATTTTCTAATAAAATTGATTAATGATATAGTTAATACAGTGTATATGTACAGCAGAAGTTTTATGTTTTTTATGACTGTAGTAGGGGTTCTAGTAAGAAAAATTGCTATCGTAAAGATATCAAAACACAGAAGTCTCTATCGCGTATTTTATAGGTAGGTGAAAAGGATCTAGACTCTAAAAAAATTATATATTCTTGCGGAACTAAACTCCGCATATTGTGTAATTTAATTATTTCTATTTATTTAGTGAAATTTGATCACTCAACTGAACCGCTAAACAACCCAGTTTAAAATATAAAATATTTTTTGCCTACCTAAAATACATATTTCTTAATATTAGTTTTTTTTAAAATTGATTATATTAATAATACAATTAATTATTGAAAGCATTTTTTGTAAAAACGTATAAAAATTTTTTTGAACGCGGGATTTTTTATACGTTTTTTCAAAAAATGTTTTCTAATCCTAAGTGTGAAAAAACACTTTAAAAATAATAAATACAAATAATTGAGTTAAAAATTATTAACGCTTTAATTCTACATATAAAATAAATATTGGAAAAAACTATCAATCTCTACCAAATAAGTGAGGGTTGAAATATCCCCTATATTCGTATGGTATTGTGGATTTAAAATTTCCTTTTAAACTTGTATGCTTTGGGGGAGTTAAGTGGTTGAAATAGAGCACATGCGATCTTGGACTTTTGTTATTTTTACACGGATTAGTGTAAGATTAGCGCTATTTACGTAGCCTTTTTAGGGTTGTTAAATAAATATAGTTAAATACAAAAAGCTTTGTTATTTTAAAGCTCTTTTGGATCTTTCCAATCGAGCTGAGCTTTTCATATGTTTAAAAATTATCTTAATATTTTTATATGTAAAATTTGAATTTGTATGCTTAATGACGATTTAATATCATCATAAAGTAGATGATCTATTTAAGTAGCAGTATTTTAACACTAAAAAAACCTAAAATATCTAATTTAATTTCACGTTGTATATAATCCAAGGCTCTTTATGAATTAAACATTAAACTCTGAAACATATACCTTCTAATATGTTTTAAGTATGCATAATTATTAAACAAAACAAATTATCTACATAACCTCAGAATGGACGGCTGGAGATAGCTTAGAAAAAAACCGAATCCTTTTGCTAAGTTAAAAATTACAAAATTAATACATTAGTAAAAAAAAAACGATTTAGAATAAAAAATAATTTCAACTGTAATATATGTATTAAGCCCAATTTTGTATTGAAATTTGTCACGCCTGTTTTCGACCACACGTGAGTCGGCGTTTTTAAAGTGACTGCAAAAAAAAAATTACTACTTTTGTGACGGACTGACCGATAAAGTTGTAAAATATTATGGAATAACAATAGCCATTGTAAACAATATTGTCCTGGACGGCTTTACTTTGTATTTAATACTTTAGTAATTTAGTAAGGTATTGGGGATATATTATATTTGTTTTTTGCTTTCTGACTTCTAAACATTGTAGGGTAGATAGAGAAAAACAGTAATCCAATTAGACGAAAAATTATTGCAACTGGCTATTTTTATTTCATACCTCACAATTTACCAAATATATGAAAAGAAAACAGTTTTACATTCTTTCCAACATAGCAGATAAGGCGGAGAAATTTAGTGTTAAATTATTTCGCTCTACGTTTTCCAACCAAATCGATAAATGGCGTGTTAAGTGGCAGATCTAAACACCGCACTCTATAGATAATGTGACAATGTAAAAAGTTATGGATTATTATCCTTGCTTTGTACACTTTGCCTACTAGAATAGGGAATTATGAACAGAAGGACCTCGATAAGTCGAACATCAAGAGAGAATTTGGGTTAGCCAAAAAATTCGAGTTATAAAGCTTTCAACTTGCGGAGAGTGTAAAGTTAGGCAAATTTTGATTGGATATAAAGAGGTCGAGATTCATTATAATAAATTTTAAATTAGAGAGATAAAATTATATAGAGATATAATAACATTGTTTTGTTATGGAACAAAGTCATTAACTTATTTATCTTTCAAATGCAAAGGCTGTAAGTTTCAAAATATGTTTAAGATACAGAGGTCCAATTTAATGTTGTTATTAATAGAGATTTGATAATTCGAATAATTTTTTTTCGAGTTATGGAGGTTGTCGTTGAGGTTTGATTTAACAAGGTACCACTATACTGCAATTTATTATATGAGCATTTTTAAATTATCTTTATAATATTGTTCAGTCTATAAAATATATTTAAAAATCTATAAAATGCATCAAAGTGTACTTATGACAAGGTCTCTCTAGTAAGACAAAGCGCGGCGTTGAGTTTCGCATGGAAAGCAGAGTATGGAGTGTCTTGACACTGTGTACCTTCTGTCTATCCTGCTATGATAATTTATCAAAACAACGTACTGAGGAAGTACAATACAAAAGAGTGATAGCTATAATTAGTACCGTGTAAAGTTCATCGCTGGTTTTTATGGCGGCCATTAATTTTCAAATTGACCGTAAACTCCTTTTTCTCATAATTTGTTATAAAAGGCAACATTTGTTTCTAATGAACAAGTGTTTGATCTGTTTTTTGATAGAAAACATCGGTGCATATAATTTGAATACATTTTAAGGGTTACTGGTGAAAAGCACTACTGTTTTTAGTTTACAGGGTTTAGATTGCTTGTTTCTTACTACCAAAGGTCTTGTTTATACGTAAAATATAACCGTAAAATATAACGTAACCTTAGCAACGCCAATGTCAATATGTCAACTTTTACAGTATTGTATGTAGAGCCGATTTATACGTGTTAGGACATTATATTGTAAAAATATCATATAAACTTTAACTAAGCCAAATTTTATTTTTCTCTGTATGTATAAATTTCACTTAGGCCTCTAGGTATTATTATAAAGATATTTCCTCATCTATAAGGATCTTATAAGGCCTACTATATGACTTACATGTAAGCTTTGAGCTTTAAACTTGTAGTGAGTGAGTGAGAATCTAGTGTCAAGACATTACGCTCTCCACTTCCCGCCAGATATCGAGACACTTCACGTTGAGTGGTGGAACTCAACGTCATACTTCGTCTTGTCAAACTAGAAAATATTGAATAATCAAATTATTCCTTCAAATGCCATTTTTTCTGCTGATAAGATGCACTTTTACAATGAAATTTTGCAATAAATATAAAGAAATAAATATTCATAAACAGCATTTATTTGAGAAAGTTTACTTTTAAGTCTACAGTTTAAGCTTTAAACTTTTAATAAGTTAGTTTTTATGGAGAACCTAGTGTCAAGACACTTCGCGGGCCACGTTCATAATCAAATATTTCTAAATTCCTTCGATGATATTTTTTACAAATTCTTTTGTTTACACTCCGTGTTCCTCTTTCCAGTGAATTTAAGACATTACATGTTGAGTGGCAGAACTCAACGCCGCGCTTTGTATAAGCTGAATGAAGAATTGAAAATAATTTAAATACAATCATTCCACCGAATGGGAACCGAATCCACAACTTGTTTTAAAAATAAACATTTACTTTACAAACAAAATTTATAGCAATACCTACTTGCTTCAGTGATGTGGAATGAAATAAAACAAATCAAATATTAAAAAAATATTAAGATATTAACAGGAAAAATGAATGTACTACATTCAATTCTACTACCAATATTTTTACAGACAAAACATTGTACCATTACGCTATTATGGCCTTATTTGCGTTAAAACGATCCCAATTATCTTATTTATCATAATCACTTATAATGAGTAACATTTAAGAAATAACAATGTTTTGGCGTTTAAAGGTTATTCATTTAGAGAAGTAAGTTCTATTTTTGTATTGAGTCAATATAAATGTACGTCATTTTTCTAAGCTGTCGTCAGTGTGACGCCATTACAGTGCAGTCGTCATAGGTCTAAGTATAACTATATCACAGTAGTTATAGATTCAATTCTAATTCGGGCTTATAGTCGAAGAAAAAGGCGTGTTATGATTTTTTTTATTACGTATATAACGTATTTTTTTTGAAAATACATTTATAACTAGCTGTGTTCGATTTAGTCAGCGTTATATTTAAGATTTTTGGAATTTTGTTTTATAGTTCTGAAGTGAAAGCGGTGTAAGTTACTCCTTATTAAATGAGCTATCTGCCAGTGAAAGTACAATCAAAATCCAGTACAGTCGTTCCAGAGAGTAGCCAGTACAACCAATCAGACAGGCAGACAAATACAAATATATATATATATATATATATATATATATATATATATATATATATATATATACATATATATATATATATATATATTTATATATATATATATATATATATATATATATATATATACAAATATATGTATTAAATATATATATGAATTTAGCATATGTATTTAGTGTAAAGTATTTATTTTAATGTGATAAACAGATAATCAAATTTTATTTACATGAATTTTAAATAAAACACTTATTTTTCAACCAACTGGGGCCTGAAGTCTTAATCGCCGCTAATAGCCAAACAGTTATAATCGAAATTAAAATATTTATTTTTTAAATAGTCAAGTACTGTGGAATATTTAATAAATATTTCCAATTGATACAAAAATATCAACATTGGCACTTCTTCTACTCACTAGAGTTAATCTTGGTAGATATACTTTTAAAATAAAATTTTACAATGAAGTAAGTATGTATATAAAAATAATTTTCTTCCCAAATGTTCATAAATAGCATTTAATGTTATTAAAATTACTTTAATATGTTTTCGCTTTGCATGCTTTTGTTCCGCATAGCAGGGTCAAGTACCTGGTGTACACTAAGACACTCCATCCTTCCACTTTCCAGCGCATTCAAGACATTATATGTTGAGTGGCAAAACTCAACGCCGCGCTTTGTATTACCAGAATGAAGAAATGAAAATAATTTAAATATAATAATTCCACCGAGTGGGAACCGAACCCGCGACCGGTTTTAAAATAAACATTTATTTTAAAAACAAAAATTTAAAGCAATACCTACTTATTTCAGTGATGAGTAATGAAATAAAACAAATCAAATATTAAAAAAATAATAAGATATTAACAGGAAAAATGAATGTACTGCATTCAAGTTCTTTGTGCACTAACCTGCATGGCCAGTCAACCGATGATACCGAATAGACATTAGGAATTATTTAGTAGCTTTTATTACCAAACAATAAGGTTCGTTTTGGAAAATCCTTGTATGACTCATACAAATAATTATGCCACTCAGTTGACTAATTTCTGAAATATTTATGTGAAATACAAAACTATTTAGTTTAATTGTGTATTTTACTTGTAAATGAGTGGTGTTTATTTAGAAATGATACTATAATTTTAAAATTTCAATTTTAATGTTAAGCATTACTTAAAAAAGATAGTTAGAATTCCGTTTCACTAGAACATGACAGTAAATTATATTTATAATTATTTTATTTTATTTATATGCGTTTTATATAATAAGATCTTTGATTTTCGCGATGTTTACAAATTTTAAATGAAACAATTTTAAACAGATTAATCGCGTATATTTTGGTATTCGAAAATCTACCTGCGTCTTTCTATTGCTACTGTAAAGTATTCGAAACGTTAGGTTTTAAATGTATTGTCGATTACCAAAATATACGCGATTAATCCTTTTAAAATAGTTATATATGTATTTTTTTTTGGTTGACTGATAGAGGTCTTACAGCTTCACGTTTTAAACACCTATTGTTCAGTCCCTGCATACCTCTTACGCCTCGTCCACTGTCACCAACCTCTTCATACATACTCTTTAAGAGGTCCCTAAGCTTAAAATTAAAGTTATATACTTGTTAATAAAATTATAGTATCTAATTAATGTGCTATATTTTTTTACAGTTTTTGTTGGTCTGTTTTTTCTGACTAATCTCTGGGATGGCCTAATTTTGACAGACACAGACTTTTACTGGCACATCCCTGATGTAATAGAAAATAATTTTATTTAAAAATTATAAGAGGAAGGACAAAGTCGCAGCAATAGCTAGTCTAATCTCACTCTTTATATTAAAGAAAATTTATATATATATATATATATATATATATATATATATATATATATATATTTTATCAATTCTAAGATATTCGTATTATAATAAGTAATAAATTATTAACTAATTAACGATTTAAATTTTAACTACTTCCAATCATCAGTGTCAAATAGTCATGATCGTTAGTATAAGAACAATGAATTAATTGGTAAAAATATTTTTTTACAAAAAGCTCGTCGTCTTTTATACTCGCTTTCTATTTTTTTACATTATAAAATACTTGCCAAATAAACTTTAACGCTATTTCCAGTCAAGCTAATATATAAATAATATAATTCAATACATATAAAATATAATATTTACTATTAAATTAAATTTAAGAAAATAACTAGATTAAAAAAAAATAACTAGAAAAATAACTAGAGAAAATTAAATCAGAAACATTGTTAAAGGTAAAAACCTAGCCATTCACTACAATAAATCCACTTAAGGCATTCATTTCTCATGCACGCCCAATATTAAGTAACGCTGACGTCGACAATTCGTTAATACGACGTAGACTGATGCAAATGACATATTCTCACATATTGTATGGGAAACCATCTTCCTTAGAACTTTATGAAACAAAAGCTCGTTCAACTTTAAGCTTTAAAGCTTTAAAACAAAGTGTTTTTACGTTTTACTTCATATCGAAGTTACGAAAAGCAAATAGTGACATACTTCAATTGACAGATTTTATTTATTCAGAGGGTGGACCTTTTGTTTAATATTTTTCTTCACTAATGTCTTGTCTACGGCTTTATTTTTGAATATATATTGTGTTGTGTTTTAAAAATAGGTGTTTTATTTATTTTATTCGGTTACGTGCAAATAATTATTTTACCCACCTTCTCATTACTTTGGAAATCATATTCACGCTTTATCCCGCACAGCTTTCTTCCGGAAGTCGAGACATTGCGTGTTGAGTGGCAAGCTCAATGCTACGCTTTGTCTTGCCAGAGCGAAAAACTGAAATTTTATTGTTTTTAATATAATTATACTTCTACATTATCATATCGGAATCGAACTCACAACCAACTATGTGTGCAGTCTGACGTTATCTAACTGCGCCACGATAGCCTTAGTTCATATAACCATTCATACTAATGTAAATTAACAGTTATGAAAAAAAAAATAACAGAGAAAAATCGTTATTGTAACATAATAAAGGGTGTCCCAAAATTAACGCAAGATTTGAATTAAATAGAAAATGCCATTTTTAGTCTTTTAATATTTATTAAAAGACTAAAAACACCCTTTATATACCTATAATATTACAGAACTAATTAATTAAATAAAAAGTGATATTATGCTGTTTATAATAAGTTAGAATATAAAATATTACCGTTTCGTTCCTTAATTTTTTATCTGTTTTCTTTGACTATCTTTCATATTTTATAAGTGTAAATTAAATAAAAAATAATTTTAATCAGCATATTCACTTGTAAAAAAATTAACGTTTTATCCCGCACAGCAGGATAAACAGGAAGTATCTAGTATTAAGACACTTCGTACTGCGCTTTCCACTGAATTCGAAACATTGTGTGTTGAATGGTGGAACTCAACGCCGCGCTTTGTCTTACTAAAATAAAGTAATGAAAATAATTGAAATATATTTATTTATTATACTATCATTCCCCCGAGTGGAAATCAAACCCACAACCAAACACCATTACAGTCTATTGTAATTTATAACAGATATTTAATGATGAGTCATTATGTTTGTCCTAATTTTAATAAGAGGTACAGGATAAACACTGTAGTCTACATTTTTTATATATAATTTGCATAATTAAGATTATTTACATTAAGTAAATAATACAAATTTGTACTCAAGACCATCTACTAGATGTACCATGACGACTTATAAATCATTTTAAATGAAATAATCTTAAAAAAATTAATTACGTATATATACTTTGGAAAATCCAAGTTTCAAATACTTTACAGTAGTTCGTGGTCGCAGCTAGAGCTGTCTACCTGTGTCTACCTGTGTCTACCTGTGTCTACCTGTGTCTACCTGTGTCTACCTGTGTCTACCTGTGTCTACTTGTGTCTACCTGTGTCTACCTGTGTCCACCTGTGTCTACCTGTAACCCAGTATAGTTTTATTTAAAATAATCTAAACAATCGCGAAAAGCAAAGATTTTACTTACAAATCATTTTATATGCTTGTATAGAGAACGGAGTGTCTTAACATTTAACTATATTTTTTATATAATAATTACAAAATAATATTACAATTTTAGTTAAATAAATATAATGGATTTATATCAGATTCATAATAAAAAAGCGCTAATATTTTCTAACGCTTCCCATAAGGGGTGCCGCACCATGATTGGCATCTACACGTGCATTGTCCGACGCATCTATGCGGGTTGATTGCGGGCTTGTTAATATGATTTGTGTAAAAAATATATTTTTGAGTTAGTTTTTAAATAATTACGAATATAGTCTAATGTTTTTTTTATAGTAATACGGTGTAATATATTTTTTATTTAATAAAGTTATATAATTTTCACTCTTACTCAATATTAACGAAGTACGTAGTGTTTGACACTACTTACTTTCTGTCTACCCTGCTATGCGGGATAAAAGCGTGAAGCTAAAAAAAAATAAAAAAAAAATATTAAAAATATTTCTTGTTTAGTTAGCGCGGCGTTGATTTCTACCACTCAACAAGCAATTCGGTAGAATGCGAAGTACGGAGTGTCTTGACACTAGGTGATTTCTGTCTGCCCTCCGATGTGTGATAGAAGCGTGAAGCTAAAAAAATGATTTCTTAAATATATTATTTTGTGTAAATAAAGGACAAATTAATTTATCTCTACATCCTCTCTGTTAATTCTGCAAAATAAATGAAATTGAGGCAATGAACGTGAGTGTATTGCCAATTGTTAAAACGCTCTTGTAAGAAGAAACACGGTGTTGAGTTGCGCCATTGCGAACGGAGTGTCTTGGCATTAGGTTATTTTTACCAAAATCGCTTTGTAGGAAAAGCGAGTAGCTGCTATTTTAAATAAAATAAAACGATGTAACAAGCCAGTCACTATTTAGGGGGAAATGCTTTATTATTGCTTTTATCTTTTAGTATCAACGTATTTTTTCCAGCATTTCATAGCCGGTCATTTATATCGCAACTGCTGACAATTAATTTAATTAAAGCGTATCGTCGGGCCAATGTTTTCGATGTAATCACCTAACAGGTTGTTATGTGTGCCTAATTTTGTTTAAGCTTTTTGAAAATTTTTGACTATTTATTTTAGTATTATATCCTCATAGCAGGATAAACGCTTTTATATCCGCATAGCAGGATAAACAAGAAGTATCTAGTATTAAGACACTTCGTACTGCGTTTTCCACTGAATCCGAAACATTGTGTGTTGAATGGCGGAACTCAACGCCGCGCTTTATTTTAGTATTGTAATTATAGTTTACATGTCACGGTAAAAAAAAACATTTTTATTACTATTTATTTACTTACTATTTATTTTCTGATATATTCTATTTCATTGGTTGTAATTTAAATTAATCATAATATCGAATCCATGAGGCCTGTCGTGGCGCAGTGTGACAGCGTCTGACTGTAAACGCGATCGGTTTTGAGTTCGATCCCCACTTGGGTGAGTGATTATATTTAAATTATTTTCACTTAATCGCTCTGGTAAAGACAAAGAGCGATGATAAGTGCCACTATGCGGGATAAAAGCGTGAAGCTAAAAAAATATATCGAATACCCATATACTATATATTAAATATATATTTATATATTAAAAAAAAATTAATAAAGTATTATATTTATTTATTTATTAAAAAATAGTTTATATATATTTAAAAGAGGCCATCGTGGCGTAGTGGGGATAGCATTTGACTGTAAACGTGATTGAATATGGATTCGATTCCCACTTGGAGAAGTTATTTTTTTTATTTATTTTCATTTTCCCCCTCTGACAAAACAAAATGCGGCACTAGGTCCCGCTACTCACCACAAATGTCTCGATTTCAGGCGGTCAAAGGAGTGCTTGCAAACAAGCAGGGTAGACAAGAAAACCTGACCTAACCTAACCAAATATAAAGATACTCCGATCTCCACTTTTAGCCCGAATTTGAGACATTGCGAGTCGAATGACGGAATTCAACGCCGCTCTTTATACAAGAACGAATACAATTTAATAATAATTAGTTTCCCAAAAAAGGAATTGAACCCATAACCAATCGCGTTGACAGTTAGACTCTGTTCCACTGCGTTACTAGTGCCTATAATAATAATTGCTATATTTAAATATTAATACCAATAAAAACGAAGCTTGACCAGTTGCCCCCAGACCACTGATTTCACACAATTAACGAATACACGCAACAAAAAAAATGGACTTAATTTCGTTATCCAAATAATTACTCGGTATATTGTACCATCATAAATGCTGTGAAACCGCAAAAGATATTTAGGGAAGGTAAAGTTTAAATAATACAGGTTTATCATACTTTTGTCACTGGCCAGTGGTGATCGGTCGAGGATCAGATCGGTTGTGAGTTCGATTCCCACTTTCAAATCATATTTTCTAATTTAGCTAGTTTCTTAAAAAAAAACATAAGAGACGTGTTTTTATTTCAAAAAGGAATATTATAGTGATCCAAATTTGTCATTTAATATTAATATGAGTTCCACCAATCAACACGCAACGTCTTGAATTCGGTGGAAAGCGAAGTACGGAGTGTCTTGACACTAGGTACGTTCTGTCTACCCTGCTATGCGGGATAAAAGCGTGAAGCTAAAAAAATACCAAATAAAATCCTATCAATTATTAAAATTGCAACCATTAAGTACTAATTCCCTTCAAGCCATCGGAAGTGGTCTATTATTCACAATATTTTGTTGTACTGAATGACCGGTAACAGTGATAATTGGGTGAAAAACTGTTTGAAATTCATTTTTTTATCAAATTCACCCTAAATAATATTTAATTCTATTACAAACATTCTATTTTACTGGTATATGAATAAGGAGTTTTATTTTTTTTTATAACTTGCTATATAATGTTTATATGTATATATATTGTCGTAGCGCAGTGAGACACTGTATGACTGTAAACGCGATTGGTAGTGGGTTCGATTCGCATTCAGAACTTAAATTATTTAACCTCACTCTGGTAAGATAAAGCGCGGCGTCGAGTTCCCCTACTCAACACGCAATATATTGACACTGGGTGCTTCCTGTCTACCCTTCTTACCAGGATTAAAGCGTGAAGCTAAAAAGAAAAATCAACCTTAACAAAATCAATCAAAACACCTGCATATTTATATTACAAATCGACCATACAACTTGCTGTTTATAATATATACTTTGGTCAATAACCGTTCACAATTACAGTAGTTGCATCTAATAATTATTGGGCCCCATTGAATGCCCATGAAGGCGGTGAACGCGTGTGAACACCTGTAGGGGAACGATTTGCCATAGAATTTCATATTTTTTAAAAATATATTAATTATATTAGCTTGCTCTACCTTAGGTAGTAGGTTCGATTATGCTCTAAAAGTATGTAATTGATTTCTTTTTTTTTTTTCAACTTCTTATCTGTATCGAATTAGAGGTATTGCATATTGATTACGGAATTCACGCCACGCGTTATCTTAACAGAGCGAAGGAAATGAAAATAATCTATATACATATAAATAATAATACATATAAATACTCCCCCGAGTGGGAATCGAACCTACAACCGATCGCGTTGCAGTTTTCCATAAACATAATGTTTTAAATTATATTATACTTATTTTAGTACAAAAAGAAATCGTTAGAAAAAAATAATATCTATTATTTCCAAAAGGGCATGACCAATTGTAAACAAACCGGAAATACATCGAAACGTGACAACACAAAATTTCTTAGTGATTTCTCATTTCCCCACGTAGTGTAAAGCATTTGATTTGTATAATCAAATGCGGGCATTCAAATTAATTAGTTCGTTACGCACCTGAGCTTTTAAAGCTAACAATTTTAGTTAAAACTACAATACATTATTATTTCATAGAACAGTCAACTTTACTACTATAGTTTTAAGGTCTATATTGAATATATATATATATATATATAAAAACATTATGTCAAACAAAAACATTGTTTTCCAATTTCCTAACAAAACAACAAATTGATAATTTTAACCTTATATGTAAAGTGGTAAGAGTAAAACAAGGTTTTGTGAGTATTTAGTTTAAAATTGTAAAACCAATTCAATTTATTCACTCGTTGACACTGATGTTTGTAATTTTTAATGCGTAATTGCATATTTCGATATTGTTAATTATGTCTTCACGTTTTCACCCCGCATAGTAGGGTAGACAAAAATTGCGTATTGACTGGTGGAACTCAACGCCGCATTTTTTCTTACCAGAGCGAGGAAATGACAATATTTTAAATATTATCATAGCACCGAGTGGGATTCGAACTCACAACCGATCACACTTACAGCCAGACTCGACATATATTTATAATATATTTTAACCAACCAAACGCACAGTAAATAAGAAAATAAAGAATTAAAACTAAAGAATGCATTGGTTTTCCCATAGATAAAAATATGCATTTTTACGTTCACACTGTTGACAGTTGGGCTTAATTTAACTTCAAATCGGTAATAAGTCAAGGCTTACATTTTATCGTTCAATTCGCCTTTATATTTGCATACTCGTAAAACGTATCAAATGCATTTTGCTCCCTAATCCTTGAGTCTTCACATACTGTGCTCCCTCTATGAGAATTTGCCAATCAATATTTAACTTAAACTGTAGCTAATAAAGTTGAAATTTGAATAAATAATTTATTAACGAACTAATAAGAAAGTTAACAATTTATCGTAAATCTCAAAGAATTAGTTTTAGGAATTGTTTACTTTGTACTACGTATTAAGTGTTAATGTTAAAGCTTGAACATAATTATTATACAGGATGGTTATAAATTAAATATATTTATTTTTAGCCGATTGCGAAAAGGAGGGTTATGTTTTTTTTGCCTATGTAAGTTTTTATGTATGTATGTCCGTTTCTTTGTTCCCTTGTACCACCAATGTCACGTCGATAGATTTGTCATATGTAATATAAGTACAGTGATATATAACATTCCGTACTGTTTATCACTTTCTGTTTAAATATTCCAATACAATATATTTTATAAACAAATAATTTATTTTTCAATGATATTTTAAATTACCATCCTAGTAAACTTTAGTTTGAAACTAAAATAAAATTAATTTATTTAATTGACAGGGAATTTAAAACACTTTGGACTCGAATTATATACCTATATATGATAGCATCGTAGTTTAGTCAACTACGATGCTATCATATATAGGTAGACAAAATATATAATGTAGACAAAATTAAAAAAAAATAAAGAAATAACTTGTAAAAGTCACAGACCACGTATCAATAATAAAAAACATAAACACAAATATTAGCTCAAGTCAGGTTCGAATCAACACTTGTTTTAGCTTCACTTTAGACAGGAAGTATTATCATCAAGATATTACTCCATACTCCTCTTTCCGCCGAATTCAAGACATTGCATCTTGAGTGCCGGAACTCAACGCCACACTTTGTCTTAACAGAGCAAGAAATACGAAATAAATATATAATTTTTTTCCCGAGTGGGAATTGAACACAAAACCGATCGCGTTTACAATCAGACGCCGTCCCACTGCGCTACGACCGGCCAGTACCTATTTTAGTTAAAAACCCATTTTCCCGCATCCCTATTATAAAACCTAATAAAATATCCAGCAGAATCGCTAAAACTAAGCCCACCAAAGCACCGTCTCTCGACTTATATGCATATGCTGGAGAGGTCTTCAAATTACACCCACTCATAAATCCTGCTCAGATGAATTTCATGCAAATTTCCGCTGTAAAATTTGAAATGCGTTATTGTCTCTGATGAGACCGGTCTAGAACGGGTGTAATTCCACCGTTGTACCCTTCCTATGGAAAAGAAATATTTTTTGTATTGTTTTGTTATCATTGTGGGTTTTGATTATTTCTTCTTTGGGATTTAAAATAGAAAAAACATAATTTTTTGTTACAGAAAATAATTTAATAATAGTATAAATGTATAGATTTTTATTGAGTTGATTATGTGCAGTATGTAGACTTCTATATTGGACCACGAACTACTACAAAATATTCGAAAAGTTGGAATTTCAAAAAATTTTTTTTAATTTAAAATATTTAAAAATTCATAATGTGTACAAAATTCATATATTATTTTTAAAATAATAAAAAAACGTTCAAATTCATATATCTTACAGGTTAGACGTAATTTTTTTCATATAAAAAAATATTATATTAACATACTTATTTAAGTTTCGTATACATAATACAAGTAACTATTTTTAAAAACACACCAAAAAACATATCATTATTAAAGTTAAATAAAGATAACGGAAAATAACGGATTAACGGAATCTAAGTGTATAAAATTTAACGGAATTTAAGTGTATAAAATAATTTATTAAATACAAACAAGTAAAATACAAAGGTATGGTAAAGTAAGTAATTTGAGAGTAGGTCTACCCTACATCTGAATATAAGAACTTGAAAATATCTCTGCTTTGATTAGACTAATTATGTAATAGAGACATACAGCCATTGAGTTCTGCCACTCAGCACGTAATGTAATAATTTAGGACAAAAATCAGTAAAAAAATGTATCTTGATATCATCTGAATCATCTTGATATCATATGCTGAATAGAGCTTGAAACAAAAATAAATATATGAAAATCATACAGCAAACATATAGCAAGCAAGTAACAAAAACACATAAAGTCACAAGCTAATCAGACGTTATAAAATTAAGGCAACTATAAAACAAGCCTAAATCCACGATGTCGTAAACCAGATGAGGGCATTCGTAATCCGATGTGCAGATGAGACAACGTGATAAATCTTACAATTTGCTGAATTTTGTGTGAAAACACTTGGATCATAAAAATTGGATTCTAAATTGGTATGTTTATGCATATTTATATAAGGAAATTGGGGACCGTCTAAGCGCAGTGGGATAGCTAGTTGGGGATAATAGCTCTAGGATAAACCAGGATTATGTTTAAGTCATAAATAGTTTGGGGTCGGTTGTGGTGCAATATGACAGCGTCTGGCTGTAAACCCGGTTGTGGGTTCGATCCCCGTTCGGGGGAGTAATTATATTTAAATTATTTTCCCTTCTTCGCTCCGGTAAGGCAAACTGTGGCGTAGAGTTCCACCAATTCGGCGAAAAGTGTGGCACAGAGTGTCTTGACACTAGATAATTTCTGTATACCCTGCAAAAATACCCATTTCGAAATGTAATGAAAAATAAAACGTAGCACGAAGGTCAAATGTGTATTAGTAGAATTAAATATAGATATATTATTCGTTTATATTGAAAAAAGATTTTTTTATTCTTGATCATGTTAGACATATTGTGTTGGACTGCATTAAAGTAACTTAGAAATATTTAAAAAAAACCGACTGAAAATTGATTTAATAATAATAATAATAATAATAGATAAATACACTCTTAAATAAGCATTAGACTAAATAATTACGAAATGATTAATTAGATCATACCAATATTACTACTATTCAAAAAGCTGCCATTCTTAACACTTGCCGAATTGTCTGTAAACTTTTGTCCCTAGTCATACTGTTAACACTCTGTTAATAGCTCAATCAAAGACACGCCTAAATGAATTAATAATGAAATGTTTATAATATAAATAGTAGTAATAATAATAAAAATCTTTATTGCAAATAACATATAACATAAAAAAAAACATTTAAGGCCGTCAACGCTCCTGTAGCTCCTCTGGTGTTACACAGGGCTGTGGGCAGTGGTGATCACTTACCATCACGTGACCTGCACGCTCGTTTGCTTTGCCTGTCCTATAAAAAAAAACAATTTTGCTTTTGATAACAGAAAAAAGGCTTATCTATCTTACTAACAGTGGCAACTTACTGGCTCTTACGGGCTACCAGGCAACTACTAGCCAACTATACTTTAATATTTGATATGGCTGGCTTATGTCTGCCTCTTTACAAATACATTATATCAAAAATATGATTATTAACCTAAAATCAAGCAAATGAAAATAACAAGGCTATTTCTGAATTTAACCAAAAAAATTTCACCATTTTTTACTTATCTGTTAGAGCATCCAAAGAGCTTATTAAGTTGCAAAATAATAACAAGCAGTAGGTACTCTCTAGTCTATAGGGCTTCATTGTGCGGAGTGAACTACGACATACTTTTACTACAAGATTAATTAGGGTCAAGTATCTCATACGAGCATAAATACTTGAATTGTTACTTGACCCGGTTTAGACTATATGGAGATATAAATAAATGTGAGCTTTTCTTCGTTTTTAAACATATGGACATATATCGCATGAGCCATCGAATTAAATATCTTTGCATTTTTATTATATGATTCTAAAACAAAATTAGTCTAAACTATTCCTTATTTTATTAAATTTTCCAGTGTGGAAGAACGGGGTAGAATACACCTCCACTAAGGGGCGGATATAGTAGGAATTTGGTGGTAGGAGGTTAGTTTTCCCACTAACTCGTGACCATGACAAAATCTGTTGATACGTTCCGATTCGATGTCATGCAAGCCAGATTTCCCTATTGCCATCCATCTTTTCCCTCATCTCCTCTTTCATCCTTCCCAAGGCGGGCAACGCATCTACAACTTTGATTTTGTAGATGTCTATGGGCGAAGTTACCATCAGGCCCTTTTTCTTGTTTGCCTCCTTTCCCTATTAAAAAAAAGATATCTAATAAAAAAGATATCACTGATGTGAGAGTTTTGACAAAACCGGTACAGCCGTTTAAGAGAGCAAATAAATATATTCATATTTACTATTGTTAAAGTGTTATTCCACACTTAGGATTAGAAAACATTTTAGTAAATATAGTAAATATTAAAATAAAATAGCAATCTCTCTTGTTAAACGATTATTTCTTAATGATCTTTAAGTAGTAGAAATTTGTAAAAATCTCTCTACAGAGATGCTAACAACATAAATAAGTTGTATCAAACGTATAACAATTTTGACGCAGCTGGTAAGCGCGGGTTCGAATCCCGCTGTGTTCAAAATTTTTATACGTTTTTTTAAATAAATATCTCTCTATTAGAGATATTTATCTCCATAAATGTAAAAAAATCGCGCCCACTTTATCTTGCCAGAGCGGACAAATAAATATCAATTTTAAATATTATCATTCCTCTGATTGGGAATCAAACCCATAACCAATCGCATTTATAATCAAATATGTCACACGAGCTACGGTGGCGCATTTTTTTAAATTTTAACATGACATTTTTTTTCATTTGCCATAAAAAAAATATTAAAATGTTATTAAACCCTTGCCGGGTTGTCAAACAATTCAAATTTTTTTTTAAACAGCTATATATTTTTTAAAATCTAACTAACTCTTAACGTTCGAGCTAAGAATACAGAGATATGTCACTAATGTTTTTTTAAATTTAAAATACTGTGGAAGAAATATTTTCACAAACACGACTACCCTACTTAGCTGATCTGATTAATGAAGTTGAAATTCTCAAGTCTTGAATGTCTTTATTTAGATTTCTTTGTTACTTCGCGTTCGAAACCGTGAATTAAATGTGCCGTGTGATTGTAAGCACGTGACAATGTTACCATACTCGAATATTTACATAGAATAATCATGTAATAGAGACATACAAAACTATTTTTTTACTAATTAAATACAGCGTTCATTTAAAATTGTATATATAAACATATACAATTTTAAATGAAATTTTAAATGAAACTATATTTTATCATAATATTTCGTAGTCTATATTATACATTTCTGTTTCATTTAAAGTGTGTTAAAATAGCAATAATCTAAGATTGTTTATAGTTAATATTTATTATTTTTAAAGTGTCTTTAAATTTTTATACGTTTTTTTCAAATATGTTTTCTAATCCTAAGTGTGGAATAATACTTTAAAAATAGTAAATATTCAAATAAAATGTTAAACGATTATTTCTCAATTATCTTTAAGTAGTAGTAATTTATAAAAGTATCTCTATAGAGATGCTTACAACATAAAATAAGCTGTAACAAACATATAAGAACGCAGCTGGTATTAGAACGCATGGCTGTGCGGTCATTGCGCTTAGACGGTATCCAAGAGGCACGGGTTCAAATTCCGCTGCGTTCAAATTTTTATACGTTTTACCAAAATGTTGTGTATAGTTAAAAAGCGGCTTCACTCTTTATTTCGCATAGTGGGGTGGTCAGAGACAACGGAGTGTGTTGACAGTACGTTTTTCTGACTACCCTGATATGCGGGATAAGATAAGGTAAGAGCGTGAAGCTGCTTTTTTTAATATAAAAACTTTAAATAAAATAAATATAGAAATGTATAATTGTAAAAAAAATTATATACAATTATACACATTATATCTCACATTACACATTATATCTTTTATACATACACGTAAGATGGAGGTCGGTTATGGGGCAGTGTCGGTGATTCCTACTTCCATCCATTCATTTTCTCACTCTGGTAAGACGAAGCGTGGCGTTGAGTTCCGCCATTCCACACGTAATGTCTCGAATTCAGCGGAAAGCGGAGTACGGAGTGTCTTAACTCTAGGTTATGTCTACCCTGTTATACAGTATATATATACATATGAAATATATACTAAATATACTCGATATAACATTACCCTGTATTACAAATGAGTTGGGCGCGGTGACAAAACTAATTATTGTTATGAAATAAACGACTTCCTCTTAGTTAAGTTGAGGTTAACGCATCATTATCTTTATTTTCTTTAATGAGTAGGGTTTAATTATTTTTGTTCTATAATTATCAACAAGTGAAAAGGCGAAACTCACTTTCTCACTTCACTTGCAATTCTCACTTGATTGAAAGATTGAATTTCAACTATGTTAACAAAGTGCGGCGTTTAGATCCACCTGTCAACGCGCAATGTCTTTAGAATAAGGCCGGAGAGTGGACGTCTTGACACTAGATTCTCTCCGACTAAACTGCTATGCTTTATAAATTGTAAAATTAAATATGAAATAAATCGTATTGTAACAAAACAATCAATTCTACATATATTTTACTATCAAAGCAAATAATTTAAATCCCATAATAATAAATCATGGCAATTAGTACAAATATTTTCATAATATCATTGTATTAGCATTTGAATAGCAAGAATTGAAGCCGGTCGTGGCGCAGTAGAGCAGCGTGTTGCTGTAAAGCGATAGGTTGTTGGTTCGATTCCCACTCGGGGGAATGATTATATTTAAAATATTTTCCCAACATTCCTCGCTACTGTAAGACAAAGAGCAGCGTTGACTTCCATCACTCAATAGGCAAGAACTGGAAATCGGCGAAAAGTCTTGACACTAGATACTTCCAGTCTACCCTGCTATGGGGGACAAAAGCGTAAATTCCTAAATAATATTATTATAATTTCTTTTATCTGTTTAAAATTTAAATTTATACGAACATTTATGTCCCTTTGAAGCCAAAATATTGTTTTTAATACTTAATGCAAATTAATAGACATCAAACGCTAATTCACTAATTGTGAATGTCGCTTCAAGCTATTTGTGCGTCAACGGAATATTTAAATATTTTAGTCATTTAAGTATGTTGATTTAAGATGTTTAAGGGATTATATAGAAGGTTTACCGTTTTGCTTAATAGCAGGCCTTCGGCTTTATTTACATCCAATTATGATCTTCTTTTTTGAAAAAGGTATTAATTTTTTTTTTGAACGCAGCAGGATTCGTACCCGCGTTTCTTGGATGCCGTCCAAGGCTCTGACCGCTAAGCCATGCGTTCATGTTAAGACAGCATCCAAGGGGCGCGGATTTCAATCCCGCCGCGTTCAAAATTTTTATACGTTTTTTCAAAAATATCTTCTAATCCTAAGTGTTTTTTAAAATTATATTATGTAAAATTACTCTAAAACTGTTAACGTGCAATAAAGAATATATATATAAATATGTTCTTCTTTTTTCTAGCATAACAGAGTAGTAAAAAAGCAGAACTTAACTTCGTTCCCCTTTTTTAAGAACTTTAAAAATAATAGTAAGTATTTTAAATGAAACTTTTTTTAATGATTTGATGGCGAATATTTTGGTATTAAAAAATCATTTTTGACACCTGACGTTTCGAACACTTTACAGTGGTCCGTGGTCTCGTGTCACGTGTCCAAAATGTATTTTCGAATACCAAAATGTACGCGATTTATCCGGTTAAATAGTTTCATTTAAAATGTATAAAAGTCGCGAAAATCAAAGATCTTGTTTGTGTTTTGTTGATTCATTTGGGGGCTATTTTTTTAAATAGATTTTTTTCGTTTAGTCTATATATTTTCGTCAAGCTTCATCCTGCATAGTAGGTCAGAATCAACTTAGTGTCAAAACACTCCGTTGGATGCTTTTCTCTCGAAATGAAGACATTGCGTATCGAATGGCAATATTACACCAAATTTTGTATTACTAGAGCAGAATCATTTCTCACAGTGAGAATCGAACCCAAATTTAGTCATGTTAACGGTTAGACGTGGTTACCAGTGTGCCGCGATGGCCTTCTCTATCCTTTCCTTAGATAACATATAAAAAAATTGTAATAACTTATAACTTTATAATAAATTCATACGTAATAACATTTGAAATTACTTTTGAATAGGAGTTAGAATTTCTTTAATATAATTAAATTAAAGAAGATAATAGGAGCTCTAATTCCTTTAATATAATTTTTTTATTCACGAAAGTCAAATACAAAATAGCAATTAACAACTAATTAAATAATTATTAATTCATTAAATTACGTATTAATTACATTAAATATAACATTTGAATATTTTATTATCGAAACTTAACGCCACATTTCATTTTAAAATATATATACCCACTTAAGTGGAGGTCGAACCCTCAACTATCGTGTTTACAGTCACTCGCTGTCAAATTAAATATCATGTTAAACGCCTAATAAACTAAGGAAGGCAAGATGAAATCTTTGCTCAGTTCCAAGATCATATCTGTAGGCGTCAAAATGTATTAGTATAAGTGTATTAAATTATATTTATTCTAAAGGCAATCCTGCATTTCCGATTCGAACGCTAACCTATCGAAACAGGGAAGTCGTTTGTATAATTGAAGTATCTATTTAGATCATGAATCTGCTAATCTAGACACCAAAGTAGTCACTAGACACTAAACTTAGTAGTGTCTAAATACTACAATCTCTATTTTCCAACTAAAATCGAGTTATATGGTGTACTTATAGTTTTATTAACAAGTATACTTGTGACCATGGAGTAGTGTAAAGTGTTCGAAAAGTCAGGTTTCCTAAAATGTATTTTGCTAATACCAAAATATACGCGATTAATCCGGTTAAAATTGTTTCATTTAAAACACAAACAACTTATAAGTATTTTAAACTAATTTATTTTTTGGATTTATTATTTTAGTTTTTTTTAAAATTAATTATTAATTGTGTATTTAATCGTAACTTATTATGTAAATTGTACGACGTAGTTAGCTTAGTAAGAAATGAAATACGTTAACGAAATAAATTTGGATTGAATACACTAGTCTATACATGTAAATAAAATTGGTGTCAGTTTGTAATATTAAAATAACAGATTTTATATAAATGCATATATATGTATATACAGTATATACCTATACCAAAATAACAATAATGATAATATGTTTTTTATTATTTTATCAGTCTTTTTGTTCCGATTAATCTCTAGAACAGCTACTTTCTCTAGCAGATTAGTTAATATAACAAAGAGTAACATTAGCTTTTTTTATTATAAATTATAAAGTACAGATTCAAAAATATTAAATTCCACTCAAACAAAGTCGCAGGTAAAGTTATTTCATAGTAAAACATAAATATCCGCAAACACACACACAGCTTACAATCTCAAACCAAACAAGGATTATAACACACTGAAGTCACGTACCAATTACTAACTAATTTGTATCTAACCAGCTTCCCTAATACCGCTAACTAAGCAGACGTACGGCAATTTAGCACAAATCGATCTAGACAGAACTAGTAATAGACAAAGGATTATAAACTGTAGGCCTAATCAGGCCCAGATCATAATTCTATCTACATGTCTTATCAAAGCGCTGTGATTTGCTTTTGAAGTAGCCTTCCAGGGTTTATGGGGTATGTCTGTTTTGATGTGGAATTTATATATATGTAATTTGATATAATGTTAACTAAGCCATAATATAATAGTTTTTTTAGCATCATACTTTGTTCCCTCATAGCTGGGAGACAGAAATTCAAGACACTCCGTACTTCGTTTTCCGCCGAATTCGAGACATAGCGTGTTGAGTGGTGAAATTCAATGCCGTACATTGTCTTACCAGAGCAGGAAAGTGACTATAATTCAAATATAATCAATATAAAGTATTCGGAAACCGAAATATACATAATTAATCCATTTAAAATAGTTTAATTAAATATGTGAAATAATCATAGAAATTAAACATCTTATTCAATGGTTATATTATTTAAATTAATATCATTTTTTGTCTCTCTAGTAATAATAAGCGTATTGTAATAGTGAACCCAACACGGGTTCAAATCCAACAAATATTTTCTAAAACACACGCACACATTTGTATAAAATCACATATGCGTTGCCAAGGTAACGCGCTTAATTGAAATAATTTTACAAGCGTATTGAGTACGGAATACTTAATTAAATAGCCATTAATTTTCAATTCACGAGTGGCTCGCCCCTTTTTGCGGGAGGAATTTTACATTTTGACTTTATTAATTAGAAATTACCTTATAGGTCTACTTGTGACCACGGACTATTGTAATTATTGTTCGAAATGTCGGATTTCAAAAATAAATTTTTGGATACCAAAATATACCCAATTAATCATTTTAAAATAGTTTTATTTATAATAATTTCTGCTGAGAAAATTCATTTCGTTCATATTTTTAAAATAGTGTTTTTTTACATAACGCTTAATCCCGCGAGGCGGGGTAATCAAAGAGTACGTAGTATCAAGAAACCATGTTAACTGCTTTTTGCTTGAAATCGAGACTTTGCCTGCTGAATGGCGGAATTTAACGCTGCGTCGCCAAATCCAACGTGTATCTGTAATTATGATTAGCTTAGTTTTATATAATCATTATATTTTTACACATACATACAAGTTCTTAGTGCATTCAATTTATATTTTTTATTTTTTTATCATAATATATATGTAAATAAATTATTTTCATTTCCTCCCTCTTTTAATATAAAACGAGGGGTTGAGTTTCGCCACTCAACACGTAATGTCTAGTTCAGAGTTTGGAGTACCATGACCAGACCATGATGAGATACCTCTACCATGGCGACACTAAAAAAAAGAGAATTTCAAGTCGAACCGCCTTTCCATAACACTATTTAGTACAAAATATATTTATGAAAATGCACAATATTAGATGGAAATATAAGAAATCTATTAAAATATAACAAAATTACTTTGTCGGTAACCGTCAAAGGGAACACAATAATTGTTTATAACCCAGCTACTTCTCATTTACAGTAGATATTTCAGTAAAGACGGTTCAAACTAACAATAGAAGGAACCTACTGTGGCCGTAACATAAAAACAGTACTAAAATACTTAGAACTATTGATGTCTGTAGTGAAATGGAAGCCCACATTGTAAGAAGTTGTAAATTATTAACAAAATAATACGTTTTTGTGCAAATGACTTGTAATAAATCTTTATTGTTATGTTTTTTGTATGGAGATTGAAAAGTTATGCTTAATTTGGCTGTCTCAGTTGACGTTTGTCTTTGCAATTGGTTCGAATTTGGGTTAATATTTTTGCTATTTTTTTTATTATATAATTAATATTTCTATATAATATACAAAATTAGTATATTATATTATTACGATTTCGTTCGGGTGCATTTTATAATTTTTTTTAGCTTTTATAGCAGGGTAAGAATTCGAGACATTGCATGTTAAATGGCGGAACTCAACGCCGCGCTTTGCCTGACAAGAGGAAAATAAAATAATATAATCACTAACCCGAGTGGGAATCGATCGGTCGCGTTTACAGTAAGACGTTTGTATTAATTCATATAAATAATAAAATAAAGTAATTATTATATTAGCTATCTATCCATGGATAGATATCTAATATATAAAAGTCGTGGCAGACGGACAAAAAAATTGTAATTAAATTTTATTTTGTTATACATATGTACCGTGCATTTTACACATACGTATTAAACAAATAGCGGTTAATTTACTAGACAATTTTATTTATATTCTATTCTATATCTGAAAATTGATAACAAAGAATTTGTAACTAGAAGTATCTAATGCTAATAATTTTGTATGTTGTTTTGTAAACTATTATCAAAAATCTTTATCTTGAAATAAAATATACATTGATTTATAAATTAACAAAAATATAATGAATATAGATAAAAATTATATTTTTTTCAAAAATAAATTAATATTGGCGTTATATCTAAACTAGCGGTCTGCGGAGTGTCTTGACACTGGATTCTGCCTGTCTACACTGCTATACGGGATGAAAGCGTGAAACTATGCAGTATTTAAACCACTTGCCTACTAAAACACAGCAAAAAATCCTCTTTTTATTTGGGTGGTCATTTAAACTGATATAAAAGCGTTTATTCCATACAAAATCCTACCTAAAATTATCATATCCGTTGCTAATTTAATATTTAACAATAACGAACGGAATACTAAGTGTATCTAATTTAATATAATAAAAGAGGATGTATTAAAAAAAATACTTCTTTATTTACCCAGGTCAAGACGTTATCGCCTTTCTTCGTTCCCAGCAAGACTTCCTTAGACTATAGTACCGTATAAAAATTGATTGAAACTTTGCAAGTTCCTTTTGTAAGTTATATTCGTTGATTGTTTGCAAACGTACCGCCTCCTTTGCACCACCCGTCGAGCTTTTCAAAGCTTTATGCTATATCTTATAACTAAATTTTAAGGTTTAAAATTGTTGATTTCCGAACGCCTTTATGAGTCATACGCAACTGGAAATGACCTGAGATTGTTTTTTTGTATGAAATAATAGTGAGTTTCGTTTGCATTTCGATTGCCTTTCTGTTTTCGATTGAAGGACTACGACCGGAGGCGAAACGTCCCAGTACGCTTTTATGGCAATTAATTTTTTGGACTCCACAGTCTACACCCCTTTGTGTCTCTGATTGTATTTTTGTGGGAATTATAACCAAAGGAGTATCGGAATTAAAAAATGAAGGTAGTTATTTGGTATCATACTGTTATTTTAGTAACGTGTAATGAGTTTTTATAAGCTTTTATTGTACCTTGTTAGTTAGTTAGTGAGTTAGTTAGTTAGTGAGTTAGTATGTGATATATTTAAAGCCTAATTTAACTCACTTCCCAGATTGAGTTGAAATTGAGAATTCGTCTATAGTTTTGATAGCAATGTATTTATATATAACCAGTATTAAAGTTAATATAAAATCACCACTCTAACGAAATGGTCCTACATGTATATATATTATTGTTCTATTCATATAATATGAATATCATATATAAGCAAATCTAAGGCGTGAAAACTTTTTTTGAAAAAACGTATAAAAATTTTGAACGCAGCGGGATTCGAACCCGCGCCTCTTGGATACCGTCCAAGAGCTCTGACCGCTAAGCCATGCGTTCTACTACCAGCTGCGTCGAAATTCTTATAAGTTTTGTTACAACTTATTTATGTTGTTTAGCATCTCGGTAGAGAGATTTTTACAAACACTTGTTTTAAAAAATACAGTTAAATTACTATATTATATTTTTTTTTATTTTCCTATTATTGTTTTTATTTTACGAAATGTGAAAAATAACTTAGTCTTACTCTCTGAAGTCTAGTCTTACTCTTTGAAGTATATAGAGTAATAAAATTATTTAAAAGCTTTTTTTGAAAACAAACATCAAATGAAAACGACTTACTTAATTTTTTATTATAATTAATATAAATATACATTTATAAATAAAATTAATTAAAATTATATGTTTTATTTAATGACTCATTGAAACAATCACTTCCACTTTACTTAATTCTTGTTATTTTTCCTCAAAATTATTTAGAACAGAGTATAATATTATACGAAAAAAACTAATTAACGAATAAAAAGTTTTCTTAAATAAAAATTCTTAGTAATTTAGATATTATAACTATAGTACAGAATTAATTTTGTTTTCTTTAAAATAACGCCAGACGTCTACTTTAGAAAAAAAATTATAAGCTTTTATTAATTTATAAGCTTTTATTGTACCTTGTTAGTTAGTTAGTTAGTTAGTGAGTTAGTATGTGATATATTTAAAGCCTAATTTAACTCACTTCCCAGATTGAGTTGAAATTGGGAATTCGTCTATAGTTTTGATAGCAATGTATTTATATATAACCAGTATTAAAGTTAATACAAAATCACCACTCTAACGAAATGGTCCTACATGTATATATATTATTGTTCTATTCATATAATATGAATATCATATATAAGCAAATCTAAGGCTTGAAAACTTGTTTTAAAAAAATACAGTTAAATTACTATATTATACTTTTTTTTTATTTTACTATTATTGTTTTTATTTTACGAAATGTGAAAAATAACTTAGTTTCCTCTTTGAACTATATAGAGTAATAAAATTATTTAAAAGCTTATTTTAAAGCAAACATCAAATTAAAACGACTTACTTAATTTTTTATTATAATTAATATAAATATACATTTATAAATAAAATTAATTAAATTATATGTTTTATTTAATGACTCATTGAAACAATCAGTTCCACTTTACTTAATTCTAGTTATTTTTCCTCTACTGGTTATTATTTAGAACAGAACATAAAATATCAATAATTAATTACAAATTCACGAATATGTTTTTTTAGCATTACGCTTTTATCCCGCATAGCAGGGTAGACAGAAAGTGCCTAGTGGTAACACATTCGTTTCTTCGCTTTCCACCGAATTCGAGACATTGCGTGTTAAGTGGTGGCACTCAATGCCGCTCTTTGTCTTTACCAGAGCGAGGAAGTGAAAATAATTTAAATATAATCACTCCCCGAGTGGGGATCGAACCCACAACCGATCGCGTTTACGGTTAGACACTGTGCCACGACCGGCCTCCGAATAAGTTTTCTTAGATAAAAATACTAAGTAATTTAGATATTATAAGTATAGTACAGAATTAATTTTATTTTCTTCAACATAACACCAAAGGTCTACTTTAAAAAAAAACAATTTTATAACGATTAAGATTTTCCAAAGCTTTTACCTCTCATTACCTAAAAATTATTTTCAACTTTGTGCATTTTCGCTTTATGGGGAAGACATTTAATTACTATTAAATAAAATATTATTTTTATTAATTTACGTATCTGTAAACAGAGAGTACCTAGTGTTAAGGCACCGTGCCCTTTTTCACTAAATCGGGTAAGAAATAATTTATACTGGAGAAGAGATCGAACTCCGGACCATCTTCACGTTTTTATATAACTTATATGTGTATATTTTTCAGTGCCTTACGAGTATATTTTTATTAGCTTCACACTTTTATCCCTCATAACGGGAAGTATCTCGTGTTCAGAAACTCCGAACACCACTTTCTTCACAACATTGTGTATTCAATAGCGGAACTCAACGCCGCGCTTTATCTTAACAGAGCGCGGAAATGAAAATAATATAAATATAATCATTGCCCTGAGTTGGGATCAAACTCACAACCGACCGCGTTTACAGTCAGCCGCTGTCCCACTGCGCCACGACCGGCCCATACAAGTATTATGCAATATTAAAAAATACTATCATCACATAGAAACAGGGTCATCGTCCCCAGTCATCATGAATCATGGCATGACTCACTCCTAGCCTGCAGGAGTCTCGGCTGTGTCGTTATATGCACTTTACATTGGAATGGCAAATTGTTGTAATTAAAAAGCTTTTCAACGATATTTTCAAAGCATAAATGTAGGGAAATTTTGTTTTTGATATATGAAGAGGCTACCGTAGTACTGGGAAAAAAATAACTGTTAACTCGATTGGTTGTGGGATTGATTATGTTTAAATTATTATTTTATTTCTCTGGTAAGATAGAACGAGGCGTTAAGTTCCGCCAGTCTGTTATACAGGGCAAAGCGTGAGATTGATACATATGTTTGCGTTTTTTAAATGAATTTAACATTTTTGAAAAAACCAATAAAAATTTTGAACGCAGCGGGATTCGAACCCGCGCCTCTTGGATACCGTCCAAGCGCTCTGACCGCTAAGCCATGCGTTCTACTACCAGCTGCGTCGAAATTATTATATGTTTTGTTACAACTTATTTATGTTGTTAGCATCTCTGTAGAGAGATTTTTACAAATTTCTACTACTTAAAGATTATTAAGAAATAATCGTTTAACAAGAGAGATTGCTATTTTATTTTTATATGAAATTTGGCACAGTTACAATTGATATAGAGAAGGAGTGCAAAATGCTAATATTTTTTAAAAATAATGCCTTAAAATATATTAAATTAATATAATAAATGTAACACCACCATATATTTGACATACACGTCTATATAAAAGGACATACATAGCTAAGGCAACGCTTCAACATGTCAATGGGATATCTAATAGTGTTTATTACCTAAATATATATATTTTTCAATATTTTTCATTTAAATATTATTTCCCTTATATATGTGTGCCAAATTATAAAACTTTACAAGTAAATATTCGTATAGCTATAAACAACTTAAATGAACTGTACTAAAACATTTATAACATAAAATAGCCAACTCGCTCACAAATATCAAAACACTTTATGTTCCTTTGTTACTTGATAGGATTATTCATACTTGCATCACAAAAGAGTGCATCTTACAATACTTATTATGGTTTAAGTTTTTAAAGTATCGCATAGTGTCAAGACACTCTGATTTCTACTGTCTACTTGATATCGAGATGTATGGAGCGTAACTTAACGCTGCCGTTTGTTTCGCTAGAGGTAAGAAATAAAAATAATATAAATATAATCGTTCCTTTAACTGCCTATCGAATGTACAACTATGATGTTTACAGTGAGATGTTTTCTTTGTTCTATAATAAACTCTAATGTATCAAATTACCATGAGTTATTTCTAGTATTTTAAATGAAACTATCTTAAACGGATTAATTATGTATATTTTGGTATTCGTAAAAGCACTTCTGAAAAACCGACGTTTCGAACAGTTTACAATAGTCTAAAATCATAATGTATGTAATATTTTAAAAAAAACATATAATGTTTTTTTTAACGCAGCAGATTCGAATCCGCACCTCTTGGAAATTGTCCAAGTCCAAAATTATTTATATGTTTTTAAAATTATTTTCTAATCCTAATGTGGTATAACATTTTAAAAATAGTAAAATTATGCATATTATTAACAAAATTAATCCGTTACATTTTAATTAACAAAATTAATCCGTTTAAAATAGTTTCATTTAAATCGTATGAAAATAGCTAAACTAAATTATCATATTTCTCGTATTTTGTAAGATATAGTAAGAAGAATTTTAATACTAATGGTTAGGTAAAGCACGGCGTTGAGTTACGCAATTTAATACTGAAATGTAAATTCTATATACGTGCTGAAAGTGCGAAAGGGCGATGAAGCATTGTAGTTAACACCGACCGAGGATTTAAAAATATTAAAAGAATAATATCTAAGAATATTAATATAATTCAAAGATGCAAATTTTGAGACGGAGGAGAAATTTCTCGCGTTATTTTTGCCGTCGTTGATAAATGTTTGCTCATAACTTTCTTGGAACTTGGCTCTGTTTCCACGTTTTATTACTTTTTACATTATTACTTAAATAATTTCCTTACACTATTGTTTGGAATAATATTAAAAATAAAATGTACATCACTAGCAGGAATGAAATTAAAAAAAAAGTATTCAAGAGCAAGTACTTTCGAATTGCTATGGGAACCAGAAATTTTCTGAGGTAAAAATAATTTTTAATATGGTTATTTCGCAAATGCATGAGAACTGATGTGTATAGATAGTACTAGAGAGTATCTTAGTGCTATAAATGTGTGCCAGTATTGTTGTAGTCTTGAATACTCTGATATATTCACTATTAAAATACTCTGATATATTTACTATTAAGTATTATGCTACACTTAGGAGAAAATATTTTTGAAAAGAAAATATTTTTGAGAATTTGATTTCAGCGAGTTTCGAACCCGCGCCTTGGAAAACGTCCAAGCGCTCTAACCGCTAAGCCGTGCATATTTACTATTTTTTTAAAGTGTTATTCCACATTTAGGATTAGAAAACATTTTTGAAAAAACATAAAAATTTGAACGCAGATGGATTCAAACCTGCACCTCTTGAAAACCGTCCGAACGCTCTGACCGCTAAGCTAAGCGTTCTACTAATAAAAATAATAAAAAAAATAGTAAACAATTAAAATAAAATAGCGATTAATAATCTTTAAATAGCAGAAATTTGTAAAAATCTTTCCACTGAGATACTAACAATATAAATAACTTGTAACAAACGTATAATTATTTCGACGCAGCCGGTAGTAGAATACATGGCTTAGCGGTTAGAGCGCTTGGACAGTTTTCAAGAGGCGCGGGTACGAATCCCGTTGCGTTCAAATTTTTTTACGTATTTTCAAAAATGTTTACTCTGACATATTAGTTCTAGTATTCATAGTATATATACTAGTAATATTATAATAATCATTAAGTATATCTTCACTAGGTAAAAGTGCTCTTCAGTATTTCAGAGTTAAGTACTCTGGTTTAATTTAATATTTATTAATAAAATATTTTATTGACCAATAGTCTACTATAATGCGAATGTAATTAAAGTGATAAATGTACTTGTCATGTGAAAATATATTACTTGTGTTGGTAACAAATTTTTCATACAGGTGTCCTTAGTATCTAAAGTTTTTGTATATATATATATATATATATATATATATATATATATATATATATATATATATATATATATATATATATATATAAAAAATCCAAATTATAATATTATTTGTAGCATTTTTTGCCTTAACGAGACTGCCATGAACGATGTCACACTTTATTTAGGTATAATAAACCTTATTATAATAAAAATATCATCGCCGGTCGTGACACAGTGTGACATCCACTGACTATAAACGCGAACGGTTGTGGGTTCGGTTCCAACTCGGGGAATGATTTATTAAAATTTAAACTATTTTCATTTCCTCACTCTGGTGAGACTAAGCGTGGCGTTGAGTTTTACTACTCATCACGCAGTCTCGAGCTTTCTCGAGTTTAAAGCGGAATCTGTAGTGTCTTGATACTAGATACTTCCTGTTTACCCTGCTATATGGGATAAAAACGGGAAGGCTAAAAAAATCACAATTTTCTCCTGAAATTTTTATATAAAATGCCTTTCAAAGTCAACATTAGCCTCACAGTATATAGGTGTGTAACATATAGAAACAATGAACTTTGTTAAAGCAATTTATCTAATATCAGACCATCAGAAAGCGATAAAAACGCTTGATACACGCATTTCCTTCGCGTTTAATTTAATGTGCTAGCTTCCGGCCAACGATTGGGTCAGTTCGGCCAACAAGACCAATGTTTATTTGTATGGAGCTTTTTGTATATATTATATGACTTTTTGCCTGTCATTTGTGATTTTATCGGTTTATTTATTTATTTATTTATTTTAATTTTAAATAAAACTATTTTAAATGGATTAGCTTCACGATTTTACTCCGCACAGCAGGGTAGACAGCAAGTACCTAGTGTCAAGACACTCCGTGCTTTCTGCTATCTAAAATGTAATCTAAAATGATAAAAAAATTATAATGATAAATAATTTTGTTGTTATTTTTTCAACTATAGCTAAGCTGCAATATTGTATTATTTATTAATACGCATAAGCGTATTATATATGTTATTCTTATAAACTAAAAGTTCTTAGAAAAATTGACTCTAATTTTTTTTTATTTATTTTAAATAATTTCAACTATTAAGGCCAATAGATGACTGAGTGTTTAGATACTAGGTTTTCACCGATTAAACCTGTTGCAGCCCTCCTATACATAAAAAGCGCCAAGCTGTTATATGTATTTAGATTATTGTTTCATGACATATTTTTGCAGCTTAAAACTAAATTATAAATAAAATGCTTTGGCAATTTAAATAATATAATTTTTCAAGACAAACATTAGACAAAACTTACCAACATTGGCGCAAACATCCATTTCCATGGATGATAGCTGGGCGGTAACTAACGACGTATAACGTATAACCAATAAAAACTGCCACGCCATTCGCGTATTAAGCTGGAAAATTTAAGAAGTCATTATCCTATTGCGACTTTATTATATACATACCTATTTGCTGAAAGAAAATTATATTTAACAGCAATCTATTACTAATTTTAAATAAAACTATTTTAATTGGATTAGCTTCACGATTCTCCGCACATCAGGGTAGACAGCAAGTACCTAGTGTCAAGACACACCGTACTTTCTGCTGAATTCGAGGCAGTTTGTGTTGAGTGGTGCAAGTCAACGCTCAAGATTTCCCCCGAGTGGGAATCGAATCCACATCCGATCTCGTTTACACTCACACGCTGTCCCACTGCGCCACGACCGTCTTCAAAACGGATTATTCGCATAAATTTTGTTATTTGAACATACATTTTTGAAAATCCGATATTTTGAATACTTTATATATAGTTCACGATCACACACGGAAAGAAATATATTCGAAATTAATTCGTTATTAAAATAGTTTCAATTATTATAAAAATGTGTAAAAATTACGAAAATCGATAATGTTAATCTTATATTATTATTGTCTATATTTATATGTTATTGTACCTAGAAATTCCAAAGAAAAAAAATTATGTTCTAAATTACATTAATATAATGTGACAATTGCTTTTCAATGTATAATATATTTAAAATTTTACTACCAAATAAATCACACACACTGATATAATAGTCCTCATTTGGTAGAGTGAGACGGACTGTAAACGTAAAAACCTGGAAGTTTCACTGGAAACAATGATTATATTATTATTATTAAAATAAAAAATCGATATTTATCTTATTTTAATCTAACAAAGAACGGCGTTAAGTTTCACCATTCAATACTTATTTTTTTGAATTGGGGTCCAAAGAATTGTTTACCCTAATATATGGGAATAAGACTTTCTTGCTTATACTAACTTGATTATGGTCACTTACCAATATATGGTCGTAGAAGAAGCGACCATAATTGCCATAATTATGAGTTTATTTTAGAAAATAATAATATATAAATAATATGTAATCCTCCGATTTAATATGACAAAACGCGTATAGATTGCAAATAAAATATCATAGTATAGAACGGAGTGTCTCAGCTTGAGGTACTTCGTTATAAAAGTTATGAAAAAAATTTCCCTAACAAACTAATACATAAAACAAACGAAGATAAAAGCAAAGTTAATACATCACCTATAAAATAGACGGTAGTTGGAAATTTTTCAGCAAAATAACAAATATTGTAGACACAAAGTCGGTATTTTTAGACTAAACTAAAGATTTAACGACATGTCCACTAATATTTTATTACGGTAATAAGGCAGAGTAGATTTAAGGAGTTGCTATTGTATTCAACGTTCGGTTCCCTTGCTATATTGAGAGATAACTAACTATATTTTCTATAGTAAATTTCAATGTTGAAATATATTGTATACTAACTAATTATTTTTTGGATGTCATCGTGGTACAATGGGCCAGTTACTGACTGTATGTGTGATTTGTTGTGGATTCGATTCTCAGTTGGGGAAATGATTTTGTTTTCTCACTCTGGTAAGATAAAGCGCGGCGTTGAGTTCATACTCAACACGCAATATCTCGATTTTGGACGGTAAACAGTCAACAGAATGTCTTGACACTAGGTCGTCTATGTCTAACTTGCTATGTGAAAAAAAGCGCGAAGTTGTTTTATTTTTTAATTTTGTGTTAATTAGCAATTTAACCCAGATACTAATTAAAAAGTATACTAAATATTTGTTATTTTTTTAAATTATTTGTTCATGAATAGAAAAATAGACATAAATAATTATATGCATACTTTACTTTCTTACATTTAACATTAAAAAAACCTAGCAGGAATTAACTTTATTCTTTACTTTTCAGCAATTTGTGAGTATTGAACATCGGAACTTAACGCGGTCTTCTGTCTTATTGAAAGTGGAAAGCGTAACTATACCCAATACGCGCCAACATAGCGCTATGAGCCAATTTCTGAGTGAAAATCCTATTATGTACCAAATTTACAAAAAATACAATTCAAAATATTTCCAATTTTGTGTCGCTCTTCAGTTTTATATTTTAAATACATTTAAAACAATAATTTTATAGTTGGAAATGAAAATGTAACATTCGTCAGGCTATCAGCGATACAAAGGTGCATCGAACCTATTAACGCTTTATAGTCTGTATGCAGTTTATTGCGCAACGCAAAGACCAAAGAGAATAAAAATATAGAAGGGTTTGTATTTTTGTACATGATCGATATAAGTTATACCATTTTCATATATATCCGGTAGTTTGGGCTGTTTTTTTCTTAGTCATTGAATACATAATGCACGAATTTTTATCAATACATAGGTATAGCTTTGCTACAGTTAAGCAATTTTAAAAGTAAAAATATAAAAAAATACTTATGCGGAGCAAAGAGTGTCTTGACACCCAGTCAAGACACTCTTTACTCCGCAGGATGTAACTGGGAGGTACATCCTGTCTTCCCTGCTATGCGGGGAAAAAGTCTAAAGCTAGCAATTTCACTATTGGTTAGATTGAATATATTTTTAATTTTTCAATATATTCTACAAGCTTGCAGAGCTTGTATCTTTAAAAATACTCCCGGAATTAATTTTATACATTAGATTTCAGTGCTTAAAATTTTTTGCACGTTTAAATTTTTTAGCTTCACGCTTTTATCCCGCATAACAAAGTAAACAGCTATTGTCAAGACGAAAAAGAGAAAATTAGAGGTATTGCGTGTTGAGTGGCGGAACTCAACGCCGCTCTGAAATTATTCAAGTAATTATTTAGTATTGGAATGATATATTACTTATTTACCACAATTAATTTAATATAACGCGAAATACAAATTTAAAATACAACAACTCCTAGAATTTTTCATCTAGTTTTAATACATCGGGTAACGTGTCAACCTTAATTTAATTTTTCAACGCAATCCCAGCGACATTGTTGCGTCCGAAATGTGTGGTTTTGCCTATTAACTATGACGGGAACAGATTTTATTACGACATGGTACAAAATTTAATCAAAACTGCGCGTATAATGTAATGGAAATAAATGTTATAAGCTACTATAGTAAACGACTTTGTTTGTAATAAACTATGTTATATAAGAAATATTTCAGTCTCAGAAAAATAAACTTAAAAATTCATTTGTATATATTACTATGATTCTATTATTATTTAGAAAATGGTAGTGTTAAGGCTTTATACACGGCTAGATACATAATACATACAAATTCAAAGACAAAGTCAAATAATGTTATTTAAAATAATTTACATATTTTATTTTTTGAATATTAAATGATTTATACCAAAACCAATATTTTACTATTTTTAAAGTGTTATTCCACACTTGTAATTAGAAATCATTTTTGATAACATAAAAATTTTGACAACGCATGGTTTAGTGGCTAGAGCGCATGGATGGTTTCCAAGAGGCGAGGGTTCGAATTCCGCCGCGTTCAAATTTTTATACGTTTTTCAAAACCTCAGAGATTGATTAAAGACCTCTGACCTGAGAAGAACCGGCACAAGAATCTCAGCGTATGACAAGAATCTATATTTGACAATCAGGATTTGCTATTTGACAATCACTGCAGTAGGTGCAGCTATTAAAGGAATATTGATGTATTATTTTTTTTTAAAATATGTGAGATTTATTTTTTGTATGATGGTTAAAATTTAGATAAGGGAAAACATTGTAAATTTAACGTAAACTATGTTGATTATTTCATTTCCCGTATAATATTTTAATTTTTAGCTACGCGCTTTTATCCTGTATAACAGTATAGACAGGAAGTACTTAGTCAAGACATTCCGAGCTACGTTTCCCGCTGCATTCGAGACATTGCGTGTTGAGTGGCGGAACTAAACGCCACATTTTGTCTTTACACTGTGTTTGTTATAAATTTTTCAAATAAAAAATCTATATAAATATATTATATGAAAACAAAGATAAAATAACGTTTTTAGTTCTAGAATATCCGCTACTCATATATTTCCTATCAACGTGTAGAACAACAAATCACCACGATCCATACAAAGACTAGTTGGAATGCTACAAAAATCGTCTAAAAGCATTCTTTGTCAAACCATAGTTGCCATTAGCTTGTATTCTACAAGAAAATTTATGTCGACATCTTCAGAGTCGGAAATTTTTATTTGGCTAAATATTACCTTTTCTTGTCTCGACCGTAAATAATATTCTTTTGAGAAGCTTATTGCAATTTTTGTACCATACATGTGAATTCTGAAAGCGGTGAAAGAAAACCTATGATTAAAAAGTTAAATGGTTTATACGAAATTGAACTTTATTACATAGTGGTAAAAGTGAATATAGTTATTTTATATATACGTGAGTTTGTTTCAAAGACGGAAACCAGAACAGCTTGATAATCAAAATACAAATAATCTTGATATATTATGGTGTGAGGATATTTTTAATTTCGCTAGTGTACTGTGACATGTCAAGTTATTTATTACTATAAATAAAGAGACAAAAATCAGTATGAAGTTTTATCTTTAAGTTGTATATTATAAAAAATATGTTTTGGCTAAGAAAGTCTAGTATCAAGATATTCCGTTGACTGTTTTCCGCACAATATCGAGTATATTGCGTGTTGAGTGGTCGACTCAACGCCGCGCTTTGTCTCACTAAAGCGTAGAAATAAAATTAAAATCTAAATATAATCATTTCCCTGAGTGAGAATTGTACCCGCAACCTATCGCGTTTATAGTCAGACGCTTTCCCATAGCACCACGACGATCGTTTTAGTTTCACTGTACTGTGTACTGTGACATGTCAAGTTATTTATTACTATAAATAAAGAGACAAAAATCAGTATCAAGTTTGATCTTTAAATTGTATATTATAAATAAAATGAAATTGACATTTTATACATTTTAGCCTTTAAAGTATTTTTTACCAATACAATAAAACAAGAAAGTCTAGTGTCAAGACATTCCGTTGACTATTTTCCGCACAATATCAAGTATATTGCGTGTTGAGTGGCCGACTCAACGCCGTGCTTTGTCTCACCAAAGCGTAGAAATAATAAAAAATAAATATAATCATTTCTCCGAGTGAGAATCGAACTTACAGTCTATCGCGTTTATAGTCAGACGCTTTCCCACTGCACAACGATGATCCCTAAATGTGAACATTACTTGATATAAATGTGCTTTTTCAACATATGGTATGTTACATTTATTTTATCAATTTAATGTATATTTTTATCAGATTATTAAAAAAATATATATTTGCATTTTGCACTCCTCCGCTATATACTCTTAACTTTTTTATTTTCACTAAAACAGTACAAAGATTTTACATTAAATATTATTAAAAATTATAAATATACCGAATTACAATTTCGTTATATTTTAGATTATATAAAATCACAATAACTAAGTTTATTTAGTAAATTTTAAAAAGAATTACAATTTTATATATGAAGAAATAAATTATACATCTAAATTTCAAGTGAAATTAATTAAAAAAAAATCACTTGCCAATCAACAGTGACAGAAAATTCTCACACACAACGCCATCAAACACCAAGGAAAGGACAGAATTAATGACTCGTTCGGAATCACCTTTAAAACTTTTTGTGCTAACAACCAATAATAATGCTTTGTACATTTTTTTCTAATCAAAAATTAAACTTGAGAGATCGAGATTAGAATTTCTTTGTCTATTTAACTATAAAAGACAGTCATAATGCATAGTTTGAATATATTAGGATCTGTGAAGTATTTGGACTCGCTTTTGTTGATAGAAATATACGTACGTGCTCCTTTTTGTTAGAAAGTTCATCTACCTCGGGGGATTATGTTGTGTATCGATGATTCATCTCGATTGTGGCTTGTCAAATATTTGTTGCTTGAATGCCTTTGAACTGAAGGGTTTGACATTACGTAACTAAGCTACGTTCTTTAGGTGAATGTTGAAAAATTGGGTAGGGTTTTATATAAGATATTTAATTCCATTAACAATGAATGTTGTGTGTCTTTTAATACTATGTTTTGTTATCTGAGTTTAAATTTAAGAAGAATAATTTTATATTGAAAAGTAGATATTTCCAATGTTTGATTTGGACTTAATTGGATTTTGTTGTACAACCGTCGAAATTGAATTGTCGAAAAATAACTTTTTTCCATTTTAAATGAAACTATTTTAAACGGATTAATCGCGTAGATTTTGGTATTCGTAAATACATTTATGGAAACCTGAAGTTTCGAACACTTTACAGTAGTCCATAGTCACAGGTAGATTACTGTAACGGAAAAAAAACGAAAAATACATTTTTTGACAATACAAAATTCGAATATTTTGAAATACCAAAACATACGCGATCAATCTGTTAAAAATAATTATGTTTAAAATGTGTAAAAATCGCGAAAATCAAATAACTATTGTCTATATTTTACATTTCCATCCGGTGAGCAATTGCTCTTAATGGATGATTTTAAAATATACTATATACGAATTATGAACTGTCCTTTTCCAATTTTTTTGATCTATACAAAGTCAACATTAAACTCAATTGTTGAATGACTGTACTTAGGAGAAATTATTCATTTGTCACTACATTGTGCAACTGGCATATTGTGATATAAATTCCGTCACACGTAATTAATATTAAAGCGGCCCAAAGATATCTCCTTGAAGTACACCTTTGGGGTCCCATTGTCCCAATTTATATGTGACCCCATTTCGGTCGCTTATCTCACTGTATTATTTATTCATGGTCATTATTTGATCATTTTAGATCTAATGATGCGTTATCATTGTTCTGCGCTGATCGTTAAGTGTTTGGAGAGGTGTGAAATAAGACACTTAATGGCCGTAACGGATGCTCTATTGTCCAGTTGATATTTAGATCTGGCATAAAATATTTTGCCTTAACTTCTTTTGAATGTTAAATTATTATTTATAATTTTTTATATCTTATATTGCTTCTGATTAAAATACAAATAATTAAGTAAAAGATATAATGTTAACAATAAAATATATGTTAACAATAAATTTTAGAGAAGCTTTTGAAATAATATAAAATTTGAAACAATTAAATTAAGTTGTCATACCACCAGCTATAAAAGAAACTAAATATACAAGTTTGTTAACGTCTCAGAGTTACAAAACTTGAAATTTTAAACTACAAGCTATTATTTATTTTTATTAGCAATAAAGCAAGCACAACAACTATTTATCAAAAGAGTAGTAAAGCCATGCATGAGACCACTTTGAGCACTCAAGAAATCGAAACGTTATAACTATTAACAGTTCACATCAAATTTTTCACATTACATCTTAAATGGAACCATTCTGATCTATTAAAATTATAAATACATCTATTATTTGGACAAGATCATTAAAATGTGCTCAATAGTCTTTCATTGTTGGTACTAAGGTCTGTGCGTTTGTCACGTTGTTCTTTTTGAAGGGTGCATGTAAGGTGATAATTTAATAGCTCAAAAACCAGTCCAGGTAATAATCAACAGTGTTGCAAACTTTATTGAGCAAGGCAATAAGCTCTTTCAATATTCCACCATTATGTGTAACCAGTTTAGTTTCGAGTACATCGATTTTATCTTCTTACAATTGTTTGAAAATATTGTTGTTAACTTTATGGTGTTATTAAAAATAGTAAAATAATATTTTTGTTTTCTTGCTTCAACGGTTGTTGTGTTTTGCAAGTTTATTGTTTGTCTACTGTTCAAATTAATTTAATCTTGCAATTTATCTATTTTGTAATTTGCTTAGTATTTAAAATGCTGTTCTTTAATTGTGAAAATAATATTTTTTTTTAGCTTCACGCTTTTATCCTGCAAAGCAGAGTAGACAGAAAGTACCTAGAGTCAAAGCACTCCGTACTTCGCATTCCGCCGAATTCGAGACGTTGCGTGTTGAGTGGTAGAACTCAACGCCTCACTCTGTCTTTTTCCAGAGCGAGGAAGTGAAAGTAATTTAAATATAATCACTCACTGTGGGATCGAACCCACAACCGATCGCTCACAGTCAGACGCTGTCCCACTGCGCCAAGACCGGCCTCATATATAAGGAAATAATATCATCAATTATTATAAAACTTTTTTGTGGTAGGAATACTGAAGGACCTTATTAAGCATGAAAATTTATCTAAGTAACATACTCGCATTGATTCCTATCCATTAGCTAACCTATATGGATCTAAAAATTAATATTAACTAACTAGATTTTCATATAAACATTTCAAGTTAAGTAATTATAAATCAAATCAAAACCAGAAAACAATATATCATTAACACTACATAAAATAACAATTAGTAAAAATATAACAAACAATAGACAGTAGACGATATCATGGCGACGTTCTGCTACTTAATAGGCAATATTTCTAAAGAATAATGAAGAACGAAGTGACGTATCACTTCTATTCTATTTGTTTCTCCAAAAAAAAACATAAATACACAATTTAGTATATGAAGAATAAGCTTCTCTTCACCCTTTGAACCCCTTTCGAGTTCACACAATAATTCTTACTTGACCCAAAAACAAGCACCCCAGCGTATCAAAGAATAGCCCGTAATGAGAGAATTAATTCTGTATCATAAACTAAAAACTTTATATGCTAGCTCTATAAAATGTGACATGGTTTCTTTCGGACATAATGCGTGTTACCTTTTCACTTCAATGTTGCTGAGTTATTGGTACTAATTTTTGTTTTCTTTAGGAATTAGGGTTTTAAAAGGTCGTTGTCGATTTTTTGTCAGTCAGTCAGCCAGTGACAGCAGTTCTATTATGAATAAGGTTTTACAGATTTATTTATCAATTGTCATGGTATACAATAATTACATAGGTTTCTTCGCCTTTGCACTGAATACAAAAATATTATATATTTACAAATCATTTAAAAATATTCACTGATTGAATATATAATTTTTTTTTTAATTTTATTGTTTTGCTAATATTTATATTAATATTTCTTTTTCAGTTAATTTTGTATTAAAAAAATATTTTAATGCCTATTATATTTTTGGAGCAACTCGCTCTACTTCCAATAAAAATTCAAGTAAATTAAAATAAATTTCTTCAGAATAATCAATTTCATATAAAAGCACTACGATGATATTAACAAATTTTCAATAAAATATTAGGAAATATTCAGGAATGAATATAAAAAGAGCTGCTCCATTAGGGTGTCTCCAAAGACAGCTAAATCTAAGCGGTGTATTCATAAAAATCAGTTATGGTACTAATAACCCCATATCCCATACATCGACGGTCATAGCGCATAATTGAACATAAATAATGAATATTAGATATGTTTATTTTAACTACGAAAGGGGGTTAAAGAATAACCATTCCATTTTGTATATTTGTATATATACTTGTATATACTTTGTATAATATATTTGAAATTTGTTCAACACATTATTTCGCTATGTATTGTTCTTATGAAATATTTGACAAGAAATGGATGCCATATTTGTTAGATTTACGCTTTTATCCCGCATAGCAGGGTACAAAAGAAGTACGTAGTGTCAAAACACTCCGTACTTCACTTTCCGACGACCTCAATGCTTTGTGTTACCAGAGCGAGCAAATGGAAGTTATTTAAATATAATTACTCCTGCGAGTGGAAATCGAATCCGCAACCGATCGCGTTTACCGTTAGACGCTGTCCTACTGCGCCACGAGCGGTCTCGACTTTATTATTATGATGTTACAATATAATATTTAATACTAAAGCGTCGTTTTGACTTTATTTTTTTTAAACCAAGTTTCAATACAACCATTCAATTGTCGATAATGTTTTCAAAATTACAAACTTCCAAAGTAAATCAAAAATAATAATATTAACAAAGTTTTTGCAAAGTTAACGTAAATTTCTTATACGTAATATCATATGTAAATAAATCAGTTATATTTTAATTGAAAATAAATACTAATAGAATAACTTAATTAAAATATCTCATTCTTTATTTTAATCATAGCTTTATTGTGTTAATGTACAGCTTGTTACACTACACACTTGGTCAGTAACTTTTTTTCTATATTGTTATATATTTTTCCAGTTAAAACCTTAATGCCGATCACCATCATCAATCAGTCTTGAGACCGACTAGAGAGAGAGAGAGAGAAAGAGAGAGATATAGAGAGAGAGAAGATAGAAAGGGAGAGAAAAAGAGAAAGTGAGAGAGAAAGAGAGAGATATCTTCTCATTTAAATGTAATTGATTTCAATATCAATCAATTGACTAAGTATGAATTTTATCAATAAAAAAAATATAAAAAAGGAACATTACTTTTCATACATGCTTTAAAATATTATAAATATTGTTGCGTAATTTAATATTTTTTTATTTTTATTTAGAATTCTCAAGCGTATATATGTGTTCGGGGTAAAAAATGAACATTTTATTCTTCATTCATATCAACATTTTATTATAATAGATCAAATGTGGCAAAAGAAACATCTTAATACCAATTTTTCTCTAATTACCCTTCTATTTTTTATTTTATTTTATTTTATTTTTTTTAGCTTCTATCTATCTAGTGTCAAGACACTCCGTACTTCGATTTCCACCGAATTTGAGACATTGCGTGTTGAGTGGTGGAAGTCAACACCGCACTCTGTTTTTTTCCAGAGCCAGAAAATGAGAATAATTTAAATATAATCACTTCTCCGAGTGGGGATCGAACCTACAACCGGTCGCATTTACAGTCAGACGCTGTCACATTGCGCCACGACCGGCGTTATTCTATATTACCAAGAGGGATAAATTAAAAAAAAAAAATATATATATATATATATATATATATATATATATATATTCACACTGAAACTCCCAAACCCCTCACTAAACTTTGACATTGGCTTCAGATACAATCTATTAGCTTGTTTTGATTTGCCCCAAATTAATTATTATATTTTTATATTATTTAAAACCAGGTGTGTATTAAAATTTGATTTTTATTAATAAAATTTCCTCTTCCACTATTATAATATCTAATCACAGCAATTTATCATTGTACCCTCATTGCAACATTGATGTGTAATCTACCCGCTTCCGTTTGAATAGTATTATAGTGTATTTTAACGCTTTTTCCTACAAAGAAGGGTAGTCAGAAAGATCGTACAGACAAGACACTCCATTTCTCACTTTTCGTCCAAACGAGACATTGCGTGTTGAGTGGCGAAAGTCAACGCCGTGTCTTGTTTTAACAGAACGTGGTGCCAATAATAATTATACTGGTGGGATTTGAGTCCAAAATCAAATGCCTTTATATCCTGGACAAAATATATTTATTTATTACGCTAATACGCTTCTGATTATAATAAGACATCGCTACATACAAGCAAGTTCAAAATAACCCTCCCACCGTGGCAACGGTCACCCACAAGTCATGTTATCTGTTGGTACCTACGATTTTGGTCCTTCGAGCCAAGTACTGTGGTCAAGAATGGCTTACACGATTTAGATGGAATGTTACTGGAAGTGTTCTATTGAATAGAAATATTTTCCTCGACCCCTTTTGATGAATAGGGTTGCCAGTGTAAGTAAAATTATATAATATACTGAATATTATGGTAGTGGGTTCGAATTACTTAGGAGAATATTTTTAATTTCAATACTTATTCACTGTTTTGTTTAAGAAACGCATACAATGCTAGTAACTGAATTAACAAGTTAAGCAAAACCTAACTAAATAAAAAAATATAAAGTTTATATTTATATGTTTAAATTTTCCTTGTATAAGAAATAAAAGATTTTTTCTTGGTATAATTAGAAAAATAAATATGACGCTACAATCAAAATGTAAATATTTCAGGAATCAATATGTAAATATTTCAGGAATCTATTTTGTTTAAAAAAACACTAAAACAGTTCTCACTATGTACTTTCGAATTAATAAATATATTATAGGTACTATATAATTTAATTTATCTTATTAAATTATATTAAAGGTAAAAAATATTTTAATTAATTAAATATTAAGAAATCGTTCACCAGCCCTATTCGTGTTACGCCCTTTACACCGCGTACCGGCGACACGTCGGTCACCCCTTGCCGAGTTTTACCGTACGCATATACATTCATGTATTGTCGATAATATGAATTATTTATTAAACCCATCATTTTTTGTTTTACTTGCCACGTTTGTACGTAGGTATTTTATTTGGAAGGAAAATAAGATATTGTTTTTTTTTTTATATTTAAACAATCTTTATATATAATTAGAAGCACATTAGAATTGTTAATTAATATAAAAATGTCAATATTGTCAGTCCAACGGAAAGCCATTACAAGTTTTAATAATGTTTAAGCTTAATCCTGTATTTCTATTGCATTTTAGATTATGAGGATATGAGGTAACTGTAAATTTGGTCACGGATTGTCTTATATAGATAGATATGTTCAGTAAAAATTCATAAGAATTTACATATTATATTTTGGTTCACACTTTGATTTTAATATTTATACTATTCAAAATCTGAAATTTACAAAATCTGTCTAATTTATAAGAAAAAACGTTAAAAAATATACTGTTTGTATCAAAATTTAATACAATACATACGTATATTTTAAGTGAAAACCCCTGTTCTGGCTGTTTTAAATGAATAAAATATTAACCGCCATAACCCAAAGGTGCCAATTTGTCAATTGGAAAAAATACGTAATAAAAAACTTGGGTCTATAATTTACTTAATAATGGTAAGAATATTTGAAATTGCAAGTCTCTTATTAAAGTCATTGAAACAGTGTCTTATGTCAACATTTACTTAACGAGTGTTGTTGGGAATTAACTTTTTATTTCCTAGTTGGTTTTTATTGGAAATCTAATAGGAATGTTTGAAAAAATATCCAGTATAATATATATATTTTTTTATTCCTTTCCTATTTGTATATAATTTTAATAATCCTTGTTATAGTTGGTTTAAAGTTATTATTTATTGAAAATTTTAGTAACGATGCTTCTTTATAATACAAAGCACGGGGTTAAATTTCACGCCTTTTCTCCGAATGTCTCGAATCTATACGAAAATTGAAAAACGGAGTGTCTTGAAACTAAGTATTCTCTTAATCGCTACAGAATATGAAGAGTGAAGCCAAAAATGGTAAATGTTTGGAAATAATAAATAATAATAATCATATAAAATTAGATTTTAATTACGTTTCAATGTATCAATTTAATATTACAAGCAACATTTTATATTTTAAATTGAAAAAAAAAATTGTAAAAAATATAATATCTATATCAACAATCGTATCTCCTACATCACTACAACATGTGCCAGATGAGTCATACTTTAAGCACTCACAGTCAGGAAGCATTACTCTTTATTTTAGTCTAGCTTATGATTTTAAAATAAAAAAATATGTATTTTTTTACTCATACAAGGAAAATTATAATATTGTACTTAGTTAAAGTTAATATAGAAGATAATTGAAGAAACTCAGTTTTCATAATAATGTATTGAAAATTATAGAAAAATAATAATAAAGGTAATATAAAAAAATAATATTAATACTAGGCGTGCAGACGACTTCGTCCGCTCGGAATTATAAACAACTCTAGACTATCTCTTCTTCTTTAGAATTCTAGAATAAAAGTTGTCTACGTTACCTCTTATTGTATCATTGTACTTCATTACACACACATTACATTGTATTCCATTACGTCTTAATCAGTTCAGCTGTTTAAGAGTTAGATGCCACACACAGACAGTCAGATATAAAATGTAAAAAACCGTTAATTTTTTTAGCTTCACGCTTTTATCCCGCATAGCAGGGTAGACAGAAAGTACCTAGTGTCAACACACTACGTACTTCACTTTCCACCGAATTCGAGACGTTGCGTGTTAAGTGGTGGAACTCAATGCCGCTCTTTGTCTTTACCAGCTTTTTCTTTACAAACCATTATTTTCTTGTATGTATCGTGTATACATATATATTAAATAAAAAGTAGTTATTTTAATATTACAAACAGACATGTCAACTTTAATTATTCGTATAGATAAAATGTCAGTATTGTCAGTAAATGTAAATAAAACCCCAATCTAAATTCAAACCCAAAACGTAGGCGTTCACAATTATATTTTCCATTCTTTTTTGTAACTAAAATAAGAAAGCATTCTAACGGTATAGGAATCTGCCACATAACAGTATGTTTACGTTGATAGCCTGAGGTGCCTTTAATTAAAGCGAGTCGATGTCCAAACGAGCAAGACGAATGACTGCAATTGAAATACCATGGGGGTTGAAACTACTGTAGATATTATGAAATAGAAGATATTTTGCTAGTGTTACCAAAACTACTAGATGTAACCTAGCCCAGGGGTTTCCATTTGAAACTTTGCGAGCGCAAAAATAATTACAAATTTTAAATATAATTCATCCCTCAAGTGTGTATCGAGCCCACAACCAAACGCTTTTCAAGTCAGACGCTATTCCCACTGCGCCGCGATGATTTCAAGTTACTAAAATCTTTTCTTAGCTATTTTTATTGAAAACAAGTAAAAAACAAGTTCTAGTGTAAATGCCAATATATAATAACTTTATACTTTACATTCGAGAATGACGCTTTGGTTTAAAGAAAAGCCTAATTTTTTAATTTCAACTATAAATATAACAATCGAAATATACAAGTATACTATTGTGATATTTATATGAGATAAAATAGGTGTTTACTGCTATTATATCGAAATGAAGCAAATTGACATAGCTCATAATTGCTGTACTTTTTTAACTGAAAACATTAAATCCGCTTAAATTATTTCAAGAAATTTATAGCAATTTTGTTGAAGTAAAGTAAATATTTATTGTTAAAGGAAGGTTCGAAACTATAATAGAGAAGCTTTCGAGCACAAAGAAACAAATAAAAAAAAATAATAATATTTTTTTCGGTTCTTTCATATTTATCTTTCATATTATATCTTCCATATACTGATAGAGTTTTATAGTATGAATAAACTTCAAAAACGTCAATTCTTATTATACCCTGTACAAATTAGCTTGATCTTTTTGATAGTCATATTAAAATTTTCGGATAACGCTTATATCTTTATGGATTTCCTTATAATATGTATTTTTTTAAATATTTTTACAATTTTAAAATCATTAAATTAAGAAAATAATATGTTCGTCATTGCAAAGTTAGGTTAGAAAAATTTAAAACTGTCAAAAAGATAAAGCTAACTTATACAAGGTATAATTCATATTCAACATGCAAAATAACCGCTACTGACATCACTTTTAATATATTTGAATAAGAAACCGCTAAACGTTTGCGATTTATATTGCCATCTCCACTTTAAGCATTTACCTGTCAAATTGACCAAGTGAAATATTTTAATTTAAGCAACGAGTTGAGAAATTGCAGTACGAAATGCTAAGGGTGTGGTTTGAATATATTTTTTTATAACTATTAACGATTTGTTACCCCAACGATTACTTGATTTTTTGTTAGTAGACAGAAAATACCTAGTATATCTACTCCGCTATACTTCGCACTTCTCTTTCCGTCAAATACTGCACATTATCTGTTGAGACGAGGAACTCAACACGGTGCTTCGTCTAATCACAGTGAGGAAATGAAAATAATTGAAATATAATCATTCTCTGGAGTGGGAATCAAACCCACAACCGATCGCATTAAGCGTCGGACGGTTTTTTGCTTAGTTTGGTTGTATTTATGCGTATATGGTACACTCGGTATATGCTCGATTTTTATTCTTTGCTTAAGTGACTTTTGATAATCTATATACATAAAGTTTGTATGAAACTAAAAAAATTTGGTTCAGTTATGAAGAAGAAGCTGGTATATCGCCTCAGTGTGATATTCAATTGGGCGTCAAATAGGGTGGAGCCATGTTAGCCTGACTATTCAATATGTATTTAGATAACTATACGAAGATGTCAAAAAAGTGATAGATAAGAATAGGACTGATAGTAGGTGACCTGTCGGTTTATTGGCTATTGTATGCAGATAATTCAGTGCTTATTGCTTCATTAGAATGCGAGGCATTGGTCATTATTCTGAAACACGAGTATGAAAATAATAATCTAAGCTCTAAAAAATAGCATAAGATATATTTACTTATTCCAACAAAAGAAAGGTGATAATTCGGATGATAATAAAAAATTTCATTTTTATACTATTGTTTTCAGTAGGATATTTTTTTTAATTTATTAAAAAAAAGAAATGTTTGTGATTTAATGCCCCCTAGTCTCCGAGTCTAAACCATTCAAGTTTGCAGTCAGGCGCTCTGTGCTCAGCTCTGCTACACCACGATGGGTTGTTCACTGGAGAACTTATATATGAACTCTTGAAACCGCATGTGAACACGAAATAACAAGTAAACTATGATTTCCTGAGTGGATGGGTGAAATTATATGAAGACCATGTGGGGGAGTAAAAGCATATATGGACATCATAGATGTTATGCCATGTATATGGGTGAAATCACACGTGGACCATAGTGTCATATATGGACGAGTAAAATTACAAGTGGACCGTGATGTCATATGTGGATGAGTAAAATCACATGTGGACCATGATGTTATAGGTGATTAAGTCAATCACATGTGGACCATGGTAAGATATGTGTGTGAAAAGTATCACATGTAGATCATAATATCATATGTCAATAGGTAAATTTACATGTACACTATGATTTTAAGTGAAAATGAGTGAAATCACATGTGGACCAGTGTCATATGTGGATGGGTGAAATTAAATGTGGAATACGATGTCATACGCGAACGAGAATAATTACATGTAGACTATAGTGTCATGTGTGGATGAGTAAAATCACAAATGGACCGTGGTGTCATATGAGGAAGACAGAAGTCACATGTGGACCTTGATGTCATATGTGGATGAGTTAAATCATATGTGGACTACTATGTCATATGCGGACGAGAAAAATCACATGTAGACTATAGTGTCATGTGTGGATGAGTAAAATCACAAATGCACAGTAATGTTATATGTGGAAGACAGAAGTCACATGTGGACCATGATGTCATGTGTGGACGAGTTAAATCAAATGTGGACTACTATGTCATACGAGGACGAGAAAAATGACATGTGGACTACAGTGTTATGTGTGGATGAGTAAAATTACATATGGACCATGGTGTCATATGTCGACGATAAAGATCAAATGTGGACCTTAATGTCATGTGTGGATGAATGAAATCACATGTGGACCATGGTATTATATGCGGGTAATAGAAATCACTATAAAATCACAATTCTACTTTCTCGTTCGAGTAAATCAAAGTGCGGCTTTGAGTTCCGCCACTCAACACGTAATGTCTCGAATTCTGCGGAAATTGAATTGCGAAGTGTCTTGACACTAGATACATTTTGTCTAAAAAAAGTGAACTAAATAAGTTATGAATGTAATAATGTTTAATGTCTTCAGTACTGTGCAAACGAAGTGATGGGCGATAGCTAGTTATTATTATATGCCATTAGATAGCCTGTATTTTTTTTAGCTTCACGCTTTTGTCCGGCTTAGCACGATAGACAAAAGTACTTAGTGTCATGATACTCCGTATTTCGCTTTCCACCGAATTCGAAACGAGTTGAGTGGTGGAACTCAACGCCGCACTTTGTCTTACCAGAGTGAGAAAGTGACAATAATTTAAATATAATCTCGCCCCCGAGTGGGAATTGAATCCACAGCCGATCGTTTTTATAGTCAGACGCTGTCACACTGTGCCACGACCGGCCTCTTATAAATATAAGTTTATTCTATGTACAGATAGCGATTAGTTACATTTTCATTATATAAAAAGATTATATTAACAACATCTTTTCTTCTAAATTATATTTCTTAAATTTAGTGAGATAAGAAGTCTTAATAAAACAAAAAACAAAGAAAAGCAAAGAAAATATATACTGAAAAATCGAATGGCCATTCCGATAATGCTATTTAGTTTTGTATTCAACGAATGCCCGCAATATTTTTTATAGAGATAATCCTTGTGATATATTGGGCATAACTCTGATTTATGACTTAACTTACGATTAGAACTGGACGTTATCAGCTATAGTAAACGAATTGTTTCAAATTGCAAATGGCCTAAGAATTTACTATTCTAGTTGCGTTTGTTTGATATATAAATATCTTTAAACGTTACCTATTGTTTTTTTTAATATAATAATGTTTATAATATCTGATACCTTAATGGTTTAGCTTCATGTATATTCTAGCATGGCAGATTGAGCTAACAGACCGGAGTTCTTTTCTTTTAATTTTTGTGATTTTGGAAAAATTTCAGATACTGTGTGTTAAGTTCATGCTTTATCTCGCAGGGTATTCGAAGACAACCTAGTGTCAGGATATACCGTAGAGTGCTTACAGCCCAAAATTTAGACATTGCGTGCCGAATAGCGAACCTAACGCAGCGCTATGTTTTACTTGAGCGGACAAATAAACATAAAATTTTTGTATAATTATTTTCCTCGAGTGGAAATCAAACCCATAATCACGTTTACAGTCAAACGTTTTCCCACTCCGCCACGATGCATACTTACACTACTTACAATCCTTAAGCTTAACTAATGATTTGCTGGTCGTTATCAGCTATAGTAATTAAATAGTTGCAAATTGCAAATGGCAGAATCCTTAAGCGATGGTACATTACGTCGCGCTAAAATAATTTAAAAATAATCATTAAATTAATTGTATATAATATTAGATATAATATATTGTAAATTAGAGACCGATATCGTTACGCAGTGGGATAGCGTCTAACTGTAAACGCTAAAACGCTTGGTTGTGGGTTCAAATTCGGGAGACTATACTTAAATTATTGTCATATATATATATATATATATATATATATATATATATATATATATATATATGTGTGTATGTTCTAATCATCGCGTTTAATAAAATAAATAATAGTATACACAAAAAAGTTGATACAAGTAAAACGGTCCCTCTCTATACAAAAATTGGCTGACAATTTTTACACTTGCCACAATTGTGAATGTCAATCAAATAATGCTTTATTCAAGTGCTGTGAAGCGGCTAGCTCCTATTACAATACTAATTGAAAAATATGTAATAGAAAAGATAAAAGCGCTTTATAAAATACTGTCTAATCAAAATTCAGAGATACAATATTCTACGATGTGAGATTGGAGGTTTTTATTATATTTAGATTGGCAAGAAAAAACTTATATTTATTAATTCATTTTAGTATAAAAATAATCTATATTCGTCGTTTATTATTAACCCAATAAATCATGGCGAAGAATTATCAAGGACGTAATTTTATAATAAACTAAATAAGAAAACGGAGTGATGTATCACTCAATAAAAAAAATATTTACGTATTTTCACCTTACATTTAAGAAAGTAATAAATATTTTAAATGAAACTATTTTGCTAACTTAATCGCGTATATTTTTATACTCTAATATACATTTTAGAAATCCCGACGTTTCGAACACTTTACAGTAATCCGTGGTCACAGGTAGACTGAGGTGGCATTCGTCTGTCAGTTGATACAAACAATAATTATATCAATCTACCGCCATTTGTTTCTTATTTGACTGACTACCTTATCTTTGTCTCTGGAGTGCTGGATTTGAGACTTATAATATTTTCAGATTTTTTTACCACACCTATCTAATACTAAAAAAAATATATTGACTAAAAATTACTTTAAGCGATTTTTACCTTATGTATTGTAAGTAAGAAATAATTTATATCTTATGGTAAAAAGGTGTATTAAGTGTTACTTAATATACAAGTAACCCATATATATTTATGTATAAAAAATATTATATATAAGAAAGTTTTAAGGTAACCTGACCTTAAAATTAAAAAAATATATATTCTCCCATACACAAAGTGCTACGTCCCACAATATCATTTTAAGCATTTAGTCCACATGAGCGGTTTCTGGTGACAAGTGAATAGCAATCGCTCAAGTGGGATCAAAATGTATTTCAGATTAATTTTCTTCCAAAACGGCCATCTGTTCAATTTGTATGAAATACGAATCGGTACAATTGTGTCGATTAGTTTAGTTATGTAATGTTTTATATCATGTAGCGAGTCAATAGAGATCAGGACACTCTGTTCTACACTTTTCCGCTGAAATCAATACATTGCGTGTTCTAGTGTAGCGGAACTTAACGCCGCATTTTTTATGGGGGCGGTAAAAATAAAGAAGATTAAATATAGTAATTTCTGAGTGGAGAAAGAAAACACAGCAATAGACGATGTTCCACTGCACCAAAGGACTCTTAATTATTGATATTTATGACGATTTTTTTTGTTCAAGTTTTCAATACATTGCGTCAGTAAAGCAGAACTTAACGCCGCATTGTCACTAGAGTGGGTAAATAAAAGTAATTTAAATATAAGGATACTCGAGTGGGAAATAAACCCATAACCAATCGTGTTTAAATCTTACTTCACCAAGAAACTCTCAATTGTTGACACTTTTAACGATTTTGTTATTTTTTTGTTTGCAAGTTTTCAATATATTGCGTATTGTACAGCAGAATTTAACGCCGCATTGTGACTAGAGCGGCGTAATATTGTACTAATAATAAGTAGCTTAAATATAATCATTCTTGAGTGGAAAACAAACCTAATCGTATTTATACTCCAACTCCCATTGCCCTTATATAGTGTTATTTGTTAGTTATTATAATGAGAGAGGCTAATTTGTAGATTTGTAGATAATTATAAAGATTTTGCTATTTATTTTATATTCAATATTTATTATATAAGTCGATTAATCTTTTACTAAGGAATCTAATACCACATGATATTTTCCTAAGAAAATTTTCCCTTTAAACTTAAGCTAATATCGGCCAATTACAACAGTCCCAGACCAAAGATAAACACTTTCATACAAAAACATTCCACCAGTCACCTCTAAGGATCAGGGAGGTTTATTCAGTAAATATACGTAATAACGTCGTTGAACACCTAATTGTGTTGGTTTTGGCTACGTGACGTGGTTATGGACTAAATTGGGCCTTGAATGTATATTTTTTTCCAAAAAATCAATTTTCTCATCATGATATTGTGTGTTTAAGAAGGGAATGTGTTAAAATTATTATTTTTTTTTTATTATTAAAATACGAATTTGAATATCAAAAGCATTTATTTTATTAGAAATTGTATTATAATTTCTGTAGACTTTAATACATATAACTTCAATATACCTTAGTACTATGTTGATTTTCGCGATTTTCATACATTTTAAATGAAACTATTTTGAGCGGACTGACGTTTCGAACACTTTACAGTAGTCCGTGGTCTCAGACTGAGGCGGCATTCGTCTGTTGGTTGATACAAAAAATAATTATTTCAATTTACTATTATGTCTAGAATAACCTACTAAATTTTATGGGATAAGCAGAGAGTGTAGTGCGATATCATTCTAATCTATTATTTACCGAAAATTACATATATATACTAGAAGATTTTAAACTTGAATTACATAAATATTTCAGTATTAAATAGTATATGAAAATAACATTTTTTTAGCTTCATGCTTTTATCCCGCGTAGCAGAGTAGACAAAAAGTACCAAGTGTCAAGACACTCCATACTCCGATTCCCACTGAATTCGAGACATTGCGTGTTGAGTGGTGGAACTCAACGCCGCATTTTTCCTAAAATGAGTTAAGTAAACTAAATATGTAAGTACATATATTTCAGTTACAAGAATGAAATAAACTAGCTGTGCCCGACATTTCGTTCACGTGACATTGATCATTCTTGATCTGCGTTTCATAATTCTAAAATAATGACAACTTAGTTACTCCTTATTAAATCAGCTATATGCTAATGAAATTCCCGTCAAAATTAGTACAGCCATTCTAGACTGATCGGAACAAACACCTAGACAGACAGATATAAATTGTAAGAACTGTTGTTTTGGTATATGTACTATATATATATACAAATGTATTAAGTAAAAAGCGAATGTAATATTACAAACAGACTCTACAATTTTATTTATATGTATAAATATATAGATAAAGATGTATTTAGTATAATTTATTATTATTTATATTATTAACTCTGTTTAACATGGTATGTAAATAGAACCTAGGGTACATTCCGTTCTTCGCTTTTCGCCCGGTATCACATTGCGTATCGAGTGGCGGAATTTAACGCCGTGCTTTGTCTTCATAATATATTTCATATATTTTTACACATATATTAAAAATATTAAATATATACTGTCAACCATTTTGTTATATTTAAAATGACAAATTGGAATTAAAGCAAAACGCTTTAACTACATTTCAATTCCATTAATATATGTTTGTACAAATAACATTTTTATTCGATAATTTCCATAGTAATGACACCCTCTAAAAGCGATCACGTGACAACATGTCAGATGTTGATGTACTGCAGGGGCTAGCGTTAATTAAATACGATTAAGTGAAATTAGATAAATGCGTGTCAAGCTATGTATATGGAATTTTTTATATTATTATAATCTATAAGAAATTTCAAAATTACCTTTTAATAGTAGTTAAGAAGAGTTGTGGGTTTGATTCCTACTCAGGGTTGATATTTAAACAATTTTCATTTCCTGTCTCTAGTAAGAAAAAGCACGATGTTCAGTTCCGCCTCTCAATACGCTATGTCTCGAATTTGTGCAGAAAGTGAAGTATGGAGTGTCTTGACACTATACTTCCTATCTACCCTGCTATGCAGGATAAAAGGGTAAACTTAAAAAAAATATGAATATCTTTCTAGCTTTCTTATTTTAAGTATATTATATAATAGTGTACTAACATATTGAATATCTGTATCTCATAGAATTCACACTTTATTCCACATAGTAGGATATTCAAAGACAACTGATTGTCAAGACAACCAAATTGGCTGTTTTCTGTCTTAAATTGATACATTTCGTCTGGTGCGGGGAAGTCAATGCCGCGCTTTGTTTTACCAGAGCGGAGAAATGAAAATATATTTAAATTATAATCATTCTTCCAAATGGGAATGGAATTCACTAACAATCGGTTTTACAGTCAATCAGTGTCTCACTATCACATCTACGGCCTCGATGGTCTCAAGTGATTTCCATGTAATAAAAGGTAAAATGTATCACATAAAGAATCAAAATGTCACTTTGATGAGATGCTATTTCTACAACTGCTCACTCTTAGACCATCAAAAACCTGTTATTACACAACTAATGTTAACTAAACTCCTAATTAAATTAATAGCACATAGCGTGACATAAACATGGCACAAATTATAGAGTCATACATACATATACACATCCATACACATACAAATACATACACACACATACACACATTTTTATTCAAAATAACAATAAGTTACATGCTTCACTTTTTGAATGTCAAATAACTCACCACCAGTTCACTAAAGTTGCTCAGACCTGAGAAGAACCGGCGCAAACTCAGTGGGATTTTTTCTTTTTTTTGAATGCAAAAAAATTACAATTTAATAATTTTTTCAGTGATTATGATACCTTTGAAATAGACTGGAGCGAGAATTTCATTCCCAAGGCGTACACACACATACATACACATATACATACATACACATATACATACATACACATATACATACATACATATTAATATATACACAACCATACGTATAGTTATTGAAATACGATTTGTGAGTAATTGCCCTAGATGATGGGGACTTATATTAATTCGCCTCTATTATATTACAGATGTCTAATGGAAATTCAATTAGTCATACATTAGAACGACAAGTTTTATTGTTTTATAATTTTGATAGTGCTGTAAGTAGATCTGAATGCGAATGGGTCGTGAGATCGATTCCCGATCAGGATTAATATTTGAGCATATGTTTGTATATTTAGACTATATATTATATGAGATTTTATATGTGTGAAATGGAATATCTTGGCAAACGTAGTGTAGGACGCCCTCTGGCCCGCTGGACTGACGACATACGCAAGGTTGCCGGAGCGGGCTGGATGAGGGTTGCGGAGGACCGGGATGTTTGGCGCAAACTTGGGGAGGCCTATGTCCAGCAGTGGACTGCAATTGGCTGACGATACGAAATGGAATATAAATACAGAAAATATTTGAAACAATTATGAATCTAAGTAACGTTTCCTTTATTCCTTCATGCTACCATTGGGGCTGTTTGACATTATTATAATTAGGGGTTCAAATCCAGAAATTTATTTTTATTAGATAAAATTAGAATTAGGCCAGTCGTGGTGCAGTGGGACAACGTTCGACTGTAAACACGATCGGTTGTGGGTTCGATTTCCACTTGGGAGAGTGGTTATATTCAAATTATTTTCACTTCCTTGCTTTGGTAAGATAAAGTGCAGCATTGAGTTCCGCCACCCAAGATGCAATGTCCCGAATTCGACAGAAAACGAAGTACAGATTGCCTTGACACTAGGTACTTTCAGTCTACCCTACTTTGAGGGATAAAAAAAAATTACTCCAATTGCACAATAGTATAGCGTTATTTTAAACGCGGTGATTATGAATATAGTTTGATTCATTTCTCGGCTCGAAAATAAAGAAGAGAGGGTCTGTTAGTAAGTATGCCGAATTAAAGTAAGTCTATTATCACGAACATAAAATAAAAAGATAAACCTAGAGGCATTTCTAGAAATTATTTTTATCTACCCGCCTAAAGCAAATAATTGGGAATAATAAAAATAAAATATATCAATTTCTGCCAAATCATCTCATTTTTAATTACTAGAACAATAGCAAATGAAAAATATACAATCACCCAATAACCCCCGTCCACTCGTTCCATACGGGTGCAAATTATATGACCTGAACGTATCGTTGCTCTTTCAAACTGATTTGCTGAGGTACATTATTGGATGTACAGCGATTAAATAAATTCATGTTTAAATATATATATATATATATATATATATATATATATATATATATATATATATATATATAACAATTTAATCTAAAAATAATCATGACTATATTAAACATCCATCACAGTATAGATATTTGACTGAAAGCGCGATCGGTTGTGGGTTTGATTGCCACTCGGCGGAAAGACTATATTTAAAAAAATATTTTCATTCTTCCGCTTTGGTATGACAGAAAGCGGCGTTGAGTTCGCCACTCAACATGTAATGTCTATATTTGGGCAGAATACAGTCAACGGTCTGTTTTGACATTAGGTTGTCTCTGACTATCCTGTTTATAATTATTAAAATTAATATATTAAAATATTTAAATTTAATATATTACAAAATCTGCTGTGTATTACATATTTATCTTCTATCTAAATTTCTATTCAAAACGTATTTAGATTTAACTATTAAATTAAAGAATTAATTAAGTATATTTTTTTCATAAATGTATCAAATATATAAAAAAATCGCTTTTCGCTAACAACTTGAGCTAAAGTGATAATGTTTATAGTATAAGAGGAGAGAGAAAAGCACTTAGTATAATTAGATTGTGGAAAACGAACTTGGACTGTATCGGCGGTCATTATCTACAGTGTGATTACAAAGTGAAACAATTCTCGTTACTAATTTTACTTCAAAATTAACTTTTTTGCTTTATAAAATTCTTTAACAAAATTTGATTTAGTAAGATATATCGCTAATACTTCTAAAGCAGATTTAAATATTTTAAACTGACCGAAATAATTGCGGAAGTAAGAAAATTGATTACTTGTTATAATTTTACAAATTATATATATACCTAAATATAAAAGAGGACATCGAGGCACAGTGGGCATATATATGGGTTTGGTTTCCACTCGAAAACATGATTGAATGAACTATTTTTATTTCCTCACTCTGGTTAGTTAGGGCGCGGCGTTAAGTTCCGACACTCAACGCGCAACTTCTGGAATTCAACGGAAAGCATAGCATGCCATAATATACTATACTATGCAATCAATTAATTTTTTCACGAAAGTATATCCTGTGAATAAGCCCTAGTAGTATATTAACATAGATCGATGTTTGTAACTCTTTCAAGCTAAAATTACTGAACAAATATAGATGAAACTTTACAGAAATATAACTTTCATATAAGAATTATCCATAGATTAAAAATTATAAAGTTTTTGTGTACAAATTCCATTCAAAACTAACACACACACAGTAAAAGCTGAAACACATTTCTAATTAGATAAAGCTTCCAACAACGTTTGTTGTAAAAACAAAAGCTTTTAGATATTTCAATTCCACACTTCGTGCACTTAGTTAAAAACATATTTAATATTAGCCGTTCCAAGCTTTTCATATTCGAGAACAATGTGATATAACAGGTGAACGTTGGAATTATATCTAACTAATTAACAGTCTGGATTGTAAGGCTTCGTGCTCATATGTTATTTATAATTGGATAATGTTACGAATGGAAACGTCTGGTAGAGAAATAAGAAAATAATATTTTTGTTATTTGTCAGCTTTTAATAGGCATTTGTTGCCAATTGGGTAGGAAAATGGAGAAGGTAGTGTCTCGACACTAGATTAACGTGAAGCTGAAAATGAAATATTTTGTGAAATAAATAGAATGTTTAATCATCATTAATTTATTAACTGATGATTGTGAGTGAAAAACTAGTGTGTTAATTTTCATTTGTTTGTAATATAAGTGTTTCTTTAAGTTAAAGATAAAAATAATTATAATAGACTGTAAACGCGACCGGTTGTGGGTTCGATTTCCATTGGAGAGAATGTTTATATTTAAATTATTTTTATTTTTTATATAGGCAAAGCGTGGCGTTGAGTTCCGTCACTTAATTCGCAATGTTTAGTATTCATCACAAAGCGAAGTAAGGAGTGTCTTGATACTAAATACTTCCGGTCTACCCCGCTATAGAGGTTGAAACCGCGAATCCTAAAAAAAATGAACACTTTAATGTCTTCTCAATAGGATTTGAAGGCTGTACTAAGTTACTAACTCAAGAATGTACGAGTAAAAAATAAATAATCAAACAATAAAATTAATATACATATAATATAAAAAAAACTTAATTCACTTCTAACAATAATAAATAAATAAATAAATATTTATGTGTTTTTAAAAAGAAACCACCCCTTATCAATTTACTCATCGTATAATTCGCGGGCGCGGGTGCAATCGTTTTTTGCAGTAAATCTAATTTATTTGTATTAGATAATGACTTATCCTCGACTGCCGGAGCTCTGTAACTCTTTCAAATATCCATATAGTGGGAACTGTGAGTTTGATACTTGAATTTAAAAAGTCGGAGGATTATTGTGTCATGATACTCACTTATCGCTATTTCAAGGTGCAAATGTTAATAGAATTTTTATATTAAGAATATAAATTCTATTTCATTTCCACTATGCCACTGCTACTCAACACTCAATGTCTTAAATTTGGGCTAACACAGTATTTTTAGACTAGATTTTCTCTAACCACCGTCATGCTAAACTTAATACATTACGTGTTAAATTGCGAAGCTTAGCACCGCATATTGTTTTATCTATTAGTGTATTTTAAATTCCATTTTCCTTTTAAATTCAAACATTCAACATAAACAAATAATTTAAGTATCAAAATTATTTATCAATGTAACACTATTCAGTAGCATCGTGCTAGGAAGCAATTACTTTAAGTTTGGTACCGTGTCGGCACATTTCGCGGTTTTCCGTTGTCCATTAAAAACAAATGCCGGCCAGTCACCCGGTAGAGTTTTAAATTGCATTTGCGATTAATTTGATTAAGATAAAGATAATGCACAGTGGTATTTAGTTATAATTTTTTTTTTAAATTTTTTGGAGCTTTACGCTTATACCCCGCGTAGCAGGGATAGACCCGAAGTACCTAGCGTCAAAACATTTCGTACTTTGATTTCCACTGAATTTGAGACGTTGCGTGTTGAGTGGTGGAACTCAACGCCGCACTTTGCCTTACCAGAGCGAGGAAATGAAAATAATATAAAAACTGATCTTATCATTCCCCGAGTGGTAATCGAAGCCACAACCAATCACGTTTACAGTCAGACACCGTTCCAATGTGCCACGACGGGCCTTCTAATTCTAGTTATCGTAACGAGTGAAATACTCTATCTGTACATATGATTAGTTGTAATTTAGATCTTCAATCAGATGAATGATAATATTTTAATTAACTTCATTTACTCGCTTTGTTAAGACAAAACGCTGCGTTCTGTTCCGCTGTTTAACGCATAAAGCCTTAAAATCTGGTGAAAAACGGAGAACTCTAGGAACTCCCGGCCTACTCTACTATACAAAACAAAGCTTTAAGTTTCTAAATTTTCTAAGTCTAACTCCGACTAACTAAATGCAAAAAATACCTATAAATACTTTATCTATTAACACGATGTACCCCTTCATAGTTTCTGCCATGAAAAAAAAACTTTAATAAAAATAGTCCCAAGGTATCACGATTTACAGTAATTTTAATTCATATCAAAATCAATTGCTACTTTAAATTCGTATCAAAGTGAAATTGCCGAAAACAAAAACGTGACTAGTTTTAACCAACGAACAATCAAACATAAAAGCTCTTAACGTGACATGTGGCCTTCTAAGTGGCGGTGACACACTACAAATAATGTTACATTTTAAGCTCACAATTTTTAATATTCTAATATATTATAATTTACTTTAAAATTCAATTAACTTATATCAATTTCAACTTTATTATCAAAATTATAAGAGTTATTTTTAGTATTTTGTGCTTTTTTCATAAAGCCCAGTTTGTTCCCGTTAAATCAATCGAAATAAAACCATATTCTAATATGAAAGGGTCGACTAAAACGTATGTAATTATTGGATCGCACAGCTTAAAATAAGCCATGCGTGGTGAGTTTAATGAATTTCGTCTGAGGGAGAACAAAACGGAGAAATCAAAGGGAAAATGGCTGAAATTTATTAGATATATTATTGTTGTTTAAAGATATTTTATTTGAAAAAAAAAATTGTATTTGATAAGCGTTTATTATTATTTTTTTTTAATATTTGTTAGTCATTTTTTAAATAATTCAAAGTTAAAAGTACAACTTCTTAACAATATGTGGTTAAATAAATTTACAAACTCCCAATTATTAGATTTATATTAAAAGGTTTATAATCTTCTTATTTATTAATTTTTTAGAAATTAAAATTCAGAATATTTTTAATATATATTTTTTTTATATTTTTATTTATTAAGATAAAAAAAATACCATGAACAAACATAAAAACAGACAAGTGGCAAAAATATATACTTTTTTAAGTGGTGAAAAAAATATTTACATTCTTACCTAAATTATTTATTATAAATAAATCAAATTTTATAAAAGAGAGGACTTGGCGCAGTGGGGCAGTATTGACTCTAAACGCGATCAGTTCTGGATTTAAATTATTCACATTTCCTCGACAAGACAAACGCAGCATTGAGTTCCGCATCTCGACGCGCAATGTCTCGAATTTGGCGGAAGCGGACCACGGAGTGTCTTGACACTCAGCTATTTCTTATACATGTATACCCTGCTACGCGGAATAAAAGCGTAGAACAAAAAATACTTAATATAACAAAATGACACTTCCTATAATTGTCAAAACAATCAGAATTGTTCAACCATATCTAATATCATTCACACGATGTTTCTATACAAATTTATTGCAATGTAAATTTGACAGCTCATCACAACACAAGACACGCGACACAAACAAAAATAGATAAAGAACAAATAACAATGTCACGCGCAAATAACACCAAATAAAGATTAAAAATAAGCACAAATTGTATAAAAACAATCGAACCCGCTACTATTGTACGCCTTCTGTGGAATCAGTCTATCAGTTGGGGTATGGACTTTTTAGTGGGAATAAAGAAAAATGTGGAGTGAAGATGTAATGTTTATTATATATTTTTTACTTTCAAAACATCTTTATATGAGGAATGGATTATATTAATTTCAAATTAATAATATTCTATGAATATATAATATATACGGTTGTGAGTTCGATGCCCACTCGTGGAAATGATTAAATTAAAAAAATATTTTAATTTATTAGAATCAGGCACTCAATGTTTTGGATTCGGGTGAAAAGTGGTCAACAGTGGAGAGAGAGTGGACTTGACACTGTGTTATCTCTGACTATCCTGCTATGCGGAATAAAGCGTTAATACACTTAGGGATATCACATTAATTGCAACATATAAATATTAAATAAAAATTAAAATTAGACAAAAAAAATAACAAACGCTGATCGTGGTGCAGTGGGACAGCGTTTGTCTGGTACCACGATCGCTTGTGGGTTCGATCTCCACTCGGCGGAGTGATTCTATTTCAATTATTTTCACTTCCTCGCTCTTGCAGCGTTGAGTTCCACCACTCAATGTCTCGAATTCTGTTGAAAGCGAAATACAGAGTGTCTTGACACCAGGTACTTTCTGTCTACCCTGGAGCTAGTATATGCAGGATAAAAAAGCGTAAAGTTAAAAAAATAAATAAATAAATAAACAGATATATAAAGTTAACTCCAGCTTCCACCAATATCTTCGTCCCGTCAGGTCGCGTGTCGGCCACGTGATCGCCGCTGTACGTGTGTCGCCTGAGATGCATTGTTCTCTCATTTACTACAGCGTGTGGTATGATTGGGGTTGATTTTACGCACTTTGCTCAAATAAGCATATAAAAAGTATCAAAGAAAATCTTGTTTCTAGTATATGTATATATAATTAAATATAAAAGGGGTATTTTTTAGTTTCACGCATCTATCTATGCCGGATCAGGTTGGACAGGTATTAAGTATATATATATATATATATATATATATATATATATATATATATATATATATATATATATATATATATATATATATATATATATATATATATATATATATATATATATATATATATATATATATATATATATATATATATATATATATATATATATATATAAAGTAACACTGGACGATCAGAATCACTTGCTTCATTAATAAAGTATACAACTATGAATAAGATATTGTCTTTAAATGTATAAAAATAACTTAAAAAACCTTAAATACGCTTATTCTTATATAGCGGGGTAGGCTAATAAAGCCCAGTATCAAAACCATTCACAACTTTCGGGGCATTTTCGCTCAATATGAAAATAAATTAAACTAAAACACATAATTTTGCTACGTACAACATGCGAACCTGTTACCTCTATTTTCAAAAACAAACCCCAAATACACCCTAGTGGCACTCATTTACTATAACAAAAGTACCAAGTTCACTAAATAAGCTTTATTTCCGCAAACGTTCTCGCGTTTCGCCTCAAGCCAAGTCCCATAAAGCATTTCTCCCATGAATAATAGAATAACAATAAAAGTACACAAATAACGACTTACTTTATACAATCCAAAGGGTACGTTACAAAAATGCGTTTAAACATTTTATTATGTGCGGAAATATAAAGTGAAATGTTCTAGATTTTATGGACGCTCATAATAAGCTAGAGCTTGTTATGAAGTTATAGTCAGAATGTGTAAATATATACCTATTCATACTTAGTATATATAGTATATAGAATATATATAGTCTTCTTTCTTGTGGTTGCACTCGTGGCAGAGAGATTATGGTTGTGGTCATGGTCGTGGTCGTGGTCGTTGGTGGTTAGTAGTGTGCCTTATGATACAATGCCATACTTCATAGATGATTGCCTTTGTGGTAAGCTCGTTAAAAGAGCTGTTAACTAATTTTTTATACAACTCAGTTCTCTAAAATGATAGGGAAGTAGAGAACGGATATTTATCATATTATCAATAATATTCTAATATAATAGTAAAAAAACCGCTTAAATATAAACCTTAGTTCTAAATAACCAATAACTTATATGGAAAAAGGTTACAGACCTAGTCGGTAGTGTAATAAATGTAATATTAAAGAAAAACCTGTCATCTCTTTAAAAGTTCGCTATGTTTTTACCCTAAGTCTCAAGATTCTCAGAGGTCTCAAGATATAAATTATTTAAAATATTCCTATAAACTTAAAACAGAAACTGTACATAGATTTAGTAGCCATCGTGGCACTGTGAGACAGTGGTTGTGGATTTCATTCCCACTTGAGAATAGATTATACTTAAAATTTATTGTCATTTCTCTTCTCTGGTAAGACAAAGCACGGCGTTGAGCTCTCAACACATCACAATGTAAAGTGAAGAGCAGTCAACGAAGTGTCTTGACACTAGATTGTCTTTGACAATCCTAATATATAAGAGAAAGCGTAAAACTGTAAAAAACGCGTAAAAAATCGAACCTATAACCACCGCGTAAACGCGTAATTCAAACACCTACAAACTAAACATAGCACCATCTATACTAATAATAGTTTAACATTTCGTTTGTAATCGCCCCTCAACCCCCAAATCGAAATGTTTTATTCATTTTATTGTTATTATATAAATTATAATTGTTAACTTTTTCTTTGTTTAAAAGCCCTGCGGCGACCACGTGACTAGTGTTTAGTAAATTGCTCGCTAATATTTGTAAATTGAACGCTCAATTGAGTTACATGGGAAATGGGTAAGGCGTTTGAAATTATTAGAATATATATTTATAGGTTTGCATTCCGCACTCCAAAAGAACCTATTGTTGAGATAAAAGAATATGTATATATCTATATGTTCTCTGCCTTATATTCTCGCTAGATATATTCCTAGAATTTCAATAGAGAATTTGGTTGGAAATATTCAACCATCTGATGCTTACTTCTAAAAAAATTATAGTCCAAATCCACTACATCAGAGGCAAAGATACAGTCAGCTCATTCTGCAAGAATCCAGGGCAGTACGCTAGGCAATTAGGAAACAGATGGCGGTTAATTTATTGATAATTAATTTTTGTATCAACTGACAGATGAATGCCACCTCAGTCTATCTGTGACCACGAACAAGTATAAAGGTTTCGAAAAGTCGAGTTTTCAAAAATATAATTATGAATACTGAAAAATACGCGATTAGTCTGTTTAAAATAATTTAAAATATATTATTATATATAAATATTATTTTATAATAAATATTTTTTTTATTTCCAGCGTCAGTTATTTAGGAAAGAACTTTAACATTATGATACGTGTACATAAAAAAAACTTCCGGCAAATTCATGAAAACAATTATTTTACAGTAATTTGGTCGAAAACAACGATTTAAATTGTTAAATTCAGCTTAACATGATACAACAACTTAAATTGTATTTAAATCAAATAAGACGTTAAGAAATTATCAGGTGAAAAATTAAAAAAAAAAACATAATATAATGTAATTATTATATTTTTATTTATGTAACATGTACATGAAATTTTAAAAAAACGCTCCCAATAGTAATATTTCTCATAAAAATTCCATGTTCACTCAAAGAAAGCGCAGGCAAAACTCAACGCCGCACTTTATCCGACCAGAGCGAACAAGTGAAGATAATTAAAATATAATCATTCCCTCGGGATCGAACCCACAACCGATCGCGTTTACAGTCAGACGCTGTCTCACTAACAACTGAGATTTTTTTAATATATGTATATAAATAAATTATTATCTACATATTCTAAAACAAAAAATATTACAAGTTAAAATAAACTGCGCCTCTGGCCCCAAGCATCCCTCTAATCAACGCCACGCTACCCGTAAGTCCCCTGGACATCAATACAAATACTGCACTACACGCGACTGTTCATCGACAAATTACTCTTCAAGAGGGAAATATGTCAATTATAATTAATATGACTTTGGGTTTGGGTTATTTTTTTTTTCAAATATATGCAACGTGGTAATTGAGATATGTTAGAATAAGCGTGGTTGGGTTTGAATCTTATTTCTATTTTTAGTTTAAAGTATTATCATTTCTAAGGATTTTTTTATTAAATATTATAGTATATAATTATACTTAATTTAAAACAATTTATTGATTGTAGATGATTTATGAATTAATTTGAGAACAAAATAGAAAATAATAATTTTCTAATTTGTGTAACAAACAAAAAATTGTGTGTAGTTTTGTGTGTAGTACCTAGAAAGGGAAAATATATAGGTATAAAATTATATAATTTATTAATATTTTTTTCTAAATATGAACACTTTAATTACACTATAATCATTGACGCCTAGAATACGCCTTTTTAAAATATTAATTAGCAAAAGAAAAAGTGAACGCTCGTGCCTATAATTAAATATTTACATTATATGTTTATTTTATATATTTATACAAAAATTATAATAATTTCCAAATAAAATCTTAACTCGGATTTTGCCATTAACAAAACATCACACAAAATAAGTTACCACTAGCAACATAAACCGTGCGAAATTCTACATACAGTACTTTATATATATATATATATATCAATTAGAAACTATTTTGACAATCCCATGACAATGTACCAGGAAGGTCTTATATAATAATACAATTCCACTGTTCAACACGATTGAACAGGCATTTTGACGACACTCAACCCTTAAACAGTCAAGAGTGTCCTCAAAGACAATATTTGTAGTACTCCATTGTCCCTCTCAATATTGAGTAAACACGTGTCTAATAACGTGGGAATATGTGAAATATGATAATTTCTAGTACCTTTATATCAAAAGGTTTTTATTATGTAGGTAAGATAAACGTTTGTAGATATGAAACACTAAATTCTTCTCTTTCTGCCTTTTTCAAATTATTTTGTGATGGGAATTATAATATGTATTAATAATAATAAAAGAGGCTGGTCGTGGCGCAGTGGGACAGCGTCTGACTGTAAACGCGATCGGTTGTGGGTTTGATCTCCACTCGCGGAGTGATTATATTTAAATTATTTTCACTTCTTCGCTCTGGTAAAAAGACAAAGTGCGGCGTTCAGTTCCACCACTCAACACTCAATGTCTTAAATTCAGTGGAAAGCGAAGTAGGGAGTGTCTTAACACTACTTTCTGTCTACCCTGCTATGCGGGATAAAAGCGTGAAGCTAAAAAAATAGAAAGAAAATATTATATATATTATTTGTGGTGTAATTAAGGTCTTATTAGATAAACAACTTATTTACATACTGTGGTCTGTATTCTATATATAAAAGCCAATATACCTATATTAAAAGATCATGACAATAAATATCAACATAGACATTTTATATCATAATTTTGACGAATATCAGAATCGTCCAAGATAACCCAGTGAAAAAACATTCCGTTTTTTACTTTTCCACCGAAATCCAGTTCGTTTTATGTAGCGGAACTTAACACCGTACATCCTTATTTCTTCGAATGGAGCTATGATTCATAATCAATAACTTTTACAGTCGCATATCCTGCAGAGCATTGATGTCATATATATATTATTCACATATAATTTAAATTTAGTATATTTATATTTAATATATTTACTTGTAGTTATGAAACAGCCATATATTAATCCGTACGAGAAACTATCCTACTTCAATACAGACGGAAACCATGAAACGGATAAGCCGATGATATTAGAGATTAGTTCACAGAGAAATTGACCTAGGCTTATGTTCGGGAATTTACAATGGTTTAGTAACACCTGCCTGCTAACTGGAAGTGAAAATAGAAATTATATCATTATATAAAATATTATAATCCCGATTTATCATTTCGATATATATATATATATATATATATATATATATATATATATATATATATATATATATATATATATATATATATATATATATATATATATATATATATATATATATATATATATATATATATATATATCCTGGCTAATGACGGTTGAAGAGGAGCACCGTGAGATTTTAGTGGGTAAACGGGGCGGTCTACATATGCCAATTCGGAGTCTAGCCTAACCTGTTCCCAGTCCCCAATAAAGCAGGTATCCGTCGCGCGATTCCCTAACATTAACAAAAAGGGTAGTCAGGTATAACCTACTGATAAGACACTTGTTAAGGTGTGGCAAACTCAACAACTCGCTTTGTATTATTAGAGAAGAAAAATGAAAATATAATCATTCTACCCACAATCTATTTCGTTTACAGTCACAGTGTGTCTCACTGCGCCTCCTTGATATCTATCGAGGAGATAAATAAATTGGATTTGTTGACGTCGTTATATTAAATTGAAATATAGGTATATAAAGAAAATATATAATTGTAATACATAGGGAAAATAATTTGGAAGCAGTATTAATAAATAATTTATATTTTGTTATAACTCTTAATATATAAATTTAAATTTAACTTCTAAGTGTTGTAAAGCTATGTTTATATTAATCAACAATGACATCTCCCACTCCGGGGGGTGATTATATTTAAATTATTTTCACTTTCTCGCTCCGGTAAAGACAAAGTGCGGTTGAGTTCCATCACTCACCACGCAATGTCTCGAATTCGGTGGAAAGCGAAGTACGGAGTGTCTTGACATTAGGTACTTTCTGTCTACCCTGTTATGCGGGATAAACGCGTGGAGCTAAAAACCAATGAATGCCTTTGTGAAAAATATGTTTTATTTCTATATTTTCCAAATCAGACAAAACAAAGCGTTAACTATATATTAAACTTTCAGTACAATAGCGCAGTTAATTCTTCAAATATAATATCACATCCAGTCAACCAAGCCATCTGCAATATTTGCATAGCCACGTCATACCGGTATTAGTATCTGAGAGACGGACGTCACCGCGGGGCTTCCGTACCGCACCGTTTTAATAAGGCATACGTTTAATTTACATCATAACAACCATTGTTTTATGTGTTTTGTTGAATTTGGGAATGCGATATGATAAATATTTAGTACATACACACAAACACCATTTTGTGAGTCCGAGTCCTAGATATTGTCCATATTCGAGGTGTTGATTATATTTAAAGTATTTTTATGTTAAGTTACTCTAAGCAGCGTTAAGTTCCGCTGATGTATGTGTAACATCTAAAAATTAAACAGAGTAAAGCAAAAGAGTCTTCCAACTGTTTTCTCTTTTAATTTCAAGAATAAAATTACGAATATAGTTATTTTATGTCATATATAAATAGGCTCGTAAACAGGTAGAAAGACTAAGAACAACTGCACACTGGGTGAGTAGAGGTCAAGTTTTAAAAATAGGTTCGAATATTCGTGTTTAGTTCAAAGTTCGAATATAATTCTTGTAAAGAGTGTCATAACGTCGTTTCGTTTCGTTGAAACGCACGTAAAAAAATCCGATCATCTTAAATAACGATTTATTTTTTTAGCTTCACGCCTTTATCCCGCATAGCAGGGTAGACAGAAAATACCTAGTGTCAATACAATCCGTACTTTGCTTTCCACCGACTTTGATACATTGCGTGTTGAGTGGTTGAACTCAACACCGCGCTTTGTCTTACCAGAGCGTTGAAGTGAAAATAATTACAAATGTAATCGAGTGAGAATCGAACCCACAAACGATCGCGTTTACAGTCAGACGTTGTCACACTGCGCCACGTCCGGCCTCAATATTTATGTTAATATTGAAGAAGATATATGGGGTTTCCTAATAAAAACGATATGTTTTGAAATTGAAATAAAACATGTAATATATGTTTGAATTTCGTGCTCAATGGCTTTATTTGATAGGAAATTTTATGTTATTTATGGTTTAAATGTATATAAAATATTGTTCAAATGACCGCCACGATTTTTTTTGCACTCGTGAATACGATCGGTCCAATTTCCGATGACTCGGTGCAGCATTTCGGCTGGTATGGCTGCTATAGTCGCTTGAATATTGCGTTCAAGGTCTTGAATCGTAGCTGGTTTATTGGCATACACTTGAGATTTAACATATCCCCACAAAAAATAGTCCAAGGGTGTTACATCGCATGATCCTTCTGGCCGATTGTGAGGACCGTTGCGAGAAATAACCGACTCACCAAACTTATCACGCAATAAATCCATTGTGACGGTCGCAGTGTGGCATATTGAATCATCTTGTTGAAAATAAATGTCGTCCGCATCGGTTTCATACACTTCAGGAAAAAAAATCGTTCAACATGTCACGATGACGATCGCCATTGACAGTAACAGTACGGCCTTCGTCGTTTTTGAAAAATTACGGGCCAATGATTCCACCGTACCATAATCCGCACCAAACAGTCAATTTTTCAGAATGTAATGGTGTTTCATGAACCACTCTTGGATTTGACTCACTCCAGTAACGACAATTCTGTTTGTTCACATAACCATTGAGCCAAAAGTGAGCCTCATCTGAAAAGATGGTTTTCCTATGAAATTCGGTGTCCGTTTCCATCATTTAAAGCGCCCAATCAGCAAATTCACGACGTAATCGATAGTCTGCTGGCTTGAAATCTTGTGCCAACACAATCTTGTATGGATGTAGGCCAAGATCCATATGTAAAATTCGCCAGTTTGTCATTCTGGATAAGCCCAATTCTTGTGCACGTCGTGGAACGGAAACATTTTGATTTTCTTCGACACTGGCTGATACGGCGGCAATATTTTCTTCACTACGGCCTGTCCGTTGTCGTGTTGGTGGTCTACTATCGTGCAAAGAATATTCACTTCCCAGTTTTTGGATTATGCGACGTGTAGCGAGCTCAGACGGTGCACAATGACGACCATATTTAGCACGAAATGCTCTTTGAGTAGAGATAATAATTCTCGAATTTTAATAGAAAATTTAGACAATCTTCAAACATTTAGGTAACGTGCACTTGTTTGTTATTAAATGGCAAACACTATTAAATACAAAAAAACACAAATGTCAAATATTAAACGACTAAAATGGCGGCTGTGAGCTATCAAAATCCTATCACCCCTATTGGGAAACACTGTATATAAGAAACATAAGTCATATATAAAGGATTTTTTTTATTCAACATTTTTTTAATCCAAAGTACTAAAATATCAAATACCATTTTTAAATAATACGTTATATCATTTTCTTTTTTGCAAACTCAACACATTCCGCATGGAGGGTAGTTTTAAATGGATTTACCCGATGCTCAATACTCAACCCTTCTGCAATAGAAAGTTGTAAATTTTTACAACTCGCATCCGCGCGTCTGGAGTATTGTTATGTTAATTTGACTGGGATGGATATGTGACACATGAGAGTCCGTCATAGAGCAGTGAGTGACTGTGGGTTTGATTCCCACCTGGGAAGCCATTTCTCGGCTCTGGCAAGATATTACGCAGAGCTCACCACTCAACACGTAACACGGAAAGCAGACAACGGAGTATCTTAACACTAGGTTGTCTTTGACTACCCTGCTATGTGGGATAAAGCTTAAAAGTATTTAAAGTTGCCTATAGTTAAATATAAATTTCTATTTTTTTTATTATAGCGTGTTTTTAGACTATTCTTTATTGTACTTAACAGAATACATAAAAAGAAAATATTACAGTAATAAGGTCTGCAACGGTGGACTTATCTCTAGAAGAGATTTCTACCAGCCAAACTGTCGAACTAAGTGATGTTATAATGAGTGCGACAACTAGTGCAGTAAATAATTTAAATAAAATACAAACAATACACATTTAAAATATATAGACGTTAATAAATATATACAGATATACATGTCATTAAACACACACACACACATATATATATATATATATATACTATTGATGGGTTATTGTATATTTGTGGTGCTTAGAATATAAATGGTTATCAGCGAAAAATTTTTTATATAATATAATTAGTTATGATTATTCTTTAAGAATTGTAAAATATTTGATATAAAATTATTGTTACTGTTTACAGCTTACTGAATCTTCATCGCTCACAGAGCAGTAGTATAAAAATGCTTAGTTTTTTTATGCTTTTATCCCGCATAGCAGGGTAGACAGGAAGTACCTATTGTCAAGACACTCCGTATTTCACTTTCCGCCGAATTCGAGCTGTGTAAATGGGTGAAAATCAACGCCACGCTTTGATTTTCACCAATTATGTCACCTGGTCAGTCATGTCAGTCAATAAGTGAACCCAATACATAATTCACATAGTCATCACATAATCATCATTAAACATAATAACGTTTATAAAGTAATTTAATATTCCTCTAATAATTTAATTCTTAATATTTACAAGATCATATTTCACGATAGTATGTTTTCGAATACTTAACTTTAATTCGTAGGAAGTTAGTCATAAAGCTTTACGACATTGTCAATCTCCCGACTTCCGGAAGCATAAAGGGTTGTCACATATGGATATTTCAATTTGTTCGTGAATTTGCATATTTGTATTTTTGTATGAAAATAATTTATTATTTGCTAGAAGACCTGGTAACTTGTTTAAAAAGTGTTACCACCAGTCATTGTTTTAAATAAAATTGACTTAAGTATTAAACATTATCCGCGCTGGTCGCGGCTAGTTATCAAGGGTAAACCACCACCTCTTACTCCCCGAAGTGTCTTGCAGACTTCCATCGCCGGGATCACGGAAAATTAGAGGTCCCATAGTCTGGCTAGTGGCGGTCAAGGAGGAGCCCCGAGTCCCACGTAACTCGTTTCTAGTACCAATCCCGGGATCCGTAACCGAATTCCTTACGGAAAGAAATATATAAACACAATATTCTCGTAAAAAAGAGTCGATATGTTCACCTAAGACATATATTTACTTAGGAAAGTTATTTAGAATTTACTTAGGATTATATCGGCATAACTTGCGCTATGATGTAGTATCGAGTTATCTTTGTTTCATTTAGCTTCTCGCTATTATCCCGTATAGCAAGGTACAGGATGTACCTAGTGTCAAGACAAGGTACAGGATGTACCTAGTGTCAAGACAAGGTACAGGATGTACCTAGTGTCAAGACACGCTGTACTCCGCCTCCGGCGGAACTTAACGCGGCGTTTTGTCTTATTAAAGCGACGAAATAACAATAATTTAATAATTAATCATGTGTAAAATTTACTAACAAAGTCGTTCGTTTGTTAGTTGTGATAAGTGATTTCTTAGTTACTTACCTCTCCCTTTACTTTGCATAGTGCAAAAAGAGAAAAAAAAATTAAGTAACCCACCCAACGCTAAAGCTTAAAGCTATACAATAAATTTTAAATCCATTAGTACTAGTAAGTGGGTACACATGTTCTGGGTCGTGATTTCACTCCATTTAATATTACGAGGTTTAAATTCGGTGAATTGTTGCTTCTCTTTTGATATGGGAGTCGCCCTCGATTTCTTTAATTTTTTAAAACTAAATTTTAGTATTAATTTTTTAGAACAAGTTTTTGTTTATGACTTTGCCTATATTAAGGTATGAATGTTTAACTATTAATATTAATTTAGTTTTATTATTGTTCTGTCAAATATAAGTACGAAGTTGAAAATATGAAAGAAAAAATATGTTATTATAATTTAAAGATGATCGTTATTTGATATCAAATATATTTTATATTTCCTTTTATATTTTTTGGCTTCACGCTTTTTATCCACAGCAGGGTAGACTTAAAGTACCTAGTGGCAAAACACTCCGTACTTCGCTTTCCACCGTATTCGACACATTGCGTGTTGATTGGTGGAACTCAGCGCCGCTCTTTGTCTTTACCAGAGTGAGAAAGTGAAAATAATTTGAATATAATCACTCCTCCGAGTGGGGATCGAACCCACAACCGATCGCGTTTACAGTCAGAAGCTGTCACACTGCGCCACGACCGGCCTCAACTTATCCAAAACAACTAAGCTTTTGAGAATTTCCTTATTTTTGTCTTTATATTATTTTATAGACTTTATACAATGATTGTTTATTGTAAAAAAATATTTACGCAGAAGTTCTAAGGCTTTCCAAATACGTAAAATACACGTTGCCTTAGCAACTCATACATAACCTTCATCACCGTTAGTTTCAAATATATTTTCATATTATGTCACGTTTTATATTTATTTTGTCAGTTTAATATTTCTCGAATGCATTATTATAAAATAATCTATAATTTTTTACTTATTCTCTATAAATGCTTAATTTTCTTAATTAAAGGGCAAATCCTATTCCTTCATATAATAATATACAGATAATATAACGAAATTGGGGACTGGATTATAAGGAAATAAATCTTTTGGTCATTTTCACTTTCATAATATTATATTCTCGAGTCAAAATTCAATTCGTCCTAAAAAAACCTGTCCCCTTCACATTCGTTTGTGCGAAGTAACATTAACGTCACTAACTGACTTAACCCTACAACACCATACCCTATTATAATAATTGAATTGAATTCCCATTTATCAATAGTCAATACATTAATATATATATTTTTTGCTTTTTTAGCGGTTTTAATATGTTTTTTTTTTGCTTAAAGTAATTGTGGTTAAAGACACACCCTGTATATTTATTTGATTAATGATATGTTTTTAAAGCTATTGTACTTTTAAAATTGTTCTATAATTATTCTTCTAATAGTATAATCCTATTGTGGTACAATAGAAACATAAATGAACATTATGGCCGTAAGTTAAAAGAACACCCTGGAAAAGAATTAATACATTTAAATTTCTAGTATAATGGAAGAGCATCTGACTGTGTGCTTGATTGTGGGATTAATCGATCTCTAAGACAAAATACGGCGTTGAGTTACGTCTGTAAACTTGAAATATCTTATATCGCACTTTGTTATGTGGAAAAACAATATTAGAATTATAAGAAAATAATTTTTTTCCAAAATAAAAATGTACACAATTTTATGTGTTTTTGTTTGTCATCAATTTTATAAAAAAAAAAAATTAAAAACAATTGTATATTAATTTGTGTTTATTTAAAAAAAATAGAAATTTCGATATAACTCCTAAAATACACGCTTGTTATGAAGATCATAAAGATGTCACTATGGAGTGTCCAAAAATAATTGTAAATTTCAGCCCCTTTAGATGCTGGAACTAATTTTATTACTGTCCAAAGTACATTATCCGTTAACTCTTGGGTCATTTGGTATTACACCTAATTTTACACGATATTTTTGTACATGATTTTTTTTTTATTTTGACACATTTTATTTGTTTTTTTTTAAAGGACAGACAAGGCAAATGAGCGTGCGGGTCACGTGATGGTAAATGACCACCACCGCCCACGGCCCCGTGTTACACCAGGGGAGCTACAGAAGCGTTACCGGTCTTTAAGGTGGTTTTTTTATATGCATTTATATAAAAAAATCACTTAATTTGCTGTTAATTGAGATTTCAGGACTAGATGCTATGTAAGTTAAGTCCATATTTAGACCTATGTAAGTTAAAATTTGTTAATAAGTTGATTTTTTAGCCAATAATCTAGCTCAATTTATAAAAAAAAGATTTAAGGTTATTGAGAAAAAAAATAGTGAAACAAAACAACTAAATCCTAATGTATTTTTTAAGATTGAATCTGGTACTAGTGTATCATGTTGTGACCTTAATCTGTATAGCATTTAACTACTTAACTAATTCAATTGTTTATGTATTTATTTGTTTGAAATAATGTATTAAATACTGAGTTTTATATATAAAAGAATATATAAAAAAGAGAACAAGAAATCTATTATATGGTGATTGAATTTAACTTATTACGAGTTGATTGGTGGAGCTAAACGCCGCGTCTTCTTCTAGAAAAAAGTGACAGAGAATTATTTAAATATAATCATTTACACGAGTGACATTTGAAGCTATAATTACTGTAGTTTTCAGTCAGGCCATGTCGCACCACACCTCGATCTATGTATGTATAATCAAAGACATAAAACTATTTTCGTCGTTAAACACCGAAAACAATGTAACATGTACAGAGATACGTAAACAAAGCTAATAAGTGATTTCATCTCTGAAACAACAATGTGGTGAAATTTGTATGAGCAGTGAGCAGTTAAAATTTAACCGTCCATCCCTTAATGGATGCGTGGGTCAAGACGCTTATTTTATTGACCGCTGGAATTAATTTGTTATGGGTTATATTTTTAAGGGCAAAAATGACAGTTAGGTATTATTGTGTATATATGCATAGGATTTTATTATATATATATATATATATATATATATATATATATATATATTACATTTGCAACTAAATATGTGACATAAAAATTAAAAAAAACATTAAATTTAAGTATTAAAAAGACATTTTTTTAATGTTAACTTTTTTATTTATATATCACATAATTCACAGGGTAGATAGTAGGTTGTATTCATTGAGCCCGATATTGAGTTGTTAGTTGTGTGGCGGAACTCAACGCCGCACTTTGTCTTACCAAAGCAAAGAAATGAAAATAATATTTCTAAATCCACAACCTACGGCGTTTACAGTTAGAAACTGTACCACTGCTCCACGAAGGTTATAACTGAATAAAATATTTAAATTTAAACCTTATCTAGAGACCGGTCGTGGTGCAGTGTGACAACGTCTGACTGTAAGCGCGACCTGTTGTGGGTTCGATCGCCACTCGTGGGAGTGATTATATTTAAAATTATTTTCACTTCCTCTCTCTTGTAAGATAAAGTCCGGCTTTGAGTTCCACCAATCAACATGCAATGTCTCGAATTCGGTGGAAATCGAAATACGGAGTGTCTTGACACTAGGTACTTTCTGTATACCCTGTTATACGGGGTAAAAACGTGAAGCTCTAGATATCAGATAACTACTAATTCCCAAAGTAAATTTTGTGCATGTTAATAAACTGATTAATTAATGAAGTCACTCATATCTTATCGCGCCATCACATTACAATGCATCGCCTAACTAATTACATAAATTATGTTAGAACGTCACGTATTTATAAACGGGTTGAGTTAATTAAATTATATCTATATAATATACTTGCAAAGTAATTATACTTCTCTATATACATACGTATATTGTATGAGATTTGATTGCCGACAATTTTTTTTAACGTCCTGCTTTTGTACCATAGAGCGTGATATTATGAAATAACGTAGTGTCAAGACACGCTGTTTTCCGCATATTGTGCGAATTTAAGATATTGCGTGTTGATTTTTCTTTTCTTATATATATATATATATATATATATATATATATATATATATATATATATATATATATATTTCTTGGATTTCCACGAATACATATTTTAAATGAAACTATTTTAAACGGATTAATCGTGTTTATTTTAGTATACAAAAATATATTTTTAAAAACTTTTTTAAAAAGATTTTAGGTAGTTAGAATCTACTTCATTAACCCGTTTAAAATAGTTGCATCTAAAATTTTAAAAATAATTATCATTTACCCACCTAAGAATAGAACCGAAAATAATAGCGTTTACAGTCTAATGTTGCGCTGCACCTCAATGGCCTATAGCAAATAATATTTATCATATATTACAACTTAATCTATGATGATCTTGAGTCGGGTCCGACTGTAAACGCGACCGGCTAGGTTCGATTCCCTTTCGGGGGAATAATTATATAAGTTATTTTCATTTCTCTAGTAAAACAAAATACGACGTTGAGTTCCGCCACCCAACATGCAATGTCCTGAGTGCGACGGAAAGCGGAGTATGGAGTGTCTTAACACTAGGCACTTCCTGTCTACCCTGCTATGCGGGATAAAAGCGTAAAGCTAAAAAAAATTACAACATTACATTTTTTTATTGATTAACAAGAAATTACGATTTACAATAGGATTTGAATTCACTACCATCGGCTTAAACTATACGCATGTGGCCTATGGACTATGAGAACGATAAGGTAATTTATCAAATTGAAAACATGCCATACTTATTTGTAATGAGGGTTGATAGGCTTTATCTCTAAATCTTATATTTAATTTGCGGTCACTTTAACTGTACTTAAGTTTAATTTTAGTTAAATAATAATTCCTAGAATAATTAGTGTTTTTTAATTAGTGTTTTAATAACAAATTAATTAATAGCAACCATTTATTGGATGTTTTTATTCAAGACACTCCGTACTTCGCTTTCCACTGAATTCGAGATATTTCGTGTTGAGTGGTAGAACTCAACGCCGCACATTGTCTTTTACCAGAGCGAGGAAGTGAAAATAATTTAAATAAAATCACTCCTCCGAGTGGGAATCGAACCCACAACCGATCGAGTTTACAATAAGATACCACTGCGCCACGACCGGCCTCCAACGTTTTTTTTATTTTAGCAGCTTGATAAATACGTAAAGCATATTTTACGATTTAAAGCGATTCGAACGGTCTTTCGTATTTCTTAAATTATTTTTTTAGTTTAAGCTTGTACAGAATTTGAAAAAAGAGGCAATCATCGTGTATTGGGACAACGTCTGGTTGAAAACGCGATTGGTTGCGGGCTCGATTCCCACTTGGGGGTATGATTATATTTAAAAGTTACTTCCATATCTCTCAACACGTAATGTTAAAAATTCGTACGGAAAGCAATTACAGAGTGTCTTGACACTACTTCCTATCTACCCTGCTATCCGGGATATAACAGCTAAATATAAATAAAAAAAAACACACACAAATTCCACCAAACTAAATTACTCTATAATATAAAACAAGAAAGAAAAGGGCTTCATAAAAACCATTTATCTTTCATTTCTCATACAAATCTCTATTGAAAATCATTAACTGCTATAAGAACTATATCAACTGTGAAATGCGTCTGTCAATAACACTCAATATAACGTATTTAAAAGTTTAACGTAATGGTGTGTCACAACATATGATCTTGTAATGACGTACCATTTTGACGTTTATTGATTTCATTTGATTTGATAAATTGTGTGACGATAACACTGTATTTATTCTCAGGGTTAATATTGGCATAGGACTACTCATAGAAAATCCGTGGCGGAACTCAACGCTGTGTTTCGTCATACCAGGGTGGAGAAATGATAATAATTTAACTAAAAACATTCCTTTGATTGGTTCTAAATATCATTTCCAGCTTTATGCCGCTTGAGGAATTCGTTGGAAACAACCTACTGTCAAAATTTTTCATCGACGGATTTTCGCTCAATATAGTAAGGAACTCAACGCTTCAGTTTATCTTATCAAGGCTGGAAAATGTTAATGAATTTTAAATATAATCATTACTCCGCGTGGGAATCAAACTCGCAACCAATCGCGTTTACACTCAGACGCTGCACTACTGCCCCATGATAGTCGTTCGTTCGATTATAATGACTTTCAATATTATATTTATTTTTGGTTTAATACTTAAGCCTATAATATAAAATTTATATACGCGCAAAATAGACAATATTAAAATAACAATAAATACGCGTGACGTTGAATTCCGCCACTCAACACGCTATGACTTGAGCCATAGCGTGTTGAGTGGCGGAAGCGGATAACGGAGTATCTTGACACTAGGTACTTCCTGTCTATCCTGTTATACTGTATACCCTGCTATAAAAAATAACAAATTCAATTAAACAAAAAACACAAGATATACTTTACAACCGATCATAAAAATCCACATTATTAGCGTAAAAAATGACATAAAGCTTAAGAGATAACTCACTCAAAAATTCGTAACAACCGAAGTCGTAAATGTGGGCCAATAATACAAAATACAATAAGTGGCAATATTGGAGACGAGGAAATATTCTGAAATAATGCTGAGATACACTCAGAAAAATTTAGATATATATATATATATATATATATATATATATATATATATATATATATATATATATATATTTAACAAGTAATTCATTTATTACTACTAAATATATTAAAATTATAATAAAACACTTAAAAGGTTGACGAGACGGATATACAGAGAACACGATGTTAAAACATTTCTTTGTATTTTTATTCCGCCAAATTTAAATAAAAAGTATTGAATTGCTAAGATATCTCGATCTACGCCTTTCATCCAAAATCGAGACATTGTGTATCAATTAGCGGACATTAACGCCGCGCTAGTACTAACAAATAAATAACAAGGTGGAAATATTATGTATTTAAATTTTTCATTGTACCACCATCATTATTCTGTTCACAGTAACTAGGCGACATAAGGACGCGTTCGCACCACGACGAGTCTCCACCATAAACATTTACGACCATTGGGATTAAACGCGATAGTAATATTAAAAAATATATCTAATGTTTTGTGTGTTGCATGCGTAGTAGAATTTATATACAATCTGGTAAGAAAAACCGCGGCGTTGAGCTCCGCCGCATAACACGCAATGTTTCAAATTATGGAGAAAGCGGATTACGTATTGCCTTGACTTTAGGTACTTTCTGTCTATCCTGCTAAAAACAATACATTTCGATATACATATACTATAAATTAGATCTAAATTCCAATTATGTTCAATACAAACCACAAGATTGTTTACTTTTTTAAGAAAAAAGAAGAGACACTCAACTTTTATGCCAAACTACTAAGGAATAATAAGGGCTAGGCTAAAACAAAATTAAAATTGAGTTTATATAAAACAAAATAATATTTAATAATTCGTACTGCTTAGTTAGATTCTAGCTTAAGCCTAGACAGAAGATAATATTTATATATATAAATATATATACATACATATATATATATATATATATATATATATATATATATATATATATATATGTATAGCTTATGTTGATTTATGTACCAAAAGTGATTGTAAACAGCTCATTTTAAAAAAGATTATTTTGATTTTGATATTAACAGAGGGCCTTGGACACTAAATACGTTATAATATATAAAATTCTTACTTATTCCATAAACTAATATAAGTATATAACTATAAAATTCTTAAATAACATCCCTAACCTTGCATATGAGAAATACACACGTTTGGAGTTCACAAGGTCACATAATTTCATTAAACGTATGATACGCTACAAAATTGTGTTACTGACCAATGCCTAACACTACAAAGGATTACACATACAAAAGTTCTCACGAATTTTCAATATATAAAACTAACGAAACATCGTCCACCCTTCAGTATGGAGCTGACCATTGGCTACCATAATCTTATTACGCGTATATCGCTTAATATACGTGAGAAATTAGCTTTACTTTGGTTATTTGAGATGACTGTTGACTGTAAGGCGATAATAAATATCATTTTGATAAAATTAAGCAGTTTCAAGCTTTATTACAGCAGGGTAGCCAGAGACAACGTAGTATCAAGACACTCCGTTGCGTTCATTTTGCCTGTTGAGTTAAGCGGCGATCTCAACGTCACACTTTTTCTTACCAGAACGGACAAATGATTTTTTAAAATATAATCGTTACTCCCAGTGGAAATCGAATCCACGACTAGTGTCATATTATATGTTAAATAGTTACTTATATTATAAGATACAGGTTTGTTTTGTTATAATATTAAGCATTAAAGTTAACTAAATAGGTATACTTAGTTAATTTTCATACTAAATATCTCTATAGGCAAAAAAAATTGTAAAGATCGTTTTTAACTACTAGGGCGGTTAAAGAGAATACCATGGTTAGTGTTTGTGTAGAGTATATAAAACTATTTTCTAACTATTTACTTTCTACGTTGACATTCTTATTATATGATGCCGGTCATGGTCCAGTGGGATAGTGTCAGACTGTAAACGTGATCGGTTGTTAGTTCAACTCCCACTCCTAAAAATAATTCGAATATAATCATTCTCCGTGGGAATCCCAGGGGGAATGATTATATTCGAATTATTTTTATTTCCTCGCTCTGCTAAGACAAAGCGCGATGTTGAGCCCTGAAAGTCACACGTAATGTCTCGAATTCGGCAGAAAGCGAAGTACGGAGTGTCTTAACACTAGATACTTTATGTCTATCCTGCTATGCGGGATAAAACAGTAAAACTATATTAAATATAAATTTTATGACCTTAGGCGGTTAGTTAATCTTTTTTTTATTAATTATGCTCCACACCTTGTGTTCTAATTCAAAATTACACCCACTTTTGTAAAATACTTCATACAAAAGACACTTGTTAAAAATTATATTGTTATTACATGAACAGGAAAATAATTTATCGCATTTCATTTTTTTTCCGGTACTGTTTATTTCATAGGAAAAAGAAATTCGCAAATAATACGTAGATAAGAGCGGGGATCTCGAGTATTTCGGTGATAAAAGCACAAGGTAGTTTTGGTCGGATGAATGAATTAGTATGGATACGATATCTTTACTTAAAAGTGATTAAATTTTCTATGGAGAATTATTTATTTTTATTTTAAACTGAAAATTTATATTTAGATATATATTTACTAACAAAATATTATTTGTAACTATTTAACATAATACAATGTTGTATTTTATATTTTCTAGAATTCTTTATTTTAAAAATCAGAGACCAAAGTAGCTGGTTATTAAATTTTCTCTTTATTTTTCCTACATATTCAATGTTTTATCAATATTTATTTAGTCCTAAAATTGTCATATAATTGCATTAATAAGTCATATCAAAAGTTATATTTTAATTACAATATTCTTGAATTAAAAAAGATAAACCGCGGCGTTGAGTTCCACACTCAACACGCAATGTTTCGATTTCGAACAGGTAGCAGTGGAGTGTCTTGACACTAAGTTGTCTCTGACTTACCTGCTGCGTGAGATAAACGCTAAACGCTGCTTTTTAAAAAATAATATAACAAGAACATCCTTATCCACACTATTCTCAAGCATTTTCATCTTAAAAGGAAAATCTTCATCGAAACTCTAAGAAAATATTGTGTAGAGATTAGGCAATACACTTTTATTGGTTTTCCACTGTATTTATCTAACGTCCCTTCACCGGATTGTTGCGGAAGCTGTAAAGGAACTTATCAGACACTTGGAAATAAATCTTTTTTTGTTTGTTAACACATTTTTACCACGAACGGTTTTTTTAAGAAGTTATTTCTATTGATAAAGCTCAATAGATGACGATAAAAGTTTATTAGTTTGTTGTTTCTTTGTTTACTTTAAGTACTATGGGTTTTTATAGAATTAATTTTCTGGTTGGGAAATAATTAAATTGATTTAAACTAACAGTATTGTGTCAAATATTTATATTTTATATAATAATAATATAAAATATATATTATGTTATTTTGTTATCTGATAATTGTTTATTTTGTCTCCGAAAATATATTTTTGAAAATCTAATCTTATGAAAACTTCACAATAGTCCGTGGTCGTAGTGACCTGTACCAAAATAAGCCATGATCGAAATAAACACGATTAATCCGTGTAAAATAGTTTCATTTAAAACATTATTTTTATAATGTATATATATAATAATAAATTTTTATTGTTAAATTATTATCTAAGAATTTAAGGAAGCTTTACAATTAATTAATGGAATATGGGATGAGAAAGTGGAGAAAGAGTGTCCTGACACTAGATTTTCTATATACCCTGCAAAATGGGAGAAAATGTGAAGCTAAAAAAATTATTCATAATATTTTAAGCAAATTTTAAGATATCTAATAGCTTCAATATGATGAGAAACTCTATTTATTTGTATATATTTTCTGTATATTCAAGATAAATCTGTCAAATTTTGACAATCAAAGTGACTTAAATAAAAAACATGCTATTGATACATTTATTAAAATATCAGTATTTTTTATTACAAATCCAAAATGGAGTAAGATAATTTCACAATTAAATAAAAATATATTTAAATAATTGTATAGGCAGTTTGTGCGGTAAATAGTTTTGCCTTACCATAGAACACTTCAAAATAAGATACATAATATTATAAAATAATGTAACATTGTGTTTTTTTATAGGAGAGGTAAGAAATGAGCGTGTGTATCACCTGATGATGGTGAGATGGTGAGATGGTGAGAGATCATCTCCGGCAACACGGCTAGGAGATAGGAATAGGCGCTGTTTTTGAAGGTGTTTATGTCATATCAACCTCGATACACGGCCGCAGGTATGCTGTTCCGCAGTTGTATAGCCTTTTTTTGTGCGAGACATCTAGTCGGAGTGACCCTAGTGCCAATATCATTCCATTCTGAACTTTCCATCTTAATTTTAAATATTGTATATCAAATAGCAGAATTTAACGCTGCGTAGCGCTTTGTCGTAGAACCAGTGGGTAAATAAAAATTATTCAAATATAAGCCTCAACTGGTGAACCCATAACCAATCTTGTTTACAGTCCAACCCACTGCACCACTATGATCTCTAATATAATAAATAAGTACTCTAAACAGTCGATTATAATAAAAACATCACAATAGGTGCTCCTTGTCCATTATAGAGTAGCGCGAGTACAGTACGGGCGATCTTAGCTCGTAAAATTTTATGATAACGTCTTCCTCGGTGACAGTGATGTTTATGACAACTCCACGCATCACTTCGCATCGCTGGGCGATCGTTTTTGGGTGAAGTATGAATTTGTGGGGAAAAATGTTGATATATTTTTATTTATTCTTAAGCATGTCTATTTTTTTATAAGATGGCAAGTAATAAAAGCCTTAGTGACCAAAGATATACATATATCAGATAAAATACTGCGTTGAATTCACCAATCAACACATAATGTCATTTTGGCGAGTCGCCAATTAATTGAGACAGTAGGTTGACTATAACTGCACTGCTACGTGGGATAAAGCGTGAAGCAAGGCTTTTAATGGGAACACGTATATATATATATATATATATATATATATATATATATATATATATATATATATATATATATATATATATATATATATATATGTATAACTATATGTATATCGAATTTTATGATAACATGTTTTACACTACTCTACTTTTTTCGAATTAAACAACGGTTTTTTGGAAAGAAAGTAATAGTGACGTAAATATACAATGGTCAGATACCGTCCCCGTCGCAATCGGACTCGCGCGGCGTTTACTTCCACCACAATGTGTCAAATTCGTTGGAGAGCGGAGTACGGAGGGTCTTGACTCTAGGTACCTTCTGTCTACTCTTCTATGCGGGAATAGAATTAATAATGAAAATTCAAATTAATGTCTTCGCAAATTATTACAATGTTTGCAAGGAGGAAAGATTATAGTCTTCTCTGTTTAGCGATGTCAACTCACTCAGTATAAATTCATTATTTGTATTAGAACTTGTTCAAATAACATTGATATGTTGATGTCATTACACGTCATGTTTAATAAACAGATCAAGGAAATTAAAAAAGCAACCTCACGCTTTTCTTACATAGCGGGGTATTTAGAAAAAACTTAATATCGATATACTACATTGACCGCTTTTTCTTCAAAATGGAGACATTGCGCGTTTAGTAGTGAACTAAACGGTACATTTAATCTTGCCAGAGCGGAAAATTTAAAAATTCGGTCGAGTGATTATATTCTTTTCCATTCCTCGCTCTGGTATGTCAAAGTGCGGCGTTGAGTTCCACCACTCAACACGCAATTTCTCGAACTCTAGGGACAATAGAATCTCCAATCGCGTATACAGTCATACGCTGTCTCACTGCGCCACGAGGGTCACAAATAGAGTAACAAGAACAGATTTATATTATTATAACGATTGTAACCCCATTCAAATTATACAATTACCATATCTACACCTAATTAGTTATACAAATTGTCTAACACGAACAGTACGACGTTACGCCATATGTACACTTTACACTAGATCTGGATAAGCATGGAAATAAACTATTAACTATATCACGAAATAACTAAAAAGCACAGATTTTGACAATTTCTTTGTTTAAAAAATAAATTATAAATCAAAATATTATAAAATACTCTTTATTTTACACTAATAAATATATATATATAGAAGTATTGATAGCTTTTTTAGCTACACGATTTTATCCCGTATAACAGGGTAGACAGGAAATACTTAGTGTGGAGACACTTCGTACATCGCATTCCTCAGAATTCAAATGGTTGCATGTTAAGTGGCGGAGTTAAACGCTGCGCTTTGTTTTACCAGAGCGATGAAATGAAAATAATTTAAATATCCCTCACGACCTGTGTTAAATAAAAACCTTAAATAGCACAAAACCATATTTATACAAAATAAACTATACGATAATACGAATATGATTGTAAGCCAAAAGTATTTTATAAAAAATGTATATTTTTATAAAAAAATCCCAGGATGCTTTTGTGAGTGACAACTACTGGTATAAAATTGAAATATTAAGGTTCAAGTATAGACAGAGACAACCTAGTGTCAAGACATCCCATTGTATATAATTAAAGATTAGGTACCTTTATATTATAATAGAAAACAACATAAACAAGTATTTTTTTAGCTTTTTTACCAAAGGTCAATAGTGCTCCGGTTTTCAACGAATTCGAAATATTGCGATTTGAGTGGCGGAACTCAATAACGCTCTTTTTCTTACGAGAGCGACGCAATGAAGATAATTTAAATATAATCATTCCCCCGAAGTGGGAATCGAACCCACAACCGATCGCGTTTACAGTCAGACGCCGTCCTACTGCGCCACGACCGGCCTCTATACCAATAGATATAAACATAGCACCATACAATTATGGTAACCATACATGGATAATTTCGTATTTCACGGTAAAATCGCCCCATAATCTAATTATCGCATCGTTGGTAGCGTAATGCTTTAGCCTATTAGAAGTGCAATGGCACAATTTGTAGACATATAATCGAATTACAAACCGAACGAGACTATTCAATGAATAACTTAGGTTTTCACGCTAATAAATTGATTTTGGATATATGTATGTATGTATGTATGTATATATATATGTATATATATATATATATATATATATATATATATATATATATATATATATATATATATATATATATATATATATATATATATATATGTGTTCAGTGAATGTAAGAGAAATGGCGTGTTAATTGGTAAACTGTAAATATTTTTAAATTATAAATAAAATAATAATAAAAGTTTTAACTAAAATAGAAGTCGAACTCCTAAATCACTCTTTATTACATGAGCTATAAGCCAGTAAAAGTTCCATGTAAATCGGTGCAGTAGTTCCAGAAATTTGCAAGAACAAACAGATAGATAAAATTATAAACTTAGTTATTTTGATATATGTATCGTATATACATACATTTAGCAAAAAACAGTTTAATTTTATATTACAAAAAGACAGTCCATTTTTATTTACATACATAAAACTTACCCTGAGTATATAACGAAGTTACTTCCATCATATGTAATTAAGCACTACGTCTTATTAATGTCAATATTAATATCGTATATTAAATATTAAAAGCTTGATTAAGCTATATGAAAAGATATATAATAGCGGAAAAGCGGAGTACGGAGTGTCTTGACACTAGCCCTGCCACTTGTTTGCCCTGCTATGCAGGATAAAAGCGTAAAGCTAAAAAAGAAACAGAATTTATAATATACATTTATAATATATGAAATTTATACGTTGCGCTTATTTTTTTAATATTTACCTCAAATTATTTAATTTAATACACATTTAATATACATACTTATATGTAGGAATGAAAAATGATTTCATTCCTACATATAAGTATGTATATTTTATAGTTAACCATTTCAACAGTACACTGTACATGAGTGCCCAGTAATGTAGTCAAATCATTAAACGTCCGTCGATGTCAGAAGGAAATGCTAATGATAGCAATTTATTTGTTTCATTAACGTACATTTTTGGGGTGGAAAATGATTTTTATGTTTGTTTGTAAAGTTACTATTGAGTACGTCAGTCATTGTTTCTTGAATATTTTTACAACTACTGTGTTCGGTTCCGGTGTGTATTTTCCGCTGGACTCTTGGCATAAATCACTAGACTTATAGACATGAAAAAATATTATTATTGTTAAAATAAAAAATAATCTCATAACAATCGTCGCTCTGGTAAAACAAAGCGCGGCGTTCTGTTCCGCCACTTAACACGCAATGTCTCAATTTCAGCGGCAAGCGATGTATGGAGTGTCTTGACACTATGTATTTCCTATCTTCCTTGCTATGTAGGATCTATATCAAACTTAAACAATACAATGTATTGAGTTTTTATAAGAAAAAAATAATTAAATCATAAAAGAAGTATGTTTTTTAATTATTTTATATCCAAATATTATCAAAACCTCTAAATATGGAAGCATAATTTGTTAATTGCAATCCTTATTGCCAATAGCAATTAAGTAATTAACAAACGTTATATAAAATAACAAAATGAAACGTAAACCCTTTCTTATCATCCCTCTTGGGATCAAAACAAAGAACTGAGTCGCTTTTACGAGTTGCTTTATAGTTAGTCATTAGTATTGTGGCATTCCCAATTAGATATAGAAAATATGGGTTTAAAATAATTAATATAAATAATAATTATTATGTATAATTAAATAATTGTTATATGTACATATAATTAAATAAAATTATATATAGATGCTTGGCTATAAAGGCAAATGATCGCAGGTTCTATCTATTGGCGGGGAATGATTATATTTATTTCTCTTTTCTCTTGCCTACTCTGGAAATTCAAAGCGTGCCTTTGAGCTCTGACACTCATCGCGCAATATCTTTAATTTGGGCGGACAGTGGAGAGCAGTTTGTCTTCCAACTATGATCTCTATAGTTAGTCTTCAGTAGTAAATATGAGTTTTGTTTAAAATAATTAATATTATTAATAAGTAATATGTATAATTAAAATAATTGTATAATTAAATAAAATAATATACAGATGCTTGGCTATAAGGGCAAATGATCGCAGGTTCTATCTATTGTCGGGAAATGATGACCCTGTAATGTGGAAAAAACGTCAAGGTGCATAGATATTTATATATTATTAAATAAAACTAAATATTTATTATTTTGAAAATAAATTATTATTATAAATATATATATATATATATATATATATATATACATATATATATATATATATATATATATATATATATATTATTGAGGCCGGTCGTGGCGCAATGGGACAGCGTCTGATTGTAAACGCTTTCGGTGGTGGGTTCGATCCCCACTCGAGGGAGTGATTATATTTAAATTATTTTAACTTCCTCGTTCCAGTAAAGACAAAGCGCGTCTCGAATTCGGTGGAAAGCGAAGTACGGAGTGTCTTAACATTAGGTACAGAACGTACCCTGCTATGCCCGATAAAAGCGTATAGCTATAAAGAAATAATATTATTAAATAAAACGTTAAAGGCCCTATCGTACTATAGGAGTGTCTAGCTGTATTTACCGTTTTTCTTGATTTGATTATTTCTTATAAATTATTGTATTTTGAACTATTTATTTCTTACAGTAAGATAAACAACGGTTTCGCCTATCGACCCTTAGCATCTCGTATATCTTGCAATATCTAGAAATTGAAATATACTAAGAATTTTACAAACATCATAGTAAATACTATTTTAAACAAAAAAAAATCTAATTTTTGACCCTTCATGAAATTTGTCACACTGTTCTATCATCAGTGTCAATATAAATTTTCGCACGAGCACCAATTTTCCACACTCTTCAACTGTCACTGGTGAAGTGACGCAATTGGTCCTTACCATACCAACCATGGCGAATTTTGACATGATTTTAAAAACTTTTTAAAACTCAACCCCTTCACAATTCTTAGCCGTGGGAACAATTACATATAAACGTCAACTTTAATAAATTCAAAATAATAAAAAATTTATTATTTAAATATCCTTATTAATTTGGTGCTATTAAAATAATTTCTGTTTAGCACCGCAGATGTGCCCAAATGAAGATGTCAAAGTTTTAATGTTCACACATTAAATTTTTACTATCAATACATCAAAAAACTAGTAAACGTCATTCCCTTTCATGATTAAAAGTCAAATCCATTTTCGCCAAATACAAATAGCAATGTGATTATGCAAATCACTATCGTATATTAGCAGATCAACCGTTACAAATTATTGTTTATCATGATTAGCATAATTTTCAATAGAAACGCGTGTCATCTTCACTATAAAAGAGTGGAAAAAAAATGGTTATTAGCATTATCTAGGAACGCCTCAACCGATTTATTTTTACGATATCAATCAATCAATAGCTTGGCTGATGCAAATTTTATTATATATTATTTTAGTTTATTCATTACGGTATACGGTTAGTGGAATGTTGACACCCGGCGTCGAGGCAATATCTTCCGCTTGGCTTGAAACTCTTAATAATTTTACAAAGCAATATTTTAAAAATGTCAAATTAATTTTGATTCCTTTGTATGTTCTATCGGCAATATGTCGATAGGGTTTAAAGAAATCTCGTGTTGTACCAACCGACCCTTTCCAGTTTCACTCTCAAGCTTTATGTTACAAATTGAATTCGTACAATGCACGGTTACCCCTTTAAAATCATTATTGCTGTTGTAGCTCTGCCAAATGTGTTGTCGCTTTTGGAATTCAAGATTTATTGACATTATATTTTATTGGTTAGTAATAATATTACTAGTTTCATACTGTATTATAAATAAACTATTCTGTATGGAATATTGTCTTCGCAAGCCTATCATAGTTTAGCTAAGAAGCAAACAGAAAAGTTAGGCATTTTAAGTGGTTTTTTTTGTTGATAGTAAAAATATAAAATTTTGAAGTATTTCTTATATTTTAAAAAATTAATAAGTATGCCATTTCTTCTTATTGTGTATGTTAGTTGGCTGAATTTTGTCTAAAAGATATTGAAGTTACAATCACCATGTTTAGTCACACTGTACATATCATCAGTCAAAACTGGATTAGTATAGTTCATTTCCCATAAAAAAAAATTCTAGAAAAGCAACATATGTATAACAATTATTTTTTAATAATTATATTATTTTTACATGACTATTAATAATAATAAAAAAACCTTTTAAGTTTAAATAACAAAAAAAAAACAATTTTAAAACCAAAATCCAAGGAAACGGTTCCAAAGAAAATTTACTTCCCACCTACAATTGTATAAACATTGCCTTTAAATATGGGAAAATAAATAATCTATATATCTTCAATATGAAATATATAATTTCATTCCCCATAAAAGTAACAATACTAGAAATCCAATTGTAAAACAATTCAATTTTTAAAATTATATTATTTTTACGTGTTTTTTAATAATAATAAAAAAACCCTTTAAGTTTAAATAAGAAAAAAAACAATTTTAAAACCAAAACCCAAGGAAACAGTTTTAAAGAAAATTTACTTCCCACCAACAATTGTATAAACATTGCTTTTAGATATGGGAAAATAAACTGTATATATCTTCAATATATAGTTCATTGCCCATAAAAGTAATAATTCTAGAAATCCAATTGTATAACAATTTAATTTTTAAAATTATATTATTTTTACATAATTTTCAATAATAATAAAAAACCTTTTTAGTTTAAATAACAAAAAAAAACAATTTTAAAACCAAAATCCAAGGAAACGGTTCCAAAGAAAATTTACTTCCCACCTACAATTGTATAAACATTGCTTTTAAATATGGGAAAATAAATAATCTATATATCTTCAATATATATTTCATTCCCCATAAAAGTAACAATTCTAGAAATCCAATTGTAAAACAATTCAATTTTTTAAATTATATTATTTTTACGTATTTTTAATAATAATAAAAAAACCCTTTAAGTTTAAATAAGAAAAAAAAAACAATTTTAAAACCAAAACCCAAGGAAACGGTTCCAAAGAAAATTTACTTCCCACCTACAATTGTATAAACATTGCTTTTAAATATGGGAAAATAAACAGCATATATCTTCAATATATAGTTCGTTCCCCATAAAAGAAATAATTCTAGAAATCCATTTTTATAACAATTCAATTTTAAAATTATATTATTTTTACATGTTTTTCAATAATAATAAAAAAACCCTTTAAGTTTAAATAAGAAAAAAAACAATTTTAAAACCAAAATCCAAGGAAACGGTTCCAAAGAAAATTTACTTTCCACCTACAATTGTATAAACATTGCTTTTAGATATGGGAAGATAAACAACAATATCTTCTAAGCGGAGAACAAGTACAGTAGCAATTTGCTAGCAAAATACTTTTATGCTATCCTCCAAATAAGATATAAACATGGAAAATGAAACGAAAATAAGTGGTTATTGTAACTATGAGATGTTTGTACTGTATTGGTATATTTGTATAAGGTAACGTAATGCTTACAAATATGGAAGTATATTTTACATTCTTATACATTGATATTTATTATAGTTTATTATAGCATATTTTAGGCTTTTTGAATCTATCTATATTAAATACAAAAAAATAATCTTTTTATTCTTACGCTTTTACTCAGAATAGCAGGGCAGACGTCAAGTCTACCTGTGACCACAGAATACTGTAGTGTTCGAAACGTCAGGTGTCCAAAAATGTAATTTCGAATACCAAAATATACGCAATTAATCCGGTTAAAATAGTTTCATTTAAAAAAGACAGGAAGTACCTAGTGTCAAGACACTCCGTACTCCACTTACAACCGAATTCGAGACATTGAGCAGTAATGATTTGAATATAATAATTTCCATGAGTGGGAATTTTTTATTCTAAACTTTTCTTATAATATTTTTTTTTATTTTTAATTTAATTTTGCTTATAATATATATTTTTTATTTCAATCGTTGCTATTACGTATAGGAAGTATATTTTATATATAAAATTACTTATTAATTTTCTATAGAAACTTTGCCACTATATAATATTCTATGCGGTGTGATGAAATCAGTACCACAATCTGCTAATAATTTTAAATTTAAAAAAGTATAACGTATACGTAAATAATAATAGATGTTCAACTACATAGAAACTTACCAAAGTAGTTTTCATGAGGTTTCTTTTTGCTTTACGTTTTTCATTACCCAGAAGTTTTTAATCGACGAAATATCTACGCATTAATTCAAATATCTAAACTTGTGAGATGTGACCTGTAAATTCGATAGTTTTTTAAATTATTTCATTTCCGTTCCCTGAAAAGACAAAACGCAGTGTTAAACTCCGTCATTGAACACATCAAGTCTCGAACTCTGGTGGAAAGTGGATTACAGAGTGTCTTGACACTAAATTCTCTCTCTGTAGGATGAAACGTAAAGCTAAAAATAAATCTTGTGTCAGCAATATTCAGAATAAGGTTAAGTATTCATGAGATGTTCAAATAATCCCATAGAGTACCATCAATAAGTTCGCGACGCTTATATATATTTTTTTACATTATGTTTTATCCTTGAGTTTTCTAAGTGCTCTCCAGTATGCGGGCAAGTTATGCTTTCGAGTGGGTTTTGTTACGCAATTTGCATACGCCTTTTGTTGTACATGGTAAGTGATTTTAACTTTAAAATTATAATAAATATTGTTTCTTTTAAGATTACCGTTGCTTTAAGTAACTTTAGTTCATGACGTTTTTCGTCGACTATTTTTTTATAAGATTTAAAAAACTTAACGTCGAAAGCTAAGCTTGCCCAATACAATACATATATGTAGTTATTACATAAAACACCTAAATTCTAGATTATATTTTATGTCTAGTTAAAAAAATGTATTAATATTTAAAATATTATTTAAATAAATAAAATGTTAAAATGCACATCCACCCATTGAAAATACAAACAAAAATTTTATACTAACAAAAATTTTAGCAGTATAGTATCTGATATTTTTATATGTATATATTTGGTACCTTCATGTCAAAATTATCAACGGCTTCCTATTCCAACAATTTCCTTATTTCTGGCACATATGCTTCTTAAAATATTTTAAATTACAACTCGCTGGCTCAACTTACAAAGCCCAACAGACAAGTCGGGAAGTGCAGGTTCGTGTCCAGTTACGTTCAAATTTTATTTATTGGAATAAATTATTGTATTAATATTATTAATATATTATTTTTTTTAATTAGTTAACTTATATTATTTTTTTATTAAACATTTTTTTTTGCTGAATATGGCGGTTATAATAACGCATTTCCTCAAAATTCTAATACGGCTTTTCAAATATAATTATATTTATGTTAATATTTATCATCCCACCGTCATATATATATATCATGGAAAACCCATATGCTAAGACTCTCGATTGAAGTGGCGTGAAGATGACGTTAAATTTGCATACAGCTCTAGCAATGAATCAAAGTATGGGGGATATCAAGTACGAGAACATGATGGTATATTGATTTATAAAATAACTTGTTTTTAATATCGAATAAGTTAGAAGTCTACAATTTCAAGAATATTACATTTTTAATATTGAAATTATATGTTTTAAATATATATAAAGTTATTGTAATATTTTTTGTATTTGGGTGTGTGGTATGTACGGTAGTTTCTTTACTTCGATGGCAGAGAGAGCTAAAAAAAAATTACTTTCTTTAACATTTAAAAAAAAAGTTCAAGCTAAATTTGACAGTTAGATGAGGACAAAAAGGATTTTATTAAAATGTTTTCAAGTATATATTAAATATTTACATTTAATTAATAATTATTTTTTATAATTAAAAAAAAATTAAATTAATTTTTTTGTTATTTTGCTACAGATTGTTTAATACGAGCTATTTTTAACCAGTTTTAATAATCTTGTTAACAGCACTGTTAAAGTCAATATGATTAATCTTTCTTTCCATTGCATATCTCGAGATATAAAACGTTAAGTTTAAAATACTTAATGATTCGAAATATATTTTCGAATTATTAAGTATTATTTAGAAATATATATGTGAATACTTTTTTATTGATATAGTAAGGTTTGGTAGACTAGTGTCAAGACACTTCACTTTTCACCACAATCGAGACATTGCTTGTGGAATGATGGAAATCAACGGTGTATTTAGTCTTATATAAATTGAAAATAATTTAAATATAATCTTGCCCCCTTGTGGTATTCGAACTCACAACCGTTTACTGCGCCACAACCGGTCTCAAAGTTAACAAGTGAATATATTATCCAAAAATTCCGTCCTCTATTTTACTCCTGATATCGAGACAATATGTGTTGTAATAGCGAAATTAACACCGTACTCTATCTTACCAGAACAACAAAATAATATAAATTTAAACAACATCATTCTACCAAACAATATCGAACCTACGACCAAATGCATTTACAATCAGATAGTCTACCACTACACCACGATGACCTCTCAATAATTAATACACCTAAAACAAAATTCCCCATAGCCAAATATGTAAACAGTGCTACTTCATTTACAGAAACGCGTTTGAAGTGCTAAAAGGGTGTTGAGACGTCAAAACCAATTTGGTTTGCCTTTTCAACGACGGCACTGTGAAGTGGCGCGCCGCGGACAAGGTTTGTTTCAATTGAATTATCTATATTGTATATACTATGATTGATTATAATATAATATTTATATATTTTAAGTTTTTTTAAATTAAACTTAAAATATATAAATATTATATTAATAAAAAAATAATTAATTATTAAAAAAAATACCTAAAATATCGCCACCTAGGATAGGCTAGGGTATATAAAGGTTGAAACTAAAAATAATAAATAATGAGGCCGGTAGTTGCGCAGTGGGGTAGTGTCTGATTGTAAATGCTATCAGTTATGGATTCGATCTCCACTCGGGGGAGTATATTTAATTTATTTTTAATATTTTATAATATTTTAATTTATTTTCACTATATTTAACTTATTTACACGCAATATTTAATTTATTTTTACTTTTCGCTCTGGTAATACAAAGCGCGCAAAAACAAAAATTCAACACGCAATGTCTTGAATGCGCCAGAAAGCGAAGTATGGAGTGTCTTGACGTTAGGTACCCTGCCTGTATCTGTATACCCTGCTATGCGGTATAAAATTGTATAGCTAAAAAAATATATTCGATACAGAACACAGTAAAAAACATAATAATGAATGATACTTTACATAATTTTTATTTAAACAAATTTAGATTGAACGGATGTTATTTTTTTTTTAAAAACATGATATTATAATTAAAACATAAATTGAATTTTATTTTAAAACACTATACTTAAAAAAGCCATTAATAGAATTAAATCTTCTTTTAAATGAAACTATTTTAAATGGATTAATCACACATATTTTGATATTCGAAACTATACGCGATTAATCCGTTTAAAAAATCTTCATATAAAATGTGTAAAAATCGCGAAAATCTAAGAACATATTAAGTCTTTTTATGCCAATTTAATGTAGGCAAATTTACTTATTTCCTTTCATTGATGTTCAATGTTAAAGCAAAAAAATAAATTGGCTAATGTTATATTTGTACGTAATAATTTCATATCAGTATATATTTTATAATTTAATATTAAAATCTTGTTGTTCTGCAACTATGAAAGCAATTAGCCCGAATATGATGATGACGCTCGTTAAAACTGCCCGATACAGAGCCCCATTCAAGTAATTATTAAAGAGAGGATTATCTGTTACCCTGTTCAAATTAATATTAGTTTTAATAATTAGTTGTAACGCTTTGTCCAGTATGGAAGATGGTTCAGGTTTGGTTCTTGTTCAAGACATTTTTATAGTTAACTTTCAATGAAATATTGATGTTTTAAACAAGGATTTTTCTTGAAAATAATTTTTAATAACTATATTAAAAAGTAAATATTTAAAAATCTATTGTTCTATCAAGTAAAATATGAATTATTCTCTTTATTGTTCCCTCATAGCAGCAGTTATTATAGAAAACTTTCCGCCTGAATTAGAGATATTGCGTGTTAACTGGCGGAGCTAAACACCGTGTTTAATATAACATAAAGCATATAGTTGCTATATGTTAATTAATTTGCTGTATAAGAGTATATTTCGTATCAAACTGGACCCCTTTTCAACGTAAAGTCGACTTAACACGAACTTTGCTTAATTATGAAGAATTAATTACCGTTACAGCTTAAGCGGATTCTATCAAATGCTATCAAATTGAGTCTAAGCTCTGATTTGTTCGGATAATTAAATAGAGTTGAATTTCAATATGGTATATTGTTTATGTTCCTTTACAGTAAATAGCGGTTGGAAATTTGTTACTAAAATATAGAAACTAAAATAATGATCATTATTTATTTTAAAATTTCCTGTCTTGGTAAAGGAAACACGGCGTTGAGTTTCGCCACACAATAGTTTATTCGACACTTACGGATCCTAACGCCATACAAATACCAAATTGGAAATACGTATATCGTTTAATATCAACATTCAGTTGAACTGTAATTATAAGATAAATAATAATTAAAAAGTTCTTTATAGCTTTAATTTTATAAACGCTTTGTTATTTAAATTATAATTATGATCCAAGAAATACAATCCAAAGAAAAAGATTCACAGGAAACAGTTGCATAAACTAGACACATGAAGGTTATTTTCTAAATATTCTCTGGAGACAAGACTTGCTCGGCGATATGGTAGGTGCAGTTCCCTTACTACTTGTTACTATTTCTTTGATTGTTTCTTTGCTTTACATATAAACTTCATCGTGTCGCAGTGGAACAGCGTTTGACTGTAAACGCAATTAGTTGTAGGTTGGATTCCCACTCAGAATTAATATTTATACCCGTAAAATTGACGCTTTTATCCCGCATAGCAGGGTAGATAGGAAGTACCTGGTGTCAAGATATTCTATTCGACATATTGCGTATTGAATTGCGAAACCCAACGCCGCGCTTTATCTCACCAGAGCGAGGAAATTAAAATAATTAAAAAATGTTAAAAAACCCCGTGTGGGTATGGAACACACAACACACACAGCACAATCGATCGCGTTTACAGTCAGACACTGTCCCAATACGCCACGACTGGCCTCAATCAATATCTCTATTTTAGACGGAAAGCAATCCACGGAGTGTTTTGACACTAGGTTGTCTACTTATAATAGTCTCTATGAATTAATTGAGATAAAAATATAATTTAGTAAAACATTTTCGTTACCATAGTAAGGGAATTCAGGCTATTATCATATGTCCTCTGAAGGAGTAACATAGCGTTTGTCGTTTTAGCACATTTGTTTAAGCGATAGTTGTATTTCTTCGTCGCGTACATTTTCTTGGGAAAACACAAAAAGTATAAGAAATGGACACTCAGTCTAAGCAAATAAAGGTATTTCGTGCGATATAAATATGATTTTATATTTTATTTAAATTTTGCCTGGGGATTTCGGTGTCCTGGAAGAGTTGAGACGGTGATATTATACGGAGAATATGAAAGCAGCGTTGCAATATATAAAGTACTAATTTATAATCTTATGATTCTTTAGAAATCATTTTAGAAATATATTATATTTTTGATTTTAACGTATAATTTTATATTTTCCACATTATTAAACTCCAAATTTTGAAAAAAATATATCATTTTTTTTCAGTGTTGAAATGTAGTTCAAAAAAGAAAAGGTAGAATTATCTCTATCCGAATCATTAAAAAAATATATATATATATATATATATATATATGTGTGTGTGTGTGTGTGTGTGTGTGTGTGTGTGTGTGTGTGTGTGTGTGTGTGTGTGTGTAAGTTTTACTTTTATATATATATTATATTAATATTTTGTATATAACTAACTACACATTCCACCGCGTTTGATCAGGTATATACAGAAAACACATTTACTTGCATATATACATAACTATAACGATTAAGCGCCGCAATTCCTCACAATAGGGTGACCGTGACCATTCAATCAGCTAGGATATAATCGTAAAGCGACACGCGGACTCGTAAATACTTGCGCGTCGTTCTATCAGACGTTTATGACTGACGAAATGTTATGAAGCAAGTGGTGGGGTGTTGTGATGAACATTGGACGATATTTTGTAGTTATTTTTACATATAAATATATATTAATGAGAATAGAGAAAAACCTCTAGAAGATACTGGAGACTGATTGAGAAGGAACGCCTTAATTTTACAAGAAAGAAGAGAGCTTTTTGGAGGAAACTGTGGAGGAGAGTGGATGGACACAATATGGACAGATTTGTTAATGTACCGCACTGGCTTTTCCATATACGCATATAAATATATAGAGGTGATTGTCGCGAAGTGGTTACCGAGTCACTGTGAGTGCGGCTACTTGTAAGATTTAAGGAATTATATTCAATTTACGTAATCTGATAAGACACGGGCACGGCGTTGAGCTCCACGATACAATACGTCCCAATTTTGGATGGCAAGTGTAGAACAAAGTGTTTTAACACTAGGGCAATATTTTACTCAAAATAAATATTTAAGAATACCATTAAAAGTAATGTTTTAGGATAATTTGTATATACATTTAATCATAATAATTTATTTCGGATAATTATATGAAAACCATTAAATTTTCCAAAATGAAAATTCTATGTGTTTGTTAAAAGTAACAAGTATATTTAGATAATTAAAATGAAACATTCTTGCGACTTATACTTCGTTTTCTCTTTCTCTCTTTCTCTCCCCCTCTATCTATTCTCCACCTAATTCAAACATTACGTATTGAGAGGAACATATCAAAATCTTTATATACGAGTATTTCTAAGTCTATTTTTTCTAAGTGGAGTTTCACGATCGTGGCGCAGTTTCAGAGCGCGCAGACTGTAACAAGATCGGTTCTGGGTTCGATCGCCACTCAAAAGACTTATTATATTTAAATTATTTTCACCTCCTCGCTCTGGTTAGACAAAGTGCGGCGTTGAGTTTCACCTCTCAGTATGCAATTTTTCGAGTATAATGGAAAACGGAGTACGAAAGCGAAGCGAAGCGAAGCGAAGCGAAGCGAAGCGAAAAAAAACCATAAAAATAGATGGCTTTTCTCCGATAAGCAGCATAGAGAAATCTGTACCATCTAATTTCCATTCGAAATCTATATAATGTAATAAGTGGCGGTACTTATCGCCGCATACTTTAAAATATTAAAATACTTTAAACAATTATCACCCCAATGGTTATAACAATCCATACATAAATATCATGGTGACCATCAAAACCCAAGCATCACGGATACCATGGTAGCCTAGCGTAAGTTACGACTATCGATAAAGTATAAAATGAACGTACGGACGGACGTCTATGCTCAATAAACGTCAATGGCATAACGTCACGCTCATACAAGTTCGGATGCGAAATATTTTTACAAATCTACACTGCAATCGTAAAAGCTTTATGATTTGCTGGCTTTATTAGTATATAGATTTATATTGTAGTTTATTTGTTACTTAATTATGTATGGGTAATTAGCTTCTCGCTTTTGTTCTGTATAACAGGGTAGACAGAAAATACTTAGAGTCAAGACACTCTGCACTTTGCTTTTTACCGTTTTTGAGACATTGCGTGTTGAGTGGTGGAACGCAAGGCCGCACTTTGTCTTACCAGAGCGAGGAAGTGAAAATAATTTAAATATAATCACTCCCCCGAGTGGGGATTGAACCCACAACCAGTCGCATTTACAGTCAGACGTCGTCATACAGCGCCTCGAACGGCTTCAACCGGGCGGGTACCGAACGGGTACTTTGTTTAAGTACAATATCTACTTCCTACTTATTTTGTTTTAAGTACAATTTATATAAGTAAAACAATTTTTAGCAAAAGTATAAAAATTAGTGAGCAGTGGGATTCGTACCCGGACCTTTTTAAAATCATCCAAAGTTTTGGAATATTTTTTTTCATATCCTTAGTATGAAATTACACTCAAAAAATAAGCGTTTCAACATAGTTTATAGTTATTACCAAGGTTAATTTTTAAAATTTGAAAATTTCGAGTGCTATAAATCTTCTAATAACAATGTATAGCTGGTATATAGTGTATAGCTAAGACAAGGAATACGTGGGGTCAAGACAGTTCAACCTCCACTTTGCATCTAAAATCGAGCCATTGCATATTACGTGCCGGAACTAAAGGCCGATTTTTAAATTTACTTAAACAAGGAAATCAAATATCAATAAAAATTCTACTAAAAAGGGTTGTATATAGTCGAATACTATCGCTCTTCAGAACTACAATATACATACAAATTATTCGAAATTATTATCAACAAATAATTTTAATGAGTGGGCAACCAAACAAAGCAGTGTCCGTCGCTTACAAGTATACGCTTAATTAACTATATTACAGACTTGGTATTCAAATCGCAAATCAAAATGCCCGTATCTTCGCTATGGGAAAGTGTTGTTGAATAGATGATTATTATTTGGGATCACTTGGACGGAATGGACGCAATGAAGGGTATTGAGATTTAAATGTATGGAGTCGTCTGATTTAGTGTATTATATATATATTTCTTGGTTTTGTTTTTGTTTAAGGTCATTGTGGGGCAGACTGGTTTGGCTTCTGAATGTAAGCACGATGTTTTTTAGATAATTTCTCACACAGGAGAATGATTATATTTAAGATTGTTGTAATTTCTTTGATCTAAATTCCGCTATTCAACATGTAATGACTCGAATTTGGAAGAAAGTTGAGAATAAAATGTTAATATAAAAATATAGTTACATGCGAAAAGAGCTGTAAAAAATATAAATTTTAAATATAATTCAAATATATTCTAAAAAATCATAGATCAAATAAAATTTTACAAAAACACCTATACCATCTAACAATGAAAAAAATACTTTTTTTATTATTATTAATTTCCTTTTTAATATTCAATTATATAAGATACTGCAAAATTATCACAAGAAAAAAATAAATAATACAATAAGCAATAACACTCCATAGTTTTCCAAAATATTTTTTTTAAAACCCATACACTAAAATAGAGTGGACGATTTTATTCCTTTGCAATTGATAGCCACCAACGAAGAGCAATTAAAGAGCATACGCATATTTAATTTTTTTTATTATGCAGATTAACGTATTGACTTGTGCCTTATTTCTGGACACGATTATACGATGTTTGGGTTAATAATTTTAATACATTTTTAACTTTATTTTGTATAAAATAAGGTAGAATTTAGTTTGGATGTGGAAATCATGGTTTATTTTTATTTTTGTCATTAAGGTCAATAGATGTAGTAACTTTTGAAATGGTATTTTAAAAGTGTGAATTACTTATAGTATTTAGAAATTTGTTTTTTTTTATAATATCTTATTTCAATATTTAGGATTAGAGGAACAATATTTTAAGAGAATATATTAAAATTTGTAAATAAAAAAATGAAATACTCGATACGTTATGTATTGAGACCGATCATGGCGCAGTGGGACAGCGTCTGACTGTAAATACGATCGGTTGTTGGTTCGATCCTCGCTCGGGGGAGTGATTATATTTAAATTATTTTCACTTCCTCGCTCTGGTAAAAGACAAAGCGCGGCAATTGAGTTCCACCACTTAACTCGCAATGTCTCGAATTCGGTGGAAAGCGAAGTACAGGAGTGTCTTAATATTAGGTTCTTTCTGTCTACCCTGCTATGCGGGATAAAAGTGTGAAGCTAATGTATCGAATTCGGTATATAAAGGGTACTACAAAAATATTAAAAAAATTAATTAATTTAAAAATATGATTTTTTAACTTAAAACCGAAAAAACAATCCTAACAATCTACAAAAATACTTTTATAAAAATACAAAAAAAAATTATTAATAACGTTTCCCTATATTTTCTGAAAAAAACGTATAAAATTTTTTTAACGTTTTTTCAGAAAATGTTTTCTAATTGTGCAATAACACTTTAAAAATAGTAAATATTGAAATAAAATAGCAATCTCTCTTGTTAAACGAATATTTCTTAATAATCTTTAAGTAGTAGAAATTTGTAAAAATCTCTCTACAGAGATGTTAACAACATTAATAAGTTGTAACAAACGTATATGAATTTCAACGCTGCTGGTAGTAAAACGCATAGCATAGCGGTCAGAGCGCTTGGACGGTATCCAAGAGGCGCGGATTTGAATCCCGCTGCGTTCAAATTTTTATTCGTTTTTTTTCAGAAAATATTTTCTAATCCTAAGTGTGGAATAACATTTTAAAAATAATAAACGTTTACCTACATCAATTTTTTTGTTATTTATCTTTACATACACACATATTGACTATGGAAATTGTAGTGTAGTATACTACAATAATTTACGTTAATTAGGTTACTGAAGTAAAAAAAAAAATACCAGGTGTATAAAACTAGAAAGCGTAAGGGTCAAAGATACTGTAGTGACTCATTCTACAGGAATTTACTTGCATATTGTCTAAAACGTGTGGTCAGTTATTTTTATATGTTCAATGTAGCGTGAAAGATTGTTTAATTATTTCCTACTTTAACGGTTATTAGAGTGAAAACGGTTTTTCTAGATCAATAAGCTACGTCTATGGAATTGAGGTAAAATATTAATATTTATTCATATTTAGACCATTGTGGCACAGTGGGACAGCGTCTGACTGTAAACGCGATCGGTTATGGGTTCGATTCCCACTCAGGTGAATGATTATATTTCAAAATTATTTACATTTCTCTGCTCTTATAACAGAAACCGCGAGGTTGAATTATCGGCAAAGTATGGAATATCTCGATTTCAGGCGTAAAGCATTCAACAGAGCGTATTGACGTATATAGTTTGTCTATGACAACCCTGCTATACGGAATAAAGCGTGATTTTTTTATTCGTATTAAATATTCTCTGACACAAAAAAACATATTTTTAATATTTTATAATTAAAATTTCAAACGCTATATAATTGGAAATCAACGCGCGGCGTTGATATCTGCCATTTAACACATCACATTTCTAATTTGGGACTATTAGGCGGAAAGTGGAGATTTTTAGGCGGAAAGTGGAGATTAGAACTTAGTAATCCAGCTAGGATTACTAAGTTCTAATCGCCATGAGTATTTTAATAAACTAATACCAAAGTATTCAATATTTAAAGAATTTCCATGAAGTTACTCTTGTATTAACATATTAAAAAAACAGTTCGTTGTATATTACCTATACTTCTATACATTTTCACGAATTCCGCGGAATGCTGAGTAAGGAGCGTCTAGACACTAGGTACTCCCTGTCAACTCTGCTATAAAAAATAAAAGCATGAATCTAAAAAAAACCGTTGTGAGTTCGATCCCCACTTGGGGGAGTGATTATATTTAAAAATTATTTTCACTTCCTCGCTCTGTTAAGATATGTAAAGAGCGGTGTTGAGTTCCACCACTCAACAAGCTTGAATTCGGTGGAAAGCGATGTATGGAGTGTCGTGACACTAACTGCTTTATACCCTACTATGTGGAATAAAAGCGTGAAGCTAAAAAAAAACAATAAATTTTCTCTACATACTCATTACATAGTGTCTCAAATTCGGTGGAAAGCAATGTACGGAGTGTCTTGACGCTAGATACTTCCTGTCTGCAAAAAACACATTTTTATTAAAAAACAGCCATTCTAGGTCTTAAAAAAGCAGTGCGCTCGTGCGTTACGTCTAGCACAGTACTGGTCAACATCTGCCTAACCTTTGCATTATGAGTGCAATTAATGACACACGTTATGTGGGCGAAAAAACTATGGAAAATATTGTTTTTTTTTCTTGTTATATTATGTGTACTACAATCGCTAACTCAATATCAATGAATTTATTAGTATGGCTTTGAATGTTTATCGAATTTGAATGAAACGGGCTAGTCGTGGGTTCGATTTCTACTCGGATGAATGGTTATATTTAAAAGTTTATCCTCATTTCTCCATTCTGATAGACCAAGCGCGGCGTTGAGTTCACTCAACACGCATTATCTCGGATTTCGGGCGGAGAGCAGCCATCGGAATATCTTGACACTACCCTGCTATGTGGGAAAGAGTGTGAAGTTATGAAAGAATAATATCTACGTTTGTACGTTTCAACGCAGTTACGTACCGAAGTAAACCCAAAATTTTCTTATTTAATATTTTGAATTTGAGATTCATCTCTTCGTTATTAAATAAATCAGTGTGACATTTATTTTTTCTTTAATATATAATTATATTACAAGTATAATAATTTAAAAATATATAAATTTATATATAAAACACTGTACGAGCCCTAGAATAAAAAAACGTACATTGATAGCTCGTGCTCTATAGAGCACCTAGCGTTACCGTTGTGCAAACATCTGCCTGACCTTTAACCAGTACTACGTTACCACCTTTCTAATTACAATTTACCAACAATATGTGGGCAAAAAATTGTTAAGAGAACAACTCTAGCGAAAAGCGGAATAGTTTTTATATTTTCATTGATGACTCATATAGAAATATTTTATGTCAGTTTCCAAGAGTCGCGGATTCGAATTCCGGTGCGTTTTGTTACAAAATTTTGTTTTTTAGCTTAACGCTTTAATACCGATACCAGGGTGGATATAAAATCGCTACTGTCAAGACATTTCGTTCTCCACTTGCCATCGAATACAAGACATTGCGTGTTGATTTATGAAACTCAACGCCGCGAATTACCTTACTAGAGCGAGTAAATGAAATTAATTTAAATATAATCATTTCTGCAAGTGAAAATAGAACCCATAACCATATCGCGATAACAGTCAGATGTTGTCCTACTGCGCCGCGACCGGCCTTGTTTATCTCTTTTAAAAATATTTTCCCAAGCCGGTTTTATAACTTTTATTTAAATGTGTTCATATGTTAAAATAATAATTTAAGCTATTATATTAGTATGATAACTGTTTAAATTAAAAAGAAACGTAATGGAATACTTTTAATATTATTGGCAGGGATTTAAGGTTTATTCTTAGAATATTGTCAATTCGTACCCAAGTATAAAGTTTCAAACATTTAGAAGGCAAGAAGGGTTATAGTGTTACAAATTTTTTAGATAAATATCTAATTAACATATGCGGAGTCTAACTCCGCTAGCCAGCAGTTCTTGTTATGTAAATATTTTTTTGGTAAATCAACGAACAAATCGCATTTAATATTTTGTTATACATTTAAACAACTGTTTGCTGCATTTAATATTGTTATATACTATATACTTATTGTAATCAATCATAATCAATCAATCATATATTTCTGATTCTATTATGGATTTCTATAATTTATATTAGTGTGGTTTTAGATACAAACATAATATTACGAATTATTACAAAGAAATTTATACAATTTGAAAACAATTGAATTGCATATGAGTTTTACTTAAAAACTTAGCTCTTAATATAACGACACTTCGATTTATTGCAAAATTTTTTGGGAATTCTTTCTCTTATATCCACCCAAATTTGATACATTAGGCGTTGCATAGCGTAACTCAACGCTGCGTTATGTTATATCATTGTGAAAAAAAAATTAAAGATAATCATAGAATGTTTTTCAAACTTCACAGTTTTCTCTCGCATAGCAGAGTAGTCTGAAAGTACGTTGTGTTAAGACACTCCATACTCCGCTTTCCGTCTAATACGATACATTGCCTGTCAAAGTAGTTAAGCTCAACGCCGCGCTTTGTCTTACCAGAGCGAGTAAATAGAAATAATTTTAATTTAATAACATTTAGAAATCGAATCCACATTCATTATCGTATCGGTCTCACTGCGCCACATCCCCTTAATAAAAATATGCAAGAAACATATCAAAACAGCTTATACATTTTCATTAAAGCAAATTACAAAATTGTGGCGAATCACCGTTTCTTAACAGAGATACCCGTAATGGTTGTATATAGAATTATTTTTAAATAGACTAACAGTTTTTGCGAACAGATGTCCATAACTAACGCCGTGACTAGCGTTTTATGCGGGAAGTACAATGGCGTGGAGTTATCAAGTCATTAATTAACTGCATAACTATGATGGTGGGTAAAGTGAGTTACGTGAATGGTTTATTATGGGTTTGAAATTAGGTAAATCGTAGGTAATTATTGTATATGGTTATTTCAATTCCTAAATATATCTATTTTTTAGAGGCCGGTCGTGGTCGCTGTGTGACAGCGTCGGATTGTAAACGCAATCGGTTGTGAGTTTGATTCTCATTTGAGAGCATGATTATATTTAAATTATATCCTTTTCCTCGCTCTGGTAAGACAAAAACGCGGTGTAAACATCCACCACTAAGCACGCAAGTGTTTCTAATTCAGCGAAAAGCGGAGTCCGGAGTGTTTTGATACTAGGTACCTACTGTCTACTCTGCTATGCGGGATAAAAGCGGTAAGGTATAAAAAAACTATCTATCAGGCTGAGGATCTCACCAGCACGACCGTTGTGTACCGTTTCAAACGCTCTATACTAACAACTGCATTAGTACAGTAACGGCGATGACATTTGATGTAACCATACTCCTAGTAGAAATTGAACCTATAAACTTCCAGTTTACAGTCAGACTCTGTCCCACTGCGCTGTAGAGAATTTTTTTCGACTTTTTAGTTACAAGCTATTTGATTATCCGTTTATTTTTGCAATCATATAGTTAATATTTATTAACTATATTTATAGCAATATTGTTAGGTTCATTTTTTACAACAAAAAAGACTACATTGCTGTTTTTATACCTTCGATTCAAATAAATCATGAATTTTTAAGCTTAAAAAAGTAAATTCACGTTCATTACAGTCCAAATTCAACCACAAAAATGCTAAACATCGGCATCGCAATCAGCGAGCCTCAGATTACTCGCCCCAATGCCATTCCAAATTAAATCCGTCCTAGGAAATTGTGACAAACGCCATCCGTCATCCGACCCCTCATTTGCATGAGAAAAACTGTTGAAGAACAACTATTTATCAAATAGCGAGAGGACTTCCGGCGTGACAGAGGCGCGATGAGCTTCCGCTGGATTCTACCAAAAGCTTTAGTTTTGTATTACTTGTGGATTACTGGAAGAGATTTTTTTTATACATTATTAAATATCTTCATTTATATACACATACATCTTAGTGATATTACACTTTGCTATATGCTTTCCGCCTGATGTTGAGACGTGAATGACGAACTCAATGCCGCCTTTTGTCTTACCAGAGCAGAGAAAATAAAATTGATTATAATCATATCCCCGAGTCTGAATCAAACCCACAACTAATTGCGTTTACGCTCATCTATCTATTATTTAGACGCTGACTATATATCTATCTATACGATGACCCACATTAGGTGCGATAGCCTTAATATGATATTCTATATTTTATGTTATAAAAATTTCTCTACAGAGATGCTAACAACATAAAATAAGTTGTAACAAACGAGTAAGAATATCGACGCAGCTGGTAGTAGAACGTATGGCTTAGCGGTCAGAGCGCTTGGACGGTATCCAAGAGGCGCGAGATTGTCTCGATTGTCTAGATTGTCTAGATATGTCTAGATCGTCTCTGACCTTGCTATACGGATAAAGCGTGACGCTGAATAAATAATTAAAATTTTCAAACCATATCCAGGATATTTACATCTTCAATGATCGCGTTGATTCGGGAGCGATCTCCATTTAGATAATTTAGTGTTCCTCCCGAGATGAAATATACGGGGGCATTGCTTGATTGTGGCCTGATGTTGTTATCTTGATGTTTGCCATTTTGTTCTACCTGTTATCCTAATCGGTTTAGATTTGCCCGTCTTAATGTATAGAAATGAGATATGTTTTAAGTATTTATATATATATATATATATATATATATATATATATATATATATATATATATATATATATATATATATATATACATATATATAAATAACCATATATACCATGATGTCATACCATGGTTTACATACGTACACTTTTGTCAAAAACACACATTGCTGAAATAACACCTTTATGATGATAGAAAGGCCATATACAATGTTAAAAATATCAAAATTAATATAAATGAGGCCATCAGCATATAAAAAAATAACTAATTATTTTTTCATCACTTCCTCTTTCAAGAAGACAAAGCGCAGCGTTGAGTTCCACCACTCAATATCTTGAATTTGTTTGTAATATTTCTGTATATATTTACACGCATTAGGTACGAATTCAGCTCCAAGTATGTAAATAAAATATATATTAAAATAATGCGTTCTAGACCAGATAAAGTATTCAATTCTATTATCCACTATAAAATGTATAAAAATAAAAAAAAAACGAAAGATGTCATTGTAGAAACAATTAAAATAAATTAAATACGTAATATATAATAAGGTGATACTGCTAAGGAACTGGTATTATAATTTCGAGCACTTTCACAAGCCTTCGATAGCTCAGTTGGTAGAGCGGTGGACTGTAGTCGGTGACAATTGTAATCCATAGGTCGCTGGTTCAAATCCGGCTCGAAGGATTTTTTAATTTTATGTTTTAATTTTTTAGTTTTTTTGTATATGTGTTAGTTTTATGGATTTTATTGTTTTTTTTTAATATTTCTATTCTATAATAATTTTTTTTTGTTATCTTTACATAATTACATATATTATAGTAGGAATATTTTTCCTATCAATTTTTACAACATAACTCTTTCCCCAAATACTAGGGTAGTCAGAGAGAATCTAGTGTCGAGACACTTCGTTCTCTTCTATCTTGAATTCGAAACATTGTGTTTTGAGAGGGAAACCCAATGCACTTTGACTTAGTAGAGCGAAATAAAATTAATTTAAATAAGATCGTTCATTATATACGTTTGTTTACTATAAAAATATTTACTAATACTTGATTCTTTTTTTATATTTTAGAAATTTATAAAATAAATTATAAAATTTTTGTAAACTCAACTAACTCAAATTGGTATAGTAAAATGCAATTTTTTTAAAAAAATCTAAATTAAGACGATAATCAAACAAATTCTTAATACAAAATAAGATTTCCATACTAATTTACAGAAACCACTGCACCGAGAAAAGTTCAATTCAATTACCTTTAGAATTCTTCGAAAAAAAAAGAACCCGCAAACAAATTACAGTGAATTGAAAACGACAAAGAGTAACCCTCCAATGCTAGCGTTCCAGAATCTCGGAACCGTGTGGAATCAATTACAGGAGACCCCATTATGTCTCGACTCCAATTAATTGATAAGTCAAAAATCTATTTATAAAGTAAGTTCAATATATTTATATTAAAAATTGTTTGTTGTTTTGAGTAAATAATGAATGTTTGAAAAATTATGGGTGAATATTGTTTGGTGTGAAATTGCTATTATATTTTTGGTGAAAGTTAGGTGAAGTTTAAATTTTATATTAAATTATATACAGACAGATGGTATAATTAACTTTTATTATGACATATTTATGATGTTTTAAGACATAAATAAATAAATAAATAAATAAATAAATAAATAAATAAATGGAGTCTACCTGTGACCACGGACTACTGTAAAGTGTTCGAAACGTCAGGTGTCCAAAAATGTATTTTCGAATACCAAAATATACGCGATTAAACCGGTTAAATAGTTTCATTTTAAAATCTATAAAAATCGCGAAAATCAAAGATCTTATTAAATAAATAAAACTAAGTGATAAATCACTCTGTTTACTAATTTTCGCATATTTTCTCGATTTTGAACCCCAAAATCCACTATACCTTTGCCAAACGATATGAATAAAACATATTAAAATTTGAACTCATTACCGTTGCGTAATACATTCCAAATATACCATAATTACGAAATTATTTCATCAACCTCATTATTCTCTTATTGAGGTAAATTAGAACAGGATAAATGCTACTTACCGTGTCTTCCTTTTGAGCGTATGCCCTTATACACTGGAGTACGCTCATTCTAGTCATCAAACTCTTATCATATCTAAGTATCTCTAATAATGTAATATATCTTATTGACGAAACATAATTACAGTGGTTTTGGAAAAAGAGATCTATCTTTTATAAAGGAATGTTAATTATCTATCTATATATTATAATACAAGAATACTTACATATTATTTTATTCACGAATTATATATCGGTGTCATATTGAATGTTTTATTGGAAATCTTACTGAAAAGCCATACAGCTTTTCTCTCTTTTTTAGCTTCATTCTTTTATTTCGCATAGCAGGGTAGACAGAAAATACCTAGTGACAAGACTTCTTCGCTTGTCACCGAATTCGAGACATTGCGTGTTGAGTAGTGGAACTCAACGCCGCACTTTGTCTTACCAGACCAAAGAAGTGAAAATAATGTAAATATCATCATTCCCCCGGGTGGGAATCAATCCCACGACCGGGCACGTTTACAGGCAGACGCTTATCGTAAGGAATACTTGTACGGCCAAATGTAAAGCAACGCAAAGAAATGAGGAACTAGCATTTTGCTGGGTGAAAACTAAGTTGTAAGTCAGGAATCTCCGTAGGCCGTTTCCGTGGCCGTTTAAGTTTTTTATATTTTTTATAATTGTAAAAAATTCAAATAATAAAACCTAAAACAATGACTTACATCACTTTTACACTGAAAATCTTTAAAAGATCCTCTCTCTCATCATCGGAATGTCGTGAATATAAAAAGTACTTTCCCATCGCTGAACAAGACCAATTATACGCAAATGAATTTAACCCTTTAATGCTCAGAACTTTTTAATTGCTGCTAAATCGAAATGGGATCACAAAAAACGGCTAACTCCATTGTTAGTTGTGAATGTCATTAATCTATGTGGGTGGGTAAAATTTCATGGTTGCCTTTGTAACGTGAAGCTTTTGTATCACGCTCCAACTTTAATAAGGAATAGATGATATTTGATACTGGTGATATTTGGCCAATTTTGGTCAATGGCTAATATATTTTTTTATAAATTTAGTCGGTTTGCTATTGTTATCACTATGAATCCTTATTTGTAGAACGTATTGTATTATTTATTTATTTATGTAATACCATTAACATTACATCTGGGTAATTAAATCTAATAATAATGCCTAATATATTTCTGTATTAAAATATGTATAATAGTAAATTTTATCTGCTTATTTAAAACTAGAATATAAAGTTATTTTACACTGTTGAATATAAAATATATACATTTCAAATATTTTATATATATGTAGATATTTATATAAAAATATATAGTTTTAATTACACTCAAATCGAATCACAGTCATCAGTCACAAGCATGAGGGATACAATTAATATGCATAGAAGGGTTGCGTCGGTCAGATTCGCCACGCTCGGTATTAATATCTTGATTCATCAACGCTGACGGGTTAAGATGAATCAGTGGATGTGAGGGTTGGATGCTGGCTTTCAAAGTTTTTTGAAAATATTATTTTTTTAAAAATATACTTTTCTATTGGAATAATGAAAATAAAACAACTATATATTTTTTAAGAAAAATATGAAGAATGAGAGGCCGGTCGTTGCGAAGTGGGACAGTGTTTGACTGTGAATGGTTCGATCGTTTGTGAGTTCGACACTCAGATGAGATCATATTTCAATTATTTTCACTTCCTCAATCTGTTAAAGATAAAGTGAGGCGTTGAGTTCCACCACTCAACACGCAATGTCTCGAATTCGGTGGAAAGCGAAATACGGAGTGTTTCGACACCAGGTACTTCCTGTCTACCCTGCTACGCGGGATGAAACACGTTCAGTTAAAAAAATGTACTGTACTTGTATTTTTTTTCCAGCATCTAAATTCATATAACCAGGCAGTCAGTTAGTTAGTCAAGAAAAGATCAGCATATTGATAGAAATACTTTTTTTTCTAAATGGAATCAGATACTGAAAATTATTATACTGACCAATCTCAAATCTCAAAGCTGCATATTTTTTTCTATCTGTGTACGATTTTAAAACATATCTCTTGATTTTTTAAAAAATAAATAATAACTAGAAAATATTAGTAAGTAAATGTGTATATACATATGTTTATAAATATATTAAATTATTGTTCATACAAAACTTTGAGAAGGCCCATCGTCCCGTGATTTATTTAGGCTCACAGTTGAAGGGTTAAGTCGCCATTAATTGACGGTATTCGCGCATCACTTCGTTAAAAGAAGGGATTATAACTGTAATTTGATACCATACTGTCGTTATAATGATTTTTCTAAATTACCCTTTATGTATTAAAATATACAAAAGTTCTATGTTTATTCTTATTTATACCCTATTCAAGTTAGCTTGATCTTTTTGACAGACTGGCTAGTCATATTAAAAATTTCGTATAGTACTTGAGTCTTTAGGGAATTTTTTGTGATACGTATTTTTTTAATGTCCTCGTTGCTAAGTTACGAACAGAAATATTTACATCTTTCAAAAAGATCAAGCTAACTTTTACAGTGTATTATATATAATAGACGTGAAAAGTGTTATAGGAAATAAAATAAGTACCTAGAGTGAGTTTGTCCGTTCATTGCTTGTCTACAATTTTAGTGTGATTTTTTTAAAACTTTATTTACTGGAGCAAAGCTTTTTACAAAATCTATCTTAAAAATAATACAATAAATTTTACATTGCGATCATTTTAAAGCTCGTTAGATAATTCAACTAAATTTCAACGTCAATATATTTTTTTTCTTCGTAATATATATTACCTTCACGGTGTATCCCTGACAGGGCAGTCAGAGGCAGCGGAGCACCAAATGCTACGGTGCCTATACCTCTTTCACCTCGTCCACAGTCGACGATACTTTCATACACACCATTCAGGGGGTTCTCATGCGTTTTATGTAACCACCAATATCTTCGATTCTTTGTTCTCGAAGGTCAATCAAGGTCTCCCTCGACTTCTCGTACCACATACCTTTACTTATATATATTCTTTTATCATTCATCCTTTTAACGTGCTCAAATCACCGGAGCACGATCTTCTTCATTCTTAATATGACATTCTCGCTTAAGCCTGACATTCTGCGTATCTCCACGCCGCATATACGGTCAGCTAACAGCTACACTTATCTGGATAAGAGGTCGCAGATATCATAGATATAATTAATACCCTAAATCGAATATGAACTCGTAGTCTTTACGTACGTAACGTCCAATTTTGAAACAACGGTTTTTGTCACTACAAACTATAACGAAATAAAAAAAAAATGTATTGCATTTTATTAAGATCGCTGTTAAGATAACTAGAAAGAATTTGATATGCAGATGAGTTGAATTACAGTAAAATTGATTGATTAGTCCTTATAATGTGCCCGCATCGTTACAAATTTGCTTATAAGTGGCCACTTGAGAAACGCTTAGAGCCGCTCATTTAAATAATATAAAAGAGGCAGATAAGATATTACAGTATTTACTTGTTGGAACTTGGCGAGAAAATTAATAAAATTATGTTAAATTTAGTTTATTTTTAAATTTCACGTTTAATCTTCCATACCAGGACAGCTATAGGAAACGTAGAGTCAAGAATCTCCGTTTGCCATTTTTTATTGGTGGAACTCAACGCCGCGCTATCTTACCAGAGCAGATAAAAGAAAATATTTTCAATATAGCTCCATCGATTGGAAATCGATGTGATTATCAATCGTGTGGGAAGTCAGATGCTGTCTCACTGCGCTACAATGGTCTTTTATTTCTTTTATTTCTTTTGGTTTGGAAATAATTGTTTATCCCTGATTTTCTAATAAATAACCGACATATTAAATCTGGTTATGCATTTTTATATGTTTTGAGTTATTTTAATTTATTTTTGTATTTATTTTATATAGACACTACAATACTGCTTAAGGACGAATTAGCATACGTTAGATATCAATTATGCAAATCCGTTGCAAATGATCGTGATTCGACTCAGCTGTCAAATGATTTCATTAAATATTTATAGAACGTTATTGATAATGTTAAGTAAATAAATAGTTTTTTTTTTAATATTATTTTAGCATCATTAATCAAATATACAATACTATCTAAATATTTCAAAGTATTTTTCGAAAATTTAAAATTATAATTTTTTTTTCAGTTTTTGATAGGCAATCTGCCTGAGGTTAGGAGAACCCAGAATTGAATTACGTACGAGAATTTTTTTTTTTTTTAGATAACCAACCAAATCGAAATCGATCCCACAACCACCGCTATTTTATTTTAAGAGTTCCACATCGCCAACACGCAATACATCAGTTTTGGGTGAGCATTGGAAAATGAATAATCTTGACACTATGTTCTCTCTAATTACCCCCTTTGCGTGAAACTGTAAGCAAATTAAAAAAAAATCTCGTAAAAGTAAATAACTTAAATACATACTTACTATATTTTTTTCCACTGTCGAAGTATGAAGACGCCATTCTGAGACAATCCTCATTTGAAACAGTAGCAATGTTCAAAGCTCAATGTTATTACGACGTTACTTCGGGTTATTGTCTTCGAATTCTCTTCGAAGCGTAAAATCTGAGGGTTATGGGGCAGTGGGGAGTATTTTAGATGGATACATTCGGAAGTCAAGATTTTATGCCCTTAAGTTATATGTATGCACTATTTATGTTTGTGGCTTTTTGTGTTTTAAAACTATATTCATAAATATATTAAGTATATAAAAGTATATATAAAAGAGCTTTACGCTTCATCCCGCTTCATAGCAAGTTAGTCAGATGTCTCTGATACGTAAAATCAGACACTCCATTCACTGTTTTTCAAACAACAGCAAGACATAGCATGTTAAGTGAAATCAACGCCGCGCGTTTTCATACCAGAATTGAAAAATAAATTTCAAATATAATCAATTCTTCGATTGGGAATCGAACCTACACCTGTTGATTTCACAGTCTCTTATATCATATATGTATGTATAATTACATAATTATGTCTATATCTGAATATTTTTCCTTATTTATATAGATATATTCAATATTGACTGCACTACGTAGGCATATTACATGTATCTAATCTAACGTGGAACAGTAGAAAGACGTTTAATTATAATTTATATGTGACTATGCGTTAGACACAGTATTTCTTCCTTATTTTTCCCTTATGCTATTATTTGCGGTTATCGGTTAAGGCAACTAAGCTTGCTTTAGTTTTCTGGTGATAATAGACCTCCAGGTTCAGTTCAGGCTCCAGGTCAAAAAAGGTTTTTATAGAACATTTAAAAACTTTTACACCATGAGACTCAAAACCGCCCATATATATATTTATATATATTTATATAGATATTATATATATATATATAATATATATATATATATATATATATATATATATATATATATATATATATATATATATATATATATATATATACGATAACGATTTTTAATTAGGAATAACCTTTGAGTTGCAAAAGTTTGTAATCTAAAAAGAAGCTGTCAACATTTAAATATATTCATTCAGTCATTACCTTATTAGAAAAAAATCCTCCATTACCACCTCAAAAACAACAACAACAACAACAACACTGAAAAAAAATCAGATATAAAAAATAAAAAAAATGACAACCACAGTATTGAAAACGGGTACAAACAATCCAATCCGCAACCCGGATTAAAAGCCGCGTTTATTTCAGCGATTCAATTTTTGATATCGGTTGAATTTTTGCACAGAACACTATAGAAATACCACCCCTCGAAGACCAAAGTATCATTTTAGATCAAACACGTGATAACGGCTATAAGAACACCCCTATTATTCGATACAATAAAACTGAAGTGACAACATATTCTTCACTGTACTACGAAATTACAGTAAGGATGATTGACTTAACTGATATGAGATGTTTGAATGATATTGAATCTTAAACCTTATATAATAAAGTTTAAAATTATGTGAATTTTCAAGTATTTGATGTAATATTTTGGGGTGACAAAGCCGCGATGGCTGTGTAAAGGTTAGGTAGCGCAGAGATACGAACTAATGGAGATTGGGAAAAATATAGCGCTCGTACCGGTCGGAATAACTCGTGGATGTCTTCATGAATATTGAAGATGTATCTGCGATACGTTATTTGATTACTTTTATACAATACAATGCGTTAATGTAGGTCGTAAAACATATATTTGGTAATATTATTTATTGGGACGTCATAGTTCATATATTAAGTATTATTACAGTAGAAAGTATTTCTGGAAATTTTATAAACAAATAAAATTGAAATGTCCATTTGTAACCATCTGATCGGTAAAGTATTTTATGTTATGTAAAATTAGATATAAATAGGAGATTTCCTGCCTTCTAGATTGGTAGAATTACCACATTTGCTAAATAGGTGACAACGGTTGGGAACGAAAAGCCAAAGATCAGGAAAGGAGCTCAGTGTCATGCTATGGAGAGAACTAAATGCAACAGTGGTTGAAACAGGGCTAATGGTGATACAATATGTTCGACTAGATAACAATTACCATCGATTTGAATATTTTTGGGAATTTCATAGTAAAACTTAACAAAACATAATTAAATGAAACCTACTCGAAAATTTCAACCTCAAATAAATCGTTTCCTTACTATATATGAACGAGTCAATTCAAAACCTATTCTACTAATAAAAAAAATACGAAAATTTCTGAAGATCGATGGATTTACTAAACGGATATTGATCAAACTTTACAGGCTACAATTTACAAAGATTTTAACTAATTTAATATATAGTATAGAATAACATAATGACAACTAGTCATCCTGATCTGGTCTCCAATAAGGAAACAATGACACAACCACTTGGTCCAACAAAAGATCCATTGTCAAGAACGGATAAACGCTCGACAATAAATATAAATAAACAAGAAAATCTCGCGATATTCAAAACCATAATACACGAATAAGTTACAGGCATGTATGACACAATACATTCATCGTCGCAGATTACCCTTGGATTATTAATATTCAGTCAACTAACCGAAGGGGTGAATACTTACCGTGCTGTCGCGCCGCATCCAGCAGCGCGTGAGCAATCCGGATAATTAATATGAGGAATTTGTGACATGGAAACGCGTTGGCTTGAATTTTTAGCTCATGTTTGAAATAAATTTTGGTGTCAAAGAATTCGATTGAAAGTACATTTGGATAATGTTACTTAATTGTATTGTTTTTTTATTAGTTTCACGCTTTTCTCCCGCATAACAGGGTAGAGTGGAAGTGAGTAGTGTCAAGACACTCCGGATTCCGTTGAATTTTGAGATATTGCGTGATGTGCGGCGGAATTCAACGCCACGCGTTGTATTGCAAGAGTTGAAAAAAATGTAAATATTAACATTCCCCCAAATGAGAATTGAACCCACAGCCGATTGCGTTTACAGTCAGACGCTGTCCGGTCCGGCTGCTAGCCGGTGTAAAAATTTAATTATTATATATCCATTTTTTTATTCTTTTCATTCCAAAAATACATTTTTATTAATATACTTGATTTAAAAATGGCCGGTCGTTGCGCAGTGTGACAGTGTCCCACTGTAAACGCGACCGGTTGTGGGTTCAATCCCCACTCGGGGGAGTGATTATATTTAAATTATTTTCACTACCTTGCTCTGGTAAAACACAAAATGCGGCGATGATTTCCAGCACTCAACGCGCAATTTCTTGAATTTAATGGAAAGCATAGTACGGAGTGTCTTGACACTAAATACTTTCTGTCTGCCCTGTTATGCGGGATAAAAGCGTGAAGGTAAAAATAAATCATATTTTTTTCATAATAATCAAAAATATTCCCCCAACATGATCTCAGATCTTTTTAAACACAATCTAATTAGAAACGTGATGCATCCAATCTTCCATTATGACGGCAGTCCAATTAATTTAATTTTTTTCACCCCTCAATTAAATTCGAGAAAGCATTTTATCTAAATTATAACAGAATAACAATATTTACTAATATTTATTTACAAAATTATTTTTTTTAATCGATAAAGAGTGGAAAGAAAAGAAATATATAATAAATATGAAATAATTTTTACATATTTTTTATACTATATTTGCGTATGGTAGTAGTCGATTTAATCCAATGTCATGGGCAAGAACAAGTCGATATTGTGATTTTCTTCTCCAAGAAAGTAAAACAGCGGCGTAGAGTTACGCCAATAAAAGTCAAATAATTTTATTCAAAATAAGAAGTTGCATGCCTCATTTTTTAAATGTTAAATAATTTACTACCAGTTTACTAAAGTCAATGCCTCAGATAAGAAAAAGAACCAGCAACTCGGCGAAACTCTTTCTCTCTTCTCTTTATTTTTAAATGCCATAAATTTACAATTTAGTAATAATATTAATCGACAAGCTGTTTTTAAATTCGGTTTTTAATTTCAGAAGAAAAGCGGAGATCAGAGTGTCTTGACACGCATAAAACTGTTTTATTTCTATATATATATATATATATATATATATATATATATATATATATATATATATATATATATATATATATATATATATATGTATATATATGTATATATATATATATAATAAATTAAAGTTTTGTCTACCATTTGTGATATACCAAAACCTGTCAGGGGTGAATACATTACGAATTCCAATTTGAAAATTGTCAAGGCTAATATTACTCACAATCGAATAACGTGACGATATTAGGGTGTCATTATTTCCAATTACTTATTTAATAAACAATTTTTATAGGAATTATTTGGTTATTGGGTTATAAGTTGTCATAGTAGTTTATCCTTATTTACATTGTATATCAAAGTTTCAAGCTTCAATAGAAGCCGGGCGTGGGACAGTGTCGGTATGGGAATGCGATCGATTGTGGGTTCGATACCCACTCGGGGGAATGATTATAATTCAATTATTTTCATCTCCTCGCTCTGGTAAGATGAAAAACAGCGTTGAGTTCTGCCACTCAACACGCAATGTCTGGAATGCGGCGGATAGGGAAATTCGGAGTGTATTGACACTAGGTGCTTCCTGGTATCTCTGCTATGCGGGATAGTAAGTTAAAAGAATAGAAAAATGGAATTTTTTCTATTCTTTTAACTTTGCGTTCATCTCTTAAATATGATATATAATTATAATTATTGCTAAGTTAATGTTAATTTAATTAAAATTCTGTTAAAGTCCAAGATACCAATTAAATAACTATACAACGAATATTTCAAATATACTTGATATTTGATATCTAATTTACATAATTACTAATTGATAGTCTTCGTCTGACTGTAAATGTGAGTGATTGTGGGTTCGATTCCCAGTAAAGGGCAATATTTATATGCTAATTTTATTTATTTATTTTACCAGTTTGATAAAACAAAACGCACTCAGAATGCAATATATCAGCATGCAATACAAGCATGCATGAAAAATGGAGAAAAGAGTGGCTTGCAACTAGAAATTCTCTAACAACGCCTACATAATAGTCTAAAAGATTTTACCAAGCAGCATTATATATTTAAATGCAGCTTGACGCTTCATCCCACATAGCAGGATAGGATAGGATAGTCCGAGACAACAGAAGAATTGTCAAGGCACTCCGCTGAGTGCTTCAGAGACATTGCGCGTTACGGAGGCAACTCAACGTCTCGCTCTGTCTTACCAGATTTCTTTTAAATACAAAAATTTCTACGTGCGGGAATCGAATCCACATTCGCGTTTACAGACAGATGTTGTCTCACTGCACAATGACGTTCATTCCTATCCAACTTATTTCATATCTAAAATATTATAATAATATTAGTAGAATAGCCATTTGCTAATAACACAATATAAACCTCCTATTATAAATTAGAATAATAAGCTGATATTAAACCATCATTATAACAAACTATCCCATCAATTAGGTCAGTGTTCAAATTACTTTGAAACATTAATCTCTTTGTTAACGTTAACGACAGTTTCCACGCTATGGGTAGACATATGGTTATTCTATATAATATTGTTCTAATATACAGTCTGTTTTTTTTTACAAAGTCGTCTCTAAGACCCATATAATGAAAATAAATTGTTCAAATTCAAATATGTATGTAATCAAGTAGATTTTATTTCGTATATTAACATAATATTCCGTTAATTAATTTTAAATGGTTATTAAAAAAAGCAAATTGCAATTTTTTATCACGATATATAAACAGAATTTTTCATCCATTTTTTAATTTTGATATATTTTCAAACAAAATGCATTTATTTTAGTCTTCCTCGAGCATTTAAGAGTTAACAGGAATACCTGTTGTGGACCAAACCACTCCTGAGTATTTCTATATATTTATTATATATAAAATTTTAATAAAAAATAAAGAAAGATCTTGTATATATACCTACCTATTTAGTAACGTATAATTTTATCCACGTCACTGTAAAACATTGTTTATTTTACTATTTTAAAGTGTTGTTTCACTAATAAATAGAAAATTAAAAAAAAAAGTAAATACGCGGTAGGCGTCGCAATTTGCTTGGACGATTCCCAAGAGTCTTGGATTCAAAAGCAGTTGCGTTCAAATTTTTAAACATAGAGAGTCTTATTGGAACTCAATTCGCCGTTGATACAAATGTATCATACGATTGCTACCTGCAATACCTGTAAATAACTGTCAATTACATCCAATATTGTAATAAGCAATTAGGGTGATAATTAGTTTTGATATCGGACGCTTAATTGCTCCTAATTAACTGAACTTATCTTTAGAATATGTAATTCTAATAATATCTATCTATCTATCTATCTATCTATATATATATATATATATATATATATATATATATATATATATATATATATATATATATATATATATATATATATATATATATATAGTAATATAATTAAGTATTACTTTCATGTAGATATGTGGCAGTGGCTTACCTGTTATATATATTTGTTATGAGCTTCATACTTATCGCATGGTAATTCTAATGTAAGGCAGTGAAGAGTGAAAGGATAGATTGTGGGTTCGAATCTCAATCAGAGAAGTGGTTATATTAAAATTATTTTCACTTCCTCGCTCTGGTAAAACAAAGTCGAGATATTACGGTACGGCATTGAGTTCCACCACTCAACACGCAATGTCTCGAATTCGGTGCGAAGTACGGAGAGTTTTGACATAAACAAAAGTAAAGTACCTAGATTTTCTGTCTACCCTGCTATGTAAGATAAGAAGCGTAGAGCTAATAAAAAAACAATGGCTTGATAAGTGGCGGAACTCCATTCCCACACTTCGTTTAACTAGAGCGCATAAATAACAAAAAATTTTTAGTTATAATCATTTCCCCGAGTGGGATTCAAACTCACAACCAATTGCGCTTAACGTCAGACTTTATCTACTGGACAAAAGTAGATGCTCGATATTTAACAAAGAAACAACGTAAGAAAGATTTTTTACAATATTAATCGCGATTTTTTAGTATGAAGTGACTTAAACATAAAAATGCAAATAAAATACTAAAGCTAGCTATATATAGTAACCTTTAACTAAACAGTTATGTGTACTATAAAACAACCCATATTATCAAAACAATCTCAACTTGAAATCATTAAAACGGAAGCAGACAATAGCGTTAACTCTTATGGTATATTAGGGAAATTTCAAAATTGACGGGTCAAGTTGGTAAATGCATTAAAAACCAAAAACACCACCCGAAGGACCACTTTGCCTAAAGACCGTCGCACATAAAATCTTACGACACACGTAAACAACTCAGATGTACATACTAAAAACCACTTGCTTCTCGATTTTAGCTCTTACTCTATCATAATAAGGTTCACACATCAAAAAATTTATCGCAATATAAATTTTATCGGGGTTTACTAAAATCATTACTGTGTTGCTTTGAAACGGACTAAAATTCAACTTAGTTATAACCTAACCCATAATTCCCGTGCACGTTATATACATTTCTCAATTTCTATGCAAATTTTGACTCTACATATCGCAAAAACAGTAATGAACATCGAAATATCTATTGCACGTAACAACTCTAAATGGTGGAGCTTCACAATCAATTGTTAAGGCTCTTGGTTTAATTTAAACGGGACAATGGTCAACGGTCACTGTAACTGCGTTGATCCTAAGTTATGACAAGATTAGCTCTATCTTAATATCTGGAGTATTAACAAGGGAGATACGGGCGCGATTGAGTAAATGAAATGGTTGGGTGATGAACGAGATTTATGGCCCTAGAGCATTGTAGGAGGCTTGTGATTTAAATTTTCTATTATTGTATTATTTTAATAGTGTTTCTTGAAATATATAGTCTTGCATATTATCTAAATGTCGCACAAGAAAACAAAATAACGGATGAAGACAAAAAAAAGCAAATGCTCTGTAATTGGGTTTTTCTTAGAAAAACCCAATTCGCAGTAAATGATTTATGAAAACAAAGTCGCAGGTAATGATTTATGAAAAAATAATAAATAATGGATCTCGATGTTCGATATTGGCATCATTGCGCTAAGTGTTCATGAATTCATGTTTTATTTAGAAAAATTATTAAATACTCTAATTAAGATTTTTACTTATAATAATAATTTTATATGCGGTTCGTTGTGGGTTCGATTCCCACTCGAGGGCATGATTATATTTGATATTTTTTCATTTGCTCCCTCTGGTAGGCAAAAGTCCGGCGTTGAGTTCCGCCACTCAACAGGCTCACACTCACATCAACGCAGTGTATCGAATTCAGCGGAAAGCGGAGTACGGAGAAAGGTTCCACGAAATATTCTTAAAATGTATGAAAAGCAGAAGCACAGAGTGTAAGTTTATTCCTTTATACAACTCGATAAGGCTAAAAATTGAGTTTGTTAATATAAATTAATGAAAATTAAAGTAGTAAATTAACGAAAATAAATCGTAACTCTAAATATTAGTTGTTATAATATTCTTTATTGTTACGATAAGCAACATTATTTTATATATAAAAAACATAGAAATAAACGAAGAAATAAATTATTTAATACATAAGTATTATTACTTCAAGCCTTTAGTAATTTTTAAAAAAATATGCATACATTTATATAAGCAATAGTAAAAGTGCAAATCAGCGACTTGTTGCGATTATTTTTGATCAGGCGCTAATATTTTTTTTATTATTAATTGTTAATAAAATTATATTTATATCAGTTTTATTGAGTTTTTCATATTATAGTATTGATAAACGTATTTTGTGGCTTATGAGTTTTTACTTATGCAAGTGGTAACAGGTTCAATATTTATAGTATCTCAATCAGAGTAAAACAAACTTGGCGTCTGAAGAGCGTGTTAAATAATACTTATAGTTATTGAATATATTTCTAATTTAACATTAATACAAAAAATAATGAGGTTTTTTCATTATTTTTCCATACGTATGCTAGAATTAATATTTTTACTTTCGTATAAAACCATAAAAGAGATCCAAATTTGTTTTTCTGAGTATTAATATAATAACAAGTATTTTTTAAAATAAAGAGGTCATCGTGGCGCAGTGGGATAGCATCCGTCTGTAAATACATTTGAGCCTAGATTTGATTCCAACTTAGGAAAATTTTTATATTTAAAAATTATTTTCTTATTTCAAATCTAGTATAAGACAAAGCGCAGTGTTTAGTTCAACACTGATCATGCCCTGTATCGATTTCAGGCAGAGAGCAGACAACGGACAGTCTTGACACTTAAGTTGCCTCTGATTACCCGTGTACCATAAACCTGAAAAAAAGTAATATAAAGATATTTATATAAATTGAAAACATCATATATATTTGGTAGTAGGCATACAATATAAAAATATGCAAGTTAAAAAAACTATACAAAAAATATCACAGTAAGATATGTTTTTGCAAAAAAAATATAAAATAGGTATCATTATCGGTCAATTTGTGAAAATTCTACATCGTCTTCATATTATAGCAAATTTAGGAATATAGAATATGTGTAGGACGCAATGTCTCGAATTCGGTGGAAAGCAAAGTACGGTGTGTTTTGACACTAGGTACTTTCTGTCTACCCTGCTGTGCGGGATAAAAGCGTGAAGCTAAAAAAAAAAAAGAATATATGTATACATCTATGGGATTTGCCACCTCGAGGCAAGCCAGTGGCCAGGCTGGTCTGATTTCAGTTTAAACGATACCTAAAATGAATCACAATATTCAATTACTAATCAATACATTTACAAAGTAAATAAGTTGTAACTTATAAGAATTTCGACGCAGCTGTTAGTAGAACACATGGCTTAGCGGTCAGAGCGCTTGGACAGTATCCAAGAGGCGCGGGTTCTAATACCGCTGCGTTCAATTTTTTATATGTTTTTTAAAAATGTTTCCTAATTCTAAGTGCAGAATAACACTATAAAAGCATTAAAATAAAGTTTATTATTAATTGTGGGTCAATCAATTAAATAATTAATTTAAATCACTTCACGGGTCTGGTAAAACAAAGCGCGGCGTTGAGTTCCACCACTAAACACGCAAGCACGCAAATCGATTAGCTGAAAACTGGACAACAGAATATCTTGACATTAACATCTCTACGTCAGTAGTGCCATACAAAAGAAGATGTCAAAAATAAAATTAAAATTTTCTACCCAAATTCAAAACAGTGCCACCATATTAACTATTATTAATGACCTCCATTTGTAAAGCATTGTACGTTCTTATTGAATCTGTCATCATGTACTTGATAAACTCTATAATTTTAGATATAAGGTCGAAAATTTCATACAAAACATTTTAATAGTATATTATGAGACACAGTTAATAGCTAAAATAACAAGTTTCTCTTCATATCTATTTGATAAATTACTTGAATATTTCACTTGTTAGTGTTCTTTTGAGTTTGATGGTGATTGTGAAGAGGGTCGTGGCGTTTTTTGTTGGTAGTACGACTTTCTGACTTATATCAATGTATAATAAGATTTTAGTTTTTTTTTTAGTACATTATTATTTTATAATTTTTTAGCTTCACGCTTTTATTTCGCTTAGCAGGGTATATAGAAAGTACCTAGTGTTAAGACACTCTGTACTTCGCTTTCCACCGAATTCGAGATATTGCGTGTTCAGTGGTGTAACTCAACGCCGCACTTTGTATTTACCAGAGCGAGGAAATTAAAATAATTTTAATATAATCACTCCCCCGAGTGGGGATCAAATCCAGAATCGATCGCGTTTACAGTCGGTCTCTGTCACACTGCGCCACGACCGACCTTTTTTGTAAATTACCATGTTATATGAAATTAATCACTATCTATTTAGTCTATATACGCTTTTTTGAATACAAACAGCTTTTCTTTCGACGATATAAGCGTACATCCTGAATAATCTTATATAAAAATGTTTTAAAATTTAATTTCTGAATATGGCAAAACTTTAATAACATCGTTCGAAGTATAACGAAAACACGCTTAGCACAATTAGACATTATACAGCGCTAAGCTCAGTATATGGTCATTTATCATACAGTTATTTGGCCCTAGATTGATTTATTTTCGTTTTTGTATCAAATAACTGAACACAGTCTGATGTAATTAGTGTTTAAAAATCTGAATTTTCGAAAAATATATTACCAGATACCAAAATATACGCAATTAATCCTTTTAAAATTGTTTCAATTAATACATGTAAAAATCATGAAAAACCAATATTTTGAAAATTAAGATTTTTAAAGATTAACTATTTATTAAAGACAGATATTCACTTTCAAACCATATTTGTGTTTGCTTTTGCCGCTTTCCCACTTTGCTTTCCCTAATTACGTATAATTTAGAATTCCTTGCACAGATTATGCACTCCCCTAACAAATAGAGATGTGCTGATAACTTACAATCCCGCGTCTGACAAATGGTGTTAATAAGAAACCTGTCGCGGTGGGATTAGGCACTGTTAATTGCAGGGCCTACCGCGAATAGTGATGTATTTTTGAAATTTAAAATTCAATTTATTTTAATATTTTCTATAGTAAAGATTTTAGTTAAAAAATTGACGAAATTTATTAAAATTCTCTTATAAAATTATCTACGAATCTATGCTACATAATTTTATACAAAAAAAAACAATGATCCTTTATGATTTATATGTGGAGGACATTGTAAAAGAGATGGTTTTGAAGTCGATATCTAGTCGAGAGAGTGATTATATTTAAAAAGATGATTATATATTCTCCACTCTGATATTATTAAACGCGGCGTTATGTTCCGCCATTTTTAATGTCTGCCTACCTAGCAAAATGCTGGTTTTATATAAAAAATAATAAATAAAATCTACCAACCTATATAAAATATCACTTCGATTCTGTATAGAATTGTGACTAATAATCTATTTAAGAAAATTAAAACCAGAAGACCGCTTGTGGCTCAATGTGACAACTATTGACTGTAAACGCAATCGGTTGTGGGTTCAATCCCCACTCGGGTGATTGTAACCAAAAATTATTTTCACTTCCTCAATCTGGTAAAACAAAGTGCGGTATTGAATTCCAGCACTCAACACGCAATGTCTCGAATTTGGTGGAAAGCGAAGTATGAAGTGTCTTGACACCAGGTAATTTTTGTCTACCCTGCTATGCGGGATAAATTCGTAAAGGTAAAAAAATAAAAAAAAAAGTATAAATAAAAATTTCAAACTAAATTTTATCGACAACCATTTAACGAATAACACACAGCACTACGTGATAATGCGAAAGCGTTACTACACCGTAGTGGTAAGCGGATTACTTTTAAAATTAAAATGGCGTCGTGTAATTAAAATATGTCATAAACGAAATAGAAAATTAGATCCTTGAAATGGCTGTACTTTAATTTAGGTACGAATTATGTTACTTTACTTAATGAATAAGGGAGTATTATATAATTTGTAATAGCCATGTTGGCACAGTAGGACTGGTGTGACTGTTGCTTTTTGATTTTATTTATTGAAAAATTAGGCTAACAAGTAGAAGGGCCACCTGATGGTAAGTGTTCACCTTCGCCCATGTATATCTCCAACATTACAGTTGTAGGTGCGTTGCCGGCCTTAGGAAAGAAGTGAAAGAGATGAGAGAGAGGAGAGTGGATTGGTGGAAATAGGCAAAACTGGCTAACATGATATCTAACCGACACACATCATCAGACATTTGGCGGATCGTTTTTGTCATGATAGTGGTCACGAGCCAGTCGGAGGGTTAACCTCCTATCACCAAAATTACTGGGATACCCGCCTCTTAGAGGACGCTACCCAGTATCGGGGGGAATTGTATTCTACCCCGACAGACAGGTGTAAATGAGAATGGGTGTGGGGAAAACTGTAAATAAGGATGGGTGGGTGTTCGATTGCCAATTAAGTTACTAGTTCTATATAAATCATATGTAGAGTGTTTCGTATCACTTTGTAATCCCTGCTATGTAGGACAAAGTGTGATGCAGTTGCAATGTGAATCCCACAATTTCTGTGTTAGTTCTGATAAAAGGCAGTGTTGAGCTCCACATTTATAGTGTTTATAACCTTATATATATATATATATATATATATATATATATATATATATATATATATATATATATATATATAGCGTAAAATATGTCATCGGACTAAAAAAAAAACATTATTTAAAAAGTTTAACAAACATTACTATAGTTAATGATGTAACAAACATAAACCAACATGAACTCTCATACAAACTGATTGAGAAGGGTCCAGCAAAAACACGCTTTTCAATACACCGAGCCGCTGTCAGCGAAACAAAACGCGTTAAGAATGAAAAATGAAATCAAGTGGACATTGGGTAGTGCGTTCTAATATACATAAAAACACTACTTTAACAATGGAACTTTATTTTTTTTTTAATATAGCTTATAATAATAATGTTTTATGCGTTGTGTATGAGAAGAGATATCTGATAGGTCTTTGTTTCTCCCGTTTGTTTCTCGCCCTAGCTATACGAATTACTTCGTACACGGTATTTTCTATAATTTCCAAGCAAAAATGTAGGTAGTAAGTTAATAATATGAAATCAAGTTAAATCAAAACATAGTTTATTAAAATTGGTATCATTTAAAACGTCGATTAACATAAAAATACAGAAATCTACCTCATCGGATTAGAAAGGCGAATAAACTCAGTTATCCCTTTAAACTCTTTTACATAAATAACTAGCTAGCTAGCTCCCCGATTTAATATTAACAGTATTTACTACATTAACACGATAATGATATCGTCCTGAATAGAAAAATATATTTTGCTTAAAAATACGTATTTAGTTACCAAAACGAATTTTTAATATATACGTACTATACTTCCCTTTTAAATCTTCCCTATTAAAAAAATAATCATATGACCATATGAATTATAAATTTCTACTCTATTTTTAATATTTTTTATTACTGTTATTTTATATATACTAGGTATTTTTATACTTAATATTGTGCCAAGTTCAAAATCACAGTGGTACCACTTCCCCAAGCTTGACCATCAATTTATCAGACACTTAGCCGAATTTACATAAAATCCAACGCATGATTAATGCGTACGTGGCCCGGATTATACTGCTCACTCATTGTATAGTTGATAAATTATACGTTTTAATGGGACGAGATAACCAAAAGCTCATTATAATGTTGAACTAAATCTGAATAAGTTGCAAAATTTGAACATATAACGTATATCTGTTTTCACAATTAGCGGGGTAATATGATAAGACACCACAGTTCACTATCAAAGGGTTAAAATGCCCTTAAAAAGGAACTCATCTTTGCGTTGTGGGACAGTGTCATTATAAACGCTACAGTTGTGGATTCAATTCCACTTAATAAAAGAATACGCGGTGTCCAATTGTGCCGCTCAATGTAATGTCTGCATTTTGGGCGGTAATTGAAAATCGGAGTGTCTTGACACCAAATTTTCTCAAACGCCACTATATTAGAATGGTAAAAGTAGGTACTTTTTGTAAAATTCTATTTTTTTACCATATATTGATTTTTTTTGTAGCTACAAATCATTTATAATCCCTAAGAGAGAATGCATATTTTGTATTATCATTCATTATTTTCATAGATTTTTTTAAAGTTTAATTTAATGAATAACTAACAAAATATTTGAGACCGGTCGTGGCGCAATGGGGCAGAGATTCCACCCGGGGGAGTGATTATATTTAAATTATTTTCATTTCTTCGCTCTGGTAAAGATAAACTGCGGCGTTGAGTTCCACCACTCAACACGCAATGTCTCGAATCCGGTGGAAACCGAATTACGGAGTGTATTAACGCTAGATACTTTGTGTCTACAATGCTATATGCGGGATAAATGCGTGAAGCTAAAAAAATATAATAGTGATTTATCTAGATATCTGCTCTATTATTAACGAAAGCAAAACGCAAAGTAATCTCGAAAGCGGTCCGTACGTTTCACATCCGGTTGTATTCAAATTTGACAAAGACAAATCTTCGGTCATTTCCTCTGCGGTTCGGATGTGCATATCGTTTGTATTTATTTCCATTCTTTGTATGAATGGTAAGTAAAAAAAGTTGGGGGCGTGAAAATAGTTTTATATTTCCAATTAGATATATTTGCATGTTCAAAAGATAAAGCTATATATATATATATATATACATATATATATATATATATATATATATATATATATATATATATATATATATATATACATATATATAAAACACTCCGTTTTTATCCTAAACGTAATTTTTCTGAGGTAATAATTAAATTAATTATTTCGTATATATAGATTATTTTGGGTTTAAGGAGTATATACAATTGCTATCTGTGTCCGTAACTTCGTCAGCATGGAATTAACAAGCTTTTTATCTTTAAATTAATAATATCAGCTGTCGTCCATACCAGTGCTAAAGTTTCATCAAAATTGGTTCAGCCGTTCCAGAGGTTTGCCGGAACAAACAGACAAACAGAAAAAAATTGTAAAAATATTGTTATATTGTAATCTTGTTACAAAAAAATACGTGTAAAAATGTATTATTATATTAAAGACAGACACTCTAAATTTTTTCAATTTATAGTATAAATAATTCAATAAAATCTCCTTATTCGTGGTTCCACTGTATATAATTCCAAATTTTAAAAAACCGATTCCAATAGAAATCGAACTGAATATTTTTTGTAAACGAGCCATCAAATTGACACGAATAAAAAAATAAAATAGGCCTTATTACAAGTATATCAGAAATAGTATGTATTATGATGTCGATATATGTATATATAGTCTTTAAACTATTGAAAATGCCTTAAGATAATAATTAATATGATCAAACACAATAATTAATATATTTTTTATAATTGTATTTTTTTATTTTGTCACCTAAGAATGTATAATATACATTAATCGTATATAAATTACCATTCCATATTCACATATTTACGGTTTCTGTATCATAACGGTAATTTTAGGAGGCTTTTCCCTTGCGGATAAAAGGATTTGAATGTATTTCAAAATTTGAAAATTAATTTTGGGCTTAAAATATGATATCATGGAACTGGTTCTAATTCTAAAATAAATAGAATTTAAGTAAGTAGTAGTTAAAAATAATTACCAATTTTTTCGTCCAATTGCAAAACATAGCATCTTGAGGACCGAAATTCAATTAATTGGATGAATATAAGAGGCGAAGTGTCCATATAATACGACTCCCATGAGTTTACCCTTTTTCAATATTTTTTTTTAGCTTTACGCTTTTAGCCCGCCTAGCAGGGTTTACATAAAGAACATAGTGTCAAGCCACTCCGTACTTCGCTTTCCACCGAATTCGACACATTGCGTTTTGAGTGGTGGAACTATACGCCGCACTTTGTCTTTTACCAAAGCGAAGAAATGAAAATAATTTAAATATTATCACTTCCCACAGTGGGGATTGCACCCACAACCGATCGCGCTTACAGTCAGACGCTGTCACACTGCGCCAGGACATAAAGATAATTATTTATAGCAAGGACAGTTATTATGTAAACAAAGCAAATGCCTGCGAAAGTCGACTTTAAATCATATTACAATACACATTTGCAATACAAAAGATATTTCTTTAATATATTTGGCTTTAACTATTTATTTTCGAAGCCAGCTTACCTTTACATGAGAATAGAAGAGAATACATGAGAAAAAAAAATAGAGGCCCTAACCGTTATTCTTCAACACTTCTTCTATACAAATAATTGAAAATGGAGTGTCTGTTTGTAATATTAAAATATTCATAGCGGATTATGTATGTATTTAAATACGGTACTTATACCAAATTAACATTGTTTACAATTTTTGTTTGTCAGTCTGTATATTGAAGCAAATCTCGGAAACGGTTAGATTGATTTTAATGGGGCTTTCACTGGCAAATAGCTAATGCAATAAGGTATAACTTAAATTTTTATTGTGAATAGTATTAAATTCAACTTGGATGAAATCGCAAGTGTATTTAGTAAATAACACATTTCTCTGTTAAAATATATAAAAAAAATATTGAGTACGATCATGAAAAACAGGAAAATCATTTAAGAACCCACACCGTGGCAAGCGACCCGTTACAGAATCACCCTTCGCGACTCAAACATCCGTATGTAAATGCTATCGCGAATTTATTGCTATAAATCTTTCAGCTAAGTGATATTCCATATTTCTGAAATGTCTTCAAAATTTGAAATATTTTTCTTATTCTCTTGAAAAATCAAAACCAATTTATTCAATTCAAAAATGTACTTATATGTAAAATAGTATTGAGCGATCTGTTAGGGAATAATTATGATTATAGTTTATAAACCCGTAGGCTTATTAAAATGATTATTTGTATAAAAAATTTTTGCTTACTTTAATTTACGTTTTTAAGTACATTAGTTAATTCGTTCACATATAGTATATGTATTGCCATAAGATTAAGGAGGCCATTTTATATAAAGGTATTTTTTACGAGTTATTTTAGGAAAATTTAAGATTATTCATTCTCTATGTATCTAAACTATAACTGTGCCAAATTTCATACTTCGTTAGCGTAATTTTTGTATAAAGAGGTAGAATTTTTTTGCTAGATAGATTAGTAGATAATTTAACGCGTAATATACGCATTGAAGTATTTACTAATCTATCGTATATATATATATATATATATATATATATATATATATATATATATATATATATATACACGTATATCTCAAAATCATGTACATCTATCACTAACACAATAATTAAATTAATTAACACAAAAAATAAAATCTGATTTATGTATAAAGAATATGAGTTTGCTTGTTTATTTCTATAATAACTATGTTTAAAATATTTTCGTTATTAATTTATTTTCACAGGAACAAAAAACAAGAAATTCTTAAAAAAACAACGTTAATACTCTATTTTATGCTAAAGGAACTGAGAATAAATTAAAAGTAACAAAAGCTCAAACAGAAGTAGTTTCAATACTTCACTTTGTATTTCCACTGATTGTTTATTTCAATTTAGAGGTAATATTGTGATTTGTAAATTGATAGACAATTTGAAATTTAAATGGAAAATGTATATTTATATTTAATAACTTTTCTTTTGGAATTGAAATTTGAAAATTAAATGTTGGAGTAGAATTTATAATAATAAATTGTGAATTCTTATTGCAGTAAGTACTTAGTGTCAAGACACTCTGTACTCCACTGTCTGCGGAATTCGAGATATTGCATGTTGAATGTGCGAAGTTTAACACCGCGGTCTATCTTACCAGAGAGAAAGAGAGAATGGAAATATTTTAAATACAATATCTTATTACAGGAGTTTAACTTTATCCTGCATGTTATTTTTATTCGCTGTGAACTCACAGTTTTCCGTTTACATCTTAATATCGTACGTCACGGAGTAGGTAGTTATCAATATATCTATATACAAATATATGAAATTGAAGTGTCTGTTTGTAATATTATAACAACCGCTGTTTACTAAATATGAACAATACATGATGTTTGTTAAGGCTAATCTCTGGAATGGCTGTACCGATTTTAAAAGGACTTTTCTGGTAGATATCTCATCATCTCGCTGGTATTTCTATATATTACAATTATAGTGACAATATAAATGAAAGGCTTTCGAATCCAATCTAGAGATAGACAGAAAGTACCTAGTGTCAAAACACTCTGTACTTCGCTTTCCACTAAATTCGAGACATAGCGTGTGAGTGATGGAACTCAACGACACACTTTGTCTTACCAGAGCGAGGAAGTGAAAATAATTTAAATATAGGCATTCTCCCGACTGGGGATCGAATCCACAACTGCTGCGTTTATAATCAGTGTCTGATTTTGTTTCATAAATATTGTACAAAAGTCATAGTCGAATCTAAATTAAAATAGTAGTCTAAATTAATACTAAATTAGAAATCACACAGATCCTTTTCTATAAAATATATTAAAGGAAAAAACAATAAAAATGGACGTTTTCAAAAAATGATTTCTTGATAAATGATTGTTTTCTAGAAATATTCTTTGGGTAGTAGAAAGTTTGTAGAAAAATCTTCACATACATATTTGAAAAAACGTATAAAATTTGAACGCAGTGGGATTCGAACCCGCGCCTCTTGTCCAGCTCTTGTCCTCTCGTCCAACGCTTGGATGCTTGGACGGTATCTAAGTGGCGCGGGTTCGAATACCGCTGTGTTCAAATTTTTATACGTTTTTTCAAAAATGTTTTCTAATCCTAAGTGTGGAATAACACTTTAAAAGTAGTAAATAATCTTCACAGAGATTGTACTGTAAAACAAAATTTATTTATACCAAACGAATAAGAACTCAGACGTAGCTTGATATTTCTATATCTTACAAGCATTCTTACTTGGTTTAGTGGTTATAGCACTTGGATGGTCTCCGAAAGAAACGGGTTCGAGATATCTCAATTTCGGTCTAAAAGTAATTGACGGAGTGTTTTGACACTAGGTTTTCTCTGGCTATAAAAGGATAAAGCGTAAAGTTATTTTTTTCATATCAAAGCGTATAAGTTAAGTTCAAACATCGATATCCTCGTACACTATTAGAATAAACTTTTCATTGTTCTATTATAGTACACAGTGGTTTAAATGTGTTATTATAGCTGAGTGGATGGTAGGTGTGGGTTTTAATAACGTTTGGTGAAAATGTTCTAGGAACATATTTGCTTGTTAGAGAAGAGAAAAGAGAAAGAGAGATAGAATAATCAATTATTTAAATGTTATTTTACGATAAAATAAAAAGATTTAGTTGTTTATAATATTTCATTTGTTTATGTTTATTTTGAGGCTCTTTATTAAACTTTCTGCTGTTCTGGAATCATTAAATTCCATTTCATTCAATATAAATTAAATAAAATATTTATAGTTTAAATTTACTTGATAAAAAAAAAATCCATTGCAAACCATTGTTCTATTCATACGAAATACGCTTGAAAAATTAAGATTTTTCAAATTTTATAAAATATCATCATCTTATGTCCTGTCACTTTATAATCATACAATAAGATATAATACCATTTATATTAAAAGAATCCGAAAATCACCAATCTACAGATATTTTCTTTAGCTTCACACAAGAGATGCAAAGCAAAACGGATCTCAGTGTCAAAACACTCCATTCTCCACATACCGTCCTATATCAAGACATTGTTTCTTGAAAGCCGAACTGAAAACCGCTGTTTGTATTACCAGAACACAGAAGTGTCAACCCGAGTGGGAAACCAACCCATAACCAATCGCTATTACAATCAGTCGCTGCCCCACGAAGGCCTCTTGTGTATATACCTAAAGTAGAATTTGGAATCTAAATTAACAAATTGAGCTGTAAACGTAGCCTTCATCAGTAATTCGGGTTTATTGTGACGACTGGCGTTAAAGTATATTTGTACCAGGCGATACGTCACTATTTTAATCACAGTAAGTGAGAACGTATTTATTGCAAATGGTGACAAAGGATTATTTATTATATCTGTCTATTGTAGATTCAGGCAGCGTACTCAAATTTTGCCATAAAACATTGTACCTATTATGTGGCGTTGAGTTACGCCTCTCCGCGCGCAATATGGAGAGCAGAGTGTTTTTGACAATAGCTTCAAGAAAGAAGTTATGTTCTCTCGTCCTCTGTTAGAAGGAAAAAAGGTGAAGATGCAATAATTAGATTCTAATATTTACTATTTTTAAAGTGTTATTCCACACTTAGGATTAGAAAACATTTTTGAAAAAACGTATATAAATTTGAACGCAGCGGGATTCGAACCCGCTGCGTTCAAAATTTTTATACGTTTTTTCAAAAATGTTTTCTAATTAGATTCTATCTAATATTATTAGTCTCCGAATAGTGCTTTGCTATACACGCAAAGGTCGTAAAAGGCTTCACTTGAGGAAGATTTCAAAAATCATATCATATCTGTCTCTCATACGTGTTGAGTGGTGGAAACTAAGCGTGAACCATAAACAGTGCCTTGTGTTACCAAAATGAAAATATATTGAATAATATTATTGTTTACTAAGTATAGTAGAAATCGTGCTTAAATCCATCGCGTTTAGCATATAGCAGGTTATCAAAGAATATCAAGAATTAGAAGGAGAAGGAGGAAGAAGAAAGAGTTACGTCACTCTGAAATTCACTCTCAATATCCAAAACATTGTATATAGAGCGACTGTAAACCAACATTCGGTTTTGTCTCCAGAGAAAATAAATAAAAAGTTAGTATGAGTAGAAATCGTACCTAAATATATTGCCTTACAATCAACATTGCACCACTACACCACGAGGGTCTTAATCAATTATCTATAATTGTTTGTACATAACAGCTTTGAAGTTACTGTAGTCTTTTACTAATTTTCATTCTCCTTACAGGCATTTGACGTTCACTTTGTACACATCTCGCTTCAACGAGGCGTGACCGCCAGATGTCGGCGCTAATTGCGTGCGTGTGACGCGCATTCCGATTAAATTGCTCCGTGATTGGTAAATTGTATATATTTAATTAGGTAAAATAGATATAAGAGTAAAATAAGAAGGGTAAAAAAGATATTTATAAAATAAGAAATTTCTTTGAATATGTTAACAGTTAAAATAATAGGTAAGTTGTGACTTGGTAATTTGATAAATATAGTGTTTGTGAATTAAAATGTTATTATTTCGTTTGTTAATTGTAATTGTTCGTACATTTAGTTTGCCTCCAATTTATCAAAAATAGGCAGAAAACTAACGAGAAAATTTAAGACTAACTTAAATAAAACATTTGGTTTTTAAAATAATTTAATTAATAATATAATGGTAACCAAAGTATACGCGATCAATCCGTGTAAAAGCATATAAAAATAAACCTAGTGGGACTTGAATCCGCGCCTCGTGAAAACCATCTAAGCATGACCGCTAAGCCATGCGATCTTATGCAACTGCGTCAAATGTGAGATGAACACTTTAGAAATATTCCAATGTTAATCACTTAAACCCACCAATTGAAATTGTAAAGGAGACCTCAAAATAGTTGAAAATTTATGCCCTTATATACGTTTGCTTTCGTAGAAAATTATGAAATTGCGTACCATTCCCATATGCGGTCTTTAATCAGAATTTCCATGTGTACTTACTGAAGCCCGTTTGATGTTTGGTGTGCTCATGCCCTAATACCTGCTCATACTAATAGATTTGTTGTTCTGCCTTTTATTTTAAATTTTCAATTGATTGGCCATATTTACGTCTTTTTTCCTTATTTTGCAAGCAAGCGAAGTTTATTAAACGTAATATAAAGTGAAATTCAAAATAAGAAGTAAGATTATTCATTTTTTAACGTCAAATAATTTAACATCAGTTCACTAAAGGTGATGCCGCAAACCCTAGAAGAACCGGCGCAAGAAACATAACGGGACTTTCTCTGTTTTTTTTTTATTTTTTAGCTTCACGCTTTTATGCCGCATAGCAGGGTAGACAGCAAGTACCTAGTGTCAGCATACTCCATACTTCGCTTTCCACCGAATTCAAGACGTTGCGCAACGCCGGTCATTGTCTTTATCAGAGCGAGGAAGTGAAAATAATTTGTATTTTTTAAAGGCCAAAAATTTATAAAATAGATTTTTTTTATATATAAGATAAAAATATATATGAATCGTTATATTTTTTAAATATATATATATATATATATATATATATATATATATATATATATATATATATATATATATATATATATATATATATATATATATATATATATATATATATACATGAATCGTTATGAAGCCGTTTGTCGTGCAGTGGCACAGCGTCTGACTGAACGCGATCGTCGCGATCGATTATATTTAAATTATTTTCACTTCCTCGCTTTGGTAAGACAAAAAGCGGCGTTGAGTTCCACCACTCAACACGCAATATCTCGAATTCAGTGGAAAGCGAAGGGCGGAGTATCTTAACACTAGGTACTTTCTGTCTACCCTGCTACGCAGGATAAAAGTGTAAAGCTAGAAAACAAGAATCGTTATCTATACACCTATGCTATTTATAATACATATAACGATACTATGTAAGCCATTTCCAATAAATTCGGACGTAAAGACATTCCATGTCAAATGCCTGTGAAATAATCCGTTTCGAACATACAATATATACAATAAAGCCGTTTTCCATAGTCTGAGTGTTACAAAGACAACCTTTCAGGACTCTACCTACATATTGTCCAATATTCCTTTAGGCATCAAACGTAATTTGAACTCCGTATCCAATTTATAACCTTCGACAACTATTAACCTCCTCCGTAAAGTTAGGATTGCTAAATACCCGTATAAACTGGCTAAATCCAGTTTAAGCTAGATGCAAGGGGAATGAACTGGTATATTATAGGCTATGCTAGAATGCGGTTTTCGTATATATGACGGTGACATCTGATAGGCGTATTGTTGCTATTTAAATATTGGTTTATTGATTAATAACAATAAATATATTTTAAAAATATAAATGCTTATCATTTTATAATGTTTACTATTTAATTCAGATTAAAATGAAAATGTTCTGAGGGAAACCTCGGTTGACCGCCATAAATTAAGTAGCAATGATACTCGAGGAAGTTCACGTGAAAAGTAAGACGATTACCCGATTACCGATTAAAAGTAGAACATGTATTAAGACTACTGCCACTACCAAGACCACCCTTTAGGGATTAAGCGTGAAGCTAAAAAAAATGCTTTCTGATTAGATATACATGTTATATTATGGGAAGGAAGCTTAAGCATCTTTGGATTCAGAATATTCACGCTTTTGCCCCACATAGCAGGATAGACAAGGAGCACCCAGTTTCAAGGCACTCCGTACTCCGCCTTCCACCGAAATTCGAGACATTGTTAAGTAACGGAGCTCAGTGCCGCGCCGTATATTTGTCTATGTAAATATAATAATATTAGATATGTGAATAATTAAATAATCTAATATATCCAATAGGCATTGCATATGTTACAACTCACCGCTCATTAGAAATTAGAGACGATGCCTACAAATCGACAGCGACATTTAATTAGGGCGATATCCCGAGGCGGATGGATAGACAGAAGGGATTTATCGATTTATACTATAAAGGATAGAATACCTATATTCTATATATATGTATATATGTTTTAACATAGCAATGATACCGTTCTGTTGCATTAAAGCTATGGGTAACTTGGTAGCTATAGAAGCCATAGTTCGAATACGACTTAGGGATGATTATGTTTAATTTTTTTTAATATATAAATATTTATCGATAATTGTATTTAAATGATTTTGACTTCCTCTCTCCCGTAAGACAACACGCGGCGTTGAGTTCCGCCGAAAGTGAAGTACGGAGTGTATTGACATTAAGTTCTTCCTGTTTATCCTGATATGCGGGTAAATACGTAATACGTTAGTAAAGTAGTAAATAAAAAATTACAAATTATGAGGATTATGGTGAAGATATTATTTATTTGTATGTGTTCTTCTGCCTACTTTGCTAAATGTTCAAACATGAAAAATAAATATAGCATAAAAAAGATATTTGATTTTCGCAATTTTTATACATTTTTAATGAAATTAATTTAAACGGATTAATCGCGTATATTTTGGTATTCGAAAATACATTTTTGGACACCTGACGTTTTTATCACTTTACAGAAGTCCGTGATACACGTCCGTGACCACAAATAGCCGGTAAGGTGTCCGAAACGTCATGTGTCCAAAAATGTATATTCGAATACTAAAATAAACGTGATTAGTCCGTTTAAAATGAATATATAAAATGAATTATATTTTCTTCAATAGAATATTAACAAATTATACATACATTTTTTTTTTAATTTAGATATCAAAGGCTTATGAATGTTGAAGATCAAGCTGGATACGAATAAGATGTTTTTTTTAATTAAAATATATTATACCATTCTTTCAAAGAAATTTTTAATCCAGTGAAAAACAATTATTTATTTAATTAAACTAAATATTTTTTTCACAGTCAATCAGAGAAAATGTCGTTTCAAAAAATTCTATTTTTCAGTTCCTTAAACTCCAAATATTGTGATCTTAGTTGCGGAACACAACACCGGGCTTCATTCAACTGGTGTAATAAAATAAATACAATTTTAATATACATACATATTAATATATAATCAAAGGAAACCTCATATTAATTCCAACACAGTAGCTCTTACATCTGTATCACAATACTATAATCCGGTTCTAAATCACTATAAGAAGTAACACTTTGTCATCCCGTTGACAGCTTTATGAGTCGGGGCAGAGGCCTGGCGGTGTGAACACATAAAATATTAATACACAATTTGTACGAGTGGCCGTCTGTTAATCTACTTTTATAGAGGTTCAGAGAGGATTCATTATTACTAAGGAATTTTCGCCAGATTTTTTTGAAGATATCTAAGACAATTTTAGTTGACAGTCCAAATTTCATTTATTTTTTCGTGTGAAACTCAAATGGTATTGTATTACTTGTTGAGAACACATGTAATTTGTAGTTTAATTTTTTTGTTGTTTTTTTTAGCTTCACGCTTTTATCCTGCATAGCAGGGTAGACAGAAAGTACCTAGTGTCAAGACACTCTGTACTTCGCTTTCCACCGAATTCGAGACACTACGTGTTCATTGGTGGAACTCAATGCCGCACTTTGTTTTTTACCAGAGCGAGGAAGTGAACACAATTTAAATCCAATCACTACCCAGAGTGGGGATCGAACACACAATCGGTCGCGTTAACAGTAACACGCTGTTCCACTGCGCCACGACCGGCTTAAGTCAAGTCTAAATTAATTTGGTAAAATAAAATAAATTTAAGTATAAACATAAAAATATTCAAAGTCATAAATTCTTAGATTTGTTCGTATTCATTTTACCTGTAAGCATTTCTCATGCAATAATAATTGCTTTTATAAAGTTATATAATATTATAGAAAATATTGTAGGGTTGGCAGAGAAAATATAGTTAATAAGTAAGTACTAAGTACTTTAGTACTATGTACTTTATCATTATTAATTTGACTCGATTGAGGATTAAAACAACGTAATGAAATATTTAAATATTATGTTTGAACGTCAATGAACACCGAACAGCTACCGATAACATAGACGAATAAAGGCGATATATATTTTTTTTAGCTTCACGCTTTTTATCCCGTATAGTAGGGTAGACAGAAAGTACCTAGTGTCAAGACACTCCGTACTTTACTTTCCACCGAATTCGAGACATTGCGTGTTTGAGTGGTGGAACTCAACGCTGCTCTTGTTTTACCAGAACGAGAAAGTGAAAATAATTTAAATATAATCACTACCCCGAGTGGAGATCGAACCCACAACCGATCGCGTTTACAGTCAGACGCTATCCCACTGTGCCACGACCGGCTTCTAAAGGCGTTATATTTTTCTGTTTTATTTATTTATTTATTTTTCTGATAAATTTTTATATTTTTCTATTTTGCTATCTTTGTGTAATTAAAAATAATATAGCCTGAAAGTGCTTGGATGCCGCTCACAGTCCAGGGATCTTCCAATTCGGAGTAAGTAGTTACATTTTAGGAAAGCGCGTTTCATTGTTATTAATGCTTGATATTATGAAACGTAAGCAACATATAGAGAATAAACCAGAAAAACTACGAATTTAATTATTTTTAAAAAATATTAAAAAAGGTTTTGTCTTTACTTCCTAATAAAATCCTAAAGAATTGAACGATTTTACTTATATTATATATGTGAAAGATTGTGAGAATGAATGTGGGTACGTATTTATGTATGTATGTTTGTTTCTCTTCCACTAAAAACTCCTAAACAGATTTGGATGAAACTTAAAAATAATATAAATTAAACATAAGGATAAAATAAACATATATAACAAATTATAATGTTGTGTTTTTTATTTTTAAATAAAGTAATGATAAATATTAAATGTTTAACTTCTTTTATTAACACAAAACGCGAGCAAAGCCGCGAGTGGTATCTAATATACATATAAAGGTATCTACAAGTTAAAGCAAATGGAAAGACAATTAAAACTCATAGAACAAAGTAACTTGGTTAGAACTTAACTGATTTGCATATAACAGCAGTTATCGGGGTCATTATTGAAATTTTATGTGAGTTTGATTATTATTCAGTAAACCGCTATTAGAGGAGTGGACATGGATTTTATGATAATATTGTATGGAGAAGGCTTTTGTTTGAACATGTACCTATATAAAAAGTCATTAATTTAATAAAATTATAGTAATCGTTGTGCAGTGGGACAGTGTTTGACTGTAAACGCAACCGGTTGTGGGTTCGATCCCCACTCGGGGGAGTGATTATATTTAAATTATTTTCACTTCCTCGCCTCGTTCCTCGCGGGTTTGAGTTCCACTACTCAACACGCAATGTCTCGAATTCGGTGTAAAGCGAAGTACGGAGTGTCTTGACACTAGGACTTTCTGTCTACCCTGATATATATATATATATATATATATATATATATATATATATATATATATATATATATATATATATATATATGAGATACAGCTTAGCGCTTTATCGCAAAATTATCTACGTTAATCTCGATCTCAATAATCTACGTTCTACAACTTTATCCAACTGAAACGGCGATACTTAACGCTGCTTATATTAAAATAAAATGCTACGAACGTATCGTATCTTAATCAAATATTCAGCTATCCCTATCCAGCTATTTGTAGCGAAATTCTAGACAATACGTACTGACTCGTGAATTTGAACTGAGCGAGAAAATAAAGATAATTTAAACATAACCAAGTGGGAATCGAACCCACAACCGATCGCGTTCACACGACGTTGTACCGCTACGCTACAACTAGCCTCTACTTTTTAGTGCGTTTTATGCCAAATCCATACACATTTAGCCCGTCTTAACCGAGATATCGTTGATTTATGTAATGGAAACCTGGTAATTGCTTTCAAAGTGTTAACATGCATAATTTATAAAGCATCGCTATGTACTCTATTGTCATATAACATATACATAAATGCATCAGTTACAACGTATTAATTATGAACATGAATATCCTTTTCAGTTGATTTAATATTTACTCCTATATATGCAACGCTCTAAGACCATTTGTTTGTTTGCTATAAATATATTTTTTTTTATGTTTTAATATAACAAAGTAGGCAGAAAGAAATGAGTGTCAAGACACTCCGCTCTCTGCTTTTTTATCTGATTTCAAGATGTTGTTTACAATTACCCTCTCTAGTAAATTCGAAACCAACCCGTTTATGATCAGACGCTGTTCCACGTGGTGAGAACGTTGCCAAGTACGTTGTTGGGTTCCAGCACCTAATATCCGCTATTATGGCGCATTGGGAGAGCGTCGAGCAAACGACGTGGGTTTGGTTTCCACTTGAAGGAATTATTATTCCAAAATGTATATTTATGCTACTCAACATGCAGTGTCTTGATTTCGGGTGGAAAGCGGTTCTTTGAAATGTTTCGGACACTAAACTGCCTCTGGCTGTCCTAATACGGCATAATACAGTTTACTTAAATATTATCATAAAGATTGTCGAAAAGTGAAGATCAAATTGGCAATTCTATGCATTTGATACAATTAGGATTAAAATATTATAAAATTATGATATACGTTCTGTTAGCTAGTTGGTACTAAGTATATATTTTCTTACTTTGAGTTTTTTCTTAATTTTTTTAGCTTTACACTATTTCTCAAGCCTTGCAGGGTAGAAAAAAATACCTAATGTCAAGACACTCCGTACAACCGGTCGCGATGACAGTCAGGCGCTCTTTTATTTTCTTAAATATATATTATAACAGAAAAAAATGGTATTTTTTGAGAATTGCCCAAAATATCAAATTTATTTCACCAATATAACGTTAAATTCAAGCAAAAGAAACCAAAAAACAAAATTAGAATGTAAATTGGCTGGAGGCGCGTTGCAAATCATCCTATTACAAATTTTAATGAGCCCAAACGAAAAGGTTCGGTTTTCCATTTTAATTGGCAGATTATCCTTACAGACGCTTTTGTTTTTCAGAAATCTCTGAATGGAATCAGATTGTGTCAGGAACAAAGCAAAATTCTAGTAATAAGTATCACTTATACATACCTAATTTTTTTTTTTTATGTATAACGTATGTATGGAGTATCTTGACACTAGGTACTTTCTGTCTACCCTGCTATGTGGGATAAAAAGCGTGAAGCTAACACGTACGTTCACCTCCTCATTTCATTCATTCTTTCCCAAAGTTTACCTGGAATTGGACAATTGTACTATTTTAAATATAAATATTAATTATGTACTTTATGTGGCTAGTCGTGGCGCAGTGGAATAGCGTCTGACTGTAAACGCGATTGGTTATGAGTTTGATTCTCACTCGGGAGAATGATTATATTTAAATTATTTCCAATTCGTCGCTCTGGTAACACTAAGTGCGGCGTTGAGTTCCGCCACTGAGCACGGAATGTCTCTAATTCGGCATAAAGCGTATTACGGACTGTTTTAACACTAGAAACATTCTGTTACTGTGTGTGTCAATTTTTTTAGCTTCACCCTTTTAACCCTCGCAGGGTAGACAGGAAGATATAAATACTTAGACATGGAATTGGTACTAGCGAAACAATCTTAAATAGAAAAATGTAGGGTACAGGTCATAGTGTTGCCATTTAATATAAAAGAGATTCTAGAGGCGGTCTAAAAATACTAAAAAAAGGCATACTGTTTGAAAATATACATAGATGCTTATCTATCAACTTGTTCGTATTTTCCATAGAATTTACTAGGATGTAATAGTATGGGTTTAGAAGAGCACTACAGTTTTCACGTCCGTGTTAAGATTGCCAAATAAATGGGGATTGAAAGGGTTGTTTGTGACAGTCCTCTGGAAGTTTATTTTAGTTTAAGCGTTGATTTTCATTTAAAATGTATAAAGATATAATAAATTACGTTTAAAGTGTTTATATACATAAATAGTTCCTTAAAATAAGAACATTATATTTATATAATATATTTTTAAATTATAGAACCCTACTTTTAGAAACATAGATATAATCACTATATAGTTTAGTTCATTAAGTCTATCAAGCATTTTATTATCAGCTTCACGCTTTATCCCATATAGTAGGATAGCCAAAGACTTGCTTTTCGTCCGAAATCGAGACATTGCAATTTGAATGGTGAACAAAACGTCGCTCTCCGTCTTACCAGAGCGGAGAAACGAAAATAATATTTTAATATAACCAGTACCCTGAGTGTAAATTGAACCTAAAACGCGATTACAATCAGACACTGTCCCACTGCGCCATGATGTTCATATTTTCAAAATTTCTCTTCATTTCACCGTTTTGTTAGAGAAAGCGCTGCATTGAGTTGACCACTCAATACGCAAAAACACTAAACGAAGTGTCTTTACACTAGGTTGTATCTATTCTTCGGGATAAAACGTGAAACTTCGTAAATAAATCAATTTTCTATATACATAATAACGTATTCACACTATAAATTAACCCAAAACAAAACATTATGTATACTTATCATATAAAGTCTAGATCTAAACAATAAATAATCTGCAATAGGCCTAAGTTATTCAATCGATGACTGCTGTTAAGCTTGCAATTCCCATGACATCTCGATACACTCAAAGGGGTCTTATCTGGGGTCACTCGCATATTGTAGTAATATTACATTTGAATAATCTAATTAGTGTTCAGTTGTATACGCCGTGTAAGGTATTTGCGAGCTATTGTTGCTTGGCTTCTGTATATATACTAACTATGCCTGCGTTTCCGTTTATGTTCGTACTTTGTGTTAAAGATTGTTTTTTATATAGAAAAGGAAAAAAATAGACAGATAGATAAAATATAGGCTATAAGTATTATAGGCTATAAGTTGCCGAGATATGTAATTAAAATTGGAAGAGTTTTATTGAAATTTGTCTAGTTGATTTTATGTAAATGGCGAATGAAAAAAGGAAATAAAGACATGGGTAGACAATAATATAAGAAGCATATATTGTTTTGCTTTTAATTATATTAAAATTATTTTTGTTTCTCCACTCTGGTAAAACAGAACGCGGCGTTGAGCACCGCCATGCTTTTTTTTTCAGAAATAATAAACATTTTAAAACCTAAATAGAAATATTATTTCATATATACATTTATAAGTATTTGCAATAAATTTAAAATCCAATTGAAATGTTAATTTCGTAATAGTTCTCACGGTACTACTACAAAATTATATGTCATTATAATTTTAAACATGACAAAGTGCAATCCACTCGTCTGTGCATCGACGCGTGTGCGAAACTTTTGTAAGAAAAAAAAACATTCAAAACCATCCCTTATAAATGGGGTTGTAAAATCACTTTTTATTCCCACTTACAATGATTTAAATCAAATCGAAATGTAAACTGCTGGGCGTGTTGACTTCTATTTAGCTATGTTTAATGGTTTCTATAACACTCAATTGCTCGCGCATGGCCTCACAGGCATAATGAGTAATAAATTACGGAATAAGCAAGTAACGCGTGTCGACACTTTAAACTTGACTAGATTTGTTTGACTGTGTGAATTTCTAGATGATTTAATTTTATTTATTGTTTAATATACTTGTTTGCTGGGAAAATATCATATCATATTCTAGTCCTACTACTAGGCTAGGCCGGTCATAAGGCAGTGGAATGACTGTAAACGTGATCGATCGATCGATTGTGGGTTGAATTATGTTTGAAATTATTTTAATTTTCTCGCTTTGGTACGACAAAATGAGATGGTAAGCTCCGTCTGATAGATGGACACAATATCACTAATTTGGTGGAAAGTGTAGTGCGGAGTATCTCAATATTCATATATATATATATATATATATATATATATATATATATATATATATATATATATATATCCTAAGTTCCATTCTCAATATTGGCATAAATAAAAAAAGCTTTAATAATATAATAACTTCCCAAACTGGAATATAAATCCACTATCATGATGTTATACATGCAACACAATAAAATTACAAAATCATTAATATTTAAAACAAAATCATTAAATACATAATAATCATTCAATTAATAATAAAATCTATTAAACTTAACCCGGTAACCGCAAGCTTTATCACCAACCCTTTCACGTCCACTCCCAAACTATTTGTCCGATCCTAAATAATTCTATTGAGAGAAAAACAAGCAGACTTATGTTACGTATTCACTTGTGCTCTACTTTGTCCTATCCGTTGGGAATTAGTTGTGACATTGATAGATGTCGGTACAACAGACCGAGATCAGTATAACTTAAATAAGTGTTGAAAGAATTTGAATAATGTAAACATATATTTGTATTTGTATATTATTTTATTTTACCGCATATCAAGGTGGGCTGAGAGAAGTTAGTGACAAGACACTACGTTTTTTTTTAATTATTATGATATTTGGTTCATTTTTTATTATTTCCATAAATATAACAATAAAATATGGAAAGTAGGTGTACATGGAAAAGAAAAGAATATGGAAAGTAGGTGAATATACCAAAGTAGTTACGGATAATTTAGTGTTACGATAAAAATGTATTTATTATAAATTAATATAATTTAGATGCCAATCGTGGCGTCTGACTGTAAACGCGATCGGCAGTGTGTTCGACTCCCAATTAGGGGAGTACGTTATTAAAATTATTTGATGAAATAATTATTTTCATTTTATCGCTCTGGTGAGATAAAGCGCGGTATAAAGTTCTGCCACTCAATACGCAATATCTCGAATTTGACAGAAAGCGGATTGTCAACTAGGTGTAATTCCTATCTACTCTGTTATGCAGGTTAAAGGCGAGAAGCCTAAAAAAATAATAATTAAAATCATTCTCTTTAATGGGAATCGAACCAACAACCAAAGCGCTTATAAAACAAGTTAATATAACTTTAACAAATATTTCATTTACAATACAAAAATCATTACATACTAGAAAAGACGATACATTTGGTTAGCTATTAATAAATCTATCGGTATATTGGTACGTGTCACATCGGATCGCAATTAGCGCAATGTTGCGTCGCCGTCTGTACAAAGCTCAGTTGATCCGCAGCTTTACGACAGATAAATCTAACATGACATTATATATACACCCTAGATGTGTTATTTAAATATTTTTAATAATATAAATAAAAATAGTATATATATTGCGGCGTTGAGTTCCACATCTCAGCACGCAATATCTCGAATATGGCGGGAAGCGTTGTATAGAGTATATAGACACTAGGTTTCCTGTTTACTCTGTTATGCGTAATGTCAAGATATTATTCATTTTCTATTTTAATTCAAGACATTATGTGATGAGTAGTCTGGCACTCAAAACCTGAAATGATTATACCGTTTAGATTTAGATGCTGTCACAATACACCATGATGACCTCACATACAATATTTAAAACTTAATGTAATTGATAAAATAATTTTGCAATCTTTTTATTCATTTATTATTTATGTATTTATTCATTTATTATTTATTTATTTATTCATTTATTATTTATTTATTTATTCATTTTTTATTTATTTATTTATTCATTTATTATTTATTTATTTATTCATTTATTATTTATTTATTTATTCATTTATTATTTATTTATTTATTCATTTATTATTTATTTATTTATTCATTTATTATTTATTTATTTATTCATTTATTATTTATTTATTTATTCATATATTATTTATTTATTTATTCATTTATTATTTATTTATTTATTCATTTATTATTTATTTATTTATTGGAAATAGTTACACCATCGACTTATCACTAACACATTCACTTAGCAGTAGATACAGGGTATTAAATCTAGGTGAATAAATCATTACAGGTATATATAGATATAGGCCTCGCCTAGCGGACTTGAAAAATAGTCTTTCTTTTGTGATTAGTTGTGTAAATACTGTAATTAGTTGTATAAATAAATAGTTCTGTATTAAAAAAAACAGTTAAATCCCCAAATAATAAAATAATATTTTTTCCAATTAGCTTACATATATTAAACCATCAGAAAAGCTTAAAAAAAATATTCTTACTTGATTGTACGAGATTAATATATTATATTAAATATAATTATATTAAATTATAATATATATTCTAATTTATTATTGTACGACTTCCAGAAGTTCTAATTCATTGTATCCGCATTTGTAATTGTGGGATATTCGCGTGTAACAAAATTAAATTGCTAGCGAATTTCAGGTTTAAATTCAAACCGTTTTAAATTTGTATGTGCGATGTTAGGACAAATACCTTGTTATTTTACTTTTGGTAAATATTTTGGACGATATCTAAGTAGCGAAGGTTCGAATTCTACTGCTTTAAAATAAAATTTAACAAAAATATATATATTTTTAATTTTTATTTGCCAAATTTCACTGTACAGTATTTAAATTTTATATGAAAAAAAATATTTTTAATAGTTTTTGTATTTGTTATCATACTATGATTATTATATTATCTAGTACATTGATCTTGACATAATTTTTAAAATATTATTTTGAATATTTTATTTTTAAATTATTTGAGATTATATTTAAAAAAAAACGTATAAAATTTTTACACCAGATTCGAAGCCGCGCTTCTTGATAACCGTCCAAGCGCTAAGCCATACGTTCTACTATCGGCTATTTCAATTTTTTTATACATTTGTTATATCTTATTTATGTTGTTAAAAAGCTTGACGTCAAAATATTTGAAAGAACATTCATAAAATTCTTAATATTTTATATTTTTTTTTAATTTTTTAAATTTCTACTTTTAACAAAAAATCACACTTTGCCTGTATCAGGGTGATATGATCGTATAGTAATTTAAAACAATATTTTATAATGTTAATAGAAATACAATATATAATACAGATATTCAATGGGAAACAAAATCCACAACAAAAGTTACGTAGTGATGGATCACTGACACGCGTCTTGTACTTGTGTGCGACGCAAGGAAATTGATAACAGAATGATGAATAAGAATATAAAATCCAATTCGCTATATCAAATTTATAATAGATACAAAATGTATGAAGGGATAGTGATCGGATATTACAAATCGTGTAATGATCGATGACTTTGTGGACATAATAATAGGAAAAGTATATTTGTATCATTAATTTATATGAAATTTTTCCGTTACTTACTGAATGACGGATAGGCGTACTTCTGAAATTTCAGCATGATGAAAGCAACCGTTTAGTGTATAGACCTCTTAGACATTATAGGAACAGTTTCACGCTTTATCCCGGATAGCGGGATAGAGACAACCTAGTGTCAAGACTGTTGACTGCTACCCAATCGAAATCAAGATATTGCGTGTTGAATGGCGAAGGAACGGCATTTTTCTTCTTACATGCGAAACTAAGGAATATGAAAGCATTAAAATATCCGAAAAACGACCAAAAATTACAAATTTTTCAATAAAAGTCAGAAAATTCTTAATTTATCATATTATAATTCATTCATGAAGTAATCTACCTGCAAACCGGACCTTCATCCAAACTACAAACATCTAAAATCCACTAAGATCCTATTCATCAAAGGCCCTAACTAACAATACATTATAAACTGTCAAACGCTTAAAACGTCTCAAGCAATACATATGTAAATAGACCGTCCCTTTGGCGAACTTTATTGTTATGGCTAGATGTCAAAGCTATGAAAGCGTTAAGACGTTGGTGACATACGACCGTAGCGTCTAGTGCATTTATGATTATTATAGAAATATACCAATAAATAAATTGCGATTGACTCCTACTTGGAGAATGATTATATTTGAATTATTATGGATTACGGAGGATTTTGACACTAAGTACTTCCTGTCTAATCTGCTATGCGGAGAAAAAAGCAAAAAAAAGCGCGCGAAGCGAAAAATCTTTGTCGTACCCGCAAAAAAAAAAAAACATATATATATATATATATATATATATATATATATATAATAAAGAACAACAAATAGAAATTTAAATTTATTTAATATCGTTATAAAATATTAACAATTTTAAACTTGTATTTATTTACTAAAAAACATTTTATTTTTAATTCAAAAATGACTGACTACAACTTCTCTACTTTTCTACTTATTTAAGAGTCGCAGGTTCTAATTTTATTAGATTCAAAATTTCAAATGTATTTTATTTTTTAAACTTGCAACTACTTGCCATTTCAAACATCCGTATGTAATGTATTAAGCGAAGCATATCTAAGTGCTTTGGATTCCGATTGCAAATGTTCACGAAATTCAAAACAGGCAGTTTGCGCGTCGATGAGTGTCGAGCCTCAATTGAAGTGATTTTACAGGATTTCAAAATGCTGTTTAAAATACTGCTAAGCGTTTCTGTTCCGGGCAATAAAAATAAATAACTGGGCGTTGTGAAAACAATCGCGTATATTATATAGGGAGGGAGTATTTGAAATAGATTATTGAGATTCATAGTTGTATTGGTTTTATGAACATGATAAAGAGGTCGGCCGTGACGCAATAGTATAGTGTCTGACTGTAAACGTGATGGGTTACGGATTCGATGTCCACTTGGCGGAGTGATTACATTTAAATTGTTTTTAATTATTTTCTTTGGTAAGACAAAGTGCGGCATTGAGTTTCACCATTCAACACGCAATGTCTCCGATTTGGTAGGAAGGGAAATACGGAGTGTTATGACACTAGGTACTTTCTATCTACCCTGCTATGCGTGATAAGAGCGTGAAGAAAAGAAATGTAAATGTCAAATGGAACTTACGACTTCGATATCTTTAAACATCTTCATAAGTAAATGAAGTATGTATTATGATTTACAATATTTGAGTAGTTGAATTGTTAAAATTATTATTATGTATGTAAATATTATATTTTTTCATATTTTAGTGTTTTTATTTATTCTGGAAAATAAAGATAAATAAAAAATATATATTCTAAAGAATAACGATAGAGGCCGGTCGTGGCGCATTGGGACAGCTTCTCACTGTAAACGCGATCGGTTGTGGGTTCGATACCCCTCTAGGGAGTGATTATATTTAAATTATTATCACTTCCTCGCTCTGATAAAGAATACGAGTGGCGTTGAGTTCCACCACTCAACATGCAATGTCTCAAATTCGATGGAAAGCGAAGTACGGAGTGTTTTCACACACCTATGTGGAATAAAAGCGTGAAGCTGAAGCCGAAATTAGCGCAACTTCAGGATTAATATATTTTTTTTGCTACACCGTGAAAACATTGTGTTAAGTATACAACTTCCATATTATAAACATATATTCACAGTATCTATGAGAAAAAAATCAAATCAAATGAGTCTCTCTTAATTAACCTTGTTATCCATTAATATGAATAATTAGGCTTTTATTATTGGAGTAATTTTGTTTTGATGCAAACTTACAATTTATAACGTCATTTTATTATAATTTATTTAGTATTTTTCTAGAATACGTCTAAATGTATATTTCCAAAATAATTTCATCCCAAACAAAAGATAGATCATCTTAAATGATATTCACTTGTGACAATACCTTACTAAAACAAAGAGCAACGTTAATCAATACAGCAAACCATAGCAAGTGAGATCAATTGTAACATTTGTGACAAATATCAAAACGTTTGTACAAAACGAATACGCCATTAGCCAAATTAATTATTTACCATCCAGTTCTGAGCGTTTTGTTCCTTTGACCATATCGCTAGAGTCGCCAATCTGCTAAGAGGCAAGTTGTCGATAGAACATTTATTCATGAGATCCAAATCCATAGCTTTCACACCAGTAATGGATGGCAGTTTAAGTTTTGTTTCGTACATTACCGGTATTAAAGGGTTTGTATTATATACGTGTTATATTTATTTTGTAATGTATAAGGTTCTATGTGTATTAGGTGGTTTTTTATTGAAGTTTGTTATTTTTTAAATTGTTTTTTCTTTAAAAAAATATCTAAATTATGTAATAAGCAAAATAATCATGTAGAAATTAATATGTATGTATAATTTTGACATATCTGTATTTACGCAACAGGCTACTATTATTAATATGTGTTAACTTTCTACTTTTAAGCTAATTTTTATTTAAACTCTACAAAAATATCATAATATTCAAAATATTATTTTTCTATACGTTAAGAAAAAAATAGTCTAGGAGTTATTATAAGATAAATATAATTTACATATACAAAATTGAGAAAAGATAAAAGATATAGTCAGTTGGTATATACATATATATATATATATATATATATATATATATATATATATATATATATATATATATATATATATATATATATATATATATATATATATATATATTATCCTTTCCATCGAAAATATTATCAAGAAGTATAAAATTACTTATCTACAAGAACAAGACTAACATTTGGATCAGAAAGAAAGTTGGGTGTTAAGCAAAAGGGGTGCGACCTCACTGCTTGTTTTTTTTAATTACGCAGTTATAATCACCCCCAATCATATAATTATTATAAAAAAATCAATTTAGATAATACTATCGATATATTTAAAATCCCTATCACCTTGCAATATGACATTAAATGCATTCATAATCCCGTCTGCCGCGAACAATACCTCAGAATATATTAACTTCACGTCAAAAACAAGCTACGTCTTGCTTGTTTGGTAACTATTATAAGAAATTGCTTCTATATATTAATGTACAACGAGGCGTCGGTTATAATAACATAGAGGGAATAATAATCTAGCCTGGTTTAAAAATACGGTGTTAAACTACGCCACTTAACTTTTTATTATTGAAGTTAATGAAAATATTTCTACTTTAAGAGTAGATAATAAGTTTTAATGATGTTTTTTTAAGGATTTTTTTTATTGGCAATAAATTTTTAATTGTTATTACATTGTAATTCACGGCTTAACATTTAAATAAACATGCTTTATCCCGAATAGCAGAGAATTCTGTTCGCATTGCGTACTTAACACAACGGTCGGAACTCAACGCTGAATTTTGTCTTACTAGAACGAAAAAAGTATAATAATTTAATAAATCACTTTTTTAAATAGGAATCGAACCCACAACCAATCACTCTTATAACCAGTATCTATAATACATACGTTAGGTGTTAAATACTTATATGTTAATATGTATATTTTAACTTTATATATATTTAGTAGGATTTTTTATTTCTATTTAAAGCAATATTGTGTGTGAATGTAAGGTCATCTAATTGTTAAGACGACCTTTTATCACGAGGGTCGGGTGACAGATCAATTGTCCCCTACAACTGAAGAAAGATCGATTAGTTAACGTTATCCATAAAAAGTATGCAGTCATGTGCACTATTGTAAACCAGATCGTCGTAGGCTCGATTCCCATAATGTGGAAATATGTATAACATATATATATATATATATATATATATATATATATATATATATAAGAATTAAGAGCTTAAAGCTCTTATATGTAATATCTCTTATATCCCTGCCTAACCTATGCCTGCCTGTTATATTATACATCTTTTGAGTTTCCTTTTCAAGAACTTAACAATCTTCATATAAATATTTACTTATAAATTATTAGCTGGATACTATTTAACATCAAGACTGCCTGCACAAACTTATTGTTTAAATAAAAATATGTAAATAAATAAACTAATTCATATTACATTAAGAAGGTTATGTATAAAGCTAAAATAATATTTTGTTATATACATACATACATACAATCATACACTTTATGTTACTGAGTAGGTAAAAACAATAAAGATACATCGATCTATATTTCCTGCCTAAAATACAATATTTGTGACCGATAACTGCTGAAAAATCAGTATTTGAAAAACAATAATAGCCTCATTTTCTACATAGCAGGTTATTTTATAGCATCTAACTTAATATTTAGTAAGTTTATCTATACACCTAATATACCTAAATATTTAACTCTGTTACTTAAATGTTACACTAATTCATCTTCTTTGAAGTTAATCATCTAATAATTTAAAATACAAAATAATTAAAAAAAAACAAAACAAAATAAGCTTAAAAACTCGACTGACAATCGCACGTAATACATTTTTAATAATTACATATATTTTTAATTATAATTTTAAAAAGATCAAAAAAGATCAAAGATTAAGAAAGGTGTGATTGTAACAGAAAGAGTTAAAAGTGACATATGATAACTTTTGTAACCCTCCTTTATTGGTAGGTAGTCGGGTAGAAAAATAATGTAGAACTATATTTACTATTTTTAAAGTTTATTCCACACTTAGGATTAGAAAACATTTTAGAAAAAACGTATAAAAATTTGAACGCAGCGGGATTCGAACCCGCGCCTCTTGGATATCGTTCAAATTTTTATACGTTTTTTCTAAAATATAATGTAGAACTATCTTTTATCAAAATTATAAAATATAATAAATATGACGAGGCCAGTTGTGGCGCAGTGTAACAGCGTCTCTCTGTTAATGCGATCGGTTGTGGATTCGATCCCCACTCGGGGGAGTGATTATAAATGAATTTGTTGTCACTTCTTCGCTCTAGTAAGACAATGTGAAGCGTTGAGTTCACCAATATCTTGAATTTGGTGGAAAATGAAGTACGGAGTGTCTTGACACTAGTTACTTTCTGTCGACCCTGCTATGCGGGGTAAATAGCGAGGATATAAAACACATATAAAAAAAAACCTAAAAAAATGACACCCACCCGTAAACAAAAACAAAACGTCCAACATTATAAAAAATCATCTGGCTTTTTTAAACAAAACTCAGCATACGATACCGCTTAAACGGCGGTACTCGTGAATTTTTTATAAGTTAATTGCTAATTTGCGTATCCTATTCCCCGATGCTACTTCCCATTGTCGAAATTCAGGATAATCTACAGGTAAAAATTTACAATGTATTATTATACATTTTTGGTGTATTTCATTTTATTTTATTTTACCTTGCCCTGCGTTCTGATCTGGTATCGTTTTAATTATTTCCTCTTCAGTAAACAAAGGACTTGAGTTTCGTTCTTGCTTTTAAATTTTATATTTTATATGTTATGTTCTTTTTTCATGGCGGAGTGCTTTTTCTAAATTAATGTAAGGTAAAATGTATTTTGAAGGTATAACAAATTGAACGAGACGGCACTCGAACCCGCTACTCTTAAAAACTGTACAAGAGGCACAGAGTCAAATCTACTATTCACAAATTTTCAGGTATGCACAATAATTTTTAAAAATATTTTAAAATTACTAAATGATTTTTGTCATATTTAGCCCCTTCTACCTAAATAAATAATACAATAAGTTAATCAGGAATAGCAGAGAGAACTTAGTGTGAAGTCACTCTGTTCATTGCTTTCCGCCCTCATACAATAATTCGTTGATGGGCGAAACTCAACTCCGCGTTTTGTCTTACCTAGTGAGACAATGATAATAATCTATATTAATCATTCCCCTAGTATGAATCGAAACCACAACGTCAAGTTTACAGCAATAAGCCGAGAAACAAATTAAATTATGCTTGTGACTTGCTTAGCTTCACACTTTTCTACCGCACAACAGGGTAGATAAAAGGAACCTAGTGTCAAAACACTTCGTATTCTGTTTTCCGCCGTATTTGGGACATTGCGTATTGAATGGATTGAATGGCGGAACTCAACGCTACACTTTGTCTTACCAGACCGAGGAAGTGAAAATAATTTAAATATAACAACTCCATCGAGTGGGCATCGAACTCACAATCGCGTTTACATTCAGACGTTGACCACTGCGCCACGACCGGCCTCTAAACATAATCTATTGTCTAATCTCTAAACTTTCATAATCTGATATATTAAAATATCTATAGCTAAAATCATCTCAACGTTGACGTCTACTTAGTTTTAAATAAAATCCCCATTTACATTTAAACATGCTTTTCACCCTCTATTAAATAATGCAACTAATACATTTGCAAATATAAAATCGAATCTGCATAGCACGTGACTTATAATGCTTCATGGGGATTAAATTAACTTTCAATTTCTCCAAAGCTATGTATATTGTCCACTTTGTGTATGCTGGTGATAAGTGATGTAAATAAAAAGATTTATACCAGTATGAAATCAGATTTTAATTCAATGTGAGAAAGCGTCATGGCATTTTTATGTTATTTTTGGGAGAGCTTTTCAGTAAGATAAATATGCATTTATAATATAGATATTTAGATATTCTATTTATTATTTATTGAAATGTGTTACATTAAATTGATTTTACATAAAATATATTAGTTTATTTACTAACTTTTAACATTTAACATAAAAACGGTAGACTACCTGAGACACAATATACCTACGCGATTATTCTGTTGAAAATAGTTTCTAATGTGACATTCATCCTCTTTTAAAGTAATATAAATAAATTATTATATTATTTGAATTATTCAGAGATCTTGATAGGATATCAAAGAAATGTTTATCTTTTTCACCCTAATTATAATTGTAATCTGTGTTCATTGGTTTCAGTTAGTATAAAAAAATTATAAAAAAACTCTTCATCCCGAATAGTAGGGTAGTTAAGACAACCTAGTGTCAAAATTCTCCGTATTCCGCTTTTCACCGATTTCAAGACATTGAGTGTTGACTGGCGGAACTCAACGCCGCGCTTTGTATTAGCAGAATGAGGAAATGAAAATAATACAAAATATACTCATTCCCCCAAGTGGAGATCGAATCCGCAACTAATCGCGTCTTCAATCAGACACTCTCAATTACTATATTATACTTACATACAAAAAATAATAGAAATGTTATTTTTTATAACAATAGAAAATCTTTTTTCTACGGTCATTTGTAAAGTGATATGTGGGTGCTATAACACGAGGGTCAACCAGAAAACAGTGGACGCTGGTACAAGATGTCCGAAGCAGTTTGTCTTCATTCGAGACAGGATTACGGCGCGCGGTAAATAATATCAACGCGAGATACGTCATGCAACATTCATGATTATTATTTGGTTATACAGAATGTTTGGAATTGGTAATTATTTTTATTTTCACTTCACGTTATGTCCATTATATATCCATATATCGAAACACTGTATATAATTTTACTTGTATATAATTTTGTATATTTTTATACAGAAAGAACTTAAAAATATGTTTCTTTTAATTCACGTCCATTTATAAAGATATGAGTAATAACTAGCGGAATTCCAACGTATATATATATATATATATATATATATATATATATATATATATATATATATATATATATATATATATATATATATATAAGAACTCATGAAGGTAATCTTAACAATTTAAATAACTAATAACTAATTATAATAATATTTAACTCAAATAAAACAATCGTTTAATAATATTATAAATAATAGTAAAACTAAAAAACATCACCTTGTATTCTTGCATAAGTGGATTTCCCACAAATATCCTCTAGAGGAAATTATCTCTGTAGCTATTGGGCCCTAACAAGAATTATTGAGGGGTAAGTATTGAGGAAACTCCAATATACGAGTACGGTGGACTGACCAGCCAGCGCTTGATTCTTATTACACGAATGTGCAGACGAAATCTTATTAGTCCGTTACTGTGGCATAATAATGGTTGATGCGTTTTTTTTATTGTTTTTTGTATAAGGAATGCTATAATACTAGGTTTTTTTAGGTTCACACTTATTTCCCAGACAAGAAGGACCTAAAGTCAAGACACTCTGGCCCCCTTCCGCTGAATTCCAGGTACTTCGTATTGAGCGGAATTAAATGCTGCAGTTTGTATTGCATAATTATTATTTTCAAATATATTTTCTAATCCTAAATGTGGAATGACACTTTAAAATTAGTAAAATATTAAAATAATATAGCAATCTCTTTTGCTAAACGATATTTCTTAATAATCTTTAAGTAGCAGAAACTTGTAAAAATCTCTCTACAGAGATGCTAACAACATAAATAAGCTGTAACAAACGTAAAAGGATTTTGACGCAGCCGGTAGTAGAACGTATGGCATAGTGGTCAGAGGGCTTGCACGGTATCCAAGAGGCGCGGGTTAGAATCCCGCTACGTTCAAATTTTTATACGTCCTAGGTGTGGAATAACACTTTAAAAATAGTAAAATATTAATATACCATTATTAAGAGAAAAAGGCACTAGAGTGGTCTAGTCTTTTTTTTTATTTTTTTCTATCATTTTTAACTTTAGGCTTCTATATCGCATTGCAGGGTATACAGGAAGTACCTATTATTAAGACACTACGAACTCCACTTTCAACCAAATTTGAGACTTTGCTTGTTGAGTGTCACAACTCAACGCCTGGCTTTGTTTTACCAGAACGAAGAAATGAAAATAATATAATAAAAATAAATATAGTAAATAGATATAATAAAAATAAATATAATAAGCCAGGCGCTATTTCCTTCCGAGTCCAAATTTGACAAATTTATAAAATCTTTATTTAATTATTCCCTTATAAACAAAATTCCTTATTACCTAATCAATAAAACAACAAAACTAATTTAAATCCATGTATCGTAAAATGTATCAATACATATCAATGCTAATGAAATTAGCGAACGAAATGTTATTCACCCCGTCATAATACACACTATCCCCACAAAGCGGGTAAACGCAACAATTTCTAGTAAATTGAAGTAAAAGATGGATTTAATCGAATCGAGTCCCCTTGGGGAGGATAATTTAATAATATACACTTTAGTTTTTTTGCGGTAATGCGTTCGTGTAATAAAATTGGTATACGATTTTGAGTGTTGATATCGAAAATATTGAATTAGTTTGGGATCTTATTCATATTTCTCTTATAATTTGTGTAATGCTTGATTTTACATATTTTGGTATTTTTTTAGACTTTTAGGTAAAGTAAGATATAATTTTTTAGAGCTGTAGTTATAAATACAATTTCACACTTTATCCCTTTTAACAGAGTACCAATTACCTTACTAGCCTAGTTTCAAGACATTCGGTTGACAACTTTAAGCCGGAGAATGATTATATATTTTAAATAAATTCACTCCCCCGAGTAAAAATCAAATCCACAACAAACCGCGTGTACAGTCAGATGTTGACCCACTGCGCCACGATTTGGTTTTGATTTTATTTGTATCTGGGAAACAAACAGTATACAATACACACACAATTTCAACAAAAGATAAGACATAACCAGAAGCGAAGTACAAAAGAAGAAGAGTGTCTTGACACTGGGTACTTTCTGTCTACCCTGCTATGCGGGATAAATGCAAGCGGAAAGCTACAAAAAAATCTCTCAACCTACCTCGCTATGCTGGCTTTAACGTGAATCGAAAACAAATGTACAATAAGAAGACAGCCCCTACATAAGTAAAATTACATTCAAAAGCTACTTATTACACTCGAACGCATGTTATATTTTCTTTAAACCAAAACACGAAATAAGCGAGCTATAGAGCGTAACAATAACAAATTTGAAAATCGCAGAAAGGGTAGGATCGTCTTACGCTTGGGCGGTCCCATAACAAATTGCCTGTCTCCACTCGCGGCCTTAATCTAACCAGGTAGTTTAGATTTATGAATCGCAAATGGATTTTTCACTTTTATTATGTATTTTTTTTCAATATAACTGAAATAAGTGTTTGAGAAGATGTTTTCTTAAGCGTTTTGCATCTTTGACTTTTCATCTGTTTTTTTTGGGTAATTTAAATGTTATTAGTTACATTGTATTATGATTCATACGATGGCTTCACAAATGTATATAAATGAATTGTTTTAAATTTAAACAATGAATAAACGATAATAATATAAGGTAGGTTATTGAGGATGCTCAAAATAAAACACAAATTGTTTCTCTGAAAATACAAAGAAACGACATTTAAAGTTCACTAATATCGCCTCCTCTATTATATCTCTTTATTTTCTTACAAAATCAAAGTTCATAATAATCTAAACGTTCTCTGTCATTCAACTGACTTTCAGCCACAGATTATAAACGCGCGGAGCGCAGCAAATTTGGAATAATGAAATGTCATTTCATTACAATAATAATGAACAATTATAAATTTTCATTTGAAAAATGAAACCTTAAATTTACAGTCATACACATAGAGTCAAACATCTTAAATATAAGTAAGTTGACTACAATATTTCTTTGTATTATGAGCATTAGTTTGAAAATAAGATATTAAATATTCATTATTTGTAATATTTTTTTAATAGTATTGTAAAAAAAATATTATTGAAATATTAGCAAGTGTAGTTATCAATCATTAAATTTCACAAATAATACTAAGACATATGAAAGATAATAAAGAAAAATATGCTAAAAAAATTTCATTTCCCAAAAGAGCCAAAATATAATAACAAAGCAAAAAACCTTATTATTCATATACATTTTATTTTATGAAAATTTTTACTTAATCAAAGGTGCGTGCAGGCGGAAACAGTCTCTACCGGATGCCTTTTACCGGGCGGCTTGTCTTTGAGCGGTGAGATCAATGACGTGGCAATAGGGTGACAATGGTCTTGCCAGTTTAGCATACCTATAAAATGAATTATGACAATAGTTAGAGATTTATGAAATATTAATAACTTTCAACACATTACTTGGTGTTTTGTATGTTTTTTCTTATATTAATGTGCAGTTAGCTAATTTATTATTATATAAAAATATAAAATATCTTTATTATTATATTAACTTAGCGAAGTGAGTATTGAAAATTGTGTGGCTTTTTGCCTGCTTCCTGACAATACATCAATATAAATAATAAATTAATTTATTCAGACTTAAAAAGTTATTTATGATCACCATTTAAAATTTTCATGATTATCATTTAATATTTTTTAAAAAATATAAGGATTAAATATTTTTGAAAGAATGATTTCCAATTTTTTATTTGTAATACTTCTTAATAACATTTTTATAAGTATTTTTTTATATTTATATTTTTATTTAAACGTTGCATAACAAAATATTGATTTATTTATTTATGTACGCAATAAAGTAAGAATGCTATTACAAAATCAAGGTGCAATCAACATGTTTTACAGTGGACGAGAGTTATCAATCATTTATATGTGTGCATAATATTATAATTCAACTTTTTTTAGATTCACGCTTTTTTCCCCACATAGCAGGATAAACAGAAAGTACACAAGGTCAAGGCACTCTGTACTTCAATTTTCACCGAATTCAAGATATTGCGTGTATGAGTGGTAGAGCTCAACGCACATTGTCTTACCTTCTGGTAAGACAATGTGCGGCGAAGGAAGTGAAAATAAATTTAAATATAATCACTCCCCCGAGTGGAAATCAAATCCACAACCAATCGCACATACAATCAGACGCTTTTTCCTCAAGCTTGATAGTAAAGTTTTTGATAGTAATGATTTAGTTTTTTTATAAAATTTATATATTTTTAAAAACATTTTTATAAGTATCAGAATCCTGGTCACAACAGCCGAGTCTATACGTCGCATAAACAATTACATGGGAAATGAAAGCTTTCCTTCCCAAGGGAAACTTTTGTGACTGATCAGTTGTTTGAGACGTATTAATGATGGTTTCTGTTTTGTTTGTGATCATCTTTATGGCTTTGATCATTGTTCTGGTAAAATAAGTGGTAATTGGTAAAAAGTGACTAAAGCACTTAGATTTATTAGAATATACATTTGTATTCCGTACTATTTGTTTATATTTGAAGAATTTATATATTTTTTTCATTTAATAAATTTAAACTGATTTTATTTTAGATTTTTATGATATATATTGTTATTAGTTGGTAGGAAATTCAAAGCTTTGTATCAAAACATTGAAAAGCATACCAGCAGAATAGAAACGGTCATTTCTTGATATAATGTTAGAGAAATTAATTTATTACTTTTATAATATACTTTTTTCACTTTCACAAAAAATTGATATAATTTGTTTCAGAATGAAAATTTAAATGATTATTAAATTTCAAAAAAAAAATCTTAATAAAAATGAATACAAATGTGGGTTTCAAGATCTTTAAATAGCAATCATATATTGTATTTTTCAAACAAAACTGCTGTCCAGATTTTTCTGTAACATAAAATGTTTCACAATTTTTTTTAATTATATATTAGTAGTAAATAGATCGTAGAGGCTTCTACGCGTTTCGTAGCAAGTGTTTAAAGCTAATATATGTACTAAGGCATAACGGCGTTCTAAATGAATTGGACTTTTACAAATATAAATATATAGTTGAATTTATTTATATACTAATTAAATATATTAACCAGTTATATTTAAAACGTAAATCTTTCTTGAATTTGTACTTGACAAGTATTGTAGCCAATTTGAAAAATATTTAATTTGTGAAACGGTTTTTTATAATATATTTTTTTATTAATCTGAATAACACTTTAAAAATACATAAATATGAATTTGTAGATAAAAATACAAAATATAAATACCAAAATATTTAAAAGATTTAAATTGATTTTCGCGATTTTTACACATTTTAAATGAAACTATTTTATACGGATTAATCGCGTATATTGTGGTATTCGCAAATACATTTTTGGAAACAAAAGCCACCTCAGTCGCTTTGTGACCATGAAGTACTATACAGTGTTCGAAACATCAGGTACCAAACCAAAATATACGCAATTAATCCGTTTAAAATACTTTCATATAAAAAGTATGATATTATTCTTAATAACGCCGTGCCATTAAAAAACAGCTTCTATCATTTCATATTATAGATGTATGTATAACTTAACCGCATATTGAGAAAAAGGAACTCAATAAAGAGAGGTGTGTAAGGGAAATTGAGAAAACGTGCTTCCGTCCAACGGATAATGGACTGTAGATAAGTTTATTGACTAAAATAATATAAAGAGACAGATTCGAATATATTTCTATGACAGTTAGAGTCTGCTATTTCGTTTATATTGTAGACATTTTTTAGTTTTTATAAAAATATATATTTTTCTTATTTAAGAAGCGATTGCATTAACAAACACTAAATCCCGCATAGAAGGGTAGACAGGAGACACATAGTGTTAAGGCACTCCATATTCCGCCTAATTCGAGACATTATGATGACAAATTTTTAGCTTCACGCTTTTATCCCGTATAGCAGGGTAGACAAAAGTATCTAATAACAGGACACTCCGTACTCTGCCATCCGCCAAATTCGAGAAATTGCCTGTGAAGTGGCGGAACACAACGCAGCGCTTTTTCTAATCAGGGCGAGATCAGTCAGACACTGTCCCACAGCACTATGACCAATATCAATTTTATCACTTTCTGTATTAAAACCGATATCCACAGTGTATAAATACTTACATTAATACAATAATTTCTCATAAACACGTACGTACATGGTGAATAAATAAATAACGTTTCCACCTGAAATAAAAGGACAGTAAAGGTCGGTCCCCGAAAAGTAGTTAATCGCGTTTAGAGACCGCCTCCGAGCACGAATGGCTTCATTTACGATTTTTATTTCCGGTTAGTGAGGAGGTATATTGTATAATAATATCGTGACTCACCAAAATATCAATATACAAGTTTTTGCCTGGGATTTCATTTGTGTAATTTGTAATACATAAATATATTAAAATTTTCTGTGATTAATCCTCTAGGGATAAAGCGTAAAGCTGTAAATAATGTAAAATCTTCTTTACCTGTTCCTGAATAAACATTTAAAAAAGCTTCTTAATAGAAGCTTCAAATGTCAGAATTAACTGTCTACATAAGTTTTAACTGTGCTTTGTCTGTCTATATCTGGATTGAATATCAAAACCAATATTGTTTAACTATTAATTACTGATATATGGCGTAATGCAAGTACATATGAAGTACAATTGTTAAACGTTATTTATATTGCAAATATATATATATATATATATATATATATATATATATATATATATATATATATACATCTAAATCATCTAATACATCTAAATTAATTTCATTTCATACAGTGTACTTTGACACTAGATACGTCTGTCTATTACATTATTCTATACAAATTAAGATCTTAAAATTTCCCATATTCTTAAATTTTACTCACCTTAAGTTGAGAAAAGGTCAATATTTTAATTTTTATGTCATAGTACATCACTAGTTGTAATAAGCGCTATCGGTGTATTGAGATTAACTCGCCTTTATAGCTAAGGTTAGTGTACATTAAATTTAACGATTCTACTTCATTGCTCTATTGCTCTAAATTGGATCAGACAAAGACGCGAATGCTCTTTGCAATGTTTATTTTATTTAGACACCATCGTGGTGAAGTGGGACAGCGTCTAAATGTAAACGCGATTGGTTGTGGGTTTGTTTAATTCATTTCTTCACTGTGTTTTTACAAAGCGTGGCGTTGAGTTCCACCACTCAATGAAAACGGCTTGATTTCAAATTCAACGGAGTGTTTTGACACTAGGCTATCTCTAGCTGTTAAGCGGCAAAAAAGGTGAAACTACTTTTTTTGGTATATAATTTTATTTTCTAGTGTAAAGAGAAAAAAAAAACTGTAAAATCTGAATGTATTTAACAGTAACGACTATAATTTCGTTTTATTTCTATAAGTAACTTTTATTGAAGTTTAAGTTGACTTTGATTATTATTAAGAAAAATTTAACGTCGACGATGATTTTTGCATCAACTGACAGACAAAAGCGACCTTAGACTACCTGTGACCATGGACTACTGTACTGTATTCAAAACGTCAGGTTCTCCAAAATGTGTCTTCGAACCGCTTAAAGTAGTTTAAATTAAAATCATACATCATTATTTAGCGTTACAATATTGCGATTTTTATGGCTTTTATGAACTTTAATATCTACAATTGAGAAAATCATAGCGCAGTGGTAATCAGCATCTTGCTATAAAAATCCGCGATTGGTATATATATGTATATATATGTGCATACTTACACACACACACACACACACACACACACACACACACACACACACACACACACACACACACACACACACACACACACACACACACACACACATATATATATATGTATATATATATATATTTATATATAATTGTAAATTCCATTAAAAAATTTAAACTGTTTTGCAATAAACCAAGAGAAATTTATGAGAACAGAGCTGACCGAAATCATGAAACCAGCTTCTAACTTTTAATAGATCCTTAACCAAATCTCATCTTATCCTTTAACCCGTGACGAAATTACGTAAGTCTTTTAGCAGTAAAATCGCTCATAAAGACCATTTTATAATGGGATCGTAAAACTGACTTCAATTGGATAAGGGCGGTCCCCAGAGGCACTTTTTCTAATTTTACGATTTGCCTTTGTGTCGTTAGTAAAAAAAATACGATGCACCTGCGTTTGCCATAATATATACGTAATGCATTACATACTTGCTCAGCACTTTCTATCAGATGTTTAATTAAATTATTATAAATGAAGTATTTCTATAGACAAGAAAAGAAATAATAATTTAAGTCTTTCTAAATATATGATACTCAATAGGGATATCGATATAATATAGATGTGTCATATAAATGTAAAGAATAGCATAACAGGGAGTACAAGAAGTACCTAGTGTCAAGACACTCCGTATTTCGCTTTACGCCGAATTCGAAACATTGTGTGTTGAGTGAAGGACATCAACGTCAATCATTTTAAAGTGAGAAAATGAAACTATTTTAAAAATAATCATCCCCTACTGGGAATCGAACCCACAACCGATCGTTTTTACAGTTAGACGCTGTCTCTTAGGGCCACGACTGGCCTTAAATATAAATTACGTACGTATTAATATTAATTACGTAAGAGGCCATCGTAATACAGTGGTATTGCGTGGAGTCTTAACTCAATTTTTTAGGATTCGATCTCCATCAACGTTAACAAACTATCGGCGGCGTTAAGTTCCAATACTCAACACGAAATGTCTTAATCTGAGTTGGCAAGTGGAAATACGCTTATCATCAGATTAGAATTTCTGGGAATACTACTAATACTTTTTAAAGGTACGAAGTACAACAAAAAACCTAACACATCATTACTTTGGTCAACCGACCTACACTTTCCGGACCATTTTTAATCAAGACCAACTCGATTGAGCTCTACTCAACCGATTAATTAGTCGCAGAATAGGGGGTGTATTTTGATTACTTTCATAATTGTTTTTTAACCTACGTATGTGAAACGTCACTCGAAAGCAAATAGAGGGTTGATGATGCTAAAAATAAGAAGTAAAATAAATAATGGGTGAAGGAACTGCCACAATACTAACCAGATTGGGATATTTATTGAACTATAAGTACGGGGCAGGCGGACTGTTGTAGTGGATTCGATTCTTATTCGACTGTATTTTTTGTTTCTCCGCTCTTTTGAGATAAAGTTTGCTATTGAGTTTGCCACTCAGCTCGCAAAATTTTGATTTTGGGGGTAAAACAGGCCTTAAAGTGTTTTGGACATAGGTTTCCTCTAATCACCTTATTTATATAGTTATAAGCTTCACAGCTACAACTCCAATTATATTTATTCCATTGAAAATTTAAGTCTGAACTATTCTAATAAAATATTAAACCATATTTAAAAAATCTCTACAAAATTCACATGTCGATTCTTCTATCTATCAATAAATAATAAATCAATAAGAAAATATTCTGATCCGATGACAATACTTGATTTTTATAGTGTGAACCTGTATAGAAAGAGACTTTGATAGGGCTTATGATGACTTTGATAGGGATTATTTAATAGAGACTTTGGTACGGCTAAGTAGTTTGATAGGGTTAAGTAAGTACTAAGCATAAAGGTAAAATAAGATTAATTTTTAAATTAATTTGTTATTATTTTAATCCATAAGAGAAGCTTTATAATGGCATAACTTATTCATATATTTTTCTAGCTAAGTGTGGAATAAGAGAAGAATTTATTAAAAAGAGAATATCTTAACTTTTTTAGAACGAACAAAATTCCAAGATCTGCATGGAAATAATCGAACATGAATTTATCTACATTTACTTATTTAAAAAAAAGGCATATGTATAAAAAATACTGCAATTAGAATATCTATCAATTATATATATTTTTTATCAAATTAGTAGATTATAAAGAGCTTAGAATTGATTCCAAAAATCAGATGTAAATTTAAAATAAACATTTTTATAATATTAATTCATTGTTTAGAGTTATATTTTATATTTTAAATATTAATTAATTTTTGATCATAAAATGTATTTTATTCTACTGTTTTATATATGGAGCGTCGTGCAATAACCTTCATCATTCATTGCGAATATATGGAAAGACGGCTATAAAAGGGGTATTCTATCAAATCCATACAAACAATAGATATAAAACAAGCCAAGTGGAACACCCTTTGAACGATTCAGCACTCGTCACGCCTGTCAACCATACAGGGTGTTCGGTTTTGAATTCAAAATATATATATTTCATACTAAACTGCAAAAATAAGATTTTTTCTTAAATTCTAGCTTCTGCAAGTGTCCATTTTAATAACAATATGTTTTGAATGGCGAAGTTAAACACTACGTCTTCTTTAATCAAAAATATATAGGAGTCTTTAGATAAGAAATCTGTATTATTTAGCAACAATTATAAAAGACATATGAATAAATTAATATTTTTAACACATAATACTGTATTTTTTATCTATAATATCTGGGCACACGCTGTGTACATAATATCAATGATACGTAACTCGATGTCCAGAGAGAAATCAATCAATCCTCCGCACTGACACCTGAGCCAACTCAAAATATCCCTATAGTTTACAATATACACATAAGTCATGTTATAATTTACCAATGGAATATTAAATTATTTCAATTAATTTACTTAATTACTTTCTTTTAGCAACGTGTGTGTCACCTGTAGTCTTTATGTTATTAAATGAATATTATTTCGAAGGCATTATTCTAACGAAATATTGAATTTCTGCATTTGTTTTCATGTATACTGTAATGATTCCAAATTAAATACTCTTTCTCAAGATTTTCATAGAACGAGGCCAAAATTTCTCCCTAGTAATTTTGCTCTTATACATATGCGATTTCTTTTACAAAAAAAAATTAAAAAAAAAAAACGTACAAACATTTTAAGAAGAAATCGGGATAATTCATTATTAGCTGTCATTAGATTTGTATTGAAGTGAAAACATGTAAATTTCAAAAGATATACCCCTATATTACTATATTTTAGTTATTTACTCAGTTCTGAAACGTATATGTATATAACATTCAATTATTTATAAACATACAGACAAATATTTTTTAATTTAATGTATCATTCCTTTGTGTATCTTTGAGTTTTTTTTAATTTAAATTATTACTTGTTTTGATATGAATTGTTCTACAATTTTTAAGAAGCTCTCTACAGAGGTGCTGGCAACATAAATAACTTGTAACAGGAATTGAATGACTTGAATTTATCACATATTTTTTTGGTATTCGAAAATATATTTGTTTTAAATTTGCCTTTTTGAATGCTATACAGCAGTCCGTGGTCATATATGAGTTTCTTGTTTAAAGGTGTAAAAATCGCAAATATTTATTAAAATTAATTAAAATTCTTACCATATAAATAGTTTACTTGGTCGAAGCGTTTAATTTAATTTCAAAAAAAAAGTTCAAATATTAAAATCTTTCATACGTTTTTTTTTCGGAATTAATATATAAAATTAAAGACCGGTCGTGGCGCAGTGAGACATCTGACTATAAACGCATTCGGTTATGGGTTCGATTTACACTAGATATGATATTTAAAATTACTTTCACTATCTTACTTTAGTAATACAAAGTGCGACGTTGAGTTCCGCCACTCAACACGTAATAAGTCGAATTCGGCGGAAAGTGGAGTACGGAGTGTCTTAGGTATTTTCTGAATACTCTGCTATGCGGGATAATGGCGTAAAGCTAAAAAAAATGAAATTTTACATGAGAAGATACATGAGTATCTTACAATGATTTTTATACACTAAGGAATAACAACTACCTATTCGAAAAAAATTAAACTACATCTAAATTGCCAGGCTTCACATACAAAAGGCTATGAATATGTCAACTTCCTTATCTTTTTTTCTTTTATAAAGCTAATAATATTTATTACTAAAGAAAAATATTAAATGAGGTTTCTTTGTTTATTGGTCAGTGTCGTGCTTATGGTGGCGTGAGGGAACACAGTTTGTTACTATCTAGACGTTAAGTAATTTAGTTTACGATCTATAGCGCTTTAAACTTACTTTGAATCATGGTGTTAGTAATATAATTACTATTTTTAAAGTGTTTTTCCACATTGAGGATTAGAAAATATTTTTAAGAAACGCATAAAAGTTTAAACACAGCGGAATTCAAACCCGCGCCTTTTAGAAATCATTCAAGCTCTCTAACCGCTAAGCCATGCGTTCTATAATCGGCTACGTGTTAATTATTATACGTTTGTTACAACGTATTTATCTTGTAAGCATCTTTGTATTTTCATTTTTGTAAAGATTATTTCAAAAAAATAATCGTTTGGTAAGAGAGAATGATATTTTATTTTACACAAAGAATTAGAATTTTTTTAAACCTATTAAAACCTATAAAAATTTAAATACAGCGGGACTCGAACCCGCTCTTAATAATAATTATAATGTTCAATTTAAAATTATTTTTAATAAAATAAAGTGCATTTGATAAATATCATACTTTATCCATATAAAGTATTTTTCATAATTTTAATGTTTTTGAAAAAAACATATACCTACTTAAAAAATATATAGGAAATAGTAAAGAACGTATGATGTTGTTTTTTTAATTATGTTCCATGAAGAGATGTAACTATTATAATATGTAAAGTAAATATATAATAAGAATATTTTTTGGACTACTTTTGAGGAAATTTATGCGAAAAATATTATGGCATGAAGTAAATTTAGAGAATTACCAATATTATAATAAATGAATGTACTAAACATTAATTCAGTTACATATTATAAGATCGGTAGTGGGTCCGATACCTTTTCGAGGGACTGAATATATTTAAATTATTTTCATTTTCTCGCTCTAGTATGATAAAAAGCGGCGTTGAGCTCCGTCACTGAACACGCAATGTCTGGAATTCGGCGAAAGGTGGAGTACGAAGTGTCTTGATTCTAAGTACTTTCTGTCTACCTTGTTATGTGGGCTAAAAGCGTGAATGTAAAATATCCAAACAATGTTTCACATATAATATTTCTGTATTACTGACAAATATATTATATTACAATTATATATATATATATATTTCAAATATTTTCAAGGTCTCTGAAATGGAGGCGGTATCACTTCTTTGCTGGGCCTGTCACATATTCTTGGAGGTCGCTGATATCCGCGTAGGTTTGTTAGGAAATCGTGGATTGGTGCCAGTCGTTCTGATGATATACCCTGAAACATGTAATGTGTCCATGTGTAGTGTAATTAGTTGTAATATAAATATATATTTTTTTTGATTTACAGTACTTGATTTAAATCCTGTTTTTTTTGTGTAAATTAAAGTTTAATAGTTTTAAATATATATGTGATGTTAAGCCAATTAATGTTAAGTACTTTGTGGAAATTTAATTGGTTTTTTGGATTATATAATATATTAAAGTAAGGCCGGTCATTGCGCAGTGGGAAAGCTTCCGACTGTAAACGCGGTCGGTTATGGGTTCGATCCCCATTTGAGGGAGTGATTACATTTAAATTATGTTCACTTCCTCGCTCGGGTAAGACAAAGTGCCTCGTTGAGTACCACCACTCAACACGCCCTATTTTGAATGTATTTTTCGCACATGGGAAGAGTGAACATAGTGTTTAAACAAGGTTTAATTATTATATTTCTAATTTTCTATATATAAGAATTTCCTAATATATATTTTTTATATTATAAAAGATTGGAATTGAACCCACCACCAATCGTGCTTACAGTCAGACGTTGTCTCACTGCGTTAAGGTGGACTCTGAATAATTTTATTTTAATTTGCTATTTTTTAAATGTCATAGTTTACCTCAGTTCGTCGATAAATCACGGCTGAAATGAGCCTGCCCCATAATACTTGTATCAAATAAGGTCCAAACTCATCATCTGAATCCATTAAGTGTAATTGCATGCCTGTACCTAAAGCTTCAGCGTCAGCTAAAAGGTTATAATTATATATGTAACCTTATATTATAAGAAAGAAATTATTAAAATAACAAAAGCAACGACAAAAACGTATAGTTATTAAGTACTATGAGATAAGTAGCTATTTGATAGAATAAAATAGAATAGCCTTTATTTCTTACAAAACCAAAAAAATAATATATTTATATTAACAAAATATTAATATTATAATAAAAAAAAAAACAATAAGAAATGCAAAATAGATCTTATTATTTTAAGCAATCTCTTACAAACAAACTTTGGTATTGAAAGAACTAATTGTAAAAAAAATTGTAAAAAAAAAATTTACTAAAAAATAAAGACTACTTCCTGGTTACCCTACTGTGCGTTATACAAGCGTGAAGCTCAGCGAATTTCAAAGTATACTCGTTGTTTTAAATAATACTATAAATAAATTTTACAGCCTTTTTTTTAGCTTCACGCTTTTATCGCGCATAGCAGGGTAGACTAAAAGTACCTAGTGCCAAGACACGCCGTACTTCGCTTTCCGTCGAAATCGACATATTGCGTGTTGAGTGTTGGAATTCAACGCCGCAATTTGTCTTTGCCAGAGCGAGGAAGTGAAAATAATTGAAATATAATCACTCCCGGGAGTGGGGATCGGACCCACAACCGATCGCGTTTACAGTCAGACGCTGTCCCACCGCGCCACGACCGGCCCCTTTCCAGCTTTTAATAAACAATTTAAAAATGTAAAACGCTTAATAACAATAAAAATAATATTGTGTCAACACATATATCCAAATATAAGGAGGCGATTGTTTCTGCCACAAGTAGAAAGCGCGATAGAAATCGCCACAAATTATACCTTAAAATTCTTTTATACATCAAGAAAAAATATACCTATTCTCGTATTGTTTGTTTCTAAAGAAAAAAGTTGCTTAAAACATCCATTTACGCCAGGAATTGCTTTCGACCATATATCAAAAGGTTTCTCAGATTGATACCGTTGACGAATAATAGTGCCTTTTATTCTGTTTATCAAGTCTTGACTTGGCGATTCGAATTTTCTGCTCACCAGCCATCTAAGTCCAGCCTTTGAATTAAAAAGAATACATAAATAAAAAAAATGTGTTAGATATTGTCGTGGCACAGTGTGACTATAAACGTGATCGGTTCAGGGTTCGATCCCACTCGGGGGAGTGATTATATTTAAAATATGTACACTTCCTCGCTCTAGTATGACAAGTTGTGGCGTTGAGATCCGCAACTCAACACGCGTAGTGCCTCGAATTCGACGAAAAGCGAAGTACGGAATGACTTGCTACTACGTACTTTCGTTTACCCTGCTATGAAGTATGTATAAAAGCGTGAAGCTAAATATATATTTGTGAAATACACAGTGTCAATGTCAGTGGGTGTGGGTTCGATTAGAATTCGGGGTTTATGATATGTACGATAATTTTCATTTTTCAAAATGTGTCATTGAGTTCATCACGTGATATCCGTATTTTCAGGTGGAGGGCAGTCTACGGAATGTCTAGACACTCCGTTGTGCCATGTAAAATAAAGCGTAAATATATTGTGTTGGATAACATAATTAGCTAGTAATCTAATATTGATATAATTAATCAAACATTCAAAACTGCTAATAGTAAGTTGTGTTTGAATAAATAATTTATTACTAAATAAAGGTATATCACAAACATTTTTTTTTAAATTAAGCATAGATTATAAACTCACCTCATCCGTTTCACTAACGCCCATCTTGTAACACGATATTTGCCTTAATCTTGGGAAACCCTTGTCCGGTACCAAAGCCACTACGAACCATGTGCCGATAATATCTGTAATATTATAATTAGCCTGATATCCATTGCATTGTTGCAATACTTTGTCATTCTCTCCTTGAGTCACAGAACTCGCAAAGTATATTATGTACAAAAGAATGAAAAATGGTGTCATGATGCTAAGACTTCCTTTAGAGGAGTGGACGCGAGTTGGAACCCTTCTGCTTGTATTAATTGGATAGGTTTATGAATGTGTAGACGCGGCACTAATATTTTACTATTTTTAATATGTTACTATTTTTATACTGATAATATGTTCATTTTTAATGTAGACACTTTAAATAATTAGAAAATATTTAAAACAATGTATAAAAATTTGACCCACTGCCTCTTGAAAACCGCGCTCTGACCACTTATATATAAAATATATACGTCAATTTCGGACGGGACGTGGAGCGTAGAGTGTCATGACACTAGCTTCTGGTGAATCTTTTAAAATATACTCCACGTTGTCTCGATAAAAAAAATATTTAATGTACGTAATTAAATAGATTTCAATTTAATGATTTAAAAAAAGCAGCTTCACGCTGTTTTCCACATAGCAGGGTACTCAGAGACAACCTAGTATCAAGACTCCACTCCGTTTATATATATATATATATATATATATATAGCGCAAATTTAATTAAAATAATTCATATATTAACATTTATTATTAGTACTGTACTGTCTAAATGTTACAAGTCATAACAGAGTTGAAGTACAAAATTAGGTGTGATGATTTGTCTTGAATAGGATAATTTTCAATTTGCACTCGACTCACGTAACTCACGTAAGTGTGCACTACTTCAAACTACTTTGACATATCATCTAATTGACATCTTTAAACTAAAGATTTAAAGTTATTTGAAAAAATGTTTTTTTATCTTCACGCTTTATCCCTGGCAAGGTAGTCAGATTTCATAACATAAAATATTATATAACATAAAAAAGATTTTATAACATAAAATAATAATATTTCGTTGTACCATTATAGTATATTAAAATTTTATTTGTCTGCAAAGGTGACAGTCGTTGGTTTGACTTCCATTTCCCTCCATTAATTATATTTAAAATATTTACAATTTACTGTTCTGGTACCACAAAGCGCGGTAAAAAACTAGGTCGACACTTTATTCTCTCTGCCTCTAAAAAGCGTGAAGCTGCAAAAAAATAAAAATATATAAAATAAAGAAAACAATGTTACCTTCGAAATGTATTCTCAAAGACTGTCATGTCTTAATAAATTGAAAATATTCCCCATTCGAGGTTTCCGTCCCATTGATTTACCCATTAAACAATACCCGCTGGACTCACGGACACTTCGCAAATATATTCAAAATGTCGTTTCTCTTAAAAATATTCACCATTACGTCTCTTAATCCATTCGAAGACAGAATATTCGTCTTTCTTAGCGAAAATACGGTCATTGTTTAAAAAGTCAAAACCTACATACATTTAGCTGAACAAAGGCAGTAAAAACGGTTTATGGACTTGTTATTGCCATCCCAACGGACAGGTTGCGTGGTGTTTAATACAAGAATAAGCGATTTAACGAATATTTAAATTATTATACCTACGACCTAAAACTTTTAAATAAAACTATAATAAGAACGTAACTTAATATGAGGAAAGTTATCAATGTTTCAGGTTATGTGACTACCTCTTGGAGGGATTATATATGTATATAACAATTTACATTGAAGGAGTTTGCGACAAATACTGCAAAAAAACATTGAAAGAAACTATAGTAATAAAATGATTTTGACCTGTGATAAAAATATCTCTGAATACATGAAATTCTTAATTAGTTGAATTCGTAGAGAGGAATTAAAATGTATGCTGGCAATATTTTTAGAAAATTATGTTTTGTTCTAAAAAATCGCTTCCGCTTATAAATTAAACATTTTCAAACAACGAAACGATAGAAACAGATTTTAATGCATCCTATGAAAATCTTCATTCAGAGAGATCTCCCTTTGAATTTTAATATAAAATCCGAATCGAGACTTTATTAGCGTTGAATGAAATGCTAATAAATTTGAAAATACTTTTTATGTAAAATCTGTTTGAGAATAATGTTTTTTGGGGAAATGAAAAATAATATTGAAAAGAGAGTGACATCGTTATATTATTGTTTAAGATACAGCTAAGATAAGTTATAATCCTTCAAAATATATATTATAATATAAATTATATATAAAATAAGCGAAAGACGGAGTGTCTTGACACTAGGTACTTTTTGTCCACCCTGCCATGCGGGATAAGTGCGTAAAGCTAAACATAAAAAAATACAAAGTATATTATTAAATTGCCTAAAATAATATAAATATTAATAAAAAAATCTTTCTTGTTCAATTGTGTGTTGAGTGGTGAAGTCATCCCTGCACTTTTTAAGACCAGAGCGGAAAAATGAAGAAAATATTTTTTTTAAATATCATTCCTTCAAGTGCGAATCAAACTAACAACATATCGCATTAAAGTCAGATGCCGAGTCACTGTGCCACGATGGTTTGAGTTTAAAATTATTAACCGTTTTTATATGATTTTTTCTTCCTTTTTTTTTAGCCTCACGCTTTTATCCCGCATAGCAGGGTAGACAGAAAGTACCTAGTGTCAAGGCACTCCGTACTTCGCTTTCCACCGAATTCGATACATTGCGTTTTGAGTGGTGGAATTCAACGCCGCACTTTGTCTTACCAGAGGGAAGAAGTGAAAATAATTTAAATATAGTCACTCTCCCGAGTGGGGATCGAACCCACAACCGATCGCGTTACAGTCAGACGCTGTCCCACAGTGCCACGACCGGCCTCGGCCTCATTTTATCTTCTTGAATAATTAATTTATATATAAGAGGTTAGTATTGCCGAAACATAAACAAAATAAATACATTTTAATACAAAAATATCGGTAATTACTCTTACCCTTTCACGAGCTATTAACGACAGGGAATAAAAGGTTTCAACTCAACTCGAATTCTCAGCCTCATTAACTTCGAGCATCATAAAAAATATCATTATAATCCTTTTTAGTTTGATTTAATATCGTAAGAATGTAATACATAATAGCTACTAGCCTTATCTAAACCTACCTATCTATTTGCCGTTTAAAATATTAAGAAATCAATATAATTAAATAAATTAATATAAGGAAATGTAGTAACACTATAAAAAAATAATTTGCACATTTCAAATGTGTTGTATGCTGTGGGCCTTACCGGCCTTGATAGCGTCTGACCTTGGCGTGGAGACCTCAAAAAAAAATCATCAACTTAGAACCCAGTGTCACGCCTCCAATGAGGCACAAACCTCGGCTTGTGTACACCGTTTGTAGACGGGTACTTGCTTGTCTGGATCAGGTCTATAGGCATCGGGCGGTTACGAAGTGTTCAAATTCTATGACAATTTAGTAAAATTAAGAATGTACACATAAATATAGCATAAATTCTCACTTAGTAAAGATATAATCAAGGAGACCAAATATAATTTCCTATATAAAAAATAAGTTCGCGTCTGGTCGTGATGCTGTGGGACAGCGTCCGACTGTAAACGTGATCGGTTGTGGCCCAATTTTCACTAGGGGAGTGATTATATTTAAATTATTCTCACTTCCTCACTCTTTAAAGACAAAGTGTGGCGTTGAGTTCCACTATTCAATACGCAATGTCTTGAATTTGGTGGAAAGCGAAGTACGGAGTGTCTTGACATTAGGTACTTTCTGTCTACTCAGCTATGAGGGATAATGGCGTAAAACTAAAAAAAAAATCCCACTAAGTGGTTACTTCTAGTGTTATATTTGAAGATTTATTAGCAGAGTTTATCGTTATTTCATACAAATATGTATATTTAATTTAAAAAAATAGAAATAAATTAAATATTATTCATGTAGCAGTAAATACAGCTTGAAGTAATAAAAAAAAATTAAGACACACAAAACAATTGTAAATAAATAGTTTAAATACAATTTTTGATTTATGGTCAAAATGGTAAGAATTCAACTCAATCAGTTGCAATAGCAAGTGTCGTACGCCGCGCAGTACGAGCAGGTCCCCTCCTTATGGAATGTATTACAGTCTCATGTCTACGGCGCTCATAAAACTTTATGAACTTACGCCCTCTTGAACTATCTGCGACAATCACTGTAACATAGAGTAATATTAGAAATCGATTCTAGAGACTCGAAATATATGTATATTTATTACTATAGTCATTCGATTTATCAATAAGTATATTCCCTATTTACTCTTTCAACTAGTTTTAGAGACACTATTTGTTGTATGGCGGAATTTAACGCCGCGCTCTGCCTTATCAGAACGGGAAAATGAGAATTGAAGCTATAACCATCTCGTGTACTTTCATATTAGGAATAATTTCAAATAATATTTCTATGTGACATTACTCTATAATACTAGGGCAGTGATTTCAGTAACGACATCCGATACGTGATTGCTTGAACATGTTCTACATATCGCCGTTAAGTGACAGACTGACTCGTCAATTTATATGTATATACCTATCATTAAATATGATAGGTAAATACATATAATATTTCGGAAATACTATGAAATTTCTTCTAAATTGTAAAAATTCAGGAACTTTTGATAAATATTTGATAGAATTGTGAAAAGTTAGTAAAGAAGAAAAAAATCTTGTTTCAAGATAATTCAATGTAGTTTTATTTTAATAAAAATTATTACTCTGTACATTCTGTTTCTTTTATTCTCAGTATACGTTATTTTTAATAAACAAATATATATGTTTCATACTTCCAAATCCTTTCTGAGTACAGCTTCATATAGAAACTATACATACGATAGCAAATTCATGTTAGATTTTAACTCATTACACTGTTTTATTTATTTTTCAAATGAAAAGTATACAAAATATAATATAATAAATATGTAGCAGATATAAACAACTGAAGTGAGTCATGTAGAATGACCATACTTGTAAGTAAATGGTGTTTGGTGTTTAAAGTGACACATTTACTTGCATTAAAGAGTCTAGAATTAATCGAAATTAATCTAGAAAAATACCTTATTTTAAATATTATATTCCACACAAGAGGCTTTTTCAAATATTACTCAAGCTTCCCTTTAAAAAAGTATGACAAAAATACAAATTTTAAATGAAACTATTTTAACCGGATTATTTGCGTATATTTTGGTATTCGAAAATACATTTTGAACACCTGACGTTTCCAGCACTTTACAGTAGTCCTTGGTACTGTACTTTATTTTCGAATACCAAAATATACACGATTAATCCGGTTAAAATAGTTTCATTTAAAATGCATAAAAATCGTTAAAATCAAAGATCTTAAAAATAAAAATATAAGTCAGGTAGTAGTAATGTCCTGAATACGGTGGAAAGCAAAGTACGGTGGTCTTGACGCTAGGTAATTTCTGTCGACCCTGATATACGGGATAAACGCGTTAAACTAAAAAATATAAGTCAGCTATTTATTATTTTTAAAGTGTTATTTCACACTTAGGATTAGAAAACATTTTTGAAAAAACGTATAAAAATTTGAACGCAGCGGGATTCGAACTCGCGCCTCTTGGATACCGTCCAAGCGCTCTGACCGCTAAGCCATGCGTTCTACTACCAGCTGCGTCAAAATTCTTATACGTTTTGTTACAACTTATTTATGTCTCCAAGAGGTATCCAAGAGGCGCGGGTTCGAATCCCGCTGCGTTCAAATTTTTATACGTTTTTTCAAAAATAAGTCAGCTAGTAACCTACAAGAAATTTTCGCAAGAACATTTCTAAAACATACAATAATGTAAAACATGACGGTAGATGCAATATAAAAGAGTGATACTTAAATGTGAGACGGAAATCGCTTACCACCGCGCCCTGACGTTTTACAAATGGCATCACATGACGTGGAAATGATAGTTGCATTACGTTAGTTCACACCCAGTTTATTAAACCCGGTTATATTTTAGAACGTGGGTATGCAACGTGGTTGTTAGGATTTGTACACAACTATGGAATATGTATAATGTTAATGTTAATATTATTGTTGGATACACAATAAAAACTGAGTTTTTGAGAAGAAGAAAAAGAGAGAACAAGTGCTAAGAGTCACTTCATTGAATCTCGCTCCTATATTTTGAACATGTCCTTTCTTATAGTGGCTTGCTGTTGCTTAGGCATCGCATATTTTACGGGTCAGCTAATCTACTAATTTAATATAATTATATATAAAATCTAGAAATTTAATATAATTATATATAAAATCTAGATCACTTAGAAAGTGACACTTATTGCTGAATAAGTGATACTGGGACCAAAGAGTGACAAAACACTTAAATTAATTCCTAGTTACACATGTATACTCACCCTAACACCAACTTAGAACTGCATGCATGCACTGATATATCGTCGGGACAATTTTTCATTTAAGAAGATTAACAGCATGTTATTGCAATCTACTACAGACACTATATCGGGGTCAGTAAACTGAATATGGACGAAAAACTAGGAAAGTTAGGTTTTAATATAGAAATTATTGTGAATAAGAAGTTAGAAAAAGGATAATATAGCTTCACACCTTTTTTTCGCATAGAAAGGTAGGTAGTGAGAAGCTAGTGGCAATACACTCTGTGTTCCACTTTTGCTCTTTCTAAAATCCAGACATGGTGTATAGAGTGACGGAACATAACGCCACGCTTTGTTAAGCTAAAATATCTAAATTAATTTAAATCAATCATTACCATCTCGCTTACATTTTGATGGTAGCACACTGCCACCAGGGCTCCAATAAAAAAATATTTATATATATCTTATATAACCAAATAATTGAGACACACAGAACAAAACAGATTTTTTTTTACTTTACGCTTTTATTTCGCGTATACATATAATAGGTCCAATAATAACAGTACCTACTGTCAAGACACTCCATACCCCACTTTTCATCGAATTCGAGACATCTCGTGTTGAGTGGCAGATATCAATCCGCGCTTTGTTTTAAGAAAGCAAGGAAGTGAAAATAATTCGAATATAATTATCACTCCCCCAAGTGGGATTCAAACCCGTAAAGGATCACGTTTACAGTCAAATGCTGACCCACTCCACAATGTAGGAAAAAATGTATGAAAAAATCTCAAATTAACCAAAATATGCTTCTTAAAGATCTAAAACTAAAATCGAAGGGTTTTAACTTCACCCATTAACCAATTAAATATCTTCAGAGTAACCAACCAAGCTTTTCCCCGCAAAAGGGCTTAATACGATAATTAAACGACAAACGCAGACACTTTCATTTTACACCTGACTTCTCAAAGGGTGCACTTAAAGATTGAATTTTTAATCGTTTCCTTAACAGCTAGTTAGTTTTGGAAATTTCAAAGGACTTCTAAATTTTTTTTAAGACTGTACTAAAGTGGCTTAGATGATTTCTATTTAGAAAGGGTTTGATTATAGCCTCTAGTTATTAGTTTCAGATGCAATTGATGTTAGCAAAGATAAATGTTGAGGCCAGTGGCAGTGAGACAGCATCTGAATTTAAATACGATTGGTTTTGAGTTTGATTTCCACTTGGGGAATTGATTATATTTCAACTATTTTCATTTCCTGTTTATACGTTTATACGCACGGCGTTAAATTTCTCCACTCAACACGCAATATCTCGAATTTGGTAAAAAGAGTACTTTCATTTCAACTGTTGTTCGGCTAAAGCATGAAGCTCAAAATATATCTATATATTTAATTATTATACTTATTTATAGAAAAGAAATTTCTATTTATTTACGGGAAACTTTTAAAATCAGTGTCAGTGTCAATCTATACATATATATATATATATATATATATATATATATATATATATATATATATATATATATATATATATATATTTAAACTATAATATGGGTCAATCAACATTAATTTTAATCAATTATGTACATCAATAATTTTTTTTAATAAAAGCAAAAATGAAGAATTTTTGAAATATTTGTCTAATATATAAAAGATAAATTAAGTTTCTATGAAAATTTACATTATTTTTTTAATATATACATGTATATATATATATATAGCCATAAATATTTGTTTATCATGTGTTAAAAAAATCCCTAAAAATTTAATTTAATACTTAATAAACTATTTTATTCAATATAAAAGAAATAAATGACACAAAAACAATTATAACCTTAATAAAATTAAATTAACCTATATTTATGCAAACAAATTTCGTCAAAGGATGTCTCCAATTACCCGATGTACATGACGGATCTTAATATTCCCACGAGAATACTAAGTCGAGTATCAATTCAAATTGGAGACATTCAAATTGTAGTATTACATCAGACTAAACACTTCTAGTCTAGTTCCACTAATTTCATAACTATGTGAAAAGAAACCGACCAACGCGCCTCTTGGACGATATCCAAGAGGCGCGGGTTCAAATCCCATTGCGTTCAAAATTTTTATACGTTTTTCAAAAATGTTTTCTAATCCTAAGTGTGGAATAACACTTTAAAAATAGTGTAATATTTTTTAAACTTTCCCGATTATGGTGGCAACAACAGGTAAATAAAAATAATTAAATATAATCATACCTCTGAATGGGAATCGAACCCATAACTAAAACATGTTTACAACCAGATGGTATCTGAGCCAGAATGGTGTCCTGCGGATAGAAGTTTAATTCTCCTAGGTCTTCCTAGCTCTATTTGGTCCTCTATAAGGGTAGAATTTCTACAAGCACTGAAATAGTTATCAAGAATTTTGTGCGAAAGAAATTTTCGCACAAAATTTCAACCCTCGAAGAGCAGAGTTTCCAGAAATCTTTTCTAAGCCAGTATCTACTTTAAAATATAATACAAAAATTAAGCGTTTAATTTCCATAGTTTGTACTCGATAATGTCGGATCAGTCAGTAATAATACAATCTATTCATATATGAAGTAGATTATTTTTTACAACAATTTTACATTTAAAAGTAGTACAGTAGTATAAAGTAGAGGGAAATCTAGTTTATACAAGTTTATTACAGCACGCCAAAATAAAACACGCTTGGAGAATTGTTAATTCTGAACTCAGCATTTTTTTTTATTATTATGTTTAGTGTTTAAGGTTGTGGGGACAATAGAATTAAAGATTTTCTTAACCAAAAAATAGTCGAAATAATTTTCTTTATATATATATATATATATATATATATATATGTATATATATATATATATATATATATATAATCATATATATATTATTGTACTTTTTTAATATAGGATTGGCAAAGCAAAAAAGACTAGGGGTGCTACAGGTGTGTTGTTAGTCTATAAGAAAATAAGCGCGTTTTCAGAAAATATCCAGGTCGCATCGACCTGGTACAACAGACGTGAGTATGTCGTTCCATAGATAATACTCTTTGTTCTTTGAATGGTGACGTAGGCAAATACAGGCATAAATATTTTTTTTCTACATACGCTACGAAATACGAGAAAAAATTTAGACAATTTAAATGTGTTAATTACACATTGAAATAAAGACAAGAACAAGAGTTACAAATGTGCAGTTTTTTGGTTTCTACCGTGACAGTTTTTTAAAATAGACAATACCTCTGTTACACTAATTTTTACTCTAATAAATTTAAGGCGTTGAGTTCCACCAATCAACACGCAATGTCTCAAATTCGGTGGAAAGCGAAGAACGGAGTGTTTTGACACTAGGTACTTTCTGTCTACCCTACTATGCGGGATAAAAGCGTGAAGCTAAAATAATGGGTTATCACATAAGTTTCAATTTTTTACTAGGAAATATTAATCACAATTGAATCTAGTGTGCCCCAATCCTTAGCCCACTCCTAAAAGCGAGCCGCATTAGCCGTAAAGCCAGCAGAGATACAACGGGTATAAAATATTTTAATTATATTTTATCGCCACTAAAACCGTGTAAATGAAAAACTGTTTCTTTGCTTTATGAAATCGTAAAAAACTTGTCCTTTCTATGCGGATTCGCGTTTTAATGTCATATTCTTTGCATTAATAGGTTTGCATTGTTGGACTCTTCTTAATGACTTTAGTTTCTACTTTAACTACTTCTACATTATAATGGTGGCATAATCAAATTTTTTGAGATATTTTGGGGAAAAAAAATTACACGTTACTTTGTTATTTATCAATGTTCAGTTTTTTGAATTTCCTTTTCATTCGCGAATAAAATTCATGAAAATTTTTTTTGTTAGCTTCACGCTTTTATCCCTCATAGCAGAGTAGACAGAAAGTATCTAGTATCAAGACACTCTGTACTTCGCTTTCCACCGAATTCGAGTGGGGATCGAATCCACAACCGATCGCATTTACAATCAGACGCACTGACGCCACTTGTCTTTACGTCTAAACTTGAGAATTAAGTATTAAGTAGCATATGTCAGTGCCCTAGCACTGATGATTATGTTTATTATTCTCTTCCAATATTTGTGTAATATAAAGCCTACTTTATATTACACAAATATTGGAAGAGAATAATAAACATAATCATTCATTCGTCAATAGAATCGAACCCAAAACCAATTGTGTCCAGTCCAATTCTGATTAGGCATCCGTGGCCTATGTATAATATAAATGAAAAAATTATACTTGCTTGCTTTAAAAAAAAACAATTACTTCACTTTGAGGCCGGTCGTGGCGCAGTGTGACTGCGTCTGACTGTAAACGCGATCGGTTATGGGTTCGATCCCTACTCGGAGGTGTGATTATATTAAAATTATTTTCACTTCCTCGCCCTATCAAAGACAAAGAGCGGCGTTGAGTTCCACCAATCAACACGCCATGTCTTGAATTCGGTGGAAAGCGAAATATGGAGTGTGTTAACACTAGGTACTTTCTGTCTACCCTGCTATGCGGGATGTCGATGAAATGTGAAGCTAAAACAAAAAAAACAATTACTTCACAAATATAGCATGATTCCTAAATAATGCATATAAAAATGTCTAAAACAACGGTCAGTCAGGCGGTGACAAAACGACCTTTAACTACTAGCGGCGAACCCTTGCCCCATACAATTTATTGCTTCTTTACTCAATTTGGCGTATGTTACTCTTATTTATGTACTAGGATAAGTTATAGAGAAAATGTACCTTAAATTTGCATTTTGCAAAATATGAAAGAGATTTTATTGATTGAAATATAAATATCGATGCATTTAGTACTTAAATTCATGTATAAACAAATTCATCGAGACCATCGTGGGTGTAGTGAGACAACGTCAGACTATAAACACAATTGGTTGTGGATTCGATTCCCATTTGGAGAAATGATTATATTTCAAATATATTTTCATTCAAATTCAAGTGGAAAGCAGTCAATGGAGTGTCTTGACACTAGCTGACTCTGACTACTCCGGTATACGAAATAGAACGTGAAAGTAAAAAAAATCACCCTTCTACGTCCATTCATTTCGGCTGTACGATTTTTTATCATCCAGATATATTTATTTAATACCTTCTAATGTAATAAAATTGAAATACACAAGCAATATTGAAATTATAACTTAATTCATTGGAAGTTTTTAAATATATTTTAAGTAAGTGATGTTGGTTCGAATCATATTCAGTATTAAAAATATAAATTAAAATGTCACAATTATTAAAATAATTTTAAATGAAAAAAGAAGACCGGTCGTGACGCAATGGAACAGCGTCTGACTGAAAACGCGATCGGTTGTGGGTTCGATCCCCACTCGGGGCAGTGATTATATTTAAATTATTTTCACTTTCTCACTCTGGTAAAGACAAAAAGCGGCGTTGAGTTCCACCATTCAACACGCAATTTCTCGAATTTGGTGGAAAGCGAAATACGGAGTGTGTTGACACTAGGTACTTTATGTCAACCCTGCTATGCGGAATAAAAGCGTGAAGCCAAAAAAAAAGTACCAATTACTTTATTTATAAAGAAAGAGCTATATATACAATTATACATAACAAATTCTTAAGGCCAATATTATATAACTTTCATAAAGATCAAACCAAAAGCTTTTGAATATGGTATAGGAGCTTTCAAAGCTATTCGGGCAATTTGCCGTCAAGCCTCTTGAATTAGATGTCTCCGAGCTTTTTATTTCCTCAATCAAACGTCCAAGTGACGTAGAGTGGGATGGAACGACCTAATGAATTCTCTGCTTAGGTTTAACAGGAAAGTTAATATGTATGTATGTGAAAATTGGAGTAAATAATAAATATTAAAAGCTGTGTTTTTTTATATATGTTAAATATAACGTAAGAACGTTACGACAAAGTGTTTTGACACTAGTTTTAATTTGATTTCAGAGAGTATTCGTATATGCTAAATAAAGCATGAAGCTGAAGAAATATATAAGCCTTGTTTTATTTTAATTATCAACAAAAAAGTTCAGTGATTTTTTTTTCAATTTTCACAAATTTAAAAAAATAACTTTAATATATAGAAAAAAATTATAAATCCCAAATTGCATAACATATCCAAGTATAAAATATTAAAAAAAATAAACAATGCTTAAAAACGCGTCTTACAGAAAAATCTTGATACACCCTTTTCCTTGATCTGCAAATCTCAAGGGTGGCAACTATATTACACAATGGGGGTCGCATTCCACAGATTATAGCGATGTAGCTCCTTATGAGCCGTTTACTGGCTCCTGGGAGAAAAAATAATAAAAATACTGGAAATGATATGTTATTTATTGTTTTTTTTAATAATTAAAATATTTAATTGCATAAGAACAAAAGATGAAATTATAATAAGTATTTGGCGAATTAAACCATGAAAAATAAATTATCAATAACAAATACTTTACTATAAGTCAACTAAAAGGTTTTTTAATATTTATAATATAATATTTTTTTTAGCTTCACGCTTTTATCCCGCATAGCAGGGTAGATAGAATGTACCTAGTGTTAAGCTTGTGTTCTCTTCAAACTGAATTCGAGACATTGCGTGTTGAGTGGTGGCACTCAACGCCACTCTTTTCTGTCTTTTACCAGAGCGAGGAAATGAAAATATTATATATATTTTTTCAGTATGAATATATCATACTGAAAAAATATATATAATTTTTTACTCGATCATCTACAAATTTACTTAGTATAAGAATAATCGATGTACCTGAGTTTGTTTTGAATTCAAAATTACTGCTGCTTACAAGCTAAAATAAGATGATAATTCTAACGATAATTAAATCCTCTTTTCTAACATCAGAACATGATGTAAAAGCGTTAAGCTAGGAACATATAAAGTAAGACCTATCTATATATGTAAGTATTTTCTTCAACACAAGATATCTAGTACATAACGAATTATTACTTTTAATTGTCTTTAACTTTTAATTGTCCTTAGTAAATTAATTGAGGCCAGTCGTAGTGCAGTGGGACAGCATTTGAATCTAAACGCGACCGGTTGTGGGTTTGATCCCCATTCGGGGGAGTGATTATACTTGAAATTATTTTCAGTTCCTCGCTCTGGTAAGATAAAGTGCGACGTTGAGTTCCACCACTCAACACGCCGTTGCGTGTCGCGACATTATCCCGATTTCGGTGGCAAGCGAGGTACGGAGTGTCTTGACACTAGGTACTATCTGTCTACCCTGCTATGCGGGATAAGAAGCGTGAAGCTCAAAAAATAAAACAAAAAAATAATTATATAATTCATTCTGCTTAGTATAATTCTCTATATCTTCGATCAAGTTGCTAGTATTAGCCAAAGCCCGCAGGGTGTTGCAATTTGCTTCAATAATAGGACTCTTGTCCTCCGCACTTACCGTTACAGAATTTATCGCGAGGATCTCAAGTATTTGGTGGATCGTGAGCATATATAAACATAGCTGTGAGATTTCTTTTAAGATGCTATACAATGTTTTTATTGAAAATCTATTTTTGTTTTATTTTGTTTATGCCTCTTGTATCTTCTGTTTTTGGTTATTTCTAAATTAATTAGTTATGTTTTTTTGTTTCTAACTTACGCTATTAGCCCCTATAGCAGGATAGACAGAAAGTACCTAGTGTAAAGATACTCTGTATTTCGCTTTCCACCGAATTCGAGTCATTGCGTATTGAACGGTAGTAATCGACGCCGCAATTTGTTATACCAGAACAAAGAAGTGGATAATATTTTTAATTATAATCACTCCCCCGAGTGGGAATCGAACTCATAACCGATCATATTGTAAATTAGTCTATATTGACTCATTATAATGTATATGTGAAAATAAAATAGCTAATGGCATATCGGCCTGGACGAGCCATTGTTTTTTCTAAACCATTCAACTTAAGTTTTAATGATCAAAACTGCATTAGAGAACATTTTAAATCAATACATGAAAATATATAATAACTTCTAAAACCTTAAAGCATTAAAAACATTTTAACCTTTAAATTAGATCACGTCAACTATTAAGATCTTTGACTTTCACCAATTTTACACATTTTAAATGAAATTATTTTAAACGAATGCAAAAATGTAAATGTACACTATTAATCTGTATAAAATAATTTTAATATTTGAATTTTTTTATATAATAAATGATTATTATGTTAGCAGAATTAATCAGCGGTAACGAACATTTTGCTATCTACCCTACAGGAACAGGACAGGAAATACCAAATACCTGTCAAGACACTCCGTATTCCGCTTTACTCCGAGCAAGGAAATTAAAATAATTTTAATATAATCATTCCCCCAACTGGGAATCGAACCCACAATCGATCGTGTTTAAAGTCAGACACTGCCCTACTGCGCCACGACCTACCTATGTAGATAGGATGGGTATCAACTGCATATGCATATATTAGAATTATTCTTCTTGTACTATATTTTAAATGAACATCACTTACTTTAAAGTAATTTTTTTGAGTTTTAAAACATTATGAATTTTACAATATTATGTTTTAAAATATGTCATATTTTAACAATAAATTATATTTAAACAAAAACTTACTTTAAGTTATAACTTATTTTTAAGTAATTCCAATGTATATATTTATCAATGAGATAGTTTCGGCGGTCTGGTTTGACAATACGCTGCGTTGAGTTCCGCCAAGAAAAGTGTACAATCGAGTGCAATCTTGTCACTAGACTGTTTTTAACTACCCTATTAATTTATAAAACAGCTTCACGCAAATCCCGCAATGCAGGATAGTCAGAGATAATCTAGTGTCAAGACACTATCGCCTATTTTCCACCCGAAATCCAGACATTTTGTGCTAAGTGTCGAACAACGCTTTCTCTTACCAGTAGATAGAAGTGAGAGATTGATCAAGTGGAATTCGAATCCACAACCAATCGCGTTTACAGTCAGATACTGTAATGTATAACTATAATTATATATTAGACTATGAAGGCGTTATACTCTACAATTTCTAATTAAAAGGGGGAACAATACGTGATGGAGGTGTAATCTGGTTAGTTCGTCATCGACGCCGATGATTGCGCTGATGACTACACGAGTACAGTACGGCGAGCGGCAATAATCCTTTTAGTTGCGTCTGACGAAAAAAACTATTTAGATAGATACGCTTGGCAATTATATGAATAATCTGAATTTTCAATGGTTTTATATGTACATAGGTTTTTATATAACAATAAAGGTTTTGATAGTGGGTTGCATATTTGAATTTTGTATACCATTTGAAGGAATATCATTAATATAGTAGTATTGACTGATTTTATGTCTTTCTTTAGAAATGTAATGTTTATGAAAAATTAAATTATTTTTAAAAAGTGATTTTACTCTCAATTTTAACAGTTAAACAAAACACGTTGCTAAGGCAACGTTTATCTTACGCTTCAAGAGGGCATCTATTAAGAATTGAATACATACGAAATGTACAAAAATATTTTTTTTTCTTTTTAGCTTTAGTAGACAAAAAGTATCTAATATCAAATTACTGTGTACTTAGGTTTCCACCTAATTCGAGACATTACGTGTTGAGTGGTGGAACTCAACGCCGCACTTTGTCTTACCGGAGCGAGAAAGTGAAAATAATTAAAAAATATATTTTTATATATACATTAATTCAAACTGGATCATGTTAAATAAATTCTCTATAGTATAATTATTTTTGTTCATACATACATACCTACATACGTATAATGCAATTATATATTTAATTAATACAACTCAGCGTCAGAAAGGTCATTAGTGCTGCACCCGCTACATTGTACTGAACATACTCATAATACGAACACTAATGGATTATCAGTGATTTGCATTTAACTTTGGATGGTGTTATGTAATATTGTATGTATATTTCATATTAAATTAATTTTGTAGTGGAATTATAAATTTTATTATATATATGTATATAGAAATAAAATTTTTAAAACAAGCAAATTTAGTTACTTGTATTATTTTAACACTAAGGAAAGAAAAATATTAAGAGACGTTTAAATTTTTTTATGTAACCAGATTCGAACCTGCGTATCTTGGAAAGGAATACGTTCGTGGAATTTTTTATAATTTTTACGATTTTGAATCCGTTCATTAATTCCGTTAATAAGTACGTATATATAAAATATAAATAGGCTTTTGCTTATTTTACGAGGAAATTTTGCCCTTAAAATTCTTATTCCTTAAAATTCTTTTTTGCCTTATATTAAATTATATATTACTATATATTTTCAATCAAAATACATTAGTGAGGGTTACCAGCTAACTAAAACGTATGTAATAAAATGTATAATAATTAAATGAGTCTTGACATCCACCAGCTCGTTTCATATTACCAGAGCGGAGAAACGTAAATGTATTAAACATAATTATTTCCTCAAATTGGTATCGAACCCACTATCAATCTCGTTAACGCTGGCCCAAAGCTCCATGTAGACTCTTTACATTATAAATAGTTTGAAATATTTAATATAAAATAATAAAATTACATAAAGCCGTCCATTTGAAACAATGATGCGAGCGGATGTAAGGCCCCACACGGTAGAGTTGAAAATAATTGTCTCGCAGATAGGCGGTGCGCAAACTAATTTCACTGTGTACTCCACGAGATTGAATGCAGTTACTATGGAGATTAAAGTGAACCTATTGGGGCTGTATAGTGCGTAAATAAAAGAATTTTTTTTTGTAAATACTGCAAGTAGTTTATTTATTTAATTAAATCCACCAATCATGATAACGTTGATATACCTATTATATTATTTTTTTATTAGCTTCACGCTTTGTTGTCCAGACACTCCATTCGTAACCTTCCATCTCAATTCAAGACAATGTGTTGAGTGATGGAAATTGATGCAGCATTTTGTCTTGCCAGTGAAGTAAATATTGCTTTCTGAAATAGTAAATGCTTGTATATGTATATTTGTAATCAATACATTGAACAGTCTTATAAATGCTGACTATAATATAAGGTTGCCATTGCTATAATTTCAAGAACTCGAGGCCGATCGTGGTGCAGTGGGATAGCGTTTGACTTTAAACGCAATCGGTTGTCTGATTTGTTTTCGATTACCACTCGAGGGATTGATTATATATAAATTATATTCATTTCCTCACTTCGGTAACACCAAATGTGGCGTTGAGTTCCGCCACTCAACATGCAATGTCACGAATTTGGCATGAATGCGGAGTATGGAGTGTCTTGACACTAGATACTTCCTGTCTACTCTGCAGTATAAAAGCGTGAAGCTAAAAAAACAGAACTCATTTCTTGTTGAAACAAAAAATAATAAATAAGAATTTCTAATATTTTTAATTATTTTTCGTAAAACTCCTTTCTAGTATTAACAAAATATCGATATGTACAAAGTTTATAGCGACCTGTACGGCAGTGTTGTGAGCAATCAACCATTTTACTGTCCTTTGTCTTCTAAGTCACTATCTTGGAGACAATTATAAGTTATTCTTGTTACGTACACTCGTGTTTGATACTATTTATTTACGTATATATTTTTAATTTAAATGTAATCCTGGAAATGTTATGTTACCGGGAAATTATTTTTTTTTATTTATATGTGTTTATTTCTTAGGTGAAGTCTGCAGAAATTTAACTTGATATATTTTAACATACAATTTAATATATTGTAGCTTTTTTGAATTTATATCCGAACAATCTTATCTGTGTGTTCTTCATACAATGGAAAATTTTGTCATATATTGGCAAGATTAAGTCAGCGAACGGAGTGTCTTGACACTCTGTACTTAGTGTGAAGCTAAACAAATAAAAAAATAGTTGTATATTGAACTCGTAATTATATCATAAAGCTCTTGCCACCTTTTTTTACAAAATACGTTAATTATGTTATGAACCTATTATTATTATATTTCTACAATATTTACAATAGTTCAAAAATATTCGTATATCGAAAGTGGTAATCAAAATAACTTTTTATAAGGTTACGTTTTCTTATAATATAACGAAGAAAAAAAACAATACACAAATTAAAAAATATTATAATAGAAATTTTGATCATATTTGATCATCATTTAATTCCACAAATACATACAGATTTACCACTTGAACAATTATATATATATTCTAGTTGTAAGGTTAGGTTTGTAAAGAGCAACTGTTGACTTTTTCGCCAGCTCTTCACAACAGAACTGCCTTCCAAGCCTGTAGTAGTTTCTAGTAAAACTCACAAAACTTAGACTTTTATGTCAATTGACGACTAGAGAGTATCCGAACTGAGTATCCGAATCCGAATAAATAATATTTTTAATTCGATTTTTGTAGTTTAAAAATACAGGATTAAAAATAACATACAAACACAAAGTAATTGCGAAAAATCACTAAATATTAATAAATATAAAACAATATCCAATACAAAATGCTTACATGGAATACTTATTTTACTGCCAGTATCAGATTTTTCCTAAGCTCGTAAACTAGTGTACAAACAGTCGTATCACTGTAATGGGGTGGAAGCGCGAAATAAAGTTGACTGAACCAAGTTAAGTTACAGGTGAGATTGGTCTTTTTCTAACTGTCTCATACTATCTGTTAACTGTGACCACGTTTTATTAAAGGTTTTACTCGTTTAACTTTTCATTTTGTTACTTAGAAACTGGTGTTACTTTTTTTGCTTCTACAAATATTTAATAGAACTTATGTATATATTTTTATATATATTTTTATATATATTTTTATATATACATGCAATTTCACGCTTTCTTAGGGTAATCCTAGGCAACTTAGTGTGAAGACACTCCGTTGACTGTTTTTGTGGCGAGCTTATCACTTATCGAATCCACAACTAATCGTGTTTACAATCAGACGCTGTCCCACTGCTATATGATGGCCTTCAATTTATATTAAAATTGTATGTAAACTGCGGTGTTTAGTTGCGCTATCCATATCCAAAAAAAACATGACAACTCTAGTCCATCATATTTAAAAAAAAATTCAGGCACTGACTTCGTTACTGTGGACTTAATATAATCAAAAAATATTATCATAACTTAGAAATATAACTTTCTCGTAAATATCTACTGTATATTTCAATTGTAATACAGTAGGTATTTGTAAATGAGCGCATTTGCTCCCGACGCGGCGCGGGAGGGAAGTGTCGCCATGATTTACGTCGCTTGCTCACTTGTTCGATGCTAATCGTGTGCTAAGCAGTTACTTGATTTATGATACTGGATTTAAGTATAATTATTTTGCCTCTTGTTAATCTTTCTTGTTATCTTTGTTGACGACTAGAATAAGAGGACGTTATCAGTGATAGATTAACTTCAGCTTTTGGTCATAAGATAATTGGTACCTAATGAGTTAATTGTTTGTCTATTAAGGAAACAGCAGTTGAGGATTTTATTCTAATGTGAGAAATATCTCTTGATAAGTATCATGCAATGCCTTACTGTAATAAATCCAGTTGTCAATGGAGAAGCCCTTGTGTCAACTTAGTAAGTATTTCTTGACACCATCTTAGTGCTAGTCTAGCCAAGGTTTGTGCGACTATTTTGAGAAAAATAAAATGTAGATTTTTTTATAGAAATTTCATATAAACAAATTTTACTCTAACATCTAAGATAATCTACAGTTAAACATTTCCCTGCCCATAACGTCCCAGTATTGTTTAAATAACAATTTGATATTTCAATAAGAATAACTCCTAAATGCGTATGTATATATACATGATATATAACGCTATCAGCTGTGAGTTCGATTCCCATTCGAGGGAGTGATTATATTCAAATTATTCACTTCCTCGCTCTGGTAAAGACAAGGTACTTTCTGTTTACTCTGCTATGCAGAATAAAAGCGTGAAAATAAATAAATATGTCTGTCTGCTTGTTCCGGATGATCTCTGGAATAACTGGACTAATTTTGATGGGACTTTTACTGGCAGATAGCTCATGTTATAAAAATAACTTACATTTATTTTAGAATTATATAATAAATATATTGAGATTTTAAATTCTATATGAATGAAGTTGCTAGATAAATTATAATATTTAACAACAGCACCAAGGCCTTCCTCAATTACATAAGGACAAGATAAAAATCATTTAGCCGAATAAATTTCTATTACCTAAAAGAAATTGATAGAAATTCATAATAATATACATTTTTCATATTATATCATATCCGTCAAAAGTTTCATTTATTGAAAACGAAGAATGATCGCACCTCAACAGACGGGGTTAATGGTCCAGAGAGGAAACGGGGCGAGCTGGCCCCTTCTTAAGGGTTAGGCAGTGGTATAAAGTCACGAAATACTCAATTTTAGTTAAATTTTTATAGAAACAAAACAGTTAACAATTATATACTTGTTATTAGAATCCAAAATTATAAATGGAGTTAATATATTTGGAAATAAATTCAGAGTAGCTATTTTATGATTTGAAGCTGCACATTAAAAAATTTTGACTAAGCATCCCAATACAATATATCGAAATCTGCGAATGCTACATTTTTTTAAAGCTTTACGCTTTATTGAATTTGAATATAGAGATTTTTACAAATTTCCCTTATTATCCTTGGATTACTTGTAGGAACAATCGTTTGGCTAGAGATAATGTGTGACAACGTCTGGCTGTAAACTCAATCGGTTATGGGTTCGATCCCCACTCGGGGAATGATTATAATAGAATTATTTTTACTTCCTTGCTCTGGTAAAGACAAAGAGCGGCGTTGAGTTCCAACACTCAAAACGAAATGTCTCGAATTCGGTGGAAAGCGAAGCACGGAGTGTGTTGACACTTGGTACTTTCTGTCTGCTATGCGGGATAAAAGCGTGAAGCTAAAATAAAAATAAAATAAATAAAATAGTCATACGTACGAAAACATTGAAAATTAAAAAAATGTAAATAGTAGTTAAACGTAGCAAATTTCAACTCTGCTAACTAGAAAACAGAATAATCTCTCATCTTACCTGAAATACGAGTTAAGACAAGCCGATCCAGTAAGTATAATATTTTATCAACCTATTATTAACAGATTTATATGAGGAATATATTGTACATGTAATACATCTATACATATAATTAAAAAACAACAAAGATATATGTAAGAATCGGTATCACAAGATAAATTAAAAGGGTGTCAACTGACTAAGATGGATTCTGCGGAAGAGGAAATGATGTTGAAACGGCCCTTAGATATACATTTTTCACCAATGAATGGTTGGGCGTGATGCTTAATGATAGCTTTTATCGATGATGTGGCGATGTGTTTATGTTTATTTACCTAAAATATACTGATTAATTATAAGACTCTAAGAGATATACCCTGATATTGCAAAGTAGGACATGATATCTCTATATATTTATGCTTTAATGTTTCATTTGTAAGGTTTTATGTCAGAAAAAAATGAGCTTAACGACCACCCTCCTATGCAGGATGAAGATTCTGCATAGCAGGGTGGTCAGGGACAACCTAATGTCAAGACAATCCGCTGAACACTTGCCCCATGTTAAGTGGCGGACTCAACGCCGCGATTTGTCACACCAGAACTGAGAAATGAAAACTGCGCCACCTTAGCCTCTTATTTTATTGTTTATTATGAGAAATACAGAATATTAAATACAGTTATCTTATATTTTTATAAGAATTTAAAAGATTAATTCTTAGCTCTTCCTCATGAAGTACAATCCTACTTTCACTAAAAGGCTCGCATGCATTTCACAGCCAGTAGTTTTTATATAAACACGCATTTAACGCATTTCTAATTTATAAACATGTTTGAATATTATTTCTTCCTTTCCTTCAATTGGTTTGTATATTTTTTATATTCACTCTGTAAATACTTCGTCCCATTTTTTGTCACAAATCGAAGTATTTTGTGATAAGTGGCGGAATTTAACTCCGGACTTTGTCTATCCAGAGCAGTGGCATGGAAATATTATAAATATTTATCAAAAAATCAATATTATAATAAAATAATTTATCTGTGGCAGAATCAAGGAAATAACAGAATCAAGAAATAACCAAGGTAAAAATTTGTATCAAAATTTTGAATAGCTATTCCTTCCTTCATAAATTATATCATTACATTAAAAAAAACCTCATATTTTATTTATTACCAAATATCTCCAACCTTCGCCAAAACACATCTAAATCAGTATCGGTCAGTTACATCGATAAGACGACTAATAGCCGGATACAATACACTCGAGTACTATCGACTGATACATACAATGGCGTATAGAGGATAATAAGCGTTATTATGTCCATCTTTTGTCCGTCTGTCTCTAATTGAGCAGCCATGATTACGGATGACGAAGTAACTTATAGTGTACCTCATTATGGGTTTATGGTGGTTTTAGCTATCATTTGCTATGTTATAATGATTTTATATATTGATATATATATATATATATATATATATATATATATATATATATATATATATATATATATATATATATATTGATTGCTTAATAGATTGAACGCGATGGTGACGGTGTGTAAATCACACCCCTTAAAAGATTCTGAGATATTTTTGTCTAATTAGAATTAGTACCGATCGTGTCGGGCAACGTCCGACTGTACCGCTTTGTGGATTCGATTCCCACTCGAGGAAATAATTATATTTAAATATTTTTCACTTCCTTGCTCTGGTAAGACAAAGTGCGGCGTTGATTTCTGCCACTCAACACGCAATGGCTCGAATTCGGCGGAAAGCGAAGTACGGAGTGTCATGACACTAGGTACTTTCTGTCTATCCTACTACGCGGGATAAAAGCGTGAAGTTTAAAAAAAGAATTATTACATGCGGGCTTAGGAGCAATTGTTAAAGGCGTGTACTTAATGACAATTTTCTTAATTCTCATAATTGTGATCAAATCCGATTTAAGCAAAGAATCCTAAGTATGGAATAACACTTAAAATAATAGTAAAATGATTTTATGATTTTTTTATAAAACTGGAAAAAAGTAATTTAAAGTGATTTTTGATATGGACAGTCAGTTATTTATTATAGTAAACCTTATCTTATACATTTTTGTATATCACAATATACTTAACTGAAGACGATTGAAAGTTTTAATTGTATTTGCAGAATTATTATAGTTATCTTGTTTCTTATTATAGGTTATAATAGATTTCCACTTGGAAGAGCTTCCCACTCGAAAAATTTCTTTTCTCCGCTCAGCCGGAGCGGAGGCATTCAGTCACTCAAAACATTTCGGGGAGAAAGCAGTGAATCGCGTGTATTAACACTAGGTTGTTTCTTATATAACAGGGCGTCGGAATTGAACTTACACCCCTTGTATATATATATATATATATATATATATATCAAATTATTTCAAAATCATTCACAATTACAAAAAAATCCACTTCACAAAAAACCTTTGTAACGAAGACAATCCGACTACTGTGCGGAGCACAAATTACTGTAATACTCGCACTCGAGAGCCACTGAAGTTAATAGTAAAAGTAATAGTAAAAAATTCAGAGTGGTCAGCGGACAAAGGAGTTTCGAACAATTTTCTACTTCATAGAAGAGTTGGATCATTGACTTTGGATGTAAAAAGTTTGGATGCGGTTTGTATGAAAATGTATGAATGTTATGCATTTGTAAATATATATATATATATATATATATATATATATATAATGACGTCATATACCTAATATTAAAAAAATCCGTTGATTGCTTTTCGCCCGAAGCCCAGACATTGCGTACAAGTTAACGCTGCGATTTGTCTAACTAGATAGTGTACTAAATGCATAATTCCGTATAATCTTTATACATAATATATTATTATAACTTAAGATTTTTGTTAAAATATATATGTGTATATAGTTTTTAGTTACCGCGTTCAGTGAAGACCACTTGCGCCTTATTGCTGTCATAGGTAAAAAAATGTAATAAAAATTCTCAATATAAAATTATTATTATGGAGGAATTATATATTATATTTAACTTTTTAGATATCCCTTTTGAAGAAATATATAGTATACGCTTTAAACTCTCAACAATACCTTCGAATTTTATGAAAAGTTTTCTTAGGACAAGTAACAGTTTATATTATACTAGTATTATTAAAAAGATTTCATAATCTTTTATTGAAATTAGCGTAAAAGCAACTATCGCCTTATCCAAAATAATATCAAATTAAATCAACCGAACTCACAAACGCCCATTGTAACTGAAAAACGCTGTAAAACTGAAACGGGAAATATAGGAAGTACGTACAAAGCATTGTAATAAACGAAAAAAACGAAGAGCCATTTCGTAGTCCCTTTGACGACGTTTATCTTTATGATTTGACGCTTTTTAAACTTACTTATCTGTGAAGTTCTGATTTTCCCTGAATTTAATCTATTTTTGTTTTTTTTTGGTATATTTTGCAAAATATCATGAAAGGAAATCAGTGCATCTATTTTTATATCTATGTGCATGTGTGTGTGTGTGTATATGTCAGAGTGAGAGTGTGTTTTTGTGTATAATATAAGAGAGAGTGAGAGAGAAAGTACAAAGACAGTTTAATAGCCATAAAATAAAGTTTTATAATGATGCCTCATGAAACACAAAGATAAAAGAAGAAAAGTGAAAAACAAAGTGTTTAAACACTTCTCTCCTGTTGTATACGGATGACGCGTGAAATTAAAAATTATGTTTGGAAATGATTTTTTGTGTTACAATTATATTCACAGCCTTACAACTTGAGACTTATGAATGGCCTATAATATGATCCTATAAGGTAATCCCGATTTAATACTTTTAGACTTAGTATATATTTTTTAAATTAAAATTTCATAAAGCAACCAACTGTAGCAATAGTTAATATATACCTTTATAGAAAATAAGAAGCCAAGCAAATGTAGAATACTCGTTCAATAAATTACATATTTTCACTTAAAAATTGGCAAAGATATTCAAAAATTTCAATATAATATCCTTTCGGAACATCTAAATCTATTATACAAGCCAATCTGTAAACAACTCGTAATTCTGTCCTCGAACGCACTTTATGATGACTATAATTTGCTTTCATACAAGGCTCTTATCGTGCCATAATAGTATCTACATATAGTTTATTTCTAGATTCATTTCAATAAAAGATTATTGAATATAAAAAAATATTTTAGATATGCTTATTTAAATACTCGCTGTTATTTCACTGTGAGTTGTGGATTTGATTCTCATTTGGGGGAATTCATTACTTTTAACATTTATTCTTATTTCATCGCTTTGTTAAGACAAAGCGTTGAAATAAGAATAAATTGGGCCTCGATTTTGGGTGGAAAGCAGTTAAGTGTCTTGGGTATACTAGGTTGTCTCTGACTACTCTGCTATGCGGGATAAAGCGTGAAGCAGTTATTTTTTCATGTACAGTGTTTCCCAATAGGGATGATATGATTTTGATAGCTCACAGCCCATCTTGGTTTCTTTAACATTGACATTTGTATTGTTTTGTGTTCAGTAATGTTTGTTGTTTAATCATGAACAAGTTCACGCTACCTCAACGTTTGGAAATTGTCGAAATTTTCTATCAAAATTCGAGAAGTATTGTCTCTACTCAAAGAGCATTTCGTGCTAAATATATTTAACTCCATTGGACTATTTTTTGTGGGGTTATGTTAAATCTCAAGTGTATGCCAATAAACTAGCTACGATTCAAGACCTTGAACGCAACATTCGAGCAACTATAGCGGCCATATCAACCGAAATGCTGCACCGAGTCATCGAAAATTGGACCGACCGTATTCACCAGTGCAAAAAAAGTTGTGGCGGTCATTTGAACGATATTTTATTTAAATCATAAATAGCATAAAATTTCCTATCAAATAAATCATTGAGCCAAAGCCTTTGAGCAGGAATTCGAACATATATATTACATATTTTATTTCAATTTCAAAACATATCGTTCTTATTGGAAAACCCCATAAATATGTTACTCATTCTTTTTGTATTTTTAAAGTGTTGAATGTCTATTATACTATTTTATATTTTTCAAAAACATATGATTATTATTTGCTAATAATAAACTATAACTGTAATTTCATTCTCCTCTATTTTCGTAAAAATGAATACAAAGATTTTGCTTCACATATTAATATATAGATACGAATCTTCGCATTAACGAGTATCATATCATATAACTTATGACTGTACAAAATATCATTAATTATTTTCACTTATTATTCCATTTATTCGCTTTGGTAAGACAAAGAATTGTAACAAAAATGTAACTAGATAAATGGCGTTGAGTTCCACCACTTGACATACAATGTCTCGAATTCGGTGGGAAGTGAAGTACGGAGTGTCTTGACACTAGGTACTTTCTGCCTACCCTGCTAAGCTAAAAAAAAGTATTACAACAAGTGACAGTCCAAGAATAACAAGATGTCTAGAAACATATAATACAAAATCAAACAGTTTAATATTTAACTATAAATATTTCATACATAAACCGTTTAATCTAAATTTCACTGCCATTCGGCTATTAAGCATTACGATTGAGCCGCCTTACAACTATCAAACTCAAACGTATAAAGCAGGTGATACCCACAGTGTTATAGACATCATAAAAGTTATGGTTTAAGCCATGGTATTAATATTTACGCATACATACATTTATACGTATATGAGACTATGGTGTTTTGTATGTTCATGCTTTTCACATTATTTATTATGGGAAAGAAAATAGCTTGGTTATTCAAGGTTTTTTTAGTTTCACGCTTTTATCCTACATAGTAAGGTAGACAGCAAATATATTGTGTTAAGATACTCCGTATTCCGCTTTCCGCCGAATTCGATATATTGCGTGTTGAGTAGGCGGAACTCAACGCCATTTATCTAGTTACTTTTTTATTATAAGATTTTATTTTACTTGTCATTTAATTTAGTTGGTGTATATGAAATCTAGCAAGCTTAGTTTGACCTACTTCCAAGTGTCCGATTCAGCTAAATTTACAATTTCAGTTTTGATGACAATAAAATTAAATATAACCAATACTGGTTTTAATCTAAATTGGCTGCCGCGACTAAATGGCAACCAAATAAATATAAATTTTGGCACAAACCAGCTAACATTGTTAACATGGTACAATATACTTTAAAAAAAATGTTTTTAGAATATTTTTGCTTTATGGTACAATTGGTTAACGAGATGGAAAAAAAGCGCTATATTTTTATAACTAACTAACCTATATTTTTTTAATCGCTTATTTATTACTATTTCTTCGGTCATAGCAGAATAAATAGAGAAAACCTAGTGCCAAAACAGGCCGGAATTTGTTTATCTGTCCGTAATTAAGGTGATTGTATTGAGTGACGTAACTCAACGCTGTTTACAATAATATAAATCTAATGTCGGGTATCTGGTACCTGATCATTGTTAAACGCATTTCAATTGTTAATATACACTATTGTTATTTGAAAAATCAAAAACAACCTAAAAATATGAATTCTAATAAGTTTGTTCTGCGTTAATAAATAATTTAAAAGAAATAAATGAGTATGTGGTGAGCCTTAATTTATATCTATTTATATCTAAGTCATGTCTAAGTCAATGTACTTGTATGTAAGTGTACACAACACTTGTATGTTGAATCTAATTAGACGCAAACATGTTGACATGGCAAATTAGACACGAAAAAGACTGAAAACTATATTTGCTAATTTATTATTTAGTTAGCTAATTTATTTCAATACATATATACTTACTATCGAAGTAAGAAAATAAATTTAAATTTTTTTATATATTTTTGTATTTTCTGTTACAATTTTTTTATTTGCGTGTGTACCACTGATACTTCGCGCCTGTTTTGACTTGTATATCATTTTTTTTATTATTGCCTGAAATAGATTCTGTGTTAAACTCAGTTACAGAGCTGTCTATTTTTTTAGCTTCACCCTTTTATCCCGCATAGCAGAGTAGACAGTAAACACTTAGTGTCAAGACACTCCCTATTTCGCTCGTATTTGTTTATAAAAATTATATATTAATTATTTTTTTTTATTACTAATATTTATATTTTTTACTATTTAATTGTGAATGTATGAATTTATGAATTTAATATGAGCTTAAAATATATTAGGTGGAAAGAATGTAAGTAAAGAGTATCATTTAGTTTTACGCTCAATTTTAGCGATGAATATCAGAAATCCTATTTTTTGTTTAATATCAGGCAATTTAAAATGACAATTTCATCAAGTAAAGCATAATAATACACAAAATGTAACAAAATTAATACTTTTTCTTACAAACATTATATTCCTTTGTTCAAATTTCATATTTGTATAATTGCAAAGTAGTAAAACTTACTGTACATTATTTCTTGCACTGAAACAAAGTCTAGTCAAGCTGTGATATTCACAAATGAAACTAATCACTTAATACAGGTAAAGTTTCTATTGAAATATTGAGAGACGAAAGACGTCGCATGGAAAATTGGCAGTACTATTGTATCTAGAAAGGCACTGTTTTATTTATATATATATATATATATATATATATATATATATATATATATATATATATGTTGAATTTTTTGACATTTGTAATTTATTTTTAATTTTTTTTTGTACTATTGGCTAGTACGTATATGAAACTGATTGTTCATTATATCTAATCAGTATGTATAAAGAGATAGATCTTACATATATCGAATTTGCTCTTAGAACAATTTATTTATATTTATTTATGCTATCAATGCAAAATGTCAATCTCTTTATCCCGCATAGAAGAAAATTTAACGACAACCTAGTGTCAAGACATTCCGTTGACTACTTTCGTTGTGACATTGCAAGTTGAATAGGAATCCACCCCGCGCTTTGTCTTACCAAAGAGATTATTTTGACATTTCTCTTAATAAAAATAAATATTATAATATTATAACGATATAATCACTACCCCGACTGGAATCGAACCCACAACATGCGTTACGATGGGCTCATAAATAATTAGTTTTATTAATATTTTGTTCCAAGTAAAATAAAATATAACTTAGTAGGGGTTTTCAGTATAAATATTCTTTCGATAATCTGAAGCCTCTACATGGAACGGTGTTTGACTTCAATCCACTCTAGAACAAAGGAGACGAAGCAATATATTTGAAAGCATATTTAATGTAAGCGTATATTAGAAAAGTATTATGAAAATTAGTCGTCCATACAAATATTTTGGAATTCATACTTATTTAAAAGACGCCACCGTGGTAAAGGAATTTGGTCAACTTTGTACGCTAAGTAATAATTATCAATATATTAACAATCTATATTTTTATTACCATTCTTAATTACCCTTGTAATAATCATCAATTTACCAGCTTCACGTTTTATCCCGCATAGCAGCATAAATATTGCGCGTGACGGAACTCAACGCCGTATTTCGTCTTACCAGAGCGGAGAAATGCAAACAGTTTTGAAGCAAAGTGGAAATCAAACCCAGGACCGATGATTTATAATCAGAGGTTACTCTACTGCGCCAAGATGGTCTCAAATAATTGATATAATATTTACTAACATTTTTAACTACCTTGGAAAACAAAAATCTACTTTTAGCGTTCTGAAAATGTAGAATGGATTTTTTCTTTTCTCTTTTGTTATTTCAAATAACTTAGGACATTAAAAAACAAAATTATATTTTTAATTTAGACTTTTTTTCAGTTTTTTTCAGTTTTACAATTGGAATTAAATAATGCACGTCAGACAAAATTAGAATAGCTCTTAAGTATTTTAGTCACTGCATACTTTGTTCCAAGTAGTATCGTAGTCAAAGAGAGTTTAGTATCAAGACACTCCGTTAGATATTTATGCACAAAATCGAGACATTCCGTTGATTGGCGGAACTCAACACCACGGGGAAACTACCAAAGGAGCATCATTCTTTTGTCTGTAATCACACCTACAAAAACCACATAGCAATTATAGATAAATAAACAGGAAAAGCAAATCAAATATATAAATATTATACACAATAATATTTTTCTAACAACCCCCTTATATTGTTAGCTGCGTACGCGGACGCCATTAAAACGCACGGCCGTATGTATGACAATTCAATTTGTGCCCCAATAATATCGGATTACGAATAATGGACAAAGAAATCCGACTGGAGAAAATATCGACAATGTTCACAGTAAGGTACCTTACGGTAAGTAGAAATTATTTTTTTTATTTGTAAGTTTAAAAAGGAAGAGCATCGTGGCTCAGTGGGACAGCGACTGATTGTAAACGTTATGGTTGTGGATTCGATTCTCACACGGAGGACTAATTATATTTCAAATTTATTCTCATTTCTCTCCCTTGGTTAGTAAAACAAAGCGCGGCATTGAGTTCGCCGCGGAATGCCTATCTCTGAATACAGATACAGTGAGAAGTTGAAACTAAAGTTGTATATTAAGAAAAAATATATATACGTAAAAAATATATTATTTTTACCGTGTCTTGAATATACAAAGCAAGCATATTAATTAATTAGGTGTAATAAAAAATATTTTACAGAAAAAAAAGTAAAAAAAACCAAGAAAGAAGAGAGTTTATGTTTATATATATGCAGATCCAATGTTAGAACACACCGATCTCCGCTTTCCAGCCGAATTGGAAATGTTGCGTGTTGAGTGTAGGAACTACATCCTATCAGAACTAAATGATACTAATAAATTATTATATTTAAAGATATAATCATTCCCTCTAGTGGGAAACGGACCTACAAGCGATCGGAGTCAGACACTCTCTCACTAAGTCACGATGATCTCTATAAATGATTATGTTTAAATATGATCCTGACACATCTCTCGTTCAAATGAAAATAATGTAAATCCCCTTAACGGGAATTTAACCCACGACACCTATCCTGTATTTAGAAAAAAATATATAAAAAATAAGATATCCCAATCAGAACAAACTCGTTTCAATACCAACACTACCATAATGCGGGTAGCAAAGCGTAAACGTAGGGCAGTAAATTGCGACCGATACAAGAGCCCGGTAACTACGGCTTACTTTAAGCGTTACGTGTATTTTGATTTCCTTACATCTCTTAACTAAAATTCTTAACAATAAACAAACATTTGAAATTCTTTATTATCATATAATATGAATGTTTCGCAGAAAATAACCTTATAAATGAACTTAAAAGAACACAAAATTGCATTTTTTTCTTTAAATTCAATTACTTGTATGATTTTACTATATATAAAGTGGAAATAATTTACTTATATGGATATATTCATATACAATTCTTATACAAAAAACAAATTACGATTATTTTTTGCTATCAATCTCTAGTAATATCAAATCTCACACATTTAATTGACATTGCAGGTTGAGTGGTGGAACTCAACGCCGCGGCTTGTTGCGTTAAGTATAATAAATGAAAACACAATGTTATATTCAATACATGATTTTTATAAATATATATACAAAACATACATTAGCGGTAGTAACACGTACTGTTACAAATCGTAAAATTTAATAGATTTTCACCGGAAGTATAAGCTGTATACCTCCACAGTAATCATGAAAGAGAGTTGTAAATCCAAGCATCCGACATAACGTATCCCCATATATTTGCCATTAAGGAATCATTGCCAATTAAGCAGATTGGAAGCTAGCGGCATTAAACCGCGTTTAAATAGTGAATCGGACAGTTTATGGGTTCGCCTTCCCGCCTTTATGTCCAGTATTTAAAATTATATTACTATCTCATATCTATGATTCTATGTTGGGTACTATCATAAAGATGCGTCAATATTAATAAAATTTAAACATTCTTACCGTAAAATGTTTTTTTGTGTTTTCAGCTTCACGCTTTTATCCCATGTAGCAACGTAGACAGTAACAAGTAACCCCAGTACTTCGCTTTCCAAATTCAAAACATTGCATGTAAAGTGATAGAACTCAGCTCAACACCACGCTTTATCTTACCAGAGCGAGAATAATCAAATCCACACCCGATCATGTTTACAGTCAAACGCTACCACTGAGCCACGATCATGGTCTTATTGTTTCATATTATCTTACTTATCTGTTCAACTTTTTTTTCAATACTGTTAAATTATGTATAATTTTTGTATAAATTTTTTATAAAGCCACACACTGTATAAGTATGTTATTGTTTTGAAATGTATATTTCGATATATAATATATGTAACATTAAGCTGTTTATATAATAATCACTTGCGTACATTATTAAAAATTGAAATTGTGTTAATAACTACTGATGAGTTTAAGGTCAACTTCTGTCCACAGTCTTCTGTCAACTTCTGTCCTGTTTTTTTTTAATTTGCAGAACATGTAAATAAAAAAAAAACCGCGTATTTTAAATATACTATAAAAAACCCTAGAGATTAATAAAATATAACCAAATACTTAACTCTACATTTTATTTTCATAACTGAAAAATGAAAATATTAATAAAAAGAAAATTTGTTAGTTCCCAACGAGCTTCCCGCAAGTTCCAGCACGAGCATAAAGGATCATGAATCATGATTCATACACATGCAATCACGGTGCACACGTCTCTGCACTTTGACAAATGTGTAGCTGTTACAGCGATTTATCTTGCCGGCTTAAAGTATCGTTACTTGCATATTGTAGAGATATGCTTGTGGGAGTTTTCAGTGTGTATTTTTTTACTTCCTGTATATAACAGGATAGGCAGAGAGAACCTAGTGTTAAAATACTCTGTTTTCCACTCTCTACTTAATAGCGGAATAATCGTATAGCTACTATTAGGGATTCATGATTTTTGTTGCATTTCTTTCATATATCTTTAAGTAGACTATAGTAGACCGTTTGTGTGTGACAGACTACAGATTTGAGATTAATTTGCTTTAAATAGTTGCATAAAAATCGTGAAACTCAAAGATATTATTATTACCTATTATTCATTTTAATAAAATAGTAGAGTACGAAATCAGAACAATTTATAATAGAACATAATAAGCAAAACTTTCATTGAACTTAATGCAAATGACATTCAAATTTAGATTTTTTATAACAAAACATAGACACGTCAGTAGCGGCATTAGCTGTACCTAATATAGACAAGAGAGCAATTCTGTAGATTCGTCGATTCGAGGCAATCCAATCCATTTGCGTCGAGAAGTAGAGTTTGCCGGGTTAATTGTTCCATTACAAATATATTTGTTCACTTGAAATACCAATAAATATACCATAGTAACTCTTATATCTCATTTAAATAAGGGCTATGGAATATTTTGTCAAGTTATTCGATAATTTTGGTGTAGAGTGTTGGCAAAATACGTGTATTATCCATTCTGTGATTGAATTGCTTGCGAAGGGTTTAGACAGTCGCATCTCTTTTGTTTTGTATGTCAACAAAGACATACATACAAATTGAATTGTGATACCCATTTTCATGGAACATAGAGTGGTTGTCATTTGCACGATATCGTTAAAAAATATTTAAAATTTCACTATAAAAATATCGTATCTACGTATCTAAAGTGTGCAAGATGATACTAAGGTATATAAGTATACCTACATTAACAACAATATAATTCGGTATTTTCTGAGAAAAATAAAGATTATATTTTTTCTACGGATTTTCCAGAGAAATATAATAATAAAAAGTTAGTAACTAAACATTATGTATCACAAAACAAAATATTGAGTTCTGTAACAAAGGCATTTTTTAAGGTATTCTTAAATAAAATTTATTAAGTTTATTTAAGTCATTGTTTAAGGCATTCTTAAATAAAAAAACCCTTTTACGTAAATTTTTAAATTTTCATATAAACAAAACCACTTTTAATAATAATTTAAAGGTAAAAATTCAATACAATGCCAAAATAAACATAACAAATCGTTTGTTTTCATTCAAACTCTTGTTATTCCCTACATACTCGGATTACCTTATTACCGTCCAATAACATATAATAAGAGAAACACACGAAACGTGATATTTTTAAAGAAAAAAGAAAAATAAACGAGGATACCTTTAAAATGTATGGGGGAGCAATTTAATTTTGTGAGGACAGTTGAAATCCTGAGCACATCGGACATATAGCTTTGATGTAATTCAAACCCTCTGTCTCACAATAAATTGATATCAATTTATATTTTGATATATTTTCCATGTTTTCTTGGTTATTTGGACAATGGTTTTTAGTTTTATGGCTTTTTAGGGGTTTTGAGCTTGTGATGAAAGACCGAAACCTTAGATTGACCTTTGTCTGTTTTTTTTATGAGTATAAGTTATTATTAGCGAATAAAAATTTTGACGTAGCTCAAACATATCGTGTGCCTTAATTTTTTTTATTTATTAAGTCTTTATATATCTCATTTATTCTATAACTTGCTAGTATATTTAGTGTCTTTTTTTTAAATTAAAGTTATTTTGTGTTAGTTTTTTGTACAAGATATAGTTCCTTTAAAATAAAATCCTACCCCATCTTTAGCCATTTTTTCCAGTATTGAGCAATTCTAATCCAGGATTTTTCCGCTATGCTGATTATTAGAACATTACTGGCTGATTATTAGAACATTACTGGCTGGGTAATTAGCAGAACGACAAAAAGATTTTCACTCTTTTTTGTAGCTTCAGGCCGCATAGTAGGGTAGACAGAAATTACCTAGTGTCAAGACACTCCGTACTAAAAGATTTTCTATAAACATAAGTCCGAGAGCACGAACAATTCTGCAGCGGTTCATGAAGGTTTAAGGTAGGTTTTAGAGGGTACTATCCACTCGGATTCAGTTATAATTCTGAAAGTATCATTCGTCCGTACAGCTCTGCCTTTTCTCCTGTTTGCCTTTCTTGCACGAGTCAGTCTAAGTTGCATTTTCTGGTGATAAAAAATACAACATAATACATGTAGTTTCGAATAACATTTTAAAAATATTTTAATAAGACTGTTTATTAATTTTAGTTTATAATTTTACATAACACTTATTAATTTCACACGCAATGTCTTGGATTTGAGTGGAAAGCGGAGACCTTTTTAAAGTCCTGACACTATATTCTCTTTGTCTACCCAGCTGAAGGTGTATAACTTGAAAAGAAGATACAGGTATATCTATATATGATAGAAAGATAACCTTTTGTTCATATCATTTTAAAAAGAAAATATTATCCCAGATAAATATTACGAATAAACCTTCCAAAGCTGTTGAAATTCAAAAATAATTTGACGGATCAAACGCAAATTCCCTTTGACCAGGTCACGCGTCGACGCCTCGCTTTGCTATAATTTTAATTTTAATTCCGCCCCAAACAAGAGTTTGTAATTAGGGCCATATTTCATGCCTTTTGATCAACTTCTTAACCTTTTATTAGTAGATATTAAAAGTATGTTTTTTTTTTAATTTAATGATTTTTTTTTCTTTTAACGTAATATAACATTTGAGAAATACTTAACACAATGATTGTACGTACAAAATTCACTTGATAATATAACTTTGAAAATTGTTATTTCTTTATATTGCAAATTCAAAATCAATTATGATATTTTAGCAAAATTAAAAAAAATATATATTTAATAAGATTATTTTATTAATCTATTTATCATGAAAAAACAGCATTTTTAAATTCAGATTTTCAAAAACACACTTTTACGTATTAATTTTAGAGGCCAGTTGTAGCATCCACTTTGCTACAGCGTCTGACTGTAAACGCGATCGGTAGTGGGTTCGGTTCCCATTCGGGGGATTGATTATATAATATTATCATTTTCCCGCTCTGGTACTACAAAGCATGGCGTTGAGTTCAACATGCAATATGTCGAAATTGGAGTACGGAGTGTTTTGACATTTGGTACTTCCGGTCTACCCTGCTATGCAACATAAAAGCGTGAAGCTAAAAACTTCTAAAAAACTCAATATCTGTTTCATTTTCCCTAGAATAGTGAACTATCTAATGCTAAATCGCTTCTTCTTCTCCTTGAATCATATTTATCTTCTTATTTAAATTATTTATAAAAACCCAAGATAATTACAAAATGTCTGTCTATTTGTTCCGGCTAACCTCGAGAACGGCTTAACCGATTTTAACAAAATTTTCACAGCTTATTTAATGAGGAGTAACTTAAACTACTTTACTTAGAACTATCCACAGATTAAATTTCACGTTAAAAAAGTCACGAGCACATCTATTATACATGTAATCATGTAAAACTTTTGAAACTACCTCCATAGAGGATCATATAACACCAAAACGGCGTTAAAGCCGCTCCAGCCATTTACAGCTAAGCCATACACGACTAAATTAATTATGCTTTTAATTATCCAACCGGTATATCTCATTTAATGCTCACTTAATACTGTGACAAGGAATCATCTAATTAACATCAGCGTTTGTATCTGTCGTTATGCTAACGGAGTGTTTTAGCCTTTCTAGGAAAAGTAGTATAACTTATATTTTAAATTTAATAAAACTAAAATAAAATTTAGGTGAGGCCGGTTGTGGCGCAGTGGGACAGTGTCTGACTGTAAATGCGATCGGTTGTGGGTTCGATCCCCACTCGGGGGAAGTGATTATATTTAAATTATTTTCACTTCCTCGCTCTGGTAAAGACTATACTTTCTGTCTACCCTGCTATACGTTGTAAAACGCGTGAAGCTATAAAAAAGGAAACCATTTAGTTGTTGTCTTTACTACTAGTTAGTAATATTAAACAGAAAAGTCTCTTAGTCTTGGATATCTATTGTCAGGAATTTGCTCTGCTTGAAACAATGCGCGGAGTTGTGTTTTAACATTTAATAGGCATTTTTTGTAAAAGGAAAAAAAAAATATTTTTTCCGTACAAAAATATAAGAAACTTAGCAAATTTGGTTATTGTAATTTTTTCATCAGAAAATTTTAATATCTATGAACAGAATTAACTAAATATCATATTACAAAAACATATAAAATGTGGTTATTCCACTTTAATACAGACGGCCATTTTAATATATGCATTAACATATATTAACATAATTAAATTTGTCAGCAAAGTATTAAAACTTGTGTCATTAAAAATAAATGCTTCACAGGATTCATTTTGCCCTTATCGTAAGGGCAAAGTGTTTATCTTACAATTTTATTCTTTCCGGAGCTATTGTGGTTGACATAAAGATATTTCGCATGTTTTAAATGAAATTATTTTAAACGGATTAATCGCGTTTATTTTAGTATTCGAAAATACATTTTTGAAAATCCAACGTTTCGAACATTTTACAGTAGTAGTCTACAGGTACAATCTACCTCCGTACGTATTTGCTTAAAATAGTTTCATTATAATGTATTAAACTCCCAAATATCAAAGATGTTATTGGTGAGATACAGATGTGGTTAAAAAAATTATATTGGTTCGCATTATTTTAGATTATCATTATAACTATATATATTAAGTTACGCTAAATGTCTATTTTAAAAAGAAGAATGTCTTAGGACTGCTGTAGTTTTTGTATAAAAAAAATGACTAAAAAATCAACTTTTAATCTTTGTTCGTTTTCGATCGAATTTTAGAGTTAATACTTGCTAATTAGAGTAAAAAAAAACATCTTTTAACCTTAATAGATCAAAAATAGTCGCTCTCAATATTTTACAGTGAAATTAACTAAGAAATCTATATAACATACAAGCCACTAAATATCAAAGCTCAATTTTCATAAAAAGCTATCCGTACAAAGAGCTTTTAAAAGTAAGACATGAAAACATCTAATGTACGTTGCATTAGATACTTCCTTGAGTGCAACGTGAAAGGTGTAATTATGTTAAGTGAACAAAAACATTGATTAATGGTGTTGCTATCAGTCTAGACTCCGTTTGGCCCCGTGATACAGCATTTGTTGTTTACAATGTGCATATCATTTGCTTGGTATTTGATATATTAGCTTATTTTGACGCCATTATGGTACAGTCCTAAAATTTGGGGCTGCACACGTTGATTATGAATTCGATTTCCCGTGATAAGAATTGTAATATTTTCAAGTTTTATTCTTTTTTTATCTACATAGAGAAATAGTCAGAGAGATTTTAATATCAAGATTTATTGTTCTCATTTTTCGAAAAATATACCGTGTTGAGTGACAAAACTTAACGTAGCAATTTTTCTTTACTAAAGTGGGAAAACTTAAATATAATCACGTAAGTTTAATTCGAACCCACTATAATCGTGTTTCACCCGGACGCTTTCTCGCTGATTTATTATAACTATTTTTTTTGATTTTATAAAATATAACAACAGTGTTTCAGCTACACCAAACATATGATGGCATGCGATTTGCGTAAAATAGGAGTATTTGATGAATAAAATATTATATCTCTTGGCTTTATCCTTTTAGCCCCATAGTTTATACAATGCGAGGAATACTCGTGTATGAAAATGCTCATTGCTTGCCGTTTAGCTGGCTTGTTGCTTAAAAGTATATAGTAAAACATTTTCAACAAAAGCTTAAGTATATTAATATTTTAAAAATATTTAAACAAATTGTAAAATTTTACTTAATCTAATAATAAGTATTAAAGATTTTTTCACGTTTGGGTTTTTTTTTAAATAATTAAGAAACATATGAAAGATTTGACGCAGCGGGACCGTCTAAGCGCTTTCGACGCAACCGGATGGCTTAGCGGTCAGAGCGCTTGGACGATTACCAAAAGGCACATATTCGAATCCTGCAGCGTGGACATTTTTGTACGCCTTTTCAAAAATTAAGATTTACATAATTTTCAAAAAGACGGCTAAACTTTGTTTTTGATGTAATTTTGTATTGTTACATACATTTATGTACACTTAGATAAACATAATTTACTTATTTTTAAATTAAATGAAAACAATACTACAATTTTAGTATTGTCCATCAAATATATTTTCTCAAAGAAAAGACAAAGCATAGAAGACTAAATAAAGACAATGCTTGTACAAGTTTAATAAAAATGTACCAATTTTGTTTATATCAGAGAAACAATATTGAAGCTTCTCGCCAACCGTACCTGAATAGCGCTCTGTTTTCATACTTGAAAATATATTGGAAATTATGTTTCTAAAATGAGCTTTCAAGATATTATGACTAGTTTAAAAGATGAAAGTTTTCAATTAAGCTTTCAACTTATTTATTAGAATGGTAAGAAAGTTATGTGAAGCAAAGGTGAGCGATATGAGAGGTCAAGAGACCTCAGTTGACTTTCCAGAACAATATATTGATAATACTGGAAAACGATCACGTAAAAATTATGAGGACACCCTCAAATCTACATGTCCATGTAAGAGATGACTATAGGCGAGGCGGCGTTGAGTTCCACCACTCAACTCGCTATGTATCGAATAAAATTTATATATATATATATATATATATATATATATATATATATATATACAATATTTAATAATTAATATGAAGCAAGCCATCCCACAATGCCAGCGTGAACATAATTAATTTATTATAATCAAATTGTTGCTAATATAATTAAGAGCTTACATACATATTATACATAGTACAATGTAAACACCGCTATGACTACACTAATAGATTCTGTCTCTGATTTGCATCATTAAGTGTGTCAATTAACGGCGATATAGCGGTTAAAGTTGTATTAGATGATATTGATTGAGTTGCGAGTGAAATCGACAGTTAATATTTACTATGTTTAAAGTGTTATTCTACACTTAGGACTATAAACATTTTTAAAAAAGCGTATAAAAATTTGGACGCAGCGGAATTCGAACCCGCGCCTCTTGGATACCATCCAAGGGTTCGAATGTTTTCATATCGACAGTTGTTGATTAAAAATCAATCTTGGCGTATTTGTATAGTCAATCAGAGTATGTGTATTTTATACACAGTTGAGGTCATCGATGCTCAACAGGATGTCTATCAATTTTTTTTCTAATTTGGGAATTTTATTATATTAATTATTGAACGAAATAAATTTGAACGTAGCGGGGTTCAAACCCGCGCCTCTTGGATATCGTCCAAGTCCAAGAAGGTATCCAAGAGGCGCGGGTTCGAATCCCGCTGCATTCAAAAATTTTATACGTTTTTATAAAAATGTTTTCCAATCCTAAGTGTGGAATAAACATTTTAAAAATATATAGTAAATATTCTAGAGTTTCGTTTCTCAATAGCTCTATATTGAACGGAGAGAGAAGAACGTGGTGCGTTCTCTCTAACTAACCTGCTATGCAGGAATGAGTGTGAATCTCATACATAGCGTTATATGTTATAAACGTAAAAAGTTGATAAATAATAATACAATAAAATAAAATCTTCGATTTTCGCGATTTTTATACATTTTAAATAAAACTATTTTAACCGGATTCATCGCGTATATTTTGGTCCTCGGTCACAGGCACCTGTCACACGAGTCTACCTGTGACCACGGACTACTGTAAAGTGTTCAAAACGTCAGGTGTCCAAAATGTATTTTCGAATACCAAAATATACGCGATTGATCCGGTTGAAGTAGTTTCATTTAAGATAATACAATGAATTTTCTCAGTAGTGGTTTGTATATAAATATGAAAGTGTAAACCTGATGTTGGGAAGTTTTTTGTAATAATACTATAATATTCCTTACTGTACTGTACTGTAGTGTTGGCGTAATTTATTTATAAATAGGTAACAGTGGGTCTAAGTCTTAAATATTAATAAATATGAGGACGTCATTCGATCTCAATAGTTATTTTAAAGGAAATCATTTGAATAATAATATGCTTACAAAACACTTACCCTCCTATGATGATTTAAATATTATGATTTAAAGCCACACGGAGCTTTTTTACTCGTGAACTTCCACATAGTGGGTTGTGATCGGTACCACCTATCTACCTTATCCTGACGTTATTATTGTTATATCAATACATTTCACGTGTGTATTTTAACAGTACCTAGGTAATGGAGGATGATATTTCTTCAAGATTAATTTGTTATTGCTTATTTACTAAAGTAAGCCGTTGTGTGGCGTTGAGTTCCACCATTCAACACGCAATGTCTCGGATTCGATGGAAAGCACTGTATGGAGTGTCTTGACACTAGGTACTTTCTGTCTAACCTGCTATGCGGGATAAAAGTTTAAAGCTAAAAAAAAGGAACAAAAGGTAGTTAGAGTGGAGTCAGTTGGGCTGTTATTAAATTATTATTATGCAAAATTATGCATATTAGGAGTCCCATTGACGCGTTAACAACGCGTTGCCTTAGCTACGTGTATATCAATTTATATAAACGCATATAACAAAAACATAGTAGTGTAAATATATATTATTTTAAAACAATAACAGGATTCTGTACTGCTTCTCTATATAAACTATTGTGCCAAATTGTATACCTCTCAATTCAGGTAATATTCGTAAAAATTTGCACCAAGCTTTTACTTTACGTATTAAAATATAAATAAATAGTTATTTTTTACTATATATGATCATCTCATCATATTAAAAAAGAAATATATAAATAATTCATAAAGAATTGCATTGTCTTGAAATTTAATTAATTCTGTAAACTCATCCAGAATATCCATGAAACGGTCCGGTGCAAAGTTAAATAAAACGGAACAAGTTATTTAGTCGTATATAAATTTGCGTCACGTAACGGTTGATACTCGGAAATACTTGCAAAGGAAACTAACAAGTTACATAGTTTTATTAAGCTTTTTGCGAAAGCTCACTTGGAAATTTAATGTATAAATTAAGCATTTCAAATGACTTTTATCTTTTAAATGGTAAACAAAGACTGTAATTGAGGCGGGTCATGGCGCAGTGAGACAGCGTCTGACTGTAAACGCGATTGGTTGTGGGTTCGATCCCCACTCGGGGATATATTCAAATTATTTTTACTTCCTCGCTCTGGCAAAAGACAAAGGGTGGCGTTAAGTTCCACCACTCAACATGCAATGTCTTGAATTCGGTGGAAAGTGAAGTACGGAATGTTTTGACACTAGGTAGTTTGTGAAGCTAAAAAAAGGCTGTAATAATATTATGTATATAATTTCTATCTATCAAAATTTTCTATTTTCTACCTTTATATTTATTTAGCCTTTTGTTTGTCTTTTTATGTTAGCTACACATTGTTTATCGTATAACAAGGTAGTCAGAGAAGACATCTATTCTCTACTTTCGAAATATTGCAAGTTGAATAGCGGAATTCAACGCTGCGCTTTACCTTACCAGCGGGGAAGTAATAACTGTTTATTTTATCTCATTCCTACGTTTATTTTATCTGTTTCCAAGGGTTGAAACTCAAAATTACCTCGTTTATCGCACACGTTGTCGCAGTGGGCCATTCGAATCCAACTCGCCGAATTAGAATGGGTGACACAAAACGCGGCGTTAAATTTCGCCACTTAACATAGGTTGTCTTAGATTTAGGCGAAAAACGGAGAGTCTTAACACTAACTTTCTTTTGACTATGCAGCTGTGTGGGGCAAATCATAAACTCAAGTAAGAATAGAACCCCCAAAAATTATATAAATACGATCAAATGCCCCACAACACCACTTTATTGACTTGAAGTGTTTATTAATTTTTTAAATTCAAACAAATTTGTTAAAAAAAATTCAAATTTTTATTTTTTTGAGAGTAGTTTCAAAGAAATCAGTCATTAATTACACTTGCTGAAGGGGTTCAAATTTTAACCCTTTCTATCGGAGGAAGCACTTGTATACCTCGAAGGCATTTTCATGCCCTTATAAACTCTTAAACGTATTGTTTTCTCCTTTTGAAGAGACTCTGAAAAATGGTGACTTTCCTTTTGATGTTCATTGGTGATTTATGAGATTTTTGAATTGTTCTTTTTAATACTAAAAATAAAATTGTAAATTGACTAGACCCTTGTGGCGCAGTGGTACGAAATCTGATCGTAAAGACAATGCTGGTAGATTCTATCCCACGGAGGTGATGATTTTAATGGTTATTTAAAATGCAACTCACGGTGGGGTCTTAAAATTAACTTTATTTATTTACCTTGCTGAGCCAGATAAGGCGTAAAGTTGTTTTAAAAGTATTTACTTTAACTTATAAATTGTATTGCAAACCTTAAGAAATTTCTTGACCGGTCGTGGCGCAGTGGGATAGCGTCTGACTGTATCGCGATAGTTTGTGGGTTCGATCCCCAATCGGGGGAATGATTATATGTACATTATTTTCAAAGTGCGGCGTTGAATTCCACCACTCAACACGCAATTTGGTGGAAAACGACGTACGATGTGTCTTGACACTAGGTTTTTTTGTCTACTCTGCTACCAAAAAATAAGAAATTCCTTTCTTGAAAACATTGTTTAAATATATTAAACAGTACTTATCGGTGCAACTTTAATACATATAACATAATTATTTACTTTATACGAGTATTAACTATTCTTTATTTACATATATATTGTCTGTTTGTATGAAGTTTGTGCATTGTATCAGCGAGGTAAGCTAAGCTCGTCCATCATAGAATCAATAACACGTAATTGACAGCTAAAGTGGTGACTGCACCGAGACATGCCGACTCATCTTAGATATAGGTGCTTGTATACAGCGTGTTCATTTTTACTTACATTACATCCATTGTAATGTTTTAATTCTAATCTAGTAATATTATTATATAGTAATTTAGGCCGGTCGCGGCGAAGTAGGACCGTGTCTGACTGTAAACGCGATCGGTTGTGGGTTCGATCTCCACTCGGAGGAGTCATCATATTTAAATTATTTTCAATTCCTCGCTCTGGAAGATAAAGGGCGGCGTTGAGTTCCACCACTCTATACGCAATGTCTTGAATTCAGTGGAAAGCGAAATACGGAATATCTTGGTACATTCTGTCTAGGGTAAACAGAAAATAGCTTTGCAAGATAAAAGATGTTCAGTTGAAACTAAAGGGATTTCCGCATTCTTTATATATTTATAACGAATTAGAAATTTTGCCCATAAAGTAGAATTTACAAATTTTAAATGTACACTCAATTGAAAGAACACAATTTAATCCATAATACAAGATTACAACCATCCTGTATATAATAAATGGCTAGCTTCTCTAGCTGTCATCACCATCACGTCGTTAATCACTAGACTCTAGGCGTCGGATATAACCTAACCTGAGACCTAAGTAACGGGATACGGTCGAGATTGAATGAGCTTTTGATTAATGATTTTTGATGTTATACCAGAAATATAAGTTTACGATACGAGTGATACGGAAAATGTATATTTTTATATAAATTTTTAGTACAAAATATATTATAATATTTTTCATATATTAGATAATTATCTAATTATTACTATTTAAATTAGTATTGGAATAATATAGCATACAGCTACAGATATATATATATATATATATATATATATATAGATGCAATTACATACATATATAGATGCAATTACATATTAACTTCAACGCGCTTTTATTAGATTCACTTACATACAGTATATAATGTAAGCAGTCCTTATGATACTTCTCTACATATACTATTAATAATCGGACTGAAAGGAGATCGTGTATACGAAATATCTTGATACAAGGATTTCTTTGTATACCTTGCAACTGCTAAAAAGTGACACCAAGTATTATAAAATTTATCCAGATCATTACCATATATATTGAAATGAAACCTGAAATATTTTGTCTTAATTCAACAATTTACAACAAGATAAAGAAAATATACTCGACTGGTTAACAGTTTTAAAGCTACATACAAATCCCAATAGAGTTGCACGCTCGTAACAGTTACCTCAATGTGACCCGCGTGCTCACTAACTATTGGGTTGAGAACATAAACTTAAAGAAGTTGCCTTAGTTTGTTTCTGATATATATATATATATATATATATATATATATATATATATATATATATATATATATATATATAAAATTGTGTTATATATTTTTTTATTATTATTATTTGTATAATGACATTTTCTTTTAGCTTCACGCTTTTTATCCCGCATAGCAGAAAGTATCTAATCTCAGGACACTCCGTATTTCACTTTCCACCAATTCGAGATATTGTGAGTTGAATGGTAGAACTCAACGCCGCATTTTGTGTTATCAGAGCGAAGAAGCGAAAATAATTTAAATATGATCACTCCCCCCAGGTGAGATCGAACCCACAACCGATCGCGTTTACAGTGAGAAGCTGTCCCATTGCTTTGATACTGGAGTATCTATGGTATAAAAAAATAAAAACATTTTATAATTATGCACGGTAGATGAGAAAATTCTAGAAGATGAGATAAAGAGCAGAATGAATAGAAATGTTTTTTCTACTACTTATTCTACTTATATTATGTTACATATAAAAAAACACACTGTATATAACTATTTTATGTATCACTGTCACACGCTAAATCTTATAAGCATATCCTATCTTGTTAGTGCCATTATTTCGTTTTATCTAATTTCAAATCTTAACGAGTCCAAAAATATACAATCGTGTACGGGAAATATAAAAATATTACAAATAATCTTCACAATGAGCTAAAAATTATTTTTTTGTTAGAAAATCATACATATTCTTTGAATTTCTTCGATTTTTGAGAAGAACAGAATAAGTTTTAGCTATTTGAATGTCACGCAATAGAATATTATAAGAAAATCATATTTTCCACACAGCAAGATTGTTTCACACATCATTTGTTCGCGTCTCTTGTTTCTGCGGGCCATTTGTCAAAAACTCGGATGTCAGTTCTCTGTGTGATTTATTGTCACCCGAGCAATTGGTATAATGGATAAATATTGTATTATATTTTTGATAGATACCACGGTGACTATGGTTGTGGATATATTTTTTTCTTATTTTACAATTTTATTTTATAAAATATTTTTACTTAAAAATAACCTAGTGACAAGACTCTATCCAAAACCGCAATATCGAGTATTGAGTGGTGAAACCAACACCACGCTTAGTCTTACGAGAGCGGAGAAATCAAAATAGGTTTCAAATATAATTATTTCACCAAGCGGGAATCAAACCTGCAACCAATTGCGTTTACAGTCACTCTCTGCCCCACTGCGCCACAATGGCGTCTTCTTTTCCTATTTCATTTTTCCTTTTTTTTTATAAAACGTACGTTATGATTTGTATTAATTTAAAAATTCTTGAAGTAAAACATATGAATAATGTAATATTAATGAAGCTATTATTGACAGTGTTTAATTAACTTGTTTGTAGACATTAATTATATTTTTCTAACATAATGGACTAAAATTTAAAAATCTTTAATTTATAATTTTTTTTTAATATAATATTTCCTTGTTTCTGTACTAACTTTGCTTTTTATATTTTAAACATATTTATGGTTACCCTATAAATGAGATTTCTAAACAAAATTTGCTTCCAATGATATTGTACCGTTATCATTAATCACAATATGTAATGATGCCATGTAAATTCTTACAATGGGAAACTTTTTTATTTCTTTGAGTATACTTGATAACTGAAGCGTTGACTATTTGTCATTTGGGTTTCTAATATTCCTATCTGTATTGAGTTTCTTCATACACTTGCTGTTTTAAAAAATGTATTTAAAATTGACTTCTATTTCTTTATATTATTTTATATTGAATGTTGTCGGGGGAACTCGGTTGACCTTCGAAAACACAGTATTGAAGATATTAGAGGAAGGTCACATAAAAAGCATGAGGACTCCCCGAAGGGCATTTATGAAGGGACTGATATGAATTTACATGAGTATAACGATTGTGGAAGAGGCGAAAGAGGTATGCAGGGACCGTAGCGTTTGGCGCTCCGTCCTTTCTGACTACCCTGCAAGGGATAAAGCGTGAAGCTAAAAATATTGATTATTCTTTTCTTATCTACGTAGTTTATTGCCTTATCTTACTAAACAGACTGTAAAACTATGAAGCCTACAACGCTACTGCCTACGAGTATATGTCTTTCGCTTCTTCTACCGAGTTCATAATCTCACTATATACGTTTTTAATATTTTTTTTAGCTTCACGCTTTTCCTATACAGGATGTATAGCAGGGTAGCCAGGAAGTACTTAGTATCAAGACTTTCCAAAGAATTAGAGACATTGCGTGTTGGCGGAACTCAACGCTGAAAATAGTTTAATTGTAATCACTCCTTCGAGTGGGAATCGAACCCACAACAGTAATATTCACAGTCAGACGGTATACCACTGCGCTACGATAGGCCTCAATGAGTTTTATGCGTCCTTAATCCATACATTATACACAAAATCTTTTTTTCATCTTTATTGACTTCTTCCCTTAACTTTAAAAAAATTTAGATCAAAAGAAATAGGAACAGTGAATATGTCCTTAGCAGAACAATTGAATGACCGGGTCTCAGTAAATTTAATGTTTTTCCGCAACAAGGGGTTGGGCAGGCCCCTTCTGTTCAGCCAAGCTATGTTTTTTATCCCAGCTATTAGGAAAAATAGAAAGCCATATTTTTAAGTATATTTTTTTTATTATAAACAAAAATAATATTTTGTATTCACTTATTTCCATAAATAACGATATTTTTAGCTTTCGTTTCGTTCGTTACAGACTGCGTTCGGATATATCCTAAAATTACGCATTTAATTTTAATATTCTTTTAAAATTTAATTTGATCTTATCCCTTTAATTCTAACTATGCAATAAAAACTTGTTTTTTTTATATTATAATAAAAAAAGTAAAAAAAAAATTTTATATTATAAGGATAACAAAAATCATCAAAAACTAAAAAAATATCATTTTTGTATAGTATGGGGAAGAAAATTCAAAATAGATACATAAAAATATATTCCATAACATTAACTACCATGTAGGACAGCGTGAGAAATATAGCAATAGTTTTTCCTAGAAAATCTTTGAATTTAAAAATATGGCAAGACATGATTCTAAAAGATATTCAGCGCATTAATCATAGAGCGACAAGCATTAAAGCATGGAAGGTAATTAATATGTTCACGTCGTCTACGGTTTTCACGAGTTCGTTTCTCATTAAGACGCCATTAAGCATCAGGAACATATTTCATAGCACCTCGCTCTTTTCATCACTTTGAAAGGATAGGAAAATATAAATGGAACAATAGGGAAATAAAGTATAGGAGACTTATATACTAAAGAAAAGAAATTCATATAATAATTTGTTTTAATTTAACTATAATTATTAAATTCCCTTTTCTCTATTTCACTGAATTGGAAGGTCAACATACAAAATTATTAAGAAATAGTTTAGTTTGGTAATATAACGCCCATGAAATCATTGAAATAACAAGTTTGTATAAATGACAACTGATGTGACATTTAAGTATACTAAATGTGCCATTAGATAAACCTATGGAATTGCATACATAAATGTCAATCATCCAAGTAAGATTACTTAAAATAAAGAAAACAAACATCATTCTTCCTGTTATTTAATAAAATTATAGTTTATCACTCATATTTTGTTAGATTCTTAAATTATTGGAATTTTGCTATATTTTATCGTAAGTGTAACCCACATTATAGACCCAGTTAAGGTAAAATCACACATTTGTGTCAAATTTGCACAACAATACCCTTTAAATCTCGAACAATTTCACACAAAACGCCCGAGGATAATGAGTTCAAACCTGCGGGTACCATTTGCGTGCCAACCCTTAATCTGCCTTGCGTTTTACGAGATCTCAGGCAATATCTGTCAATGTCCTTGTCAATAAATTGTAGGCGTTTATAGCAAATGACGTCGTTTGACGGTTTGAGGCGAGGCTGGTAATCCTCGGCCTGCGGGACCCCATCTGCACTGTAAGGGTTAAGTCGCGACAAATAGACCATTTGCAAATAATAAGACGCAATGAAAGAATAAATTATTGGCGTAGGGTGGAAGTATATATGATTATACTGATTGGTTTTGTTTGTACAATATCATTGTATTTGAGAGCTAAAATAAGCAAAAAATTTTAACTTTATATTACTCGAATTACGCCGCGTTTAGCCTTAGCAGAGCGGAGGAATGAGAATAATTTTAAATATAATCACTCTCCCTAGTGGAAATCGAACCCATAACCAATTGCTATAGTAAATATTTCACAAGTATATATAAAAAAGGATTAAACGAAACAGTTCGTTGTCTTTTATTAATGTTAATATTTATATTTGTCTAATTTTTATTGAATAATACCAGAAAAAAATATATAAATTATTAAATTGTAATATTAAAATTATAAATCGTACAAATATCAACATAAACCAAATTACTTAAAAATTAAAAAAAAAAACACGAAATTTCCAAACCATTTCTCTTACGAAATACAGTAAAATTATGCAAGGAAATCTCATTATAATTCCTATAGATCATTGTTTCTGGACGCCCCATAGAGATGATATCTTAAGGCGAAAATCTTAGAAAGCCAATTAACAATTATTATACCTACTTCCGGTGACTTCCGGTGAAGGCGGCGCTTCCGGGGGGCAATGGCGACACGTATCCTGTACATTATTCACTGATGACAAAGTTTGACAATAGTTCTGTTTTTAAAATAGTTATATTATTTAAAAGTTGTATTACTTATTAGAAGGAAGAAGATGAAGAGATATTTTTATACGTTAAATAAAATGGCATTCAGTAATCTTTGGATAGCAGAAGTTTGTAAACATATCCATACAGAGATGCAAGAGCATACAAAAAATAAATTTTGACGATAAAACTTCTTTTTTGCAATAAAAATTTCTTTATTTTATAAAAAAAAATATTTAAAACTTTCTTAAACATACTACAAAATAAATAAAGATACATATTATTTACTAAAACTTTAAAAATAAAAAAAATAGTTTCATAAAATTATATTATTATAATTATCAACATAGAAATGGCGCAGTGGGACAGCATCTGGCTGTAAACGCAGTCGATTGTGGGTATTCAATTTACACACGAAATATTTCAAATTTGACGGAAAGCAGAGTACGGAGTGTCTTGACTCTAAGTATTTCCTGTCTACCATGCTAGGTGGAATATAACTGTGAAGTTAATAATACTATAAGCATGTTTATATTAGTATAGATACAAAAACAAAATAATACAGAAGCCAATATAAATAGCAAACTTCGGGCCCACATCCAACATGTCGTAACACATCATTAATCTCAGATGTATGTGACATTTAATTACCTAAAACACCATATATTTGCTATTCTTCCGGCCCTTGCCCTATGGGATGTATCTTGCTTAGAAATTCCATAGAATTATTTAACGCCATTATCAACTTTATACACTTGTAATAAGACCGAAGTAAAATATATGAAAATGGATATTTAATAGTAATTAATATTGTCTTTCTTATTGCTTCACGCCTTGAATTTTATTGTTCTGAGTTATATCTATATAATTGTGTCTTCTTACAACTTTATAAAAATGTTATATTCTATAAACCATATATTATATAGACCACCGTGGCCTAGTGGGACACAGACTTTAAACGCGATTGGTTGTGGGTTCGATTCGAACTCGAATGATTTAAAATTTATTTCTCTGGCAAGGCAAATTCGGATGGAAATCACTCAATTTAGTATCTTGCCACTGAGTTGTCTCTGGCTACCATGCTTACTTATTCTTAACGTATATATAAAAATATAATTAAATTGTGTTACGCCACTTAACATGCAGTCTTCAATTCTCGAGAAGAAAACGGAATGTGTTGACACTATGTTCCCTATATTTATATAAGGGATCTTATATAAATATTCTCTCTTGTAAGCATTAAAACTAAATCCATTGTATACAGTCAAAAATTTTTCAACTGAGTCAAAATGGCGTGACTCTTTACTTCATTGAATATTTCTAACAACATGTAAATTCATATATTGTCCTCCATATTTGAATATTATTTTAACTATTATTTTATTAGAGAGAACATCACGCTTTGTTTACCGTGCAGCGTAGGTAATCAGAGGTAACATATTGTAAAAACACTTGTAGACTACTTACCGCACGAAATCGAGTCATTGTGTGTCACCTAGCATAACTTAACGCCGCGCTTTGTAAATGTTAATTATAATTATTCCCCCAAAATGGGAATCAAACCCGCAACCAACCGCGTTTGTAATCAGATGCTGTGCTATTGCCATTTGCCAGCCCTCAATCATATTGCGTATTAAGCGGCGGAATTTAACGTCGCATATTGTCTTATTAAACCCGAAAAATGGACATAATTTATATATCAACCATCATCATCTCTTGTGTATTAACCCAACCCTATCAAATTTCATCCAATCTGAGTTCTTCAGACCTAAGTCTAAAAAGAAATAAACATATTCATGATTTAATTCAAATTACGTACACTAAAGGTATTCCAAATATTTATTTAGTATATAACTATGTTTTATTCAGTAGTAAGTAGTAAATTCTATTCGGACAAAACGATCCCAAGTGACACAGATACAACAAATTTTGCAAACTTCTAAATACTTGAAATAAACTAACGTTTATTAAAATGTACACTCTATGTTACTGTAATAAGGTTTAATATAAAACAAATAGGATTATTAAATGGCAAAATAAAGTTGGTATTGGCATTCTTTTGGAGGGAAACCGGTGATTCGTCAAAGTCGAGTATATTTATCGTTTTAGTTGAATTTTATCGAACTAATAGCTTCGGAGATAAATTTACGATTGTAAAAGAAAAAATATTGCACGTGGAAAGGGTTGTTGGTTTCCTATACAATGATAGTTAATGCTTCAAGATATTTTCTATAAATTAATGATTCATACCATTAACAAGTATTTTAATAGTATGGAATATATATAATTGCTTGTAAATAAGTGTATAAGAATTAAAATACGGGCGGGAACCAAAAATGCGGGCGAAAAATAATCTATACAAGACCTTTTAATTAGTTGCATGCATGCATCAGGATATATTCTTGTTTAATTACATACTTATATTTTTTTAGCTTCAAGATTTTATCCTGCATAGCAGGGTAGACAAAAAGTACCTAGTGTCAAGACACTCCGAACTTTTCCGAATTCGATACATTGCGTATTAAGTGGCGAAACTCAACCCCGCACTTTGTCTTACCAGAGCGAGGAAGTGAAAATAATTTAAATAAACTCCCCGAATGGTAATCAAACCTACAGCGGATCGCGCTTACAGTCCGACGCTGTTCCACTACGCCACGACCAGCTGCTGATATGTTATGCTTATTATATTTATATCTGTTTCATACATAATAAAATAAACTTAATATATTTATTTATATCTGTTATAAAACAAAAATATTTTCATTTTTCCGCTCTGGTTGAGCGGCGTTGAGTTCACCACTCAACACGAATCGAATTGGATTTTTTAAGGAAAAAATTCAACGGAGTGTCTTGACACTGGGTTGCCGCTGATCACCCATCTGTGCGGGACAAAGCGTAAAGCCTGTCTTTTTATATAGAATATCCAACGATCATTAAATAAACAGTCAGTACGATAATAATAGACACGTCGTAAAAGCTCGGAAATAAGAAAAAAATATTTTATAACGAGAAACATAATACTTTCGCTTGAAGCAAAAACAGGCGATCCGCGGTTTTAGTAAAAGAAATCTTAATTAAAACGTATAATGAGTAAAAGAATATGTTTTTATTATATTTTTATTTTGGACAGATCCTTGTAAGCAATATCTCTTAATATATTTTTACAGCTTTACGCTTTATCCCACATGTTAGGATAGTCAGAGAGAACCTAGTGCCGAGTCATTCCGTTCTCTACTCTCGGTCCAAATTAAAGGCATTGCGTGCTAAGTAGCGGTAATTAACCGCGTTTTATTTTACGAATCTCCCGATTTGGAATTGAACCCACAACCTATTGTACCTAGAGTTGGAAGATATCGCAGGGCCGCATTTAAATTCAGTTTGGACATTTTCTAGAATATAAACACTGCTCTGAGTGATAAATCCATAATAGCGCAGTGCAATCGTAAACGCTATGACTATAAGTTCGATAACCACTTGACGGATTTAGAATATTTAAAACAGTCTAAATATTTTAAAATATTGTTCACGATGAGCCGTTTCCGGGTGCAATATTTTATATGTTTTCTATATAAAAAACAAACTATTTTTATGTATTCGCCCCGGCAAGTGCGGAGTTAATTTCTGCCTATCTTTACGCAATGTCTCAATTTCTTGACAATAGTATTTCTATGTCTACTCTGCTATACACGTTGCGCGTGGAGTGGCGGAACTCAACGCCACACTTTGTCTTACCAGAGTGAGAAAGTGAAAATAATATAAAATTAACTTCCCCAAGTGGGAATCAAACCCACAACCGATCGCGTTTACAGTCAGACGCTGTCACTCTGTGCCACGATCGGCCTCGATGACGTACTGATTGTGCCTTAATAACGTGAATAAACAATAAATTAATAGAAATAAAAAAAGTATATAAACGGTTTATCTAAGCCTTTATCCAGTCAACCATAACCATCGGGCCTAAACAAACCGCCTAAGGCACGTACTGTCATAACCGCGTGCAAATAAAAACAAAAACATAATAACTCCTAACCTTTGGTGGGACGATACATCAATTTTACGTATCAATTGATATATTTACGAATGACTGCATTTGTGTGTGTGATACACGTTTACAGTATGATTTTAAAATATAAAAGTCAGTATATTTTTTTTATTCCAATAACCGTGTATGTGTTTGGTATATTTTTTTAATTTAAAATGTATGTAAGCGCAAGAACATAACTATTTTAAACAGATTAATCGCGTATATTTTGGTATACGAAAACACTTTTTTTTTTGAAATCTGATGTTTCGAACACTTTAAAGTAGTCCGTGGCCAGAGGTAGCTTCATAATTTATTTCATACAACAGGGCAGAGAAAATCTAATCATTCTAACACTTCCTCCCGAATTCGAGACATTTTAATACACGAACAAAGAAGTTATTTTGTATTCTATAAGTTTTATAATATCTAAAAATAATACTCATTATATGTTAATTAATTTTAGTAAAAAAATCCAAGTAATAACACAAACGTATGTAAAACAAACGTGTCACAAGTAATATTAAATTTTGTGAAAGTTTCCAAGAAGTCTTTGAATATTAGCGTAAGTTTCGTTCGTCGTAAGGAAAGCGATTCGTGCATTTTCGTATTATGAAGTAAGATTGATTTAGTACACTTTAGATGTGGTATTTAAAGAAAAACTCATGTATTTTCTAGCTTCATGGTTTGCGTAGCAGAGTGGTCATAGAGAGAAATTATTGTCAAGACACTCTGTTGGCTTCTTTTGTATTTGAAACATTACGTGTTGATAGCTTAAAGCTATGCTTTTTCCCACTAGAGTGGCGAAATAAATAATTTTTCAACCAAATGGAAATCAAAGCCTTAACCAGTGGCACAGTGTGACATCATCGAATTGTAAATGCGATAGGGGTAGGTGTGGGTTCGATTCCCAGTGGACTGATTATATTTAAATTATTTTCACTTCTTCTCTCTGGTAAGAGACATTCGGTGAAAAACCAAGTATGGAGTGTCTTGATGCTAGGTAGACAGAAGTCGTACGGTACGCGGGAAAAAAAGCGTGAAGTAAAATGATTATGAGGCCGCTCGTGGTGCAGTGTCATAGGTTCTGACTGTAAACGCGATCGGTTGTGGGTTCAATTCGAATAGGTGGAAAGCGAAGTACGGACTGTCTGACACTAGGTACTTTCTATCTACCCTATCATGCGAGATGAAAAAAAAGCGTGAAGCTATAAAAAAAACTTACAATAATATCGTATCCATTTTTCCTTCTCCTATACATTTCTCACTTGCCATTACTCAAGTCTGAAGTCTAAAATCGAAGTAGCATTTCGATGTACACGTTCACTGTTCACGGCGAGCGCTCATACTGCCAACATGCAAATGCATGATTTAAAATTTATCATAACTGACGTGTCTGCTCATTTTCATAATAAGTTTGGTTATTTAGTGTGTATGGATTTTTATTCAAAAAGAATAAGAGTTTTTATATATATATATATATATATATATATATATATATATATATATATATATATATATATATATATATATATATATGATATACTAATAAATAAATGAATAAATAAAACTGTTTCACGCTTTTATCCCGCATACTAGGGTACATAGGAGTGGCGAAACCCAATGCCGCACTTTATCTTACCAAAACGAGAATAATGAAAATAATTTAAATATAACCCTCGGTGTGGGAATCGAACCCACAGCCGATCACGTCTACAATTTGACGTCGTGGGGAAATGAGATAGCCATCAACAATGGTTATCAATAGATTAAACTTATTAAATTATTATATTAATTTAATTTTAATTAAAATTAAATTTAAAACAAAAATTGTCGACCAACAATCTCATTTAACGAAACGCGATATGATACACCGCAAATATTTAAAACACATAGTATGTATATCAGTTAATTAATCTCTTTGCGTAAATCATGTTTACAAATCATAACCGCATTCACCATTTAGCAGCATATTTGTATTGGATGACACTGGATACGTAGAATTAATGACATGACCAATTTTAACTGAACTTTCGTTTGTTATAAATTTCAACCGGTGCTATTCAAACTGTAGGTCTGATGTAACTGGTCGTCCAATGAAATTCTCTTTGATTTTAATTATTTACCTTTGGCAAAGATTGTATGTAGAGCTATGTTCATATAATGTGCTTATTTGTACATACATATATACATTAGGAATATTATATACATATATAGTTTTTATATAAGAGTGATGACCGCCCCCACGTTCCTGTATAATATCACACCTTCATCCCGCATAATAGGGTAGATAGGGAGTATCTAGTGTCAAGACACTCCGTACTTCGCTTCCCGAATTTGAGACAGCTTGTTCAGTGGTAAAATACATCGTTACGCTTTGTCCAATCAGAGTGTGAAAATAAAAAATAATTTTAATAAAATTATCTCCTGAATGGGAATTGAACCCACAACAGAAAACAACACAATATGAATAAAAAAATAAACATAGAGACATATCTGAATTATCTATGTCAAGTTTAATTATTGGAATATTTGTTTAATATATATTTTAAACATAAGTCTTGTAAATTTAAGATATTTATGGAATTATCTCTTTATCTATCTATCTTTTTATCTATCTATCTTTTTATCTATCTATGTCATGAATTTCAAATATATCAATATAGATATGGAGGAGACCACTTAGTCAATTATACCCGGCAGGCATTTAACCCTGTTTGCTAGACGTTGCTGTTTACTCACCAAATATCATTATATATTCTCTTATAATTAATAATAATAGTTAATTATCTCTAAACATTGTTAAATTAATAATAGATACATCGTAGTTCAAATGTATGTTGATTTATATATATATATAACGATTTGCAAAAATGAAACAACGTGCGGAGGCTGGTTCGGTTCCCACTCGGAGAAATGACTTTGTTTAAATTATTTCACTTTGGTAAGACAATGTGCGGTGGTGAATTCCGCAACTCAATATGCAGTATCTTAATTTTGGTGAAAAGCGGAGTGTCTTGATACTGGGTACTTCCTGTCTATGTAGAGTAAAAACATGAAATTAAAAAATGCCTAAGTCGGTAAGTTATACAAGAAAATCAATAGCTTACGACTTAAATAAATAGGCTAAAATAAATATATTTATTTATTATTTACTATTTAATTATTTAATTGACAATCCGCCCTTACAGTGTTTAATTTTATCCTCTTTTTTATTTAAAATTAGAATTATTTTTAGATCTTTGTAAGAATTGAATCATCACGTTACCTTTAGTATTTCACGGTATTTTTTATCTTTATATATTTGCTGCAATCTAGATATGAGTGTAAATTCAATTGGTGGTGGGTTCGATTTCCAATCAGATAAATGATTGTTTTCATTTTTTCGCTCTGGTAAGATAAAGATGAAGTCCATATTAGGAGCGGAAACCATTTAACGTAGTATTTTGATAATAAATTCTCTCGGCCTACAAAGGTAGTCGTAGGGTAGTCTAAGCGTGAAGGTGCAAAAACATAATTTATTTGTTTTATTTATATATTCATTATTGCACAATTTCATAAATATGCACAAAAGGCGGGATTAACGCTAAAAAGTATATAGAGATAAGAAAAAATTAATAAGATGATCATAAAATTGAATTTAAAAATTAAATAAAATGTCACAGCAAAAAAAATACAAAAAAGTATTACGCCCATTCACCGCAAGTCGTTTCATCCCCCGGTGACGTGACAAAAACACCCCGGCGCCTCTAAATATCTTTAAGCGCTTCTCATTATTCGCCATAGCCATAACAATTTAACCCTTCAAAGCAGATGGGGTCATTTTAATACGAGTAAACGTAATTTCGAGATAAGGTGAAAATATTGGAGGCTGTTTCTGAGAGACTTTCAGTGGTAAATAAGATTATAAGTTAGAACGTATATTATATAAAAAAATATAAGATAACACTATAAAATTCAATATTAATTATAATTTTAGAATTTTTGTAAGAAAAATTCAATACATAGTTTCGCGTAGACTCTTTTTTTCTTATTTTTTTTATAAAAGGTGACCAAAATTTATCCACTCCATTAACTATGATTTTTATTAACAACTATGATATTTATTTAAACATCCGTGAGTTTAGTTAGCTAAAAGTGTTATTATTTTAGTTTTTTTGCGTACTTTAATATGATAATAATTCAAAAAATTATCCTTTTGTCTTGTCGATAATGATTCATAATGCTTATTACAATTTTTTTTATATATCGTTAAGTTGTTAAAATCATTTAACTACATTGTTAGCTAACAGCCATGACAAAATTTAAAATTGACACAGAAGGAAATACTGTATATAGCTCCCACAATGCTGTCAGGCAGTGTCATTACGTTACTCATATATTTCATCGTATTAGGCTCAGACAGATATTGCTAAACGTCACATAAAATGCACGCTGAGCTCCGACAGGGAGCTAGATCGGGGGTTATGGAATACAATTCGACATTCATTATTAGAAAATCGTGTTTAGTAAAGTAAACAAGTGAAAATTAATATTTAACGAAGTGTCTTGACACTAAGTTTCTCTAACTTGATTCCCGGGATAAAGTGTAAAGTATTATGAGACCGGAAATAATTAATATATTATGTATTTAAATAGGCCTTGTATATATATATATATATATATATATATATATATATATATATATATATATATATATATATGTTATTTATTCTAGCATAAAAGGACAGTAGCAGTAGCATACTAATTTATCTCGGCCTGCCTTATTATGCTAGAAATAATAACTCTTTTAACCAGTTTTATTGTGTAAGTAAAGATAATAGAAGTATTTTACGGTATTTTATGTAACTGTTTACACATTTTACGCATTTTCGATATTAATAAATTTACCCACATTTTTTATTTCGTCGTGGTCATATCAAAAGACTTAATATAGCTAAAATTTATAAATCCAATAACAAAACGAAAGCACAAAATGTACTTTTCTGAGACCACATATAGGATTACTTGTGAATTCTAAAGGATTTTGTATACCAGAAGCTGTGGGTGGTCAACAAATTCTATTGAATTTTTCTTTCAGCATTACTATCTTAAAATATAAAAATATCCACATACAAATATTAACCCTACTAGTGAAGGTTGAAGCTTGAAAATGATCTAAAAGACCCTGGCTAAATAAAAGTAAAGTTTCTCTTCTATTTTATACCTTGATTATATGCTATTAGAGTTTATTATGTATGTCTATGAAAATATTGGAATATTCCAAACGCAATGAATCACGAAACTAATCAAACTGACACGTGGCCTGATGCAGAGTTTTTGTCACACTTAACAACCTATTATATTTAGTTAATCTGCTTCTTACTATAATACAATGCTTTTTGTGTTTGGTTTCGTTTATCTTAGGTGGTTGGTTTATTATGTGTGGACTAATATTTAGCTTTTGTGAAGCTGAGGGAATTTTGATTTTTGATTAAATCAAAATATACTATTTAAAAGATCAAAAACACCATCGTGGCACACCGTCTGAATGCTGCGATTAGGTGTGTGTTCGATTCCCACTTGGAAGAATGGTTATAGATAAAATTTAATGTGATTTCTTCACTCTGGTAAGACAAAGCGCGGCGTTGAGCTCGCCACTCAACAGGCACATTTTCTTGTTTAGTCGGAATGCAGTCAACGAAATAGTCATTACATTAGAATGTATCTGACTACACTATTATGCGGGATAAAGCGTAAATCGGCCAGTCGTGGCGCACGTGAGACAGAGTCTGACTGTAAAAGGGATCGGTCATGGGTTCGATCCACACTCGGGGGAGTGATATTATTTAGATTATTTTTACTTCCTTGCTCTGGTAAAGACAAAGTGCGATGTGGAGTTCCACCACTTATCACGTAATGTCTCAAATTCAGTGGTACTGAGTGTCTTGAAACTAAGTACTTTCTGTCTGCCCTGCTATGCGGGATAAAAGCGTGAAGCTAATAAAAGTTTCTATATCTACAAGACTAGGATATTAAATATCTGTCAATATTATAATATTGACATGTTCTATTGACCATTCTGACCATTTTATGTATTTTTACAAAAAAATTCAAGCATATTGATAAAATCTTGACACATATTTAATATCCTAGTAATAAGCATGTGTAAGTGTCAAATATATCTGACACTGTAACATGCTTATTAATTTTCATTTATTTTCTAAGAAAATGAGTGTTTTAAAATTTAATTTGTAAAAAATATAACCATTTAAATTAAAAAAAAATAATACTAAGGAAATAGCAATTATAATATTAATATCATATATGCCTGTATTTTAAATTCCTTTATTGCGTAATCCTAAAGATCCGGATAAAAGATAAAGCAAAATATTTGACGCCACCCTTTATAAGTCCTAATATTATTAGGGGGTTAAATGACACCGTTCGAACGATATTCCGCTACGACTCATTGTTAATTGAATTAAACATAATTCGTTTATTTCTTTAGTCTCAGTTATTGACGAGTTAACCCTTCAACGCAGATGGGTCTGTCTCGGCGGAGAAATTTAATTTGTAAACTGGTATTACTTTAGATTTTAATTATAGAAACGATTGTCATTTACTAGAGCATAATTAATCGCTCGAAATTAATATTAAAAAATATAATTGTAATGTTTTATAGTAATTATTCGTAACATTGGAGTTATATATATATTAAGAATTGGAACCAATACTTGAAAATAAAGTATAACATAGAAAATTATAAAGTTTTTTTAATTTATTTTAATGATTTTTCTACATAATGCTAGATATTTCTCTTTATAACTTTATGTTGATTTCAAAACATTTCACACTAGACAGTTCTCTTCGCATTTTATTTAACCAGGTGAGAATTAATTTCCCTGTGGAGGGACGATTTAGAATATAATTCCCCTCGTTTGCCGGGTAGCGTCCCGTAAGAAGTGGATATCCCAGTTATTTGGTGGTAGGAGGTTAATCCTCCGACTGGTTCGCGACCGCTATCGTGACAAAAACGATCCGTCAAATATCTAATGATGTATTCCGGTCTGATGTCATGTAAGCCTTTCCCTATTTCCACCCATCCTTTCCTTTATCTCCTTTCGCTTCCATCCCAAGCCCGGCAATGCATCTACAACTCTATTGTTCTAGATGTCCATGGGCGTAGGTGATTACTTATCATCAAGTGGCCCTTCTGCTCGTTTGCCTCCTTTTTCTATAAAAAAATATCTATAAATGTTAACACCTAATGTAATCCTTTGAGTAGGGATTGAACTCACAACCATTGCAATTTTAGCCAAATTTGTGCCACTGTGTAACGACGATCTCTTACTATTTTTCCAATACACAAACATCAAACTTATTTCTATATTTATAAAAGACTATACAAAAAAATATATCATCGTTCGGGCAGTTACATTTTATATTATTCAATATATATCATCTGTACAAATGTAAATAATAAAAAAAAAAACAGAAACAGACTACGGAAACGCTTTTATATTTGTCAACGTCAAGTCGCCCATTGCCTCGGAGTTGCAAAAAATGGTAATTTTTTTCGCAAATGAACCGTGTCTCGGCTCTCTTATTAGATTAACAGGTCGATTTACAATTCTGTGTGTTCACGTATCTACATGTTTATTTTGCGGAAATGAATAGCAATTTGCGGAGGGTCGCTATTGTTGACTTTGTATTATACGTTTATTTAGTTATATTTTTGGTTGTTACATGTCCTTTTATGTACCTGTGTTTTTTATTATAGGGTTTTATTTTTATTAGACACAAAGTAGTTAGTGTCAAGACTCCAATTCAGAGTGAATTGGAGATATTGCATGATAAATGGTGGAGGTTAGCTCCGCGCTTTATCTGATAAGAGCGAGGTAATTACTATAATTTAAACATAATCATTGCCCCAAATAGAATCAAACTGTCAAGCTTTCGTGTTTACAGTCAGGTGCTATTCCATTACGCCACGACTGACCTTTATGTGGTTCTGGTGATATTAGAAAATGTCTGGCTTTATAAAAACCTGATCGTTTTGAATCTGCTAAGCAAACCGCAAGGATTTATTATTGATTATAACTAAGTTAAACATTTAAGTATAAGCCAAATTTTCAACGTAAGAAAAAATTGTTTTTTTTTTGTTATTTTTATCCTATAAAATATTATTCAGATATATTAATACAAAAAAGCTACATAAAATAAGTATATATGAACTAGCATAGCCTTAATATGTTTAATGAATATGATATGTTTAAAACTTGAATACTAATCGAAATTAACGACTTGCAAGCTTTTAGCAACTTAGTTGCATAGTTAGAGTTAAGTGTCGAATCCCACCGCACATCAACACGCCGCGTGTTCCCGACAGGCAATACACGCGCAGACCGAACGTTATGCTATAATACAATAGTTCTAAATACTATGTACACACTTGCAACTGAAATCGTATTTTAGTATTACAATTTAGTATTACAAATGTTATAACTATATAAAATTTTAAACGCAACCGGTTCAAATCTCGCTGTTTTCAAATTTTTATATGGTTTTTTTAAAAATGATAATGCAAATCTTTTTTTTTAATTATTTTTAAGGTGTTCGAGTAAACCATGTCGTATTTATATATGGCATGAATGACAAATAAAACCTAGTGTCAAAACAATCTGTCCTCCACTTTCTTTACGCGTTTTGTCTCACTAAGGCGGTGAAATAAAATGTATATATGTTTTAATAAAATGTTAATGTTCCCAAAAAAACCATATTTAACCGCCACACTGAGTAATGCATTAAGTGCAGAACTAATGTTTATAATAATGTAATTTTCAGCCAAATAGTAGTATATGGGAAGTAGTGTTCAATCAAGTAAGTAATATATGGGAAATGTAGTGATTCATTAGTACTATCATTTTAGTGATTTATCACTACATAGTAGAAATTTACATTATTAATGGATTATAAGAAAAAAATAATATATATGTAAATATTCTTAGCAAAATAAACGTAAGTGTGTACAGGTTTTATCCATACAGAGAGCGTCCTAAGACTAGCATCTTGTTGCAAGTTCATATTAAATTAAACTGAGACCTGAAGTCATTAAGACCCGTCGAATACATTGGTGGGTTAAACTCATTTATGTATGGTGTTCGACTTACATTTTGAATATTTATCATAAACAAATGCTTACATACTTGTAAACGATGTGTATTATATATGTATTTACGAGTCCAGATGACGTTAGTTATGATTATAAAAAATATTACTTGAGGCATTTATCAATGTTAAGTTCATAAAGAAGAGAGTTATTTATATACTATTTATATATATATATATATATATATATATATATATATATATATATATATAATATTTATTGTTATACTATTTTATATATATATATATATATATATATATATATATATATATATATATATATATATATATATATATATATATATAATATTTATTGTTACAATAATTATTTTATGTTTGTATGATATTCGTAGAGAGATTTTTACAAATTTCTGCTACCCAAACATTATTTCTAACAAGTAAATTGGCAAGGGAGAATGCTGTTTTACAAAATATTTTACTATTTTAAACTTTTATTCCACTGTAAGGAATTAAAAAACATTTTTTTTTATTGTTCAAAATAAATTTATATGTAATTTTTTACGATCTAAAAACGTTTTTGATTAAAAAAATACGTTAAATATATATATATATATATATATATATATATATATATATATCAGTCTCTCGAGTGGTGGGGCAGTGTGACAGCGTCTGACTGTAGACGCGATTGGTTGTGGGTTCGATTCCCACTAAGCGGAGTGATTATACTTAAATTATTTTGTGCCACAAAATGCGGCGTCGAGATCCGCCTCAACTTCGGTACCGAACTTAAAGCCGCACTTTGCGGCACAAAATAATTTAAGTGTAATCACTCCCTATATTAAAGTAAGTACTAAAAAAATTATTATACAAATAAAATCCAATTTAAAAATAACCCCTAATAGCCGACACTAATGAATCAATCCCCTATAAAAGAGGTAAAACAAGTCATTTCCCACTAATATGAGTTTGATTGGTGTTTCTGTGCATCTGTTTCGAATTTGGCCTCGGCCTGTAATTTGTGAGCATTAGTCAGTTGACGTTAATATTAGTTTCGCTATCTATCAATTTATTACAGCTATATTTAAATCGATCACACTTTAGACTAAGGAAAACTTTATTTTCAACCCGACTAGGTTAAAGGGAAAAGGAGGGTTATGACTTTGGCCGGTATGTATGTAAGATTGTTCGTCTGTTCCCTTATAACTTCGAAATTATTCATCGTTGCTGGACAAATGGTATCATTTGAAGCGTCTTGATCGCTCGCGATCTCTAGGACGTGCTATATGACGTTACATTGATGAGAACACATAGGCATAAATTTAGAAAATAAAAAATATATTATTTATTTATTCTTTGGGGTATCGAATAAAAAACCATAATTAGCACATTTCATACACATATTGTAACTGTTTGTTTTGTTGTGATCAATGGAATAGGAATATGCTTTCCTTTGACATGGAGTGTTTTAGCTGTAGTCTAGATTTAGTTCTTGAATTTACTTTTATTATATAAGTGTAAAACTATAACACTTTAAATAGTTATTTAAAACTTTAAAAAGTGACTGTTTCTGATTCTGTATTTATAAATTTATAGTTTTGTATTACTTTTTTACAATTTTATATATTTATATATTCGGTACGTCGTATTTTTGAATATATAAAATTTTATATTGATTTAAGTGTGTGACATTTTGTAAAAAGTCATTATAAAAAATATATTAATAATTAGCAAATTTTATATCTAAAATGTTTGCAAATCATAAATAAAATGAATTAAACTTTATTTGATATATTAATTTGGGTAAGTTTAAATTTCTGTTAATTATTTCTTTCGTCTTTCAGTAGCTGTAGGAGAGGAAAATTTATTGTTTTTTGAATTCAAGACATTTAATGTTAAGTGCCGTAACTCAACACCGCGTTTTATCTTACCGGACCATATAAATGAAAATATTAAATATATAATTATTCTTCAAAGTGGGCATCCAACCCACAAGCTTACAGTCACTTTTCCACTCCCCCACTGTCTATTTCTTTCCGATGTCGAAACGCAAATAGACAAGTCAGATTTCTATTTTACTTAAATATACATATTTCATGAAACCAAATAATAGTTTCGAAAACATAAATCTTGTATAGATGTTTTATTATTCCGCACCATTCGCCGTACACGGCATTGCACTTTCAAATAAACCTTTCAGAAGTGGTCAATAAAAACTGGCGCTTCGTTTCAACGTGTACGTTTTTGTAGTTGTTTTATATTGCCTAACTGTCCTTTATGTATGAATAATTATTGTATTGTTTTAGTTGATTTATATATATTTTTTATTTATATTTTGACAACTTCACTTATACTTCATACTTTTAATGAATACTTAAAATTATTTTTTTCTTTTACTTACAAATTTTATATTTAAGATGAAATTATATTCAAGAAAGCAAATCCATCATCAGAGAACTCGGGATTAAACAACGTCTGTCATCTTTTAATTTCTAATTCTTGCTTTTTTTGGAAATACTTTTCGCCGAGGAAATAATATTATAGAACGCCTCGTCGTCATACAAGGAAAGGTAGAACGCAGCAAGCCACGTAGCAAGTCCGTGAGCAAATGGACTGGGCAGGTAGAGGTTGTACATCTGTGAAAAATGGTCTTCCGTTGAATGGTAAGGCGCACCACGAGCCACTGAGGACCACGACCACGACAGGACAGAAGAAGAAAAAATAATTACCAACAGGATCTAAGGTGAGGCCGGTCGTGGCGCAGTGTGACAGCGTCTGACTGTAAACGAGATCGGTTGTGGGTTCGATCCCCACTCGGGGGAGTGATTATATTTGAAATTATTTTCACTTCCTCGCTCTGGTAAAGACAAAGAGCGGCGTTGAGTTCCGCTACTCGACACGCAATGTCTCGAATTCGGTGGAAAGCGAAGTACGGAGTGTGTTGACACTAGGTACTTTCTGTCTATCCTGCTATGCGGGATAAAAGCGTGAAGCTAAAAAATAAAGAAAAAGGATCTAAAGCAATACCTACTGAAAACTAAATATTTTTTGTAAGACGAGGTTAAATGTTTATCAATTATTATGTTTTACCGTAAGTCTTAATTCATTGTAAGTAAGAACTTAATATTATGTTGTAATTACTATGTGTATTGAAACTATTCTAAACGGATTAATTGCGTATATTTTGGTATTCGAATATACATTTTTGGAAACCTGACGTTTCGAACACTTTACAATAATCAGTGGTCACAGGTAAACTCGCCTATATACCAAAATATACGCAATTAATCCGTTTCAAATACTTTCATATAAAATGTGTAAAAATCGCGAAAATCATAGATCTTATTACTGTATATATATATTATTAATATTTTAAATGCTATCATCTTTGTAATTATAGATCAATGGATGTTTGTTAATCTTTCACGTAAAGGTTACTGAACGGATCTAGATAGGAATACAGACAAAAGGATTTATTGATGGTAATTATTTAGCTATCGTTGTGTAATTTAATCATAATATAAGTATTTAATTTTTAACGTTATTTATAAATCAGAATTCATGACATATGAAAATTATAAATAAATATATAAAAAAAACAAATATGTTGATAATAAGATCTTTGATTTTCACGATTTTTACACATTTTAAATGAAATTATTTTAAACGGATTAATCGAGTATACTTTGGTATTTCAAAATACATTTTTGGCGCTTTAAATACTATACAGTAGTCTGTGGTCACAGGTAGACTGAGGTGGCATTCGTCTGTCAGTTGATATAAAAATTAATTATATCAATCTACCGTCATCTGTTTCTTAATTGCGTCTAACTGCCCTGGATTCTTGCTAAACTGTAGCATGCAATGAATAAGTTCAACCACTACATTAGGTTTGATAAGTCACATATCCCCGCTAGGGAAAGATATGTTTCTAGAATGATCCGCGAGGCTATTGAAATTCAAAAACATCCTAATTTCTATAGATAAGATGGTTGGAAACTCTCTTACACCTGGGATCCACTTATAAAAAAATTAAAGTCTCAAATCCATCACAAAAGAGACAAAGATACAGCTCATGCTGCAAGAATCCAGGTCAGTAAGCGAGGCAATTAAGAAACAGAAATGTATTTTCGAATACCAATATAAACACAATTAATCTGTTTAAAATAGTTTCATTTAAAGTATATTGATATACATAAAATATATGAGTATTATCAATATTTTAGAAAATATAGTTGAAAACAGATTATACATAAAATTTTAATATGGAAAATCAGCAGCAGGTGGCGAACAATTTTTACCGTTCTGGGTAATGCAAATATGCACCTGTTCCTCGCAATGCACTCTACGTGCAGATCAGATGAATTAAGCAAATTGAATCTCGTAGAAAGCTTTGAGTACCTTAAAATCCTATTTACATATGTATGTATACTGTATATTGTATTCTATTTTCTTACATTATAATGAATTAGTTATTGACCTATATTATAATGAAATAGCTATAATATATGTGCGAAGTGATCATAGCGCGCTGGGATAACATTTGATTGATTGACAATGATTATTATATATGAAATATATTCATTTTCCTGTATTTTCTTATATGGCAGAACGTGACGTTGATTTCCGCCGCTAAATCAACCAAAACGAATACCATATGTCGAATTCAAATGGAAAGAGGAGAACAAGAATGAGTACCTTGACATTATGTTTCAGACGGTTCTCTCTACCTTCCTGGTACGTCAGACAAAGTTTGAAGCTAAAGAGAAATAATAAATATAATTCTAATCAAGTATGGATATATGTATTGTGTGATCACGGGGTTATAGTTCATAATCACTTTTGTATTTATCTCCTCTTAAATTAATATAGTTTTATATCAATCCCTCAGGAGATTATGGGGACACATCATAAACATATTTCTTGAGTATTATAAATATATCTGTACTTTGCTCTCCACAGAATTAAAAATATTGGGTATGTAAAATCTGGGCTATGCGTGATATATTTTTTATTTCATATCTTCACTGTGCCAATAAATAGGTAGAAAATCAATTTTCAATTCAATTTAGTAACCTTTCAAGGAAAAATCTCCAAATAATTCTAATTAAATTACAAAAACATTATAATTTTAATACAAAAAGTAATTTCATAAAAACAAAGCCTTAATAGATAAGCTGTAGTGATGTTAATTAATGACGGTGCGGATTCATAATAAGTCAAAAGGCGAGTCACAAGTGATGTTAAGAACGGGGGAAGAATGAAGATGTCACTGTGTAATCGGATGGTCGGGCGCCCGAGACGGGACGTTGATAAATCGACGTCAATCTTAAGATTTTGTATGGCTTATTTCATAAACTTTTGATTATAAAATGAAAAATTAAAATATTGTTTATTCAAATAGGCTGTTTATAACTTTTAAATTTTTAATTAACATAAATGTCAGTATTATCAGTCTTATAGGAAGGTACCACCAGTTAGAAAGGCAGTTCTGCTGAGAAGAGCCGGAGAGCAACTCAACAGTTGTTTTTTTTGAAATATAGTTTTACAATGAGTTTGACAACAATTAGCTTCTTTATTAAGTATCAACTGCATTGATACCACACATTAACATCTGTTTAATATTCTTTGATAAAATAATATACTTTTTTCAAAAATACATTTTAAATCGTAAAAAATACGTTTTAAATAAATTTTAAAGCGAAAGATCTTAAATTGTTTGTGGGATTTTATTTTACATACGTATACCTTGTGTCATATATGGTTTATTTAATTACTGAAGGTGTAAACTAAGAATTTTTTATTGGCCATTGTGGTGTATAGCGTCCGACTGTTTCTTCGGTCAATTGTATAATTATGTGCGCAATCAAATGTTACTCGGACCAGTAATGATAATATTTAATATATTTTCATTTCTGCATTTCAGTGAGACATAGAACGGCGTTTAACCTTGCCACTGAACAGGACATAAAACAAAAAAAAATATTATTTTATTTTAAATCTAAGTAAAAATAATTCACTCAACACGCACTCAATGTCTTGAACTCGGTGGAAAGCGGAGTAGGGAGCGAGTCTTGACTATTTTAGTACGTTCTACTATCTTGGTACTTTCTTGGTACTTCTGTCCACACTATCTTGGTACTTCTTACCCTGCTATGCAGGATAAAACTGTGAAGCTAAAAAAATTACATACTTTAATAAAAATAAAATTGAAAAGATACTAGTTTACTAATTTTAAAGGGTTATTGCACACTTAGGATTACAAAAGTTTTTGAGAAAAAAAATGTCAAAAATTTTAACGCAGCGGTATTTGCACCCGCATCTCTTGGAAACCGTCTTACGTTTTTGAACGGTTTTCAAGAGGCCCGGGTTCAAATCCTATTGGGTTTAAATTTTTATACGTTTTTTTCAAAATAATTAGATCCTCTTATAACTTGGACCACTGTTTTCGCGGACACAAGATGTCTTGCTTACTAATAGGCTTAACAATGATTTTCTTGCTTCCACTCCGATTAATTGTTTTAGATAAATGGTCCTCTTTGTTATTAATGAAATGATGCTTAATTCGTTTTTGTCTTTTCGTATTTAGTAATTAATATACTTCTTACTGGAATAATAATTTTAAAATTATGTACGTTTATCAATGACGTAATAATTCTAGACCGAAATAATATTTTTCATATTCGTCTAGCGTAGTCAGAGACAACCTTGACAATCCGTTTATTTTATTTTCTATCCGAAATCGAGATAGTGAGTGTCGACTGGCTAACTCAACGCTGCATTATGTTTCCCAGAGGTACATACGTTTTACACAATAAGAAAGTAATAATGTGCCAGGAACAAGCAGAAATAAAAAAATTGTTTATAGATATAATTCGATCGAGAATACGAAAAAATAAATTGTTTCATAAGGATTTGAATTCACCATTGAAGCCGGTCGTGGCGTGTGTTACGGTATGTACTTATGTACACATTGAAATATAAATATAATTTAATATTTAAATCAGATATGTTTATTAAAAGTACACATACTAACATAATATAATTATTAAACATTTCATATAGTATGTAATGAACAGATTGCGTTCGAGTAATAAAAGAATTTGATTTCAGGTTGCACCGTCCCGAATGTCAAAATAGTTGCGTGGCATATAGATAGGCAGCATGCGACGGTCGATTCAACCTTCTTATGTACTAAGGTACGTATATGATGAGCTGAAAGACTCGTACGGCATATAAAATAAATATGATATATGGCTTTATGGCGAATATTGGCACGATCTTATAAAAATTAAATTCTAATAAGAATATAAATATCTGTATGTGGGGTGATAGCATCGCTGAGGCTAAATATTCAAGTGAACTGCTATGGCGACGTTGATTAGGTTATCGCGTCTGAGTCTGTCTCGCGTTGCATGAGCGATGTTTGTACGGCATCGGACGTTGATATAATTTGCAACACGCGACCGTCGGTGTTCGGTGAGTACTATAGCTTATTGATAACTGATGTCGGTGGCGCGACTGTATCTTCTCTGGCATTGTCTTACGTTGCGTATGCGATATTTGCACGGTGTCAGGCTTAAATGTAATTTGTTTCTATGTCGTTTTACACCCCTGGTAAGGGATTAATAGTTATGTGACGTTTGTATGTCTAATGCCTTTCGAAGTATCTTTTAGTGGCGTCCTTGCGAGTGCTGTACAAAATACTGTAGTACGTAATGGTGTTCAACTGTTTGTCTAGCGCCTTGTTTGCTAATAGAACGCATAATGTGACACAGTGTTCGGTGAATCTATGGCTGATATCTGATATCGGTGGCTCCTAACCGAGTTTAATTGTTGGTTTTAGCCAACGACTGTTACGTATGTGCTGTGCGCGAATATAACACAATCGGCCGTCTAGCGATTGTGCGTCTAAGCTGATATGCGAGTCGGAAAGTTACATTGGTCGAGCAGGCCAATCGACAATCATCATCATGTATTGGTATGACAAACATATCAACGGCTTATATTGGTCTCACAAACCAATCATCATCACAAATCTATCTTATAATAAACTATCGAACAGCTAACAAATAATTGACCGTTTGCAAAGGCATTGCATCCCGGAGGGTACAATACCAAGGTTTTAAGAATCACGGTTGGTCGGAATTTACGGCTAGCGGCGGTGCGGGGCCGCATTGGGTATCTTTTCTCTTACTATGATTACCTCCAAAGGTTCATTATAAGTAGGAGAAAGGTAGGACACGCCATCGGCTTTTCCTTGGACGAGCCGTTGGTGATCTCAATGGAAGGTTAATGAATGATATTACAAATATGAAAAACTCTATCTGACGGCAAATAAATTCATATACGAGTCGATACCTTCTGATGGCTAATTATATAAATTTAATATATTACAATTGAAATTTCTTAACACTGTTACCTCTGAACCTCTAATAGACCTTGAGTTTCATACGAATACAACAATAAAGTCCTGACCATGTGACATATCATGAGTCAAGGCATGATTATATAATATATATTTTGCTGGTATCAAGTCATTAAAATAATTATTTATTTTAACATTCGGATTCACCCCCTAATCTTTTTTAATAGGTCCATATACATTTAATATAGAGCGTTTATGCAAATGCGGTTTTCGTAATATCCGAGTGAATTTGCATTCATTTGAGGTCTCATTTCTGATGTTCAATGGTACGTATGGGATATAAATATTGTCGCTTTTTTTTGTTTTTCTAATGACTGTTTTGCATATTTTCGTTGGCTTTGGGATAATTTAGTTATGAATTTTATTTCGTTAATGTTCTTTTAAAGTTTAGCTGTTCTGTTACTATTAGACATTGATATTAGAATTTATTAATAAATTGAATAGTTAATATGAACTTATTCATATATGTATTAAAATTATATATAAGGTTGAGTTGAGTTTGGCTAGTGAATAACACAATGTCTTAAATCCAGGAGGTAAGTTGAGGAAAGAGTGTCGCATTACATTATTTTTGACTTTCCAGCAAAAAAAACATTAATTAGGCTTTAGCAGTCCGTTAATAAAAAATAAAAAAAAATTAAAAAAAAGAAAAAAAAATAAGGTTGTATTACAGTAATACAAATTCAATGTAATAAGTTTCAGAGAAATGCATAAAATTATATATTTATACGACTTTGTGTTCATCTTTCTAGACGTAGCCTTGTTTAAATGTCACGGTCTTTGCTGGTGTATACCTCGTTCGACATTTAAATTTGTTTATTTTATTTAAAAGTAAATTACATATATATATTATGTAGTAAAGTAAAGTAAAATACTCTTTATTGTAATAAAAAAAATATACATAATCTATCTTTGTATATAAATACTACCTTATCGCTAAACGAGCGATCTCTTCTAGGTAACCTTTGGGTAGAGGAAAGAATGAATGAAAAGGAGGGTAGCGTATAGAGTAAATAGATATCTATATACATTGAGGCACATATAGACACATATGTATACATACACACACATATACATAGACATGTATCTATAAATACATACATTCTGGTAAATAGAAAAAAAATGCATTAGATTTATATCTGTGTTAAATATATTTTTATTTACAATTCTTGCGACCATTTATTCCTAAGTAAACGAACTTGACGTGGCAATTAAAAGCGTGAAGCGTTATTGTCACTCGAGAAAAAAATTGAATCAAATGTTTCTTATATTGTATAATCAGATAATGTTAACTACTTTTATAATAAGTGTCAAAAACAGCTCATACAATCTACATTAGTAATGTACTTTTATGTGTACTTCAAAATAACAAACTTATATTTTGAATTTATATTATATAATATATTATATAATAAAATAAGTAGAACAAGGCAAAGACCATTTCAGGAAAACCAAGGGCAAGGTCACCTCCCACGAAGAAATACAAGGTCTATATACAAAGAGATGAAGGTTGTAAAACGTGTAAGGCATTATTATTGACTTTTTCTATTTCAATGCCAGCTTTAAGAAGACGATAAGTTTATTTTAACTTTATAATAAGTTTTGAATATATTAAATCTAGGTTGGTAACCATGGAGGCGCAGTGGAACAGCATCTCACTATAAGCTTCATTAGTTGTGGGTTCGATTCCTAACCAGGTGAAATAATTATATTATATACAAGGTATGAATGTATTTCATTCATCGGTTAATTTGTTTATTTAAACATACATATTTATATTTTATGCGCCTATAAAAATACAAGTAACTAATAACTTATAAATTTGACATTATATTTAGAAATAGGTTAGATATTTATTATAAGAGAATAAAGTACTGTTTATAAATGCCATTATTTTTGTGTCTACTTAATGTATATTAGTTAAACTGATAATAAAAATATAAATATATATAATATTTATACTTTTATCATTTTTCATAAAGGCTTAATTCAGGCTTTTTTTTATTTTTTCTAAGGTATTTTAAGAAAAAATCTACTACCGTTTAGTTTCACCAGCCAGGGTATTTCAAGTTTTACTACTACAAAGCTGGCCATTACGTATGAATTAATCAAAATCAAAAAACAAAGATGTAACAAATTACACCAAATACATCAACATCCTCCACAATGCTGCGTCAAAACAAAAAAAATAAGCCAAAATTAAAATCTACCCTTTGTCAATAGAAATGCCACTTACAATTTTTTCGCCCAGCCCGTTAGCGTTACATTTGCAAAATTACACAGAACCCCAATGGATGCCCACAGACGCTCTAATGTCCGACCATCAGTACTTAAATGACACACGTCATTGTATTACGACTCTACATTTCAACCGTATGACAATTTTTTAATCCATTGCTTGTCTAGTATAAGAAAGAATAAGAAATCTTAATCAAAACCAGCAATGTACATCAAATTTTAAAGTTTTCATGTTACAGTAAAAGGCTTTCGTTCAGGAATTATGGGATAAATCCATCTCTGCATTCAATGACGTCATTCCGTGTCGCAATGACAGGGCGGCGAAAGGGCATTGTCTATAGTATTGCAACCATTCAAATTATGTTGTCGATCATTCTGTTTAGGTGTTGTTCTAATCTATGTATATATACCTGTAATTTTATTTTAACTTTACGTTTTTATCCTGCATAGACTTACTTAGTTACACAGTAAGTATCTAGTGTCACTCCGTACTCCGCTTTCCGCCGAATTCAAGATATTATGTGTTGAGCGGTGGAATTCAACGCCGCTTTGACTGTAATATATATATTTTTTTCATTTTTATAAGGAGCTCGAGAGATATAGATAAGGTAGAAGGAAGAATGAATGAAGTTATAGAATTATTAATAAATTTAAAATCTTTTATGTCTTAAATATTAAGCGACTAATCTCATTTGGGTCCGATATATTCTTTTATACAAATGTACGTATATAAGTAACATTACTTTCTAAATCTATTATTTGTATAATTCATTAATTAAGTGATGAAAAAAAAAACGAAAAACAAAGTGTCCTTTAGTTCTTTTTAAAAGCTGTTTTATTATAAATTTCCTTTTTCTATAATTATTTAAGATCAAATTAAAAATATTTGTCATAAAAGTGACCTTTTAATGATGTCACGATTCTATGACGTTAACAAACTATCAATAATTTTATTTTCAAGACAACTTGAACGTAATCAAATATCTTGCAAGAAACGGTACACACAACTGCTTACTTTAATATGAATCCGAATGAAATAAATGTAATATTGAACGAAGGTTGATATGTAAAACATTGAATTTGGAATTTGAAACCTTCATATAATTACATGACACTATCGTAACACACTTCGAACGAAACAAATGAGACAACATTTATTAAATATTATTAATGCTGATTTTTTTCTAAGTTTCACTTTACTTCAACTAGAGCGCGAATATTGTAGTAGTATTTGTAGAAGTCACGATATTATAATCTAGATCTAGGATCTAGATTATAATATCCTGACTTTTCACTTTTATATAATTTGTAAGTACAATTAGTTTGACATCGCAAACTTATAACGTCAATGTTGGACATAAGCCTTCCCCTAGGACTTCCATGACGATCGATCCTGCGCTTCCAGCGTACAGCGGCTGTCCGCGACCTTCATGAGATCGTCGGTCCACTTGGTCTACTACCGAGCCTGCTCACTGAGAGCCTTAATAAAATAAAAAGAAGTAGAAGTAGGCCAGTCGTAGCGTAGTGTTAAAGTGTCTGACTTTAAACGCGATTGGTTGTGGGTTCGGTTTCCATTCGGGGGAGTGATTATATTTAAAATTTATTTTCACTTCCTCACTCTGGTAAGACAATGTGCGGCTGTGTTCCACCACTCAATACGCAATGTCTTGAATTCAATGGAAAGCGATGAACGGACTGTCTTAACTCTAGGTACGTTCTGTCTACCCTGCTATGCGGGATAAGAGCGTGAAGTTAAAAAATGTATTAATCTAACACCATTTTAATTATCCTTTAAAGTAGTAATTTTCAAATAATCTCCTAATTTATTTTTAGAATATAATAAACTCTCCTAATTTATTTTTAGAATATAATAAACTTTATATAAAATTTCTACGTCATCTCTGCACTTTAAAGTCATTGAACTCTTAATCCCTACTAGTGCAGTCACCCAACTACGCTTACGGACACACGCACTTTACAGTGTATGTACACACGCACACACGCACAGTGACCCAGTTATTCCCCATTTTTCTGTAATTACTCACCGCGGCTTTTTTAATTCCCTGCGTGAGGTAGAAGGTTTGACTACAGTGACTTTTCATACAAAATTTGTATTATATTTTTTGTACAAATTATATTAATTTTAGACGCTTGTAATATGATAAAATATTTAACCCGCTCCCTGCATTTTAATTTACCTGAATTGCACACGTGTCCGAATATGATAATACAAATTTTTCAAAGTATCAGATAACCTTTAGAGGACGATTAGAGTAATGATAAAATAAATATTTTTTGTTATATTTAATTATTTTTTGATAATTAAGTTATTGTCTGTAATCAGAGATCATTTTATATCAAATAAGACAGGGGTTAGCACGATACAATCCTATACATACAGTATTACGGTTATACTTTCAAATTCCTTTTTCTATATTATTTAAGTAGACAGTAATGGTAGATTCTCCTTTTATACACAATCGAGTTGTGCTCGAGACTTCTTAAGCGTGGCATTTAACATCTCTTAGCCTTCAACTTATAAGCTACTTCTTATTATATCAGCTATCCGCCAATGAAAGTCTTGTCAAAATCAGCTTAGCCATTTTAGAAACTAGCCGGAACTAATAGACAGACAAAAAATGTATAAAATATTATTTTGTTATACGTACCATGTAGACATTTGCATTTAAAACGTGGCTATTTTAAGATTACAAACAAATATTTCAATTTTATTTATTTGTGTAGATATAATGTTAAAAAGCTTTATTTATTATTTATGTATTATCAATTTATTTTATATATATCATTTGGAATATTTATATATGTCTTTTTGTATTCTATTTATACTTTATTTTATATTTAAGAAAGTTATTTATCTGCTATAAGCAGACGATAGCAGAAAGGATTGTATAATTACAGCATTTTTTATTGCAGAAATCTAATAAATTTTAAACATAATGTCGTGTGGAAGACTGTAAGTTTATTCGCATTGGTTTTGGCTTCAATTCACTCTTCAGTGAATGCTTTTTTTTAAGTTTGATAACCGGGTCTGGCTGGACAAAGTAAATCAGTTAGTTCAACTGTCTAAGACATACTTTTTCCTAAAACTAAGAAAGGTGAGAAGCAAAGCGCTTTATTACTTGAATTCTCAAATTTATTAAAAAAATAAGATACAAACTCCTAACTAACAGTAGTTTTACACGGAACGCTTCAAACAGCTAACACCTGATACCTTTGGCACCCCTGAAACTGGGGGAGTATGAAAATCGTCACCCCATTGTCATTTCTAGTTGACGTATGCAAACTGCACTTGGTTTTTAATTGCATTTCAAAATGTTGGCCCTTAGATAGTTAATATTATATTTTTTTTTATTTTAATACATTCCAAATTGTCATATAAAATTGTAAACGTAAGATTTGAAGCCGCGATTGACAGACTATAATGTAGCGCTCTCAATTAAACTACATATATCGAGGCTATCGTGGCGCAGTGAGGAATGATTAAATTTAAAATTTCCTTTCATTTCTCCTATTTGGTATGACTCGAGACATTCGAGTTCCCCACTCAACACGCAATGTCTTAATTTTCAGACGGAAAGCAATCCACGGAGTATCTTGACACAAAGTGATCTCTGACTCCCTACTATGTCGATGTTTTCACAAGACTAGTATATATCTTGTTACTTAGAAAATTTTTACTTAGCCCTTTTACTTAAAGATAACAAAGAATAATCCTTTAATAAGTTACCTATGAAATATTTATATATATATATATATATATATATATATATATATATATATATATATATATATATATATATATATATATATATATGAGAGTTATTTTTATTGACACACACGACTCGTCACCGAACATGTAATTGACGATCATGAAAAATATTAAATTTCTCCATTATAATGGCTAGAACGATTTTGACAGGACTTTAGCTTTCAGATAGCTGATGTAATAAAAAGTAACTTGAGCTAACTACATTTTATCATTTTTAAAATCAGATCCAAAGATATTAAATACCACACGAGCAAAGTCAGGGGCACTGCTAGTGGGTAACATGATGGTTGGGTAACAATTCTCAAATCTATGCACAATCTATCATTTCACTTGATTAAAACTCGTATAATTCCCATGTAACACAAAAGTCAATCATCGTCCCCATATTTGAAAAGTATTTATAACTATAGCTGTGATATAAGCTTTAAAGGGATTGCGTTTTAAAGCTGTCGTGTCGAGAGAAGCAATCTACGCGTTTGATTGATGCCCGTTTTGGGTGTAACCGGATGTAGAGTTATGAAATAATAGAAAGTATGTACATATTTTTATACAAATCAAAATCGTTTTATTCAGAACTGGTAATGGGTTCGATTTTCATAAGATTTTTTACTAATTTTAAATATAAAACATATATTTACAAGTTAAGATGTCATATTAAAAAATAAATAGTAACTTTTTATTAAATATTTTCTTACCCTTCCCTACCATTAAGTGTTAAAGATATCATAATAAGAAAAAATTAAATGAGTGTAATATTATAAATAAAAATTTATATTACATACTAAGTTCTTTAATTTTCTTTAAGTAAAGATATTTTAATTAAAGATAATTTAATAAAATAACCACATATATAAATAACTGGCTATTTTTTTATCTGCCTGCATTCTTGATTATATCACAGACTTTATATTTATATACAATTTTTATAAGACTTCATATAAACTCACGATAGTTTTTAAGCCTTTATAATCTCAACCGGTCGTAAAAGCCGTTTTTAATAAATATCTTCTAACCCCAAATTTTATGTCATCTTGAACAGGTTGTATGCACATGTAATTTCATATATCCACTTACAACATAATGATTCATAAGTGATTCTCCTCTTTTCTATATAACATCATGGTTCATGTGTGAATTCACTCATTCATACATGCCACATACATGCCATGGTCATATGTCATTTGACTTATCCACATAAGACATTGTGGTCCATATGTAATTTTACTCATCCACATATGACAGTGTAGTCTACATGTGATTTCACCTATCCACATATGACTCCACAGTCCACGTGTGATTTTACTCATTCACATAAGACAACATGGTCCAGATGTGATTTTATTCATCCACACATAAAACCATGGTCCACATGTGATTTTATTCATCCACATATGATATCGTAGTCCACATGTGATATCAGCCATCCACACATGACATCCTAGGCCAGAACTGATTTTACTCATCCACACATGACAATATGGTCCACATGTTATTTTAACCATTTATACATGGCACCATGATTCACATGTGATTTGACTTATTCACATATGACATCATAGTCCACGTGTGATTTTACTCATCCACACATGAGACTAAGGGCTACATATGATTTTATTCATCCACATATGACATCGTAGTCCACATGTGTTTTCAGCCATCCACAATGACACCCTAGTCCACGAGTGATTTTATACTTCCACTATTTTATTTATACTTTATACGAATTTCGCATTTCTTTGAACGGTGATGAGTTCTCAGAGACGTCAGCTTCCTCAAAATATTTTCCTTTACCGTTAAAGTACTGTTTTACATAGCACATACATTTTTCGCTTGAGAAGAAATATAAAGGGGCGTGACTGGTATTCAGACCTTCAACCTTTGGATTCGAAGGTCAAATCATTTAAGTATTACACTACGACAACTTAAAATGTTTCCACAAAATATATACAATTGCATCAATTTAGTTTATTAATTTATATACTACTGTTCAACATTCAACTTTAAGTTGCTTTTGGCCTCAAAAAAACATAGCTTACGGTGCCTCCATGAATCCGCGTTATCAGAAGTATAAAATATTAAAAAAAACAGCAATAAACAACCCCCACTTCCCATTAGGAGTCGAATTTTACAGCGTCCCGTTTTAAAAAACTACAAAGAAAAAATTTACGTACGTACCACTTGTAGTAAAGAAGTTTCAAACAAACTTTTAACCTCAAGAAACCCTCAGAAGTCATATATTCTGTCTTAGTGATTACCTTCTTAAACGTACGTTCTTTCAATTCCAAATACAACCTCCTAATGAGGTCGAATTTTGCAATGTCCCATCTTAGTAATCATCTACGTCTTAAAAAGAGCTATAAAGTGTCAATTCCAAAAACAACCCCTCAAGAGTTTCATGATACGTGAGTGAGTAGTATATATATATATATATATATATATATATATATATATATATATATATATATATAATGTCTACTGAGACACAGTCTATCTATCGAAATGGAGGAATAGCAAAAATATATTTCCAGTAATATGTTAGTTATATATGTAAGTGCAATCAATTTACAATTAAAAATACATGTAAATGTTAAAAATGCGCATACAATTGTTTGAACTGAAACTATGCCCCAAAAGTCCTGTATAATTATTCATGGCTCTGTAGCACTGTAACGTATTGTCTATTGGTTTGTCAGAGAGCCATTATGGGCGGGAAAACAACTATAACGGCATTTACATGACTCCTTTGTGATTTACATCTGCCCAGTGCTTCATTTATATGTAACTCTCGTCAAAATTGCCTTTTAATTTAATCGATATTCCATTCGGCACTGTTTTTTTTTATTTTACTGGTATTTAATGGTATATACCTTTTGTGGTTATTGAATATTTGTGCATACTCTTTAGACTTTTTGATGGATATTTGCTGCGGCAAATAGGGCCCACGACGCGTATCCAACCCCAAAAACCGTAAAAAGACGCTAGAGACTTCAAAAACTGGTTCGAGCCCGGTTCCCGAGAAAAACTAGGATCACCGTTAAGCAACAGTTTCGCCATCGCACCTACCACCATACTCGTTGCGGGTCAAGACCTTCAAAAATAAATCAATCTCGGAAACGCCCCCCTAACACGTTCGGACGGAACGATAGCCTCAGACGACCTAGCAAAAGCCCAATACTTAGCAGATAATATAAAATCGCATTGCTATATTTAATCCAAGTGGATGTAATCAGTGGCGATATTTTTAGATATCTCCAAAATATTCGATAAGGTCTGGCACAATGGCCTAATCGATAAACTATTTCAAGCACAGCTTCTGGACAGGCCTTTGCATATCCTACGAGATTATCTAACAAACCACTCATTTCGTTACCAGGTCGAAGGTACCCTTTCCACTAAACCTTCTATAAGAGCGGGAGTCCCTTAAGGATCCATTCCATTTCCGCTTCTTTACAAATTATACACTTACGACTAACAGCATCGAAAAAAAATGATGGTTATTTATGATTTTTTTAGTGTTAAAGAGTTAAGAAAATATATGAAATAATGAATATCTTGTAAAATATTATTATGTTGAATTAAATTTCAATTTATTGAAATAAAAAAGGATATTTTTGGAAGAAAACTTAATAATTATAGGAATTTTATTCATTTGTTCTATAGCTACTCCAATTAATTGCAAATTATGTAATATTGATGACGCACTAATAATACAGCAGTACCTTAACACAACACGTTTATTTAACAATATGACGTAACACCATATTAAAACGTAAAATTTAATTTAATATTTAAATTGCTATACATTATACATATAGGCCGTCATACCGCAACTGCGATTGGTCATGGATTCGATTCTCGCCCTTGGAATGATCAACAGTCAACCAAGTGTCTTGACACTAGGTTGTCTCTGACTACCCTGTTTTGTAGGATAAAACTTGAAGACCTGATGATAAGGAGCAGCTACACCATTAGAATTGTATATGCGTTGCAGGCTTTGGGATGGAAATGAAAGGACATGAGGAAAATGGTAGGTGAGAAATGGGAAAGTTGCCTTACATAACCTCGAACTGGTATACATCATCAGACTTTTTTTTAGCTATACGCTTTTATCCCGCATAGTAGGGTAGACAAAAAGTACCTAGTGTCAAGACACTCCGTACTTCGCTTTCCACCAAATTCGAGACTTTGACTTTTACCAAAGCTAGGAAGTGAAAATAATTTAAATATGAGCACTTCCTTGAGTGGGGATCGAACCTACAACCGATCGTGTTTACAGTCAGACGCTGTCCCATTGCTCTACGACATTTAGACATTTAGCGGATCGAGTTTTGCCAAGATAGTGGTGGCGAGCCAATCGGAGGGTTGCTCTTACCACCAAATGACTGGGATACGAGCCTCTTACGTGCCGCTACCCAGCAGCGAAGGGGAATTGTATTCTACTCCGCAAAATAGTAACAGTTAAATATTAGTAAGTCGCGAGTCTGACAGTTAAATCAGAAGTTCCCGATTTATTTTTAAAAATGCAACAATTTAAATTTAAATTTAAATTATTAAAATTGAATACAGAATAATGTCTATATTTAAAATACCTATCAGATTCCGCTAGACAAGCATGCCCATATAAAATATAAACATACATTAAAATAAATGAATGCATGTTAGATAAGAATAATTGTTTTCATACAAGAGTCCAGACGTTTCGTATGAAACGTTTCATAATAATGACGACACGTCCGCGACTGGACGAGTTGATTTACATCTTGTATGCAAATGGTGAAGGTAATTTGTATTTCTATTTAAATGGACAATGATTAAATATGTATATATATTTTTTTAACTTCAGAGAGAAGAAATGTCGAATTCGAAATGTCGAAAAACGAGCGGCGGAACCTAACGCTGCATGACAATATTTAAACATATTGTAAAAAAGAAATGATCTGATCATCATACAGGGAAACATTAATACCTTCTTGTTCTATTCAATATAAAGTATCTCGATTTCAGTCTGAAAGTGGACAACGAAATGTCTTGACTCTGGGCTCTCTCTGACTAATATGCTACATGAGTTTAAGCGCAAAGCTGTATATATGTATAAATGTATAGAAATGTGAGCACTACCAAGTATATGACAAAAATAAAAAACTTAAATAAGTTAATCTGATACAGAACACATCCCTTAAAACAACAATTAGAATATGTTCAATAATTAAATTTTCTTATTATCCTTGTAACTCTCCCAAGACGTATTCCATTAGCAAGTCACATTCGAACTTGGAGTCGCGATAACGTCGACGTCGACTCCTTTACGTCCAATTTACACAAATTGCTCCGAGTGCAGCGAATTGAGGGAAACTTAGGAGATATCGTTAGCTAGGCGGTATGCAGTTATAGGTACGAACGGCATTATACTTGAGAAATAAAATATTTTGATCAGCTTAGATATTTTTTTACAATTATTACCATGTCGCTCTGGCACTACAAGGGCATCAGATGGCTTCCTGTAGAAGAGATATTTTTGTTACTGTTGATTACATTAAATAATAATAATATTTTTTTTTAGCTTCACGCTTTTATCCCCCATAGCAGGGTAGACAGAAAGTACATAGTGTCAAGACACTTCGTACTTCGCTTTGTACCCATAGTTAATTAATAATTATTATTTAACACGCAATTTGTCAATATCGAGCAGAAAGCAGTCAACTTATTGTCTTTACGTAGAATATAATTGTATGTATTTGTTCTTAAATCGTTAAGAGAAGATTAGAAAGAAAAACCAATGTTTACGGAACTACAAATAAATATATAGAAATATTTATGTTAACATCTCAAGGTATTATTTTAAAATTTAAGAAATCAACCTTAACTTTACCATCATGTCTGTTATACTTACATCTGTTGCGAAGACCTTACTTCCACTTCTTCAACTGTTATGATTCCCTTAAATGATGTTAGTTAAGTGGGCTCTTTTATGTTTGTTTTAGCTTCACGCTTTTTATCCCGCTTTTTATGTTCCACCGAATTCCAGACATTGCGTGTTGAATGGTAGAACTCAACGCCGCACTTTGTTTTACCAGAGCGAGGAAGTGAAAATAAATTTTAAATATAATTATTCACCTGAATGGGGATCGAGCCCACAACGATCGCGTTTACAGTCAGACGCTGTCCGACTGTGTTATAATGCTTTTAATTAATACTTGTTATATTTGAGCATATAAGTTAGTTATATTCCTTTCCTCTTTCATTATGGATTGTATTTCCGAAAACCGTTACGTTAGGTTTGTTTATCGTTTCAAGACTCTTTTATTTTTATTATATGTATACCTTCTTGATACTAATACTTTGATTCTATATTATTAATCACCTTTATATTTGTTTATATCTGGATATACACTACATAGCGTTCACGCCAGTACTGCATTTTGTACATCTGTAAAGCATTTAATTTTTATATAAGTATAATATTGTTTTACTTGTTATATAGAGATACGGTGTTACAGATGGAACGATTATCTTACATACTAATTGTCCATCTCATAGACAACATATTTTCTCTCAGACTTTTGTGTTCCAACATCGAGTATATAAGAAAATTAAAGCAAATTAGTCGGAAATATATAAAATTATTAGTATTAAAATCAATTTAACTCGCTAATTGCAGCCTTACATACGGAGTACGGAGTGTCTTGACACTAGATACTCTCTCTCTGCTATGGGGGATAAAAGCGTGAAGCTTACATAATATTAATAAAAAAATATTTTGATAAGTAAACAAACATAACCGAGAATAAAACGAACGGTGTTCAAAACGCTATTAGTTGTATCAAATTTTAATAATAAAGTGGTATGGTAATATTTTTAGTGACGCTCAGTAAATGTATTAGAATTTTATCAACGCGTTATGAACGTTATAACTATAGTTAAAATTACAGCGAGTTGTATCTCGTAGTATATAAAAATTATTAAAATATGTACTATTTTAATTCAGTAAACGATCTTAGACGAATTATGAATATTCGCCTTTATTTCGGTCATTACCACTATCCGGAATATTCGACGTTGACTAACAATATTTTTCGTTTATACTGTTTCGTATACACAGCAAGTGTTTTCATTGTTTACTTCACCATATACCCTAGCCCTCTAGATTTCTATTACAATCGCATTTCCTACACTTACACAATGCTCGAAGCTCTCTTCGACAATTTAATATCATTAATATTGCGTGGAAAATATTTTAAAATATTATACGATTTTATAAATAAAACTCAAAACATGCTTCATTCGAATGGTTTTGGAGTGTCTCGGAATATTTATATGTATTTATTTATTTGTTCGTCTCTCAGAGTGTATATTGTGTTGAACTTTAGCCCGTTCTCGCTAACGGATGTTCGGGCTTGGGTCGCCGCATTTGCATATTTGTCCTTGTGCGTGAATTATGTCTCGAAAATCGTTGTTTTTGATGTGATCTACAATTGCTTGAAAGTGATAAGAGTTAAATTCGAATTTAAATACGTATGTGTAAATTTAATTGGGAAGGAAAGAGTCAAACATAGAATTGACAATATAAAATCATGTCTATCTGTTTATCATGAAATAATTTATTTTGTGAAAAATATGGATATTGAAATACAGGCATGGGTAATTCTGCAATGATTTTATTATTCTTGTTTCTAGCTTTACGCTTTCTACTTAGTGAGATATTGGCAGTACTTGAGTGGCAGAACTTAACACCGCGTTTTATCTTAGGCTCCATCAGTATTATTTTTTGCTTCTTGCTTTATCTTGTACAGCAGGGTAAACAGAGAGAAAGTAATAGCAGGATACTCATTATACCGTTTTCCGCACGAATTCCAAATAGTATATGTTGAATGGCAGAATTCAACACCGCGTCTTGTTTTATCGGATCGGAGAAATGAAAATGTATTAAATATAATCACTGCTCAGAGTGAGAATTGAACCCACAACTATATTTACAGTTACACGCTGCTCTACTACGTCACATCGGCTTCACAATAATAAATAGCTTTTAGAAACTAATTAAAATAATAAAAATATTATTATTCACAGATGTTCCTAACGTTCTTCATAAGCTTCCCAAAATCAGTAGTTTTTACGCAGAGAGCGCTGTCACGGTTGTCAAAAATGGTACGTATTTACCTAAGCAACATATATTTGTTTAGCTTCAAGCTTTAATACCATATATCGAGGTAGACAGAAATAGAAATTATTTAGAGTGGCAGAATTGAGTCCCACCACTCATTTGCCCCTGTTTTAACAGAACGAGGAAATCAAAATAATTTAAATATAATCATTTTCCCGAGTATGAATCAAACCCACTACCTATTGCGTTTACAGTTAGACGCTTGTCCCATTAGTGTCATATTCACATATTATATTCTTAAAAGTGTATAACACAAACGGATATTCCTAAATGAGTGATATGTATAAAAAAATACTACTTTTATATAAACGATACTAAATTGGCTATATTTCCTCTTTTCTCGAATAAATACAATACTCGCTTATAAGAAAAATCATAAAAATAGCTAAGAAACTCATGTAAAAAGTCATACAAAAGCTGCGTTTTATGGCATTCATTTTGTTATATTTTAAAATTATCATTTTTTAGCTACACGCTTTATCCCACAGAATATGGTTGTTAAGGAGAACTTAATATCAATTCTATTCATTGCATTTTGAGATGATTGCGTTGCATTGAGTTGCAAAACTCCAGGAAACTCCAAGAAACGTCAGGAAATGAAAATAATTCAAATATAATCATTCCTTTTTGGCACTATCTTAACATTATCAGTAAAAGTATGTATTTTTAATTTCAGACTTCATTAGAGATTAGTCCTTTTGTAACGTTGTCAGTATCAATTTACACGGTAATTATTGCGTGCATACCTGCCGTGTTGGTAGAGCTAGCGGCGAATGAAGTTGATATCATTAAGGAAACATTAGCGAGAAACATTTTGCAATGTTCAGGTAAAGAAAAAAAATAGGCTATAAATATATAATAATTCACACTTTATCTCGTATAGCGATTAGGTAGTTAGGGATAGTGTCAAGACACTCCGTTAACGTGCCTGCGCGTTGATGGTGGACTCAATGCCGTGCTTTGTTTTACCAGAGCAGAGAATTGGAAATAAATTTAATATATAAACATCTAGCGAGAAGAATGCAAGAAAGATCCGAAAGGCTTTTATGGGAGGCCCAAGGAGGATATAGACCTGGAAGAGGGTACATGAATCAGGTCTTTTCTCTCTGCATGATCACGGAAAAGTTTTTGGCTGTAAACCAGAATATTTTCTGTGCTTTTGTGAATTTAGAAAATTCATTTGACTCGGTTGTAAGAAAGAAGTTATGGGAAATACTGCCCCGGTACAATGTGAACGGACCTTGTTGCAGGCTGTAAAATCTCTTTATTGAGATCACTCAGCATGTGTACGAATAGAAGCTGGCATGTCGCCGCAGTTTGATATTCATTCGGGTTTCAAACAGGTTGCGCCATGTCAGCTTGGCTGTTCAATTTGTATTTGGATAGCTGTCTCCAAAGAGTGAAAGATAGTATCATAAAAGTGAAAGTTGATGATTTGACGGTTAACTGTCTGTTGTACGTAGTGTTAATTGTCTCATCAGAATGCGAGTTACAGGCATTGGACACCACTCTGAAAGAGGGGTATGAAAGTAATGTTCTTCTAGTATAAGAAAGGGACGAAGAAAGAAGAGAACGCAAGATTAGGGTAGATGAATGCAGGATTAGGGTAGAAAGAAAGATATTAGAACAAGTGACTGAGGTGGTGTATCTGGGAAGAATGTTTAATAGAGATAGAAGATACCAAAATGAATGTGGAAAAGCGTATTGCTGCTGGTAGCAAGGTTAACGGTGCTCTTGCTGCATTAATGCGACGGCAAAACATCAGCGTATGATGTAATTAGAGTCCACAGTAACTATCCTTTATACATGCCCTTCGGGGGGTCCTCATGCTTTTTACGTGACCTTCCTCTAGTATTTTCGATACTGTGTTTTCGAAGGTCAACCGAGATGTCCTCCGACCTATCGTACTACTTACCTTTGCTAAATCTTTCTTACCATTCTTTCATCACTCATTTTCTCAACGTGCTTAAACCACCTGATGTTGCATAATGCATGTTGTTGCATGTTCTTTTTCATTCTTACTATGACATTCGCGCTTACACCTGCTATTCTGCGGAGGAAAATGACATGTACGAAGAGGCTAATGACTGTGGACGAGGTGAAAGAGGTATGCAGGGACCGTAGCGGCTGGCGCTCCGTCCTTTCTGACTACCCCGCAAGGGAAAAAGCGAGAATCTAAATAAAATGAACAAATAACATAATTCGGTGAAAGCGAAGTACGGCGAGTCTTAACACTAGATACTATCTGTCTACCCACCTATGCGGGATATTAGCGTGAAGCTAAAAAAAATAAAAAAAAATAATTAACATAAATATTAGAGGCCGGTCGTAGCTCAGTGGGACAGCGTCTGATAGTAACGCGATCGGTTGTGGGTTCGATCCCCACTCGGGGAGTGATTATATTTAAATTATTTTCACTTCCTCGTTCTGATAAGACAAAGTGCGGCGTTGAGTTCCACAACTCAACACGTAATATCTCACATTTGGTGGAAAGTGAAGTACGGAATGTCTTGATGCTAGGTTCTTTCTGTATACTATACTATATGGAATAAAAGCGTGAAGCTAAAAAAAATATTTAAAATACTAAAAAATCTTAATTATGATTCCTGTGAGTATCTCAAATCAAAAAAAAATTATAAAAAACAACATGCTCTCAAAACTTCTATAAGCAAAAGCTAATAAATATAAATTTAACTTATGTCCCTAAGTGAAGTTTCAAAGTCAGATATTATCTCTTCAAAGTATCTCATTGAGTTGATTTTGATTGCCCTTTCGTTATAATGGTATTAATTAATGAATAATTAATATTATAGAATTGTCATTATTACCATCAAGCCAAAATTGTTACATAAAAAGGCTAATAACATATATGTGAGACGGGTCATGGCGCAGTGGCATAACGTCTGATTGTAAACACGATCGGTTGTGTTCGGTGAGTGTCGGTTCCAATCTCACTCGGGGGAATGATTATAAAATATTTCTGAAGATATATTTTTATTTCTCTGCTCTGGTAAGATAAAGTGCGGCGTCGAGTTCGCCACTGTCTGGACACTAGGTACTTCCTATTCCTATTACCTGCTAAGCGGGATAAATGCGTGATGCTAAAAACATACATCTTTACATAATCCAACTAATATGAATACCAAATGAAAGACTTAATGAAAAAAGATAAGAACGCAGTCATTTAAATAATAAATTAATAAATATTTTTATAATATTATAATTATTTTAAATTTCAGATCAAAACTTACTATTGGAAACTCAACATGCCCTTGATTATATAAACTTATTGCCGTTCAAATATAACATATGGCGTATAATACCTGTGAATGCATCTCTTCCTCTCAAATTTGCTGGATTGTGTATATCTTATATTATAGTTGTAGCGCAGTTCAGTGGTATAACTATTAATACTTAGTTTGTAAAATTAAATAAATTAATATCTATAAAATGTTGTGTTTCTTTTAATTTTTTTTATAAGCAATGCCTTTCAATTTTAATGACATTTCTATTTCCTTCTTTTTTTAGCTTCACGCTTTTATCCCTATATTGCGTATTGAGTGTCGGAACTCAACGCCGCACTTAGTCTTTTACCAGAGTGAGAAAGTGAAAATGACACATTATGTATAAAATAAATAAAGTTATATTTATTTTATTTATTTAATGGAAGTCAACGTTGTATACAATTATTCTTTATTCCAGTGCACATTTATAAGTATATAATACAGTATTTGTATACCTCACTTAACAAGCGTAATATTGAACAAAGAATGCAGATTAAGGAGTTAATTACAAAATAATCCTTAATTATTATTAACATAACAATAAAAAGACCCATAAAAAAATCTCAATAACACCAAACAAGACGAATATTTATTAAATGAAAATATTTTAAACGGATTAATCGTGTATATTTTGGTATTCGAAAATATATATTTGAAACCCTGACTTTTCGAACACTTTACAGCAATCCGTGGTCACAGACAGACTCTCCTTCCGTGGCTAACTAATTTTCCGTTTCAGTTTCATTTGAAATGTGTAAAAATCATGAAAATCAAAGATCTTATTAACAAAGAAATTCTATACACAGTTAGAATTAAAACTATTAAAAGCGTTATAACTCACAATACCTTAAAAATAATAAATATAACAAAATGATGTAAGAGATTGGTTGAAGCAATTTTTTGTTTTATGTACAAAAGTCGATTTTATTATTTTCACTTCCTCGCTCTGGTAAGACAAAAAGCGGCGTTGAGTTCCAACACTCAACACGCAATGTCTCAAATTCGGTAGAAAGTGAAGAATGGCGTGTCTTGGCACTAGGTACACACTAGGTAGGACAAAAAGTCTGTCTACCCTGCTACGCGGGATAAAAGCTTGAAGCTAAAAAAAAAAAATAAAAATAAAAAAAAATCTATTCCATTCCATTCTAACGTCAAACACTTAAATATAATTGTAAATTAAATATTAATGTGGCGTACTGGAACAGTCTGATTGGATCTCACTAAAAACACGAATTTTTGTGGGTTCGATTCCCAATACAGGAACGATTATAGTTAAATTATATTCACTTCAACACTCAACAATGTTGAATTCGTAGGATAACAACGAAATTGCATCTTCCTAAAATACAAAACACATCTTAACCAAACGCTAATATCAAATTTCTTGTATGTTTCATATTATTTTTTTTTATAATACGTAAAACAAAACAGCTACACGCTATATTCAAGCAGGGTAATCAGAGACAACTAAATGTCAAGACACTCCGTTAACTGTTTTCCGCCCGAAATAGACACTTTGCGTGTTAAGTGGTGAACTTCACGCTTTCATTTGTTTTATTTAAAGGAGATGAGAATATATGGGGTTTCCTAATAAGAACGATATGTTTTAAAATTGAAATAAAACGTGTAATGTATATTCGAATTTCGTGCTCAATGGCTTTATTTGATAGAAAATTTTATGCTATTTATGAATTAAACAAAATATTGTTCAAATAACAGCCATGACTTTTTCTGCACTGGTGAATACGATCGATCCAATTTTCGATGACTCACTGCAGCATTTCGGCTGGTATGGCCGCTATAGTCGCTCGAATGTTGCGTTCAAAGTCTTAAATCGTAGCTGGTTTATTGGCATATACTTGAGATTTAACACACCCCCACAAAAAATAGTCCAAGGGTGTCAAATTGCATGATCTTGGTGGCCAATTGTGAGGACCGTTTCGAGAAATAGCCGACTCACCAAACTTATCACGCAATAAATCCATTGTGACAGTCGCAATGTGGCGTGTTGCACCATCTAGTTGAAAATAAATGTCGTCCGCATCAATTTCATACAATTTTGGAAAAAAAAATCATTTAACATGTCACGATAACGGTCGCCATTGTCAGTAACAGTACGGCCTTCGTCGTTTTTGAAAAAGTATGGGCCAATGATTCCTTACCATAATTCGCACCAAACAGTCAATTTTTCAGGATGTAATGGTGTTTCATGAACCATTCTTGGATTTGACTCACTCCAGTAACGACAATTCTGTTTGTTCACATAACCATTGAGCCAAAAGTGAGCCTCATCTGAAAAGATGATTTTCCTATAAAATTCGGTGTCCGTTTCCATCATTTCAAGCGCCCAATCAGCAAATTCACGAAGTAATCGATAGTCTGCTGGCTTGAGTTCTTGTGCCAACACGATCCTGTATGGATGTAGGCCAAGATCCATGCGTAAAATTCGCCAGGTTGTCATTCTGGATAAGCCCAATACTTGTGCACGTCGTGGAACGGAAACATTTTGATTTTCTTCGACACTGGCTGATACGGCGGCAATATTTTCTTCACTACGGCCTGTCTGTTGTCGTGTTGGTGGTCTACTATCGTGCAAAGAATATTCACTTTCCAGTTTTTGTATTATGCGACGTATAGCGAGCTCAGACGGTGCACCATGACGACCATATTTAGCCTGAAATGCTCTTTGAAGAGAGACAATACTTCTCGAATTTTGATAGAAAATTTGGACAGTTTCCAAACGTTAAGGTAACGTGAATTTGTTCATGATTAAATGGCAAACATTACTGAACACAAAAACACAAATGTCAAATGTTAAACGTTCTATAAGATTAGTGGCAGATTACCACGAATATATTACTAGATTACCTAGATCTACATGGAGACACATTTAGTGAAACTATATATGAGAGATTCTCAGCTTACTACGAAAAATTCTAAAAAATCTACTGTAATTCAAAAAACGGCTTGGCACCGACTTCAAACATATGAAAATATTTTTTACATTTCAGTTTTTGAAGTCGGTTTATTCTTGTTTTTTTACTCTTTAGGGTTTTTAACTACAGTAGCTTATAGATATAGGTTTTCATAGTTAACTGGTGTAAGTATATGTTCAATATTAATATGTATTATGGAATCAAAACAATCACAAATCATTTGCTGTTATTCATTGAAGATTTCCATTGATTTCTTAATCAGATCTTAGCAATCTTAGCAATTTGTGGATACAACCAGGAAGTATACTTTTACATTTGAAAAAAATTGAACATCGGTTCATCAATGACGGAGAAATCACAGTAAATATGTAAAAAGAGTTGATCATTATAAGCTCAAAACTACTGGGCCCAACTTAAAATAATTTTTGTGGGACCAAATGGCAGCCTTAGTACTTCAAACCAAAAAAATAATTACGTAACTCAGTCCAGAACTATTAGCGTAATCGGTGTACATACATAAAAGAAACTGGCCCAATTGATAACCCCCTTTTGGGAGGTTGGTTAAAAATATACCCTATATTACTTCATTTGGCTCTGAATATTAAAAGCATATAATTATGTTTGACTGTACTGTATTTTGATGTTTATTAAAGATATTTATTGTAAATACTAGTATCGTTACAGGGTTTTTACTTTCTATTTTTTAATATTGTCTATTTTTTTTAGTTTTACGCTTTTATCTCGTATAGCAGGGTAGACAGAAAGTACTTAGTGTCAACACTCTCCGTACTTCGCTTTCCGCCGAGTTAGAGACATTGCGTGTTGAGTGGCGGAACCCAACGTCGTGCTTTGTCTTACCAGTGCATCTTACCAGAGCGAGTCAAAAAAGATAATTTATAATCACTTCCCAAAGCGGGAATCGAATCCACAACCGTTTCATCGCCTTTACAGTCAGACGCTGTACTACTACGCCACGACCAACCTCAATATTATATTTTATATTTTGTCACGAAATCATTTTCATAGCCCACACTCACACTACAAAACCAACACACACGCACACGCACCATCACTCCAACCATAATATGAGCATTACGTTACTTTACTTTTTCTATGGAATTACTTGATATAAATTCAACTTTAATTTCTAAAAGAAAGATTATACCAATTTCGTGGTACATTTCACTTATAATTCCAATATTTAAAATTTTCAAATAAAATATACTTTAAACAAACAAACGTAACTATTTTTTTCATATTACACAGTTTCAAGTAATTACATAAAGACAATACGTGTGGTAAGCATCGATTTTGTATCGCTATCGGAACGACGTCCACAAAATACTGTACTTATTAACGTTTTACTAACTTTTCATAAAAAAAACATCCCTTCTAATGCATTACTTAAATTCAGTGTTAAAATTAAAAACACTTATAAACATGCGTTTATATTTTGGTCACTATAACTGTCCAAATTATTCGAAATTTTTCACCAATATTTTTAGAATTTATTGTTCAATTTATACTATTGGGCTGTTTTTTGTATATTTCTATATATATCCCGCCCCTTTGGACTTCGCTAAGAATCATACATACACGTATACGATGTTCGAAGCGCTTTTCGACAATTTAATTTCTTTAGTCCTCAGAGGGAATTATCTTAAGAAATTGTATAGATTGATAATTAAAACACAAAGGATGTTGCATCTGAGAGGATTTGGGGTATCACGTGACATTTATATATCATTATTGATATGTTCTTCTCTACGTGTGTATATTGTGTTGGAGTATAGCCCGTTTCTGCTCACCGACGTTCGTACATGGATAACTGCCTTCGCTTTTGTATCGCTTTGCGTCAATTATATAACAAAAATCATTGTTTTCGATATAGTGTACCAGCGAATGAAAATTATTAGAATTCATATTGAGTTTAAATATATGTACATCAATGTTATCGGCAAGGAAAGAGTGAGACGTAGGATTGAAAATATCAAAGCCTGTTTGTCTGTTTACAACGAGCTTGTGTATTTTATGAAAAATATGGACGTCGAAGTTCAAACTTGGGTAAAGTGTATGTTAATAATAATAATTAACAATATATATGTGTGTTTGTATGCATTAATAACTATAATAAAATATCAATTCAACACTTTATATGAAAATATTTTAAACGTTTAGAACACTTTACAGTAGTACCTGTGACAACGGACTACTGGAAAGTGTTCAAAATGTCAGGTGCTCAAAAATATATTTTCGAATACCAAAATATACGCGATTAGTCTGTTTAAAATAATTGAAATGTGTAAAAATCGCGAAAATCATATTATTATATTATTATCAATTTTACTTAGTTAACTAGAGTAGTAGGAGTTTTACGAGAGGTCGGGGGAGACCTCGGTTGACCTTTGAAAACACAGTATCAATGATACTAGAGAAAGGTAACGTAAAATGTATGAGGATTCTCCGAAGGGCGTGTGTAAAGAATGTAATAACTGTGGACGAGGCGAAAGAGGTATGCAGGGACCTCAGGCGCTCCGTTGTCTCTGACTAGACCGTCAGGTATACAGCGTGAAAATAAAAAGCGTAAAGGAAAAGTAAAGATGTATATAAGAATTTTAAATAAATAATATTTATATTCTAACATGTTTGCAAAAACATTGTAAATTTAATTAAATTCGCAAAAAAAATCGCTTAAATATAAATATAGATTTTTAGTTCTGATTATCTGATTATAATTATATATCAATAAGAAATAAGTAACAATAAAGATAAAAAAAAATTACAGACCCAGTAAGAAGTGAATTAAATATTTTATTAAAAATTAATATAAAGAACATTTTTGTAAGTGTATTAAAAAAAATACTATACATTTTTCTTGCAGATGATTTTAACCTTACTAATAAGCTTCCCAAAAACAATTGCATTTACACACAGAACGATGACTCTAATATTAAAAACGGTAAGTTATTGTTAAAAAAAATACTTATCTTGTAAATATGTAGCATAGCAGAGAAGAAAGTACCTAGTGTCAAGCCACTCCGTACTTCGCTTTCCACCAAATTCGAGACATTGCGTGTTGAGTGGCGGAACTCAACGCCGCACTTTGTCTTACCAGAACGAGGAAGTGAAAAAAAAATGCTAGTAATTTATATTTTTCTTGTCCTGAATATTAAAAACTAAGACACTTCGTACTCTGTTCCAACAAATTTGTGATATTGCATGTTGAGAAGCGGAACTCAACGCTACCGGATACGAAATAGAAATAATTTAAATATAATCATTTATCCATGTGGAAATCGAACCTACAATCTCGTTTACAGGCAGACTACCTCTATGACTATGGACTCTTAAATTTAGATAAATTTATAACAGAATATTTTTAGGCTAAGAATATATTTTTTTATTTTTTTTTAAATTTCAGTCAGCATACAACGCTGGTACTTTTGTTCCTATATCAGTTTCTATTTACACAGTGATAATAGCTTGCATACCAGCTGTATTGGTGGAATTAGCTGCTAACGAAGTTGATATTATAAGGGAAGTGTTAGCCAGGAATCTTATTTTATACAAAGGTAATAAAATTTAATATTATATTCCTCAATCTGGTATGACAAAGTGCGGCGTTGGGTTCCGCTCCGTAGGGCGGGATAATAGCGTAAATAAAAAATTAAATAAAATTGAAAATTAATATATATTAACGAAATCTTTCCGACTTTCCCGTTATTTTGTAGGGTATGTAAACAATAAATAAAACTTTACCAATTTTGAAAACAGTTTAAATGTCAAATTATGAATATACATATATATTTTTTCTTTTTAGCTTCACGCTTGTATCCCGCATAGTAGGGTAGACAGAAAGTACCTAGTATTAAGATACTACTACTTCGCTTTCCACATAACTCGAGACATTGCGTGTTGAGGTGGAACTCAACGCCGTACTTTATCTTACCAGAGAGAGAAATTATAAATAATTTCAAATATAATCATTCTCCCGAGTGTGTATTGAACTCACGGCCGATCGTATTTATAGTCAGACGCTTTCCCACTGCGCCACGACCTGCCCTTATAAAATAATTTCTCAGTATATATTACTTACTAAAGTAATTATTTAGTTGACAATATTTTCCTTCATAGCTGAAATAGAGATAGTCAAAGAAAATATCAGATAATAAAAACTCCGTTAATATACATTTCACCCGAGAATTAAGTGGCGGAGCTTAACACCGCACTTTGCCTTACACACAATTGCAGTTACTGTATAATCATTATACTAATAATATATATTTTCTTTACATTTCAGATGATGACTTGCTACAAGAAACACAACGGGCGTTAGATTATATAAATATGCTCCCATTTAAATACAGTATATGGAGGGTTATACCTGTGGATGCATTTCTCCCTTTAAAGTTTGCCAGCTTATGTGTGACGTACATAATTGTTGTTGCACAATTTAGTAACTTCAAATCGTAATAATTATATATACAAATAAATAATATTAGATGTCTATTTGTAATATTAAAATAACTGCTTTTATACGCTTTTATCCTGTATAGCACGGTAGACATGAAGTATCTGGTGTCAAGACACGGCGTATTCCGCTTTCCGCCGAATTCGAGAGATTGATTGACAGCTAAATCGCTTTGACTTACTTTTACTTCAGAATAAATTAAGATCATAATAATAGAATTTCAGTTTCCTTTGTGTAGAACTAATCTAGGCAATTCATTTACTATTTTTAACACATTTAAAATATTTAAGCTGAAATTCTATATGTATGCAACAATATTTTTATAGCAATAAACCGAAAAAAAACGAACGATAAAGAAAAATTCAAAATTCTTATACGTTTGTTACAACTTTCGAATCCCGCTGCTTTCAAATTTTTATACGTTTTTTCAAAAATGTTTTCTAATCCTAAGTGTGGAATAACACTTTAAAAATGGTAAATATTAAAATAAAATACCAATTTCTCTTATTATTCTTAATAATCTTTAAGTAGTAGAAATTTGAAAAAATCTCTCTACAGAGATGCTAACAACATAAATAAGTTGTAACAAACGTATGAGAATTTCGACGCAGCTGGTAGTAGAACGCATGGCTTAGCGGTCAGGGCGCTTGTACGGTATCCAAGAGGCACCGGTTCAAATCTCGCTGCGTTCAAATTTTTATACGTTTTATCAAAAATGATTTCTAATCCTAAGTGTGGAATAATACTTTAAAAATAGTAAATATTGTGAACTTTCATTGCCGAGCCTAAAATGCCTGTTTATTTTAACGATTAGGCTAATACGATTGACTTTTGGAAAAAATACAACAACTCCAATAGTTTTTTTCTCAATAAAGTCGTAACTTCCTACTCTTATATATTACACGTACTTAACCTTTCTGAGCTAATGTAGGGCCGGGGAAAGTCTTCACTGAGCAACAGTGATCCCTCGATCTAGTTTCTATTTCATTATATACACCTCAATCTGATTTTTTTACATTCGTTCTCAAATTTTTAAAGAAGAGGTGAGAAAGAGCTGAAGTTATTATAATAATATTATAAAAACTTCTTTCATTTTTTTGTTAACTTCACGCTTTTATCCCGCTTAGCAGGGAATACAGAAAGTACCTAGTGTCAACACACTCCGTACTTCACTTTCCACCGAATTCGAGACATTGCGTGTTGAGTGGTGGAACTCAACGCCGCTCTTTTCTTATATATATTCTTTATTGCACATTAACAGTTTCAGAGTAATTTTACATAATATAATTTGTTTACAAAGGCGGGCTTATTTCTATAAGAAATCTCTTCCAGCCAACCCATAGTTAAAAGAGATAGTGTAAATTAGCAAGTAGTATATATATATAGTGCAAAAGACAAATAAAAGAATAATATTAATTAAATATAATAATAAATAAATTACATTTATGTTATACATTCATACATACATACATATATAATTACATACATACATATTTATATATATATATATATATATACATATATACATACATATCTACACATATACACTTAATATATCCAAAATAGAAAATTTGCTTAGTCAGACGAAAGTTGTTTGAAAAAGTGCTCTTTAACCCTTTTTTTAAAGCAATAAACACTAGGACTCCTCTGGATGGATTTAGGAAGCTCGTTCCAGAGTTTAGCTGCACGTACACAGAAAGAGTTGCAAGCAAATTTTGTATTACTCCTAGGTACCTCCAGCTCTGAAGTAATACAGGAACGTCTAGAACGAGTTGGAAGAGGAAGAAGATTAAATCGGGAGCGTAGGTAATGGGGGGAATTAGGATCTTTAAGAATATTATAGAGGACTGAAAGGATATGCATATCACGGCGAAGGCGGATAGGGAGCCATTTAAGCTGATTGCGATATGTAAATACGTGGTCAAATTTACGTAAACCGAAAATAAAACGAATTGCCAGATTTTGGAGACGTTCCAGCTTATTGAGTAGCTCCTCAGTCACATCCAAATAACATACATCAGCATAATCAAGGATAGGTATAAGAAGAGATTGCGCTAGCATAATTTTTGTACTGAAAGGGAGAAAATATTGGAGACGTTTGAGAGAGTGATAAGTATAGTGCATGCGTTTACTAACCTCGTTGACTTGGGCTACCCAGGACATATTGCAATCAATAATAAGGCCCAAGTTCCTCACTGAGTCGCTGTAAGGGATAGGAATTCCAGCATATTTTAATTCTGGAACTGTCCTCCAGTCTAGTTTACATCTTAGCCTGCTGCTGCCAACAATTATAGCCTGAGATTTTTTAGGGTTGACAAGAAGGCCAAAAGATTTAGCCCATGACTCTATAGCGGTAAGATCCTCATTTAATAACTCAACAGTCCTGGGCAACTCAGCCAAACTAAAATCCCTGTAAAGCTGTAAGTCATCTGCATACAGATGGAAGGGAGAATTTATGACACGGGAGATGTTATTTATAAAAACGGAAAATAGTAAGGGTGAAAGTACGCCGCCTTGAGGAACACCAGCTGTGAGCTCCAACCAGTCCGAAGAAGCATAATCGGTTTTCACACATTGCTGGCGTCCGAAAAGGTATGAGTAAAACCAGTCAATAACAAGGGGAGAGACATTAGCCACACGAAGAGTACCAAGAAGAATGTCAAAATCAACAGAGTTGAAAGCGCTGCTAAAGTCCAACAGAACAAATGCAGTGAGCTTGGTGTTATCCATAGCACATCGCACATCCTCTGTTATCTTCAGCAAGGCACCAACAGTGCTGTGAGATGGACGAAAACCGGATTGGAATGGAGATAACAGGTTATAAGTTGTTAGAAATGAATAGAATTGTTCATGTACTATGGATTCAATGACCTTAGACAGGACAGGAAGAATGGATATGGGACGATATTGGGATAGGGAAGTTGGGTTATTGTTTTTGGGAAGAGGTATAATGATAGCCTTCTTCCACAGTGTCGGGAAGACATTGCATGACAGAGAAAAGTTAACAATGTGAGTGATCACTGGAGCAATGTCATCTAACACTGGAAGAACCATATCAAGGCTGAGACTATCACTGCCGATGGCTTTGGTGGAAATGGAATGGACACACTTCTTAATAACGTCTTCGGAGACTGGCTGAAAAAAGAAGGATGGACAGTCTGGCGGGACAAGAGATGATAAGTGGGAAAGAGTAGTCAGTTTAGTATTAGAATCTAGAGCTATGGGAGGGGCGGTGAAATGACTATTTAGCGAATTAAGGTCCACAGAACTATGACAATGTTCTGAGGTTTTGCCCACGCCCAATGACCATAAGAATTTCCAAACTTGAGCTTGGGACAGATCTCTAATTGTCGAGTGAATGTAGCGACGTTTGGCATCCCTACACATTCTGTTGCAGATGTTACGTAATTTTTTATAGGATTCGAGGTTTTCATGCGAGGGATACTTTTTATACCGATTTTTAGCCTTATCACGTTTTGCCATGGTCCTTCTGATCACTGGTGTTAACCAGGGAGCAGGCACATGTTTCATCCGAACTGGTCTTGCTGGAGCATGGATATCATAAATCCGAATTAGTTCAGAAGTTAGATCGTTGACCATGGCATCAATATTATTAGAAGATAGTAATAATGACCAGTCGATATTTCTGACATCCTCTCTCAAATGTTCAATGTTGATATGCTTAAAATTGCACTGAAGAAAAACTTTGCCTCTAACTTTGGGAGAGCGCACTTTGTAAGTGAGAAATATTAAGTCATGATATGAAAAAGGAGCAGTCATTTGACCGTGCGATATAGCAAAATTAGGGTTAGAGACAAATATTAGATCTATAAGGGAAGGCACACAATTAGGGAAGTGATGAGTAGGGGAAGACATGGGGAGTATATTTAAATTAAATGAAGAGAGCAACGTGCTCAACTTCTGTGTCCGAGTATCATGTTTCAGTAGGCACGTATTTAGATCACCCATACAGATGACGTGGTCGTAATTCGGTAAAAGGTTACTTAAAATATCTTCAAGTTCATTAAAATAATTAATTTTGTCATTAGCACTGTATAGGACACCGAGAAGAATTTTTTTATTGTGTACCTCAATATTTAGAAAGAGGTACTCCAGAGAATCCAAAGTATGTGGTGGGGAGCACAAGACTGTGTTTGCTGGAATATTTCCTCGGAGATAGATACCCACGCCACCACCACCGCGCCCAATACGGTCCTGGCGGAATAATTGGTAACCGGTCAGAGAGCAACAAGTAGATGGGAGTGAGGTTTTAACCAGGTTTCGGAAACCAGAATACAGTCGACTACGCCTGTGTTAAAGGATGTGAGAAGATCAGAATGGTGAGCCATAAGACTCTGCGCGTTGATATGCACAAGGGAAAGGAGTTTATTATCCGGGAGAAAAACTTTTTGTACCTTACCAGAGCGAGGAAAATATCATTCATCGTAAAATATAAAACGGAGACTTCTTGTAGAAAACTAATGAAGAATGCTACTAGGATCTGAAACTAAAATTTTATAGTTAAAAAAATCAACTTGGATCAGTTAAAAAACTGACGATGCTAAAAAACATTTTTTTCTCAAATAAACACTAAAGTTGAGTTAAAATTGGAAGAACAGTGTCATAATATTAGGATTTTGTCTTTTAACATATTTGTTTTTAAATTATCAGCGTTACACTTTATTCAGGGTAGATATGAAGTAGCTAGTGTCCATAAACTCCGTACTCCACTTGTATGTGTTAACAATAATCAAAAACAAAATATTAGCAACAGAGAACTGGTTATCTTAATACAAGGGTCTAGGTAAGATGAAAGAAATTTATAAAGCAAATAAGTATTACCCAAGTTTATATTTCCAAATCAATATTCTTTGTAAACTCTGCCCAATGTTCATAAACGTTCATACATCTTTTAATATTTTGTATCTTATAACTTATTCTTTTTCTCTCAATTACATTTATAAACAAATATCTGAATTTCAATTCGAACCTCACAAATCTTATAGTTTGGAATATAAAAGAGAACAATCATAGTAATAAGCTATTCACTATACGAGGATTGGTCAATAAGTAATGTTAATCTAGTATTTCTAAAAAGCACAAAAATCTGAATTATTATTTATTCGCTCCCTTATATATCTACGTGTTTAATTTGAAAATTGTATAAATAGGCCATCATTAGCGGGATTTAGATACATTTCAATACGAACTGCCGAAGAGAAAACATCAAAATGGAGAAAAATGAAATAAGAGTCATCAAGTACTTGTAAACATTTCTACCAAAGACATACAGAGCTACTTCAAGGAAACAATGAGGAAGTCTACTCTTTCATATTCCATAGTCGCACGTTGGGCATACAAATTTAAGCTGGGAAGAACACATACTGAAGTTGAACTTGAATATACTGAAGAAAATTTAAAAAAAATGGAAGATATCGTGTTACCCGATCGAAGAGCGACCGTAAAGCATGTAGCTGAGGTCACAGGAATCTTGTATGGCAGCATTCAAAAAATCAATGCCAAAGAACTTCATATGAAAAATGTCTCTGAGCGTTGGGTGCCGAGAATGTTAATTAACGAGCAAAAGACGAGTCAACATTACGAGGATGAATCTTGAAAAGTTCCAAGCCGATACGGATTTTTGTCACATTTTATAACCTTAAAGGAAACCTCCACCACTGTGGTCTCGAAACCAAACACCAGTCAATAACTTAAAAACAAGCCTTTTCAACAACGGCGACGTAATTCAAAGTGCCAAGTTCTGCGAGAAAGGCTATGGCGTCTGTTTTCTGGGATGCTAAAGCAACTTAACAGCTACTTAACAAGCTATTACTACGCAGACCAAATAACAAGATTGCAAAAAGCTATCAAGTCGAAAAGACGCGGTAAACTGAGTCTTGTTTCACCAAGACAATGGCCCAGCCCACAAAGCCGCAGGTGCAATAGCTGCCATTCAAGAAAGAGAGTTCAAACTGCTTGAACAACATCGCTATTTATCATATGTAGTTCTCAGTGACTTCTAACTCTTTCCTCGGCTAAAAGACCACCTCTGGTGCAACAAATTTGAAGACGATAGTGCGGTGATGATAGGTGGCGCTTTCGGAGGGTCAAGAATTTTTTTTTTCTAATGGAATTTAATTAACTTGTTAGGAGACTACGTTAAAGATTAAATTCTTTCTATGTAATATATTTGTATCGTACTGTTTATCATTACTTAGTAATTATGAAAAGATGTTTAAAATATTGCAAATCTAATTTCTAATCTCTTTAACCAATTAAGCCATACGTTAATTAAATATTAAATGACTTTTATATACGTAATGCAAGTCCCAGATGCGATGGCAATACCATCACCCTAACTAAAGACGATAAACAATAAAACTCGTCAAGAATAATAACTCGGATTGTATAAACAAATAAAATAACGTAAAATATTTTATCTGTTATGAATATAATCCACGTTTTATGGCTACATTAAATTTGAACAGTTTTAAGGGGAGGCATAAAGATGGCATAAAATTTTGAGCCTCCAAAGGATTATCTTGCGCCCTCGCTTTTTTTTCATACTTTAAAGGCTACTTAAACCTTTGAAGACGATTTGAATAATTAAAGTTAGGTGATAATTTGCAACTGAAAGTATTATTTTTTCTATTTTTTTTATATATTTTATACATTTCACATGTTAAGTATATATGTGTTATTGTGGCTGTTTCTTACAAGGTGCACGTTTATAGACTTTGGAAATCGAGTGGGTCCACTCGATTTCTAAAGTAATTAAGCCAGAATAATTATATTTGACAATATAGTTATTATATATTTGGCTTAAGCTGTTAAATGCTGTTCTTAATTCAAATTAACTTAACTGCAGATTTTTATTTCTTTTTTGTAGCTTCTCCTTTTTATCCCGAATAGATAGAAAGTACCTAGTGTCAATACATCCCTAATTCTAGCGTGGAAATGAATACAATATAAAAAGTAAAACATTGCCCCGAGTGGAATTTAAACCCGCAAACGATCGCGTTTATAATCAGAAGGTATCCCACTGTGCCACGACCGGCTTCTTTAATTATTTGGTAAATAGTATTCAACCTAAAATTATTAAATATCCCAATACAATTAAATGTAAAATTAAACTGCTGATTAAAAAGAAAAATCTCTAGTTTCATAGAAACAATTGAATTTAATATTTTATACAAGAAAAACAAAATAAAAATGAAGGAAATGTTATGGAAATAGCCAGTTTTGTGTCAAATTACCTTTATATAATTTAATAAGTATGTAATACAGTAAAAACTATTTCGACTTGTTCAAGCATAATTAACATGTCAATATGAACCTTTGTACGCGAGTTGGCTTCTTTTATAAATTAAAAACACATATTTTATTCGGCTAATGACTAATATTACATAATACTTCCTCAATTTATATAATGAATTCAGGCCATAGACGCGCAGTAAGACAGCGTCTAACGATAACTGTAGTGGGTTCGATTCCCATTAAATTATTTTTATTTTACCGCTCCAGTAATTCAAAGCGCGGTGTTGAGTTCCGCCAACCCTAACACACAATGTATTCCGATGAAAAACGGATAAAGGTCTCTAACTCCTACTATATGGGATAAAACAGTAAAGTTCAAAAGATATACTTAATTGATATTATTATCATCTATCATATATCTTTCTTCTCAAAATCATTATGGCTCAATGGCAAATCTGGTTTTGAATATGATTGGTTCTGGGTTCGGTTCCTAATTGGATAAATGCTTAGGTTAGACATAGTAAGAAAAAAATAGAACTGAACTTTAAAAATGTCTAATTTTCATTAGGAATTTTTAAAATAAAATGTTTTACAAGAATTAAGATATTTCGGCAGAAAATAAGTTTATTTTAAATAATTAATTTACTATATAATTTAAATTACAATATTAAGTCCTTGTTTTCTAACTCAAGAGCAATTTATAATAATGATAATAACAATAATACTTTATTGCACACCACACACATGAAAAGAACAAAGATAAACATATTAAAATAAAAGGGTACAGCAGGCGGCCTTATCGCTATGAGCGATCTCTGCCAGGCAACCTTAAGGTGTAGGACAAACCAAATCGGTAGGTGGTGTACTTGCTACATATATATGTATATAAATAAATAGTAGAATATGAATATATACACATACATACACACACACACATATATATACATATATATACATATATATACACAATTATAATTGATAGCAATTAATTTAATACAATTTTCGACTTATATAAATACTAACAGCAGTGTTATGTATGGGATACGGGGAACGAATATATCTATATACTGAATTCCGTTGTTTTTATATCCTAGAGTCTATTTCAAGTTAGGAATTCAAAAACTTTAACTTTTAAATTTCTAAAACAACATAGAGACTCAGGTCCAGGAAGTTAGCAATTATAGAGTTATGTATCAAAGTTACTGCCCCTCGGCGACAAGCAGATGAATTTTCTGCCATCCATCATCTCTCGTCCCTCGAGTCCGGCGGTTCAAAAGTTAAATTGAGTGCACTTTATAAAGATACATAGAGATTGAGCGGTTCTTAATACTGCAGTGTTTTGTTGAGAATTTTATACAATTAACTATATATTTTTATAATTTGTAAATTGGTAATTACACATGACGACTACTGGAATGCTATGTACGCATTCCTGATTTGTAGGAATAATAGTTTTACAATTTGGATTCTTGTTAGTCTTGTAGTGCTTTGTCTTACTAGTAGCTAGCTATAAAGCACAGCGTTGAGTTACGTTACGACACGTAAGACACACAATCTAGCCTACGGGAAAAAGAAAGAGCAGAAAAAATATATAGGCTTACATATCTATATAAAAATATAGACTTGTTGTATGCTGTATACTTTAACCGCAATTTGGCAAGGCGAGCCTACAAGGATTTTTAAAAAATTGGAGTGCAGTATTTGAATTCGTATACATTGCTATCAAATACAATCTAACTACATATATATTCACGCTTTATCCCGCATATCAAATAGACAGAGAGAACCTTGCGCCAGTACGCTCCTATTTCCGTTTTCCGCCTAAATTCTACATTGCGTGTTGAGTGTTGGAATTCAACGCCGTATTTAGTTTTGCAGTGTGAAAAATTAACATAATTTAAATATATCACTCCACCGAGTGGGAATCGAACCCGCAACCGTCGTATTTAGAGTCAGACGATGTAAATAATATTTCATACTAACCAAATTGGAACAAGTGTCTAAATTCACGAACAATATATATTAATTGACTACTAAAACTAAAATGTTCAAATAAGCTCAATTAAACGAAATTGTCGAACGAAATGATCCTACAAATTGTTAGTAATAGAAAATTAGTGTAGAAATTCATGTATTGGATTAATATTAAATTGTTTTATCATTTTAGGAAAATTTTAGACTTATAAATATACATTTTCTAGTTTCACATGTACTTCTCTCGAATTTTGCTTCACGTTTTTACGTTTGGCTGGTTAGTCACAGAACCTAGTGCCATGATAATGCATGTTGGCGTAACTCAACGCCACGACTTGTTAGGACCAATCATGGCGTTTACATCCGGCTACACTTTAGCTTAAGAGAACATAGAAATGGAAATAATTTTAATCACACAACCATCTCGTCACAGTTAGACGTTGGAAGTTGTCGTAGTTATTAGCATAAGTAAATCGAAGCAACTGAAATTATCTGCTTTATTCGAGCTACTTATTGCGCTGCCTCGAAATTCTTATACACTCCTTACAACATATGTTTTGTTATGGGTATCTAAATATTTTCCTTTAAATAAAAAAAAAATCTACTTCAAACTATAATTTCTTACAACGAATCCTGCCAAATCAGACACTGACAATGAAACTACTTTAAATACGTACAATTTATTCTAAGAATCGAACCGATGACCATCCTATTAGTTTCTAGAACATTCCACTACGCCATTTGAGCCTATAATAATTATATAATAAATGTGAGTATGTTTGTATAAGTCAGTATCCAGTAGTCAGATAGCACGTAACTAATGAAGTGTGATCGTAAATCAAAGCGATCGTATATTAACATCGCACGGTATTGACAGCGTACACCGCACACGTTTATCAATATATCTAGACATATATTTAGGTTGATACTGAAAATCTAGTATTATAAAGCAATATTTAATTGTGTATATTTTTAAAATATATAAAATAAGGCTATTGTCGAGGGACAAAGTCTAACTGTAAGCGTGATTAGTTTTTTCTTAGCTTCACGCTTTTATCCCGCATAGCAGGGTAGACAGAAAGTGTCTAGTGTCAAGACACTCCGTTCTTCGCTTTCTACCAAATTGGAGGCATTGCGTGTAGAGTGGTGGAACTCAACGCCGCACTTTGCCTTTACCAGAGCGAGGAAGTGAAAATAATTTAAATATAATCACTCCCTGGAGTGACTGGTGTGAGTTCGATTAAAATTTATTTTCATTTTTCCGCTCTGGTAAGACACGCAAGGTCTCGATTCCAGAGGAAAGCAGTCAACAGTGTGTCTTGTCACGAGGTTGCCTCTGGCTACCTTGCTATTCAGAATGAAGCGTGAAACTGTTAAGAGGTATTAGAAGATTATAAAAACTATTTTTAAGTTAAATTTTATCTTTCTATGGATATTTATAATGTATAGACATAGAAGTACGTCAGTATTGTCATGATATACATACAATCTATGGTTATTTTTACTTGCATAATACACACGAGATATTTTTTTTAGAAAACGTATATATATTTTAATTTAGCGGTTTTTTCTAATCCTTAGTGTGTAGGAACATTTAAAAAAAAAACCTCAACTTATTGTAAACGATATTTAGAAAATCCATAGAAAGATATCTATGAAAATACACAAAACATCCATCCAATTTGTGAGAGTATCGCTTACAATTGCATCGTATTCAAACGTCGCCATATTTACGTACGCTATTTGGTTCTACTTAGAGGAGTAATATTTTTCAATAGAATGGAAATGTGTTATTTCTAATATATATTCATGTGTATTTTCTTGGCCCTTACATTGGCCATACATTTCGATAGCGAAATTCATTTATAAATAACAAATAATCCTAAATATTAGTAACTAAGGGGACGTTATTTGATTTAAATAATTATATTTTAAAGGAATTCATTTGTATAATAATATTATTAGAAAACGCCTACCCTCTTTTTTAACTATGATTTGCCTTCCTATGTTAGATGTGGATATAAGTCGGTATTTAAAACTATAGTGGGATCTTTTACTCGTTGACTTTTGAATAGTAGATTGTGTTCAGTGCTACCTATTTTTTTAACCTTGGCCTTATTAATATTATTTCAATATATTTCACTGTGTATTCTAACAATTCTGTATTATTCCATAGTGGTAGAGGCCATCATAGCGCAGTTAGGCTGTGTCTGACGGTAAACGCGAATGCTATGGGTTCGATCTCCACTCGGCGAATGATTAAATTGAGATAATTATATTAGGCCATAGATAGGTAGAGGCCTCGGTTGTTTTGAAAACAAGTTATGCAGGGGCCCTACCGGCGCTCCATAGTGATAAAGCGTGAAGTTTATGAATTTATATTACAATACTTTGCTTAAGTAGGTGGTTATAATTATATATAAATGAAAAATAATAATAATAAGAAAAAAAGACCCAGTCTTGCGTTTTACATACACATATATATATGTATATATATATATATATATATGTATATATATATATATATATATATATATATGTATATATATATATATATATATATATATATATATATATTTATTCAAGACGTCATCACTCAAGACGCAATTCCTCAAAAAAATCGGTGCATTGCGAAGGGTCTTGACACTAGGTACTTTCTATATATCCTGCTACGCGGGATAACACCGTATAGCTAAAAATATATATTGAACTCTCTCAACTCTTTTATATGTATATAACACGTGTATTATATACATATAAAAATCTGTAGAAATTTGAACGTACATTTGTCATTTAAAAATATTATGTTAACAATATAATATTTTTGCAGTATAAAGAAAATAGCATCACAATATTATCATATTTTCTTACCTTGCAAAGTTGTTTAGATTCACTTTGCAATAGTTTGGAATTCCCTTTGATACTACGTTTCGATTTATTGATATTTATTTACTTCCCTATATTAATAGAAAATGTGTTTACTAAACATTTTATCAACTACTTTAGCAAAATACACTGTTTAGGGTTCTTTGTTGACATTCAATAATGGCAAATCGTGATTTTACCTTTGATGTGTTATTGGGATTTCTATACTTAAAGATATATGAAAAAAAATATTAACTCTCATATCCCGTATAATAGGGTAGATAGGAAATACCTAGAGTTAAGATATTCCGTACTTCGCTTTCCGACGAATTCAAGACATTAAGAGTTGAATCGCGGAACTCAACGTCAGGATTTATCTTTTAAAGTAAGATAATGAAAATAATTAAGATAATTATATATAAAAATAAAAATAATTACAACAAGAATCTTCTCCTGAATGAAAATCAAATCCACAGCCGCTCGCGTTTACAGTCAGTTGCTGTATGATGCTGATATTGCGCCTCGGGCCATCTGGTCACTAAAATCTACTAAAATTCATTTTAATACTTTTTATTTAATAATACATATTTTACAAAAAATATATATTTAAACATTTATCAGATTATTTAAAATATTCATAATAAGTTACGTGGCATTAGTCGTTAGAAATAATACATACTTACATAGAAATATATGCACATGTAGTTTCAATCAGGCGAGTGGTCATCCGGCGCCAGCTGCGGCCGTGACGAGTTAATTTCATATGCTAATATGCTACCTGTGCTGGTATTAAAATAATAGATTATTGTATTTTGGTAACAGAAGGTGGGAAATAAATAAATGATGTAAATTAGCCGTATAATGGTATAAAAACAACATATACTATGAGGGTAGGCAGTCGCTCCCATGGCGGTGTAATGGCTAGATAATGTGGTATTGGAGAAAAACCAATGGAAATCTTGGAAATAGACGAGTAACAGTGATTTTCATTACGTTGCGGCTTAAAAGATATGTATTTACTTATTTAATTTGTCTATAGAAAAATGATGATACTACTTTAACAGAGTTGGAAAAACAATTTTTTACAAGCTTTTCGTGGTCGAAGAGAGCCTAGTAGCAAGACACTCCGTTGGTTACCTTTTATATGAATTCGAAACGCTTTACGTTGAGTGACGTATCTTAACGCTGCACTTTGTCTTACTAGAACGAAGAAATTTAAAAAAATATTATAAATTACCAGATATTTTAAAGTCTATGAAAAATATAAAAAAGAAAGATCATCTATAAATAATCAAGCTGTTATCAATTTTATTACTAAATTCAATATATCAAAGGTTGGAAAAGACCGCAACAAAGCAATTATGTGGCAAACAAAGCGCGCATGTAAATATAGAGATATTACGAGAACCTACGCCCGCGACAGACGGACGGATGTGAAAATTATACGGAGCTACTAAAGGGCATTTACATTAAGAACAAAGAATTCTATATATTTGTATCATTATTTCATTATGTTGCTAACATCAACATAATACGTTATACACATATAAAACGACAACTAATAACGTACCAAATGTTTAACTTCATTTAATTATAATATATCAGTACATACATATCTTAGTTTATTATACAAATATATATTTTATAGGGTATATCTATATATTGTTTGTATATTAGGAAGTAGTATAGTTTATATGATATATATTTACATTACACACACTTTGTTTATAAATCTCCTAACCTTAAGGTTGTCTGGAAGAAATCGCTATTTAGCGTTTAGACGGCCTTTTGTGTTTTACACGTTTGTAATTGTTTTGCTGTTTTCTTTGTAATATTAAGTGTGGTACAAATAAGGTGTAAATAAATAAATAAATAAATAAATAAATAAATAAATAAATAATAGAAAGAAATAGACAGTAAATGATTAGTTCGCTATTTTTATTCTCATTTAGATCGTAGGCAAATTCGAACATTAGTAATAGTATTGGTCTACAACGTTATTTATCAATATTCTTTAATTAAAATAATTATTAATAAGAAAACCCTTTTTATTGAGCCGGTCGTGGTGCAGTAGTACAGCGTCTGACTGTAAACGCGATCGGTTGTGGGTTCGATCCCCACTCGGGGAAGTAGAAGACTCGCTAAATATAATCATATATAAATTATTTTCACTTCCTCGAGTGTCTTGATACTAAGTACTTTCTGTCTACCCTGCTATGCGAGATAAAAGCGTGAAGCTATAAAAAAAATATCAAAAAAATTCCAAATTAATAGGAGACCGAGGAGTGGGTCAAATTGAGGTTACAAGATTTCACACCCACTAATACGACAAGTTAAATTAAATCTTTTAAAAACTACCAAGGTAATAAATATTTTAATTTAAAGCAGTATAATATATAAGAAAGAAAATTAGCGTCAAATAAACTGTCCTAAATGAACATTCTCTTGAGGGTTTGGTCATTAAACAGGGATTTGAAGGGTCGAATGTGCTCAAATAAAGTTAGTCTCGTCCTATTGAGTAACTACTGTATATCGCTCAGGTGATTAAGATGGTTTAGGAGATAATCTGTACGTAAATGCTAATGGTAGATTATTTATTATTTACTATTTTAAAGTATTATTTTACACTTAGAATTAGAAAAAATTTTTGAAAAAACGTATAAAAATTTGAACGTAGTGGAGTTCGAATCCGCGCCATTTGGATGCTAACAACATAAATAAGTTGTTACAAACGCCTAAGAATTTCAACGCAGTCGGTAGTAGAACGCATGGCTTAGTGGTCAGGGAGCTTGGACGGTATCTAAGAGGCGCGAGTTCGAACTTCGCTGCGTTCAAATTTTAATATGTTTTTTTTTAAAAACGAGATTATTATTATTTAATGTAATAAATTAGTTTAAACACTTATGTTTCGTGCTGAAAGTTATCAAAATAAAGTAAAACAGACGTTCTGTTTTATATTATACCTATATTTCCACTGAAACAAACCTAATGTTTGTTTCAACTAAAAAAATAATACAAAATAAAATAATATTAAATAATTGGCGAAATCTTTTGTAGTAAAAATAAAATAACTTAATATTTATCAAATGACAGTGATGAATTAAAGTCATATTTATATCACGGAGCGAAGTACGGAGTGTCTTACCACTAGGTACTTTCAGTCTACCCTGCTATGAGGGATTAAAGCGTGAAGCTGAAAGAAAATATTTAAATCTATAGATATTCTAACATTTTATTTTTGTCATTGAAATCTCAAATATACCACTCCATAGATAAAGATACATTTAGCTCATGTTGCAAGAATCCAGGGCAGTACACGAGGCAATTAAGAAACGGACGGTGGTAGATTGATTTAATTAATTTTTGTGTAGACTGACAAATGAATGCTATCTCAGTCTACCTGTCGTGACACGTTTACGTCGAAACGTTTGGTTTTAAAAATGTAGTTTCGAATACCAAAATATACGCTATTGATCCGTTTAAATGGTTATTTCAGCATTTATATAAACAGTAATTTATGATTGATTATATTAGAAAACTTTGTAAAATTTGGTCCCAAAATTATAAAATTACGACATTAATTGGATTTATTTTTAAAAGTAGGTTTTTTTTTACAAAAAATATTAATAAAATAATTTATTTAACCATGTAGAATAACGAATAATTATTTTTGTAAAATATAACGAAACGTCGCTTTTAAAAAATGTATTTTCGAATACCAAAATATACGCAGTTGATTCGTTTAAGAGTTTTATTTAAAATGTATAATAATAGCAAAAAATTAAAGATATCATTAGTACGTATTGTATTTGAAATGTCTGTTATGTAATGTATAATGTAGATGAAATACATACATTTTATTATGTAAAATATTATTACTTGTGAATTCAGATTCTAATCAAGTAAACGATCTCAAAAACGAAAAATAAAATTCTCGAAATAAATATATTATAAAATAACACATATTTATCATTTACGGATCTATATAATAGATAGAAATAATAAAAAGAATGCGAAAAGGGGGAAAGGTGAACGTTCAGTGATATCCCTTTAGATAATTTACCGCGTGACTTGTCCGGTCACTAATTGCTTGGAGCCAAAAATCTGCACGAGATGTATGAAAGAGCAGAACAATTTGGCCGTGAAATTATATCGTGAATGACATTTTTGATGTCTTTTCGAATTGGCCGAGTAATTCGTAATATTTCTTTTACAAGATTTAAGAAAATAAATAAAATCTATATAATTTAGTATCGTTAATTACTATTTGATATATTTAATATCAATATATATTTTTATTTTTTTATTATATGTATCATTCTTACATAATCTGTCGCATATTATAAGAGCAACGCTCTGAGTTTTTATATTCTGTGGTCGAGTTGAAATGGCGGGAAAATTGAAAGGTGTTGTCATGTAATAGTGTAAAATGTTAAAAATTTAAACGCAAATGTAGTTATGAAGTATAGTGTTTAAAATAAGGTAAGCTTATTAAAGCTTATATATTTTGTTACGTTTTTGTTTTATTCGAATATACACTCACATTCTGCTAATCCCAAGGAGTCTTAAACTGTTAGATCCACATTTTTAATTTAGATTGTTTTTTATTTAAACATATTAATTACGCCACTGATAACTCTAATCGAACAACAGTTATTAGTGTCATTATATCTTAATATGACAAACTTAGAAATAAGTATAAATAATTTACAGAAAAACAAACAATTTATTCAATAAATACTTTCAGTTTAAAATATTGTCATTTTTTATATCATCTATATAAAAAGGTCGTATCTAAGCATAACATCTTTATTACTGCATACATCAATACTAACGACCCACCGTGTAATAAACGTTTGATTTATCATATTTATTGTAAGGGAATTTTGTTCTAGTTTGAGAGCTTACAAAGCGAATATATGTACGTACATCTTTTACCGAGAAATATGTTATGTTATTTTATATTGAAAATAGATCCATTTGGTAAATTTTTGTGACAAATATTGTGTTACATTATCTACATGTTCTAGAGCATGTTTCATATGTTGATTACATAAATTAATTAGAGGCCGGTCGTAGCACAGTGGGACAGCGTTTGGCTGTAAAATCGATCGGTTGTGTGTTCGATCCCCACTCGGGGGAGTGATTATATTTAAATTACTTTCACTTCCTCGCTCTGGTAAAAGATAAAGTGCGGCGTTGAGTTCCACTTCCCAACACGCAATGTCTCGAATTCGGTGGAAAGCGAAGTATGGAGGTGTTTTGACACTAGATAGGCCTGGTCTGGATCCATATTGCTCCAAATTACTCCCCTGAGTGGGAATCGAACACACTAAGTTTTGAATTTTCTTGCATTGTTGACAATGTGACAAAATATATAGAAATTGGATACACAACAAATGTGAAAACGACGTGGATTAGTGGAACTTTGAAAGTACAAACGCACTAACTTGTGGTTCGATTATGTCTCAGAAAAATAGTTTCTTTTTTAAGTTTTTTTTCGGGCTATTAACCACTCAATGTTTGAAATTCAGACGAAAATTGAATGAGTGTCGTTCTCATCAATACATTTAATTCAATACTCTAATAAACAAGTAAGTAACCATCCAATCACAGTGCATAGTCTTCAATCATAGCGCAATCTGCTAACATATCAATAGACGATCACCGTCCGTCGTATCGTAATGATGCCCCGCGGTCATCTGGACAGTGGTTTGTAGTTCAATTAATAATGTGAATCGGTGTCCAAAGCGAAACTATGCCTGAGTGCTTTGGAAATTAAACGATCTCTAGCTTGTAGGTATTTATGTACAGGTATGATACTTTGAAATTGTCATTTATAATAATTGTATTAACACTTGAATTTGGCGGTCGTGGCACAGTGGGACAGCGTCTGGCTGTAAACGTAATCGGTTGTGGGTTCGATGCCCACTCAACACATTGTTTCTTAACTTTAGACACTTTTTGACACTGGGTATTTTCTGTTTACCCTGCTAAGCGCAATAAAAGCGCGAAGCTAAACAAAATACACACATCAGATCGCGTTTATAGTCAGACACTATACCACTGAGCCACACCGCCACTGTCCACCGCCTAGTGTAGCGTACTTGAACCCAACATCTTCCACTATAATCTATTAATAATATATCAAATTCGCAAATTAAATATTACACACACTGCTATATATTTGACATACACTTTTGTATAAATTAACATTAACGTTGTTAAGCTAATGCGTATTTTAATTAAGTCATTACAGGTAGTATAAGAATTATTTATGAAGCCAAGGTGAGAGGTACGAGAGATCGGGGAGACCTCGGTTGACCTACGAAAACACAGTATCAAAGATACTGGAGGAAGGTCACGTAAAAAGTATGAGGACCCCTCGAAGGGCATGCATGAAGAGGATAATGACTGTGGACGAGGCGAAAGAGGTATGCAGGGACCGTAGCGTTTGGCGCTCTGTACTCTCTGACTACCCCGCCAGGGATGAAGCGTGAAGCTAAAAAAAAAGATAGTATAAGAGTCACGCATTCGCACTCAACGCATCAACGTCTCAAATTCCGATTCATACATTCCGACACTACGTACTTCCAGTATACCCTGCTATGTGGGATAAAAGCGTAAAGCTATAAAGGACATGTTTATGATTAATATTCAATATTGTTTGTTTATAAGTTAAGCATGCTAATAGGTACAGTACTAAGTAAAGTGGTGGTGATGTTTATGGGTTCGATCTTCAAGCGGGGGAAAGACAATTTTTAAATTATTTTAAACCTACTCGGGGTAGTGATTATATTAAAATTATTTTCACTTCCTCGCTCTGGTAAAGACAAAGAGCGGCGTTGAGTTCCACCACTCAACGGAGTGTGTTGACACTAGGTAATTTCTGTCTACCCTGATATACGGGATAAAAGCGTGAAGCTATAAAAAATATACATCGAGTTTATTAGGAGACTGTTAAACGGAGTGTCTTGGTACTATGCTCTAAGCTCATTATAGCTTTTCCTGCTATGCGGGAAAAAGCGTAAAGTTGCAAGAACAATACTTTTTGGTAGCAATAAAATTTTCAAATTTATAACTTAATTATGCTATCGTGGCACAGTGGGAAAGAATTCAACTGCAAACGCGAATGATATTTAGAATTTATTTCTATTTTTCTGTTCTTGTGTCACAGCGCAGTGTTGGGTTTTCCACATAATACACAATGTGTCTATTTCTAGCGGATAACAATAGTGTCTTGACACTAAGTTATCTCGGACTGCACTGTTATATGAGATAAAGCGCAAAGCTGTAAAAACATAGTATCAAACATTTTTTTCTGTAAATTATAGAAATATTTCTCGAATTCCTACAATTGAATAAAACAAAGATTTCTACAATGCAGTGTCTTAAACAAAGGTAATTCAAGACGTCATCCTCGAGGCGCTGGGAAATCGAGAAGCGCTTTAGTCCGATAAGTCGTGTGTATTTCCACCCACTGTTCTCGTTATCTTTCTACTATACTGTCATTACTACGGGTTTTCACCAGGTTTTACTGTTTAAAAGGATTTAAAAAATATATATATATCTAATTTTGATGTCAATATGCATCTTTTATGCATTACAATTTTCAAAGTAGGTGGGTATTCATATTATGTCAAAAAAAATTTTTTTACAGTGACTTCCGTTACTTAACATCTAAGAATTCTATACTAAATATGATTTTTATAGTATATTTTATGATGAATATAAAATCATGCATATTAAAAAAATATATAGCACAATGTTTTAAATTAACCTATATAGGTAATAGTTAAAGTATAAATAAAATTGATAATTTTCAATATTAAAAACCACCAAATCCCGAATCTTAAAATAATAATTTAAAAATGCTATTGATTAGAAACAATTAATTCTTTTCTTCTTTACAGAGTAACTTAACACTAGATACTTTTACAGATAGATAAATGAAATACCTAATATATTAATAATATTAAAAGTATACAAAATAATTATTTTTATTAACATCGTTTTATACTATAGTAACGCCATTCAAGACAGCTGGAGGCGAACAATGCATTATGTATAACTTTTTATAAGGCGCTCAAGAAAATGCAATTTCAAACAAAGTATCAAGTTTAATGTGATTTCAGATTAAGAGTGGCGAGAAAACACTGAACCGAAACTGTATGGAATGATTTACTGTCTTCCACTTTATATAACTTATGTTTATTCTATGAACTTACTGTCAGGTTTAATATTATAACTTCACGCTATATTATCTTATAGCTTAGCGAGTATATATTCAATTATTACTTTCCGTATAAACGGTTTGTTGTGGGTTTGATTCCCACTCGGCAAGATCGATTTGGAGTGGTAAAATAAAGTGAAATCCGCTTGCAAAAGTAAAATTATCGACCAACGTGTTACTTTGTATGTTTAGTGTAAGCAAATGTTTTCAATATTTTTTTAGCTTCACGCTTTTATCCCGCTTAGCAGGGTAGACAGAAAGTATCTAGTGTCAGGACACTTCGCTTCCCACTGAATTTGGGATAGTGCGTGTTGAGTGGTGAAACTCAACGCTGCACTTTGCCTTTTACCAGAGCGAGGAAGTGAAAATAATTTAAAGATAATCACTCTCCCGAGTGGGGATCGAACCCATGACCGATCGCGTTTACAGCCAGACCCTATCCAAGAGAGCCACGATCGGCCTATATTTAATTTATGTTATCAACATATACATTCTCTATAACATGTGGCCACCTATCTAGATGATGTTACACAATATTTATCACGAAAATTTACCAAATGGATCTCCTTTCAATATAAAATAACATAACATAGCGCCAGTGCCAGAGCGAAATTTTCAAATTTATAATTAACGTAATCAAAGTTTTACTTGTAGTTCTAAAGAATAAACGAATTTAACGTTGAAAAATTATAGAATTAGATTTCTCTGAGAGTTCTAGATTTTTTTACTTCACACTTTTATCCCGCATAGCAGGGTAGTTAAGAAGTACCTAGTGTCAAGACACTCCGTATTTCGTAGAGGCGGAACTCAACGCCGCGAATTATTTTAGAGGTTGAAATATGATCATTGCCCCGAGTGAGAATTGAATTCTTTTTTAGGAAAACAATTTTGAAGTATCAATTTTAATATAATTTCATATTAATAGTGGAGAATGATTCTACTATATACTATCTTCTACTTTATACAGCATATGTTTATTTTATAAATTTTTAGTGTCATTTCATACTATTACTGATAATTAATTCGTCGAGGTACAGTGGTATAGCGTGTGACAGCAAACGCGATTGGTTGTGGCTTCGATCCCTATAATGTCTCAAATCCGGCGAAAAGTGGAGTACTGATTGTCTTGACATGCAATATGGGTTAAAAGCGTGAAGCTCAAACAAACAAAACACAGCTGCTCACATTCTACACTTTTACATTATATATAAGATGTTCAAAACGTTTTCCTCTTGTATATAAACGTTAATGATTACTTGGTAGTTAAAAAAAATATGAAAACAATAAAAAAATAACGATTAAAATTAACAAAGAACAACACTAATTAAAGTATAATCCCGTTCTTTATAATTGCATCTCTAATAGCTGTAATAAGTCTGTTCCGCGGGATTTTATTACATAGAGCTGGTAATTCATCAAGAAATATAAGATAAAAGAAAAAATGTGTAAAGCTCAGGTGATGTTTAAAATATTTTATTTAGAGAATTTAAAATGTTTTGTTTCAGATTTAATATTTTTTACGCGTTGCCTTAGCTACATGTATGTATACTCAAAATAAACGTGTATTTCAAACAGAAGATAGTAATAGTGATAATAATAGTGTATTAAACATTCATTGAGGCCGGTCGAGGCGCAGTGGGATTGACTTTAAACGCGATCGGTTGTGGGTTCGATTCCTACTCGGGGGAGTGATTGTATTTAAATATTTTTTACTACCTCGCTCTGGTAACACAAAGTGTGGCGTTGAGTTCCACCAGTTCGGTGGAAAGCGAAGTATGGAGTGTCTTGACACTAGGTACTTTCTGCCTACCCTGCTATGCGGGATATAAGCGTGAAGCTAAAAACAATCTGTCATTTAGAGTTTCATTCATTCATTCGTTTACCTATATCTCTTCATCTTAGCAATCAGGCTTTCCAAGTACCAGATCAATAGGATATTCTATAAATTGGCTTTCTAAAACACCGATACGTAATGCGAATTTAACTATAAACCATAAAAGCTATTAAGTGCAATCGTAAACGGAATTTCCCGCTCGATCGCACGTCGCATATATCCTCTATTCATCGTATTCATGATGCTTTATAACTTTTATGACGTTTAGAATTGAAGGAACAGTACTTTCATGTTTTCACATTTTATTGTTCTTAAAAACTATTATTGTTCCTCTTCATATATATATATATATATATATATATATATATATATATATATATATATATATATATATATATATACACGATAGACAGGGAAATATATAGCAATTTATATAACTTTATTTAGAGAGAAATAGACTTAATGACTTAAAAAAAACTAAATTTCCTTCCGTTACATAAGAAAAAGCAAACTTAACACTAATAATGGCAATATTAAGTACGATGTTCTCAAATACTATTCAAGTTGTTTATTACAGTGACACATTTAATATAAAAAGTAAACATTCTCGCAATTGGACATCGAACTCATAACCTTCGTATTTATATTCAAATACTATATCACTGTGCCGTTATGGTCTTCCAAGTAAATTATTTAGTTGTAATTATTTAATACGTAGATGAAACATATTAGTAATTAAAATCGCGCATCCATTAAGTAATTTGAGGAGGTTCGTTAAAACCTCGCCTCGGGCTGTAGTTCAGTGGGTGAATTTTAAGCAGATACTATCAAAATTTCAGGTTGAATTTAATGAAAAGGTATGTGGTTAGGTTGGTTTGTATATTTTGTCAATATTATACCTTTGTTAATTAAATAACCATTTAAAAAGCAATCATAATAAGCTTCACTTGTAGCTCCGGTAAGACAAACTGCGGCGTTGAGTTTACCACACAACACGCAATGTCTCGATGTTAGGTGGAAAGAGATCAACAAAGTGTCTTGACACTACTCTCACTCTTTTACTTGCAAATTTGTATACGTGTCCGATTTCATTGACAATGTAATATTTTTAAAGTATTAAACAATTACTAAAAATAATTACAATCTAAACATGTTCTTTGTACTTTATTAAATATATATATATATATATATATATATATATATATATATATGTATATGTATATATATATATATATATATATATATATATATATATATATATATATATATATATATATATATATATATATATGTATATTTATTCATTTATTTAATACGCTAGTACAGCCCATCCACGAGAATCCTCAAAACATTCACTTTGAAACGTCCAAATAACACACGCTTGTTACATACCACTCTATCTGGTTCCCTAACTATAACCCTACAAACAGTAGTTCAAAGTCAAACGGATATAGCCCCAAGACACAATTTGCCTAATGCATGTCAAACAACAGTTGATATCTGTATACGTTGTACGATAATGTGATATCATTTAATTTATATTATTTGATTTCCCTAAACGCTGTAGGGCAGTTTTAATATGCATGTTTATTAACTTAAAGCTGGGTAGGGTCAAATGTCAGTTTAAAAATTAACCGAGTGGTATACCAGTAGAGAAATCGTTAATATGTATTTTATATATGAAAAAATAATAATGAAAAATTAATTATAATAAAATTTTTTTTTTCAGAGAGCTTGGACGGCATCCAAAAGGCGCGGGTTCGAATCCCGCTGCGTTTAAAAATTTTTATACATTTTTCAATAATATTTTCTAATACTAAGTGTGGAATAACACTTTAATAATAGTAAATATTAATGAAAAAGTATTAATGTATATTTATTTAGTAGATAATGACGTCATCTATGTAGATCAATTGAAATTTTTAAGTCCAAAGTATAGTAGAATAAGACTATTTTAATATTGATTTTAGTACATAATTAACTATTTATATATCTATTTACTATATGCATAGGAATTTGTATTGTTAAAAAATATATAAAACCGATTTCATGAAACAATATCAGAGTAATTTGTTTGATGTGGGTGTGCCCGCGCCTTCGTCTTCAGGATCTCTGGAGTATTCTATGATTCTAAAATAAACGTAGCCTAATTTACTCCTTATTATATCACCTATCTACCAGTGGAAATTTCATTGAAATCAATCCGTACGTTTCAGAGATTGGAACATAACAACAGACAAACAAAAATAGTAAAAAGTTTATTTTTTAACATAAAGTTTTACATAGATACATACATAAGTATTTAGTAAACATTGATTATTTTAATATAACAAGCAGGCACGCCAATTTAATATCTTTGTTCAGAAACTCAACCGTTTATATTATTGTTATAAGTATTCTGCAAGCATATATGTACGTAATGACAGGCATAATATATTTATATGTATGATACAAAGCTAAAACAAATGTGCGCTATCAATCCAACGCGCAATGGAGACCTAATGCACATCATCTCTGCAAACATTTCAATTCACGAGCCACTCTGAGTTACGAAACGAATATATAAGGCATCTTTTAAAATATGTAAAGTATAATTTAAAAATGTAATTTAATCCCTCTACATGCTAACAAGATAAATAAGTTATACAAGCATTTCAACGCCGCTGGATTTAGAACGCATGGCTTGGCAGTCTGAGGGCTTGAACGGTTTCCTAGAGGCGTGGGTTCAAATACCGCTGCATTCAAATTTTTATACTTTTTTTTAAAAATGTTTATTTTACATCATTTTTTACATATTATTCGTTTATATAGTGATATTAAATTAATATATTATTGATTTATTAATTTTATTCTCTCAGAGCAAATTGATATATTATATCAAGGTCAATGGTGATCTGGGTGTATTGATACAACGGCATGCTGACTACCCAACAAGGGATAAAGCGTAAAAAAAACAAAGCATAAAAGTATTAAGTAGAATACAAACTAAACTGAAAAGAATTAGAAGCTCTTCAAATTTGCATAGAAACAAAAGAAATAACTAAAAATGCCACATCCGCAAAGTCAAATAATTTATTCAATGTTTACTTCAGCAACGTATTTGTGCCAAACAGATGACAGCCAATATTTCAAAACTTCTATCTTTCTAAATTATATTATTTTATCGTGACAATTTTTCACTTCCATTTTTATATTCGTTTATTATGATGATATTGTTATATTTTTGAATAAAGGAGAATATAAATACATGTATACATATATATATATATATATATATATATATATATATATATATATATATATATATACATAATTAAAAATCATGAAATTCCGATCCATAAACATTAGGGGTCAATAAAAATAATCGCTAGCATTCACGATCCCACATCTAAGGTAAGGCAATAACTCACAGTAAGCTTTCTTTTATTGCTCAGCCCAAAATAACAGAGTTACTACGTAGTATACAATCCTAACGATTGAGTTCAAAAAATAAATTATTTCTCTACTTTTTTCGTGGAAACAGTTAAAAAAGTTATTTTCTTTTGGAAAATTAATACTTCTTTTTTTAATACAAAAAAAAAAAAATATTTATATTTGTGTATTTATTTATTTATTTAAATATTTAACAAATATTAATAATTCCGAGGAGTGTAGAATGGATGGCTAAGCTAAGTTTCTAAGAGGCTTGAACTCCCACGGAGTCCCGTTTCATTCCAAAACTTTTACGTTTTTAAAAATATTTTCCTTTACTGTGGAAATGTTAATTAAAAAATGTTACTCCTGAAAGCATTTAAACTAATTTTATCATTCGAGGCGGTTAATTAAAAAAATATACGAATACATTATATTACATGTACAATTCGTAGTGTCGTAGATCGTCTACAATAATACATGCTACGACGTAGCATATGACTTCGTGGCTGTTACGTAGTGGTAAGCTTTAGTTAAGAGCTGCCTACTTTACTTGAGTACATGACTTATTTATAGATTAAAATTAATTACGATACGTGTACGTGAGATTTAAGCAGTTAATAGTAAAATAAATTAATTTTAAGTAAAAATGAAAAATGGTCAACAAATCCTTTTTTAATTATTTTACATGGTAAAAGATATAAAACACTGTATACTATATTTTTATAGAGCTTTACTTTATTGATAGACAGAAAGATATTACTTTACTTAGAGACAAATAGAATGAACCTAGGATAAAAAAAGAATTATTGTTATTTTTATTTTATTTATTTATATATAAAAACATGCATTATCCCATTAAGTTTCCACTTTTACATAGAACATAGAGTGACTTAACTTATATATATATATATATATATATATATATATATATATATTTAGCTATAAATTTGAGTATGACTGACTTTGTTCAATATGATGACGCTATTTATCTATGAATTTGACTTTTATATGAATATTCTATGGTTTTGAGGAGTTTTGAAATATGAAAAGAAGTATCAGACAGTTATTTCAATATGTAAAAGTATTAAAGACTAATTGTAAAAACATGTAAAAGGGTATTATGCAAGAAAATATTCGTTGTTGGTTCAGATTAAAGACTGGTGTCCAGCTTGAAGTCAAGGCTACGCGCCATTATTGTTAATTGTCATTTTAAGATGTTTTTAAATGTGTTATATTAGAAATTCATGTGTACTTGTGTTGTTTGAATATAATATTGGTACTTGTTTTATGTTATTGTGTAACTAATAAATTAAATATTATTGTTAAGATACTTGTTGAAAGCAACTTGTTGAAAGAGTTGAGTTTCTCACCAGCTGTTATCAGCAGGAACTGCTTTCCGAGCGGGTGGTAACTTCTTGTAACATTCACGATATTGAAATATAGATGATTAGAGTAATTTATTAATATATCATTTATTTTGATTAACCTTTTATTTCAATCTATCCTAGTAATAAAAAGCAATCAAATAAAATATATAAATATTAATATATATAGCCATTCCTTAATAATATTTAATTCAGTTTCTAACACGTGCTTCTTCTGCCTTCTACGCAGTATGACACGTTATTTATTTTTCAATAATTATACTAACAATATAATCAAATTGTGTTAAGTTTTAATTTTTTTGACTTCACTCCGAACCCGATTTCCATCGAATTCGAGACATGCCGTGTTGAGTGGCGGAACTCAACACCACGCTTTATTTTACAAGACTAATTTAAATTTAATCATTCCCCCGAGTGGGAATCGAATAGTCAGTTGGTGTTCATGTCAAATTAAACAACGTGGAAATTGAAAAGTGGCAGAATATAAATACAATTGGTAAGATTTTCAATAAATTTAAACCCATCACACCGGTATCCATCGACACCCGCGTCGTTCGCCTATGACTAAGACCGTAAAATAAACAAAGCAGCTTGCCTTCGGGACACATAAAACTCCTCCAATAGATACACTTCCTTCAGAATTTTTAAATTTACGATCAGAATCGCAATTTTATGATTGTTTTAGTGTCGATACGTTTATGTCTTTTAAATATTGGATATTTAATCAGCTGTGAACGATTGCAGATTGGTAGAGATTTTTATAGTAAGTTTCTTGTTGCAATTACTTTAAAATGTATACACGTTTATTTGTTATTATATGATTTTATTTTCGAAAAATACATTATTTGGAGCAATTTTGACACCAAATTTATATTTAATTACATTACAAATACGTATAGGTGCATATAAATTTAATATAATGGACAAAAAATAACTTCTACCTTGTACTTCTATGAGAAAATAATATTAAAAATAATTTATTATGTAAGAAATAATAGAAAAATTCTTTTCACGTATCACCAATGGAAGCGACCTTGAAGGTATAGGTGATATTTAGTTTTGTTAATGAATTTGATCATTAACTTCCAGGATCGATTTAGACAAGGAAAATATTCCATTAAAAATAGTAAATGACACTAGAGTAAAGCTTATAAAATATTTTTTAATATACCCAAAAACAACACCTATAATCAAAATTTGAGGCCGGTCGTGGCGCAGTAGGACAGCGTCTGACTGTAAGCGCGATCGGTTGTGGATTCGATCCCCACTCGGGGGAGTGATTATATTTAAATTATTTTAATTTTCTCGTTAATAAAGACAAAGAGCGGCGTTGAGTTCCACCACCCAACACGCAATGTTTCAAATTAAGTGGAAAGTGAAGTACGGAGTGTCTCGACACTAGGTACTTTCTATCTACCCTTCTATCAAAATGTCAGTTTGTTTAAATTGAATTACATGGTGTTGCCATAATTTAAAAAGATGCCAACATTCAATTCAATTTAAACAAAACTTAGATTAATGTACAGTTTTGCGGAACACGAGATATTAATATTAAAATTAGTTTTCATTTAAACGGGGGTTATGCTGACGGGCTGAGAGACGCTGAAAAATTACCTCGCCTCGCCTTTCAGGAATTTACTTAGACTGAAAATTATTATTCTATTACAAGGTGCAATAATGTTTATGTATGTATTATATATTAATGTATATATTCATTTTATTAATAAGATCTTTGACTTTCTCGATTTTTATATATTTAAAATGAATCGATTAATCACTTATAGTTTTGTATTCGGACATCCATTTTGGAAAAAGTGGCCATGGTCACTGGTAAGTTTGAATCAATTTATTTATTTTTTGTAATGCATAGAATCCAACGACACTTAGTGTCAAGTTTTTTTTTCACGGCAAAACAAAATAGTTAAAGCCATTCTAGTAGCAAATGTTTATGTTTTTAATGTATCCCTAATTCTCATTTTCAATTCCTCGTTCTAGTAAGAAAAAATGCGGCGTTGAGTTCCACCACTCAACACGCAATGTCTCGAGTTTAGTGGAAAGTGAAGTACAGAGTGTATCGATAGTAGGTGCTTTATGTCTACCCTGCTATGCGGGATAAAAGCGTAGAGCTAAAAACCTCTCTATATAGTAAATTCATATCATTCTGAATGTCACTTCCTAAATTTTACCTTCACAGCGACGCTTTTGTTAATTGCTTCGAACCAAACTATCGGAAGTTTATTTGAAACTCGCACGTTAGAATATCGAATACTCAAACCGTCCCATTAGTATTAAAACTAGAAATTTAATCAGTCGGAAGTTTCTCATGGTTAGTTTAAAACAGTTATTATTATTGCAATGGTCTGCAATCGTGTTCTAATAAAGATATAGTTAATTATTACTTTATTATTATATCTATTATTACGTCCCCTTTGGAATATAAAACGCGGCGTTGAGTTCCGCCACTCATATTAAATTTATCTTGTATAAAATTAATAGTGGAGGCAGGAATGTTTGAATATAATATATTTTTGAGCTACTCTGCTATGTTGGAAAAAGCGTAAATATGTCCGTAGTAGTATTTATTATAATAAGAATAGTAATGCAGAGTAGATCTAGTTATTATTCACATCTATACACACCATAAAAATGTAACTGATTACTGTTAGAGTATGGTTATTTATATTAGAAAACTGTTATTGAAGGTATTTATTTATACCAAAATAATGTTTTTTTTCTTTAATTTTCATTTGTTTGAGTTGACGATTGGTTTGCATATGCTAATCTCGGAAATGGCTTAATCTATATAAATACAGTTTTCACTGTTGTATGTATAACATTCTTTTAATATTGTGTGAGTTTTGTTTTAATCGGTAGTTATGTTTTATCGGAAAATTTTCAATGTAAATCAATAATTTATTTTGATGAATTTTTAAAAGCAACATTTTTATACAAACAAAAGTCGAGGGAACAAATAGTTTCTAATCTAAATATTTCTTGAAGTAATATTTGAATCCATAACAATTTGATTCAAAACAAATCTCATTTGATTTGAATCAAAAACAATAAAAGCTTGCATCAAAAAGCTTTATTTTATAAAGTTTCCATTTATGTCATATAAAGTTAATAACACCCAATTATTGTGAATACTTCGTACAATTATAACGTATAATTTAATTTACATGGACTGTTGAAAAACATTTCAAACTTTTCACTGCCTAACATTACGGTTTCATTCAAAGAGAAATAATTTTGTTACAAATATTTAATTATAAAGAGAATGGCCTTTGTCATATTAATTTCATATCAACTTTATATTTCTATAGGAAACTTTAATGAATTGAGTATATATTAATAAAAGCAAATTTAATTGTTTTTATTCATTGCCAGATGGTGTTCAGATGGTATATGTTGCAAGTATAATTTTATGACCTGCTGATGTATTTTCAAATCGTACTTCTATATTTTTCTAATTGTAAGTAACAAGTCAATTAAATGTATATTTTATTATTTATGTAAAAAAAATAATATGAAGGACAAAATAAAAATGTTTGTTTTATTTAATGATATTATATAGTTATAAAAAAATGTTTAGGTTTTTATTCTGAGTAGTTGGAGTACTCGGAATAAATGTAGTCTAATGGTGCTCAGTTCTCCACTTTCCGCCCGAAATAGAAAGATGGCGTATTGAAATGCGTAACTCAACGCCTTTTCTACATCTGAAAATAATATAACTTATAATTTTATATTATACTATTATAATTTTTAAACATTTTCAAATGTGGCTAGATATTTATAGATCATACTTTTACTGTATCAACTGAATCATGTCACGGAGATTTCAACAACCTTTATCACTCCATTAAGCCATTTTGTTCGCAACTCCCTTTACAAAAACGTCTGTACTAAAATATAGTTACATAGAAAAGTCGTAAAAACATATTTGTTAGGGCAAATCACATTACTAAGAAAACAAATATGTAAAAAAATTAGTACAGAATTACTTGTAATGCTTATCTTTATTATGGTTCCACGAATCTAATTTACAGTTGCCAGTTTAATTTGATTTTAATTTAGATAATTTTATATTATAAAGTGTTTTTTTTTTGTTAAAAAAGTAAAAAAAAATCGTCTCGACCTTTCTTCTTTAGAAGCTATAACATCTAAGTTTTGCTTGATACTGTTTTGTACTCATATTTTTATAATGATAATTTAGTTTAAATTCATTTTTATGACGAGAGCTGTGTCCTAAATCAGAACGGATAATTAACTAAAGAAGCAATATGAAGATTTTCTATATCTATTTATTATTTAATTACTTTTTCAGTTCCTCGCCCTTATGAGACAGACGTTGGCATTGAATTCGGCGGAAAGCGGAGTACGGAAAGTCTTCACAGTAGGTACTTCCTGTCTACCTACATGCTATGCGGAATAAAAGCATGAAGCTAATAAAAATAGCATAGAAATTAAAAGAATTACAGGAATCCAATATTTTCCATAATTATAAAAAAAAATAAAATGAACTATATTATGAAAATAATTTTTACAAGCACTATCAGCGTAAGATATAAATTGCTAGCGAATATAGTATCGATGAAACACAAAAGAATATCTTAAAAATAACTTTTGGACAATAAATAACTAAAACAATTTACAACAAAGAAAATTATAATAATATTTTTGACAAGAAATGAACCTGCGACCTTCACCCTTCAAGGTAGAACAGAACTGGAGTCGTATGTCATAAATCAAAATTCAAGGCAGTATGACCATTAAGCGGACAATGAACTGTAAAATTAGTTCACTATATTTATTTCTAAACGTTTGCTTTAATACGATTTATATGATTTTCTTTAAAGACTTTTCTACAGAGTTAAGCTACGCCATTTTTTTGGCTATTTTTTTAGCTGGTTCAAGACACTTTGGACTTTACTTTCTGCCGAATTCGAGATACTAGGTGTTAATAGCGGAACTCAACGCCACACTCTGTCTTATCAAAGCGAGGAAATAAAAAAAATGCAACTATAATCGTTCCCCCAAATGGGAATCGAACCCATAACTGATCGTGTTTTTAATCTTCTGACTAATAAATATTCTTATTTATAGCTAAATATTTTGCATTCAGATAGATATTAATCCACTGGACGAGTATCGTATCCACAAGTATCTATTTTATGGACACTTTTGTAATACCAAAAAAAATCCTAAATTTTTGGTAAAAAAGTTTTTTAAAATAAAAAAAGTTAAGTCTCTCTACGGAAAATGATGTTCAAAACGTTTATTCAGGAAGCTACAGTAATTTGATTAACACCTCTTATTTAACTACTAGAACATCTGCACAGCAGACGTCTACAACAACACTTGTATCAACTTTGAAGCTGTTACGTTTCTTTGAACTTAAATATGAAAATCAATATTGATATAAGAATCTGTTCCTTACCTTTAAGATATATGAAGAAAAATGCAAAACTTGACACTGCGCTATATCTTGCCAGAGCGAGGAAATGGAAATATTTAAATATAATAATTTCCCCTAGTGGAAATTGAACCCAGAACTGATCGCTTTTCAAGTCAGACGTTGTCTCACTGCGTCACGGCCGGCTTTTCCAAACAATGCAAGCAAAATGTATTACAGTGGTATCAATATAAGCCAGCCAAGTTATACAGACATACATATATACATATTATATTAACTTTTGTATACTGATTCATGGCGGTCAATCAACCAAACAATGGCGTCTGGCTTTCAAAGTGTAATGTCACGGCAAGGTTTATTGTGTTGAAAAATATATTATACTTCTTAAAGTATTTTAGTCATAATATGCTATACCCTGTACAAGTTAACTTGATCTTTTTGAAAGACGAGCTAGTCATATAAAAATTTTCGAATAACGCTTGAATTTTTAGGGACTTTTGTGTTGTATGTGTTTTTTTTAATATTTTTTAAATTAAGGAAATAATAAGTTCGTCATTGGAAAGTTGTATCAATTAGTAAAAATTACACCAGTTTAGAAGATTAATATAAGTTGTACAGGGTATAATATTCATACAAATAATTTTTGTATTGGTAAAAGTCAGAGGCCATCACGGCACAGTGAGGTTAAATTTGACTGTAAGTGGTTGTGGGTTCGATGAGCAAAAAATGGGGATTTCCTCTACGAAATATTGGGTTCGACTTATCGTGTATTTTTTTAATTTTGAGTGGAAAGTGGAGAATTTATGTTATTGTACTAGAATACTCTCTGCCTAGTCTATTTAGATTTAATAACTAAACAAAGGAAATAAGAAAATTTTGCTTCACAATAAAATTTATATTTTATAGTACATTTTGATCTTTTAGCTTCACGCTTTTATCCCGCATAGCAAGGTAGTCAGAAAGTACAGTACTTCACTTGCCACAGAATTCGAGACATAGCGTATTGAGTGGTGGAAATCAACGCTGCACTTTAGTAGAACCAGAACGAGGAAGTGAAAATGATTTAAATATAATCACTCTCCAGAATGAGGATCGAACCCACAACCAATCGCGTTTACAGTCAGACTGTGACACTGCGCCCCGATCGGTCCATATTATATTATTAGTTATTAATTAATTATATTATTTCCTTCATTTTTATAATTACAGGATTCAAATTAGCGTTTATAAAATAGTAATAGAAGTAGTAATACATCGCTTTGTGTTACTCTTTATCACTTTTTGTAAGATTAAAGTAAAAAACATTATGATTAACCGAGCACAGTGTTTAAATAACAATATACTAGTTACTTAGTGAATATACATACTAATATTATATTTTGTACGTATTAGTAACAAATATCGATTTTAACTAATTTATTTTGTTACCATACATACACACATACATACATACATACATATATACATACACACATGCATACATACATACATACATACATACATACACCCGTGCACACATACATACTTACACACATACATGCATACATATATACATACACTCATACATACATACATACATACACACATACATACATACATACATACATTCACACATACATACATACATACATACATACACACAGACATACATATTACCTAAATTACTACTTTGTAGCTAATGTTTAACTAATTTATTTTGTTACCATACATACATACACACATACATACATACATATATACATACACACATGCATACATACATACTTACACACATACATGCATACATATATACATACACACATGCATACATACATACTTACACACATACATGCATACATATATACATACACTCATACATACATACATACATACACACATACATACATACATACATACATACACACATACATACATACATACATACACACAGACATACATATTACCTAAATTACTACTTTGTAGCTAATGTGTCGCTAAAACTTTCCAACTTCATTAATTTCCTCATACATTAAAAGCTGCATTTAAATAATGAAGAAGCTGACTTGGCAACTAAATAAGCGTTAACATGAATATAAATTAATATATTTACATAGACGTTGTGTTGCAGTTAATTAAAATTAGACTGTAACTGGGATTATGGTAGATTTGATCACTTTGATCTCCCAATTTGATTAGGTGGAATAGATGACATAAAATTGATATAATTTACCTGGTCTAGATTAGACCAAGGCTTACTAACTTAAAACCCTCTAAAACGAGGGGAAAATGAAGATTTTTTATTATACCTAATTTTTTTTTACTATATTTAATATTTTATAAAATTGCATGTGCATTGTCATAAGAAAAATATGTTTAGAAAAAGCTTTTTTCTTCTTAGTTTTTTACTTACTTAGTGGCCACACTGCATGGTGAGGATTTATCAAAATGTACTATAAAATATAAAATTTATATTTTATAGTACATTTTGATCTTTTAGCTTCACGCTTTTATCCCGCATAGCAAGGTAGTCAGAAAGTACAGTACTTCACTTGCCACAGAATTCGAGACATAGCGTATTGAGTGGTGGAAATCAACGCTGCACTTTAGTAGAACCAGAACGAGGAAGTGAAAATGATTTAAATATAATCACTCTCCAGAATGAGGATCGAACCCACAACCAATCGCGTTTACAGTCAGACTGTGACACTGCGCCCCGATCGGTCCATATTATATTATTAGTTATTAATTAATTATATTATTTCCTTCATTTTTATAATTACAGGATTCAAATTAGCGTTTATAAAATAGTAATAGAAGTAGTAATACATCGCTTTGTGTTACTCTTTATCACTTTTGTAAGATTAAAGTAAAAAACATTATGATTAACCGAGCACAGTGTTTAAATAACAATATACTAGTTACTTAGTGAATATACATACTAATATTATATTTTGTACGTATTAGTACAAATATCGATTTTAACTAATTTATTTTGTTACCATACATACACACATACATACATACATACATATATACATACACACATGCATACATACATACATACATACATACATACACACGTGCACACATACATACTTACACACATACATACTTACACACATACATGCATACATATATACATACACTCATACATACATACATACATACACACATACATACATACATACATACATTCACACATACATACATACATACATACATACACACAGACATACATATTACCTAAATTACTACTTTGTAGCTAATGTTTAACTAATTTATTTTGTTACCATACATACATACACACATACATACATACATATATACATACACACATGCATACATACATACTTACACACATACATGCATACATATATACATACACACATGCATACATACATACTTACACACATACATGCATACATATATACATACACTCATACATACATACATACATACACACATACATACATACATACATACATACATACACACATACATACATACATACATACACACAGACATACATATTACCTAAATTACTACTTTGTAGCTAATGTGTCGCTAAAACTTTCCAACTTCATTAATTTCCTCATACATTAAAAGCTGCATTTAAATAATGAAGAAGCTGACTTGGCAACTAAATAAGCGTTACATGAATATAAATTAATATATTTACATAGACGTTGTGTTGCAGTTAATTAAAATTAGACTGTAACTGGGATTATGGTAGATTTGATCACTTTGATCTCCCAATTTGATTAGGTGGAATAGATGACATAAAATTGATATAATTTACCTGGTCTAGATTAGACCAAGGCTTACTAACTTAAAACCCTCTAAAACGAGGGGAAAATGAAGATTTTTTATTATACCTAATTTTTTTTTACTATATTTAATATTTTATAAAATTGCATGTGCATTGTCATAAGAAAAATATGTTTAGAAAAAGCTTTTTTCTTCTTAGTTTTTTACTTACTTAGTGGCCACACTACATGGTGAGGATTTAGATAAGCGGATTCATGGACATTACGTCAAATGCTAACATTTGAGGAAATGAGGAATAAGCGAAAATGTGGCGTCTGCAAAATGTACTTTATTATACATGTGTTATATATATATATATATAGTATATATATATATATATATAATATATTATATATATATATATATATATATATATATATAATATATATATATATATATATAACCATGTATATAAAGTACATTTTGTGCGCGCGTATCCAAATTAGTATAAATATTTACTGCTTGAGTTTTAATTAACTTACATAAAACACTAGACCAAAGGTTGTAGTTCAATTTTAATAATAGTTTATTTATATATTTAAATAGTATAAGTAAAAACCATTGAAATAACAATTTTAAATATATTAACATTGGTAAGTCATCGTGCATTGACTGTAAGGGTCGATGGGTTCGATCTCCACTCGGAAAACTAATTTTTTTTTATTTTCTCACTTAGAAGAGACAAATTACGGCGTTAGTGTCCGTTACAGAACTACTATAATTCCTTTTGAGATTAGATTCTGAATAAAATAATCAATACCGATATAGGAAATTAATTTGAATGAATAAAAATAAACAAGTACTAAAATCATAAACTGAGGCCGGTCGTGGCGCAGTGTGTCAGTGTCTGACCCACTCGAGGGAGTGATTATATTTAAAATTATCTTCACTTCCTCGCTCTGGTAAGACAAAGTACGTCGTTGAGTTCCACCACTCAACACGCAATGTCTCGAATTCGGTGGAAAGCGAAGTACGGAGTGTCTTAACACTAGGTATTTTCTATCTACCCTGCTATGGAGGAAATAAAAATAGCGTTGAGCTAAAATAAAAAAATAAAAAACATAAATAATAACAGTCAATAGCGGGACTTCCTTTCAATAAATACACTGCAGGGGGCGATTAGTACCGAGCTTTAGTATTCTGAGACATAAAAATTGCAAATTATGCGGAATAATGATGCTATTTCTCTTTTTAATTTCAATATTATGAACCAAGTTGACGCTATCGTAGAAAGTACTAAGCGTGTAAAAGATCGGAATTTTTAATATTTTTTAACATTTAATATCTACACTTATTAATAATATATATAAAGGACAAGAGTTGGATTGGTTTGTTTGAATGCGCTTTGGGTTTGTTTGTTTCAGGATCTACTAATTGGAATCGAATAAATTTTTCTGTGTTAAATAGCCCGTTTATTGAGAAATCCTTTAGGCTGTGTAACATCACTTTATGATTAATAAGAGTGAAGCAATAATAAAAAAAAAATGAAAACTGAAAAATATGTTTATTTATAAAGCTAAACTGTATATTATCTATAAATTTAATTAAAATAAAGAATATTTAATTAAATAAATATTAATAAAATAAAATATTTGATAACAAAAGGATTATTTTTAATATATTTTTTGCATTATTTAAGTCTATTACTTAACTATCCATCGGTTCTATTAAAAATTGTTATTAAAGAAAAATCTTAAAAACAAACTCTTATGTTCCTCTACAGCGCCACAGATTGCTATAGTTTGTCCAACAAAGAGCGTACAATTTCTGATATTATGCTTCAAAACACAAAAGACGAGCTTCAATGAGACGGCACGATTAAAATTTATTGTAAGACTCCATACAATAATGCATCTATGTTACTGTCTGCCATGAAGAAAAATATTAAATATATTTAAATTATATTTTTTAGTTAATTACTTCATTGTGTCATAAATTGTTGTTCACAAGAGGAAAAATTGTATTCGCACTATAACTTAATAGGAATATATTTAATTTAAAAAATTCCCTCTGACTCCTCTTCCTTCTTAAGTAATTGCTTTACATTCACTGCCTGTGTGTGTGTGTGTGTGTGTGTGTGTGTGTGTGTGTATATGTGTGTGTGTATTTGTGTGTGTGTGTGTGTATGTGTGTGTGTATGTGTGTGTGTATTATATATTATGTTATTTATTAACACCTAGGCCCACTCCCCACTTTTTATTTCCTCTACCTTAAGGTTGCCGTCAAATTTGGTTTATTCATTCCAAAGTTTAGATAGAACAAACAAATATATTTTTTTAATATTACAAACAGACACTCTAATTTTATTTATTAGTATAGATAAGAAGCTACACGCTTCAAAGTTTGAACGTGAAATAATTTACCACCGGTTCACTAAAGTTCCTCAGACCTAAGAAAAATCGTCACACAGAGGCAGCGGTGGAAAAAATAACATACACCAGCATGTGTTTAATACACTTTCAGAATATGACATTTGGCGTTGCTATGGCAACGCATAATTTTACGCATCATCGAGTATCCTAGTTAACATAAATATGCATAACAAACATAACAAACGCGTATTCATCTATTACGAACCAATCAAACTCCATTTAAACTGAAATACAATATTCATAACGCATTCAACGGGGTGCAAAATAGTAATTAACGCATTAGCATCCAAATAACTTGCACAAAAGGTGTGTGTATGGACCTAACGTGTGTTTTAGATTGAGTATTGTATGTTCGTAAAATGAACGTGTGAGCCATTTTAATGGAAGCAGGCAGATAGATATATAGATCGATCGATAGACAGATAGATAGATAGATAGATCGATCGATAGACAGATAGATAGATAGATAGATCGATCGATAGACAGATCGACAGAAAGGCTGATATCATTATACACGTATAAATATCAGCAAAGGTAGAAAAACATAGCATTTAAGAAAATGCTAGAGCATTATTACAGTATTGTCAGTCCTGAAGCTACTACCGGCTCAGCAGTTGCTCTTTTCATATATATATATATATATATATATATATATATATATATATATATATATATATATATATATATATATATATCCAGAAAAGGATTAATTATTATTTTATTATTAATTTAATTCTATACAATTTAAACTTTAAATGTCTTTATATTGAGGTATAACATCAACAATAAAAATAAGTTTTAATAAGCAATTCGACGGCTCCATAAGAACGTACACTTAATTACTTGGAAGGTTTCCAAGAGGTCTGGAATCATACTACGTTCAAATTTTTCTATATCTTTTGAAAAATATTTTATAAAAACATAAAACTGAATATCTTACTGTAACGTGATCGGTTATGGATTCGATTTCCACTTGGAGGAAATATTATATTTAAATTATTTTCATTTTCTAATGCTGGTAGAGTAAAGCATGGCGTTGAGTATTATGCAATGTCTCGAATTCGTCGGATAGTGAAGCTTGGGTTGACTTGGAAATAGATACTTCTTGTCTATCCTGCTAGAGATAAGAAGCTAAAAAAAGAAGTTATAGGAATGTTATTAAAATATCACTAAATTTATTATTAAATTATTTTTAAAAAATTGTACAATTTTTTTGTTCGTTGGTCAGACGTCAATATTTGTACGGTTTCCAAAATGCGCGGGTTCAAATCCCGCAACGCTAATTTTTATACGATATTTAAAAATATTTTCTAATACCAAGTGTGAAATAACGTTTTAAAAATACTAAAATATCAATTTATTTTTTATTAAATAAAAAAATATTAAAGCTTTCTCTACAACCTATCGAACGGGTTAGATGAACCCACTCTCACCCGTATGAAGTGGCCTGATTACTCTGTTTATTCTATTACAGCGGTAATTGTTCGCTGAATGGGCTTAGACTACTGCCATTAGACATATTGTGAATCACTATGGTAATATTTATTACCATGGTAATATTGACAGTTTTTACTACTTGTATAGACGAATTAAAGATTTCTTTTAATACAATCACTTAAAAAAAAACTTGTATATAAAACATCTTATTCCAAAGTAATTCAATAAGTGGCCACTAAAAACAAAAATAAATTATATTTTCTTACAATGTTTATTAAATGCGAGCTATTTTTCTATATTTTTATTACATATCTGGAAAACAGGAAGCAGGTAAAATAAAAAAATCTATCAAAATCTATATGTTCTTTTTCGTCAATTACCAAGTAATATAAGTATATGTTCCAGGATCAACTATTTAAATGAATCAAGTGAAAATTACTCAAAAATCTTTCAAAGAAAAAAAAAATATTTTCTGAAATATAAAAAAAGTATATTCTATCACAAAATTCTTTTTTTGCTCTACAATGTAAAGCAAAACCATATATAAAATTATATGTATACATTATATTGTATTACGATCATATACAGACATGTTTACTTCGATCAGCGCACCCATGATTAGTTTAAGCAAGACGATGCACACTGTGTAACTGTACGGTTATCTCCCATAATGCATGAATCATTTCATGCTGATTTAATAAAGGACCAGATTGGGCCTTTCTGTACATATCGACGTTAATATTTGCTTATAATTTCTTATTTATTAATATTTATTGCTTTATACACCAAGTACATAGTGTAAAGGGGGCCTGGCCCTTACAGTGCAAGAAATCTGAGGACACACGGACACAGGCTAGTGTACAAAGGATTTAACTATAACTATACAAACAAATTTATAATTTACATACAAGTTTTTTTTATCATCCTGATATAAAATTTATTAAGAAATATCTATTGACCAGTATCTGCCCGAAATTTAGTCACGACACCCTATATGTCCTAAGTAACGAAACTCAACGTCGTGCTTTGATTTACCATAAAGATTAAATAAAAAATAATAATTTAACTGGATGAGAATCAAACCCACTAATTGTGCTTACAATATCTAAGCTGCCTGTCATAAATATACCAATTTTACCAAAAAATCACGAAAATTCATACATTTTTTGACAATGACAATATAACATGTTCTAATAATTTTAGACAATTCAGTAAAACTAAAGTAGTTCCCATAACCAGTACAGGATCTGATTTGATTCATATCACCACCGTCATCTCGTAGTACTCAGATATGGTGGTAAGAAGAGTTCACGCTTTATCCCGCATAGTAAAGTAGTCTAAAAGAAGAAAAGTGTCAAGATATTTATTATAAAATTAAGCATATACGTTGAAAGACTGGTCGTGGCGTAGTCTCACAACGTCTCACTGTAAAAACGATCAGTTGTAGGTTTAATCTCAGTCGGGGAGTGATTTCATTTAAATTATTTCCACTTCCTCGCTTTGGCAAGACAAAGTACGGCGTTAAGTTCCAACACTCAAAACGCAATGTCTCGAATTTGGCTGAAAGTAGATTATGGATTGTCTTGACACTAGACATTTTCTGTCTAAGTAAGGTGAAGCAAAAAAAAATAAGTAAGTAATAAATCAATGAGCTTACAAGCGAAAAGTTCTTATAAACTTCATAAACATAAAACATCTTACAAAATCTACTTTAAAATCATTTAAAATAGATGTCATTCTCTTAAAAGAAACTGTTATATACTTGAAGCAATGTATGTAATGTAGAATTAATAACTAAATTGTAGCCTATTAAAAGGTTATAATGTGAAGTCATCTCTTGGGGTAGCTATGCTTAAACCAAATCGAGTTACCAATGATTTATATGCGAACCTACTTTATAATATTTTACAAGTCACTAAGGATCCTTTAGATAAATGGAGTTATAATTTGCATACCTACATATATAACTATAAAAAATATAAATAATATTTTTATCTTATCAATGTAGAGTAGTCAGAGACAACAATGTAGAGTGTCAAGACACTCCGATGGCTGCATTCTGTCCGTAATCGTGACATTGCGTGGTGAACATAACGCTGTCCTTTATCTTATCTGTGAAAGAAGATGAAAATATATTATATAATTATAGCCACTATAATTCTAGAAGTACGATATCACCTCACATAAAAGTGTACGTCAAAAACTTTATTTTATTAATTTAATATATTTTTAATCATTATAGGAAAAATTGTCTCTCTGTAATTATTATTTTCATATAAACTTTTACCATTAGATTTATCTATTTAGATTTATCCATATAGTAGGGTAGACAGGAAGTATTTCGTGTCAAGATATTCTGTACTCCAGTTTCCACCGAATTCAAGACATTGCGTGTCAAATGTCGGAACTCAACACCGCTTTGTTTTATCAGAGCGAGGAAATGAAAATTATTTAAATATAATCATTACCCCTGAATTGGAATCAAACACACAACCAGTCACGTTTACAGTACGATGCTGTCACTCGGCGTCGTCATATAAATTTTAACTCTACCAAATTGCATACGATTAATAATTTTCGAACAAATGGATGCATAGATAAATGCGTAAATTTCAATTATTACTGAGTTATACAAACATGAACTATTGTAGTCAGTTCTAATTTCACGGTCGACTCTAATAAACCCTATGGATACTAAGTCTTTGAATACCTTTGCGGCTCAACTTGCGCATGAGTTGCGATTTTATATTGATTCATAACAATGTGGAGATTTCTGCGTTAAAAAGTGATAGGGTAACGATTTTAATGAATTATTTATTTATTTCGATTCATACATTTTGTATATAATTTATTTTAAGATATTCTTCTTAGCTAAAAAGAAGTAATATATTAAAATAACGAGGAAAAATTAATAGATAACTATTTTACATTGTCACGTCGTAATTCTTATACGGTTATTATAGTTTCTAAGCTTTTCTATGAAAATATATGACGATTTTAAATATTGGCTCACTCAGAACAGTTTAAAATATATATATTTTTATTTAATTTATATTATAACAATTCATACAAACTAGCCTATACAAACAAAAATAAATAGAATGTCTGTTTGTAATATTAAAACACCTATTTTTAGTAAATGCTTATATACACTGTACATACACCAACATAATTTTTAACTGTCTGTTTGTTCCGTCTAATCTCTCAAACTACTATTTAGATTTTGACAGTACTTTCACTGATATATAGTTAATGTTAACATAATATAAAAGAGAAATATTAAATTCCAGATATATTAAATTCCATGCGAACCCAGTCGCGAGTGGCTAGTTCATAAATATAATACAATAAAATATTTCGCTTACAAAACTTAACCAGCCGTGTAATATGATAATTTTGTGAGTCACGAGTAAATCATTGAATAGATCACAATCAGCCCTTAACAGATGGTGTTAAGTAAGCGTGAGTTATACGTAATAAGCTCACCTGTTACTATTTTTGTACAATATTACTGTAGTTTATTGAATACTTTCACCGTACTGGCACAGTTGCGATGTTTAACTGCGAATTCTGTAATGTATAGTATTTAAAATAAAAAGATACTTATTTATTCAATTTGGTATGGCAAAACGCGGCGTTGAGTACCGTCACTAAGCAAAAAATATCTTTAATTCAGGTGGAAAATTATAAACGGAGTGTCTTGACATTGAGTTCTCTCTGCTTACCCAAAAACAACAAAGAGTGGCGTTGTGTTCCGTCACTTAATACTCAATATCTCTAATTCAGATGAAAATGGACTGTCTTGACACTAGGTTCTCTCTGCCTACCCCCGTGTCGTAAGATGAAATACTTATTACAAAATTCGAATGTATGGCAAACATTTACAAGCTAATTTATCTCTTTGTCTCTAGTCGATCATTCATGTCTGAAGATCGTGGTCATGGTGTAAAGTAAGGTTGTATATAATTTTATGTATATAATTAAATGGTTTGTACTTTCAGATAATTAAATGTAATTAAATGTAAATTAATAAAATAATAAATAATTAAAGGCCGGTTGTGGCGCAGTTTGACAGCGTCTGACTGTAACCGCGATCGGTTATGGGTTCGATCTCCACTCGGGGTAGTGATTATATTTCAATTATTTTCACTTCCTCGCTCTGGTAAAGACAAAGAGCGGCGTTGAGGTCCACCACTCAACACGCAATGTCTCGAATTCGGTGGAAAGCGAAGTACGGAGTGTCTTGACAGTAGGTACTTTCTGTCTACAATGCTATGCGGGATAAAAGCGTGAAACTAAAAAAAAAAGAAAAAAAATGTAAATTATAATATTACTGTGACTTGTGATGATTTGATTACCAATAAAGATATTTATTATTATGATTATGATTATACTTAGGTCCTTATACTGATCACCTGATACGTATGCGACATCTGAATATCTTACCTTGAGAACTTCCAATGACAATTTCTTTTAGAGTTTTTCGTCTCCGCCTTTCATTATACGTCTAAAATTGCTCAGAATACGCTGATATCATAATGAAATAAAAATGAATGATTTCCAATTGTGGAATAATATTTTAATAGTAAAATAGTTAGAAGATTTTATTTATTGTTAAAATCCTTTTAAATTCTACTTTTACACTAATTTAAATATAGACTGTTTATTTCCAATAATTATTTTAGGGAACGTAACATCTGTCCTTGTGTTACCTAGATGCGTGATTTAGATACATAAAATTACAGAAGGTGCATAAAATTACAATTGTTTATTTATTTACCTAACATATTGAATTGCTATTATCATATCTTTATTTAGCTTCACACTTTTATTCCGTATAGCAGAGTAGACAAGAAATACCCAGTGTCAAGACATTCTGTACTCCGTTTTCCGCCGAATCCGAGACACCGCGTGTTGAGTGCGTTGGAACTCAACGCTATGTTTTGTCTTGCCAGAGTGAGGAAATCAAAATAATTTACATATAATTATTCCTTCCAGTGGAAATCGAACCCACGTCTGACTGTAAACGCGATCGGTTGGATCGCGTTTACAATCAGACGCTGTCCCACTGAACCATGACCTGCTAACATAAAACTAACAAAAAATATTGAGATCATTGGAATATCTGAATGCTAATGTCACTACACACTTGTAAGACAAAGCACTGTATTGAGTTCCATCTCTCTATGCAGCATCTTAAACTTATGTGAACATCTTGAGAAAGGTTGAGTGTCTAGACACTGTATTTTTTCTGACGACATTGTACTTTTTGGTCATTAGAACTGATAGTGATTTAGTTTGAAGATAATGAAATATTTTTATATTGTTATATATTTTTTGGTTTATTGTGAGTAATTTATGTAAATCAAAATAAACCAAAAAATATATACAACTGTCCTGAAGTACCCGTCCCTTACTTTATCGTAACGTAATTATTCAAATTACTACGCAATTGCCGTGTGAGCTGCAATATGGTAGACGCACTCTCTATAAATCAACAATATGCAAATCACTACAAACGAAACATGTGTTTTTTTCCATAATATATGACACGAATAGGTATATATATATATATATATATATATATATATATATAAAATTTGAAAAATAGAAAAATAGATACCGTTTTAGTTAAATAATTAAATAATTATACAAATAGTTGGTTTTTCCTTGTGAGGGGACGGAGTCCAATTCCTCCCGATACTGGGTAGCGTCCCGTAAGAGGCGGGTATCCCAGTAATTTTGGTGGTATGAGGTTAATCCTTCGACTGGTTCGCGACCACTGTCATAACAAAAAAGATCCACCAAATACCGGTTTGAGGTCATGTAAGCCAGCTTTTCCTTTTTCCACCCATCCTTTCCTCCATCTCCCTTCACTTTCATCCTAAAGCCGGTAACGCATCTAAAGCCTTAAAGTTGTAGATGTCAATGGGTGAAAGTGATCACTTATCATCAGGTGGCCCTTCCGCTCCTCTGCCTCCTATTTCCATAAAGAAGATAATATTATCCAGGTCTCAAATATTTTGAAACGTCTTGAAAGGTTTGGATAAGTTTTGAAACTGATGTAATCTAAGATTACTACGTCAGAATGAAATGCCCTGCTATATCTGGAGTTCAACTACCCAGACATCCAATATATAAGAGATAATATTATACTTATATCTTTAGCAAAAAGATAATATATCCTTAGCAAAAAGACCTAGATTAGCCTGAAACAAAATATAGACAGAAAAAAAAAATATTTTTTTTTAGTATACGAGTATGTAACATGTATACATACATAATAAGCGTTTAAAAAGGTGCTTATTTTAATATTATATTAGCAAAAATACCAATTTTATTTATTTGCACGATATTTCAACAGATTATTTATATATCTTTTTTTAATTTTTATCTTTTTAAATCTACCTTCCTGCATTTCATAGCTGGTCATTTATACCGCAACTGCTAACAATTAATTTAATTAAAGCGTACCGTTGGGCTTGTGTTTTTGATGTAATCATTTGTCCAAGTCAATCTATTACTTTAAGTTACTTCTGAATTAAAATTTTATAATGTTTTATTTTTGTGCGTTTTTAGCAGGTAGTCGCATAGAATCTAGAATCAATCCTTTCCACCTGAATTGAAGACGTTAAATGGCGGATCTCAACACCGTAATTTGTCATGTTAAAGCGCAAAAAGGAAAATAATTTCAAAATAGTTGTTTATGTAGGTGAGAATCGAACCCAAAACCATAACTTTTACAGTCATATAACGCCACAATGAAGGAAACTGGCTATAAAATAACTAAATTACTCATACAATATAATTATCTTTTATATGTAGTAGCAAAATATAACATTACGTAATAAAGCTTCCATATTTCGCAAGGCTTAGTTTAACAACCGGCAGCTCTAATAACGAAGACAAACCCAAACTAATCATATGACGTAAAATTACACTGACTATAAAATGTTTAGACTTTGGTTATCGTAAAATGGATTAAGATATAATCTTGGCAAAGTTATTGTGATTCACTGGGGCTATTAGCGCGGTGGTTGTGGGTTCGAATAACACTTAAGGTATATTTTTTTTAATATACAGCCGCCCGCCATAACGCGTAACAAAGCGCGTTGTTAAACTCCGCCCTTAATCTTAATGACTGAATACTATATACTTTCTTGCTACTTGATATATGTATTAAAGTCGTGCACCTCTTCAGATAATTTGAAGAATATTTAGAAATAACTAATTTAGAAATAAATTTTTGTGTAAATATTTTTTTGAAACAAAGCTCGTTTATGCAATTAATATAGATAGCTATAGAGTTTATTATTATTATATTTGTATATAACACCTAATGCTGACTATAATATAAAAGTAGCCTATGTTAGTTCCTATTAACAAAATAATTTATATATCTTTAACATATTTTCATTCTTCTATTCTAATAAGACAAAGTGCGGCGTTAAATTACGCTATGCAATACGTAATATCTCAAATTTGGGCGAAAAACGAAAAATAAAACATCTTAACATTAGATTCTCTCTGTTAAGCGGGTGCAAGTATAAAGCGATAAAACATAATTAATGAATTAATTTACTTTTAGGTTTACGCTTTTATCCAACATAGCTGGGTAGATAGGAAGGAAGGACATAGTGTTAAGACACTTCGTACTCCACTTTCAGCCGAACTTAAGATATTGCATGATGAGCGGCGGAAATCAACGCCGCGCTGTGTTTATAATTATTGATTACATAATTTATGATTACATATAATAATTTTAATATTTAATTGAGCTTTCGAAAGCTTTTAAGCTTCTCTCAAAGGCATCTTATTTTACAATAATGCTACTTAAGTTGTTAAGGCCCCGCAGTTAAGTTAGGGGTGATTAGAGAATTAATTACTTACAATATAAAAGCATTTATATGTATATTACTTAGATATAAATAGCCAAAGGCTAAGCAATTAATGCATATATGTGTATGAATATATGGATATATGTACGTAAATACTTATATTTATGTGTATATTTATTTTTATAAAATCTGTACTCTATGTATTTATTATGTGTTATGTACGATATATGTATGTATACGTGTGTGTGTATGTATATTTTTGTATATATATATATATATATATATATATATATATATATATATATATATATATAAGCAGAATTTGTTTAGTTTATGATCTTTAATATTTTATTTCTTTATTTTTTTTTACATTTTATTGTTTTGCACCGCATCATGCCCGCTCTTTATAGTAAATCCTTATAATTTGGTTGCCTGGAAGAGATCACTCTCAGTTATAAGGCCACCTTTGTGCATTTTATTGTTCTCTTTTTTTTAATTTATGTACTATTTTATCAATGTACAATAAAGTTTTTAACTTACTAACTAACTAACTATATTGAATACACAAAATATCAAATTAAGACCAATCGTGGCGCAGTGGGACAGCATCTTACTGTATACGCGTAAGGTTTTGGGTTTGCCCACTCGGGGGAATGATTATATTTTAATTATTTTGATTTCATCGCCTGGTATCATCTGGTAAGACAAAGCGCGGTGTTGAGTTCCACCACTCAACACATAATGTTTTGGATCCGGTGGAAAGTGGAGTATAGAATCTTTGGACACTAGGTACTTCCTGTCTCAATTTTATTCCAATTATTAAATATTTTAAAACAATTAATCGTGTATATTTTTTTATTTGAAAGTAATGTTTAAAAACCTTTTTTAGAACAATTTACAGTAATTTGTGAATTTTGAAAAAAATTGTCGCAATTAATAAAATATACAATAGAGGCCGGTCGTGGCGCAGTGGGACAGCGTCTGACTGTAAACGCGTTCGGTTGTGGGTTCGATCCCTACTCTGGGGAAAGATTATATTTAAAATTATTTTCACTTCCACGTTCTGCTAAAGACAAAGTGTAACGTTGAGTTCCACCACTCAACACGCAATGTCACGAATACGGTGGAAAGCGAAATACGAAGTGTCATGACACTAGGTACTTTCTGTCTACCCTGCTATGCGGGATATAATAGAGTATTATAGATTCTAATAAAATTATTACTAATATACTTATGTACATAAATATCATAGATAATATCTATAAACTTGGTTGGTGCAAATACTAGAAGCATTGAAATCAAATGCCAATTACTAACTGATTTCGCTTCAACTGACTTCCCTAATACCGCTAACTAAGCAGACGTACGGCAATTTAGCACAAATCGATCTAGACAGAACTAGTAATAGACAAAGGATTACAAACTGTAGGCCTAATCAGGCTCAGATCATAATTCCATCTAAATATCTTCAGAGAGGTACATTGACAACGTTGAGCGCAAATATATATATGTACATATACTGAGGCCGGTCGTGGCGCAGTGTGACAGCGTCCGACTGTAAACACGATCGCTTATGGGTTCGATACCCACTCAGGGAAATTATATTTACAATTCAATTTCATTTCTCCGAATGAATTCTCCGTGAATTGTATTTCCATTATCAGTAGGTTAAAAATTTAAAATTTTAAATTACTCCATTCTAAGCTTTCCGTATAAATCAAAAAAATCAACGCCGTGCTTTGTTTTATCAGAATGAATAAATAAAAATATTTTTAAATATCAGCATTGCCCCGAGTTGAATTGGAATCCACAACCAGCAGCATCTACAGTGACTGTTTTATTTTGTTATTGTTTACATTATGTACAGAAATATACTGAAAAGTCATCACTTCAGATATTATATGTTATATGAAGTTATAATAGTTATATCTACTTCTAAGTTGTCAGGTCTGGCCGTGAAGTAATAGCCTGACCAACAGATCAAAGATCGATCATGGAAATTCATAAGCAGGAAATGATGCGATTGATTGAAATTATTAATTATCCAAATTAATAATGCTCTTAATTAACGTTAGAGGTAATAATCTGCTTAAGCTACAGTAGTCTATCAGTCAGTCTATCTAATATGTCACATCCAATTTCAATTATGTATGTATTAATTATATGAATTCCTATAACATTTTTCTTATAGTAATGCTTGAGGCCGAATAATTTTATAATTATATATTTATCATTTAGAAGAAAAGACAGAAAGAATTAAGTGTGAAGAGTAGCGGAACTCAACGCCGCGCTTTGCTACCAGAGAAATGAAAATAATTTAATATAAACATTGTAAGGGGTTCGAATAGGGGTTCACTGTGTCACGATGGCCTTAAAAGAAATAGGTCTTATATTTTGTACGTTGTAAAGAACAATGTCAAAATATTTGACATCTTAAATGTCAATTTATTTAATGTGTTTCAAATATGTAACAATTATATAGTAATTTCGAGATCTTCTAGGCAATGCTTAAAGAAGACAAACGTGATTTTGAAGAAAGATACACCGCGTGCTTCATAGATTTCGGTTTAAAAATTAGTAAGTATTTGAAAAAAATATGTAACTTTTGTCTTCAACCTCATATGACGTTACGTTATACAAGATTAAAAAATATATATATATATATATATATATATATATATATATATATATATAAAATAGAATTAATATGGTCAATAACCATGAAAAGTCAGCTTTTACTAGAAAATATATTAAGAATATACAAGACTGGGTAATCTGTCACTAAGCATTTCCTAACCATCCAGCTATGCAAAAAATTACCACGTACAGGAACATACAGCCTGATTATCCTATACACCTTCAAATTACAATTTTTATTTAGACATCATTATAGAATTATGTTTCTGATTACGTATTGTTAATATTTATTAATTTTTCCAAGTAAATTTGAAAGATAAGACGTATAACATTAATATAACTTGAAATTTATGTATAGCTACAATTTAATTATATTTGAAAACATCAACTGTTTATACAAACATATTTGAATTGCTCATTACTTCGTTGTGGTAAGAAAAAGCGCGGCGTTGAGTTTCGCCATCTAGCATGCAGTCTTAAAGGGAGGAAAATCCATTCTCTGCAAATAGCGTTATATATATATATATATATATATATATATATATATATATATATATATATATATATATATATATATATATATATATATATATATATATATATATATGGCCTGGCCCTATGATTGTTCAGATCAAAAATTCAGACAAATGTTTATTCAAAACTTACAAAAATTCTGAACAAGTTTAGACTTTGTAAATAAAATCTTTGTTTTTTTCCTTATATTTTTGCTATATATTCTTTACAGCTACCGGCCTCTTAATAGGAAGTATGTTGGGTGGATTCTTTTTACGCGGTTACAGGAAATGGCCTATGATTATAGGAGGTGGTCTGGGGTTCGGAATGGCATATAGCAATTGTGAGAACAGCCTCAATAACTTCCTTTTGTCTATGGATCCGAAAATCTGCACTATTAAGTAAGCTTTAATTAATAAAATAAAAAAGCAGTTTAAACAAGACTTAGACAACCTAGTGTCAAGACACTCCGTTAACTGCTTCCTGGCCAAAATCGAGACATTGCATGCTAAGTGGCGACCGCAACGTTGCACTTTGCTTTATCAAAGTGGAGGATTGAAATTATATGCAACAATATAATCATACTTCCGAGTGGGAATCGAACCCGCAACACTGTCCAACTGCCCTACGATGGTCTTTTATACAATATATATTCTTATAAAATTATGTAACCTAAAGAAAGATCTGTATGGACGAGCTGCAGTGATAAGGATCTTCGCTATAATTTATTTTTTATTTTATAAACAATTAATTTTTCGTTTTTTTTTAAATATTATAATACCCATATCAAATATTATTAAAATCAATTTTGTGGCTTACCAAGCTTGGTAAGTGTTAGAGTCTGACAAGGATTTTCATATTCATAATAAACGCGTTGGGTTCGATCCACTAGTGTGACTGACTTCTTCAACTTGGCATGTATCCCGACCTAGCCAGGGTCTGCCTCAGGTCTGCCACTCAACCTCCTTCACCAAGAGGATTGACTATACCAGTCTAGTAAAGCAAAGCGCGATATAAAGTTTAGCCACGCACTAGTTAATGTTACTAATTCTGGGGAAAACGGATGCAAATACCAACAGCATACTAAACATTGGACACATACTCTAAATATCTGCCATAAAGCCTGCCACGTTCAAAATAAAATTAATATGAAATGAAATGGTTAAGTTCTTTCCAATTCTATATAAAGTAATATGTATTCGATTTTTTTTTTTCAGAAAACAACCATGATTGGAAAAGTCATTGGAATATCAATTCATCAATTATCATATTTTTTTTTTAATTGTATGTATGTAAATTTATTAAAAGTACTATAGTTTAAAAATTTTTGTGTATTCTAGTATATTGTAAAATTTGTATGTAATAAAGATATAACATGATATTTTTAAATTTAATTCCTAACCTATAAACCTAAAGAAAAACCGTCTCGCTAACGCTCTGGTAAGACAAAACGTGGCGTTCAGTTCCACCAATTAACACGCAATCCCGAATTTGGCGAGAAGCAAAAAACCCGTATTTTGACTCTGGATGCTTTCTGTCTAACCTGCTATGCGTGATAAAAGGGTGAAGATAAAAGGCCTTCCCTGATACGATAAAACTACATTTGGTTCTGCCATTTAATATATTATATATTATATAGAAGAAACAAATAATAATCTCCTAAATTATAAACTATATAACCTTAAATCTATATTAAATCTTTAGTTCTAAGTAACTGATTATAATTAATGAGAAATAAGTAACAATAAGGAAAAGACCGACCGAACAGACCTGAAGTGAAATAAATTTTATATTAAAAAAAACTATAAAATCAAAAAAAATGTTATCAAAATCATTCCAGTAACAAATATTTTATTGACTAAATAGTATTTGTTTACAAAAATTGAGTAGATTTTGTCCGATTTTATGATCGCCATAAAATATTAGTGGAGTTACGTCGTTAATCCGTTATGTACTGAAGACTGACATTGTGACTACAATATATATAGTAACAGTAGTGATCTGTTGAAAAACCCTAACTCGAAAGAGCCATATGCTTTATGGGTAATATCTCAATGTCGAAATTAAACTTTTATAAGCTCGAATAAAATGACGGTAAGCTTTTATTACCGGGGTTTGTTTTAGCGCTTTCATGTAATAATTATTTGTTAAAAATAAGTAATTTAGTGTTTGTAATGGAAAATATATGATAATAAGATTTTTGAAAACTTTTTGTTTAGGTTTTACTATCAAAATTAAAAAAAAAATGTTAATAAGCTTCAGGCTTTTATCCCGCGTAGCAGGGTAGACAGGAAGTACCTAGTGTCAAGACACTCCGTACTTTGCTTTCCACCAGTGGAACTCAACACCGCACTTTGTCTTTCACCAGAGCGTCCACTTTGTCTTTCACCATGTCGTGGCGCAGTGGGACAGCGTCTGGCTGTAAACGCGATCGATTGTGGGTTTGATCCCCCCTCGAGGGAGAGATTATATTTAAATTATTTTCACTTCCTCGCTCTGGTAAAGACAAAGGACGGCATTGAGTTTCACCACTGAACACGCGATGTTTCAAATTCAGCGGAAAGCGAAGTACGGATTTTCTTGACAGTATGTACTTTCTGTCTACCACGTTATGCGGAATAAAAGCTTGAAGAATTTATGATTTTTTTTATTTAATTTTTTAAATAATCCATGGACTCGTAACAGTAAAGAAAACTACTTATAATAAAAATGCATAGGTCAAAATATTTACTAAAGTTTAATGTGTTAACATTTTCACCACTTTATAGATTAACGTTTCAAAAATGAATAAACACTGTACAGCAGTATGAAACGCCATTTGAAGCTACTTTTGTATTATTTATATTTACAATAGGTTAAATTTGTATTATTATTTTGAAAGTTTAAAAGATCGATGATCGATGAGAATTTCTTTGATGTTTAGAATTTGGAGGCTTACAGAATATTAGCCCATTGTTATTAAATAATAACTATTATTTATTTTGCCCTTGGAAGTCCCCTTGTAGGGTAGTCAGAGACAACCTAGTGTGTTAACACATTGCGTATTGATCGGTGAACTCAGCAAGCGAGAGCGTGAAAAAATATTTCTATTATTTTATAATTAATAATTATTACCTACATTTTGTATTTAAACTATTGAAAACTAAATATCAATCTCTATTAATAATAATCTATTAATTAACGCGCAATGTCTTGAATTCGGGCAGAGAGCAGCGAACGGAGTGTCTTGACTATGGGTTCTCTCTGATTAGGTAGCTATATTTTTTTGTTATTCTGGTATATATATATTTTACAGCTTGACGCTTCATACCGCAAAACAGGATAGTCAGAGACAACCTAGTGTCAAGACATTCTGCTGACTGTTTTTCGCCCGAAATCGAGACATCGTACATCAAATGGCGAACTAAACGCCGTGATTTGTCTTAGTAATAATATGTTACTCAGCTTCATACATTACTTAAAATAAGTATTATTTTCATCATATGTATTTAACACCAAGAAATATATTTCAGAGAAGCACTTTGATTCTATCTGGTCATTGTTTTCGAACGCTGCAGTTAACTTTTACGATATATCTATATAACGGTGTAGAAAAGTTCATTTCGTTCTTTTATTAAGTTCTAAGCTTATAACACTGTGTCCACTTCTAAATTGGATATGGCGTGATATTTTATATTTATGTGTACAGTTGTTTTTCTCATTTCCTTTTATGATATTATAGTGGGATAGACATGGAGGAGCCACTTACGCTGGAGGTGAAAGGTTAGTTCTTCGAATACGTCTGTTAAAACTGTCCATACTGGGTAGATAGACAGGATAGTCAGAGAAAACTTAGTGTCAACACACTCCATTGACTACTTTCCTCCTAATATTGAGACATTGCGCGGTGCAGCAGCGCAGGTGTTAAGTGCCGAACTCAACACCGCGCTTTGTCTACCAGAGCCGAGAAAAATAAAATCATTCCTCTAAGTAGGAATCGTACCAACAACCAGTCCCGATAACAGTCAGATTTAGTTTTACTGCGCCATGAGTACGTCTCTAGCCTCATTAGGTCCACGTAATAAGCCAGTTATGGGCAAAGTAGGACCCGCAAACCATCTCATGCATGTCAAATTATTCTATACGTATATGTCAAATGAGATGAAATTATTATATGTCCTTAAAAAATAATAGAATACAAATATGGCTCGCAAAAATTGTTATAACGACGGTCCAGAAGTATGAGAATTGACCATAATAATAGGTACATAGGCAAAGGAATTAAAACTATAGCAAGTATTTCTAGCTATATAGTATTTCATTGAATGCGGTTTGTGGGTATTGTCGTTTTTCATAATCGTGATTGGAAAAATAATTTAATGATGTATGAATAAAACTTTCTGTACAAAGTGCATATTTTTTGTAATTCTGGAACATCTCTGTATGTAATAATAATAGTTAAAAACATAAAGTTTCCAGTTTTTTTTAATTTCATGCTTTTATCCCGCATAACAGGATAGACAGAAAGTACCTAGTGTCAAGACTCCGTATTATTATCCACCGAATTCGATTGCGCGTTGAGTGGTGGAACTCAACACCTCACTTTCTCATGCTAGAGTGAGGAAGTAAATATAATTTAAATATAATCATTTTCCCTACCCTTGGAGATCGATCCCACTGCGCCACGACCGACCTCCAGTTTCCCCGTTATAATACAACTCTCAGTTCACCAATTTTCCAAAATCTTTAAATTAGGCCAATTTGTGACACTTACCTGTTTAATATAACAGATACCACTGTATTGATATTCAACAGTGATGTATGTAATGAATCAAATAGTAAAAAATATAATATTTAAGCAAATTATAGCAAATTAGTTCGTATTACCACGTAATAGAGTTGATATTTCGAATATTTTAATAATTTACTTAAGACTTTTCTGTAGTAAATATAAGGGGTGTACAATACTTCCCTTGTATGGTCAGCTCCGGTTAATATGAAGAGATATTTTTGCCAAGTTATTTTGCAATTTTGAACTCTGTATAATAAGATATAAGAATTATAATTGTACATTTAAATATAAGGTGTAATCGAAATGTTCTATTGAAGTCGAATAATTCATCCCAACCCTTATAATAAATAGGGTTGCCATTACATTTTTTTTTATTTTTTTTTAGCTTCACGTTTTTTATATCGCATAGCAAGGTAGACATAAAGTACCAAGTGTCTGGAAACTTCGTACTTCGCTTTCCATTTCCCTGAGTGGGGATCGAACCCACAACCAATCGCGTTTACAGTCATTAAATACAATTATTAGTAAAATACAATTGCTATTAATTTTCAAATAATTGTATATAACTATATTATAAAAATACTACGGTAAGCATAATACCGACTCAATATATTTCTTTTTCCATTTAAAATGATCAAAAATTACGAAATATATAAAACAAATATAGAAAAGTAGTGTATAGTAATATTTTTTTATATTTTTAGATTTGTCTGACGAGAAAGATAAACGAAATATCTGTATATATATATATATATCTTCACGCTTTTATCCCGCATAGCAGGGTGGGCAGAAAGTACTACTTAGTGTCAATATACTCTGTACTCTGCTTTCCACCGAATTCATATAATAATAATATACACATATTTCCATTATTAATATAATATCTCTATAGAAAGCGTTACAATAGCGTTACAATAGGTTGGATCTACTAATATTTTGTCTATGTTCTATATTAATATTATAATTATAAACTACAGCGCGGCGTTGAGTTCCGTCACAAAACATGTAAAACCTCAATTTTAGATCAAAATATTCTCTCTGTTTAACCTCTCATATATAAAAAAATAGTTAAAAATATAATGTAATTACATAAATTAGCAACCCTAGTACCGTAGCGCGCCATAATACAGTGGCGTCACACAGTCGGTCACCCTTTACCGGCGCGTCACTCCGCGTGCAATATCAATAATGATTTATTATATCATTATCTGTACTGTTCAACAATTTTCATTTATTATCTATAATTTTCTTAATATTAATAATATTATTAAAAAATAATAATAACATGTAAATATTACAAAACTATTATTAAATAAATTTGCCCAGTACATAATCGCCATTTTTTTTTTACTTTAAATTTTCATCAGGCATAGCAGGGTAGACAGAAAGTATCTAGTGTCAAGACTCTGTACTCCGCTTTCCGCCGAATTCGAGACATTGCATGTTGAGTGGCTGAACTCAACGCCGCACTTTGTCCTACCAGAGCGAGGTACTGAAATCATTCGGAAAATTTTTCTTGTATTTGTATAAAATAAAACTTGACTTGAAAAACTTATACTCGTAAACGTGAATGCTTAGTATAACAAATTTCATTATTTTTGTAGCATTTTATCATAAATATAATTCAGTATATAAGTTGAAAGGTCGATTGATATACAGCGTAAAATAAAATATTTCATTCTCTAGTTAGTGAGGTATGCAGCGTTAAGTTCCGCCAAAGAAGATACAATATATCTATTCAGAAAACATGGGAGGACATGGGTATTAACCAGTTCATTTTCACCCTCCCCACAAAGTACGTAAAGCGACTACGCTTTAATAAGTAAAAATACTTACTTGTGCTTTTTTGTAATTTTTTATTTGAAAGAATATGGCTTCGTGTAACGACCGTTCGTAAATCGCCCATAATAACACACTGCCAGTGTTAATATTGTCACTTGGTTTAAAAATCGCAACCCCTCGTTATAAAATCATTTATGCACCTCGCCTTATGTCAACATTTTCATAATAAGTGCTTATTACGAACCATTTTTGTAATTTCTTCAAAGAAATTATTAAATTGTACAGGTTTTTTGTAAAACACATAAGAAATATAGGTATTTTTTTTAATTATGCTAAATAAGAACAGTTTTGTTATATTCCGAATATACGAGTGTGTAAGACAAAACGCAGCGTTAAACTCCACCACTTATCACGTAATGAATTCAAGCGGAAAGTGTTGAATTAAGCTTATTTATACTAAGTCCTTCTCTCTGGCTTAACCGAAAGCGACAAAAACCAGAAACTGTGAAATATACAATGATTATGAAAATGGAATTCTAATATTTCCATTTTATAATATTTTTTAACTTCTTCCATTCTGCACCACAGGGTAGTCTGAGATAATCTAGTGACTAGACACTGTGTCTCTTTTTGTCGATTTGCCGTTCGTGTTCGAGACACTGTGTGTTGACTATTGAAATTGAGTTTTTACCAGAGCGGAGAATTGCAAATAATTTTAAAAATAATTATTCTCCCAAGTGGGATTCGAACCAACAACCATCTCACTTATAGTTTACAAACATCATTCCACTGCGCCACGATGTTTAATCGACATAAATACATCGGCTAGACTACTTTACTAGAGAACCTGAGTCATCGGTACACTTATATGAGATGAGAAGGGAAATATGTAATAGGTACTTTCTTTTTATAATACATGTAATATTGAAAGTATACATCAGATATATGACCCCTAACTTTGTTGTTTGGGGTTCAAATTCCAGAGGAAATATTAACGTTTGTAATATAAGTGTTTATAGTTACTTTCCATCTGTTGATATTAGGTGTGTTGTACGTAACTTGTGGAGCTCAACACCGCCTGTAACCAAGCAACATGAACATGAAAAAAAATTCCTTCAAATGAAATCGAACTCACAACTGCCATGTATAAAATTAGACGCTTCTCTACTACGCTATCAGGTATTTGAGCTATCTATATAATCTATCTATTATTTATATCCAAATTTGACTGAAAGGCTATAACTTAGGTTCATGCAGTATCTTTTGATTGGGTTGTTATGTTACAATGTATGTAATATGTAATAGAGAATAAAGCAGTTCGTATGCGATGTTGTTATGACCACGTCTTAACAGTCAAAGGGGAACAGTTAACAGGAATTCAATTATAAGTTTTACTCTTGAACGCATAGAGTTATAAATGTCGAAGTATTTTAAACTAAAAATTTAGTTAAAGTAAATCTTTTTTAGTGACGTTCGACTTGGGAGGTTAGCTTGTGAATGCCTTATGAATGTAATCAGGCGATCGTATGTTGGTGGAGATATAAAGAGCAAGAGTAAAGTCTACATATCTATACAAATAATAAGAGATTATTTTGATATTAAATGTAGACAATTTAATATCAAAATAACTGTTTTTTACTTAATGCATATGCATTCATATGAATGTATACAAGGTATATGTAACAAATAAGTAATGTCTCACAAATTTTTCCTGACTGTTTCCTTGTTCCATCTAATGTCTGGAATTGTTAGACTGATTTTGATAGGATTTTCACTGGCAAATAGGCGATGTAATAAGGAGTAACTTAAAATACATTACATTATAAATATATATTAAACATATATGTACATCCATTGATATTGCTAAAGAAATTTTACTTCAGTCCTATAGTATAAAGCATATCTGTTTTTATCCATTTTTTTGTCAAGCGTCTTTCTAGAATTAAGATACTCCGTTTAGCTACTTATTAGTTTATTATACTGCCTTTTTATAGGCAAGAAAAGGAGACTGCAATTTTAGTTGAATGTGCCTACAATTATAATATGAATGTCATGATGATTAATCAAATTCTACAATGAATGAAAGAAATGCCTCATGGGATGTTACAAATTTTTTTTCAATTACGTAGCCACATTGCTGATAGGTTTACTTTTTATGTTATTTTGTGAACCAAATTTGTAGCCCAAATAAATCTTGATTCATATGCTGAAACCTAAATACAGACCCAATGTTAAATATACTATCTATGGTATAAGAAGTAAAAATATTTCAAATTATGAGGAAATGTTGAAAATTGACTCTCGTTTCACGTTTATGTTATTAATATTTATTTTTCATATTTAAATGCATTATATGTATTTTTCTAATACGTATTTATACCTTTTCTAATAATATTTTGTTCTAAGGTTTCACGTTTATGAATATACCGCCCAGATGACTCATATTGTGAAACGCAAAGGAGTTAAAGCTTTGCTTTAAGACGTATCCATTAAGTTACTGACGTATATTGTAAGATATAACTCCTATTAAATAATAAAATATATAGATATGTATAATAAAAATAACATATAACACTTCGAATTATAGCATATATTTTGGTATTCGAAAGTACATTTTTAAAAATTCGAACACTTCATATCAGTCTGTTATCACTAAGGTGGCATACATCTGTCAGTTGTCAAAAAATTCATTATAATATCAAATTACCGCCATGTGTTTCAAATTTTTTGTAGTCTATTATAAATGTTATTGATTTATTAAAATATCTGGTAAGTTCTAATATTAACAAACGAATATATGAGACCTGTAAATTTTAGGCTATATTATTTATCTATACTGTATTTACTTATTTATTTCACGCAATTTCGTTTGCGTAAGCCCTTATTATTAAAAAATTCAATAGCTTACATAATATCAGCTTCAGTAACGTACAGTACAGTTAGAAATCTGTAAACCAATGTACAAAGGAAATCGGTCGTGGTGAAGTGGGAGGACAGCGACTGACTGTAAACGCGATCGGTTGTGAGTTCGATCCCCACTCGGGGGAGTGATTATGTTTAAATTATTTTTACTTATTCGTTCTGGTAAGACAAAACGCGGAGTTGAATTCCACCGCTCAACACGCAATGTCTCGAATTCGGTGGAAAGCCAAGTACGGAGTGTCCTGACACTAGAGACTTCCCGTCTATATAGCAGTATGCAGGATAAAAGCAAGAAGTTAAAACAAAGAAGAAAAAAAAATTAACGAAGACGAAATACATACTATTACGAATATATAATATATAATATACACTTTTATATGAAGTGATATACAGGTTGTTATATATAAAATAATAATTCTTAAAGTCAAGTAATTACATTCTTTTAACTTAAAAAAATGCTATTTTATTTTATTAAATACCTATAACGTGATCAAGTGACCAATATCGGATGCTTATGTCATAATTAATATTGTCAAATGTAATGTATTTAATTTACGAGGCCGGTCGTGGCGCAGTGTGACAGCGTCTGACTGTAAACGCGACCGGTTGTGGGTTCGATCCCCACTCGGGGGAGTGATAATATTTTAATTATTTTCACTTCCTCGCTCTGGTAAAGACAAAGTGCGACGTTGAGTTCCACCACTCAACACGCAATGTCTCGACTTCGGTGAAAAGCGAAGTACGGAGTGTCTTGACACTAGGTACTTTCTGTGAACCCTGCTATGCGGGATAAAAGCGAGAAGCTTTATGAATGTATAAGTTTAAATTTGTATAACATTATGTATCACAAATAAGATATATTGAATCTGTTAAATAAGCTATGTTTTTTATATTTTCTGTTTTAAAGTGTTATTCCACACTGAGGATTAGAAAATATTGTTGAAAATACAATACAATTTGGATACTGCCCAACTTGGACGAAATTGGGCGGTATCCAAGAGACGCGGGTTCGAATCCCGCTGCGTTCAAAATTTTTATACGTTTTTGCAAAAATGCTTAGCTATATTTTTATTATTATTAAAGCAGTAACATAATTATATATTGAATTCAAATACCTTTCTTTCATATGATAAATGCATTTCTTCTTTTCTATTTTTTTTTTAATTTTCTAAACTAAACATTACATACAAACATATTTTTAATATAAAGTTATTTTATGTTATAAACCAAGGGAATTTACTTTAACTACGTACCTTTTTAAATGTAATATAAAAGCCATCCTAACTAAACATAGGAAACCAAATAAGACGATGACAGCGTTACGAAAGCACTGCCTTGATACGACTACGTTATCCAATTTATTTAATACACGAACACGAACGTGTACGAGAACGTAGAAACCACTGACGTTTAATTAAGAAGGAAAATTTAAAGTAATTTTATATGTAATTTTGTTGTTCAACGCTTTTATACTACTTAACTGATTGCATGAACAAGTTAATGTGCATTTTAAATAGTTCTTTTTGTTTTTTTACGTAATTATCACTAATTGTTTATAGGTATTGTAAATTAAAAACATTGACCAGTTTCTCCACTTTATATGTATTAAAACATATTATACATGTGGGTAGTTTAACATATGCCACGTTTATTCTTACCAGATTTATGAAGTCAATACTCATTCAAGGTATGAAGTTGTATATTTTATATCAAGACACTCCGTTGACTGCTCTCCGCCCAAAATCAAGATATTGTATGTAGAAAGACGAACACAAAACCAGTTAACGGAGTGTCTTAACACTAGAATATTTCTGACTATCTCGTTTTGTTGGATAAATATTGAAAGTAACAAAAATAATAGTTGAAATTAAAACACAAAATGTTTGCTATTAACATATCAAGCTTGCACGTTGATTTTAGTGAACTAGAATACTTCGAACAGGTAGTGAAAATTTAAAAATCTCTATATACATCTCACGAAAAAGTTTCACAATATCAAAATATATGAATTAAATATAAGCAAAATTAAAATAATACATGTAAGTTTTAAACTAAAAATATCAATAGACTAGTACAAAACGATTATTTTAAGTTTTATTCTGTGTTAGGAGACTCCTGGTTCGCCGATGTCTAGTAATGTTACCGGACTCAACTGTTTAATGCTTTTAAAGCTTATATATATATATATATATATATATATATATATATATATATATATATATATATATATATATATATATATATATATATATATATATAAAAACCATTAAAAACAGCTATACTCTTAAATATTTACTAATATTAAGAGTGGAATTACACTTTAAGTTAAATAATAAAAAAATTACTTCTAACATTATGGTACAAGTGAAAGCTCGGTACAATATGATTTAATAAAGTTTCAAACGCCACAATAAATAATTCATAAGCGTAAAAATGTTTGAAAAATTATCACTCAGTTTAGAAAAAATCAAGTCAAACAAAACGCCTGTATACCAATTAAGAACAATATCAAAAAAAATTGTATGAAAGCAACTCCACACGTCCACTGACGTTTTATTCCTCTGAGTAAATTTTCGTTAAAACAGACAATTGAATGGGAATAAGAACAGAGATAGCGTAGAGTTTTCATTATTATTTTAAAATTTTCTTTTTATATAATATATCTTAAATAAATATGTTAGTATTATTATTATAAAAAAGTTGACATTTTTGTAATTATAAATTATAAATTAAATTTTAATATTAGATAATCACAAAACATTTCTGAAAAAAACGTATGTAAATTTGAACGCAGCGGGATTCAAACCCGCACCTCTTGGAAACCGTCCAAGAGTCTAAGTTACAATTCTTCTGCGTTCAAATTTTTATAAGTTTTTTCAAAAAATTAATTTCGTTATATGAAAAAATCATATTTCCAAAAACAAAATATTTTAATAAATAAAATAAATTAGATAAAACACTAATAAAAAATTAGATTGACTTTTAACTGACACTTATGTAGTTACCAATCCAATTATATCCCAATGATCTTCATTTCGGGTATCTAAAATAATTTATATAAATATATATATTTCTTTTAGTTTCACGCTTTCATCTCGCGTAGAAGTGTCTAGAATGAAATATAAGTTCTAAATATTATAAATACAGAATAAATATTACTAAATTTTCATCTACTAATATTTTTTTATATAAAATCAAAAAGAATTATCAAAAAAAAATACCATTTTAACACAATCTTCCTAACAATATTCCACTACACTCTCTAACATTTCGCGTGTATCACACGACACGTGTCGGTCACGCGGCCACTGTGCATGTGCACTCCCTCTAAATGTATTGTTCTTGTTTAGAATGTATAATGTAATTTCGATCATGACTTTTTTTTGTTATATTTATTTATAAAAATAATATTTATTGTCGATAAATATGTAATTGGTAATCGTTTATTTTTTTTTTTGCTTTTACAATGATCACGTTTATGAAAGTGTCTAAATAATATTTTTTTAAGTAACTAAGTAAATAATGCATTAGAGAACATGAGTTTAAGAAAACATGAGGTTTTCTTTGCCAATCATACAAAATTGTAGAATGTTTAAAATTAAAATAATGTTAAAATTAAAAATTAAATCAATCTATGACTAACTTTACTTACTTAACCCGCAAATTCTAATATATATATTGTATGTGATACAGTATTAAACTATGTGCATAATTTTTTTATTCTCAATATTTTAATATTTAACCCTAATTCATTCTATTTGTACAATTTTTTTAGCTTCACGTTTTTATCCCGCATAGCCATAGGATAGACAGAAAGCATCTAGTGTCAAGACACTCCGCACTTCGCTTTCCACCGAATTCGAGACATTGCGTGTTGAGTGATGGCCCTCAATGCCGTCTTACCCAAATTTGTCTTACCACAGCGAGGAAGTAAAAATAATTTTAATCATAATCACTCCCTCCGAATGGGGATCGAACCCACATATGATGTCCTTATTTGAGATTGACTGAATTTTTCTAAATTGCTATAATCTATATTTTTTTCACTCCAATCCCAAGTTTTATTTATTTATATTTTATTTATATTCCCCTTTAATCGCGCATCTCTTGCTTTTCTACAAATCAAATTGTGTTTCAAACAAATCTGTACGCCAAATTGTTTGTTTAAACGCATCACAAAAAAATTCGCTACTTATCCCCGCTTGAAGTGAATGTAACAATAACACACAATTATATGAGCGTGCACGCGACCGAATCGTGGCTTGAGGCTACTCTATTATAACACAAGCGTTGTTATTCTTTTGGAAAATGTCTTCTAGTTTATAATATACAAGCTCTTTTATCATATTAAACTTACATATCTATCTGTACAAAATGTAAATAGGCCGGTCGTGGTGCATTGGTACAGCGTCTGACTGTAAACGTGACCGGTTGTGGGTTCGAGCCCCACTTGGGGGAGTAATTATATTTAAAATTATTTTCACTTCTTAAATTTCGGAAGACAAAGTGTGGCGTTGAGTTCCACCACTCAACACGCAATGTCTCGAATTCGGTGGAAAGCGAAATGTCTTGACACTTGGTACTTTCTGTCTACCCTGCTATACGGGATAAAAAGCGAGAAGCTAAAAAATGTTAAAATTATAGCATCTGCCAGACTAAATGAAAATGGTTAATTATTTGTCATAGGAATTGTATAACTAACTTATAATTTTTTTTGGGTACTTTATGATGTGTGGAAAGAAATGCAGCCATATTTATTAGAGATCATTTTAGCCCATTGGAACAAAATTTTATTGTAAATACAACGGCGGAACAGCTTTACGCAAATTAGCTTTACGGAAAGAAAAAGAAATCTATGTACTACTAGATTTTTTTCTTAATTATTTGATTTTTTTCTTAAGATTTTCGAGTAATGTATGATTATATTTGATATTATATTAAAGCACGATACTGAGTGCCGCCACTAAATAAGGAATTAGAAAACGGATGCCATTATATATTTTATCTACCGTCCACTCTCAAAACCTAACCCTCTAATGAGCGCGGCCGGCCGTTAAGGCCCCTGGATATCAAAACAAATATCGCCACGTGGCTTTTACCATCAGCAAATTGCAATTGAAGTATGAAATATGTCAATTATAATTAATAGATTATTGATCTCGTGTTTTCCGCTGGACTTAACGAGGGTATCTTCGATCATTGTTACGTACACAGTGTTAGGGTCAACAAGTGTTCTTAAACCACCCTTAATTGCTCTTGTAATTTTTGCGTTATTTGCACGAATAAATATAATTATTAAGATAAATAATTAAGCTAAAAAAAATTAAATTTGATATTTATAATATATATATATATATATATATATATATATATATATATATATATATATATATATATATATATATATCGGTTTCTTTTTACTAACAACAATTGTTCAGTTCGTTTGTTGCAATTACTTAGCAAAATTTAATATCAAAACTACAAATAATTTTAATTCACTCAATTATATTTAAAAAAACATCTTAAAAAAATATCTACCCCAAGCAACAAAGTAATTTTGTATAGAAATATCATATATTTTTATATATAATTTTTTGTAACATTATATATTACTTATTTTTCTCAAGGTTTTTATAAAATTATACTAAAAATAACTTATATTAAAAATAGTTCTGTCTAACATCGACGGGCGTACTTCAGAGCAATATGTCATGAGAAGAGTCGACGTTAATTCGCAGGAAATTCGTCGTAAACTTTTACGATATCGCCAATCGCCTTCCGAAACGAGAAAGGGTTCCGATGCAGTGTTACAAATGGTTTTATATATTTAAGCAAAATTTGTATTTATATATTACTATACCTAAATTAATACATCTATAGAAAATAATAGAAATTAGTGTCTGTTTGTAATATTAAAATAAGCGCTCTTTACTAATATTTAATACACGGTACATTTAACAAATTATTTTTTATTTTTTTTCTGTCTTTCTGTTTATTCTGGCTAATCTCTAGAACTTTGAATTTGGTCAGCTTGACTTAGGCTACCTTTATTTTAAAAATTAGAAACTAATCATAGCCATATTAAACCCCACGTGAACGAAGTCGGGGATATAGCTAGTTATATATATATGTATGTATTGCAAATAAATTTTGTTTATCTGACCTTTAAAGTACTTGAGACGTTCTGATGCAATCAAAATTACATGTTAAGAATCAGAGCTTAACGCTGCATGCCACAGTTTGTGGCGTTCGTCGTATTGGAAAATTAAAATAAATCTAATATTAGCTTCACACTATTATCCCTTATAGCAGGATAACAAAAATTCGCCGAATTCGAGACATTACATGTTGAGTGGTGGAACCCAACGCTGCGGTTCGTCTTACCAGAGTGAGGAATTAAAAATAAAATGTATATATTCTGTATCAAGTCAAATATATATATAAATAATATTAAGATAGAAGTATATGTATAATACACATCTGAATGCAGGGTAAGGTAATAAATTTTAAATCCATTAGTCCCTGTTCGCAAGCAAAGTACACGTGTTTTGAACTAAATTTTCGCTACATTTAACATAACGAGACTGGAGTCCTATAAATTGTTGGCACTCTAGTTTGAAGTGATTTGAATAGAAATAACATTTTTTTTTATTTATATAAACTACCTTTTCGGCCTTCATGGCATTGTAGGAGAGCGTACGTGGGTTCGATTTCCACTTGGAGGAATATTTTAATTATATTTATTTCTCAGCTCTGGATAAAGCGGGATGTCGAGTCCTGCTATTCAACACATATCTATTGACACTAAGTACTTCCTTTATACCCTGCTTGCTATGTACAATAAAAGCTTGAAGCTAATAAAATATATACTTCTTTGGCCATCGTGGCGCAGTAGGACAGCGTATGTGGGTTTGTTTCCCACTCGGATAATGATTATGTTTTAATTATTTTCATTTTGCTCTAGTAAGACGGGATGAGTTCCAGCACTTAACACGTAGTGTCTTGACTCTAAGTTCTCTATGACTACTCTGTAAAATAGAGAGTCTAAGTCTAGATATACCACTATATAGGTCTTGAAATACTTATATCATAAGTGCCACTAAAGTCTGTGATAGAATGTGTTTGGAATTTAAATTAATTTAAATTTTTATATATATATTATATTTTCTCAATTCGTATATTAAATCACGTACTAATTTTTCTTAAAGTTTTCCTAAGTCAACTTTTCAACGTTGATATGATGTTTAACTTATTAAATTAAATTAAATTAAAATTACAAATTGAGGCCGATCGTGGCGCAATGGGAGAGCGTCTGACTGTAAACGTGATCGGTTATGGTATCGAGTGATTATATTTAAATTGGTTACTTCTTCGCTCTGATAAAAACAAGGTGCAGCGTTGAGTTTCACCGCTTAACAGGTAACATCTCGAAATCGGTGTAAAGCGAAGTACGAAGCGTCTTGACACTAGGTGCTTTTTGTCTACCCTGCGATGCAGGATAAAAGCGTGAAAGCTAAAAAAAATAAAAAAAAAAATAAAAAATATATAAGTTATAAAGTCATAACTTATATATACATTTACAAAATAACAGTTTCTAGAACTTCGCAATAATATAAATACGTCTTTTAATTAAATAGAAAAGTTTTCATTACAAGCAATAAATAAGAAAATAAAATTTGAGAACCTTCAACTTAAAAATATAAGAGTTATGGATCGTAAATGTGAATGTGTAAATAATAATACAACATACAATAACTTGCGATACAGAAAGTGATATCTGGAGACGTGTTAAAGCTTGAGATACATTAAGTTGTTTCCCATATGACAGTTTCAGAGTAAACCTGGTGAAGGGAAAATTAAATATCTAAAACATTCCGTTATCCGTTTCCTGATAGAATTTGATAGTGCGTGATGAGTGGCGAAACTCAGCACTATATATATATATATATATATATATATATATATATATATATATATATATATATATATATATATATATATATATATATAAGTATATATATATATATATATATACTGTCAACGCAGCCGGATATAGAACACATGGCGCAGCGGTCGGAGCTTTTGGGCGCTTTTCAAAAGGCGCGAGTACGAATCCTGCTACATTGAAATTTTCACACGTTTTTCAAAATTTTCTTTTGATCATAAATGTGGAATAACGCTTTAAAAATAGTAAAGTATTAAATTAACACATTTTTAATTAGTTCCTAATATATGCTGATGCTATTCTGCCCTTAACATTGTAATTTTTTTGTTTTTAAAAAAAAATTTTTATGTAACAGGTCAGGTGGAAAATATTTGACACAATACAAGAGGTGAAAAACAAGAAATAAATCTTATTTAAACGGAAATTATAAGTAGCTTTTTCATAAATAAAATTATTAATTCACTCCACTTATTGTACACCAATCTTTATAAAAGTGACACAAGGCGTCATAAGGACGCGTTCTCACCGCGGCGAGTCTCGCTCGTAAACATTTACGACTTGCCATATTAAATATACTGATAGTTTTTTTTTATTAAAACAGTTATAGACAGTCGGAAGTTTGTCATAAGATGTAATATATATATATATATATATATATATATATATATATATATATATATATATATATATATATGTATATATATATATATATATATGTATATATGTATCATTTATCATAATATGTTTTATAAATTTTAAAAAATATATATTCTCCATCTTTAAGCTTTTTTTTCGTACTTTTATCGTTACATTATAAGAGAACTATTTATTATTAAATGATATCTGTAATAATCAGAAGTGAGTGAAATATTTTTATATTAAATATTTGAATATTTTGTATTTATTAGTCTTTATTATTTGCATAAATATATTTTTCTGTTTACACAGGGGAAACAAACACTCCACAGGAATTTGAAACAATCAAAACAGGGAAATATGAATAAAAACGAAAAAAATACTTTCCTTTGAATGGGAATCGAACCCACAACCAATCGTATTTACAGTCACACGTTGTCTTCTTATGCCTCGAGGGCTTTTTCTACCAAAATAATCCTGAAGTATGATGCACCATATCAATGTCATATATTTACTATATTTGTTGTATTATATTCATTTTATTACGGACGTGCCTCTTAAATAATTTCAGATAAGAGCTCTCATATCATTTGAAACAATGCTTGTGATAAAAGCATAGGTAGCATCACTTCCAGTAAGGGACATTGATAGCATAATATGGATGTGACTTAAAAAAATATATATTTTTTATTTATTAAATGAAATTATTTTTAATGGAATAAACGCGTATATTCTATGAAACTGTCCTGTAAACGGTACTGTAATGTGCAAATTTATTTTGGAATACTAATATAAGAAAAAAGGCTTTTTTATCTTTTTGCGCCTCCTTAATAAAACATGACTATTTTTTTTAATATTTAATAAATATGAATATATAATATTGGATTTTTTGAATATTGTTAAAACTATAATGTCAGACTGTATTGTATTGGACTATGGTTATAGGCACAAACTCTATTCGTGGAAGAATATGAAGGGTATCAAAAAAAAATAAACAAATGATGTCATATTTTAGCTAATTATTTACTTTGTACTTTTTTGCATAGTGGACTAGTTAGAGAGAAATTAGTTTTAACCTAACCTAACCTAACCTAAAGTGAACTAACTGCCGGAAATTGTAATATTGTCGTACTAGATGATATAATTTAATTAAAATCTTTACCCCGAGTGGGAATTGAATCCAATAACTATCGCGTTTACATTCAGACTGAAATAGAATTTATAACAATTATATTTTGATATATTAAAAATATTTGTCTTATCCATATTAACTAAAACCGACTTAAAAGGAAAATCCTCATCGAATTTCTAAGAAAATATTGTGTAGAGATTAGGCAATACACTTTTATTGGTTTTCCACTGTATTTATCTAACGTCCCTTCACCGGATTGTTGCGGAAGCTGTAAAGGAACTTATCAGGCACTTGGAAATAAATCTTTATTTTGTTTGTTAACACTTTTAGATTATCCTCTTTTTAGCAATATTTTTTATTAAATTCTCATTTTAGTGTTCTGAATTAAATAGTTTTTGATTTTAGCAATTTTCACACATTTTAAATTAAATTATTTTATATGGAATAAACGCGTTTATTTTGTTATTAGAAAACATATTTTTCAAATTAAAAATATGTTTTCGCATTCATTCATATTTTTCAAATTAAAAATATGTTTGTTATTCGAAAACATATTTTTCAAATTAAAAATTAAATTTGACGTTTCGAACAACTAACAATAGCGGGCGTGGACACAAGGAGACTGAGGTCGTATGCCAGTTGATGCAAATATTAATTATATCAATCTACTCCCATCTGTTTTTTAATTATCTCATGTACTGCCCCTGATTCTAACAAAATTATAATTTGATCAATTTTGTAAATAAATCCAATCCATTTTAATATATTATTGAAATTTTAGTTTATTTCTCCCTCTGTCGGATCGATAAAATATATCATATTTTTCATAATTAATCATAATCCGTGTGATGCATTTAGTTTTTTTTCTATGAAGAAAACACTAGTCTTCTTCTATCTTAACCTCTTGCGGAGGGAGAGGGGAAACGGTTTCAGACCTGGGCCCTCTGATCGTGGCCTCAAACGCCGCCCATAAATATGAGTGGGTCCTTAGGGGGAGCTCTATGACAGCTGTGGCATGGGAGCATCCCGAGAGGGATTGGGGATGATGGAGGTTGAGAACGGGGAGGATGACCTATGGCTACCCAGGTGAGACCTTCGATTACTCGAGAAAGACCCAGCTAAGTCGGCTCAGCGACCGCGGCTGCAGCTCTAGAATCGGGTAATGGTAGGATATCTCTCGGGAGGCCCACACGGTCTGGTGGTCTATGAAGATCAGACAATAAATCTATGTATTTTATATCTATATATTTATTAATATATACCAAAATATATTTTTTAATTTCATTAAAAAATGTTTAAAATACACTAAACTATAAAACTGTAGCTAGTAATGTAAGGGAAAAAGCAATTCTTTTTCATCCGAATAAGTACAAACCTAAAAACATGATTCATAAAGTTTTACGATAAGTTTGTTATGGGATACATCAACCATCTTCCTTGTATAAATGACACATCATCATAATTTCATTGTCGCAGTTACGAAGCATTTGAGTGTACACACGATCGTCGTAGGTTCAATACCAAATTAAGGGCAAATGTTATACATTTAATCATATTTCTTAATAATTATAAAAAGTGCAGCGTTGAATTACGCCAATTCCTAAATATCCCTGAAATGAAAAAAAATAAAGAACGGAGTGTCTTAATATTAGATTCACTCTAACTACTCCAATTAGCGCCGGAAGTGTAAAATAAATAATAAAATGCTCTAAAATATTAAAAATGACACTTGTAAAAATGACATATTTTTTTCTTTATGATTATTTTTTAAAAGTTTAAATTAGAATTTAATATTTAAATTTAGTTCAAAACAATACTTAACATCATATAACCTAACATTTTCAGAGGCCGGTTGTGGCGACATGTGACACCATCTGATTGTAAACAGTAATAAGAGAGATTATATTTAAAATATTTTCACTTCCTCACTATGGTAAGACAAAGTGTGGCGTTGAGTTCCGCTACTCAACACACAATATCTCGAATTCGGTGGAAAGCGAAGTACGAAGTGTCTTGACACTAGGTACAGAAAGTCTATCCTGCTATGCGGGATAGACTTTAAAAGCGTGAAGCTAATATTTAATCATACGACTGTGTTCCTTAATTGTTGTTAGCTTGCAATAAACGAGAGGAGAGCCTGCGAAACATTAGTTCGTGTAATAAAACGGAACAAAAAGGAGTTACGACCTAAACTGTGACATCTGGTCGACTTAATATGTATTTACCTAATGTTTTGCTGACTAATGAAAATGTCAGCTATAAACCTGTACTTTGGTTTTATAAGTGAATTAATGGACATAAAATAATTTTGTTACATGTTTACATATATTTATTATATCTCACTCACTAAGTAACATTAAATTTATCTTTTTAAATTTCGTATTTATTAATTAAAATTCATTATTGATTTTCAAATTCATTGTGTTCAATTCAAAGGCCAATATATTAATTTACAATGTTTTGACGCATTTTTTACATTTTAAACTAGATACAAAGAATTTAAACATTATTATTTCTTCAATTTTTCACAGCTTCACAGTTTTTTACCGCAGAGCAGGGGAGTTAGAGAACATAGTGTCTAGAATCAAGGAAAATAAAACGCAAAATTTTATCTAAAAAACTAAATGTCTTATAAATAATAAATGCATAGTACAAAGATTCAAGTCATAACTTAGAAATTACTTTATTATGAAATGATATAAATAATAACACGAAATAAAGAATTAGCTTCTACTTAACTTATTAATGAGTACATAAAATGAGGTAACCAAAGTAAAGCTATAATATCCTCCTTATCACTCACCAGCAGAGACCAAAATAAACAACTGTACGAGTATATACTTTACGATAAATTATTTTATATTTTGATGTCAGTGTAAAAACATAATTTATATGAGTGTGTAAAGTATTATATACTGTTTTTCTGTCGGTAATAATAAATATATTATTTAAATTAATTAATATAAATTTGTATTTTGAAACTATATTTCTATTGAAATGTATGTTTTAGAATAGCACCTTTACGTTACATCCAACATAAGATCAAAATCGTTCAAGTGAATTTAGTTTTGAGATGCCACATTTATTACTTTACTCTCGAATTGAAGACCAGCCCTAAATGCATGGCGGTACTCAACGCCGCGTTTCGTCTTACCAAAGCACAGAAAGTAAAATAACATTAATAAAACTATTGCCCTGAGCGAGAATGGAACCATTCACTATCAATTGCGATTACATTCAGACACTTACTGCGCCACGATGTCTTAAATTATACGTTTTAAAAATACCATAACGTAAGAATTATCGACTGTTAGATAAAATGGTATAGAAAAAAAATAAAAGCCTGATAGAAAATCACTCATTCAATATAAAAAAATGAATTACTTTTAACCTTTAAGACAAAGTGCGACGTTGAATTTGTCACTCAACATGTATATCTCGAGTTCGAGCGGAAAGCACTCAACGAAATATCTGGACACTAAGTTGTCTTTAATAACCTTGCTCTGTGGAATAAGATATGGAGTTACTTTTCTAACCCCAAAGAAAATCGATCCTGCTACCATATATTAAAAAACCAACACCATACCATACATGTGACACATAGACCAGCTATGGGAAATAATATGAAATCATATTCGCCATTTAATTAGAGTATTCACATCGCCCGGTAATTTGATGGTTTGCTTAATTAATGTAATTCAAACCGATCGCATTCAAATGCTCGCAATTTACAACCCGCATTCTGTATGGGAGAGTGGAGGGCGGAGTGATTATTATTTGGGGTCATTTGGGAGGGACAAAGCAATGTATGGACACCCTTGTTGACACCAATATGAAGTCTATAGAGCTGTCGTATATACAAATAATTTTTATTTTTTTAATTATACAGGCAGAGAATAATTAAAACCTAATAGAATGCTAGATCTGAGCATCTAAAATAATATTAAAAGTAAATATTTACTCGACTAAAATTTTAACAGTGAGTCTGGCTGTAAACAAGATCGGATGTGGATTCGATTCCCACACGGGGAATGATTATAATAAAAACTATTTTCATTTCTTCACTCTGGTATGACGGAAGATAAGCGCTGCGTTGAGTTCCGCAACTCAGCATGCAATGTCTCAAATTCGGCGGAAGTACGGAGTGTCTTGGCACTAGGTACGAGTACTTCATGTGTACCTTGCTATATACCAAAAATAAATAGTAGCAGCAGAACTGCAGGCAAACGAGCTGACGAGGTCCAAGATGAAGAGAATTAAGTGTCCCGAATAGAGAACGATGGGATTGCACCATAGAGGTCCAATGCCCTACCAAGAGGTCATAGAACAATAAATCAATTAAGTCAATCATATTATTTAGTTAAAAACAAAATATAATCGATTTCAACAAATATGTACTGTATTTTTTTAAACGATTTTTTGAAAACTAGTACAAATGGTATCTGTATACAGTAGTATAGTATCATCGACTCAATAGTAACCCCTATTAAAAATTCCGTCAACTCATTCATAAAACCAAATGGAGTGGACAGTTTTTTCCCGCTTTGCAATTGATAGCCGCCGGCTGAGTGTAATTAAGAGACGTGAGCGTATGCCGCATACTTTAAATTCTCTTTTTATTATGGACATTAACGTATTGACTTCATACGCCCTGGTCAGATACGGGTAGGAACAAAAGGAGGTGATTTGTTTTATATTAACATTGACAAGATTATATAAATCTAGAAATACGTCTATTGTATATCTTTTTTTGACATTTCTTAGAGTATTAAAAAAGTATTATAGAAACTAGATTATAATCTCAGTATAAAATCTAATTATAATCTCAATAAAGCTATCTCGTCTCTTTGTATTTTAATTTTTTTTAATAATTTATTTTTTGCTTTTTTGTCAACTGAAATTCTTGTTTTTATTCATTTTGATCTTTAAAAGAATATAAGCAATTATTTTCAATAACTTGTTAAGTTAAGCCTATTTATAAATATTAACACAAATTTTAATTAAAATATATTTGTAGTACGTAACGTTGGCTTACTAGTAATTACATAACAATATACGTATTTGTACGTAGCGAGATTCGTATTTACTGAGAAAAGAATATTGTAACAAACGTATAGGAATTTCGACGTTCGATTAAAACCTATGGTTTAATCAATAAGCACGACCGCCTAATTTTAATTAAGTAGAGCACTTAGATGGTTCCCCGGTGCAGATTTATTCAAATTTTTAAATACTTCTACATTTGTAATATAATTTCCCCCCGATTAAGTATCGAACCCGTAACCATGCAGTGATTGCGGACTGAATCACCATTTCACCAAAAACTTGTTTAATTTATAATCAAATATAGCGCCATTATAATTAATATAGCCATTGTGAAATTTTGATTTATTGTCTTGTAAATTAAAAAAAAAATTCAACAATCCTTATGTATCCCAGCAATTTTAAATTAAATCCGTCCTAGGAAATTGTGACAAACGCCATCCGTCATCCGACCCCTCATTTGCATGAGAAAAACTGTTGAAGAACAACTATTTATCAAATAGCGAGAGGACTTCCGGTTTGATGAACGCGACGGGTTTCCGGTTTTCATACTGAAGCCTGTATCCGGTGGAAAAAATTAACTTGATTGTTTTTATTAAATAAAAAAATAAATACGTTATTATAAATAATTATATTTAATTATTTTATTTCATACCAAATGGTAAGATAAAAAGTGGCGTTGAGTTCCGTCACTATCAATGTCTCTAAAATAAACTTTTCACGGAGATATTCCTGCAACGGGAAGCAATATATTGTGCCTTTTTTTATAATCTTAATATTTTTTTAATTCTAGATAGAATAAGATATTAGGCTAGACCATTTTACAGCACATTGCTTGCATAATAAGCAATGAACTTTGAAATGAGCAAATAATAGTGACTGGTCACTACGTTTTTATTTATTTATTATAAACTAAAGATAGAAAGAAAGATATAATGCAATTGTTTTGCTAACTAGAGTATACTATATATAAAAACAATATAATAATAAGTAATAGACAGTTATACCAAGAACTTGTTTTCTCCTCATTTGCTATGATTTCGTGGTTCGTATTTTTTTTTATAGAATTTATTCTGTTCGTCTATATATTACTTTTTTCCAGGCCTAGTTAATACAACTGTTTATAGTAGATTATACAATTCTGAGTAAAACTTCATACTTTGACAAATATTTTCTTTCACACAAAACAATACTGTATTGTATACCAAAATAACGATACTTTATTGCGTATCATTTCAAACACAAACTACATATAATAAAGCAAGAGAATTTATCAAAATCCATTTCGTCTTTACCTATCACAGCAGGATAGATATAACCTAGAGTTGAGAAGGCATTCTCCATACAACGTTATATAAGGCTAAAATTACCGAAAAGAACCTTATTATATTGCAATACAGCTTTTGAACGTGTAAATAGTGATGTGCCAGCATAATGTGTATCATTTATAACGTATTGTGTTTTGATAGTACGTCACTACAGTTGTTCTGGGGGATAGATAGCGGTCATGACTATAGGAAATTGTTATGCCTTTAAATGAGCCAAGTTTGAAATGTCTAAATGGCTGAGAGTTATCGCTTAGTTGCGTTTAGTTATTGTCTTTGTATATTTGAAGCGTGAAATTAGTTGTTTGTAGAGAATATTCCGTACATATTAAACGGTAAATCGATTATGCTGCAAGTATTGTAGGTATAAAATGGTTATAGCAGATTTGGTTATATTTCCTACATATATTTTTATAGATGGCGAAGAAACTAACGGTTAGAGGATTTGGCCTTGGAACCGCTTCCCCTCTCCCATAGAGGTTGAGAGAGAAGACTCATTGGTAATGTTTTTTTTTTTAATTCATGCAGTTATTTTCTTATTAAAGGAACAGTGAAATATTAAAAATGTTGGTAAATATTATACAAACGAGTATGTTCTTTAAATAGTATGTCTAACCTTTATTCAAAACATTTCCCTAGTTAATATTGTTTAATTTATAATCTCTCACAGATTAAATTCCCCTAACAAATAGAGATGTGCTGATAACTTACAATCCCGCGTCTGACAAATGGTGTTAATAAGAAACCTGTCGCGGTGGGATTAGGCACTGTTAATTGCAGTTCTAAGCATACTAGGGATGTTTTTGTAATTATTATAATTGTTTTCATTTAAATAATATTTATATTAATTTCAAAACAATAAAATAATGAAAATAAATTTTAGCAAGAACAACCTACAAAATATGTATAATTCAATATTCTATATATTATAATAATAACGGTATTGTGGTGTTTTGGTTGGTATTCACGATGGTAAATAGTTCGAAAAGTGCATTCATTTTTACATCCACGTTTAAATTTATAGTATCACAGTACATCGATATCTTGTTTTTATTTTTTTTTTATTTTATTTTTATTTTTTTTTAGCTTCACGCTTTATCCCTTGCGGGGTAATCAGAGAGCACGGAGCGCCAAACGCTACGGTCCCTGCATACCTCTTTCTCATCGATATCGACTCACTAAATCTGAACATCCCTAGCCAACTTTTAGTAAACTTTTGAAAGCGGATTATCTTAAAATTAAAATGACAGTGCAAAATTAAAATATGTCATAACGCTTGGGGGGCCAAGAATGAATACAGAATTAATAATATTTTACATTATATTAATTTTATTTTTAAAAGTGTAAAAAGCAGTAGAGGCTTGTTGTGGCGTGACAGCGTTGCAGCGTCTGACCGTAGACGCGATCGCTCGTAGGTTCGATTCCCACTTGGAGGAACGATTATAATTAAATTGTTTTCATTTCCTGGCTTAGGTAGGACAAAACGTGGCGTTGAAATCAGCCACTCAATATGCAACGTCTCGAGTTTAGCGGAAAGGGGAGTACGGCAGGGAACTTCTGTAAACCCTACTATGCGGGAAGTTTTAAACTAAAACTACGTAAGACGTCTTTAGATTCGGTACAGTTAAATATCAAGACTTCAGTTATACGTACCAATTACTAGTCACACACAATGTCTCTATTTTGTATGAAATACAGTGAATAGTGAATGGACACTAAGTTCGAAACTAAATTCTCTCCAACACCGAGTTAATTTATTAATGAAATATTTCAAACTAACTAACTTACTAAAAAACCTTTGATTCTGTTACAATTTAAATATTTAATGCATACCTTAATATATCATTTAACAAGAACACAATTAGCAATGAAGACCATGTCATTATCTTGTACGTTCCCAATAGAGAAATAAAGCATTATTCGAGATTAATAATCCCCCATAACAACGTACCTGGCTCATCTAAATCACACTGATCGCGCGCTCAATCATAACGTAAAACAAACTACTGTTGGTCACTAGCAAGAATTTGTCTATGACATTTCAATAATGGAGTGAGGGTTATTTACGTGAGTTGCTTTGTTTTTTTTTTCTTAATAATAATTATAACTAATTAGGATCACTGGCGAGTAAAACACGCGTTGCCTTAGCAACATGTAGATTTTTTATGTACAAATGTATGTCACATGGTGGCGTGTGTAATATTTATTTTTATTATTTTTTTGTGTTTTTTGTACATTATTATGAAAATATATTTTTTTCATATAAACACAATGTTTTCATCTAGCATTCAGAATAAATTAAAGGAGCCAAAAATTTTTATTACATATATTTTCTTTACATATTAATATAGTTATTATCTACATAGCAGGGTAGACAGAAAGTACCTAGTGTCAAGTCACACCGTACTTCGCTTTCCACCGAATTGAGACATTGCGTGTTGAGTGGTGGAGCTCAACGCCGCACTTTGTGTTACCAGAGCGAGGAAGTGAAAATAATTTTAGATATAATCACTCCTCCGAGTTGGGGATGATCTTAGATTTACCACTATTTTTTTTCAGCCTCACGCATTTTAAAGTGGATAGCTGTCTGACTGGTGTTAAATTAGTCCGTTCTCCACTTCCCTATTGAGTGGTAGAACTGTACTGTGCCACACTTTGTCTTTGTAGATAATCTGCATATAATCATTCCCTAAGTGGGCATCGAACCCGTAACCAATTCTGTTCACAATTAAACTTCTGATTTTTTTACCGGATTAAGTTTCACATACAATTATAAAGTTAGCTAATGATGTAACAAACATAAACCAACATGAACTCTCATACAAACTGATTGAGAAGGGTCCAGCAAAAACACGCTTTTCAATACACCGAGCCGCTGTCAGCGAAACAAAACGCGTTAAGAATGAAAAATGAAATCAAGTGGACATTGCCCACTGTGTGACTACGATAATGATGAAGCTAATACCAAAAAAAAATTGGATAAATTTCTCATGATCAAGAAATGATAAAGATGTAGATAGACATGTTTGTAAAATTTAAACAATCTTAAAATCTTACATAATATATATTTAGCTATAAAATTTTTTAAGTAATTTTAATATTTTCAGTGGACCAGTAGAACAATGTTTGACTGTGGAAGCTTTGTTGTGAGTTCGATCCTCATTCGGGGAATGATTATTTTTCAATTTCTTTGACAAACCGCGGCGTTGAGTTCCACCATTTAATATACAACGTTTTGAATTCGGAGAAAAGCGGAGTACGAAGTGTCTTAACACTAGGTACTTTCTGTCTACCCGGCTATGCGGGATTAAAAGCGTGAAGCTAGAAACAAAAAAAATCAATTAACTATACAAGACTGGTAAGTTTTGTAAAGACTGACGAATTTTTATTACAGTAACAGATATAGAGTTATAGATATGTAATAGTACCAAATCCTTAGGGAAAGTGAATAATAAAGCTTCTTGACACTAAACACTATATCATGTGAAAAATAAGACACTAGACACTATATCATGTAAAAAATGAGACACTAGACACTATATCATGTAAAAAATGAGACACTAGACACTATATCATGTAAAAAATGAGACACTAGACACTATATCATGTAAAAAATGAGACACTAGACACTATATCATGTAAAAAATGAGACACTAGACACTATATCATGTAAAAAATGTAAATCTGTAGTATTTTCAATATAAATTTATATAAAACTAGTTGTTTATGTAGTCACATTGGAGAAGCTTGACCATCCATTTATCAGCAGCACTTAACTAAATTTACATAAAATCCAACGCATGATTAATGCGCGTACGTGGTGCGTTATGCCATACTGGTAGTACGACGTGGATTATAACGTTTATTTATTGCATATCATATATATTTAATAAGATGCAGTCGTAGTGAGTAACCAGTTAAGAATGGTCACAAGTTCGATTCCCATTCGTAAGTGTTTAAAAATACAAAACAAATGCAGTACACTGCAATAGTGTATGCAATATTGTAGCTTCATTTGATAAGAACAGAAAGGGGTTCTAAACAATATTATTCGAACTTACAAAAAATATATCATATTTATTACTTTATTTATTTATTTGTAATAATTATGTATATAAACATTATAATACGATATAAACGTTTGATATTTACGCTGCAAAGGCACCCATCTTTAGATCTAGTTGTAATTTTTTTCTAATAACACGTAAGGAAGAAATATAAAATATATAAAATGAATGAAAAATATATAGAGATGATTTAATTTTTTATTATATTTTTTTTATTTTAATTGGTAATAAATATTATACAGACAATAACGTTTATTTTATGTGTAAACAGATCTAATACTTTATATTATTACTAACATATTTTTCAATATTTAATTCTAAAATAATTACATATAACATAACATATATTTTTATACAGTAAGAGAAAACTCAATTATTTCTTGTATGCAAGGGTAATAATCTTAAAGAACACATGAATAATCATATAAACAACACACAGGTGTAAAATAAACGTAGAAATAAATGCAGAATGAAAATGACAGATACGCGTTTTCAATACGAAGATAAACGGGAGCTGTAAATCTAAATTAAGCCAGCGCTAAATAATGTATGGGAAGAAAACTCCTGAAGGAATTATGACATCCATTATTCATTTTCATGATAGTGATTTGTTGATTTATGTTGATAGTTCTAAAGAAATCTGGAATTTCTGCCCTTTGAGTTTCAATAAAATTGTGTTTTTTTCTTAATATGTTTTATTTAAACATATTTGAAAAAAAGGTATAAAAATTTTGAAAGCAGTGGGAATCGAATTCACCGTCTATTTGAAACCATCCAAGCACTCTGACTATAAAGCTATGCGTTCTACATAAGGCTGTGTCGAAATTCTTATACGTTTATTACAACTTATTTACGCTGTTAGCTTTTATGTAGAGAGATTTTTACAAATTTCTGCCATCCAAAGATTATTTCTAAGAAATAATCATTAATAATTTGGCTTAAAATTAAATTTAAATTATTAATGATTATTTCTAAGAAATAATCATTAATAATTTGGCTAGAAAGATTGCTATTTACTTTAATATTTTATTATTTGTAAACTTTTATTCCACTTTTTTTTTTTTAGATTTTATTTTTAGATTTTGATTTTTTTACATTTTTTAAATATGTTTTCTAATCATATATGGAAAACTATAATAAGAAATAGTCAAATATTAAAATCAATTTACCATCAAAAATCGTAATTTTAAACAATGATATTGACATACACTACAAGAAGTAATTACTTTTGGGACATCTTTATTACACTTTATATTGAAACTGTTTATCTCGAAGTAAATGTAAGTAATCTAGTCTAAGTAAACGTAATAGTAACAATTTTAACTCCAATACCAAAGTAACCATAAAGTTAAATATTAAAAAACAAAACGCGGCATTGAGTTATGCCAATTACCACGTAATGTTTAAAATTGAGGCAAAAAGCGAATAGAGATAAAAGAGAATATGTAATTTGCGGAATTCATCAAAGTGCATTAGCTCAACAAATATAATCGAACCTACAACAGGTAAACAGAAAAAGATTTTATAACTGAACCTCGATGGCTAGCAAAGAAAATATGTTTCTATCTACAATAATTCATTCCATACATACTTTTATACCAATAGATATTGCTTTCAGCACGGCAAACAGGAAGTACCTAGTGTCACACTCTGTACTTCGCTTACCTTTCCGCAGAATTTCCGCCACTCAACAATTAATATACTTTATTTTTTACTCTACTTTATTTATTAATACCTCATAAAATAAACAAACAGTATCGAAATAAATGGCCAACGGCATAATCTAGCAGACGGCTACGTTATATCTGGCGTTCGTTTTTCTCACATTTAAATTTGACAAAGACAAATCCCCGGTCATTTCCTCTGCGGTTCGTATATTTCCTACTGTTTATTTTTATGTCGATTTTTTTAAAGTATAATACAAGTTGTCTGTTATTGCTTGATAAACACCATCGTGGTTCTATTGACAGATTGACAGATTAGACGTGAAGGTTGTGGATTCGATTCTTACCTGGAGGTATGTCTATAATTTCAAATAGTTACTTTTTCTTGCTCCACGCTTTTATCTCGCATATTAGGGTAGACAGGAAGTACCTAGTATCCGAAATTTGAGACCTTGCGTGTTGAGCGGCGGAACTGAACGCCGCACTTTGTCTTACCAGAGCGAGGTAATGAGAATAATTTGAATATAATCACTCCCCCAAGTGGTAACCGAACCCAGAACCGATCGCATTTACACTAAGACACTGTCATACAGCGCCACGACCGACATCAAGTCTTTCTGTGGGGTCAATTAAGCAAAATGAAGTATTTGAATACTATCATTTAGTACGGAGTATTTCTATAAAAAGTAAACGGAATAATCAAAGTTAAAATAATTAACTTGATTATTATAATATACATGTCAACTGTTTATGCTTCATGATGACCACGGACAGTACAGTGTTCGAAACGTTGAATTTTCAAAAATATATTTTCAATTACTAAAATACCCCCGAATAATCCGTTTAAAATAGTTACATTTAAAAGGCATGTATACTTTTACATTTTCAACAACAACACACACACACACACACACACACACACACACACACACACACACACACACATATATATATATATATATATATATATATATATATCTCTCTATATATATATATCCAAGTCCAATTTATATAAATGATCAAATATAGTATTCTCAATATATAACCAATTTTATTTCCATTTACTTACCAGGAATAGGCAAAACAGGAAAATCATTTACAAACCCACACCGTGGCAAGCGACCCGTTACAGAATCACCCTTCGCGACTCAAATATCCGTATGTAAATGCTATCGCGAATTTATTGTTATAACTCCTCCAGCTAAGTGATATTCCAGATTTCCGTCTAAATATGTTCGTAGCGTTTCCCTTGTTTTACCTAATATACGACCATTTTATTTAGACCCCATGCTTAAATCTTTCAGCTTCTTATAACTATTGAAGTCAGAGTTCAAGTAAAATTGGTACTGCTCTTGGTTTATTTCATATTTCAGCTCGCTGATTACTCGCAAATTGTTGGTAATATTGGAGTAAATGAAAACTGATTGTAGACAGCTTCGATAGAAACAAATGGTAAGGTAGAGTCTATTTTAAAATTCGACCGTTTCAGTTGAAAATGTATTTGACATTGCATAATGAGAATTTATAACAGAAGGATTCAAACAAAGTATGATAACTGCATAAGAAACAGTGACTGATGGTGATGAAGATTTATGAGAAAAACATTTTAAATTAAGGTTAGCTGTTTTGAAATGTGTATTGGAGTGTGGAGAAGATATTTTCTTTACAGCTTCACGCTTCATACCACATAGTAATATAATCAGAGACAACCTAGTGTCAAGACACTCTGTTAACTGCTTTCCGCTCAAAATCGGCACATGATAGTCTTTACTGTAACTTTATATAACTGTATGTTAATTTTGTTATTTTTAATATGGTAATTTTATTAAAGGCATTATAAATGTGGGTAAATTTTCGATTCGAATCTAATTAGTCATTAAATAATTTCAAAATAAACGGAGTACGGAGTGTCTTGATACTAGGATGTCTACGAGGGAGAAAAAGCGTGAAACTAAATGAACTTAACACATCTAATTTTTTCAGAAGATCAGGTTTACGCTATGAATGTAGTGTTGTGTTAGACACAGAAATGTGTGTAGTATGTGTTGGAGTAGGTTGTGGCAAAGCGGGACAGATTCTGATTTTTAGCGCGATTGGATGTGGATTCGATCTCCACTCGGGGTAGTTATTTGATTATATTTAAATTATTTTCACTTCCTCGCTATGGTTAAACAAAGTGTGGCGTTGAACCGTCCACCACTCAACACAGAATGTCGAATTCGTTGGAAAGTGAGTGTCTTAGCACTTTGTCTTCTTTGCGGGATAAACGCGTGAAGCTAATATATATAAATATAATATATATATATATATATATATATATGTATACATACATACAGTATTAAGTTTTTTACTAATAAACCTTATTAAACAAGATAATAAAGATTTAAATAACTGAGAATCGACGTATAATACGGTTTTACGTATTTTATTTTATTGTAATATGTACGAACATATAAGAAGAACTTAGAATCCATTCGTCGTAACGCACATATCATGTATTTACCTCGATGGTTATAAGTTTAACGTAACTTGAAGAAATAATATTTTTTTAATTATCATAATAATTACATTGAAATTTATTTTAATTTCACCGCTCGGATACAATAAAACGCCGTTGAGTTTGCCACGTCAAGAAACAGTTGACGGAGTGTCTTGACTGTCACTGTTGTCTAGGTTGTCTATGACTACCCTGCTATGCGCGTTAAAGCGTGATTCTGAAAGTTTCTTTCTATAGTCAGTTATTATTAGAATTATGTCAAAGAATAAAAAATACGTATATAATAATGTCATATGCTCCATTTATTAAACAGCAAATAGTAAGCTCCCTAAAAGCATTACCAAATCAATCGAGCCTGGAACGTTGAAAACAGATATTTGCGAACGAATTACAAATAAAACGTTTGCAATGCCATCAAAAACTCTCGCGCTATAAATTAAAGGTAATATACATGTTAATGGTATAAGAAAATCTACGTCTTCCCCTTTGCACTCGTTGACACTCTGCGCTTTGTATAGAAAAATTTGGACCAGGCATTGTTGATACACATTAAATAAGTAAGAAAAACAAATATTAAAAATATTATAAGAATATTATTGCTTCCCAGTATCATAACAAAAATTTGGAGATATAATCAGTTTTTTTTTGAGATAATAGTAAAATAATTCCAAAATCTGTCGATCTGTTCTCGTGATGCTTTTTGATTGGCTTCAAATTGTGGAGAAGTGACTAAAGTTGAAATAATTTAGTTTTATTAATATTATAAAGAAAAGCACGGCGTTAAGTACCGCAACTAAAATGAGTTGTCAGTGGAGACTGGAGTATTTTAAAACTAAATTCTCTCTGTCTATCTATATGTCAAAGGAATCATAATAACTTGCATTTTTATGCCATATCCATCTTTGCTAAATCCTGGTTCTAGATCGCTTATATGAACCGGCCATTGGAGTGAAACTAAAAGCATTGTAAATTTTATACAAACGCCGTCAGTATATTCGCCGTTTACAAATCCACGAGATATAGCTCTCCCTGATGTAACATTTAAGTGCATAATATACTCAGGAAAAATAGTTAAAATTTACCAACGTATTTTAAACCTGTTTAAAGTCTGCTTTAATGTATGATTGTTTTAAATTTTTACATTGTTATTTTATTTCATTTCTAAATATTATTAAAAAGCAAGTTTATAACAAAGTAATGTTAAAAGTGTTATTCCACCTACGATAAGAAAACTTTTTTAAGTAAAGTATAAAATTTGAAAGCAGCGGGATTCAAACCTGTGCCTCTTGAAAACCATCCAAGGGCTCTGACCGCTAAGCCATGCGTTCTATATCCGGCTGCATCGATATGCTTATTGTTTGTATAATTTATTGATGTTGTTGTTGTTTGTATAATTTATTGATTTTCAGAAATTATTAAGAAATAATCATTTGGCAAGAAAAAATCCTATGTATTTTAATATTTTACAATATTTAAAGTCTTATTCCACACTTAGGATAAGAAAACATTTATATACGTGTTTCAGTAATTTCAGTAGGTATTGTATATATTATTTAACCTATTTCCGTAAATTAAAAATTTAATCTGAATTATAGAAAAAATAAAAGATTTATATTAGAAACATAAAGACATTCCCTTATAGGCATCACATGTAGATAGATATGTGCATTAGAAATATTTTTGAAAATTTATTACAAGCAATTAATATTTTAAAGGAGTTTATTTTTTCTTTCTTTTGTCCTGTGGCCGTCCACTGTTTAACATAGGCATCCCTTATAGAGCGCCAACTCACTCTGCACATAACTTGCCCTGAGTCTCCAATCAGGCAAGTATCCCTTACGGAAATTCCTCACTTAAAAAAATCCACCTTCTGTGGATTAATTATTTTTTTAATTATCATAAAATTACAACTACAAACGAACCCACTACCTTCGGTTATAGCTTTCAACATTTGAGCCGTTGAAAAACACCACACAACAAAAAATCTAATATTTCATATTTTCAAACGCCTTCCTTTAAGCTAATAAGAATGGAATGGCTCCATAATAAAAATATATGCATTCACATACGAGCTATCGATAACTAAAGTTTATTGCAATTGTTAACGTTGAAACATATCAGTGTTTGGTTTAATTAAGCTAAGTGACAAAGTATTTATTACCTAAACGATCACATCGTTTGCGGGTGGATACGGCAAATGCAAATTTTAGACAATTTCCCGTAAAATATTCACATTTACGGGAATTAAGCGGGGATTAGAGTGAATTACATATATATTTTTACTGTATCGTTGCACAGTGAGAATCTGTAAACATGATTTCCTTGTTCTGGTAACAATGCACGGCGTTCAGTTCCGTCACTCTAAACGCTATATCTCGATTTCAGACGGTACGTAGGGAGCGGAGTGTCTTGACATCAGATTCAAACAATATTAAATATCATATGTGTTATGCATTCCTTACATATTACAGTATACTTGTAAACTGACTGTAAGCGCGATCAGTTGTGGGTTTTATTTCCACTTAGGGGATTGATTATATTTGAATTATTTTTATTTCCTCGTTCTGGTAAGCGATGTCTCTAATTCAGTGAAAAGCTAAGTGAGTACTAAGTGTCTTGACACTAGGTACTTCCTATCTACCTAACCTTTGATTTCTAAGCCAAATTAAAGCGTGAAGCTAAAAAAAATAAGTAACAGATAAAACTAGTTCCTACTTAAAGTTAATCAAGTTATGCTATTTTCCCTTCGCACCTCTTGCCTCAACGAGGCGTGACCGCCAGATGTCGGCGCTAATTACAGGCGTGTGACGCGCATTCCGATTAAATTGTTCTGTGATCGCTCGGATCTGTATACTATTAGGTATTTAGTATTTACTAACGTATATTATGTTTAAGTACAGTGGTAAAGGATATTAGGCTTGCGAGCGTACAGGTTCGATTTGATGTTTAAGATGAAATTTTATTAAAAAAATAATTAATAACCCTTTGAAGAATTTGTAGCATTGTGATTTTGGAACTGTAAACACGACTAGTTGTGGGATCAATTCCACTCAGGGGAGTTTTTTTTGCAGCACACGTAAAATTAAGTTTTAATACATGTGAGGCTGGACATGACGCAGTGAAACGAGGTCTGTCTGTAAGCGTGATCGGTTGTGGGTTTGATTTCCACTCAAATAATGATTATATTTAAATTATTTTCAATTTCTCGCTCTGATATGACAAAGCGCGCTGTTGATTTCCGCCACTCAACACGCAATGTCTCGAATTCTGCGTAAAGTAGGAAACGGAGTGTTTTAACACTAGGTACTTTCTATCTACCCTGCTATGCGGAATAACAGCGTAAAGCTAAAAGAACGATAAGTTAAAGAAAAGTAACGAAGAGTCAAAATATTATAAACGCCAAATATTAAAAAAAATATTATTTTAACATAAAACACAAAATTATATTATATAATAATAAACATGTTTTCCATCTAATCTCCCTTCATAAAACAATAGTACCCACGAGTTTGTCGTCTATCTGTGGACTAATAACAAAGCTTCTAATTATGACCACGTTTTAATCAAATCCTTTACGAGAAACAAAGACATTCCTCGCAATATCCCATACATATCAAGCAGATTTCTGTCTGATGAAAACAAAGACGGCTTTTAGGTCCAGTTGGGATTCACTTGACCAGAGCAAGATGACCCTTTACCGTGGAATTACTACCTTGAATATTGTTGGAAGATTAAATTGTTAAGATACCCATTTATGTTGGCTAAGTCTGTGATAATCCAATTGTGGTGCATTTATTAGGAATGTTAGTAAATATGATTTTGAAATGTTATAAGGTTTTAAGTATCCCACTCGGAGGAGTAATTTTATTTAAATTATCGCTCTGTTAAGACAATATGTGGCGTTAAGTTCCACCACTCAACACGCAATGTCTCGAATTCAGCGGAAAGCGAAGTATGGAGGTCTTGACACTAGGTACTTTCTGTCTATCCTGCTATACGGGATCGAAGCGTGAAGCTAAAAAATAAAAAAAAAAAAAAAGTTTTAGTAAATATTGTATGAATGCTTATTAGAGAAGCAGTATTTAAACTATATGTACGTCCTTTTGTTCTACATATGACGTGTTAGGGGCTTAAATAGTGAATTTAAATGCTCATATCAATTCATTATTGATGCATTTTATAATTTTATTTGGGTATGATTTTAATATTATTTCTGATTTACGATTCTTATGTATTGACTTATTAATAAATTTACATATGTGTGTTTGTGGCCCTCGTGGGGCACTGGGATAGTGTCCGATTCGTTCGGTCGGTCGGTTCGGTCGTGGGTTTGAATCCCAATGAAGATAATAATTATAAGTAAATCTCAAATTTGTTTTATACTCTGTTACACGAAGCGCGACATTGAGTTTGCCACTCAACATGTACTGTCTCGATTTCTAACGGAAAGCAGTAAACGGATCTTGATATCAACTTTTCTCTAACCTTATTGCTATACTGGATAAAACATGAAACTGCTTTAAAATAATAGACAATTATAAAACTTAAAATAGAATACTTGAAATATTAAAAAAAAAACAAAAATTGTATATTTTAACAATTCCAATTTATATAAACCTAAATAAAAATATAAAATTATTATCAGCTATAGCTCATAGACCCATCTGTCTGTAAAGTAACATTAAGCTTCAATTAAATATTTAAAATACCTATATCCAATATGTCATTCATTTATTCATTCAAATAACAATGCTTTATCTTTCTTTATCCACAGTGTTTTTACACACAAAATCACTGTGGTGTAAGAAATAACACTTATCTTTCCGTTGACAGCTTTATGAGTCGGAGCCGGAGCCTGGCGGTGTGAACGCATAAAATATTAATACACAATTTGTACGAGTGGCCGTCTGTTAATCTACTTTTATAGAGATTTGGGAGAGGATTAATTATGTCAAAGGATTTCGGGAAAAGTGACAAAAATTCGCTTTACCTGGTTTCTTTCCATATTCCCCTTATGTAGCCATCATTTGTTTTCTATTCAATGCTTTTTCTATATACAATAAGAGTATATTTTCTTCTTTCTTCTCTTTTTTAAGAATAAATTCTCTATGAAAAGATTATATTTAAATTATTTATAATTCACCGCTCTGGTAAGACAAACTGGCTAGACATTGAATTTCGCCGTTCAATACAGTATATCTTGACTTCAGATGGAAAGCGGAGAACAGAGTGTCATGAATATCTTGACACCAGAGTCTCTCTGACTTTCGTAACGTGATAGTTATATATAACAATTTAAAAAAAAGTGAAAAGATATAAAGATTTTTACCCTATCAATTATTCCATAAATGATAACGCGCCTTGGGAATGAAATGCTCGATTATATCTATTTCACTAATAAAAATTATTAACAAGTACAATTTTGGCATTAAAAATAAAAGAAAATTCCCACTGAGTTTCTTACGCCGGTTCTTCTCAGGTCTGAGGCAATAATTTTAGTGAATTGATGGTGACGTTCAAAAAACGAACTAGATTTTTTGGAAGGACTCCCCTATTAACTTATATATATATGTCTGTATATATTTTTAAATAATACATATTTCTGAGTTCCTTGCAGTGTGTCAGATGCTCTCCATCTGTCATAATAAAAAAATATGTATAAAAATCGCAAAAATTATAAATGGGATCGTAAAAATTCATGGACGTCCATTAAAATTATTTGACTTTGAGTTTCAATCTGCTAATAAAGAATAAAGAATAGATAAAAAAGAATCAAGAATAAAGAATAAAGCGTAAAGTTGAACACTTCAAGTGACAATTATTCAACGTGTACTTTATAACCAACATGTCACCAATATAACAAAAAATCAAAAGTCCTCATCATTCTATACATTTCTAAATTCTTTTAAGGCGTTTTTTTTTCGTTTTTTAGCAATTCAAAGTAATCATGACTCAAGGAGATATCTCGATAAGTCTCACGTAATTGCACTCGTTTTTTAACGACTTTATCTGATTTTTCCGTACCATGCATTTTTAAAATATCAACTGTAAACCCTATTTGCTTATAAATAGATGTGTTTTTCGAAAAGCAGATCTGAGATCACAGACAGTGGGGCATCTATCTGGATGGACAAGCATTCTGCGGAATAAGAAATTTGTCCGAACGATTTATATAAAACGATTCAAGATGTGTTAGCTATTTGAAAAGAATTGATACCTAAATAAAATATGGTTTGTTTTCAAGTAAATTTTATAGTAATCAAAATGAATGGTTTCATAAAACTAATTACGGCGTTTAGTTACACCAAATACACAACCTATGAGCAGGTAGTGGTACAAACACTAACACTAGGTTAAGGCCTCCATACCTACAAATAGATGCCCAAAAATATTGATTATTCTTATTGAAGAATAATAAATCAAAATATATATTATATTAGATGAGGTTGTGACACAGCGGGACAGCGGTTGACTGTAAACGAGATGGATCGTTGGTTCGATTACCACTTAGGGAGTGATAATATTTAAAATTATTATTTTTTCACTTCTTGCTCTGGTACGACAAAGTTCGGTGTTGAATTCCACCACTCAATTCGCCTTGTACGGAGTGTCTTGATATTAGGTAAATCTGTCTATCCTGATGCAGATGCAGAATAAAAGCGTGAAGTTATATAAAAGGTATATATATATATATATATATATATATATATATATATGAACAAACATAACATAAATTCATAAAAGAAATAATCTCCACAAGCCAATCTAAAATGCATAAATCAGGAGCAGGTCAGTTTGACACCCCAACAAGAAGATCGTTGCATAAAACACCAACTTTGCAGTTGAAAGGGATGACTGATGACCTTACAAAATATTGTATAGCGCTTGACCGGCGATGTGTCGCGATTTGCTTACAACTAGCAAGATTAATGATACACCTAATATGAAATTAGTAACGAAGTAAGTTTTATTGATATGCTCTTTCGAATAAACATATAACTCTAAGCTGAAGTAACTAACTTTGAAGTTATCCGTCGAGTGAAATGAAAAGAGGAAAACAAACAAGTTTGTTCTTATAATAAAAGGCAATGATATTAAAAAAATATAATCATACAAGATAAATTATTTAATATGCCTATATAATTAGCTGTACAATATTATTGTTACTTTCATTGTGGACGCGATTGATTATAGGTTATATTTCCATTGCGAAAAATGCTTTAAAATTTATTTTAAATTCGTTCTGGTAAGACAAAATGCGACAAAAAACAGCGCACAATGTCTCAAATTCAGATGAAAAGCATTCTACGGAGTGTCTTGAAAATAGCTTAACTATGGGTCTTAAGGTTGCCTTACGATTATTAGTTCATCCTGTCATTTTACCCAAGGCGTAATATTACGTAATACGCAATATCACTAAATTATCGGTAAAAACACTCAACAGAAATAAACACAACACAACGAATATGCTGTCAGTATCTTCAATTGTACTGCATCTATATCAACGTAAGAGAATTACTTACATAAATAGCCATATCTATAGACATATAAAGGAGTTCTAACCGGTGAAGCTAACCCTTACAGCGCTGTCACATCTCTCCAATACCGCCTAAGGCGAGGGGACCATTGTCCAAATGCAGGGTCACTATACTAAAACAGGATATTGAACTAATATTACAGTTGAATAATCCAATTAGTGTGCTGTCGATATGCCTTGAATATAGCCTTTGATGTAACAGACTTGTTTCAGGAATAGTAACCGAGTCAATCCTACGATGTGCAAGGCAAACCTTATTCAATTATTCCTTGTAGAAATATATTTTTAGTTAAAAAAATTAAATGTATTAACATTTGTTTTTATTAATTAGAAAATAATATGCGAATAACTAGAGGCTATTGTGAAAAAATTAAATATCTATTAAATGTTTAATTTTTACAAAAGTATCACTTTAAACTCAGAATGAACATATCTACTAGAATCCCAATACAGACATTCAAATTGCAAATCTTAACATTATCATACAATTAGCAGTAAATTTTATTCTGCAGCTATAGTTCTGTAACTATATAAAATCTAGACTTACTTAAGAACCTAGATAAGATTATATCTAGAATTTCAATAAAAATATTTCAATTTCAATTGCAGCCATTAAAATACAATCAGATCGCCCCTAATTCCCGTACCTATTAACCGCTAGCTTTATCTCGACCGTCTCACGTCCACTCCAAACTATTTGTACGATCCTAAATAATTCTATCGGGAGAAAAACAACCAATTCTCCTCACGTCACGTACTCGCTTGCGTTTTACTTTATCGTGTCCGCGTCCAGGAATTAGTCGTGACATTGATCGATGTCGGTGATGCGAACTGGTCTAATAGACCGATTTCGTATTGTATGGCACTAGACTTTGCCTGTGGTTTTACGCGTGTTAAATTCAAAATTATATAATAATAAATAACGAATAAATTGAAAATTGCTAAGATTAATTTGTCGTTTTATCGATTTTAATATTTTATTTTTATTAGAGGCTATTGTGATGCAATTAAAGGGTCTGGCGATAAAAACAATTAGTTGCAAGTTCGATTCTTATTCGTGGCAAAAAATGGAAAACAACCTCTGGGCTCTTTTTGTGGTGAGTGCCGTAACTCAACATCGCATAAAGTTTTACTTGGTTAAAATTGTTCTAGATTCTATGTATTAGCACAATACGTCTTCTGTATTATTATGCTCGTATTTATAAAAGGAATGTATTTGATAACTAAATGATAGATGTGAAATTTCAATATTTATTTCATTCTATACTCTATTTCAAAGGTATCTTTGTCACTAATAAAAATTGTTAATCTGTAAATTTTTGCCTTGCAAAAATAACAGGAAGTCTCGCTGAGTTTCTTGCGCCAGTTCTTCTCAGATCCGAGGCATTAACTTTAGTGAATTGGTGGTAAATTATTTGAAGCTTAAAAAATTAAGCATGTAACTTCTATTTTAAATAAAATTGATTGAATTTGATTCATTTAAAGTAATTAAACAATGGCGACACAATAAATTACAAAATCTATAAAATTTAATAAACTTTATAATTAATAATAAACAATATTTATAAATTTAATAAAAAATAATTTAATAATAAAAAAAAATTACGATTTCTTTGATTTTGGTAATTTTTGTTATTAATAACAAAAATTACCAAAATCAAAGAAATTAAAAACTGCACAGTACTTTCATCATTTAAATTTTTAATCTCAGTAACTTTCAGTAACATTGATTTTTTTTCATCTTCACGCTTTATCCCGTATAGCAGTATAGTCGGAAACATTATAGTAAGAAAATTATACATTTTAATTATAATCACTCCTCCTAGTGGGATTTAAACCCATAAATAATCGCATTTACAGCCAGACGGTATTGGTTTACAGCGGTATACAGTTGAACTTATGCAACTAATGTAAAAGTTGGCAAATATACCAAAAAAATATTAAATAAACAAAACATTATACTCTACTCTTTTATACTCTACCACTCTACCATTCACGTATAATTTTATATAAAGTGCTTATATATTGCTAAGGAATACCGTTACGCGTTAACGGATCTCCTTGTATAGTTAATATGAACAAATTATATATCCTATATATATACATATATACTTATTTCCTAGCAATTAATTCATTTCATTTTCTACATCAATATCAAGAGCAAAGATGTTTCTCGTACCACAATGACAAATATCAGATTGCCTCTAACAAACTATGCTATTAGTAAAATTAATTATTTACCATCCAGTTCTGAGCGTTTTGTTCCTTTGACCATATCGCTAGAGTCGCCAATCTGCTAAGAGGCAAGTTGTCGATAGAACATTTATTCATTAGATCCAAATCCATAGCTTTCACACCAGTAATGGATGGCAGTTTAAGTTTTGTTTATGTTGAAGTATAATTCTTTAATGTTTAATAGTTATTTTATTACAATACCTCGAATGTATTATTATAGAAAAGTGACAGACGAAGCGGTTTTATTTTAAAGACAAAGTGCGCTTGTCGACACTATGTTATTATGCAGGACTGTACTCCTTTTTCATGTAAAATTTAAATAATACTTACATCAAAATTTTTACATAGCTTTATACTTTATACCTTGTAACAGGCCAGTCTTAGAAAACCTAGTGCCAAGACGAAGTCCTCCATTTTTCGCATCAAATCAATACGTTATTTGTTTAGTGGCATAACACGTAATTCAACCCTGCACTCTGTCTCACCCCATTATATATAAACATTTCTAAGAATCGGACTTACTTACTTATTATCCATATAAGAAACAAGATATACTCCAATGACAAATTACTATCGACATTGTATTACATCTCTACGACTGCATCCAAGACAATCAGTTGTGAAAATTGAACTATACATCCGAATATGTTAAACTGAAATCAACACGGTACTACCTGAATTTACTTGTTAGGAATAACCTAATACTAAGTCCTAAGTTAGTTTGATGTTATTATTATACATTGATTGCTTGTATAAATATATTTGAAATCAATAAATTATTCGTGTTTTTTTAATTCATTAATACAAAGCTCAAGTTTAATATGACTATTAAATAAGAATTGTAGACAGGCCGCTTTTATAATAATATTTATTTCCTTAATTATTTAAAACTACGCAATGGAAGAGTAACAACTAGTTAGAGACTACAGAATTTGTATATAACATATCTATTTGCATTGAAATAGTATGTCTTTTGTCCTTTGAAACTACATTTAGAAGATTGCTTATTTGGCCTAAGACAGCTTTCTAACGAGAAATGTTAACATTACAATAGTTTAGAATTTGATAAATAAATTATTGAAATATATACTATTTTAAGCGGAGTACGAAGTCTTGTCTCTAGACTCGTATATATGTGTGTGTGTGTGTGTGTGTGTGTGTGTGTGTGTGTGTGTGTGTGTGTGTGTGTGTGTGTGTATATATATGTGTGTGTGTGTGTGTGTGTGTGTGTGTGTGTGTGTTATTAATTCATTAGACCTTTTTTACCTACGAAGAAAACTATATTGTAAAAAAATATTATTTTTCTTACATAATATTGTAATCAAATGTTTAAATTTGATTTGCTGTTCACGCCGAAATAATATAACTGGCTTTACATTATTTGCCTAAAAATGCAAGTATTTCCTTTGAAACTAATTTTATACAGATTAGCCGCGTATATTTTGTTGTTAAGGATACATTTTAGTAAATCCGTTCGAGCACTTTAGATTTCTCCTTAGTGACAGGTCACAGGTAAAATAGAATGTAAATATGTCATACATTTATAAAATTACATTAATTACTTAAAACGTCAAAAATAAACAATTCAAAACCATAAAAAGCTATTACAAATAAATCATATCAAAATAAGGATACAAAATGAAATAAGACACTCTAGTGGGTGAAGGGCTCTCAATCAACGCCATCTGTCTTCCCCGAGCGTGGATGACCCTCTCTGATCATACATATTTATGTAAGGGATGTATGGGTTTTATTTCAAATAGATATATCTACATGAAAAAGTTAAATTTTTCTAATATTCCTTAATTAGATAGATAGATTTATTATATTTTTAATGGTTATGAACATTTTGAGATCGGTCGTGGCGCAGTGTGACAGTGTCTGACAGCAAACGTGATCGGTTGTGGGTTCAATGCCCACTGGGGGAGTGATCATATTTAAAGTTATATTCACTTATACTCGTTCTGGTAAGACAAAGTGCGGCGTTGAATTCCGACACTCACTCGAAAGCTAAGTACACAATGTCTTGACACTAGGCACACTTTCTATCTACCCTGTTATGCGGGATAAAAGGCGTAAAGCTAAAAAAATTGCCTTTTTAGTTTTACGGTTTTATGAAAAAGCAGGGTAGACAGGAACCTAGTGCGTTGAATGGACGAATCTCAACGTCTCGCTTTGTCTTAAAAGAACGAAGAAACGAAAATTATTTGAATTTTATTATTCCTGCAAGTAGGAATAGAACCCGCGATCGACCGTGTTTACTGACACTGCACCAATGCACCACGACCGATATATAGGTATTTGGTTTTGCCTCATTATTATTACCTAAATAAGCTTTTTATCATTTTATAATAATTTTAAAATATTATATTGCATATATAAGTATTTTAAATAAGAACCTGTACTTCTAACTGTCAAAGATGACATTTTTTTAAAAGTATATGATTAATAAACTAAGAAAATAGTAAAAATCAAATGAATATAGACAATTAAGATTTCAAGTTATAAATTTATTTCTATCTATACTAATCAATAAAATTTATATTTTTTTTGTATATATACAAAAAACTTGGAATTTTGTCTGTCTGTCTGTAGGTTTGTTTGTTCAGGCTTATATCTGGAATGGCTGCATCAATTTTGATGGGAATTATACTGGCGAATAGCTAATGTAATAAATAGTAACTTATGCTACTTTAATTTTAGAATATGAAATTCTTAAGGATCCACATATAATAAATTCCACGCGGGCAAAGTCGAGGGTACACCTCGTGTTTAAATAATACAAAAACAACGTCACAAAAGCTTATTCTCTCAATGTCATTATTTAGGTACATTTTACAATACAGTATTTGCATACTGTCGCATATCACCAACACGTGTCCGCTGTCGCTTCACGCGGATTACATTTATTTTCAATTATTTAAACATATACGGCAATTTCTATGAATAGTAAAATATATATATATATATATATATATATATATATATATATATATATATATATATATATATATATATATATATATATATATATATATATATTTGATCTTATTATGTAGAATTTGTTACGTTTGTTTTTTATTTTGTATTATGTTTTTTTTATATTTATTTGGACATTTTTTTCGTATTTCTTTTGTTTTATCTTTACACCTAGTGTCAAGAAACTCCGCACTTCACATTCCGCTGAATTCGAGACATTGCTTATTGAGTGGCGAAACTTAACGACGCACTTAGTCTTTGTCGGAGCGAGGAAGTGAAAGTAAATAAAATATAATTACTGCTCCGAGTGGGAACCGAACCCACAACCGATCACGTGTAAAAAGGCGTGAAACTAAAAACAACACATATAAGAATATTGCCTTATCTTACCTTTCATATAAGGAAGTACCTAGCAACTTTTGTATTAGAAAGTACCTAATAAAGAGATACTTGTAAATAAATAATTAATTTACAATAGCACGCTGTTTGAAACTCTTGGCCAGATGCGTCCCTTTCATAACATGATAATTTTGTAACAGACCACCTGGTGCTGATCATCAAAGAACTCATTGTAGTGAATTTAATTGGACAAAGACGATAAAACGTTAAGCCTAGTTAAGGAAGTTAATAAATTTGTATAATCTTTTAACGAGCTATTGTTATATGTGTTTTGTTCGGTTATTTACATTTAAAATATTTTCGCTTACATATAATTTATTTTAAACGGATTAATCATGTGTATTTAGGTTTTCGGAAATATATATTTGAAAATCCGACGTTTCGAATACTTTACAATTGTCCATCGCATCCCACCTCAGTCGAATATAGAAATCAAAAATCCAAACGATAGGTTTGTAAAAAAGTTTTTTTCGAATACCAAAATATACGCGATTAATCCATTTAAAATAATTTCATTAAAAATGTTTAGAAGTCGCGAAAAATGTTCGTAAATAACTTCACATTAAGGATCTTAGTAATTAACTTAACATATATAATTAATAGAATATTTATTTATATATTTCTCATACACTTACCAGTTCTTAAAAATAATGCCATATTAAAATGAAATCTTTATATACTTCACTAGACCGGAAATATGAAAATAATTTAAATATATTCATTTTCCTGACTCAGTATCGAACCCACAACCAACCGCATTTACATTAATACCATTTCCCACTGCCCCATATAGCCATATATTATGGCTAATTCTTAAATTACAATTTTATAACCAATGTTTGTTATAATAAAACAGAAATTTCAATTCCCTCTTCCATAATCGAAGGGCTCTACAAACAAACGAGCTTTGCGTAACTTTTTAAACTTTATTTTTTCATATCAACATTACATCCTATGCATTAATACATCATTTCCATGAGGCGTAAATCGAACCCACTACATGTTAATTAAGCATATTACCGTATATACACATGACCTATTTTTACCCCTCACCACGAGGGAGACAAGCAAAAGCGAACGGTTTAGAAGAATAAACTTAATTAATTAGGAAATTATTACCCTTTTTTTAATTGGACATCCGCTATCGGGCTACATTTTTTTATTTTATATTAGATACGTGATAAAATATGTTCTATGTCAACTTTGTACGTTGAAGGGGAAAGGGTTGAAATTAATAGTACATTGCGTCAGCTTATCTTTCATATCGATACATTTGGGTATAAAGGTCGTATAAACCAAGACCTGACTTTTCAGGGGAGCAGAAAAACTATTTTTTTTAATAAAATATCAAGACGTTTTTTGTTTTTGAAGTTATAAAACAATTGAGTAAGAGAAGTTTTTTAGGATTTGCGTATTAAAAAGGGTAAATCAATACTTATTTATCTTGTTTATTTTTAAATTTTTTAATTCTTGATAAATGCACCCCATGAAAATGTACTTCAAAACGGTAAAGGTCGTATATCTTTTTTTGTTAGCTTATGGTGACATTTAATAGCGTTAAAACCCATTTATATAGATTTTTTTACAGCTTCGCAAGGCATACTATTCAGAGACAATTTAGTGTCAAGACACTCCACTGAGTGCTCTGTCTAAAATCAAAAGATTGGGTGTTGAGAGGCGTACTCAACTCCGCGCTTTATCTTACCATTGAGGAAAAATCAAAATAAATTTTAAATATAATTATTTCCGCGTTTATATATCTTATGTAAAAAAAATATATATTATTAAGAGAACTTAGTCTTACTTATTAGAAACAACCTGTATGTGTTATATTTAACTAGATAAAAAAAATATGACGCCGTATGAAATTGAAAAACATAGCGAATTACGGAACTATTTGCAAAAATTATATCATTTAAAAGTAATTAATTAAAATAATAATAAATAATTTAATTAAAATTTTATATAAAAATAAGACTAATATATATATATATATATATATATATATATATATATATATATATATATATATATATATATATATCAACAGTATCTTGCGTCAAATGATTGTATTGTTATGAGTGGCGTAAGTAAGGCAACAAAATAGAAACATGCTGCCCTCATATATGGAGTCAGAAACATGAAAACTGAGGCCGCAATGCGGCGCAGTATGACAGCGTCAGAGTGTATTATCGTCATTATCGGTTGTGGGTTCGATTTTCACTCGGGGGAAAATCCTGGAAATATAAATATTTAAAGTATTTTCCCTTCTTTGCTCTCATAAGTCAAATTACGGCGTTGAGTTCCACCACTCAACATGCAATGTCTCGGATTCAGTGGAAAGCAAAGTACGGAGTGTCTTGACACTAGGAAGCTAAAAAATAATAACATGATAATTAAAAATAATAAATTTTACTTTTAAAATAAAGGGGTAAAGTTGCAAAACTTAAAAAAATAATATTATATAAAAAACATTTTCATATTTTAAAAGAGTAATACCATACCTAAAATAAGAAAATATTTCAAAAAATCTATGTAAAATTGTACACAGCGCGTTGCGAACCTGCGCCCTCGAATTTCGTCGGAACACTAAGCCATACGTCACTATCCAGTAATTATCCTACGACGAAAGTCTTATACGCTTATTACAACTTATTTTTTAAATAAAGCAAGTAAAATACCAAATAATAATGCCAACAAATTTCCCCAGTTTTTATGAAATTGAAAATAGTTAGGCCTTTTTAAGCTCCCTCTAATTTAATATACATTCTGCGATGTTCAGCGGAAAATATCTTATTAAGAGCCTACACTATAAAACTTAGGTGAATGTACGAGAAACTCAATCATTCCCCATGGACTGGTTTCATTCAATTATATTACTATTTTCATTTACTAAATATTTCTGCTTTCTGATTTTCTTCCTGCAGAACACAACCACGCTTAGGATTTTGTACAAATTAAACGATATATTCCTATAGTAATGTTTTAAAAGATTAAAGATTTTTTTTAATTTAAGGCTTTAGTTCGATCGACAGTTGAAAATAGAAAACCGTTTCTTTACACTAGACTTTTTGTCTATCCTAGAAGGATACAGAAAAAAGAACAGAATAGAATAGAATACACTTTATTGAAAACAAAAAAATACAATATATATATTTTTCAATATATTATTTAAAAAATAAAATAATAAAAATTCCGCGGGACAGCGTCTGACTGTAAACACGATCGGTTGTGGATTCGATCCCCACTCTGGGGAGTGATTATGTTTAGATTATTTTCACTTCCTCGCTTTGGTAAAAGGCAAAGTGCGTCATTGAGTTCCACCACTCAACACGCAATGTCTCGAATGCGATAGAAAGCGAAGAACGGAGTGTCTTGACACTAGGTACTTTCTGTCTAGCCTGATATGCAGGGCAAAAGCGTGATGCTAAAAAAATTACTTGCTTATTTACCAAATAGAATAGAAACAGTTTCAATAAACTTAAATTACAAGTGATTTTCATGCATTTTTAATTAAACTATTTTAAACGGGTTAATCGCGTATTCGAAAATCCACTTTCGGAAACCTGATGTTTCGGACACTTTACAGTAGTTCGTTGTCACAGGTAGACTGAGGTGGCATTTATCTGTCGGTTGATACAAAAATTAATTATATAAATCTACCATCATCTGAGTCCGAATTTAAAAGCTCATTCAATTCATCCATATCATTGTCTCTGGTGTGGTGGGCTTGAGACTTTAATTTTTTTATACAAAGGTCCCGGGTTATGAATTTTAATAGCCGACCAGAATATTCTATGAAAATAAACTAAAAGATTGTTGTTAATCCTTATATAACTGGCATTTTATACAGAATTAATATGCACAAATGGCACAACCAATGGTACCGTTAACTTAAAATTCGAGTAGCGTAAAATATAACGCGTATCCCTATCGCTTATCGAACACTTGAGTATTTAAAACGCCATGATTTTCATTGTTTATATCAGCCAATTAGTGATTTCCAAGTCCTTTTGCCTTAGTAAAACTCATATATTTACAATCATATGTTTATATATAGTCATCTAAAAGTATACTCCAGTCATGTTTATATTTATAGTCATATATATTTCACTCACTGTAAAATAGTTTTGTTTTGCGCCCGTAGGTACTTAATGATTTTTGAAATATCAACTTGAGTAGAAGTTGCCTCGTAATTTTAAGCTTGTTAGCTGCTATTAGTGTTGGAAAATAATTGAAGGATCCAATTACTAGCAATTTGGGTTTCTTATTCTAATTTTGTTGAAAGTTTATTAGAAAAAGGTTTTGTTTCTTTTTAATTTTACTAAATTACACTGTGTTCTTTGATGTTTTTGTTTTTATTGTAGCTATTTTATTTTACATGTATATTCTATAATCATATACTTGAAAACCAAAAAATGGACAGTAAATATAATAAAAATATAATATATAAATTATTTCAAAATAAATTCTTATACAATATAATTATATTCAAATCAATTACTGTCGGAATAAAACCCATTCGTGTCAATTAAAAAAATAAACGTTCTACCATTTCGTTAATTCTTAAATCAGTTGATATAATTTTGGCTGAAGGCGATAATAGTTTCTAATCCTAAGTGTGGAATAACACTTTAAAAATAGTAAATAGTTGATTAATATAAAGAATTTTTTATATATAATTTGATATTATAGAAAACCCTTATAATGTCCACAAAACATATTTAACATTATAAAAATGCGTTAAAAATATATATTTTTTTGTATCTACAAAAACCTTTACTAAAACAGTTTATTAAATATTGCGGTTAGTAAAGGAAATAGAAAACACATGGTAACCCTTAGACCCTTGGTCTTACCGGAGATAAGTTGCTTGATTCAATAAGGCCGAGCTTTTAAGGTTGATTCTTTATTATTAGATTTTTGTACTTCCCTTAGTGGTCAATGGATTAGATTATGGAAGGTGCTAGGTTGAAATTGGTATAAAATAAGAGATTTATCTGTTTTATAACAATCGTTCTATATATTACTGAGTTAGAAAAACAGTAAACGTCAAGAACCAAGAACCAAGTGTCATGTAAAATGACATTCCGATTTCAACTTTCCTGTGGAGTAAAGGAATTGATTTTTTTATATTTATACGTTATAAATGGAGAGAAATAAAAAAAAGAAATTTAATATGAATATATTCCTCGATTTTTTTTATTAAAAAAGTAGGCAAATAAAGATATAGTTACCTTCGTCTATGTATATCCCCATTGGAGATATGAATGCGATGTCGGCCTTGAGATACAAGTGAGATGAGATGGTGTAGTGGCGTATCCAGAAGTCAGACGTATCGAAACCACACTCTGACGGAAATGATAGGTAAGAATATGAATAGCTGGCTTGCATTAAAGATTTGGCGAATCGTGTTGATTAAGATAATGATCGTTAGCCATTCGGAGAACTAACCAACATCCACCTAAAAGGTTTTATATTTAAAAAGAACGGACGAACGTTATAAACTAAATGATATACTCCTAGTGTACAACTGCCTAGTAAATTAACGTAAATATTATCCACGTTATGATTTCGTATTTTGTTATAATTAATTAACTCCCTAAAGCCATCTCTGAAAGTAATCTTCATATTATAATTTTATGAACACAATATTTCTTGATAATCTCAAAATGCTTCAAAGCAAAAATGTCAGTAATTAATCTTACCCTTTCACGAGCCGTTAGCGTCGGTGAATAAAAACGTTTCAACTTAAATTTTTAGCCTCATTAACTAAGAATATTAACAAACTATAGGAGTTTTTTAATACACTGTATATATATATATATATATATATATATATATATATATATATATATATATACAAATTCTAGATTAACATCTTAAATTAATGATTATTTATTCTTTTGTAATATATCCACGCCAGCGATATTTTACTAGCTTCACGCTTTTATCCCCCATAGCCGGATAGACAGGAAGTATATAGTGTCAAGACACTACGTACTCCGTTTGCGTATTGAGTAGCAGAGACGAGTCACGACAGTCTGAACCGAATGATTTTGTAGTAACTAACTAGTTATTAAGCTTAGATATAAGTATTCCTTGTGCTGGGATTTGTATTTACAGTATTAAGATCACGTACAAACAGATAATTAGTTGATAACTACGTGAAAGAAGAAAATAACCTTAAAAAATCACATATTAATAATGAATAACGAAAAGAATATTTCAATAAATATTCATATTGAAAAGAAAAATATTCATATAATCCTTAACTAGCTGAATATTTTTTTAGTTATAACCTATCTCATTGAACTAACAAAAAATAGAGTAATTTATTTTGAAATAAAAAAAAAATCAGCAGAGTCTAGGTCAGTCAGAGTTGTAGAGGCCTAATGTCAAGACAAGTGTCGAATATTTGAACAAAGTATTATATATTATGATTATAATTCAATCAATTGCAACAGTGAGTGTCGTAGGCCACGCCGCAATAGTGAGTCCCCTCGTTATGGAATGTATTACAGCTTCATGTCGACAGCGCTCGTAAAACTTTATGGACTTAGGCTCTTAACCTATCTGTGACAATCTGATGACGTAGAGTAGTTTTGTTATTAGAGGCTTTTCTAAATTGTATAACAGATAAATAATATATTTATATAATAATTCTCTACACTACTACTGTAATAGTTACACAAATAACTAAAGTGGTTTGAAATTAAAGTTATAACCCTTAGTTATTATCAAGAGTCGAGAACTTTGTTAATAAGACGTGATTTATAAGTAAATTTTCGGTGATTGTTTTATGCGGCCGTATTTGATGGCGTGGCCAAACCCAATAAAAACAAACGTCTTTAATATACTAATATATATACACACACACATATATATATATATATATATATATATATATATATATATATATATATATATATATATAGATCATTACTCTGTGACATAAACGCTGAGATTTCAATAACGTCATCCGATACGTGATTGCTAGAAGACGTTCTACATGGTGACGTTATGTAACAGACTGATGCGTAGATATATTTGAATAATAAATGAAAAACATATTATTTCCAGTAGTTTACCAACTGAAAAGCCTTCATGGTTAAGTGAGACGTTCTGTAAACGCGATTGGTTGTATATTCGGTTCCAATTTGGGAAAATGATTATATCGTCCGTAAAATCACATAATGAGATTAAAATCATATTTTTTAAAATAAAATTATTATTTAGTTCTCATTTATATAACTTCGCTTTCTGTTTACGTTATTGTTATATAAAATATGAAAAGTAACGAAGTCTGACCTTTGAATTCTATAATAATGAAAAAATGATTGATTGATATTACTTAATTATTCACTACTCATCTATTTAAAAGCAAATAAATAAAAAAATCACCTTAATTAGTTTGTCACTTGGATTAAAATAACGCAAATACATTATATTATTATCTACACGATATTCAAAATTTTCTTAAACTAAAAATTTTTGAAAAAACGATCTTGGATACCGTCCAAGTCCAAGAGGTGCGGGTTCTAATCCCGCTGCGTTCAAATTTTTATACGTTTTATCAAAAATGTTTTCTAATCCTAAGTGTAACACTTTAAAAATAAGAAATATTCACTAAAAGTACTTTTTAAATTATTTATTCACTGAAATTATCAGTTTACTAAACTCTAGTTTTTTTTAAAATAATTTATAATTGAGTAAAAAAAATACAACCTACTGTTGAAAAATAACTAAGTCACAAGTAAGTAAAAAAATTCTTACATAACAATTAATAATAGTATCGTTTTATAACTTCTCTTAATAAATCATTTATTAGTAATCTTTTAATACATAATTTATTTATTTTACTTTAAAATCGTTGAATAACACGAAAATTAAATAAGATGATTTAAAACAAATACAAAAATTATGATTATTAAGCTTTTCCAAAACTTTACATTTCGTTATCTCGAAGAGGTTTTTCTACTTAGACAACAATATATTACAACAATATATTAACTATTTTCGTTTCTCCTTTCTGATAATACAAAGTAAAGTAAAGTTGAAAATAAAATAAGAATAAAAGATCAAAGAAAATAAGAACAAACAAATTCAACTAATAAATAAACTCAAATAGACACAATAAGGGCAAGGAGTAATGACCCCGAACCTTTCGTTGAATGTTTAACATCAAGCGGGGAACTCGTAGAGCTGTTCACAACAAATTAATATTTTTATTTACTATTTTACTTCATACATTTTTATTTATTTGTGAAACTTACTTAAGTCAGGGAGAACTTAGTATTGAGACACTCCATTCTCCTCTTTGAGTTCGAATTACAGGTATTACGTGTTAAGTGGCGCAGCTTAACGCTGCATTTTATCTTATCAGACTGCGGATTGAACGTATTTTTGTCTAATGGGAATCAAACCCATAATCAACATGTACAGTCATACACTGTGCCACAATCGGCTCATGTATAATGATGATGTATATGAAAAATCTATTATTATAATTTTTTTTGTTCATTTTTCCGTTCACCTGTGCATGTACACTGTTCCGAAAAAGGGCTAAAAGATTTTATATACAATTTTAATATAAAATCTTTAAACATATTTTATATATATTTTAGCAGTCTTTCCTTAGGCATTTATTTTATTTCAATTTTTTCATAAATAAAAAAAATTATAACAAATTAAAGCATTTTGTTCGACAAAATTAAAGACAAATCCACGAAAACAAAGTTGCAGGCGTTCGCTAGTATAAAAATAGATCAGTAATTTAAAAATGTAACGTACACCTACATGAGCTAAACTAGTTTTGTAACCCAATATTATAATCAAATTCTATTATATTTAGATTTAGACTTAGCTATTTTAAGTGCGTGAAAAATGCTTAGATTTTTTTTTAACTATTTCTCAAGTAACATCTGCACTATGACCATACTTTCTTCCACGTCCATACAGATAGTCACTGATGAGGTCAGATAAGGTACAGCCTTTCTTATTTATTGCACGGACATCGGAGAAATGTGGCGAAGTGTTTTTTTTTCTAATACCGTTAACTCTGATCGACTATAGTCGATTTTTTTACAAGAGTGAACGATTAGCTTCCAATTAGTTGCAAATGAGAACTTTTGGCTTAAGAAAATATTTTTGTTAATATTACTTAGATAACAGTATATTTTTAACAAATTGACGCACATCTACCTTAGTTGTATAAAAATGGATATTGAACCTGTAACCATAACTTACAATTAAAAAGGTCTGATCCTACATTACTTTGATTTTCGATGGAATATAATATAAAAAATTGACTTATTGGTTGATGAATTGATGATTGATAATTGATTAGAGAAATGATAGTTGAATGAAATCATTACCCACCACACATCATTATAAGGAGAACTAATGTTCTTAGCTACTTTTTATTTTTTTCACAGTTCATTCATATATTTTGAATTAGAAAAATATTTTACGATGAATGCGACAGGAATCGAACCCGCTTGGAATAAAGCTGTACCTTTTGGTTGACCTTTTTTTTTAATTCCAAGAGATCTATTATAACGCCTTAATTTAATTATTTTAAGGGCTTCACTTCTAAAAATTGATAAAACCTAATCACTGCAGTATATAATATTATTAAAACCTAAAGCTACTCCTACCGCTAACTAAGATATTATACCATAAATTTTACTACTGAAATTCAAAAGCACATTTCTCCATCAATATGCATCGCGTCGTCCAGTAAACGTGAATTTACATTTACGATGAATGTGACACGGTTCCGGAACAATAAAATCTTTATGGCTATTGCCTCACATCGCCTTCCCGTTGATCCTGGTTTAGAACCCTATCGAACTATTCTCAAGTTCCAAGTAAATAGCTGATATGAAATTATTATATATCTATTATGTATCACCTTCATGTACGTATAAATACATTTATAGAAAGGCAGTTACTGTGTTTGGTTTTATTTTGAACAATTGTGTGGTTTAAATTTTTATATGAAGAATAAGTAACATATATTGGAATTTCCAATGCTTAATTTTTAAAATACTTTTATTTATGTATTTGATACTTATTAAGTTCTTTTTTTGAGGCCGGTCGTGGCACAATGTGAGAGCGTCTGACTGTAAACGCTATCGGTTGTGGGTTCGATCCCCACTCGGGGTAGTGAGTATATTTAAATTATTTTCACTTCCTCGCTCTGGTAAAGACAAAGTGCCGCGTTGAGTTCAGTGAGTGAATTCGGTGGAAAGCGAAGTACGGAGTGTCTTGACACTAGGTACTTTCTGTCTACCCTGCTATGCGGGATAATAATAAGCGTGAAGTAAGTTCTTTTCGAGCCATCGTGCCGGAGTAGTACAAAACCTGATTGTAGAAATGATGATTTTGGATTCGAAGCTCATTCGGGGGAGCGATTGATTATATTACATTATTTCCCTTTTTCTGCTCTGTTAAAATAAAGCGTAGCGTTAAGATCCGCCACTTAACACGCAAAGTCACAAAATTAAGAGTGCATGTCGTCATGTTGCTATTAGTAATCGCTATTCTTTTATCATATATGCTATAGTATATAATTACTATACAATTGTTTATTATTGAACTGAGATATACTGTAATATCACTATAATTGGACTTATTTTTACTAATCATTCGCAATAAATAATATACCTACGTATATTTTAAAAGTTTTTATCTCGTATAGCAAACAGTAAACAGTAAACAGGAAGTACTTAGTGTCCAGACACTCCGCACTCTACTTTCCGCTGTATACGAGTCATTGCGTGTGAACGCCACTGCTCTGTCTCATTAGAAGGAGGAAATGAAAATAATTTAAATATAATCATTCCCCGGATTGAGAATCCAACACACTACCGATCGCGTTTTAATCGATGCCCCACTGCACCATGACCGGCCTTTAATTTAAAAGTTTTACCTGTTTAAAGAACATTTTGAAAGATTCTATAAATACTGGGTGAATGTTTATAGGGAAAAATAATTATTTTTCCCCTTTTCATATTCTTATATCAGCAGAAAGTCAAAGATGAAGCATGAAATATTGTTATTAGATTTCTTTTAAAATATTGGAAAAATATCCTAATGCACAAGAAAAAATTCTCGTCCTCATTTATATTATTAGAAACGTAAAAAAATTGGTATGTATTTATACAGAATATATATTGTAATTTATTAAGAAACATTACGTATACTAACAAGTTTTTGACATATATTTTTGTATTGTATCTAATATCTCTCCTAACACAAGTGGTTTCTTTATATATAACACTTACAACTACAATACAAATATAACACTTGTCAAATTTCTATATCCGAATTACAATTGAATACGTATTGAAAAATACAAAGTAGCGTTGTAAAATTTAATCCCCAACACGGTTGGCTGTGCGCGATGGTACCAAACTATTCGTTAATTGAACCGTTAGCCGCGTAAAGCGGTACTAATTACATTGCGGGTACTGACGCGGCGAAAAATTTCATTTTCAAATACGTTCCATGTACCATTTAATCTGTGGGGGATTGGGATATTGAATTATAAGAATTAAGAATAACTAGTTTTATATAAAATATATTTTTTTAAGGCCATCCTGGCGCAGTGGCAGCATCTGACTGATAAGAGATAGTTGTCTGTTCTGTAATTTCAAGTATTCAACGAATGCCTTAAATTTTGACAAAGGTAAAAAATTAAGTGTCTTAACACTAAATTTTTTCAGCCTATTCTGGTTGGTATATAGTAGGTGTAGAAATGTAGTAGAGGGATTTATAGAGAGATCTCTTCTAATGCTGAAATACACCATTGGTGATTGTCATCTATAGCATGATTTAAATTTATGAAAATAGCTCGATATTTTATTTAAGTAATGTTTTTAAGTGAGGTATTTTTTAATTTCTTTTTAATTTTACATTAAAATCTGTTTGGTTCTTATAAAAATATTGTAATTTCTTCCCAGGTCCACCTTACTGTATTTTGTCATACGATTTTATTATGTTTTCACATGGGCTATTACAGACACTTTTGAATTCAATTGAAATGAAAATATCAGTATTGTCAGTCCTCATAGTTTGGTAGTAGGACTGATAACATCTTACTTTAGGCTATTTAAAAAAGAATATTTTGATTTAGCAGAGTTTAAAATCTATGTAAACTAAACTATCTTACTTATACCTAAAACTATACACTATTTCTAACAAAGAGGGGGAACAATACGTGATGGAGGTGTAATCTGGTTAGTTCGTCATCGACGCCGATGATTGCGCTGATGACTACACGAGTACAGTACGGCGAGCGGCAATAATCCTTTTAGTTGCGTCTGATGGAAAAACTAGTTAGCCTTAACGTGATATGCGCCTTAATGATTAGGTAACTGGCTTTTGTATCTAACGTTGTCTGGGTAGACTTAAATAGAGGAATTTTTAATATTTCAAAGTATTTTTTGTATAGGTGAATAATATTATTCACCATCGTAGAGCAGTGGTACAACATCTAACTTTAATCGTGATTGTTTGTAGGTTCTACTCCCTTTCGAGTATTTATTAACATTAAAATTATTTTCATTTTCCCGCTCAGGTGACAACAAGAGGCCAATCTTTACCTGACCACTGTTTAATCTTTAGTTCCTCCTCTTAACATGCAATATTTCGAAATCGAAATTTTCTAATTGAGGCCGATTCTGAGCAGTGTGACAGTCGACAGCGTCTGGCTGTTAACGTAATCGGTTGTGAGTTCGATTCTCACTCGGGGGAATATTTAATTAATTTCATTTCCGCGCTCAACTTAATGTCGCATGTGGTTACACCATATGCGACATTAAGTTATGCCATTTAACGCGCAATGTCTCGAATTCAGCGGAAAGTGTAGTACAGTATCTTGATATTAGGTACTTCCTGTCTTACCTGCTATACGATAAAAAAGCGTTGAGCTAAAAAAGGATGCTGTATAAAATACCAAATATACATATTGACTATTAAGTAGGTTTACCAATTGATTGTATATATTTTATAAAAGATACAATTGAAGTTTTTGCCAAACATTTGTTTCTTAAAAGAAAGTCTCTTTAGTAATCTAGAAGGAAAAAATTCTAAAAATCTGTCTAAGTAATAAACGTATAAGAATTTCGACGCAGCCGGATGTAGAACGCAAGGCTCAACGGTCATAGCGCTTGGATAGTTTCCAAGAGGTGCAAGTTTGAATTCCGCTGCATTCAAATTTCTGTACGTTTTTTCAAAAATATTTTCAAGCTTTACGCGTGGATTTACTCTTTAAAAATAGTAAAATATTAAAAAAAATATATTATTAATTGTAATACAGTAGGTATTTGTAAATGAGCGCATTTGCTCCCGACGCGGCGCGGGAGGGAAGTGTCGCCATGATTTACGTCGCTTGCTCACTTGTTCGATGCTAATCGTGTGCTAAGCAGTTACTTGATTTATGATACTGGATTTAAGTATAATTGTTTTGTGTTTTTGTTATTAGTAGAATACGATTATATTAACATGACATTGTATGTGTAGTCTTCTTTTTTGATTTCTTGTTTTTTTTTAGCTTCACGCTTTTTATCCCGCATAGGATGGTAGACAGAAAGTACTTAGTGTCAAGACACTCCATACTTTGCTTTCCACCGAATTCCGAATTTGACTTCTTTTATCTTAGAAACAGATTTATTTATTTTGTTATCTTTTCGCTAATTTTTGTGTAAGTTGAATCAAAAATTTACATTTATTTGGGTTTCGGTATATTTTAAAAAAAAATTCATATTTTAAATGAAACTATTTTAACCGGATTAATCGCGTATATTTTGCTATTCGAAAATACATTTTTGGACACCTGATGTTTCGAACACTTTACAGTAGTGGGTGGTCCCAGGTAGACTGAGGTGGCATTCGTCTGTCAGTTGATACAAAAATTAGTTATATCAATCTACTGCCATTTGTTTCTTAATTGCCTCGCGTATTGCCCTGGATTCTTGCAGAATGAGCTGACTGTATCCTTGTCTCTGGTGTGGTGGATTTGTGACTTTAAATTCGAAGCTCGTCCCCTAGATGATCGTCTCTGAAACAAAGATTTACCAACGGTAGATAACTGTGTAGAGTGATAGTGGGATTCGCCATTGAGATACCTGTTTATATGGGTAGGTTTCCTATACACTGTGTGACTAAATAATGTGCTATTAGGATTCTTTATTACTATTACATCAAGAAAACCTAAAGAGTTATTCTATTGTAAATTTTATATTGTTATTAATAGAATTAAGATGGTTTAGGAATATATAAATATTGTCCGTAGGTAAAATTGTGAAAGTATCATCTATTTTCGAATACCAAAATATATGTAATTTATCCGGTTAAAATAGGTCCGCTTTAAAAAATGTAAACAACGTGAAAATCAAAGATCTTAGTACGAAAATTTCATATCCAAAAAAAGATTTCTGGAAAGTAGTTTTAAATTTTAAATTAAATTTTAAAATTATAGTCAACCTATAGTAACTTATAACTTTGTATTAAGTAATTACTACTCAAGAGAAAAAAACGTATGATCACTAAGTTAGTTAGTTCTTTAGAACTATTAAAATTAACATAAAATTGAATAAAATAAACAAATAAATGTATTAAAAGCTAAAAAATGATTATAACTCATACCAGTAGTTTATTAATGAAACAACATGAGGCACGTCCTATATATACAATAGCTAGTCAAAATGTGCACAAATGTAAAATTTGTTGTTTATAACGTGTGTTGTAATACTTCACATCGATCATTAACTATAATATTCGTCTAACAATTATATTTTAAAATAACTTACTGGTTATTACACGCTTTCATCCCGCAAAGCACAGTGGACATGAAGTATTTAGTGTCAAAACAATCCGTACTCCGCTTTCTGCCGAATTCGAGATATCGCATGATTAGGGCGGAACTCATCGCCGCGTCTTATTTTACCAGGGTGAGGAAATGAAAATAATTTAAATAGTCATTTCCCAGAGTGGGCATCAAATCCACAAACGATAGTGTTTGCAATCAGACGCTGTCTCACTGCGCCACGCCTAGCCTCTATTAAATTTAATATTATATTATAGTTTCAAAATATTTTTACAGGTACATACCTACTTATTCCTTAAACATAAGTTATAGTAACATTATTGTCTAATAACTAAGTTTGAGTACTTCCCTAACAGTATAAAAGAATATAAAGACTGGAGTGATCGCGCCTCGATATATTGAGTTAATGGGCCGTGAAGGAAATGGGGCGAGGAGTGCTGACCAAAATGTACACGTAAGTTAGAATATGTATTATTCCTGAAATTTTCGTATTATTTATTTAAAACTTGTCTGGCGGAATCTATACAACTATAATAATGATACCAGGTTCAAAGCTTATACGTTTTTTAACAATCAATTAATTATATCTAGTTTGATAGATTAAGGTTTAATATATTATCTGAACTTGGCTCACATTTTCACAATTGTTTTTACGAAAAATCATTGACATTGAAGATATATTTCTATAAATTTATACATATTTATACACATGCTTATATATATATATATATATATATATATATATATATATATATATATATATATATATATATATATATACATGCTTATAAATCTTAGACTTATATTAAGAGGTAACCAGCTAAGTGTTGAAAGTCAAAAAGGTGTATATTTTTCAAGTATAATTAAACAAAAAATGGTGATACAGTTCTAATAGCAATGTTTTTCTTGATTCTGTGTATATAAGAAAAGGGAGAATGCAATTATCAAATAGTGTTTTCAGTTCATCTTAAAAATGTGATATATTTTTTACCTTTTACAAAAACATTATCTAGTTGAAATTCCTTGCAGAATAGCGTGAGAATAATAAACAGAAGCATAAAATACGCATTGATAACGATTTTTATACCAAATTCGACTCATTTTGTACAAAATTGTACAATATGGTTGGGTATGGTTCTTTACACATACGTATATTATGGGGAAGAATTGAAAAAAAATTCTTATTTCATATTGATTTTCCCTTATTATTTTTCCAAATGAACTGCGTTAATATTACATTCCGTACTTCTCCATGTCATTTTCGTAAAAGGGAGCGAAAATACAATGTAATTGTTAAATAAATTTTCTTTTTAATGTTACTTGATAAATTAAAAGGGCGTCAACTGACTAAGATGGATTCTGCGGAAGAGGAAATGATGTGCCCGACAGCTCTTCGATATACATTTTTCACCAATAAGATGGGTGTTAGACTTAATGTTGGCACTTACCGGTGGTATGTTATAGTATGCATGCTTAAATCTTAAATTCAAATGAATTTATTTTCTTTTTGTTTAACATCACGCTTTTGTCCCGCATAGCCGGCTTAACAGAAAACAGAAAGTACCTAGTGACAAGACAATGCTTGTTGAATGGTGGAACTCAATGCTGCACTTTGTCGTACCAGACCGAGGAAGTGAAAATATTTAAAATATAATCACTCCCCTAGAGGGGATCGAACCCACTACCAATCGCGTTTACAGTCAGACGCTGTACACTGCGCCACGACGGTCTCATTTTCTTTACAATACATACAAATGATCCTTCATTGCTGTAAAGAATTGTAATTTGAACTTGCAACTATCATGATCATTTATGATCATTTATGAGTGAATTATTAAAATTCAACAATACTTCAAAATCTTTTTAATTTTTATAAGCCTACTTTTGTTTTGATTTAAAGAGTTTACTCGCTTAGGTCACAATGTAACTTTGTTAATAATATATGAAATGTAGATTACAAGTTTCAATTATTTTATCTCCAATATGTGGAGGTAAAGCTTCTCTACGTGAAGTCCAGACTTATATAATAGAAATTATAATTATAATAGACCTATAATGATAATAGACCTTATAATTATAATAGACCTATAATGGATAAAAGCAACAGACAATCTCATTACTTAGAAATCCAACTCAAAGACCTATAGACCTAGACCCAGTGAGTAAATAAGAGTTGAAAAAGAAGAAGATACGTACAAAACCAATATAAAAACCTAAAGTACAGACTATACATATATCTAAAGAGCATTAAGAACTTATTTTTTTCCAAAATGGCGTCATATGCTCAAAGCTGTAATGGATTACATAACAACGTCAGTGTAAGACAAAACTTTCACAAACGCTGTAAAGCAAAAAGACGATGGACTTAATCCCACTGTGGCTGTATAATAATTCCTTTGACGCTACGTTTATCTTTATCGTTGTGAATTTCCAACTTGTTCGTAGATTGTCTGGTTACTTGGTACTTCTAGTGTAAATTTATTTATTTTCTTATATTATTTTTTTACTCATGAAAATAATAATTCCACTCTTTTGGATAAAATGAAAGTATATGAGTATCGTGTTGCAGTGGGTCCAATAGTAAATACAGTTGTTTGTGGCTACGATTCCCACTCGTGGGAACGATTATATATCTATTTGGGTAATAGCACAAAATGAAGTGTCTTGACATTAGATTTTTTTAATTTGAAGAAAATTCAACAATAAACATTTAGTAAGTCACTACCTATTATAATAAAATTAAGAACATATACGTATAATTTATTTCAGAAAAAACAAGAGCTACAATCTCGACAACAATTTATATCGCAAGTAATCGATTTTAAAATTATTATTTATATGAAAAGGAAATTTTAAACACTGTAACAATAAATAACTATTTTACTCTCCACTTTATTAGTAATATGATTACCTCTGTATAAAAGAATGCCATAGTTATGATATACTATTACAATTATATAGATTTCATTTTTATAATTGAAACGAAAAGAGAAATTCGAAACTATGTTCCATCACTTCTTGGAGTTTCGCCACTCAACACGCAATGACTGGAATTCAGACTGGTGAAAAGCGAAGTACGAAGTGTCTTGACACTAGATAATTTCTTTCTGTTTTGGCCATCCAACGCTAAAAGTTTCTAAATGAGTTTGAACTGAGTAATATCTCAGCATTGGTCTAAAACTACTGTAGGCAACAAGAATATAAAGTATTCTAATAATAAACAAATGATTTGTTCTTTTAATGTATTTATTCAAAGATAAATAATATATTTTTAATATATATAATAATTTTCTTTTAATAAAATCAAATCATAAAATGAAGAAATAAATGATGTAATAAGGGAAAAAACGCTTTTATTATTTACAGCGACTCAACAGCTCAGATGTGCGCGCCATTGAACATTGTGACCTGCGATATTTCCTTGATATACAGAGTGTTCTTTTTTTAATATTATTAATTTAAAAAAATATTTGTTTATAGTGTGGATTTTGAATAGAAACTTTCAAGAGATTAATTATTGTATAATATATATATATATATATATATATATATATATATATATATATATATATATATATATATATATTTACTTTGTTCTTAGAAAAATGTTGGCTGAAAGGGCAGTACGTCTTGTATAATAAATAACTTAAAATATTATTCTACTTACAGTTACAATAAGCGTATTCTGCGATATATTTGAACATATTGTATAATAAGTTTACTGTAGTTATTATTCATTGTTGATTTTATTTTATATTTGTGTATTTTATAATCTATGTAGAACAGGTATTGAGACACTAGTGATGCCCCTCCATTATTTGCTATTTACTTGCTTTATGAAATTATGTACTAACCAGCGGAGCCCAACTCCACAGTTACTACCAAACATGAAAACATACTAAATATGTTTATTATATTTGTAATAATAATAAAAGATTATAATAAAATATATTAGTGAATAATAAAATAATTCCAATTTATACGTGTATGTTTAAAATAGAACACACTGTACATAGACAAATTGAAAGCAATGAAGTCGAAAGCGTAAGTTCTCAATCATTCAAGTTAACGACAACTGTGGAGAGGGGTTGTTGTGGGAGTAGTAAAAATCTTGAACGGATGCGGCATTTATATTATAGTAATACCAAGAAATACTCATAAGAAATAAAATATTACATATATAATAAAAAAATATGTTATACATATTTAAATAAAAAGAAGGAACTTTTTGTTGCCTAAAACTAACTCTGTTCTCCGCTGAATTCGAGACAATGTGGATTGGCGGAACTCAACGCCGCGTTTTGTCTTAATAGAGGAAGGAGATAAAAATAATTTCAATATTAACATTCCCCCGAATAGAGAACAAAGCACAACCAATCGGCCTCTATTTTATCTATGTACTCTATAAATAATCATTATAATAATATTTATTCTCGCAAATTTAAAAGAAAACTCACTAAAAGAAATATTTAAACATGATATTATGATACTATGAATAATCATAGTACTTAGGTAAAATTAAGACACTCTTTTTTCCATACTTCACCCATTTTCGAGACTGCGTGTCAATTTTCGGAACCTAACACCGCGGTTTATCTTTCTAAAGTTTAATATAATAAAGTGTAATGTATGTACAATATAATTTTAAATTCATAACATTTCATATATCATAATATTGTATTATAATATATACATTTACTATTTCAATGCAAAATATACCACATCCGTTACCTAGTTCTTATCAACACTTATCTGTTTCTAGGGGCAATAACAACTTAATAGTGTAAGAGCATGTGATTGTCGAGCGAGCCGACTAATGGCAACTCTTAAACAATTTAGTTTGCTTTATGTCAATGTTTTTCCTTTCTTTGATTATTGTTACGATTGTTCTCAGAAATGCCTCAAATTATCGTATTTTCCGTATAATTAAAGTTCACTTATATATATTGTATCTCTATATATTGGCGCCAGATTGACATTTCTAATATGAATTGAAAATTTTCTTTTTGATTTCCACCGTCTATCTTAGTTTAAAGCAATGATTAAAAAAATACATTATATAGTTATATTATATTAATAAAAACACAAAATCTGGAGTGACTCGTCACTTGATTCACTCTGCTCAAGCTCTTATACTTGTATACAGAAACATCATTGTGATATACATTTTTCGTTGGAGGAATCAAATGTAAGAGAACAATGTAAATTGATCTTTACGAATTTACATTCAGTACAAAAAAATAAATATTTTTTTTTAGCTTCACGCTTTTATCCGGCATAGCAGGGTAGACAGAAAGCGCTTAGTGTCAACACACTCCGTACTTCGCTTTCCACCGAATCCGAGATATTGCGTGTTGATTGGTGGAACTCAACGCCGCTCTTTGTCTTTACCAGAGCGACGAAGTGAAAATAATTTTAATATAATCACACTCCCAAGTGAGGATCGAACCCAGAACCGATCGCGTTTACAGTCAGACGCTGTCACACTGCGACACGACCGGCCTAAAAAATATATATTATATTTAAATGTTTTCATTTTCTCTCTCTAGTAAGACAAACCGTGGCGTTGAGTTCCGCCACTCAACACGGAATATCTCGATTTTGGCGGAAAGTGGTGTATGAAATGTTTTGACAATATGTACTTTCTGTCTATTCTGCTATACGGGATTAAATCATGAATCTGAAAGAAAAGAAAAAATAATAATACACAAATTTAATTTATACTTACTAATAGAGAAGATATTATTTTTATAAACCTTAAACTAAACATGTATATAATACTCAGAGTTACTATATAGATAATGTAAGGTATTGAATCTTCACGTTCTGTTCAAATTAGAGACATTGTGTGTTAAATTACCGCATACAACGCGGCGCTAAGTTGCACCAGAGTGATAAAATGTAAATAATTTAAATATTATTATTCTTTGAAATACATTATGCCACAAAGGACTGAACTATCAAATCTCTTGTATGAATATTATGTATACATATTTTTACTAATATGGTATTGTTGGTAAACACAATGGTATTCAAATATGAACAAAATATTAACAAAAACGTTGAAATAAAAATAAATGATACAATATATTACGTTTTTACATTCTTATGAAGACGGTAACATAAATATTATAATTCACACAATCTATTGGACAAAAGGCAGAATCCGTCTGATAAACTTTATGTCGCCTTTTCATGGTTACCTTTTGTCAGACGCATATAAACGAATTGAAAGGCTTTGTGAGCGCTGTGGTTAGTTCACGTCATTTTACTGTGAAATTCTATAAGCTATTTCGTGATATTCCCATTGCTGACATTGCATTATTCCCAATGAATTAGCATAAATTTCAAATCACTTTTACTGTTCATATTTTTATATTGTTATAACAAATTGTAACTTTATCGATGGGAAAATAAAAATATGAATTATTTATTTTTATTTTTTACTTCGTACTTACTGTTTGTTTAACAAGTTTTAGTTACTGCCAATTATTATGAATTAATTAATACAATTTATTGTTTTTATTGTAATAATCAAAATATTAACAATTATTTATATAATATTAATGTTAATATTATGTATGTAATATGTATACTGTTTCTTATTAACATAATATATATATGTAAATAATTTTAGTAGGATATTGGGCGTTATTTATCTCACTAGAGTCTGAGACTGAAAATGTTCTTAAAAGGTTAAACATTATTTTTAGTATATGAACTGAACCATAAAATGTAATCCATACACTTTCAACTGCTCGGTGAAAGTACCTAACGATTTAATTTTTATAAATACACAAATAAATTAATAGTATCAAATATAAAATCCGAAACGAACTACATCATGTTAACTGTTAATCCCGTTGTTATTGACAGTCAGCTCCAAACCGTTGTGACGTTACTTTGTGAATAAACAACATCGTACGTTGCCATTTGCACGTAAATCAATCCAAATATTGAAAAATATCCAAATCCATCGCAATGCACTTTGAAACTAAAAACAATTTCAAACGTAAATTGAACAGCTTACTCGACCGCTACAAGTGCTTTCTTGCCATTTTATTCTTTTGCGGATTTAATTTTAGAGTTTTCAAATTATTTAACAGATTCAAAATATTATCAATTATCTACAGTATTGGTGTTATCATTATCACCACTGTGGCCACTGTGTATTGTTGTGATACAATTAACGTTTTACAAATATGGTCAGTGGTTGAATATGTGTTGTCTGTATCTATTTTAATCATTTATAATAGCAAAATCACTAAATTCTCCTCCAAACTCTATGAAATTGACATCTACTTAAGGATTAACTCTAATCATTACTACTATACTAGAAAAAAAGTCATCGTAACTATAATTATACTCTGGATTATTAGAATTTCGTACACAACTATTCATTGTATGTGCTATGATTGTTTCACTTCTTTAATCGTTTTCATAATAAGTCTGTTCGCATCCTTTTCATTGGATTTAAATCGAGTGTGGCGTTTCATAGTCTTGGATATCGTCTACCATCGTCTTTCCTTGCTTCGTGAAAGATTGGAAGAAACCACTGAATATAATTACTACCTATATATGAACAAAAATAAAACTGTCAAGGAAGATAAAATTATTTTCTTTAACAATTTGTATAGCAGTATTGCTGATATCACTGATCTCATTTCTCCAGAGTTACAAGCATCTGTTGGTATATTTTTGTAAAATATATTTAATATTTTATTAATATTAAATACATATACATTATTTATTCTATTTGTTCTTACTTATACAAAATATATTATTTATTCACCTATGGATATTTCAGATGTTTGCAAGTATCGTATGCAGCTTGCCAAAATTAATCATCAATATTTATCGTATTCTACTCGTGCTGGAAGGCGTAGTAAGTGATTTAATACTACTATTTAAACGGACGGTCGTGGCGCAGTGGGACAGCGTCTGACTGTAAACGCGATTGGTTGTGGGTTCGATCCCCACTAGGGGCAGTGTTTATATTTCAATTATTTTCACTTCCTCGCTCTGGTAAAGACATAGTGCGGCGTTGAGTTCCATCACTCAACACGCAATGTCTCGAATTCGGTGGAAAGCGAAGTACGGAGTGTCTTATCACTAGGTTCTTTCTGTCTACTCTGCTATGCGGGATAAAAAAAGCGTGAAGCTAAAAAAAAATTATTAAATATAAAGGTGTAAAAAATATATATTTATAAACATTCGAACGTAGAGACAGTATATGTAGACTAGCTGGGCTTAGCTACGTAAGCATAACCATCCTTTAAGCCTTAACATTTATGTTGCAAGTCCTGTGCACTGCTACAAGCTCCTCTCTGCGACTCTATGAATCATCTTCACTAAATCCATGAATCCATGGAATGTTTAGGAATTTGTCAGTCCGTAGAGTAGTCTAACTTAATATAAGTTGAGATTTTTTTGTTTCAAAATTTGTAAAGAAAGTATCCGATAAAAAGTATTTGAATATTAAATATATAGCTTTATTTCTCTTTTTTATAAATTAAAGTGAAAATAAAATAAATTAATAATTTTTAAATCAATAATATATGTGTATGACACTTTTAGGAACCCGCAGAATCCATTGGATTTCTGGTAATGCATATTTCCCATGTATGTTTCCTTCTATTTTCACCTTGCATACTAATTGAACTGCATTTGGTTGAAGTTGAAAGAATAAGACGCCATTTACTACAACGCCTTATTAAAGAAAAAGGTAAGTCTGGTTTTTTACGCAAAGTAGATAACATGTTGCCTAAAATCTGAAAAATAATTTAATTATTGTCACATACCGGAATCAAACTCATAACCTTTTACTGCCACCAATGCGTCATGATAGCCTGTCGTTGATAGTTTACCGCCGAATTCGAGACATTGCGTATTGAGCTGCAGAACTCAACGCCGCACTTTTTCTTAGCAGAGCAAGGAAATGCCAACAATTTAAATACAATTTCCCCCACTGATATCATATGTAACTAACTACAAAAATTTTATACTATAAATTATTTTGTATACTAACTCATTTTTTTACTTATTTCATAATGATACTGTTTTTTTTTTTGTTACAGATGAAAAAACTAAATCGGACATCAGCGATTTCCTAACCTATACGAATATTAGAAATTTCGAAAGCAAAATATGGCGTTTTATACCAATGAATATAAGCTTGCCTGTAGAAATAGCTAGCATGTGCACTTCTACTCTAATTGTCATAATTAACTTCACTCATTTATATGGATAAGGTAACGTTATAAAAATAAATTATAAAGAATTGACTATGAAAAAACAGAATCCGAATAAAAAGTATTTCTTTTGACTCCTGAAACCATCTTATAGAATTATAAATTTGTTTGTCTGTTTTTATATATCGCTTGTTTAGCTTATCTTATCCTTATTTTACCAATATATTATAAAAGGAAATCTAATGAGGCTATTCCACTTCATACTTGTTATACGCTTTATCCCGCAGAGCAGGGTCCGGACTGTTTTCTGCCCGAAGCCGAGACTAAGCGATAACATTACCATTATTCATCAAAGTGGAAATTGAACCCGTAACCAATCATATGTATTGCAAGACGCTGCTTAATTACTTTGACTGGTATTTTTCACATATTTCCAATCCCAATGTCAATACAAATCCAGCCTTTTGAATGCACTTACTGCAAGGCAGACTGCGTAACAACTATTTATAAACTGTAAAATATAAAAAAATCTATTAATTAATACGAATGTATAAGAACAATCAATTTTAAGCTCAATAAGTTTACTTAAAAAAATAACATTTTATTTATAAAAAAAAACACTAAGTTATTTCTTTAAGCTCCACTGACAGTTCGAAGGGTATGACTTGACGAGCTGACTGCACATTGCTATAATGATATACTTACAAAGATTTGTCAAAGTTTGAAAAAAAACACTTTGATGATTTTTTTGCAAATATAAAAAAGATACTGGTTTTTCGTGGCTTAAAATCGCTCAAAAATACATTATTACGCTTAAATTGTCCTATATACGTTACCATAGCAACCAGTTTATAAAAATTATGTTTGACATACAAACACATGGTATTTTGCGTAATTTTTGACTTCTAAGGCGTTATTATAGATAACATTTATTGACTTTTCTACTACTACTTCATAAAACTTTTACTAAGTTTTTCTTTAAATGAAACTATTTTAAATGGATAAATCGCATATATTTTGGTACCCGAAGATACGTTTTTGGTAATCAGACGCTTCGAACATTTTTCAGTAGTTTAAATTAGTTTCATTTAATATATGTAGAAATCGTGAAAATTAAAAATTTTATTATGTTTCTCCTAAAAATGAATCAAAAATTATTTTTTATTACATATTAATATATTATTATCTCTATGCTTTTATGCTATTATTTTATTACATATTAATATATTATTATCTCTATATATTTTTTGCCGTGTGATTCCGGCCTAGAATAGAATCACCCTGGTATTGGTGGTGTCGTAAAAGGCGACTGAAATACGAGTGATAGAGTCACGTTGCCAGCGATGGCACTAATGGGCAGACTTGACAGGATCATTACCACCCCTGGTATTCAAAACCGACGTTAAATAGTAGCTTTATGCTATTGCGTTTCGTATTAGGTAATGCCAGGCCCCGGCGCCCAAACTCTCTCTTTCTCCCCAAAATGAAAGCGGTTGTAGAAGAAATTTTACCCCAGTAGAGTACCAGCATCATTGATGATGAAGAATCCCCCCCTGAGTCTTTAAACTCAGGCCGCCCTTCGAATTCTGGGGAGGGCAAAGCACCGCGCAAGAGACAAGGCAAACGAGGTGTACGCTCCACGGCAGCCCTTTTCACACTTAACGTGGATTTTTGTAACATTAGGGGTCTACATTACAACCTCCACCACCATCTTGAGATGGCACGGCCGGCCTTATTATTTCTGAAGGAGGCACAAATTGCCCAACCAAGCGACATAGCCTATCTCCAATACCCCAGCTACAAAATAGAGCATAACTTTGTGCGTCACGCCGGGGTCGCTCTGTTCGTGAGTTTTCATCGCCTTGCCAATTTTAAAGGTTGGAACCTGTCTACCATCTGGCTTCGTATTGGTTCAGATGATCGGGTCTGAATCGTTGATCGGGCCGAGTTCATGATACTTGGTGATTTCAATGCACACCATGCCGATTGGTTTACATCACGTACTACCGACTACGCAGGGAGGGCTGCGTTTGACTTTGCTATGGAAAATGGACTATCCAAATTGGTTAATTCGCCTACGCGAGTCCCAGATGGACAGCCACAATGCCTCCTTACTGGACCTTCTGCTGACTTCACAGAAAAGTATCAGGTTAATGTCGTTGCCCCTTTGGAATCTTCTGACCACTGCCTGATACGGAGCGTATTGCCTATTAAACGTGGTAGTTGCAAAACATCCGCAACCAGTCGCGTTTGGCACTACAAGTCAGCGGATTGGGATACGTACCTTTTACTCATCTTATCCCTGGGGGCCGGTTTGATTTTCTTCTGATGATCTGAATGACTGTACCGTTGCTGTTGTCAATGTGATTCTATGGTATGGTAGGGTATGGAAGCTTACGTCCCTAGTTCTGTGGTGCCAATTGGTTTCACCAGTTTTCGAGAACACTCCCCTAAAAGCCGCGTCTGATATTAGTATATTGGGCCTGAGCGTTTCGAGCGGCTGCCAGTGTCACGATCATCTGGAAAGCAAACCTAGCCTCGAAAAAACATGATGTCATCGGCAGAGCGGGACATTACTTCACGCCCACACGCCTGGCCTTTTGCAAGGCCCAGGTTCGACGTCATATGCAGTACTATTCTCATCTCTGGGCTGGTGCACCTGATCAGCTTAAATCATTTGATCGCATACAACGGTGAGCCATTCGGATCGTTGGGGGCCCAATTATCTGTGACAGTCAGACAGTATCTGCTATGCGTTCTCTATCGGATATATCACGGGGAGTGTTCTGGAGAACTGTTTGACCTGGTTCCAGCCGCCAAATTTTCCAACCGAACTGTACGTAACAGACTAAAATACCATCCCTATCATCCAGATACATGGCGTTCTGCTACAGTGCGGTTTTATAGGAATTTCCATCCGCGTACCACACAGCTGTGAAATGCCCTACCTGCGGCAGTGTTTCTAGGTCGTTACGATATAAACACCTTCAAAAAGCACGCTTATTCCTACCCTAAAGGCCGGCAACTCTCCTATAGTTTATCTGGTGTGACACGTGGGCGGCGGTATTCACTTACCATCACGTGACCTGCACGCTCGTTTGCCTTGCCTGTCCTATAAAAAAAAGTCTCTACCAGTAGAGCCTCAACACAACGCCTAGGCTATTATATATTCGAAAAGCCCATTCTCAAATTATCAACTTGATAACAAATAATAATGACATATTCAATTCAATTAAAAACCGACCTTTTATAGTTCTGAGAACTTAACGCTCGTCATTTTCCTTATTGCAAATGACATAATAAGGAGGAAACACGCAACTTGATACTTTAAAAGAGCTATGAAGACCATTATATTGATGGGGGAAAATAATACACCGGAAGCGATACTTATAGATTCTTGAAAATTATTGATGACACAATATAATTATTTTATAATTATATATGAAACATTTATAAGGATTAAACGCGTATATTTTGGTATTTGAAATATACATAGTTTCATTTAAAATGTAAAAAGATCGCCTTAATCAAAGATTTTATTAGTTTCTACATACATAGTTTATTTACAACGAACAATACAAGAAATTTTACAATATAAGATTTTACCTCTGGTTTTCTTATATAAGGAAAAGGAAATTTAGTTATATACTTTTTTATAAACCTTAAAACAGTAAGACAAAGTGCGGCGTTGAATTCCGCCACTCAACACGCAATGTCTCGAACTCGGCGGAGAGCTGAGTACGAAGTGTCTTTACGCTAAGTACTTCCTGTCTACCCTGCTACGCGGGATAAAAGCGTGAAGCTAAAAAAAGTTATTTATTTAGAACAATGCAGAAATTGGTATGCAGCAGGACTTTTAAGCTACTTTTTTTTTCAGCTACGTGAAATAAATTATAAAAAATAAGTTTATAATAAAAATACAATATAACACTGTTTTATACCTTCAAAAATAAGTGATATTATAAATACTGTTCGAATATACTGGTTGTGAATCCGTATATCCTTACGAACGTAAATAAAAATATATTATATTTAATTTAAAAATATTTAAATATAACTATGAGAACACGATCGGTTGTGGTTTTGATTACCACTCGAGGAAGCGATTATATTTAAATTATTTTCACTTATTCGCTTTGGTAAGACAAAGTGCGGCGTTGAGTTCCACCACTCAACACGCAATGTCTCAAATAGTCGGAGAGCGAAGTACGGAGTGTCTTGACACTAGGTACTTTTTGTCTACGCGCGGGATAAAATTGTTAAAATAAAAGCTAAAAATCAAGTACACCTATGAGATAGATGTGAGTTCAAATAACTACTGTATGTACAAAGAAAATTGAAAAATTTTTTAATAAGCATTTTCCCTTAAATACTCAAGTAATTTATGATTTTAAATTATTCCTTTTGTCAGTGGAAGGTAATGGGAGATATTAAAAAATTAAAACAGGCGTCGACGCGTGACATGATCAAAGCGAATCTCTTTGTGAACTGCTATCTACGGCTTAAGCACGCCAGAAAAAGTATATACTATATTGTAATTATTTCATTTAAATCGAAGGCACTGTGCGATAATTGCTTGAATTATTGTATATTACTAACTATTTTACATTAAACAAGTTTTTACAAGAATAAGTTCATCCTCTGATTTCGTGTTTAAATTAAAGTTAAAAATGTGAAAAACAAATCTATATTTAAGTAAACATTCAAATGTACAAGGTAATCGAAAATTATTATAATACCCCCAAGCAGATTCGAACCCTTAACAGCCTTCTGTTAATAGGTAACACCGGAAACCATACGTAGTAAATTTTTAAACCTGAAGAGGCAAAACGTAACGTTAAATTCAGTTCATCATTCAACACGGAATATTTCGTATTCGGCGGAAATCGGAGTAAATAGTGTCTTGGCACTAGGTACTTCCTGTCTACCCTGCTATAACGGAGAATAGCGTGATTTCTGCCAACTACAGAAAATATATAGAAATTCTTATTTTAACTACAACACCAAATACGAATATGAATATAAAAAATATCAGACCACGAAGAAACACAGAACAAAAGCAAAATATTGAAATACATATAATAACTTATAATTAATAAAAATCATAGAGACAATATTAGAAAAATTAATAAATAAAAAAATATTATTTCTTTATGAGATTATATTTGGAACTCAACTCTGCACTTTGACTTTAGCAAAGCGCGGAAATAAAAATAATTACTTCCCCGAATGGGAATTGAATCTACAACCGACAACGTTAACAGTCAGACGCTGTCCCATTTCGCCACAAGTGATTTTAGTAGTACTATTTCGTTAATGAAATATAAATAAATTTCCCAAAAATCATGTAAAAGCAAAACCATTATATAACATTCTAAAACTTTATTCAACTTAAACCAGTTAACGACATGAAAGTAATTAGCACAGAGCAATGTGTCGTAACCTAGCGCGAGTAACGCCGCCGTTAATCCGTTACGCGTTTAACGCATTTAATACGTTCGTTACGTTATCTTTAAACGCGTGCTGTCGTTAAAAATTAATAGCTACATTTAAACACGTTTGGATAAGAAACGTTTGTAGTGTAATTTTCATATATGTTTACTTAACTTGTTAATAACTGAAATAGTAAGATGATTTTTTTTTTCTTTATTTAGAGGGGTCACAGCTTCAAATACTATTTTGAGCTAAAGCCGTTATAGGGCAGTTACAGTTACTACATTGACCGACTAAATAAGTCAGTTATAAGTTGACATTTCGTGTAAAAATATATAAGTATATATTTATACTTGTTTTTTACTAAGTATCGCTTTTTACTAAGTGCACGTTGCATATATGCTGACTGTCTGTCTGTTTATTCTGAGAAATCTCTGAAACAGCTAGACCGATTTGGATAGAATTTCACTGGCAGATAGTAATTCAGAAGAGTAATTCTAGAATAAAACTAGCCGTAACGTGTATTCTAGAATTATAAAATAAAGATCTAAAAATATTAAATTCTACTCGCGTGCAATCGCGGGCATATCTAGTTGTATATAAACTTCCCAAATCATAAACTAAAAGCAATCATCAAACGTATTATAATAACTTTCTACGTACAAATGCGATGAAATAATGTCGAAAGTCTCTCACGACTCATTAGCAGATTTATCTTAGGCTGGGCATAGAACAAAAAATACAACAGAAATGAATTACCTTGGCGCTTAGCTTCTTAATATAAAAATTCTTTTGACAACCACGTATGGAAAACACACTTAACTACGTAACAAAAATGTACTAGTTATAATTAAAAAGTCTTTTAGGTTTATAACAAAGAATACTGAGGGCTGAGTGTTAATAAACAACCAATCTGCTATAGAAATAGATGATGTTTAAATAATATCTACATATAAAATAAATATATTTAAGTTACAATGATGTTTAAAAAAAAAGTTACTAAATTCACTACAATTAAGGTATCAATTCGAATACGTATATACCATTTCTATATTTAAGCTGTGACAAGTATATTTTCTTGATGAGTTGTAAACTCGTTGATGTGGCATTTTATCTTGTCGTTGGAACAAGCAAGTTTTAATGGTGATTGAAGGGGGTCTTTATTGTGATGTATCCCATGCTTTAAGAAGGGGTGAGTTCGTGTAATCATTTAGTACTCCGTAGCTACTTGCAGAACTTAAATTAAATATCTATAAACAAGAAATATATTAAAATTTTATGTATATTTAAAAAATATTTTTGTATAAGCAACTTAAGACAACTTAGCAATATTCCACATTATCGCTATTATTGCTACATTCATCCATTCCCCGCTCACAAGCTCACAACGGCCATGAAAAATAATGAAACATGAAAGACTGACCGGAGGTAGAGTCAAAAATATATGAATTTTAAAAAAAATCCGCTTAGTAGTTACCAATATCAAAGTAGCATTTCTAAATTTTTTTTTATATTTGGGCACCTGAAAACTGAAAATAATAATTTTAAAGTAGTTAAATTTACTGCCATCTTCTATTACGTGACCTTACTAATAACAAATCACCATCTTTTGTGGTTTTTCTCGATTAACCTAAGTAATATTACTGGCTATAATTAATATATTAAGCTTTTTTTAACTTCACGCTTTTATCTCGCGTATCAGACAGAAAATACTCCGCACTTCGCTTTCCACCGAATTCGAGATATTGCGTGTTGAGTTGTGGAACTCAACGTCGTACTTTGTCTTTACCAGACCGAGAATCTCAAAATATTTTAAATAAATATATTCACTCCTCCGAGTCGGGGAGTCAAACCCACAACCAATCGCGTTCACGGTCATATCTTAAACACACACACACACACACACACACACACACACACACATATATATATATATATATATATATATATATATATATATATATATATATATATATATATATATATAATGACTGCATTCTAATATTGTCAATTTAGTTTTAACTCTAGCAATTGTATTAACGTCTTATATCTGCACTCCCAAAGGACTGAGCTTAAGTAAGCTTGAGAAGACATTATAAAAACTATTCGAGAGCACCGAATAAAAACTTTATTGATACAATGAATAGAAAGCGCTGCCACTTGGGATGTAATACTGTCGACTAACCCTCGCTACATACTTTGTTCATCAATTTGCCATATAAAGTTTTTTAGAGAATTATTAACAAAGAATCAACAGCTTCACGCTTTATCCCACATAACAGGGTAGTCAGAGATAACTTAGTGTCTAGACACTCTATTGACTACTTGCCGCCCGAAATCCAGTTTTTCACTACGTTTCGTAGAAACTGCTCACTCTTCTCTACTCTACTTATTTCACGTACCAAAATCTAGACCAGTTTCCATCCAAACATCGCATTTTATTTACTTTATTTACTTCAATAATATTTAAAGCAGCAACAATCGCTTATAACCATTACCCAGTTGTATAAATAAGGACTTTTTTTAATAATTTTTTATAAATACTGTATTGACAGAGATATTTTTAAATAGTTTTTTTTTTTTATATAATATAAATTGCTTAAGCTTAAAAGACTTTTAGAGACTCAAGTATCTCTATATGTTCCCTAAGAATGTCCAGGATTTATATATAGTTGCCTTACTTAGTTCATAACTTAAAATGTCAATTAACTATTAGGCATATATTTGTATTGTAACTTATACAAACATTTTATCAGTAAGGTTTCTATATTATATGTTTATGAATTTTGATATATTATAATTTAAAACATAAACAAACATACAAAACTAAATTTATCCATATATATAGATAATGAAACACTGAAATCCGGATATTACCAACTTCAACCGGAGCCGTAATATTGCGCTCATTGCCAGATAAAAGAAGGGTCGTTTTAGTTAAATCGTCTCTTTCACGCTTTCTCATTTTCACTTGAGTGTATTTTGGTTCTTTTCATACATTACTCGAAAAATAAAGATGATTCATTTTGTAAAATTAATTTTGTAATCATAAAGTAAAAAAAACGGCGTTGAGTTCCGCAACTTCACAGATAATGAAATTTGTGTAAAGAGTGAATTCTTATTATAATAATAAAATATGTTATTGTAGTGTAGTTCAGAAATTTTCATGATTATTAAAATTTTAATAAACTTTTTTTTATTTATTATTTAATTTATGATTTCTATTATATATAATTTTATGTTAATAATTTATTTGTTTAAATATTATAATCTTTGGGAATCTCCAGCAAATCAAACTAGCTGCCATAGTGTCTACAGTCAGGAAACTGCCATCGCGTCACGATAGCCCCATTTATTTGATATTATTTCTAACTTAATATAGATGTGTCTAAAACATAGCTTCATAAAAATCGAACCCACTATCCATTTAATAAGTATATCCGAGTTAGCTATGCTTTTACATTACGTACCAAAAGTATTACAAGAATTTCCTTCCCAATTTAAAATTTAATTCTACTGAACTTGCATATATTTAAATTTAAAATTATGCACTTTGTACATTCGAACTTTTATTTGCTTTTTTATTTTCTCGTATAGAAGTAAGATAGCAAAAATTAAGTCCAAAAAATGCAACCCATACAATCCTGTAATGAAATTCGAAATCAAGGGAATACAAAACAATTGTACGTTGCAAACGATTTTATCCCAATCGCTGAAAGAAAGTAACTGAAAAAAACTTGCCTGAATACAGATGAATCTATTATTGAAAATATACGGTGTGGAATATTGTCGAGCGAAATCAAGTGACAATGTTAGGTAAAATTTATTGCAGTCCATGCTGAAGAAAAGGTTGAAAACGTCATGTTCATTATTTTTACCTTGAAAAAATGTAAAATATAAGTTGATACCAGTAATTTATACGTTTTGATTCTTCTTTTTTTTCCTGGCATTACTCCCAGCTTAGTCAGGGTCTGCCTTCCCACGTAACCTACTACTCCACTTTGCACGGTTTTTGGCATCCTCGGTGGTAAGTTGGCTCTCATATCCTGTTTCACGACATCCAGCCATCACATCCTTGGGCGTCCAGGGGTTTAACATAGGCCAGCGCGCAACGTGTCCCTACTATCGCAGATGACGCTCTTGAAGCTTATTCCCTATGTCACCGACTTCAAGACTACCTCGGATGAATAAGTTGCGTATGTGGTCAGCCCGCGTTATGCCACAAATCCACTTCTTAGGTCTTCATATCCGTGACGTGAAGCTCTTTAGTATGCCGAGATAGTGCTGGCCAACATTCGCTGCCATAACTCGGGTGGTATTCCGTGGTCGCAGACCACACCTGTGACCTCACGCCATTTGGCCCAAGCAGCGGACACGGACATGGATGTCGTGATCAATGTCCCCAGAATCATGCACCATGGATCTAAGGTATCTGAACTTCTCCGACTTAATGCTTGGTTCAAGATCTATATGAATAGTGCTAGAGGCCGAGCTCCCGCAAACCATTTTGGTTAAGAACGCCGTTCTCGAGCGTGCCCTTCCTACTTTTTGATTGCCAAAAGTAATTAATAAAAATAGTTACATTAATAACTACAAGTTTCCCCGTTACGAATAACTCCGTTCTCTATGGGGACGCCGCTAATAATACTGCATATAATAAATAAAATACATTCCCTGAGATCCCAATACGCAATATCTAAATTAATATAAAATGGATTATGAAATTTATTAACATCGTCCTTTGCCCTTCTATATTTAAAATATCCAAAGAAGATAAACGTCTCGACACTAGGTTCTCTCTAATTATACATGTTAGATAAAGCGTGACTCTAAGAAAAAAAAACAACAAAATATAGAAAAGCAAAATTATATTATATATGTGATAAAGCGTGACTGAAAAAAAAAGCAGAAAAAACATATGGATTGGCAATATATAACACCGTGTGTACACATATACCAATGCCAAAAGCTAACAGACAGACTGACTGCCATGTAGTCGCCTCGTTTACATGTTGTTTACAGAATAAGAACAAAAACCTATACAATTGCACTACTCTACCCAATTGTTTGCATTTGCAAATAGAATTTGCTTATAAATATTGCTTTCTACTCAATGTACTGTATCGATAATGGAGATATGTGCAAACGTATTTTTAAATATTATTATTAACAAGATTACGTGTTTACTCTTTTTGATACTTCCTTTAGTAAGCAAAGAGAATTATTATTACTATTAATTTGACACACTATTCAGTACCTTGCTTTCAGTTTTAGACATTGTGCTGTTACTACGGAGTCCAAACAATGCACATCTCATCTCATATATATATATATATATATATATATATATATATATATATATATATATATATATATATATATATATATATATATATATATATAAGAAAAGTTGTTTTTAAGTACTGCTGTCAATTACTCTTTCAATTTATAATAATGTAATTTTATTTGTTTACAGAGAAAATCTTAAAACTTATTAAATTAAAAAAGCTTTTAAGTAATTAGCCATGTGTAAACAATCTTGGTGAACTCGCTTACACTCATAGATAATTCAAATATATTAAATAGTCCAGATAACGCATATAGCAATACCTAGACATATGTAGTGCAGTAGGGCAGAATCACCTCTCTGGGATTTTTTCTACTCTCTCCTCCTCTGACAGACAAAGCGCGTGGCGTTAAATTTGGTCTTTCTACATGCTTCGTCGCATGTTTTGGGCAGAAAGTAAGGAACAAAATGTCTTGCGTGAGGCTGAATGAAATGAAAATAAAAATATCTATTCAAAAACAAATAAATAGAAAAAATAAAACATAAAATTTCCAAGCATCCCATAAAAATAATATCAGAGATATCATTGCAAGGCGGTGGAAATATCAGAAATTTATTTACGAACAATATATTATATTATACGCTATACGCAAAGATCGCACACATTCATCACCCCCACTCGCTCATCCGTCAAAAAACCGCTCACCGTACTTTATTGTCTAGCAACACCGGGGAAATTCCTGTCCGCTTTGGTTTTTTTTTATTTTTAGGGTTCAGCAAACGAGAAATACCTTTATAACTTTTAACAAATTAAAAAAAAACATTCTAAAATTTGAAGATACGATATCTTAAAACATGCGGACCACCAAAATAAGTTGTAGTAAGGATTAAAGAATTTTGACTTTTGTCTTTGTTTGTTTAGGAACGTATAGCTTACTAATTAAAATGCTTGTACAGTTTCCTAGAGATGCAGGTTCAAATCATGCTAAGTTTAAATTTTTATACTGTTGAAATATTATTATACATATAAGTATGTTAATCGTAGAAATCTCATACTTTACTACTAATCTAGGATATAGCTATATAAATTCTCTAAAATTTTTTTTTTACTTTATTCATTAAATCTTTTTATATTTTCTTTGACAGTAAAACTCTTAATAAGATCTCATTTTCGTGATTTTTACATATTTAAATTGAAACTATTTTAACTCGTTATATTATTAAATACACATGACATAGGTTTTCAATAATGTATTTTCAAACGCAAAAATACACGCTATTAATCCGTTTATAAGAATTTCATTTAAAAAAAAACTCGACAGAGAAGAGAAGAGAAGAGAGAAAAACGTAGAATTTTACAGCTTGGGATCATTTTTGTAGCTTCTTTTGGAATATAAAATAAAAAAACTTTAGTGTATAGAAAATAATTTTTAAAGAACACAATTCTACGGAACACAAAAATCAAATTATAACTCACTCTTCACTCGCATTTTATTTTTTCATAGCAACACTAGCGTAAGATATGTTTTAAACATTAGAACCGTAGGGCTGTATTGGAAATCGCTTTATTTGATATGATGAATCGGTTTAAGGTTACATACACGAGTGGGAGACATGAAGGTTCACCCTTAACTTAGTACAATATGTATGTATGTTTTGATGATGAAAAAAATATATCAACTAATATTTTAATATTTTAAGTGTTATTTCATGCTTTGATTAAAAAAACAATTAAAAAAAAAAATTCCTAAGAAACTGAACGCAACAATGTCAAAGCCTTAGTGGTTAAAGCGCTTGTACGGTTTCAAAAAATATAATATTAATTGATACAATCGTTCTAATATTATATAAGCGTGATTGGATATTATGTAAATCTATTCAAAGAATTGATTATATATAAATAATATTAATTTTTCCGTTATGGTAAGACAACACAGAATAAGGCACTTTGAGATTTATAGCCTAGTTTCAGGCCTCAATAAATGTATTGAGATAAACAAAGAATAAAAAGCCAACCAAACAAAAATAAAAGCCTAAGAAACACTCATTGCAATTTATTAAGAAATATCAAGAAACTAAATCTTTTGCAGGTAACCATAACAATGGTGTACAAAAGATTCACTTCCAATATCAAAATTACCCTTTTTCCCATAATAAGCGGATTATTAAAAAAATATCTTATAGCAAAATAAATATATACGAATATTTGAAAAAGATATTTCGAAATGAAAAGCGGCCACTTCCTTCGCAATAAATCAGTGTAATCCCTCGACAGTATGAAACCTTTACATTGTTAAATGATATATGGGAATTCAGTCCTTATATAGCTTGTACTAGCTTATGTCATAAAAACCATTTTCCCATATTTCGTTGCAATGATATTATTTTCATACGTTTATTTGTCAACATGCCAAAGTAGCCCTTTGATTTCCATGTATCCCTTTTCTTTACAAATAGGGTTTAAATGTAGGGTGAGTTTGAATTATTTTAATTTTACTAATATTATATTGCGTCTGTCCAATTCTTGGATTTTTTTATATATTAATATTATATCTATAATGCTCTATAGCTAAATATAGGATATATCAGCGAGAACCTATCATTGCTTTTAAATAGCGAAGTTCTACGCCACGTTGTGTTATAACACACACACACAGTACACTAGAACGGCTAAATGAAAATTATTTATATATTTTTATTCGAAATCGAACCTATAACCAATCGCCTCTACAATCAGACGCTGTTCCACAAGTATAAATAAAAACCTCTATACATTGAACACGTATACCTGAACTCAGAGAAGAGTATAGTACAAAACGTAATCAATGTAACGGATTCATTGCTTTTGTTCGTTTTCTTTTCCACCTCAATTCCATACATTTAACAGTTTCACAGACAGACGGTCGGTCTGTATTCAATTAACAAATCTAAAACGCTCGATAGCAAGTCGCTTTGCTGAAATTAAATTTCTATACGTGTTTATTTTCTTAAAAGTATATGAGTAACAACTAATAATTTCATAAGAAAAAATCTCTCATTGGAGGCCATATTCCAAATAAAGATTTATTTAATATTTAACTTCCTGGAGTGACTGAAAATTCTGACATATTTGTAACTGCTTTTAAATAGATATAGGTAAATAATATTTTAATTTTGAGCTTATACAGTGTTTCCTAATAGGGATGATAGGATAGCCGCCATCTTGGTTATTTAACATTTGATATTTGTATTGGTTTGTGTTCAGTAATGTTTGCCATTTAATCATAAACAAGTTCACGTTACCTCGACGTTTGAAAATTGTCCAAATTTTCTATCAAAATTCGAGAAGTATTGTCTCTACTCAAAGAGCATTTCGTGCTAAATATAGTCGTCATGGTGCACCGTCTGAGCTCGCTATACGTCACATAATCCAAAAACTGGAAAGTGAATATTGAGTGGAAAGTGAATATGAGTGGACAATGGACAGGCCGTAGTGAAAAAAATATTGTCACCGTATCAGCCAGTGTCAGAAAATAAAAAAGGTTTCCGTTCCACGACGTGCACATGAATTGAGCTTATCCTGACAACCTGGCGAATTTTACGTATGGATCTTGGCCTACATCCATACAAGATTGTGTTGGCACCAAAACTCAAGCCAGCAGACCGTCGATAACGTCGTGAATTTGCTGATTGGGCGCTTGAAATGATGGAAACAGACACCGAATTTCATAGGAAAATCATCTTTTCAGATGAGGCTCACTTTTGGCTCAACGGTTATGTGAACAAACAGAATTGTCATTACTGGAGTGAGTCAAATCCATGAGTGGTTCATGAAACACCATTACATCCTGAAAAATTGACTGTTTGGTGCGGATTATGGTACGGTGGAATCATTGGCCCGTACTTTTTCAAAAACGACGAAGGCCGTACTGTTACTGTCATTGGCAACCGTTATCGTGACATGTTAAACGATTTTTTTTTCCTGAAGTGTATGAAATCGATGCGGACGACATTTATTTTCAACAAGGTGGTGCAACACGCCACACTGCGACCGTCACAATGGATTTATTGCGTGATAAGTTTGGTGAGTCGGTTATTTCTCATAACGGTCCTCACAATTGGCCACCAAGGTCAGTTATGCAATGCAATTTAACACCCTTGCACTATTTTTTGTGGGGGTATGTTAAATCAAAAGTGTGTGCCAATAAACTAGCTGCGATTCAAGACCTTGAACGCAGCGACTATAGCGGCTATACTAGCCGAAATGCTGCACCGAGTCATCGAAAATTGGACCGATCGTATTCACCAGTGCAAAAAAAGTCGTGGCAGTCATTTGAACGATATTTTGTTTAAATCATAAAAATCATAAAATTTTCTATCAAATAAAGCGCGTTCAGCACGAAATTCGAACATATATTATATGTTTTATTTCAATTTCAAAACATATTGTTCTTTTTGGGAAACCCCATAGTTGTCAAATTGCCAAAGTATATATATTTCAATTTAATATATAACAAAAGTTTCCTTCATCATCCAGTTAGAATAGGACCTATTGGTTATAATCTGACCGTAAACGCGTTGATCGTGTCATGTTTAAATTAATTCATTTTATAATTAATAATTAAATTTGATATTCACGGCGTTAAATACTGAACTCAAAAAATATTCAAAAGTACAACTTACATATAATTGTAGTACAAAATACGTTTTAAAAAATATTAAATCAGTCTACCCGTGACCACGGACTACTTACTGTAAAGTGTTCGAAACGTCAGATTTCCAAAAATGTATTTTCTTCTTTCTTGTAAAAATCTAAAATCTAGCTAAAATCAAAGACCTTACTAAGACAATAAATCATTATCAACAATTGCGTTGTTAAAAATACAATCGTATAAAAATCAAATTCGAATTGCCTAATACGAAAATCCACAATAAAGCAATAAATATCAATTCCGAGTGAACAGCGGTGGAGATATAAACCAAACCGGTGATTAACAGATCGACGGGTAATAGACCTAGCGGGTTCAAGGTTGTCACAATTACATTTGTGTACGGTGAACCCGTTTTAATTTTTATTAAATGTTATTCACATCCATAAGATGAAAAAATCGTTCGATGGGCGCGGTTTTGAATCCTGCTACGTTCGAATTTTTACCTTCACGTATATTTAGTGTCAAAATAGAAAAAAATAAATTATTATTATTTAAAATATATAGTACTATAATTTAGGGGCTTTCAAGCGTCGAGTTTACATACATCTTCAATGTCAAGGCCGGCAACGCATCTACAACCCTTCTAATATTGTAAATGTCCATGGGCGAAGGTACTTACCATCAGGTGGTCTTTCAGCTCGTTTGCTTCCTTTTAGCAAAAAAAAGTTACATGGTTTTTCCTGCGCCAAAGGGTAAAAAAAACTACTTAGTATCTAGACACCTGTCCTCCATCTTCCATAGGAATTTGAAATATTGCTTGTTAAGTTATAGTCGACTCCCACTTTAGGAATGATAATATTTGAAATTGTCTAAATTTTTTCGCTCTAGTCTATATACGACTTCGTGTGAAAATCGAACCCACAACCAATCGTGTTTACAGTCAGATGCTGTCCTTACATCATCAACAAACTATTTTTATAAGTTCTATAAAATAATATCCAATTTGTCGCCATTAACTTCGACTGTATAAAGTAAAAACTGTTTTATCTCACTGATATGGGTGAAATTCTTTCAACTCTTTTCTAAAAAACCCCAAAAAAGACAAAAACAATTTATATTAATAAAATTTGACACGATCATGAACAATTTAGAAATATATGAAGATTTGAGAGAATAAAATATTGAAATTTGTAATTGCAAAAAATAATAGCCAACCCTACAAAGCAATTGTAAAATAACTGGATGTAACTCAGCGGCCGCAAGGGCATTTAATCATGTTACCGATTGCGGTGTTGTAATGAACATTACAATACGATACATACATATCAATCTATGTATGAGATAAAAGGGTTTTCAATATGCTAATTTTTCAAATTTAGTGAGGCAAGCTTAGTGATTTATCACTTAATTTTTTAACTTCACACTTTGCTCCCGCATAGGAGGGTAGACATAAAGTATCTAGTGTCAAGACAGTATGTACTCCACTTACTGCTGAATTCGAGACACGGTGGTTTGAGCTATGACACTCAACTTTGCGTTTTGTCTTACCAGATCGAGGAAATGAAAATAATATAAATATAATCATTTCACTGAGAGTAAAGAAAAAAAAAATTTTTTTTTAGCTTCACGCTTTTATCAGCAGGATACACAGAAAGTACCCAGGTCAGGACACTCCGTACTTATTATGATAAATATATTAAAAATATTTACAGCACGCCATTCTTGAAGGGCATAATTTTAAAGCCAATTTAGTCATTTTACTTATTTGAAATGAAATTAACTGTAAACTTTTACTAACATTAAACTAGTATACATATTTTTATACGTTTTTTCAAAAAATATTTTCTAATCCTAAGTGTGGAATAACACTTTAAAAATAGTAAATATAAGCATATATATATTTACTGGTGCAAACTATATAACAATATACGAGTAAGCCTACCTCTTTGATCCTACTGACAATACCTTACTAGAGCTTATTAGCTTCGAAGTAATAACAATTTTACTAAAGGAAAATTCACACTTTTTCTTCTCGAGGGGATTTTTTCAATACAATCTGCTATTAATTACTGACGTCGCCAAAGGGCCTCAATCTTTAACCCTTTACGGCAAAGTATTAGCCGAAGGCGTTTTCATGCACTCCTAAACTCTTTTAAACTTATTGTTTTCTTTTGTGTGAATGTCATTGAGAAATGGCCGTTATTAGTGTTTGATGTTTGTTCCTGAGTGGGCTATGACGTTTTATAATTTCGCTTTTTTTTACTGAATTTTGGTGAGTGACAGTGGAAAATTGCTGTTGATAAGTATTAATACAATGATATTTTTTTATTATTTTTTTTTTAAATTTAATATTATTAAATATTTTGATAAGAGATCATCATGGCGCAGTGGGACGTCGTCTGACTGTAAACGCGATTTATTTATGGGTTCGATTCCCACTCAAAGGGAAATGAATGTAATTAAAATTATTTTTTAGTTCATTGTTCTTGTTAAATTATTATCAACTGTTAAAAAAATAAATTACTTATTATTTTTAAATTAATATCATATGTTTTTTCCCTCATAAAAATCGATTCCATAATTATCACATTCCCTCGGTAATACTACAATTTATATATATCAAAGTAATATATATATATATATATATATATATATATATATATACCTGTCAACGCTTCTATCATCAATCACAGATGCAACGGAGGTAGAATTTAACCTAAGTTCTAAGCACGATATACAATATTATGTGAGCTTTTTGATTTATTGTTCTTACTACACAGTTATATAAAAGCAACAGATACAATAATATACAGGGACCATAGTGGCGCAGTGTAATGGTGTCTGGCTGTAATTGCCATTGGGTGTGGGTTCAATTACCAGTCGGGGAAATGATTATGTTTAGACTATTTTTACTTCTCCGCACGAGTATAACAAACTGCCATTGAGCACAAAATGTCTAGAATTCGGATAGGAAGCGACGAATGAAGTATCGACAAATTCTTGAAACTACCAGAGTAAAGAAATGTGAAGAATATATTAAATATAGTCATTTTCTTGTGAGAAAGACGAACCTATAACCAATCACGTTTAATACAGACGCAGTTCCACTGTACCATGGTGACCTTAAAATATTACATATATTCAAAATTGTTGTTTTTTTCATTAGGTTATCATTCGATAGTTAATAGGCGCCACACAACCAATACTTGGGCGTAGAGAGTTGAAATTTGGTATATATATATATTTAGGAGAAGAAACCTTTGTTCCAGAATACAGGAGAGATGATTTTTAGATATTCCTACTGAAGTGAAAACTATTTTTATTATAACTATTATGCTATCGGAGCTACGGGCAAAGAATTGTAACTTTACAAAGTGATATAAAAGTGTGTAATATATATATATATATATATATATATATATATATATATATATACATATATTTGTCCGAATGTATACTTAATGAAATTCTTAAAGAAAATCCCTAAATAAAAATATAAGCACTTGCGAGCTCAACAGATAAATCCATTACACGAATTGCTCAGCTAACTATAAATCACGCCGAGAACTGTCATTGGAGTTTTTGACAAATGGCCTGTAGGAACAAGAGATGCGAACAAATGACGTGTGAAACAATATCATGTGTTAAAGATAATGGTAATTGTATTACTAAAATAACTTTTGCTTAAAAATATTAAACTTTGATTTGTTACTCGGATTTTTGTTAATATACTAAATCCCTTTGACAAAGTTGCCCAAAAAAGTGTGAATTCGATTTCCACTTGGGAAGACAAGGCAAGACAAAACAAGACATTGGGTTGACAAGCCACTCAGTAAGCAATATCGCGATTTCAAACTGAATTTAGACACAGTGTCTTGACAATAGGTTGTCTCGGAATATTTTGCTTAACGGAATAAAGTTATTTTCATAATAGTTTAATAAAAAAGCTTATTTGTAAAATAATTTCACAAATTGTGAAAAAACATGCTATGCACTTTGCACATACATACATGGTTGAAATTAAATATAAAAACAGACTGAATTCAAAATTGGATACCTATCTACATAAAGGAGTCGCGCTGTTGCAAAGAGGTCAGGGGGTAAATATTAATCTAATATTATATATATTATCTTATTTTGTTTCTAGATATATTTTATTTTAAATTTTTGCGGCTTCCATAAAGCGTTTTTATGCGCAATGCGTACAAAGAAAAAACTATATCAAAACATTCCGTTTTTCGTAATTCGTCAAAATTAGATTGTTTGAATTGACTTGCAAGATTTTCTGACACTAGTAAAGAGGTAGAGGATATATATATATATACATATATATATATATATATATATATATATATATATATATATGTATATATATATATATATATATATATATATATATATATATATGTATATACTGTGGCGCGGAGCCAGAGTGTCTTGACACTAGGTTCACTCTAATTAACCACCCTGCTGCGTACATACAGCGTTAAGCTACAACCTACTTATTTTCAACCATTTTCTTAAGGTTTTTTATTATTATTTTTATTCTTAGAACCCTTTTTGGCTATAACTGTCCATATCGACGTTACGAACTCACATTATTAAACTTTATTTCCTTACTTTTAACAGTTTCTAAGCACGAACTTCGTGTGTCTTATAGAGGTAGATGCTCAGTGGGAATCCCTTAATACTATTTTAAGCAATAGTAATGGTTAAGCGTAATGTCAGTTTATATTGAATTCCCTGCTGTGCTTATAATAACATTGAGGCCGGTCGTAGCGCAGTGGAACAGCGTCTGACGGTAAACGCGATCGGTTGCAGGTTCGATCCCCACTCAGGGGAGTGATTATATTTAAAATTATATTCACTTCCTCACTCTGGTAAGGTTGTGTACGGCGTTGAGTTCTGCCACTGAACACGCAATGTTCAGCACGTAGCGAAGTACGGAGTTGATATAATTTATAATAATAGTCCAACATATACCACTTATAGATTATTATGATAACGAATAAATATTTTAGATATGCATCTTCAAATGAAATCAAGGCGTATGGTTTAATGAGTTAGTTTAACTGTTACTTTAACTGTTTTCATAAGGTGTGGGTTTGGATCCCGCGACGTGTCGACATTCTCATTAGATTTGAACTTGACTGTACTTGTAGAATATCTTGATACGGCAATATTTAGAGACGTCTATTATATATTTTTCTCTTTCTCTGTCTATTCTATGTGTAAATTTAAATGACAAACTGTTCAATCTACGATTTACTATTTTTAAAGTGTTATTCCACACTTAGGATTAGAAAACATTTTTGAAAAAACGTATAAAAATTTGAACGCAGCGGGATTCGAACCCGCTCCTCTTGGATACCGTCCAAGTGCTCTGACCGCTAAGCCATGCGTTCTACTACCAGCTTCGTCGAAATTTTTATACGTTTTGTTACAACTTATTTATGTTGTTAGCATCTATGTAGAGAGATTTTTACAAATTTCTACTACTTAAATTCGAATTCGAATCCCGCTGCTTTCAAATTTTTATACGTTTTTTCAAAAATGTTTTCTAATTCTAAGTGTAGAATAACACTTTAAAAAAAGTAAATATTAAAATAAAATAGCAATCTCTCTTGTTAAACAATTATTTCTTAATAATCTTTAAGTAGTAGAAATTTATAAAAATCTCTCTACAGAGATGCTAACAACATAAATAAGTTGTAACAAAACGTATAAGAATTTCGACGCAGCTGGTAGTAGAACGCATGGCTTAGCGGTCAGAACACTTGGACGGTATCCAGGAGGCGCGGGTTCGAATCCCGCTGCGTCCAAAAGAAAATTTTTTATACGTTTTTTAAAAAATGTGTTCAATCTATCGGTCGAACTAACGCGTAAAATAAATAAATAAATATAGATAAAGTAGTTTATTTATAATTTTTATTACGTTAACTTTAATGTTTATTTTATTTTTAATGTCTAAAATCTTTTAAGTATATCAATACTCTAAATGTATGTATATCAATATGTTATGTCAATACGTATATCAATACTTTAAACAATATAAAATTTAACATAAAGAAAGTTATCCTCCAAATATGAACATTTCTTTACATCTTCACATTTTATACGTCATTGCAAGGGACTCGGAGACAACAGTGTCAAGACACTTCATTGACTGCATGATAAACTTAGGTCGGTGATTCTATACCGTCTTATAAGAGGGAAGATATCGTTTTTTTTTTAATTTATGTTTTTTTTAATATTCTGCGAGTGAAATGGTACCGACAATCTATCGCGTTTACTACTGGACGCTATTCCACTGCGCCTCCGTGGCCTCAGTCAATTTAATGCGACTAGGAAATTATAGCCATTTAATATATGTATATTCAAATATTAAATATCTATATTTTACTAGTGCTATTATCGATATAGACCTCACTGGATAATGGGTTTAACTACTTAACACACGATGTCTCTGGAAATCAAAGTTTGTAGTATAATTCTGTTTGAACAGCAAAAAACGTGGAAAGTAAAATAATAAATATAATATTTACTATTTTTAAAGTGTTATTCCACACTTAGGATTAAAAAACATTTTTGAAAAAACGTATAAAAATTTGAACGCAGCGGGATTCGAACCCTATTTTTTTATAAGTTTTTTTTTTACGTGAAAAATTTTTATAGGTTTTTTCAAAAATGTTTTAATAAATATAAATTAAAAATGAAATAAGGTCATTTCACCAAGCGGGAATCGAACCTACAACAATCACACTTTCATTTAAACGCTGCTCCTCCGTCACAATAGACTTAAATTAAGCACTAAATATTTTCTATATATACACTTTAAATAAGTAGCTTCACGTTTTATCTTGCATATTTGTAGCAGGGTAGCTAGAGACAATCTGGTGTTAAGAGCTTCAAGATAAAACAGAAATATCGAAAATGTTTTTAAAATATAACTAATAATATATTCTCCGAGTGAAATCGAACTCACAACCTTGTATGTGATAATCAAAATAATTTCAATACATTTTTAGCAGTCATCTACGATCAAATTTGAATTTAAATATTATAATTCAGCTAAAAACTTCATCTACGCTTCAAATTTGAATTTAAATAATAAAGTTGAAGTAAAAACTTGTTAAGTTATATAAAAAAGCATATCAAAACATAAAGCGTGACTCAGTTGAACAGTATCCGATTGTAAACGGTTATGGATTCGATTCCCACCCGATAATACAAAGCGCAAGGTTGAGTTCCGCCATCAATGCAAAGATACGAATTCGGCGGAAAGTAAAGTACGAAGTACACAACCACTTAGTGTCAAGACACTAGGTGATTCTTATTGTTGAAACAAATTTATTAAATTAAATTAAATTAAACAAAATTGCTAAAATCCTTCTCTTACTACTAGCTGTTTTTATAAATAACAATAACATCTTACTTAATTCCTTCTCTAATAATATATTATCCGAGTAAAATCGAACTTACAACCATTGGCATTTACAGTGGAACCCTGTGCCACTGCGTCAAGTCGGCCTCATTAGAATTATATAATTTCTATATACATACAATAATCACTGGACCATCCCTTAATTTAGTATTTATCTTGGTAATTGTATTATGTTATGGCTTACCTATTGTTTCTAATATCAATATGAGTATTCCACTAATTACACGCGTGGATTATCCGTTATGTCAATTGAGCCTGATTGTGGGTTAATTATAGTTGGATTATCGATTCGTAATTAGTGTCATATATCTGATAAGGTTTTCAATTACGTGTCAATTTGTATGTTATCTATTGGCTTCTGTAGAGCTATGTCTTAATTATTGTCATGTATGACAATAGGTATTGAATGTTATAGTATATTTTATATAATACAACAAATCATAGAGTTGAATTTAGGTATTCAACGCACGATTTCTCTAGTTTGTGAATGTGTGTGGAGAGTGGAGAACGGAGTGTCTTGACACTAGGGTCCATCTGACATCGGTAAAAATCGAACCCAAAACCAATCGCATTTCGAATGAATTATCACATTAAAACAATGTTTTAAGAAAAATGCGAGGCACTATTACTACAATTATTTTTATGTCATATTTACTACCATGCTGCCATCGCAACTGTCTATCTGAAAACTAGCTTAAATATACAGTTACGATATTCGTGTCTGCACCTTCGAAACTAAACTCCGCAAATAATTTAACAACACAACAAACATTCCAAACATTAAACCTGCAACAACTGTTCGACCCGACACGTCCCAAGTGGACTTTATATTGTCTTCTAAATGCGATAACATTTGAAACTAATCTTATTTAGTATTTTAATGGAGTAGCGTTCTAAACACATTAATCTAATTGCATAAATCAATTAACTGCTAACAATACACAATCCATTTACGTTTCAAACCCTGCATATATAATGTCGGTCTTTTTGTCCATCTCTGTCCACCGGTCAGCGTCGGGTGCAAATGTAATGAATAACTTAACGCCCTAAACGAATTTAGATAATTGAATTCCCGTTTATAACGAGATGAGCTAAGTACTTAGTTTGCTTATCTATCTCGTGTTACCTTTTACAGTTACTTATAACAGCTTCTAATCAATACAAAATTACTGTTACATATTCAATATAGTAATTTAATATACGCTAACTGCAGTCTCAGAGCATAAGTAGTACTTTCTATTTCAAATTTTTCGTATTTTAAGGTATGAATGAAAAGTTCCTTGTGTATAATAATTATAATAATTTCATTACATTTTTTTGGCCTAGATGACATCTACACTTCAAATTTGAATTTAAATAATAACGTTGAAGTAAAAACTTGTTAAGTTATCATATAAAAAAGCATATCAAAACATAAAGCGTGACTAAGTCGAACTTTATCTGACTGTAAACGGTTATGGATTCGATTTCAATCCGATAACATAAAACGTGAGGTTGAGTTCCGCCACTCTAAATGCAATGAAAGTGGAGTACGAAGTACATTAGGTGATTCTTATTCTTAAAATGACAAAATTGCTAAAATCCTTCTCTTACGTATACAAGCTATTTTTATAAGTAACAATAATATCTTACTTAGTTCCCTCTCGTTACAAATTTATGGCTCGACACCCCATTTGTTGACCGCTGAAAGAGTCAAAGGGAAATTAAATTCGCATTTTTCTATTGTAACTAACCCTTGAAATGCGTGTCAAACTCAACGCTGTTTTATTGCACGGAAAATCGCGGAAAGGACCCAGAAAACGTGTGGCTTAAAATAAAAGTATCTTATATATAAAAGTATTAAAAAATATACTACTTCTTGGGAATTATTTTTTGTAGTACTTTCTATATTTTGAATATTTACTTAGTAATTAACTTAATAATATTCAGTCACAATTCATGCTAATTTTTTATAAGTGTCAGTATATTATTATATAAATATATAAAAAATGTGTAACCGACATATTCTAACAAATTAATTAACTTAACATATTAAAATATTAATATTACTTCTTAACTTCGCTTTAGCTTATTACTTAGGACAGTATAAGAAAATAAATTCAAAGGAAACACAAATGCAGTAAAAATATCACGACGTCCTCTCCACAACCCTTGAATGACCAGTTCCTGACGGTAAATTTAGCATTTTTCCATTACATGGGGTTGAGATGACCCCTTTCGTTTTGTCCGTTCTGTATTGTGTTTTATATAGGCTATTATGGAAAATAGAAAGGCATTTTACCCTATTTTATTATTTATTGTTAGCAAGCGCAATATCAATAAATCCCAGCTTACGCTTCATTACCTTAAAACTCTTTTTTTTTTATGTAATAGCACAAATACATTTATAATACCGGTACAAGCTTCTTATTATTTCATAATATGGAAAATAGTAATAGTTCATATATTTATTTATTTATAAGGATTAACACGGTTGTACTTATATTATATATATATATATATATATATATATATATATATATACATATATATATATATATATATATAGCCATAATTTATATAATACCATAACGAATGTGTGTGGATTGATTATAACAAAAATTATCCCATAAGGCTGATTTTAGTAGAGTACCAAAAACTACTAGTCCGTCAATCACAGATAAAATTTTATATCCGAATGATATCAAAGTCATTTATAAAATATTTTATTTCCTAAATACTTAGCGATCTTGTTATCTTAATTTCTAATTAATCATATTAACTCAAACCCAAACCCATCGAGTTTTACTGATGAAAACCATTTACCATCTAATCTGTAATTTGCATTGCATTTTACGATATCTGGAACAATATCTGTCAATGTCCATGTCAATAAATTGTAGGCGTTTATAGCAAATGACGTCGTTTGACGGTTTGTAATCCTCGGCCCGTGGGACCCCATCTGCACTGTAAGGGTTAAGTTCCAACAACTACGATTCTTATAAACAATAAGCACTTAATATATATAACGATAGTGTGATTCGAAGTTATAGAATCAATGTAGTTCAAAAAAACTAAAAATTTAATAATACAAGTAAGATTTTGATAATGATTCAACAAACGTCAATCTAACACTAATATTATAGTTCTTTACTTTTGACAGCCTACTTTATATTAAAATTTAAATTAAATTATATTTTATATATACATATGAAATTTTTTCACAAAACTTAAAAATTTTCAAACTTATTTAGTCAATCACATTAAAACTACGCCACTTTGATGACATTGTTTTTTTCAGTTTCTCGCTTTATCCCGCGTAGCACCTTAAAACCTTGCGTCAAGGTACAACTTTGAGGACTCTCCACTCGAAATCAAGACATTACTTATATCATCATCTTCATCAGTGCGGAACTCAACGCCGCACCTTGTCTTATCAGAGCAGAGAAATAAAAATAAAATTTATATATAATCACTCCTTCAACTGAAAAATCAAACCCACAACCAATCGTTTTTACAGTCAAACGCTGCCCCACTGCGCCACAGTGGCCGTATTGCTTAGGTTACAAAAAAATAATACATAGAAATATAAATTTTAAAAACTCTTAAGCAATTAAGCTTGAATGAAAGCTTCATATAAAACAAACAACACTTATCTAGAAAATTGAAATATCTGCAACTTTTCATCAAGTTCCGCTCCAAGGTACATCCAGTTACTTTTCCGGTATATCGTGAATACAGTGCTTGATAAATTCCAGTACATTTCACAGTCTGGTGACCACTTTTGCAATATAAGCGCAATGCTTACTATTTTAGCTTAAACCATGCTAATGTTAGTATATTTGTAAGGAAAGTTGCTTTTATTTTCAACATTTACTAAGTGGTTTATATTTTGAAATATTATATTTATTTTTATGATTAAGATTTTGAAAAGGACAATTGTGTTATTTTAATTGTTATACATTGTGTTTATGTAAGCGTGTAACTTGTTAAAAGATTCTTTTTTACTAGAAATATTTCAAAATGATGTTTTTTTATTTTTTACCTTTTTTATATAGGATTGAAGTGGAAGTTACAATCCATATACATATACATATATATATATATATATATATATATATATATATATATATATATATATATATATATATATATTCTTTACGCTTTTATCCCGCATAGCAGGGTAAACAGAAAGTATCTAGTGTCAATACACTCCGTACTTCGCTTTCCGACATTGCGTGTTGAGTGGTGGAACCACCACTGTAGAACGAGTGTGAAAAAGTAAAAATAATTTAAATATAATCACTCCCGCGAGTGAGGATCGAACCCACAACCGAGAACGTTTACAGTTAGACGCTGCCACACTGTGCTACGACCGGCCTCATATACAAATATATATTTAGTATCTGATAGTAAACGTGAATGGTTAGAGTTTATTTTTTTAATTTCATCTTTCTAGTAGTCAAGTTAAGGTGCTCAACAAGCAATATCTCAATATGGGGCAGAAAGCGAAGAACGGAGTGTCTTCACACAACATTCTCTCTGATTTGCTATACGGGGAAAGGTGTGACACTGTAAAAAAATATGTATAAAAATTAATGTCGACCACTTTTTTTAGCTTCACACTTTTATTCCCTATAGCATGGTAGACAGAAAGTACCTAGTGTCAAGACACTCCTTACTTCCATTTCCACCGAATTCGAGATATTGTGTGTTGAGTGGCGAAACTCAACACCGCACTTTGTCAGAGCAAGAAAGTAGAAATAACTGACCGACTCTGACTGTAAACGTGATTGATTGACATTAATGTGATTGACATTGTCATTTTTCTGTTCTGGTCAGACAAAACGCGACGTTGAGTTCACCATTTATCACTCCATGTCTCGAATTCTCAAGGTTTTTGACACTACGTTTTCAATGATTACCCTGCTATGCGCGATAAAGTGTACAGCTTCTGTAATAATAATATTAGTAAAAAATATTTTTTTTTCATATACAGATACAAACATTTGGCGCATGCTATTTTTCTTATAAATTATACCTATTAGAGTATGATCAACCCATATCATCTGTCTACATTTTCATACAATCTTTTATTCAGTAGGCGCCAGTAATAAGTTTTGTTCGAATAAAACGATCCCAAGTGACACAGATACAAAAATTTTACAAACTTATATATACTTGGTATAAACTAACGTTTATTAAAATTACAACTTTATTCCGTTGTAATAAAGCTTTAAATATAAGTACTGAACAGCAAAATAAAGCTGGTATTACCATTCCTTTGGAGGGAAACCGGTGATTCGTCAAAGTCGAGTATATTTATCGTTTTAGTTGAATTTTATCGAACTAATAGCTTCGGAGATAAATTTACGATTGTAAAAGGACGAAGGCAATCGCATGTGGAGCGGATTAACTTAAAAGGAAATTATTCGTGATTGGGAATTACTTTAGGTTATAATTTTAAAAATTATTCACAGATCTTCGCTTATGAGCATTTTTGGAGTTTCTTATACAAATATTGAAATAAAAAATCAAAAAGGAGCGAAATACGTTAAAATTGATTAAAATTCCATACAAAAAACTGTTAAACTGTAAGTTAGACAAAACAACTTTATATATTTAGTTCATAGAAAGTAATATATATTACTAATTTTGTTGATAAATATTAACAAGAATATCTGAAATTTCTAAAAATAATATATTATAAATCACTATCGTTGTGCAGTGGGACTGCATCTGACTGTATTTTTTTAGGCTTCATACTTTTATCCCACAATGCAGGGTACAAAAACGAGTGTCATAACAGTCCGAACTTCGCTTTTAACTGAATTTGAGACATTGCGTGTTGAGTGCCGGAACTCAATGCCGCATTTTGTCTTACCAGAGAAAGGAATTGTAAATATTTTAAATATAATCATTCAATCGCGTTTCAGACGCTGTTCCCCTGCGCCACGTTCGGCTTTGTAGATACGATTGATTATGAGTTCAATTCCCATTATTTCATAACTAATTTTAATATTAGTTATGTATACAATTTCACTGTTTCAGAGTGTAAAATATTTTTTTTGTGTTTCTATCATTAAATATTTTTTTTAATAACAACAGTTCTAAAGAGGTGTTACTTCAAAAATACATGTGTACAATGACACATATTTTGAATATTAGGTAGTAGAATGTATTGCATGTATATTTTTTAGCTTCACGCTTTTATCCCGCATGTCAAAACACTCTATACTTGGCTTTCAGCTAAATTTGAGACATTGCGTTTTGAAATTTGAGAAAGTGGCAAAACTCAACGCTGTACTTTGTCTTACCAGAGCGAGGAAGTGAAAATAATTTTAAATGTAATCACTCCCTCGAGTTGAGGGTTGAACCCACAACTGATCGCGTTACAGTCCAACGCTGTGCCACTGTGCCGCGACAGGCCTAATTTCATTTCATTTCTATTTTTAAATTGTATAAGATATTGCAAACATCTCTTAAATCCTTTTCATACATAATACATAATAAACCTTAAGTTAGGACAGATACAAGATACGTGCAGTATTAAATAACAAAAGTTTGCAAGAATATTATCGTAAGTTTCATCTTAAAGCGACTTCTGCACTGCGTTATGGAGTTATGAAGCTAAAATTAGAGAAGGTAATATTGAAAGATAATTTTGTTCTTTAAGCGTCACACCTAAGGAGAAGAAGAGAAGGAGAGAATCTTTTCGCTTGCAATGTAGACATTAAGTGACGAAGCTCAACGACGCGCTTTGTCTTACTCTGGTAAGACAAAGCGCGTCGTTGAGTTTCGGAGATATAAAAATGTTAATTATAATTGAACTGAGTTGACAGACACACATAGTCTCGCTACGCCACAATTTGATTTTAGAAAATAATAATAATTAATTAATCATATAAAGTATTAAAATTAAATTAAATTCCATTCAAAATTAATTCGATACGATAAAATGGATTCTAACACTTCATAATAGTCCATGAATATGAACATGAATAAAATAACTTAATACGATTAAAATATTTAAAGTATATATATATATATCTCCATTAGAAGCAAGTAATTAACCTGAGAAGTAATTTTTTTTAATCTTCTGTACGCCATATGTTGTTTAATTAAATTACCATCTAAATAAATCAAACTTACGACTACATAGAAAAATAAGTTTTTTACTAAGTTATTAGGGGAATATTTTTTTAGATTCACACTTTTATCCCGCATAGCAAGGTAAATTGGAAGTACCCAGTGTCAAGACACTCAGTACTTTGTTTTCCAATGACTTCGTAACATTGCGCGTTGAGTAACGGAACTCAACGCCGCACTTTGACTTACTCAAGCGAGACAATGAAAATAAATAAATTAAAATATATTCACTCCCTCGAATGGGAATTGAGCCCACAACCGATCACGTTTACAATCAGACCCTGTCACAATGCGCCACTACCGGGCTGAGGGAAAAATATATTTAACGAAAATTGTGGATATGCAGGAATCTTTCGTACTTCATGGTATTTACGTACTTCCTGTTAGTATCACAGTAAAGTTTCAAATCGAAGCAGCATTTGGATGTTCGCGAGTTATTATGCAAAATGCATGATTTATGTTCTCTTAGATGTCGTTTGTTATTTACACGTGGAATAAGATGAGTAATCCTATTAAATTTATTTTAATATTATTGTATAGATTATTTTTATAACATCGGATTGACTGCGATGGTTTTAGATTCTATTTCCACTTAGGGTAATGATTATATTAAAATTATTTTTATTTTGCTCACTCTGCTGAGACGTAACGCGGAGTTAAGCTGCCCGCTGCTCCATATTTTCAAAAATTCAGGATCAATATATTTTTTATTATATTATTATATTCGCGTTTATAGGTTTGCTTATCCGTTCCATAACTTTATTTAAGTTTTTATATTTACTATTTTTAAAGTGTTATTCCACACTTAGATTTCTTTAAAAATAGTAAATATTAAAATAAAACTGCAATCTCTTGTTAAACGATTATTTCTTAACAATCTTTAAGTAGTATAAATTTGTAAAAATCTCTCTACAGAGATGCTAACAACATAAACAAGTTATAACAATAACGTATAATAATTTCGACGTTGCTGGTAGTAGAACGCATGACTTAGCGGTCAGAGATCGCGTTAGCGTTATCCAAGAGGCGCGAGTTCGAATCCCGCTGCGTTTATATTTTTATACGTTTTTTCAAGAATGTTTATGTACATTTTACTTTAAACGTTAGTATATATTTTTAAAGTATTACAGTTTGAATAGAAAATACTATTTCGCCCATACTCATATACTCTAGTAACAGTAAAAGTTTAAAACTATGATATAAAAACTAAAAATAACCATCAAATCTCAATAGTTTCGCACATGAAAATATTAAAAAGCTCGTAAAAACTGCATTTTAAGGCCATAGCCCGATTAAATGTACGTACACCGTGTGTTAACTTTTTATATGTATATATCTAATATATGTATGTTATATAAGAATGGCGTTGTCTGGTTGTCTGTTATATTTATTTCTACACTAGTTTTTTTACAGATTTGACAAACATTTTGTGAAAAAGTAAAGATATGCAATACTTAAAGAATTGTCAAGAGAGTGTTTGAATCGCGCTGTTTTCAAATTTTTATATATTTAAAAAAAAAACTATTTCTTGTCCTTAATGTGGAGAACACTTTACAAACAGTAAAGTAAATATACATGTTTTTCTCTTTTTTATGATTATTACTAATTACTATGGATTCATACCTTATATTATTAGATTTTCTTCTTGATGATTATAATTACTTTTCTTATATCGCTTAAGCTTATTTTTTAGCTTCACGCTTTTTATTCCGCATAGCAGAGTAGACAGGAAGTACCTAGTGTATAGATACTCGGTGCTTCGCTTTCCACCGAATTCGAGACATTGCGTGTTGAGTGGTGGAATTCAACGCTGCACTTTATCTTTTACCAGAGCGAGGAAGTGAATATAATTTAAATATAATCACTCCCCCGAGTAGGGATCGAATCCACAACCAATCGCGCTTACAGTCAGACGCTGTTCCACTGCGCCATTGTCGGCATTCTTGTTTATATTAATATAAATATAATGTACTAACATTTTTTAAAATATTTTATATTACAATAAACAAAGCCACCGGCTTTACTAGTCTATAAAAACATTCTAACTGTACCACGTCAGAGTTAACGGTTATGGTTAAAATTTTAACGGTCTACGTGATCGCTTTCGCAGATAACGTTTTCGGTAGATGAAATTATGAAGCTGTAAACGGATTTACCTAAATTATTAATAGCTACACCGTGCCTAGGTTTTTGAATATAAATGAACATAAATGAAATAAAATAAATGTTGATATTCACTCTATATAAATATATCGTTATTTTGATTGACATACTTAAACACAAACACACAAACATACTTATGTACACACACACACACACACACACACACACACACACACACACACACATACTTATACCTAAATATGAAACGTTGTTATTTTAGATTATCCCAAGCTGGTTACTGGCACTAGGTTCTGGCATCCCCAACATAAGTGTAGAAATTACTCTCTGGGATCGTCTCACACATATTACTGTTAGATCCGGGAAATAAAGCAATTTTTATTAATTAATTTATTTATTTATCATCGTCATATTTGTATATTTGTATATTTGTATTTATTTGAATAAAGAAATTTTATAAAAATTTTTAGAGACAGTTGTGAATGAATTTTGAATGAAATTTCCCTGTGGGAGGACAGGGTAGGATACAATTCCCCTCCACTGTTGGGTAGCGTCCCGTAAATAGCCCAGTAATTTGTATTAATTTAGTTTGCGACCACCATCGTGACAAAAACGATCCGCTAAATATTTGAATATCTGAGACGTGTTCCGGTTCGATGTCATGTAAGCCAGGTTTCCCTATTCCTACCTATCCTTTCTCTCATCTATTTTCACTTCCGTCCCAAGGCCAATAATACATTTAGTACTCTAATGTTTTGGATATACATGGGCAAATGTGATAACTTACCATCAGGTGGCCATTCTGCTAGTTTGTCGCCTTTTTGTATAAAAAAAAATGAAACAATTTTAAACGGATTAATCGCGAATATTTTGGTATTCGAAAATACGTTTATTGGTAGACTGTCTACCTGTGACCAAAGACAACTAGGTGTTCGAAACTTAGAATTATCAAAAATATATTTTTGTGTATCAAAATTTGCTCGCTTAATCCATTTAAAATGTGTAAAAATCGCAAATAACCAAAGATCTTATCAGAGGAGTATACATTAGAGAAGTATAGAGTATAGAGAAGACAAATCGGTAATATTTTTATCTCTATAAAATAAGTTTAACTCACACCATTATATGCTGGACATACGTATAATGTAATGTACATGTTTATACGATAGTGACATACGTTGTTATGGAAACGCGTTTGTTACGCGCAAACGGCACATCTATTTATTCTAAGTCCTTAAACAAATTTCATCATCACTACAAAACAATAAAGCTTCACCAAATATGAGTAAACATTACGTATCATTCAAAATTTGAATATTTCAAAGCACCAATATACATTATCTGTTCAAACACACAAAAATATAGGCGGAAATATCGTTTTATTTGTCAACGTCGAGTCCAATCCGCATTGCAAATTACAAAACGAGATAGACTGAGAGATGTTTTTTTCCAATTGAGCCGTATCTTGGTTATGTTATTAGATTATAAGGTCGATTTACAAATCTATGTGTGTTTACGTATGCATGTGAGTGTGTGTGTGTGTGTGTGTATGAACTTATATGTTTATTTTACGGAAATGACTAGCAATTTGCAAAGGATGGTATTGATGATTTTGTGTTATATTTATGATAGAAACGTTGTGCTGTAAAAGTGTTGTTTTTTAGCTTCACGCTTTTATCCCGCATAGCAAGGTAGACAGAAAGTACCTAATGTCAAGACGGATATACGTTGTGTGTTGAGTGGCGGAACTCAACGACGCACTTTGTTTGACTAGAGCGAAGTAGTGAAAACAATTTAATTATAATAAATCTCCCGACCGGAAATTGAACCCTGTACCGATCACCTTTACAGTCAAACGCTTTCCCACTGCGCCACGACTGACCTCATGGGTGGTCTCTGTTGTTAATTTTGATAGTAGTTTCAGGGTTTTTTTTATTATTATTTAATTTTACACATGTGGATCTTTATTTTATAATTTTAAAATCAAAGTATCCTTATTAACTCTGTATGACTCACGGTGTGTGATTCAATAAATAAAACCGTTTTCTGTAAGTAATATTCCATTATACTTTAATTGCATGGTTAATACTTAATTTCCAAATATACCACACGTAACGCGTGCTACCGACAGCTAACACTCACGGCCCATACAAACTTTGTAAGTAATTTTGTACACTAATAATATAATATTTTTTCCTTTAATGGTACCCTATTTACAGTATTGTTTTTTTGTAGTTTTATTTCACCAATGTTACATTTAGGTTTATACAATGTTTACAGGTTTTTAATTAAATAAATTGTTAAAAAAAGGCAAATAACAATAATGAATAATAAGATCTTTGATTTTACATATTTTAAATGAAACTATTTTAAACGGATTAATCACGTATATTTTGGTATTCGAAATGTACTTTCGAATACCAAAGTATACGCGATTAATCCGTTCAAATAGTTTCATTTAATACAATTATGAATATTGAGAGATTGTTGGTCTGTTTTGAAGAAATAGATGATATTTTACGTAGGGGCCATAGATAGGAGCCATAGCTTTATCTAACAATTTTTGTCTTTTAACAATAGATATTTTGTGGTTTATAGAAGCCATGTGATATTAATATACATATGTACAATGCGAAGAGAAGCTAATTATATAGTATATTATTTTGACATTATTCAAATAATTTATTCCAAGCCCATCGTTTGTGAAATATATAACTTGTCAAAAATATTATAGCTCTGGACGAACATAATGAAGACAAAAATGTATGAAATTTTATATGTATACTTAATGTTTTTATGGGAATATATTAAGAAAAAGATGTTGTATAAAAACGTAGCAGTATAATAAAATCTTTGATTTTCGCGATTTTTATACATTTTAAATGAAACTATTTAACCGGATTAATCGCGTATATTTTGGTATTCGAAAATACATTTTTGGACACCTGACGTTTCGAACACTTTACAGTAGTCCGTGGTCTTAGGTAGACTGTGTTAATCCGGTTAAATAGTTTCATTTAAAACGTAGCAGTAGCCAGTATTGACATTTATATTGTACCTATATTGTACGAGTATTTGGTATTTTACATAGAAATCACTATACAATATATATTAATTTACTTTAATAAAATATATGAAATATATGCATGTGTGCAAAACATCTTAGTTTTAGCTTGCGTCTTGAGGCCATCTTACAAGTTCATATTAAATTAAATTAAGACCTGAAGTCATTAGAGCCCGTCGTATACATTTTCAGAACTACGTAGCAATTTAGTGTGGTCAATGTGTTAACTGGTATTACTTTGTATTAAAATATCTACTAATTAGAGTCCGGTCGTGGCGTAGTTGGACAGTGTCTGACTGTAAGCACAATCGGTTGCAGGTTCGGTTCCTATTCGGGGGAGTGGTTATACGAAAATGGTTTTATTTTACTTTTCTCTGGTAAGATAAAGCCCAGCGTTACTCAACCCGCACTGTCTTGAATTTTCGGAGTAGGGAGTGTATTGATCTCTTAAAAGCTATATATAAAAATATTTTAATGTAGATAACGCAGGCGCTTCATATAATTCTGAACAACGAAATAAATGCATACCATCTGTTCTTCAGAGTGCACTCTACAGGAAAAAGAACTAAGTAAATTGAATTTCATAGTTCTCTGTTGCTTGCTTTACATATACTTGTAAAGAAAAAAGCAATTCTATTTTATATTAAAATGAACAAAGAAAATATTAATGTAATACAGATATTAGAATATATTTTACTATAAAAATATAAAAAATATTGTTATTTTATGTTGATGATAGATGCTTTTCTATCTTATGCTACGTAAGCATGCCACAGAACAAGTAGTGATGCGTTTCTTTTTGAATACTTCTCTGCCATACTTTGTCCTAAAACACTTCAATAATAGTAAACCATTAAAACATTTAAACTCACAAAAATTGTCAAGTCCCAACTGCCGCTGAAGAAACATTTACACCGCTTTTTACACGTAACACTTTATCTAGGCTAATATAGAAAGAAAAAAAGCACATATTTTTTACAACATTAAGTATTTACCGAATAAAAATAAAGAGAATAGAGATGAGTCACTCGATTTTTAATTTTACATAGAATTTTAAGGGTTCAGTCAACTTCATGCTCTTACATTTTAAACAAAAAGGATAAAATCGATTACACTCGAATAATGATTTTAACAAGGGAACATTGAACAGAAATCTACGACGTACATACACACACTACCTAAATACATTGCAATAACATTTCATTTAATATAGTTAACAACCAAGCCAAACCAAGTTTTTTTTAATTAAGTTGTTAAATATAACATAGTGGAACTCAACGCCGCACTTTGTCTTATCAGAGTGAAATTTAATCAAACTCATACATCAAGTATACACTTATGTACATACTTTACGACTGAGTAGCTATAACGTCAAATATATGATTAAATATTTTGAAATTCTAATCAATCATCACTTCACGCTTTATCAATTTGTAAAATATTAATATTAATGTTATTTAATATTAATGCAAAAATTAGGTCATATTACTATTTATAATTTTTAAAGTGTGCATATTACTTTAAAGGCAGCGGAATTCTAACCCGCGCCTTGGACGGTATCTAAGTTCTCGGGCGCGGGTTGAATCCCGCTGCGTTTAAATTTTTATACGTTTTTTCAAAAATATTTTCTAATCCTAGTTAATATTTCTATTAAAACTTGAAAGATTTATACAAGAACATAACGCACATAACGCAGGTGCTGAAAACTTCATATAAATATATGACAAACTTCAAAAAGCATTCTACAAGAGGAAAAACTAAGTAAATTGAGTGTGTGCTCTGTTGCGAGCTTTACGTATTTTTGTTCAAAAAGACAATTCTTAAATTAATTATAAATTTAAATATGAGCTTCTATAAAAATGCACGAATAAGTGTAAAAACGCAAAAATAATAATAAAGTTGTGGGTTCGATCCTCACTCGGGGGAGTGATTATATTTAAAATGATTTTCACCTTCTCGCTCTGATAGGACAAAGTACGGTGTTAAGTTCCACCACTCAACACGCATTATCACGAGTACGGTGGAAAGCGACATAACGATTATCTTGGCACTAGGTATTTTTTGTCTAACCGGCTATACGGCTATACGGGGTAAATATATATATATATATATATATGTATATATATATATATATACATATATATATATATATATATATATATATACATATATATATAAAATCATTCAATTAGTACACGGAAAAACATTAACACCGCTTTTTAGCTTATATAGAAGTCATAGAAAAAGAACATAATTTTCGCAATAACACATTAAAAGAACAATAAAATAATAAAATACACACAACACATGGTGTTTGTGATATAAACTTATGTCCGTTACTAAGGCAACGCGTAATGTACGTCTATAGATACACTAGTTCAATTTAATAAAAAAAATCATTTTACCATTTAATTAAATTCAATAGATACATTTTTTTACGCTTTCCACCGATTTGATACGTTGCGTGTTGAGTGGTGAAAATCAACGCCGCACTTTATCGTACCAGAGCGAGGAAGTGAAAATAATTTAAATATAATCACTCCCCCGAGAAAAGATCGAACTCGCAACCGATCGCGCTTACAGTCAGACGCTGTCGTACACGACCGGCCTCAATATGCTTATAGATATGTTAGGGATGAAATATATCATAACGTATGTACATATCGCTCTGGTAAAGACAAAGTGCGGCGTTGAGTTCCACCACTCAACACGCAATGTCTCGATTTTGGTGGAAAGCGGAGTACGGAGTGTCTTGACACTAGGTACTTTCTGTCTACAGCGCTTGCGGGATAAAAGCGTGAAGCCAATAAAAAAAGTATGTACATTTTCATATATTTCACCCCCTAATCTTTTTTAATAGGTCCATATACATTTAATATAGAGCGTTTATGCAAATGCGGTTTTCGTAATATCCGAGTGAATTTGCATTCATTTGAGGTCTCATTTCTGATGTTCAATGGTACGTATGGGATATAAATATTGTCGATTTTTCTCTGTTTTTTTGATAGCAACGTTTAGCATTTTACCCTTAGGTTATGATTATGCATATTGCTTAAAATTAAATTTGTTATTTCTTTATTTTTGTTAAATAAATCCATAGTGGCACAGTGGCAGTGTTTGACTGTAATCGCAATCGGTTGTATATTCAATTCTCAATCAGGAGAATATGTGTACCCCATATTATTTTTATTTTTCCACTCTAGTTAGACAAAGCGTGGGGTTGAGTTTGGGCAGAAAGCGACAGTCAGAGTGTCGTGGTACTAGGTTCTCTTTGTCTATATTGATATTCGGTATAAAGCGTGAAGCTGCAACCACTTTGATAGATAATACTAGTAAACGCTAACATAGAGCTGTTACAAAGTGTCTGACAGTTTGAGTATGGATGAGATTTCCACCCAAAGAAACTTAAAAGAAAGTTTCTATAATTATAAAAAATATACCAGATTTTTAATTTTAGATACAGAAAATATTTGAACGTAACATGTCAATTTTAAAATATTTGATTTATCATGCCGTATTATACTTATAAGTATAATCAACGTATTCAAGCAGTAGAAATAAATAAAATATATGTATCTTAATATTGTTTTTGTTTATATAAGTGATAAAGGTTTTGGAGATGGTAAGGATTTAGAAGTATTTATAACATGACAGGCTGATTGTAGATCAAAGTTCTAAATTATAAAAACTAAACAAAATAACATATCGTTTACCTGTTATATTATGAGTATAATTGTAGTAAACACAGTGCCAATAATCCTTTGCCTGAATCCCGCCTGAATTCTAGAGATTGTATCCTAAATGGCTGGACATACCACTGCGCTTAGCCTTACTAGAGCGGAGAAATGAAAACAAAATAAATATTAATAAATTTCGCCCAGTAAAAAATGACCATAACCAATCACGCTTATATTTTACAGTCCCACTGCGCCACAATTTTCCTACCAAATGCGTAGAGCACGTATCAAAATCAACAATACTTCTTTTCCGTTTATACATTCGCACCACTGACCTGAATATACCTAACCCTTGAGATCTCTTTCAATTATTGAAAGGGTCTTTGAACACGAGAAGGGTAAGGCGAGGATGTAGGGCTTTTATGTAAGATTTTTTCAGTACTCGTTGACAAATTGTGTGGAAATTAAAATGTTTTTCTACTATAATATAATGGGTATGTTTATTTAATTTTTTTTTCTTAAGTTTGGCTTTTTTACCTGTTTCTCTACTTTATCCAGCGTGGAAGGGTTCAGGGATAATCTAGTGTCATAATTATTCCGTTGACTGCTTTCCACCTGAAATAGAAATATTACACATTAAGTGGCAAAGTCAACGCAGCGTTTTATAACCAGAATGAAGAAATTAAACCAATTTTTAATTATAATAATTTCTCCCAGTGGGAATCGAACCCACTACCAAAACCAAACAACATTCGTTACGGAAATACACAAAAGAGGAGAATAACGCGACAATGCGTTATACCGTTGGTTCAAACGGACTTACTGTTTGATTTAAGGTGTCTACAATATCCGTTGCATTAAGCATATCGATGACGATAAACAATCATTGGTTGCTCGTGAAATAAAGCCACCCAACTGATTCATAATAATGATAGGTATTCCAATTTAATTGGGCTAGTTCATTTTTTTTTAGATTCACGCTTTATCCCTTGCGGGGTAGTCAGAGAGCACGGAGCGCCAAACGCTACGGTCCCTGCATACCTCTTATGCCTTGTCCACAGTCGTTATATTCTTCATACCTGCCCTTCGTGGGGTCCTCATGCTTTTCACGTGACCTTACTTCAGTATCTTGGAAGGTCAACTGAGGTCTCTCCTGACCTCTCGTACCATAGCTAGTTCATTAATAAAATAAATACTACAAAGAGTGTATGTGCACTACCATATGCTTGACATGCTCTTATATATTAGGTGACACACACGTACTAACGTGTGTAACTATGACAATATGTACGTTTGTGTTACGCGTTAATGATTAAACCACCTGATACTGTTTTCTTTGCATTCTTTGCTCGAAAAAAGTAATTAAAATTGTTGCTGTGAAATTAAAAAAATAAGAATTACTTTGTTTTGTATTTTTACTCTTTTTTAATTATTTAAAATAATAATTTAAATAATTATGAAGATAATAATTTAATGTTTTATCAAAGTACCTGTCTGAAATATCCGTTGAGAAATTTAATTCGAGCGAGCAAAACTGCGAGTAAGTTGTGATAAGTTGTAAGAGTAACATGTAAGGGGTTAGTATTAATAAAAAATTAAATTCAATACAGACAGTATACATTTAAAGTTTTCTCAAAAGCTTTCCCACTATCCTTATAAATATAAATTTATATTACGTCTATCTTTTCTACGTCTTTGTTATCGCAACCTTGCTTGAATGTCACGGACTTTCTTACTTTTCCCTGTTCGCCTTTCATAGAATTTAATTATTTTTATGTTAATAAACATGATTTTAGAAATGTATATATATATATATATATATATATATATATATATATATATATATATATATATATATATGGTTTGTGAGAGCTCGGACTCTAGCACTATCCATATAGGTCCAGAACCAGCCGTGAAGTCGGAAGTTCAGGTACCTTGGATCCATCGTGCATGAGTCTGGGGATCAGCGCTGGTTGGGCCAAATGGCGTCAGGTCACAGGTGTGGACTGCAACCACAGAATATCGCCCAAGTTTAAGGGGCAGATATACATGAGCATAATCTGACCGGTTCTCTAATATGGCAGCGAATATTGGCCAGCACTATCTCGGCACACTCAGGAGCTTCACGTCACGGAAATGAAAATGCTAAGGTGCTAAGGTGGATGTGTGGTAAGGATGCTAAGGTGGATGTGTGGTGTAACGCGGGCTGACCGCATACGTAACACATTCATCTGTCTAGCAGTCTTAGAGTCCGTGACGTAACAGATAATATTATATATATATATATATATATATATATATATATATATATATATATATATATATATGAGAATAAACATTTCTAAAATCATGTTTATTAACATATTAATTAGGCGCTTACTTTAGTATATATATAAAAAAAGCTTCTTGTTTTTTCATGCCATCAGGGTATGTAACCGCAAAAAACTTCAAGAAAAATTATGTATGATATAAAAAATATAAAATATTTAATGAAATCAATGTCGAATAGGAAAGAAACCGTCTTGAAAACCAAGGCCAAGGTCGTCTTATACATGAAAGCAGTAAAAGGGACGTTCAAGGTTTATTCCCGCGGAGATTGTGAATTTATATGAAATGGAGGAAATTAATATTACGCTGCAGCATCTCAATGCCAACAGCATACGTCTCATTGCTTGTAGTTTTCTATAGAATAAAGAACATAGAGGTACTTATTTACAGGATATGGGCAATAATTTTAAAATACAGTGTCGAAAGAACTGTGTACTCTTTCAAAGAAGATGAATCGGTATTTGAAGTACTTAGTACAAGGTCAAATATTTTCATGGCCTTAGTTTTGTCAAGTGATTTCTAAACTATAAAAGAGGAACTGCATTGAAGATTATAAAAAATAACATCCACTGCTGGATACAGGCCTCCCCCAAGGATTTTCATGTTGATCGATCCTGCGCTTTCTGCATTCAGTCTCCCAACCACTCACATAGTCTATATAAAAGCTCAAATAATGGAATTGTAATTTTAGAAATTGTTACTCGTAATTTTTCAATTTTTTTGCTTTCATTATCTCCTAGATTAAATTTTGACGCATTGTTTTAACTACATTGCTTGCTTCAAATAATATACTATACTAATTTATTTCTTATACTGAAAATAAGTATTCAGTTGAATTTTGAAGCATTAATATTACGCTAAAAATCTTTTACGGTGCTTGATTCTCACAGGACACAGAAAGTGGTAAAACACATCATTCTCCGCTCTATGTCAGCCTTAAAAAATAAAAAATATATCGCTAATTTGAACATGGAACCTAACGTTATATACAATATAAATATACCTCGTAGAATTATGACAAGTTAATTTAGACAAAAAATCGATTATATTTAAAAACAGATCTTTATATTTACTATTGTTTTAAAGTGTTATTTTACACTTAGGATTAGAAAACATTTTTGAAAAAACGTATAAAAATTTTGAACGCAGCGGGATTCGAACCCGCGCGTCTTGGATATTGTCCAAGCGCTCTGACCGCTAAGCCATGCGTTCTACTACCAGCTGCGTCGAAATTCTTATACGTTTTGTTACAACTTATTGCTACAACTATTGTTAGCATCTCCGTAGAGAGATTTTTACAAATTTCTACTACTTAAAGATTATTATGAAATAATCGTTTAACAAGAGAGATTACTATTTCATTTTAATATTAACTATTTTTTTAAAGTGTTATTCCACACTTAGGATTAGCGCTTGGACGGTATCCAAGAGGTACGGGTTCGAATCCCGCTACGTTCAAAAAATTTTTATATGTTTTTTCAAAAATGTTTTCTAACAGATCTTTAGTTGTAACTTGATTATAATTAAATGTAAATGAGAAATAAATAGTTAAAAGGACAAAGATGATACAGACCCAGTCAGTAGTGCATTAAATTTTATATAAAAAAAACGCTATATATAAGACTGAGAAAATGTCAACATTGTTTTATATAGAGTTCCAAGTAAAAAATATGCCATCAGAGGTACTGTCACCTGTGTTACGACAGTGTCTATACCCAATAATACCAAACGAAGAATCATATAAAATAACAATTAATTTTAATTGATTTTTCATCACATTCCTTAGTATTAGATAACCAAAATTTGTTAAAACAAATCAAAATGAAACCCATAGCATAACAAGTGACCATTCATTTATGTATGTACAAAATTAATTTATTACTTTTTACTCGACAAATATTCTCTCTTTCATATACATTGCTGCTTTTTTGCAAGTCAAAAAAATTATACACTTTATTAAGCAGAAACGGACTGGAACGGTAAAGTTAACTCTGCCATAGTAAAGGATTTCACTTTAGGATTTATGCGTTAAATTCATCTCTGCATTCAATGACGTCATTGACAGAAGGGTTCTCTATACGTTTATGTTACTATCAGTTATATTACTTTAACGTTGTAGGCATTTGTTAAAATGGCTGATTTTAAAGTAATCATCTTAATTCTTTACATATTATTTATCGAAATCATCCATGAAAGTTTCCTAAATAAATATTAATATCTTTCAAATGTTTATTGTATTCATTGCATTAAATGATAGGACAAAATATATTTTAAACGTAACTGACTTTTTATAGTATTAAAAAAAATTATGTTTAAAATTTTTTGACAAAGAAATATTATATATACCAAAAATCTAGACTCATTCTAGTCTAGACATATTCAATATAGATGTTTTTTTTTATTTCCCTCCAACACCATGTAATACCGCATTTGTTACGCGCAGATGAAATTGCACCGCCATAATGTGAGCTTTATTGAGTAAGTCCCCTAGCACATTAAGCGTACGTATATACACAAACATACATGTATTTGTGTGAATGTACACACACATACAGATGTGTTATCCACAAGTTTTAATTACGTCACTCGCTACATTTTCATGCCGAAGTTCGTAACAATTTATTTAGTTCATATATTAAGAAAAATAAGTACTTAGAAGCTTGCAGCGTTGAGTTTCACCACTCAACGCGCAATGTCTCGAATTCGTTGAACAGCGAAGTACGGAGTGTCATGACACTAGATACTTTCTGTCTATCTTGCTATGCGGAACCAACTTAATAACACTAATAGCCATTAGCTTAATTTGTAAGGGATGAAAGTAGGCGTTGAAAATATAACTATGAAATTACTCTATAATCTAACAAAATACCTCAGCCTGTCTAGAACTATTCTTTTTTTACCTCATATTTTGGAGACATCATATTTCGTCAAATATCTTTAATCTTAATAATTCAGTGCTTCCACTTCTATCTTTACGCTACTTCAAGTGTCACCTCGGTTTGCCGTTCAAATTCATAGTATTACAGAAAATATATATAGGATTAAAACATATAGGATTTTTTTCTCTTCTTCCAAAACATAGGTGTAGTATTACTTTATTTACTATGCTTATTCATCATTAAGTAATTAATGATAAATATTCTAATTCACGTAAATAAGGTCCAATAAAAAGCCTACATCTATGACGAATCAATTATTAAATACATTTATTATATAGAGTGTTTTAAAATCTTCTGCGCTTTTATCTTTAGTTACTAACAGTTGTAAATACTGGTCTAAACATATAAATTGACGTTGAAACTTAAGTTGGAAGTTTTTTTGTGAAGTAAATAAGAACACTAAGAGCGTGTTTCCTAAAATTACTATGCGATTAGGAGTAACTGATAAATGGAAATTGTATGCTTTATAAAATTCACCAAGACAAGATTATAAGCTACAACTAGTAAGAAAAAACATATAAAAATTTAAACACACTGGTACTTGAACCAGTGCCTCTTAGAGACCGCCCTAGGGTTCTAACCACTAAGCTATGCGTTCTACATTCGAGTACGTCAATTTTCTTATACGTTTACTATAACTTACTTCTATTCATAGTATCGAACATTTAGCAAATGTAACATTTCAAAAATATTTTAATCAAGTATACATTTATATGAACGTATTTTTGTGTTCCAAAATTTAAACAAAAACATTAAAGGACACGGAACATTAATATGTTGCAGGAAATCATAAACATGTGTAATTTTAACAACTGTCCGGTCAGAAGACAGCCGTTTCCGGTAGTAAATATGTGAAAATATCTAAACGAGGCTTATACAGTGAAATATAATACGATTGAGAAATTAAATTGGAACATTTTTTTATTGTATAACGTGTTTATAAATTTAAATTAAGTTTTTGTATTTGAATGTAAAATTTATACTTTCGTTTGCATCTTTCAATCTTAAAACTAATTCACAAATTGGCAAAGTAAAAGTCATAAATTTTGTTTTATAAATTATTTAAAATAAATATAATAATAAAAATAATTTATTTTAGATTTTAGATTTAAACACAATACGAGCTGTGCCTGTGATCTCGGAGGCTTAGAATTTAACATCTTAATTCAGGTATCTGCCAGTGAAGGTTTCGAGAATTAGTCTAGTTGTTCCAGAGATTAGCTGTGACCAACAGACAGACAAACAAACTAGAAAATAAGTTATTTCAGCATATATACCGTGCTAGTAACAACATTTTCTTATATATTATAATATTATTATTGTATTAAAAATAAAAAAAACAAGTCAATCTTGAAATTACTACAACAAATGATTAATAAATTATAATTTAAAAATAAAAACATATATATCACACGCAATATCTCGCTAGGGCGAAAACAGATAATGGAATTTATTGACACTATTTTCTCTTTGAAAACCCTGCTATAAGAAAAAAAATATTTAAAGCAACTAATTCAACAAACATATTAAAATAAATTAATTTAGTATATTATTTTTCGTTACTTTCCAATTATTACCATACGCATGTATAATACGTATGCATCTGAGTCATCATCATCCCAACACTTCAAGAGTCATTGAACTCTTAATCCCTACTAGTGCAGTCACCCAACTACGCTCACGCACGCACGCACATCGTAGTGTATGAACACACGCACACACGCACAATGACCCAGTTATTCCCCATTTTTCTGTAATTACTCACCGCGGCTTTGTTGGTACCCCAAGGTATGAGATACGACCACGTAAATGTGCCTTTAAATATTCAGCGCGCAAACATGGGATAAAATGATGTTTTAAACGGTTTCTACATCTTGATTTTCTTATATTTTTGCCTATCTAACGCGTTAGGGGGTTAGCAGTGACTTTGTATTAAACCACTCTTTTACTAACTATTATTACATTAATAATCTATGTTAATAATTACGTGAAGGTCGATTAAAACCTTATTTGTATAATAAAATATTAAAAAATTAAGATTTCGGGTCGACAACATATGTGGAGCAAAATTTAGATTGCAAGTATTGTGTCAAATTCTAATGGCGCTGACAGACAAATCGCAATCGCCATATTCATTTTAGTACCGTGATAATAATACCTTCATACATAATTTAATAAACGTAACTTAAGCAAAACGAAAAAAAATTATATTGAAATACAATAGTGTAAATCTTGCAGACAATAGAGATGTATTAATTTACAAAAAAATGAATTAGTGTATACTAATGCAAAATTGTACACGTTTAATAAAGATTAATTTTCGTTTAATAAAGATTGAAAGTATCCATTAGTAAACTTATTAAAAATTAAATCGGATTAGTCTTGAAAATATGATAATAAATTACAAATAGAAAATAAATTTTATAAATAAATAAATACTCTTCTAGCTTCACGCTTTTATCGCGCATAACAATAACCAAGAAGTACCTAGAGTCGAGACACTTCGTACACCGCTTTCAACTAAATTCAAGAAATTGCGTAACTCAGCGCCATGATTTGACTTTGTCTTTGTCTTTGTCTTACAGGGGCGAGGAAAAGAATATAATTTAAATATAATCGTTCTCCTGAGTGGGAATCGATTTCACAAATGATCACGTTCACCATAGGTCGCTGTTCCACTGCGCCACGATCGGCCACAAGAAATACCTAATAAATTATTATAAGTAAATAAGCATAGCATAAGAAATTAGAAAAAAAATGATTCTTAAAAAATGAAACACAGAGTGTCTTGACACTAAATTCTCTCTGACTACTGTATTATGCGAGAAAACATAAAACTACAAAAAAGGATCTAAATCCATAGTTTAAGTAGTATCAACATACCGAATAATACTTCAGTACGGGGATCGCCAACACCTGTACATCCCTCCAGCGCCTGAAACTAGGGGAGTATGAAAATCATCACGCTCTTAACACTTCATTACACTCAAAAGAGACTAGGTAATGCCCAGCATAATTTATTTTAATATATGTTACGTAGTTTAGGTTAATAGATGTAAAGCCTATAACGAAAATGTAATCATATATGAAATCATTTTTTATATATTATCGAGATATTTTAAATGAAAGTATTTTAAACAGATTAATCACGTATATTTTGGTATTCGAAAATACATTTTTGGAAACCTGACGTTTTGAACACTTTACAGTAGTCCGTGGTCACTGGAAGACTGATTCGACGTATTTTATTCGTGTTTTCCAGTCTGTATTGATCACATTTATCTAGAGTCTTCGAGAGAGAGTATTTATTTGAAACCACGGACTACTGTAGTGTTCGAAACGTCAGGTTAGTAGTGTTAGGAACGTCAACCAAAATATAAGCGATTAATCCGTTTAAAATAGTTTCACTTCGAATATGTAAAAATCGCGAAAATTAAAGGATTTCTTATTTTAGATTTTTTTTTGATAAAAATCTGGGCAAAGAATCTGCTACCAAAAGTTTAGATTGTAAAAATTTAAATTTTTATATTATTAGAAATCATTAAGCAGTTATTTCATTTAAACAGAATTTATTTTTATATTTTAGGTAAAAATTAAAGAAATGTGTAAAAGGCACGAAACATAATTATAATAACTTAAAATATTAAATTAAAATAATTTAAATATAATAATATAAATATTGATAAAATTTATATTAATAACTACGCCGCATTCGTTTTTTGATTCACGCTTTTATGCTGCATAGCAACCAAGTACCAAGCGTCAAGACACTCCGTACTCCGCTTTCCGACGATTTCGAGACATCGCATACTGAGCGTCCAAACTCAACGCCACGCTTTGTCTTACCAGAGCGAGAAAATGGAAATAATTTAATTATAACCGAACCCCCGAATGGAGATCGGACCCGCAACCGCACCCATTGCGCCACGACCAACCTTATCAATTAGTATAAATAATTCTTTATATAATTTAAAATATATTTACCATATAATAAACTTGATTAAAAAGAGATCGTATAAAAGAAGTAAAACATAAATAAACATCGTCTGACCGCTGAATCCTTTCAAATGTTCGGATAAAAGCCTCAAAAGCCACACATAATACATTGAAACAACATAACCGGAAGCCTAATTCAATAAACACTCAATCAAACATGAACATCGATGTAGATTATTATGAAACGGCCTTTATACCGTAGCTTAGTCTTGAAAATTTTACGTAGCACTAGCAAACATAGTCAGTTTTAGGTTATTTCTTTCAGATGAAAAAACATTTTAACTATTGTAAAATTAAAATTGTAAAAATAATATTAAAAAATTCTATAGATAGATAGATAACTATATATAAGTATATTTTTATAACAAAAGATATTATTTTTTACATTAAAATAAAAAATTCAGGCTGGTCGATATATTTTTTCTTTACAAAACTCTCAAATTTCAATATAGACACAATCTGTATGTCAGTATATTTTCATTATTTTATCATTTTTAAAGATACTAATCATTCTATTGTGTAAGTAATTTACGCGTTGCATAGCAACTTATACCTAACTTACCTAAACAAATCAATAAAACAATAATTTTATTAATTTAAAGTATAATGTATTATTAAAAAAAAAATATTCTTTTTTTTCTACGCTTTTAATCCGAATAGCAGGAAGTATCTAGCGTCAAGATACTCCGTACTCAGCTTCTTGCTTTTTCTATAAAAAAGGAATTAAAGGTTTCTTCCTTCACATATTGACATACATATTTATCTACTGACCATTTAATAAGTCAATCGAAAAAAACACATACAAAAACACCTTGCCTAACCACATCCAGTAATGTAAAATATAAACGCGACACATGATGAAACATTTTCCATTCAAATGAATAGCCTGGTCCTTTGATCTTTACCAAGCTTTGGTGCATTGAAAATTTTAATCGAAACTTTGTGATCGTTGACGCTTTATCGCGATAACAAGTTAATTGAGCGTGTGTGAAACGGAATACGCGAGCTTTGATAATATATAAATGTTTAGGGTTGGCCCATCAGATAATATTCGTATGTAATATTAAGGAAGACATGTGAGAGTATGTGTGTTTATATATGGTATATGTACATGTTATACAGATATTTATGAAAATACACGTTTCCACATGTTGAATAAGAAAAATGTCACGCGATATTTATAAAGAAGTTACTTTATTCCGATCGGATAATTGTAAGATTTTTTTATTTCGTATTATTTAAAAAAAATATTTTTTAATTAGCAGTAAGAAAACTAACGAATTAATTACAAATTAAAATAATATTAATATTGTTCTTAATTCAAAGGTATCTTGTGAAAACATTAATTGATAGTAAAAAGATTTTTGTAGTAGAGTAAAAATTATATTATTTTAAAATAAACTATTTTAAATAAGATGGATTTTACAAATTAAACTTAATTGAATTCGTAACATTATTCTTAACGTCGATTAATAATTCTCCCAATGTAATCATAGTTAACACAGTTGTGTGTTTGCACAATAGCAACCTAATGGGTTACATGTAGAAGTGGAAAAGTTCCGTTAATCCGTTTAAAATAGAATCCGTTTATTATGTGTGAAAATCGAGAAAATCAAAGATCTTAAGTTTATAAATAATTTAAAAAAAAATTATGTCCTCAATTAAGCCATATTTCACGGTTAATTTAGCTTTCTAAATTGTACCAAGAGATCAGGGTCACCATATTGTTTTTGTTGTCAGTGTTTTAAGATTATTCTTTCTTGTTACATTCACAGTTAAATGCGAATAATGAACGGAAAAGACGCAACTTCATTCCGTATATCAGGGTAATCAGAGACAACCTAGTGTCGAAACACTCAGCTGACCGCTTTCCACCGGAAATTGAGACATTGATAATAACAAGAAGCTAAGAAAATAATTTCTAATATTAAACAAATTGAAAGGTATGTTACCACAAGTGGGTGCCAACCTTTACCAACTAGTAACCCTTTAGTGCAGAGTAGTTCAAATAGTGCTGTATTTTTAAAATAGGGTTAAGTGCGACGCAAAGTATAATTAGCCTCCCGCAACTTTGCTATGTATACCATAAAATTACTGTTTGTTTCTAATTAACAACGCACAGACGGCAGCTGGTTTATGTTTTCACAGTATTGAAATTGTAATATTTTAATTTCTTAACAAATTTGCACTCTTATCGAGAATAACAGTGATTATATATACATTCCGTTAACCGCTTTCCGCCTGAAATCGAGACTGCGTGTTGAGTTGCGAAATCAACGCCGCTTTTTATCTTACCATCGTTAATAATAGTTATAGCATATAAATTAGAACATGTAGTTATAATATAATATTACATTAAGTTTTGCAACCAACAAAATGTTGCCATGAGCACGGGTCATGAAATGTGGATGATTAAAATAGCTTTGTCATGTTTCTTTTTTCTATACATCACCCTTTACATATTTTTGATTATTAATAGAATATTTATATATAATTAGCATATAATTTGCAGCCGGTCGTGGCGCAGTGGGAAAACGTCTAACTGTTACGTGATTGGTTGTGGGCTCGATCCCCACTCTGGGGAGTGAAAATAATTTAAATATATTAAATTATTTTCACTTCCTCGCTCTGGTAAGTTAAAATGCGGCGTTGACTTCCACCACTCAACACACAATGTCTCAAATTCTGTGGAAAGTGAAGTACGGAGTGTCTTGGCACTAGATACTTTTTGTCTACCCTGCTACGCGGGATAAAAGCGTGAATCTAAAAAAATAGCATATATATTAATAGCATATTTTCTTTTCAACTTCATGCATTTATTCCGCACTCCAAGATAGACAGGATGTGCTTAGTGTCAAGACACTCCGTACTCCACTTTCCGCCGAATTCGTGACAATGCTTGTTGAGAATCGAAGTTCAATGCCGCATTTAATTTTATCAGACCGATAAAATGAAACTAAATTTAAGATAATGATTACTCCGAGTGGGAATCGAACCTACAACCGATCGTTCCAAAGTCAGCCGTTGTCCCACTGTAGCACCACCGGAACATAACCATTTTTTATATACATAATATAAATTTACATATAATACACTGAGTTTCCGGTATCATCAGTAGGAAAAAAGTAACAAACAAAACAATTTTCCAGAAATGTCTACCACATCACTCCCAAGAATCTCTTGAGATGATTGAAATAGAAAGGCAAGCGATAGGTGATAGAGTCACCTTTTAGAATATTCAGTTATTCATAGAAAACCGATTCATATCTCGGCTTTCAGTGGAAAATGTATTAACATAACTATTTTAGTATGGCACATCCTATTGTAGTTTTTCCCTTCAAGTTTTTTGCTGACGGTACCCTATGACGCGTGGTGATGCATAATGGGAGGGTTATCCACCTCTATTTAGAGAAAAATGAAATAGAAAATGGTTTCCAATTTGCGTTGCGTTTAAATGTTTAGATTATGTTATTTTATTTTGTTTTAAAACCAGCACTTTGTATTGTTATGTTAAATATTCGTGCTATCTGGATCTCAAGATAGAGGCCGGTCGTGGCGCACTGGACTACGTCTAATTGTAAACGTATTCAGGTGTGGGTTCAACTCCACTCAGATGAATGATTATATTTAAAAAATATTTTCATTTTTCAGCTCTAGTAAGACAAACCGCGGCTTTGAATTCGCCACTCACCACATAATATCTCGATTTTGGACGAAAAGCAGTCAACGGAGTGTCTAGACACTAGATTGTATCTAACTACATTGCTATGTAGAATAAAGAAAACGGTAATTCATATATTTAATTACTAGAAGAAATTACTAACTTATCACCCTTTCTGACGTCTGTACAAAACAAATTTTATTTCACTAAAACGTATATGTACAAAAACTGTGCCAACATATTTTAGTAGATTATTCAAAAAAAAATATTTTATAATCTACATATTACAACTATACCTGTTCTGCTAGCAATTTAGTAAATGAAATAGTTTCCATAACGCAAACTTTACGAGTTTCGAGTTAAAAAGCCAATATGCATATCCCGTATTGTTTGACGCCGCGAAATGACTATTCACGAGTGCATATTTGTCATGCAACCGACCACGTTTCATGTCTAAAATTTTATAAAACCTGACAAGCCATTTCGTTCTGAAAACATGTATGAAATTGCATAATATGTAGAGTCGATTTTGGCTTGTAGAGTAAATATTTAAACTTACAATGCGTGGCACACCCTGTATATGGATAACAGGTTTTGGCGCTGTGCGTTAATGGATTTCAAGTACAACATTGTTTTCGAATACATCGAAACAAATGGAGAATGGACATTCGCAATCAAAGTGCGTTTTTATTGAAGGGTTCATTTAGATATGTGGAGAGTATTGTGGTCGTTAAACATACATTTATTTTTGTAATATTTTACTATTACTATTAATTTTTAATTACATTTTATTATTATGACTGTAAACGCGATCGGTAGTGGGTTCAAATTCCACTCGCTCTTGTAGAGACAAAGTGCAGCATTGAGTTCCAGCTTGATGTTTTGAATTCTGCGGAAAGCGAAGTATGCAGTGTCTTAACACTAGGTACTTTATGTCTACCCTGCTATACGGTATAACAAAATATTCTGTTCTATTTTAGCCTTTGGTACATTATGGGATATCAATATTTATTATTGAAAAAGTCAGAGATTAGAAATTAGTTGCTCCTTCCTTTACTTGCTTCTAAAGAAACAGTCTTGAACGTTCTGAATTTACTTTCAAGACACAAGAAGCCCCAAATTTAAAAATTACGAAACACACATACTTAGTGGAACTTAGTGCCACGAATTGTCTTATCAGAGATTGAAAAAAATGAAAATCAACGAAAATTATAAGTAGTTCGTATTCATAATATGAAAATTAAAATATAATTTTTATTTTTTTTAGCTTCATGCTTTTATCCTGCATAGCAGGGTAGACAGAAAATACCTAGTGTCAACACACTCCGTACTTCACTTTCCACCGAATTCGAGACCTTACGTGTTGAGTGGTGGAACTTAACGCCGCTCTTTGTCTTTACCAGAGCGAGGAAGTGAAAATAATTTAAATATAATCACTCCCCCGAGTGGGGATCGAACCCACAATCGATCGTGTTTACAGTCAGACGCTGTCACACTGCGCCACGACCGGCCTCATTTATAATGTATTTCTATAAATAAAGGACCTTTAAAAATCGCATAAAAATAATAATTCGTTACTTTAGGCTTATATTATTTATGACGATTTATGTATAATTTATACATAAATGTATAATTTATACATAAATATAAATAAACTGAGGAGTCTCTTTGTAATATTAAAATAACCGCTATTTGCTAAATGCCTATGTACTTTAACATTAAAATAACTTTTATCTTACGTCTGCCTATTGCTGGGGATAGGTTTTGACCGGATGGTTACTAGCAGATAGCTGATTTAATAGGAGTAATTTAGACTCTTATTTTAAAATTGTAAAATATAAATCCAAAAATGTTAAAATACACATGGATTGAGTATTGGGTACAGCTAATTACATTAAATTATCTATCAACTAATTATACTATATTAATACGTTATGCAATAATTAAAAATATATAAAATGCACAAGGGACGAAAAAATACAAAAACTTTAACGTTTTTTTTTAATAAAGTGGAAAAATATAAAATCCTAGATTTTTATTTCGTATATTTTGTTACTCGGAGACTTGATTACTTATTATTCAAGCTCTGGGCAAGATTTTTCAGTATACCTTATCGTAGTATATAGTTATGAAAATATCACTGGAAATGTATATATTAAACAAACAGGGTAAAAATATTATATTACAGTTATTGTATTAAAATTTTAAAATATAACAGACTGCTTCGTGGCTCAGCGGGACCATATCTAACTGTAAACGCGACTGTTTGTGGGTTCGGTCACTTACTCACCTACCTTTTTGAGAGATTTATTTTGATAGCTCACAGCCGCCATCTTGGTTGTTTAACATTTGACATTTGTATTGTTTTTTGTTCAGTAATGTTTGCCATTTAATCATGAACAAGTTCACGTTACCTCAAGAAAATATTGCCGCCGTATCAGCCAGTGTCGAATAAAATCAAAATATTTCCATTCCACAACGTTCACAAGAATTGGGCTTTTCCTGAATGACAATATTTCGAATTTTACGTATGGATCTTGGCCTACATCCATACAAGATTGTGTTGGCACAAGAACTCAAACCAGCAGACCATCGATTACGTCGTGAATTTGCTGATTGGGCGCTTGAAATGATGGAAACGGACACCGAATTTCATAGGAAAATCATCTTTCTAGATGAGGCTCACTTTTGGCTCAATGGTTATGTGAACAAACAGAATTTTCGTAACTGGAGTGAGTCAAATCCAAGAGTGGTTCAAGAAACACCATTACATCCTGAAAAATTGACTGTTTGGTGCGGATTATGGTACGGTGGAATCATTGGCCCGTACTTTTTCAAAAACGACGAAGTGTATGAAATCGATGCGGACGACATTTATTTTCAACAATATGGTGCAACATGCCACACTGCGACCGTCATAATGGATTTATTGCGTGATAAGTTTGGTGAGTCAGTTATTTCTCGCAACGGTCCTCACAATTGGCCACCAAGATCATGCGATTTAACACCCTTGCACTATTTTTTGTGGGGTATGTTAAATCTAAAGTGTGTGCCAATAAACTAGCTGCGATTCAAGACCTTGAACGCAACATTCGAGCGACTATAGCGGCCATACCAACCGAAATGCTGCACCGAGTCATCGAAAATTGGACCGATCGTATTCATCTGTGCAAAAAAAGTCGTGGCGGTCATTTGAACGATATTTTGTTTAAATCATAAATAGCATATCTATATATATCCTATCAAATAAAGCCATTGAGCACGAAATTCAAACATATATTACATGTTTTTAATTTCAATTTCAAAACATATCGTTCTTATTGGGAAACCCCATATATAGATTTTGTTGTGAATATATGAATTGTAGGTAATAAATAAATATCCTATCCGTCCTTATATGATAAATATTCAGTAAATTTATAACTTTAATATTTAATATCTAATATATTCTAAACAAAAACAGTTCACTAATTTGAAATTTTAATTAAGTATTATGTTAATTGACGATTTATCACATATAAATGCCTATTCGAATAAAAAAATGGATTTGTTTTATTGAAATAAAGCGGAATAGTAAGTGTCTGGGCACTAATTCCTGTCTTCCTGGTAAGTGATATAAAAACCAAAAAAACTAAAAAAAAAATCAATATACTATAGACCTAAGGCCAGGATCCAGAGCTAATTAAATGGGCTTTTGTAATTAGCAAAATATAAAATTACCAAAATGCGAGGAAGTACAAATTTAAGCTTCTTGTACTTTCATTTTAAGCTATACAAATGTATAAAAAATGCCTATCATTTATTTCAAAATACTAGATAATTTATTTCTATATTTTTCTAATAAAGGCATCTAGCCATTATTTCTAACCCTTTTCCTTAAATATAAATATAACTAACTGCATATCTCTTTAACATCGCAGATCAAACGACTAGAGCAAAGCTACCTTGCGTCTAACATTCTATGTACCGGAATAATTATAAGAAAATATAAATGATCTTTTTTATGCATGCGAAAGGGATTTTCTATAATAAGTATGATATAAAATACTTTATACTGGATGAGGCTATAATAATATTATGCTATTTTTAAAGTACTATTCCACACTTAGGATTAGAAAATATTTTTTTAATAATCTATAAAAATTTGAACTTGCGCCTTGAAAGCGCTCTTACCGCTAAGCCATGCGTTCTACGTCCAGCTGCGTTGAAATTATAATACTTTTGATACAACTTCTTTATGTTGTTAGTATATCTGTACAAAAATCTTTACAAATTTTTGCTATTCAAAGATTATTTCTAAGATATAATCGTTTGGCTAAAATACTATTTATTTTAATATTTTATTATTTTCAAAGTGTTATTCAACACTTAGGATTAGATTTCTTGAAAAGACGTAAAAAATACAGGCGCAGATTCAAATTTTTTCAATAATGGAGGCCTTAATAAATATTAATTTTATTTCTTTAAGTTTCGACATATTAATATAATTAGTAAATCAAAAATATAAGTTATTCGTATCAATCAACAATCGATTTCCTCCATAGTATTGTCAACAATTAATTAAAACAAAAAGACTTTAAGACAAAATTTTGACTTAAATATTGTGGGTCCTTATAGATATTAAATGTAAGCTAATTAGCACTGTGTAATTACTAGTTTTAATATTTTCAGCGTTATGCTTTAGCCGTTTAGCGAGATAATTAGGGGAATCCTTTGTTTATACTGCCTGAAATCAACACATTCCGTATTGAGTGGCGGAACTCAACGCCATATTACTGTCTTACCAGGCGACGTTAAAGAAATCTACTTAAGTAATCTAATTTAATTTTAATCACATTTAGTCATACGCTGTCCAACTGCTCATTCCTGGCCTCTTAACATATTTTTATACAAGTATAATTAGAATAAAATAAAAAAAACATCTACATTAACATGATATTGTATAATATCTTCTAGTACATCTAATTCTTCGTGAGAGGGTGCATAAAGGAAATTCAAAGGAATGTCGCAGGATGTACAATACGCCCGAGTTCAATGTACTAGCAAACACAGGGTTTGCGGGTCTGTATGTTAATATGTTAGTGACAACTTATAGGGTAACTCTAGGCTAGGCGTAGGGTGACGACACTACCACTTTTGACCTGAGGGAATAGCGGCTAGATAAAAGATTTTTTTTTCAAAGGAATTTCTTGAGGCCATCATGGCACAGTGGGTCTGGATTGGTAAAAGTGATTGGTTGTGGGTTCGAATCCCATTCGAAACACATGAAGTGAAGTATATTTCAGTTTCACGAAATCGAGACATTGCAATTTGAACAGCGAAACTCAGCGCTGCACTTTGTCTTGCCAGAGTGGGAATATGTAAATAATTAAAATACAAGGAGGCCAAATCTACTACGCAGTTTGTGTTTGCAGTTTGATCCTATTGCGATCAATCAGTCAATTATCAAAAAAGATTTGGTAAAATGATAATAAATAATATATACTTTTTTTATCTATTCCGCATAGCAGGGTAGACAGAAGTAGTACCTAGTGTCAAGACACTCAGAATTCGAGACATTGCGTGATGAATGGTGGAACTGAACACCGCTTTGTCCGGTAAAGACAAAGATCTTTACCAGAGCGAGGAAGTGATAATAATTGATTGATTATATTTAAGTGAGTGATTATGTTAGTTACAAGTGATTATATTTACTAGTCACTCCCCTGAGTGGGGATCGAACCCACAACCGGTCGCTTTTACAGTCGGACACTGTAAAGGTTTTTTCTAACTACCCAGTTATACAACCTGTACAAATTATAGTCATTAGGCTAAACAGTCTAAAACTAAACCCTAAGTCAAATACATGTACGGATCATTGGTTTAATCCTTACTTCGTATATTTGGGCATGAACAAACAATATGCTAATCTGTTGACATCGGCGATCCGTTAATGATTTGATCTTGCACGCGTCACTGAGATATTCATTTAACGTAACGTCTGTATATCTATATATATGTATATACAATGCATAGCTATATAGATTATATTATATTGCATTACCATCGTGGTCATGGCGTAGTGGGACAGCGTCTGACTGTAAACGCGATCGGTTGTGGGTTCGATTCCCAGTCGAAAGAATGATTATATTATTTTTCCATTTCCTCTGAAACACAGTTCGGTATTAAGCTCCGCCACTCAACACGCTATCTTGACGTCCGTCAAGATGTCCGCCAAGACGGCTTCGGACGGAAAGTGATCAATCGACTTTCTTAACAATCGATTGTTTTCGACTTACTTACTATGTGGATTAAAGGGTGAAGTTATTTTTTTATTCTATTATGTGATTCACTGTACTAGCCTGGTAAGACAATAATCAGTTAACTTTTATTATTCAACAAAAAATGATTCTTAAGTAGTAAGAAAATTCAGAGTAAAGTGCACCGATACTGTTTTATTTATTTATCCTGCTGTATTCAAAATATACCAAGAATACAATTTTACGCTCTTCCTCGCATATCAGGCAATAGTTATAGAAAATCTAGAGTTAAGATACTCTGAAATATACGACCGAAATCAAAACAGATTATATCACAGTGAAGAATTTAAAACAATTTAAATATTATTGTTCGTCTGAGTATAAAACAATCCCATAACCAAATCGCGTTTACCCTTATGTACTAACTAATCCTTTTAAAATTATTTTAATACGTTCATATATCCCCTGCTTTATGTTAGAAAAATCTACGATAATCTATTATAAAATTTCTCCTTTCAAAATTTAATTAAGAACAGAGTGTCTTATCACTATTTTTTTTTGCCGGAATATATGGCGCATAAATGAAGATTAAGACAGTTCGTAGCTCGATATCCTCATTACCCGTATAACGCGCGAGACCTATTTCATTAGCAAGTTACACACGAAGTTCTTGATACTATCGACTCCTTTACGTCCAATTTACACAAATTGCACCAACTGGTGGGAATTGAGACAAACTTAAGAGATATCATTACCATAATACGGTTGAAATATACTGAAGCGTTTTATTTACTAATTTTAATATAAATTTTATTTATAAGAATACTATGCTTAAATTAGTTTTGTAATAATATTTTATACATAATAATAATATTATGTGAGGCCGGTCGTGGCGCAGTGGGACAGCGTCTGACTGTAAACGCGATCGGTTGTGAGTTCGATTCACACTCTGGAAAAATTAATACATATAATCATTTAAATTATTTCCACTTCTTTACTCTGATAAGACAAAGCGCTACGCTTCTGCCACTCAACACGCAGTGTCACAAATCGGTGGAAAGCGAAGTACGGAGTATTTTGGCACTAGGTACTTTCTGTCTATTCCGCTATGCAGGATGAAAAGCGTGAAGGCATAAAAAATAAACAGAACAACGTTTATAATAGATTCAAACCTGTTGTTTTTTTAAACAAAAAACCTGTTGTTTTTTTAACTATTTAATTTGGAAAAAAAAATGCAAACCTTACCTATTTCAAACAATAATCTATCATGTAGCAAAAGCTTTACATTATTAGCTTTAGCACGAACGATTGTTGATAAAAAAGCGGGTAAAAATATCAAGTTATGGAAAAGAAAAAATATTACAACAGTAAACATATATATGAAAACAAATTTAATATTTCTTTTTATCTAGTGTTAAGTGATTTTGAGTATTGATCAGACGTCATGGGTTCAATTTACAATAATGACATTGTGTATTAAATAGCCACCTAAAGTATCAGCGTATTTTTTTATTAATCAAGGCAGGATAATGTCTAAAGCCCAGTTCAAACCAGGGAATAGGTAAATTTTCTTTTTAAAATATAACGATTTCGTATCAAAAATGTAAATGTGAAAAGTCAAGTCAATCAAGGTCAATATAGAGAATATGCGTGTTTCTATCTTCACCTGAAAATGAATTAATATCTGAATGGATGCTAAGACATTAGATGCTTTTAGAATTTAACATGTCTGAATCTATATTTCATAATTCTTAAATAAATGTAGCTTTAGTTACTCTTAATTACATCAGCTATATGCCAGTGAAAGTCCTATCAAAATTGGTCTAGGTATTCCGGAGATTAGTCGGAACTAATAGACAGAAAAACAAAAGTAATATATAATATTACTTTGATTTATGCACCCTGTATACATATGAATTTTAATATTACAAACAGATACTTTATTTCAATTTTTTATTTTATACATACCAAAGAAATATTTATTTCGCCTATCACGTAATTATTATAATAGCTCTGGTATTTTCCGGTATCAGCAACACTAGAAAGAACTTTATGGGAGAAGAAGTAAGGCTTATTAAGTTATTTAGAACTGAAGATTTATTTGTATTATAATGAGGAATATTTAGGTATTTTTTACTCTACTGAGTAAATGACTTAGTATGGTAAAAATATGGTTTTATAAACATGCTTTTTGAGTACACAGTGTATTATACAATGTATTGTATTCTACAATTAATCCCTATTATTTGATACATAAATCATGTGGGTTGTACAAATAATTATAAGCCGCTATTTTATTGCAGGCCATTTTAGATTAACAACAATATCGACTGAAATCGTAATCTAAATTTTAGCTCAAATTAAGTTTACAAGATTTCACACACACTAGTAACTAATATGACAGTTTAATAAAAACTTATATATAATGGCGGAACGTCACTCTAATTGTTTTTTTTTTTTTAATTCATTGTAATTTAGATGACAAACTTAAATTTGGATGTATGACTGGTTGTATATAAATTGAAAGGAGAAAAAAAAAAGTAACATAACGCAGCTCACGCAGCTCACGCTTACCAAGTAATCAATTTTGCCTTTTTCGCTTTCTGTACAGTCGTAGAGAAACTTGTAAAGATATTGGCCAGAGACGATATTATAATCGGTTTCCAGACAAGATTTTTTATGTTTTTAAACGAAAATACACAGAATGTAACAAAAAGAAATAAACCACTAGAGGTAGACTCAAACCGGAAACTAGTAGAAAGATGAAAATGGTTTCAGAATACTGACATACGACATCGAAATAAATGCAAGACTAAAATATCAAACGCTTTACGTATATATTTTGTTATCATACGCTTAATATACGGACTGGATTTTGGTTTTGTTCATTTTGAATCCGTGAACACCAACAGAGTATTTAAAGCACTGACTCTTGTGCAAAGTGTTTTTTACTTGATTGTGTTACCGATTGTCACTTTCAATGATTTTCCGAATCCAGTTAAGTACTGGTACAGTATGTATGCGGTTCAATATTATATTAACATTATATTTTTGCTGTTCAGCGACAGAGAGAAAACAATATGGCGATTTTTAGAAAACCTGATTTTATTCGATTTTAAATTACAATTAAACAATGAATCCGTTATCCGATCCACTCAACGCACGATATCTTTAAAACAATCAAAAAAGTGGCCTTCTCTATCACAAATTATATAATATTATAGTTCAAGTTGTCAATATTTACAAATACATCTCAAAATTAGGTAATGTCTATTATATTTGCAGATAAAAATCATCTGGAAGATATTGACCGCTTCATATGTATACGCGCGTCCTTTTAAGTTTTACGTGCTGAAATTTTTTCCGATGGATGCCACGCTACCAATCATGATAATTAACTTGTGTATCACATATCTTATTGTTATTTTACAGCTAACGCACACATATTAAAACTGAATTGTCTTATCGAGATGATTCTTTATAAAGTTAGGTTTAATTTTCTATAAATTAAATTGTTTTAAAATTGGCTTGTAAGTGATTTTGACGGTATTAAATATAAGTTTGTTTTGATATAGGTCAATTTGAAAGAGACAGGATGATTGATATTCTTAAATTTTTGGAGCGAACTTTCCGCTTAGATATTTATTTACCATTATTTCTTATCGGTGCTTACAGTTTCTTCAAATGTCATAAGAAATTAATAATATGTAATTTTTTCTATAATAATATGTATATTTTTGTATTGAAACTTCTTTATTGATGGACATTAGAAAGTGTAAAATTGTAAAAAATTGCAATGTTTATTTCTAAGTCACATTTTTTCGTTACGTGTCACGCTTATTTTGCTTAAACTATATTTAATTTCACTTTATTTAAGCAATTCTTATAATGTTGTAAATGATCCACTATATCATTATTCGTCGTTTTTGAAAAAGTACGGGCCAATGATTCCACCGTACCATAATCCGCACCAAACAGTCAATTTTTCAGGATGTAATGGTGTTTCATGAACCACTCTTGGATTTGACTCACTCCAGTAATGACAATTCTGTTTGTTCACATAACCATTGAGCCAAAAGTGAGCCTCATCTGAAAAGATGATTTTCCTATGAAATTCGGTGTCCGTTTCCATCATTTCAAGCGCCCAATCAGCAAATTCACGTCGTAATCGATGGTCTGCTGGCTTGAGTTCTTGTGCCAACACAATCTTGTATGGATGTAGGCCAAGATCCATACGTAAAATTCGCCAGATTGTCATTCTGGATAAGCCCAATTCTTGTGCACGTCGTGGAACTGAAACATTTTGATTTTCTTCGACACTGGCTGATAAGGCGGCAATATTTTCTTCACTACCGCCTGTCCGTTGTCGTGTTGGTGGTCTACTTTCGTGCAAAGAATATTCACTTTCCAGTTTTTGGATTATGCGACGTATAGCGAGCTCAGACGGTGCACCATGACGACCATATTTAGCACGAAATGCTCTTTGAGTAGAGACAATACATCTCGAATTTTTATAGAAAATTTGGACGATTTCCAAGCGTTGAGGTAACGTGAACTTGTTCATGATTAAATGGCGGCTATTAAAATCCTATCATCCCTATTGGGAAACACTGTATAACTGTTATTGACTTAGAAATTTTATAAATTTTAAAAATAAAAACATCAACATTTAGGCCTAAATTCTAGAAAAAATGATAATTGTCCTTTTTCCTTGTTTCGTTCGAAATAAATATTCGTTTCGAAATAATAGTATATAATAAATAAACAAAGGCATGGTATGTTTAAATTTTATTCAGCGAAAACTTTTAGTACGGGCGTCAGATTTTGTAAATTATTTTTTCTCAAACAATTATAGTGGAACGCGTGAGAATTTAAGATCATTTATTATTAACATAAGAATAACTTACATTAAAACATTTTACATTGAAAATATTTAAATTAAATAATAAAGTTACCATTCTTCTTCTTCTCTAACCTGTTTCTGTTTATTTCTCTTAAAACTAAATCGTTGCCTATTATATGTTTTAACTTCCACCGGCATTTTCTTAACAATTTTGTATTTGCCCCTTTCAACCCATGGGCTTAAGTTGATTTTTGTATTGTTTATAGCATCGACGATTGTATTAACTGAGACGACAGCCAGTATTATACCCACAGCTACTATCAGTCTGTCCATCATTGGCATATATTTCTTAAAAGATTTCACTATTTCATAAAAAGTAAACATTTTCTTCTTTTTAAAGATCTCGCAAGGCTCCTCTAACAATGCGAAAGGCATCGTAATCCAAAGTAATATTCCAAACAGTGACATCAAAACGGACACGTAGAAGTTAAGTGTTTGGTTGATTTTTAATTTGGTTTTGTAGGGTTCCGGTTTTACATTTCTTCTGATAAATTCTGGACGTGGCTCATTTAATCCTAAGTATTCTACAAGGCTGCAAAATATTGGGGAAGACGTTAATATTAATTGAGTGTAAGTAAATTGAAACGAGAAAACTAAACTAAAGTAAATAACATGCTATACTAGTTAATGTTAAATTCACCCTAATTTTGCAGGATATGTTGATTGCATAAATAATTTAAATTAAATTTAAATTATTATTGTCGTTAGCTTCTCCAAGTGGCGCGGGTTTGAATCCAGCTACGTTCAAACTTTTATAGGTTTTTCAAACATATTGTTTACGTTTTATTCCTAAGTGTGGAATAACACTTTAACATAGTAAAATTATTTAAATTGGCAACAAAATTAATTTTATTATAATACGTATGAAGTAGATCACAGTTTTTGTACTGTAAATGTGTTATACATTTTTTGTGCTCGATTCGATGTCGGGGAAGCTGATGAAAAAATTGGTACCAAAAAAAATACATTTCTCTAAAATAAACGTAACAGTCTTACGGAGAAACGGAGAATAGAGAAATTCTTTTAAATACTTTCTTTACTACGTTCGCTTTGTCTACCTTGCTAAATATAGGATGTGTAAGATATAAGAAATAGAAATAAAATTACTGAAAATAGACTTACTTTTGCCAAACTAATCGATAAAGAATCATGTTAATTAATACTTTCTGACCTCAACGATTGACACATACACCAAACTGAAGCACATTTAAACAAGAAATTGTTACTACAGATAGTAATATACGTACATCGTATAATTTTTGTAAGCTAATTTAGCTAATTGTGTATTTAGTAATGAGGACGTCATTTGTCCTAATTGATGGTTAAAGGGCCGTTTAATTGTTCTCTTAATTAAGACAATCTTTAAAAATGAAATAGATATTTTTTTTAATTAAAAGAATTAAAATAGAAATCAAATAAGGCTGAAACAGTTCGTTGTTAGTTAATAATGCCGAATGCAAAAGGTAATGCGTAATGATATAAATATGGTGCAATACTAAATGTTAGACAATTACACGTTAAAAAAGAGAGTAAATAACTTATTTATACGTATTACCTGAGGCCAATGGGACAGCTCCGGCTGTAAGCGTGGTTAATCGTGGATTCCATTCTCACTTGCCGCAATCATTATGTCTAAATTTATTATACTCAAACCGTGCGGCAGTTCGCCGGTCAATACGCATTTTACCTATTTTGAGTGGATATTGTACAAATTGAGTTGGCATTACTTTGCCTCTGACCACCATGCTGTGCAGGATAAAGTGTGAAACTATTTATCGGTAGTCTATTTATTATGAAACACGCTTGATCATTTTAAGATAAGATTGTTGCATAGAAGCATGAAAGATTTACTACTTTCAAAGTGTTATTCCACACTTAGGATTAGAAAACACTTTTGAAAAAACGTATAAATATTTGAACCAACCGGGATTCGAACCCACAATTGGATACCGTTTGATAGCAAGCGCTCTGACGATGCCCAAGAGACGCGGGTTCAAATTTTGATAAGTTGAAGTGAAATTTTTATGTTATTTCAAAAAATTTTTCTAAAATGTCTAATTTTTAAAAGTAATAGTATTGTAGTATACATACAATAGCAAAGCTTATTAGTTTAATATTGATTTTAATTGAAATACAAATATTTAGTGGAATATAAGTAATGACAAGGGAATAATAATAGTATATCAAGTTATTTTATTGTAACTAAAGTACCTTTATTCGTTAGCTAATTATATATTATAATAATCATTACATTTAAACGAACTTATAAAATTATATTAAAATTTCCAATAATTCATTAGATACAATACCTAAATTCAAATTGATCTGTTAGTAATGTATGCAAAAAAAATTCTCCATACACTCTTTCACAGTAGAATCAGTGACAACTTAGTATTAGGTCTGCCATTTTTATTTTCCTCCGAAACGGGTTCTGAGTGACGGAATTTAACACCGCTGCTTATCTTTCCATAGTGTTACTGAAATTAATTAAATTAAAATCATTTCTCGGAGTGGCGTTCGAACTCAACGAAACGCGTATGCAGGGAGCACCACGATAACGAAACTAGTTAAATATATTAAGTCAAACTACATAGTATATACACATGAAAGAGTTTCAATCAAGTAATTAATACAACTAGATGTCCCGTTGACGCGTAGAGGAGGCATTGCTTGGTTAACGTATATGCCACTTCATATAAACGTGTACGTCAAACACATGTCAGTGTGTGCTAAATTTATTTTATTAATTTCATATATTTTTATGTATTATTTTTATTTATTGTATACTCCTTTTCTCAATAAATCATAATTGTGCCAAATTTTATACTCCTCCGTTCTCGTTATTTTACAACCAATCTGGTTTACAGTCAGAAGCTGTTCCATAAAACCACATAAGACACACATGTACTGCAAAATAGTGCTTAAAGTCAAAAATAAGAATCAAAGCGAGCTTTCATTGTATTAAATTACTCTAAAATTTTCTTCTTGTTATTCCAGATACATCAGCAAGGAATAGAAATTATTGATGTCCTCAAATACTTGGAGCTTCGTCTCTATAAACAGTTAATATGGCGAATCGTGTACATAGACATATTCTTATTTTTGTACATCACTCGTGCACGTCTTACACTATTGTAGTCATTTAGTTTCTTCAGTGGCAGTTGTGCAACTTGTTGAGTGTAGCCACAGTCCCGATTTGGCACCGACCGACGACGGTCGTGTGACAACTTTGGGGCACCCCTGCTCTTGATTGTGAGTCCGTGAGTTCCCGCTGTCGTTTGTGTCAGTGTTCCAGTGTTATCGCCACTACGAGATCCGTGCTGTGCTGCATGGCGTCGAGCTGTGGTTGGCGTGTCGCAGTGAGCAAAAACACAGTCGTCCTTACACAACCCCCGTCCACCAAACGGGAGTCCATAGTGTTGTTAGATTATACGTTGCGTTATTACGTCTTGCGTGCGTTAAACCATTAGCCCTAAAATAGTGGCATTCAACGCAAATGGTGTCAAAGGCCAAAAAGAATTAATTAGTGAGTACGTCCAACAATTCTCTTTTTAAGAAGCTAATACAAGGCATCACTAACTCGGTTGATTTAGCAATAGACGCGGCTAATAAATTTACCGACTATATTAAAGATACGATGAAGGAACGATTTGAAATCACAGTAAAGCTCAGGAGATTAAAAAGGCGTAAAAACGCCGTAGCCAGAAGATACGACTCGTACCTGACAGACGACAACTGTTGAGGAGGAGTGTTCGACATGCGTACGACACACTCCGCGGCGAGTCGTGGAACAAGAGGGATTCGCGCCTTCGCGCCAGGGAGTTGTCGCGAGCCTTCCGGTCGGACATCTCGCGACTATGCCACCTCTCATTAGGCTCGACAGTACGATCGCCGCCGATGACACCGAAAAAGCGGAATGTTTAACTGACAGTTAGAGGCTCAATGTTCCCCCAGGTATCAGCCTTGCGACTCGGAACACCTGACGAAAGTTGACTCTGAGGTAGCAACCTGGGCTTCTCTACTCCCCTCGGGTGAACCACTTCGCCCGACCTCTGCCGGTGGGGTCCAAAATATCATTAAGAATCTGAAAGACAGGAAGGCCCTGGGGCTCGGCCGTCTTAATAACAGGACATTAAAAGCGTTTTCGGCCTAGTTCGTGTCCTTATTAGTTATTATTTTTAATTGCCTCCTCAAATTTTGTACCTTTCCAGATCAATGGAAGGAGGCAATAGTCATGGATATTCCAAAGCCGAGCAAGCCGAGGAATCTTCCCAGCAGCTACACGCCTACCAGTCTGTTGAGCTGCTTAGGTAAATTCTACGAGAGGATAATTCTTATTATACTCTCTGAAGTGGTATAGACAAAATGTCTGCTCTTAAACGAACAATTTACGTTCCGCAAGTGCAACTCTACCGTCCACCAAGTTCATCGGCTAATAGAGAACATAGCCAGTCACAATATTAGAAATGGCGCCCGCAGCTCCACTGCGGCCATTTTTCTCGATATCGCTAAAACGTTTGAGATAGTTTGGCATAGCGGCTTAATTTACAAGCTGCGCATTGCCGGCCTCCCAGACCAGTTAATTTACGTTCAGAAGGACTATCTTTCCTATAGTTATTTCAGATATAAAGCGGAAGGTACACTCTCCACTCACCGCTTAATTCGCGCCAGAGTCCCCCAGGACTCCACGCTCTCTCCTATGTTGTATGCGCTGTACACAAGAGATATACCTAAAGTAGACAATGTCCACCTGGCTATGTACGCCGATGACACCCTATACATTATTTCCCGCCACTCTTTCGTTATTGCCGAGAGACTCCAGGCGGCCGCCGACGCTCTAAGCGCTTGGTACCACAAATGGAGGATCGAGGTTAATCCCGAAAAGAGTGCCGTGGTATTGTTCCCTCGACTCAATTACGAAACGGTCACTACCATATTTCTATTAGACAAGCCAATTCCATGGCAGAAACAAGTTAAGTATTTAACTTGTTTCTGACCTCGGAGTCACTCTAGACTCCCAATTCTCATTCAGAAAACATATCAGTCGAGTGTGTAGCAGCCCGCTTCTATCTTAATAGATTGCACACATTAATATGTAAACGCAGTAAAATGTCACTTAGAAATATGCTGACATTGTATAAAACCTGCATTAGGCCTGTCCTCACTTACGCTAGTGTTGCGTTCGCGCACACGGAGCTTAAACCTCCCCCTAGCTCCCCCTGGTACGTTCGTAACGTAGATCTTCATAAGGACTTCATACTTGAATCGATTAAAAAGTTCTGCAATGGCTTATCCAAACGCTACTACGAGCGCTCAGATACTCACGCAAATTTCTTCGTAGTATGGGCGAGTGATTACGTCCCGTCCGCGCACCCTAAGCTTAGACGCCTGCGTAGCGTCTTATTAGACACCGACGACCTCATCACGGTAGCAAATGGAAAAATTGTAGGTAGGAAACACTCCACTCACACGTCACTCACCGCCGTCGACGGAAACGACGGCGAAGTCCAGCTTATCTCACGGCACGTCCGCGCGTTGGCGCGGCCGAGTCCAACGGTCAGGGCAGTCCCTGAGGCTCCCTAGATTAGTCTAAATTTCCTCCAGTCGCGACTTCACTTCGCGGCTGGTTTGTGTAAAGTAGGGATAATCCCCAGCCCGCTTGCCGACCGCAAGCCGAGGTTCGATCCCCCCTCCGTCGTCGGTTTCCCCTTAAGCAGCCAAGTCAGTGCCTGCTAAATTTCGCAGAGTTTGAACACTCTCTTCCCTCCCCTTCCTGTTGTCGCTGTAACGACCAATAAGGTCAACAGCCTGTAACTCCATGACAGAAAAATAATTGTTGAGTGTAATTAAAATGTCGCTTGAATTTTAATATTCAAATAAATATTACTAAAAGTGACTACAGATAGTGTTGTTTTTAAATGAAACTATTTTGAATGGATTAATCATGTATATTTTGGTATATAAAATACATTTTTAAAAACCTTTAAATCAGTTTAAAATTTTATCATTTAAAATGTGTAAAAACCGCAAAGATCACGTCGTTTCTTTTGTATTTGTCTGTTCTGCGTTTTCACTTCTTTTTATTTAACTGTTTGTTTAATTAACATCTTTCTGGCAATTGGGCTAATAACATACGAGTTAAAATAATATAAAATTTACTGAGTAATTTTTGATCACAAGAAGAAAGAATTAGTTTATTATATTTTTACATTACTTAAGGTAGTTAGAAATATTAACAAATTGTATTAAAACAATGATGTAACTGGTCGTGACGCTCACAAACGACACGAACATCGACACGTCAACTGTAATAAAACGAAAGATGGTGTACTTAAATGGTTTCACTTGTAAAAACTTAAGTGCGTCATACAACGAGTTATTTATACGTTCATCTGAAATATAAAAAAGATATTCATAAAATACAATTAATAATTTATATTATACAACTTAGAGTATATTTAAAATAACTGTCAGTATCACATACCTGATGACTGAAATATCTTTTTACATAAGAAATGTTTAATTTTTTCCAACTCCATGCGAATACATTCGCAATAAAAGGATGGTAAAAATGTGAAACCTACTAAGATGACCTCGTATATCAGCACGTATATCAAATTCTGTAAAAATGTAAAACGCTCATAAATTAGTTTGTATAATTAACTAAGCAATTAAAACAGGAGCTTCACGCTTTATCCCGCATAGCAGAGTAGTCAGAGACAGTCTAGTATTAAGACACTCTGTTATTGCTTTCCACCCGAAATCGAGATATTGTGCGTTGAGTGGCTCTCAACGCCGTTATTTATTTTATAGAGCAAAGAAATTAGATTAATTTTAAATATAATCACCTTGAGTAGGGATCAAAACTTCAAAATCACATTTACATTCAAATGAATAAATAAAAAGAGTCCTTAATATTTAGAAATTAAGTATTAAAAAAGGTTTAATTACCTCAAGTGGTTCTTTGGAAACTATAAGCTTTGCAATTTGTATTATTAAGTTTCGCGTACAAGCAGAAAGATTCACAAGTATCTAAAAATATATACTTATATATAATATAAATAAAGAGATAACGATAAAATTGTATCATTCTTTATCAATATTATAAAAATTTACTAATATTTTTGGTGTAACGCCAGTGTAACGAAGGGTGCCCATTAGATTAGAATACATCTTCAGGTAGTATATAATCTTTTCCAAGTTGTATTCAATTAATCTTTGGTCTTTCACTCTGAAGGAAACTAAAGTGCACTTCATTGTTTTACGTAGAAATTTTATCCGATGCCATAAAATTTCAAACACAAAGATACCAGGAAAATGATAAAATGAATCGGACGTCAAAGAATATAGCATGACCACATGCATTCTAAGAGGTATTGTAAAAGGAGCTTTGGCTACGTATACTATCATTGTCAAATATTTTACAAGCATCAAGCAAAAAAAAACGTAAAATGATACGTGGCCTTCCATGAAGTCTCCCTTAAATTCCAGTTCATCGTCAATCTCTTCCATCTTCGATAAATATGTCGAAAAATGCTGGTTTTTGCTTATTATTGATAAAATACTGTTGACGCTGTAATCCGTTAAATTTTCTATTGGTACCATATCGTTCCCATAATATATGAGGCAAATCATTGCAATAACACAATACAACTTTATTAAGCTCGAAATATAGAAATTTCGGCATACTTCCGAGTACATGCCGAACACCACACGTATTACACAAATAATTTTGATTAATTTATTCGATGGTCTAATTTTTTCTTTGTAGATGTAAATAGACGTCATTTTTGCCTGTTCAAACCACTGTGTACACTCTGAAATGAAACGGTTTTCTGGTAATGACTTTCTTTTGTTATTACTTTCTCATTTATTGGATGGGACCTATGTGTGATGTGTATATTTATTTTTAAATATACCAATTACTTTGAGTAAAAATAAAGTTCGTAGAAATTGTAACACATTTTATTAATATACTAGCGGCCCGCTCGCAGCTTCACACGCGTGAACACATTATACTATAGGTATCTTTCTTTTACCTGCACTCGTTCCTGCTTGAATCACAGATTTTGCCAAAATTTGTAATACTTCATATTCTTCTTTTTTTCTTGTTGAGTTCTTAAATTTTTATAATCTCAATCTGTCGTAAAAGCCGTTTTTAACGAATTTCTTTTACCTAAAATTTTATGCCATCTTGGACAGGTTGTATGGAATTTATACATTCACTTATGATTCCACTTATCCACAGATGACACCCATGGTTCACTTATGATTTAAGATATGATATTTTGGCTCAGATGTGCATATACTTGTTCACATATGATATCATAGCCCAAATATGATTCACCCTTCTATATGATTTTACTCGTCTCCATATGATATCATGGTCCACATCTGATTTTTCCCTTCCACACTTGGCATCATGGTCCATATGTGATTATACTCATTTACATATGATATCTTGGCTCACATGTGATTTGACTCGTCCACATATGACACCATAGTCCACATGTGATTTTACCCTTCTACATATGACTTTATGGTCTACATGAGATTTTACAAATCCATACTGACTACATGATCTACTTTCTTTTTTTTTCATTTTAGCTTAAATTTGCCGGGCAACCGAGTCGCCTTCTGGACGGGAATTCCAGAAAGTGAACGATAGTGTCAAGGTGTAGGTATTATATTGTCCTTTCGATAGGTGAGTGCAACAGTAGAATATAAGGTGATCAACCCGAGGCTGCTCTGGGTTCACTTCAAGCTGGGGATAACAAGAATATTCTTGTTATTGGATCTGAGGATTCGTAACCAAGTTATAGACACTCGTGTATTTAGGGGTGCCGACTTGGAAACAGATCACTATCTAGTAGTTGCTAGAATAAAGGGTCTGTTTGCAGTTTGGCGCAGCCGCACGAGGTATCCAAATTTGAAGGCGAATAATCGCATATGTAACTGGAAGCTTCAAGACCCACCAATTAGAGAGGAATATGAAGTAAGGGTTTCACATTTTTTATCGTTCTCAATTTGACCTGATTAATTGATAAGATCGAAGAGTGAAGGTATTAATCAGCTTCATGCTTTATACCGCACAGCAGGGTAATCAGAGACTACCTAGTGTAAAGACACTCCGTTGCAACACTTGTGATGCACTACGCAAATAAATATGTATCTACTAGGTTTATATTTTTGAACTGTGTATGATCATTTTATTTGTAACTCTTAAATGCTATCTAATGAATATTAGTTATCTAATTAATGAATATAGTATATTTATTAATATGTGTCAATTGAGAAGTTGGCATAAAAAATCACCCTCAAAACATTGCCTTCCTGTTTCTTAACATTTATAATATTGCATAAATTATGATAAAATATGATAAAATATGAGTTAGCTTATGCACAGTAATTTTTAGTTTTAATTTTATAAAGATATCTTTAATAAGTATCGAGAAAATAAACTTTTTGGTTAAGGATTGTAACGATTACAATTCTTACCCAAAAAGGACAAAAGAACAATAGTACTATAGAGGGACATAAAATTAAGTGAGTCTTTATTTTAGATGACATATTTATTCTTACTTTTCATTTTACTTAATTATTACATATATTAATTATTAAGTTATAACTACGTGCTCTTGATCGTTAATGATTGATTATATTTGTAAGAGTATTGCTTTTATTGATTCTAAATAAATATTTCTTTACACCAGATGTCGTGTTGTGTCCTACTTTATGGATTTTCTCCCGTAAACATTTGGTAGATAAATTAGTATAAAAATGTATCAAAACACAATAGTAGACTATAGTGGGTAAGATTAAAAATTTTCAAATAAATTTAACAACAAAGTATCGATGATGCTTGCCTTATGGATTGATGAAATATTAATATTTTAAATTAATTATTTGATTCTTATGATATAAGTTTACATATATCTTAATCTATGTATTGTTTGTGTTCTACTAAAATAACTATATGAGATAAGAAAGATTTTGCAAGCTGTTGACGTAAATTGACGGAACTAGTTTTTCTTATTTTCTTACAAGAATTACATTGAATATTAGGGTAAAATTGTCAAATATTATGCTCTAAGCTTTAACCTATTACCATACAAAAAATCATTCCTATCTTACCTTTGGTTATCAGTATAAAAGAATTTGTGAAATTCTGTTGTTTTTTTATTTTTTTTACCGTAACTGGAATAAATATTAGTTTAAATATGAGTTTAAGCTATTACCATGCCAATATTCGTTTCATTCTGCCCTCTAGCTTCAGCGTGATTGACCATCAAAGAAGAGACAGTCATAAATTCTATTGAGTAGTTTTTTAGCTTTTAGTAGCTATATATTAAAATATACAATTCAATTTTTTTATACTTTAGTATATATATATATATATATATATATATATATATATATATATATATATATATATATATAATATGGTTAATATCCTTATTATTCCTTGCTATGTAAGTTTTATTTTATAATAAAAACAATTACCATATAACCACCGGTATTTTTTAAAATAGATAATTAAATAAAATCTAATAATTTATATATTTTTTTACAGAACAAGGAAGCAGAAGGACCACCTGATGAAGTGGTCACCCGGGCCCTTTGACATCTACAGCATTAGAGTGGTAGATGCGTTGTGATAGGAAGAGGAATGTGATAAGATAGAATAAATGGACGGGAATAAATGACATATGTTCCCACCAATCCTGGGTGGGAACATATGTCAATACATTCATCCAAATACGTGCGTAAACTGAACCACTATGATAGAATAAGTAGTGCAAATATTGATAACTGTCAAAGGTAAAGAGATGTTAATGCAAAAAGCTCGTAGGACGCTGTATTTCAGTGTTTCGAGGAACGTGAGGCCGTCGTAAATTGTTTTTTTAAAAGCGTGATCTAGAATGAAATAAATTTAACTATTACTATAAAATATCTTTGAGTAATGTTATCCTTAATTGTTTAAGAATAGTAGAAAAGAATGAAGATTACCTTCACAAAGAACAAGTTGCCTTTTTAGATGTGTTTTAATTTTTTTCAATTCCGATAGTGACAACTCAGCGGGCACAGCCGGAATAAATGGAATGGAGATATTCAGAACTGCATCTGTTACATATATCATGTCTGCCTGATAAAGTAAAATCAAGTATAGTTTAGTAAATTAAATATTTTAGAAATCAATTTTTATGTGGTTGTTCGTACAATATATTTATACATCTGTTTCTCTGATTGTAAATTTTGGTACTTTTGTGTTTAAAAAAAAGATTAAATTTACCTAATAAAATTTATGATTTTCATGATTTCTAAACATTTTAAATGAAACTATTTGGAACGGAATAATCGGGTATATTTTGGTATTCGAAAATACATTTTTGAAAACCTGATGTTTCGAACACTACAGTAGTCCTTGGTCACAGAAACACTGTAGTGGCATACGTCTGTCAGTTAATAAAAAAAATAATAAGTTGCCTCTCCTGATGCCTTGGAAACTATTTGTTCTTCTATTTGCAAGTAGATGGAATTGCTATGGATTGGCCTGTATACCCTGTAATAGCATATATATACATGGAGGATTTCGAGGAAGTGGCTCTTGGCTCTACACCATATCTGTATGTATATATAATCAGGAATACAAATATCAGGAATGGGCGTGTACTGTATTGAAAGTCAAAATCATCCTAATTTCAATAGAGATGATAGAAAACTCACTAATAAAACAATTAAATACTTAAATCCACCACACCAGAGACATAGTCAGTCAACAGTCAACTCATTCTGCAAAAATCCAGAGCAGTAAGCGAGAAAAATAAGAAACTAGGTGGCGGTAGACCGACGAATGCCATTTCTGTCTACCTATAACCATGGACTGGATGAATGGATTTTGGTATTCGAAAATATATTAAAAATGTATTTTCGAATACCAAAATATACGCAATAAATCCGTTTAAAATAGTTTCGTTTAAAATTTAATTTAATTTTTATCTACATCTATGTAACATATCTCACACTGCATTGCTTCAGACAAAAAATAAACAGTAACTACCTGTAAAATTTCTCGAACAATTGTCAAAACAGTAGTGATCACGTAAACGAAGATAGAAGATACACATAGCAACATCTAAAAATGTCAACGGGGTTCAACAATGGAAGACTTGCGCGCAGTGACCGTTGTTGGTTGTCGTTGGGGACCGCCACTCAGCACTCCATGTCCGTAACGGTGGGAAGTAGCAAACGGAGCTACAAATAGTTACGTGGAATGTAAGAGGAGGGATGCAATAGAAGATGAATGAATTATTAGATGTGATGAATGAAAGAGATTTAGATGTTGTTTGTGTGACTGAAACTAAAAGAAAGGGGAATAGCATGACCGATTTGCCGGGTAACCGAGTCGCCTTCGGGGAGGGAGTTCCAGAAAGTGAACGAGGGTGTCAAGGTGTAGGTGTGTTATTGTCCTCTCGATTGGTGAGTCCAATGGTAGAATATAAGGCGACCAACCCGAGGCTGCTCTGGGTTCGCTTCAAGCTGGGGATAACAGGAATATTCTTGTTAGTAGCGTGTCCGGTATCTTCAGCTCTATCAAGTGAACTAGAGGAGTTCTGGGAGAGTGTCAGAGAAGTTCTAGATAGTGTAAGAGGGAATGAAAAATTAATAGTATGTGGTGATTTGAATGGATGGGTCGGATCCACACGACATGGTTACGAACGCGTAGTAGGGAAGTATGGTGATAAGTGAGTAAATGAGGCTGGTAAGCTCATATTGTAATTATGTAAGGGAAAAGATTTGTTTGTGGCAAACACTATGTTTGACCACAAACAAATTCACATGTACATGTGGGAATGGATGGAAGAGAAAAGCATGATTGATCTATTCCTAGTGTATCAGCGTATTCGCAACAAGTTATGGACACGCGTGTGCTTAGGGGTGCCGACTTGGAAACAGATCACTATCTAGTAGTTGCTAGAATAAGGGGTCGGTTTGCCAGTTGGCGCAGCCGCATGAGGTGTCTAAACTTGGAGGTGAATAATCGCATAAGAAGCTGGAAGCTTTAAATTCCACCGATTAGAGAGGAATATGAAGAAAGAGTTTCCAAGACAGCTGCGAAATAGGTACTGAAAGCGTTGAAGTATGCTGGCAGAATCTTAGGAATTGTATGATTGAAGCTGCAACTGAGTTATGTGGCATTAGGAAAAGAGGCTTTAGTAAGAAGCGCGATGAATAGTGGGATAATGAAGTGAAATAGGCAGTAGAAAGAAAGAAGAAAGCATGGCAGGACTATACAGCCTCGAGTAAGAATAAAAATATGAGAGAGATTAAGAAGAAAGAATATAAGTTGCAAAAGCACCTAACGAAAGCACTGATAAAGATGAAGCGTGAAAAGTCAGAGCGTGAAAGAGATGGCAGATTGACAAACAATTTTCGGGAAAACACGAAGCTTTTCTGGCGAGAAGTTAGTGATTCTCGGCGTTGTTCGCCAACCTGTAACATGAATGGGGTGCTTTCCGAGGATGGTGAAATACTTACGAAAAGAACACACGTTTTGCAACGATGGGCGCAATTTTATAAGAAGATGTATGAATGTTATGACGCCTCTGGCTCGAGCGATAGCAATATGCTGAGTCTTGATGTAGTAGATGGCGAAATCGGTATAAAAGAAGTAGCGAATGCTGTACGAAGTCTGAAATGTGGTAAGGCAGCGGTAGCAGATGGAGTTATCGCAGAGATGATCAAATATGGTTGGTCGCGCATCTTGGACCTGTTCTTTTTTCTATGCAATTTATGCTGGAAAAAGGGAGAGGTCCCGGATGATTGGCAAGTCATCGTGCCTTTGTATAAAGGCAAAGGTTCACAGATAGACTGCGCAAGCTATAGGGCTATAAGTTTGATTAGCTTGGGCAGTAAAATTTATGCTAAACTTCTAGCGAGAATAATGCAAGAGAGATCCGAAAGGCTTTTATGGGAGGCCCAAGGAGGATTTAAACCTGGAAGAGGGTGCATGGATCAGGTCTTTTCTTTCCGCATGATCACGAAAAAGTTTTTGGCTGTAAACCAGAAAATTTTCTGTGCTTTTGTGGATTTTGAAAAAGCATTTGACAGGGTTGTAAGAAAGAAGTTATGGGAGATACTGCCCCGGTACAATGTGAGCGGACCCTTGTTGCAGGCTGTAAAATCTCTTTATCGAGATCACTCAACCTGTGTACGAGTAGGAGCTGGCATGTCACCTCAGTTTGATATTCAATCGGGTATCAAACAGGGCTGCGCCATGTCAGCTTGGCTGTTCAATTTGTATTTGGATAGTTGTCTCCAAGGAGTGAAAGATAGTAGCATTGGAGTGAAAGTTGGTGATTTGACAATAAACTGTCTGTTGTACGCAGATAATGCAGTCCTAATTGCATCATCAGAATGCGAGTTACAGGCTTTGGTCACCACTCTGAAAGAAGGGAGTGAAAGTAATGGTCTAAACCTGAATGCGAGTAAAACTAAGATTCTTATATTTGAAAGAGACGAAGAAAGAACGGAATGCAAGATTATGGTAGATAGAAAGATATTAGAACAAGTGAATGAGGTGATATATGTGGGAAGTATGTTTAGTAGAAATGGAAGATACGAAATAGATGTGGAAAGGCATTTTGCTGCCGGTAACAGTGTTAATGGTGCTCTTGCTGCATTGATGCGACGGCAAAACGTCAGCGTACCTGCACGTGTTGCCGTTCACAGTGCTGATACCGACGATGTTATACGGCAATGAAACGTGGGTGTGTCAAAAGAAAAATGAAAGAAAGATGAATGCAGTAGAGATGAGATCTCTTCGTCGGATATGCGGAGTCAGCCTAGCTGACCGTATATGTAGCGAGGAGATACACAGAATGGCATGTGTAAGCGTGAATATCACAGTAAGAATGAAGAAGAACGTGCTCAGATGGTTCGAGCACGTGGAAAGAATAAGCGATGAAAGAATGGTAAGAAAGATTTATGAAGCCATGGTGAGGGATACGAGAGGTTGAGGGAGACCTCGGTTGACTTTCGAAAACACAGTATCGAAGATACTGGAAGAAGGTCACGTAAAAAGTATGAGGACCCCCCAAAGGGCATGCATGAAGAGGATAATGACTGTGGACGAAGCGAAAAAGGTATGCAAGGACAGTAGCGTTTGGCGCTCCGTACTCTCTGACTACCCCGCCAAGGATGAATCGTGAAGCTAAAAAAAACATCTAAAAATATAAAATTATTAGATGCATGATAATTTAGGAGGATTTAAGAAATTAAAAGTTATGTTTACTTTTTGTTGTAGTGTTATTCTTTATACTAAGGCCAAAAACCCTTTAAAAATATTAATAAAGGGAGTTGTAACAATTAAAACTGGCCTCATAAATTTGCTATTCTTTAGTAAAACAAAAATAAATTTCAAATGTCGTTTGCTTATTTAGGGCACATTTGATTTTTTTTACCAGGAGACGATATCATGGTCGGTTACTTTCATTAAAAGATAAAACAACAATTTCAGGACTTAAGAAATCGGATCAATTGGTGATACAATTAGGGAGAAACTTGAAAGTATTCAAAAAGAACCTATTCCAAGTGAGCAGAGTTACGAATAGAGTTCATATATGTACATAATTTATAATGAGAAACTTACCAGAAATTTCAAAGTTAAACTAGCGTATTTATTATAACTCTCTATAAGTCATTTGTTAATTTGAAAATTATTGTTCAGTTTAATTTTTTGGATCCGTATCTGACTGTCACTTGGTTTGTGTTTTAACTAATCGGATCAATTGGCTATACAATTAGGGAGAAACTTGAAAGTATTCAATAAAACCTATTCCAAGTGAACAGAGTTACGAATAGAGCTAGTATATGTACATAATTTATAATGAGAAACTTACCAGAAATTTCGAAGTTAAACTAGCGTATTTATTATAACTCTCTATAAGTCCTTTGTAAATGTGAAAATTATTTTTCAGATTAATTTTTTGGATCCGTATCTGACTGTCACTTGGTTTGTGTGTTAATTTAATATCCGTTTCCATAGCCTTTCTTAGAGCCTTCATCTTTCTCCACATCAGTTCAAATATCAATATTTATACCACGTGACTAAAACTAACGCTAGTTACAATAATTATTTCCAAGATCAATATTCGTGGATCATACAATTTCATATAATATTTTAAAATGAAACAAACCCGTGTAATGTTAAACACTACAGTGATCATAAATACACTTATAAATACTAGTACTTCGCAGTTTCGTATTGTTCTTTTATAAGAGTATGTTTGTTGAATATTATTTAGTCGAGATAATAAACTATATAAATCTTCACCATCACGTAGAATACATAGTAGGATTGTGAAATTTAAAACTATTAATTAATAAATGGTTGGTATTAAAATATTTTCGTATTCACCATCTTTTGATATGTAAAATACTTGCACACAAAAAACCGTTGAAATAAACGCGAAGCACAAGCAATATGCTTTAGTAATAGCGTGAAAGCTTTTATTAGTAAAAGGTATCTTAGTATAAAGACCGAATATTAAGCGGATAAATACAATAATATTTATAAGCTTGCATTTTGTAAAATACATATTAATATTAAATTTTATATATTTTAAGCTAGTTACTAGCTAGCGACTATAGCACAGGATTCTTTCTCGCTTTCTGTTCGGCGTAATTCATTAATTAATCAATTATCATTGACATTCACGTCTTCACCTATTCTATTATTCAGAAACAAATAGTCAATAATCAAATTAAATTAATAGTTAATTTGATTGTTTGAATGTGTGGAATATCTTTTGAAGATGGCAGTAAAGAAAATGCAACAATATTAAATGATTTTTTAAATGTGTGTTTTATTCATATTTATAATAATTTATTCTAAAATTTCCGTCTAATTTCGAAAAAATTTTCACTTGCTTTGCCGAGTAAATAAATATAACCTAAATATTATATTATTTCTCTATTTTCATCACAATCAACCACCAAGTGTAAAGTTAGACATAGGCCCGTTACGTCAGACTTATTGAAAATCAAAAATCTAAATCATAATATTCTTTGTTCCAATAGGTTATAACTAATAATTTTGAATTGTCAGTTATATGAAAAGCGTCAGTATTGTCAGTTCAATAAAAAGTTACCATCTGCTCGGAAGTCAGTTCTGCTGATAAGGACTGCCGAGAATCTAACCTTCCGAATGAGAATCAACAGCACTTAAGTTCACACACTAACATCATTAACATCAGTACAGTACTTTTTGCTAGAATAACATACTGATATACAGGGTGGGCCATTAAGTGAATTTTAAAAAATCATAGAAAAAAACTACAACGCTTAGGTAAGACAATCTTAATTTATAATAAAGTAAACAATCAACCAAAACTCCCAAGAATTTTATTTTTTGAAAATAACATCACCGAAATGTCTACTATATAGACGTACAAATTCCTCGTATGGACCTCAAATTCATAAAAAGACATTTTGTCGCAAATATTGTTCTTCAGCCTTCTTTTTCTTTCAGCAGTTCTTAAAAAAATCCTGTAGCGTGAGAACTGGGCTCAGAGGAGGCCAAGGAATGTCCCCTCGACGGGATATCAGTTTTCCAGTAAACATTTCGTTTAAAACTGCTAATATTAATAATGTTCTTGATATAGTGAGCCCAGTTAATTTCTTTCGGGTTAAGAAATGGGGATCGCGCCGTACGGACATCGCGACGTCGCTTACAGAATCTCCCATTTTATTGACCTTAGACACCCTGCAGGTTCTTGATTCAGTGTCGAACTCGTAGACTCAATTTTTTTGACTCAAGATCTGATGACACTTTCACTAGGATATTGATTTAATTCATGTAAACTAAAGACTCAGACTCAAACTCAGAGCAAAATAGACACCGTGCAATATCCCAAATCCGTGTCCGAATTGTCTTTTTCGTAGCCTTTACACAGAACGCACGCTTCTCCCCAGTGAAACGCTCCATGGCGACTAAAGTTCCGAGAACCAAACTACTCCCGCGTCCCTCTCACAATCATTCCATTACACAGCAACTTTCGCATTGAGCATTATGAAAATTTTATTGGCGGTAAAATAGTCTGTTAATTGATTTTTTTTTTCGAATTTTTTTCTGAGTGATGGCAATACAGATGCAGGTCTTTACTTAATCACATTATTATTTTCTGCACTTTTAAATAATAGTATTTCTTTTTAATAAAAAATATCTTGATTATGAAGAATATATGTAAGCATCGTACATAAAATAAGACTTAATAAGATATATTTAGAATAATTGCAGTAACTGTATTATTAGAATAGTGTAAGAAGTACATACACTAATGATTTGTATGAGTAAGGAAAAGTTGATGTAAACAACGCGCCATATGGAATATTCATAAGGACGTATCTCCAAATACTTAAGGACATCAATTATTCTGTTTCTTGCTGGTGCACCTAAAATGAAATATTAAAAAATGTATCAATTGATGTAAATGTCTATGACAATTTTACTTCGAGACGTAAAATTAAAATTAAATTAGTATTAAATTAATATAAAAGATTTTTAAAAAATGAAATCCTAAACCTTTACCTTAGATCAGTAAAAATTTGAAGATTTTAGTTTTATTTTTTATTTACTCTATATTAAATCAGTTTCTTTAATAATAGTATTAATCTAACACAAGTTTTTGTACATAAATGTAACATTTTATAACGCTAATGACTGCGTTAATTCGAAACTGAGGCGCAGTTATTAACGCCCGCCTCAAAAGCGTCTTACCGTAAGTAAAGCAAACATTAAGCATGAAACAATTATCAAAGCAAATTTGGAAAACTATACAATAAATAATATTAATAAAATATTAGATAAAGACACACAATACTTAAAACATAATATGATTAATACTACGAAACTCGTTATATTTACGGGGGAATTAAGTGAAAGTTTGTGTGTTTGTGTGTATGTTTCTGTGTATGCATATGTATATGTGTGTGTATGGTTACATATCAAGGAGACCTTCCGTCTTATACCTTGAAGTTAATAACTCAATTTATTGTTAACATTGTTGAATAGTGAAGGACTTAAGTAATGGAGTTACAAGTTTGAGGAAGTGATACAACGCATTTCTATGTGATAATAACACCGAGAAATTTTATAATGCACGCCCGAGTTACACCAGTACAATTACAAATGTTGCGTAGTTTAGAGCAGCATTTATGAGCAATTAATGAGAAAGATTCAGATGGCAAAGAATGTTTGTGACCGAAGGTTATGTATATTCTCATTCAGGTCAACCTGTTACAGGACAACCAATTTATTACAATGGTGACAGCTTTTTCGCTATACTCCCATGTATCATTCCAATTGTTGCCATGAACAAGCGGTATTATCTGCGTAAGAGACTATTTTGCAATTAGGTATGTTTAGGTTGCAGATTTCATTGATATAAACTAGAAAGAGAGTAGGGCCCAACGCACTGCCCTGAGGAACTCAGCAAGACAGATTGGCTTCATTACTGACGTTACCATTAATAGCAAAAATTTATTTTCTATCTGCAAGATAACTCTTGAAGAGATCCAATACAGTTCCCCTGATACCAGCTGCTTTTAATTTTTTGTACAGAAGTGGTAAAGAGACAGTATCAAATGTCTTAGAAAGGTCTAGGAAGATGCAGAGAGATTTTTTCCTATCTATATTTTGCACTGCATCGTCAAATATGCTCATAAATACATCCTCTGTAGATTTTCCAGCTCTAAAACCATATAGATTAGAAGAAAAGAATTCTAATTTATCCAAGTGTAAATCTTTAAAATGACATGTTATTCGTGTGTTTTATTTTCTTACTTGTGATATTATGTTTTTCACCTAATACTTACTTTTAGTATAGATTAATTGATCTTTGAGAAAGTTTGCAATTTTATCAATTTCTGCATTTCCAGATTCCACTAGAGCCGCTGGTACAAATGTTGTAGCAAAAAGTGTTATTAATTCTATACCAATAATTTTAACCTGTCAAGAGCTTTTTTATTACTCAATTGAAAGGATATTAATAAAAAAGACAGCTTCTGGCTCTATCCAGGGTAATAAAAATAATAGAGTACAGTAATAAACTACGTAGTGTAAAAACATTCCAGTTCCAGTCATTATTGACGCAAATTCGATTGATTGTGGGCTCGATCTCAACTTGGAAATATGACGTTATTTAAATTATGTTCATTTCTCCACTCTGGTAAGACAAATTGAGGTCCGCCATCCAACACGTCATGTTTCTATTTCGAGGAGGAGTTATGGTAAAACTAGTCTGAGTGGATATGAAACGAAAACATATTTGTATAAAAGGTGAGATATACGTACTTGAGATGCGTAGGCTTGTGTTTTCAGTGTGATCACAAAAAAGTAGATATAAAAAGAGTACGGCATCAGGTTAAGGGCAATCTGAAGATTTAGAAAAATATGTTTGTTTATTTCTCTTTACTGATAGTCAATAAAATAATAAAAATATATAAAACGCGTGACAAAAAACCATCTTAAACAATAAGTTAAGAAAAACTATAAATTAAGTATTTAAGTAAAGTATAGTCAGTTGGTGTCCCGGCAAGTATCTGACCGATATTGACCCTTGAGAGTGACCCTGGATCTTCGAGCCACCACAATCATACCTGTGCCTCGTCCATGAATGTGGTTTTCTGATCTTCCTTCTAGTTTCGTTCATTATCCTCTTTCACCTTGACCGCCCCTGGTTTTACCCGTAAATAGGGTTTTGGAGGTCAGATGATAGTCGCTCTGGTAAATAGATAAAGTAAAAGGTGTGAAAAAGCATCTTTTCGTCAGGAATTCTGAAGATTATTGCTGTGTGGTTACACCGTTTTGAAGGAGAGTGGAGATGCTACTTTAAGAATTTGCTGCACACTCAGCACTCATATACGAATCACCCAACACCCGCGGTCTTATTGTCCCAATAATCCTCGATGAAATTCGAAATTGTCTTCGCCACATGAAGAACCGGAAAATGGTTAGATTTGACGACATTCCGCTCAAAGCGTGAAAACGGTTAGGCCCCTTGGTTTGTTCATGCTCATTGACCTCTTTGTTCGCATCTTGAATACTGGAATTATAACACATCAGCTACATAATCCCTATTTGCAAACAAAAGGGCAGTGTGAACATTGCCCTTTTCTGAGTTGTTGTAGTTATAGGGAGATCATGAATCACACCTGTAAGCTCTTTAAGCGCATGACAAACCTCAAGTTTTGCGTGTTTCCAGCTGAAAACCTTATTGACATTCAGGGACGATTCTCTGAATGTCAATAAGGTTTTCAGCCGAAATCACATTTATAGATTTACAGAAAACCTTTGACCGAATACCTCGTCAATAATTCTGGAGTGTATTACGATCTGAAGGGGCTCCTGAGCTTATATTGGTATCATCATAGACATATACCGCGTTTCCGTTTCAATGGTTAGGACTGCTGATGGCGACACAAGGCTCTTCCCTATCACGGTAGGCGTTCTCCATGGCCCGGCTCTTAACCTGTTCTTGTTCAATGATGTTTAAGATATGATTTCGGCGAATATAACCAAGATCACCCTCTATGACTGATGATGTGCGCCAATGATGCCGATGAGTGCTATCACTCATTGACAAAGGCCGGGTTGAGCTGGAGCAAAGAGTGAACCTCTGACAGGGTACGCTTAGGATCGGCGGTCTTAATCTAATTGTGTCTAAGATTGAGTACTTAGCTTGAGGGCGTCCGGATAGCCTATCATATAGCTGTTGAACCAGCCGTTAAATCAGAAAAGTTCAGGTGCCTTGGATCCGTTTCGCATGAGTCTGATAGAATAGATCACGATGGCCATTCCCGTATCAGCAGTACTCAGACCGTAAAGTCACCGGTGTTATCTATTATTACATCACTCATCCTACCGACGTGCCCAAGCCACCTGAGCACGTTCTACTTCAAGCCATTCTCGTTCAAGCCTGCCATTCTTTGTATTTCCTTGTTGCACAAACAGTCAGCTAAACTTAAATTTGTAAATTATAAATTTATACTGCATTCATCTTTCTTTTATTATTCTATTGACGTACCCAAGTTTCACTGCTGTATAACAGCGTCAGTATCAGTACTGCGTTGTAAACGGCAAGGCGTGCCGGTCTGGTGACATTTTGCCATTGCATGAATGGAGTCAGAGCACCGTCAAACATGTTACGTTAGGCAGCAATATGCCTTTTCATATCCATTTCATGTCTTCTATCTCTACTTAATATACTTTCTAGACATATCTCAATCAGTTGATCTAAAATCTTAATATCTATGTAAATATTGCATTCCGTTCTTTCTTTATCTCTCTCAAATATCAGAATATTAGTCTTAATCGTATTCAAGTTTAAGTTAGAATACAAGTTTAAGTAAGTAAACAAAATAAACTAAATATTTTTTATGTAACACTATATAAACTTACCAAGGTTTTCGTTGCATTTCCTATATATTTCGTGCTATCGATTATGTTTTCATATATTTTGATGAATTCCTCAAGCCTCTTTAGATTCATATTCATCGCTGCATCGTCTTTGTTCATGGTTAAATCTAAATGTTTCAATACCGTCTTCCTCAAAGACTTAAACTTGCCCCACAGGTGTTCAAACATCATAATTTTCTTCATATAGCTCATATTCAATTGGAATGTTATCAAAATCAAACCCATGAAGTTAATATAATTTTCTGGCATATATATAATATAATACCCTAACTGAACTATAATTCTCAACACCATCAGACTGTATATGAAGACACTTATACGTAATTCGTATTTCTGTGGTTCTAATACGCAATTGCGGCTAATGGAGTTCATGCTGTACAGGAATTTGTTAAAATTTTCCCCATTACTTAATACAGAGAGTACAGACGCTATGAGGCAGTGGAATAACTTACTCACAATTATAAAATACATATTATTATGGTTGCTCGATACCAATACTGTATAGAAGAAGTAGTTATAGAAACCAATAACATTCATTGAATTAAAGGCAACGCAGTAGAGAATTGTAGCAATATTAAATTTATAACTTTCGCACAAGTCTGTGTACAGTCCCATGAAAAGTTGAGTATACAAAATGATCTTTGCTGAAGTAGAATACTTAACGGTTGAAAGTTTTTTACTACGTTCTGCCATGATGAAAAGAACGCATTCATTAGTTTGTAAGTCAAAGAGTGAATAAAGACAATTACAATTTAATATAACGTCAGCTTTATAAATATTATATGAAACACTTAGTTACTTATCATAATTTGATGTACACAGATATCTAGATCTATTATACTAGAAACTATTGATCTGAAATATTATTACGACATTTATTATGCGAGGTATAATTATTTTTTAATATTACAATGGGCTACAAAATATAACATCGGTATTTTATACGAATTTTTCAATAAAAAATGCGAATATAAATAGGTTATTGTGGTTTTTAAATAGTTTTTCGGGCAGACAGCTGTGTGATCGATTTTAACGCCACACTTAGTCTATATATACATATATATATTTAATTCTGGAAAACCAAAACTTTCGAACTGGTCGGAGGCAAATAAACGTTTTTTCAATTAAAATAAATGATTACAACTCTCTTACTTGGCGATGTCGCCAAGATTAAAGCGTAAAGCTAAGTAAGTAAAATTAAAAATTTTCACCCAGTCAACAATTATCACGTGCAGTTGTCGTCCACGTCTGAAATGATCTACGTTTGTTTCAGTACACTAAGTTATTAATATTTTTTAAATATATACGTAATATATATTTTAAAATTTATATTAATGAAATGAAACTACAATTATTATGTGTTTATTTTTATATTTCTTTATAATATTTGTTTCGATCTTTCTCAAGAAATAGATGGAATTCAAGTAATATTTAATTATTGTATTAAGTGATTAAATTGAATTACAATTATAGTATAGGTTTTGCTCAAGTGTGTGTAAGAATTGGATCAAGTGAATTTTTTCTTGACTGGTTGAGTTGAGCTGTGGGTGAACTCGATGAAGACTGAGAGAAAATAATTTAAATTTTAAAAATAGTCTAAAAGATCCATCGTGCCGCAATGGGACCGCGCTTGACTGTAAGAATTGGATCAAGTGAATTTTTACTTGACTGGTTGAGTTGAGTTGTGGGTGATCTCGATGAAGACTCAGAGAAAATAATTTAAATTTTAAAAATAGTCTAAAAGACCCATCGTGCCGCAATGGGACCGCGGTTGACTGTAAGCGCGATCGGTTGTGGGTCCGATTCCCACTAGGGGGAAAATATAATAATAAGCCCTGGTAAGATAAAATGTGGCATTAAGCTCCGCCACTCAACACGCAATGTCTCGAATTCGATAATGTTGCTATTCAAGTACAAGAACGGATAAGTGTTAAAGACACGAAATAGACTTCAATGGCACTCATGAATTTCATGTGTAAAATACTCCCAAATATGAGCCGAATACTAAGCAAACGAACATAATAATATTAACACTTACATTTTTATTAAAATAAAGCATTTTTGAATACTTTCGGACAATACATATTACTAAGCCCTTCTCTCAACGTGCCCAAACCACCTGAGCACGTTCTTCTTCATTCTTACTATGATATTCGCGCTTACACCTGCCATTCTGCTTATCTCCTCGCTGCATATTCGGCCAACTAAACAACTAAAATAACCGCATATCCGACGAAGAGATCTCATCTATACTGTAGTCATCTTTCTTTCATTCTTTTTTTGACCCATCCACGTATCGCTGCCGAATAACAACTTCGGTATAAGGACTGCATTGTGAACGGTAAGACGTGCAGATATACTGACGTTTTGCCACAACCATATCGTATCTTCTATCTCTACTAAACATACTTCCCAGATATACCACCTCAGTCACTTGTTCTACTACTACTACTACTACTAGAATCTTAGTTTTACTTGCAATCAGGTTTAGACTATTACTTATACACCCTTCTTTCAGAATGGTGACCAATGTGCGTAACTCGCATTTTGGTGATGCAATTAGCTCTGCATCACTTGCGTACAATGTCAATCTTTCGTCTGTTTCATGCTCTGACTTTTAACGCTTCATCTTTATCAGTGCTTTCGTTAGGTGTTTCAGCAACATATATTCTTTCACTATTTTTATTCTTACTCGAGCTATTCTGACTCGGCTTTATAGTCCTGCCATGCTTTCTTCTTTCTTTCTACTGCCTCTTTCATATCATCATCCCACCATCTCCTCTTTTTCCAATGCCACAAACCTCAGATGCAGTTTCAATCATACAATTCCTAAGATTCTGCCAACATACTTCAACAATTGAAATACCTATTTCGCAGCAGTCTAGCTTCTTGGAATTATTATTTATAATTATATTTATTGTAATAAATTTCTAATTATATCTCCTCTTTCTAAGAACTATTTAAATTTACAATAACTTATACAGGTATTACAATAAATATTAATTCCAAGAATTAACCTATCCTGTATCGGTTGTTGGAAATTTTTGAAATTTATATTTATTGTAATACCTGTATAAGTTATTGTAAATTCAAATAGTTCTTAGAAAGAGGAGATCTAATTAAAAATTTATTTGATAACCCGCTATCGTTGAGTATCGCGATACCGGGAATCGAATTTGTATCTGTATAGTTGTCTTTAAGGTATTAACAGACTGACATGATATTATTAGTTGGTGATTAGACAGTTAATTGCCTGTTGCACACAGATGATGCAGTACTTATAACATCGTTAGAATGACGATGAAGAAAGAAAATAATGTAAAAATAGGGTAAGCAGAAAAATTTTAAAACAAGTGAATGAGGTGTTATATCTGGGAAATGTTTACCACATAGTAGAAATGACGGATACAAAATAGATGAAGAAAGGCACATTGCTGCCGGTAACAGAGTTAACGGTGATCTGGCTGCATTAATGATACGGCAAAACATCTGCACTACTGAATTCGATGCTATAATACGACATCGAAACGTGGATGTGTGAAATGAGAATGAGAAAAAAATTTCTCTCCTCTTGAATTTTCAATAGCAAAATAAATTGTATAATTTATGTCCGTAAATGTAGAATTTATTTTCAACATATTTAGTTTGAATTTTAGTTGTGTCTTTCTATGAGGAGATCAGCTGTATAATGATGTGACACGGTAAGTGCAATCTACCTACATGTAAAATTACTTTCATACCGCGAGTGAGTCATGATATATATATATATATATATATATATATATATATATATATATATATATATATATATATATATATATATATATATATATATCACGATACTCTACGAAAGCGATGAACTATAGCGTTATAAATATAATTAAAAATATAAAATAAATGTCCATTTATTATTAATTTGTAGAAAGTTATGAAGGGAAAACCACTTCATGTATTGATAGATTTGATACAATGTTCATTAATCACTACATAGTAATGTTGTTTGAAATACAAAAAGCAATAAACAGCTCATACTCTGTACTAACTAAGCCAAGGGAAATGTATTGTCTGAAGATATCTTAAAATGTTTTATTTTAATAAAAATGTCAGTGTTAATATTATTATGTTCGTTTGCTTGATATTCGGCTTATATTCGGAAGTTGTTAACACAACGAAATTCATGAGTGTCGTTGCTAAAGTCTATTGCGTCTCTTTAGCACTTATCTGTTCTTATACTTTTATAGTAACATTGTCCAATAATAGTGTACATAGTAATTTGTTCATGTTTGAAATGTCTAATTTTATATATGTTTATAAATTAATTATTTTTAATTTAGTAACTTTGGTGTCCATCTCAAGCCGAGGTACAAATTTGTTTAAATTCTTATCTGAATTAAACTCAATACGATACACTTATAAAGGAAAATCTCAAAAGCACGAATCATTGATTTCTTTGTGTATGTTCATGGTAACGTTAATATTTAATATAGTGGCAACTATACACTCAATACTTTTAACACGTTTGGAATCTACTATATTTATTTTCACGAGACTTGTTATATGTGTAAATATTAGCTTAACTCATATAGTATTGTCCCTGATGTTAGAAGTAATGTGGAGTAGGATGAAGGCTCTAAGAAAAAATATTGAAAATACTATTTATATATCACAAATGTCAAGCAACAGTGAAATGAGAATTCAAGCTGTAATACTAAAGAATTGTTTAAAAATATATAAAAGGCTAATCGAACATAATAATGAATATTTTGGTGCAGCTTCAAAATGCTTGGTAAGATTTTAGTATACACGTAGACGTTAAGTGTGGCCTTCGTGCGCGGTGAGACATCGTCATCCCCACTCTAGGGGACCATTATATTTTATATTTATTGCCTGCCGAAAGTCTTGGAGTCTTTATCAGAAAACTATATTTTATCTCATTTTCAGTCTGGTTTTCGTAGTGCACACAGTACAGTCACCGCTTTAATAAAAGTTAGTGACGATGCTAGATTAAATATGGACCAGGAAAATCTTACTGTCATTGCTCTGCTCGATTTCAGCAATGCTTTTAACACTGGGTACCGAGCTTTTGATTGCAATTATGCGATTGATAAATATCTATTCTTTTACCCTTTAGTGATTAGCGATTAGCGATTAGCTATTTATCAGAGGGTAAACAACTTGTTTTAAGATTCTAGTATTTGAAAGAGATGGAGAAAGAATGGAATGTAAGATTAGGGTCGATAGAAATATATTAGAACAAGTGAATGAGGATGAGATGTTTGTTTAGTAGAGATGGAAGATACGAAATGGATGAGGATAGGCGTATTGCTGCCGGTAAAAGTCAGTCAGCGTATCTGCACGTTTTGCCTTTCACCGTACTGACACCGACGTTGTTATACGGCAGCGAAACGTGGGTATGTCAAAAGAAGAATGAAAGAAAGTTGAATGCTGTAGAAATGCTCTCTCTTTGCCGCTCTTGCGGAATGAGTTTAGCTAATATGAAGAGAAGGGATCCGCAGAATGGCAGGCATAAGCTTGAATTTTATAATGAGAACTAAGAAGTTGATATTGTTGTTTTATTGTTTATAACATTTTCTATTTTCAGGTCCTGTTAAGTTTACCATCTTTTCTTATTTACACGATCTTTACAGTAGTACACGTTATTAGACGAAGTTCTCAGGTTAGTGAAGATATAGCCCGTTTAATTCTAAATTAAATTAGTATTTTTTTTAGCTTCACGCTTTTGTCCCGTATGGCAGGGTAGACATAAAGTACCTAGTGTCAAGATACTCCGTACTTCGCTTTCCACCGTATTCGAGACATAGCGTGTTAAGTAGTGGGACTCAACGGCGATTGAACCCACAACCGATCAGACCAGCCCAGACCAGTCTCAAAGGAAAGGTGTATAATTAAAATGTCTATACTTTTCAGGCAGATTTCAAATATATATCAGATACCATACTGCATATAACTTACCCGTGTATCTCAGCTCTACTTGCAGATTCAGCGATAGCAGAAGTGGAGAAAATTAAAACACACATAATAAAGCAATTTCTTAAATGTGCAGGTAATATGAACAAGATATAATAAAAAAAATCTCGTTAGTATTTTTGTTATTTGAGGCTATCATGGTCGTGATCGGTAATGGGTTCTAAACCCACTTGGATTCGCGCCTTATTCCTTTTTATTTCAATTTACACTGAGTTCTATCTAACTATCCTGTAATGCGGAGTAAACAACGAAGATGCTTTTTTTCTATTTAGATTAAAATTAATAAATTTATACGAAGATAATCGCCTATCTACGTCCGTTCCACTATTATTAAGTATACTTATAATCCCGACTAAGACAGTGTTCTTAAGCGAAACGTCAATTGATAAGTGAACCGATCAATCAAAACCGACTTAAAGCCCAGATCACCCAAATAATGGACTCACAAATCAATAGACCAGCCACGTCGTAATACCGAATCAATATTGGATAATACAATATAATTTTTAAATAACATAACTGCGACAGTTATGTAAGGCTGTAACATTCCAAGCACGAGCACCAGGACGCACTATGCTAGTAGAGAACAGAGTTTTAAATAACTACGTGGAATGTAAGAGGGTAAATGTAACAGAAGATGAATGAATTATTAGATGTGATAAAAGATGTATATATAATTACTAGATATGATAAAAGAGATAAAGAAGATTTGGATGTTGTTTGTGTGACTGAGACCAAAAGACACGACCGATTTGCTCGGCAACCGAGTCGCCTTCTGAGTATAAATTTCAAAAACCGAACGAGGGTATCAAAGAAGAGTGTGAAAATAAGGGCCTAAACCTGAATACGAGTAAGACTAGGATTATGTTATTTGAGAAAGATGAAAAACGAACGGAATACAAGATTAAGGTAGACAGAAAGATTTTAGGACAAGTAAATAAAATCGTATATCTGGGAAGAATGTTTAATAGAGGTGGAAGATCCAAAATTGTTGTGGGGAGGCGTATTGCGTAAAACGGTTAACGGTGCTCTGGTTGCACTGATTTGATGGCTAAACCTTAACGTACCTGCACTTCTTGCCATTTCCAATACAGTACTGATAGCGATACTGGTATGCGACAGTGAAATGTGGGTCTGTTAGAAGAAAAATGAAAGAAAGATGAATGTAGGCGCAATCTCTTCGTCAGATATGCGGAATCAGTTTAGCTGACCGTATATATAACGAGTAACAATGACGAAGAACGTGTTAGTTAGGTGGTTTGGGCATGTTGAGAGGATGAATGATGAAATAATTGTAAGAATGATTTAGGAAGTAAAGGTGATTGGGTACGAGAGAACGGAGGAGACTTTGGTTGAACTTCCAAAATGCAGTATCGAAGTTGCTGGAGGAAGGTAACGTAAAGAGCATGATCACCCCCCTAAGGGCGTATATGAGGAGCATAATGATTATGGACGAGGTGTAAGAGGTATACAGGGTCCGTGGCGTTTGTTCTCTATTGTCTCTGAATACCCCGTCAGGGATACAGCATGAAGTAAAAAAAATATAAATATTATCTATTTCAGATCAAACTTTTAAAGACAAACTATACAATGGAATAGTTTTTCTTCGATTTAAACCACTAAAGTACAGCGTGCTGCGCGTGTTCTGCGTTGATTACTCATTGCCTTTGGCACTTATTAGCTTGAGCACAACGTATACTATAATTGTAATTCAATTTAATCACTTAATACAATAATCAAATGTTTATTGAAATTCTATGTATTTTTAAAGTAATTTCTTAATAAAAATAATAAAGAAGTACAAAAATAACAACGCATTTAATGTAGTTTCATTTTTTTATGACGCCACGATTATTATTTGAATATAAATTTATTTCGTAGCTAAGAAACTATTAATTGTTTAAGATTAAGGTATTTAAATTTTAAAAGCAAAGTTAAAGTATTTAAATGCAATTCAAGTCTGATTCAATACTAATAAAAATGTGTCTGTTGGCTAGTCCATCTTTAAACACGTTAAAATATTTTTTTTTAAGAAATATTCTATAATTAAATGTTTTGATTAAAAAGTGAATAAAACATTGTGAAAGGTAAAATAAAATAATTATGTGAAAAATAATTATAAAGGCGTCATTTGTATCGGTGGACACAATTGAAGAAAATATTATAAGTGAAATCTATGTTGATTTTTCATAAAAATATTTGTTGAAACTTTTTTCGTTTTATTTAAAATATCTGAATATTTACAGTTTAGTTTACTTATAATTTTGCTATTGCTTATTTTAGCTTACAATTATTTAAATTATTAAAATAGTTTCCATTTATTATTTTTTTTGTCATCTTACTATTATTATGTACCCAGTTTCATATATAATATGTATAGATATATTTAAAAATATATAATTAAATGAGCATAAGACACAACCATAAATCAGACATACAGACATTGAGACAGTCAACAACTGTATATGAATATTTTAATTTTACTTACTTGGCTTCACGCTTTATCCCTAGCGGGCTAATCGGAGACATGTAATCAGTTGTTTTTATATTAAAAACCATCGTTTCCCCTTGACTAGTTTACAATTCTTAGTTTTTCATAATAGAAAATAACTTTTATATTTGTATATATAATAAATTTCACCTTACGTGTTACACAGAAGATGGAAATAGATATAAAATACATAAGATAATAAAATAAGCGTGGATTTTGATTAATACAATTTGAGTAATAAAAAACAAGACAATATTTTTAATTTTTTATTTAAATAATATAATAATGGGGACTATTACGACGCCGTAGTAGTGAGGTATAATGAAGTGGCGCATAGTAACGAAGTGGAAAAGCGACTAACGGAAACGGAAAAATAGCTTAATGGCCCCGCCATATGCCGTGAATTCCGACCGATCGGTGGGCACGACCGACCTCAGAGTGAACCCTCCGAGATGCAACGGAACATCGAATGTATATGTTACTTACAATGCCTTTGCAAACGAACAATTATTAGTTATTTGTTCCGTCCGTACAAGGATCCCTCAATGAGGTTAATACGCTTAATATACTTTTGAATACATATCTCGATACTTAAAATTACTTACGATATTTCTTTATGTGCTTTTTACGCTTATTATATTAAGAATATGTTATAATTATATATTTGAATTGGTTTGTGAGACCATTACATATTATAGTTTGGTTCGGTAGACCATTATAAGTCGTATATTATATTGTAAATTGGTTTTTTAGACCATTGTATGTCATTGATTGGTTTGTGAGATCATGACATATCGTATATTGGTTCTTTAGACCATTATATGTCGTAGATTGGTTTGTGAGACCAATATTGTATGTGTATAATAAGTTGAAGATACGTCGATTAGCCTGCCAGATTAATATTACTTGCCGGCTCGCATTTTAGTTCAGATGCACAACCCCTAGATGGCCGATTGTTTTACATTAACGCATAGCACATACGTAGCAGTCGTTAGTCATAACCTACAATTGAACTCGGTTATGCGTTCTATCACAAAACAAGGCGCTAGACAAACAGTCGAACATCATTACGTACTACAGCATTTCGTGACATAATAGTATAGCTCTCCTCGTAAGGAGGCAACTAAAACATACTTCGAAACGCACGAGACATAATAGCGTCACATAACCATTCATCCCACACCAGGGGTGTAAAACAACATAGAAATAGTTGAATCTATGTCCGTCGCCGTACAAGTATCGCATGTGCAACGCAAGACAGCATCAGAGAAGATACAAATCACGCCACTAACTTCAGTTATCAGTAAGCTATAAAGCTCACCGAACCCCGACAGTCGCATGTCACAAGCAATATCAACATCCAACGCCATACAAGCATCGCTTACGCAACGCGAGACAGCAACAGACTCGATAAAACCATACAACATCGCTACAGCAGCTCACCAAAGTCAACTCCAGCAGCCTGAGTGACGCCAAACAACGTTGGGTTGCGCCACCGACATCAGTTATCAGTAAGCCGTAACGCTCACCGAGCCCTGGCAGTCGCGTAACGCGAGTACATGACGGATCTTCTATATGTTTAAGAATATTATATAAATATAACCATAAAAGGCTTTATTCGTTCAATACATGATATTATATTAATTGTGATTTATTAGTTATTGTTCCAGAGCTTAGTATAATATTGAAATATTTTATAATACTCAGTAAATGCATATAGAAATATGTTCATACAACACTATTCAAAGATGGCGGCAGACGCTTTGGTATATTTATATTACAAATTTCATATATCTCTTAGAATGTACATTCTAAAAATTTAATGTCTTTAATATAATTATTTTTACTTTATTAATAATAATTTAATATTCATATTCCTATGTATTTCCAATATTAAATATTGTTGTTACATTCACTTCCAATGTATTATATTTCTATTATTCCAAATTAAATATTAACAATATTCTCAAGCGTCCTTTTCCGCACATGACGCTCCCGCCAATCCTTCTTCTTTTTTTAAAAATTCCATTGCATTATTCTAGACTGCCAGTAATTCATTCAGCCAAAATTATATTTAATAAAAATAAAATTATTAATTATGTTATTACTACCTAAAAATACTATATAAAATAATATTTAATGTTATTATTAAATTATTTGTACATTTATGTATAGTACGTATCGTTACAAATGGAGAACGAGTTCTCTTAACATTCATTACTCTCTAGACATCCTGTAATGCGGGTAAAAGCGTGAAACAATTACATAAGTAATGTGAATTGCCCAAATATTGCCCATCTGTACACAAAAAGACCATTTGAAATATCACAATAAACTATATATTTGAAATATATTTTTTTATTGAAGCATTCGCATAAAATACCTCGATGTTATCTTTTGTAGTCCATTGTAACATTAAAAATAATTATAACTCGCATAATAAATGTCGTTGTAATATTTCAGATTAAAACTTTCCAGTAAATTAATTATAGATCTCTGTGTACATGAAATTATGAAAAAATAACTAAATGTTTCACGTAAAATTGTTATAGTAATATTCGAATTATCTTTATTCATTTTTGGCTTACAAATTAATAAATAAGTTCTTTCCATCATGACAGTATGTAGAAAAAAGAAACCCAACCGTTAAGTATTCTACTTCAGCAAAGATAATTTATATACTCAACCTTTCATGGGCCTATATTCAGACTTGAGCAAAAATTATAACGTTAATATTGCTACAATTCTCTACTGCGTTGTCTTTAATTCAATGAATATCATTGGTTTCTATAACTACTTCTTCCATACAGTATTGGTATCGAGCAACCATAACAATATGTATTTTATAATTGTAAGTAAGTTATTCCACTGCCTCATAGCGTCTGTACTCTCTGTATTAAGTAATGGAGAAAATTTTAACAAATTCCTGTACAGCATGAACTCCATTAGTCGCAATTGCGTATTAGAACCACAGAAATACGAATTACGTATAAGTGTCTTCATATACAGCCTGATGGTGTTGAGAAATATAGTTCAGTTAGGGTATTATATTATATATATGCTAGAAAATTATATTAACTTCATGGGTTTGATTTTGATAACATTCTAAGGGAATATGGGCTATTTGAAAAAAAATATGAAGTTTCAACACCTGTGGGGTAAGTTCAAGTTCTTGAGGAAGACGGTATTGAAACATTTAGATTTTAACATAAACAAAGACGATGCAGCGATGAATATGAATATAAAGAGGCTTGAGGAGTTTATTAAAATCTATGATAAATAAACGCATATAATTTTTTATTTATTAATCATCACATCACTTTGATAAAAAGTCAATTCTTTACATGAAAGATTTATCAAAAATTTAAATTATATGCGTTAATATAGTGTTTCCTAATAGGGATGATAGGATTTTGATAGCTCACAGCCGCCATCATGTTCGTTTAATATTTGACATTTGTGTTGTTTTGTGTTCAATAATGTTTGCCATTTGATCATGAACAAGTTCGCGTTACCTCAACGTTTGGAAATTGTCCAAATTTTCTATCAAAATTCAAGAAGTATTATATCTACTCAAAGAGCATTTCGTGCTAAATATAGTCGTCATGGTGTATATACGTCGCATAATCCAAAAATTGGAAAGTGAATATTCTTTGCACGATAGTAGCAACACCATCACGACAACGGACAGGTCGTAGTGAAGAAAATATTGCCGCCGTATCAGCCAGTCTCGAAGAAAATCGAAATGTTTCCGTTTCACGACGTGCACAAGAATTGGGCTTATCTAGAATGACAACCTGGCGAATTTTACGTATGGATCTTGGCCTACATCCATATAAGATTGTGTTGGCACAAGAACTCAAGCCAGCAGACCATCGATTACGTCGTGAATTTGCTGATTGGGCGCTTGAAATGATGGAAACGGACACCGAATTTCATAAGAAAATCATCTTTTCAGATGAGGCTCACTTTTGGCTCAATGGTTATGTGAACAAACAGAATTGTCGTTACTGGAGTGAGTCAAATTTAAGAGTGGTTGGTGGTGGAAACACCATTACATACTGAAAAATTGACTGTTTGGTGCGGATTATGGTACGATGGAATCAGTGGCCCGTACTTTTTCAAAAACGACAAAGGCCGTACTGTTACTGTCAATAGCGACCGTTATCGTGACACGTTGAACGTTTTTTTTCCTGAAGTGTATGAAATCGATGCGGACGACATTTATTTTCAACAAGATGGTGCAACATACCACACTGCGACCATCACAATGGATTTATTGCGTGATAAGTTCGGTGAGTCGGTTATTTCTCACAACGGTCCTCACAATTGGCCACCAAGATCATGCGATTTAACGCCCTTGGACTATTTTTTGTCGAGGTATATTAAATCTCAAGTATATGCCAATAAACCAGCTGCGATTCAAGACCTTGAACGCAACATTCGAGCGACTGTAGCGGCCATACCAGCCGAAATGCTGCACCGAGTCATCGAAAATTGGACCGATCGTTTCACCAGTGCAAAAAAGTCGTGGCGGTCATTTGAACGATATTTTGTTTAAATCATAAATAGCATAAAATTTCCTATCAAATAATTGAGCACGAAGTTCGAACACATATTACATGTTTTATTTCAATTTCAAAACATATCGTTCTTAGTGGGAAACCCCATAGTTAACAGAAGCTAAAAACCACACACACGATTGAATTTTTGTATGTCTGTATGTCTGTTCATTGTGCGTCAATCACATACAAACTACTAGATAGAATTGACAATTTAATAGCTAACAGTCTAGAGGTACATACATGATAGTTTGTGTCTTAATATTTGTAGTAAATTTCATATAAAAATAAATTTGGATAAAATAAATCACATTCAATGTAATTCCTGTAGGAAAAGTAAATAATTATTCAAATTATATTAAATTTGTTTTATTATAAAAGTAAAATAATAAAAATTAAGATATATGTATACTTATTTCATAAGAATAAAATAATTAATTTAAAATATTAACTATCTATTGTTCATATTAGAAAGAAATGAACCAAAGAGGGTTTCCCTTCAGGTTCACGATAAAATTTCAACGTCACCTATATTGGAGCCATTTAATAAATGATCCTTGTTACATCAGTAATTTAGCATTCAAGTGCATTCAAGTGCTACATGAATAATCATCAATAAAGTTGATTAATTAGGAATAGTAAAGTATGTTATAATACATTTTGAATATTACCTTAGCCAAAAGGACACGTGTAAAGCCATCTAAATACGTACATGTTTTAACCAGATAATGGTCAACGAGAAGCAAACTTCGAAGTTAAAATGGACCGTAAAGGAGAAAAATATTGGGTTATCAAAACCGATTAAAGTTTTCTTTATAATTGTTCGTGGCTTGTTCTTGTTAGACTTCGGCTTTATAAAAATTCATTCGAAAAAATTGAATTTATTGTTTAGAGTATTAACTATGATCCAACTTGTCGCTATTACCATGTTCTTTGAAGTTGTCATGATTTTAAATTTCAATTTTGAATACTTATTCTGGTGGAATCTTAGTGTAATACAATATATTTTCAATGTTATTATTTTATTGTTTTGTAACAAGCGCAAAACTTTGAATTTTCTATTCGAAGATCTGTTTTTAGCTGATCAAGATATGAGTTTAAATCTGTCTTACTATATCGAATTAAAGATTATAATTTATACAACACTTGCATTCCTTTACATTGTAGTGCTTTGGATGATACATTGCAATATCTTTACAGCAATCTGTAATGATATTCGAAATGATAGTTATTATTGGTTATTCATTCTATATTTGTTCGGCCCTAACCTCCCTCTGATGATCTACTATTTTCTATTTTATGCTGCGTATTGTCGTTTAAAACAATTAAGAATTGCCATTGAAAAGAGTTTTCACGAAATTATATCGAGTCATATTTTGTACAAATTCCTCATAGACGCAACGGAGCAAACCAAAGAAATATTTGATTATTTGGTAAATTCCAAAAACGTACTTATTGGTAGATAATCTTGATATATTCGTACATCTTTTAGATATAATATATTCATAATTTATTTTTAGTTTTTATCCATGCTAATTATTAAAGTTCCGGAAATAATTATATCAATATTTAACATAGTACGAGAATTCAAGGATGCCTCAGTAAGTATTATTATTATATTACTTTGTGAGGAAAATTTTACACCACTTTTTCAAAAAGTGTAACGAGTGAGTATGATTTTGCTTCTAAAATAACCTAGAATAACCTACTTGGCAATAGCGCTAATGAAAACTGAAAAGAAAAGGGAAGACAGAATGTTGTATTTAGAGAAAACCAGCACTAAGTTTGGAGGAAGAGGAATATTTGTCAAGGATTCCGTATCGTTCTTTTCCAAGTTTTGAGTCAACTAATACTAGGAAATAAACGATAGTCAATGGTGTTACAAGCACCTAGCGTTTTATAAAAATATTGTGTATGGATTGGCAAAACTCAACGCCACGTTTTGTCGTACCAGAGCGAGGAAAATAAAAATTATTTAAATAAAATCATTTCCCCAAGTGAGCTTTGAACCAACAACCAAACTCTTTTACAGTCATACACTGACCTATTGCGTTACTACCGGCCTCGATTTGAAAAGACTGTTAATCTATCGTGTTTCTTTTCTAGGACGTCCCTTATCACCACTTTTTGATTTATACTCATATATTGCAATATCTATTATTATTGATTTTGCCGGCGCTCTGTGCTACAAAACTTGAGGCCGAAGCAAGTAAAATAAAAATTATTCTTCACGACAAACTACTTTTTACAAAAGGTCATTATAGAGTTTCTTTAAATAATTTTCACGCTAAAATTTCAACGTCATCAATGCTTCACTTCCTCGCTCTGGTAAGACAAAGTGCGGCGTTTCATTCCCTGACTCGAATTCGGTGGAAAGCGATGCATGGATTGTCTCGACACTAGATACTTTCTGTCTACTCTGCCATGCGGGATAAAAGACATGAAGCGAAAAAAAATTGCTTTATAAGTTTTACAATTTGAATAACAATTGTTATTTTTTAATAAAATTTATAAAATTTTATGTACGTAACTTAAAATAATCGTTTAAAACATTTCAGATCACTACCAAATTAAGGACATAAGAAGATTTATCCAATATATAGAAACCAGACCGTTCACGTTCCTAGTTTTCAATATTATTCCTCTGAATTCAAAATTATTACTTACATTAATCAACGTACACATCACATATGTGATTGTCGCTATACAACTTGCCCATGTGTATTAACTCAATTTCTATCGTGTATTTGGTCATTAAAGTTCTTATAATTATCGTGGTATATAATATATAATTGTAATTATATCTAACATATATGATGACTGTATAGTATGATCATCATCATGACATGTCATTATCATTGTAATCCGATTAAAACTTTCAGCCATGAAACATAAACTAATAATTCAAACACAGTCATAAAAAATATGTAGAACTTTGAATTTGCTCAGGTTATATCAGATTACTATTATTAACTACTGAAAGGATCATCAAATTTATGAAGTTTGAGTAGACTATATGAAAATGGGGAACAAAGTATATTTTAGATGTGTCCTATTTGCAAGTAATGAACATTTCTTTAAATACATAGTAATCCTCGACCAGTTTATAAAATCATGACAAATTTAGATAAAATATGCTGGTATCTATCTATATTTAATGCAAATATGCTGTTTTAAAAAAATATCAGAAAGTGTTAAAGGGCAATATAATGGTTACTTTTTTATTTAATGTAACTTAACAAAACTAATAAATTATATCATTAAAATTCAATTGATTACTCTATTTTCTTCATTTTGCTTCCTGCACAATTAAAGATTTACATAAATAAAATATGAGTAGTATTATAGGAGCCAATGACAGATTTATAAGACAAATGGCTTCTCAGGCGGTAATGAGTGAGATGCGTCGGTTAACAGTATCATAAAGCTCCGTCCGCTGTGGTTTGATGGAATGTCCGTACGGACATAAAACATGTGTTCAATCATTTGTTCTCAACTAAAAATATACCTGATCATAGCTGCTATATATGAATAAATGAATTTGTCAGCTTGCTGTGCGTTGGTGGAATTACCATGATGATGCATAAAAAGTAACGTTAAACAGGTTTTATTTATTTATTTATTTATTTATTTATTTATTTATTAGTAATCAACAGCGTTACATAAAAAAAATACAATATAAAAAATAACATAATTACAAGGCCAAAAAGATTACCATTATATATAACTAAATAATAAAACTAGTAAACTGTAGACAAAAGTAATGCTTATAGTACAAAATTTACAATTTAAAAAATGAACAACAACAACATCCAACATGTGTGAATGTGTGTGTGTGTGTGTGTGTGTGTGTGTGTGTGTGTGTGTGTGTGTGTGTGTGTGTGTGTGTGTGTGTGTGTGTGTTTGTATGGGTGTGTGTGTGTACGGACGTGCAAATACAGCGTGTCACTATTTCTTTTAAATTTAATGCATTTCTATTATTTTCTTTTTTAATTGTGTTTTAGACAAATGGAATAAATCCAACTTATTGTAAACTTTGTTGTAGGTTCGTGCCAGTCGTAGCAATATAGAATTTTGAGCATAGCTTGTGTTAGTTTTGGGTACGTATAAAAGGTGTGTGTGACGCGATCTGAAAGACGGCACATTAAGGGAAACGGTTGAAAGTAAAGAAGGACAATCAATTTTGCCTGTTAGTATTGCTTGTAGGAGTAATATGTCGCTTAGATTTCTTCGTTTTTCTAGGGGGTCAATTTCATAATGCGCGCAAGCTTCCTCGTACGTATTAAATTTTTTAAAATCTTTGAATGACAAGTATTGAATAAATTGACGTTGGATAGTTTCAAGTCGCTCAATATGAATATTATAGTGAGGGGACCATATGTTACACGCATATTCTAATACACTGCGAACGTAAGCGAAATAGAGTGCTTTTATACAATGGATATTGTTAAAATTCTGTGTTACTCTCCTGATAAAGCCCAATTGTTTATAAGCTTTGTCCGTTATAACATCAAAATGTTCATTAAAAGAAAGCTTAGTGTCAATTGTGACTCCTAAGTCTTTAACAGTATTCACTTTATTTATGTTCACGGCATTTATCGTGTATGTGAACATTATTGAGTTTATTTTTCGACTTAGTGTAATTTGGTGGCACTTATTCACATTGACACATATCCGATTTTTAATATAATACTTAGTTAGTGAGTTAAGGTCTTCTTGTAGTTTATGACAGTCATCCAGGCTGCGTATTCTAAAAAAAATTTTTTTGTCATCTGCGAACATTAAATATTGGGAATGTTGGAAGCAACTTCCAATATCAAATAAATAAGCATTATACAAGAGAGGACCTAAAATAGAACCCTGAGGTACTCCTGACGATATTGCCACGAAATTACTTCTGGCACTACCTGTCACAACCGCCTGCATTCGATTTTTTATATATGACGTAAACCATCGGTGTAAGTTGCCACTTATTCCTAGTGTAGCAAGTTTCTGAAGCAGGATGACATGATCCACACGGTCGAAAGCTTTTTCGAAATCCGTGTAGATCACATCAACCTGAAACCTCTCATCCATGCATTTCAATACATAATTTGTGAATACAGCAATGTTAGTAGTAGTTGAGCGGTTTTTCATAAAACCGTGCTGTTCTTGTGGAATAGATTTAGCAATGAGCGGTCTTATATAATTTTGTACTACTGATTCAAAAACTTTGCCAATTGTGTTTAATATTGATATGGGACGATAGTTTTCAATTTGAAATTTTGATCCATTCTTATGTATAGGGACAATTAGTGCTTCCTTCCATTTATCTGGATATTGACAGAATACATTGACAGATAGATTAAAAATTATGGAGAGAGGCTTAGCCAAGGAAGAAGCACACTCGCGAAGAAATATTGGTGGAACGCCATCACTGCCAGCACCTTTATTCGTTTTCAGCGCTTTCAATATTTTGTGGACTTCGAATTCACTGAATAAAATTTGTGATATGGTTTCACTGTTTCCTATATCAGGAGTACTATTGGCATCATATGAACTCGCTGGTTTTGCAAAAACGCTCTCGAAGTAAGCATTAAAACCATTGCACACGGAATTTTCGTCTGTAAAGGTAGTGTGTCCCAGAGTTAGTTTTGTGGGGTATCCATTTTTGCTGTCTTTTAGCGATCTCGTATATGAAAAAAGCATTTTAGGGTCTTTACGAATGTAACATTGCATGCGCTGTAAGTAAGAATTAAAACATTTCTTTTGAAGTTGCTTTTGCCTTGACCTTAATAACGCAAATTCGTCGTAATCCCGAGGGTTTTTGCTTTCTTTCCATTTCTTGTGCAATTGTAGTTTTTCTTTGACTAAACGTGTGAGAGACTTAGAATACCACACTGGGAAATTTGAATTACATTTAACTGATACTGGTATAAAACTATTTATAACTTCATCAAGAATGGAATAAAGATTGTATACAACGTCATTAATTGAATTTCCTGACAATATGACCTCCCAATTGACTTTCGTCAAAAATTCATTAATTTTGACGTAATTTCCCTTGAAGAAGTTGGGTCGTTTTACAGCTTTCTTAAGGGCATTACGAATGAGTATAGGAGATAGATCAAATTTAAGACATGGGTGGTACTCGTCTTCCGGCACAAGAGGGTCAGAGCAGCGATGTACTTCGAAATCTAAATTGCTAAATAATAAGTCTAAAGTATTATCCTTACTATTTTTTACCGTATTAAATTGCTTTAAGCCACACAAATTGCAAATATCATTAATTCCTCGAAACGCGTTTTGCAAACACAACGAGCTGCTTCTTTTTATTACTGGGCCAGAATCAGACCATGCTACATTAGGTAAGTTAAAATCGCCAGCTAGAAGAATATAATCGTTTGGATGTAAAGAAGCTATTTCAGCAAGGCGAGACGAAATTTGATCAAGTCGAGTAGGTAATTGGGTATCGGGTGGTACGTAGATGAGCCCGATGTGAATATTTTGGTTTCCTTGGATATTTAGTGACTCTGCGGGTATAGTTGCCCACAGGGACTCGACACCTAGGCAGACCCAATCTCGATTTGGCTGGATACGTAACTCCTTTTTTGCACACAAAAGCACTCCCCCGCCAATATTCTTTTGAGACGTTTCCAGACTACGATCACACCGTAAGACATCATATCTATTGTCACATATTTCATGATCATAGAAACCACTTGTTAACCATGACTCTGTAATTAGTATTAAATCATAGTTGCTGCTTAGGATATTTTGCCTAATTTCATTTGTTTTTGTGCGTAAGCCACGCACATTCTGGTACACAATATCTATGGAGGAAGCGCCTGGGTAAATCGATAAAGTACCGTGATAATATAACAAGAATATATTGTTGAAAAAGATGTGCAACTATGAATTTTCAGAAAACGTTTGGTTACCAACAAAAGATTTGGATTCCTTATTAATGGTGTTATAAAAGTGACTATTATGATGAATGTGCTACAGTGCCGGGAAAAAGTATGTAGAGTACAAGTTGAATGAGAATATTTTTGAGTGTGAGTTACTATATGTTTGAGGTATAATACGTGTAAATTAATACGAGTATAGTAGTGAGTAGTGATTGGATGTTGTGTGCTATTATAAAGTTTTCTGATAATAAGTAAAGTGATAAAAGTAAGATATAAAACAGTGCGATAACTAAAACAATTTAGATAAAATACAATAAAGCAAAAAAGATACAGAATAACAAAATAGTGCAGCAAGGTAACGATATAATCGATCACTTCAATTTGGCTAGATCATTGTTCATACGTATAATTGCAGCCGGTGACTCTTCGTTTCGGCGTAAAAAAATGTTACAGTTTCTAACCCACACAAATTTGTAACCTCTTTCTTTCGCATAAGATTTTGTAGCTTTCAATAACTGTTTGTTGTCTGAAGTTAGATGTTCGTTGACAAAGAATTTTTTAGTTACACCGGGAATGCCAACATCACTTGTAGAAATGCCTTTTTTTCGTTTTAATCCAGAAAGCAGTTTGTCTTTACACATCCGATCTTTCAGTTTGACTACGATGGGCTTCGGTCTTCCGTCTATAGTATGCTGTGGCTGCACGCGATGCGCAAACTCAATACTGTCCTCGGTGAGTTCGACGCCAGCGTACTTGGCTATCTTCAATACAATGTCGACGGGCGTCTCGTTACTGCTCTGGGGCATTCCAACGATTTCCAAATTATTTATTCTACCTTGCTGCTGCTGTCTATTGAACTGAGCGTGTAGCTCCTCAACTTGATTTTCAGATTCAGAGACACGTTTCTGCAGTGAACAGACTTCACATTTGAGATTGTTATTCTCCTCTTTCAACCTTGACATTTCTATCCTAACTTGTTTCATCTCCTGCTGCACCTTATCAAACTTGTCTGACAAATAATCTATAGAAGTTTTTATATCTTGTAAGAAGCTCAAATCGTCTCTTATTCTCTTTAACTCCACACTTACTGTTTGAGATAAAATTTCGTGCACCTCCTTTTTTATCGCCGGTAACAACTCGCTGGTAGTTTCTGTGGTAGTGTCAGATGTTTTGCTGGTAGCGTTAAGTTCCAAAGAAGGCGGCGTGTTACTTTTGCATTTTGGACAAGTCCACTGTCCTCGGGTCACAGGTGATTTACTTCCGATCGGTACAATACAATCGAAGTGATATAACGCTTGACATTTTATACATTTTATTCTCTTTTGTGAGACTAACACATTCAATTTACAAACGTTGCACTCATTTGACATTGTGAAGAGAAGAAAGAGAATAAAAAAAAACAATTTAATAAGTATAAATAAAAATAAAAAAAAAAGTGCGATTCTATCAGGATTTGAACTTGCGGCGTAATTTATCTTGATCAGACGCTCAACCCGCTAGACCAACGACAACGTTAGTTAAGTAGCGTATTTTCGTAATACGTATCTCACTGATTTAACTTTGAGTCACAATATACAATTGTGTATTTACAATTGCATATTTTTAAGATGAGGGTATTCTTTTCCTATTCACGATCACAACAAAGTTTTAAAACAGTTTTTTATTACTTTATCACTTGAATATTCACTGAACTTTAACTGCGTGCAATTGTTTACTTCACAAATAATGTCGAGATGACATATTCACTGAATTCGTTGTACTTGAAACTTTATAATTTTAATTTTGAAACGGAGCAAAACAAAAAGCGTCTACTAGTTTGAAGTGTCAAGTGTACAATTCCATTAATTCAGAAGTTTGCGCTAAATGAAAATTAAACACACCAAGCCCTTGTTTAGTTACGCATATTTTTCACTTTATATTTGTACATTTCTCCTACTACTCTGATATTGGAACAGAAGGCAAAAAAAGTCAAAATTGCTATGCCTCCAATCCTTCAACAAAAATATTTGAAAGAATATCAGAGTTAGTATCAAAACGCGCGAAAAAATTACAATAGTTCGCCTGTATTTCCAATAATAGAAAACATATACATGGAGGATTTCGGGGATAAGGCTCCAGGATCTACACTTTGTTTACCTAGAATATATAAGCAGTATGTAGATGATACTTTCAAAAGATTCCCTACATTTGTATATTATTTTACCAAATCAATTCTCTTGATAACAATATATAATTTACAATTAAATTACAGGAAAACAATTCCTTAGCTTTTTTTGATGTCGCAATAAAGAATCTTAATAGCATATTTGGCCACAAAGTGTATAAAAAACACAAATGATCAATAGTGAATTCTGCCACTACCCTACCTATACCGTTGACAAATCTTTGTTTTAGAGAGCTTACTACTTCTGTGACGCTGAACATCTAGAGATTGATCTCCAATAGGTGAAAGGAGCTTTTCTTCAGAAAAACCTCTCTCCGGAAAATAGATATATTCCTAGAATGATGTGCGGGGCTATTGAAATTGAAAAAAATCCTAAATTCAATAGAGATGATGGCCGAAAACCTTCTAACCGAGATGATGCAATCTATTAAGATAGAAGCGGGCTGAATTACACACTCGATTAATGTGTTTTCTGAATGAAAGTTGGGAGTCTAGAATGACTCCGAGGTACTTAACATGTTTCTGCCATGGAATAGACTTATCTAATAGGAATATAGTAGAGAAGTTTCGTATCTAAGTCGAGGAAATAATACCACAGCACTCTTTTCAGGATTGACTTCGATCCTCCATTTGCGGTACCAAGCGCTTAGAGCGTCGGCGGCCGCCTGGAGTTTCTAGGTCATAATGAAAGAATGGTGGGATGTAGTGTAGAGGACGGTGTCATCGGCGTACATAGCCAGGTGAACATTATCTACTTTAGGTATGTCGCTGGTGTACAGCCCTGAGGGACTCCAGTGCGAATTAAGCAGGGAGAGAATACTGTAACTTACATCTTAAATCTGAAATATCTATTGGTGAGATACTCCTTAAGGAAGCGAACTAAATGGTCTGGGAGTCCGGCATGTGCAGCTTGTGAATTGAGCCGCTATGCCTTATTTTATCGACTAATTTTGTGTAATCGAGAAAAAAAGCCACAGTGGAGCTGTGGGCACCATTTCTAATATTAAATCTGGCTATGTGCTCTACAAGGCAATGCACTTGGCGGACAGCGGAGTGGCCCTTGTGGAACCCGAATTGCTCGTTTAAGAGCATACATTTTGTCTCTACCACTTCAGAGAGTCTAATTAGAATTATCCTCTCATAAATTTTACTTAAGCAACTTAACAGATTAATGGGCTTGTAGCTGCTGGCAAGATTTCTCGGTTTGCTAGGCTATCAAAGAGAGGGTCTCTTTTTGTATTTTTCAATTAAGGTCCCCAGTCAGAATGACTGAGTCACCCAAATCGAGGAGCGACTCGATGTCGCTTTCTAAAATTGCCTTATTTGGCGAAAGATATATATATATAGAAGCTATTACTATTGACTGATGGCCTGTCATGAAAACCTGGCACACTGACGCTTCGATGTTAGTAAGCAACGGAGGGTCTAGCGGTATTCAGTGTAAATTCCTATTGTAATAAATTATAGTGCCTTCTTCTTCTCCTATCATTCCTTACAATCCTATAGTTCGCAATGCCAGGAGAGCGAACGCTGAAGACCTCCTTTTCCGCGGTCGTTCAATTCTTAAGCTACGAAGATCGAGTCATATTTGGTCTTTGTACGTTATAATATATTATATAAGCGATGTACCTCGCGGTCAGGCAACTTTAACTTAAGGTCGCTTTCTACATATTCTATGTCCAACTCGCAGAGGACGCCCTTAATGACGACCTGAAGTTGTCATTCCTCTTCTAGGGCGTAGGTGTGAATCCCAACGTTAGTGTCTCGCATGCGGCGAGTTAACGAGTGGAGGTCCGCGGCCGACAGGACCTGGACCTTAATGCCTATCGAGGTCAGCCTCGCGGAGCTGTACGTATCTTTGTTCACATGCATCCACGCGGACACATCGTTCCACCTGCCCTTCTTCTGAGTATATACTGGCGGCGGTAATTTCGGGCGGGGAGGCGGCGTTTTGTCGGTTACTGCACCAGATGGGCGAGATCCGGATGCGAGCTTCTACATAGGATTCCATTGTCGGAAAAATATTTTCTGCAGATCTAAATCTAAAGGTATTAAAATAGATACCATCAAATCATATTAAGATCGTTCCAAGAATAGCAGTTTTAACCTTTTAAATTTTATTATCTATTGGTCATGGTTTAATGTAGAACTAAATATAATGAAAATAAATAAAATAAAATAAATAGTAAATTTTAGATATTTTTGTTATACAGACAATATAAAAAATTCTTTTAAGTTTATTACTCCTTTAAAGTAACTTTAATATGTAATAATTGTGATTTTGATTGTATTAAATGTAGGATAAAAATGTTATAGCGAATGCTTTATTTTAACGCCTATGAAGGGGGCAAAAATTATCATTAATAATGAAGTCACTGAAAAACACTCCGATACATATCCCACTAGTGATTTCTGTACAAAAAAATGTTATTGTACTTTTTTTCAATTAATTTATGCAATTTGTGAGGAGGTGAGGAAAAGCTACGAAAATCATATTGTTTGTCATGATACTGCTTTTTTTTAAACATTGATTACATAATATTTCTTTTTATTCTTTAATTTTAAATGAAACATTATTAAATGGATTATTTGCATATTTTTCGATTCTTATTTTATAAACAGGGTTTTTTTAGCCATAAAATTAGGTTTTACTTGAATCATAGTAAATTTTTGGTCACGCTTTTATAATTCTTGTCCTTTTATTACTAAGTGTAACCTGTTGTAACCTGTTTCAAATGTAACAAAGTTGTGGGCATTCATCAATTTACGTAAATTCTTTGAATATATTAATTGCTTTGTATACTGTACAATTCATAAAATAAAGATTAAATATTCAAATAGTACTATTTATTATTGTATTATATATTGGTTGCTAAAGAATTTTTTTTCATTGAGTTACCATATGTTTAATTATATAACGATCTACTATAACATAAGCATAACGATCAATTTATTTCATTATCATGTGTTACTCTATTGGAGTGATATAAGCCTTTATCACATGACTTTATTTTTTCTTAACTTTTATCCTGCATAGCAAGGTAGACAGAAAGCATCCCAGTTTCAAGACACTCTGTACTTCCCTTTGCACCCAGGTCGAGACATTGCGTGTTGAGAGATAGAACTCAACACCGCACTTTGTCTTATCCAGAGCGAGGAAGTGCAAATAATTTAAATATAATCACACCCCCGAGTGGGGATTGAACCCACAACCGGTCACGTTTACAGTCATAGGCTGCCCCACTGCGCCACGACTAGCCTCATGACTTTAATTGTGACCTCAAAACTATTTTTAATAAGGTAGTTTAAAAAAGAATAAACGTTTATCATGTTTAAAATCGTTAGTATAATCGTTAATAATATAATCTGCCTATTTGTGTTCTCCCCGTACTGGACGTAACTATTGTCTCTTCTATTGATTGTTGAAAAACATGGTCAATATCTTGCTATAGCCTATTGTTTTCACGATGATATAACATAAAGCCCCTAAAGCTAAATCAATGATCGTTACAGTACAAGCTAAATCAATGATAGGTACGGTACATATAGACACTTAACTAAAGATGACGCAACGAAATTCACAATCTTAACGCATTTTTAACCGGTTCTTATGTATATAATTTCTTCTAATTAACAACTATTAGGTTTCATGATGTTCCCACCCCTGATAGTTAATTTCCTGTCATCAAATCCATATTCAACAACTACAATTTATTTAATAAACTTCCTTCGGCTTGAAAAGATGTTTAAATAATTTCACTAATTAAAAAGGATAATTTTATTGATTTCTCTCATTTTCGTCCCATTTCTATTCAAAGTCTTTTGAAGTTAAGTGAGCACTCTGAGTGAGGTCCTTTAATCTCATAATATTTTAACTTTCCAATCTGACTTCCGTCCTTGTTATAGTATGTATTGGTTCTTCTGAAGAAGCTGGTGTCCCGCAGGGTGGCATGTGGTCTCGTCTGCTTATTTATGTATTTATAAATACTATTTCTTATCATATAATTTCTCTCTATCGTTTATATGCAGACCATATATATCATAGCTACCTACTCTAATTGTATATTTTAAATAAAACTATTTTAACTAATTTATTCCATATATCCTGATATTCGAAAATACATTTTTGTAAACCCGGAGGTTTTGAACACTTTACATTAATCCGTAGTCACAGGTAGACTGAGATGTCATATGTCTATTGGTTGATGCAAAAATTAATTAAATCAATCCGCCATTACCATCAGTTTCTCAATTGCCTCGTGCACTGCCCTGGATTCTTGCAGAATGAGCTGACTGTTTCTAAGAAATGGGTCTCAGTTAGGTAAGAAGGTTTTCGGCCATCATATATATTGAAATTAGGAAATTTTGGAAATTCAATAGCCCCCCACATCATTCTAGGAATAAATCTATTTTCCGGAGAGAGACTTTTCTCAAGAAAAGCTCCTTTCACCTATTGGAGCTCAATCTCTAGATGTATGTAGATAAAGATTTATCAACGGTACATAGCTTTGTAGGGTAGTGGTAAAATTCATCAATGATCACATGTGTTGATGTTTGTGGTTTTCTACACACTTTGTGGCCTTATATGTATTTCATCATAATATGTTATCAAAATTCTTTATTACGACATCAAAAAAAGTTAAGGAATTGTTTTCCTGTGATTCAAGCGTAAATTTTATATTGTTATCAATAGAATTGATTTGGTTAAAGAATATATAAATGTACGAAATCTTTTGAAAGTACCATCTACATACTGCTTATATATCCTAGGTAAAAAAGATGTAGAACCTGGCGCCTTATCCTCGAAATCCTCCATGTATATGTTTGCTATTACTGGGAATACAGGCGAACGATTGAAATTTCTTCGCGTGTTTTGATACTAACTCTTATATTCTTCTAAATATTTTAGTTGAAGGATTTTTGTCTACAATTTTATAAGTTTTTTCATCGGATAGCAATATTGAATTTTTTTGGCTTCACGCTTTATCCAACCAACCAATAGACAAGTATTAGAAACATCGGGTTTTCAAAAATATATTTGCAAATACCAAAATATATGCAAGTAATCCGATTAAAATAGTTTCTTTTAAATTGAATAAAATTCGAGAAGATCAAATATCTTATTATATGATTATAGATATTAACAAAAGCCTAGAGAATATATGCACTTGGAGTCATTTTAATCCAAGTGTGACAGTTGTACGGCGACGATCACATATGTTATATGTATATTGATAAGAGTAAGTAATAATTTAGAATTCAATGGAATAAGATTGCAAACTAGGAACTTGAACGGCCTGGTTTCTATATATTGGATAAATCTTCTTATCTCTTTAACTTGATTGTGATCTGAAAAATTTTAAGTGAATACTTTAAGTTTTTTTAATTGTAAAATATATAACGGTAAAATATAAGGAAATTTGGTAATTACCTTTTGTGAACAGAAGTTTATCATGGAGAATAATTTTCATTTTACTTGCTTCAACTTCTAGATTTGTAGCACAGAGTGCGGGTGAAATCAATACAAATAGATATTGTAATATATGTGTGTAAACCAACAACTGATAATAAGGAACATCCTAGAAAAATAGTAAAAATGATAATTATATTCAGTCTCAAGACCACCAAATCTAAACAATAGTGTTTGTATTTTTTTAATAATAAAAGCCAAATCACACTCTTACAAAATAATTTTCGTTACAAGCTCATTTTTTTATTTTTATGATAACAATACTTACTGGAGCATTCTTGAATTCGCGTATTATGTTAAGAATTGTTATAATAATTTCCGGAACTTTAATAATTAGCATGAATAGAAACTACAATACATACGATCATTATATATCAATACAAAAAAGGATTATGAATATATTAAAATTATCTAACAACAACACGTTTGTAAAATTTACCAAGTAATCAAATATTTCTTTGGCTTGTTCTGTTGCATCTATCAGAAATTTGTATAAAATATGACTTGAAATGATTTCGTGATAGTTCTTTTGAATGGCAATTCTTAATTTCTTCAAACGACAGTACGCGGAATAAAATAGAAAAAAGTAGATTATCAGAGGAATGTTCGGGCCGAACAAAAAGAGAATGAAGAACCCATAATAATAAATGTGGATTCTATTGCATATGTCTGGAAGGATTTTGCAATGTATTGTCCACAGAAATACATCGTAAAGAAAAGCAAGCGTGGTATAAATAATAATCTTACGTTCGACACAGTTAGCTAGATTTATCTTCATATCTTGATCAGCTAAAAGAAGGTCTTTGTATAGGAAACTCAAAGTTTTGCGTTTATTACAAAGTAATAAAACAATAACATTGAAATAATATTGAAGGACATACAGGTTCCACCAGAACGCGTATTCAAATTCAAAAACTGTAAACATGACAACGTCAAAGAGAACTGTTAGAGTTACAAGTTGGATTACAGTTAACATACTTAATAATGCATTCCTTGTCTTAGAGACAGATGTTATAAAACCGAAGTCTAACATAAATAAGCCACGGATTATTACAAAGAAAATTTTTATAGGTTTTGAAAATTCAATGATTTTTTCGTCCTCGATCCATTTTAACTTTGGACTTAGTCGGTCGTACACCATTGTACCCTTAAACCGTGTGCGTGTCTAGATGGTCGTTTGTCACGTCTCGTTCTGAGTAACTCAATATGCAAAATGTGACGACGTACTTTACTATTCTCAATTAATCAACTAATGCTGTTGATGTTTAAAATTGCATTGCACTTCAATCTTTTATTACTTACGTTACAAGGACGTCTTATAATGTAACTGTTATAGGGTGACTTCGAAGTGTTATGAATTTTCGAAGTAAAAACATATCAGAGTAGTGGGAAAAATGTACAAATATAAGAGTGAAAAATACGCGTAACTAAACAAGGGCTTGGTGTGTTTAATTTTCATTTAGCGCAAACATCTGATTTAAAACATGTTTAACATGGTAATTCCAAACAAACAAATTCATTTATTCATAGATAGCAGCTATGATCAGGTATATTTTTAGTCGAGAACAAATGATTGAACACATGTTTTATGTCCGTACGTACATTCCATCAAACCACAGCGGACGGAGCTTTATGATACTATTAACCGATGCGTCTCACTCATTATCGCCTGAGAAGCCATTTGTCTTATAAATCTGTCATTGGCTCCCATAATACTACTCATATTTTATTTATGTAAATCTTTAATTGTGCAGGAAGCAAAATGAAGAAAATAGAGTAATCAATTGAATTTTAATGATATAATTTATTAGTTTTGTTAAGTTACATTAAATAAAAAAGTAACCATTATATTGCCCTTTAACACTTTCTGATATTTTTTTAAAACAGCATATTTGCATTAAATATAGATAGATACCAGCATATTTTATCTAAATTTGTCATGATTTTATAAACTGGTCGAGGATTACTATGTATTTAAAGAAATGTTCATTACTTGCAAATAGGACACATCTAAAATATACTTTGTTCCCCATTTTCATATAGTCTACTCAAACTTCATAAATTTGATGATCCTTTCAGTAGTTAATAATAGTAATCTGATATAACCTGAACAAATTCAAAGTTCGACATATTTTTTATGAATGTGTTTGAATCATTAGTTTATGTTTCATGGCTGAAAGTTTTAATCGGATTACAATGATAATGACATGTCATGATGATGATCATACTATACAGTCATCATATATGTAAGATATAATTACAATTATATATTATATTCCACGATAATTATAAGAACTTTAATGACCAAATACACGATAGAAATTGAGTTAATACACATGGGCAAGTTGTATAGCGACAATCACATATGTGATGTGTACGTTGATTAATGTAAGTAATAATTTTGAATTCAGAGGAATAATATTGAAAACTAGGAACTTGAACGGTCTGGTTTCTATATATTGGATAAATCTTCTTATGTCCTTAATTTGGTAGTGATCTGAAATGTTTTAAACGATTATTTTAAGCTACGTACATAAAGTTTAATAAATTTTATTAAAAAAATAATATTTCTTATTCAAATTGTAAAACTTATAAAGCAATTTTTTATCGCTTCATGTCTTTTATCCCGCATGGCAGGGTAGACAGAAAGTATCTAGTGTCGAGACAATCCATGCATCGCTTTCCACCGAATTCGAGTCAGGGAATGCAACGCCGCACTTTGTCTTACCAGAGCGAGGAAGTCAAGTATTGATGATGTTGAAATTTTAACGTGAAAATTATATAAAGAAACTCTATAATGACCTTTTGTAAAAAGAAGTTTGTCGTGAAGAATAATTTTTATTTTACTTGCTTCGGCCTCAAGTTTTGTAGCACAGAGCGCCGGCAAAATCAATAATAATAGATATTGCAATATATGAGTATAAATCAAAAAATAGTGATAAGGGACGTCCTAGAAAAGAAACACGATAGATTAACAGTCTTTTCAAATCGAGGCCGGTAGTAACGCAATAGGTCAGTGTATGACTGTAAAAGAGTTTGGTTGTTGGTTCAAAGCTCACTTGGGGAAATGATTTTATTTAAATAATTTTTATTTTCCTCGCTCTGGTACGACAAAACGTGGCGTTGAGTTTCGCCACTCCATACACAATATTACTATAAAACGCTAGGTGCTTGTAACACCGTTGACTATCGTTTATTTCCTAGTATTAGTTGAATCAAAACTTGGAAAAGAACGATACGGAATTCTTGACAAATATTCCTCTTCCTCCAAACGTAGTGCTGGTTTTCTCTAAATACAACATTCTGTCTTCCCTTTTCTTTTCAGTTTTCATTAGCGCTATTGCCAACTAGGTTATTCTAGGTTATTTTAGAAGCAAAATCATACTCACTCGTTACACTTTTTGAAAAAGTGGTGTAAAATTTTCCTCACAAAGTAATATAATAATAATACTTACTGAGGCATCCTTGAATTCTCGTACTATGTTAAATATTGATATAATTATTTCCGGAACTTTAATAATTAGCATGGATAAAAACTAAAAATAAATTATTAATATATTATATCTATAAGATGTACGAATATATCAAGATTGTCTATCAATAAGTACGTTTTTGGAATTTACCAAAAAATCAAATATTTCTTTGGTTTGCTCCGTTGCGTCTATGAGGAATTTGTACAAAATATGACTCGATATAATTTCGTGAAAACTCCTTTCAATGGTAATTCTTAATTGTTTTAAACGACAATACGCAGCATAAAACAGAAAATAGTAGATCATCAGAGGGAGGTTAGGGCCGAACAAATATAGAATGTATAACCAATAATAACTATCATTTCGAATATCATTACAGATTGCTGTAAAGATATTGCAATGTATCATCCAAAGCACTACATTGTAAAGGAATGCAAGTGTTGTATAAATTATAATCTTTAATTCGATATAGTAAGACAGATTTAAACTCATATCTTGATCAGCTAAAAACAGATCTTCGAATAGGAAATTCAAAGTTTTGCGCTTGTTACAAAACAATAAAATAATAACATTGAAAATATATTGTATTACACTAAGATTCCACCAGAATAAGTATTCAAAATTGAAATTTAAAATCATGACAATTTCAAAAAACATGGTAATAGCGACAAGTTGGATCATAGTTAATACTCTAAACAATAAATTCAAAACATTTTAGAAAACATTTTAGAAAAAACGTATAAAAATTTGAACGCAGCGGGATTCGAACCCGCGCCTCTTGGATACCGTCCAAGCGCTCTGACCGCTAAGCCATGCGTTCTACTACCAGCTGCGTCGAAATTCTTATACGTTTTGTTACAACTTATTTATGTTGTCAGCATCTCTGTAGAGAGATTTTTACAAATTTCAACTACTTAAAGATTATTAAGAAATAATCGTTTAACAAGAGAGATTGCTATTTTATTTTAATAATAAGTGTGGAAAAACACTTTAAAAATAGTAAAATATCAATAAATTCAATTTTTTCGAGTGAATTTTTATAAAGCCGAAGTCTAACAAGAACAAGCCACGAACAATTATAAAGAAAACTTTAATCAGTTTTGATAACCCAATATTTTTCTCCTTTACGGTCCATTTTAACTTCGAATTTTGCTTCTCGTTGACCATTATCTGGTTAAAACATGTACGTATTTAGATGGCTGCTTTACACGTGTCCTTTTGTCTAAGGTAATATTCAAAATGTATCATAACATACTTTACTATTCCTAATTAATCAACTTTATTGATGATTATTCATGTAGCACTTGAATGCACTTGAATGCTAAATTACTGATGTAACAAGGATCATTTATTAAATGGCTCCAATATTGGTGACGTTGAAATTTTATCGTGAACCTGAAGGAAAATAAACCATCTTTGCTTCATTTCTTTCTAATATCAGTAATAGACACACAGATATATAAAATTCAATTGTGTGTGTGGTTTTTAGCTTCTGTTAACTATATATTAAATATAATTTAAATTTTTGATAAATATTTCATGTACAGAATTGACTTTTTATCAAAGTGACACATTGATGAACTATTAAATAAAAAATAATATGCGTTTATTTATTTGTCATAGATTTTAATAAACTCCTCAAGCCTCTTTATATTCATATTCATCGCTGCATCTTCTTTGTTTATATTAAAATCTAAATGTTTCAATACCGTCTTCCTCAAAGACTTGAACTTGTCCCACAGGTGTTCATATTCAATTGGAATGTTATCAAAATCAAACCCATGAAGTTAATATAATTTTCTGGCATATATATAATATAATACCCTAACTGAACTATAATTCTCAACACCATCAGGCTGTATATGAAGACACTTATACGTAATTCGTATTTCTGTGATTCTAATACGCAATTGCGGCTAATGGAGTTCATGCTGTACAGGAATTTGTTAAAATTTTCTCCATTACTTAATACAGAGAGTACAGACGCTATGAGGCAGTGGAATAACTTACTTACAATTATAAAATACATATTATTATGGTTGCTCGATACCAATACTGTATAGAAGAAGTAGTTATAGAAACCAATGATATTCATTGAATTAAAGACAACGCAGTAGAGAATTGTAGCAATATTAACGTTATAATTTTTGCACAAGCCTGAAAATAGTCCCATGAAAGATTAAGTATATAAAATGATCTTTGCTGTCGAATACTTAACGGTTGGGTTTCTTTTTTTACATTCTTTCATGATGGAAAGAACTTATTTATTAGTTTGTAAGCTAAAAAATGAATAAACATAATTCGAATTTTACTATAACGTCAGCTTTTTTTAATTTTATGTGAAACATTTAGTTATTTTTTCATAATTTCATGTACACAGAGATCTATACATAATTTACAGGTAAGTATTAATCTGAAATATTACTACGACATTTATTATGCGAGTTATAATTATTTTTTAATATTACAATGGACTATAAAAGATAACATCGAGGTATTTTATGCGAATGCTTCAATAAAAAAAATATATTTCAAATATATAGTTTATTGTGATATTTCAAATGGTCTTTTTGTGTACAGATGGGCAATTCACATAACTGGATAGATAGAGAGTAATGAATGTTAAGAGAACTCGTTCTCCATTTGTAACGATACGTACTATACATAAATATACAAATAATTTAATAATAACGTTAAATATTATTTTATATAGTATTTTAGGTAGTAATAACATAATTAATAATTTTATTTTTATTAAATAATGAATTACTGGCAGTCTAGAATAATGCAATGGAATTTTTAAAAAAAGAAGAAGGATTGGCGGGAGCTTCATGTGCGGAAAAGGACGCTTGAGAATATTGTTAATATTTAATTTGGAATAACAGAAATATAATACATTGGAAGGGAATGTAATAACTATATTTAATATTGGAAATACATAGGAATATGATTATTATTGCTTTTGTGGTATCCGTGGTCGGTAAGATTTACATTTCTATTTGTTGGTAAGTTCTTTTTCTATTATTACTATAAAAATGACGTAAAATGAATATTAAATTATTATTAATAAAGTAAAAATAATTATATTGAAGACATTAAATATTTAGGATGTATATTCTAAGAGATATATGAAATTTGTAATATAAATATACCAAAGCGTCTGCCGCCATCTTTGAAAAGTGTTGTATGAACATATTGCTATATGCGTTTACTGAGTATTATAAAATATTTCAATATTATACTAAGCTCTGGAACAATAACTAATAAATCACAATTAATATAATATCATGTATTGAACGAATAAAACCTCTTATGGTTATATTTATATAATATTTTTAAACATATAGAAGATCCGTTATGTACTCGCGTTACGCGACTGCCAGGGCTCGGTGAGCGTTAGAGTTTACTGATAACTGTTGTCAGTGGCGCAACCCAACGTTGTTTAACGTCACTCAGGCTGCTGGAGTTGACTTTGGTGAGCTGCTGTAGCGATGTTGTATGGTTTTATCGAGTCTGTTGCTGTCTCGCGTTGCGTAAGCGATGCTTGTATGGCGTTGGATGTTGATATTGCTTGTGACATGCGACTGTCGGGGTTCGGTGAGCTTTATAGTTTACTGATAACTGAAGTTAGTGGCGCGATTTGTATCTTCTCTGATGCTGTCTTGCGTTGCACATGCGATACTTGTACGGCGACGGACATAGATTCAACTATTTCTATGTTGTTTTACACCCCTGGTGTGGAATGAATGGTTATGTGACGCTATTATGTCTCGTGCGTTTCGAAGTATGTTTTAGTTGCCTCCTTACGAGGAGAGCTATACTATTATGTCACGAAATGCTGTAGTACGTAATGATGTTCGACTGTTTATCTAGCGCCTTGTTTTGTGATAGAACGCATAACCGAGTTCAATTGTAGGTTATGACTAACGACTGCTACGTATGTGCTGTGCGTTAATGTAAAACAATCAGCCATCTAGCCGTTGTGCATCTGAACTAAAATGCGAGCCGGCAAGTAATATTGGTCTGGCAGGCTAATCGAAGTATCTTCAACTTATTATATTATTTATTATACACATACAATATTGGTCTCACAAACCAATCAATGACATACAATGGTCTAAAAAACCAATTTACAATATAATATACGACTTATAATGGTCTACCGAACCAAACTATAATATGTAATGGTCTCACAAACCAATTCAAATATATAATTATAACATATTCTTAATATAATAAGCGTAAAAAGCACATAAAGAAATATCGTAATTTTAAGTATCGAGATATGTATTTAAAAGTATATTAAGCGTATTAACCTCATTGAGGGATCCTTGCACGGACGGAACAAATAACTAATAATTGTTCGTTTGCAAAGGCATTGTAAGTAACATATACGTTCGATGTTCCGTTGCGTCTCGGAGGGTTCACTCTGAGGTTGGTCGTGCCCACCGATCGGTCGGAATTCACGGCATATGGCGGGGCCATTAAGCTATTTTTCCTTTCCGTCAGTCGCTTTTCCACTTCGTTACTATGCGCCACTTCATTATACCTCACTACTACGGCTTCGTAATAGTCCCAATTATTATATTATATATATAAAAACTTAAAAATATTCTCTTGTTTTTTATTAATCAAATTGTATTAATCAAAATCCACGCTTATTTCATTATCTTATGTATTTTACATCTTTTATGTAACACGTAAGGTGAAATTTATTATATATACAAATATAAAAGTTATTTTCCATTATGAAAAACTAAGAGTTGTAAACTAGTCAAGGGAAAACGATGGTTTTTAATATAAAAACAACTGATTACATGACTCCGATTAGTCCGCTAGGGATAAAGCGTGAAGCTAAGTAAGTAAAATTAAAATATTCATATACAGTTGTCGATTGTCTCAATGTCTGTATGTCTGATCTATGGTTGTGTCTTACGCTCATTTAATTATATATTTTTAAATATATCTATACATATTATACATGAAGCTGTACTTCATAAGTATAGTAAGATGACAAAAAAATAATAAACGAAAAGTATTTTAATAATTTAAATCATGGTAAGCTAAAATAAGTAGTAGCAAAATTATAAGTAAACTAAACTGTAAATATTCAGATATTTTAAATAAAACGCAAAAGTTTCAACAAATATTTTTTATGAAAAATCAACATAGATTTCACTTATAATATTTTCTTCAATTGTGTCCACCGATACAAATGACGCCTTTATAATTATTTTTCACATAATTATTTTATTTTACCTTTCACAACGTTTTATTCACTTTTTTATCAAAACATTTAATTATAAAATATTTATTAAAATAATAAAAAATATTTTAACGTGTTTAAAGATGGACTAGCTAACAGTCACATTTTTATTAGTATTGAATCAGACTTGAATTGCATTTAAATACTTTAACTTTGCTTTTAAAATCTAAAAACCTTAATCTTAAACAATTAATAATTTCTTAGCTACGAAATAATTTATATTCAAATAATAATCGTGGCGTCATAAAAAAATTAAACTACATTAAATGCGTTGTTATTTTTTTATTTCTTTACTATTTTTATTAAGAAATTACTTTAAAAATACATAGAATTTCAATAAACATTTAATTATTGTATTAAGTGATTAAATTGAATTACAATTATAGTATACGTTGTGCTCAAGCTAATAAGCGTCAATGGCAATGAGTAATCAACGCAGAACACGCGCAGCACGCTGTACTTTAGTGGTTTAAATCGAAGAAAAACTATTCCATTGTATAGTTTGTCTTTAAAAGTTTAATCTGAAATAGATAACATTTATATTTTTTTTTACTTCATGCTGTATCCCTGACAGGGTATTCAGAGACAATAGAGAACAAACGCCACGGACCCTGTATACCTCTTACACCTCGTCCATAATCATTATGCTCCTCATATACGCCCTTAGGGGGGTGATCATGCTCTTTACGTTACCTTCCTCCAGCAACTTCGATTCTGCATTTTGGAAGTTCAACCATAGTCTCCCCCGTTCTTTCGCACCCACTCACCTTTACTTCCTAAATCATTCTTACAATTATTTCATCATTCATCCTCTCAACATGCCTAAACCACCTAACTAACACATTCTTCGTCATTGTTCCTCGTTGTATATACGGTCAGCTAAACTGACTCCGCATATCTGACGAAGAGATTGCGTCTGCATTCATCTTTCTTTCGTTTTTCTTCTAGCAGACCCACATTTCGCTGCCGCATACCAGTATCGCTATCAGTACTGTATTGGAAATGGCAAGACGTGCAGGTACCTTAAGGTTTAGCCATCAAATCAGTGCAGCCAGAGCACCGTTAACCGTTTTACGCAATACACCTCCCCACAACAATTTTGGATCTTCCACTTCTATTAAAAACTCTTCCCAGATATACGACTTTATTTACTTGTCCTCAAATCTTTCTGTCTACCTTAATCTTGTATTCCGTTCTTTTTTCATCTTAATCAAATAACATAATCCTAGTCTTACTCGTATTCAGCTTTAGGCCCTTATTTTCACACTCTTCTTTGATACCCTCGTTCGGTTTTTGAAATTTATACTCAGAAGGCGACTCGGTTGCCGAGCAAATCGGTCGTGTCTTTTGGTCTCAGTCACACAAACAACATCCAAATCTTCTTTATCTCTTTTATCATATCTAGTAATTATATATACATCTTTTATCACATCTAATAATTCATTCATCTTCTGTTACATTTATCCTCTTACATTCCACGTAGCTATTTAAAACTCTGTTCTCTACTAGCATAGTGCGTCCTAGTGTTCGTGCTTGGAATGTTACAGCCTTACATAACTGTCGCAGTTATGTTATTGAAAAATTATATTGTATTATCCAATATTGATTCGGCATTACGACGTGGCTGTTCTGTTGATTTGTGAGTCCATTATTTGGGCGATCTGGGTTTTGAGTCGGTTTTGATTGATCGGTTCACTTTGATCAACTGACGTTTCGCTTAAGAACACTGTCTTAGTCGGGATTATACGTAAAGTATACGTTAAGTATATCTTCGTATAAATTTATTAATTTTAACCTAAATAGAAAAAAATGCATCTTCGTGTATTATTCCGCATTGCAGGATAGTTAGATAGAACTCAGTGTAAATTGAAATAAAAAGGAATAAGGTGCGAATCCAAGTGGGTTTAGAACCCATTACCGATCACGACCATGATAGCCTCAAATAACAAAAATACTAACTACATTTTTTTTATTATAACTTGTTTATTATTACCTGCACATTTAAGAAATTGCTTTATTATGTGTGTTTTAATTTTCTCCACTTCTGCTATCGCTGAATCTGCAAGTAGAGCTGAGATACACGGGTAAGTTATATGCAGTATGGTATCTGATATATATTTGAAATTTGCCTGAAAAATATAGACATTTTAATTATACACCTTTTCTTTGAGACTGATCTGGGCTGGTCTGATCGGTTGTGGGTTAATCGCCGTTGAGTCCCACTACTTAACACGCTATGTCTCGAATAAGGTGGAAAGCGAAGTATGGAGTATCTTGACACTAGGCACTTTATGTCTACCCTGCTATGGATACGGGACAAAAGCGTGAAGCTAAAAAAAATACTAATTTAATTTAGAATTAAACGGGCTATATCTTCACTAACCTGAGAACTTCGTCTAATAACGTGTACTACTGTAAAGATCGTGTAAATAATAAAAGATGGTAAACTTAACAGGACCTGAAAATAGAAAATGTTACAAACAATAAAACAACCAAACCAACTTCTTAATTCTCATTATAACATTCAAGCTTATGCCTGCCATTCTGCGGATCCCTTCACTTCATATACGACCAGCTAAACTGATTCCGCATAATCGACAAAGGGAGAGCATTTTTACAGCATTCAACTTTCTTTCATTCTTCTTTTGACATGCCCACGTTTCGCTGCCGTATAACAACATCGGTGTCAGTACGGTGAAAGGCAAAACGTGCAGGTACGCTGACTGACTGTTACCGGTAGCAATACGCCTTTCCTCATCCATTTCGTGTCTTCCATCTCTCCTAAACATACATCCCATCCTCATTCACTTGTTCTAATATATTTCTATCGACCCTAATCTTACATTCCGTTCTTTCTCCATCTCTTTCAAATAATAGAATCTTAGAAAATATTTTTGAAAAAACGTATAAAAATTTTCCCGTCCGCAAAGAATCCCACTGCGTTCAAATTTTTATACGTTTTTTCAAAAATGTTTTCTAATCCTTAGTGTGGAATAACACTTTAAAAATAGTAAATACTATAATCTTAAAACAAGTTGTTTCCCCTCTGATAAATAGCTAATAAACCACTAAAGGGCATAAGAACAGATATTTACAATCGCAAAATTGCAATCAAAAGCTCGGTACCCACAATGTTAAAAGCATTGCTGAAATCGAGCAGAGCAATGACAGTAAGATTTTCCTTGTCCATATTTAATCTAGTATCGTCACTAACTTTTATTAAACCGGTGACTGTACTATGCGCACTACGAAAACCAGATTGAATATGAGATAAAATATGGTTTTCTGATAAAGACTCCAAGACTTTCGACAGGAAATAAATAAAAAAATAAATATAAAATATTTATCTTACTTAACGTCTACGTGTAAATTAAAATCTTACCAAGCATTTTGGAGCTGCACCAAAATATTCATTATTATGTTCGATTAGCCTTTTATATATTTTTAAATAATTCTTTAGTATTACAGCTTGGATTCTCATTTCACTGTTGCTTGACATTTGTGATACATAAATGGTATTTTCAATATTTTTTCTTAGAGTCTTCATCCTACTCCACATTACTTCTAACATTAGGGACAATACTATATGAGTTAAGCTAATATTTACACATATAACAAGACTTGCGAAAATAAATATAGTAGATTCCAAACGCTTTAAAAGTATTGAGTGTATAGTTGCCACTATATTAAATATCAACGTTACCATGAACATACATAAAGAAATCAATGATTCGTGCTTTTGAGATTTTACTTTATAAGTATATCGTATTGAGTTTAATTCAGATAAGAATTTAAACAAATTTGTACCGCGGCTTGAGATGGACACCAAAGTTACTAAATTAAAAATAGTTAATTTATAAACATATATAAAATTTGTCGTTTCAAACATGAGCAAATTACTATTATTGGACAATGTTACTATAAAAATATAAGAACAGATAAGTGCTAAAGAGACGCAATAGACTTTAGCAACGACATTCATGAATTTCGTTTTGTTAACAACTTCCGAATATAAGCCGAATATCAAGCAAACGAACATAATAATATTAACACTGACATTTTTATTAAAATAAAACATTTTAAGATATCTTCAGACAATACCTTTCCCTTGGCTTAGTTAGTACAGAGTATTAGCTGTTTTATGCTTTTTGTAATTCAAACAACATTACTATGTAGTGATTAATGAACATTGTATCAAATCTATCAATACATGAAGTGATTTTCCCTTCATAACCTTCTAGATTACACATTAATAATAAATGGACATTTATTTTATATTTTTAATTATATTTATAACGCTATAGTTAATCGTTTTCGTAGAGTATCGTGATATGTGATATATATATATATATATATCATAACTCACTCGCGGTTGGAAAGTAATTATACATGTAGGTAGATTGCACTTACCGTGTCACATCATTATACAGCTGATCTCCTCATAGAAAGACAACTAAAATTAAAACTAAATAGGTTGAAAATAAATTCTACATTTACGGAATAAAATTATACAATTTATTTTGCTATTGAATTGAATTCGAAAGGACTGGAATTTACTCTTTCTTAGGCTTACATAAACTTCTTTGTGCATATTTACTATTTTTAAAGTGTTATTCTTTGTGCATTTTTTTCTCATTCTCCTTTTGACACATCCACGTTTCGCTGTCGTATAATAGCATCGAATTCAGTACTACATTACAAATAATACGCGCAGCTATGCTGATGTTTTGCCGTATCATTAATGCAGCCAGATCACCGTTAACTCTGTTACCGGCAGCAATGTGCCTTTCTTCATCTATTTTGTATCCATCACCTCTACTATGTGTTAAACATTTCCCAGATATAACACCTCATTAATTTGTTCTAACAGTTTTCTGCTTACCCTATTTTTACATTATTTTCTTTCTTCATCGTCATTCTGACGATGCAATAAGTACTGCATCATCTGTGTACAACAGGAAATTAACCGTCTAATCACCAACTAAAACTATCATGTCAGTCTGTTCATACCTTGAAGACTATACAGATACAAATTTGATTCCCGGTATCGCGATACTCAACGATAGCGGGTTATCAAATAAATCTCTAATTAGATCTCCTCTTTCTAAGAACTATTTGAATTTACAAAAACCTATACAGGTATTACAAAAATATAAATTACAAAAATTTCCAACAACCTATACAGGATAGGTTAATTCTTGGAATTAATATTTATGGAATTAAAATTTACAATAATCTATACAGGTATTAACCTGTATAGATTATTGTAAATTTAAATAGTTCTTAGAAGCTGCGTCTGAGGTTTGTGGCATTGGGAAAAGAGATTTAGTAAAAAGCGTGATGAATGGTGGGTTGATCTCGAGTAAGAATAAAAAGAGTGAAAGATTATAAGTTGTAGAAGTTGCACCTAACGAAAGCACTGATAAAGATGAAGCGTGAAAAGTCAGAGCATGAAACAGATGAAAGGTTGACAAACAATTTCCGGGAAAACACGAAGATTTTCTGACGAGGAATCAGTAATTATCGGCATTGTTCGCCAACCTGTAGAAAGAATGGGGTGCTTTCTGAGGTCGGTGAAATACTTACAGAAAGAACACAGTTTTACAACGATGGGCGGAATTCTACATGTATGAATGTGATGACGCCTCTGTCTCAAACGACAGCAATATGCTGAGTCTTGATGTTACTGATGGCTAAATCGGTATAAAAAAAGTAGAAAATGCTATACGAGTCTTAAATATGGTAAGGCAAATGGAGTTACTGCAGAGATAATCAAATATAGTGTGCCGCGCATCTTGGACCTGTTCGTTTTTCTATGTAATTTAAGCTGGAAAACGGAAGAGGTCCCGGATGATTGGCGAGGCTCAGTCAGTTCAAACGTAGACTGTGTAAGTAGTAGGGCTATAAGATTGATGAGCTTAGGCATTAAAATTTATGGTAAAATTCTAGCGAAAAGAATGCAAGAGAGATCCCAAAGATTTTTATGGGGGGGGGGGGCAAGGAGGATTTAGATCTGGAATAGGGTGCATGTATCAGGTCTCTCTGCATGATCACGGAAAAGTTTTTCGTTATAAACAGAAAAATTTCTGTGTTTTTGTGGATTTAGAAAAGGCATTTGAGAGCGTAGTAAGAAAGAAGTTATGGGATATACTGCTCCGGTACAATGTGAACGGATTCTTGTTGCAGACTGTAAAATCTCTTTATTGAGATTACTCAGCCTGTGTACGAATAGGAGCTGGCATGTCGCCGCAGTTTGATAATCAATCGGGTGTCAATTGTTCATTTGTATTTGAATAGCTGTCTCCAAGTCTCCCCCCAAAGAGTATGTATGAAGAGGATCATGACTGTGGTCGAGGCGAAAGAGGTATGCAGAGACCATAGCGTTTGGCACTCCGTACTCTCTGACTAGCCCGCAAGGGATAAAGCGTGAAGCTAAAAAAATACAATAAATAAAATAACTTTGATTAAAGTATTGGTCGATTTGATACAATGTTCATTCGTTTGAAATGCAAAAAGCAATACTAAGCCAAGGCAAATGTATTGTCCGAAAATATTCAAAAATGCTTTATTTTAATAAAAATGTAAGTGTTAATGTTATTATGTTCGTTTGCTTAGTATTCGGCTTATATTTGTGAGTATTTTACACATGAAATTCATGAGTGCCATTGAAGTCTATTTCGTGTCTTTAACACTTATCCGTTCTTGTAATTGTATAGCAACATTATCGAATTCGAGACATTGCGTGTTGAGTGGCGGAGCTTAATGCCACATTTTATCTTACCAAAGCTTATTATTATATTTTCCCCCGAGTGGGAATCGGACCCACAACCAATCGCGTTTAATTGCGACTTTTAGACTATTTTTAAAATTTAAATTATTTTCTCTGAGTCTTCATCGAGTTCACCCACAACTCAACTCAACCAGTCAAGTAAAAACTCACTTGATCTAATTCTTACACACACCTGAGCAAAACCTATACTATAATTGTAATTCAATTTAATCACTTAATACAATAATTAAATATTACTTGAATTCCATCTATTTTTTGAGAAAGATCGAAGCAAAAATTAAAATGAAATATAAAAGTAAACACATAATAACTGTAGTTTCATTTCATTAATATAAATTTTAAAATATATAATACGTACATATTTAAATAACACATATAAATAAATTAGTTTACTGAAACAAACGTAGATCAGTTGAGACGCGGTCGACAACTGCACGTGATAATTGTTGACTGGGTGAAAAATTTTAATTTTACTTACTTATATATATATATATATATATATATATATATATATATATATATATATCCAATTTCAATGATGTATCATTTTACCACTCTACTGATACTAAGTGTGGCGTTTAGTTCGATCACACAGTATTCTCTCTGACTATTTTCCTATGCGGGTAAAAGCGTGAAACAATTATATAAGTAATGTGAAAATTGCCCATTTGTCTGCCCGAAAAACTATTTAAATTCACAATAACCTATTTATATTCGCATTTTTTATTGAAACATTCGTATAAAATACCTCGATGTTATATTTTGTAGTTCATTGCAATATTAAAAAATAATTATACCTCGCATAATAAATGTCGTAATAATATTTCAGATCAATAGTTTCTAGTATAATAGATCTAGATATCTGTGTACATCAAATTATGATAAGTAACTAAGTGTTTCATATAATATTTATGAAGCTGACGTTATATTAAATTGTAATTGTCTTTATTCACTCTTTGACTTACAAACTAATGAATGCGTTCTTTTCATCATGGCAGAACGTAGTAAAAAACTTTCAACTGTTAAGTATTCTACTTCAGCAAAGATCATTTTGTATACTCAACTTTTCATGGGACTGTATATAGACTTGTGCAAAAGTTATAAATTTAATATTGCTACAATTCTCTACTGCGTTGCCTTTAATTCAATGAATGTTATTGGTTTCTATAACTACTTCTTCAATACAGTATTGGTATCGAGCAACCATAATAATATGTATTTTATAATTGTGAGTAAGTTATTCCACTGCCTCATAGCGTCTGTACTCTCTGTATTAAGTAATGGAGAAAATTTTAACAAATTCCTGTACAGCATGAACTCCATTAGTCGCAATTGCGTATTAGAACCACAGAAATACGAATTACGTATAAGTGTCTTCATATACAGCCTGATGGTGTTGAGAAATATAGTTCAGTTAGGGTATTATATTATATATATGCTAGAAAATTATATTAACTTCATGGGTTTGATTTTGATAACATTCTAATGGAATATGAGCTCTTTGAAAAAAAATATGAAGTTTCAACACCTGTGGGGTAAGTTCAAGTTCTTGAGGAAGACGGTATTGAAACATTTAGATTTTAACATAAACAAAGACGATGCAGCGATGAATATGAATATAAAGAGGCTTGAGGAGTTTATTAAAATCTATGATAAATAAACGCATATAATTTTTTATTTTATTAAATAAACTACTATTACTTACTATTGTTCATCAAATCACTTTGATAAAAAGTCAATTCTTTACATGAAAGATTTATCAAAAATTTAAATTATATGCGTTAATATAGTGTTTCCTAATAGGGATGATAGGATTTTGATAGCTCACAGCCGCCATCATGTTCGTTTAATATTTGACATTTGTGTTGTTTTGTGTTCAATAATGTTTGCCATTTGATCATGAACAAGTTCGCGTTACCTCAACGTTTGGAAATTGTCCAAATTTTCTATCAAAATTCAAGAAGTATTATATCTACTCAAAGAGCATTTCGTGCTAAATATAGTCGTCATGGTGTATATACGTCGCATAATCCAAAAATTGGAAAGTGAATATACTTTACACGATAGTAGCAACACCAACACGACAACGGACAGGTCGTAGTGAAGAAAATATTGCCGCCGTATCAGCCAGTCTCGAAGAAAATCGAAATGTTTCCGTTCCACGACGTGCACAAGAATTGGGCTTATCTAGAATGACAACCTGGCGAATTTTACGTATGGATCTTGGCCTACATCCATACAAGATTGTGTTGGCATAAGAACTCAAGCCAGCAGACCATCGATTACGTCGTGAATTTGCTGATTGGGCGCTTGAAATGATGGAAACGGACACCGAATTTCATAAGAAAATCATCTTTTCAGATGAGGCTCACTTTTGGCTCAATGGTTATGTGAACAAACAGAATTGTCGTTACTGGAGTGAGTCAAATCCATGAGTGGTTCATGAAACACCATTACATCCTGAAAAATTGACTGTTTGGTGCGGATTATGGTACGATGGAATCAGTGGCCCGTACTTTTTCAAAAACGACGAAGGCCGTACTGTTACTGTCAATAGCGACCGTTATCGTGACACGTTGAACGTTTTTTTTTCCTGAAGTGTATGAAATCGATGCGGATGACATTTATTTTCAACAAGATGGTGCAACATACCACACTGCGACCATCACAATGGATTTATTGCGTGATAAGTTCGGTGAGTCGGTTATTTCTCACAACGGTCCTCACAATTGGCCACCAAGATCATGCGATTTAACACCCTTGGACTATTTTTTGTCGAGGTATATTAAATCTCAAGTATATGCCAATAAACCAGCTGCGATTCAAGACCTTGAACGCAACATTCGAGCGACTGTAGCGGCCATACCAGCCGAAATGCTGCACCGAGTCATCGAAAATTGGACCGATCGTATTCACCAGTGCAAAAAAAGTCGTGGCGGTCATTTGAACGATATTTTGTTTAAATCATAAATAGCATAAAATTTCCTATCAAATAATTGAGCACGAACTTCGAACACATATTACATGTTTTATTTCAATTTCAAAACATATCGTTCTTAGTGGGAAACCCCATAGTTAACAGAAGCTAAAAACCACACACACGATTGAATTTTTGTATGTCTGTGTGTCTGTTCATTGTGCGTCAATCACATACAAACTACTAGATAGAATTGACAATTTAATAGCTAACAGTCTAGAGGTACATACATGATAGTTTGTGTCTTAATATTTGTAGTAAATTTCATATAAAAATAAATTTGGATAAAATAAATCACATTCAATGTAATTCCTGTAGGAAAAGTAAATAATTATTCAAATTATATTAAATTTGTTTTATTATAAAAGTAAAATAATATCAATTAAGATATATGTATACTTATTTCATAAGAATAAAATAATTAATTTAAAATATTAACTATCTATTGTTCATATTAGAAAGAAATGAACCAAAGAGGGTTTCCCTTCAGGTTCACGATAAAATTTCAACGTCACCTATATTGGAGCCATTTAATAAATGATCCTTGTTACATCAGTAATTTAGCATTCAAGTGCATTCAAGTGCTACATGAATAATCATCAATAAAGTTGATTAATTAGGAATAGTAAAGTATGTTATAATACATTTTGAATATTACCTTAGCCAAAAGGACACGTGTAAAGCCATCTAAATACGTACATGTTTTAACCAGATAATGGTCAACGAGAAGCAAACTTCGAAGTTAAAATGGACCGTGAAGGAGAAAAATATTGGGTTATCAAAAACGATTAAAGTTTTCTTTATAATTGTTCGTGGCTTATTCTTGTTAGACTTCGGCTTTATAAAAATTCATTCGAAAAAATTGAATTTATTGTTTAGAGTATTAACTATGATCCAACTTATCGCTATTACCATGTTCTTTGAAGTTGTCATGATTTTAAATTTCAATTTTGAATACTTATTCTGGTGGAATCTTAGCGTAATACAATATATTTTCAATGTTATTATTTTATTGTTTTGTAACAAGCGCAAAACTTTGAGTTTCCTATTCGAAGACTTGTGTTTAGCTGATCAAGATATGAGTTTAAATCTGTCTTACTATATCGAATTAAAGATTATAATTTATACAACACTTGCATTCCTTTACAATGTAGTGCTTTGGATGATACATTGCAATATCTTTACAGCAATCTGTAATGATATTCGAAATGATAGTTATTATTGGTTATTCATTCTATATTTGTTCGGCCCTAACCTCCCTCTGATGATCTACTATTTTCTATTTTATGCTGCGTATTGTCGTTTAAAACAATTAAGAATTGCCATTGAAAAGAGTTTTCACGAAATTATATCTAGTCATATTTTGTATAAATTCCTCATAGACGCAACGGAGCAAACCAAAGAAATATTTGATTATTTGGTAAATTCCAAAAACGTACTTATTGGTAGATAATCTTGATATATTCGTACATCTTTTAGATATAATATATTCATAATTTATTTTTAGTTTTTATCCATGCTAATTATTAAAGTTCCGGAAATAATTATATCAATATTTAACATAGTACGAGAATTCAAGGATGCCTCAGTAAGTATTATTATTATATTACTTTGTGAGGAAAATTTTACACCACTTTTTCAAAAAGTGTAACGAGTGAGTATGATTTTGCTTCTAAAATAACCTTGAATAACCTAGTTGGCAATAGCGCTAATGGAAACTGAAAAGAAAAGGGAAGACAGAATGTTGTATTTAGAGAAAACCAGCACTAAGTTTGGAGGAAGAGGAATATTTGTCAAGAATTCCGTATCGTTCTTTTCCAAGTTTTGAGTCAACTAATACTAGGAAATAAACGATAGTCAACGGTGTTACAAGCACCTAGCGTTTTATAGTAATATTGTGTATAGAGTGGCGAAACTCAACGCCACGTTTTGTCGTACCAGAGCGAGGAAAATAAAAATTATTTAAATAAAATCATTTCCCCAAGTGAGCTTTGAACCAACAACTAAACTCTTTTACAGTCATACACTGACCTATTGCGTTACTACCGGCCTCGATTTGAAAAGACTGTTAATCTATCGTGTTTCTTTTCTAGGACGTCCCTTATCACCACTTTTTGATTTATACACATATATTGCAATATCTATTATTATTGATTTTGCCGGCGCTCTGTGCTACAAAACTTGAGGCCGAAGCAAGTAAAATAAAAATTATTCTTCACGACAAACTACTTTTTACAAAAGGTCATTATAGAGTTTCTTTAAATAATTTTCACGCTAAAATTTCAACGTCATTAATGCTTCACTTCCTCGCTCTGGTAAGACAAAGTGCGGCGTTGCATTCCCTGACTCGAATTCGGTGGAAAGCGATGCATAGATTGTCTCGACACTAGATACTTTCTGTCTACCCTGCCATGCGGGATAAAAGACATGAAGCGAAAAAAATTGCTTTATAAGTTTTACAATTTGAATAAGAAATGTTATTTTTTTAATAAAATTTATAAAACTTTATGTACGTAGCTTAAAATAATCCTTTAAAACATTTCAGATCACTACCAAATTAAGGACATAAGAAGATTTATCCAATATATAGAAACCAGACCGTTCACGTTCCTAGTTTTCAATATTATTCCTCTGAATTCAAAATTATTACTTACATTAATCAACGTACACATCACATATGTGATTGTCGCTATACAACTTGCCCATGTGTATTAACTCAATTTCTATCGTGTATTTGGTCATTAAAGTTCTTATAATTATCGTGGTATATAATATATAATTGTAATTATATCTTACATATATGATGACTGTATAGTATGATCATCATCATGTCATGTCATTATCATTGTAATCCGATTAAAACTTTCAGCCATGAAACATAAACTAATAATTCAAACACAGTCATAAAAAATATGTAGAACTTTGAATTTGTTCAGGTTATATCAGATTACTATTATTAACTACTGAAAGGATCATCAAATTTATGAAATTTGAGTAGACTATATGAAAATGGGGCACAAAGTATATTTTAGATGTGTTCTACTTGCAAGTAATGAACATTTCTTCAAATACACAGTAATCCTCGGCCAGTTTATAAAATCATGACAAATTTAGATTTAACATGCTGGTATCTATCTATATTTAACGCAAATATGCTGTTTTAAAAAAATATCAGAAAGTGTTAAAGGGGCAATATAATGACTACTTTTTTGTTTAATGTAACTTAACAGAACTAATAAATTGTATCATTAAAATTCAATTGATTACTCTATTTTCTTCATTTTGCTTCCTGCACAATTAAAGATTTACATAAATAAAATATGAGTAGTATAATAGGAGCCAATGACAGATTTATAAGACAAATGGCTTCTCAGGCGATAATGAGTGAGACGCATCGGTTAATAGTATCATAAAGCTCCGTCCGCTGTGGTTTGATGGAATGTACGTACGGACATAAAACATGTGTTCAATCATTTGTTCTCGACTAAAAATATACCTGATCATAGCTGCTATCTATGAATAAATGAATTTGTTTGTTTGGAATTACCATGATAAAAAGTAACGTTAAACATGTTTTAAATCAGATGTTTGCGCTAAATGAAAATTAAACACACCAAGCCCTTGTTTTGTTACGCGTATTTTTCACTCTTATATTTGTACATTTTTCCCACTACTCTGATATGTTTTTATTTCGAAAATTCATAACACTTCGAAGTCACCCTATAACAGTTACATTATAAGACGTCCTTGTAACGTAAGTAATAAAAGATTGAAGTGCAATGCAATTTTAAACATCAACAGCATTAGTTGATTAATTGAGAATAGTAAAGTACGTCGTCACATTTTGCATATTGAGTTACTCAGAACGAGACGTGACAAACGACCATCTAGACACGCACACGGTTTAAGGGTATAATGGTGTACGACCGACAAAGTCCAAAATTAAAATGGATCGAGGAAGAAAAAAACATTGAATTTTCAAAACCTATAAAAATTTTCTTTGTAATAATCCGTGGCTTATTTATGTTAGACTTCGGTTTTATAACATCTGTCTCTAAGACAAGGAATGCATTATTAAGTATGTTAACTGTAATCCAACTTGTAACTCTAACAGTTCTCTTTGACGTTGTCATGTTTACAGTTTTTGAATTTGAATACGCGTTCTGGTGGAACCTGTATGTCCTTCAATATTATTTCAATGTTATTGTTTTATTACTTTATAATAAACGCAAAACTTTGAGTTTCCTATACAAAGACCTTCTTTTAGCTGATCAAGATATGAAGATAAATCTAGCTAACTGTGTCGAACGTAAGATTATTATTTATACCACGCTTGCTTTTCTTTACGATGTATTTCTGTGGACAATACATTGCAAAATCCTTCCAGACATATGCAATAGAATCCACATTTATTATTATGGGTTCTTCATTCTCTTTTTGTTCGGCCCGAACATTCCTCTGATAATCTACTTTTTTCTATTTTATTCCGCGTACTGTCGTTTGAAGAAATTAAGAATTGCCATTGAAAAGAACTATCACGAAATCATTTCAAGTCATATTTTATACAAATTTCTGATAGACGCAACAGAACAAGCCAAAGAAATATTTGATTACTTGGTAAATTTTACAAACGTGTTGTTGTTAGATAATTTTAATATATTCATAATCCTTTTTTGTATTGATATATAATGATCGTATGTATTGTAGTTTCTATCCACGCTAATTATTAAAGTTCCGGAAATTATTATAACAATTCTTAACATAATACGCGAATTCAAGAATGCTCCAGTAAGTATTGTTATCATAAAAATAAAAAAATGAGCTTGTAACGAAAATTATTTTGTAAGAGTGTGATTTGGCTTTTATTATTAAAAAAATACAAACACTATTGTTTAGATTTGGTGGTCTTGAGACTGAATATAATTATCATTTTTACTATTTTTCTAGGATGTTCCTTATTATCAGTTGTTGGTTTACACACATATATTGCAATATCTATTTGTATTGATTTCACCCGCACTCTGTGCTACAAATCTAGAAGTTGAAGCAAGTAAAATGAAAATTATTCTCCATGATAAACTTCTGTTCACAAAAGGTAATTACCAAATTTCCTTATATTTTACCGTTATATATTTTACAATTAAAAAAACTTAAAGTATTCACTTAAAATTTTTCAGATCACAATCAAGTTAAAGAGATAAGAAGATTTATCCAATATATAGAAACCAGGCCGTTCAAGTTCCTAGTTTGCAATCTTATTCCATTGAATTCTAAATTATTACTTACTCTTATCAATATACATATAACATATGTGATCGTCGCCGTACAACTGTCACACTTGGATTAAAATGACTCCAAGTGCATATGTTCTCTAGGCTTTTGTTAATATCTATAATCATATTATAAGATATTTGATCTTCTCGAATTTTATTCAATTTAAAAGAAACTATTTTAAAAGGATTACTTGCGTATATTTTGGTATTTGCAAATATATTTTTGAAAACCCGATGTTTCTAATACTTGTCTATTGGTTGGTTGGATAAAGCGTGAAGCCAAAAAAATTCAATATTGCTATCCGATGAAAAAACTTATAAAATTGTAGACAAAAATCCTTCAACTAAAATATTTAGAAGAATATAAGAGTTAGTATCAAAACACGCGAAGAAATTTCAATCGTTCGCCTGTATTCCCAGTAATAGCAAACATATACATGAAAGATTTCGAGAATAAGGCACCAGGTTCTACATCTTTTTTACCTAGGATATATAAGCAGTATGTAGATGGTACTTTCAAAAGATTTCGTACATTTATATATTCTTTAACCAAATCAATTCTATTGATAACAATATAAAATTTACGCTTGAATCACAGGAAAACAATTCCTTAACTTTTTTTGATGTCGTAATAAAGAATTTTGATAACATATTATGATGAAATACATATAAGGCCACAAAGTGTGTAGAAAACGACAAACATCAACACATGTGATCATTGATGAATTTTACCACTACCCTACAAAGCTATGTACCGTTGATAAATCTTTATCTACATACATCTAGAGATTGAGCTCCAATAGGTGAAAGGAGCTTTTCTTGAGAAAAGTCTCTCTCCGGAAAATAGATTTATTCCTAGAATGATGTGGGGGGCTATTGAATTTCCAAAATTTCCTAATTTCAATATATATGATGGCCGAAAACCTTCTTACCTAGATGAGACCCATTTCTTAGAAACAGTCAGCTCATTCTGCAAGAATCCAGGGCAGTGCACGAGGCAATTGAGAAACTGATGGTAATGGCGGATTGATTTAATTAATTTTTGCATCAACCAATAGACATATGACATCTCAGTCTACCTGTGACTACGGATTAATGTAAAGTGTTCAAAACCTCCGGGTTTACAAAAATGTATTTTCGAATATCAGGATATATGAAATAAATTAGTTAAAATAGTTTTATTTAAAATATACAATTAGAGTAGGTAGCTATGATATATATGGTCTGCATATAAACGATAGAGAGAAATTATATGATAAGAAATAGTATTTATAAATACATAAATAAGCAGACGAGACCACATGCCACCCTGCGGGACACCAGCTTCTTCAGAAGAACCAATACATACTATAACAAGGACGGAAGTCAGATTGGAAAGTTAAAATATTATGAGATTAAAGGACCTCACTCAGAGTGCTCACTTAACTTCAAAAGACTTTGAATAGAAATGGGACGAAAATGAGAGAAATCAATAAAATTATCCTTTTTAATTAGTGAAATTATTTAAACATCTTTTCAAGCCGAAGGAAGTTTATTAAATAAATTGTAGTTGTTGAATATGGATTTGATGACAGGAAATTAACTATCAGGGGTGGGAACATCATGAAACCTAATAGTTGTTAATTAGAAGAAATTATATACATAAGAACCGGTTAAAAATGCGTTAAGATTGTGAATTTCGTTGCGTCATCTTTAGTTAAGTGTCTATCTGTACCGTAACGATCATTGATTTAGCTTGTACTGTAACGATCATTGATTTAGCTTTAGGGGCTTTATGTTATATCATCGTGAAAACAATAGGCTATAGCAAGATATTGACCATGCTTTTCAACAATCAATAGAAGAGACAATAGTTACGTCCAGTACGGGGAGAACACAAATAGGCAGATTATATTATTAACGATTATACTAACGATTTTAAACATGATAAACGTTTATTCTTTTTTAAACTACCTTATTAAAAATAGTTTTGAGGTCACAATTAAAGTCATGAGGCTAGTCGTGGCGCAGTGGGGCAGCCTATGACTGTAAACGTGACCGGTTGTGGGTTCAATCCCCACTCGGAGGTGTGATTATATTTAAATTATTTGCACTTCCTCGCTCTGGATAAGACAAAGTGCGGTGTTGAGTTCTATCTCTCAACACGCAATGTCTCGACCTGGGTGCAAAGGGAAGTACAGAGTGTCTTGAAACTGGGATGCTTTCTGTCTACCTTGCTATGCAGGATAAAAGTTAAGAAAAAATAAAGTCATGTGATAAAGGCTTATATCACTCCAATAGAGTAACACATGATAATGAAATAAATTGATCGTTATGCTTATGTTATAGTAGATCGTTATATAATTAAACATATGGTAACTCAATGAAAAAAAATTCTTTAGCAACCAATATATAATACAATAATAAATAGTACTATTTGAATATTTAATCTTTATTTTATGAATTGTACAGTATACAAAGCAATTAATATATTCAAAGAATTTACGTAAATTGATGAATGCCCACAACTTTGTTACATTTGAAACAGGTTACAACAGGTTACACTTAGTAATAAAAGGACAAGAATTATAAAAGCGTGACCAAAAATTTACTATGATTCAAGTAAAACCTAATTTTATGGCTAAAAAAACCCTGTTTATAAAATAAGAATCGAAAAATATGCAAATAATCCATTTAATAATGTTTCATTTAAAATTAAAGAATAAAAAGAAATATTATGTAATCAATGTTTAAAAAAAAGCAGTATCATGACAAACAATATGATTTTCGTAGCTTTTCCTCACCTCCTCACAAATTGCATAAATTAATTGAAAAAAAGTACAATAACATTTTTTTGTACAGAAATCACCAGTGGGATATGTATCGGAGTGTTTTTCAGTGACTTCATTATTAATGATAATTTTTGCCCCCTTCATAGGCGTTAAAATAAAGCATTCGCTATAACATTTTTATCCTACATTTAATACAATCAAAATCACAATTATTACATATTAAAGTTACTTTAAAGGAGTAATAAACTTAAAAGAATTTTTTATATTGTCTGTATAAAAAAAATATCTAACATTTACTATTTATTTTATTTTATTTATTTTCATTATATTTAGTTCTACATTAAACCATGACCAATAGATAATAAAATTTAAAAAGTTAAAACTGCTATTCTTGGAACGATCTTAATATGATTTGATGGTATCTATTTTAATACCTTTAGATTTAGTTCTGCAGAAAATATTTTTCCGACAATGGAATCCTATGTAGAAGCTCGCATCCGGATCTCGCCCATCTGGTGCAGTAACCGACAAAACGCCGCCTCCCCGCCCGAAATTACCGCCGCCAGTATATACCCAGAAGAAGGGCAGGTGGAACGATGTGTCCGCGTGGATGCATGTGAACAAAGTTACGTACAGCTCCGCGAGGCTGACCTCGATAGGCATTAAGGTCCAGGTCCTGTCGGCCGCGGACCTCCACTCGCTAACTCGCCGCATGCGAGACACTAACGTTGGGATTCACACCTACGCCCTAGAAGAGGAATGACAACTTCAGGTCGTCATTAAGGGCGTCCTCTGCGAGTTGGACATAGAATATGTAGAAAGCGACCTTAAGTTAAAGTTACCTGACCGCGAGGTACATCGCTTATATAATATATTATAACGTACAAAGACCAAATATGACTCGATCCTCGTAGTTTAAGAATTGAACGACCGCGGTAAAGGAGGTCTTCAATCTACGAGCGGTTTGCAACCTGACCGGGATCAGGGTAGAAAGACCCCGCTATAAAGGTCTTTACTTAAACCTAGCGTTCGCTCTCCTGGCATTGCGAACTATAGGATTGTAAGGAATGATAGGGCCTCTGCAGAAGAAGGCACTATGATTTATTACAATAGGAATTTACACTGAATACCGCTAGACCCTCCGTCGCTTACTAACATCGAAGCGTCAGTGTGCCAGGTTTTCATGACAGGCCATCAGTCAATAGTAATAGCTTCTATATATATATATCTTTCGCCAAATAAGGCAATTTTAGAAAGCGACATCGAGTCGCTCCTCGATTTGAGTGACTCAGTCATTCTGACTGGGGACCTTAATTGAAAAATACAAAAAGAGAACCTCTCTTTGATAGCCTAGCAAACCGAGAAATCTTGCCAGCAGCTACAAGCCCATTAATCTGTTAAGTTGCTTAAGTAAAATTTATGAGAGGATAATTCTAATTAGACTCTCTGAAGTGGTAGAGACAAAATGTCTGCTCTTAAACGAGCAATTCGGGTTCCACAAGGGCCACTCCGCTGTCCGCCAAGTGCATTGCCTTGTAGAGCACATAGTCAGATTTAATATTAGAAATGGTGCCCACAGCTCCACTGCGGCTTTTTTTCTCGATTACACAAAAGTAGTCGATAAAATAAGGCATAGCGGCTCAATTCACAAGCTGCACATGCCGGACTCCCAGACCATTTAGTTCGCTTCCTTAAGGAGTATCTCACCAATAGATATTTCAGATTTAAGATGTTAGTTACAGTATTCTCTCCCTGCTTAATTCGCACTGGAGTCCCTCAGGGCTGTACACCAGCGACATACCTAAAGTAGATAATGTTCACCTGGCTATGTACACCGATGACACCGTCCTCTACACTACATCCCACCATTCTTTCATTATGACCTAGAAACTCCAGGCCGCCGCCGACGCTCTAAGCGCTTGGTACCGCAAATGGAGGATCGAAGTCAATCCTGAAAAGAGTGCTGTGGTATTATTTCCTCGACTTAGATACGAAACTTCTCTACTATATTCCTATTAGATAAGTCTATTCCATGGCAGAAACATGTTAAGTACCTCGGAGTCATTCTAGACTCCCAACTTTCATTCAGAAAACACATTAATCGAGTGTGTAATTCAGCCCGCTTCTATCTTAATAGATTGCATCATCTCGGTTAGAAGGTTTTCGGCCATCATCTCTATTGAAATTAGGATTTTTTTTAATTTCAATAGCCCCGCACATCATTCTAGGAATATATCTATTTTCCGGAGAGAGGTTTTTCTGAAGAAAAGCTCCTTTCACCTATTGGAGATCAATCTCTAGATGTTCAGCGTCACAGAAGTAGTAAGCCCTCTAAAACAAAGATTTGTCAACGGTATAGGTAGGGTAGTGGCAGAATTCACTATTGATCATTTGTGTTTTCTATACACTTTGTGGCCAAATATGCTATAAAGATTCTTTATTGCGACATCAAAAAAAGCTAAGGAATTGTTTTCCTGTAATTTAATTGTAAATTATATATTGTTATCAAGAGAATTGATTTGGTTAAATAATATACAAATGTAGGGAATCTTTTGAAAGTATCATCTACATACTGCTTATATATTCTAGGTAAACAAAGTGTAGAACCTGGAGCCTTATCCCCGAAATCCTCCATATATATGTTTTCTACTATTGGAAATACAGGCGAACTATTGTAATTTTTTCGCGCGTATTGATACTAACTCTGATATTCTTTCAAATATTTTTGTTGAAGGATTTTTGTCTACAATTTTGTAAATTTTTCATCGCATAGCAATTTTGACTTTTTTTGCTTTCTGTTCCAATATCAGAGTAGTAGGAGAAATGAACAAATATAAAGTGAAAAATATGCGTAACTAAACAAGGGCTTGGTGTGTTTAATTTTCATTTGGCGCAAACTTCTGATTTAAAACCTGTTTAACGTTACTTTTTATGCATCATCATGGTAATTCCACCAACGCACAGCAAGCTGACAAATTCATTTATTCATAGATATATAGCAGCTATGATCAGGTATATTTTTAGTTGAGAAACAATGATTGAACACATGTTTTATGTCCGTACGTACATTCCATCACACCACAGCAGACGGAGCTTTATGATACTATTAACCGATGCGTCTCACTCATTATCGCCTGAGAAGCCATTTGTCTTATAAATCTGTCATTGGCTCGTGGCTAGTGCAGGAAGTAAAATGAAGAAAATAGAGTAATCAATTGAATTTTAATGATATAATTTATTAGTTTTATTAAGTTACATTAAACAAAAAAGTAGTCATTATATTGCCCCTTTAACACTTTCTGATATTTTTATAAAACAGCATATTTGCATTAAATATAGATAGATACCAGCATGTTTAATCTAAATTTGTCATGATTTTATAAACTGGTCGAGGATTACTGTGTATTTGAAGAAATGTTCATTACTTGCAAATAGGACACATCTAAAATATACTTTGTTCCCCATTTTCATACAGTCTACTCAAATTTCATAAATTTGATGATCCTTTCAGTAGTTAATAATAGTAATCTGATATAACCTGAACAAATTCAAAGTTCGACATATTATTTTTGACTGCGTTTGAATTATTAGTTTATGTTTCATGGCTGAAAGTTTTAATCTGATTACTATGATAATGACATGACATGATGATGATCATACTATACAGTCATCATATATGTAAGATATAATTACAATTATATATTATATACCACGATAATTATAAGAGCTTTAATGACCAAATACGCGATAGAAATTGAGTTAATACACATGGGCAAGTTGTATAGCGACAATCACATATGTGATGTGTACGTTGATTAATGTAAGTATTAATTTTGAATTCAGAGGAATAATATTGAAAACTAGGAACGTGAACGGTCTGGTTTCTATATATTGGATAAATCTTCTTATGTCCTTAATTTGGTAGTGATCTGAAATGTTTTAAACGATTATTTTAAGTTACGTACATAAAATTTTATAAATTTTATTAAAAAATAACATTTGTTATTCAAATTGTAAAACTTATAAAGTATTTTTTTTTCGCTTCATGTTTTTTATCCCACATGGCAGGGTGGACAGAAAGTATCTAGTGTCGACACTATCCATACTTCGCTTTCCATCGAATTCGAGACATTGCGTGTCGAGTGGAGGAATTCAACGCCGCACTTTGTCTTACCAGAGCGAGGAAGTCAAGTATTGATGATGTTGAAATTTTAAGGTGAAAATTATATAAAGAAACTCTATAATGACCTTTTGTAAAAAGAAGTTTGTCGTGAAGAATAATTTTTATTTTACTTGCTTCGGCCTCAAGTTTTGTAGCACAGAGCGCCGGCAAAATCAATAATAATAGATATTGCAATATATGAGTATAAATCAAAAAGTGGTGATAAGGGACGTCCTAGAAAAGAAACACGATAGATTAACAGTCTTTTCAAATCGAGGCCGGTAGTAACGCAATAGGTCAGTGTATGACTGTAAAAGAGTTTAGTTGTTGGTTCAAAGCTCACTTGGGGAAATGATTTTATTTAAATAATTTTTATTTTCCTCACTCTGGTACGACAAAACGTGGCGTTGAGTTTTGCCACTCCATACACAATATTACTATAAAATGCTAGGTGCTTGTAACACCATTGACTATCGTTTATTTCCTAGTATTAGTAGAATCAAAACTTGGAAAGGAACGATACGGAATTCTTGACAAATATTTTTCTTCCTCCAAACTCAGTGTTGATTTTATCTAAATACAACATTCTGTCTTCCCTTTTCTTTTCAGTTTTCATTAGCGCTATTGCCAACTAGGTTATTCTAGGTTATTTTAGAAGCAAAATCATACTCACTCGTTACACTTTTTGAAAAAGTGGTGTAAAATTTTCCTCATAAAGTAATATAATAATAATACTTACTGAGGCATCCTTGAATTCTCGTACTATGTTAAATATTGTTGTAATTATTTCCGGAACTTTAATAATTAGCATGGATAAAAACTAAAAATAAATTATTAATATATTATATCTAAAAGATGTACGAATATATCAAGATTATCTACCAATAAGTACGTTTTTGGAATTTACCAAATAATCAAATATTTCTTTGGATTGCTCCGTTGCGTCTATGAGGAATTTATACAAAATATGACTAGATATAATTTCGTGAAAACTCCTTTCAATGGCAATTCTTAATTGTTTTAAACGACAATACGCAGCATAAAACAGAAAATAGTAGATCATCAGAGGGAGGTTAGGGCCGAACAAATATAGAATGAATAACCAATTGTATAAATTATAATCTTTAATTCGATATAGTAAGATAGATTAAAACTCATATCTTGATCAGCTAAAAACAGGTCTTCGAATATGAAATTCAAAGTTTTGCGCTTGTTACAAAACAATAAAATAATAACATTGAAAATATATTGTATTACACTAAGATTCCACCAGAATAAGTATTCAAAATTGAAATTTAAAATCATGACAACTTCAAAAAACATGGTAATAGCGACAAGTTGGATCATAGTTAATACTCTAAACAATAAATTCAATTTTTTTGAGTGAATTTTTATAAAGCCGAAGTCTAACAAGAACAAGCCACGAACAATTATAAAGAAAACTTTAATCGGTTTTGATAACCCAATACTTTTCTCCTTCACGGTCCATTTTAACTTCGAATTTTGCTTCTCGTTGACCATACGTACATGTTTTAACCATCTGGTTAAAACATGTACGTATTTAGATGGCTGCTTAACACGTGTCCTTTTGACTAAGGTAATATTCAAAATGTATTATAACATACTTTACTATTCCTAATTAATCAACTTTATTGATGATTATTCATGTAGCACTTGAATGCACTTGAATGCTAAATTACTAATGTAACAAGGATCATTTATTAAATGGCTCCAATATTGGTGACGTTGAAATTTTATCGTGAACCTGAAGGAAAATAAAGCGTCTTTGGTTCATTTCTTTCTAATATCAGTAATAGACACACAGACATACAAATATTCAATTGTGTGTGTGGTTTTTAGCTTCTGTTAACTATATTTTAACCCATATAATTTAAATTCTTGATAAATCTTTCATAGAATTACAGAATTGACTTTTTATCAAAGTGACACATTGATGAACTATTAAATAAAAAATAATATGCGTTTATTTATTTGTCATAGATTTTAATTATCTCCTCATGCCTCTTTATATTCATATTAATCGCTGCATCTTCTTTGTTTACGTTAAAATCTAAATGTTTCAATACCGTCTTCCTCAAAGACTTGAACTTGCCCCACACGTGTTCAAACATCATAATTTTTTTTCATATAGCTCATATTCAATTGGAATGTTATCAAAATCAAACCCATGAAGTTAATATAATTTTCCATTATTACTATAAAAATGACATAAAATGAATATTAAATTGCTATTAATAAAGTAAAAATAATTATATTGAAGACATTAAATATTTAGGATGTATATTCTAAGAGATATATGAAATTTGTAATATAAATATACCAAAGCGTCTGTCGCCATCTTTGAATAGTGTTGTATGAACATATTTCTATATGCATTTACTGAGTATTATAAAATATTTCAATATTATACTAAGCTCTGGAACAATAACCAATAAATCACAATTAATATAATATCATGTATTGAACGAATAAAGCCTTTTATGGTTATATTTATATAATATTCTTAAACATATAGAAGATCCGTCATGTACTCGCGTTACGCGACTGCCAGGGCTCGGTGAGCGTTACAGTTTACTGATAACTGTTGTCAGTGGCGCAACCCAACGTTGTTTAGCGTCACTCAGGCTGCTGGAGTTGACTTTGGTGAGCTGCTGTGGCAATGTTGCTTGGTTGTATCGAGTCTGTCGATAGTCTCGCGTTGCGTAAGCGATGCTTGTGTGGCGTTGGATGTTGATATTGCTTGTGACATGCGACTGTCGGGGTTCGGTGAGCTTTATAGCTTACTGATAACACTGAAAACAAGAAAAAGTTTCAACAAATATTTTTAATGAAAAATCAACATAGATTTTACTTACAATATTTTCTTCGCAGTGATCGGTCTTCAATTGGGTCCACCGAAACAAATGACGCCTTTATAATTATTTTTACTACAACGTTTTGTTCACTTTTTAATCAAAATATTTCATTATAGAATATTTATAAAAAAAATTAAAAAACATTTTAACGTGTTTAAATATGGACGACTAGCTAATAGTCACATTATTAATAGTATTGCGACATATTAAATCAGAAATGAATTGCATTCAAATACTTAAGCTTTACTTTAAAAATCTTAAAACTTTAATAAAATTCATTTACAATAAACCAATATTAATCTTAGCAGTTAATAATTTCTTAAAAAATAATTCTTACTCAAATAATAATTGCGGCGACACATATTTTAAAATTTGTATAAATAAAATGAACTTCATTTAACGCGTTGTCATTATTGTATTTTTTTATTGTTTTTGTTAAGAAATTACTCAAAATTTACATAATATTTCAATAAACATTTGATTATTGTATTAAGTGATTAAATTGAATTACAATTATAGTATACGTTGTGCTCAAGCTAATAAGCGTCAATGGCAATGAGTAATCAACGCAGAACACGCGCAGCACGCTGTACTTTAGTGGTTTAAATCGAAGAAAAATTATTCCATTGTATAGTTTGTCTTTAAAAGTTTGATCTGAAATAGATAATATTTATATTTATTTTTAACTTCATGCTGTATCCCTGACAGGATATTCAGAGACAATGGAGCACAAACGCCACGGACCATGTATACCCCTTACACCTCGTCCATAATAATTATCCTTTCCGTTACCTTCACATACACCCTTAGGGGGGTCATCAAGCTCTTTATGTGACCTTCCTCCAGTATCTTCGATACTGCATTTTGGGAGTTCAGCCGAAGTATCCCCCGTTCTCTCGTACTCACTTACCTTTATTTCCTAAGTCAATTAATCAATCAATTAATCTTACAATTCTTTCACATTCATCCTCTCAACATGCCCAAACCACCTAACTAACACGTTCTTCTTCATTTTTCGTCATTGTATATACGGTCAGCTAAACTGACTCCGCATATCTGACGAAGAGAATGCGTCTCTATTGCATTTATCTTTCTTTCGTTCTTCTTCTAACATACCCATATTTTGCTGCCATATACCAACGTCGGTATCAGTACTGTATTGGGAAGACGTGCATGTACGTTGAGGTTTACCCATCAAATCGGTGCAGCCAGAGCACCGTTAACCGTTTTTTCGCAATACACTCCACAACAATTTTGGATCTTCTACCTCTATTAAACATTCTTCCCAGATATACGACTTTATTCACATATCAAAAAATCGTTCTGTCTACCTTAATCTTGTATTCCGTTCTTTTTCCATTTTTCTCAAATATCGTAACCCTAGTCTTACTCGTATTCAGGTTTAGGCCATTATTTTCACACTCTTCTTTGATACCCTCGTTCGCTTTCTGAAATTCCTACCAAGAAGGCGACTCGGTTGCCCAGCAAATCGGTCGTGCCCTTTCTTTTGGTCTCAGTCACACAAACAGGATCCAAATCTTCTTTATCTCGTTTATCACATTTAATAATTATATATACGTCTTTTATCACATCTAATAATTCATTCATCTTCTGTTACATTTACCCTCTTACATTCCACGTAGCTATTTAAAACTCTGTTCTCTACTAGCATAGTGCGCCCTGGTGCTCGCGCTTGGAATGTTGCAGCCTTACAAAACTGTCGCAGTTATGTTATTTAAAAATTATATTGTATTATCCAATATTCGTTCGGGATTACAACGTGGCTGTTCTATTAATTTGTGAGTCCATTATTTGGGCGATCTGAGCTTTGAGTCGGTTTTGATTGATCGGTTCATTTATCAATTGACCTTTCGCTTAAGGACACTGTCTTAGTCGGGATTATAAGTATATTAATAATAGTGGAACGGACGTAGATAAGCGATTATCTTCGTATAAATTTATTACTTTAAACCTAAATAGAAAAAAATGGATCTTCGTGTTTTATTCCGCATTGCAGGATAGTTCGATAGAACTCAGTGTAAATTGAAATAAAGAGGAATAAGGCGTGAATCCAAGTGGGTTTAGAATCCATTACCAATCACGATCGTGATAGCCTCAAATAACAAAAATACTAACGACATTTTTTTTATTATATCTTGTTCATATTACCTGCACATTTAAAAAATTGCTTTATTATGTGTGTTTTAATTTTCTCCACTTCTGCTATCGCTGAATCTGCAAGTAGAGCTGAGATACACGGGTAAGTTATATGCAGTATGGTATCTGATATATATTTGAAATCTGCCTGAAAAATATAGACATTTTAATTATACACCTTTCCTTTGAGACTGGTCTGGGCGCAGTAGGATAGCGACTGACTGTAACGCGATCGGTTGTGGGTTCAATCACCGTTGAGTTCCACCACTTAACACGCTATGTTCCGAATATGGTGGACAGCAAAGTACGGATTATCTGAACACTAGGCACTTTCTGTCTACCATGCTATACGGGACAAAAGCGTGAAGCTAAAAAAATACTAAATTAATTTAGAAATTAACGGGCTTTATCTTCACTAACCTGAGAACTTCGTCTAATGACGTGTACTACTGTAAAGATCGTGTAAATAAGAAAAGATGGTAAACTTAACAGGACCTGAAAATAGAAAATGTTATAAACAATAAAACAACCAAACTAACTCCTTAATTCTCATTATAACTTTCAAGCATATGCCTGCCATTCTGCGGATCCCTTCACTTCATATACAATCAGCTAAACTGATTCCGTATAACAACGTCGGTGTCAGTACTGCATTGTGAAAGGCAAGACATACAGGTACGCTGACTGATTGTTACCGGCAGAAATACGCCTTTCCTTATCCATTTCATATCTTCCATCTGTACTAAGCATACATCCCAGACATACTAACCTCATTCACTTGTTCTAATATATTTCCATCTAATTCAAATACTAGAATCTTAAAACAACTTGTTTCCCCTCTGATAAATAGCTAATGAACCACTAAACGGATAAGAACAGATATTTATCAATCGCATAATTGCAATCAAAAGCTCGATACCCAGTTTTAAAAGCATTGCTGAAGTCGAGCAGAGCAATGTCAGTATGATTTTTCTTGTCCATATTTAATCTGGTATCGTCACTAACTTTTATTAAAGCGGTGACTGTACTGTGTGCACTACGAAAACTAGACTGAAAATGAGATAAAATATGGTTTTCTGATAAAGACTCCAAGACTTTCGGCAGGCAATAAATAAAAAAAAAATAAAATATAATGTTCCCCTAGAGTGAGGATGACGATGTCTTACCGCGCACGAAGACCACACTTAACGTCTACGTGTATACTAAAATCTTACCAAGCATTTTGAAGCTGCACCAAAATATTTATTATTATGTTCGATTAGCCTTTTATATATTTTTAAACAATTCTTTAGTATTACAGCTTGAATTCTCATTTCACTGTTGCTTGACATTTGTGATACATAAATGGAATTTTTAATATTTTTTCTTAGAGTCTTCATCCTACTCCACATTACTTCTAACATCAGGGACAATACTATATGAGTTAAGCTAATATTTACACATATAACAAGTCTTGCGAAAATAAATATAGTAGATTCTAAACGTGTTAAAAGTATTGAGTGTATAGTTGCCACTATATTAAATATCAACGTTACCATGAACATACACAAAGAAATCAATGATTCGTGCTTTTGAGATTTTCCTTTATAAGTGTATCGTATTGAGTTTAATTCAGATAAGAATTTAAACAAATTTGTACCGCGGCTTGAGATGGACACCAAAGTTACTAAATTAAAAATAATTAATTTATAAACATTTATAAAATTAGACATTTCAAACATGAACAAATTACTATGTACACTATTATTGGACAATGTTACTATAAAAGTATAAGAACAGATAAGTGCTAAAGAGACGCAATAGACTTTAGCAACGACACTCATGAATTTCGTTGTGTTAACAACTTCCGAATATAAGCCGAATATCAAGCAAACGAACATAATAATATTAACACTGACATTTTTATTAAAATAAAACATTTTAAGATATCTTCAGACAATACATTTCCCTTGGCTTAGTTAGTACAGAATATTAGTTGTTTATTGCTTTTTGTATTTCAAACATTACTATGTAGTGATTAATGAACATTGTATCAAGTCTATCTATACATGAAATGGTTTTGCTTCCATAACTTTCTAGATTACAAATTAATAATAAATGGACATTTTATATATTTAATTATATTTATAACGCTATAGTTCATCTATAAAATGTCCATTTATTATTAATTTGTAATCTAGAAAGTTATGGAAGCAAAACCATATATATATATATATATATATATATATATATATATATATATATATATATATATATATATATATATATAAATTCATAATTCAATATATATATAAAATAAATTTCAAAAATTTCCAACAACCGATACAAGATAGGTTAATTCTTGGAATTAATATTTATTGTAATACCTGTATCGATTATTGTAAATTTAAATAGTTCTTAGAAAGAGGAGATATAATTAGAGATTTATTATAATAAATATAATTATAAATAATAATTCTAAGAAGCTAGACTGCTGCGAAATAGGTATTGAAAAGTATGCTGGCAGAATCTTAGTAATTGTATGATTGAAGCTGCATCTGAGGTTTGTGGCATTGGGAAAAGAGATTTAGTAAAAAGCGTGATGAATTGTGGGATGATCTCGAGTAAGAATAAAAAGAATGAAAGAATATAAGTTGCAGAAGTTGCACCTAACGAAAGCACTGATAAAGATGAAGCGTGAAAAGTCAGAGCATGAAACAGATGAAAGGTTGACAAACAATTTCCGGGAAAACACGAAGATTTTCTGACGAGGAATCAGTAATTATCGGCATTGTTCGCCAACCTGTAGAAAGAATGGGGTGCTTTCTGAGGTCGGTGAAATACTTACAGAAAGAACACAGTTTTACAACGATGGGCGGAATTCTACATGTATGAATGTGATGACGCCTCTGTCTCAAACGACAGCAATATGCTGAGTCTTGATGTTACTGATGGCTAAATCGGTATAAAAGAAGTAGAAAATGCTATACGAGTCTTAAATATGGTAAGGCAGATGGAGTTACTGCAGAGATGATCAAATATAGTGGGCCGCGCATCTTGGACCTGTTCGTTTTTCTATGTAATTTAAGCTGGAAAACGAAAGAGGTCCCGGATGATTGGCGAGGCGCAGTCAGTTCAAACATAGACTGTGTAAGTAGAAGGGCTATAAGATTGATGACGATTGAGGCATTAAAATTTATGGTAAAATTCTAGCGAAAAGAATGCAAGAGAGATCCCAAAGATTTTTATGGGGGGGGCCAAGGAGGATTTAGATCTGGAATAGGGTGCATGTATCAGGTCTTATCTCTCTGCATGATCACGGAAAAGTTTTTCGTTATAAACAGAAAAATTTCTGTGTTTTTGTGGATTTAGAAAAGGCATTTGAGAGCGTAGTAAGAAAGAAGTTATGGGATATACTGCTCCGGTACAATGTGAACGGATTCTTGTTGCAGACTGTAAAATCTCTTTATTGAGATCACTCAGCCTGTGTACGAATAGGAGCTAGCATGTCGCCGCAGTTTGATAATCAATCGGGTGTCAATTGGTCAATTTGTATTTGAATAGCTGTCTCCAAGTCTCCCCCCAAAGAGTATGTATGAAGAGGATAATGACTGTGGACGAGGCGAAAGAGGTATGCAGAGACCATAGCGTTTGGCACTCCGTACTCTCTGACTAGCCCGCAAGGGATAAAGCGTGAAGCTAAAAAAATACAATAAATAAAATAACTTTGATTAAAGTATTGGTCGATTTGATACAATGTTCATTCGTTTGAAATGCAAAAAGCAATACTAAGCCAAGGCAAATGTATTGTCCGAAAACATTCAATAATGCTTTATTTTAATAAAAATGTAAGTGTTAATGTTATTATGTTCGTTTGCTTAGTATTCGGCTTATATTTGGGAGTATTTTACACATGAAATTCATGAGTGCCATTGAAGTCTATTTCGTGTCTTTAACACTTATCCGTTCTTGTACTCATATAGCAACATTATCGAATTCGAGACATTGCGTGTTGAGTGGCGGAGCTTAATGCCACATTTTATCTTACCAAAGCTTATTATTATATTTTCCCCCGAGTGGGAATCGGACCCACAACCGATCGCGTTTACAGTTAAGCGCGGTCCCATTGCGGCACGATGGGTCTTTTAGACTATTTTTAAAATTTAAATTATTTTCTCTGAGTCTTCATCGAGTTCACCCACAACTCAACTCAACCAGTCAAGTAAAAACTCACTTGATCCAATTCTTACACACACTTGAGCAAAACCTATACTATAATTGTAATTCAATTTAATCACTTAATACAATAATTAAATATTACTTGAATTCCATCTATTTTTTGAGAAAGATCGAAACAAAAATTAAAAAGAAATATAAAAGTAAACACATAATAATTGTAGTTTCATTTCATTAATATAAATTTTAAAATATATAATACGTATATATTTAAAAAATATAAGTAACTTAATGTACTGAAACAAACGTAGATCAGTTGAGACGTGGACGACAACTGCACGTGATAATTGTTGACTGGGTGGTAAATTTTAATTTTACTTACTTAGCTTTACGCTTTAATCTTGGCGACCCCGCCAAATAAGAGATTTGTAATCATTTATTTTAATTTAAAAAGCGTTCATCTAACCCTAACTAGTTTGAAAATTTTGGTTTTCCTCATATATATATATATATATATATATATATATATATATATATATATATATATATATATATATATATATCCAATTTCAATGATGTATCATTTTACCACTCTAGTGAGACTAACTGTGGCGTTTAGTTCGATCACACAGCATTCTCTCTGACTATTCTCCTATGCGAGTAAAAGCGTGAAACAATTGTCTAAGTAATGTGAAAAACTATTTAAAAACCACAATAAACTATTTATATTCGCATTTTTTATTGAAACATTCGTATAAAATACCTCAATGTTATATTTTGTACTCCATTGCAATATTAAAAAATAATTATACCTCGCATAATAAATGTCGTAACAATATTTCAGATCAATAGTTTCTAGTATAATAGATCTAGATATCTGTGTACATCAAATTATGATAAGTAACTAAGTGTTTCATATAATATTTATGAAGCTGACGTTATATTAAATTGTAATTGTCTTTATTCACTCTTTGACTTACAAACTAATGAATGCGTTCTTTTCATCATGGCAGAACGTAGTAAAAAACTTTCAACCGTTAAGTATTCTACTTCAGCAAAGATCATTTTGTATACTCAACTTTTCATGGGACTGTACACAGACTTGTGCGAAAGTTATAAATTTAATATTGCTACAATTCTCTACTGCGTTGCCTTTAATTCAATGAATGTTATTGGTTTCTATAACTACTTCTTCTATACAGTATTGGTATCGAGCAACCATAATAATATGTATTTTATAATTGTGAGTAAGTTATTCCACTGCCTCATAGCGTCTGTACTCTCTGTATTAAGTAATGGGGAAAATTTTAACAAATTCCTGTACAGCATGAACTCCATTAGCCGCAATTGCGTATTAGAACCACAGAAATACGAATTACGTATAAGTGTCTTCATATACAGTCTGATGGTGTTGAGAATTATAGTTCAGTTAGGGTATTATATTATATATATGCCAGAAAATTATATTAACTTCATGGGTTTGATTTTGATAACATTCCAATTGAATATGAGCTATATGAAGAAAATTATGATGTTTGAACACCTGTGGGGCAAGTTTAAGTCTTTGAGGAAGACGGTATTGAAACATTTAGATTTAACCATGAACAAAGACGATGCAGCGATGAATATGAATCTAAAGAGGCTTGAGGAATTCATCAAAATATATGAAAACATAATCGATAGCACGAAATATATAGGAAATGCAACGAAAACCTTGGTAAGTTTATATAGTGTTACATAAAAAATATTTAGTTTATTTTGTTTACTTACTTAAACTTGTATTCTAACTTAAACTTGAATACGATTAAGACTAATATTCTGATATTTAAGAGAGATAAAGAAAGAACGGAATGCAATATTTACATAGATATTAAGATTTTAGATCAACTGATTGAGATATGTCTAGAAAGTATATTAAGTAGAGATAGAAGACATGAAATGGATATGAAAAGGCATATTGCTGCCTAACGTAACATGTTTGACGGTGCTCTGACTCCATTCATGCAATGGCAAAACGTCACCGGACCGGCACGCCTTGCCGTTTACAACGCAGTACTGATACTGACGCTGTTATACAGCAGTGAAACTTGGGTACGTCAAAAGAATAATAAAAGAAAGATGAATGCAGTATAAATTTATAATTTACAAATTTAAGTTTAGCTGACTGTTTGTGCAACAAGGAAATACAAAGAATGGCAGGCTTGAACGAGAATGGCTTGAAGTAGAACGTGCTCAGGTGGCTTGGGCACGTCGGTAGGATGAGTGATGTAATAATAGATAACACCGGTGACTTTACGGTCTGAGTACTGCTGATACGGGAATGGCCATCGTGATCTATTCTATCAGACTCATGCGAAACGGATCCAAGGCACCTGAACTTTTCTGATTTAGCGGCTGGTTCAACACCTATATGATAGGGCTAGAATCCAGACGCCCTCAAGCTAAGACCTCAATCTTAGACACAACTAGATTAAGACCGCCGATCCTAAGCGTACCCTGTCAGAGGTTCACTCTTTGCTCCAGCTCAACTCGGCCTTTGCCAATGAGTGATAGCACTCATCGGCATCATTGGCGCACATCATTAGTCATAAGGGTGATCCTGGTTATATTCGCCGAAATAATATCTTAAACATCATTGAGCAAGAACAGGTTAAGAGCCGGGCCATGGAGAACGCCTACCGTGATAGGGAAGAACCTTGTGTCGCCATCAGCAGTCCTAACTATTGAAACGGAAACGCGGTATATATCTATGATGATACCAATATAAGCTCAGGAGCCCCTTCAGATCGTAATACTGACGAGGTATACGGTCAAAGGTTTTCTGTAAATCTATAAATGTGATTTCGGCTGAAAACCTTATTGACATTCAGAGAATCGTCCCTGAATGTCAATAAGGTTTTCAGCTGGAAACACGCAAAACTTGAGGTTTTTCATGCGCTTAAAGAGCTTACTGGTGTGACTCATGATCTCCCTATAACTACAACAACTTAGAAAAGGGCAATGTTCACACTGCCCTTTTCTTTGCAAATAGGGATTATGTAGCTGATGTGTTATAATTCCAGTATTCAAGATGCGAACAAAGAGGTCAATGTGCATGAACAAACCAAGGGGCCTAACCGTTTTCACGCTTTGAGCGGAATGTCGTCAAATCTAACCATTTTCGAATTGCGAAGACAATTCCGAATTTCATCGAGGATTATTGGGACAATAAGACCGCGGGTGTTGGGTGATTCGTATATGAGTGCTGAGTGTACAGCAAATTCTTAAAGTAGCATCTCCACTCTCCTTCAAAACGGTGTAACCACACAGCAATAATCTTAAGAATTCCTGACGAAAAGATGGTTTTTCACACCTTTTACTTTATCTATTTACCAGAGCGACTATCATCTGACCTCCAAAACCCTATTTACGTGTAAAGCCAGGGGCAATCAAAGTGACAGAGGATAAAGAACGAAACTAGGAAAGGAAGATCAGAAAACCACATTCATGGACGAGGTATGATTGTGGTGGCTCGAGGATCCAGGGTCACCTACCACTATGGCCAAGACCAAATATCGGGCAGAAACTTGCCGGGACACCAACTGACTATATTTTACTTAAATACTTAATTTATATTATTATTTTTCTTAACTTATTGTTAAGATGGTTTTTTGTCACGCATTTTATATATTTTTATTATTTTATTGAGTATCAGTAAAGAGAAATAAACAAACATATTTTTCAAAATCTTCAGATTGCCCTTAACCTGATGCCGTACTCTTTTTATATCTACTTTTTTGTGATCACACTGAAAACACAAGCCTACGCATCTCAAGTACGTATATCTCACCTTTTATACAAATATGTTTTCGTTTCATATCCACTCAGACTAGTTTTACCATAACTCCTCCTCGAAATAGAAACATGACGTGTTGGTTGGCGGACCTCAATTTGTCTTAACAGAGTGAAGAAATGAACATAATTTAAATAACGTCATATTTCCAAGTTGAGATCGAGCCCACAATCAATCGAATTTGCGTCAATAACGGGAATTTTTTTACACTACGTTGTTTATTACTGTACTTTATTATTTTTATTACCCTGGCTTGGATAAAGCCAGAAGCTGTCTTTTTTATTAATATCCTTTCAATTGAGTAATAAAAAGCTCTTGACAGGTTAAAATTATTGGTATAGAATTAATAACACTTTTTGCTACAACATTTGTACCAGCGGCTCTAGTGGAATCTGGAAATGCAGAAATTGATAAAATTGGAAACTTTCTCAAAGATCAATTAATCTATACTAAAAGTAAGTATTAGGCGAAAAACATAATATCACAAGCAAGAAAATAGAACACATGAATAACATGTCATTTTAAAGATTTAGACTTGGATAAATTTGAATTCTTTTCTTCTAATCTATATGGTTTTAGAGCTGGAAAATCTACAGAGGATGTATTTATGAGCATAGTTGACGATGCAGTGCAAAATATAGATAGGAAAAAAATCTCTCTGCATCTTCCTAGACCTTTCTAAGACATTTGATACTGTCTCTTTACCACTTCTGTACAAAAAATTAAAAGCAGCTGGTATCAGGGGAACTGTATTGGATCTCTTCAAGAGTTATCTTGCAGATAGAACATAAATTGTTGCTATTAATGGCAACGTCAGTAATGAAGCCACTCTGTCTTGCTGAGTTCCTCATGGCAGTATGTTGGGACCTACTCTCGTTTATATCAATGAAATCTGCAACCTAAACATACCTAATTGCAAAATAGTCTCTTACGCAGATAATACCGCTTGTTCATAGCAACAATTGGAATGATACATGGGAGTATAGCGAAAAAGCTGTCACCATTATAATAAATTGGTTGTCCTGTAACAGGTTGACCTGAATGAGAATATACATAACCTTCGGTCACAAACATTCTTTGCCATCTGAATCTTTCTCATTAATTGCTCATAAATGCTGCTCTGAACTACGCAATATTTGTAATTGTACTGGAATAACTCGGGCGTGCATTATAAAATTTCTCGGTGTTATTATGACATAGAAATGCGTTGTACCACTTCCTCCAACTTGCAACTCCATTACTTAAGTCCTTCACTATACAACAATGTTAACAATAATGTCTCCTTGATATGTAACCATACACACAAACACACATCAATACACACACACACATACATACGCATACACAGATACATACACACACATACATACATACGCATACACATATACATACGCATACACAGATACATACACACACATACAAACTTTCACTTAATTCCCCTGTAATTATAACGAGTTTCGTAGTATTAATCATATTATGTTTTAAGTATTGTGTGTCTTTATCTAATATTTTGTGTTTTTGTGTTTTTCAAATTTGCTTTGATAATTGTCTCATGCTTTGCTTCACTTACGGTAAGACGCTTTTGAGGCGGGCGTTAATAACTGCGCCTCAGTTTCGAATTAACGCAGTTATTAGCGTTATAAAATGTTACATTTATGTACAAAAACTTGTGTTAGATTAATATTATTATTAAAGAAAGTGATTTAATATAGAGTAAATAAAAAATAAAACTAAAATCTTCAAATTTTTACTGATCTAAGGTAAAGGTTTAGGATTTCATTTTTTAAAAATCTTTTATATTAATTTAATACTAATTTAATTTTAATTTTACTCCTCGAAGTAAAATTGTCATAGACATTTACATCAATTGATACATTTTTTAATATTTCATTTTAGGTGCACCAGCAAGAAACAGAATAATTGATGTCCTTAAGTATTTGGAGATACGTCCTTATGAATATTCCATATGGCGCGTTGTTTACATCAACTTTTCCTTACTCATACAAATCATTAGTGTATGTACTTCTTACACTATTCTAATAATACAGTTACTGCAATTATTCTAAATATATCTTATTAAGTCTTATTTTATGTACGATGCTTACATATATTCTTCATAATCAAGATATTTTTTATTAAAAAGAAATACTATTATTTAAAAGTGCAGAAAATAATAATGTGATTAAGTAAAGACCTGCATCTTTATTGCCATCACTCAGAAAAAATTCGAAATAAAAATCAATTAACAGACTATTACCGCCAATAAAATTTTCATAATGCTCAATGCGAAAGTTGCTGTGTAATGGATTGATTGTGAGAGGGACGCGGGAGTAGCTTGGTTCTCGGAACTTTAGTCGCCATGGAGCGTTTCACTGGGGAGAAGCGAGCGTTCTGTGTAAAGGCTACGAAAAAGACAATTCGGACACGGATTTGGGATACTGCACGATGTATCGCGCTCTGAGTTTTGTTTACATGAATTAAATCAATATCCTAGTGAAAGTATCATCAGATCTAGGGTCAAAAAAATTGAGTCTACGAGTTCGACACTGAATCAAGAACCTGCAGGGTGTCTAAGATCAATAAAATGGAAGAACCTGTAAGTGACGTCGCGATGTCCGTACGGCGCGATCCCCACTTCTTAACCCGAAAGAAATTAACTGGGCTCACTATATCAAGGACATATTTTTGAAAAAACGTATAAAAATTTTGAACGCAGCGGGATTCCAACCCGCGCCTCTTGGATACCTTCCAAGCGCTCTGACCGCTAAGCCATACGTTCTACCACCAGCTGCGTCGAAATTCTTATACGTTTATATCAACTTATTTATGTTGTTAGCAATCCTGTAGAGAGATTTTTACAAATTTCTACTACTTAAAGATTATTAAGAAATAATCGTTTAACAAGAGGGATTGCTATATACGTTTTATTTTTATACGTTTTTTAAAAATGTTTTCTAATCCTAAGTGTGGAATAACACTTTAAAAATAGTAAATATATCAAGAACATTATTAATATTAGCAGTTTTAAACGAAATGTTTATTGGAAAACTGATATCCCGTCGAGGGGACATTCCTTGGCCTCCTCTGAGCCCAGATCTCACACCACAGGATTTTTTTAAGAACTGCTGAAAGAAAAAGACGGCTGAAGAACAATATTTGCGACAAAATGTCTTTTTATGAATTTGAGGTCCATACGAGGAATTTGTACGTCTATATAGTAGACATTTCAGTGATGTTATTTTCAAAAAATAAAATTCTTGGGAGTTTTGGTTGATTGTTTACTTTATTATAAATTAAGATTGTCTTACCTAAGCGTTGTAGTTTTTTTCTATGATTTTTTAAAATTCACTTAATGGCCCACCCGGTATATCAGTATGTTATTGTAGCAAAAAGTAGTATACTGATGTTAATGTGTGAACTTAAGTGCTGTTGATTCTCACTCGGGAGGTTAGATTCTCGGCAGTCCTTGTCAGCAGAACTGACTTCCGAGCAGATGGTAACTTTTTATTGAACTGACAATACTGACATTTTTCATATAACTGACAATTCAAAAGTATTAGTAATAACCTATTTGAACAACGAATATTTTGATTAGGTTTTTTGATTTTCAGTAAGTCTGACGTAACGGGACTATGTCTAACTTTACACTTGGTTGAAAAGAGAGAAATAATGTAATATTTAATTTATATTTATTTACTCGGCAAAGCAAGCGACGTGATATTTTTTTCGAAATTAGACGGAAATTTTGGAATAATTTTTTATAAATATCAATAAAACACAAATTTAAAAAAATCTTTCAATATTGTTGCATTTTCTTTACTGCCATCTTCAAAACATATTCCACACATCCAAACAATCAAATTAACTATTAATTTAATTTGATTATTGACTATTTGTTTCTGAATAATAGAATAGGTGAAGACGTGAATGTCAATGATAATTGATTAATTAATGAATTACGCCGAACAGAAAGCGAGAAAGAATCCTGTGCTATACTCGCTAGCTAGTAACTAGCTTAAAATATATAAAATTTAATATTAATATGTATTTTACAAAATGCAAACTTATAAATATTATTATATTTATCCGCTTAATATTCGGTCTTTATACTAAGATACCTTTTACTAATAAAATCTTTCACGCTATTACTAAAGCATATTGCTTGTGCTTCGCGTTTGTTTCAACGGTTTTTTGTGTGCAAGTATTTTACATATCAAAAGATGGTGAATACGAAAATATTTTAATACCAACCATTTATAAATTAATAGTTTTAAATTTCACAATCTTACTATGTGTTCTGAGTGATGGTGAAGATTTATATAGTTTTTTATCTCGACTAAATAATATTCAACAAACATACTCTTATAAAAGAACAACACGAAACTGCGAAGTACTAGTATTTATAAGTGTATTTATGATCACTGTAGTGTTTAACATTACACGGGTTTGTTTCATTTTAAAATATTATATGAATTTGTATGATCCACGAATATTCATCTTGGAAATAATTATTATAACTAGCGTTAGTTTTAGTCACGTGGTAAAAATATTGATATTTGAATTGATGTGGAGAAAGATGAAGGCTCTAAGAAAGGCTATGGAAACGGATATTAAGTTAACACACAAACCAAGTGACAGTCAGATACGGATCCAAAAAATTAAACTGAAAAATAATTTTCACATTTACAAAGGACTTATAGAGAGTTATAATAAATACGCTAGTTTAACTTCGAAATTTCTGGTAAGTTTCTCATTATAAATTATGTAAATATATTAGCTCTATTCGTAACTCTGTTCACTTGGAATAGGTTTTTTGAATACTTTCAAGTTTCTACCTTAATTGTATCGCCAATTGATCCAATTTCTTAAGTCCCAAAGCTGTTGTTTTATCTTTTATTGTCAGTAATCGACCATGATATCGTCTCCTGGTAAAAAAATCAAATGTGCCCTAAATAAGCGACATTTGAAATTTATTTTTACTTTACTAAAGAATAGCAATTATGAGGTAAGTTTTAGTTGTTACAACTCCCTTTATTAATATTTTTAAAGGTTTTTTTGCATTTGTATAAGGAATAACACAACAACAAAAAGTAAACATAACTTTTAATTTCTTAAATCCTCCTAAATATTCATGCATCTAATAATTTTATATTTTTAGATGCTGCTATGTGTATCTTCTTTCTTCTTTTACGTAATTACTACTGTTTTGACAATTGTTCGAGAAATTTTTCAGGTAATTATTGTTCATTTTTTATCTGAAGCATTCAGTGTGAGATATGTTACTTGGATGTAAATAAAAATTAAATTTAATTTTAAACGAAACTATTTTAAACGGATTAATTGCGTATATTTTGGTATTCGAATTAATTGCGTATATTTCGAAAATACATTTTTAAATACCTGACGTTTCGAACACTTTACAGTAGTCCGTGATCATAGGTAGAATGAGGTGGCGTATGTTAGTTGGTACATACAAAAATTAATTATATCAATCAACCGCCATCTAGTTTCTTAGTTATCTCGTGTACTGCCCTGGATTCTTGCAGAATGAGCTGATTGTATCTTTGTCTCTGGTGTGGTGGATTTGATACTTTAATTTTTTTTATTGTGGGTCCCAGATGTTAGAGAGTTTTCAACCATCTTCTCTAGTTAAATTAGGATATTTTTGAATTTTAATAGCCTCACGGATCATCCTATACACATATTTATTTTCCCTAGCGAGGACATGAGGTTTATCTAATCTGATGTAGCGGTTGGGCTTATTCATTGTATGTTCACACACAGCAATACTTCACATATAAAAAATTTAAAGTCTCAAGTCCACCACAGCAGAGACAAAGATACAGTCAGCTCATTCTGCAAGAATCCAGGGCAGTAGAAGAGGCAACTAATTAATTTTTTCATCAACTGACAGACGTATGCCACTTCAGTCTTTCTGTTACCAAGGACTACCGTAGTGTTTGAAAAGTCAGGTTTTCAAAAATGTATTTTTGAATACCAAAATATACGCAATTATTCCGTTTAAAATGGTTTCATTTAAAATGTGTAGAAATCATGAAAATCAAAAATCTTATTAGGTAAATTTAATATTTTTTTAAACACAAAAGTATCAAAATTTACCATCAGACAAACAGATGTATAAACATATTGCTTTAAACAACGTACGAACAACCACATAAAAATTGATTTCTAAAATATTTAATTTACTAAACTATACTTGATTTTATTTTATCAGGCAGACATGATATATGTAACAGATGCAATTCTGAATATCTCCATTCCATTTATTCCGGCTGTGCTCGCTGAGTTGTCACTATCGGAAGTGAAAAAAATTAAAACACATCTAAAAAGGCAACTCCTTCTTTGTGAAGGTAAGCTTCATTCTTTTCTACTATTCTTAAAAAGTTAAGGATAACATTACTCAAAGATATTTTATAGTAATAGTTAAATTTATTTCATTCTAGATCACGCTTTTAAAAGGACGATTTACGACGGCCTCACGTTCCTCGAACTAAGACCACTGAAATACAGCGTCCTACGAGCTTTTTGCATCAACATTTCTTTACCTTTGACACTTATCAGTATTTGCACTACTTATTCTATCATAGTGGTGCAATTTACGCACGTATTGGGATGAATGTGTTGACATATGTCCCACCCATCCTTTCTCTCTTCTCCATTTTCTTCCTTCCTACCACAAGGCTGGCAACGGCATCTATAAATTTAATGCTGTAGATATCAAAGGGCCAGGGTGATACTTCATCAGGTGGTCCTTCTGCTTCCTTGTTCTATAAAAAAATATATAAATTATTAGATTTTATTTAATTATCTATTTTAAAAAATACCGGTCTTTATATGTTAATTGATTTGTTATGAAATAAAACTTATATAGTAAAGTAATATTTATTTAGGATCAACAAAAGCAATACTATAATGGCGTGTGGGCAGGTGAACTCATATGTGGGCTCTTGAAATTGCATGTGAAAATAGAAGTCACAATTAGACCATGATGTCATATGTGCATCCGTGAAATCACATAAGGACCAAGGTGCCTTATGGTATCATATGTGGACGAGTAAAACAACATATGGTCCTAGGTGCCATGTATGTAAAGGTGTTGTCATGTTAAGCACTTGAGTTAAAGCACTTGTGAATAATGATGGCATGTGTGGAAATGGTGAACCACATGTGAATCATGATGTCATATGGGGACGAGTAAAATCATATGTGGATCATGTCGTCATATATGGATTAGTAAAATCTCATGTGGACCATAAAGTCATATATAGAAGGGTAAAATCACATGTTGACTATGGTGTCATATGTAGACGAGTCAAATGACATATGATCCAAGATGTCATATGCGAATGAGTATAAACACACATGGACTATGGTGTCATGTGTGGAAGGGAGAAAACACATGTGTACCATGGTATCATATGGAGACGAGTAAAATCATATGTTAACCATGATGGCATCTATGGAATAGTGAATCATATTTGGGCTATGATGTCAGAGGTGGACAAGTATATGCATATGTGAGCCAAAATATCCTATCTGAATGAGTAAAACCACATGTGGAATATGGTGGCATGTGTGGAAGGGTTAAATTACATGTGGATCATCATGTCATATGTGGACATGTAAAATCATATGTGGACTATGGTGGTATGTGTGGACCGGTGAATCATATTTGGACTATGATGTCATATGTGGGCAAGTAAATGCACATGTGTGCCAAATAATCATATGTGAGTGAAATCACATGTGGACTATGGTGGCATGTGTGGAAATGTGAAATTATATGTGGACCATGACGTTATATGTGGATGATTAAAATCACATGGGGACCATGATGTCATATGTGGACGAGTAAAATCATATGTGAACCATGGTAGCATCTGTGGATAAGTGAAATCACATGTGGAACATAATATCATAAGTGAATGTATAAATTCCATACAACATGTCCAAGATGGCATGAAATTTTGAGGTAAGAGATGGATGAGGTGAGATAGGATGAGATTATACAAGTTTAAGTACTCTCGCAAGTATAACATATATAGAAGTCTTATAAATATTATTAATATGAAGTATTACAAATTTTATGATTTAGTACCAATAGAAAATTTAAGGGATTATAGCGTCAACAGTATTTTATTAATAATAAGCAAACAGTATTTTATTAATAATAAGCAAAAACCAGCATTTTTCAACATATATATCGAAGAGATTGACGATGAACTAAAATTTAAGGGAGATTTCATGGAAGGCCACGTATCATTTTACGTTTTTTTTTGCTTGATGCTTTTAAAGTATTTGACAATGATAGTATACGTAGCCAAGGCTCCTTTTACAATAACTTTTAGAATGTATGTGGTTATGCTTATTCTTTGACGTCCGTTTCATTTTATCATTTTCCTGGTATCTTTGTGTTTGAAATTTTATGGCATCGGATTAAATTTCTACGTAAAACAATGAAGTGCACTTTAGTTTCCTTCAGAGTGAAAGACAAAAGATTAATTGAATACAACTTGGAAAAGATTATATACTACCTGAAGATATATTCTAATCTAATGGGCACCCTTCGTTATACTGGCGTTTCACCAAAAATATTAGTAATTTTTTTTAACATTGATAATGAATGATACAATTTTATCGTTATCTATTTATTTATATTATATATAAGTGTATATTTTTAGATACTTGTGAATATTTTTGCTTGTACGCTAAACTTAATAATACAAATTGCAAAGCTTATAGTTTCCAAAGAACCACTGGAGGTAATTAAACCTTTTTTAATACTTAATTTCTAAATATTAAGCACTCTTTTTATTTATTCGTTTGAATGTAAATGTGATTTTGAGGTTTTGATCCCTACTCAAAGTGAATTTAATTTCTATTTAAAAATTAATTTAATTTCTCCGCTCCATAAAATAAATAACGGCGGTGAGCGTCACTCAATACACAATATCTCGATTTCGGGTGGAAAGCAATAACAGAGTGTCTTAATACTAGACTGTCTCTGACTACTCTGCTATGCGGGATAAAGCGTGAAGCTGCTCTTTTAATTGCTTAGTTAATTATACAATCTAATTTATGAGCGTTTTACATTATTTCAGAATTTGATATACGTGCTGATATACGAGGTCATCTTCGTAGGTTTCACATTTTTACCATCCTTTTATTGCGAATGTATTCGCATGGAGTTGGAAAAAATTAAACATTTCTTATGTAAAAACATATTTCAGTCATCAGGTATGTGATACTGACAGTTATTTTAAATGTACTCTAAGTTGTATAATATAAATTATTAATTGTATTTTATGAATATCTTTTTTTATTTCAGATGAACGTATAAATAACTCGTTATATGACGCACTTAAGTTTTTACAAGTGAAACCATTTGAGTACACCATCTTTCGTTTTATTACAGTTGACGTGTCGATGTTCATGTCGTTTGTGAGCGTCACGACTAGTTACATCATTGTTTTAATACAATTTGTTAATATTTCTAACCATCTTAATTAATGTAAAAATATAACAAATTAATTCTTTCTTCTTGTGATCAAAAATTACTCTGTGAATTTCATATTTTAAGTCGTATGTTATTAGCCCAATTGCCTGAAACATTACAAATAAACAAACGGTTACATAAAAATAAATACAAACATAGAACAGAACAATACAAGAGAAACGAGGGAGAAATTTTAAACTGATTTAGAAATGTTTGGGTTTTCAACAATATATTTTATATACCAAATGTATTTTATATATAAGTGATTTATCCGTTCAAAATAGTTTAATTTAAAATTATCTGTAGTATGCAGAAGCGACTTATATGTGAGGGTACGGGGTAGAATACAATTTCCCAGTAATTTTGGCAGTAGGAGATTAATCTTCCTGCTGGCTTGCGTCCGATGTCATAACCAAAAAGATTTGCGAAATATCTGATGATGTGTTCCCGTTCAATATCATGTAAGCCAGCTTTCATTATTCCCACTCATCCTTTTCCTCTTTTCCTTTCCCTTCCATCTCAAGGCTGACAACACATCTACAACTCTAATGTTGTAGATATCTATGGGCGAAGGTGATCACTTACCATCAGGTGGACCTTGTGCTCGTTTGTCTCCTATATAAAAAATGTATGTTATACATATTAATATCTCTTTTGGTAACATTTATTTGAATATTAAAATTCAAGCGACATTTTAATTACACTCAACAATTTTTTTTTCTAACAATGGAGTTACTTGCTGTTGACCCTGTTGATCTTTACAGCGACACCGGAAGGGGCGAGGGAAGAGGGTGCTCTAACCCTGCAAAATTTAGCAAGCACTGACGTGGAACTCAACAAGTTGCACAACTGCCACTGAAGAAACTAAATGACTACAATAGTGTAAGACGGGCACAAGTGACGTAAAAAGGTAAGAATATGTCTATGTACACGATTCGCCATATTAACTGTTTATACAGACGAAGCTCCAAGTATTTGAGGACATCAATAATTCTCTTCCTTGATGTATCTGGAATAACAAGAAGAAAATGTTATAGTAATTTAATACAATGACAGCTCGCTTTGATTCTTATTCTTGATTTTAAGCACTATTTTGCAGTACATGTGTGTCTTATGTGGCTCAATGAGACAGCTTCTGACTGTAAACCAGATTGGTTGTAAAATAGCGCGAACTAAGGAGTATAAAATTTGGCACAGTTATGGTTTATTAAGAGAAGGAATGCAGAATACTAATATTTTTTAAAAATAATATATAAATGTATATTAAATTAATAAAATAAATTTAGCACACACTGACATGTGTTTGACGTACACGTTTACATGAAGTGGCATATACGTTAACAAAGCAATGCCTCCTCTACGCGTCAACGGGACACCTAGTTGTATTAATTACTTGATTGAAACTCTCTCATGTGTATGTACTATGTAGTTTGACTTAATATATTTAACTAGTTTCGTTATCGTGATGCTGATGGGTGAAATGATTTTAATTTAATTAATTTCAGTAACACCACTATGGAAAGATAAGCAGGAAAATAAAAATGGCAGACCTAATACTAAGTTGTCACTGATTCTATTGTGAAAGAGAGTATGGAGAATTTTATTTTTGTATACATTACTAACCGATCAATTTGAATTTAGGAATTGTATTTAATGAATTCTTGGAAATTTTAATATAATTTTATAAGTTTGTTTAAATGTAATGATTATTATATTATATAATTAGCTAACGAATAAAGGTACTTTAGTTACAATGAAACAACTTGATATGTTATTATTATTCCCACTTATGTTCCACTAAATATCTGTCATTTTATTAAAATCAATACTAAACTAATAAGCTTTGCTATTGTATGTATACTACATTACTATTACTTTTAAAAATTAGACATTTTAGAAATTTTTTTTGAAATAACTTATAAAAATTTGAATGAAGCGGGAGAACCCGCGCCTCTTGGGTATCATCATAACGCTTGGTATCAAACGGTATCCAATTGTGGGTTCGAATCCCGGTTGGTTCAAATATTTATACGTTTTTTTAATCCTAAGTGTTTTCTAATCCTAAATGTGGAATAGCGCTTTAAAAGTAGTAAATATTTCATGCTTCTATGCAACAATATCTTAAAATGATCAAGCTTGTTTCATAATAAATAGACTACCGATAAATAGTTTCACACTTTATCCTGCACAGCATGGTGGTAAGAGGCAAAGTAATGCTAACTCAATTTGTACAATATCCACTCAAAATAGGTAAAATGCGTATTGACCGGCGAACTGCCGCACGGTTTGAGTATAATAAATTTAGACACAATCATAGCGGCAAGTGAGAAGGGAATCCACGATTAACCACGCTTACAGCCGGAGCTGTCCCATTGACCTCAGGTAATACGTATAAATAAGTTATTTACTCCCTTTTTTTAACGTGTAATTGTCTAACATTTAGTATTGCACCATATTTATATCATCACGCATTACCTTTTGCATTCGGCATTATTAACTAACAACGAACTGTTTTAGCCTTATGAGATTTCTATTTTAATTCTTTTAATTAAAAAAATTATCTATTTCATTCTTAAAGATTGTCTTAATTGAGAGAACAATTAAACGGCCCTTTAACCATCAATTAGGACAAATGACGTCCTCATTACTAAATACACAATTATCTAAATTAGCTTACAAAAATTATACGATGTACATATATATGTAATTTTACTATCTGTAGTAACGATTTCTTGTTTAAATGTGCTTCAGTTTGGTGTATGTGTTAATCGTTGAGGTCAGAAAGTATTAATTAACATGATTCTTTATCGATTAGTTTGGCAAAAGTAAGTCTTTTTTCAGTAATTTTATTTCTATTTCTTATATCTTACACATCCTAAATTTAGCAAGGTTGACAAAGCGAACGTAGTAAAGAAAGTACTTAAAAGACTTTCTCTATTCTCCGTTTCTCTGTAAGACTTTTACGTTTGTTTTAGAGAAATGTTTTTTTTGGTATCAGTTTTCTCATCAACTTCCCCGACTATAAGTCGAGCACAAACAATTAAATAACACATTTACAGTACAAAAACTGTTATCCGCTTCATACGTATTACGGTAAAATAAATTGTTGCCAATTTAAATAATTTTACTATGTTAAAGTGTTATTCCACACTTAGGAATAAAACGTAAACAATATGTTTGAAAAACCTATAAAAGTTTGAACGTAGCTGGATTCAAACCCGCGCCACTTGGAGAAGCTAACGACAATAATAATTTAAATTTAATTTAAATTATTTATGCAATCAACATATCCTGCAAAATTAGGGTGAATTTAACATTAACTAGTATAGCATGTTATTTACTTTAGTTTAGTTTTCTCGTTTCAATTTAATTACACTCAATTAATATTAACGTCTTTCCCAATATTTTGCAGCCTTGTAGAATACTTAGGATTAAATGAGCCACGTCCAGAATTTATCAGAAGAAATGTAAAACCGGAACCCTACAAAACCAAATTAAAAATCAACCAAACACTTAACTTCTACGTGTCCGTTTTGATGTCACTGTTTGGAATATTACTTTGGATTACGATGCCTTTCGCATTGTTAGAGGAGCCTTGTGAGATCTTTAAAAAGAAGAAAATGTTTACTTTTTATGAAATAGTAAAATCTTTTAAGAAATATATGCCAATGATGGACAGACTGATAGTAGCTGTGGGTATAATACTGGCTGTCGTCTCAGTTAATACAATCGTCGATGCTATAAACAATACAAAAATCAACTTAAGCCCATGGGTTGAAAGGGGCAAATACAAAATTGTTAAGAAAATGCCAGTTGAAGTTAAAACATATAATAGGCAACGATTTAGTTTCAAGAGAAATAAACAGAAACAGGTTAGAGAAGAAGAAGAATGGTAACTTTATTATTTTATTTAAATATTTTCAATGTAAAAAGGTTTTAATGTAAGTTATTCTTATGTTAATAATAAATGATATTAAATTCTCACGTGTTTCACTATTGTTGTTCGAGAAAAAATAATTTACAAAATCTGACGCCCGTACGCCCGAAGTTTTCGCTGAATAAAATTTAAACATACCATGCCTTTGTTTATTTATTATATACATTTATTTTGAAACGAACATTTATTTCGAACTAAACAAGGAGAAAGGACAATTATCATTTTTGTAAAGTACGTCGTAACATGTTCCATATCAAGTTACTCAGAACGAGACGTGACAAACGACCATCTAGACACGCACACGGTTTAAGGGTACAATGGTGTACGACCGACAAAGTCCAAATTTAAAATGGATCGAGGAAGAAAAAATCATTGTGTTTTCAAAACCTATAAAAATTTTCTTTGTAATATGATCCGTGGCTTATTTATGTTAGGCTTCGGTTCGACAAAGTAATCAAATCCTTGAGCAGTAATATCGGGCGATGTGTTTCAAAGACAGATTTCCACCGAAGTAGATTTTACTAATAAACTCACGAAAAGTACTTTTAAGGAAATAATAACGAGCGATGAACAACTGATTATATTAAAAATAGATTTTCAACGATGACACGGAGGATGTTTGTCAAGATATATATTACGCCATGGTAAACCACCTATATCTAATGTTTCTCGTGATGAATCTCGGGCTCTTAGAAGTTTACGAAGCGAAAGTCTTAAGTTCTTTAATCTCGGATGAATGTAACGTGACGGTTTCATTGGACACCGATGATTACAAACAAACATGTCAAAATTGCTATTAGATGAAAAAATTGTTGACAGAAAACCTACAACTAAAATATGTAAAAGAAAATCTGAGTTGATATCAAATCACGTGATGAAATCACAACCATTCGCCTGTATTCCCAGTAATAGATATGTCTACCTTGGATATATAAGCGGTACGTATATGATACTTTCAAAAGTTTGCCTACGGACTATATTTATATATTCTTTAGCCACATCAATTCTAATAATAACAATACACTGTATAATTTTTCTTTATGTCGTAATCAAAATCCCAAACTTGCCAACACGAGTGATCAATGGTGCATCCTACCAACACCTACAAGGTTATCCACCGTTGGCAAATCTTTATTTCACTGAGCTTACCACCACTGTGACGCTCAACATCTAGGGGTTGGTCTTCGACAAGTGAAGGGTCCCTTTCATCAGGTCTTGAATCTGCCAGTTCACAGTAGAGAGACAACGAGCACTTCTACCACATGTGAAGAGCATTTAGATAGTATTGGCAACATCATGAAAAAGTGAGTCAATGCTTAAAACCAAGTGTCATGTACAAGTAATATTGAAAAAGTACTTGTATTGAATCTTACATTTGTCAAACAAGGAGAAGTATGTGGGTCAGAGTGAAGGAACACAATTCCGATGTTGCCGTCCAATGGCGGTGTATTAAAGTCAGCTATGTATGAGTATACAATGAATATGAATATTCATATCATCAGCTTCGATAAACCTCATATCCTCGCTCGGAAAATAGATATTTTCCTAGAATGATGCGTGAAGATGATGGCTGGAAACTTTCCAACCAACCTGGGACCCGCTTCTAAAAACTTTTAAGTCTTAAATCCCCCACATCAGAGACAAATTTATAGTCAGCTAATTCTGTAAGAACCCAGGGCAGTACACGAGGCAATTGAGAAACAGATGGTGATCGCGGATTGATATATTTATTTTTTGCATCAACCGACCGACAAACGACACCTCAGTCTACCTGTGACCACAGACTACTAAATAAAGTATTCAAAGCGCCGGGTTTTCAAAAATATATTTTCGAACATCAAAATATATGGGATTAATTAGTTTAAAATCATTTTATTTAAAATTTTAAATCACAGTTGCTAGCTCTGATATTGTAGGGAGTCTGCATATAAATGGTAAAGAGATGTAATATAATAAGAAACAGTAATTATTCATAAAATGACAGACAATACAAAAATTGAAGGAAAAATCTCGTATACGTATAAACGTTGCCATCGTCTAGACAGGTCTTCATGAAACCAGTTAATTAAGAGATATTTTAAGAGACCTTAAAGTAGCAAGCAAGCATTGATATAGATCAAAGTCTAAAACCAGTCCAACAAAACTAAGACTATGACTTGTATAGATATGGAAATGTCCATCTTTGTAATTATCTTTTTAGTTATCTTCAATAACACAGTAGTCACAACAAAGGCAAACACAACAAAGTTGTTGTAGTAACAACAAGGACAGAAAGCAGGTTGCAGGCTTAAAATCGTTATTAAAGTGTCAATATTTTATAACATTATAATGTCATCTGTTAACCAGCATGTAGGGAAGTGCTTCAAACACACTAGACTCAAAGAATCACTACGGCAAGCTTTTAAGTCTATACCAAAAAATAATGTGGTAAAAGTATCATTGGTTTAACTTTAGGGGGCTTTGTTTTATAAGATCATTACCATGCTTTGCAATATGATCACCAGAAGAACCAATCATTACTTTTAGTAAGGAGAGAACTCAAATAGGCAAATAATGAGTAGCAAATGAGGTAAGTAAATGTAAGCTAGCAGCTTTAACTAACAACTTTAAGCAAGATAAACGTTTGTTCTTTTTAAAATATAAGTTTTGAAGTCATCCATTTGAATAAAGATGTTCACTCCAGATTGTATAAAGGCTTATATTGCTCGAACAGGATCACACATGATAATGAAATAAATCGATCGATTTATATAATTAAATATAAGTGACTTAGTAAAAGTACAATCCTATAGTAACAATAATAATAAATAGTACTATTTCAATATTTAATCTTTGTCCTCAGTATACATTAAAGCAATTAATATATTAAACGAATTTACGTAAATTGATGAATGTCCACTACTTTGTTACATTTGAAACAGGTTACATACTTAGTACTAAAAGGACAACTATAAAAGCGTAAAGAATCAAAAATTTATGATGATTCAAGTGAAACCTAATTTTTTGGCAAAGAAATATCCAATTTATAAAATAAGACCATTGTCAAATATTTTGAAAGTGTTTTTTATTTTATTTCAAATTATATTCGGCTTAGATTATGGTTTCTCGAAGTTCACACCCATTCCTAGATTTCTTTTCAAATTTTTAACTATATTTTACGTTCTATCTATTAATATAATATGTGCCGTAATGTTGGAGTCAGGATCAAATATTGAGTATCGCCTGTGGTACACGAAGTATCTCTTTGAGCATATAACTTATGCTTTCATTTTGTTACTTTTACCACAAAACAAGTCATTTTGTAATTTTTTAGAAAATTTACAAACCATTGACGGTCATATTGGCGTACGTTGTACAAAATATTTCAATATTAAGCTCATTTCATATTCCACTATTTGTTTTTCCGTAAAATTTGTGTTGTCTGCGGTGTATTGTACTGAAAACGAAGACTGTATTATAACCATATGGTTCCAGTTGATATACTTTGTTCCTTTCCTCGCTTTGGATGTACCATTCATCGTGATCGTTTTCGCTTTCTACGCAGCTCGTTTACGTCTTCTAGCTATTGGGAAATGTCTTCTTGCGAAAAAAACGGCAAAACAGATGCACTACGTATACAAGTCACTGATAGAGTTGACGGAAACTACTAAGAAAACGTTTGATCCAATAGTAAGTTTAAGTTTTTATTAATAAATTTAATGATAGAAAATTTTAGACGTTTTCTACATTTACAGCATACCCACGCACACGCAAACACATACGCACACGCATACGCACACGCACACGCACACGCACACGCACATGCACACGCCCACGCCCACGCACACGCACACGCATACGCACACGCACACTCACACAAATACGCACAAACATCGATACTGTATGAATTTAGTACACATTTGTGTAACTCCTTTTCCTTAACTATTTATTTTCGTAAAAATATTTTGTTCAGAATTAAAGATATAGGTGATGAAATAGATACCATCAAGTTATATTAAAGACGTTCCAAGAACAGCATAGAGAGCTTTACAATTCATTCTTCTTCCTCCATCCTAAAATATAACGATTTTAATTATTTCAGGTTATTTTCACCATGTTCTTCAATATACCAAGTGTAATGCTAATCTTGTATAAAATAATAAAGGAGATTAAATTGGGTATTGTAAGTATTATATATTTTCAATCATTACTGTGACAAAAGTGATGAGAACGAAATCTTATAAATATGTCTTAAAATTTATCAAAATATGAACAAATTCATACGCAATATATTTACGCCTTTCGATAGTAATTTTTTTTTTTAGCTTCACGCTTTTTATCCTGCATAGCAGGGTAGATGGAAAGTACCTAGTGTTAAGACACGCCGTACTTCGCGTTCCACCAAATTCGAGACATTGCGTGTTAAGTTGTGGAACTCAACGCCGCACTTTGTCTTTTTACCAGAATGAGGAAGTGAGAAAAATTTTAATATAATCACTCCCTCGAGTGGGGATCGAAACCACAATAATATTTTAAATAAAATTAATGTTTTAAATGAAATTATTTTAAAAATATTTTGCATATATTTTGGTAGACACTTAACATATACAGTGTTCGAAACGTTGGTTATTCAAAAATATTTTCAAACATCAAAAGAACCGAGATTTGAATCGCGTAAGTATATATGTAAATAGTTTCATTTCAAATGAATTAATGTATTATATAATCAATGTTTATAAGAAAAACAATATCATGACAAACAGTATGATTTTCCTAGCTTTTCCTCACCTCCTCACAAATTGCATAAATTAATTGAAAAGAAATGTACAATAATATTTTTTTTGTACAGAAATCACCAGTGGGATATGTATCGGAGTGTTTTTCAGTGACTTCATTATTAATAGTCATTTTTGCTCCGTCCATATTTGCATCGTCTCTTCTAACTGAGACGGAGAATATCAAAATAATTTTACATAATATGAAATTCGATACCACAGGTAAAACAATAGTACTTATAGAGATAAGAAAGAACGGAATGCAAAATGTGGTGGTATATCTGGGAAGTTTATATCTGTTTAGCAGTGATGGAAGATACGAAATGGATGTGGAAAGGCGCATTGCTGCCGGTAACAAATTTAATGGTATTCTTGCTGCATTGATGCGACGGCAAAACGTCAGCGTACCTGCACGTCTTGCCGTTCACAATGCAGTACTGATACCGACATTGTTATACGGCAATGAAACGTGGGTGAGTCAAAAGAAGAATGAAAGAAAAATGAATGCAGTAGTGGTGAGATCTCTTCGTTGGATATGCGGAGTCAGATTAGCTGACTGTATATGCAGCGAGAACATACGGAGAATGGCAGATGTAAACATGAATGTCACAGTAAGAATGAAGAAGAACGTGCTCAGGTGGTTTGGGCACGTAGAAAGAATGAGTGATGAAAGAATGGTAAGAAAAATTTATGAAGCCAAGGTGAGTGGTACGATAGGTCGGGGGAAACCTAGAAAAAACAGTATCGTAGATACTGGAAGAAGGTCACGTAAAAGCATGAGGACCCCCCGACGGCGTATTTGAAGAGGACTATGACTATGGACGAGGCGAAAGAGGTATGCAGAGACCGTATCATTTGGCTCTCCGTGCTCTCTGACTACCTCGCAAGGGATAAAGCGGAAAGTAAAAAATATAAAAAATAATATAAATAATAATTTAAACTTTGAACAGAAAGAAAATCAAAAGTAAGATACAGGAGTATTATGGTAATATTGAGTAAAAAACGACGTCATAAACGTCGTTTTTTACTCAATATTACCATAATACTCCTGCATCTCGCCAACTGGGAAACATAAAAAAAATAGTAATTTATATGAGTTTGACGAATTATAACCCAGTGAGATAGTTCCTGATTGTACATTGTATGATTATGGGTTTGATCTTATTTTATATTTTAAATTCTTTTGATTCCTATGGTCTATTAAGACCAAGCCCGCCAACAAATTACGCCACTCAACGCACGATATCTTTAAAACAAGTGGACTTCTCTATCACAAATTATATAATATTATAGTTCAAGTTGTCAATATTTACAAATACATCTCAGAAATAAGTTTATATCTATTATATTTTCAGATAAAAATGATCTGGAAGATATTGACCGCTTCATACAATATCTAGACGCGCGTCCTTTTAAGTTTTACGTGCTGAAAATTTTTCCGATGGATGCCACGCTACCAATCATGATAATTAACTTGTGTATCACATATCTCATTGTTATTTTGCAGCTAACGCACACATATTAAAAAAAATAATCGATCGAAAAAAATAATCAATCAATAATCAGTGACTGTAGTAGTGTACGAGTAATTAATAGTAATAATAATCAGTATGAAACAAAAAAATAACAATAAAAAAGTATTTTATTCTCTCATTTAGTGCATCTTTTCTCTAAACCCTTAAAAATTAATTCTTTGTCCAGACCCTCCCAAAATGCCTCTACTGCGGCTATCACCTCAATATCGTCCTCAAATATGGTACCCCGGAGGCGTTCGTTGAGACGAGGAATGAGGTAGAATTCACTGGAAGCTAGATCTGACGAATAGGGAGGGTGTTCAAGCAGTTCAAACCTCGTTTCTTGAATGGCAGCCATCGCAACTGCAGCTTTGTAAGCCGGGCCATTGTCTTGGTGAAACAGGACTCCAGCGCTCAATTTACTACGTTTTTAGGACTTGATAGCTTCTGTCAATCTTCTTATTTGATCTGCGTCCCCCTTTTCTAATATTCTGTCAGCATCCCAGAAAACAGACGCCGTAACCTTTTGTTAACGTTTCTCGCCTAATTTCTCAGCGAATTCGAATTTCAGCGTTGGTAAAGAGGCTCGTTTCTAAGTCAGTGACTATTGTTTGGTTTCGGGATCAAAGTGGTGGATCCGGGTCTCCTTTATGGTTACAGAACTCGACAAAAATTTGTGCTTATCGGCTTGGAACTTATCAAGATTCACCCTCAAAATGTCAGCTTGTTGCTTTTGCGCAATTATGGTTTTTAAAAGAGCACACACCCTTTGGCAGACATTCTTTTGAGGTAGAGTTAGTTGATGACAGTTCTTATTTCATTTTTTTCCATTTTACCGGTTTTTCTTCGACAGTTCGTATTCAAATGAATATAGCTCACACGGTTGAATTCTTCTCTCTAAACTTGATGGAGAGCGGAAACGGTTCCAGGGCAAAGAATATAACTTCCAGTAATAATGTCCTGTGTTTACATTTAAGTTAAACTAGTGAATATTCAAGTGAGCATATAAACGCGGATTTTTGTGCTTTCCAAATATACTCGATTATTATTAGTTTTTAACCATCCCTAGTACGTATTGATCGGTGAAATGTTATTCTAACAGATATTTAATATAAAAAGTGTTTAAAATAAAAACTTTCAATTTTTTGATATTTTTGTAATAAAGGCAATAAAAAAATCCTCTTTTAAATCTACTACTTTAAAGTAACTTTAGTATCTTATAATTGTAATATTTAATTTGTTTGGGATATTAAATGTAAAACGAAAATGTTATTGAGAATGCTTTATTTAATATTTTTATAAAAATTATTCTATATATAAAAACTAAACACGAAGAACAAACTATTAATGAGTTTGCCACAATATACGGTATACACTACATATAACAGATTATAAAATGTAGTGGTGTGTGAGCAGTCATTTTGAATTATTATCATGTTTCAGGGCCTAGTGTTCTACAATTCGAGCATTTTGAGGGTAAAGTAGTTTATTTGATCTCATTTTAGAAGCACAAAACATGATTATATTTTGATGCTCATTAATTTAAAATCATTGTATTCAATATATTGCAAAGTTTAATTAAAAACAGGCACACCAATGAATGAAATAGAAGCATTTCAAAATTTAAACGATTTTTATTTTCTTTAAATATTATTGTATGTTTTAACGTAGCATTAAAAAATTTGATAAAATACAACAGTATTTGAATATTTTGTTACCTTGGTACTTTCACATATCTGTCACGTCACAAACGTAACGAAATTTTGACATAACTGATTGAAGAAATGCGTCCAAATTTAAAAAAAAATTAATTATAAATTGAATTTCGCCACTAACTGCATGTCACAAAAATATTCAGAAGGGGAGAACTGGGTAGATACTTTTCTAGATTCTAGATAAAAAATTGTTTGTATCAGTGTACACATGTAAGAAGTGAAACTTCTTAATAACATCATTCTTTGAAACATGATCAAAGTGGATCATTTACAACATTATAAGAATTGCTTAAATAAAGTTAAATTAAATATAGTTTAAGCAAAAAAAACGTGACGCGTAACGGAAAATTATAAAAATTGTATAGAAAAATTTACACTTTATTAATTTCTTATGATATTTGAAGAAACTGTATAACTACAATAGCGAAAGATGTACAAGCACCGATAAGATATAATGGTAAAGAAACATCTAAGTGGAAAGTTCGCCATACAGAGTATACGTAGGGATGCAGCTCCAAAAATTTAAGAATATCAATCATCCTGTCTCTTTCAAATTGACCTATAACAAAACAAACTTATATTTAATAACGTCAAAATCACTTACAAGCCAATTTTATAATAATGTAATTTATAGAAAATTAAACCTAACTTTAATTATAAAGAATCATCTCGATATGACAATTCAGCTTCAGTTCAAACATACGAACAGCTTAAATAGATCATCATACTCCCATATTAATCAATTCCTTTACATGTGAAACTGACAAGAAATATAACCTCTTTTATTAAATCGGTTGAGTTGAGTTGTGTCATAGACGTAGGTATAAATATATATAACTATATAACTATATAACTTAATGAATTCTTTTTAAATACTATACATTTCAACATATCTTTAAGTTATAAAATGCCATTTTTGTTTCTTACTAGTGACACGAATGAGTCGATCCTCAATAAGAGACCGAATGCGACCAACTTCCATGTTTCCTAATTCGATAAACACCGCTGGCACTAGTGGTACAGCCAAATTTATACTTAAATCCACATAGTAAAAGCCATATGTCTGTAAAATTAAAGTACATGTTATCCTGGAGTGTACACTGTACAGAAAATTATTATTTAAAAAAAGCAATTTAGCAGGTCGGTCATGGCTCAGTGGAACAGCGTTTGATTGTACGCGCGATTGGTTGTAGGTTCAATTTCCATTCGGGGATTGATTATTATTATCTTATTTTCCCCTTGCTAGACAAAGCGCGGCGTTGAGTACCGCCATCAATACGCAATGTCTCGAATTTTGATAGATAAGGACTCGACTGCTTCACTACTACGCGTGATAATATCGTTGAGAGAACCTGGTATCAAGACACACTGTTCACTGTCATTAGCTTTAAATGAAAATATTTAGAAACTCTATGATGACTTTTATAGAAAACCTCTGACTTCAAGCGTTATGCCCATGGGTAGGTACTATTCAGACACTTGTAATCCTAATATATTGTGTTATATTTTAATTTTCTCAATATTGTATTGCAAGGCAACAGGAGACAGACCCAGTACTTACTTTTGTAGTGGAGGACGTAAATGTATCTACCACAAAAGAATAAACGTACACGAAATACGATGACATGTTCACTAGTATCTGGGAAAGTAAATATATTATCTATAATAATTATAACAGTGTTTAAAAGTTAATCTAATAAATAACTCAATTTTTTATGTAAAGAATAAAACTTTAAGTGGATGTTTAAAAACAGTACTAAATTTTTAAATAGATTTACGATTTCAATCCATATCCCTTTTTAATAAAAGCGTCTCAAAACGATCGAGGCCGATCGTGGCGCGGTGGGACAGCGTCTGACTGTAAACGCGATCGGTTGTGGGTTCGATCCCCACTCAAAGGAGTCATTATTTTTAAATTATTTTCACTACCTCGCTCTGTTAGAAAGACAAAGTGCGGGGTTGAGTACCACCACTCAACACGCAATGCCTCGAATTCGGTAGAAAGTGAATTACGGAGTGTCGTAACACTAGGTACTTGCTGTCTACCCTGCTATGCGCGATAAAAGCGTGTATCTAAAAAAAATCTCAAATACTCCAGCTAAGAACAACTTGCCACAATTATAACATACATTGAATATCAACTTTATGTATATATATATATATATATATATATATATATATATATATATATATATATATATATATTCTTTTTTTTTAGCTTCACGCTTCACCCCTGGCGGGACGGAGCGCCAAACGCTACGGTCCCTGCATACCTCTTTCGCCTCGTCCACGGTCATTATCCTCTTCATGCATGCCCTTCGGGGGGTCTTCATACTTTTTACGTGACCTTGCTCCAGTATCTTCGATACTGTGTTTTCGAAGGTCAATCGAGTTCTCCCCTGACCTCTCGTACCCCTCACCTTGGCTTCATAAATCTTTCTTACCATTCTTTCATCGCTCATTCTTTCAACGTAGCCAAACTACCTGAGCACGTTCTTCTTCATTCTTACTCTGACATTCACGCTTACACCTGCCATTCTGCGTATTTCCTCGCTGCATATACGGTCAGCTAAGCTGACTCCGCATATCCGACGAAGAGACCTCATCTCTATTGCGTTCATCTTTCTTTCATTCTTCTTTTGACACGCCCACGTTTCACTGCCGTATAACAACGTCGGTATCAGTACTGCATTGTGAACGGCAACATGTGCAGGTACGCTGACGTTTTGCCGTTGCATCAATGCAGCAAGAGCACCGTTAACCCTGTTATCCGCAGCAATACACCTTTCCACATCCATTTTGTATCTTCCATCTCTACTAAACGTACTTCCCAGATATATCACCTCATTCACTTATTCTAATATCTTTCTATCTGCCATAATCTTGCATTCCGTTCTTTCTTCGTCTCTTTCAAATACAAGAATCTTAGTTTTACTAGCATTCAGGTTTAGACCATTACTTTCACACCCTTCTTTCAGAGTGGTGACCGGTGCCTGTAACTCGCATTCTCATGATCCAATTAGCACTGCATCATCTGCGTACAACAGACAGTTTACTGTCAAATCACCAACTTTCACTCCTATGCCACTATCTTTCACTCCTTGAAGACAACTATCCAAATACAAATTGAACAGCAGCTGACATGGCGCAGCCCTGTTTGACACCTGATTGAATATCAAACTGAGGCGACATACCAGCTCCTACTCGTACACAGGCTGAGTGATCTGGATAAAGAGATTTTACAGCCTGCAACAAGGGTCCGCTCACATTGTACCGGGGCAGTATCTCCCATAACTTCTTTCTTACAACCCTGTCAAATGCTTTTTCTAAATCCACAAAAGCACAGAAAATTTTCTGTTTTTTTTTTTGGTAGCCAAAAACTTTTCCGTAATCATGCGGAGAGAAAAGACCTGATCCATGCACCCTCTTCCAGGTCTAAATCCTCCTTGGGCCTCCCATAAAAGCCTTTCAGATCTCTCTTGCATTCTTCTCGCTAGAATTTTAGCATAAATTTTACTGCCCAAGCTAATCAAACTGATAGCCCTATAGCTTGCACAGTCTACCTGTGAACCTTTGCTTTTATACAAAGGCTCGATGACTGCACCTTGCCAATCATCCGGGACCTCTCCCTTTTTCCAGCATAAATTGCATAGAAAAAGGAACAGGTCCAAGATGCGCGGCCCACCATATTTGATCATCTCTGCAGTATCTCCATCTGCTCCCGCTGCCTTACCACATTTCAGACTTCATATAGCATTCTCTACTTCTTTTATACCGATTTCGCCAACTGCTACATCAAGACTCAGCCTATTGCTGACGCTCGAGACATAGGCGTCATCACATTCATAAATCTTCTTATAGAATTCCGCCCATCGCATCAAAACTTGTGTTCTTTCCGTAAGTATTTCACCGTCCTCGGAAAGCACCCCATTCGTTTTACAGGTTGGCGAACAACGCCGAAAATCACTAACTTCTCGCCAGAAAAGCTTCGTGTTTTCCCGGAAATTGTTTATCAATCTGTCGTCTCTTTCACGCTCTGACTTTTTACGCTTCATCTTTATCAGTGCTTTCGTTAGGTGCTTTTGCAACTTATATTCTTTCTTCTTAGTCTCACTCATACTTTTATTCTTACTCGAGGCTTTATAGTCCTGCCATGCTTTCTTCTTTCTTTATACTGCCTCTTTCACTTCATTATCCCACCATTCATCGCGCTTCTTACTAAAGCCTCTTTTCCCAATGCCACATACCTCAGTTGCAGCTTCAATCATACAATTCCTAAGATTCTGCCAGCATACTTCAACATTTTTAGTACCTATTTCGCAGCTGTCTAGCTTCTTGGAAACCCTTTCTTCATATTCCTCTCTAATCGGTGGAACTTGAAGCTTCCAGCTTCTTATGCGATTATTCGCCTCCAAGCTTGGACACCTCGTGCGGCTGCGCTAACCGGCAAACAGACCCCTTATTCTAGCAACTACTAGATAGTGATCTGTTTCCAAGTCGGCACCCCTAAACACACGCGTGTCCATAACTTGGTTACTAATTCCTGATTCACTAGGAATAAATCAATCATGCTTTTCTCTTCCATCCGTTCCCACGTGTACATGCGAATTTGTTTGTGGTCAAACATAGTGTTTGCCACAAACAAATATTTTCCTTACCTAATTCCAATATGAGCTTACCATCCTTATTTACTCTCTTATCATCATACTTCAATACTACGCGTTCATAACCATGTCGTGTGGTTCCGACCCATCCATTCAATACACCACATACTATTGATTTTTCATTCCCTCTTACACTACCTAGAACTTCCCTGACACTCTTCCAGAACTCCTCTAGGTCACTTGATAGAGCTGAAGATACCGGCGCATACGCCACTAACAAGAATATTTTTGTTATCCCCAGCTTGAAGCGAACCCAGAGCAGCCTCGGGTTGATCGCCTTTTATTCTACCATTGCACTCACCAATCGAGAAGACAATAACACACCTACACCTTGACACTTTCTGGAACTCCCGCCCAGAAAGAGACTCGGTTGCCCGGCAAATTGGTCATGCTATTCCCCTTTCTTTTAGTCTCAGTCACACAAAACAACATCTTAACCTCTTTCATTCATCACATTTAATAATTCATTCATCTTCTGTTGCATCCCTTTTCTTACATCCCACGTAGCTATTTTTAGCTCCGTTCTCCACTTTCCGCCGTTACGGACGTGCTGGGTGGCGGTCCCCAACGCCGCATTCGTTGCCACTTTTCACACAAGCGGGGACGCACTGGTGCGCGTCACCTCGGGGGGACGCCCTAGCATGGTGCGCCCTGGTGCTCGCGGCGGATGGAATGTTGCAGCCTTACACAACTATTGGCAGGGGACACTGCGCGCAAGTCTTCCATCCTATTATATATATTTAATATTTTCGTTTATTTCAGGTTTTACTTCATATTGACGAGAAAAATAATATGTTACTATTTTTAAAGTATCGTAGCTTAAAGTAAAAACATATAAAAACTAATAAAATCTTACTAATAATTTTGTAACATTTCCAGCATATTTCAGCTTATACAATATGTTTTTGTACACAATCATCAATTCTTGTATTGTTTTCATTGTCATTTTCGAGTCTCCGTCACTCAAATCACTCGTACTGTCCAAACACTTAGCTACTGCTCTCCTTAGCGCGCTCAATTTGCGCCATAGACATTCAAACATCATTATTCTCACTATATCGGTCATAACGTATTTTAGCCAAAACACTGACGATGTAATAAAGAACATATAATTACCATGTCTAAACTGGATTTGAAAATATAAATATCTTATAACATTTTTCACTATGAGTCCACTAAATATGAAAAAAGAAGCCACTGATTTATTTCCCCCGCGTTCCAATAGATTATGAGTGTCTAGAGAATCGACACTTTGTAGAAAATGGAGTATGTTTTCACCGTCACTAAATAAAGACAGCAGAGATGTTAGAACATTATACAGCGCACTGTAAATTAATGGAATTGTAAGAAAACTTTGTTTGTCAATGTAAAAGGATAAAATGTTGAAATGTAAGTAAAATAACAAACTAGTCGCGCTAAAGCAGTATACTTTCAAAACGTTATTAATTACCCTGCTGTTAGTCAAATTTGCGTATAAACCGAAAAACAGACGGACGTACAATATTATATCAACGTACACTGAGCGCCTATAAAGGGGATATTTCTTGACTATTTTGGACATATTGTTAAAAGTGACCAACTGTATACAGAGCCTTCCTTATGACGTATGAATCTAATGTAGACATATTTCATAGCAATCTAAAAAGATATTATGTTAATTTATTATAAACCACTTTAATTTGTTCGTGACTAGTTAATATATAAATATTTCATATAATAAATTATTGTAGTACCTATTGTAACTATAGCGACGATAGTATTTTATTTTTACTCATCTCTTGCTGGTAATGAAGCGAGATTCTGGTCGTAAGACAATACGTTCAATGTATGACGAACATAATACAGAACAAATGGTGAGTAGTATAGTGAGTGAATATTATCATCATTACCAGCACATCTGGAATACCTTTTTATTTATTCCTATTTAAAATGCCAGCATTTATTAGTATAAAGAGGAAATGGCTGTATATAAAAAAAATAGTTTATTATGAATTAAAAAAAAAGTGTAATTCTAATTCATACATTACACAATATTAAACACACACATAACAAAAATTAATTTTCCTATAAGTACTTATATGTGTTTGTTAAACAATCGATAACGTGTGGTATGAATGACATTGAATTTGAGTTAATTGCAGTGCCACAGAGTATTTATATAGTTATGTTAATATTATTATTTGTTAAATTGATATTACTATACATGTGAAATCTCTCTAGACCTTTTATTTTATTATTTAAAAATAAAATTAGCCTAGGTTACTTATCAGTACATCATCAATCTACCAGTGGAAATCGTATTGAAAACGGTCCAGGCGTTCCAGAGATAAGCCGAAACAGACAAATGAGAATTGTAAATAATGCGTTTAGTAAAATGCGGCTATTTTAATATTACATACAGACATCCTAGGTTTATTTATTCGTATGGGCCGGTCGTGGTGCAGTGTTTTTGCGGGAACAGACCCTCTTGCCTCAACCTCACTCGATAAATCGCTGTAAATACCAACAGGCTCAACAGCATGAACTCTATTCAGGAAAAAAAGTGGCGCAGTGTATTCGCGATAAGTTGCAAAAATTGTTGAATTTGAGTTATTTTTAATTGCTCTGGTAAGAAAAGGCGCAGTGTTGATTTCCAAAACTGAACACACAAAGTTACGAATTAGGCGGAAAGCGGAGTGTGAAGTGTCTTGACACCAAGTACTTCCAATTTGCCCTGCTATGCAGAATGAAAGCATGAACCTACAAAATATATAGATAATTGAACTAGTAGATGATTGACGCGTAAAATACACTTTACCTTGGCAAAATGTATGTACATATATAAGTATCTCGTATTACACAAAAGTGTATATCAAACACTTTATGTGTAATATTAGTTTTATTAATTTAAATTATTCTCTAATGAATTATTATATAGTTTGTCAACTTTCATACAAAGCAGCCACTTGTCACTTGCCACTTAAATAGATTGACTTTACGACTTCCATGTAACATACGTTTATGAAAGTGTTATTAGTCGATTAAAGAATATCCATCATAAGTTAATGAATGTATGTAAGCATTTATTTTTAATTGCTTGATATTACTTTTACTCGCGTTATTCTAACTTAACAAGTATTTAAAACGAAGACATGTTTAGAATAAATAAAGGAATAAAAATAAAAGTTCGCGAGAAATCAGCTGAAAATTATATAAAAAATGATCGTGTAAAAATATCAAACGCTTTACGTATATATTTTGTTATCATACGCTTAATATACGGACTGGACTTTGGTTTTGTTCATTTTGAATCCGTGAACACCAACAGAGTATTTAAAGCACTGACTCTTGTGCAAAGTGTTTTTTACTTGATTGTGTTACCGATTGTCACTTTCAATGATTTTCCGAATCCAGTTAAGTACTGGTACAGTATGTATGCGGTTCAATATTATATTAACATTATATTTCTGCTGTTCAGCGACAGAGAGAAAACAATAAGAAGATTTTTAGAAAACCTGCTTTTATTCGATTTTGAATTACAATTAAACAATGGATCCGTTGATTTTGTTATAATATCTTATACAATATTCCTCATACTTTCGAAATTAGCTAATTGGATAGTGTCTTGCATTTATTTCGATGTCGTATGTCAGTATTCTGAAACCGATCACATTTTCATCTTTCTACTAGTTTCCGGTTTGAGTCTACCTCTAGTGGTTTATTTCTTTTTGTTATATTCTGTGTATTTTCGTTTGAAAAATCTAAAATCTTGTCTGGAAACCGATTATAATATCGTCTCTGGCCAATATCTTTACAAGTTTCTCTACGACTGTACAGAAAGCGCGAAAGGCAAAATTGATTACTTGGTAAGCTCGAGCTGCGTTATGTTACTTATTTTCTCCTTTCAACGTATATACAGTCATTCATTCAAATTTAAAATCTAATAAATGCAATACAACGTTATTTATTTCGGCATTTTTTACAAGTTTTTTTTTAACTTGCAGTTTTAGTTAGTGTGTGTGAAATCTTGCAATCAAATTGACCAACTTCCTTGTCTTCGACCCTCGATTGATCGAATTTGAATTACGTCTTCAGTCCTGATGATAATTAAATTACATATAATCAATATTGTTGTAGAGGCCGGTCATGGCGCAGTGGGACGGCGTCTGACTGTAAACGCAACGGGTTGTGGGTTCAATCCCCACTCGGGGGAGTGATTATATTATTTTATATAAGTTATTTTCACTTCCTCACTCTGTTAAAAAGTGCGACGTTGAGTTCCACCACTCAACACGCAATGTCTCGAATTCAGTGGTAAGCGAAGTACGGAGTATCTTGACACTAGGTACTTTTTATCTACCCTGGCATGCGGGATAAAAAGCGTGAAGCTAAAAAAAATGGTTGTTAATTTAAAATGACCGTTTCAATAAAATGGCGTTTTAAAAATGTATTTCACATAATTATTTAACTAAAAATCTTTTATTGCAAGTGGACCTACGATCATTATACATTTATACTTTTTAGAAATTATATAACTTTTAATAAGATTTACTCCTTTTCCCATAAAGTTCTTTCTAGTGTTGCTGATTAAAATACCGGAACTACTTATAACAGTATATTACGCGATAGCCGAAATAAATATTTCTTTGGTACGTACAATTAGTGATATTATCTACAAAAATATAAAATTTTAATAAAATGTCTGTTTCCAATATTAAAGTAACTGCTTTGTATTAAGTGCGTTTGTATAAATCAAAGTAACATTAAATGTAATTTTTATCTTTTTCCGTTGGTTGGTTCCGTCTAATCTCTGGAACGCTTGAACCAACTTTAATGAGATTTTTACTGGCAGATAGCTGATATAATAGGGAGTTGAGAATTATAAAATTCAGACCAATAGCGACCAAGTCGCGGGCACAGTTCGTAACATCATAAGTACAGATGAGGCCCAACTCAAGTCAGTCTGGAACTCTTATACATGCTTACTCTTATACATACTTAAAAGTAAATTCTAAAAATATCTCATTGCTTGATATCGATTTAGATACTAAATCTTATTCAGTAAATTTATTCTACTTTCTAATACATATTCCCTGGTTCCAACTTAGCTTTAGATGTCTTATAAATAAAAATAAATTAGTAAAGTAGTATCAATCCTGCTATATACAAAATGTTTATATGTTTTTAATATATTTTTATTGTTATATATATATATATATATATATATATATATATATATATATATATATATATATATATATATATATATATATATTCTTTTTCAGAACGAGATCTTTCGTCACATGTCTATATATTTCTACGTATTACAAAACCTAGTATTAATATTTTTACCTGCTTTTTTATCGACAATCGTTCATACTGAAGCGAATAATATAAAACTTTTGCTACATAACAGATTATTACTTGAAAGAGGTGAGCTTTGCATTTTTTAATAGGACAGTACAGTTGTTATCTACGTAATTAAATGGTTGAATAAACAGGCTCAAATCCCTTGTAAAGGATTTTTGTTGTTAAATAATTCTATCATGTCGTGTTGCTCTTAAATACACTTATTTGTTTGTAGATTCGATTCCCTTTGTTACTTACACACTATTAAAATGGCTGGAAAGATAGGAATGTTTCTAAATCCGGCGTGGATTCCAATCCTGTTTTTTTCCTTTGTTTTATTTTTTTTGTAGCTTCGCGCACTCTCCATTCTTCATCTTCCACTAAAATCAAGATATTGCGTGCTGAAGGGCGGAACTCAATGTCGCACTTTGTCTTACTAGAGCGTGAAAGTGAAAATAATTTAAATATTATCACTCCCTCGCATGGGAATCGAATCGCATCGCAACCAATTGCGTTTACAGTCTGACGATGTCCCACAGCGCCACGACCGGCCATTTCAAATTTATTTAGCATTCTAAATAAATATATTTGCAAATTATAGATCTAACTTCGACTAAACATGTTCTCTCTTAGATATGATATTGGAAGGGGCTACAAGGGGCGGTTTAACAAATTTAAGAACTGGCAACATTTTATTGGCTCCTCTTGTACATCTGGTATCTGGTGATGTTCATGGCCCGCTGACCACTGAATAATCAGGAGACCCGCTAACTCGTATGCCTGGTATAATTTTTTTCATGAATTGTATTATTTTTTTTACAGGTCAACCCCAAATTAGTGATATAAAACGTTTCATAAAATACATAGAAGCAAGGCCGTTTGAGTTTCGCGTGTGTAATTTCATACCGCTGAACTCGAATCTTCCTTTAATTGTCATAAATATGTATATAACTTACTTAATTGCTATTGCACAATTTTCACACATTAAATAAAGTTTCAAAATAAATAAATTAAATAAATATTTGTATTAATATTCTTTAATAAAGCTTATAAAATGAAATATATTTAAGTTAAAAAAGATTATAAGAATTAAGAGGAGTGCCAAAACAGGCTATCTATCTTTTATATAGAGCCATTTTTGGCCCTTTTATGTTAAATTCCACAAACGAGCTCAATGAGCGGTCCAAAGATTTTCCTTGAGGTTTAAATATATTTATTATAAATTAAATATATTTAATTAGAGGCCTGTCGTGGCGCAGTATGACAGCGTCTGACTGTAAACGCGACCAGTTATGGGTTCGATCCCCACTCGGGGGGGGGAATATATTTAAATTATTTTCACTTCCTCGCTCTGGTAAAGACAAATAGCGGCGTTGAGTTCCACCACCCAACACGCAATGTCTAGAATTCGATGGAAAGCGAAATACGGAGTGTCTTGACACTAGGTACTTTCTGCCTACCCTGCTATGCGGGATAAAAGTGTGAAGCTAAAAAAAATGATATTTTAGCTTTATGCTTTTTATCCCGCATAGCAAGGTAAACGTGAAGTACTAGGTACTCCATGTCTACCCTGTCACTTCTATTGTCTCACTACTAACTGCTGTCAAGATACTTCGTACTCCACTCTCTATCAGATTCGAGACTGACTTACCTGAGCGAGGAAATAAAAAAAATTAAATAAATCATTCCTCCAGGTGAGAACTGAGACCACAACCTATCGCATTTACAGTCAGATGCAGTTCCACTGCAATATTTAATATAAAATATTTAATATGTTTTATGCTGTTGACACTTTTACAAACAGGAAATAAAATTAATACACCTTCCTACCTATATAATAAGATATTCGTCATTCGTACAGTCGTATAAAACTTCACAGCAGTCCCGTGAGATCCAATCTGATTTTTGTAAAATCTGAAAAATTCATGAAGACTACTCATGACAGTGAATATGCCATTGACACTGTTACACACTGCATATAAGGGTGAAAAATTAAAAAAAATCAAGTTATAAAAAATACATATAAAAATATATACACAAAAGATATACAGGTTCTGTTATACGTGGATTTTCTGTTAATTCGTTAAAAAATGTAACAAAGCGTTATATACGAATTTCTTTATAGTAAAATCAGTCCGCATATACTACAAAGGTCTTATACATAGCTGTTTATTTATAATTTGTTATTTATACATTGTTATAATGATTATTCTGACTAAGGCATAATTTTGTTGTCAGAATTACGTGACAAAATTTTCTTATCAAAAAATCTTAACACAGATAAAGCTGGACAGGTAATACCACCCAATACTGTCAGTCCATAACTGACATATATCGTATTGTGCTGGAATGTGCCCAGAATGATTCATTTCGTCGACATTTGTTTCGGAGTTTGTTTACCAGAATGTCACACAGATTAATAATAATAATTACACTTTATTGCACACCACACACATGAAAAGAACAAAGAAAAACATAATAAAATAGAAGGGTACAGCAGGCGGCTTTATAGCTATGAGCGATCTCTGCCAGGTAAACTCTAGGTGCAGGATAAACCAAATCGGTAGGTGGTGTACTTGCTTCATATATATATATATATATATATATATATATATATATATATATATACATATATATATATAAATATATATATCCATACCTAAAAATACACATACATACCTAGTTTAAATATTATAATTTGTATATAATAATTTGTATATATGGAATTATTCAGTTAAGTAATGTGCTTTTACCAGGGACTTAAAACAGCATCCTATCTTGTCTTAATTCTCTTATAGATTAGAGGCTTAATATTTTGGTGCTGCATAGATATGGTTTACAATAACTAATATTAATAATGTATTTTGAACGAGAACAAAGCGACATGGTCGTATAAACGACGAAGCTCTGTAATAAAGAAAAAAAACACCACCCAATAAGCAATGAACGAAATGATTTAGAAATTAAGCGTAAAGTATCTTACTTAGAACTTGTAAAAAACATTCTTATCAGCAGTATGTTATGTCAAAAGTAAAGCTCCCACCCGTAGTGCCATTAAAACACGCGGGATCAGGGAAATCTCGTCCGGGATTTTATAACTTGAATACATAATTTACGATCCGACTTCTCTCCTGAAGTAGTTGCCTTATACGCTATGGAAGCAGAGGATCTAGGGATAATTACTTTAGGAATTATGATTCAGACATTATTATATATATTATAAGCATATTTATACTGTTGTAAAATTTCTAAGTTTAGAAACAGTTTTAGTGCTCTGTTAGCATTCTAACTAAGGTAGTGATTGTAAATATAACTAGTTCGATTTCCGTACTCACTTATTCTTTGATAAATTTCAATATATATAATAATATAAATTTCGCAAAGTAGGCAGAGAAAATATAAAGATTTACTGTAACGCTGTTCTTCTTAAAGAAGATTACGTACTAGATACTTAATACTACAATTACTATAATATTGTCTTTTCTTAATAAAAATTATGAAAAAATCAAAAAGAATTTACTTACATAAGAATTTACTTAAATCTTAGTGATAAATCACTACACTATCTAACATCTACTAATGTAGCTCCATTAGATAACATACAATGCAAAAATAATCCATTTCAACTTTATTTATTATAAATGTTACATAATAAAATAAAAATATATTTTTTTAATTTTTAATCATAAATAAAACAATAAGTAAGCATAATCTCAAAAAGAATTTAATTTATAACTTCACGCTTTATCTCGCATAGCACGTGCCATTCTCTACCTTCCACCCTTGAGACATTGCGTATTGGGTGGCGGAACTGAACACCGCGCTATGTCTTACCAAAGCGAGGAAATTAAAGCTATATGTACAGCACTCATTCCCTCGAGTGGAAATCGAACCCACAATCGAACGTTAACAAGGGAGCAAATAAAGAAATAATTTTAGGGGTTAGGTGTGCGTAATACATAATATGCTCAAAAAGATTTTATGAATCTCATATAGAAACGAAGAAAACGTCGTTCGATCAAATTGTAATTATATTTTTTCATACAAAATTCGCATTTCATATCCCAAATCCCAGTAGCGATTTAAAAACTGTCAACTTGTAATCTCAATAAGATTGATGATTTCAGTATTGTATAGCAAATGAGAACCGAAACCAGTTTGTATTGACCTATGCTACAAAGCTAGTTTATACAAAATATGGGTCTGTCGTGTTTGTTGATGAAATTATATCACCAGTGTATTTTGAGATGTGCTATCGACACTTTACGTTGATGTACACAGTAAGTGTACCGATTATTAATTATATAAAAACATTAAATATATTCTATGTGTTTAATATCTTATAATATAACTTCAAGCTTTATCCTGCATTGCAGGGTTATGAGAGACGAAATAGTGTCAAGACACTACGTAGAATTCTTTTCTCTCAAAATCAAGACAATACATGTTGCGTGGCGTACTCAACGCCGCGTTTGTCTTACTAGTCCGTATAATAAATTTAAAATATAATTACTCCCTCGAGTAGGAATCAAACCCATAACCAATTAATAAATGCTAAAGAAAAAAAGGAAAAAAAAGATAATATCATAAAAAAAATAAAATAACTACTAATATGGTACTAAAAACATAATTAATATCAATTGCAAGCATTAATCATGAAATTTAATAAATTTATGCCCTATTTGTATATATTTTCCCTTATAATATATAGGTAAGGTTTATTTTTGAAAAAACGTATAAAAATTTTGAACGCAGCGGGATCTGAACCCGTGCCTCTTGGATACCGTCGAAGCGCTCTGACCGCTAAGCCATGCGTTCTACTACCAGCTCAAAAAAATTTTATACGTTTTTTCAAAAATGCTTTCTAATCCTAAGCGTGGAATAACACTTTAAAAATAGTAAATATTAAAATAAAATAGCAATCTCTCTTGTTAAACGATTATTTCTTAGTAATCTTTAAGTAGTAGAAATTTGTCAAAATCTCTCTACAGGATTGCTAACAACATAAATAAGTTGATATAAACGTATAAGAATGTCGACGCAGCTGGTGGTAGAACACTTGGCTTAGCAGTCAGAACGCTTGTACGGTATCCAAGAGGCGCGGGTTGGAATCCCGCTGCTTTCAAAAAAAAATTTAAACATTTTTTCAAAAATGTTTTCTAATCCTAAGTGTGGAATAACACTTTAAAATAGTAAATATTGAGGTTTATTTTATTTTATTTACTTTCGTCTCGTTACATGCAAAATATCTTTTTAATTACACAATTCACAATAAAGTAAAGATAACTTTTATAAATTCTGTATATGAATAAAATTTACTATACTTAAGTTCCTTACTGAGCTTAACAATATGCTTTCGATTTACTATTTCAAGCACAAAGCAGTCAATGGAGTTTCGAGCAGTCAACGGAGTGTCTTTACTCACCTATTATCAAGGCAATCTGCCAAGCGAAAAAAGGGTGAAGTTGCGTTATTTCCAATTTACTTTCTGTTAATGCTTACAAAATTGATGTCTTGGACAATATTTAAGAGAAATCAATCCAAATCTCTCATTTATAGATAATAAAAAAAGAATCTGATACCGGTCATGGCGCAGTGTGACATCGTCCGAATGTAAAAGCGATCGGTTGTGGGTTCGATTCCTGCTCAGGGGAGAGATTATATTTAAAATTATACTCACTTCCTCGCTCTGGTTAGATAAAGTGCGGCGTTGACTACTGCCACTCAACACGCAATGCCTTGAATTCGGAGAAAAGCAAATCTCGGAGTGTCTTGACACTAGGTACTTTCTATCTACCCTGCTATGCGGGATAAAATAAGAAAATATATATGCAACAACAGGTGGACCCCTGTCCAAAGTGTTAATGAAACCTTGAAATATCTTCAATTTTATAGGCAGTTTTAAATGTTTATACACCATTAAATAAGCATTAGTCTGTACATTCATCTCGAAAAGCTTTCCAACGTTGGTTATTCGGTATCCGTTGAATTATTCATATAATTTCATTCAGACATCGTCGTTCGACTTTATGTCACATTATTCACAATTTGCGCGAAATACCTTAATTCACGTGTCATGTAATAACATACATATTTATCAAATTTATTCCGTAAAACTCGGCTTTTTTATAAACATGATGACAATGTTGAGGATTGGAGATAATGATCAGATATTTTGTAATAATACATATTTTTTTTTATAGCTTTACGCATAACAGGGTAGACAGAAAATATATAGTGTTAGGACTCTCTGTAAAGCGCTTTCTGCTGTATTGGTGTTGAATGTCTTGTTAGAATGAGGATATGAATAATGCTTATTATATTTTTAAAGTATTAATGAAAGTTAAAAATAGTGTAGATAAATGTAATTCCCTTTGAAACTGCAGTAAGACAGAGCGCGGCGCTGAGTTCCGCCACATAAAACAGTGTCTGAAATGCGGATAAAAAGTGATTATTTCTAGCTAATTTGCTTGTTATAACTTAATAATTTAAAATATTATTCAAAAAATATCATATAAGAAACCAAATTCAGGAAGTTAACAATTATAGAGTTATGTATCAAAGTTACTGCCCCTCGGCGACAAGCAGATGAATTTTCTGCCATCCATCATCTCCCGTCCCTCGAGTCCGGCGGTTCAAAAGTTAAATTGACTCTTTTCATTAGCTACACGCCAAAAGATTTAATTTATTAGAACAAAGTAAACAAAAAGTTTTGAGTAAACAAAATCTTTTTTTTTCCTTTTATACTTTTTACTATAACCTAGGAACACTTACGTACATACATACATTAGGACTTATATGATATATTTCTTATTATCTTATATGATATATTATTATTACATTTGTATCAACATACGTTCAGTAAGCAGCTAAATGCAACATGAAACGAACAAAGACGCTTAAAATGTTGTATTATTTTCAGAACTGATCATTTTTAAATAAATTTCCAAGTGTTAAGTTAGGTATGATTAAAAATTTAACATCCAAGTATCGGTGCAAGTGGTAATTTATATATATATATATATATATATATATATATATATATATATATATATATATATATATATATATATATATATATATATATATATATATATATGTACTAGATGACTGTTAGCTTCGAATTGCCTTAGCAATCCATATGTCACTTTATATAAACATGTATGTCAAACGCATGGGTACCATGCGTTTGACATACATGTTTATATAAAGTAGTGTGTTTTACATTTATTTTATTAATTTAAAATATTTTTATATATTATATACTAGCTATAAAAATACTAGCATTCTACACTCTTTTTCCATATAACTATAACTGTACCAAATCTCATACTATTCGGTTTGCGCTATTTTCTACTTATTATTAATATCTATATATTATATTTATAATATAATATATAGATATTATATAATAGCTACTTATTAATATATAGATAAATCTAAAAAATAAACTTTAAGGCCAAAAGCTTTAATAACTGGTAATGTATTTGTATTCCCATATTATATTTTAAAAATATTTTCAATAAACACTTTAATACAACAAGTAGGTATAATCAAAAAATATTAAAACGACTTCAATTAAGTATATTTAGAGAACGAAGTATCGAGACAAATATTCATTATTATGAAATTAGTCAACATTAAATCTACGTACGGCAATAAATTTATATCGAGATACCAAATAATACCTTTAGACAAGAGCGCCCGATACATTGCGCTACGAAACTGTGTACGAATAATATTGATAGTTATTATGTTAATTTTTCAATTAACACTTTATTTATTCTAACAATAATAGTATATATAATAACATATCTATAATTGACTTAATAAAATGTTTAATTTTTGGTACGCTTAAACATTTTAAATGAAACTATTTTAAACTCTTGTGACAGCGTCTTACTGTACACGCGATCGGTTGTGGGTTCGATTCCCATTCAGGGGAGTGATTATATTTAAATTATTTTCACTTTCTCCCCTTGTGAAAGATAAAGGGCGGCGTTGAGCTCCACCAACAACCAATGTCTAAACTTCACTGAAAAGCGAAGTACGGAGTGTATTGACACTAGGTACTTTCTGTCTATCCTGGTATACAAGATAAAAGCGTGAAGCTAAAAAAATAATAATAATTGCGTATATTTTGATATCTGAAAATAGATTTTTGCAAACTCAACGTTTCAAACACCTTACAACATTTCGTGGTCTCAGGTTGTCTTTATATATTATTTGATTAATCCGTTTGAAACAGTTTTATTTAACTTATTGCATTAATTTAAGCAAAAAGATTCAACGGAAAGCTCTACTATTGTCTCCTTATTCTTTTTCTCTTTTCTCTTTTCCCTCATTGACTTTACTATCAAATAAAAATATTAATTACGGACACAACTTTAAATATTAATCTAAGCTTTTATATTGTGAAGTTTCCTAAAGAAGCAGGGCAAGCAAGAGTAAAAATCCGTTACAATAATATACTAATTTAATTCACAAACTTCAGCGTTTTGGTATTTCGGTACAACGGTAAGTTTTATATTATAATAGAGATAAAAACTGTTTCTGATGACGATGACATATCGATGATGATATACCGATTTTATAAATGTTGTATCTCCACACCTTAATTCACAAACTCACATTGTTATCATTATTGTAATTAGTGCGTTTTTCATTAATAAACAAAACACAGAACGGATCTGTAAAATTGTAAACTAGATTAGAGCACTTAAAGTACACATTTACTACGAGTCAGTCCTTCCGCCAAACAAGCTTTTGATAAAATCAATGAAATATATGTATGGACATTTTTTTAGCTTCACGCTTTTATCTCGCATAGCAAGGTAGACAAAAAGTACCTAGTGTAAAGACACTCCATATTTTGCTTTCCACCGAATTTGTGACATTACGTGTTGAGTGGTGGAACTCAATGCTGCACTTTGTCTTAGCAGAGCGAGGAAGATAGGATAATTTAATATAATCACTCCCCGGAGTGGGGATTGGACCCACAACCGATCGCATTTACATTCAGACGTTATCCCACTGCACCACGACTGGCCAAATATATATATATATATATATATATATATATATATATATATATATATATATATATATATATACATGCAGGTATAAAACCGATTGATCTTTAAATTAGGTAGTGATAAAATCCTATTAAAGAACTAACTAAAGCATTTTCGTAGCTAAGGTCCTCCATAATTTAAAAGCTCCGGGTAACATTAATAAAGAGCTTAAAATCGACACTGATATATCGACAAACGATTCGTACAAATGTCTGGGCGGTTTATACTGGTTTTGGCAGTTGCATACAGTACTATTAATTAAACTTTGCTTTGATTACAACTAATGGTTTTTACATAAATAATAAGAAGAATAGCTACTATACAAGTTTACAACAATTTGGATGGATTCTCAGCAGCGCGGGTTTGAATCCACCTACGTTCTAATTTTATTAACTTTAAAATAAAAAGTTTTTTTGAGTTCATGAATAACTCTTTATAAAATATGTCTTAAGCTCGTATTCAGTATTTTGTCCTAATTGTTTTATAAATATTGAGATAAGACGTAAAATCGAATTTACGAAAAAACAATTTCGAATAGTCAATGAGCATAAAATATCAGTTCTACAGGAAGCTCCCACCAACTCGAAAAGCAGTTCTTCGAAAAAGAACTGGCTAGCAAGTCAACATTTGCTCTTTTCAAATATAGTTTTACAATGAGTTCCTGACAATAATTATCTTCCTTATATTTAATTGAATATAATTCAGAGCTAGCCCGGAAAAGACAAAAAGAAAATAATGGACTGATTTTTTTGAAAAATTATTTAGTGGAATGCAAGTATAATTAGAAATATTTACAAACTGCACATTGTCACTATGTAACGGGGTGCGCAGAGAGAGCTTTTCACTAGTCACTCAGTTTTTGTTTTCTACCCGAATTGAAGACATTGTGTGTTGAGTGGTGGAACCACGTTTTGTCCTATCAGAGCGGAGAAATGAAAAATGCCGCGTTTGGGAATCGAACTCCCAACCAACGTGCTTACAGTAAACAAACACTGTTTAAATTAAGCAAAATATTTCCTTTGAGCCATTTAGGTATCTATATCATAATGAACTAATACTTAGACGGATATGTATTGATAAATGTGTGCAGTGTTCCCTGTCAATTGACAGCGCGACGTTAATTTACGGCCGCTTTGATTTATGAGTTAACTTCATTAGTTAACCACTACCTATGTATGGAAGTGCTAATATCTAGGTATATGTAATACTAAAATGACTTAGCTTAACCGGCGTTTGACAATAGATAACAGATAAAATACATGCTACATACTTTGTTCTCTTTTTGTTTCAAAATGTTTTTCTTTTTAAACAATAGATAAAGAATATCTAATCCGATCTCTCTATTTTAAAAATATATAAAAAAATATTTTAACAAAAACATAAATCAACTTCATAAGTAAACTAAAAAGCAAAAAATAAATCATTTCGATTTAACTAAATTAAAATATGTATAACTTTGTGCCAAGCAAATTTATTAATTATTTTTTGTTATCTTGAGGCGGTTTTTTGTTAAAAAATATTTTTACTTTACAATTTTTACAAGGATGTTTCTCGAATGAAGAAACAAGGAGTACTTGAGACGGAAAATGATATACAAAAACACTTAGACGAAAATAAATAGAAAATAAACCTGATAAAAAGTGTAACTGGTGTAAACCGCTAAAGTTAAGTTCTCATGATGACTATTCACTTGATCAACAAATAAGGTGTCATATCAAATACAAATCACACCACTACCAATTATTCAAGATCACATCATTTATTTTATAAATTATTGAAGACTTCCCTTGAGTGTTTTTCGGCTCCATCATTACATCGACATAGCAGTAGTGCATTAAAATATTAAAAAAAAAAATAACACACGCACTAGTCGATTCCCTACGATTTTCAACAGCTCATTTGGATTTCCCTAAGATTTCGTCATCAGAACCTAATTTCGTTGGCATGGTCACCCTTGGAATATCTATTTATAAACAAAACAGAATCATTTTTTAAAAAAACGTGTATAAACAACTTATTTACGTTGTAGGCATCTTTGTAGAGATCATTTTTGTAGAATTAAAAGCATATATACGGTCAAAAAGATTAAACTCATCTATTTTTTATGTTACTTAAAAATACAAGAGTATTACAAAGAATTTTATTACTTAAAAATCTTTAATGTGGCGCCATTTCCATTATATGTAAACAATTAAAAATTATTTTTTCATTTTAAAAATTTTATAGTAATATTAATAGATTAGATAAAGAAAAATATATAAAAGCATATACAAAAATCCTGCATAGCAGAGTAGTAGGAGACAACTTAGCGTCAAAATACTTCGTTGACTGCTTTCTGCACGAAATCGAGACATAACATGTGGAGTGGCGAATTCACCGCCACGTTTCATCTTCGTGTTGTATTTTAGCGAATCTGGAATCGAATCTGCGCCTTTTGGAAAACTTCCAAGCAGTATACTCAATTTAGATATCCCCTACTACTACTAATATATAATATCCTCTACACATTGATTTTCATAAAAACGATCTTTTCTAATATTCTAAATTAAATATATACAAAAATTCCTTGCTAAAAGGTAGCATCATGAAACTTAGACATAAATCATTTTTGAAAAACGTATAATAATTTTTTGAATATAGCGGGATTTCAGATCGTGCCTCTTGGATATCTTTTATCGATAAGAGGCGTGGATTCGAATCCTGCTGCGTTCAAAATTTTTATACGTATTTTGAAAAATATTTTTTAATACACTTTAAAAATAGTAAATCTTAGACATAAATCTTACTAGAAATCAGAAATCCACCTACTTACTAAAATATATTTATATAAATATATTTATGTATATGTATTTAGTTTATAACATTTTGTAATACAAAAATGTTCTCGATTTAAAGTAATATTTAATATCAATATACAACTCTGAGTATGTAGTGTGTACACAAAACATCCATCCAATTTATGAGAGTATCGCTTACAATTGCATCGTATTCAAACGTCGCCATATTTACGTTCCCTATTTGCTTCTACTTAGAGGAGTAATATTTTTCAATAGGATGACAAAATGTATTGACAAATATGAAATAAATATAAATAATCCACAGATTATATATATTCCTATGTCAAAGGTACGTACAGAAAGCCCTTTTTAGTATAAGCAATAGAAACGTATAAAAGTCTTAACGCCAGATTCGAACTCGCGCCTCCTAAGAATGATCCAAACTATCTAATTACTAAATTATACGTTCTTGTCGCGCTACGTGGAAATTCTTATACGATTGTTGTAATTTGTGTTTGTTGCTAGTGTGTTCCGCACTTTTAAATGCGATTGGTTGTTTGTTTGGTTAATTTCATAGATCAATACTTATGTCGCAGCATTGTAATTACTATGAATATATGAATGAATGAAAAAGTATATGTTTATACACGTATTATATATCAAAATAATATTTTCCCCCATTTTTATCTGACTATCTGTGTGTCAATTGGCTCCCGCTAATCTCTGTAGCGGCTGGACCGATTTTGAAGGGACTTTCACTCGCATATAGCTGGTGTAATAAATAATAACTAAGGCTACCATTATTTTAGAATTGTAAAATGAAAAATCCAGAGATGTTAATTCCACGCGGACGAAGACACGGGTGCAGCAAGTGCTTAATAACAGACATTTATACTTTCCTTACGTTATTATACGTTCGTACTACGTTATCCAATTTTCTTTAAAATTTAAAAATATTTTGCGTTGATAGGCGGAAGACAACTCTGCGTTTTCTTTTACTAGAGTCATATATTTTTTTCCGAGAAAAGCATCCACGGCTACACCATTGACAGCCAGACATTGTACCACTGCACCAAGTACAATGTCTAGCTGTCAACGCATTTGGTTAGGGATTCGATTCCCACTCGGGGGAGTGATTATATTTAAAATATTTTCATGTCCTCGCTCTGGTAAAACAAAGTGCAGCGTTGAGTTTCATTACTCAACACGCAATGTCTCGAATACGGAGTATCTTGACACTAGATTTCTGTCTACGCTGTTATGCCGGATAAAAGCCTGAAGTATATAATATGATTTATCTATTTTTTCATACCACATGAAGAATTTATCGTATCTCCAATTTGAATTAAAAAAAAGAATAAAAAATGAGAATTCTAAACGCATTCAGTTTCACTTGGTAAAAAACTCCATAAATTCTAAACAATTAGTCCACCTATATATTGTTTGGGAAAACTGGGGAGGAATTTTAAAAAATGAATATTTCCTGCCCACGTGCAATAACCTCTCGCTGTCGTGGTACAATGGACCATTGGGCGCGAGCTCTTTATTGTTGCCGTGGTACAATCTATGTGCTACGAGCTATTGGTAATTAATAATATTGAAAAAAATAAATGTAGCTATAAATCATTTCATACTAATACTATATCCTCAATCATTTTCCAAATTTTCCACTGTCACATTTGCAAAAAAATCCAAGAAAACTCACTCATCTGGTAAAACTGGTAATGCTTCTGTACCCTTATCTTAATATAATTAGTTCCAACAAACTGCAAAACAAGTATTTTGATTTCATTTTTCAAGCTAAGAATTCGTAATAAGATAAAGCGGCGCTGAGTTCGTTACTGATTATACAATATCTCAATTTTGAGTGGAAAGCAATTAATGAAGTGTACACAGCAAGTTTTCTCTTACTATCCTGCTGTGTTAGGTAGAGCGTGATGCTGTTTTTTTCTCTTATATATTGATATACTCATTGACTGTGTTATATTATAAAGAGATAAGTTCAAAAGAAATTCATTAAAAAATCACATAGGATTTCATATTCTTATTTTAAATATGAAAATACATAAAATATTTAATATTTTTAATACAAAAAATCTTAATAACCTCTTATAACTTGACCCACACGTCCCTCGATATCACCGGTCCACACTAACTGTACATCAGGAGGACATCCGGGCGGACTGTACGCATACTAGTTGTTAATTTTGCACGAAACGCCTACACTCTACTGGTTTATTCCTACGGCTATAGCCTCCGAGGGGTGATTTAGATTTGGTACTTGGACAATGGAAGACTTACCCCCATTCAACGGGTAGCTGCGGTGAATGCCGCGTATTTCAACCTATATTATTGTTTTGATGATAAAATAACTGCTATAAAGCGTTTCTATTTATCTGGCTTGTTTACTATGTTAACTATGCCTTATACAACTTTGCTCAAAGTACAGTTATTCTAGCTTATACACTCATACGTGGTATTTACAATTATCACTATAATAAAGCTCGTATGTAATGACCGTGAATGTGTGTTATTTAAAAATTATTTATTATTACTTTTTCGAGAAGAAATATATTTTATAGAATTAAGAAAATGATAATATTTTTATTTAGTTCTAAAGGCTATTTCCTTATATAATATTCGATTTCTGGAAAATATCTACAAAATTATTTAGTTGGTTGTCAAAACTGACACTATATTAACATAGATGATGGTGCATAAATATAGTTGTAACAAAAAAAAAATAAAAAATTATAAATAAATAAAAAAAATAGAATTAATGCATGGTAGGAGGACATTCATTCTGATAATGTTTTAAACATTATTTAATTTCTAGTTAGGTATTTTCTAAAAGCGTTATTTTTATTATTTTTTTACCTATTTTTTTAATAATGTTGCATCATCATGGGTCTTTGACAGGTATGCAAAGTTTCAAATGAATCCAACGTTTTAAATGCTAAGTTTCCTTTACATAGAAAGATATTAATACATCCGAAGATATTAAAAGCGTACAACGTAAAGCCATACTTTTAAAATGAGATGCCATAAATTTGTTTAACATTTTTTTTTGTTTAGGCCTTTCGTTCGATCTCTGAATTCACCTAGGACTGTATAAAAATATGTAAGCACCATTTTGGATTACCCAACGATACGTATTACTTATTATATTAATAATAGTAATAATGGTGATCTTCAAATAGCAGTTTAATACTAAGATGTATTTATATATATGACTTAAATCACACTGACTGCTAGTTACAGTCAAATAATTTTATTCAAAACAGTTACATGCTCCATGTTTTGAACCTCAAATAACTTACCACCACTTCACTAAAGTTAATGCCTCAGACCTGAGAAGAACCGGCGCAAGAAACTCAGCGGGATCTTCTCTTTTTTTTACAATTTACTGATTTTTATTAGTGACAATGTTACCTTTGAAATAGACTGGATAGAAATAGATCATTAATGAAATCATTAATAAACACTAACGTCTTTTCACAACTTTTTGATACGGTTAACGTTTTATAGTAACGTTCCAGATACAATTGCGGTAAGCTTATACTTATATATGGTGCTAATATTGTGTACCTCATCGATTTTAGTAAAATTATTAACATTTATCTTTATATGCATTACATTAGCAAAATTGAGATGAAACAGCCAATATATTTATTTCCTTAATTATTTGGGTCAAGAAATCTTTAACACTTAAATTATATATAACGCGAATAGCCCGCTTCTGCAGGACAAAGATTGAATTAACAGCGGCTGCCGTTACCCAAAAGTAAAATACGATACGATATTATACTAACTAAAGTATACGAGGCGAGCCATTTTCACGTCAGTCAATAATCTAATTTTTTTTTACTGCAAATGCTGCTGAGCTAAGTCTATTCGCCAATCCAACAACTGCGATTATATGAAAATTTGTAAAAACATAAGCATTCTATGTAATTTATATCTACAGCTCTTCTCAGTAGAATATACATTTCAAATGACACAAACAAACTATGATACGTACATGCAATTTCAATCAGGCGAGTGGTCATCCGGCGCCAGCTGCGGCCGTGACGAGTTAATTTCATATGCTAATATGCAACCTGTGCTGGTATTAAAATATGAGACACTACTACGACAAGTCACGGATTACTCGAATTTTATATCTGTACTCGATTCCCTCAATTTAGTTTCCATGGAGGCTTGAGACGAAAAATGTCGTTTTTTTTCTTTATATTCCTAAAGAATCCTCTCTGGTGTTTCGTCTACGTGCTATAGTTTTGACTGTATTTTTTCTGTCAGTCAGTCAGAAACTAAAGCGTTTTAAAATGATTGATGATGATTTTCAAGTCAATAGTCTTATATGAATAAAACAAACAGACTGTATTATTACTATACTGTAATTACACCCGCAGTTACTCTCATACTATATTTCACTTTAATAAGCTTGCACAAGTTCATTTTATTTTTACTATACCTATGCTATTTGTTTTGTAAAGGAGTTTTTTAATGCATGTACAAATTCTGAAACAAAAGAATATATCTATAAGAAATCTGTTAGCTATAAGGTTTTCCACATGTTGGTACATGTCGACATGTTACCATTGGCCATGCTGTATCTGACCTGGAAAACGTAATAATTTGTCGCAAGCCTGTACTAATTAAATGGCATGTCATACCTTTGTAAGAAAGGATATATAGTCAGTAATGGGAGTTAAATTATTTGTTAAATGTGCATACTGTTTGATATCAGAATACGTAGGTTTTGTATAACAAAAATACGTAGTAAAGTCCATATATTTATTAACGCACAAAAGCTTACATTTGCTGTAGAGCTCTTTTATTCCGCCGATTTTATATGGTAATGCGATGCAGAATAAAAATATTTACATGAAAATTTTAATACTTGTCTACTTTGTTGCTTTAAAAAGATTTTTTTATCGCTGACAAAAAATCCAGCCCAATAAATTGTGAACGTTCGTGGCGCAGTGGGACAGCGTGTGACAGTAAATGCGATCGTTTGTGGGTTCGATCTTCACTCGGGGGAATTTTATATTTAAATAATATTCATTTCCTTGCTCTGGTAAGACAAAACGCGATGTTGAGTTGCGCCACTCGACACGCAATGTCTCGAATTCGGCGAAAAGTAGAGTACGGAGGACGGAGTAGTGGCTTGACACTAGATACTTTGTATGCATGGAATAATATCGTGAAACAAAAAAATATAAATAATCCTTCGAATATTATAATTTCAGCTCCCAATCACCGAGAACATTTCGTCAGTTTAAGCCTGTGCCAAAACAGCATGAACATTAACAATTTACATAAATAATAATATTTGAAAATTGAAAATCTCAAATTGTATTAAAAACTTATTAAGCAAATTTCAACGAAATATATTTTGGAAGCTATCCTAATGCAATATTGCGATCTGTAAGAACGCTCTATTTACTTCTATCTAAACAATGATTAATGGTTCTGAGGAACGAGTTAACGATGTATTGTTAAGTTTCTGGATTAATGAACTCGCTACAATCGCTGATTAATTATATTTTATTTTTGGCTCGGTATTTTCTTACGTTTTCTAATTTATTTTAGAATTAAATTATAGTAGACGCGGCGCCGATGTGGCGGAGGTGAATTTATTTGGCTTAATGCGTTTTGTTTTGATTTTAAAATGCATTTTAGGGATAGCAACCGGTAGTATAACGCATGGCTTAGCGGTCAGAGTGCTTGGACGGTTTCCAAGAGATGCGAGTTCGAATCACGTTGCATTTAAATTTTATACGTTTTTCAATAAATATTATATGTTTTCTAATCCTAAGTGTAAAATAACTGGAAATTTTATTTTTTTACTTATATTTATTAAATTTAAAAGGTACTTCTTACAGAACTTAGTGTCAAAAAACATTCCTTTCATTGATGTCCATTAGAATTGGAGATATTACGAGTTGAATAGCGGAACTCAACGCTGCGTTCTGTCGTATTATAGATCTATACTAAATAATTTCATCACATATAAATCGAACCCACAACCAATCTTGTTTACAGTCAGAATTAGTCTACCATGATGGAATGACATATAATTACAAATAAATACTTTAATTAATTATTTTAATTATAATTACTAATAAATTATGTAATTATTATTACTATAATTTTTTATTAACATAAACTAAATATAGATTATCGTCATAATTAACTATCCCCTATTCTCAGTGTTAAAAGCATTGACAAATCCATTCCAATATATCAGGATTGGAATAGACCGGAACACAGCAATTACGCGTCAAACAAAGCGCGTATGTAAATATAGTGATATTGCGAGAACGTACGCCCGCGACAGACGGACGGATGTGAAAATTATACGGAGCCACTGAGAGGTGTGTTTTGGTTAATGTCTTCGTATTTAATATTATATATATATATATATATGGTAATCATGTTTTATTAACGTAAACATAGGTTATACGCTTTTTTCCTCATAATACGGTGGTCAGAGAGAATTTAGTCAAGTAAAAAATATAGACTTGTCTATTGAGTTGTGGAACTTAACGCTGCGTTCTTCTAACCAGTATAGGAAAATAAGTGGGAATAGCGAATTGAAATAAAAATAATTTAAGTATAATCATTTGCCGAATTGGTAATCAATCTCACAACTATGGATTCTAATAAATTGTATATGTAGGTGTATATTACGATAACACTAACGTAAGTATCCTTAGGTCTGGTCATTAAACAGAGATTTGAAGGGTCGAATGTGCTCAAATAAAGTTAGTTTCACCACTATTGAGGTACTACCATGCACTTCACATGTGATTAAGACAGTTTATACGAGATATTGTATAGGATTTATAGTCTTAGATTAGTTGTCCTTATTGCTTTACTTTTATTAGATATCCTTTTATCATGTTGAGGCCGGTAGTGGCGCAGTGGGACAACGCCTGACTGTAAACACGATCGTGAGTTTGATTCTTACTCGGGGAAATGATTATTTTCATTACCTCGCTCTGATAATACAGAGGGCGGCGTTGAGTTCCGTCACTCAAAGTGGACGCGCTAAAACGGTATAAAACTTAAACTTGGTTTTATATAAAAATGTCTCAAAATTCTATAGATGTTCAATTGAAGGGAATAATTACATACAAATTAAGTAAACATGATATGTTTAATTTGTTTTGTTTGTGGTCCCAAGAAATAAATAAAATTATTAGGAAAAAGAATTATATCAAAATGATTTAATGTACAATATGTTTTGTACAAGAAAAATGTATAATTTGATTAATAAATTTTGTTTTTCTAATGACAAAATAAATCTAATGTAAATTCTCTATAAAAATAGAGCCGGTCGTGGCTTGGTGAGATGGCGTCTAAGTGTAAACGTGATCGGTTGTGAGTTCAATTCCCGCGTGAAAGTGATTTTATTTAAATTTTTGCACTTCCTCGCTCTGGTAAGACAAAGTGTGGCGTTGAATTCAGCTATACAACACGTAAAGTCTTATTTTCAGCGGGAAGCGAAGTGCGGAGTGCGGAGTGTCATGACACTAGGTACATCCTGTCTACCCTATGCGGGACAAAAAGGGTGAATCTAAAAAAAAGCACGGCGTTTGATTCCGCTCCTCAACAACTTATGCTTAAAAATTTCCAAAGCGTGACAGAGTGACTTAACACTAGGTATTTCCTGTCTTTATGGGATAAATAGTTTAACATACTATATGGATACTACATCAAGATGATGCCATGACTATAACTTCTAAACGATGTTGTCATCTAAGCTGGCACGATGATTTACGACTTGTTGCCTGTTTGGACGAGATAGCCCGATGAGAACCTATAAATATATAGATATTTGAGTGATTTATACAATGGCCGTCTTTGTCCGTTAGTCAATTGCTTAAGCATATATATCTTGAGAATCCTAAATTCATACTTTTAAACATTATATTCGTAATAACATACTTTTGATATAATGCAAAAATAAAACTTATTTGATATATTTGAAAATTGCGTGAGGAAAGTGAAAATAAATATATTTACGTATACCAAAATGTACGCGATTAATCCATTTAAAATAGTTTCATTTAAAATATTATGAGGTCAATTAATACAAACATCCCTACACTATTGTTCTACAATAAAAAAAATGAAACAACAAGTACAAAAGGAGAACACTAATTAAAATATAATCCCATTCTTTATAACAGCCGCCATTAGCTAATAACTGTAATAACAGTTTTTCCTGAGGGATTTAGTAGCTACAGAGAGCGGGTAATCCGTCAACAAACGTAGACGGAATAAACGCAGGTGCTATTTAAAATGCGGAATTTTTAAAATATACCCTTTTTAAGCTTTTATGCTTTCAAGATGTCCAGAAAGATTTATTGTGTTACAACTTTGGGATTTAGAATGGAATTCAACTAATTATTTTATTAAGTATTTTTTTTATTTACTTTTTACTTCTAGTAATGTCTTTTATAAAATAATGAAACGCAAAGTAGTGGGTTTAATGCTTTCGCTCTTCATGTAAAACCGATAACAGTTAGGTCTAGGTCTTATTTAAGCATATTATGACTTAATATGATACTAGTACTGATAGTAAATTGAACAGTGGCTTAGTTTACGAGAATTGTGTATTAGTAAGATGATTTTGACATTAAAGTTTATTTATCATTTATGTTGTAAGACAAAACGCCTATAAAGGTAAACATATTTTTAACACATTAGATTTTAGTTAGAATTCATTAAAAAAAAAAAATATATGAATGGTACTAGAGGTCGGGGGAGTTCTAGGTTGACTTTCGAATACACAGTATTGAAGATACTGGAAGAAAATCACGTAAGAAGCATGAGGGCCCCCGGAAACGAGCGTATGAACAGTTTTATAAGTGTGGAGGAGACGAACGAGGTATGCAGAGACCGTAGCCGTAGCGTTTGGCGCTCCCTTTTTTCTGACTCCACCGCTCGGGATACAGAATCAAGCTAAAAATTTTTCATATAAGTGTAGACATTTACAAAATAAAATATTTCTTATTATTGTTGTCTCTTGTACATTCATATATTATTGTCAACAAAATGCGAAATAAATTTAACAACGTAACGCTATTTACATTTTCTTTATAAACCTAGTTATTCGATATCTTATTAGCATATAAGGCGGGGCTCACGGCCCGAGGCGACAGGTTTGCCGCTTTTGTCAGCGATATCTGTTAGCTACAGGGTGACTTTATGTATGGTTATTTTTCAACAATATAACAAGTTATATAAGTATATAGTTTGCTACGAAGATAATGTATTTAAAATATTGCACATTATTTACAAATTTAACTCATTTAAATAACTTTTTCCGAATATTCAGAAAATGTTAATAGTCTTTTAACTTTAAATGGCACTCAGAGTAATTATTTCACCGATCGTGGCGCCTGTATGTTCGATTCCCACTAGAGGGAATGAAGATAATTAAATTATTTTCAATCCCGCAATCTGGTAAGACGAAACGCGGCGTTGAGTTCCGCCACTCAACACGCAATGTCTTGAATTTAGCGGAAAGCGGAGTACGTGTGAGTGATACTAGGTACTTTCTGTCCACCATGTTATGCGGGATAAAAGCGTAGATTTAAAAAAAATTTTGAAAATCAGCGCATGTACTAATTAAAGAAAAATTATATTTATTTTTGAAAATATAAACATAAAAACTCTTTAAAATTGTCCAATAAAAGAAAAAAACATCCTATATTTAAGATTTACGTATGCATCCTATATTTAAGATTACGCTGAGGCAGAAGCCAGAGCGTATATATCATAATACGTCATCAACTCATAAATTATTTTCGCTTACGCTCATACATGCATACCTGCTTCCGGTTATTATTGCTTTGAAAGTTGAATCGCTTTGTGAACTCAGCAGAAATTAGATTTAAATCATATGAAATTTATAGCAATTTTCTTCTTGTTTATAAGGTGAAAATATTTATGTAGCTTCTAGTGAGCTTAAAATATTTAAATGAAAATTTTCTATAACGAACGCCTACGTCATGATATAGTGGTACTATGCTTGTCTGTGTACGAGAGGGTTGTGGATAGTCGATTCTTGGCTCTGGTAAGACAAAGCGCGGCGTTGAGTTCCGCCACACAATACGTAAAAAAATTAGCTGAAACAAAATTTCTAATACCAGGCCAATATTTTCTGCGTGTCTTAAAAATTATATACCATTTTTTACCGTTTTTTTAGTTTGACTCGCTTCTCTATACTCCCAAAGGAAACCGACATACCAAATTTCAGATGTAAAGTAACCTCTGTTACGTTTTCTTTGATCGTCTCTAGGTAACAGAATAACGGAACAATTTTACACATATTTATATAAACGTAAAAAACAATTATTCAGTGCGTTTAAACAGAGTGCGACTAAGTATCAGTATCAAATCTCTTCTTCTATCTGTCTCTCCGTAATGTCTACATTTTAGATAAAGAATGTTTAATTTTTAAAATAAAGCTGTAAACCACTAAGTCATTTACAACTTTGCAAATTTCTATATTTATTAACACGTAGACCATTGGTAGACCCTCTACGTCGTAGCAAGTAACGATGAAAACATAGCATCTGTTTTTAAAATATTTTATAAACGATACATTCAATATTTTTCATTGATGTCCCACTTCTATTGGTCATAGCGTGACCTTCTATAGCATATAGTGTTCCTCATGAATTCCATCAGTTAATATCGAAGATTAGCGTGTTTAAACAAACAAACTTACGCCGGTCGTAGCGCAGAGGGACAACGTTAGACTGTAAATGCGATTTTGGGTTATGGGTTCGATTCTCACCCGGGGGAGTGATTGTATTTAAATTTATTTTCCCTACCTCCATCTGGCAAGACAAAATGCAGTGTTGAGTTCCACCACTTAATACGCAAGTCGTTGGAAATCAGTATGGAGTGTCTTGACATTGGATACTTTGTCTACGTGAGCGAGAAAAAAATATAGTGCGTATTTTTACATATACGCACTAAATTTTTTTTATAGCTTCACGCTATAGAAAATAAAAAACACATATTCTTTAAAGAAGCTTACAAATTACCAGATTATTTTTAATTCATAACGTTATTTTATTCTATTAGTTTTCGTTCATTTCATTATTTCTCATCTAACATAAATGATAAAGTAATCGTATAGTATTATGCGATATTGTTTTAAGATGGATTTAGGCTGCAGGCGATAAAGGCTCTTTAAAGCCGTCTTTGATATTTTTCTTAGGCGGAACCGTTTTGAACTTAAAAGCTTTTTATTCGACAATAAGCAATAAGTTTACTGTTTTAAGTTAAAGTTAAAGTTAAGTTGAGATTTAGTTAAAAAATTGGACGATTTTATTATGAAATACTAATGCATTAGTTATATAAAAAATAAATCAAAAATGAAAGTTCATTCAAAAATTTTTAATTAATAAATATTTTTAGTAAAATATCTTAGCTAAACTTATTAAGTGATACTTCACCAACGAACTATTTTTTTTTAATGTAAGCCCTAATATTCCCAATCAATTTATAGCTGGCTATTACAATAGAAATTCGGTTATCCGAGACTTGGTGATACGTATTTGCGATTATCCGAACTATAAATTTAGAACAAATAACTTTGTACACATATATGTACGTACGTAATAGTTTGCATTATTTTAATAATTTTAATAATTTAAAAGATTTATGAGAACAAATCTAATTAATTTGGTTCTCTTCACTAGCCCATTTTTTCATACAGTATGTATTATCGGGATTTTCGTTTATTCAAATGCGCCACAGCAAGTCCTGCTGAGAAGAGCGAGCAAGAACGGCTTAACACTCTTTTATTTTATTTTTTTGACCCAATTCTTGCCATTCTTGCTTGGTAACTTGCATTATAGAAATATCCGGATTATAACAAAATAATTTAAAGCATACCTAGCGTAGCGTTTAAAGCGTTTTCAGGTTATTTTTTTAAATAAATTTAATAATTAAAAAAAATTAAAAAAAGTTAGTTAACAATCATAAATTGAAAGACATTACATTTATCAATGATACAAAACATTTTTTTTATAATAAGTTTATTCGTCTACATACATTCGCATGCAAGAGATAACAAAATTGCCTACTTACAATACAAACTGTATATGTTATACTAATTAATAATGGGATATAAACTGACGCTTTTCAGCATTATTATATTTAAAGAAAAAACAATATTATGTATTTTTTCTACCTATTTTCTTGTATTGAAGGTGGTATACATAAAAACTTTAAGTGTTACGATAATCCATTTCTCACTTTCGCGTACTTTAAAGACGTTCATGTAACTAAGCTCCACACTTTGAGTAACCAAGTCTTAGAAACGAAAATATTGTTTCCCCGAATGGATATCAAACCCACTACCGTCTTATACAGTCATACACTGTCTAACTTTACCATGATGTCGTATTTAATCAGCTTCACGGTTTATAAGATAAAAAATTATTATTTATAATTATTATCCCGACTGGAAATCGAACACATAACCATTTGCGTTGACACTCGAAATGCTATTCAACTGACGATGTCAGACCACGATGTTTTAAAACGCGTTGTTTATACCCCATTATTCATATTATGTTGAAAAAAAAGTACCATCACTCCCATATTGTTGTAATTTGTAAAAAAAAATTACATTAAAATGGACGACAACATTAAGTAATCAATGTGGACTAATTAATTAAATATCAGGTCAAATGAAATGTACCGTAATAAGTATGTAGAAGTTAAAACTCCATACAAGAAAAATTTAAAGTAAGATGCCAAGAACAATTTCTATACTATAGGATAATAATTCATAATAATATATTTATATTGTATACGAGCTATCATAGTCTCTGTATTATTGTTTTATAATTCTTAAATGAAAGCAGTCAAACTTATTGAATCGACTATGTACCAATAAAAGTCCCATCAAAATTGGTCCAGCCGTTCCAGAGATTAGCCGAAACAAACTTGCAGACAAATAGACAAAAATGTTACTCTGGTATATTTATTCATTTAATAAGAGGCTTTTTATTTTAACAATACAAACAGCCACTTCAATTTTATTTATTTGTATAGATGTTTACGTAATTTTATAGTTTAGTGATTATTATAGGAGCTTTAATTATTTAAATTATTATTCTTTTTTAGAATTTACATACTAATTTCATTATAATAAAATAGGTTAAAATTGTATCAATGTTCTAACCTTGACCTTGGAATACAATTTTAACCTATTCGTTACTGTGCTACTAAGTCAAAAATATACACATGTGTCCGAACTCGATAAGAATATATTTTTACCATGTTAACCTGTTTCTTCTAAAATTATTTTCGCTCAAAATCCGATATCCTTCTTATAAAAAACATTATTGAAAAATATAAGAATTAAAAACAAAAATAAATGTAGTACATTTCATTCCACCATATTTTAATAACAAAAATATCAATAATTCTAATAATAGAATAAAAAATAATAAATCTACATCTAAGAGGTAAATATTTCAATGACCATTACCCAAAAATACAAAAATATAAACATTTTATTTTTATATGTATAACTACATAACCCTTAAATGTGCAATGAAAAATAAACATATCGATAAAATTAACTTTTAAAATTTGTAATATCGATTTTTAAATTATAAATATATAAAATATAATAATCGATTATACAATATCTTGATATTATTTTATTAAGACCCATCACATATTTAAGGGTTAAATAGATTGAATATTGCAGTTGATATTGGATTATTCTCCACTTTATATTATTTTTTTTTAGTGTTTCGTAATTCCTGAATTACGATTCTAAGAGAACAGAACACAGAAAAAAAATAAGTAATTGTATGGATGCATGCCGCATTGTTGTAGTTGAGAACTTCGAACAAATTGTGAGTTTAAGAGCATTTCTATTATTGTTATTAGCCATAAATTTTACTGTTTTGTTAAAAAAACATATGTTATAAAAAAATAATAATAAAAATCCAAAAATATTCATTGCAAAGAAACATAACTACGTTCAAATTATTTCTGTTGAAATTATTTACTAAATATATATAATTATAATCTTATTTATTTTTTTATTTTTGATAGAATTTTTTATCTGTTTTGTCTTGAAAATTCAAATTATTTCAATACAATATCAACTATAATATTATTTAATTCCATAAAAGCATTACATACTTGTAACTTATTAAAAATATTTACATGTTTTTTTATTACATTTATTCATTTTATATATAAATAACGCACGTAGTGTGTAAGTACGTTTCCTGGACAATTGTTAATTCCTATTGGAATTTTAAAATTCTTAAAAGAATTTATTATATGGATTGTTTTACTCGTCATTTTACAGAATATGTAATACAGTGTAACCCTAATATAACGATCTCCGATATAAAGATTTCGATTTAACGATTTTTTCAATATTCCCCACAATTCTTTAAAATTAGGAATGCGTTAGTCAATAACTTTTTATATCAAATTTTCAATGCTGCAATATCTAAATAGAATCAATTATTTACCTCTATTTAACAAACATCGTCAACTTGTAACCGGCGTTATATTGTAACGCCTCCCGTTAGCTATCCACATTAAATTTCACAATAATTCATATCTCGACAAGTTTAAACTTGTTATTTTTTTTATATTACATAATTATTGTTATGATTATTATGAAATAGAAAGCTAGAAAAAAAGTTGGAACTATTTTTAATTAAAAATACAGTACCTTCATTAAAATTTATGTACTTACGTAAAGATGAATAGTAATATTTTTTTCCTAGGTTTAACGAATCGTAAACCAACCTGACCTCTGTATATAAAGAAACTAATTGTAACAAGTTACGAATTATTTTCTAAATACCTTGAACTAAAAAAAACGTTACATCAAGGTTGCACTGTATTATTATTAATAAAAATCCCGAAAAACTAAGCAAACGTAAATGCAAATATTATAAAAAAAATGTTCCCTCCATTTAAAATAAAAGAATCGACAAAAAAAATTAATCACCTAATACAAATTGTATTAAAGCTGCCATTTTTATATTTATTGTCACGCCTTAAAAAAACTATTATTTTTAAGTTATAATAAAAATATGATAATGCCTTTTAAATGAAATTATTTTCAACATTTTTGAAAATCCGACATTTCCAATACTTTATAGTGATCGAGTTTTTAAAAACGTATTTTCGTATGTCAATATATAAGTAATCAATTTATTAAAAATAGTTTCATTTAAAATCAAAAATCGTATTAAGAAGATACTTTTTTCAGTACTTTTCTTTATACATTTAGAAAATTATATGTTTGTTTTTGCGTCAATACCAAGTCACATCGGTCCTTTAGGAGTTAAGTGGGAGAGAATTACTAAATTCAAATAACTCAATAATAATTTTCTGATACGAGTTTAAAAATAATACAATATAATTTTTTTTTAATTATTCTGTTTGCTCAAAACGTCATTTGTTCATGTATTATAAATTTAAAAATCTAGGAATGCAAGTTTCTCGATAATTTCAATTTAACAATAATCTTAACTTTAATAGTTTTTTTTTCTTATAATTAATTAAATTTCTCCAATACTATTAACAATATTTGTAAATTTTGTTTAATTAAATCATCCAAGTTATATTCATATTTTTTATTCTGTACATTTATTTTTATTGAGCCCCGTCTTTAGTAGCTTTAAAACAATTAGTGTTTAAAAAAACGTCTATTTTCAATAGTATACAAAACTAAAACAAAAATCGATTCACAAATATTCGAATATTAGCATCGACATAAAAATCGATACCAATCGAAAACACGACTCGCACTTTACCAAAAGAAAATGAAAACTATCAACATAACCATAAAAATCGATCAATTGTATTCCAAATCGGCATCATTCGATCTCGGGTTGTTGACAACCGCTTCAGGGTTCACCGAATTCGCTTGAACCGGGTTCATTATACGATTATTTACATTAATCCTAGATATATCTAAAACTGGCAAACGCAGAACATAATCTTGGTCTAGACCCACACGCGGTCTTTCAGACCAGGGTATGACTCTAAAGTCTGGATTGACAGGGTTCAGCCTGGGTATTCTTTGAGCTAAATTCCTGAGTCTGGAATTAGTGTTTTCATTTCTATTCTCTTGTCTATTGGTGAACATGTGTTGGTATCTAGATATTTCGCATGGCAACAATGGCCGCGCGTCCCTTCCTATTCTGTGAACTGTAATCTGCCGTTGATTTTGATTACTCTCCATGGTCGGGTGGACGATGATGCTGTTTTGCGAGACGCGGGTCGGTGATGGGAAATTTAGTGCCAGGAAATCTGGTAGAGGAACGCAGAATACTCCTACTTCCTCCTGTAATAAATAATAAAACATCATTATGTCACTGAAAAAATAGCCATACCATAGCCAGAAAAAATATCATTGCGGCATAGCAGGGAATGTACTTCCCTAAACCAAGCTAAAGAAGAACATTAAAAAAATGAAATGTTACTTAGATTATTATATTTGATTATTGTATAAGATTATTATATTTATATATTCAAATGAGTAAAATCATGATTTCAATAATATTGAAAATAATTTTAAAAAAATAAAGAAAGAACAGACAGAACAATAAGAGACAAGAACCAATAGCCCTGAAAGAATAGAATAAAAAAAAATAAACTGACATGATTTTTATAATTATTAATAATAATTAAAAATATATTTGAAACCTCATGGATTCTTTCTATTTTTAAAATATTAATATTGAGACCATTGTAGCACAGTGGGACAGAGTCTGGGTTCAATTTCCATTTTGAACTGTCATTAAATATAAAAGCATTGAGTTCACCACTCAACACATTAAATAGTGACAAACGCGTTGCTAAGCAACGCATCGTTAACGGAACAAGTAGTAAAAAAACCCTTACATTAGAATTAGGCGTCCTTTCCCCACTATCCGGTACACTCAAGAACGGTTTCCTTTCAATCTCACTCGAGCCTTGCTTATCTTTTTCTTTATCTTTCTCTTTTTGCTCCTCTAATGCGACATCCGGCACCACTTGTAGATCTTCGGGCGGATTCGGTACGACTACGTAACTCGCTATTATACTTGATAACTGGTCCAAAACCTGGAATTGTTTAATATACATATTATTATCAAAACGAATCTTTATTCACATAATATATTACTCTTTTATTTCTTTAATATCATAAAGATCATAGTGGCTCAGTGGTTCCAAGTCTGATTGCTAATGCAATGTGGATTCGATTTCCATTAAGGAAATGATTATATTTAAAATTTATTTTTATTTCTCTTCTTTAGTAAGAAAGCTCGATCTTCAGTTCGGCACTCATAACAAATGCAAAAAAAAACGATTCAGTGGAACATAATTGAGTTCTACAAATATTATAAATATAAAAATTTGTGAGGATTTATGTTTGTTACTCTTTCACGTGAAAACTACTGAACGAATTTCGATAAAACTTTACATCATAATAACAAATAGGCTACAAATTTACAATGATTTTGCCTAATATAACTCTATACTTTGATTACTTAATACATGTCTATTACGTCAGCAAAAAATCTCCCCTCAGAGAGTTATCTTAGCGTGCGCTTACTGAATCGTTGGGAGTTATATGTTGAGCTCTAAATAAAAGTCCGCGATCGCCTATATCTATCTTTTATGTGGAAGCCACTATGAATATATATTTGATATATTATATAAAATAATAAACCACGAATATAATTACATTGAATACTTTTTTATAATACACATACTAGAATATTTATCAAAACCTTATCGGAATCAATACATTTGTCACTCTAAGTATTTTATGTAGATAAGCTTTGCCTTTTACACTAAGTTAATATGGCCGAATAGTTTAAAAGTTATAACTGGTATGATGAACTTGAGCATTACAAAGCACCTAGCAGACGGGTTAAAGCTTAACCCTACTACTAACATTACTAATATTATTTTACTCAAAATCTACATGGATTTGGATGAAACCGCAATTATAAACTAAATAACAAAATAACGTTGAGGCTTTAATTTATATTAATTTTAAATTATATTTTACATTAATTGACCAATCAAAATTAAGATTTTTTTTTATAAAAAAATATACTTTCATTTTAAAAATAAGAATGTGGTTATACTTTAAACTTCTCATTAGTGGTTTAATTTAGATTGCATAATTTGTAAATAATTATATGATTAGCATAAAATAGTTTTAACTAAAATAAGATAAACCCCTTAAATGTGACATTTATTCAGTACCAACAAAAAAAAATTCAAATTATATTCATACTAGTAAAATTACATTGTTGATTTTTTTATTTGATAGCATGTATTAATTTTTAAGATAAATTGGATAAAATAAGAAAGTTAAATTAATAATTAATTAATAAAATTAATTCATAATCAATTAAAAAGTTAAATTAATTAATTGGCAGATAAACCTAAAAAAATGTTAAATTTAAAAAAAAAAGAAAGTTCTACCTGATCTGCCAATAATCTGTGCTTAGGATCTTTCACCAACAACCTTTGAATTAAGAACACTGTATTATCTGTCACTTGAACTGAGTTGCCATCTCTGAAAAATATATTAAATATAAAATTAAATGTACAAATTTATATTAATGATATTTTTAAATATTATTTTAATATATACCTTAATAATTATCAAAGCTATATATACACTACAGAGATAGTGAAGATTTAAAAGACTGTTTTATCTTAATCACTTATCATTTTGTTTATTTTGAGAATATAAAAAGCTATTTTCACACTCTCTACAATCATTGCATGTAGATAAATAATATGATTAGAATAAAGTAATATAATATAAGTAAATTTTATATTTAATACCTTTTTTAGTTATATAATAACACTAATAGCAATATGATAGCATAGAAAAGTATTCACAATTACTATGGGTTGGAATTCCATTCAAAAAATTATTTAACATAATTTCAATTTTCTTTTAGCTTTACCCTTTTATGTCACAAAGCAGAGTAGGAAGTATCTAGTGATAAAACACTCTGTACTAAGATTTCTACCAAAATTCGGGACATTGCGTGTTGAGTGGCAGAATTCAACGCCGCGCTTTGTCTCTCCAGAGGGAGGAAATGAGAATAATTTAAATATAATCATTACTGCGAATGGAAATCAAACCCAAAGTAATTGCATTTACAGTTGTTCTACTGCACCACTACACCGGTCCTAGTCAACACCGGCCCAAGTCTACCCAGTTGTACTAGTTAAAAGCGTGAAGCTAAAAAAATAAATAAAATATTCCTTATATAGTATACAAAACCCGGCATAAGCTACTATCAAATAATACACAACTACTTTAGAAACAATGAAGTAGAATCTTTCCATACAAAACAACCAAAAAAACTTACGGTGGTATATTATAATTAGCTGCTTGTATCCTACTAAACAGTTGAGCGAGGCTTGTATCACAGAACGGGAACTGTCCATATAGCATTGTGTAGAGGACCACTCCAAGAGCCCACATATCGGATGGTTTTCCTAGGTAGGGCTTACACATGAGCACATCTGGTGATATGTAGGCTGGTGACCCTGGAAATATTATTGTTTTTCATTAGTAGGAATAAATTTAACTGTATTTTCTACTAATTGTGACTGATTCAGTATTAGAAATGTTGGTTTTCTTAAGATTAGTATATATGTTTATGTAGATCACAATAATATGATTAATCCAGGCTAAATGAATTCATATAAAATTTATCTAAATGATTATTATTAAATATGTAACATGATAAAACTAGGTATTTAAACATGTCTAACAAGTCTAAATACTATGAATTCCAACTATGAATTCCTATTCAAATACTATGAATTATTTTAAATCTCAAACAATTCTACACTGACTTAAACTTAAAACAGAGGAATAAAAAATGAAATTCCTTCTAAAAATTCTTTCATAACAATGATAATTTTCTTAACTTAATATCTTTCATAAAATTGTAATAGATAAAATGTAAATAGATTTTAGAATCAAATCTATAACAAAAATATCGTCTGAAAAACTTAAGTTGTAATACCTTCTTACCTCTCTGATCTTTTAATAAGTCTCTATCACTGCCTAAATGAGTTCCTAGACAGAAGTTTGTTAGAACAACTCTTCCCGTTCTTTGATTTAGTACAATATTGCCAAGTTTTAAGTCTCTGTGCACTATATTTCTCTAAAATTGAAATATACATAGTATTATGATTTTAAAATAAATATAGATATCATAATATATTTACAGAATATGGTGAAAACAGAAAATGTATTGAAATATTACCAATTGTTATTCATACAAACTGATTTTAAACAAAAATATAATACATAGCTTAATTGTCAAGTAATTTTGTGATAACAAGTATGATGATGAAATAATCATAATAAATTATATATAATTACCTTATGCAAATTAGCTACAACTCTAACAATGTCATAAAATATTAAAATGGCTTCCTTTTCTGGTACTTTCTTAACTTTTGTAACATATTGCTGTAAGTTTATAAGCTCGCTGCCTTTTTCACTAAATTGATGGGCAGTCACAGAATCTAACACTAGAAACAGTCTTTGTCTAACTCTGCCTGTATATATAAAGCCTGGACCGGTTGGATTTGGTATTTCTTCTAGTGCATGATCCTGAAAAGTTTAATAGACAACGATTATAAATAAGAACCATTGATTATATTATAAGTTGTCATAATGTAATGATTTGAAAACTAATTATTGCTCATTTAATTATAAATAAAGATACCTTAAATAGACCATGGTGATGTATAACTCCCTCTTGGTCTTTCAATAAAGATAACAATGAATACTCTGTATGCAAGAGCATTTTTCCTTGTCTATCATCTTGGGTTTCTGCTTGACCTTCATTTCGAAGAGTTAAAATTTTTATTTGGTAGTAATCATCAGTCTTTTCCTTACGAGCTAGACACTGCACTATACTCTTAACTGGGCTAGGCCCTAATTTAGGCCCTAATAAGTAAGGACCAGCCTTACGAACATGTTTATCTGGCACAGGAGTCCCTGGTGCTGGTACATCACTTTTATTATAAGATATTTTATTTTTTCTACTATTTAAGCTCAATTTTTTGGAATTTTTGAGCATAGAACTTGAAGTTGAACTAGCGTAAGCAGACACTCGTGCAATCTTCGGACTTGGTTGCAGTAACAGAGGTCGAGTCCTTTTTCCATGGTTCACACTACACCCAGGCTTTTCTTGATCCATTACGTGACACTTATGTTTATAAATACTAAAATAACTGTATTTCAAATGTCGAGTCAATTTTAATCTATTTTATACACGTGAATTTCTAAACCATTATTATTATATTGTACGTCATACCAACGGTACAAAACTGAAAAAACTTCTTTTATTTACTTCGACAGATGTCCACTACTTCATACCACAGAGTCACTATAATATTGATATCACAGTCTTTTTTTCTTTAATGACATAAACCCAATAATATAGATAATTAGTTTTAAATAAATATAGGTTAGTTATATTTATTAAAATTATAAAGTATCTTTTAAAATAAAATTAAATTTGATCAACAATCTTTCTTGAATTATTAAATAAATTTAATTTAATTTTTAATTAAATAGCTGCTGATATGCACACTAATATTTTATATATAATATAAAATATATTCAATAGGAGTTGATCATGTTTGTGAATAACTACGGGGCTATTCATTATTATTTATGCTATCAATATTTCTTCATAGAAAAACGTAGTAAATAAATTTGTACTTAACACGTTCGAAACGCTTTAATTAAAAATGTGGATACATAATTAATTAATTAATTTAATTAAGTACTTTATAATATAAACGTTATTTAATTGGAAAAGTATTTGTACGTTATAATTATGTTCTTCGTTATCCTGTTTATCCATATATTTTTGAATAAATATTCTAAAAAAAATCAGCTTTACACTTTTACGCGTATAACAGGGTAGTTAGAGAAAAAAAGAACCTATTGTCAAGTCCAAGAACTTTCGTTCTCCACTAAATAAATATTATTATATAACAATTTAAAAATATTATTTATAAACCATTTTATGAAATTGAAAGTTTGACGGTTTATGAAACTTTACAGGCTAAATAAACTCTGTATGTTATATTATTTAAAATTTCAATAAAATGTAATAAGCAAATATCACACAATATAGTCTACAAAATCAATAAAATTGAATAAAATAAATATTTAAACTTTTAATATAAATTACTGTAAATTGAATTAGTTATATACATAATATTTCAAAATTATAAGTGCAAATGACGAGATGATAACTTTTCTTGTGCAACACCAATCTATGATTAACAAATTTTGACAGATATTTTTAACCATGTTTTTGAGAGGGCCTATGTAGTTCCCAATAATTTCTGTGACATAATATCACTGTATTTGAAAGATTTTTAATATAATAATAGTTGTAAATAAAGTATACTCCCTAACAGCATGTGGAAAGGACTTAGATTAACACAGTCTCAGTTAGGTAAACTTCATTTCAATGGACATAAACTGCAACCAATTGGAGTTCCTGCTCTAGATTCTGTATTGAATCAGTGGTATGAATTTTGTAAGAAACCACCTAAAGGGTTCGAAAAATATTTTCAACCTGGTGGTACACCCAAACAGGCAAAAAAACCAGAATCAAATGAATCGCCAGCTCCCTCAAAGAGCTCGCCGCCTTCACCGAAGCCGAGTTCATCGCAAGATAAATGGAATATGAATATGTTCTCAGGAGGCACAGGCGGTGGCAGAGGCTCTGGCCGCGGTGGCTACGAAGGACAAGATAAGGAAAAATGGATGATGTTCGGTGCTTTCGGTGTAGTCACTTTACTTGCGTCTATAGCTTACTTTGAATTAAGATATAGAGAAATAAGTTGGCGAGACTTTGTCAACTTATATCTGAACAAGGGTCTAGTTGAAAAACTAGAAGTAATAAATAAGAAGTGGGTCAGAGTGAGACTGCAGGGCTCTGCTCTAGAAGGCAAAATAATATGGTTTGCTATTGGCAGTGTAGATTCATTTGAAAGAAATTTAGAAAATGCTCAAATTGAAATCAATGTAGACCCACCTAATTTTGTCCCTGTCATCTACAAGACTGAGGTAGAAGCTGCAAGCTTAACAGGGATGTTACCAACTTTATTGATTATTGGATTTTTAATTTATATGATGAGAAGATCGGCTGACATGATGGGAAGAGGTGGACGTAAGGGTGGTGGCCTTTTCGGTGGTGTTATGGAATCAACTGCAAAACTGATTAATCCAACAGATATTGGTGTGAAGTTCCAAGATGTTGCAGGCTGTGAGGAAGCCAAAATTGAAATTATGGAATTTGTGAACTTTTTAAAGAACCCTCAACAGTATATTGATTTGGGAGCTAAAATTCCTAAAGGAGCATTGTTAACGGGGCCACCTGGTACTGGCAAAACTCTTCTTGCCAAAGCAACAGCTGGAGAAGCTAATGTTCCCTTTATTACAGTATCAGGATCAGAATTTTTAGAAATGTTTGTTGGTGTTGGCCCTTCTAGAGTCAGGGATATGTTCTCTATGGCTCGCAAACATGCACCTTGTATACTGTTTATTGATGAAATAGATGCTGTTGGTAGAAAGAGAGGTGGCAGAAGTTTCGGAGGTCATTCTGAGCAGGAAAATACACTTAACCAACTTCTAGTGGAAATGGATGGTTTCAACACAACAACTAATGTTGTTGTACTAGCTGCTACTAACAGAGTAGATATTTTAGACAAGGCCTTGCTAAGACCTGGTAGATTTGATAGGCAAATATTTGTACCAGCACCAGATATTAAAGGGAGAGCTTCTATTTTCAAAGTTCATTTATCTCCTCTGAAGACTACATTAAATAAGGAGAATTTGGCTCGTAAAATGGCTGCATTAACTCCAGGTTTGTAAAATTACTTAATTTATTTAGATTTTTTTTTAAATGACTTCTATATTACTTGAAATAGATATTGAATAGTATTTGGGTCTTTGTAATCACATGCAATTATAGTAGTGGCAAAAGTGAAAGCAAGTCTAAAAGTGAAATAAAAAAAATGAACCTTTGGTATTTATATTATATTTTATCCTTTAATATTAAAATTATGACTTAAATATGAAAGATCAAAGCTCACATTATTAAATGCTATGTTATTGGTTATTTATATAAAATATATATGTTACTTTATTACAAAGTAAACTTTGTTTATAATTATTTACCCTTGACTAATTACACTTTTATTAGCTTTAACTGAACCTATCTATATATTAAATTGAGGAATTCTAGCAATGTTATTTTAAACTAAATCTTGCTTCCAATTGCAATACCGGTGTCTATTTTCTCCTTGTCTATAACTTACTTATAAGATGTATAAAGTGTTAAATAAAGAAATAATAAATACATATGATTAGAAAATATTTTTACAAAAATGATACATTTGAAATGAATTCTTTGGTTGACAATATAAAACATCTAATTTTCAGGTTTCACTGGTGCAGACATAGCAAATGTATGTAATGAAGCTGCTCTCATTGCTGCTCGGGAACTAGCCAATGATATTACAATGAAAAACTTTGAACAAGCTATCGAGAGAGTTGTTGCCGGCATGGAGAAGAAGTCCAATGTTCTCCAACCTGACGAAAGGAAAATCGTTGCTTATCATGAAGCAGGACACGCTGTTGCAGGATGGTTTTTGCAACATGCGGATCCTCTACTTAAAGTGTCTATCATACCAAGAGGAAAAGGCTTAGGCTATGCCCAATATCTACCCAAAGAACAATATTTGTATAGCAAAGAGCAACTTTTTGACAGAATGTGCATGACTCTCGGCGGTAGAGTAAGTGAAGAAATCTTTTTCGGTAGAATCACAACAGGTGCCCAGGACGACTTGAAAAAGATAACACAAAGTGCCTATGCCCAAATCGTACACTATGGTATGAATTCTAAAGTGGGTAATGTGTCCTTTGAAATGCCCCAACCGGGCGAAATGGTTATAGACAAACCATACTCAGAAAAAACAGCTGAATTAATTGATTCCGAAGTGAGAGAACTTATTAATTCGGCGCACAAACATACGACAGATTTGTTGGTAAAGCACAAAGCTAATATCGAGAAAGTGGCTGAAAGGCTGTTGAAACAAGAAATCCTGAGCAGAGATGATATGATTGAACTGTTAGGTCCTAGACCCTTCCCAGAAAAGAGTACTTATGAGGAATTTGTTGAAGGTACAGGGTCATTAGAGGAGGATACCACTCTCCCCGAAGGGCTAAAGGACTGGAACAAGGAAAAGCAACCGTCTACTCCTCCCCCACAGAGCATACCCTCAGGAGCAAGCCCCAGTAAAAATTAAGTCCTTTTAGTTGTAGTTTGTTGAATTTTTAGTTGATTTATGTGAAATAAATAGATTATCTCTAAGACCTAAAAGGCTTTTTGTTTTTATGTTTATTTTACAGTATTCGAAATAGGATAAAACAGTTTAAAAAAAATAATAAAAACTTTGCAATCATTAAATTTTAATAAACCAGAAAAACTGGAGTCTATTGCAAACAATAATTCAGTACATAATTTATTGCATTTCTCTGATAAATAATTGCTTTATATATATATATGTAACGAAGTTTTATAAAATAAATAATATGTGTTAAATGGTAGTTTTTGTTCCGCACGGAGAGGAGGATTTAAATAATTTACTACAATTTCGAGTACCCAACATATTTAATTGGCCACTGGCTGAAATCAAATGTACAATTACCTCCCCTCAAGTAGTTTTTAGTTAGGACAAGCACCTACGCCGTGACCGTGACTGACCGACTGCTGGCGCGCTTTAGGAGGGTAGTGCGAAATAGTGCTAGCCCTGTACATAAAAGGAACAAATTCAACAAAAAAAGAAAAACAGGGTTATATTAAAATTATAATATGAAAATATTCAAATATCGGCCGAACGTACATCCAGCCTTCTTTCTGTTTATTTAAATATTCACTACATTACTTTATACATCACCAATTTCTTAAGTAAATTCAGTTTTTTTGTACAATATAAAAAGAATCTTATATTAACTCTATGCTTACACGCGAGATGTGTACAACACGCCCGCATTCTCATTAAACTTGATCTAACCGAGCGAACGAGAAATAAGAAATTTAACAAAAATAATTAAAATTATGGTAATTAATACATGTACCTATACTATTTTATGTTCAACATTTTATGTCAATATTCAATTATTAACTATACTTAAATCCTAGCCTATGATAACATTATAAATGATGAAAACGTATCTGCATGATATCATTCAACAATATTCCATTAACAATATTCGCAATCCATTTACTCACGGCTATCGAACGGAAAATTAAAACTAATCTCAGTAACAACAAAAAGTCCGACGGTCAATGACAGTCTCTGGTCTTTTCTCCTTTCGGTTTGCGTCCTCGTTTCTTGCCGGACGTGACGCCGGCGAAGACCATGGCGGCCCGCTTCGCGCGGCACGACTTGCAGAACCAGTCTTCTTTGGCGCCCGGCTCCTCCGTGATTCCGACGCATATCCAGTGATACCAGCCGTCGCATCCATCACAACCTATCATCGGCGATCCGTTGTCAGGCTGTCCGCATGCAGGACAAACCCAAATTTTATTACCATGCTCGTCAACATAGTAGGGCGTCGGTAAAGGACCAGAGGGTTTCTCAGGCGCGGCGGCTGGTGCGGGCGCGGGCGCAGGCGCCGGCGAATCTTCAGATATGGATGCGGCATCTTCCTCATAGTTGTCGCCTTGGCCTTTCTTCGCTAGCGGTTTAATAAGTATTCTCTTGTACTTAGAGGAAGGGGGTCGATTCTTTCTTGAAGGCGAAGCAGGCGGTGAAGACACTTGTGCTTCTGATTCTGTTGAGTGATTATGCTTAGAATTTTTTTGTTTCGCTGGCGGTCTCGTTACCAACGCTGATATCTGAGCTAACTCTGGAGACCTGCTGTTTTCACGAGATACGGGTTCATCTAAAACAGGGGAAGAATGTTCATCTTCTTTCTTTACAACGGGCTTAATATTTAACTTAAATATGTCAGGCGAACTCGGTGGCATTGGTGAATTTGAGTTGGAAGAACTTATTTTTAGTGTCAATTTTGGTACCAAGCCATCTGCCGACTTCTCTTTCTTTTTCTCTTTCTTTTCTTTTTTTATTCTATCTTTGATTTCTTGTCTCTCTTCTTTTTCTTTTTTCTTCTCAGACTTATCTTTATTTTTATCTTTCTTATCTTTTTTCTTTTTCATTTTTACACCATCTTTATCTCGTTTTTCTTTTTTATGTGATTTATCTTTTTTCTTTTCTAATATGTCTGTTTCTTTAACTTGCGTTAAATCTGTAGGTGTAACTGTTAGTAACTCCGGTTCTATAACGGGGTCGGGTTCAGGAACTGGAGTGGGTGGTAGAGGTTCTGGTGAAGGTACTCTAGCTGGAGGCGGCGGTTCTCTTGGTGGCTCCACTCTTTCTCTCACAGGTTCAACTTTTGGAGGATTTAATTCGATAGTTATATCGGGCTGCACTGGTGGCATTTTGTATATGCTTGATTTATGATCTTTATTAGACTTAGATTTTTGTTTTTGTAAAATATTTGGAATGGTTGCAGATTTGTGCTTATCGTGACGATCCTTTTCACGGCCCATCATAGGTGACTTGCGCATTATTCTTTCTTCTTCGTTTTCTACAGGTATTACTTCCAGACTAGGACGACGGAGCATCGGCGGAATTTTAACAGATGACGATCGGGACGAATGGGGAAAGTTACCCATTGGCATGAGGTGATTTGGAAGACCCGGACCGAGGCCTCCAGGCAAAAAACTAGGTCCTGGTATTAGTGGAGAACCACCACCCATTGCAAAGGCATTACTAAGAATATTTGGCTGCAAACCTCTCAAGGCTGGATTATTGGCTAAACCAGCAAGAAAATCACCACCAGGGATTAGCCCAGGATTTGGTATTAAGCCTGGTCCAGGCATTAACCCTCGACCGGGGGGCATTGAATGGAAAAATGGAAAACCAGGCGGCATTTGTGTCAATTTTTCAGCTTTAGCTCTACCAGATTTCGGAGTTTTCTCGTGTGGCAGTTTCATCATTTTCTTTTTCTCTGCCATTTGGACCATCCCAAAAGCTATTTGTTGATGCTGTTTCTTTAATTTTGCTTCTAATTTCGCCGCTTTATCTTTTTTATCTTTATGCTTCTTTTCTTTCTTTAGTTTCGGACTGACACTAGGTACTTCTTTGGGAAATGGTAATTGTAATGACTTGTTAATAGACAATCCACCTGGCCTGGGTTCTGGCGGCTGAACTCTTGACTGCGGCGCTGGATTTGCTTCCATTGAGTCGTCATCTATATTAATAACTTCATGTGATCTTATATCTATTTCTCTTGACAAATCTACTGGACTATTATTATTGTTCATTAAGGATTCTTCACTTTTTACTCTAATATTTTCACTTTCATGTGAATTTTGCAATCGTGAGATCATTGTTTCAGACTGTGTATTTAACTTTTCAGAAACAACCTCTGGAGCATTCTTATCTTCTTTAGATTTGTTCGATATTCTTTTAAATATATTAATTTTTGATCTGTCTGGCTGTGAAGCCAATTTTTCATCCTCATCTATGACTTCTTTTTTTATTTCAACTTCTGGTATTATAGAATTTGTTGTATGATGTTTATTTACAGGTACAGAATTTGAAACAAGCGGAGATTTTGAAATAGGTATTTTTCTTGGTACTGGAATTGCCTCTTCTCCAGGTATTAATGAACTTCGATTAATTACAGGTGGATCAATTGGTTCTTGTTTAATAACAGGCTTTACAGGTTCCAAGGCTACTGGATTAGGAAGTGGTATTTGTGGAGGGGGCATAGGCTTGGAAGGTGGTGCTGGCCTTGGCGCTGGCATGGTTACATGATTATGATTTGTAGGGTGTACATCTTTACTCTTCATAGGATATCCTGGTGGATACCTGTCCAATTTATTACTATCCTTAGATTTACTACTTTCACCTTTATGACTTTTATCTTTTCTTTTACTTTTCATAATTTTACCATTTAATAATTTATTCTTTTTTGATTTTTTATCTTTATCTAATATTGGTGCTTTCACTGCATTTGAGTGGTGAGAGTTTACTTTGTGTTTATCATGATGTTTTTCTGTGACAATTGTGGGTGGTTTCGCTTCAGGAAGCTTACCCTCCCTTGCAGGTGACAAAAACCCAGACATAGTCATCATAACACTACTAATTTCTCTAGTTCTTTCCTCCTCGTCCAATCGTAACCTCGGCCTTTTACTATTAGGTAGTGACACAGGGTCAATGGGTCTCTTAAATGGATCTTTAGGTTTTTCAGGACTGTCTGTGACAGATATTTCTGGACTTGTACATGTTGCATTGCTATCATTACTTTCAATACCATTTTGACGAATTTCAACAGTACCAGCAACGACTGGTGTATCCCGTTCCTTTTCTGGATACATGGGAGGAAGGTGTTCATGCACGTGCATAGGTCTTGTGACAACCTCATGACTGCCAGGTTTAAGAAAATTCAAGTTAGACTCCTTTGGTTTGGGAAATGTTTCTGTTTTGACAGGTGGCGGTACAGGTGGTACACAGCGAGTGTAATCTGCTAGTTCAGGTAATTGAATATGAAGCTCGCGAAACACTAATCCTAAGTCATGTAAATTTGGTTCAGTCCTATTAAATTGTTCAGCATATCCATTAGCTTGTGTCCCCAATGTGCATATGTATTTCTCCAATACATGAACCAAAATATCGAGTGGGGTGGAGTTTATTCCATTCCATCCTATAGTTTGGCATATTTGCGCAACATTCCTCCGTAGTATCTCACGGGCGTACGCCTCTGACATTATGACACCAACAAAGTTATCTGGAACAAATGAACATATAAAATTAATACAGCTAAACGATGCTCAAATAAAGTATGTGGAATTTGCTGACCACAATATGTAGATTCGTGATTAAACCTGATATCTTTATATACGATAGTATAGCTAAAACAGCAAATCTCATGATTTTATACCTGCAAGTGTCTAGTAGTACAGAGACGATATCGCAAACAAGTGGAAACTCCAAGTTTAGAACACACATGTATGCTTCGCTAGTATCCTTATAATTCACGGATAATTTATCATAACACATTTAAGAGTTACAATGAAATATAACGAAGTGTTTACGTAAAAACTTCTCAGCATTCTACAAACACAGTGCCCCGTGCGCCATGATTGCATTTTGGGTTGTCAATGTTCTGTGTTGCAAGGCAATAATAAATAAAATGGCGGTCTTATATGGATGCGTTCACTGATACGAATGTGTAAATTGTGTCAAAAAAAATAACAGCTTAGGAAACACAAATACACATCCCAATAAAAAATTTCATGTAATTTATGCAACCTAAATAAACTATAAACTATTAACACATGAATGAACTTTTCAACAAATATATTTTATGATAAATGGATAAAATAATTAAAATTAACGTTCATAGCATCAAACAGAGGTCAAACTATTATAACAGGGCAAAGTTTACTATTAAGTGATAAAAATACTCTTATGTATATAATACATAACATTAACTTTCAGCTATAATTGTTATCATCCACTATATGATGTCCTCCTTATCATTCCTTCTCTGTCCAATTAATTTTAAATGTGTGTTAATATTTATAGGTCTCAACGTAATTATTTTTGAAACATAATGTATAATAAGTTTCAAGTTATAAATTTACTTGTTTTGTAATAGGCAATGTTTGCAAAATTTTAACTTAATCTTTTTATATACAATTTAATAAATTATGGCGTTGATCTCTTTTTTATATAATAATTTCCCTCATCTGTTAATACAACATACACATTTGTGTTCTACTGGTACATTCGATGCAATTATTGTCATTCAATATAATTTATGAGTGACATTCAGAAGTAATATTTGTGTTTTATTATTTAATACTTACTTACATTAAAGTTATATTTAAATAATAAATATAACTTTAATGTCAGAAACATTGAATTCCATTTTTGATTGTGAATATACATATACATTTAGATATTTACTATACATATCTAATTTAGCTTATAATATAGTTAATTTATCACTGAATTTGTAGACTAAAACGCTTGAGTAATCATGTGGCATACAGATAAAATCAACTTTTTTACAATCAACTTTTTGTGTCATTTTTTTGATATAGCAACACTGTTCATGTATAGTAACCGATTACCAATATGACATTTAACAGTATGTCAAACAAAACCGCAAATGGGTGTCTGACGATGTGCTTTTGTGGATGTGATTTCGTTTATTATTAATCATTTTTATACTTCTAGATATGTGATTGTAGTATGAAACATTTGTTACAAAAACTGCAATCTTCATAAAAATCCTTAAAGTAATGATAACATATAATTTTTTTGTGTATGAAGAGTTTGTGCTACAGTTGAGAAGGACTTGGAACATTTCCTTGTGATATTGTAAAATATAATAGTGGTGTTTTTCATATAGCCAGCAAAATGACTACTTCTTCTGAGGACGTTTTGTTGAGCGTGGGCCATGTCAGGTACAAGAAGGGCGACGGAACCCTCTATGTAATGAACCAAAGACTGGCTTGGATGATGGAAAATAGGGATACTGTGGCTGTCTCTCATAAATATGCTGATATTAAAAGTAGGCGATGCTGTTTACACTTATGAGAATATTATCTTATATAACTATACTGTGTAGTAATTTATAATTTCCTGTCAAAATTGTGGTCAATTAAGAAATGTGAAATAAGTTATTATTTTATTGTTAATTATTCAATTATAAGTTTCAAAACTTATATTTGTATATAATTAAGAAAGTATACTTATATTAATAAGCATACCATTTATTTTACTTAAAGGCATATCTACCTTCTTATTAAATAATTTAATTTTCAGCTCAAAAAATTTCACCTGCTGGTAAACCAAAAGTGCAATTACAAGTTGTTCTACATGATGGAACATGTTCAACATTTCATTTTGTCAATTCTGCTGGTCCTGAAGCCCAGGCTAAAGATAGAGATCAAGTGAAGATGTTATTACAGAATTTATTGCCAAAGTTCAAGAGGCAGATTGACGGGGAGTTAGAGATGAAATCTAAGTTTGTTAAAGTTTTAATACAAAATTTTAATTGATAATTTTTCATTTACATTATGTTAAATGAGTGTAGTATAATGATAGTTTTTTTTTAAATGGAAATAATTATATTAAATTGATTCTATAAAGCAGAGGCTAGTTGTAGTACATAAAGGGACAGCTTCTGACTGTAAACTAGATAACTTGTGGGTTCAATTTTCACTTGTGAAAATGATTACATTCAACTTTAATTTATTTCCATTTCTTAACTCTGGTAAGACAAAATACAGCATTAAGTTCCATCACTTAATATATAATGCCTCAAATTTGGTGGAAAGCAGTGTACATAGTGACTTGACACTAGATACTTTCTGCCTACCTTATGCTATCCGAAACTAAAAAAGATATAAAAAAAATATTCCTATGTAAAAATAATATGAAACCTTTAGTAAATATTCTTTTGATACTAATTCTTTCACAGGTTACTGTCACTACATCCTACACTAAAGCATTTATATGAAGATTTAGTTATATCAAAAGTTATAAATAGTGAGGAGTACTGGAATACACCCACCCTGAAACATTATACAGAGTCGACAAATATGAAACAAGAAGCAGGTAAGCAAGTAAATTAAAAATCAGTACAATTTCAATTTAATATATATTTGTAAAGATTTTGCCGTGATTTTCGCACATTTTTAAATGAAACTATTTTAAATGGATTGATGCGATTGGTCTAACTATCACCATGAACTACTGCTAAATGTTCAAAACATTGCGTTTTCCAAAATATATACTTGAATACCAAAACATATGTCATCAATTTGTCAAAAATAATTTCATTTAAAAGTTTTTTGTCAATATTTTGTTTAAATAAAAATATTTTTTATTCAGAGATTTCAAATATATCTATTTTATAATATAAAGTAAAAGTTTTTGAAAGCTTATTGTTTATTAAATAAATGTGTTATTTTAAAAGCTATATATATTTCAAGGTTATGGATTGGGAATCCTTCTTGATAGCATGTTTATAAATTTAAAGCAAAATTCTGAATATTATATTAATAATTGTATATTTTTATTTGCTTTTTTATATTATACTTACTTACTTTTATACATGATTTTAATACTACTTAGTTCTGCAACCCAAATTATAATATAATTTAAAAAAAAGAATGGATTGTATAACACTGCATGTAGCTAAAAAATATCCTACTGTATACGATTGAAATCATTGCCTAGGTTTTTCACTTGACTGATGTAAATATCTATACACATGAGCTGATGAGTTTCTTACCAAGTCTTCTCAGCTAAACTTCTTTCCGAGCTAGTAGTAGTTTATAGATAATACTGATACTTTTATGGTAATTGATTATTTGAAAAGATAAGCAGAGAGAACCATTGATTATGTTTATTTCACCTATTTTAACATTAAACCCACAACTATTGTTTATACAGTTAGCTACTGTGTCACTGCACCATAATGACGTCATTTATTTTAATAAAAATAATTTTCTAGTTCATACATTTATATTCTGTATCATTTATTTCCCAGGAGTGTCAGGAGCATTTCTAGCTGACATACAACCTCAGACAGACGGATGCAACGGCCTTAAATACAATTTAACACAAGATATTATAGATGCTATATTCAAAACATATCCAGCAGTCAGAAAAAAACATATAGACTATGTTCCCAATAAAATGACAGAGGCTGAGTTTTGGACAAAGTTTTTTCAATCACATTATTTTCACAGGTAATTTTGTTTTTTTTTTTGATAATTGTTATAATATTATTTATTTTGTTACTTACTGTAAGAGAGAGTTTAAATAAATTATATATTATCATACATTATCCCGTATAGCAGGATAATCAGTGACAACCCAGTGTCAAAATACTCTGTTGATTGATTTTCACCTAAAATGTAGACATTGCTTCTTAAGTAGCGCGTTTTTCGTACCAGAAAGAGGAAATGAGAATAAATTTTTAAATATAATTAGTCTTCCGAATGGAAATGAACCCAACCAACCAATTGCCTTTACAGTCTGTTGCTTTCCCACTGCGCCAAGACGGCTTAGACTTTTGACATATGCCAGTAAGGTACACATAACTTACTGGCAAAAGTACATATATATTTAAAAAAAATGAAGAATATCAATTTCTTTGTCCATAATAATAATAATTATATGTTAATATTGTGAAATTATCCATTGTGACACAGGTTTGAACTGTTCAAGCAAGGATTTGTAATCTGATAAGTTTTTGTATATTTTTTATTGTCTGTATGGTAAAACAAAGTATATAGGTGATATATAATTTGCAGAAATAAATTACAGAGAGTTTTAACATTATGTTCTCTCTAACCCTATTAGGGAAAAGACGTGAAATAATGGTTCATAGAAAAATTTAATAAAATAATTTAATACAATAAATATATACTTTTTATATTAAATATATGAAAAATAAAATGTTTTACCCATTTATACGATTATTACCCAACCGAAGAATATGAAATTTGACATAGTTATAGTAAGTATAGAGACAGTGAAGAGTACTAAGATTTAACTATTTTTAAAGTGCGATTCCACACTAAGGATTAGAACACATTTAGTGTTTGATGTAGAACGCATGACTTAGCGGTCAAAGCATTTGCACGGTATCCAAAAGGTGCGGCTTTGAATACTGCCGCTTTCTTAAAAAAATCTATGAGTAATATTTCTTAATAATCTTGCATAAAAATACATTAAATTAATAAAATAAAACTATGCATGTATGCAATTATACGCGTTTTATATTAAATGTTATACACGTTGCCATGGCAACGCGTTCTTAACGCGTCTATTGAATATCTAGTTGTTAATAAAATAATGTTACATGTATTTTCTTATCTGTATAAAATGATTCACGTTTTCGTTTATTCAATTGTAGCCTCCATAGCTCAGGGGTTAGAGCACTGGTCTTGTAAACCAGGGGTCGAGAGTTCAAATCTCTCTGGGGGCATTGATTTGGTAATTGGTTTATTTTTTGTGTTATTTTTTACGTGATTTTTTGTTCTTTTTTTTATTGACTTATTTTTTAACTGATGGAGAAGGTTCGACATGTGTTTTTATTATGTTAAATCGCACAAAACTGCTACACAGTGTACCAATTTTGATATATATTTTTTTAATGTTAAAGCATATTCTGGAATTGTTTTCATATAAAATTTTGAACCAAAAATTTAACTCTAAGTTAGAAAAACAGTAAGGGATGATGGCGTATGGTGACTTATTACTGATTTCATTTAGTTATACACTTCTCATACGTTGTAAATTAATAATTTAGATAAAAACAACCCTGAAGGTTAGGTTAGTAGGGATAGTTTCCATATATACTTATAATCGATTCTTTTTAAGTTATTTTTTAATTATTTTATATATTAATTATTTTGTAAAACTGTTTAATTTTGTATTTCGTACACTATTCTATGTATTTCGTAACAGAGTCCAGGCTTTATATTAAATTGCCTTTATTTACATATTATATTAAGTGTTTTATATTAAATATTATTTCTTTTTTGGTTTCTTCTTGAGTTTAAATTATGTATTTTTTTCAGGGATCGTATAGCATCGTCATCTAGTAAAGATCTGTTTGGGGAATGCGCTAAAATGGACGATCAGGCAATAGCGTCGGCTATGAAACACACGCCTTTGGATATTACGGTATTTTATTATTATTTAAATATGAAAAATATGAGAATGCTAGTTTTTATTCTTTTTTATTCTCTATGTTAAGACACAATGCGGTGTTGAGCTCCGTGACTTAATAAGGAATGGTTTCCTCTTGACTAACCTTCTATGCGGGATAAAGCGTGAAGCTGTTATTTTTTATACATATAAATAAATATATCCATTTATAAATAAATCCATTTACAGGTCGATATACCTCAATTCACGGAACCCATCCCTCTCTTACCCGAAGAGGATTTTAGTGAGAGGGAAAAGGACGGAACTTCAATACATCGTAGTATGATCAAACGGTTCAATCAACACTCCATTATGGTATATATATATAACATTTTATGGTATATATGGTCGTGGGGTAGTGGGACAGCGTCTGATTGTCAATCGGTTGTAGGTTCGATTATCACTCGGGACAATGACTTAATTTATTTCCATTTTCTCAATCTGGTAAGATAAAGCGCGTCATTGAGCTCCGCCATTCAACACGGAACGTCTCCAATTCGGCGGAGTGTTTCGACACTAGGTACTTCTGTCTACCCTGCTATGTGGGAAAAAAGTGTGAAGCTAAAAAAATGTATTAACTCATTATATGTTTTAACTTCACCTGTATAGTTAATGATAATAATAATACTTACAAGGGATATTAATTATGGATTTTTTCCATCAAACAATCAAGTCGTTATTGAAACTTAATACATACCAAAATTAATAAAAAAAAAACATTCTAGGTGCTCAAAGCTAGTCAAAAAAGTTCCAACACAAATTCCAATGCAAATACAAATAATAATACTAAAACAAAAGTAATAGAAAACGGTGTGAAAGATAAAGAGAGTAACGGTATAGAGAAGAGAAGAGCAGAAGAGGATATGCCAGCTCCGGATAAGAAGAAACGGCTGCTAGAGAAGATTTATTATGAGGATTTGGATAGTGGTAGCGGAGATAAGGATACGCAAGAGCTTAAATTGTCTAAGGTATTTTTTTGCTGGAAATTTTATTCTCCAATAACAAAAATCTAAACACTAGGTAGCGTGTCAAGCCAAGCTAAGCTAATAGAAATGTGAATGGCAACGAGTAGTTCGCATGTAAAGGTTTATAACCGAATAAACCTTAATTCAATATGTTATAACATCTGTCAGAATTCATTATATTATTATTCAAAGTTAAAAGAAAAATGCATATTCTATATAACTTGGGTCTCATTTCTCTTTTATGTTTTTAAAGGGTTATTAGTATTAAAGTCATCCTTAGATATGTATGTAGTTGTATGTACTAGTGAAGTAATAAAGTGTTTATTATGAACGTTAGAGTCAAATTGTGTTCGCAATTTTGTTAAGAATATAATTGTAATTATTTATAAATAAAAATTAATGCATTCATTGTACATAATGCATTATTTTCTTATTTTGCGTTTTGTAGAGTTATTTATATTACAATCTGTACCCGCGACTTTGTCCGTGTGGAATTTAACATATCTGGATTTTTATTTATTAATACTAAAATAGTAAAAATTAGTCTAAGTTGCTTCTTATTACATTAGCTATCTGCTAGTGAAAGTCCTATCAAAATTGGTCCAACCGTTCCAGATATTAAGCGAAAATGGAACATATAGACAGACAGATAAATTAAAATTGTTAAAAATAATGTTTTGGTATATAAAGCGTGTATACATATACCAAAACATATATATTTAGTAAGAAGCCGTAATTTTAATATTACAAACAGACACTCCAATTTTATTCATCTGTATAGATTGTAATGTTGAAATTGTTTTCTAACTGTTTACTAAAAAACAGATTATTATATAATAAAATGCAGATGATAACACGTTAAAGTAAATTATACCATATTAAAAAGACAATAAAGTTAAATATTAAATAAATTTCCAGGTAGAAAGATATTTATTAGGTCCAGCGTCTCAAGTGAACCAGACGAGTACAAGTACGACTAACCCACCGCCTCTGTCAGCTTTAGTGTCCATATGTCAAGTGAGTTGTGTTTATTATTATTATTATATACACATACAATTATTTAATTTCTTATTCATTTTTTTATCTGTTCGTTCGTCTGTATATCGTCTTTTTTAATCGTTCGCTCTCAGACATTTACTTGTATATCTGTCTCCCTTACTCAACTTGAAATATTTATACATCTCTTTCACTTCATATATAAATTGATAGCTAACAATATACTTAGTAATTTAATATTTACTATTATAAAGTGTTATTCTACACTAGTCGAACGCATGGCTTAGCGGTCAGAGAGCTTGGACGGTATACAAGAGGCGCGGGTTCGTATCCCGCTGCGTTCAAATTTTTATACGTTTTTTTTTTAAATATTTCAAAAATACTTAGTAACTTAATGACCCACTTATTAGTCTTGCTCATTTATTATGTTTCTTTTCATCATTAACGTCATCTAATTGTACAGACACGGAGCTGTATTTCATCAGGTTATTTAATTCGCTCACTCATCCATTAGTATATATTTATCTCATTTATTTTCTATTTAGAAGGTATTTCTCTATCGCAGATATTGGGTGAGAAATTGATAAGTTTGAACAATCATATCTATATATCAGCCTTACTCTCTTCCTTTATTTAAAAACTTCATTTTCTTTGACGTGGCTTGGGGACCACATTGCACTTAAATCTACACATCACTCTATATATAATATCTTCAAGAGTGCAAGTGTATTTATATATCATTTGGTGACTTATTTTTCTATACATCTTTATTTTCTGAATGCAGTTGAGTTCAATACAGTAAGTCATCTCATTATAGCAGTCTCGCTCATGTACTGTATTACTGTCTACATATCTTTCTCTTTCTATCTCTTCAACTATATACACATGTCTATCTTGTTCTCTCTTATGTCCCTTGTATTCAGCTATCCTAATCTCGCGGCGGCGTGTTTCATCTAGTGTCTCTATTTTTGTCTCTCTCGTATATAATCATATATGTGTGTCTCGCTCGTCCCCGATGGCACAGTAGTTAACATAACTTACACATGTAGGATACACACTTCAGTCCACAGTGTGACGTGCACAGGCCTCTCGCCGCGGTCTTACACCGTCATGACAGATCCCCGACCCCTCAAGGCTTCCACTGATACTCCCCTTCTTCGAGCTTCCTCGTCATTTAGCTCCGATTATCTTAAGCAGAGAACTACCCTCATTCTTCCATGCCCGATGACGCCGTTAAGGCCGTTCAGATCAAAAGCCACTTTGTCCATTTTAAAAAAGTGCCATGTCGGTGTGTGGCAGGCGTGGAGCGGCGGGCAGCAGTGCAGCCGGCCCGTGCGCGTGGGCGCGGGCGCGGCCGTGGGCGCGCTGGGCGAGCTCAGCCCGGGCGGCGCGCTCATGCGGCAGCACCACGCCGCGTCTATGGCGCGTATGTATATTGTTGTTATTTCTATTTTAGTCAGAGAAAAGCTCGTGTGTCATGACGCTTATCTTCGCTGGCGCTAAACACCGTATTTCATTTCAGCGTAGCGGGCAAATGAAAGTAATTTAAATATATTTTTTTATTTACCATAATTATAATTTATTGCAATGATTAATATTTGTTGATATGAAATTGTTAACTCTTATTATTATATGTTCTATATATTATTAATAAATTATGCATATTGGAATGTTTATTCTGGCATTAAATAATAAAATTAATCCCACTAAACATATTTCTTACACAAGAAACCTACTTTTGCTTCTCCGTTCCGGTAAAACAATATGCCACTTTGAGTCCCGCCGCCTTAACCACAATTTTTCGAATTCTGCCAGAAGGCGGAGTGTTTTGACGCTAGGTAGCCTCTGACAACCTGCTATGCGGGATTAAGCGTGAAATTATATTCTATTCATTATTATATATTCTCACAACAGAACTAGTACCACCAGACGTTAAAAGTGAATTACAAAGGCTGTACCTCTCATGTGGGGAACTTCTACGTGAGCTGTGGAGGTGTTTCCCGCAACCGGGAGCCGAACCTGATGCCCGCGCGACGACCTTCTACGAAGCCTTGTTGAGATTTCGTAACGTTAAGTTACGGCCTTTTGAGGTATGTTATTTTCTTTATTAGTATACTAGATTTCGCTCGTGGCTTCGCCTGCATAATATTTCATAATAATTATCTTAGTATCTGATATGTATCGTTCGTCACATTATTACCGAATTTCACAAAATCATCATAAATTGTAGCCTATGTGCCATTTTGATTTATAATACATATGCTGATTTTAATATTCTATTTTCCTTTATTTTTATTGTTTTTTTGAAAAGTTTCTTTTTTCTTTTTTAATATAATTTTTATTTATTAATGAATTATGTATATCATTATTTATTTTCTCTTCAATTTTAATCATTATTTTGTTTTGTTCATTTCTTTAATAAAAAAAAAAAACAATGATACTAATACTCTATTATACTGTAGAATTTAAACCAATTTTGTCACATCCTTATAAACTTTCACATTTATAACATAAGTAAAATACATAACATTTTTGGCTTATAAAGCTACATATACATATGCATACCTAAAAGTATGGTTTAGTGCTCTAAATGTGACGATTTATAATAGATAAGGGTTTGAATCTAGCTTTTTTGTTGTTTTTTTAATGTTTCTTGATTATAGACGTTGTTAAGATATGCCATTTTTAATATTTTCGTCGAAAGCAATTCGTTCAATGTATGCGTTTTTAATATTTTCGTCGAAAGCAATTCGTTCAATAATACTGCTATATATTTTCTGTATATATTAAAAATTACACATATGTTTTTTTTATTTTTGAAGTGTTATTCCACACTTTGGATTAGAAAACATTTAAAAAAAAATTATACGTTTTTTAAAAATGTTTTTTACTCTTATGTGTACTCTCTTACCAAACAAATATTTCTTAATGATTTTTGGATAGAAGAAAATTATACCAGTCTCTCTACACAGATGCACTCAATGTAAATAAGTTGTAACAAAACGTATAAGGATTTCGACGCAGTCGGTATTAGAATGCATGGCTTAGTGGTCAGATCGTTTCGATGGTTTCCAAGAGGCGCGGGATCGAATCCCGTTGCGTTCAAATTAGACACTCAAGCTTTTAACAATATAGTATAATGTGATTTTAACTTGAATAAAAGACCTAATAAATAAGTTGCAACAAACGTATAAGAATTTCAACTCAGCCGGTAATATAAAGCACGGTTTAGCGGCCAGAGCGCTTGGACGTTTGGTACGTTTTTCAAAGATGTAGTATAAATTATATGTAAAATTTCCAGGAAAAAATGCTGCGAGACTTAACACCGCTGGCCACATCGTTAACGCGACACATGAACCAGATGATAGACACGGCGTGCGCCAAGTACGCGCTGTGGCAACAGAGGCAGGCCAAGCTGTGGTAACATCGTCATTGTTGTTATAAATATTGTTATTACCAACATTGACAATGAAATGATTTCGTTTCAATCAATACATTTTAAAGTCAAAAATTTTACATAAAGAAATAATAGTTTTAATAAGCAGTTTGTGGGTTCGATTCGTAATTGGGGGAATGGTGATATTGTAAATTTATTTTCATTTGTCCGCTCTGGTAGGATAAAGTGCAGGCGTTTAGTTTGGTAATTAACTCGTTGTGTGTTAATTTCGTCAACAGTCAACGGAGTGTCTCGACACTAGGTTGTCTCTGACTACTCTGCTATGCGGGAAGCGTGAAGCTAGAAAAGAAAAGAATATCTACCCACACCTAAATTTTCACTCTAATTATTTTGCAATATTTTTCGGCGTTAGGTTACGCCATCTAACACTCGGTAATTTTTTTTAATTTGTTGGTCTAAACGAAATCATCTTTATTGTACATAGCTATCTATATATAAATTTGTTAAAATTATTTCATTTATAAAGCAAATAGATAACTCCACTGGCGCTTCTCAAGTAAATTATATTTACATACTAAAATATTCGATTCGTCAAATTTGTCGAACAACGAACAGACAATTTTTTTTTATATTAGTTTCTTATACACATACATACACACACACACACACACATATATATATATATATATATATATATATATATATATATATATATATATATATTACTGACTGATAGGAAACATGAAAACATGAAAAAAAATGTAAGCGAGATATCAGATATGCATATGTAAGAAAGAGATGGATATACATTACATTGTGTTATTCAATTAATATTCAAAAAATATTACTTTAGTTTATAAATGCAAGGTTAAAAAAATAACGTCATACTAATGTTTAAAGATATTTTAATAGTTATATGTTAGCTGTTTTTGACCTTTTCTAATAACTTTATTGTTTTCAAAGCTGATGTTGCCAATTTTTTTTTATATAAATATTTCAAACTGAAATTGTATGTGTATTAATAATAGTAATGTACAAATTGTAAATTATATTAATTACATCACAATAGTGTGTTCAATATTTAATAATCCGTAAAAATCTTGTAAATTCAGTATTGAATTGAAATATAATCGATTATATCAACGAGTTGCATAAAATCGATATTAACTTTCCGATTTAACATAATATATTTAGAGTTGAATAAAGACTAAATGTTTATATTACCAAAAAAAAGCTTTCTTAAAGATGCCGGTGTTGCCTAAATTTCATTTATCAAATTGTGAATTCTTATATTTATAAATGATAAAAAGCGTATTCATTATATATCTAATTTGCTCTAAAAAGTTTGTTACAGCTAACCTGATATGTGTTCAATAAATCAGCAATACACAAATAAATCATGATTATTTGTAAATAACCTCCATATATTCAATAACTTCCAAATGAATAAAATATAAATTATATTTAGAAAAAAAAACAAAAAAGCAAACGATTTTTTAAACTCATTACAAAGGTTTTGTGTACTAAATTAATTTTAATTTTGTAAATATATTGTTCAAAACGTTATTAAAAAAAGATTCTTAAAAATACTAAACATATATTAATCATAACAAATAGACTGTCTTTTGTATCAATAAACATTATATAAAATTGAAATTATTAATAAAAAAAACTATTCTAAAAGCTAATAACTATATCAATAATAAAAGAATTAATAATAATTATATATATTCAATCGAAACATAAAGGCTGTATGATTTCATTGCTATGTACAATTATAAAAAAATAAAAAATGACAATATTTTATCAATTATTAAAGGTAAATTAAACAAATAAACAATCAAATAAAATAATTAACTTTGATTATGGACATCACTAATATAATAATACAGTGTAACCTTGATGAGCAAAACCTAAGGAAATAAATCGTTATAACAAGTAAGTCGTTATAATGAGGTTCGATATACAGAGGTTAGATTGATCTATGATTGGTTTATATGAACAATACAACGTTATGTTGAGGTTAGGAATTGTTAACATTCGTTACATAGAGGTATTATATTTCGCAAGGATTAAAAAATAAGTCGTGATATGGTTTTTGACAAATCTATTCGTATTTTTTTAATATCACGCTTTTACTCCGCGTAGGCAGGAACTAACTTGTATCAAGTCACTCCGCTTTCTGTCAGATTCGAGGCATTGTGTGTTGAGTGGCGGAACTCAACGCCGCGCTTTACCTGACCAGAGCCAGGAAATGAAAATAATTTAAATATCATAATTCCCCCGAGTGGGAATTGAACCCACAACCGATCGCGTTTACAGTCAAATGTCCTACTACGAACACGATCAGCCTCTAACCTATTAGTAAGGTAAAGGTTTAATTTGCATTAATCTTTACCGAGTCGAATTCATTATCTATTAAGTTCGAAAAATATCGAAAATCGTTATAACGATGGTTAAATTGGGGTCACACTGTATTAATAGTGTTGTCAATATATATTATATTATAAAAAGAAATCTAAATATGCTATCAATATGAAAATTTCATTACAAAAATTGCAATATATCTAGAGGGCTTGTATAGAAAAAGATTTCTTAGAAAAAAAAATCGAGAATCAATATAAAAAATGGCTTACATATTGACCAATATATGTTTACAGCGTTCTACCATATTATTTGAATTCATATCAATTTTGTAGAAATATAATTTTTCCTTTAGTTTTCACTATAACGAGTAAAGGGTGGTTTTCATTATAAAATATATGTGTGTAAAAAAAAATTGTAAATAACATTTTGTATTGTACAGATATTGTTAAACACAAATTTACTAAGTAAGTTGAAAATGGCATTTTTTACACCAAATAATTGTTCTTCTGCATAACGAAAATGAAGTGTTTACTTACAAAATGTTGATATAATTTTACTTAAATAAAAAAGGCGCCAATATTTGTTTAATTAAAATGCCAATTTATTTGACAACTGTCAAAATGTTTTTTTATATAGAAAGTTAATGGATTACTGGCCAGTCATCTTTTTATAGTTTTAAATTTCTTAATTTTATACGAAATAAATTAACCCTTTGGAATTTCCAGAATGTAAAACGAAACTGTTAAAAATATTTGTGGAATAGATTAATTGAGCTAGAGTATGGGGTACAAAGCCTGTTATTTTAATTCTTTTTTAATATCTACAGAAGCATATACGAGTATATACATATGTTTTACACATTGTAAAAAAACATGTCTATATAAACATGTACATATATAATGTAAGCAATTTTGTTTCACAATTTCATTGTTAAAGACCAAAACTTCATTATAGGACTGTTTAAAGAATTTGATACATAATAAAAAAATTAGAAAATAACTAAAAAGAAATTAATTTAATAAAAACATTAATAATATATGTGTATGTATAATGTATTGAAGTGTCTTTCTGTATGATATTGTTTTGTGCTTTGATTGCAATTGTCTAATTCGTTGGTACTCTCTGTCTAATTATTAATGTTAATGCATTTATAGTTTTAGTAGTAAAACACTTACGTTTAATTGTAAACGCGATGGGTTGTGGATTCGATTCCCACTTGAGGAAATTATTATATTTAAATTGTTTTTATTTCTTCGTTCAGATAAGACAAGTTTTATTTTGTCAGGTATTATAAGTTTTTCTGACTGCAAAGTACTATAATTCCAATGATTAATATTTTTTTTAACTTTCCCAAATGCAGAATGCATATTGAAGGGAACTTAGACAGAGAGAACTAAATAACGAATCAATTTTTTTTTGATTTCTTATTGTAAAAAAAAATCTTATATTATTTTTTTTAAATTGTGATTAACCATGTTTCCTTTAAATTAAAGTTTCAGTCAATTCACACTTTTAAACGTTCCTCTATTTATATATTTACATTAAAATATAATAATTTGTACGACAATAAATATCTAGGCGTTAAGTGGCAGTCAAAATTTCTGGTTACCATATTGGTTTAGTTAAACTATAGTTAGTTAACTAATTAAGGTTTCATTTTTTTTTTCGATTTTAGTTGAAAACTTTTTTGTTTCGTTTGGATTTATTTCTGTGATGAATCAATGGCGATATTAAAAATGCAATTTAAACATTTTTTAAAAATTATTTCACAAAATTATAGCCATTTTGTTTTAAAATTGCAAATTTAATAGAATACTGAGAGTGTTTTTATATCGTGATTGATTCATGTGGTTTATTTATTATATAATAAAACCTATTCTCATGATTCTATTTGGGGAGAAACGCTCAACTCTCGGATGGGATAAATTGTAAATAAACAGTATTTTTATATTTCTTTGTTTTCTTTTTTACCTGCCTATTATAAGTCATGTAGTAATTAGGTCACACGTGGGGGGAGATTTTTTTTTGCACTAGTTATAATGTCTGAGATATTAACTTTAATGGTGGATAATCTACTTGACATTCAAAAATAAATCATTTTGTATGGAGAATTTAAAAAAAGATATAAAACAGCAATGGAGGAGGAGGGGCCGGTCGTGGCGCAGTGGGCCCGCGTCTGACTGTAAATGCGATCGGTACTGGGTTCGTGTCGCACAAGTGGGGACACTTGGGGGAGTGATTATATTTAAAACTACTTTCACTTTGTTTGGTAAGACAAATTGAAGTCAAATTCCACCATTCAACACGCAATGTCTCCAATTCGTTGGAAAGCGAAGTACGGAGTATCTTGACACTAGGTACTTTCAGTCTACCCTGTTATACGGGATAAAAACGTGAAGCTAAAAAAAGCAGCTTCACGCTCTATGGCACGTAGCAGGGTAGACAGAGACAACCTAATGTCAAGACACTCGGTTGACTGCTTTACGCTTTAAATCAAGACATTGTATATTGGGTGGCGAACTCCAGACCGCGCTTTGTCTTACTAGAGCCGTGAAATGAAAAATATATAAATATATAATAGAGATCCAATAGATGACAGTTCAAATACAATAATAAATTAAAAAAATAAAAAGATATTGAGGCAGGTGGGAAGACCTCGTAGTAAGTAATATAATATCCCCACTTATAAAACATACCACTATCAGAATGAGTTAAGAGATCTGTATATTTTATATAACTGCTGAACTGCAGCTATGAGGAGAAATTATATTCACATTTATTATTTATTTAATTAATTATATAAAAATATTTACTATTTCGTGATGCGTTAACAACCAAATTTTTGTTTTCTGTATTTGTATTCCTGTTTCCTTCAAATAAAAAAGTAAGAGATCATTATCTTAAAACTATGTAAAGAACTATGAAATAAGATGGGAACAGTGTAAATATAAAAAAAATATGTATAATAATTGCAATATTCTTTATTAATTATAGACGAATACTTCGAGATTAACATTCAATTCCCTTTCCACTGGTGCATTATTTGTATTATTATATAGAAAACAAACAGGGAATAATACAAATACTGTAAAAAACATTTTAGATGATATAATATATATATATATATATATATATATATATATATATATATATATATATATATATATAAACAAAAAATATTCGTTTTCATTTCACAAAACAACAGCACCCGACACATCCACTTTTGCTAAAATAATCATTAACTTTATATAAATATTTATTATTCTAAAGAAAATATATTTTTATTAAAGCTATATACTATGACAAAAAGACGATTAATAAATTGCAATTGAGTTATTAATAATAATTAACTATAATTATTATATAGATATATAAACATTGAAATAAATAAAATAAAAGCATTTGCTAGAAGAAACCCGTACTAATGTATTATATATAGAGGTATATAGTTTGTTTATGACGTCATATATCCATGACGTCATTTCTTAACATTCATAATAGATATATGAAAGGAGTTTTGAAATTAGAACAAAAAATGAAACAATGTTTTTTCCTATATAAATAACAATTTCAGGTTAAAATAGTTTCATTTAAAACAATTTCAGGTTTTTTTAATTATATTTTAAACTAAGGCCATTTATTGACGATGAATAATAATTATTTATTTTAAATAATATAATTATCACTTTAATTAGAAAAACGGTAACGTATGGATAGAATTAAGTGAACTTAAATGCTCAATGAAATACTATTTTTGTTTATGTTACATAAAATATAATATGATAAAATTAAAAGGAAGATATATTGAAATAAATACATTCAGTAGTTTGATTTCAGCAAAAAACATGAAAATTAAAGCTTTTAAGGAATTATTTTTTTATTTTCATTCATTTTTAATTAATTTACTACCGTTATTGCAATTATATATTTAGTAAATATTTGGATATAAAATTAAATACATTTTTTAATTGAAAAAAACTAATTATAGAACTCTTAATATGAATAAAAATGTTCTTTTATAATCTATACACTAAAGTTATGACATTAAAATAACAAGCAGTCGAGAATATAAAAATAAACTAAAATGACAAACAAAAAAATTGAATATTATTTCTTTTCTCTTACAATTTCACAATTTAAATTAAAAAACATATTAAGGAGTAAAGTAAATAAAAGCAAAAACCCATATTGATGTTTTGACAAAAAATACGAGGAAATTATTGTTTTTTTTTTCTTATTTCAAAGCATTATCTATTATGTATTTTTCTCTTCTCTGCGTCAGTAAATTTGTAGAAATCAACTAACCATTAAGAAATTATAGGGAATTTATAAACAAAAAAAATAAATTTCATTTAAATATTGACTCAAGCTATTTTTATAAGATAAACCCAAATATATTAGATATTATTGACGTTATTACAATTGTTATGTATAGAAGCATAATATATATTTTTATATCTATAAGTGCTTTCCAAATACTAGATGTATCTTAATAACAATAGATAATTCCGTTTAATATTTAAAAGTTACATTTGATAATTATATTTCATTCGAAACATAATTAAAATGGAATACATTATAATTTTCTAGTTCAATAATATATCACCACTAGCATCTATTATATCGACGAGCTCGTGTAATAAAAAAAAATATACATATACCAGCATATACAATACTGGCAGTTCGTGTATTAAAAGTATACCAGCTGATACATTGCTCTTAGGTAGTGTAATAAACGATACCAGCTTATATAAGGTAGTTCGTGTATTAAAAATACTATACCAAATTTTCTTCTTTACCTGGTTTATCTAAACGCTTTTACAATCCATACAATAATTATAATGGCAAGAATTATTCCGATTAGGCTGAAAAAGAACATTTTCTTTCTATAACGTCGTTGGTATTCCGCTGCTTTGGCGAGTTCGTCCACACCTGTTTCTACAGTCGCACCGGCCGCTTCTATGTGACTTTCAACTGTATCTATATTGATAAATGTTTAATGTACATATTAATTAGAGTTATTTGAGCCCGTTGGTCGCGCAGTGGGACAGTGTCTGACTGTAAACGCGATCGGTTGTGGATTCAATGCCTATTCGGGGTAGTGATTATATTTAAATTATTTTATTTTCTCGCTCTGGTGAGACAAAGCGCGGCGTTGAGTTTCGTGACTCAATACGCAACCGAAATCGGTGGAAAGCGTAGTACGCGGTGTCCTTACACTGGGTACTTCCTGTCTATCCTGCTATGCGAAGTAAAAGGCCGAAGCGTTTATTACCGTTAATGAAATTTAGACAAAAAATATAATATGATTCTACATATACTAACATAACCAGCGAGATTAAATGACCGTTTATAACGCTTTTTTTGAAACTTATTATTATATTGTTTATGAAACTTCAATTGAGATTTATTAGCTTCACGCTTTTTATTCTGCAGAGCAGGGTAGACAGGAAGTACTTAGTGTCAAGACACTCCGAACTTTACTTTCCATCGAATTCGAGACATTGCGTGGTGAGTGGTGGAACTTAACGTCGCACTTTGTCGTTATCAGAGGGAAAAAGTGAAAATATTTTTTAAATATAATCACTTCACAGTTGTAAGTGCTTTTACCTTAACAGTAAATTAAAATTTAAAAAAATAAAATCAGTTAACAATTTTGATCAACTCATTAAAGTTGTCCGATGGTTAATATTATGAAAATATAATATATATATATATATATATATATATATATATACAGTTATTATATCTATGAAAATCAGTCCAGCCATTCCAGAGATTAGCCTAAACAAACAGACAAAAATAGTAAAAATGTGTTGTTTTTATATGTTAATCGATTTGTGTAAAAAGTCCAACTTTAGTTAGTTGTATAGATTAATATGTTTAATGTAATCAATGAATTCTCACCAACGGTCTGTGCCTGAGCGCTGACCATGTCAGCCAGTTCTTGCATTATTTGGTTAACATCCAACACGTCTGCTTCAATCTTGTTCATATAAGCTTCTTTCTCTAATAGCATGCTTGTTTCAAATTGAACGAGACGAGCCTGAAAAACAATACTGTTCAAAATATCTGCATTTTTATATGTTTTAATAGCGTCTACGCGTTATCCGTTGTGGTACAGAGGACCCAGTGTCAAGGCACTCCTTATTCCATGTTTCGCCCGAAATCTCGGCATTGGGTGTTGAGGTAGCGAAACTCAATGCCGTGTTTTATTATAACAGGGTAGAGAAATCAAAATAATTTTAATAAAACAATTACTTGTTTACAGTTACTGCGCCATAATGGCCTTGGTTTCTTAATTTAAATATTTTAGTACGGCATTTTCTCACTATTCGCTTATGTAGAGATTGATTGATGCCTTGATTCTATTTTCAAATTTATATTGAAATGTTCAACAATTAAATTTTTTTTAGCTTCACTCTTTTATCCTGCATGGCAGGGTAGATAGGAAATACCTAGTGTAAAGACATTCCGTACTTCGCTTTCCACCGAATTGTCAACGCCGCACTTTGTCTTTTACCAGAGCGAGGAAGTGAATATAATTTAAATATAATCACTCCCCCGAGTGAGATCGAACCCACAACCGATCGCGTTTACATTCTCTAAACAAAAAAAAATATTTTTAAATTTATGCAAACAACAACAAAAAACAACTTTTATTAATGTATGCAAAAAAGAACATTATTTTTATATTAAAAATAAATATAAACCTAAGACAAAATAATAAAATGATATACATATTATATATGTCTTACCTGAGCCTGTTGATTTGCTAGAAGAGATGCCTCTTCATCATCAGCCATGGCTTGCCGTTCCAAAGCTTCCGGATCATTTCTAGAGCGCCCCTGGGTTGGCATGTGGGCCGCCATTTTCTCTGATAATTCCTGAAATTTATTTTATATATTAAAATAATATTAATTTTATGGGAATTAATGAATAATATTATTATTTTTTTTTATCTTCAAGCGTTCGTCCCGCATAGCAAGGTAGACAGAAAGTACCTAGTATCAAGATACTCCTTACTAAGCTTTCCGCCGAATTCCAGACATTGCGTGCTGAGTGGCCGAAATCACCGAGGACAAAAAATAATTCAAATATACTCACTCCCCCGAGTAGGCATTGGCACGAACGGCCTTTTTTTTAAGCTTCACGCTTTCATTCCGCATAGCAGGGTAGACAGAAAATACCTAGAGTCAAGACACTCCGTACCTCGCTATCCATCGAATTTTAGACATTGCGTGTTGAGTGGTGGAACTCAACGACGCTCTTTATCTTTACCAGAGCGAGGAAGTAAAAATATTTTAAATATAATCACTCCCTCGAGTGGGGATCGAACCCACAACCGATCGCGTTGACACATTGTTAACAATGAGATGCTGGCACACTGCGCCACGACCAGGCTCAATTGGTTGATTTCTCTTTTTTTAAATATCCTCCCCTTATGAACTTTTACTGTCAGTGATCATGCTTTGAAAATGTTACAATTTTGATACAATTTTCTGATTGCAAGAAACCACATTAGCATTGCAAAATTTATATATATAGTAAATAATTAATAACTCAAGTCACAGAACTCAACACCGCACTTTCCCTTAGCTGAGTGGAAAAATGTAAAGAAACCTTTAACAATTGTAAACTGAAAATTCTTATATTTAAATAAAATATGAAGCAAGCCTCTTAAATATATTAAGAGAGAAATGATTTGTAAATCAATTACATTGATGCTAAAAATAAATACATATTCTAATTAGCATTTCTTAAACAAAGAACTGAATATCTTGAGATATTATATTAGATTCTTTTGACCCTTCCATGCAATAAAACCTGCTTTATCACATTTATTAATCCCATTTTCTTACTATAAAATAAAATTATGTAATCACAAATAAAATATTAAAACTTTTTTTTAACTACAATGATTAACTATACCTTTTGTACAGACGAATATTTAGCTAATGCATCTCTGAATGCTTGAGTCAATCGTTCCACTTGTAACTTTTGCGGCTTGTCACCTCTCCGCACAACCACACTAAGTCTTTGTATATCACGGGCAGTTGCTGACACAGAACTGTTCACATTCTGTTGAGTATCATGACTGAAAAGGCAAATAATGTAAGTATGGGAGTATATTTTCAATAATGGCAGCAGTTAATACTACTACTTAATTTTTATTATTGTATGATCTATATTCAAACATTTCTCGATTCTTGATTTTTTTAATAATGTCAATTTGATTGATAATTTTTTTTATACCGCATACCAGGGCAGACAGAAAGTACCTAGAGTCAAGACCCTCAGTACTTCTCTTTCCATCGAATTTGAGACATTGCATGTTAAGTGGTGGAATGTAACCCTGAAGTTTTATCAGAGCTAGCAAGTGAAAATAATTTAAATATAATCACTCCCTTGAGTGGAGATCAAACTCACATGGAATCGGGCTTACAGTCAGACACTGTCCACAGTGTCATGACAGGCCTAATGTCATTATTTATATGAGATTACTAATATTTCTACATTTACTATTGAACTCTTTATTAATATCACTTTAAATGAGAATAATTTAAATAAAAGAGTTTATGATATTAGAAAGAATAGATTTTATATAAAAAAGTTAGGTTTTAAATATAAACATAGTTGAGTCAATTCATTACCTAACATTGACACATCAGGAAGGATGAGTCTAACATATTTTATTATAATCATAAATCATATATGGAATAATATATCTTGTATGTTTTTTGTTACAAATGGATATTTTAAATTGAAAATTGTTAATTAGCTAATCATATACTGGCGTAATCAATTTTTGTTTTTATTTCCTTAACATATGTTTAAACTATATGGTATTTGTATAAAATTACATATCACCATTTCAAAAGTTATCAAAAAAAATTTTACATATTTTTTCAATAGCTATACATGTTTTTTGCTATAACTTTAGCATAATGACTTACATTTTGTCTCTTAGCTGCACACTGTCATTAGGCCCACCAATCTGTTTCATTGTCTTCTGCAATGCTCGCAATCCATTGTTGATTGTGTTAATGTTATCCGCAATTCCTTCGCTCAAGTTGTAAAGTTCTGTTGGACTGAAGTCAGCAAAGGCAACTGTAGGAGGTGCAGCTATTGCTCCATAGTCCCGACTAGATCCACTAATCGGCTCCCGCTCCGTCATGGTTATCCTAAATTAAGTTTGAAAATATTTTTATTTAATTCATCGAAATAAAATAACTCAACTAAAAGAACTAGTCATATAGCAATTAATTATACCAACGATAGTTCGTTTGTTACGTGATTGACGAGTTTATTAAAAATATTATAGCATACGTACGTAATGAAGCACTAAATTTGTTATTTTCGGGAAGCTTTTATTTTGAAATAGTACGAATTTTATCAGAATTATTTACATACTAATTTGACATTATTCAAAACGGCGTAATTATTTTATTATGATTAAACAGTGAATCATTTCTATCTTGTTAAAAAGGTACATAACAAAGAAGTTGTAGGAATTCAGTTGCACAATAACTAACTAACCTTTACGTTACCTATTTGAGTTAAACCGGTATGAAGAATAATATTAAATTAAAAAGCAAGAGTCCATTAAATTCCAGTTTCGGCAATATTGCGGCTCTATTAATGCAAATTACGAACTGTGAATAGTGATAATGAAACGTCAACAACAATACTGGAAATTGACAAATGTCATTGTCAAAACTTTGACAATTTTATCAAGGAGAGACGATCTAATATAGGTTATTAAACAACTAGCAAAATAGTGTTTATTTTTCTATTGAATTATCGATTTTATTTAGAAAAAAGAAACATATTATATACTATAAATATATATTGATATAAATAAAATAGAAAATCAAATATAAAAATGTATATAAATATATTGTATAAGTCAATATTAAACAATCTCCTTTAAAAGTTAATACTACTAGCCACGAGATGTCTCTGATAGAAATTTTTATATTCTGTTGAACGGGCGTCGATTATTATATTGTTATGATTAATGAGTGCTTATTATAACTTTTAACAAATCAGAATCAATATATGTATAACCTGCGTTAAATTACTTTTGAAAATATGAATTTTGCTAATGAAATACTATAAATAAAGTAAAATATCATCACTATTTATAATGGATTTAAACATATCCATATCATTTAAAATTGATGATTAAAAAAATGGAAATATTTCTCATTAATTTATTTTATATTTATTAACGTAAAATATTAATGTGATAAAAACTAAAAAATCATACATTAATATATTTATATATCATGTACTTAAAATAAAAAAAATAATCAAACACCACAAACCAATTAATCAAAATAAAACAATTGTCAAATGTCAAATCATTCAAACATCCGTATAAATAAATTAAATGTCTAAAAACATAAGTAACTAATAACTATGAAGCGCCACAGTGCTGCAATTTAATTCTTTACTTTTTTTGTTTGTATGCAAGAATTTTTCTCACAACCATGACTTGTCAGGAGTCAGGACACATAAAGCACTCGACACCTGTTGCGATTAAAAAAAACAAAGTTAATATTAAAATAGCTGTCAGAGCGGAACTTTGCAGGTTTGCGGTTGGAATAATAAAATTGTTAATCCTATTACGGATAGGACCTCCCGGCTATTTTATATTTTTATCTGTTATATTGATATTTATTGGTGAAATTAGTAGTTATTTATTTCGAGATAGCTAGGTATTAAAAATACTTGTCTTTTGTCTTTTGTACTTGGATATTCAAGATCGGAAATATATTTAAATTCTGTATGATAGTTAAAAAACTAATAGAGTTTGAATTTTTTTATGCGATATTATATATTTATGTTTTTAATTTAAATGTAGTAAAATATATATCTCTGTATCTTATATCTTTAAAAAAATACTCATGAAAAAAATGACTTCTACGCCCGTTAGATAGAGGAAACAATACTTTGCTTAATGTCCAATATTAAGAAATATAACTTAAAATAATAAAGCTACACTTTATTATTTTACATAAATACTAGTAATAGCACCATGCCATTAGTTTAAATATATAAATAACAGAATCAGTGATGTACTTATCACTCATTTGTCTATCTGTAACTTGCTGCATGTAAATCAGCCCATTAAAGCACTATAAATATATATTTTTATGCGAATGTAAATTTAAGTTTAATGGATGCGCTATTTATTATAATAACTTAATTACAAATGTATTTCTTTTTGCAATTTGTAATTTTCCTTCTATGAAAAAAACTGTTTCGTTTGTTAACAAGAAGCGTAAATTATAATTTTTTGGGTGTTGCATTCCTTAATAAAAGTCACCTGAATGAATCAGTGTATCAGTAACAGTGCCATATATTTACGACTTTATAACTTTTCTATACTAGTATTTCAAATATCTTCAAGGTGGCTTTAGTAATTTAAGTAATTTATTACCAGACATATATCGTTTTCATTTCTAAGCTAAGAATATTTTGGAAATATGTTTTAAGAAACGACAAAAAATACTAACATTGTACGGTGTGACGTGCACGGTACAAGTTAAGTATTTTTTGAATTGGTATTAGCCAATATAAAAATATCGGACGCCTACTTTATGTCATCAAAATCGATTTTAACATGGACATTGTATTAGTCTTACCTAACTAGAAAATAATTTATAAATATTTACACTAATGTAGGTAGGTACTAAGAGAGATACACAACGAGAAGAGAAATCAAAATAGAAGTTAATAACATCTTTTTGGCAACTTTTTTACATTTTACTTATCTCCTATTTATTTTTTTCTCAGATAAATTTTATATTGAGTTCGGTACTCAACGCTGCATTTTGTTTAAACATGTGTTGGCAATATAAACGATTATCAGAAAAGTACATAAGGTGCAATTAGACCTGTCTCAACTCTAAATTGTAAATCTAGTTATCTAATAAATATTACTTTGTTTCACTTTAAATTAGTTAGTAAAACGTTAGTAATAAAAAGTGCTTTACTTTCTATTATTTTTTTTTGGCTACATTATTTTCTTTTCAGTGTAAGTTGTGACTAAGCCTTAATTAGATACAGTCATTCTACGTTCTGAAATGGCTCGTGAAATAAGTGAAATTTATTATTATACGATGTACCCAACCGCCGACAGCATTAAAATACCTATCATCCATGTTATTTACTGCGGAACAGGAATGAATAATGAGTTCCATAATAAATCTTTATGAACTTCTAGATAATAATGAAGTAGAATCTTGGCAATCGAATTTTGATTTAAAATTTATAAAATGTAAATATATTATCTGTATATTTGTGTTCACGTATCTCCAATATAATGGGTTAAAGAATCTATTATTATATTACTCATTTTCTCGCTCTATGAATGTAGCATTGCATTTTTTCTAACCAAATCGATAAAAAAGTATTTAACATGTACTTATTTGCGCCTTTCCCTCTGTATGTAATTCAAAATATCGGTATGAGAGCGTGTAATAAAAAAATATATATACATCTCTGTAAAAAATATAGATTATTATTTAAGGTGATGTACTTATATATATTTTTAAAATTAATTTATAAGAAAAAAAAAATAATTTCTATTTATAAATATATAGTTGTTTAAATATTATCAATACTTTTCTTTCTTAAGTGGCTTATTCGTTATAGTCTGTGCAGTTTTTTAACGTCCATTAACTACATTTCGCGGCCATCTTAAAGCTATTTAAAACGTCTAGACAACTCAAATAGTCGTGATTAGCTTTCATCTTTATGGATTATTTTTAATTTATTTTATAAGTTTTTGCTGTTATGATTTTGTTTGCAAAAATTACACTCTATGCGAAGTTGGGAATTACGCGTTTGTTTTGGTTTGGTTTTAAATTGTAGATTTTAAATTCTTCGCTTTTAATATGAATAAGTACATTTTTATATATATATATATATATATATATATATATATATATATATATATACGTATAAGTGTTTTTTTTGAACTGCTACCCAATTTCAAAGTTGAACTGTTTGTGTAAATAGCTATTTTATAAGGTTATACAATAAGAAAAAAAAAGTTTGAATACATACTTATAACTTGTACGATTGTTACCAAAGTTTGCAAAAATACTTTATGATGCGCCTAATAAGGTTTTCTATAGCTTAATCCGAAGTAGCTGCTCTTCAAATTTTCAATATTTTTATTATTGTTGAAAGGTTGTAGGCAAAATTAATTTTGTTTTAACAATTAGGCTTATGTCCCTTTGGTGTTGAATATCCTTTTTAACAGTTTTACAGAATATAGCATCCATTCAGAATATCTGCCATATGTATATTGTGAATTGGAATTTAAAGTGACTCAACTAAAAATTTATCGAATTTGACAGTTCTATAATTGAATATAGAACTATGTTAAATTCGATAAGGATAGTCACGGCGCAATGTGTTAGCGTCTAAATGTAAACGCGAATAGTTGTGGGTTCGATTCCCACTTGAGTGACTTATTATATTTAAATTATTCACATTTCCTTACTTTGGTACGACAAAGCGCGGCGTTGATTACTGAATCTCAACCCCGCTATGTGAGATAATGACGGGAAGATGAAAAAAATCGATAAATTTTGAGTCTTTTTAATTCATGAATATTCATTCACTTTTGATACATGTATGTGTGGATGGATGTATGTACAATATATCAAGCATTAATATTCTGCCTCGTGATAACAGGTTATAATATTAATGACATTTTTACACGGCATGTACAGAAACTCGAACCCTTAGTACCACTTAGCATCTTAGGTACATTGGTTTGCTGTTAGCGAGTTTACATGTTACTTAATACTTGTTAGTGATAATTATGTAGTTAATTAATATTTTCTTATACATATATAATATTTTTAATATATTAAATAATAAGATTTTACTTTGAGGTCATAGCTTTTTCTTACTGTAAGGACCACGACGTTCCGTCAACCACTGGCAGAATGTCGCTTGGACTCTCACAATTCTGCCAGCTCCCCAGATGTCAAGCTTTGACGCAAATTGCAAGCCAACACCAGACTAAATTCGTGCAGGTCCACGAGATCGTACGGTATACGTATCGTACACCGTACAATCCGGATAGCCATTAATTACCCTCTTAATCGTCGCAACAAGGTAACATTTTGCCTGTCCAGGGTTTCAGCCCGAACAGGAGCAGGAGCAGCAGGTCGATGGATGAGGCCATAGATGGGCCAACTACTGTGAAGTGTTTGATATGTTGATTTTCAAAAATGTTATGTCAAATGTTAACATATGTTTACGCGATTCGTTTCAAAAGGTTTTATTTAAAAAGTACAGAAATTACGAGAGAAAAAGTCCCTTAAAATTATGGGACGCTCCAAAGAGTGGTCTCATATACATTTGGACGCAAAACAAGATAAAAATAAGGGAAAGACACAACTCTGTATTTAACTTATTCTTCTTAAGCCATTGAAGAGTTTGTCTTTGTTACACTAATTTATTTAAAAATAGATAATATTAAATAATAGTCCTAAATATTAATAACTGAGAGGACGTTAAGTTAATCTTAATACTTATATTTTAAAAGAAGTTATTTGATTATGTAAAAAGAAATTATTTGAATCATGTGTAGTAGATAGGCTGTATTCGGTGCTACCTATTTTTCTAATGGTGATAATAATAATAATTATTATTTCAACATATTTCACTTGTGTATTCGAATACCTTTAAAGGAGGAAACATATCATGAATATATTATATTCAGTTAAATTTGAACCTATGATAACCGCAATCACAAACCCGCAACTGCACCGTTCAAGAATTGTAAAATTATCTTCTTTCAAGTCAACCATACTATAAATTAAGTACAAACGAACTATATACGCCTCTGAACTATGTTATCAAGGCGTCGATGTAGGCGTTAAGCCTTTACAAAATAACCGATTCATTATATTGACAACAAACAAGAAATATTATTTTTCCTTTTTATATGTATATTGTCAAAAAATAATTAGTTAATTATTTTTTGGATTTTTATATGTAAATAATAATGTTTTAATAACCGAATAACGTCGATGAGACGTACTTAAGAGTAAAGAATTGTTATTTTTAAAAGTAATAATAATAAATAAAAGTATATTATTTTCTTTTTTAATTTATAAACAATTAAACGTAGCAAGCAGGACTCTAACCCGCGATTCTTTGAAAGCTAATAATCAAATAAACCGTACGTTCCTATCAAATCTCGCTAAGTTCCAGTTTTTGTACATTTTCTAAAAATATTATTCTTATTCTAAGATTATCATAAAGCAAAAAATATTCTTTAAAACCATATATATAAATATATTCTGACCGTCATTTCGCATACCATTACTGTACCGTAGTGCCGGTTTCAACACACTACCAATCGTTACCAGTCAGACCATGCCACTACTATTTTTTTTTTCAATTCCTTTCCTTTCCTTTCCTTTCCTCCTGTAGTTAGTCCCAACTTAGCTTGGGACTATTCTTCACCATCAACTTGTTGACTTTGCACGTTCGTTGATATACTCAGACTAATCAAGTCATGTTTCAAATCGTATAACGAACTAACTACCAAGTCAGCCATTGTTTCTTTGGGTATCTAGCATATATAAGGAAATATTATTAATATACATAATATTATTAATAATTTATTAAGAAATATTAAAATCATTATATCGATCTAATTTATTTTGTACCTTAAAAATATTTATGCATTTAATAAGACATTGCCCTTAATATGTATATATCGTAAACAAATAATTCGTAGTGACAGTTCAAGAATAAGAATCAAATTAAATGTTTAATGTCTATATATAATCTATACGTGAATTCGTTATGCAAAATATTTGTACCCTAATTTTTGAAAATCACGCGAACAGATGAATATGAAATTTGGCTGATATATTTCTAAAATAATACACAATAAGTACATTAAATAAAAAAAAAGAATGTACTAATAATGTGTGTTGTATGTCATTGTATATTTAAGCGTGTGTCACGTTTAAATGTAAAATGACATAGGTACACGTTGCTAAGGTAACGCGTAGGAAACGCGTCAACGGGTGTAGTAGCATTTAAACTAAAATCATAGCAAGAATCTATTATTATTACAATAACCTACATAATTGTACATTACATTTAAGATGAGTGTTTTTTTTAAATAAAAAACACAATAAAAACATGCTAATAAAATATAAAAAAGATCTATAAATACTAGCGGCTTTACTCGAATACTAATTACCTAGTATGTATCTTCCGATAATTTTCTAAGATTATAGTCAGTCTGCTGTGTTGCTTCGAGAAGCACTTTGCATATTGATTCGATATCTGTGTAAAAATAGAAAATCTGTTGAGTAAAGTAATGTAAATAAACGCTTTTATATATACTTTTTATTTGTATCTGTAGAAATAACGTGTTAATTATTCTATTTTTCTGTATAATTTTTTATTATATATATTTACAAAACGATGTGCGAATGCTTTATTTCAACTTTTTTGGGTCAGTATTGTTATAATTATATATCGATAGATAAATTATGTGGTCGGCCGTAGCACATTGGCATAGCGTCCGCAGTAAACTTATATATTTAAATTATTTAAATTATATTATTATGTTATGTTATATGTTATATTTAAATTATTTTCATTTCCTTGTTCTGCCTTCGTTAGACAAAATGCGGTTTTAAGTTGCACCAATCAACACACAATGTCAAGACACTAGGTCTTGACACCAGGTACTTTCCATTTACCCTGGTATGCGGGATAGCTTGAATTTAAAAAATAAAAAAATATAATATATTTCCATAGTTTTTGCAAATGATGGAAGACGAATAGTAATCAACAATAATATTTGGCCATAATCGATTTGGATCGTATATATATCGTACGAATCCATAACGTGAATTTCAGTGAACCCATGATATGAGTGAACACATAATTTGACTGAACATGTTGTTAAAATAGAAACTGTGAAGTGGAATGAAATGTATAGGCCTTTATTGGGTGAATTCAGCGAAAATTACATAATGCATGTAAACTTCATTAAGATTAGTATGTCGAATGTTCGTGTAATTTACCTTACTAACTTGGATGTGCAGACGTAAGAAACGGTTATGGATCCGCCATTATTAAATATCTTTTTACTTTGTTCAACTATTTTATTATTAAATTATTTTTGTTTTCTTTTGCCTTAATGTAGTTAAAAACTGATTAAATTAGTTATGTTAACGATTTTAACTAACTAAACGTTGAAAAAACGTATAAAAATTTGAACGCAGCGGGATTCGAACCCGCGCCTCTTGGATACCGTCCAAGCGCTCTGACCGCTAAGCCATGCGTTCTACTACCAGCTGCGTCAAAATTCTTATACGTTTTGTTACAACTTATTTATGTTGTTAGAATCTCTGTAGAGAGATTTTACAAATTTCTACTACTTAAACATTATAAAGAAATAATTGTTTAACAAGAGAGATTGCTATTTTATTTCAATATTACTATTTTTAAAGTGTTATTCCACACTTAGGATAAGAAGACATTTTTGAAAAAACGTATAAAAACTTGATATAATTTTTTCTTTGTTTTTTTTATAGAAGAAATATGGGATGTACCTATTGTGTCAATGGTGATTAATAAGATATGATACGATAGCAATTTATTAATAAAGTAAATTTTAAATAGATATTTTAAACAAAATGTAAGTTACAAAGCAAATAATTTACTTAGAAATGCCTAAATGTTATCTAGCACCCATTTTTCTTATTGCTACTAGACTATGATTTAAAACGATTTAGGCTTTGATTATGACGTGCTTTCAGCGTATTCGGTGTTGTCGTTTATTAGACGATTGTTTTTGAAGGGTACATTTTATAGCGCTTCAAACAGCGAAAAGGCTAACAATACTCTAGGGAAAGGAAGCAAATTGAAAATCGTTAAGATTCCTAGTCAGTATAGGAGGACTAGAGGTATATATACTTACTAAGTATTCAAACCTTAAAATAATCCGACGTAAGTCAAAATAATATTAAAAGTTTCCTTTACAAGCAAATCTACATATAAATACATACTATGTTAAAAATAAAACATTTCCCAAAATAAACCTCAATACAATTAGCAAATAATTATTTTTTTACCATATCTGTGCAACTTTCCTCGCATTTCACATTAACACGTCGCAGGAAGTTTACGCGGCACGCGCGCCATTTCCTCGTTGCCAGGATGTTGTGCTGTGTTGAATTCAGAACTACGATTATGTAGGTACACGCTATTTGCGTTACTAGGTTCCCTTGTGTCTATGGTTACGCTTGTGAGCTATATAAAGACTTGTTATTTTTATTATTTATGTTAACTGTAGGTAATGTTAACTGTAGGTATATGAAATCATAACTTGAATTAAGTACTAATAAATTGAGAAACAGAAAAAAGTCATTTTAAGTGAGATATTTCTATGACATCACTTGTTAGATAACAAGATTACAAAATGCGGAAGACGGGAAATTGGTAATTGGTCTAATCTCGATATATTTTTTATGATTTTCTTTTGTCATATTTAATATGCACAGGCGCAATTGTATTCGCTATATTTTATTTTATTTTTAAATATAATATTTTGATTCAATTCAAATTAGTAATTTTAACACAATAATATCTGAAATAGAATTATATCTGTAGTTCTTAGTAATATACCTATCAACATTTATTTAGGCTTGTTGGGCTACTAATTATTTTATGTTCTACATTCTATAAATACAGAGTTTACTGTTAAACAAACAAATGCGGTGATGTTCCAACGATACTATTTCTAGTAGACAGGTGCGGTACATAAGCCATAATGAAGGTCACATTTGCATTTGTTATATCAAATAAATAAAAGAATATTTTAGAAAATGTAAAATTAATATAAAGAAAATAATTTGAATATTCGTGCAATTTAAAAATTAAAGGAGTAATTTTTGGCTCAAATTTTGACAACTAATTCTAGGTTATAATTTTTAAATCCAATTTTTCATAGTTCAGTAAATGCATTATAAAATTCAGCACTGGTAAGCGGCTACACTTTAAACAAGACCGAGGGTGTTATCCTTTTATGATAAAACTTGAGGGGCCATCTGGTTTCTTTGGCGCCATGTTATAAACAATATTTAAAAATATTTTTTCAACTTATTTACTAATAAAATGTAATAATATACTATAAAAGTATCTTCTTTCATTATTTCAACAGACAGTCAGTTTGCACATCACAGCTAAAATAGTAAAAAAAAAAAACAATAATATATACTCTGTTACGGAAATAATTTGCGCGGGTAAACAAGCAGACGTGTACTTTTATAGTCTGTTTGTAGTAAAGATAGCGGTCCTGTTTCTCTCATTTGTGCATCATTAGTGAGCGGATATGGTACAATTGAAGCCCGCCATGGGGTTGGTCATTTAATCAATATTAACAAGTAAAAATCAAACGTCCGTCGGTTCATCGACTCTTGGAAATTTCTAGAAAGGACCATTGTTTGGGCCGTTGGGATGTATCGTATGTTAATTTATATTTTATTAGCAATTTCTCATTTAAAACATTTAAGTGAATTTAGCTTTGTAAGATAATATTAGTTAACGCATAAATGATTAAAAAAGACACAAAAATATTGAGGTCGTGGTGCATTGGGTCAGCGTCTGGCTGTAAAATCGATTGGTTCTGGGTTCGATTACCATTCGAGGACTAATTATAATTAAATTATTTTCATTTTCTCGCTCTGGAAAAATGAAGTGCGGTGTTAATTTCCGCCACTCGACACCTAATGTCTCGAATTCAGCGAAAAGTAACATTAGTAATAACGAATAAAACATAATGAATAAAAAACGTGAAGACGGGGAATAAAAATTATTTTTTTCACTAAATTTCTCATTTCCTCTCACCATAGATAACAATAGAATTCGCAGTCGATTTTGTATGGTTAAGTTTAAAACTGTTAATGACTGACTTAAACAAAAATAAAACAATAATTTATTTCAAAAATTGTATGTGCCGAAGCGCATTTCTTGAACATTAAAATTGAATATTGTAGGAATCTCTTATATTAAAAATAATACCCTTTGTTTCATAAAAAGGACATAGTGGTAAGTTATGTATTATACTCGTATATAAGGCTATATTACTATGCACAGGGAAAGAGGCTCTATATGGCATTTCCATAAATCTGAGAGCTTTTACGTTTATGAACACTTCCGGTACATCGACCTGCATTGTCAATATCATAAATTATTTTTTTTGTTAGAAGAGTATAAATATCCTTTTAACCATTTCAGATGTATTTTATTGAAGTACATTTTAATATTAAACAAATAATCACAAGTGTAGCTATAAATAATAACGACATTAATATGCACAGTTCAAAAAGGCTCTATACATGGCAACGAAGCTTATTTGAAAGCTTTTTTAAATGTTCACAGTATTACGAGTACTTCCGGTGCATTCACCTTGTATTGTCGAAACTACACGCGTAAATTAGTAAACAATAGGCATGAATATTCTTCACCATATTATTATACTTTGTAGAAACAAGTGCTTAAAAATAGATTTATTTCTGTAAAGTATTGTTAGGTGATAATTAGATTTTGTAGATCTTAGTATATAATTACACAGTTCTTGCCTTTTCGCCTTGATTTATAGTCATGAAGTGTTGCTAGAGCCTAGAACTAATATATATGTTTATTTTTTTAAAAGTAGATTTTTTATACGTGTTTTCTTGGTAGAAGTAATTGTTGGTTTGTCTCTTTAAGAGAGATATTGACAGTTGAAATTTGATTCGATGTTTATAGTATAGAGTAGTTAGAAGCGCCGATGACATTTAAAATATGCGTTGCTCTTGTAATGTACCTGTTAATCTTTATAATCATGTTTTCAATATACAGTTTTGTGTGTTGAACACAAAATAATGTAGGCAATATTAACTTTATTAACGTTATGTATTATTAGAAAAAATATTGATTTAGTGTCGAAAGAAGAATGAAAGAAAGATGAATGCAGTAGAGATGAGATCTCTTCGTCGGATATGCAGAGTCAGTTTAGCTGACCGTATATGCAGCGAGGAGATACACAGAATGGCAGGTGTAAGCGTGAATATCACAGTAAGAATGAAGAAGAACGTGCTAAGGTGGTTTGGCCACGTTGAAAGAATGAGCGATGAAAGAATGGGAAGAAAGATTTATGAAGCCAAGGTGAGTGGTACAAGAGGTCGGGGGAGACCTCGGTTGACCTTCGAAAACACAGTATCGAAGATACTGGAGGAAGGTCAGGTAAAAATTATGAGGACCCCCGAAGGTCATGCATGAAGATGATAATGATTGTGGAGGAGGCGAAAGAGGTATGCAGGGACCGTAGTGTTTAGCGTTCCGTGCTCTCTGACTACCCCGCCAGGGATGAAGCGTGAAGCTAAAAAAAAATTGATATTTTTCTTGTCCATAAAAAGTAATTATGCTAAATTTATAAATTTCCCCTCTTATTTTTTTGTAAAAATGGATCCAAAGCTTTCCTTTTATTATTAATACGTAGGTAACAGTTGTCACATCAGTATGGTTCCATAGGCCAGAACAACAATGTCTCACGGGTAGCGGAGAATGGAATTTTATATAAATAAATTCCTTGAATTGTGTTGAAAATTCGGCAATAGCGACAATATAATATTTTTTCGATATATTTTTGCTGACTAGTTGCAGGTACATATTTACAACCGCTGAGCTTCAACAAATTTTGGAGTAATTCCCTATATATTTAGCTATTAGCAGTCGGAAAAAAGCTCCGTGAAGCTTTAGTGGGTAGATTGACAACATTACATATTGTCCAAATAGGTTTTTTCGAGAACAACTTACATATATACAAACTATATATATATATATATATATATATATATATATATATATATATATATATATATATATATATATATATATATAACTACATATATAAAAATCACATCCGTCTGAATATAAGTTCTTTTATTTTTATGCTGCGATTAGTACTACAGCTTTACTAATTAAGGACTGTATTTAATCATCTGTACGCCATAAAAATAACATACTTGAATTGTGAATATAATATACTTGAGCTATATAAAAATATATAATATAACAATATTTTAATTTTTATGCTACTTCATGCTTTTTCCCGCTTAGTAAAGGCGTTAGTGAGAACCTAGTATTGCGGGCTCCATTGCGTGCTGTGTGGAAGATCTTGGTAAAACAAGGAAACGAAAATAATTTAAATATAATCATTTACCAAATAGAATCGCATGTACAATTAGTCACGTTTACAGACTTCTGTTCCACCGTGCCACTAATCACATAATTGATGTATTAACAATAAACTAACGAAACGATCGCACAGAAATTATAATGTCCGTAATATTGATAGAGCTAATTGTGATGTACGTAATGCGTTGGCGACATTAACATAAATTATTGGCAATATATAACCGAGCTATCAACGTGAGTAGCAATTACATGAATATCTTTATCATTTTAGGATTTATTCTACTTGTAACTAAATAATGGATACAAGATTCACAAATATTAAATATAAACAGTTTACTTTAATAAATATTGGTTTCGTTCATTGCTAGATAATTCAATAATTAATTTCAAAGTAATCTATAATGAAAAGTTTTCCTTTTTTTTTAAATATAATAATTTATTACTGTCAACGTACTATTCTATATAAGTTCTGGGATCAGTGTATCAAAAATTAAGTATCCCTAATATAACATTTCTATGTGTAAATTTTTTACGAGCTGCGTCGTCGGCGTAGAATTTACGATCTCTGGATTTTCATTTTATAATTCTTAAATAAGAGTAGACGAAGTTACTCCTTATTATATCAGCTATATGTCATTGAAAGTCAACATTGTTCCAGCCTTCTCAAAGTTTAGCAGCAACCAACAGACAGACAGAGATAAATGATAAAAAAATATATTTAGTAAGTATTTATTACGGTTATTTTCATATTACAAACAGATACTTCAATTTTATTCTTATGTATAGATATAGATATATAGATTTATTACAGTGAAATTGGGTTAGCTGATTTATATTAAATTTAAATAACTTAAAAGTACAATATCTATCTAATTAATTTCTTATTTATTTTTCTCCACGTCGAGAAAGTTATGGTCTATATTAGTTAATATAATAGTAAGTGTTAATATAATAGTGAGTGAGTGAGTGAGTGAGTGAATTGGCTATTAAGTGAGTAAAGAAAGTGTAGTGTTATATCACTTTATTAAACCGCTCTAAGCTCTTACTTTAAGTGAGCGATCTTTTTGTAATACATGCTAATAATATCTGAGAACAAATTTCATCTAGAATAAAAAGAACAACATTCTTCTAGGTGAGAATTGAACTCAAAACCATTTGTGTTTTATAATCAGATTCTATCTCCCCGCACTATGACAACTTCATAAATAATAATACAAAATCATTAAACCTATTATACGCATGTAAAGATTTTACACTGCACTATTAATTGCAAAACGTCAGTCGAACATGCGTCCAGCCCTAAGTGGCAGAACCAATTCGTATCCGAGTCATTGCCTATAGTTAGTAATTAAGAGGCACTCAGCCTTATAATAAATTTGCGCCAGATACCGGCCACAGTGATGGTAATTGAATTGTTAGACCTTTGCATAATTATAAAGCTTTAAGCTAGGATACGATAAACGTGAACGGAACCCAATTAGTTACGTGAAAGCTTATTTATATTGTTAACTAGATTGTTTTCAGAAAATAGTTATTATATATATATATATATATATATATATATATATATATATATATATATGTATATATATATATATATGTATGTATATATATATATATATATATATATATATATATATATATATATATATATGTATATATATATATGTATGTATATATATATATGTATGTATATATATATATATATATATATAAAGTTAAAATTTGTCAGTTATACTAACTGAATAAATTACTAGTTATAGGGCGTTTTTTTTATAAATAGATATCATTGGATTAATTAAGAGGACGTCATTCGATCTTAATAGTTATATTTAAAAAGAAGTTCTTTTAATATTATTAATACAAAACACCTAGGGTAGGTGTTTTTTAAGTTTGATTGGGACAAAAGAAGGCTCCTTTGTTCGAAGTCTTTATAAGTCGGTCCACTTCTGATAATCGATCGTTTATATAATAAAAATAGTTTTACAAAATATTTCTAAAAATTATCATTGTGGGACTTGAACCAGCACTTCTTGAAAACGTCTAAGCGTTCTAGCCCATTAAGTCATATGTACTTAGCTAGCTATGTTGAAATTCTTATAGGAGTGTTACAATTTATATTAAACTAGATGTTCTATTCATGTGTTGACATTGCGTTGCCTTAGTAACGTATATGTCACTTTATATAAACGTGTACATTTGATACATTTTTATGCATTAAAAAATAGTAGAAATTTGCACTTCTTCATATTGCAAACTATGATTATGCATTTCATACTACGTAATTCGTTATATTATCGTAAAAAAGGGGTTCAAAGATTTTACTTCACGTATTAATATATAGATAATATTTTAAAGATAATAAATAAATATTTTATAATACTAAAATTTTCTACAATTTTCATATAATATTATCTATATATGAGGGACACGTGCATATGTTATCTGTTGCGTAATTATAAAGCCTCGATATGATAAAGACGGAGGAAGTCCAATTAGCTGTATGAAAGCTTTGTAAACGAGATAGTTTCTATGTAAAAGTAACAGTCTAGCTTGTTATAGCTTATTTGAAATATAACTTAGAGTTAAATTTAAAATAAGAAATAACTTTAAGAGAAGTTTGAAAGAACAATAGTTTTTACGTATAATTTAAATATATGATATAAATTAAAGCAAATATTGATATTGTCATAATAATGATTTTATTTATATATTTTTGATTAATTCCATCGTGGTGAAAAGGGACTTTATATGACTGTTAATGAATCGTTAATGGGTTCGAACTAAACTCGAGAAAGCTATCAATGTATGTATATCTTATGATTGTCGTTTCCTTGTTGTACCTACTTATATAGGCAATTTATTTCTCTTTAATAATTGTATTATAAACATACAAGTGCACATCAAGCACATCGATTGGCCTAATTAATTTGAACTAATGATTCTCAACCTAGAGCGGCCAAAAGTGTTTGTAAGTATAGATTAAATTTGAAATCGTTATCAAATAGAAATTTTCTTTACAAAATCATAATTTAATTATTTTTCTACAGAATGAGCCTAGGATAATAACATATCTTTATGTATTCTGTCCTTGTAGAATATATGCATATATAACAATGCAAGAGATAAATTTTATAAAATCTCCTACCTTATAAAATTTAATCTTTTATTTTTTGTTAGTTGCACTCTTTTATCCCTTAAAACAGGGTAGACAGGAAGTATTTAGGGTGTTAAAACACTACGTACTGAGTTTTTGTCCAATTCAAGACACTGCATGTTGAGTGGTGAAGCTCACCGCTGTGCTTTGTCTTATCAGAGTCAGGAAATATAAATAATTTAAATATAAAAATTCCCCCGAATGTGAATCCAACCCACGATCGATTGCACCATCGATCAATCTTTGATTTGAACCGACTATCACCTAGTCTCATTATTTATAAGATTTAGATATCTATAAAATCTATATAATACATTAATTAAGAAGACTCATTTCATTAATATGAAACAATGGAAAAGCTTAAATGAGTTGATCATTAATTGCAATGCGTTTTATAATCAACCTTTCTGTATAACACCTACGTGACCTCTAAACTGGATGTGGGCGATATTCTAAGAGCTTTTTAGGCTCTTGTTATGTTGTATGCCGCTGATGATGTATGTAGGAGACTAGCTTGTAACTATTTATTATATTAGCAGTACGCGTATTGCTATTTTTGCAGCAGTGGGACAGCGTTTCGATGATCAGATAAGTCTAAACGCGACGTTGAACTCCGCAACTCAATACGTCATATTTTGATTTAAGTCGATAATTCTAAATATGTCTTGATAAGCAATTTTTGACTACTCTGCTATAATAATTTGTTTGTACATATGCAGTATAATATAATAATGTTATAAGCAAATATTTCCTTTATACTTTAATAAAATAAGCGGAAAGAGAAGCACTAAGTGATTTATCACCAGGTCTTATATAGTACGTAGCAGAGTGCAAGATTCATATAATTATATATAAGCAATGTTATTTATTTTAACGATTTGACCACAACAGCGTATGACCACATGAGCGTGACCAGTTGTGGGTTCAGTTCCCAATTTACATTGGGTAAATGAATATATTAAACTATTTTCAATTTGTCACTCTGAAAAGACAGCGCGCGGCGTTATGTTCCGACTCTTAATACGCCATATATCTAGCGTGAAGCTGAAAAATAAAAAAAAAAAATATTTTCAATATTTTTTATTAAAAATCAAATATTGAGAAGTTGTGTTCAGAAAGAGGTATAAATAAGCAAAGAAAAAACGCAATGTTTATATTGCGGCGCGGCGTTTCAAACAGTAGCGACTTCAAATCAAAGGAACTGTAAAACACCATCAAACGGTGTAGTATTAGAGGCGAATTGCTAGAGATTGCTTTTAAACAATATTGATGACGGAAACGAGTGAAGGGAATTAAATTAGATTTTATTTACTGAAAGCATTTTTTTCTAAATCACTCGTGGCACAGTGTTAGACAGTTAACGCGATGGTTTTGGGTTCAATTCCTATTAAAAAGAACGATTGTTTTTAATATTTTAATGTTTTTAAAGTGTTAAAATACATTTTTAGAATAGTATAAGTTGATATAAACATAGCGCATGTATAAGAATTTCGACGCAGCCAGGACGTAAAACGCATGGCTTACCGGTGAGAGTGCTTGGACGTTTTCAAGAGGCGCGAATTTGAATCCCACTTCGTTCAAATTTTTATACGTTTATAAAAAAGATTATATTTAAATCGACGATGGATATACTGTGAAGATTTAAATGTTTTCTATATAGTTTTATAATATAGAAGTAGTTTTATAATATAGCTACGATATGTTAATGAAATTCTGCATTACTATTGAAGTGATTTTTTGTCGAGAGCACAATTATAACGTTTTTCTGTCATGTCCCATATTTATTTATATGGATATCTGTTATAATAAAACAGCATTCATTTAATACAGAATCTTTTCTATTGTTTATACGTTATCTAATTTAGCTTTATTTAATCTATATGTCCTGTAAAATATCGTTGTTTTTATTGAAAAATGATGTCATAATAAAAGTTTCACTTCCATGTACACTTATATACATACATATATATTACGATAGATATCATCAGATAGAGTCCAATGCGTCACTTTTTCTATTTTACTAATGAATAACTAAATATTGTGTGTTGATTTTAGTGTTTGTGCCGAGATAAAAACCACTCAACACGCAATGTCTCGAATGAAGTGAAAAGCGAAATACGGAGTGTTTTGACACTAGGTCTGTCTACTCTGCTATGTGGGATAAAAAGCATGAAGCTAAAAAATAAATAAAACATACACGTTTATTTGTAGTCACTACTACTGAGTATTTTAATTCAATTATTTAAGCGTAAAAAGCTTAAGGTGTAAATTTGATATAATTAGCTATTATATCTTTAGGGGCCGGTTGTGGCGCAGTGAGACAGGGCCTGACTGTGAACGCGATCGGTTTTTGGTTCGATTACCACTAGAGGGAATGATTACATTTAAATTATTTTAATTTTATAGCTTTGTTTTACAAAGTTCAACCTTGAGTTCCACCACTCAACACGCAATGTCCCGATTTCGGCAGAAAGTGGAGTACGGAATTTGACTCTAGGTACTTCCTGTCTACCCTGCTACGCCGGATAAAAGTGAGTCTACAAAAAATAAATCTTTTAAAATAATGTTTCTTTCTATTTTAAGGTTTAATTAAATGTAGGTAAATTGCTCAGATAATAAAAATATTGTTTTTTAGCTTCACGTTCTTACCTCTCATAGCAGTTTAGACAGGAAGTAAATAGTGAATTGATTAAATAACCTTTGGACGGCACACAAGTCTAGTAACACACATTCCTTACTAAATGCTAAATATTGCTAATTAGTAATTGTTATAGCAACACGTATCTATGTTTTTACTTCACTAATTAGTCTAGCGGTATCATGTTAATAAGAAATTGAGTACTTTGGCATATTTAAAAGAAATTAACATTATATGTTCTATTTATATATAAATATAAGAAATGAAGATCTTGTTTTGGTCTACCTATGACCACGGACGATTGTAAAGTGTTTATAACGTCGTTGTCGTTCGTTTTCAAAAATATATTTTCGAATACCAAAATATACGCAATTAATCCCTTTAAAATAGTTTCATTTAAAATATGTATACTTCTCGCGAATATCAAAGATTTTACAATATTTTAAAGCGTTACTTTTTCTAGTTAATAAAGATATATATACAAAGAAAGCACTTAGAGTTAACATACCTTGACGTGGTTTATTTTGTTTTGACAATTGAATCCAAAACTATTGATTAAGTAAGTCAATTTTTAAATGAGTCATGATGTATCATCATCTGCGTACTAAAAAAATGGAATTATATGTATTATAAATAATTATTAGCGTTTTGAATGTAGCGGTATTTTAGCCCACACTCTTTAAGCAATACTCGTTCATTACAGTGAATTATTAATATATCTTTTATAATTAGCATTTCTTTAAAAAAATCTATTATATCATTGCTTCGGGCTATCATTATGATTAAAAAATACTTTTTCAATAATATTCCCACGCCAAATATTATAAACAAATTTCGTATAAATACTTGCACGTTGCAAGTATGTGAGGAAGTTAATTTTTATGAACTTTCTGATACGGACATCGCCGTAGAAGTCGAAGTGAATTAACGTTTTTTCTATCCGTCCCCTTGGCTTGGTTTACATAGTCGTAGCACGTTCGTGTACACCTTTATAAGGTATAACAAGATAACTTCACTGGACACGGTATTTAAATCTTTGGCATTTATGTACTTTTTGTGAAATTAGCGTTACTTTTGTAGCTTCACTCTTAAAGAGAACTTAGAGTCGAGATACTCCTTACCTTCACGCTTTTAATACTTTTACCCCACGATACAGGGTAGATAGGAGTTGGCGTTGAGCACCGCCACTTACATGCAATATCTCGAATTTGCCCGAAAACGGAGTACCGAGTGTCTTGGCAATAGATACTGCCTGTCTACCCAGCTATGTTGGATAAAAAGCTTAAAAACGTAAAAATATATTCATATATTCAAATCGACTAGCCAACTTTTTCACGCTTCGTACGTATATAAATAGATATTTAAAATATATAGATATATTTTATCAAAATCATAAACTTTCTATTCAAGGGACAGCACGTTCTATCAAAATATAAGATATGAAAATATCATTGTATCATCCTTATCCCACAGATATAACCAGTGGTTAAAGTGATTTATTAAACAATAGCATGTAGGGATGTACCTAAGGTCAGTTGATTAGTGCGAGAAAACATCTTAATCTCACGTAACAAAGTAGGTATGATCATTGGGCCACAATACGAGATGGACAATTGAATAACGATTGTAACGCTCACTGGGGTTCGGGGATAGTGATGTGCTTATGTCGTTATCTATAAAAAATATATTATATATATTTTTTCTAGATATACAATACATTGTCAATGGGACAACGTCTGACTGTAAATACAACTGGTTGCAGGTTCTATTCCCACTCGTGGGTTTAAATATAATCATATTTAAATTACTTTCACTTTCTCGCTCTCTTAAAACTAAGTTCGCCTACTCAACTTACAATGTCACAATTTCAACGAAAAAAGAAGTACAGAGTGTCTTGTCACTAGGTACTTTCTGTCTACGCTGCTTTCTGGGATTAAAGCGTGGAGCTAAAAAAAATGTGGCTACGATGTCGCAAAAGGAAGTGCGATTGGTTGTAGGTTCGATTCCTACTCTAGGGAATGATGATATTTAAATTACATTCATTTCTCTACTCTAGACAAAGCACGGCCTAGGCAAAAAATGTCACGATTTTGGGCGAATTATATAATAAGGTCTTTACGCTTATTGAAAATACTTCTATGAGAAAGCGTGAAATACTACAAATAGATAATAAGGGTTATTTTTTTAAATAAAAGAATAAACAGGATAACAAATAATTGCAGTACAATTATATATCGGTACGAAAGTTATAGTTATAATAAACAATCATCTACTTTAACAATCCTTACTTCTACAAATTTGTAAGCAAATAAAAGGATCTTGTGTAAAGGTCCTTTAATCATTTATTTTATTAAATATATTTGAGGTCATTAATGATATGAAGAATACTTATTAGTAACAGGTCTTTGTATAAATATTTTATTATAGAGTAAATATTAGACGATAAATTTGGTTTGTCATACAAAGTGTGAGAGGGGATTGTAATGTCGATATCGAAGTGAATCTTTGATAAAACCATTTTAAACGGATTAATTGCTTATATTTTGGTATTTGAAAATACATTTTTGAAGATCCGATGACATTTGAATACTACAGTTGTCTGTGGTCATTCTTTACTCTTCATTTCCAAACATTAAAATATATTCTACTATCATCTAGACTATCTAATTGTAGACAGATGTTGCTTAATGCTTATAGTATAATATCTTAATTTTGACAGTATTGCCCATACTTATGTTAGGATACATATTATATTTATTTTAATCAGAACTTGGTATTTGAATTTCGGTTATTAATGCAATAAAGGATTTATTGTAATAATATTGAAGTCAGAGGCGCGTGACGCAGAGGGACAGCGTTTGACTGTAAACGCAATCAGTCGTGGATTCGATACACACTTGGAGGAATAATTATTTATATTATACTAAAACTATTTTAATTTCTGCGCTCTGTTAATACAACGGAAGAAATGTGGAGTATGTAGTATATTAACCAGCTACTTCTTGCTATTTACCTTTACATTAACTTAAATATTTACCATATAATTTTAGTTGCTATCGACATTATTTTATTGGACATCACACGTATGACGCACAATCGGTGTAATGGCTGGGTCAAGTGGATACGGGACTCTATTTGGCATTGTACTAAATCGCCTAGTATAATCTAGTTCACTAAGATTTGCTGACTAGTTAAACTTAGTGATATGTACATATGGTCTAGACCAAAAGTAAAAACCATAGTTAAAGATAATGTCCTTCATATGATATTAATACCTGTTTGTTAATTATATTTAAAGTAGTAATATAAATCCAAAAAAATAGTCTTAGATGTACCATTGATGCGTAAGTAACACGTTGCCTTAGCAACGTGTCTCATTTACGTGCACTGCTTTACCAAATTTTTGTGAAAATACGCACAACGTACGGTTTTGTCTTCACGTAAATAAAAAAATACTATTTTTCTTGGATAGAATTGTTTTTTTTTTAAATAAATAAGTATTTAAAGTTAAATATACGAACGTAATCAACCATTAGTTTTCTTTATGTTCCAATAAAAAAAAACGTTATAATGACAAATCATGTTGACACGCTCTCCCGGTCCCCATCCGAATTCACTAACACTTATCAAGTTTATAGTTTTCGTCCCACCGGCCCATTATATTTTATGTTCTGTTATGCAATCGAGAAAATGTGTAAGGTGCTTCGTTAGTCAAAACCGAGCGTAGTGCCCCTATTACAGTAACAATTTTAGCCATTTTAGTTTTGTAAATAATCATACCGTTACTATTTATAAAATAATTTAAATTATGTTTAATATAAAAATAGATTTCTTAGTAGATATTTTCCTTAAGATCTGGATTGACAGACCTAGTATTAATTCCAGCTGTTTTTTGCTTTCCAGCGATTTAAACGTTGCACACTGAGTAGCGGAACCCAATGCCACGCTTTGTCTATCCAAGCCGGATGAATGAATAATTATATTGTTAATGTTGTATTATATTCTAATAATACATATTACATATAGCAAGATATAGCATATTAAGTCGCGGAACTCAACGCTGCTCTTTGTAATGCGTGACTAGAACGATCTCTAGAGCGACGAAATGAAAATAATTTTAAAATGAGTCGATTTTATCTAGCTTTTCTAAAAGGTAATTTTTATTTTTTTACAATTAAATAAGCAAAGGGTAGTGTAAAATAACTATATTCCGATGAAAAACACCTTGAACTGTACCTTATGACACCTTGTTGCGTCATGTAATATGATAAAATATATCTAGCATTCGTTATCTGCTCTGAATTCTCAATACAATAGTGGAAGCTGTTGATTAATGTCTACATGTTATACACATGTACCGAAATCATGCTTTTCCTTTTTTTAACACGCTTTTTAAAGTTAATGATTCTGATTTATGATTACATAAACATCCTGTATTTTTCACCAGGTATAAGTATAAAGAAAAATTAAAGAAGATAAAGAGTTTAAACACTATTTTCTCTGTTAGACGTAAATAATGTACGTAAACGACGGTAAGCTGCAGATCAGCGTGCAGATGTCAAGGGCCATCAATAAGCGTTCCCAGAAGCAAGTAACCAATTGTAACCGATTAAGATGATCACAAGCCAATTGATGAGGTTTAAACCATCGGACAGTATTTACATTAGAGGTACAGTAAATATATATTTATGTGCGTGTCTAGTTTTGGGTTTGATTCCCATTTGATGAAATATTTTAAAACATAGATTTCTCCGTGTTTGTTGGACATGGCATTCTGCCACCATTAACATATAAAATGCATAAAGTTAAAGTCTGTATCAGTTTACAAATACATTATTCTAATAAATTTATGTTAACATTATTTTGTTTTTTCTTATTGCTAGTGATATTAAATTTTAAATCAAAATATTTAAAAAAAAAAGGATTAGTTAAATATATTGTGTCTATTCGAAAATATATTCTTTCAAACTAGACGTTTCGAGGACTACAGGTAGACTGAGGACTGAGAGGTGGCATTCGTGTGTCAGTTGATAAAAAATTAATATGTCAAACCACCGCCATCTGTTTCTAATTGCCCCTATAATACTGCCCTAGATTCTTGCAGAATAAGCTGACAGAATTTCTGGTGTAATGAATTTTAAGCTTTAGAATTGGGTCTCAAGTAGTAGAAAATTTCCGTTCCTCTGTTGTAATTTAGTAATTTTTATATCGCAATAGCTTCTAGGGATATATAAGTTTTCCCTAGCAAGGCTATATGATTTATCAAACTTGATATAGTGATTCGGCTTATCCACTGTACGCTTATTAATACCTGGCTTCTATCAATCATGCTTTTCATTGTTTGGTAAATGTTATCTAACGTTAGTTAAACAATTAGTTTGTAGACACCTGCAATTACTAAAGAATATTAATTTTCATGGGTTTATAGCATGGACTTATTCTTTACTAGGTTTGAATATAGATTTTCGATCCTACCTGCAACTCTCTTGGCATATGGCAAAATTAATGGCTGTCTCTCTTTGTGGATGGCTTGTCGATCTTATAATGTTGCTAGTGAGGAACTGGCAGTATGTTCTGATGGAGGGATTTCTTCACCTGTCAAATCAACATTACCACCTTGTTGCCACTGGTGCCATTTAACACACAAAGAATTAAAAAGCTTTTGCTCTAGCTACTTAGTTATTTGCAAAAAAATTGTCGTTATTTTTGATATTCCTTTTTTTTAACTGCCGCCATTGCGTCTACGGTCAACAGTTTTAATACTTTGCAAAAACCATCATTGCAAACAGACAACAATACACTATAAATCTATTTAAAGGTCCGGTTGTAAATCTGTTCCGGTGTCGAAAATTATAAAATAAACGTATAACCATTGTCACACTATTTAGTATTCATACGATATGCGGCCCGTCTGTAGATCGAGATGCGAATTTGAGATAAAAGCCTTAATAATGTACAGTAGCCGCATATCAAGTACGAGCTTAAAGGCAAAGTTTGCGGCGGATAGACAATTGTGTATATATTGAAATAACTATGATTTGTCATTTTTTAAAATTGGAATTTGATGATATAGTATGGTGCGGTATATATGTATACTAGCTGTCTGCTCGCGGCTTCGCCTGCAATTACTGCACCTTTATATTTCAATATATAAGTATTTCGTTTTGTTTAAATTACAAAAGAGATAATGTATGAAGAACAATTATCACGGTACTGTGTCGAAACTTTGACTTTACTGATAGTGACGGAGTTGAACTCCAGATGATTATTTGCCAGTGACGTTTTGTTGACACCAATTTGTCATGTAAAAATTTAAGAAAATACAGGAAAATTTGAATTTTGCGAATATAGGTAGTCGTCTCGTTCGTATGTATTCTTCTTAACTATATTAAAATTGTATATTATTTATATAAGTATTGTATATCACGTATTCATTAATCTTATATAAAGGATATATGATTATTTTTTAAATATTTGAAAGTGAAAATACAAAGTGCGGGACAGCCGCAACTTCTTGCTTCTTTCTGCCCTTCACTTGCTTACGAATACTATAAGGCTTTAAAATCGTTTATCCGATAATTTATCTGTTCTTATAGGAATGCCAAGAAGTGCTCTTACAATCTGCCAGTCAGTAAAAATAATAACGTAAATATTTTTCATATCTACTAATAACACATATGTGTGTATAACTGTACATGTAGTTATTAGAACATTTAATATTTTCTACTTAGTCGTGTTTAGTTGTGATCATTAGTAACATTGTCAGTGTAACGAGACATGCAAGCTTATGACCCACTTCCCTTTCCTCACTCATACAGAAATAGCCGCGACAAATTTAAGATGTTTTCTCGAATTTTCATGATACTTACTAAAATATATATACATTTGTGTCAATTTTAAGCAATTTAGGTTTTCTGATTCAAGCTTTTAGTGTAATTAATATTATTAAAAAGTTTTACAAAGATGTTGGAATTTAATATTATTAAAAAGTTTTATAAAGATGTTGGAAGCATTTTCATTTCTCCGCTTTGGTAGGCAAAGTGCGGCGTTGAGTTCGCCACTCAGCACGTTATGTATCCATTTCGAGAGGGAAACAGTTGAGTGTCTTGATACTAGGTTGTCTCTGACCACTAGGCTATGCGGGATTAAGCGTGATAAGGGCTGTGATAAAGCACGGAGCGCACGCTTCGTTTTACGAAAGTGTTGAGTGACGTAACTTAGCCTTACATTTTATTTATCAGGGCGAAGTTTGAAAATAATCTAAATATAAAGATTTCCCGCAGGAGATAGAATACATTACCGTCATGTTTATAGTCAGACGTTGCTTTATCTCGTTACAATGGCCAAAAGTATTTTACATAAAATAAAAAAGAAAAAAACAATAAATGAATTACATATTTAGAATAGTAAGAAAAATCGATTTAACAAGCCGTAATCGATCTCCCATATCAGTTATAGACAATCGATCATTTGATAAATCAATATACATATATTCAATCAATAAGAATGCATATCTACCTGAAGGCCGTTCCTTATCGAATGCACTCGCTGCATACAAAAACGTTACTCACTGTTATGCAATGCGCTCCAAACCTTATTTAGTGTTTGGATAATCTTTTATTAATTACACGTTGTTGTTTCAAGGCTACAATTAGTTTTTAGTTAAGTTGTTTTTAGTTTTAACTCAACGCCGCGCTGTCTTACCAGAGCGAGGAAATGGAAATAATTTAAATATAATCATTCCCCCGAGTAGAAATAGAACCCATTACAGATAGCGTCTACATTCAGTTATCACTGCGCCACAACTGGCCTATATTTAATTGTGAAATTTTGTAAATTATGTTTTGCTAATACAAAGCAAGGCATTGAACTGTGCCACGTTATAGTTGAGAATTTGGGCGGACAACTGAGTGTCTTGTTTCTAGATTTTTTATCTTTTTTTAAATTTTATTGTTCATGTATTAAAGTTATGGTATATATTATTCTAAACTGCTATTCGCACTTAGATATATATATATATATATATATATATATATATATATATATATATATATATATATATATATATATATATATATATATATATATATATATATATATATATATAGTATTGAATTCGCAATGTCTTGACTCTAGGTAATTCCTGTCTGCCCTGCTACGCGAAACTAAAAATAATATATTAAATTGTCATCCTTATATCAAATGTATAGGTACCTCAAATTTGGTTTTTAAACTACAGTTATATATTGTTACTGTATATGATCAAAGACACTCCATTATCCGCTTACCAAATAAACTATATATAATAATATCCTCGTATGGGAGTCGAACCCACGGCTAATCACGTTTACAGTTACGATGTCCCACTGTGCTTTGGGCTCAATTTAAAGTCTATAATTATAATGCGTTGATTGGATAGCACGTAGGCGTAACGTTACTTATAAACGGAAACGCCTTTACGGAAAATGTTAAGTACGAAACGGATTGATGTCTCAAGCAATTTAGTATATTATTGTTATAAAAATCTTTATCTAGAGGCCGGTGGTGGCACAGTAAGACATTGTATGACTGTAAGCGCGATCGGTTTTGGGTTCGATTCTCACTCGGAGGATTGATTATATTTAAATTAACTGTCTCACTCTGGTAAGACATAGTTCCATCACTCAATACGAAGTGTCTCTAATTAAGTGGAAAGCGGAGTACGGAGTGTCTTGACACGAGGTATTTTCGGTCTTTCCTGTTATACGGGATAAAAGGGTGAAGTCAAAAAAAATTCTTTAGTCCTTACATTACATTAGTTCTTAGATAGTAGTATGTAGTAGTAATGATTATACAATTAATATTGTTTATTTATTTTATACTTTGTTATCGCCCGTAACTTTTCGCGACTCCGCTATAAAAACATATGCGACGTTTAACGCTGGAAAGTTTAATACTTGTTTCATATTTTAATTAACAGAAATTTGAATCTACAAAGATTTTCTTTTAAGACAATTATTAAAAAAAGTAGATTGCGGATAGCCGCTGTATGCGGGAAGCGCAGGATCGATCGTGCAGCAGCGGGCGCAATAAGGCTGAAAGACGTTGACAATAAAAGAAGTTATTATATTTATTTTCTCTATACACCACATTGTTAGTTCTATTTTCTGGCTGCATTTAAGTAGATGACGTGACTTGATGACTTTTAACGTTTCTTAAACCGAACCTACCTTAAAATTAGTTTCCAGCCAACATATATGAGTATATCTTATCTATTTGCAACCGCTCTTTCAATTTTCAACAAAATTAGGAACTTTCATACAAACTTGCCAGACTTTAACATATTTAGTTTAAAAGCTTTAAGTGTACAGGCTAAGAGGCGATACTGTTTTATACTATGTTATAATGATATTGTATTGATTTTTTCTTAATTTATTTAACAATAAATGTATGCTCTTTCTAGTTTTTTTTGTCAATTTTTTTAATAATTACTTTATTAAAGAGGTTACTCTTTAGTATGCAGCTAATTTTGATAAATACTCGAATTATTAGAAAATCATCTGTCATTTTTTATAAATGACAAATTTTCACACAAATTGCACTTACGTACGTAAGAAACACGATTATAGGCATTGTGTTAACGACTTTATAACTATTTTATAGCCAATTACTCCTTAATAAGCATATGTATTTGAATCTTATAAAATTATTATCAGTATGGAAATATCAACCTTATTACTAAATAGTTAGAAGTGTTATTTGTAAAGATAAAATGAAACTAAAATTATAGGCTGTTTATACAATTTTCAACTCAATAGTCAAAAATTTAAAGACTTTTTTTCTTGTAGTTTACCTAACTAAGCATAATTTTCATTATTTTTAAATAATTACACTTGATAAGCGATTTTAAATCATATTTTCTAAACGATAAAGGTTATATAGAGTATTATTTTTATATATTTTATTTTGCCCACCGTACACAGTAGCGTCCGCATAACGCGTAACTAATGACTTCCTACGGTGCGCGCCTGTCTGTCTGTCACAATGTATCGGGAGCTTTTGACATGGATAGGAAAAGTGGAAATGGATTATTTTTCTATACGTTTAAAGAAATAATCTCTTTGTATTGTAAATTAAATATGTAATAGTCATGGTAGATTGATGTAATTCGATTTAAAGATTTTTAAGCTTTAGACATGTAGATTGAATTAGATAAGGTTTTATATTTATTATCAAAAGATCTCTCGAATGTCTTATAGTATAGTGGGTTTCAAAATGATTTTTTTACCATTTTTGATATATTCTTGAATTTTTTTCACAAATTTCAAAATTCACATTTATAATGATTTTTTTTATTATTTTATTTACATTTGTCAATGACAATTTCACTGTATAATAGACAAGAGGAAATACAAATTAAAACTTGAAGGGAAATGTATCAACTTTCGAGCTGGATACAGCATGCATTATCATAAAAAATATAATAAATTGTACATTTTTTTTAAATTTACATATTTAAATCGAAAATTATATTATAATAATAAATCATTGTATGAATAATATTAAAGAAAATATATTGATGTTACTTTATGAATAACACAATTTCCTTTAAGAGAAGTGTCAAATTTTGAAACTAAATCATTACTACCAGCTTTTTAGGATTATTTTAAAATGTATGTCAATTTACTTAGTAAGTCAATTAAGGTGATAAATTTTAACAATAAATATACAGACATACAAAATTCAAGAATTCTAATGAATAAAACTTGACGCAATTAGACCGCCTTTTCGTATATTTTAGATAGATATATTTCATTAGTTTTTTGTTGTCTGTTAATTACATTATTGTGCAATAAAGAACATTTTAAATGGAATAATCAATTATATTTTGGTATTCGAAAATACATTTTTGAAAATCCGACGTCTCGAACACATTACAGTAGTCCGTGGCCACGGATAGAAAGAACATTTTATCATATTACACTATCTATTATAAAAAATTGGGTCGAAATAATCTCAATATCAGGGTAGACAGGAAGTACTTAGTGTCAAGACACTCCGTTCATTATCTATTTTGACAAATAAAATTGATTTCATAACCATTACTAAAAATAAAAATAAAGGTTTCCTGTATTTAATAAATACAGATATTAACAAAAATCATTCTCCACGCACCATTAGCTAACAGGACATCGTTAAGAATTGGCTTTAGCTATTCCAACCGACGTATCTATAGTCAAAGTCAAAAAAAGTTTCTATATTGGGACTTGAAAAAAACCGATACAAGCCTAAGATGAACGGATACGCACGCGCTCAAAGTACTTTTTAACAATTAATAGTTTCCTCGTGCTTATTTCCTATTCGTGTCGAAATGTCGCCGCCAAAAGATTAATTTATATATATTAGTTATATTTTGTTAGTGGTAGGACGCTGGTTTTACATCCGGTGGTACCAAGTTTTTTGATATCGCCGCGTAGACCAAGTGGTTTGTCACATCGGTAATGACCACAAGAATTTATGTGCGTTTTTTTTTATTTATAAGTTCTATGAAATCGGCAAAAGTGCGTAAGTAATGGTAATTAATGTAAAACATAAAAAAATTATGCTATACCCTCAATAGAATACTTAGACCAGGATGTTATAAAAAATTGCAAATAATTATTTCAAGATATATCAATGGCATCTATCAGAATTTTTATTCAGTCAATTATATAGATACATATAATCTACAGTTTCATTAGTGTATTAATATAATGCGGGTATAATTGCATATTAATATAAATTTCCAGAGTGATAAAAACATGTTATTAAAAAATTATACAGTGGGTGATTTGAAATTATTCCTAAATCTTAATAAATTAAATGATGATAACACATTTTAACACATTTTAAATGAATCTGTTTTCAAAAATCTAAAAAAAAATATTTTATTTAAAAGGAAATGTGGTTAAACACATAAATAGATGAAAGTGATAACTCAATATTTAATAGTGATTTCACCTAATTTTTGAATTTTCAATGTCAAAAATAAATTATTTACAGATACTATCTATCTGATCTACCTTAAGTAAAGTATTTTTTTCTCATCTAATCGATAATATAGAGCTTACAAAATAATATAAAATATATATTATAATTTTAAAATAAGTTTCTGATGCTATCTTTTATTTGATTTCAATAGTGTAATATTTGTACGTATTTATTTGGCTATATTGGCTGGATTGTAAACAACCAGTATTACGCCATTTTGGATTACCAACAACACAACTTCATTATCACCAGTATGGATATGTCTCAAAGGATATGCCCTATATTTCAGCCTTCCTAGACATTGTGTGAAATGCAAAAAAAATTGACGCCTAAAAGATCCACACTAAAACATCACGTGAAATAAAAACTTATAACCATGCAGAATATGCAAAATTTAAATAATTCCATCTCAGTCAGTCATAAAGTAAATATGAATAAAATAATCTTTCTTAGAAGTCGAGCAAAACAATGCACGTATTATAATAGAAATACAGATTTAATAGTAAGTGCTATAAATCTCGAGTTAGCGCCTTTCTATATGGAATATTTAATATGAATCTATAACTGGCATACGACTGTGGGTGTAGTGGTTAGTGACTTTCTTTGTTTTTGTATTTCAAGTGGTGTGTCTGCCTTTAACATAATAGGTTGAGGGTTCGAAATGATAAGAAATGCGCTACGTTGAGTTCCGCCACTTAACACGCAGCGTCTCTATTTGAAGAACGGAAAGTTTTGGCACTAGGTTCTCTCTCATTGCTCTGCTCTGCGGCAGAAAGCGTGAAAATACTGTTTCTTCAGCCTCACGTTTTTCACGCTTAGATCTACTTGATTCAAGTAAAATATTAACTATTAACATGTTGACTGCAGTTATAATTTATACTCGAATATTTTTTCATAAAGGAAAGTCGATTTGCTTACTATGTTTTTTTACAGACCTTGTAATAAAAATACAAGCAATGGCTTTATAACTAAAGTTTTATCGATTTCCATAAGATTGATTTAAAGTTACATACAATAAAACATGTGAAAAAAGGTAGAAAAAAATAGCGTACATCGTGTAATAAATATTTGAGACAAAGAGATGAACGCACGGCGTACGTACTGTGTGGGTGAGTGCGAGGTAATGTATGGCGCATGATATAGATATGTCATATCGCTTGCATTTAAAATTTGTTATTTTTGTACCATAAATATTGAGGCCATAGTGGCCCAGGTGGATAGCGTTTTACTATTAACGTCTTTGTTCGTGGGTTCGATCCTGGTAAGCACCGCCCTGGTAAGTGGTTGAAATCCTCCACTGAACACGTAATGTCTCGATTTCCGTTACAGAGCTGATATTAGAGCATCTCATTTACGCAGATTCACGAATCTTAAAACAATTGAACAGAGTACGGAATGTATTGACATTAGGTTCTTCCTGACTACTGTGCTATACGGGATAAACCATTAAGCTAAAAAAACTAAAAATATACGGGATAAACCATTAAGCTAAAAAAACTAATGAATAACTCATTATTCCCTTGTTACTTGTTAGCTAGCGATCTAAGTAAAGAGTTACACATGGTTAGGAAATAGTTTGATAGATGTTATATACTTCGGTATATGGTTTTGGGTAGGGTAGACAGAATTTTTGGCTGTCTGTCTATCAAGACACTCCGTACTCTGCTTTCCGTTGAATCCGAGATATTGCGTGTTGAATAGTGAAACCCAACACCGCGTTTTGTCTTACCAGTGTTAGGAAATGAAAATAATTTAAATATAATCGCGTTTACAGTCAGACGCTGTCCTACTGCGCCACGATCGGCCTCAAATTAAATATTAAACATACGTTGGTGCTACATCAGTTTGAATACCTGGTAATGATAACAATATAACTTTCATATCATATTTATGTCTTCACGGAGATCTATTAGATTCTAGACATGGACTAGCATACACACTCTATATGCAAAAGCGGAATACATTCAGAAACATATTACTTGTAGTACTTTGCATTCAAAGCCTCTTATTTACCAAGTAAACGTTATGAAGTTGTATTTATTATTGATTCTGAAGGCGTTGACTTAGAATAAATAGATTTTATTATGTTGATAATATTTTAAAAGAGTACTTATAATTTATAAATATATAGAATTTAGTTACAATGTGTTATTTTAGAATCTTGATACTTTTTAAAAGTATAATCGGCCATCGTGGCGCAGTGGGTTCAATTTCCAAATTGTTTCAATTTCTTAACACTGATACGATAAAGTATCACGACGAGTTAACCGCTCAATACGCAATGTCTTGATTTCAGGCGGAAAGCAGTCAACGGAGTGTCTTCACACTATCCTTACTTTATCTTGCTGTGCGGTGTAAACCTAGAATCTCTAAAAGAAAGTATCATTCACATCTTTAGAATAAGAAAAGTGTTTAGGTATCAAGTTAAAAGAGGCCATCGTGGTGCAGTTATACAGCCTCTGACTGGTTGTTTGTGGGTTTGATTCCCACTCGGGAAAATGATTATATTTAAATTTAAATTTTAAGTTCTCTACTCAAGTAAGACAAAGTACGACTTTGAGTTCGCCACTCAACACACAATGTCTCGATTTCGGACGGAAAATTCAAAAATAGTGAAAATTGCCCTTAATAATTATATTATTAGAACTATTCTTTGTTAACATTATTTACAATTTTCTTCTTCTTTGAACTAATACCAAAATACCGATAGATAAAAGCAAGCTTAGAGTATTTTAGAGTGTTCTGATTACTATCCTTATATAAAATAAAAATATATACATATATATATTTATTATGTCTAACTCGTTTGTGAAGTTTTAATTCATTAACAGTTTCATTCATAACGACTGTGCGATGCAGTCTATGGGCGTTTCTAATCAATACAAGAAACGATGTTCACGAGACGATATCGATTGTATCGACATGTTTATTACAGGGTAAGATTGTATGTCTTTCGTAATTTTAATATTAATTTTGTATGGATAAAGTATTTTATCTATTTTTTTAATAGGTGATGAGAGATGTTTTGGGAGTTTCAGTGGTACGGATACGTGAAGAGGATCTCCTCGGCGAGGTTACGATGGATCTGAACGTCTCTGGGACAGACATATTGAAAAAGACATGAATGCCATCAAAATTTCCATAGACGACGTTTCCAATAGAGTAAAGAAGAAGAAGACAGAGAAGGCGGACCTCACAATTAGATGTGAATAATAATGCTTGGGAGAGAGAAAGAGAAGTGAAGAGAGGAATTTCGTTTTATCTCGCCTTCAGTCTCTATTTTCTACTAGAAGTGGTGTCTTTGCGTATTGAATCGCGGAATTATAGATAATTTTAAATAAAATTATTTAACCCAATTAAGAATCGAACTCACAACCATGGTGATTGTACATTTCTCGTCCTAGAAAGAGAGTTTATTTTGATCCGATCACCACGCCTTATTGCGTTTTTGTACTATACTTACTATAAATCAATCACACTAAAACGCCTTTGACCTAATTAATTACTTCTTTATATATTACGCTAATTAGAAACCTGTATATTTATTAAAATGTTATCAAACTTGATACTACAACTAAGATTAATCCGGACAAATAGATAAACAGATAGAAACTTTCGTACTACATAGGTTTTTTATATCTAGATTTGATGTTGGAATGTACCTAAAAGCAGTGGTTCAAATCAAATTATCTGAGATAAAAAAAAACAAACAATGCATTGTTAGATCGAGTATATAAATTCAATGTGCATAAAAAAATATGGAGGCTCTCGTGCTGCAGTGGGACACTACTTGACTGTAAACGCGATTGGTTGTGGGTTCGATTTCTACTCGGAGGAATGATTATAAATTAAAATTTATTTCTCTGCTCTGGTTAGACGTATTGGCATAGAGTTCTCAATAAGCAATGTCAATGGTCAATGGAGTGGCTTGACATCAAGTTGTCCCTGACTACCCTGCTATGTGAAATAAAGCGTGAAACTGTAAAATATATATATATATATATATATATATATATATATATATATATATATATATAATTTATTTCATTGTTCTAAAAAAACGAAAAGAATTCAAATATCACATAAATTTAAAATCCTTAAAAGTATATAAAGTTAAAATAGCACTTCCTTAGAAAAAGCCGGCACGCGCCTAGCGCACAGGAAGCGGATACTTGTGATCGTAGAACAAATTCGTTTGCCAATGATTGCCTCTCGATTGATTGATGGATGTGGGGCTCGGCTTAGAATATTAGTGGCTACTAAGACTGCCACTGTCACGTTATAAATAAAAATACTATTTGTGTGTACCTTTATTATTACACATACGATATATACGATTTTTTAAGGTTTCAACATTGAAATATGATATATAATAAATCTAGATTTAGATGTAGTGTTAAGACACTCCGTTTTTCGGTTAAGAGTGATTTAGAAATCTGAAATAGCCCCAACATTATATACATATACGTAGGATTACATTTTAAACTACATCTTATGTTTACGGGTTAACGACGCGTTGCCTTAGCAACGTTACCCCTATCTGTGAAAAAATTAAATTAGAATGTTTGTAATATTAATATTTTTTCTAAACACGTGTGTATGTATTCACGGTATATATACTAAAATATCATTTTTTACAATTTTTACATGTCTATCTGTTCGTTTCGGCTAATTTCTAGGATGAGTGGATCGATTTATCGGGACTTTCTATACTATATATTTGATGTAATAAGAAGTAAGTTTAACCATTTTTATTTTTGAATTATAAAATAAATATCTAGACGTTAAATTCCACGCGTGGGCAGTGCTTGTTTTATATAAATGTGTACGTTAAACATGGTTAGCTAAATTAAGGCCGTTTGAGTTTGTTACATTTAGAAAACATTTTAGGAAAAATGTATAAAAATTTGAACGCAGCGGGATTCGAACCCGCGCCTCTTGGATACCGTCCAAGCGCTCTGACCGCTAAGCCATGCGTTCTACTACCAGCTGCGTCGAAATTCTTATACGTTTTTGTTACAACTTATTTATGTTGTTTAGCATCTCTGTAGAGAGATTTTTACAAATTTCTACTACTTAAAGATTATTAAGAAATAATCGTTTAACAAGAGAGATTGCTATTTTATTTCAATTATAAAAATTTTTATACGTTTTTTCTAAAATGTTTTCTAATCCTAAGTGTGGAATAACACTTTAAAAATAGTAAATATTTGTTACATTTATTTTATTTTGATGTTTTTTATGGATTACTTGAAAATATATCAATTTGCACTTTTCTACATAAACTACAAATTAGCCAAATTTTCTCCGCTTGCCTAGTTTTCGTAGAAAGATTGTGTTTAGTTTTAATCTTAATATTTTTTTACTTTTAAGTCGATATTCACAATAACGATATTTTTCGAATCCATAGTGCCTAACGATATGTCACTCTACACTCCGCTCTTTATAGACATTGTGTATAAGGAACCGGAACTCGGTGTTACTCTGAAAGCACATCAAATAAATCGAGTAAAGGAAATAAATAATTAAAATAAGCATAACCTTGACTTTAATAACGTAAGGAAGGCGTTAAAGAATGTATCCGTTATAAATTACAATAAAAGTGTGAAATTTTAGAAGGTATACCATACAAACAGGCAAGTGCTAGTAACAAGATTAATAAGTTAATATTATATCTTCTACAGTTTCGTTCTACGTTAAAATGAAAATATTAATTAAAATATTTGTTGAATAATAATATTTGTTGCGTTGAATTCCGCCACTTAATACGAAATATCCAAATTTCAGGTGAAAAGTGAATAACATAATAGTGTTAACACTGGACTCTCTGCGTATACTCTACTATGCGGAAGAAAACGTGATACTGCAAGAAAAATACGATTTACTATTAGTATTTATGGGTCGGTCAGGGGCCAGGGGCCGATCGTGACGCTGTGGGATAGCGTCTGACTGTAAACGCGATCAATTGTGGGTTCAATTCAACTCGGGGGAGTGATTGTATTTAAATTATTCTCATTTTTTCGCTCTGGTAAGTCAAAACGGGCCGTTGAGTTCCGCCACTCAACACCCAATATCACGAATTTGGCGGTAGGCGGAGTACGAAGTGTCTTGACACTAGATACTTCCCATCTACCCTGCTATGCGGGTTAAAAGCGTGAAGCTAAAAAAACATATATGCATTATAAATATTTGTACGGCACTCATTGGAACACTTTGTAGCATTCTACGGAACCCAGGAAATAGAAATGCGGTGGGTAGATAGCGAAATAGCGTAAAATTGTTTTCCAAGAAGAACAGCTTCACGTGTAACGACGCTATAATACATAACTTCCTAATAATTATAAGTTCCACGTGCATTTAAACTTATTACACTTTTCCTTCGGCGTAGAAACTAACGATTTCCTACTAGAGTATCAGTTTTTCGTATTTAGTTTAAATAATTGCAAAATACTTACAATATAAAATTTTAAATTAACATACAATTCTAAATGTTAGTTCAGGAAATAGATTGCTGGAAATATATATTTTTATTATATTAGATATTATTTGGTTTAGTGAAACAAAGTGTGCAATGAATTTTGCATACACGGGTTCGATACCCACTCGGGAGAGTTAGAATAACCTTCATTTTGCCGCTCTGGTAAGATATGGGGAACGGAATGCCCTGATACTAAGTTCTCTCTGTATACCCTGTTATGTGGAATAAAGCGCAGTGAATTATTAGTAATATTTACGAAAATGAAAACGAAAAAAAAGTTTTTTATTCATAATTCTTTTTTAAGCTCCTTATATTTACCATATAAAAAAGCCCTACAAATAATGTGTGGAGAATGTCTATATTTTCTACAATTGTCTATTAATAATACATTCAATGTAACATATTTGTTCGTGTTGCTTCGAATCTCTATCTACATTAACATATAACGCGAAAACATAAAAACTATTAATCAGAAAGCAGAATAAATCACACGAATTACGTAATACGACCGTTGGCTTTTCTTAATTTCCACGCAGACATTAGGTGTGAGCGGGATGGGGATAAAACAAGACCGCGAGCTTGGTAGTGAGTGAGAGAGATAAAATGTTACACGGAGTTCGGGGTACGTGCGCGCGCGCATCGCTATGCTGAAAGCTTCGATTATCTTCAGTTTTAACTCAAACGTTGAGGCGCGAGGACGCATGTCCTGTTATGTTCACTGAAAAATAATCGATATCGTTTTAGCGGGAACTTAATTGTGGTTAGTGACTATTCTGTGAGTGATTACGTTTACATTAGCTTCATTTGAGTGACTACGTCAGTGACATTTTGTTTACGCGGGAATTATTTTCTCTCCGATCTTGGTAAGTTTTGTGTTATTTTAGGGTATAATTAAATATAGAACGTCGGTGTATGAAAATATAATTAGTTTCATATAAAACATGAATCAGAGTTAGCTAGAAATGTACGAATTGTTCGCTTCGCTGGAAGCTGAGGAATTTAAAACACATGTGTGTAGTAGTTAAGAGGGATGAATACAAGCATGTGTTAGTTCTGTTCTTAATTAAAAAAGAAAAGAAAAAATATATTTATTTAATTCTACGTAAAATAAATATGTATTTACGTTAAATATTTACTCATGTTGATTGTTTTTCTTTTTATAGATAATTAAACGTTTAATTTAATTTTTTATTCTTTTTTTATTTTGTACACGAATTTATTTTTGTGAATGTTTATATTTTTGTGTTTTTGTTTATAAGTTTAAAGTAGTTACCTTAATAGATATATTTTTTAATTAAAAATATTAATTTATTTTCTATTTTAAAAAACATATTTTCTAAATTTATTTTCTATTCAAATTTTTTTATATTTAATATATTTTGATTATATTTAATTTGAAAATCAAAAAGACTAAATCATTTAATTTTACGGTACTAATAATTATAGTTATTTTTAAATATTTTTTAATCTTCAATAAAGTTTATGTAAAACTAGTTATAAAATATAAAAGTTACATTTATCATTATTTTCTTTAATATCAAATTATATATTTTTTTAACGACATAAATAAATACGTCTAAAAATATTTTAACAAGAAAAAAAGAGTTATTTCTATAAATCTATGTTTTTCACTTAACTACTTAAGTAGCTAAATATAAAAAATAGATTTTTAACTTAATTAAACGTACATATAAAATGAAAAGAATTTGAAATTATAATAAACGACTAGAAACATTTCTTTTTGTAACGTATATTCGTATGGCGACCCATGCCTGGGTTGCATACTGCAGGTTTTTAGCATGCATCCCGGGTAACAACAATACGTGAGCGTCAATAAATTCTTTTGATAATGGAACATTTTGCCAATAGAAAATAAATTAAAACCAGTTATATTCAAATTAATAATCATAACCCGAGAGCATGAGAACGAGATTTATTGAAGAATCGATATGGGTCAAAGATAATACCTAAATCTGCATTAAAAATGCCCTTAAAAAGATTTGAATTTATCACCATAGTGAGAAGAAATTTTGTCAGATATAATGTAACTTGTTGATACACTATGCCTATGGCATTGCCGAAGGAGAAGCTTCGAGCATCTCTTTTTACCAATTCTTTCTAAAATGAATTCAACAAATGCTAATCCTGTTATTTGTTTCAAATAGACTTATAGTTCTAGATAGGGCGCGTCAACTTATGTAAAGGAATAAAGCGAATAGCATTATGCCTTGTAAGTTGCAGCGTTGCGGCGTTGAGTTCCGCCACTCAACACACATTGTCTCAACACAAATTGTCTGTCTTGTCGGCGCCAAGTACAGAGTGTCTTGACACTAGGTATTTTCTGTCTACCATGCTATGCGAGATAAACATTAGAAATTATAATTAATAGCTAGCATACCCAAAGCTTAGTCGAGTTACTTAGCATGCATAGAGTGGCGACACAGGGGTAATAATATATTTTTATTGCTAAAGGTATATTGCAAATAGTTTAAAAATAGTCTTTTAGAAACCTGCTTGAGACCATCAAAATTATTTTCATAAGAACATAAGAGAATGGTGGAATGATTTAAATATGAGAGAACCTAGTGACAAATCAATGTATTACTCTTTATGCACTATAATTAGTTAAATTTCTTCTTTTTATTTACCTTACGTGCTTTTACTACATTACTGTAAAATCAGCTTCACGCTTTATCCATTTAACTGGATATCAGAGAGAATCTACTGTTGAGAAAGTACCATTAGCCGCTAACGAAAAACGCCACTTTACTCCACGTAACACGGTAGTAGAGGCAGCCTAGTGTCAAGACACTCTGGTGACGGTATACCACCCAAAATTGAGACAGCGCGTTCATTGGCAAATTTAACGCCGCGCTTTGTCTTACCAAAATGGAAATGTTAAAATAAATTATAGTATAATATAGGTACTAATATATTGATTTAATGTATTTTTACTATATTATCACCGAAAAGCTTAAAATGTTATATTTATAGCTATATATCAATGTTATATAGAATGGCATTAGAATTTATAGTAGGTTAGTAATAGTATGAAGCTCTATTATTCTCGTATATATATTCGTATGGCGACCCAAGGCTGGGCAAAGGTTCTTAGCATGCATCCCGGGTAACGCAACACGTGGGTAACAATGTGTTTTTGTTGCTAATGGAACATAGAACGAAATAGAGCGTTCATGTTGCTCTTTGTACTAAATCTTTTATATATTTTATAATTTGCTATATTTGATCGCAGAGATAGAGCAAAAGATATCGTTATCCACTCTTTGCCCCATGCACATAATAGATTGAAATATATTTCAAATAGTGTTACTACAATTTAGCAAAATATTCTAAATTATATATATGTAATTGTAAACATTTATTATGAGTAATGTGCAATAATTCATAATAATACATGAAAATTAATGCACAAATATATATCTATATATCTAAAAATCATACAAGCAATCAAAATTAGTATTAATAATATATATTAATTTAAAATGGTACTAACACAAGCTTAATGAAAAAAATTAAAATAATATATTTACACAGAATAAGTCTCTACAGTTTTCTATCGTCTACCATCCTTGCGTACCTAACGTGTGCCAAGCACGTGGTAGGACCCTCCGCAAAAAAACACAAGTTAACTATTGGTTAACAGACATCTCAATTTATTAATCTATTGTCTATTGTAATGTTTAAACTTTAATTTTTACACATATTTAGTGTTTGGAAGAGTAATGACACTCCTTTTTTTCTTTCAATCAATTTCAAAGGCATTGCACATGGAGGGAAAATTTGAAGACGTATATTTGAAATAATTTTAGCTTCACGTTTTATTCCGCATATAAGTTTGAAAATTAATCGCTGTGAAATATTTTTAATAAGTACATAATTCCCACACAGTTTCCTTCTTACTTAGGCTCACTAGACCTCTATGAAGACTTATAGGTTTATAAAGAATAACTTTTCAATCACTTAGTAATATGTTTTACAATGATAATAACCAAATTCAAAATTCACCAATGGCCTCGTTTTGTCCTTACATTGAAATGTTCCACATTTCTCTCTCTTTACTTCAATTTTAAAACTGTTGAAAATGAAAGAAAATAAAATAAAAAGATAACAAAAGATTCATATATCAAGTATCCGTAGTGTTCAGACAACTTATAAACAAAAATCCCTCTAGTAGCAACACAGAGAATACAATCAATCACTTTCCAATTTATCCGCGATGGTATCTATTTAAATTATTTATGAAGTATTAATATATACAGCTTGACGATTTATTCCGCATAACAGTAGTTAGACACAACCTAGTGTCACGATTCTCCGTCGATTGCTTTCCGTCCGAAATCGAGACATTGTGTGTTGAGTGGTGAACTTAACGCCGCACTCTATCTAATATGTTTATATAATTATAAATGACATACTTTACCCTTATATAATTAAGGAATATCTTGGTATATAATGAGGGAATTAGTGAGTTAAACCTCTTATACTAATTTACTGATTATATTATCTATAATAAATATTTATAATTCTGATACTGCACTAAGCATAAGTACTAAATACACCGCTAAGCAGTATAGTCAGTGGCGAAGTGTTCATATAACACGATTACCGTCAGTTTACCGTATGTAAACTTTAATAAATATATATTTATAGTAAATACAATTATTCAATAAACTAAGAAAATTCCTACAAAGTCTATATTAATTTGTACAAGAGAATTATATATGTAATATGTTTTTTTAGCTACACGCTTTTTTCCCGCATAGCAGGGTAGATAGGGAGTACCTAGTGTCGAGACACTCTCACCGTACTTCAGTTGCCGCTGAATTCGAGACATTAAGTGGCGGAACTTAACTCCGCGCTTTGTAATATTTATTTCATTAATATATTTTTTTAGCTTCACGCTTTTATCTCGCATAGCAGGGTAGACAAAAAGTACTTAGTGTCAAGACAATCCGTACTTCGCTTTCCATCAAATTCGAGAGATTGCGTGTTGAGTAGTGCAACTCAACGCCGCACTTTATCTTTTGCTAGGGTGAGGAAGTGAAAATAATTTAAATATAATCACTCCCGCGAGTGGGGATCGAACCCACAACCGATCGAGTTTACAGCCATACGCTGCCCCACTGCTCCACGACCGGCTTTATAAGAATTACTTCATTAATAATATCTTAAGTATTTATGACTTTAGTATTTATTTTCGATGCCGGTTGATAAAAAAACACTTTTCTTAACCGATAGGCTTAAATGCCATCAGGGTCAATCAAGGAAATATACCTACCAATTTTCACATTGAGAAAAGTTTCCTTTAGTGTTGTTAGCGTACTCGTATAATTAAGTATATAATAAATGCAAATATACTTATATAAATAATTTAACAAAATATGAAAAAAGATAGCTGGAAAAACCACCGAATATTTTGTGAGTCGATATAAAAACTAAACCTATTGTTTATATAAATATACAAAAATAACTGTTTTCTATCAAAAAGTTAGTTCGGTTATAAATCATCACAACTACTTTATCAAGTCCGTCGGTCATTAGAAATGATCAAAGGGCTTTACGGAAATAAAAGCGCAAGAAAAAGCTAAATATTTTCAAAGTTCCGAGTAAAAATGAAGATAAACCCCGTTCGTTAGGGACTTAACCTACATATGAGATTGTAATGGCTATCAATGGGCCATTGATTAAGCGCGAAAAGCGCGTTATGAAATAAGGTCGAACGAAATTGATGGTAAGGCACAATAATAATTAATCTAATTAATCTGAGTCTGACTGTAAACGCGATTAGTTGTGGGTTCGATCCCCGTTCGGGAGAGTCATTATATTTAAATTATTTTCACTCCCTCACTCTGGGTAAAAAATAAAGTGCGGCGTTGAGTGCCACTACTCAACACGCAATGTCTCAAATTTGGTAGAGAGCAAAGTACCGAGAGTCTTGACTTAGGTACTTTCTGTCTACCCTGCTATGCGGGATAAAAGCGTAGACAATGATTGTTAGTTCAAATATAATTTGGAGGAAAATCACATATGTTTTGATATCTACGAAGAAAATTTTAAATTATAATATATTTACAAGTTTTTTTGTAAGATACTTTATCCCGCCTAATAGGGTAGTCAAAGGCAGCCTAGTGTCAAGACACTCCGTTGACTGCTTTCCACCCTAAATCGAGACATCACGTTTTGAGACTTGAGTGGCGAACTCAACACCGCACTTTGTCTTACCAGAGCGGAGAAATGAAAATAAATTTTAAATATCTACACTCCTTTGAGTGGAAATCAAACTCAGCACCCACAAAGTCAGACGACGGACATTTAGTATATAACTATAGTTTTTTATGCAATATGAAAAAAAATGTATAATTTAGGTTCTTTTCTTTTAGGTTTCACATAAAAAAATGGTAACGAAAAAAAACATTACCACGTATATATATATGTATGCAAATAAAGTATGGCAGTTAGTTATTTGTTTTGCATCATATTTAAAAACAGTAGTTATATATTATTGACTAAAACAGTTCATGATAGAGTCAATATAATATATTAATATATTTAAAAAAATATTTCAAACTTATAACATAGATAACATAGAAGAAATATAATATTAAACATGTAAGAACATATTGTATTTTGGATCATAAGACTAGTGATTCGCGCGACTGGAAGCAAACAGTATACTCGTATACGTCTAATAAACGTACTTGCCAAACCACGAATGTTTCTTTATGAGAAATTCGGAGAAGAAAGTCTATTCTTATGCTTTAACGTAATTAAATTAGCCTATTTTTTTCAAATCATATTTATTTTGAGTAAAGAAATATTGTATTTTTTGTTCAGTATAAAATCTTAAAAAGATTTAACACGAAATCATTTTTTTATCGTGTTAGGACATTTCGTTCTTGACTTTCCACCATTGCAACATTAGAAAAATTTAAACTTTTTATTATGTCTCCACTCTGGTAAGACAAAGCGCGGCGTTCAGTTCACCACACAATGTCTAGATTTCGACTGGAAAACAGTCAAGGAAATGTCTTGACACTAGGTTGCCTGTTGTTGTGTTGTATTTAGTTTATACATATTAAAAAGTTGGGCGTCATACATTAAAAAAATATATCCCAGTCAACTTTTCATCGGTTAAATATGACCTTCAATAAATAGAATTTTCTATTCAAATGTATACAAAAAATATTCAGATTTGAAATAGAATTACTTTATGCCATATCTCTAATAGCTTTCTTACGAGCGCTTTTCGCGAAACATTAAACAAAATGCAAATAGATCGCTTGATGTTGGATATGACGCATTATAATAAAAATATTTATATAAAAAAAACCGTTTACATTCGACACGAAAATGATAAGGGAAATTCATAAATAATATATAATGGGTCAATGGATGGCAGTAAATTGTCATTCACTGGTATATTCCGCTCGTCAAGCTCGTTTGCACAGACCATGAAAGATTTAAATAAATGAACATAATTTATAAAAAATATTCTTTTTCCTTATGTAATATAAATATTTTGTAAATAAAAAAAACATTTTTTTATATTGCAAATTTAAATTTAGCACTAATGTGTTTGAAGGAAAAATAAAAGAATGAACTAAAAAAAAATGTTTACATTTCGTCTAGATTCATCTCATCAAAAACATCGATCAGTTTCAAATTACAAACAAAAATATTTCATTCATAATCGGACACATGTGCTAATTTTCAATTTAGTATACAAACTGAACATAAACAAACATAACATTAAGCCTATATCTCTAAGATTAAATGTAAAGCAGAATGAAAACCAATAATTATGTTAATGAATGAATCTGCTAGAATCAATAACACGAGATAAGATAGGTATCTGCTAAGACTATTCTCTTAGTTATTTTAAAATCAGTATTTTGCCTCTGGGACGTTCCAGGGTTCACAGTAAAAGTACAAAATAGTTATGCAAATAGCTGAAACGCAAGTAAATATCGTACGTAAGCCCATTGTAATAAGAGCTCGCTTATTAATTAAGCTAAAACTATTAAGGGAGCAGAGGCGCTATTTTCGCAGCGACTATTTTTGTTCTAAGGAATTAATGATTTATTTATAAAGTAAGTATCTACTTGTGGGAAAATGGCCGCGAAACTCACGGAATGTTAGAATGTACGTAGTGATTTATTGTAACAATGTAATTTATTTTCTTGTACGCCATTTTGTGATAGATTCTTTAGATATAATTGCGGAAATATAAGTGATGGACGGACAGAAAATATAAGAAATTTTTATATAAGAAACAATAACTTTTATAATTAATGGCAGTTAAGTTTTTTATCTAAGTACTAATGTTGATCCTGGTATTTTTAATTATAATTAAATATTAATTTGTGTTGTAGGAATGTCAAAAGAATTTATTTAATTATTCTTTTTATAACTTTGTCAATTCATTTAATTTTAAGTTATTTTACGTTTTTCTTTTTCGTATTAATATAATGAATGAATCCATAAATGTAATAAATGATTAATTGAATGGGTGAATGAATCAATGAGCAAACGAATAAATGATCAAACCAATGAATGGATGAATGAAAGTGTTAGTTAACTACGTGTTCATTTTCATATTATAACCAGATCGCTTACTATTATTTTATATAAATATTATCATATTAGCATATTATTTAATAATATTTCTACACTCAAGCTTTAATGAGTCCTTCAAGTTCTAAGTTCAATGGGTTTCCTTGAATTTTAATGCGACCACATACACATGGGCATTGCCTAATTTATATGTATTGTTAACATATACATTATACGTATAATATAATATTCTACGTACGTTTCAGACTTGGTTTGCATAATAAATTAGATATTATGGTTATTTTAGGCCCCATAGTTGACTATAACTTGACATCATATGCGCCTTTTTCTATTTCTTACAATAACTAGTAAGCCAGCAACATCGTTCTAATACTTAAAATTCCTATATTTCTTATTATCTTTTCTGCTAAGGTTCAGTTTTCTACGTGTATTATTTTAATTTCACATACATTACAGTTACATATTCTATATAAATCTTATATATTGAATATGTTCTTAGTTTTTAGTTTTTAAAGCTAACTATTTATAACGACATACCTTCCATACATATCAGAAGATACAAAGCATGACATAAAATTTTCAATAATTAAAACCTATATTGAATAACGCCAGTAATGCTAACTAGCTCTAAAATTATTATAAAATCTGAATTTTACACGAATCAAATAATATATACTAAAAGTTAACGAGAATTTTTTTTATAACTCAACATTTTTTTTTACACAAAGAAATTTGAAGTCAATAACTTTTCCCTACAAACATATATGTTCGAATTACGTCACGAAGGAACGAATCATCATATAACTTTTATTTCTACGACATTTGTATGCAAAGCTGCACAAATATGGATGACATAATAGAAGGAGTAACGTACTAGCTGATATCTGTTAGGAAAATATTATATACAAATAAATAACGTCATCTATTGGGCTCAATAAATTATGTGGAGGCTTCGATCGCGTAGAATCAGAAAATATTCTGTTTAATCCCTCGGGATCATTTAATTGGAATAAAAAAATCCTATTTTCTAAGTCAGCTAATACTCTATTTGTACACGAAATTTTATTAAAATCGGTTCGATAGTTTCGACATGATGAATGGACAAACATGCAAACAAACAAACTTTCACATTTATAATATTTAAAAAATATATTAAATACAGTGTGATTGTACGTAAAGAATAAACTTTGAAAGAGTATGAAATTCGATATCATTAATCTAAAGGAAGAGGGTAGAAGCTAATATATTTTTAGTACTATCAGGCTATCCTAATGCTATTACTACATGTGAGTTTAAACACGATTGGCCGTAGATTGGTTTAGCGTTTGGCCAAATATTCATATATTTTAATTATTTTCTTATAATTATTTTAATTATTGTATATTTTAATTATTTTCATTGTCCTGCTTTGTATTGTTGATTATGTTTGTTGAAATTTTTGGACCTAAAATATATTTTTTTCAATTAAATTAGCTAAAATATAAAATGTCTAATTTTTGACGGAAAGTTCTCAAAGGGATTACATTGTACCTTAGAAATAGGAAATTATATCTACATTAAAGAAAACATTACAAAAAGCGTTTTTTTCTTATATTTTTCTAAATAATACAGGATTATTTAAATGTAAATTATAATACAACGAATAATAGGTAAATGTAAAACTCATATTCTATACACTTTTTCATTTAGTTAATATTCTTATCGCAGCTGACGACTTTAATTCTAAGAGCTTCGTTGTTTTCTAACATAAGAATGCTCGTTTTGTAAAATCCTGGAAAGATATTGAAATGCAAATATATTTATATAAATTAAGTCCATATTATATTAAAAATGAATAAATACTAGCGTGCTTTCTACCTGAATTCGAGACGTTGTTGAATGCATGTTAAATGACGGAACTTAACGCCGCACTTTGTTTTACCTTTTTAAAGAATGCTTTGCAACCGGAATGGAGCAAAGAGTGCCTTGACACTGGGTTCTCACTGTTATGCGAAGAAAGCGTGAAACTGAAAAAAAAATTGGCATTCACAAAAAAAATATACAAGTCACCAACCAACTTATATCATTTACTTACAAATATGAAATGTCATTAAACAATACAATAATGTGAACAGTTGATATAAGATCGAAGACGAGGTCGACTTAGTTCATATATCCGCCAATACATCATAGCTTCCTTTAAGATAGTATATCATTGTTCGTGTCAAACGGTTGCATGATTGACGTATTGAGTGTGCTATATCCTTAATATGCATCTGGATTGATAAATTGATTATTGCTTACGTTTATATAATCCGTATGGGATATAGATATTATAAATTATAAATAAAATGCATATAACCTTACTCTGTCTTAGCGGTTCGATTCGGTTGATGCCGGTCGTGGCGCAGTGGGACAGCGTCTGACTGTAAACGCGGTCGGTTGTGGGTTCAATTCCCACTCGAGTGATTATATTTAAATTATTTTCACTTCCTAAAGCGAATGCGGAATAAAAAGCGTGAAGCTATAAAAAAAATACACTTGGTCTGTGATATCTGATCCGCAAATTTTTTAGGCCATTCAAATGGCAGGTATGACAATTATTGAAAACTATCGTGGCCCAGTTGAACAAGTCCGTAAACACGATTCGTTGTGGACTCGAATCCGACTTGAGGAAATGATTATATTTAAAATTTATGCTCATCTCTTTGTTTTTGTCAGACATAGTGCGTTGTTGAGTTCACATATTTGACGAAACACAACGCCGCGTTTTGTTCATATACATTTGTTCTTAACCACTAGCATTATAAGTTATAACTAAAAGTGTATCTAGAAAGCATTCCGAGTCATCAAATAGGATGACCACAAAATAACCGCACTACCATTATACACTTTACAACTAATGACGGCCTTTAGATAATATAAAGCTTTTGAATTTTCAACAAAAGGGCGAAGGGAAGACGCCGACAAAGGTACTGGTATCTACGTAAAGGAAGTGTGTACGCAGCGTAATTTTTAAGTAAAGGACGAGTTGCTTATAGACTTGTAATTTTTGTTTTACTATTTATTGTTTTTAAATTATATTCGTATATATATATATATATATATATATATATATATATATATATATATATATATATATTTGGAAACACAGGTTTTACTTAAATATGTAACCCTAGAGTGGTAGAGATTAAGCGTGAAGTTGAAAAAAACGATACCAAAATATACGCGTATGGTCCGATTAAATAGTTTTTAGTCGCAAATGCTTAGGATCTACCTATATCTATTATAATATCTATATCTATAATAATACCTATATCTATAATAATACCTATATCTATTATAAGGAGTTGTTATAGTTACTTTCGAGAGAAATACATCTTTATTTAACGGATCTAAATATATGAGACGTTTACATCCTCTCAAGCATCTAACCCCATCAATAGTAAAATAAAGAATAGATTTGGATAGTTAGTATGTTACGTCTAACGATCCAGCTAACTAAAATTCTGAGAAATCAAACTAGGTCACTATACTGACTAGAATGCAATTAGTGTTAAACACTTTTGAAAAGTCACAGCTGAATGATTATGTGAGTTTTATAATTGTCAAGTCAATTGTCATCTATGTAGCAGTTTGTGGCTTCACGCGTTTATCTGGCGTAGCAGGGTAGACAGGACAGTGTCAAAACACTCCAATTCGATTCGATTTGATTCGATGAAAAAACGTGTAAATATTCTAAAGCAGCGGGATTCGATCCCACCCCGTCTGGAGACGAAACATTTTAACTACTGAGCATATGTGTTCTATATTCTCTATCATTATCAGGCTCTATCAGCCGGAAAGCAGTCAACGAAGTATCTTGACGCTGGGTTGTCTTTGACTACGCCGCGGGAAACGAAGCTGAAACTTCTTTTTTATACGTCGTTGTATACAGAATAAAATTAAAATGTTTGAATTATGTTGGTGATATAAATGATTTAAATGGAGGTAGATAGATACAAAGAACTTACTGTTAATTCATTCTATTTAAATAAAACATACCCTAAAATACAGCATATATTTAGATAAATTGTTTTTTTTTAATTTCTCAACTCTAAACACAACTCTAAAACAAAACGCTAAGTTGAAAACTGAGATACTCTACTCGCAATGTTTCAAATTCAAGCGTAATTCGAAAGACGGAGTATTTTAACACTAGGTTTTTTTAAGAATAATATTCTGATATAAGCTTATTTTCTAGTAAAATTAATTACTTTTTAATTATAATTTATTTCAAACTTTCCTACATAACCTGTTGAGTGAAAAAAGTTAATATAATTAAGATGACAAAAACTGACATTAATTCATATTAAGCCGATGTTCCACCAAACAAAAACAAACACACGGTAATTCAATAAAACAAAAACGGTCAGTGATTGCTTCAAATCACATGAGTGGAACATTATCTTCGATTGTCCAACGACGATAAATATTACGGAGAGCGAAACGAAACGAAATATATGATACTAGCTAAAGAATAATCAACTTTCACACACTATTTTAAAGCTTACTTTTCTTTAACAATACAATCCCATGCTTGTACACAGATGTCAATTTAAAATATATCTTAATTTATTATATATATAGAGTTGGTTTTCCAATGGTAGTAAGTAACGTGAAGTGTCGTTAACGTCCCGATATACGCATGAGACGCAATAAATTTCAATTAATGCCGCCGACAGCCCTGTATTGTCTTACAAAGAGATTTGGCTACGTTTTCTTTTCGTCGTGCGAACTTTATCCTCCATTCATTAGTAGAATATTATTATTTTTTTTCATATAAATATGATTTATGGGTTCACTTTTGAATATTTATTGGTCATATATGCTTTGATATTTTTGTAGGCGTAGCTTATTTGTTCTATTATTTGATACATGAATTTTACTATGGAATGTCTTGCTGAGACGTGTATGATGCATATAAAGGAAACATATTATATTTTGTAAGGCAAATAAAGACGCGTTTTTAATATAAATTACTGTATTATAAAATAAATACTGTATATTTGTTCGGCTTTACTCTATAGGTATATGAAGATAGACTTATATAACCATAGATTATCTTCAAAGTGTTTGACACTTAGCATTAGGCTTGACACTTTTAAGCGCCGGTCGTGGCGCAGTGTCGCAGCGCCTGACTGTTGTGGGTTCAATTTCCACTCGGAGAGTGATTATATTTAAATTATATTCACTTCCTCGCTCTGCGCCGTTGAGTTCCTCTACACAACACGCAATGTCTCGAATTCAGTGAAAAGTTAAGAACGGAGTGGTCTTGATACTATGTACTTTCTATCTACCCTGCTATGCTATAAAAAAATATGTATAAATTTCTTTGTTGTCCTCATATATAGTAAAACAGTAAGTAGTATGTTAGTTAATATCATTTATATCACGATTCCTTGAAATCGCATCCTTTATCGACGTTATTAGGATTCAATGCAGTGTAATGTTATATCAATCGTGCAGCGGTCGTTCTCATCGCATTTGCAAGCAAATAACTAATTCATTATTATTTATTAAATGATATTTGCCGATTGTTTCTTTATATGCATTTTTCTGTTTATTTTTTTGTGGTAATATTTATGATGAAGATTGATATATAAGTTATAAAATCCTTAGTTGATTCTAGCTGAGAATAAAGTAAATAAAATTATTATTTTGAGTTCTTACTGTAACCGCTTGGTTGCAGGTTCGATTCCCAAATTCGAATATCTGGTAAAGGTTCAGTTCTCCGACTCAACACGTGATGTTTTATACTCAACCGGAAACTAGAGAATCGAGTATTTTGACACTGTTATGCGGTATTAAGCGTGAAACAAAGGGTTTACCCTAATTTGTATTTGAATTATTAAGCAAAGAATTTATTTATGTGAACCACAACTGAACTATAATAGAGTCATATCAATTCTGTCATTTTTTCCAACATCCATTGAGATATACACTTGACAGTTCATTGTCACCTAAATTTTCAATAAATTGTATTTTTTTTATTGTAAGTTATTATTGAATTTTAAACTACGCAAAAATTATAAAGTATAATATAAAAAATATAAAGTGTTAAGGTACTAAGTTTTTCAATTTTTCAATCGATATCGAGTCATTGCGCGTTGAGTAGTGGAACTAAACGCCGCACTACAACACTGTCTAATTTCGGAAAGATGGTTTCTAATAAATTTAAAATAATGGAAATGTGATTTTTTTTGAAGCTATCACGCTTTTATAGTATATAGCAGGGTAGATAGGAAGTACGCAGTGTTAAGACATTCTGTACTCCGCTTCCCGCCGAATTTGAGACATTGCATGTTGAACGGCGAAACTCAATGCAGTGTGAGAGTATCAGAGCGAGGAAATGAAAATAATTTAAATATAATCGTTTTCACGAGTGAGAATCGAACCCACAACCGATCCCATTTACAGGGCCACCGGCCGGTGACTATCATATAAGTATATTTAAATAAAATGTAACTCTAATTATTGTGTCTTATAAAATACCTATAGATACGTAATAATAAATGGTGGATAAATAAGAAAATAACCTAGTGATTTCAATAAGGTATTTCTTTACCTAGCCGATAATATACACGGAATTTTTTGTATCCCAAACCCAGTACTAAAGTTTGAAGATATAGCTTTTTATTTTTTTTTAGCTTCACGCTTTAGGGTAGACAGAAAGTACCTAGTGTTAAAACACTCCGTACTCCGCTTTCCGCCGAATTTAAGACATTGCGTGATGGGTAGCGGAACTTAACGTCGCACTCTGTCTTACCAAAGCGAGGATGTGAATATAATATAAATATAATTACTCCCCTGAGTGGGAATCGAAGCCAGAACCGATCGCGTTTACAATCGGACGCTGTCCCACTGCGCCAAGACTGGCCTTGAATATGGCTTAAAGATTCAAATATTCTAACAGACTTCCAGGAACAATAGAGCTATATAAAATCAAGTACAGTCGGATATAACATCTATTACTTAATAGAATATTCAAATTTTACCTATTTACGCTTGACATTATGATTAGTATTTTCATCAGAAATCGTTCTCACTTCCTTGTGCGTGTCGTGCATTTTACTGAATGTGTTTTGTCCTTTTCCCTCTTAGGGGTTGGTTGGTATGCGGGAGAGTGACAGCGCTATGTCTACTTGTCGATCATCTTTATTCGTGGTGGCTATATTATAGCTTCCGGTCGTGTTAAGTCATTGACTCAAGAAATGGTGAATTACTTTGGTCCTTGCTTATGTAACAATTTTGATATGTTCGAATTTATTTATTATATAGAATGTAGGTAAAAAATATTAAAATTTATTTACGTATAGAATATCTAAAATTAAGATCCTGCTGGCGAAGTTCAACAGTGTTTGCCTGTAATCACGATTGGTTGTGAAGTCGATTCCTGTTCGGAGATCTATTATATTAAGACAATTTTAATTACCTCGTGGCTGTGTTGAGTTGCGCACGCCATGTCTCAGTTTGAGGTTGTCTTTAAGTACAATACTACCTTTTTGAAAATAAATAAAAAATAAATTATCATAAGACATGTGGCTTTTAAGTTATGTAAGTTACTATTTGCAAAATAATGTGATATTTTTATAGCTAATAAACAACTCATTGCTATTTTCACCATTATAATACATGTATATAATTACATATAAATTATTTATATGCTTTATCACGCATACCACGGTAATTGAAGACAACCTATGGTATAGTCAAGACACTCTGTACTCAGCTTTTCGCTGAATTCGAGATATTATGTTGAGTGGCGGAACTCAACGCCGCGCTTTGTCTTTCTAGAGAGGAGAAATGATAATAACTGAATTATAATCATAACCCTAAGTGGGAATCGAGCTCACGACCTATCGCATTTCAAGTTAAACGATGTTCATATATAAGTATGTTACTATTACAAATGCGTTATTCAAATAACTTAGAAATTGAAGCAAATAGTACAACGATTCCATTTTGCAATTTTCCAATTACACTACATTATACCTCTAGTAAGTGTAGTAAAGTAGAACTGTCTTTATTGTAGTTACGTTTTAATACTATAGCTATGTTTTCCATATTCACGTACTATCTCCATACATTTGAATCTAGTATTAAAAGAAGTTTTTTCTTTTTTGCCACATTTTTTCGTGACTGGGAAATGCCATTTACGTAGAACTACTATGCGCAAGGCAAATTTGTCTTACGGAGTGATAATACCAAGGGTCTTGAACAAAAAACTACTGAATAAACCTCAGCGGAAGCTCCACATGAGACGCCGTAGGATCGCGTATGCCACTACGACGGTTTAGTGGATTTAACCATTGTAAACCGATAATACTATTTTGGTCTCACAGTAGGTCCTCTAAAGTTGAAGATGTGTGTACGTACCACCTTCTCCTACCCTCTCGCCTACGTGGGCGGTTCAGGTCTACATTTGCGCTGGACTCGAGCACCCGCTCCGCGATCTTCTTCAGTACGATAACTAAATAAATAAAACTAAAGCTTTTATCATTCTATTTTAAATGACCGAAAGCAAAAGTGTTTTGTCTTTCCATAGCGGAGAAATAAAAGGAAATTAAATATAATCACCCCCAAGTGGATATCTAAACCAAAACTAAAGGTTATTGCCGAGTACAATTCCACTAAGCCACACTATATATTTTATACGTTTTTTTGACAATTAAGGACAAGAAGAGACCAGTCGTGACGTAGTGCGACAGCGTCTGACTGTAAACGCGTTCGATTGTGGTTTCGATCCCCACTCGAAGTAGTGATTATATTGAAATTATTTTCGCCTCCTCGCTCTGGGAAAGACAAAGTGCGGCGTTGAGTTCCACCACTCAACACGCAATGTCTCGAATTCGGTGGAAAGCGAAGTATAGATTGTCTTGACACTAGGTGCTTTCTGTCTACCCTGCTATGCGGGATAAAAGCGTGAAGCTAAAAAAGAAAGAAAAAAAAAGTACAAGAAAAGAAATCCTTAAATATCGTGTAATATAAATATATAATATATAAATCGTACGCTTGACAGTGTCATACCTTATTTTAGATTTAGGATGCAAGAGGCGTGGTGGAAATTTTAATTTATATGCATGTGCCGTTAACGTACCGTTAATACGTGCATTGTTGGATTATTAATTGATATTGGTTCTTTGTTTAATTGTTAATATGAATTGAGCACTTAGTTCTAAGAATATGTTATTGTTAGAACAAAATATATAATATTTTTTATCCTGTTCCATCTTATGAATACATCTTTATTCTTCTCAATCATATTTCTTCAATATGTTGAAACAGTTATTATTGTATTGTTAATAGTAAATTCATTATTTTATGCTTAAGTATGTAAACTAGATTAATAATTGAAATTAATTTAAAATTATATACTAAAAAAGCGAGTGTTGAATTTTTCTGTGAATCTTTTCATTATATTTGTGTTTTAAGCAGATGTCCTCTCTTATTTTCATATATCTTCTATATATAAAGCTCTAACTCTAAATAACAGAAATTAAAGGTACCAATTTTCGCCCGAAACTGCGTTTGCGCATCCCTCCTTTTCCAGTTTTCGCATTCTTTGGTTGTAAAATTTCAAAATTTTGCCTTTTGCCTTTTTTATTTCTTGAAGGAAATTTACGCTAAACTCCTCTAGATATCCATTTGTTTTCCTTTCATTCAATGTATAGTATTGGTGTTGTCGTCTGTCAGTCACGCTATGCGTAATAGTTTTATATTAAAAGATATTAAAGAAATTTCATAATAGTTGCCCATAAAATAGTAAACTCAATATACAAATCTTTAATATATTTAAATTCACGACGACGAGAATAACATATTAATATATATATATATATATATATATATATATATATATATATATATATATATATATATATATGTATATATATATAAATATATATGGATTGCTTATCGGACATTCCCCAAACATCTCACGTCAATTTCAAGAACTTGTTACTATGTATCTATGAATACCAATGTAGGCCCCACAGAATTAGAGGTTGGTCCAATTCAAGGCCAATTCTTTTAAACTATATGCTAAGAATCTTTTTAAGGCTTAGAAGAAATCACATTTTAGTATCAGATTTGGAAGGTCAAGGAAAAATGTTTTTCTGACGCTAAGGAAAACAGTGCTTAGTTATGTTAACATGAATAAAATTTTAGGCTATATATTCAATTTTCAACCAAATAATACAAGAATTAATTAGATAAGATATATATGGATATACAGTATATACACAATATTTTGAATTCGGCGGAAAGCTGAGTACGGCGTGTCTTTTCACTAGGTACTTCCTATCTTCTTTGCTATGCGGAAAGCTGAAAAAAAAAACAAAAAAATTCTACTAAGTTTCATTTCTTAGTAAAATTTCAAAATTTACATACAAACGTTGGTAAGCACATTGGATGTTGGCCTAAAGAAGCCGAACCATAACTTTCACTGTAATTTGCTTACTACTTGTGGATTCGGGACACTATTCTGTAACCGTTCGATTAACGAAAGAATTCTGTCACGACATATTGTAAGAATTCTAAACGATCGATGGGAATGCTAATGTCGCTCCATTTATGGACAATGTTTACACGAAACTAGTGTTACATTTTTATATTATTTTTAAATTTGCTATTTCTATTTTAATGTATTAAAATAATAATGATTTCTAGCTTATACTTTCATTATATTCATTTCATTATATTAAGGGCTAATAGTAGCTAATAATATTTTACTCTACTGTATTTATATAGATTATAAGCAACAGAGATTTTTTCATAATATATTACTGAAATATTAAAAATTACTCAAATTATATTTGACTTACAATTATAAAAGTGACAATACTCGTTGCCAAGGCAACAATGCGCCAACAGGCTAGCTACTTGCAATGATGGCGTAAATCTTTCGATCGTTATTAATATAATATTTGTTCCATCTACTTAACTACCCGTTAACAATAACTTTTAATACATTTTTTTAGGTTTTTATTTTTCTAACAATATATGAAAAAAAAATTCTTTCTCTTCCCAAACATAAAACTTTGATACATAATCACATATCAATCATCATCTAATAAATTGTTTACAATGAGGTGTTAAAAATCGCACCCTCCATTGTCCGGGAGATAGGATCTAGGGCCAGGTTGTTTATCATTCAGTTCAAACATAAGGATAGACGCAAGATGAATCCAGAATAGGGCCGTCTTCTAAGAATGTCTTTGTTAAAAAAATGTGTCGATATGCGTAAAGTATTTGTGAAACGAGGGTAGCATCTAAAATGGGCGGTTTTTTTATAATATTTCGGTTATTTTGACATCGTTCTTACTAAACAGTTCATTGATAGTCCACAGGTCTTTTGAGTTTTACATCCGTAGTGTCTTGTTGGATTTAGTTTTAGTTATATTTAGTATTTTAAAATAAAATGAATTATATTTATTAGTGTAGGCCGGTTGTGGCGTAGTGGGACTGCGCGCAAGTGTAAACGCGATCGGCGTTGAGCTCGATTCCCACCCGACGTAATTATTATATATAAATTATTTTCACCTCCTCGCTTTGAGTTCGCCAACAATCACTCATCGCGTTTGTCTCTGATTACACTCCTATGCATAAAGCGGAGAGCTGTAAAACATAGAGAAATTTAGTAACGACCTAAACTCAATATCTAGTAGTAATTATTTAGTTAACAATTTTTAAGCATTTTGTGGGCAAGTATTGATGCATTGCCTTGCCAAAGAGAATAATTAGCTTTTTGAGTGAAGGATTACATTGTAATTTCTCTAATGAAAACGGGAGTATCTTTGCTCTATATTAATCACATTGAGATAAATTTATATTACTGTCGTAATTTTTGTAAACATACCGTTATAAGTATATTATAGTAGAAATTATTAAAAAAAAAGTATGAAATTTCATTTTTAAACGTTACATTTAATATTAATATTCATAAAAACAAGAGGGAACCAAACTGAAGTGAAGTAACCATCAAGCTAAAGTAGTCAATAGTTCATTTAAAAATAAACTCGTATACGTGTATCTATCAACTTCAAGTGCTCTTCTGTTAACCAATCTATGTATCTAGAGGTTTGGGAAGGGGAGTCACGATATACTTACTCTACTTTAATTCATTATATTGACTGTAAACACTATTTGTGGGTTCAAATCTCATTCGGGGGTTTACATTTGTTAAAGTACTAGTTAATGGCCATTACATAGTTTGCTTACTGTACTAAATTAAAATGAATATCTCCATTTTATCGTTTTTTTTAACACTTTCGGAATTTGTTTTGTTAATGCTTTTTAAGCAAAGCTTTCCAAAAGCTACTTGTTAAATTTCAGCATATTACGTAGATTTCAGATTATTTCCGTATTAGATCTTAACTTAGTAGATTTTTACATCTTTCGATAAACCAGTTTTAATTAAGAATCAAATTTTAAAAGATAATTTGACTCTTATATAATGAGTTCCGCCACTCAACACGCAATTTCTCGAATTCAGTGGGAATCGAAGTGCGGTGCTATGCGGGATAAAAGAGTGGAGCTAAATAAACATTTTATTTAATATAAATTAACTTAACAACATCAAGTATATGTTTACTTGATTACCATATTATTATATATATATACCAAAAGTGGTAAAAAAGAACATTTTTAAAAATCTAATAAGTGATGATAGAGAAAACTACACCAGTAAAATGCTATAATATAAACATCCTCTTGAGTAGAATCGCACAAAAGTGGGGCAAAACTGACAGTTTTAATATGAAAAATTTACCAGACGCAGGTAAATGCACTGAATATAGTTCGTGGGTACGATGTTCCTCTTTGAAAGGGGTGTTTGACTAAAATAATTTTTTACTTTTGTACAGTGAAATATCTTAATAATTGTTTATAATTCTATTATGACCATATTTTACCATTTTTAAAATGTTATTCCACACCAAGGACTAGAATATAGCTTTTTTAAAATGTATGTTTTTTTAACGGTTTCCGATAGGCGCGGGTTCGAATCACGCTGCGTTCAAACTTTAGGTGTTTTTTTAAAAATGACTTCTAACTTACTCTACTTCTTCTTCTTTATGACCATATTAAACAAAATATTTACAAATTGTAGGCTATATTTTATTTTGATTTGTAACCTATATTACTGTTAAGTTTCATTTAAATTACTTTATTCGTTATATAAAAGTGAATTAATATACATACGTCCCTGTAAATCTTCGCGTCAAAATATTAAAGAGGATTTTTCAGTTCAGTTACTTTGGAACCTTGAGCTGTTGTATTTAGTTAATTAGCTAAGAACTAAGTAAGGAAGTTCTATTTAGATTTCTTTATACATGCGTATTGACACATGTGATTCATGTGCTCGTGCGGCTGAGGTAATGTGGCGGTTTACATCTAACCGCAAATAAACTAGTCGTGCATATAATTTTTTGTATAAATAATTTTGTCATTTTAAATTTACTTACAAATCGTTTAAAGACCGTTCTGGCGCATTGGTATAAAACATGATCGGTTGTGGGTTCGATTCCCATTCGGGGGTAGTGATTATATTTAAAATATATTTTCACTTCCTCGCTCTGGTAAGACAAAGTACGACGTTAAGCTCCGCCACTCAACATGCAATGTCCGGAATTATGCGGAAAGCGAAGTACGGAGTGTCTTGGCACTAGGTACTTTCTGTATACCCGCTATGTGGGATAAAAGCGCGAAGCTTAAAAAAGTACTAAAATGTAAAAGAGAATTTTTATTCAATTTTATTCCATTTGAAATGAAATATCTTGAAGAACTTTTTAAAGCTCAACGGAGCTTTTATCCTACCAAAAATTATTATACTCGTACGTATATAAAAATAAAATGGTTCTTCCTTCCGTTACCAATTTGGGTTCAAGGAACTAAATCTTTCACTTTCAATTAATGTAATTCATATTGGTATATATAAACAAATAGTAATTTGTAAATGAAAGTGCCATAAGTGGGCGCGTAAAATATTTTTTCTACGGAGTTCTGTGATGTCGGGCAATAAAACTAAACTTCTTTGGGGATATCCGTTAGATGTTTATTTTCGTTTAGCCACAAGAATCTCTGTTTTTATTTATGAAGTAAGTGAATCGTGTATGTTCATTGGTTAGGGAGTTATGTTTAGAGTACAGTGTTCGATTCTTTCGTAAATATTTAAAATTTTATTTTATTCTTTACTATATTACTAGAGACTAGATTTTTTTAAAAAAATATTAATTGATTATTTTTGTTTAGCCACAAGAATCTCTGTTTTTATTGATGAGGTATAGAGTCGTATATGCTCAGTGCTTAGTGAATTATGTTTAGAGTACAGTGTTCGGTTTCTTTCATAGACATTTTGTGTGTTATGTTAATTTTTTTTAGCTTCACGCTTTTTAATCAACATAGCAGGGTAGACAGAAAGTACCTAATGTCAAAACACTCCTTACTTCGCTTTCCACCAAATTCGAGACGTGTTGAGTGGTGGAACTCAACGCAGCACTTTATCTTTTACCAAAGCGAGCGTGTGAAAATAATATATACACTCCCTCGGGCGGGGATGGAACCCACAACCGATCGCGTTTACAGTCAGATGCTGTCCCCGCCACGACTAGCCTCAATATTAATATTAATTGTTGAAATGTGAAAACTAAAACTATACAATGTTTAAATAGTCAATCAAGAGAATTTATCTTAATCGGATGTAAAGTACAACTAACGCGCTATGAAAAAGAGTCTTGTTTCAGGATATTATATAATTATATAATTCCTTATTGTATAATTAATAATAATAATATATAATTCCTTATTGTATAATTAATGTTAAAAATATAAAATTTTCCTTTTACTAACAGAACTATTGACGAGTAATGCGCTGAAATTACTGGTCGAAGACATATGCTTTGGGAGTCTACGTACTAAGAGATGATTTACCCATTATAAGGAGTAGTATTTAGGTTAGGTTTTAGTCAAAACTATGAGAGATATGAGAGATATAGATATGGAAAATAAATTGCCCAAAACATTTTAATATTTTTTTCTAATTTTATGTATGGTAAATTACTTTAACTGTAAAAATACCTGTAAGATATGTAAAGATAAAAGTAAATTAACGTCTCTGAGTGTGGCTTCTCGATTCGTTCTTTTAAACAAATATTTCAATTCTGAAAATGCATGCAGATTGTACAATGTAAACTAAACATTATTTCTCACGTACAGACATTTTGTTCTATATATAAAGATGACGCGATTATTTTTAAATCAGGTCGGCTTTCCTCAGAACTTCATTTTCATACAAAAATCGTATACCAATTCTTGAATTTCTGTGGTTAAAATTTTTAATATGTTTTCCGGCTTTATACATATATTTTAATATTTACTTTATAAAGAAGAAAACATATATATTATGATTTTCATTACTATTAGATAGACAAAATAGATTTCATATTTTGTATTAATATTAGATGCAATAGTGACATATGTAGTATATATATTATTTAAATAATAATATAAAGAAATACAGAGAATCTTCGCCCTCCGTCTATTTAGAAATATAATGACCTTGGTAACAAAGAGCAGGGTAGTCAGACATAATCCAGTGTCAAGACACTCCGTTGACTGCTATCCGTTGAGAGAGCGGTGAAATAAAATCATTGCCCCGAATGGGAATCAAACCCACAAACTATTTTGTTTACAGATGTCAGATGCTATCCGACTGTGTCACGCTCTTCTTTTTTTGCATGGCAGAAAGTATCTTTAATACGAATAAATATCCCCGGATGGGATTTAAGCAAACAGCTATCACGATAAGCCAAACCAAGCCAGGCCTAGCGATCAAGCTTCATATATCATACTAAAGAATTTATTTATATATAGATTTAACATTCTCGATTTTATGCAAGTATCGATTTTACTAAAGTATCGATTTTATACTGTATCTAATTTATTTTCATCTATTAAAATATACTTATAGAAATAGAAAATAGCTTCATAATATACACTAATAATCTATTTTTAAAAATTTAACCGATTTCATAATAACTACAAAACTACTTTCCTATATTTTCTTACGAATAATTTACCTATACCTTTGAAATTACTGGACCGATTTTAATGAAACTTATTCTCTTTCCTAAGTTGGAGTATAGCCAACTTTAATTCAAAATATATTTTTTTAGCTTCACGCTTTTATCCCGCATAGCAGGGTAGACAGAAAATAACCAGTGTCAAGACACTTCGCTTTCCACTAAATTCGAGACATTGCGTGTTGAGTGGTGGAACTCAACGCCGCACTTTGTCTTTTACCAGAGCGAGGAAGTGAAAATAATTTAAATATTATCACTCTCCCGAGTGGGTATCGATCCCTCAATCGATCGCATTTACAGTCAGACGCTGCCACACTGCGCTACGACCGGCCTCTTAACAGATATTCGTGGACAAATATACACTTGTATGCTTGTTTGGAAGACTAAATAGTCAATCATGATACTCGCATAATATTCAATTCCAACAATATTACATACATAAATACATATAAATATATATATATATATAAAACTGATAATCTCTTTTTATTGAAGTTGGTTAAAAATAGCCAAAAGTGATGTAATTGAAGCGAACATTTACCGCTGCGTTCCTCTCGATTTTTGATAACATTAAAATATTTATTTAACCATTTATCTTAACAAGAGGATTTAAATTGCCACTGATAGTCTTATTCAACGTATTTACAGCTTTATTATAATGGTTTAAAGGTGTTATTAGATTATGTTATAATGTAATAATCATTACGATTAGACTGACGTAATGTTTGTGCAAATGCTCTCTATTTCTACCACTTGACCGTGTCTCGTATTGGCCTTAGTCTATATTGTATCGTACAAAGATATGTATAATTATTTATATAGTTTATTATAAGACCTTTATGTATTTTGAACTTAAACTTCATTCATTTTATTTTGAAGTTTAAATAAAAAATGAAATTATTTTTTTAATCCACATAGCAGGGTAATGACAGAAAGTACCTAGTGTCAAGTACTCCGTAGCCCGCTCTTCACTGAATTCGAAAAATATCGTGTTGAGTGGCGCAACTTAACACCGAGCTTTGTCTAGAGAGCGAAGAAGTGAATGTAATTTAAATAAAATCATTCAACTGAGTTGGTATCCGATAACCCATAACGGTCAAAAGCCGTCCACCGTGATTGCGCCACGACCTGCCTTAAATTGAGGGAAAATTTAAAATATATATATAATGTTCGTAACTTATATAGTAAAAGACATCTATATGAATCCACATCTTGTGTCTCGGTACATTATATTACATCTTTACTGGAAAATCCCATTTAAACTATAAAAACCATCAAATACTTCACTTCTAGACAAATCATGGCAAATTTATGGTTTCGCTGACATCGTTATGGGATAAATAAACAAATTTAATCCGTAATTACCTTGACATAAGGTGTAATGTGGATCGCACCTAGCTAATGATGTGTCGAATGATTTGCGATGCACTTCAAACTATGTGCGGATGTAGTTGAACCTTTATATGTTAGTTTAAAGATGACGCTATTGCAGAACGATCGGGACGCGCTTAAATAGTCGTTGGTCGGGGGTTCAAATACCAGATGGGTATATATATACTAATAATATAATAAAAATCAATGGTTTTACTGATAAATGTAAGAATTTGCTTTAATTTGTTTTGAGCCTTGAGTTTTGAAACTTGATGTAGTATACTTTTGTATTAAATTTCTTGTGATTTTTAAATATTTGAAATGAAACTATTTTTAAGACTCGATATATATAGTCTACCTGTGGCTACGAACTATTGTGATTTGTCCGAAACTTAGGAATTTCAAAAATGTAATTTCGCATAATAAAATATACGCGATTGGTCCGTTTCAAATGTGTAAAACCCATGAAAATCAAAGCACTTATAACAATATTCATTTATTTCTTAACTAATTCTATCATATAAATTTAATAAAACCACATTTTTTTTTGTTTGTACGAATTGTATAAATAACTTCAGGGTTTTGTAAACAAATTAGTTTGAAAAAGATCTGGAAACTTTTAAACATGTAACCAGTAGTTTCAGTTTTCACATCAAGGTTATTAGTTCAAGGTAGAATTGAATGAGGGATTTACTCATGCCAAGTAATATTTTTTTATAAGTCCCTATAAATATATATGAAGAAATAAATCTTATAGTATTTTTGCTTCAAGATATAGATATATAATTTTATTTTAATTATCTAATTGATATTTTTAAATTAATTTTCTGATTACCCCGCAAAGGATTTATCCTTTGCTTTTTTTGTTTTTTTTTTTAAAATAAATAAATCGGAGTGCAAAATGTGAGTGATTTATTATTTATATAATTTGAAATATAACTTTATATAAGCGAGGGGTTAAGTTCCGCCTCTCAACGCGTAATGTCTTGATTTTGAAGAGAAAGCAGTCAACGGAGTGTCTCGACACTATTTTCTATCTGACTACTAAGCACAAAAAATAAATTTATTTTCCAGTATAAACTTCTCGATTAATTAAATAATAAATCGCAATACTTTAAAAGAAATACAAAAACATTTCAAGTGTAAAACTAAAGTATTGCTTTGCCACTGTCATTCGTATCACGTACTGTAGCCACCGTTATGGCTCATAGCGCTCAATTGAATAACGATCGTATACGTATACTAGGGATGTGTAGTGTCGATAAAAATTGAATTTATTGTAAAAAAAATGTTTATAGTTTATATAAGTTTACATATATATGTCTTTTGTTTTAATTTCTCCTAATAGTTATCTGAAACTCCCTTCTATAATTTGTGCTAAAAATAATTTTTAAATATATTATAATAGTAAGAATCAAATCAAACCGTTGTGTGTACTAGTCACACATTCCCAACGTCCCCAGATGGTGTTAATATATATATTCTGTATATTTTTGAAAAAACTGTGAGAAATAACGAATTCTTATTTTTAAATTAAACTATTTTAAAAATATTATGAAATTCGCGAAAATCAAAGATCTTATTAAAGACTTTATATTTTTAAAATTTACCATACCAGCAATGTCAATAAAATAGACTGTCGGTTCGGTCTCTTTGTTCTCTGTGTTCTCTTTCACGGAACGATTTTCTTTGGAACAAGAACAAATAATTCTATATTTTATTATAGAAAATCATCAAAGCTTAAAATATTTGCAAATTGTATGAAAGAATTTCAAAGTGAAATCTATAGTCTCTAATTTTAAACTCACAACATACCTCTTCTCAAAATTTTAAGTTTGTAATATTCATATAAGTTATAATCGTATCAAAGAGTTCTTGTTTAAATTATGATTTTATTTGAAGTATGAAAAAATTGTTTTACAAATACTTGTTGATAAATATGTAAATATATTTCAAATATCATAATAAAATAAAAATAAATGTAATGTTCTTTGTAGTGTAAATTAAAAAAACAACAACAAAAACATTTCCCCATAATAGATTTGAACCTGTAGTCTTTATTTATAGTCAATTATATAATAACTACGTTTAAATATCGGTTTTCTATATTACAATGTACAACTTATTATAATTTATCGTTTTATCTGTTAACGTGGGATACTAGAAACCAATTCAAAAATCGTATGGCCACAATAGTCAATTTATTACTAGGGAATATATAAACATATAACATAAATATAAACTATATTTTTATAGCAATAGAACTTAAAATCGTTTCACGCGAAAAACCTGATGGTCCTTCGTCCATTGTCCTTGAATCCGGAAGCTTTTTTTCTCAATTCCATGGAATTTATTTAGTTTTTGTGTGATTTTGAGTTATTTGTTTGTAATTTACTTATAGGGGTAGTTTTGTAAGAATTATTAATCGTCCCTTATATATTTTTTATTTTGACACATATCCCGTATATTGTGGGGAAATATAAACATTTACTAGTGAATCGAATCGACAACAATCGTGTATTCAGTCAACTTTTTTCCAATGAGCTATGAAGGCGTAATTTCGTTTACTTAAATTTTAACAGTTTTCAATAGCATCACAGCTTATTTTTTTTATTATTATTATAATAAGATACCATTTATTTGGTTTTCAATCTATAATCTACACAAAGTAATGAAATTTTAGTGTTTGTGTGTTCTAAGCAAATTTAATTCAATTTTAAGAATATTTCTTAATAAGATAAAGTATATTAATAAATTATGTACGTATCTTTAAAAAGCTTATACAAACTCCTCTTTGTTTCTAAGATAAATAAATAAATTATAGGCGACTTTATTCAAAACTGTGACAGGAAATTGTTCTAATCAACCAAGGGACTGTTATTGTGGACTAAAACATGTATATCTTATATCTTTCTGTAAGTTATTAAATCATTTTTCATTGTTCTTCTTAATCTTGTTCATTTAGAACAAGAGTAAAATAAAAAAATATTTTTTAAACAAATATTTATAACAAATTAATAATATTTTAACCGAAACGATTAACAAGTAGTCTTCCTGTGGCCACGGACTACTGTAAAGTGTTAGTAGCGTCGGATTTCCTAAAATGTATTTTCGTATACCAAAATATACGTAATTAATCATTTAAAATGTGTAAAAATCGTAAATAATCAAAGATACTTATATTACTAAATTAATAAGTAAAATTCTATACAAAACGATAATATACTAACAAGTGGGACGTTCCATCTATGAATAAAATGAAAAAGGAAAAAAAAAAAATACACAGTATAATTTATAAGTAAAGTATCACTTATAATGGCGAAATCCATAGTTAAAATTTTCCGCACACGTGTACGTTTTTTTGTCAGTATATCCGATATTTGTAATAACGAGAAATGGCGAAGGACGAATAAGCCACAGTAGAGGATGGCAGGACTCAAGTTTCAAATTTTAGTGGTTACGTGTGATAAATTTTTATTATTACCAACCGTATACGCTATACAGCTCGTTGTACGCATTAATTACGCAAATAATTTTAACATAAATATATAAAATAAATATAAATAAAGAAATATTTTTTTTTCAATATAATTTTAAGGATTTTTTATTCTTAATTCAATGAAGAAATTTGAAATCAAAAAACTGATAAATTTCGTTGTCCAATCAATTAGATTAAAATGTAGGAAGATACAACTAATACTTGCAATAATTTATCAAAAGAAAAAATAACATTGAGATGTCTATCTGTGTATTTAATAGCAGCTATCGTGGTCCAGTGGGACAGTTCTACGTTAAAACGTTGAACGCAGTTGGTTATGGGTTCGCTTTTCACTCTGGTGAGACAAAGTGCGGCTTTCATTTAATATATTTTTATGCATTATTTAAAAAAAAATAGCATTCTGCACTTCTTCTGTATATAAATTCTAGCTATGTTAATTCGTTATTTTGGTAAAATAGGTAACAAAGATTTTGCTTCACGTATTAATATATAAATATTCACATTTCTTAACGATATTATTTATATATATTACTTATTTATTATAATTTTTTCTAACATGAAAAAGAACTATTTTCCATACTTTTCCTGTAAAACTAATTCCACGATGCTATTATCAGGTCATAACTCGCGGGCATTATTTGGGATACGATTTTGCAGAAACCACCGATAGACGGAAAACAGCAGCCGGTGTGCGTTTACATTTGGCGAGTAGCTTGCCTGTTTCATGTCTTGAATGTATGTTTGAATAAAGATGACTATTATTAACTATTTATGCGCTAAATAGCTATTTGGAATATTTTAGATGAAAATTATTATTATAATTAAGTACTTAATACGTATTTGTACCTTAAGAATTAAGACAAAGGGTGGAAAGCAGGCAACGGAGTGTTTTGACACTGGGTGGTCTCTGAATGCCCTGATATGCAGTATAAAGCGTGAAGCTGCTTTTAACAGTATATTTTTATTTTAAATAAAAGCTTAACATAAAGTTCTGAAAAATCATGCGATTTGTACTTCCATATTTCCATTTACGTAAAAAATACTATTATTTATCGTTTTAATAATATTATTATTTACCATATAATTGTCAACCATAATCATTTATATTTAAATAATAAACTTAAATAGATTCAACAAGTGTAAACGTACCACCGTGTATACAATCTACAGGAATAGCATATTGCGTGCAAGATTTGACCGATCGTATACATACGTATATAAAGTTAGATTACTATATACAATATCAAGACAAATTAATCGATATTAGAGAAATAATCGTATATGGAGTAATTATATTAATAAATTTATTAAATTACATATTTTTGTTCATGTTTGAGAAATTGAGACATTGTTATTTTATGTGATATATTTGTGGTAATGTAAACAGGGCGCGGTGCTAAGTTCCGCTACTAAATAACAATGTTTTAAATTCGGACAGAAAGGCAGAGAAAGGAGTCCATGCCAAGGTCAGAGCTCTTCTAGCTCGGCCTCTCCCAAAATCCGGTGACGCTGTCAAGGCCGGTAGGGCCAACAGCATACTACACATTCGAAAAAAAAGAGAAAGGAGTTGAAATAGTCTATTCTTTGTCTAATGCATAATATCTCCCATATAATCTCCGCGTTTTGGCGTAAAAAGTGTACATTAAATTAGTTCAGATTTAAAAAAACAATTACATTAAATTGGAAAAACAAGCCATTTTAATTAAGAAAATCCTGTATTTTGACATTAAGAATTAAGGTTGTTAAGAGAAAACGAAACGCAATCAGTACTAAATGAAACATTACATCTTTAATTTATTTTGTTTGGACATCCAAAAATTAACCCCAATATAGAGTTACACTGAGATTCGTCGAATAATGTACGTCTAAAAATAATTTGTACGGGCGTGTCGTTCTCGGTAAGGAAATAACGTATCGTAATCTACGTACATTTCACATGAATACCAAATTATTCAGAAAATAAGTGATTTATCGATGCTTTTGTCGGTGTTTCTTGGCATCAATATTTATAAACAGACGCTCTTGAACCGTGACCAATGTGTAATGAACTAAGCAAGCCCTGCGGTTTTAGTCGAGTTCAAATAAAACATTTTTAGTAGTTTACCGAATGACTATTCCACCTCCTCACCACCGTCACCTTGACTGTTTAACAACGCGTTGCCCTAGTAACGTATATGTCACTTTTCGAAAATATATATTTCGAGGCCACACACTATTGTAAAGCATTTGAAACGTCAGGTTTTCAAAAAAATATTTTCGAATACCAAAATATTCGCGATTAATGTGATTAAAATAATTTCATTTAAAATGTGTAAAAATCGCAAAAATCAAAGATCTTATTATAAACGTGTATGTCAAACAGTAGTGTCTCTGGTAAAGACAAAGAGCGGCGTTGAGTTCCACCATTCAACACGCAATGTCTTGAATACGGTGGAAAGTGAAGTACGGAGTGTGTTGACACTAGGTACTTCCTGTCTAACCTGCTATGCGGGATAAAAGTAGAAGATATATATATATATATATATATATATATATATATATATATATATATAACGTAACGTATTCAGCTATTTTGTTTACCTCGTTCTGAGATGCGACGGTCGTATCAAAACAGGAAAATGAAGGTAATTTAAATATATTGATTTTACCAAGTGGATAGAATGCACCTTTTCATTGTGCAGTTAATTGTTTTAAATTATTTACTATATATTAATGGAGTTCATTATTTTTAAATAAAAATATAAATAAATTATATTTTTCATGCAATAAATCAATAGTGAAGCAAACTGTGTCGCCCTTTGTATTACCATAATGCGGAATTGAAAAATGTTTTAATATAAACATTTATTTGAGAGATGATCCAAATTAGACTGACATTTGTATAAATAATATCTAAAATAAATGATTGACGGCGATCTTTTTAAATGAAGTTAACAACAAATTGTTAGAACAGAATAAAAATCTGTTTTTACTGGTATGGAAAACGTTTCATTATTTGCTAAAAATTATATAATTAAAATTAAATATGTATACAAGTTTAATTATTTTACAGAGAGTTTAAACACTAGCTACTCTCTACATACACTTGTATAGCAAACATATGCTTGAGATTCAAGATCTGAAAATATATATAATTAAAATACACAGACAGATAGATACACAGATATAGCTAACTATTTATACATTACTTATAAGAAAACAATAAAAAAATCACTTGAGGCATTCTTGAGGTACTACGTACATATTCATTATATTATTTTACTTAAGTTCAATGTCGTATTCAAGTAGCAATGTGTTTTAAAACCACTTGTATCTCCTCCACATGACTCCCAAGTAACCCTTTAAAAGTTATATATAATAAAATAAATCAATCCGTCCGTCTCATTCAGTGTTTGTTTGTAGATGCGCTTTATTTATTGTTAGTGAATTTAAAATATAGTAGAATATATATCAATGTGAAAAGTAAAAACCTTTATCAAAATGTTGCGATTAAAGAGTATGAAATTTGACATATGTATTTAAAGTTTATATAGGGAATTAAAAAACTATTTTTAACAACATTACCATATATAGAGAAAGAATAGAAATAGATTTAGGTAGTGACGGGACACTTTAATAGCGTCAAAATTTAATAAAATAATATTTTATACTTTCTTACATAAAATATATGTTTATATACAGCTGAACAGAAGAATGTTTTGTTTATTTTATTCATATTAAATAAGAGATGCCATTTCCAATTTTGTTTAAGCTGTTTAACATTGCGAGCGTGGGCAGTACGTAAGTTGTAGATATGTGATAATGTATTCGCATGCTTTATTTGCTATCTGTGATACACTCAAAAACGTAATAAATAAAAAAAAAACAGTTTAAAAAAAACACGTTTGAAACTATTTTATAGAAATTCGTAACGCCCTATCAACGACATTGTGCTATGAAAATTTTGTTCGAAGAAATACGGAGAAGCAAATAGTGGATTGAAACAGTGTTGCAAGATTTTCATACATTATTTATTTATTTTTTCACACACCCACCTACAACCGATCACGTTTACAGTCAAACGCTGTCGCACTGCGTCACGGTCGACCTCAACATATTATTTATATATATATATATATATATATATATATATATATATATATATATATATATATATATATATATATATATAATATATATATATATGTAATATCAAAAACAAACGAAGCTTATATTAAAATGCATTATTTTTCCATGTAAATTTCAATATCTTTAAAAAATATTACATTTAATATTAATATAATAATATAAACCCTCTTTTAACCAGCATTATAAAATATATAATAATTAAATGATGTATTGCTCCTATATTCTTTGTTCGTTTTTCTTTGAACAGCGAAACGCTTAAAATATCACATTTGCTCTTGTACGCTAAAGACTATTTTTAAAGAAGCGAAAATTTCATTTCGCGTCTTTGATATTTGAAACTGAAACACGAACCCGCCCTAGACCTTTACGTCTTTTATTAAAAAAAATACATATAATAATAATATAATAATGGACTTAATAGTTTAAGTTATTATTTTTTCTCTATTATTACATATTAACTCACTTTTGACACATATTCCATATATTATTTTTATCGTTTTCCAAAAAAGTTAATTATGCAACGCTATATTGACTTATTTCATATTCTTTGAATTGTATCAAAATACTACCTGCAGTTATACCTTAAACTAACTGCGACCACAAAATACTGTAGTGTTCGAAAGGTATCCTTGTTGGTGACGTTGGATAATCAGGAGAATTTATTCATAAATAATTCATATTTAAAAAAGGTTTTTATTTAAATATCATTATTGGTATATTTTTATAACTCATGTGTATATAATATGTACTTATACTGATAATTCCATTCTTCTATTCAAATTTCAGCTATATTGAACGCAACCATGATATAAAGTAAAAGGAAATTAGTCTCTAATCCAATAGGGTATGTATGTATGTATGTTTGAGGCAGGAAGTTTAGAGCACGTGCGTTTCCTTACACAGGATGTTGTAGAATTTGAAACGTATTTGCTACAATGGAAGTTAGTAATGGCGATTCGCAAAGTATTGTTTTATTTATTTTATTGTATTGTTAGAACAAAATAAATAAATATGGTCTTAAGTGATTTCTATGAAAATATAATAGTTTTTGTAAATTTTAAAAGTATCAAATAAGATTGAAAAATAGGAGTACGGAGTGTCTTGACACTAGGTTCTTCCTGTCTATGTTCTTCCTGTCTATGTTCTTCCTGTCTATGTCTTTCCTGTTCTACCTTGCTATGCCAAAGCTAAAAAAATAAAATATAAGAGTGTAAAGCTAAAAAAATAAGATTTTAAAATAAATTTGAAATATAAAAATTCATCCTTATGTAGTTTTTGGCGTTACTTTGTTTAGTATTGCGATATGAAATTGTTGTCATGCCCTAAATCTCGTTAGTGATTACTTACGAGAGGCTCTACGCCCTCCAGCTGGGGCAGAGTCGAGACCGATGGGCTAGAGTATAGTAGACTAATGACCTGTTCACTGAAATTAACTCACAATTGAGGAAATTGAAACAGAACAAAATCGTCAATCACTGCAATATAAATTTAATTAAATCAGAAAATAAATAAACAACACAAGCATATTTTGTTAAAACATAAGTTGTACATATTTTTAATGAAATTATATTAACCAGATTAATAAATTTTGGTACACTTTACAGTAGCCCTTTGTGACATTGATCACACAGGCAATTTAAAATAGTATAAAACCTCTGTTTATTATTCAGTATAATGTTTTCTTAAATTATTCTTCGTATGAAATCTTTCTTGAACATCATAATAATGTCACATTACTAATAATGTTAATTATATATCAATACAATCTATATAAAAACACTTCATATTTAAATTTGCGGTCATTTTATTGACAAACGTAACGCGGGGGCGATTGTAAGTCCATTGCGGTTTATTTATTCGTGATTCGATTACGAATTGGTCTGTAGAGTTCATTACTTTTATTTTATTGGCTCTGTGTTAACAAGTGTTAGTGGTGAATAATAATTGTAGTTTTTTTTAGAAAATCGTAATCTGTCAGGTTTTTTGATTATTTGTTGAGTAAAAATGTTTTCTTTTATATATATTTTTATGAAGTAAATATGATTTCTCTTTGGTGGAACCAAATTATGCGTTTTTAAATAAGGTAAACGCCTTTTATTTTTTTAAATAATCTTTTTGTAGAAAATTTCAAATTAAATCTCAATACCGTTTAATTAATTTAAACGCAATTCAACATTTCTACAAAATTATCATTTCACCATAATACTAATACGGCAAGGTATAAATTAAGGTCCATTTTTAAAAACATTCAGACAGACATGATAAAAAAATATACGAACCTGATAGTTTTTCTTAATAATGCCCTTACTACCTCGTGTATACATAATTAGAATAAATATTTTAAATTCATTTAGAAATATATATATGAGTATTTTAGTAATATCTAAAAAAACACATCCTATAGATAATAAAAAAAATGTTTACTAATATCAGCGTAAAAAACCACCGCACGCGCCATCTGGCGACGCCTTATGTAATTGTTTATGTTATCTGCACCTCTGTTGTGCACACACCGGCCTTTTTTTATATATATTTTTTCTCTTTTATCTAGAGTACACTTTGGAATCTATAGTATTAAGGTACCTCATTGTGACTGACATATATTTTTTAAATGAAAATATTTAAAACAGATTAATCGAGTATATTTTGGTATTCGAAATTACATTCTTGAAAATCTGACGTTTCAAATAATTTTCAATAGTCTATGGTCACAGGTTTAAAATAGTTCCAATTAAAATGTGTTAACATAACAAAAATCTATAATATTACAAATGACATATCTTTCGTTTGACAATAAAAAAATATTCAAGTTATAATTAGAATTTGAATAATTTGTAATTAATATTATTAATTCATCCATAGTCAATAGCGATTTTGGTAAAAGTGCTTACGTATTTTTATCTAATATTTTTATAACTTTTTATACACTCATATATATCTTATAATAATCCATTCTCCGGAGTAAAAAACTAACAATTTAATAAAAATATAATATACACCTAAGCTATTACATATAAATCAAAAGGTCTTACCCTTCCATTAAATCATAAGTAAAATATTCCAGATGTAAGCCAAGAAGCATCGCCCTTGTCTCAATTATTTACACGTCATATATTTATACCACGGATTATAAAAACACGGTTAAAATAAATCAAGCACAAGACCGCTGAAAGTTCTATTTCTATATGGAGGGAACAGAACAATAAAAAAGTAATCTAACCCTCTACTCGATGTAGCCACTTCAAGTTGGCTTTGGCTTTTTGTGTTGGCCCAACTTACCATTTTGTATGTCCATACATTTGTGCTATATCCAAAAATGTGATGTATTATTGTGAAGTAAACAGAGAAGTTAGGGTTTTGTCAGTCCATATTTTCTTATCTATCTTTAATATATTGCGTTAAGCTACGTGTTTCCTTAGCATCACGCTTTAATCCCTCATAGAAGAAAGAGAGGAAGTGCCTAGTGTTAACACACTCCGTACTCCACTTCCCCCTGAAATTCAAGACATTGTGTATTGAACGGAGGAACTCAATGCCGAATTTTGTCTTACCAGAATAAGTGAAGATAATTAAAATGTAAATATTCTCCTGAGTGGGAATTGAACCCATACGCTGTCCCACTGCGCCAGGAATGGCTTCTAAATTGAGATTAAATAAACCGCAAGGAGCCTTAAATAATAAATGATAAAGAGCATCCCAGCCAATATTAACCGAACATGTGAGCTTTTTGTTTTGTACCACACCATTATCTAACATTGTTCAAGAACAAGCTTTTATCTACGAGATATATCGTATCTGCTACTTTTAACGTAGAATGCTATATATTATAAAATTATATCTAAAATATGCATCTCGCGTAAATGGAATATTATAGTCGAAGTTCCAGTTTGATGTTTGTAATGTTAAATATATCGAGTTAACCCTTCACCGCTATGATATATGACACCCGGGCACGTGTTATACGGTCTAATGAAAAGTAACATTAAATAGATTTAATTGTTAAAAGTAGTTCGTTTTTTTATATCATTTTTTCTATTAGTACATATCTATTTTTAATTAGATATTTGATATTTTAAGATGAATTCTTTTAGAAATTATTATTTTATGACTGTTAAATGTGTAACTAACCGGTTGGTTGTGAATTCGAATCCCAGTTGGGGTATAATAATAATTAAGTTATATTCGTGTGGCCCCGTTAGTAAGAAAGCGGAGAACGGAGTGCCTTGACACTAATTATTAGAGGAAAGAACATTTTTTTTTTCAGTAACTCATAAATATAAAGAAAATAACTTGAAAATAATACTTCTAGTGTAATTGTATTATTTTGTTATTTTATGTTATACGTACAATATTAAGTACAAATTTAAACCTTTTTAAGTTACAATACTATTATAAAAAAAGCTGATAAACTAAAAGGTTGTTTCACATAATAAATAAATATTTGCAGTCTAGAAAAACTATTTAAATATTTTATTAACAAAATATTAACAATTATTAATATGAAACAAACACTTTTTATAGACAAATATGACAAGAAAAACGTTTTAAAATTCCCCTCCCAAAGCAGATCAACATTTCACGTGGCTGTTTATTTAATGTTTAATTTTATAACGAGCCAATGAACTCAGCAACGACTGGTTAAAATTATACCCATAGTAACTCTGCAGAAAATGCATTAAAAATTTCCCTGCAGCGTAAGATGAGTGTGTAAATCTCGGGTTTTATTATAAAAAATGGTATAGTGTTTTAATTTTGAACCTTATTTGAAAGGTCTAAAGTGGTTTATGGTGTGGCAAATTATTAAATGGTTAACGTGACAAAAATATGTTTTGGATATGTGTAGTAGTTTTAGGGAGATAGTAAGGGATTTTATATGCCAGTTTTCGTTAGGAAAAGGATTTTGGGCCAATATAATATAACATAATAGTAAATATTTAAAAGACACATATTTTTTCTATTTTATACGTTTTTAAGCAAATAAACGGGATAAGAATGCATGGCTCAATGTTTGGTACAGTTGGATAGTTTTTAAGAATCGCAGGTTCATATTTTTATACATTTTCTAAGAAAAAAGTTAATTAAGTGTACTCCGACTAAAATTAACTTCTTTTCCTTAAATTTCTAAATTATCATATCAAAATAAACACACCGCAATAACTAAAACTATACTATGATATAAACAAAAGCTAATGCTTTTTAATTTTATGTTATTAGCTTAGCTTTAGGTGTTGAGTGGTCTATATACATTAGCGTATAACTTATATGGGCTGGCAAGGGGAATGCATATTGACGTTTATTAGTTTTCACGCACCTGTATTTCAGGGTAGGAACATTGCAATATTACGTTTTGAGTTTTACGACCAAAGTATGTAAGTATGTCTATATTTAGAATGCCACAGATGTTCGAAGCAAACTCATATATCATTCCAACAAATAGGATGTGCTAAATATTTACTGTGTACGTTTGGTTTATGCTTAGCTTTATACCTTTTTATGGGTCATTTGTATGATATATTCATTTGTTGTATGAGTAGTTAAATATTAAAAATAACAATAAAAAGAAGTGTGTGCCTTTTCAGTTACTTCAAAATCTAAATTATTCGAAATCTCATTCCCTCTATTAGTCGAAATATATAGCGAGGCTTTGCAAGCCACTTATGTACATATTTTTCCTGCATAACCTAATAAAAATTCAACCTCTATATCTCAAACAATTTTATTTTTCAATTTTTACAACTTGATTATTTAAAAATTATTACCTCCATAGTTCGAAGAAAAATAAATTACCGATTTTGGGAATTTACCAACAATGTACACGCTATTGTTGCTTAGAAAACAATATAATATATTTTACCCTTCTAATTAAAAATTTATAAAGATGAATCTCAACCTCTATATTTCGAATCAAAATCCTTAATTGTGTATTTTAAAATATAAATACTTCATATAATTGGGAAAATTACAACCTTAATAATATATTTTAACGTTTATAAAATACAAACAGATAATTAAGTAATTTTGAAAACGTACACATTTTATTGAAACTATAATTTTAATAAATGTAAAAAAGATACTTCAACGACATATAACCAAGAAAACATTAACTAAAAGTGAATTCTCGACAAGTTCTATTCTAATAACAATATTAAAGCTAACAAAATAAATAAAGTTAACTTTATTGCTTACATTGTTCCAGAAGCTAATGGAGTCCAATAAGACGAGCTGAGTGAAGAAACATGACGCGCGCCGCTATCGCGTTTTGGCGCGAAATGCCAATCGCTGTCACGCTCTTCGTGGCTTTGGCATGCACGGTTTCAGCCAGAGACATTGTTTTAAGTAAGTAAATAAACATTTATATTTATTAATTACTATTATTGGGAATGAATTGAAATAAATGGGAATTACAGATAATCGAAAAAAATATTGGGATATACTCAATAATTTTTAATGTTTTACAAATACTTTATTTTGATATCAAAAGCATTACATGAGATATTAATTTATATGTATCAAAAATAACGATTAATTTCGTTTATTTTTATTTAAATTCTTTTTTATTTGGACATTTCATAAAGATTTGTTAGATAGCATTTAATATAAAGAGAAATACATTTTAAAGTTAATAATAACAGGAAATCCTTGGGACATCAATATGTTCGAAGTGAAGTTTATTTTGACAATGAGCCGCTAAAGATCACCATGTTCGTTTTATTAATGATGCAAAAATAATAAGCAGGATGTATTTTTTTTGTCTGTGGAAGTTATCGATCATCTTTAGCAAACATTAATAAGTTTTATATCTTTATATATATTTTTTAAATCCAAGTCAACAATGGCTTTAAGGCGACACTTATCGAATTTTTATTATCATTATAAATTGATTATACAAAATTATTTATTCTTTATGCCATCCTACTGTGATATATTAACAAAAATCTTCGAATATATGCCGTGAATAACAATTTTATATACGACCTGCATATAAATGTGTGTCGAAATATAAAATACATTTTTGGAACGAGTTTCACAGATTACTTACTATTCATTGCAAAGTGCATGATACCATAATAGTATATCAGATTGAAAATTTTCAACATTCAAATTTCAGAACGTTTTGAAAGCAATATATATATATATATATATATATATATATATATATATATACGATAATTACTACTAGCTTTAAATGAGCGAAAAGTAAGGAACGGAGAGTACAGACTCTCTTTGTTCAATATAATAATCATAAAAGTAAAGTTAACACAAGACCAATGAGAAATAAAACTATTCATCGCAGAATTCTATTTTAGTTGCAGTCTTTGACAGATGTGTTAATGTAATATTTTTTTCATACTAATGGAGAATTAAAAAGTTTACATGAAAAAGAAGCAGGTGAGCAAGTTTAAGCGGAAGTCGTTTATCTCAGAGCTCCATTGCTACTTGCTAATTTCATTTTTCGGACTATTAAAATATAAACATCGTATTAAACGATAAATATTTCAATACGGTGTTTTATAATGTAAAATTTTATAATCTAGTAAAATATATTTTAACATGATTTTTATTACTTTTTGTGAAATAAATATCATGAAAGACGTAATACATTTAAGACAACTACTGTTTAATAATAGTCGGATAATATTACCAAATCTGTTCCCAACTTCCTTCGTCGAGTTTAACATTTCTAGATAATTTGTTTTATAATTCTAAAATAAAAGTAGTGTAAGTTAATCCTTAATTCATTATCTATCTGCTAGTGTTAGTTTCATCCAAATTGATCCAGCCGTTCCAGAGTCTAACCGGAATAAGGCGACAGACAAATTATGTAAAACATGTTGGTACTTCTTTCTACGGGATTTGTTTAAAAATTTTCACACGTAACCGTCTCCGATAACGTTATACTATTTTCACAGGACAAACCTGATAACCTTGTTAGAAGACAATAATTTTTAGTGTAATCCGCTTTATTACTATTTAAATAAAATAGCAGCTTCACTCTATAACAGGGCAGTTAGAGACAATCCAGTGTCAAGACACTCCGTTGAATCCTTTCTACCCGAAATTAGGATATTGCGTGGTGAGTGGCAAACTCAGGCCGGCGTGCTTTTTCACCAGAACAGAGAAAAGAACATTAATTTCAAATACAGTTATTTTCTCGACTTATATTTATTATATCAAACAGATAGACACATTATTAACAGTATCATTTTATTATATACATACAAAAGAGTGATTGTTCAGATTTTTTCAAATGTTATAAAAATCTTTATTTAATATGAAAAAAAATCGTTACACTAGAAAGGAATAATTATAAAAAGTTTTTACAAACTTTATATCCTGTAACGAATAAGTCTAAGCATGACCAAAGCAAATTGGTCTACATAACTTAATGGACATTAACCAATCAAAGACGACCTCTACCCCTTACTAAATATTTAAGCATAATTAAGGCTTTATAAAGAAAGCAAAGGGTCTTGTTTAATGGTTATTGTGATAACGTTGTCTACGCATCCGGTAGCTTAATGAGTTACAAATGAAAGGGTTAGGACATGTTGAAGCAATTGATTTGACCCATGAAGTAATTATGGTTTATGGTATAATTTGGATTTAATATGTATATAATTTTGTTAATACTTTAAAACTTTAGTTTTTTTAATAGATAAGAATGTAGGATGACAATACTTTTTATCGTAAACGTATAGAAATAATGATCGAAATTCCGTGTACAAAATTTTTGAAATATATATTTTTTATTAGACAAGAAATGAAATTAATTTAAATGTAATCATATCCCCAAGTAGGAATCGAGTCCACAACCGATCGTGTTTACGGTCAAACACTGTTCCACTGCACCATGACCAGCCTCAGATATGAAATGATTTTTACATATAAGATATAATTGAATTTGAAATTTAAAGAAGTTATATATTATTCTAGTCTTAAATAATATAATTACTACATAGATACCAAAAACAGAAATAAAATTGGTGAATAGATTTTTTGCTACGAAATTATTGTATTATTATCAATATTGGACATGAGTGCAAATTTTCAAGTACATTTATGGCCAGAAGTAGATTATAATAGGATTTAAAGCTTTTCTTACATAGATAACAATTTTAATAAAGTTTATTTAAGGTATTTAAAATATACAGAGTTACATTTTGATTACAAATTATTTTAAAATATTTTGGTTGGGCAGTTTTTATTATAAGCATATCTCATCATCTATAGATGTATATAGTTTTTAAAACGAATCAATGGCAAGAGAGTAAATACCAATGAAATTTATTTTCAATTTTATGACTGTGGGCTATCATGTTTTACGAGTTCTCAACAAACCCTCTTTATCAGAAAGTCGGTAAATATTTACAATGATGGTATTCTGCGTCAACGATGCTTTCAATTTCGTCCTAAATAAACAGACAAAAAAATCGATAAGGGAGATTTACGTCGAAATGTTTAATTTTTTTGCGAATTGATAGTCGCATGTGTAAAGCTATGTGGATTTAAAATATATATGTGAATAATGATTAGGTAGTAGGTAATAAGCATTATATATATATATATATATATATATATATATATATATATATATATATATATATATATATATATACATACATTGAAAGATTGCATGGCATTCTATTGCAAATCCCATATATTATCTACATGAGCTGCAGAAATCTTAATCTGTATTATTATAAATACCTGAGGCCGGTCGTGGCGAAATGTGACTGCGTCTGACTGTACACACGACCGGTTGTGGGTTCGATCCCTACTCGAGGGAGTGATTATATTTAAAAATATTTTCACTTCCTGGTTCTGGTAAAACAAAGTGCGGCATTAAGTTCCACCACTCAACACGCAATGTCTCGAATACGGTGGAAAACGAAGTACAGAGTGTCTTGACACTAGGTACTTTCTGTTTACCCTGTTACGTGGGATAAAAAGCGTGAAGATAAAAGAAGAAAAAACGGAATACTGAGTGTTTTGACAGTAAGTACTTCCTGCCTACTGATGTGCGGGATAAAAGGGTGAATCTAAAAAAAAGATCCTCAAATGGATCCGATTATACAATCATCGTTCATTACGTTTAGTATTTTGCTGTAAACTGAATACATAATTCATACAATTTTATTGAAAGTGACTAAGCAAAAAAAAAATAAACCTATACCTCAGTTTTATTTAGAAAAGAAGTAAAATATATATAAAAAAAACGTGTAAAAATTGAAACGCAGCAGGATTCAAACCCGCGCCTATCGGAAACCGACGAAATTCTTACACGCTTTGTTACAATTATTTACGTTGTTAGTATCTCTGAAGAGAGATATTTACAAATTTTTGCTACCCAAAGATTATTAAGAAATAATCGTTTGGCAAGAGAGAATGCTAATTTATTTTATTTTAATAGCTTGAACATATAGCTTTCAAGAAGCGCGGGTTTGAATCCCGCTGCGTTAAAAATTTTATACGTTTTATAAATATGTTTTGCAATCCGGAATGTGGAATTACGTTTTAAAAATAGTAATATTTTACTATACAAGGAAAAGCTTCAAATAAAAAATTATCCTTATAAATCCTGCACAGTTGGTCGGAAACAGGGATATACCGATATAACTCAAAACAATACGAAAGTAGATAATATGATACATTACAAGTAATGTTGATCCAAGTATTGTGTAAAACAGGATAGAATACAAATAATATAGACTAGCCTTGTGTTCTGGCTTTGCTCGTTTTAGTATAGTTTTTCAATATACATACATACATACATATATACGTAAGAAATTTTAATATAATATTTTAATTATACTTATCTGTTACGTATATATTTAAACAAAAATGCTGAAAGGTAATTAATATATTTTTAAAATTAAAGGTTTAAATCTTAAATGTACTATTTAATCAAAATTTTAACACTAACAAAAAAAAACTTGACGAAAATTAACAAAATACATATTTCTACAGTGGCAACACTCTTTCTATGTTAAAAATTAATAAATAATAAAAAAAAAACATAAATAAAAATTAACATAGTATAAATAAATCAATGTATTTACACATAAAGGCAAGGCTGCGTAAGGACATCGTCAGTCACGACTATGGGTTCACGAGTTCGTTTCCAGGCTTGAGAAATTGCGAATGCAACGAAGGTACGTGATGATGCTTTGTGAGATATGATGGATTCTCATAGGATGTGTGTCCGACGGTGCGGCAAAAGAGCCGACTTCCTTCGACGATTGTTATTCTAATGCTTATATGTTTTTCTAATGGTTATCCTTGCCATAAGGTAAAGGTAACACAATCTGTTTCTTTTTTTTTTAGCTTTACGCTTTTATCCCGCATAGCAGGATAGACAGAAAGTACCTAGTGGAAAGACACTCCGTATTTAGAATAGAACCCACAACCGATCTCGTTTACAGTCAGAAGCAGTCACACTGCGTCACGACCGGACTGAACTACTTTTCGTTGTTACGTTAACTAATAATTTTGAATTTAATAAAACCAACAAAATATAGGTACGTAAAAAAATGGAAAAGGTATTTTATGATAGATATATTAATTTGTTTGTAGAAGAAAAACAACAAACAAAAAATAAAGAGAGATCAGTGAAATGTAATTTCGATATATCGATTAGATTCTATGAAAATTATGTGTACTATAGATAGTAAGACGTAGGAAGGCTTTGGTTGCTCTATTATGTTTGTTTTGCGATAGCTTCACGCTTTTTCTACTTAGTAGTATCCTGATATACAGCCCTCTTAGCTTTGCTTAAATGAGGATAGAAATCATAGTCATAATTTACAGTCAGATGTGTATTGATTGATTACTTACTTGGTCACCATGGTCTCTCTTTACAAATATAGAAGTAAATATTATTTATAATAAATTAATTCAAAACGATATAAAAACTGAATACATTATGATATGCCTGCTTCACTTTCAGATTTTTTTAACATAAAGAAGTAAAATGAAATAAAAACCACATCAAATTGTATAATCTGAGAGCAAACAGCTAAAATTTATTTTTATACAGAAACGATAGTATTAACAAATAACATAACTTAAAGCCTTCAGTAAAACTAATTGAGTGGAATCAAATAGATTTACGACAAAGTGTAAATGCCTCAGCTTATTGTTGGAGTTGTAAAATTAACGTCAAATTTTTATAGCATATCCCTAGCACGTTGCGTTGCTCTACCACAGAGTCAGCCGATTGTTTCCAGAAACAAGCTATTAAATGAAATTAATAGGATATTATGGGACACATACACGGCCAAAGAAAAATGATATAACTTATAAATAGGTTTTTTTGTAAATATACAGTATTTTTTTTAATTATTCTTATTTACATATTTGTTTGACTAATATTAGGTATTACGTTGACTTGCTAAAAATTAAAAAAAAAGAAAATAAAAATTTTATGTTTACTATCATTACGGTACTGAAAAAGCTTTAGGCCTAAAAAAACACATTCGTAAAACAATATTTTTTATATGTTATTTTTGTTGTCATTTGTAATCATTTTTATAAAACTTATTTGATATTATGTTATTTTTAATTTCATTTTAACACTTAGATGGAAACTCCTCTCGTAATTTCAAAAATGAATAAAATTTTTCGAATAAGAATGGAGAAGGAGAAGTATCTTAGAAATCATTAATTTAAATTTATAATTTTTTACTTTGCCACTAGACAAAAATCCCAAAACATGGGATATGCCACTTGTAGAAATGGCAAATAATAATTCTGGAAGTAAATTCAGTTGAATCATAGTGAGGGTGCAGAAGTGGAGATGACGCTTTAAAAGTCGTAAACAATTTATAGTTGGTTAGAAAATAAATAGTTTTACACTGCGCTCCTTCTACAAGTTATACAATAAAAAGTTTACAGCTGTAAGAAAATAGACTAGTTCTGGAATGGCCACCGTTTCGTAATGTTACAACGTACAAATAAAATAAATATATGAATTAAGCATTTTAAATAAAACTATTTTTAACGAATTAATCGCGTATATTTTGATATACGAAAATACATTTTTGAAAACCCAATATTTCGAACACTTTACCCGTACTAGCATTAGCATAGTAATTAATGCGTTTAAAATAGTTTAATTTAAACTGGGTAAAAATCGCGAAAATCAAAGAATTATTACATGAATTGGTATGAATCAATTAACCATTGTGGCGAAGTGGTACAGGTTGAGTGTAAACGTGATCGGTTGTAGGTTTAATATCGAATAGGAAGAATGTCTATTTTAAAATATATACCGTTTTGGTAAAACAAAGCACGGCGTTAAGTTTCACCACACTAACGAAGTATTTATATATTTGATTAATTGTAAGTTGCGAGTTGAAGTTGGTACTGAAGCAAAATCTATCGGCATCGGCTTTTTCAATTTTTTCCTCTTTTAATCATCTGTTGCTAACAAATAAGAATATATATTTTATTAGTATATATTTATCATTAAAATTATATCTTATGTTAAAAATTTTATTAAGAAATGTCAAAATAAAACAAATAGTAAGTTTGAAGATGAACGTGCTGAGGTCGTTCGGCGACGTCGAGATAAAGAGTGATAAAAGAATGGTAAGAAAGACGTATGAAGCTAAGGTAAGGTATGTCAGAGTTAGGGTAGACCTCGTGAAAGGTCACATTACAACCACGAAGATCATCTGGGGAACTTGAGGGCATGTATGAAGAGTGACCTCTTCACTGTGGATGAGGTGAAAGAAGTATACAGGTACCATAGAGTTAGACCTTCCTTTCTCTCTGACTACCCCGCGTGGGATAAAGCGTGAAGTTAAAAAATATCAAGAAAAATAGATTCTTATTCAAGTAATGTTACATAGATTTATTAAAAAAAAATATTGCACAATTTTATTTACAATTTTAGAATAAAAATAGGCGTCTGGTTCAGCAATAAAATAATATCACCTCCTCAACAGGTCCATTAAATTTGAGATTTGAATGAAGAGCTAGCAGCTGCGTGAGACAATCATTAAAATTTTATGTAGAATTTAAAATATATATACATGATAAAATATATATACTGACTGTAAGCATTGGTGGTGGGTTTGATTCCTACTCGAAGGAATGATTTTATTTATTACATTTCTCCATTCTGGTACGACAAAGTGTGGCTTTGAGTTCCCCACTTAACACAATAGTCAACGGAGGGTCTTGACACTAGCTTGTACGACTTAATTGATCATTTTATATTATTATAATAATTCAGTCTTTATTAATATTTTAAACATAGAGGCCGGGACAGCATGTGACTTTAAACGCGATCGGTTGTGGGTTTTATTTTTAAAATTATTTTCACTTCCCCGCTCTGGTACAAGACGAAGTGTGGCGTTGAGTTCCACCACTGACCACACAATGTCTCGAATTCGGCGGAAAGCGGAGTGTCTATACACTAGGTAATGTCTACCCTGCTATGCGGGACAAAAAGCGTGAAGCTAAAAAAATATATTTTAACTATTAAATATTTAATATCAAATCGTAGTTACATAAACGTTTTCATAGAGCTAATGTTAATATAAATTACGAATCATTTAAACATCAATTTCTAATATTTGGTACTGAAATCGTGTTTGAATACACGCCATACTTCATCCCACACCTACGTAAGTTAGGATTAAACGCACCATTAGTCAATAGGAGTTGTTTGTGAAAGTTATGTGATTCCATAATAGATTGAGAGCCACCCTGATGTAAAATGAATGTGCTTGGCGAACATGCCTCTCAGATACAAATGGTTATCATAAACAACTTATGGTTTCGTTATTTTGCAATTGTAAAGATTTATATGTAATTATGTTGAAATTATACCATCTAGGCGCAGTGGGGCAGTGCCTGACTGTAAACGATTCGAATCCCACTTGGATGGGATGGTTATTTTGAAGCTTAGCCGATATTATTGCCTGCTTCTCGTATGGCAAAGCACGCCTCACGAATCTCCGTTTAAAACATATATCTTGAATCTTTGAAAAATGGAAAACGAGAGTGTCTTAGCACTAAGTTATCTTTATCTACTGTGTCCTTCATCTAAACAAACATTTAAATAAGATAGCTTTTCACAGATATATAATCATTGGCTAGGTAATTTGCTTCATTAGGCTGAATTGAAATACTGTTAACGTCGATTTATCAAAAAAATAAAAAAAACTAACAATTATGTTTGAAAAATTATAGTAGACACTTTGTCTAGTGTTGAAGTATTACAGCTAATCTGTACGTATTACGCACGCACACGTTAAAGACGGCAGTGTGTATATAGTGACATACACAACGAGCACACGTAATAGCATAAACATCCATTTCTACAATTTTTTTTAAATAGTATGACAATTTCATATGTTACTTAATACTTTTAAATATATAGATTTTTTAAATAAAATTTATATCATAGACTAAAAATAATAATATTTTTTTCAATAATTATGGAAAACGGAGTGACCTCAGATTATCTGTATCAACATCGCTCTGAATTTTAGATGAAGTAAATAAATTTTAAATAGGGTAGAAACAAAAAAAAATATCACAAAATTACACACATTTTTGTATGTCACATTACTAATTCTTACATATTCGCTGGTATATTAAAACCCAGCTGTTGCCGTCAGCTGTCCTCACCTCACTCTATCTCGTACATTCCTAACATAATTTGAAATATGCTTTCAAAGGTTAACATTTGCAAGTCAACGATGTTATAACTTAATACACGAACATGGGACTTCAATAACTCGCCTTTGAATTATAAATTGCTGTAATTTTGATGAATGCACAGTGATTTGACATAAGGGTCTGGATGATTGATTCATTTTATATACAACTTGAATTATCTTTTCAATGCCTCTAATTCTTTTTTCTTTTTATTATAATGTTGTTATTTCAATTATTTTATTTTGTATTATTTGTAAGGCTTTTGTTTCTTATTTCTAATTTTATTATAATGTGGTTAATTGGTTAAACGGATTTTCATAATCTGTGCATTTTATAAAGAGAACGGAAATTGACTTCATCAATTTTCGTTTTTTCTAACGAGCGACATAGCGAGAAGCTGAGAAGAGACGAAGAGAACTTAGCGTATTGAGCGACGGAAATTAACGCCGCATTTTGTCTCATCTTTTTCTCTTATGCAGAAATAAAAAAATCTAATAATTAATACTACGATTGGGGATTGAACCCAACACCAATCATATTTATAATCAGACACTGCGCCACAATGACCTCATGTATCTATACTCATATACCTATATATCCCATCAGGATATAAGTCTATAACATCCGAAATATGTATATTTAGATATATCAAGTGTCCACATATATTTTTCTTAATAAGAAAACATACGAAAATAACATTGAAAAACAAAATATATTTATTATAATTGCTTGCAAAATTCCTGTCACTGATGTACCCATCTAGCCGCAGTCGCAGCTGGCTTCTCTAAATATTTGCGAGCATGATATGTACAGTTCATTGCTCGCGATCTATATTTGTGATCACAAGGGAAACTAGTATTTCCATATCGTATAGTGCTGACTTAGTTTATGGTGAAATTCTTTTCTTGTTTCTCTAAAACACAATTTATAATAAAAATAACGATTGAGGCCGGTCGTGGCGCAGTGGGACAGCGTCTGACTGTAAACGCGATGGATTGTGGTTTTGATCCGTACTTGGGGGAGTGATTATATTTCAATTATATTCTCTTCTTTGCTCTGGTGAAGACTAAATGTTGTGTTGAGTTCCACCACTCAACACGCAATGTCTCGAATTCGGTGGAAAACGAAGTACAGAGTATCTTGACACTAGGTACTTTCTGTTAACCCTGCTAAACGGGATAAAAAGCGTGAAGCTAGCAAAAAAATACTAAGTTGAATTATATACTATATGTTGTTTTAGTGTACATGTAACATAGTTGTTATTATGATCGTCTTGGTAAGAATATCAGGTTCATGCTCTGAAAATATTGTATTGTTATCATATTGGGACGCGTGTGCATATTTTTAATCTAACTGAACGGTACTAGTTGGGTCCTAATACGTATGCGTTTTCTTAAATTCATAAATAGATATAGGTGAAGCTAATAAAAGTATGAATGTATTATTTATTATAAGAATATTATTGCAATTTCTATACTTATTAATATATATCGGAAACATTAGGAGCATAGTCAAAAAGAACGTTTTATGTTCATTAAACAAGAATTACTATTTCTACTGTTACCTCGGCAACTATATTATTTTATCAATTGCTTGTAGCGAGTATCGAACCCACAACCGTAGTGTGTACTCTTTTAAAACGCACCACACGTCATAAGTATTAAATAAAAAACTAACAGTAAAGTTCACCACGTTCACTCAAAACGAAAATTAATTGAGTGTACCTTCGCAAAAATAGGTTCCATTTTGGATTTGCATGTGATTCTCCCTAAAGGACCATTAGCAACGGGCCGAAACGTAATGTCAACGCCACCCAAAGCAAATGACAAATTATTCACTTGCCCGTATTTACAAGGGTATCTGGAACAAAAATATGTGTTATTATCATAATTTAGACTTTACGAAGAACGTACTTAGGATTCAAAGTTAGTTTTCGTTTTTATTTGTATAAATCGCTGCATGTTTTTGAAGGCACATGGTGTCCCCACATTCATTTTACAGTCTGATGCTATTCTAGGAATCATATTCCACTACATCTTCGTGTATTTTCGGTCAGGTGACCAGATGTCGATGGATTTTGTTCATTTTGCAAAATATCCAACGGGGGACGTCATTTTCGACTACAATTTGTCTTATAAAGTCTCCTTGCAACGGATTTATTGGTGTTCATTTTTAATCTTGTTTTGATGTATTTGTGGCGTATCACCCCAATTACTCGACGTTGATTAATTGTTGATACGTATGACTGTGCTTGATTTTAAATTGCTTGTGTGAGCACATCGTCATTATTTTGTACTGTGCAATGATAAAACCAGTTAAGTTACCAGAAATTGATGATTCGAGATTGTTATTAAAATTAAGGCCTTTATTTAGTATTATCTATATAGGTATGCCAATAAATACCAAAACGCACAATAAAATATTATCTTAATGCAATTTACCAAGATATTAAAGTAAAAAGACGACAAGCCGCTAGAATCACAGTGCGGGCTAGACTTTTTGCGAGGTGTCGGCGTTCCTCAAAGTGAGATGTGTGTATGCTATTACGATTTTCTCACGAACTCGAGCACATGCTCGAGGAATCCTGCATTGCAAGTAACGGATGTTTAATATGGATGAAGCGAAAGGGATTTTACTTGAATTAACATTAAATAAGTAAGAGTGCAATTGTATGCGATGGTTCTTCTTGATATTCTTTAACATTTTCAAATAAATCTACAATATTAAAAAAATATATTTTTATTTAGTTATGAATAAAAATATTCAATTAAAAATATAAAAAAAAATTAAGCCTTATGTAAAAAATATATATTATTAAATTTTCTGTCTTTAAGTTGAAACTATGAAAGCATGTATCTGACTGAAAACGCAATAGGTTGTGGGTTCGATTCCCACTCGAATGATTTAAAACTATTTTCATTTCCTCGCTCTAGTAAGACAAACCGTGACGTCAACGTACATCCAATTAACATGCAATGTCTTGATATCGGCGGTAAGCAGAGTAAGGAGTGTCTTGCCACTAGACAGTACTTCCTGTCTAGGGTAGACAGATACGCGAGATATATATATATAACTTAATAATTTCATGGCTTCTGTGGAACTCTAAAAGCAAGTGACATCAATTTTGCATTTCGAAAGAAAACCTTCTGTTACCGCTCGCCGTGCATTTCCTACCGGGAGCGGTATTCACGTAATTACTCGGCTATTCAATATTTATTGGTTGCGTGTGGTCTTCCTTTAGGATTTATTACGCAGATTATATATTTATGGTTGAAATTTACATATAAATGTTATATTTATACTCGGAAAAGTCAATTGAAAATATTTAGTTCATGCAATCAGTACAAGTGATATTAATATATAATTCATTTTTTATTTGATATAAATAAATTTTGGCTTTCTGCCTTATTTCAAGTTATTAAAAATCACTATTTTAAACTTAACAATGATACCGCATAGAGATATGTTTTCTACCACTTGAACGCACCTAGCAATTCTTTGGAAATATCAGAAAAAATGTTTTTATATAAACATCTGTATAGTGCGTAAATTTGATCACCATGTGTAGTGACAGATTTATGTTTTGTCCTGTCCGGCTCTTTTGTTTATCTTAAAAAGTTAAAGTCATGTCATTGAACAAAAAATGACCTTAAGAAGTCCCAAAATACTTAAAAGAACAAGTGTGATTTATAATATTAAATTATAAAAAAAATAAACCCATCGTGGCGCAGTGGACAGGATTTGACTTGAAAATATTGGCTGTGGGTTCGATTTCAACTCCAAGGAATGATTATAAATAAAATTTATTGTCATTCAACACGCCCCGTCTCCATTTCTGGCGGAAAGTAGTCACAGTAGAGTCTAGACACTATGTTGTATCTCCCTACTGCGGGAAAATAAGGGAAAATATAAAAACAAAAAAAAACGTGTAAATTAAAAAAAGAAACTTTTTGAAACTGTTCATATTCTTAATATGTATATAAGAATAATTTGATAATGGTATCATTTTTATAATATTTACTTAATTTCATGAATATTATATTTAGAATATATGACTTATCTAATTAAAATATTGCTTAATGAACGCATAGCCGCAAGTTACACAGAGTGTCAAGTGTCAAAATATCTCTATTCTTCGCTTTCCGTCCAAATTAAAAACATTTTGCGTTCAACAATGGATATTTATTTCATATTAATTGATTTTCTTTTTTCATTTGCTCAAGAATATATATATTTTTTATGTTCGGAAAAGTATCCGGGTTTCTTGTTATTATTACAAACAGAATGTATTAGTTTACCGCAAGGGTTGTTTCTTTGGGATAACATAGAGAAATAATTTTTGTCTAATATGTTGCGATACCAGGTTTCCTTTCACGGATATTTTTTTTAAAAAAAGTTTACTGTTTTTAAAGTGTTATTCCACACTTAGGATTAGACAACATTTTTGAAAAAACGTATAAAAATTTGAACGCAGCGGGATTCGAACCCTCGCCTTGCAGTTCACGCATGGCTTAGTGGTCAGAGCGTTTGGACGGTATCCAAGAGGCGCGGGTTCAAATCCGGCTGCGTTCAAAATTTTATACGTTTTTTTTTCAAAAATGTTTTAAAAAAAGTTGTTTCATTTCTTTATATAGCAATATGTCTTCCACTTTATTCGTGTTCTGTCATATCGCCTATATAATGACACTGTACGACGAATGTCAAATAATATGGGGCTATAAAACACATAGTACCGTATCTAATATTTATTTTATTAATTAAACCACTACCTATATAATAATAGTGTATTTAACAATACACTGACTGCATTTATTTTGTATTGGTGAACTCAACGCCGTACTTTGTCTTACCAGAGCGGAAAACAGAAAACAAATTTATAAAATATAACCATTTCCACGAGTGGGAATCGAACCCTCAACCAGTCGCCAGTATAGTCAGACACTGTCTCATTTCATCTCATTGATTTTTTGCGCTTCATCCTTATATACGATAACGTTGTCAAATTTCATACTCCTCCGTCATGCATAATTATTTTAAAATGGCGTCGATTTTTTTTCTTTGACCCAACGACATACTTTAAGATTTATATTATTATTAATAATTTTAGTTTTACGCTTTTAGCTCGCGTAACAGCTATATATATTTGCGTAGCTTGCATATAGTTGAGTGGCGAAACTCAACGCCGCTCTTTTCTTTACCAGAGCGAGGAAATGAAAATAATATTATAATTAATAAAATTACTATATATATTATTTACGAACATATACAAATGTTATTTGTATAAAGATCTTCCATTACCACAGCATGCCATATAAACGGTGTAAGACGTGCAAAGTAAACAGTTCCGTTTTACTCTATCCGCCCTTGAACTCAACGTAAACAAGTAAGGGAGAAACGAAAATAGATGAAAACCCATAAATTCATATATTTAGATTTAAATGTTTTTGTATTTTAAAGTTTACCTTTTATATTAGTATAGCCCAAAATTAAAATACGGTTTCAGTTCTTGTTACTTTATATGGTAATATTTGTTGTATCGCGAGTTGATTATTTAACTAAAAATATACAAACAAAGAGTACGGAGTGTCTTGACACTAGGTACTTACTCTCTACTCTGCTGTGCGGAATAAAAGCGTAAAAATGCTTTATTTGAACTCACTTTACACTTTTTCCCATATAGCATTCAAGAAACATGAATAAAATTTACTTATGAAGAAAGTTTTATTAGCTAACTTCACACTTTTTCGCATGGCAAGGTATTTTAGTTAGAATTTAATGTCAAAACACTCAATTGTCTACTCTCCGCCCAAATTCAAGACATTGTGTGTCGTGTGGCGGAAACAAACGCTGCGCATTGTCATTTCAGAGTGAAGAAATAATTTAAATATGTAAATCGAAACCATAATCATGAAGACAAACATATGAATTTTATTCCACTACTATGTTTAACTCAGATCTAACAAAAAATGTGTAAATTTATATAAATATTGATTTACATGTAAAACTAATATCATTTTAAGATAATTTGTTATACTAAATATAGCAAAATAGATACCCAAGTGATTCAGCTATTTAAATGAGATTAAAAAAACATATAAATGTAATTCAAAAAATATAATACACGATTTATATATCTATCTTTATAATAAAAGCGATCCTTAGTCTACACTTACAAATTATAACTTAATGTATGTAAATTATTGACTGTATATCGTTAAATTGGCAATTACGCTCCTATTATAGTCCAAAATATTCCGACGAATTAATCCTTGAGAATTCTGTACCAAAAAATGAAACTTTTGGTTCGTTTTAGATTATGAAATGAATTCTTTGTTAAAAAAATAATAATTTTGAAGGAAAGTGTAAAGTTTCAATAATTATTTTAATAAAATAAAACAATAAAACCAAAACCATCGACAAGCAAAACCCAGTAAGACTAAGCCATTGGGAGGCTCTTGTACTATATATAAATAATCTATATATTATATATTTATTATAACTAGTTTATTATTTTTTTTGGTGTCAAGTGTTAAGACACTCCGTACTTCACCTTCCACCGAACTCGACACATTGTGTGTTGAGTGGTGGAACTCAACGCCGCACTATTTCTTCACCAGAGCGAGGAAGTCAAAATAATTGAAATATCATCACTCCCCCGATTGGGGATCGAACCCTCAACTGCCTGCGTTTACAGTCAGACGCTGTCCTACTGCGCCACGACCGGCCTCAACTATATTACAATATCTTAGTTATTTGTTAATTATTATCTCAGTCGTTCTCTAAAAAAACATATAATAACCGCAGCGCATTTACAAAAATATCTAACAATCAGAACAAAAGAAAATAGCTTTTAATTTTACACAGTTAAATATCAAAATCGTTTGCAATATTATGTTACGGTAACACTGCAAATTTAGCCAGTAGTGCACCATGACTATTGTAAATTATCTCAATAATAAAGTTAAATCCTCGTCTGGTTTTTTGTCCGTCTGTGAGTAACTGTACATCAAGGTTAGTGTCTGGATCCAAAAAGTCTATACTAAAGAGTCTAGACCTAGAAAATTGGCTATTCTAGCGATAAGCGTGGGATTTTGTGCAATAGTGCTAAATTTGCTATTAATAGTACAGGTACCATTATGACTTAGCAGATAAAAGGCGTACTTTTATATGCAATAGCTGTTGGTTCAAGAGTGTTTGAGTCAAAAAAATCTACTAAGAGCTTAAGTGATTTATCACTAAATAAATAAATCAGAAGTGTCTAATATTTTATTTGTTACACCTATCCACTGCCACTGTTTCTAATACATTGTAATTATTACATTTTTTAACGATATTGGCATTAGGTTATCTCTGATTACCCTGCTGCTGCTGATACAGTATAAAGAGTAAAGCTGACTTTTTTTGAAATATTTGGTGATTATCATCATCCCCTGAGCGGGAGTTGAACCCAACATTATCGTGATTATGGTCATGCCACTATATAATTGCATGTAGGTATATACATTGTTTATACTTAAGTGTAATCTCACGTTCTAAGAGTATGCATTAAGCCACTTCAAGAAATTTGCTTCAAAGCTCTGCTCTTTGTAAACTTTTATTTCTGTTTTCTTATTTAGTTGACTAAGTTGTTCTTTTGATCTCTCAAGTTATATTAAATCAAATGTGTAATTTATTGAAGAATGATGAGGTATTGCATTCTTTCAAGAAATAACTAGAATCACAGTCAGAGACAACTTAGTGTCGAGACACTTCGTCGACTGCTTTCCGGGAAATTGCGTGTTGAGTGACTCAACGTCACGCGTTGTCGTATGAAAGCGGAGAAATGATAGTAAATTTTAAATATAATTTGAAATAAAAATATTTATATATATATATATATATATATATATATATATATATATATATATATTTAAAAAATCATTCCACCGAGTGATTTAAAAAATCATCCACCGAGTGATCCAGACTTTTCCAGTGCCCTACGATAACGATAAAAATGTTTTAAACAAAAACATTCCTTGAATCAGGTTCGAATCTACATTCATCGTAAAGCAAGCCAAACCAAAATAGTAAATAACTAATAATAGGTAATTATTCTAAGCCAAAATACACAACTATTAACGCCGTATGCCATGTACGATATGTTAAAGAATCTTAGAAGGTGCCAACTGACTAGCTTGTTAAAAGAACAAACAAGCGCGTGTAAAGTTATCTGAAGAGCTTAATAAATATCATTATGGACGTATAGCGCTATACGACGTAAAGGACGGTTGCGGCTTTAAAGTTTGTTTAATTTGTTTACTGAAATATCAAATTCTAACAAGAAGTGTGGTAACGAGATATTCTATATCAGCTGTCATTTTTTCAGCTTCACGCTTTATCCCGCATAGCAGGATAGTGAAATAACCTAGTGTCAAGATACTCCGTTGAACGTTTTCCATCCGAAATTGAGAAATTATTTAATAAGGTTGTTGATTCGATTCCCACTCGAAGGAATAATTATAATTAAAAAAAAATCTAATTCTTCATTGTTGAGACAAAACGCAGCGTTAAATTCGTACTTTAACACGCATTTCTCGACTTTCAACGAAGTGTCTTGACACTAGGTTGTCTCTAACGCCAAGCTATGCGGGGTAAAACATAGAGCTAAGAATATAATTAACGTGAATATGTACAAGTAAATATTATTCCCGTGACCTTGTACGCGAGACGCCAGCCAGACGGAGCAACAAAACTGCAGTTAGTCATCTCTGCAGATGACATGTCATACACGAAATGGGCATCAGATTGACTCACATTGGATTGGAAACGAAAGTGAGTTACGCTTTAACTAACATCTCGTTTATTATAGCCTTGTGAAAATATCACTTGACATATTTAGTACTTGCACATTTAGAAAGAAAGTTTTCATTAAAGAACTTAGTGACGCATTATTCCGTTATATAGTTTCTATCTGTTAAAGTTAAATAAATATAAAGCAAAATGTATTGAGCATATTTTGCTTTCTATTTATTAATAAATAATTATATTTTGGATTATTTTATTTTATTAATTTATTCGTATTTTGTAATGCATATTTTTGAGTCTCCCTTTCCCGCTATTTTTTTGTGGTCAGGCGTGGCGCAATGGATCAGCATCTGATTGTAGATACGATGGTTGTAAGTTCCATTTGCTCTAGGAAAAGAGAAATCAAATAATTTATTATTATTTTTTAAATTTAAAATAATGAATAATATTAATTTAAATAATAATGAATTTAAATAATTCTAATTTATCTGTTCTGATCATACAGAGCGCAGTGTTGATTTCGTGAATTTCGTGAACCGCCAATATCGTGAATTCAGCCTGAAAACGCAATGTTATAACACTAGATTCTCTCCGCCTGCCCTGCTATGCCGCGTAAAACGTGAAGCTGTATTTATAACGATTATATCCGATATAAATTAGGCAAAAGCAAACAAACTTATTTAAGCTTCAATCGATTTTAAAATTAAAACTTCACACATGCTCACGGCCAATCAAAGTTGTTGAAAGCTCAGCATCCGCAATTAACAATAGCATAGAAAACAAAAAAAAATGTAATATGATTAACACTTGTTCTACTTAACATGGATGAAATGAGTCAGTACAGAAGTATTCGAGTCGAACGGAAACACCTAATCTTGCCGTTTGCCTCAGAGTAACGCTCCCCCGCAATTTTACAAAAACGTTTTATGTAATATTTATAATTATAATATCTTTAAGTTATGTAATATATTTGTTTATAAGAAAATACAACGTCTTAAAATTCTGAAAGTAACGGAGTGATTTAATATTATGTTCTCTTTGCCTACGGCATTGTATGCAGAAGAAGCATAAAGTAAAATTATTAAAAAAAATTGCAAAAAAGAAACGCCTCATGAGTTGCATTTTGTCTTACCAGAGTTGAGATGTGAAAATAAATTTTAATTATCATCATTTCTCCGAGTGGGAATGGAATTCACATTATTTTAAATAAGAAACGAAAAGGTAACCTTTAAAGGTATTTTCTCGTTATCCTGGTCAACCTACCCTTATATTATACCCTTATATTAGGTCACTATGAAAATATTGTATTGTAGTCGTCAGATCCCGGACACGTGAACAAACATTTAGGCAAATCAGACGAGAAGAATTGGGTCAACTATTTTAACCGAGTTAGATTTTTTAATGTAGATTCGAGTTAAAATGCTGTAAATGTATTAAAAAAAGAATGAGAAATAATTTTGGATTTTTGTACTTTTTTTGTTATATTTACAAGACGTGGACCTTTTGTTTACTCGTATATAATATTTATTTAATCAAAGGTGATGCAAAATTAGAAAATTCTAAGATAATAAAAAAAAGGTAAGTTCTTAGATTAATTTCAAATGCATAAGGCTAATAGCGCAATATGATAATCACTGTTTCTAGGTTTGATTATTTTCAAAGGACCAATTTTTGTTAAAATTATTCTCATTTCTGCTTGTGATCAGAAAAATTGCTCTGTTGGGTTCCGCAACTCAACAAGCAATATATCAAAAATAAATAAAAATAAAACATAATAGTTATAAAAGAATTTTAAACGATATCTTTATTTTGTTTTTTGTAAAATAAAAATCTAAAAAATCGAACCTGCTACTCTCTTAATATATATTGAAATATTCAAAGAATACAGCACTTTGCATACTGACCATTAGAGACATTAAGACGTGTCACTGCATACAAAGAGCTATTATTTTTAATCGAAGCTATACAGTTATATATTGTTAAGGCGAGGTATGATCGACGTGACGCGATAGTGTTGTTACTTGACACCTATTTCATATTATTAACCTAGATTTTAAGTACAGATTTGAATAATAAAGCAATAAACGGTTCGTAAGACACATATCCCGTAAAAATATGAATGTTAAATTGGAGCCAAGCTCATTACAATTATAGATGCCAATGAATATTGTATTAAAAGTTAAAATATCCCTTCTTATAACTTGCGATAATTAAAGCTTAAGCTCAGACTTGGCAACTCTCAAGCTATATTTTAGGTTCAATTAAGGATTTAACGTATAATCAAAGTTGATTCGAGCTAAAGCCCTTCACGTTTATATTTTTCATGGGATGCCAATATATTTTGTATAAATATTAAGTATAGATGTGTACTCATTTGAAACAAAATCAATACTAAATTTGTTTATATAGACACTATTTATTTAAGTTTTCCTAATAGAATCAGTTAATTGAAATATTATAATAAAATGATAAAAATTACTAATTACCATTTATCTTTTGTATACACCTAAACTGAATGCAAAATTTTAACTTTATAGAACATTTATAACTGTGTTATCAACATCTATCTATCGGTCAGTCATTAATAAAAATGATTTTTATATGTTAATATCCAAGCATAGTATGTCAACACGCAATGTCTCGAATTCGGTGGAAAGCGACGTGGAGTGTCTTGACACTAGGTACTTTCTGTCTACCCTGCTATGCGGGATAAAGAGCGTGAAGCTAAAAAAAAACAAATATTCAAGTAACTATTTATGTTAATAAAGTTTAAAGCATATATGTCTGTCTTGAAAGTCTTAATATAGGAGCCAAATTTGACATGTTCAAGTGAAATAGTTCTTTAGTAATGAGGTAGTCAAAAGTGACGTCAAATGGTTCGTATAATATTACACACGTTGCTACTCGCCCGTTCTGTTAGCTTGAATTGGCTTGCCCCGCTACCGCGTGTCTAGATTTCAGTTAGTTTATTGATTTTATCCAGTTTCAAAGTAGTGTAACAGTACAGTTGACATTTAAAGACGTGCGAATAAAGTTTGTATTTATTAGTAAATAAAAATATTTACTCTAACGCATAAAATCCATATAGTTATATCAATGTGTTTAGCATACAATATTTACACATTATACACAAGTGTATGTCACTTACATATTAATCAAAACAGGTAAATGGCACATAGAAGTGTGTTATTTTATTAATTTAATGTGTTTCTAATAGGTTTGTAGTTTTTTTTTTACTAGCGAATACGATACAAAGTATGGATATATGATCACAGGAACATGATATTTATTATATCAATTTAAAAAAAAAGAAACCAAAAAAACTACCGAGAAATGAATACAAAATAAACTATAAATAATAACAATACACGCCGTCATCGCTTCTAACCGCAACCTCGTTTGGAGTGTTTGCGTCAAATAAGATTTACTTGTTTTGTATCGCTTACTGTAAGCGCCAGGAATGATTTCGTTATTTTGTATAAGGTGGTCATTATTTCAGGGACCAGTTTGAAATTCTGCTGAGAAAGTCTTGTGTTATGATTTTACATGTTTAGAAAGCACGACTTTAAGGTCGGTCGTGGCCCAATAGGACAGCGTCTGACTGTAAACGCGATCGGTTGTGGGTTCGATCCCCACTCGGGGGAATGATTATATTTAAATTATTTTCACTTTCTCGCTCTGGTAAAAAGACTAAGTGCGGCGTTGAGTTTCACCAATCAACACCCAATGTCTCGAATTCAGAAAACGAATCACACAGTGTCTTGACAATAGGTACTTACTGTTTACCCTGCTCTGCGCGATAAAGGCGTGATACTAAAAAAAAGGACGAAAAAGCAAAAGCAATTCTGGTAAACTATTGTAGGAATGTTCCAAATATTTTTAATTCAGTTGTAAGTTAAAGAGTTAATTTTGTAAATTAATATTATATCATTAATAAATGCCATTCAAAATTATATGATTTTAGGTCGGTCGTGGCGCAGTGGGATACAATGTCTGATTGTAAGCACGATCGGTTGTGGATTCGGTTCCCATTCAGGGGAATGATTATATTAAAATTATTTTCATTTTCTCGCTCTGGTAAGACAAAACACTGCATTGAATTCCGTCACTCAATACGTAATGTCTCGAATTCGGCAGAAAGCGAAGAACGAAGTGTCTTGACACTAAGTACCCCCTGTCAATCCTGCCATGCAGAGCGAGCGCGGTACTTAAACTTAATTGAAAGTGCAAATTACAAGGGTTTTGTGCTAAATTGTATATACCTATTATTAATAAGCTCATTTATTCTAAATAAACTACGACGTATAAAGTACGCGTTGCCTTCGCAAACATTTTTTCACTTGTCAAAAATATATATCTAACAACTTGGTAGTTTATCCTTTGGACACTTCTTAACATCTTCTGTTCCTTTATTTCCTTATCCTCTTTATAAGAATTAATAATTCTGTAATTCTATTGAATTCAATAACAGAAAAAGAAAGCGATAACATGTATGTAATGATAGTTTTTTATTATGGTTTATTTTTATCCTTATAAGCGCGTTTAAGTCAAATAAACATATTAGTTTATATGACTTAGATTTTACTTGACTTGACTTTAGAAAACTAATTTTATGTGCTATACTCGGTATATGTATTTAATATTAATTTGGCTGTAAAAATAATTTCTGGATTTGATCAAAATTCTGTAGTATAATTACATGTAAATCGTTTTCGTTCTCTCCACTATGGCTTACCAAATAACTTAACAAACTAATTTTGTCTTAACAATGCGCGGCGTTGTGTTCCGCCACCTCAACAAGCCATCAATTTCTATTCAGTGGAGAACAGTTTCGTGTGGTACCCTGCCCACTTTTGCTAAGCAAGCAAAAGTGTGAAGCTGTTATAATAATAAAATAAAAGTTTCAAAAATAAACTCACTTCCGTACCAATATGGACCAAGAGCCCGTGACAAATGGTTTCCTTGGCTACGGGATGCGATCTTAATTAACCGGAAGGATTCCCGAAAAGATAGAAAAGCCACGAAATAAATACGCGTGTACGATGTAGACATAACATTATGAGCGTGCCAAATTTATTTGTGTTTTTTTTAGATATTATGAAGTATTTGTAAAAATAAACATTTATTTGGAACTCTATTGAGATATAGTATATTTGTATAGAATATTTCTTCTTAATTTTTTGGTTTTTAATTCTTCACCTGTTTAAAACAGATATTAGCTCTGTATGTGAATAGATAACTTTGAATAGTTTAACTTAAAACATAAGATAATTTTTGATTTACGAATTTATAAGCTTTTCTTTTTCATATTATATACGCAAGTAAGATAGTTCAAACTCTTACAAAAAAAAAGCCATATAAATTCCCTCAATTTTATAAATAATAATTACTGTATTACGAAGCGTGATAAATTGCTTATGGTATGGTGGTAGAGGACATCGTAGCGTAGTTTGACAATGTTTGCCTATAATCAGAATTGGTTATGGGTTCAATTTCCACCCGGAGGAGTATATTAAAAAAAAATGTTCTCATTCTCCCTCTGATAAGATAAAGTTCGGCGTGGAGTTCGTCATTAAGCATTCACTGTCTCAATTTCGTGCAGTCAAAAGCAGTCAAAAGAATATTTTGATATTAAGTTTTCACTGATTAACCAACAATGCGGGATATGCATGAAGTTACTATATTTGAATTGTTTTTGACAATAAAAAAATCCCTTACATTTTAGTAAAATCTATAGTTTTACATATTTAATTATTTTTTGCAACAACATAATTAACACAAAGACAAAACAAATAAAGAAATTACGTACAATAGTATTACTAAATTTACTTAAATACAGGATATCTAAGCTAGATTTAAGATAATTTAAGACAGTGCCTAGGTTGCTATTCTGAGTGGACATCGATCAAGACGCTCGACTGGACACGATAATAAAACACTAAAACGTCACAGCGCTTAAATTAATGTTCTCACAGTGAGTAAACAGTGTATGGAATGTTTAAATTGAGCTTAAAACAGTATTATGGTGATCTTAATATATTTACTACTAAGACTGATTTATCGTAGAACATAAATTTATCAAAATATGGTTAGATTATGTGTTATTGTACATCTTTGTTTTCTTTCAAAATTTATATCTAGATATACCTAGTATCGAGACATTCTCCCCACTCACTGCGCTTTCCGCCGAAATTTGGGATATTGCTTGTTAAAAGATGGAACTCAACGCTACGCTTTGTCCTACCAGAGCGGGGAAATGAAAATAATTTAAGTATAATTATATAATTATAACGCCGAGTGGGGATCGAACCCATAAGCGATCGCGCTTACCGCCAGACGCTGTCCCTCTGTCCCACGACCGGCCTCTCATGATATTTTATAGATATACATATAAATATTGTTTGTTTGTATATGTATATATATATATATATATACTTCATAAAATTAATTACAAAAATGAATTTGCACATATTTTATATAATCGCATTCCTAAGATATCTCAATGTAATTCCGTCTAACATTGAACATCAGGTTAGGCGAGATGCGCGGGCGTCGGAAACCACTCGGATCTGCCACGCTCTGATCTAATGAGACTCAATTACTAGTTAGCGTCTGCTTTTTATAAATCTTGTCTATTTGTTGGGAATTTATTATTTCTCAGCTAGATTAATGTTATTTTTTTAATAAATAAATCTTTCGTGACGTATACATTTTTTTATAACTAATGTTAAAACATTTCATAGTCCTCTAAAATTCAAGATAGCATGAGTTGAGTGGTAGAACTCAACGCCGTACGTAGTTCTCTGATAAGTGGTTATTTTCCTCTATGTAGTTTAAACATAATTATGTATAAATATAGTTATTGAAATTTAAAAATAATAAATCATATGAACTTAACATCTTACGCCTTTAAACTGCATAGTTTACAACTCTTCAACAAAATCGTTCAACTAATTGTAATGTCACTTCCGCTCTACATAATTAGTTTAAAATATAAATAATGTGTTACACATGTTTCCATAGGTACAAAAATATTCTATGAAATCGATTTCCAACAAATCAAAGTAATTGAAACCAGCGAGAGACGCACGAGCGCTTCTATAAATACGAGTGAAATGGCTGACGACCCTTCGTATAACAAAAAATATATATGAGACGGCGTCTGTAAACGTTTTGAGACTATTAGCAGAAATGCATGCACAGATGCATATGCAGATGTACTAGATGCAGATGCAGATGCTCATGCATGCATGGGGCTTTGTTAACAAGGTTCTGGAAATAATAACAAGGACAGTCTTGTTTCGAGCGCCATAACGTACTGTTATGTTTAAGCTTTCTATATAGAATGTTCTTTGTGATACAATTTTTAAATGTGTTTTGAGGGGTTGGCAGAAAATAGTGAGGATGGTCGTGGCGCAGTGGGACACCGTCTCTAACGCAATAGGTTGTGGATTCGATTCCCCACTAAGGGGAGTGATTAAATTTAAATTATTTCTACTTCTTCACTCCGGTAAGATAAAGTTCCACCTCTCAGCACGTAAAGTCTCGAATTCGGCGGAAAGCGAAGTACGGAGTGTTTTGACACTAGGTACTTTCTGTCTACTCTGTTACGCAGGATAAAAGCGTGAAGCTAAAAAAAAATAGTGTGAATGTTGTTTTTTTTTCTCCATTTTATCTCTTCTAAGAGTATTATACTCTTGTAGGAGTATTTTTTATTTCTGTAAGGAATATCTACGTGTCTATGTTTTTCAATGTCATGTTTAATAACGCCAATGTGGATTAGTGAATATGTATGTAATGTACCAATTTTATTGGTAAGTATCTATAGTCTGCCCAACCGTCTAACTGTACACTCGATTGTTTGTGGGTTCGATTTCCACTCGAGGGAATGATTATAATTTAAATGTATTTCATTTTCTCCGCTCTGGTAAGATGAAGCGCGGCATTGAATCACTCCATATAATGTCTCGATTTCAGACAAAAAACATTGATCGGAGTTTCCTGACACTATGTTGTCTCTGACTACTTTGCTAATGCGGTATAGAGCTGTATCACCTTAGATAATTATGATATTTCGTAAATTGAACTTTCTAGATTACTAATGTTGTATTGCATAAGGTCCAATTTAATCGGATATAAATAATATAATTAATAAAATTACTGGCTTTTAATTAAAGAAAAATTTAAAAAGCCTTGTTAGGTATTTTATATTGTTGAATATATTTAAATCAGTTTCTGAATATTTCCATTAAGACAAAGCGCGGAGTTGTGTTCCGCTACTCAAACCGCAATGTCTCGAATTCAGCGGAAAGTGGAGTACGGAGTGTCTTAGCACTAGGCACTTCCTGTCTGCCCTGCTATGCGGGACAAAAGCGTGAAAAAAAAATATTTTTAACAAAATCGACCACCATTCAGGATTATAATATAACTGTCGGACAACGTATTCCTGTAGTAAGTCGTAAGCCCGAAATCCAAGGAGGAAACGGATGTGTCGCTGTCGCCTTTTTAATAATTCTATTTTATATTCCATCCGCGTCTACCGATGTAACTAACTATTAAAAATAAAAATCCCTTTTCATCTTCGCCACGCGTAGGTTGTTATAGCTAAAAACAATTCTTTTTTGAAGTGTTTCTTTCCCACAGCAAGCCATAAGTCATATGAAATAGTCAAAAATTTATATCTCGTGTATTTTTATCAGTATACGTTAAATTGTTTATTGAAAATTGCGCTTTTAGTGAGTTCGAATCCAGGCTAGAGTAAATATTAACAGATTTCGTTTCATTTGTTGATTGCATTTTATTTTTATTTATAATTTTTACACGCGTGACACTCTATATACGCTTTGTACCTTTTGATTTTAGAGACGTAACTTTTCGCTCCTAACTGATAATATTAACTAATTATTATAAAAAACAAAATAGTACAAAACATAACAAACCTTCCCATAATATAATAAATGTCTCCATCAATTCACATTTTAATATTTTAACAGGATAATTCGTCATATTAATAATATCTAGGAAAACGTGACTAAAAATGATAAGTTAACTAGCATATATTTTTTAAAAGAATCACAATAGGCTTGTAAACATTATATTTTAATTTTTTTAATTCCTTGTGTTCGTAAGATAATACACGGCGTTGAGTTCCGCCACTTATCGTGCTATGTTTCCGTAGATACTATATGTCTATCCTACAATGTGGAATAAAAGCGTATAGCCACACATAAAAAAAGTAATACAAAATATAAAAAAAGTAATAGTCATCAGGGTTGCTATATTTATAAAGTGAATAATTAAATAACTAAGACCAATATATCTTGAAGTATTTCACCGCGAAAATCAAACACGTATATTATCAAACTGTTTTACTAAAAACAAAATTCAAACTTAAAATGGCATCCCTGAAAAGTAATCATTTTTGATTTATCAATGACAATTCGCAATTTTTCATCATGAGATAATTTTAATTTGTAATTTTATATACTCTATATTTATAGTAACAAACGTCACCCACAGTTTAATATTAGTTATGACAGAAAATTACACCACTGGTTGGAAAGGAAGCGACGCCATTTAAAAATGTCATACGCTAAACTAACGTAACGGTAGACACGGGACACCCTCGAAAATACAGACTTAATATTAAACATGTAAAAATATCAACAATTCTTTATTGTTTAAACCATAAAGCTCATAATGTAGTGTTTTTTGGTCTCACAATGACATTTTCAGTTGTTAGGGTGAGAGTATCGTATTAGAAGCGACATAGATACTTGACGCTTCGAGTGTCTTTTGCGTTTTTTAATTGAATTTTTTTTTGTTTGAAATGTAAAATAGTTTCGCCGTTTTAGTGTTTTTTTTTCGATGTTAGTAAACAAAAGTGGGTGGAATTTATTATAAACACTACAAACGACCAGACGTGCTTTTTATTGCACTTTTTTGTTATTACCGTTAAGCATTAGCTTTCTGATTTTTTTTCTAGAAAAGCAATTGATTTCGATATCTATATATTTTTATATATGTTCATCTTAAATAAATCGCCATCCCTACACCGATCATGTCTGACCGTAAACGCGATTGGTTGTGGTTCGATTTCTACTCGGAAGAGTGATTATATTTAAATGATTTTTGTTTCCTCGCTCTGGTAAGATAAAGCCCGGCGTTGAGTTCCGTCACTCAACATATGATTTCTTGAATTTGGCGGAAAGCGGTGTACAGAGTGTCTTGACACTAAGGACTTGAATACTTTGCTATGCAGGATAAAAACATCAAGCAAAAAAAATTTTACTGTGTAAAATTTATAAGTGGGACTTTTTAATTTTTTTTAAATTAAAATATTTGACGCAGAACTCTAAACAATATATGTATGTATTCCAAAAAAAATTGTACCATAACACCATTCATACATCTCTCCAATTAATAATAGTCATACCAACTATAAAATATGGAAGACAATACGCAGTGTTGAGTTCCGTCACCAGCCACATGACGATACTAAGCCAAAATGTATATTTTTTCATATACATAATTTCAACATTTCTAACCATTCTAACGAATACATTTATCAAAGCAAACTAGTTGAAGATCTTATCTTTGCCGTATATCTTCTTTCTAATAATATTAGAATGATTTGTGGTTGAAAAGAAAAACGAATAGCCACTGAATTTAATAGAAATTTATAAATAACTTTCAAATTACTCACAAGTGCCTTATTCTGTAGAAAACGTTATATAGTTTTATTACTTTTTTTTGTTATTCCGCACTTAGGATTAGAAAGCATTTTTCAAAAAATGTTTAGAAATTTGAACGCAACGGGATACGAACCGACGTCTCTTGGAAACTGTCCAAACGCTCTGACGGATAAGCAATGCGTTCTACTACTGCGCCGAAATTCTTATACGTTTTCTTACAACTTCGCTTCAGGTGCGAATCCTGCTGCGTTGAAATTTTTATATATTTTTAAAAAATGTTTACGTTATATAATTATTTATAAACACGTTTTTAATAAAATATATTTCTTTTTATCTCTATTTTACAATTTAAGTATTGTTTTATACTGCTATGTTTTTATTTAAGTATTGTTTGTCTTTCAAGCAAAAACTACTACAAATAACTAGATGAAACTTGACATTAAGTAATAAAGATTATATATCAGGATAACACGTACACCAATATTCATAAAAAATATATAATAAAGCAGTATAGAAATAATAAAAATATATATCGATATACGGATAGTACGGAGTGTCTCTACTTACGATACTAGGTACTTCCTGTCTATCCCTCTATGTCGGATAAAATCGTGAAGCTAAAAAACAATAATTAACATTAAATATTTAAAAAAAATGTACTGAAAAACGAGCTGATATATGTGTACTTTACATACATTAGTAGTTTTGTATTATTCTCTTAAATCCGTTGTCGAAACTCTGTCAATGTACCGTTTTTTATAACAAAACTGAACTTTATTTTAAATGATACTATTTTAAACGGATTAATCGCGTACATTTTTGTATTTGAAAATACATTTTTGAAAACCTGACGTTTTAACACTTTATAGTAGTGATCACTGGTAATTTTGCTTGGGGAACTGTTTCTGACTAAATAAACAGATTCATATTTGTGAGCAAAGAAAATCTAGTGTCAGGACACTCTCTTTTTCATATTTAAGACATTATGACAGTAAAATTCTGCGCCGTATTTTGTCCGTATGTCGTAAAACGGGGAAATGTGAATAATTTAAGTCAATCGTCATTGCTGCAAGTGACGTTTACGCCCACCATTATCGGGATATTAGTCAGACGTTGCTCCACTACGTCATGAAGGACAATTCATGTTATTTTATATTTTTTTATATTATAAAAGAGAAAACTAAAGTAATCTATTTAAAGGAAATAATGTTGTTTTTGAAAAAATACCAATTTGAACGCAACGAGATTCGAGACTAACTTTGATAAGATTCCGTAGCGTGGAAGTCGTTAAGGATGTGGTTAAAACAGACCTTTGCAAAATGGCAATAGCGCAACCGATGATCTGAGATAAACCTAATTAAAATACTCAGGCGTTGTCTGTTTTCTATTTATAATTTAAAAAAAACTTTAAATTGTTCTAAAGTCAGTTCTTTTGTGGATATAATGTTTGTTTAATTTATCAATTTAATTTTGATATTTCTTGAGCAGAAGTACGCTATTTTCTTTCCCACTTTCAGATCTTTTAACGACAGGTATATTATATAGTTATTCTTAGGCACTAGAAACAAACACTGCCCTTGTTGTTCTTTTTTATTTATAATATAAATGCAATGCAAAAATTAAAATAATAATTTATTAAAGTGTAAAAAATCTTTCTATGTTTTTGATTGAATAGTTTGAAACTATATTCATACATACACATTCTTTATTTGGCTGTGATGGAGTCTCTTTTTAGCTTTACGCTTTTATCCCACATGTGTTTAAACACTCCGTACTCCGCTTTCCGCCGAAGTCGAAACATTGAGTGAAGGAACTAAACATTGCGCTTTGTCTCATCAGAGCGATGAAAAGAAAATAATTGAAATATATTCGTTTCCCCGAGTTGGAATCGAACCTACAACCAATCGCATTTACAAGCAGACATTGTCCCACTGCCACGACTGGCCTCCTAGACCTATTTCAAAAAATATTTAATCCACAAATAATTATACTCATACTATATGAAATAATTATACATTCTCAACAATAACACCCTGTATATGTATATTTTAGACACTTCATAAATATAATAATGCCAACTAATGTTCAGCGATAGAGGTGTCAAAATGTCATCGAGTTTTACGTAAGTAGTTAGTGGAGTGGAGCGAAAAGCTTTTTTAATTGACACCCGACAAATTTATAATCAGTTTACGTTACCGTCATGGTACTCTGCGACTAGCTTGAGAATAGATACGGCTGGGGTATTCGGTTCGAATACTATTTTATTTGATATACTTTCAACGTAAGAGTTTACGTTTAAGGCGCTATAGGGAAGGCCTATTTCCTGTATTGGATGATTTCCAGCTTATAATGACGACGATGATAATGGGTTGCATAGATATGTAATAATATAATGAATTAATAAGTAAATAAATAAAAGCTTTATTTCAATAATACATATGTTTTTTACTTTATGCGTATTTAAAGATAGCTTAGAACGTAAATATAAATATTCACCTGAGCAGTTTAAATACGCAACTATGACGCCTTTGACACATGAAAGACGTCATAGCTGCGCTACTCTAAGTAGAGCCTTATATAGAATGGAATAATATTAAATAGGACTAAAATAAGAATTCAGATAATCCCACTATAAAAAAATACATAAACTCACGTAAATAATCTAGAACTAAATATAAATGTGCATAAACGCACATAAATAAACGCGCGCAAAGTAGATGCAGTGTAATTAAGGGAGCGACTCATATTTCTCTTCTAATAAAGCCGTCATCGCGATCTTAAACGGCGACAGGTCTTTCTTTAATACGTTTAGTCCAAGGCTTTAGCAAAGTGAGTTATGAGGTATGACAGTCAGATATAAATACTACGCTAAACAACAGACACCACACATTGTATGAAAAATGTTGACGAATTTAGTTTTTTAAGTAAAATACAGCTAAATCGTTAAAATATACGATAATTTGTTTAAATATTATAAGTACTTTTTACGTTAAAGAGAAAAATTGTATTGATTTATTTAAACTACTTATTGGAAATGAACAAAATAAATAATTTAAGAAAAGTATTATAAAAATCGCGTATATTTGGGTATTCGGAAGTATATTATTAAAATACAACGTTTCACACACTTTTCACAGTTAGTGGTCATATTCTTGCTCATTGTTAAAAATTTCTTATGTCTTTGGAATGTCTTTATAAAATATAAATGTGTTTTGTTATTAAAGTAATATCAACCTGCCTTACTCTTTATCTTGCATAGCGGGGTAGTCAGAGACAACCTAGTGTCAAGACACTCCGACGACTGCTTTCTGTCTGAAAACCAGACACTGCATGTTGAGTAGCGAAATTAACACCGCACTTTGTTTTTTACCTTAAAAGAGAAATAAAAAAATGTATTATTTATAATCATTTCTTCGATTAGGAATAGAACCTACAACTAATTGTGTTTACAATCACCCCGATGGCCACGAATAAATAATAAAGAAATAAACAATAAAATTGTATACACTATTTCAGGAAAAACTGAGAAAGTATGAAGATAAGTTAAAAATATTAAACGCATATTATGTGAAATAGTCCTAAACGCCCACATATAAAATCTATTTGGACTAACTCCAAGCAATCAAAAAACCATACAGAACGAAATCACAAAAGATCAGAAAAGCTACACTATCTCGTTTATTCTTATTTCGTTTGAAAAATCATTTTTGATTTACAAATTTTTTTTCGCCTTCATATTTTTACGATATTCGTGTTCGTACTAACCTTTGACGCTGTTTCTAGTTTATAACGTCGTTGTACGATGACGGAGTGATGTGGGATGTTTATATGTTAAATTACTATTAAGACTTAAGAAAAACTTTATTAAGCATCTTCACGTATTTAGTCAGAGAAAAAAGAGACTAAGAAATTAAAACATATGTGCTGAGTGATGGAGCTAAACGCCGCATTTTGTTGTTTTAAGACGGGGAGAATAAAGATAACCAGTTATAAACATTTTCCAAAGAGAGAATTGAATTTACAACCTTTCACGTATCCTAAATAGAACAAGTTGAGATGCAAGTTACTATTTTGCTTATTGCCTGCAACATTGCTTCAGGGTTGTCAGAATTGCAGATAATAAGTTTATATATATATATATTAAGTTTATATATATATACATTAGGTACTTTCTGTCTATCTACCATGTTGTACAGAATAAAAGCGAAAAGCTAAAAATTATAATTAACTAATCAATATGTTTTAAAACGTTCAAAATTATCAAGAAAAATACGTAGACATTTATTTGTATGACTACCAAAATAATTTGCGTACATCGTATATCCTGTTGTCGATTTATTACAATAGAATTAACATAAAAAAGGCAGCATCCCATGCAAATATACGTATGAAATAAACATTCAATGATGCATTCAGATACTTACTTAGAAATTAGGATACGGCTGTCTATTGTGCAAGTGTTTTTTAGTACCGAATTTAAAATTGCATTTATATGACATTTTCATTGCATCCATTCTTGCTTCCGCTGCTATGGGAAGAAATGCCAATTTAGTTATGTTCAGTTCTCACGCCGAGCTATTGTTTTTGGAACAAAAAAATGTGATTGAATCTTGAGAAATGTTTTTTTTATTCAAAAGCAAAGGACTGCATCTGTTCGGCATGTGGAACAAAATCGATATTTTTGGTAAGCGAATAATGTTATCGGTAGATTTATCGATTGAATGATGATTTTTAATGACTTACAGAAAGTACCTAGTGTTAAGACACTCCGTACTCCAGTTTGCGCTGAATTAAAGACATTGAGTATTGAGTGGCGGATCTCAACGCCGCGCTTTAACTTACCAAAGCGAAGAAATGGCCATACTTTAAATATAATCATTCCTCCGAGTGGAAATCGCATGTTGTTGCTGTCCCACTACGCCACGACCAGCGTCATGATAATAAAGTTGACAATTCTTTTTAAATGCAAAAATAAAATAGATAAATAAAAACGACGCTAATTATGTTACCAATTATCAATACCATTTTTAGCCACCCTTGAGACTGCTAACAAAGAAGTTATTATATAAGAATATTTTTTGATAATTGAATTGTGTAAATAGAGTTAAAAACCTTAAATTAAACTAACACGTCCAATAGCCATTTAAGACCAGTAAGTAGATCTTTGTAATTTTGAAATAGCTTAAGTTACTTCTTATTACATCAGCTATCTGCCAATGAAAGTCCCGTGAATATCGGTCCAGCCGTTCGAAACTAATATCTGACCTTTCCCGTTATTGCCAGAACAAACAGATAGACAAATAAAAATTGCAATAATTGTTATTTTGGTATTATATTATATCGTATATACATACATAAGCATTTAGTAAAATGCTTTTTTTTGTACTTAGTATTAAGACACTCCGTACTTCTCTTTCCACCTAATTCGAGACATTGCGTGTTGAGAGCTGTAACTCAACGCCGCACTTTGTCTTACCAGAGCGAGAAAGTGAAATTAATTTAAATTTAATCACTCGCCTGAGTGGGATTCGAATCCACAACCGATCACGTTTACAGTCAGACACTTCCTCTGTGCCAAGACCTGCATCGGTTTTTAGTAATATTTTATTTTACATCAACTTGTATAGAAGAATGAATAATTTTCAATAATAAGCCACAAGTAACCAAAAACCGAGTGCCATTGTTTACAGTTTACCCAGTCATAATTCGTTACGTTAATCCTTTAAAACTTTCATCCCACTCGACAGAAGTATTGCAAAGATTTTACGAGCGCGCCATTTATAAGTCAAGCATTTAGGGAACGTAAAGTTAACAATTCGGCATGTGGTGCACGTGTACGAGTTTACTTTTCTTTTAGTGTTGTATTTTGAGTAGGTACTTGTTTTTTTTAAACCGTATATTGGCGAAGCCGTATTTAATACTGTTCGTTATGAAAAATAAGCTTTACTTAGCTTTTTTACAAATGTGATAGTCAAATTAAATAGAATAATAGTTGTCTTGGTAACGTTTATGTCACTTTCAGGTTTATGTCACACCATTTATACTCTGTGGTCGATTTATATAAAAGTATCAAGATTGTTATAATTTAAAGTATACATTTTTTAGCTTCACTCTTGTATTTTGCACTGGGTAGAATGGAAATACTTATTGCCAAGACACTCCATACTACGATTTTCGCCAAAATTCGGGGCATAATGAGACAGTGAAATAATTTAAATATAATCATTCCATAATAGGATCTTTTATTTTCGCGATTTTTATACATTTTAAATGAAACTATTTTAACCGGATTAATCGCGTATATTTTGGTATTCGAAAATATATTTAAAATTTCATTTAAAATATGATCATTACCTCGAGTCAGAATCGAACCCACGATCGACCGCGATTACAATTTGACACTGTCACACTGCGTCACCACCGGCCTTTAAATATTTTTAAAGTAGTTTATAAAAAATATATACACATTACTCACTCGTTTAATGCCAAGTTTCACCAAGAAGCCAAGAAGCTTTTTGCTATCTGTGTTTTTTGTTCATTACTCAAAACAATATTCATTGCGTATTATTAAAACATTTCGAATTTTACATTCTGACAAAGACATTATTGTATCTAAAATAAGATTTAAAGCTTTAAACAGTACAGGTAAATGTGCCATAACTTATGGACGTACATGCAGGGAGCGACTTTACAGTTTACAGTTTTCACTAAATAAGTATTTTAAATAAATATCGTACATTTTAAATGTAAAGTTATTTTTTTAAATATTTTGTTTTAATATGTTTTGCAACAGAAAATAGAATAGAATATAATATAATCCTATCTTTATATTATTTACCAATTATTTATTATTTTCATTTCCCCACTCTCGTTAGACAAAGTGCGGACACTCAACACGCAATGTTACGTTTTGGGGTGGAAACAAGCAACAGAGTATCTTGACCTTACTTGTCTCTACCCTGCAATACGGGATAAAACGTGAAGCTGCTTTTTATTTAGTTGTTTTGTAAGAAAATGTCAGCAAATTTTTAATATATTTTTATTAACTTCACCTGTCTATCAGTCGATGTATGAAAATCTTGCAACGCTAATTTGACTGTCTGTTTTATTAGAAACTACGAACATGCGTCCGGATCGTATGACGATATTGTAATTTCTTATTATTCCTTAATAATAATAAGAATAATAATTAGGCCAGTCGTGGCGTGACGCGACCGGTTGTGGCTTCGATCCCCACTCGGGGGAGTGATTATATTTAAATTATTTTCATTAAGAATTCAGTAAAGAGAAAGTGCGGCGGCGACAAAGTTCCACCACCCAACACACAATTTCTCGACTTTGGTAAAAAGTGAAGTACGGAGTGTCCTGACACTAGGTACTTGTCTACCCTGCTATGCGGGGTAAAAGCGTGAAGCTAAAAAAAATATTACTCTAATTCATTTAACAGCTCGAGCAGGATGATAATAAAATAATTTAAAAGTTTTTTTTTAAATTATTTAATAATAATATTTGGTAAAAATATTTATTACCGAAAGCAAAAATGTACTTATTTTTATCGTTATATAGTAATCGATAATAATCTAGTATTTCGATAACGTATTTAAATTTAAAAGAGTATTACAATTTTTTTATGTATAAATATTTGTACTTTCATACAAAGCCAAAGATCGTAGATTCGATTCCTATTCATTACAAATATAAATGTTTAATTTTTTATTAGCCTGACAAGGAATATTACAATATTTATTTATGTTTTTTTACAGAAGACAACATAGAGGCTGTGGCAGAGGTATCCACAAATGAAAGACTTCGACTGCTCTGTGGTTTAAAGCTTAGAACACAAGCGGGAAAAATATCATGGTATTACAATGGAGATCATTTGGATAGCCACGTAAAACAGCGAATGGGACAACAAAAGCCATGGTGTGTGATTTTAATTGTATTGTATTTTTGATTCTAAAAACCAGTGGATTTTGGATTTATATAATATAATACATTCAAATTATGGAAAAGTTATGTCTTAAAATATGAGCCTTTTATAGATTCAAGTGTTCCGATATTTTATTTCTATTTCGCTAACCTTGTCATTGCCTCACTATCGTTATTTAATATTAAAAGGTAAGCAATATAACCCTTACTACTTCTACTATACCCTGTACAAGTTAGCTTGATCTTTTTGCTAGATATATTTTTTTCTGATCGACATAACTTTCTTATAACTACTATATTATTTTCTTAATTTAATTATTTTAAAAATTGTAAAAATATTAAAAAAAATACACATAACATAAAAGTCCTTAAAGATTCAAGCGTTATATGAAAATTTTAATATCACTAGTCCGTCTGTCGAAAGGTCAAGCTAACTTGTATGTACAAGATATACCAGGTTTTTTCTATTTTCTTAGCTTTTCAGCAAAATATTCTTAAAAATTGGCAATCGTATTTCATTGGTAATCATTTCAGGGTTTTCTATGAAAAACAAATAAAATCAATAAGGTCTTTAATTTTCGCGATTTGTATACATTTTAAATGAATCTATTTTAAACAGATTAATCGTGTATATTTTGGTATTCGAAACTACATTTTTGAGTACATACATGTGACCACGGACTACGTGTAAGTGTTCGACACGTCAGGTTTCCAAAAAATGTATTTTCGAATACCAAAATATACGCGATTAATCAGTTTAAAATAGTTTTAAATAATTTAAATAAACTTAACGTTTAATATTAATACAAGAAACATATAAATATACATTAACGAAGTTTCCATAACCAGTATTTATAAAAGCGCCATGAAAATCGCTTAAGCTTACATAAATTAAGTTATAAGCGTGTTTTACAATCACATACTGTAACTGGAAAACTAAAAATATCCTTGAAATGAATCTAACTCAAACAACTTTCATCAATATTTATGCTTTTCTATCCGCCGCTGAAACACGCAATAATTCATATGCAATATCAACACGGTATTCTAGATATTTCAAAACCAAGGATTGGATCAATCATAATAAATCTAGGTGTTATTTGGTATGCTTTTCGAATTTATGTTATAAATCATTACTAATAAATCGTATGGAGAAATATATTAAAAGATCAAGAAAAATTGCAACTTTTCACCTTTAAATTATATATATAGACTAGAAACTCAAATTAGTATCAGTATACATCGTAATTAGTATGTATGATAAATATAAGTTGTAGTTAAATTTTTATATTTATATATGTCTTTAATTTTGGCAGAATAGGATAGGATAAGTAACTCTCTTTCTTTTTTTCCAATTGACCCTAATACTACTAAGGTAGTTATTTGACTTTTAAAAGAGGTTATATAAAGTCTTAAAAGCAAATTTTAATCAAAATTGCAAAATGTTAGGTTTCGATTTTCTTTTCAATATAGTGTACGACTATCTCTTACCAAACTCTTTTGCAAGAAATGTTAAAAAAATATTTCTCTTATAATGGCATAGTCTTAAAAATATTGCATGATTTTTCAGGATTTTGGGTACGTATATTATATATATAAGAGTACTTTTCCAACCCACAATCGATCGATCGTATCGATATCGGTATTCGCTCCCATAACGTCCTACGTACATATTTCTTTCTTTGGGCCTACTTGCTTAATATTTAATCTTAACATTTACTCCCATACTTATACACCACTTACAATTTTAGGTTCAGAATAAGGTCATTCAGAGCGAAAGATGCTGGCGTGTACAGCTGTCAGAGTGATGAAGACGCCAAGGAAATGTTTGTTACCCTGAAATTGAAGCCAGATCTAGATGTAGATAACAGCGAAGGTAAACCAATCTACAGATTGTATATAAAAATGATGTATAAATTTTAAATATTTATTATTTTTTGTGTAACTTTCGGTTTGTGCGAAGACAAGGTGATTAATGTTAAAATATTCCAGTCGTAGTAGCGGTGATGAACGGCGTCCATTGTATAAACAAATTTACTATATACATTCAAGTTGATCACCTCCAGGGTATCTAACCTATAACCGTTGCTAGTTACTTTCCAACAGCATTACAATAATGATAGCTATTTCCTACATGTAATATTAAATTTCTCACTGCCTGTCTGTCTGTCTCCTTATTTCAATATATTAAATCGGTCTCTTTATTACCTCCCAGATGTGTTAACACCAAACGTCTTGGATTCCGATGCGAATGTAAGCTGTAATGCATACAACCGTTGAAATTTATTCAATTAAAATATTTCTTGTACATCACACTTGTTGTATATTTTATTTTATTAGTGTTTTAGTTGAATTATATTGAAAATTATTTATAGTTAAAGCCAGTTTATTTTTTTAAATATATTTATTACTTATGAAATTATGTTTAAAGTGTTTGTTCAGTTTAATATAATAAATTGCATGGTCTAAACTTACTTATGACACTGAAAACATATCAAACGCATTGGTTGATAGATATAAATGAATTATATTCCCCGTAGAATATCAATCTGATGTGGATGTGGATTTACGCCAGATGCCTGAAATACTTTCACAACACTCAGCGCCGTTAGTTGAAAACAATACAATTGAGGAAAACGGAACAGAACAAAAGCTAAAATTCAAAGAATATGACAATAAAGATGACGATCTAGATGAGAGAAATGAAAAAGAGCATCTTAATTACGGGCATGTAGATGATACTAAATCGAAATATGCGCCCAAGTTTAAGCATCCGTCCAAATTGTATAAAATGGAAATGAAGCCGGCAGGAAGTTCCATCCGCTTCAAATGTGCATCTGAAGGTAGTTATGAATATTAGTTGCTCTATTAAATTTTAGATATCCGTGTGTGTATTGGAATGAATATGTCTATTTTATGAATGAAATATGCCAGAATTATTATAATTATTTTTGAAGTATGTAAAACTATTGTTTTTTCTTGTGCATTGGACGTCCGTTTGACTGTAAACGCCATTGGTTGTTGGTACAATTCCCATTGGGTGGAATGATTATAATAAAAACATATTTTCATTTCTCCGCTCTCCTAAGACAAGTTGAGGTGTTGAATTCGCCACTCAACACGCAGTGTCTCGATTTCGGGTGGAAAACAGTCAACGGAGTGTCTTATCACTAGGTCTCTGTCTATCTTTCTTTTATCTATAACAAAAAACATGTTTTTAGTTATATATACGTAAATATTAGTAGAGTAATATAATAAAAAAAATATATTATTTTAAATAAATTATATTTGTGACTAAATATTTTTATTTCTATAATAAAGGTAACCCAATGCCAAATATAACGTGGTACAAGAATAACGGGACACCCATATCGAGGGTTTACTTTAAGCCATCGTACGGGAAGTGGTCGATAGCACTCGATGAACTGACGAAAGCTGATAATGGCAACTATACTTGTAAAGTTTGCAACGAATTGGGATGTATTGAACATACATACACTTTACATATACAAGGTAAATATTATAAATAGGAAATCGTATGTTTTAGACCTTGAAAATAAAAAAAAACGTTTTTTGTTCATCTTTTTCTATATACTTAGTGACTGACAAACAGAGCATAGATCAAATTTAATATGATATTAGTAATAATGTGTAAGAAAATTGTAAAATATCGAAATTATTACCATAGAGCGATATCCGTCGAAGCCGTACATTAAAGAGGGGTATCCTGGAAATATAACAGTTCTTGTGAACGATACAGTGAGTTTGACTTGCCCGCCTGTGTCTGACCTAGAGCCTGTTGTCTACTGGATCAGACCTACGAACAATTCTGTTAAAGACTCAGAAGTCGGGCCAAGCGACTTACCAGTGCCTTTCGGAGATACTGTTGAGGTGCCATTGGTTTATTCGATATAGGTGGAGGTTTTATAACAAACAAATATTGTTGAAACTAAATTTGGTCAATATTTAAACTATAGAAATTATACGACTAAGAATTATGGGTGTCTATGGTAAATGGTACACGGTGGTGGTCTCTTTACACTTTTAAAAATGTATGCACTCTTCTATTTTATAAACGTATCATAAGTTTTAAAAATTTAAGCTCAGAGGAATTTCCTTCGTAAAATATTATAACTTTCTTTTACCAGGGTCACAGTTAAGCTTGAAAAGATTCTCAAAAGGAAAAATATACTCTCTTTTAGTCTACTATATTAATGTTTTTTAAATTAAATTAATTGAAATTTTTTTAGCAGCCTTAATATATTGACCTGGGTAAAATAAAGTTCCGATATCATCGATTTTTACAGTATTTGAGTAAAATCAATGCATAGATAATAACTATTACTTATAAACAAATCACCTACTAACAAAAAAATCAACCCAAACACAATTTCTTTGTTCATAGAGCGTTTATACGCGAAGCCAGTATTGACCCAAGCGGCAGTAAATCAAACAAAGTTGGTCGGTGAGACCGCTAGGTTCTCTTGCGAGTTTCTCACTGATCTACACCCGTCACTGTACTGGATGTACTTTAATAAACACGAGTACATATATAATGAGACTATTATAGACGCCTCTACTAAAGAGTCGATTGTGTACCAAGATGTTTCCAAAATTGTCACGGTGAGGGTTATGTGGCTAACGCATGTTCGGTGTTCTTGCATGGAATTTGGTTATTATTTGGTTATAGTTGAAAATAACTCGAATTGATATCAAAATATTCATGAATAATGTATAATTTATTAAGTTAATCTATTTTGATATTTATCTGTGAAGTAGGCTCCTACCTGTGTGACCCTTTTGACCTCCTCCTAGGTCAAAAGGGTCACACCCTTTTGACCTTAGTTAAGAGCAGTTTTTAAACTGCTATAAATATTCAATTAGAAAAATATAAGAGAAGAAGTATAGGAATCGTCATTTTATTTATTGCCATATATTTGTTACTTTTTTTTATTTATATGAATTAATGTATGATGATGATATGCTTGTGTTCCAATATTGAAGCTTCAATATATAAATTCCAAAACAAATAAGCTAAATCAACTCTTAATTTCTTTATTTATATAAGTATTTTGATCATTTTAGCAATTATCATAATTTTACCCGTTCATTCAATGAATCAATGAAAATATATACCACTAGCCTATATAAGGGTCAAGTTCATCATATAATAGAATCCTACGCACTTTGCGCTTAATTTCAATTAAAATTAATTATAATATGAAATATATTTATTATGTATATTAAAATATAAGCATATAAGCTTATCGGAAGAGATATTGTTTAATTAAATTGTACCTGCATGATTCAATGTTAAACTATTTTTATTAATATAGTTATGTTTGTAAAAGCATGCTATTAAAATAAGTTTAATTGGTCGTTTAGGTGATATATATATATATATATATATATATATATATATATATATATATATATATATATATATATATATATATATATATATTCAATTCAATTTCCGCTTTTATGTATAACAAACCGATAATTTACCATATTATATGTTACATCAACACGAATCCGCATGTTAGTTAAACTAGGTCACCTTTTCCAAAACATTATTCAGATGTTCATTAGATATTTGCTTTTGCAGAGCGAAAACCCGGAAGACAAACCAGAACAGCTGACTATTTACAATGTGACTAACGAGGACGAGGGCTGGTATGTTTGTGTGGCGCTCAACAGCTTGGGCAATACCACGGCTAAAGGATACCTTACCGTTTTAGATTGTGAGTAAATAATGTATTATATTTTAGTACATAGTGTCAAGACACTCCGCACTTCAGTTGAAAATCAATGTCTTACCAGAGTGAGGAAGTGATAATAATTAATATACAATCACTATAACACGAGTGGGAATCGAACCCTCAACCGTTCGCGCTTACTGTCAGACGCTGTCTTGCTACGCAACGACCGGCCTCGTAGAATGTTTTTGGAAAGGGAAATTTAATATAATTATTAAATATAATTATTATTATTGTAATGTTTATTGTTATTCGATATGTTCGTTTTTATTTAATTACAAATATTTTTAAACTGATTTGTCGTATTAAGGTGAAAATGACGTGTTTTTAAATAAATTAAAATTAAATTTCCTGTAGATAATATTTACACCAAAACCTGAGAAATAGTTTGATATATCATAGTAGTGTCCCAGAACTGAAAAAATATATATTAACAAAGTTATTAAAAGTTATGAAACTTACTAAAAATCTTTCCTATTTTTTGATGTAATTCGATGTAAATGAACCAAATAATATGAACCTTTATGAAAATTAAGAAACTAAATCTATTTAGTTTAATTATTAAATTTTATTTCAATTTTAAATGCTAAATTGTCAAATATTATAAAATGTTATTTATTATAGTTGGCATATCGAATAATTAAGACAAAGTGCGGCGTTGAGTTGTACGACTCAACACGCAATGTTTCCAATTCGATGGAAAGCGAAGTACGGAGTGTCTTGACACTAGGTACTTCCTGTCGAAAAAAGCGTGAAGCTAAAATAAAATTTGAATTATATTTAATTACAGCTTTACCAATTACCGAAGTTTTGGACCATGGTAAACACACAGTGGTGGTAAACGTGGTGACGGCAGTACTAGGCGCAATGTTCTTTGTGGCAGCCATCATAGTGGTGATGATATTCAAGAAGTTAAGGCAAGAGAAGGAAAAGAAGCAGCTGGCAATAGAGACAGCAAGAGCAGTGATAGTGACGCATTGGACGAAGAAAGTGACTGTTGAGAAGCCACAGATGAATGGAACGATGAACGCTGCTGGGGAAGGATTGGTAAGATAAGCGTAATTTTTTTTTTGTTCTAAGATTAAATTGTATGTTTTTTTAGTTTTGGTTAGTTGCAATAATTAACATGTCCATATAGTCGTGGATTCATATCAAATTCGGGGGATGAATTTATATATAACGTATGGTTGGGTATATACTAAATCTAAGACATTCCAACAGCTAATGCCAGTGGTAAAGATCGAAAAGCAAAAGCTCTCGCAAGTCCAAAGCAACACGGATTCAATGATGATGTCCGAATACGAGCTACCAGTGGACATCGACTGGGAAGTGCCCAGAGAGTCGTTGTGTATCGGCAAGGTGTTGGGCGAGGGGGAGTTCGGGAAAGTTGTTAAAGCTGAATGTGTCGGTATACTGAAGCCGGGACTGCAGTCTGTTGTTGCTGTTAAGATGTTGAAAGGTACAGCCTTTATTATTTTTAAATAATTTAAAATCCGATATATAGAGCTACTTGTAGTGTTTTGCCGCTTTAGTCTAAGAACTAGTTAAGAATGTTTTGTTTTATTAATATTTGAACGGCAAATGGGGTTACCTTGTTAATTAGCTCTCAGCATGTCTTCGAGATGCATACGAATTAAGTTATAAGAAATAAACCAACATCACGTTTTTTCCCGCATAACGGTGTAGTTAGAGAACACCACGTAAAATCGAAACATTATCGATCATCGCCGCGGTATGTCTTACCAGAACGGAGAAATGGAAATATATTTTTCAATACGAGTATAATCATTTCCCTAAATGGTAATCGAATCCACAGCCGGTAGTGTTTACAGGCAGACGTTGTCCTACTGCGCTACGACAACCTTGATTGGAAATATACAATAATAAATATACATGATATCTGATAAAAAGGTAACAAAAAGCAATTCAACTTAAAATCTTCCAAAAATTAATTTCTAACATTACATAATCTTTATCATATTAATTATAAATTACTTATAAACATTAATTATTGAATACGTCAACAAATGAATAGTATTAAAAATGTATAAAGTGCTATATATATATATATATATATATATATATATATATATATATATATATATATATATATATATATATATATATATATATATATATACACTAATAACATGTCTGTTATTTAAAGTACTGACACCTTAATTTTAAATCGCAGAAGGTCACACGGACGCAGAGATGATGGCTCTAGTATCAGAAATGGAGATGATGAAGATGATAGGAAAACATGTAAATATTATCAATCTGCTGGGATGCTGCACTCAAGATGGACCGCTATATGTTATTGTGGAATACGCGCCAAATGGGAATTTAAGAGAGTTCTTGAGAAATCACAGACCGGGGAACAGGTTGGTTTTAAGATTCCTACTAATATATTTTTTGAAAACAGCATAATTCGAACCTACGCCTCTTCTAAACCGTCTAAACGCTTTGACTACTAAGACATGCGTTCTTTATCCAGCTGCCCAAATGTTTGTAGTGTTCTAAGTGTATAAATAATAACTTTTTACTTGGCATACGAAAATAGTATAGGTTTTAAAAATATTAAAAAATCTAAGATATTTCTTAAATTTAGCGGGAAATAGAGAGTGTTTTGGCTTAGTGACTTACATTTATTTTATTTACTACCTAAGTACATATTTTTTTTATCATAATGTATGCCTTCTAAAAGTTTTAAAAATTATAATTTTGTATTAAAAATGTTAATAGAAAATGAATTTAAGTTAATAGTAAATAAATTTACTTAGTATTTATGTTATTGTGACTTTTCTTAACCTCAATATATTATCAAAATGACTTTTCAGATACGAATCTCCGGCAGAGGATATGAAAGAAAAGAAAACTTTAACACAAAAAGACTTGGTATCGTTCTCCTACCAAGTAGCGAGAGGGATGGAATACTTAGCATCAAGAAGGGTAAGTGTATTATTGCGATTTTTATATATTTTAAATTATAATATTTAATTTAAATTGATTTATTGATATATTTTAGTACTCAAAAATACAATTTAGAAACTACGTGAGGCCGGCCTTGGCGCAATGAGACAGCGTCTGACTGTAAACGCGATCGGTTGTGGATTCTATTTCCATTTGGGGCAACGATTGTATTTAAATTATTTTTATTTCTTCGCTCTATTAAGACAAAGCTTAATTTACTTGCAATGTCTCGAAATCGACGGAAAGTGAAGTACATAGTGTTTTGACACTACTAGGTACTTCCTCTAAGCCCTGCTATTCGGGATGAAAGCGTTATACATTAATCCATGGTCACTAATAGACTCTGTGACTAAGCGATAGAGATTATTTATCTAATTCTTTAAACAAATTTGGTAATATTGATAGATTAATAAATTTAAAAATGCAACTTTACTTTAATTTAAATAATAATTCTAAATTAACGATTCTGAGTGCCACTTTAAATTTATTTCGATACAAACACATTACAGTGCATACACCGTGATCTAGCAGCTCGCAACGTGCTTGTGTCAGACGACTGCATCCTCAAAATAGCGGACTTCGGTCTCGCAAAGGACGTCCATAGTAACGACTACTACCGGAAGAAGACCGAGGGCAGGCTGCCCGTGCGGTGGATGGCGCCCGAGTCGTTATACCACAAAGTTTTTACCACGCAGACTGATGTGTCAGTTTATTTTATATTTTAGTATTAATATTAAATTACTTAGGCTTTTAACCCTTTTCTTGCTAGCGCCTATATAATATCGTACATATTTACGTTATTTAAAGAAAATATTAGAAACAAATTAATAAATAATCAAATATGTATAGTAAAGAACTGTCAAACGAAATTCTTATACGTTTTCTTACAACTTATTTATGTTGTTAGCATCTCTGTAGAGAGATTTTTACAAATTTCTACTACTTAAAGATTATTAAGAAATAATCGTTTAACAAGAGAGATTGCTATTTTATTTTCATATTTACTATTTTTAAAGTGTTATTCCACACTTAGGATTAGAAAACATTTTTGAAAAAACGTATAAAAAATTTTATACGTTTTTTCAAAAATGTTTTCTCTCTACAGAGATGCTAACAACATAAATAAGTTGTAAGAAAACGTATAAGAATTTCGACGCAGCTGGTAGTAGAACGCATGGCTTAGCGGTCAGAGCGCTTGGACGGTATCCAAGAGGCGCGGGTTCGAATCCCGCTGCGTTCAAAATTTTTATACGTTTTTTCAAAAATGTTTTCTAATCCTAAGTGTGGAATAACACTTTAAAAATAGTAAACTGTCAAACCATTACTAGTTATAAAAACAAATAAAATTGTAGATATGGCTTAAATTTTTATGCTTTATTGTACATAATTAGTATAACATGATCATAAGAAATTTTTATTGTTAAAATCTTTAGAAGTAGGAGAAAGTAAAACGGAATACTGCTCTTTCTAACTAATAGATTTGAATAATTTTTTTTTTTGAAAATACAACAATATGTTTATTCATGGGATTTACTATGAATTTACTATTTCAATTAACGAAAGCATTAATTTCCTAGGTGGTCCTTCGGAGTGTTACTCTGGGAGATAATGACACTGGGCGGGACGCCTTACCCCACAGTCCCCGGACAGTACATGTACCAGCATCTCAGTGCGGGACACCGCATGGAGAAACCACCGTGTTGTAGTCTTGAAATGTAAGTCTTAATATATTTTTTTACACATCTCTGATCTGGTAAAACCAAAGCGCGGTGTTGAGTTCTGCCGCAAATCATTGTGTCGAATTCGGGCGGTGAGCGGAGAACAGTGTGTTTACACCAGGTTCGTTCGCTTGGCGGCTGTACGGAATCAAGCGTGAAGCTATAATAAAAATAAGAACTTAATCGACGTCAGCTTTACTTAGGAGAAGATTTATTGATTAACTTATATGATATATAATTTGTAATTTTTAAGTCCAATGAAACCTATCTAGTATGTTGAGTCATCTGGCCAGACTAGGGAAATAATAATACTTATAAAAATAAACAAAATTTAATTATATCTATATTACATACGTATAGCATAGTAACCATACAATACACCTAAGCAAAGCAATGTGAATTTGGGATAGATGTTATTTTAAAAAAATCACCAAATTATAACAAAATATATGCTTTTATTCCTTTTTGTTATATAACTATATTTCTATTCTTTCAGATACATGTTAATGCGTGAGTGCTGGTCTTTCTCTCCCGGCGACCGACCGTCCTTCACCGAGTTAGTCGAAGATTTAGACAAAATATTAACAGTGACAGCTAACCAGGAATATCTAGATTTAGGTCTACCTCAGTTAGACACTCCCCCTTCTAGCTACGATGGTTCAGGCGATGAAAGCGACAGCGAGTTTCCATTTATAAAATAAACATATTTAAATATTAAGAATTATTCAGAAAATAGCTTTGTGATAAGAGGTTTTACTTGAGATCTGATGTGTAAAGTCAATTTTATTGACTTAATAAGTTCGGACTAGTGCTAGTTTTGTGTAGACAAGTCTGGGTTAAGCCATCTTATTGAATAGATAAAATCGAAATTATTTATCGAATCTTTTAACTTAAAGTATAAATTTTAATAATATAATTTAGTTCGGGCTATATATTTATTATTTACCCACTACTTCTCATGTCGATATTTTTCTGTTCAATGTATCGGAAGACTATATCAGGAGATACTTTATAATACCGATAACGAATTATTTCAAATTGAATCTAAATTCTATAAGAATGCCTTAAATATCTGCTAAAAATGTCATTTTCTTCACCAAAGCCTTTTACTTGTCCGTCGACGTCTCGAGAAACACAAAGTGCCTAGTGACAAATATGAATGATTCGTCTTAATGGCAACATATTCTAAAATTATTTTTTACACTATCGTGAGTATTGTTTTAGTAATATTATTAATTGTATACTCATTATTAATGAGATTAGTTGCATTTTTAATTATCACTTTAAGATAATGTAGCAATTTCTTTTTCCCACCTTAGAATTTAAACGTCTTGAAAGTCTACAGACTATAATTAATTTAGTTAAATATTTTTTATTATCTATATTTTATAATACATATTTTCTTTATTTATTAATAATTATATCGCGAAGTTAGTTTAAGTTTTAAATTAAATATCCTATGCTTATATTGTTTTTTAAAGATGCTTTTATGTGTTTGACATTTTTTAGTTAAATATATATTTTTTTTCATTTTTAAAAATATCTATTGAATATTGTGCGTCATTTTATTTTTAATATTTATTTTTTAGCGATAATTATTTACCATATTTTAATAGCGTAAGAGCATAATATTTCGTTTATATTGTAAATATTAAGATTACAAAATTTAGTATGTAAATATACTAAGTACCAAAGTTTGTTCGAGAATCAGTGTATTATAATTGAAGTATTATCTATTGTAGCTTTTTTTAAGAGATTGTGTCCATGACACAAATGTCGTAATATGTTTTTTTATCTGTCCAATAATTATATTTTTCTCAAATTTATTAAATATTACAATTAATAAATTACTGATAAATAAATTAATTAATCTATTAAGTATTTTTTGATGGCTTTCTTTAATTACAAAATTGTAGTAAAAAAGTATGAAATTTACACGTCAATATTAAAAAATAAGAATTTTTTCATTAAAACATCATTGTTTATACTTCGAAAAATACGTAAATGCATCAAAATAATAGAAAAATCTAGTCTCCTCTTTTTTAGTTTAACTTATGTTTTGAGTTCTATAATTATTATTATGATTGTACTTAAATAGAAATTAGATAAAAACTTTAGTGTAAATAGTAAAAATATTATTATAAGCTTGCTTGCTTTTTAGGTATAAAAGCAGTACAGTCTAGTAAATAGTGTAACTGTTCCCTATTGCTTAGAAATATTCATTAAGTTAATGTTTGGAAAATTATCAATATTTGTAGAAATTAAATAGAATTATAAAGCAAGTAATGTAAATATCAAAAATTACGTTTGAAAATCTTATCGATGTTTCTCGTCTTGTTTGTATATTTGATGATATTATATATTGTATTGATGTAGTATGATAATGTGGAATTAAATATGTTTAGAGCAAACGATGTGTTTTATTTATATTTTAGACTAGTAATTCCCGTAATTTCTTTTTGTACCCTTTGCATGATTATGTCAAATAAAATATTTTTAATTAGTATAATTTTCTTATTTAAGAACCGATTGAGATAAAAAAAATGTTACAGGGAGATGAAAGTGCATTAAAATCAGTTAGCTAAGTCGTGTCTTGGGTTAGCGTACACAAACGCACAGATAAATAAAAATTTAAATGACCACAGTAATGTTTTTCTCATATATCTTCCATGTATACAGACAGCAAACAACTACATTTTTATTATATGTACACATATATATATATATATATATATATATATATATATATATATATATATATATATAATAAAAATGTAGTTGTTTTCTGTCTGTATACATGTATAATATATATATATATATATATATATATATATATATATATATATATATATATATATATATATATATATAAAATCATTTTTTATTAAGGTATTCCGCCCCTTTTGATAGTAAGTTCCGTAAATCTTATAACAATGTAATTCATATAAAGGTACATTTAAATATGACATAATTATAAAAATAAATTTATAATTTTTACTGGATTTAAAATTAATCAGTCATTGTAGTTAATTAAAATACTAAGAACAGAAAATGAGTTTCTATAATCACATACAAGGCAAAACCAATGTCGCGCCATCTTGGTTTAATTAATGTAACTAAAAATATATTTTCATAAATCAGTACTTCACTAGATGTCGCTACATACTCTTTTGATGTTTTTAACTAAATGAAATTTACTTTAGTCTAAAATCATTCTTCTTATCTAAATTCATGCACTCTAGCGCATGTATGTATAAATAAAAGAATAAAGTTGCTCAAGCCAGCTCGTTGATTAAAAAATAAAGCTTTGCTTTGCTTTAATTTGAAACAAAATTAAATTTTGAGATTTTAATATATTTTTTATATTTCAGAATTATGAGTGGCCAAGGCAAACCCTAAGGAGATATGATGGACATCGTATGCCATTGAGGCAAAGACATCACTATAAAATATAATAAAATTACATAAATATGTTATTATTTTTAAAGTTTTATTTGAGACTTAAAACAATCATATAATTGTTTAAAATCGTATTAAAACCGGAACACAACGGGATTCGAACCCTCGCCTATTGGAAACCATTTAAATATTCTGACCATCAGACATATTTTTGTTTGGGTGTTACTAAAAAAATAAAAAAAAAAACACGTATAAGTCATCGATTTATTAATAAACATAGATAGGCCTAGCCTTACATAGTCGGTTACAAAATCCATACAAAATTGTTACGTCCCTAATCTTATATAGAATACTTAAAAGAAAAAAAACAAAATTAACACAAATATATTAAAAGAACTTTTTTAAAGAAATCACAACTTAACGTCTAATAGCTTGATCATATTATAATACTTTGTCAGTTTTGGTTTAACAACATTCATATTAATTCCTAAGATTAAAGTTATAGTTATTAATTTTTTATATCACCCATCACTCGCGTACTGTTCGCAAAACAAAACTTATCAGCACATCACTTTTATAGAAGTCATATATAATATTTAGAATTACACGTAAATTTAGTATTTTTTTTATGAATTAGTCATCAGTACTTGAAATATTATTATTAATTTTCTTTATTAAGCCAATATATATCTCGGAATCGTTTTCAAAATCTAGGCACTAGACCAAAATAGGCAGTCATAGCAAAAATTGATCGTAGAAATTGTGTAAAACGCCATAATGTAGGAAATTACTAAACGTATTTACTTTTGTTATCAGGGCGTCCACAAAACATGGCCTATTTTGTAAACAAGGCAATTTCATCACCCTATGTTCTAAACTATCACAATCGTTGACGGTAAGCTAAATGTATTAAATATAAATAAATAAGTGGCAAATGAACTAATCTCAATTATTTTTTAAAGTCAGTCATATATGTTATTTTATTAGTCTGATTAAACTTTTGAATATTTGAATCCAAGGGTTTTTTTAATTAAAGTATTCGTTTGCCAGAAAAAAAAACACTTTTTTCAAATTATTAAAAATTTCAGAATATTGTCACGAAATACCTGTTGGTCATTTATTACAATTTTGTAAAAGTTGCCATGATTTTTCTAAAATTAATCCATTAATGATATACAAAAAATTAGCTATAATAAAGGATAGTTCCATATCTTTTTTTCTTTCAGGAACAAATTATAATCTACACTACTACCTACAATTGCCTGGATTGCTCTGAATACTCGATCAGAAGTGACATTACCTAACGAGATCACCATTACGTTCATTAAACAGGGAATGACGCAAAAATTGTCACTAGATTTGGCATCAGAAAGTTTCAAAACCGATAAATTGTGGCCAGCCACAAATAAGAGAAACTTTCGGATTTTAATACAAATAACAACGCAATGTGTACCAATCTGGGGAATCACATATTAACGCAACGTAATTTCTTATCGGGAATTCTCGACGCGAATTGATAACTGGGCGCTGGTGATTGGACTTGCTCAGGTTCACGATCCTCCTTTTCTTCTCCCATTAAACTCCTCAAACATATCCTGGTGTCAGCTGCAAATTTTCTAACCAAACGCTCTAAGGAGAACAAATGGTCATCTAAAGCTTCAGGTATTTCGTCTCGCATGAAATCTGCTAACCTTAACAGGTACTCTACATTGGAACCGGAAGAGCCTCGACATTCTAGTATTTGCTTCGCCATATCCGGTAGAGGGGCAGCGCCGAGCCAATGCTTGTTTTCAGGCACAGCAATATAAAGAAGGGCGTCTTTTTTGTCTAAATTACTGTTGGATGGGAGGAACGAGGGCTTTGGATGGAAATTTACTGTGTAAATCCTATAACCTCCTAGTTGGCACTCTCTAGTGGACAGGTATGGTAACGCGGCGTTATTTTCTGCTGCGACTAAGAACGCTTTGCCCCAAGTAATACCCTGAAACAGAAGAAACAATACAAATATTATTTTTATAGTTAAATCAATACAAAGTATAAAATTTGCAGAACAAAAAAATATGATAAGACCGTTTTGTTTATTTCAACACGATTGGTCAGTGACTGATCGTGTTCAATGAGCTATGTAATTAAACGCCATCGTGTCTAATTTCTAAGTAATTAAGTAATTAAATATCAACCTTAAGGTTGATAAACAAATAAACAAAGGAAAAAATTAAGTGAACGCTGTTCCAAGGAAGCCTTCCAAGAGTAAGAAATCTTTGTAGAACGTCGACTGAATAAATTAATTGTTTTGGATTGTAAGGAATAGGTCTGCGCTGTTTGAAGTATATATGTTTATTGCAAAACATATGTTACACATGTTAAACTGATATAGCTCAAGTTACTTGTGACGTAACTTATTTCTAGAACTTTCTCTGTTTTAATAATAATATTGAAATTACATGAGTCAATTTTTTGTATGTGTACTTAGAGGCCGTCGTGGCAAAGTAAGACTGACTGACTGTAAACGCGACTGGTTGTGGGTTCGATTCCGATTCGGAGGAATGATTATAATTTAAGTTATATTATCATAAAAAGAAGGTGTGTTACATGTGTTGGTTAAACACTAAAACTGAAAGACGCGTAAAGTAAATATTTTTAAAAGTCCAAAGAAGGTTTAAAAGGTCAGAAAATATAAATATATTGTAAGGAAAATAGTAAAAATATTTTTATTATCTCATACGATTTTTTTATGCTATCGCAATCTTATGGGCAGTGTTCATTTAATTGCATAGAGTTTCAGTTCAGTTCCGCCACTCAATATACATCTTATATCTTGATTATTATCACTCAATAATAATGGAACTTTGCACTGCTATGAAGGAAAAATGTAACATTGTTTTATTTCTACATAACCGCCCAAAAATATTTTGTAGAAAAATAGGTAATTCCGACAAAAATTTTAAATTGCTTATGAAATATTAAAACAAATTTCAAAAGTTTTCGATATTGCTCTATTGAGAAAGAAATTATCTGTTGACGAAATGCATTAGGCACACCATTTATTTCGTAAATCTTAGTAGAAACAATCAGTGTTGCAAGAGTTAAACCCCATGACTTGGCGAAGTGTAATAATTATTATTTTGATTATTTTGCAAGGATTTCCTCGTAGAATGTCTGGTATATTTATTTTGACTAAGCGCGGTGTTAAGCCTCATAACGCTTGGACCTAAAGAATCGCCACAAAGTGGGGAACGGAGTTAGGTGCCAGGGGATCAGTTTCTCTACGACCTACTGCTTCCTACGCTGCTTTGTAGGAAAATATTGTTCTGTAAATTTTTAAAAGTTGTTCCAAATATACGTTATTACTATACATTTTTCGCTTATCTATACTTAAACATTGTGTTCAATAAATATTCTGAATTTTTACACTCTGTCTTTATTATCATAAACCGTAAGAAGTTCTGCTACACGTAGGTTTAGACCAAATATTTTAAAATATATTTTAATAACCAACACTTCTTTAATATTCTAGTCTATGGTCAGAGAGATCTCAAAGATTGGTCAGAATAGTCCCAGACAACAATGTACACGTTTAATAATACTAAAAATCAAAACATATTAAATTCAGTATTTAACTAAAATAACAGTTAGATGTGGAAGGTTATATAAGTTGGGACAGTTAATATCGGTAACTGGTTTACATTAACACTATTAACGTCGCCCACATACACACATATCTCGTCAATGTCAATCTTCGTTTAGACCTATGACTTCGACGACACGTGTATTGTACATCAATATAAAACGGAATAAATAACTTTACTAGCATTTATATTTATTTCTCCTTATATCAGCTTCACGCTTTATTCGGAATACCAGGGTAGTCAGAGACAACAGAGTGTCAAAACACTCTGTTCTGCGTTTTCCAGACATTACATGTTGAGTAGCGTAACATAACGTAACATAGCGTATAACGTATACAATTGTTCTTTCTAGTGTTTCCGTTTATAATAGTTTCATTTGAAATGTGTAACAATCGCGAAAATCAAAGATCTTACATCTACTGTATTATATCTATAAACTAAAGATTTCCCGCCTTATCTATACTGTAATGCATATTTAAATAGTATGTAATTATAAACATGTAGTTTGTGTTAATATTTCAAAATATATAAGTATTTTAGCATAAACTATAAAAATAAAAAAGTTTTAGATTCGATACAGTATAACAGTATTTTTGATTTAAAAAAATAGTAATAAAGTTAGTAATTTAATAAGAGAAAGTTTGTAGACCGCATTTGCTGAGCTGATTACGTTTGACGTATTTGGGCCATATACTGAACCCGATCCAGATAACGGCTTAATATAGCTATATGAACATAAAATTCAACTTTCTCAGATTTTTTATATAAATGTTAAATAGAAGCAAAGAAATGTTATTGAAAACTAATTCTGTGATATAATTTTCTTGTAGTTTTAGATGATGCCATCATCGACAGGTTCTTAAACGCAGTATTGAGTGCCAAGACACTCAACTAGGTTATCTCTAAATATGTCATTTCCTACCACCCGCCATTCTGCGACATGCCTAGCTAGCTCTAGCCGCCAGGGTGTACTAGAGGCTCCGGTTAGTCGCTGTCGATAAGCACCATGATGTTTTAATAACCCGTCTCGAATCCCCAATTGGTCTGGATTGGATTGAAATCCGTAATAAGATTTCCTCACGTAAAAAAGAAACATTTTCTCCGACTACGCGGGGAAAAGCAAAAAAAATATATTATATAAACATCTTTTATGGACAATACTTAAAACATGTTGCATTAATTCTGAGGTATGGTTAGGAATATTAATAATATTAGAACCCATGACTGCATGTCATTGTGTTTATATGAAGCTAAACACGTTGCACTCAACCGCGTCACGAGGCGTGTGAGGCTATAAGATTACTTACTAGTAAATTCTAACATATATATTCTTTGTTTATGATTAAAGCAATATTTATCTTTAGGCTAATTGTGGCAAAATGTCAATAGAGCACGTAAATCATGTCAGCTGTTGATAAGTTCATATTCAATTGGTATTAAACTTCCGGTAATGTGTTAAGAATATTTTGGTGAGGATTTTGTCATATGTTTAGTCTATTTTTCAAATAAATTCCAGACAAAATTTTATTTTCGAAACATAATTTTTTACTCTGAAATCGTTAAGTATTGTGGTGTACGAATTTCGAGAAAAATTCTCATAGTACTCCTCCAACCCTCTTAATTATAACCTCCATGTCGAATATTAGCTTTCCGAACCCAGTAAGTTCATCTGGTAGTGAGTAGTTAGAAGAGCTTTATACATTTGTACCCATACAAGATCACATGTATCTACTTAAACTATATTTGAACCTACATTTATGTCACAGACGTCTCTACTGTGCCACATCAGTTAAATATACGTAAACATACAATCAAGAAATTATAAAGGCTTGTATCTAATTTAATATATAAACAAAGATTATTCAGTTACGAAATAACTTATCTTTGTGTATATTATGATAGGTATAGTACACGCGTACGGCTGATTTTAAATATTTGTGTAGAGAAATAGTTGTCATGAAAGAGGATATGACTGACCACTGAGAATTTTAAAGACCTTGCCCTTATTTGTTTTTATCCCGCATAGTAGGGTAGACAGGAAGTACCTAGTGTCAAGATACTCCGTACTCCACATTCTACCGAATAAGAGACATTGCGTGTTGAGTGGCGGAACTCAAAATCGTGCTTTGTCTTACCAGAGCAAGGAAATATAAATAATTGAAGTATAATCATACCATCGAGTGGGAATCAAATCCACAACCGATCGCGTTTAAAGTGAGCCACTGTCACACTGCGCCACGAACTACCTCTTGCCTTTTTGTGAAAGACGTTAAGTCAGGAGGCACTCTAGAGGTTCGGATTAAGGATGGAATTTGAATTCCGTTCCGTTTGTTTCAAAATATACTTGCAACATTATTTTGTGTTTATATGTTTATGTTTAAAGAAAATAATATATGACTAAATCTTTAGGTATTTGCTAATGAAAACATTTTAAAAAATATTATAATATAGTTGTTGTAGTAGTATTACTATACTTGTATAAGTCGTGTCAACGTGTTTGTACCATAAATGACAGCTGCGTTTCCGTTCAATCACAATATCAATTCTAAGGCAAAAAACAAGTGCCTTATTATTTATCTAATAATATTTTCTAGGAGATTCTTACATCTTCGACTTTCTAACTAACGGACCAACTTTCTACTGAAAACGTCATAAAATCATAATAAAGAATAGATACCTCATATGTACTCGCATTAGGTATATACATTGGGTTTCCCAATAAGAATGATACGTTTTGAAATTTAAATAAAACATGTAATATATGTTCGTTTCGTGCTCAATGGCTTTATTTGATTGAGGAAATTTTATGCTATTTATGATTTAAATAAAATATCGTTCAAATGACCGCCACGACTTTTTTTGCACTGGTGAATACGATCGGTCCAATTTTCGATGACTCGGTGCAGCATTTCGGCTGGTATGGCCGCTATAGTCGCTCGAATGTTGCGTTCAAGGTCTTGAATCGTAGCTGGTTTATTGGTATACACTTGAGATTTAACATACCCCACAAAAAATAGTCCAAGGGTGTTAAATCGCATGATCTTGGTGGCCTATTGTGAGGACCGTTGCGAAAAATAATCGACTCACCAAACTTATCACGCAATAAATCCATTGTGACGGTCGCAGTGTGGCATGTTGCACCATCTTGTTGAAAATAAATGACGTCCGCATCGATTTCATACACTTCAGGATAAAAAAATCGTTCAACATGTCACGATAACGGTCGCCATTGACACTAACAGTACGGCCTTCGTCGTTTTTAAAAAAGTAGGCCAATGATTCCACCGTACCATAATCCGTACCAAACAGCCAATTTTTCAGGATGTAATGGTGTTTCATAAACCTCTCTTGGATTTGACTCACTCCAGTAACGACAATTCTGTTTGTTCACATAACCATTGAGCCAAAAGTGAGCCTCATCTGAAAAGATGATTTTCGTATGAAATTCGATGTCCGTTTCCATCATTTCAAGCGCCCAATCAGCAAATTCACGACGTAATCGATGGTCTGGTGGCTTGAGTTCTTGTGCTAACACAATCTTGTATAGATGTAGGCCAAGATCCATACGTAAAATTCGCCAGGTTGTCATTCTGGATAGGCCCAATTCTTGTGCACGTCGTGGAACGGAAACATTTTGATTTTCTTCGACACTGGCTGATACAGCGGCAATATTTTCTTCACTACGGCCTGTTCATTGTCGTGTTGGTGGTCTACTATCGTGCAAAGAATATTCACTTTCCAGTTTTTGGATTATGCGACGTATAGCGACCTCAGACGGTGCACCATGACGATCATATTTAGCACGAAATGCTCTTTGAGTAGAGACAATACTTCTCGAATTTTTATATAAAATTCGGACAATTTCCAAACGTTGAGGTAACGCGAACTTGTTCATGATTAAATGGCAAACATTACTTAACACAAAACAAAACAAATGTGAAATGTTAGACAACCAAAATGGCGGCTGTGATCTATCAAAATCCTATCATCCCTATTGGAAAACACTGTAATTACTGAAACCATAGTGGCGCATGTTCCATTACCACTTATAATTGGTTATATATATATATATATATATATATATATATATATATATATTAAATTACTTTATCAACTCTGGTAACATAGAGAGCGGTGTTGAGTTCTGCCAATTAACACACGAAGTTTCAAATTCGAGCGAAACCAGGTTCTCTTGGACTCTATGCAGGATTAAGCGTGAAGCTGCTTTGTTCTTTATATTACATAATATGTATGATATTAATGTATAAAGTTTCATAGTCTAGATCGTCTCATGTCTGCATTTCAGCACGAGGTGCGAGCATGGGCGGTTGTTTATAAAATGACCATATCACATTGCAATATTATAATTACTTGTTTACTTATCTATTAATTTAAAAAAAAGAATATAATTATAATGTACAATATTCAAATTTATTAATATTCCTTATTTATGAACTATACACATTTTAATTTACATAAAAAATAAGGTTTTGTAGATTTTTAAAAAGCCGTTTCACGCTTTATTCCGCACAACAGAGACACTTGACTTCTAGATAAATAGTTAAAAGTTAGGCGCTTTTAATTAACATAAAAAATGATCGGAATACAATGTCAAATCATAGAAAATGATACGATGTAGTTAATAAATAAATACTAAATATTTATTACTTTCAAACCTTTGAAATTGGTTGACATGGTTTCTTGAAAATTGAGTTGAATAATTATACAGTAAATAATAATAGTAGTACCTAGTTATAATAATATAATATAAAAATAATTTTTATTTCAACCCAGTGGATCTGGTAAGATCAGGTTCACATTGGAAAAAGTGCTAATTTTCAAGCAAAACAAACGACAAGTGACTCATAATAGTATTGCAATCTTTTGTTATATTGGTCGAAATAAAATATACGCGTTAAACAATGAAAATATATTATAAATTATATCTTAATTAATTATTTAATTTATTGAGCTTCACGCTTTTTTCCGCGTAGCACGATAGACAAAAATTATCTAGTATCAAAACACTCCGTACTTCGGTGTCCGCCAAATTCCAGACATTGTGAATTTAGTGACGGAACTCACCGTCGAAATATATCTTGTTATATGGAAAAACCTGGTCCAAAAATAGTTATACATACATATCATTATATCCCTAAATCATCGTCATAAAGTTACGTCATATATCACTTAATGTCAGCGTGACGCAATGGGACGTCTGAAAGCAAAAGGCCACGAGAGGGAAGGAAATAATACTTATATGGAGAAAGAAATGAAAGATGTAAGACAAAGTGCGGCGTTGAGTTCTGCCAAATAACACGTAATTCAGACTTAAAGTAAAAAAACGGAGGATATTGGCAGTATCTGTTGTTACAATGATAGACTAAGCACATGCAATACAGTTCGAATATAATTGTATAAAATATAAAAATAAATATAGGTGTTAACTCGTTTTTTAGCTCACGCTTTTTATCCCGTATCAGGGTAGAGAGTACCAAGACACCCCAAACTTCGCTTTCCACCGAATTCGAGACATTGCGTGTTGAGTGGTGGAACCCAACGCCGCTCTTTGTAATACCAAAGAAAGCACGAGTGGGCAATCCCCACAACCGATCGCGTTTATAGTCAGACGCTGTCCCACTACGCCACGACCGGCCTCAGGCGTTAATAGTGGTACAAATAAATACTAATAATTAAAGAGGCTTCTCTAAATTAAAATTAATATTAATATTATCAACAAAACATATGTGGTATAAACGTCATTGTTTATATACTGACGAACATTACCTCAGTATTTAAACTGGTCATAATACGGTCTGAGGTCACTTTGCTCAATGCTTTTAGATAACCTCCATTAGTATGTTACTAAGAACTCGTAAAATTCGAATTTGTACTTATTGTCTTATTATTGTCATTTTATTTATAAGGTCTTCTTTTTTCAACCTAATGTAGGCAAATTTACTTCTGTTTTATTTTCTTTTTTAGTCACTCCATGTTCAATGTAGAAGTAGAAACTTAATTGGCTAATGTTGTGTTTTATGTGATATTTGTATGCATTATAAATGCTTCTTTTTTCCCAATTGTAATTAAAATAAAAACGAAAAAAATCAAAGTATAATGTAATATTTTCTTCAAATGTTCTCTACAGACTGTAGTTTGTATGAGGCCGGTCGTAGCGCAGTGGGACATCGTCAGCATTGTGGGTTCAATTTTCATTCGTGGAGTGATTATATTTAAATTATTTTCACTTCCTCGCTCTGGTATGATAAAGTGCGGCGTTGAGTTCTACCACTCAACACGCAATATCGACGAAAGGCCAAGCACAGAGTGTCTTGACACTAAGTTCTTTTTGGTCTAACTTGTTATGCGAAGTAAAATCGTGAAGATAAAAAACTGTAGGCAAAGTAGTTACAATTAAGTAATAGTTAAGTTGAAAGAAAAACTAAGAGGAACACCTTTTAATTGATTTTCTTGTCATTTTGATACTGGGCTTATTATAAAATCGAGTTACATATTGTATTGTCAAGTATTGTATTATCATGTGTCCGGATGTGTGCCAATTTCCAAATAAATCCTACAGCACGAAGTGGGTCAAAATAACGTCACATGTATTTTCGTACATTGAAAGATAATTAAATTAACTATAATATTTTGATATATAAATATCTGATAGATAGATGAGGTTAATAATACTGGAATTGAAATTAAGTGATATTTTGTTGGTTAGTTTTAATAAGTACGTAAGTTGGCTGTTTTTTAATAAAATACAAGGAAAATATCGAGAAATGCCTTATTACTTTTCTTTTTTTTTCAAAGTTCTATAATAAACCATACAATTCTTTCTATAATATATTAAATACAATAGACAAATAGATTAAATCATGCCTTAATTATACGCAATAAAGCATTTCTTTTAAAAAACTAACTTAAATAATTAGTTTCATTTCTTCGCATTGGTAAGACAAAGCGTGGCGTTGAGTTTCGCCACTCAACATGCAATGTCTAAAATTCGGTGGCACGTGAAGTGTCTACCTTGCTATGCGGAAAAAGTGTGAAGCTAAAAAATTTTAACAATTTTATATGTGGCCAAAAACATGAAATGAAAAAAAAAACACAATTTTAAACAATTTATACTAAAATAATATTAATAAATGAGTTATAACTAAGTAGTCAATGATTATTTAGAATAAAATTTACTTATAGAACATTGTAGAATAAATCCATAAAAACAATACATTCTTTAAATTGTACCAACCAACAAAGCACCTAGCTCCTAGGTAACAAGCTGATAAGCGACTAAATTAAAAAAGTAAATATATATAGTAGTAATACTAAGTACATAAAAACCTCACGTGACTTTATTTATATAAAGATTTTAAGCATATAAAACATATAAAAAAAATTTAAGCATATAAATAGTTGTTTTTCTAAACATCAAGGTCTATTATTTAGGCTGGGTGACACGATGGTTATGAGTTCTCATGCTATTTGGGCAATATGTATCTTGACACTAGGTTCTCTCTGACTACCCAGCTAAGTGGGATAGTGTGAAGTTATATATATATATATATATATATATATATATATATATAATATATATATATATAATATATATATATAATATATATAAAATGAAAATAACTTAAGTGGGAATCGAATCTATAACCGTCAAGTTGGTTAGGTGAAATGGGGCATAGATTTCCATGGCTCAAACAATATTACTTTTATATTTGTTAAAACAAGCCTATTCAAAAACCTAGCCTATACTATCTTCACTTACTCAAGATAGAATAGGCTAGATTTTGCTGCTTCCTTCTATGTTCTGTTTTAATAGGCCAGAGAACAATCCGCCGGACGCTGACCGATTAGTCTTCTGACCCGAGCATACTCCTGTACACCAGCGCACTCGAGGGTGCCCCATACCCTTAATCCCAAAATGGAAGATTGGGATTTCCTGGCCCTGGATAGAGACAGTCGAGCAGAATTACTGGTCTAGGCCAGCCCAAAAATCCCACATAACTCTTCCTGCTTCTCCAAATAGGTAGGTATTCATAAAGAATAAAAAAATATTATCTGCTTATTTCGCAATAATACGTGTGATGCGAGTATAAATAATTCATTCACATAGTTGAAATAAAAATATTAATAAAGGTATTTTACGAAGTAACGACGAAATATGAAGCTAGAAGACACTATTGAAATATGAAGCTAGAAAAAGCTATTCACTTGTCATCCATTTTTATTTTCAATTTTCAAGCATTTTTATTTGTGGATCAACGATACGCTTTATCTTACCAGAACGAAATGAATATAATTATAGATAGAATGATTATATTTTAAACTTATTTTATTTATTTATTTATAACTGTTTATTGCACACAACATAAAGAAGCAATAAGAAGAATACTGAAATTCATATTTTGCAGACATATTTTAATTTCTTTGTTTTGGTAAGAGAAAGCAAGGCGCCAGTCAACACGCAATGTCTCGATTTCTGGCGGAAAGCTGACAACTGAGTGTCTTGACACTAAGTTAATTCTGACTACCCTACGATATAAAGCGTGAACCAAAAATTTAAAAGATACCTAAACAGATGATGATGATTTGTCATCACAGGCGAGAACGTAGTCTATTTAAAATAAGCGTCAATAACTGCAACGTGCACATCATAAAATTACTTATTTATTATTCTTAATGTAGTTTTAATTATTACTGATTATTAATCTACCTTATTCACAAGTAATTGTTTCCATTGTTATATTAATATTAGCCGATATATCGCTTATAACTTGTTATAAATATATTTTCAGTATTTTATTACATGGCGAGTTTTCCAGTACATTTAAATATTTTTTAATAATAATTTTACACTGATTATTATAAAACACAATACATACATAATTCATATAAAATTATATTACTATTATTAACATATTAATATTGACGATGCAATTATGTTACGATTTTTATGGACACCTAAATGTAATATATTTTCTTTGTTTATTATTCATATATTTATACAAATAAATAAAACTAGAATTTCTGTTTGTAATATTAAAATAATCGCTTTTTACTGAATGCATGTGTACATATGTCCAAGTATACACGGTACCTCCATAGACCAAAATAACGTTTTTTTACAAATTTTTCTGTCTGTTTCTCAGGATGTTTCGGGCAGTCTCTGAAGAATTTTTCGATTTTAGTTAATGTAAGAATGAATAACATCAGCTTTTTTTTGGAATTATAAAATGAAGATTCAGAGGTATAGAGATAGATAAGAATAAGTAACATATAATCGACCGATGATTGACGATCAGAATAGATATATTAAAATCACCATTATATGTTTCACCTTCTCCGAGGTAAACGATTCACTTTTGTATCATCCATTTGGATGATACTTAAGACAAGATTTAATACTTTACAATTATTGGTTTTAATGAACATTTAATTGTTTTGAAATACGACGAAATCGCTTTCTTGTGTCGAAAGTAAAAATAATATAACATCAAATGTTTATCCACGACTAACTTGAATCTAACCATATACCTTGACTAAACGGTTGATAAGTCTAAACAAACATACATACATATAAATGTATTTGTAAATTAATACTACATCGAAGTACAGAAAGAAAAATGGACATTTCTGTCCCGTCGAGTCCGAGCTCGCTGAAAATAATTGCGAAATTGCCGCTTAATTTATATAGTTCAAGGTTAATTGTACGTCTTTATATGAAAATTATACGAGCGATGAAATACATAAATATTTCAGTTATATAAAGCAAAAATTCAATATTTTTTTACATTAATGTATAACATTTTTAGCTTCACGCTTTTTATCCCGCATAGCATGGTAGACAGAAAGTACCTAGTGTTAAGACACTCCGTACTTCGCTTTCCACTGAATTCGAGAACTCAACGCAGCACTTTGTCTTACCAGAGCGACGAAGTGAAAATAATTATACATATAATCACTTCGCCGAGTGGGGATCGAACCCATAACCGCGTTTAATGTCAGAAGCTGTCACAGTGTGCCACGACTGGCCTCTAGAAAAAAATATAATATATTAAGTATAAATATAAATATTATAAATACTTATATGATCTATACAAATAAATAAATTGTAATAGTGCCTTTTGCTAAATACCTATATATATATATATATACACCAACATAACACTGTTATCAATTTTTTGCCGTCTGTCGGTCTGTTTGTTCAGATTAATTTTTGGAATGGCTGGGCCGATTATGATGGGCATTTCACTGACGTAGCTGATGTAATAAGGAGTAATTTAGCCTTAAATGTAGTAACTGTTTGTAAAAACCTAGTGTTATGTGTGACTTATTATATAATCATCACATTTATCTACCAAAAACATTAAACATAAACACATCTACATATATTATGTGTCAATATAACGACTTTCATACAATTATGATAAAAAATTGTATCCCAAACCTTACATTCTAATAAAGTTATAATAAACACGTTAATTTGTCCCTTATAATTATTTTTACACGTTTATTATTCCAATGTCTTTATTTGTAGGTCACGAACTCGTTTCGGGGTAGTTTAAAAATAAGACGATCTCACGACACGTGCTTCATCAAATTGTATTTTTGGTCTTACGAGTAATGTGTAAATGTGTAATAAAGAGAACAAAGACCTCAATAATAAATGTGTGTAAACTGAGCCAAGGTTTAATTTTTGTTTACTTGTATGTGCTCAGCCTCAATGTGTGTCTTTCTTTTCACGCATTTCTTGCAGGAAAATACAGATTTCCACTTGGGGTATTACCCCGCTTTCGTACGACAAAACACAGCATTAAATTCAGTCATTTAAAACGCAATATCTAAGATTCGGGCGAAAAACGGCGAACAAAAAGCTTTCATACAATGTTCTCTCTGAATATACAGCTATGCGCGATAACACGTGAAGCTGCTAATACAAGTAGCAGAACGAAATCACGGGCAGAGGTCGTATTATAATACTATATACGAATTATATCCGTAACTTCGTTAGCGTCGAATTTAACGTCTGGATCCTTTTATAAGGTTAAATAAAAGTAGTCTAAGTTACTCCTTATTACATCAGCTATCCGCCAGTGAAAACTTAATCAAAATCGGTCCAGCCGTTCCAATGATCAGCTGGAAGAAAAATACCGACAGACATAGTATGAAAAAACGGTTATTTTACTATTACAAACAGACATTTAAACCTAGAGCCAAGACATTCCATTGACTTCTTTCCGTCCAAAATCCATACAGATCATGTTGAGTGGAGAACTCAACGCCGCACTGTCTTAAAAGAGAATATAATATATGTTACTAATGGGTTTACCTGCTATATATTATATTTATTAGTCACGAGAAATATATATTAATACTAATAATACTAGTAATTACTATTGCGTATTAACCATGTATGATGTATAATTTACATTTATTAATTTCCTTAAAGCATTTAAGCGTGTGGGATAATATGACTTTATCTAACAATAAGGTACGATGTAAAACCACTTTTATGTTATAAAAGCTGGCGTTTAAAACCTCAATTAACCTTCGAGAGAGTAACTAGGGACTCTTATTAAGGCTAATGTGTAGAGTTAGAAAGATACGTATAAAAATAGTGTATCTTTATATATAAATAAAACTGGGGTATCTGTATGTATGCATATACGATACATATACTAAAATATTTATTTACAATTTTTGTCTGTTTGTCTGTTGGTTTCGGCTGGACCGATTGTGATAGGACTTTCGCTGGTATATAGCTGAATAAGGAGTGATTAATGCTTTATAATTTAATTTCACTTTAGCTTAAGAGAAAAAATAAACAGATAGAGATTTTTTTAATAAAATTGGCCATACGAGTTGATTTTTGATCACTTACTTTCCCCATTAAAATATTTTATATTTAGAAGTCGTTATGGCGCAGTGTGACGTATACGTGGATGTGTAAACGGGATTGGTCGCGATGTGTGTCGGTTCGATTCCCATTCGGAAGAATTCAAAATACTTAACGTATCAGATATAGTTAGAAAACAGAGAACAGAACTGTCTTAGCACTAGGCCTCTCTCACTCCCTCTATTGTTATTTTACTAAGTAAAAAAAAAATTGGTTGGAAACCGTTACCCAACACGCAATATAGCTACATCGTTCAACCTAGTGATTTCGAGGGAAAAATACATTAATGGTTAAGAGTTACGATACTGGTATTACTAGCACATTCCAACATTAAAAATGATGTGGAACACTGCCATTGGGAAACGAAGTATATCTATTTTTGTAGAATACTACTTCGGACGACAAGCCAACTACGCATATTCTTCATATTATAAACTTATCGCATCACAAAAACGTGTTAATGTGCTGCGGTTAATAAATATTTGCTGTGAATTGTACCTAATATAATATAAGGTCGTAGCATAGTAGGACAGCGTTTGACTGTAAACGCGATCGGTTGTGGGTTCGATTCCCATTCGAGGGAATAATTTAAATATAATCCATATTTAAATTAATTTTCATTTCCTCGCTCTGGTAATACAAAATGCGGCGTTGAGACCCGCCGGTCAGCACGCAATGCCTCTATTTCGTAGGAATATATGAAGTGTCTTGACACAAGGTCCTTTCTGTTATGCGGGAGAAAGCGTTAAGCTAAAAATAAAAAAATACACATATATGAAATTATAATTTCTGGTAAGATAAAACAAAACGGCGTTAGGTTCCGCCGCTGGGCGGCAAATGGAAAATATTGTTTAAATATTAGGTTTTCGATTTCTACCACATTATGAGCGGGTTATGACTCATAAGTAGAACTAAAAAAAATGCATAAAACTGAATGTATATTAAACCTACAGGATGTTATAAAACAAGCACAGTTTTGTTTTAATATCAGTAACAGTAGTGTCTATAAAGGTAACAAACGATAATATTAAACATTTATCCCATTGTCATAGAGACAATAAAGCTTTATACTAATGACTACCTTTCTTATTTAAATACGTATATAGCTTTTGTATGAAACATACATACATATAAATTGTTAACATGCATATTATCTCATCAATGTCATAATATTTTTCAGCGTTAATTTAATATTGTCTATCGGAGATACTTAAAAGTATCCACATTTGTTCAAATGATGACATTAATATATTTTAAAAGATTGTTCCTTAAGCCATCCTAAGAACACTTAGATTCCATTCAGTTTCTTTTATAAACAAGTAAGTTAGATAATGATACGTTTATATTGATTAAATAGGAATAACTTCTAAGCTACAAATCTAACATACAAAAGTAATTTATTCGCAGTTAAAAAATGTATAAAGCAAACAGAACTATAAATCAACAATTGTCAGTCTTAACGTCAGACGACGCAGATATCAATTGCATCCGGCGATTTTCAAATTGGCGATGTAATGGTGTGAACGGTGCAGGGTCTAACATCGCATTAGGTTTTTTACACCGTTTTGACTCAGTACTGAACTTGCCATAAAATTACTTTAACCAAGGTAACTGAATCAGATCTGTTCTGATTATTAAACTGCAACATTTTCATATTATTAAGCTTAGGCATTATTATGAAAGTTATATATATAATAACAAAATTAAAAAAAAATACAAATAAAAATATAAATAGAATAATAAAAAGAACGGCCTTAGTGTCTGTAGTAATATTGAGACGCGATATACAAATAAGTAAACTGTTTGGCCATTAAAAATGTTATAATAAAAAAAAACAAACATTAACTTTTGAATTTTGAATCTGTCATTTTTATACGATTGTTTATTGTTTTTTTTTTGTTACTGTCGTGAGAATCGAACCGGTTAACCGATGGCATTGCATAAAGTAGGTATTGAGCCAAAAAGTACAAATTCAAATATATTTTATTTCACACAATAAATACATAACAAACAAGAAATAATTAAAAAAAAGGCGAACAATAAGGCGGCCTTATCGCTTAAAGCGATGTCTTCCAGGCAACCTCAGGATGTTGGACTTGTATAAAGTGAAGGTAGGTGGTGCATTGAATAGTTTATACATATGTATATATAAGTATTATACAAAAGAAAAAAATAAAAATAAATTAATAATGATAAAAAACAGACATAATCAATAACAATGACATTAATATTTACAAACACACGTACATACATACATAGCTATATACACACATACATACATAAGTATAATTATTAAAATCTATTCTTTTGTATTAATCAAATGTTTATGTAGCAGATTATTGATAGGTACAATGAAACTTCTTTTTGTGACAGAAAATCTGACAGTCCACGTAGGGTTCGTAGGAAAAAGGCGATCAAAACAGTAACGGAAAAGATTTGACGAAATCCTGTCACCCACCCGGTCTACATACGGTCTACATCAGTGCTAAACATTGGTTATCATTTAATACTGATCTTAATCCACTGGATTACAATTTAGTGTCAGTTTTAGAATTAAGAATGCTACAAACGCCATGATAATTTGAAATCACTGAAGAAATTTCCCATAGAAACATTGCGTGCTACTTGATAATTGGTATCAACGTTTAAAGGACTGTATTGCAGCCAATGTAGACCACTTTGAATAAGCTTTAAATATTTTTAATGTTTTTTTTTAATTAATATATTAAACTATCACACTAATAGTAATAAAAGTTACGTATAATAAAAAACAGTTTTTCTTTGTAACAATATCGTGTGTAGGCCGGTCGTGGCGCAGTGTGACAGAGTCTGATTGTAAACGCGATCGGTTGCGAGTTCGATTCCCACTCGGGCGAGTGATTATATTTAAAATATTTTCACTTCCTCACTCTGATAAAACAAAGCGCGGCGTGGAAAGCGAAGTACGGAGCGTCTTACCACTAAGTACTTTCTGTGTACTCTGCTAAGCGAAATAAAAGCGTGAAGATATATATTCATGGCGAGACTAATAGTATACATGCGTCCATTTGTAATTCAATATTCAATAGCATGAAACGTAAATTTCATTACAATTATAATCGATTATACTCAACGCGTATATCTGATTTATTACACTACTTTATTGTTTACATTGTTTGCAAAAATATTGTGGAGCTCTAAAAAAAATATACAAAAGATTAATAAATTAATTAAAAAATACCGTGTTAAAAACCAGCCTTATTCATGTTTTGTATTCTACATTAATATTAGGGGTGTGTAATTTTTATGGACTATTTTGTTGCGACAGAAATTTTAAACTAACAACAAAAATGATTATATATAATTTAATTGTCACCAAGACTGAAATGATAATAAAAATTTAAGTTCAATCACACTGGGAAGTGGGGCAAATTGAGGTTGCTAGATTTCACACACACTAACACGGAAAATTAAATAAAAACCTGTAAAAGCGACTTTCTTTATCGGGCATGAGGTTAAAAACTAGGTAACAGAAAGGTACTTCAAATGATCTTTTTGATATAGCAAAGAGGTTTAGTAATCGAATTCGGACACATGTACACATTTTCAAAAAGTGTTGTGGCGATGTAGGCATTTCTTTCATTTATAGATACAGTTAAAACTATTAAAAATGTATTGTTAACATCACTTAGATGAGAGATTTGAATGCTAGCGGCGATATGTGCCTCCAATGTATTATGTTTTTTACAGCTTCACGCCTTTTCCCACATAGCAGGGTTGTCAGGGACACTCGTGACTTCTGTTACAAAAATTAAGACATTGCGTGTTGTGTGGCGAAAACAACGTTTTATTTTACTAGAGCGGAGAAATGAAAATACTTTAAAAAAAAAACTATTCCGCCGAGCAGGAATCAAACCACAACAAATTGAGTTTGCACTCAGGTACTGCCAAACTTTGCCACAATGACCTCACGCATAATCTGTTTTTATCAATTTATAAATTATCCTGTAAACTAGTGTTTACTTTGATAAGACCGATAAAGTAAACACAGTAAGTATTTATCATCACTTGAGGAAAAAAGCACAATAATTTGTTTATAAATATGTCTTTAAGTGAAATGATAAAACTTTAAGAAATGACCAAAATATTTCTCTGAACAATCGTTTTTGTTTATAGCCAAATAAATTATCAATTGCGCGGCGAGTAACTTCAAATGAAAGTAGCGATGCCACTCGTAATATTAAGTCACTATGTCGCTAAGGAATAAAGCGCGGAGAGCATAAACATTTTTGTTTTTAAAATATAATTATAAGTTTTTATGTTTACGGATAATGCAGGAAAAACAAAGATTAAATTTAGCGTGTACTTATTCTTCTTCAAATAGCATACAATATATTGGGATCTACAGTGAGATCCTAGGGATTATATACTACCGTTTTTACCGTTATCCGCCCAGTCATATATTACGTACGCCAATTGAAAGACACTTTGAATTCGCAAATATTTAAGTGTGGGTTTTCAAAATTTTGGGCAGGCACACAGAATCAGAGCCTTCAAAAGAATCTGTTGAATTGCGGAAAAAGAAAAACTATTGTAGAAAACATTTTTGAATAGTAAATAACTATTGTAGAGTTAAATTCCAGTATAAAATGTAATAAAAATATACGGCATAAGTGTTACAAATACTTTACAGGATATAAAATATAAATATATAGTAAAAAAAAATCATTTATATACTCGACTTGTATTTTCTCATATTTTTCAAACATTATATGTCAATTTTAAGTAAAACTATGAAAACACTATCTTTTAAATACCTCAGAAGCGACTTCTTCCCATTACCGGAAGAGACAGTAAAATAATATCCATTTTTTGTTTATTTTTTATAAGATAACGATATTTCAAGTTCCATCTCAACTTGAAAGAATACATACAAATTATTTAGATTTTTCTGCTCTACGAAAACAAAGCCCGGCGTTGGGTTCCGCGACCCAATATGTCTGAAATTCCAACAGAAAGCGGAAACATCTAAACATGAAGCACTTATTTTTGCTAGTTCGGGGAAGTTTCGGGATAGTTTGAAAAATCAGTTTTACACACGCATGTGACACTGTCGTCTGTTTTGCCTTAATATGAAATATCTGTATATGGAATATTTTTTACCAGACATTTTGTCATCTGTGCAAGATACATAGTAATGTAATTCAAAGAAACATGTATAAGATAATAGAGAATAATGTTAAAAATTCTTTATAAAAATATTTATTTAAGTGTAGGTTGATTTAATTGCACCTTAGCGCAGTTGGTGTTGAATTTATTGTTATACACACGTCGGTTAAAGGTTCGATTTCGACTAGGGGAAATGATTAATTTTAAAACATTTTTTTAAATTGTGTTGTGTTTGTATCAATTTCGTATCTAAAACTTGATTATTTAAAAAAAAATCGAAAATTAGAGAAGTGAGTGAGTAAGCGATATTCCCAGCTCATTGAAAATAAAACAAAGCGACAAACATGTGACAAGCAAACATATATGATATATATAAAATAAATAAATGTATAAAACGCAGTAACATTGTTGCAGGCATAGTCTAGTTTAAAGATAAATACGTCGACTATATCAATATTATCTAGTGTATATCAAGATTACAATACCTCTACTATTTCATTCTATTGAAAATATTATATGAAAGGTCAGTAACCTCCTGTTACTTCAATAACATTAAATCAAAATGATTTATAATTTGTTCAGCCGTTTTAGTTTAATCGGGTAAAACTACGCGCAGTGGGATGTATGACTGTAGACTAGGTAACAGGCTGCACGCTTTTATCCGGTATAGCAGGGAAGTATCTAGTGCCAAGACAGTCCCTACTCCCCTTTCCGCCGAATTGAAGGTGTGTTGACTAGAGGAGCTCAACGCCGCACTTTGTCTTAACAGAGCGAACAAAAGAGATGAATTTCAATATAATCATTCCACGAGTGGGAACGGCATTTACAGTCAGATGTCACACCACGGCCGGCCTCGATTTTAATTTTCCGAATTAAATGAAAACCTCATTTTTATAAAATTAAAGGATGCTTATTTGTACCTAGACCAAATTAAGTGTGAAATTATAAATATTTGATATATAAGTATTTTAAGTATATACTTAATATGAATGAAAATAATAATTCTCACCTCTTTATCTTCAACAAGAGTAGCAACACGGCCCGGCTGAAACAAAAACATTGCTTTATCAGCTATGTATATACATGAAAACCGATCATAACATCAAAATCATCTTACACTAAGTACATAGTCGTGCGTGCAGATGTTATTGATTACGATTACAATAAGCAATTTTTACTCATCTTTCTTTAATAAAAAAAAACAATTGTTTTTTTTTTAAATGCCAAATATTGTCTCCTGGGAATGATTATATTTAAATTTTTTTCATTCTTTGGTAAGATAAAGCGCGCCGTTGAGTTCCGCCACTTAACAGTGTCTCAAATTCGGCTGAAAGCGAAGTACAGAGTGTCTTGACACTAGGTATTTTCTGTTTAACCTGCTACGCGGGATAAAAGTGTGAAACTAAATAAAACTGATAATGATTTTAATAAGTGTAGTAATTATTTACTGACTTTATTTCTATTATACCAAGGTAATATTTAATACTATGAGACCAGGAACTTGTCCGTCTATATTTTTAAAATCAGTTTTTACCGGAATTGAACTCCTTATCTTTATCACATCAGTCACCTCTTAACTAACCTAACTAAACAATCATAGAGGTATCATAGAGGTATATGTCATATGTGTACTTTTTTACATGAGAGGTAAAAAAAATAAAAATTGACAAAAAAATTCAAAATCAATAATGTATACTTTTCAGAGCGGTAAGTTAGATTGTTTTTTATTCTAATAGTAACTATCCATACAATGTCTCTTTAAGCAAAGCATTCCTAACATATAATCAATCATCATAGAAATATATATATATACATATATATATATATATATATATATATATATATATATATATATATATGCATATCAACCTGTTCCCGCTGGTTACGGATATAGTAAAACCAACACGCGTTGATAACGTGATGTAACCAAAATAAACAACGCCTAATTCAGCACGTGACATAATATCAATGTATACGATATGCCTATTAATATGTCAGTAGATAGTTTATTTTTAGCTAGCTATGTCAAACAGGTGTTAAATGTATACTTCTAAAGTTCTCTCTTTCAACAACAAAGAAACTTAGTGAAAAGATTCCATTCTCCACATTATTAAAGACATTTTATTTGCAAGCCAAGATAGGTAAGAGAAAACGCGGTGTTAGGTTACGCTATTCTATAGACAATTTTCTATTTGGATACGCAGTCTCTTAGGAATACGATTAGGTTCTGTATTCGTCCTTCTTACGAAACTCAAGAAATTTATATAAATTTAAAGTAATTAAAGATTAACTTACCAATATAATTAACCTTTGTTATTTATCTATAATATAAGTCGATACATTATTTCCAGTGTTACGCTTATCATACAAATAATTTAATAGTTCATCGAAAATATATAGCTAATCATCAAAACAACGATATATGTAAAATGTTAAGGAAATTCGCTGTTATTTAATTTAATAAACATTTATTATGAGGCTGATATACATATATATATTTATGAATATATATATATATATATATATATATATATATATATATATATATATATATAGCGCGGCATTGATTGACTCCGTTCACCACTTTCCTAAAAGTATGATAATACGCGTTTTATTATTGGGGCCGGTCGTGAGGCATTTTTGTTAGTTGTTGGATACAAAATTTGTAAAGAACTTGATAGTTCTTTCCCAAATACATATAATGTATGTTTCTGAATGAACAAAACGTAATGTAAGAGTAAGTAGGGTCTTATCACTACTTCTTACAAATTATCTTTTTATTCCACGCAAGCCCACAAGCAAACGTGGTGTGCGTTTACGCAATTACATAAGCAAGCCGGTAAATATTTTTGGTTGATTACAATGTTTTGACTATATCGAGTGTTGTTAAACATAAATAAATTTATAAAACAATTTTAAACATAATTTTTTCTTGACTCTCTATCCTGCATTGTAAGAAAGGTAATCAGAGACAACCTAGCGTCAGGACACTCTGTTGACTGCTTTGTTGACGAACTCAATGCCGTACTTTGTCCTGAGCAGAGAAATGAATATATGTTTTACATATCATCATTCCTCCGAGTGGAAATTGAACCCATAACCAATCGCGTTAACAGACAGATATAGTCGCACTGCGCCACGATGGCCTCGTAATAATATATGTTAATATAAAATACTTATGTCTTTACTTAATTGTAATAATAAGGGGGTTTTAATTTTCCAAACTGATTCATTAAATTATTTGCTCCTTTATTAAGGGTTTTTCACTGTAATGGTAAAAGGAAAAGGTTAAGTACCTTTTCCATTCCTTAAAAAACATCTTGATATTAACAATTCTGCTAGTATAATACTGACAAGTTAGTACACAATTTCGATATTAATTCAAACTGTATTGAAGGCTGCAATCTGAATACAGTCATTATGTAAATGATTAATAATTATATATAGCTAAAATTAAAGTATGTATTAAAAAAAATTAAATTTTATTTAATATATGAATTGTTAAATATACTATATTAAAATTTCATGAGAATTAGTTGTATAATTTAGAAGTAAGATAATAACTTTATATCAGAGATATACAGCCATTTTAGTCTTAGATGATTTTGATATTAGGTTTTATATATTTATAAACTAGATGTTTTTTTATAAAAAATATAAATGAACAAACTTAATTTTATTTATTATTTTATCCTAAAAATACTTAGATCAAAATAATATATACATAGTGTTTATAATATTTTGACTATTAATATAAAAGTTTTATAAAACTCCCGCATTCTGAACACAAAATGCTAAAATCAAACCCATTACTATTCCATTAATTCAGTTATCTATTAACTAGGCTACACACCATAAATAAAAGCCATTTAAATGTTTGTATTGTAATGTATATTTTATCATTTAATGCATGAATTTATGTCAACAATGTTGCTATTTACTTTAATATACTGATATTGACTTTACTTAACATTATAAAAGTCCTTTATTTTGTTAGATATGAGTGTTGATTTAAATTATTATCAAGTGTTGCTATATTCCGTTCAATAGCACACTTTAAATATATGTTTTAAAAGGTATGTTAATCTGCATATACCATTTTTTGAGATATTAGATGTCCAGTGGCGTAATTTAATGCAGAGGTTCATTGTGGGAAGTTGAAATACATTATTTCCTCGAGTTGTCATCAAATTCTAATGAGTACAATCACTCTCCTACAATCTCATTATTGCATTCATATATAATTTTTTTTATATTATTGTATAAATAAATAAATACCAGTCTATACTAATAAATCAAATTGAAGTGTGAATTTGATATAATAAAATAACTTATTAAATGAATTATTTTTGCCCAATCTCTATTTATTCTGACAGATTTTGACAAAACTTTCACCAGCAGAGCTTGTAAGTATGATTTGATACCAAATTTGTTTAATAGTACTGTAGTTGCTGTAATGGATAAAGCTTTGTCTCTTATACAGTAATACATTTTCAAATAAATAATCTTAATTATATAATAAACGGCTTTTGCTTAATATTTTATATAATATAATTAATTAATTAAATAATATAAATACTAAATAATAAAATATTGCAATAGTATAAAAAATATAATATAATTAAATCTTAAAGAAATGATAAAAATAATATAGCTGTCATAGGTGTCAATATAAATCATGCCATCAGTTGACCTTGTTTTCAAAATATACGCGCAGCTTAATTCTTTTTACATATATATGTATATGTATTGTATACAGTATAAATTATTCTAATTTATATAATTGGTTATTATTTAACAACATATTTCAAATTTTTTGTACCATTTAGATACAAAATATTTGAAATATGTTGTTAAAAAATAAAAAAGTAATATCATAAGAGGCGTAACAGTTAATCCCGCAAGGTGAAAGGCTGCTCATTTGTTGCATCAGACGAAATATTTTCATGTGTTTCTTAACGACAGCGGCAAAATTTACCACAATTATTACCATAATAATAATTTTCTACACTAAAATGTTTAAACGATAAATATATTTTAAAATATAGTAGATAATTCAATAAGTTTTCGTCAAAATAATAAATATATAAATTTATTTTTACTTTAGTTTTATGAATTACCTTCGAATCAGTTCCTCGATGCGTGGTATTTCCTTGCCAGAATCTCCTTGAAAACCCTTTGACGTATCCAGTAATTGACTGCTGGTATTCAAAGCCAGGATTCCAACAAAGAGACCCATATCCGAACACCCAAAAAGGCTCTTTCCTCGTTTCCTCTGCCCTTTGTTTTTCCGCAGAACACATATTTGTCATGAAATTTTCTTTAACTCCTTCTTTGTTTTCCATTTTAATATAAAAAAATTACGAACAAATTTACTTTCCCGAATAAAATCTCGTACAGATTCTAAATGTTTAATAAGTGAAAGCTATGAAAGAATGCCGCGAGGATAGGATTATCACAGTTTTAAAATATACTTAATTATTCTACTTGTGTCTCATTGTGGGTATTTGGAATACGCGTGTCTAAACACAAATTATCACTATAAATGCAAATCGTCGGGTAATATATAACCTTCCATCGCGATGTACGTTCGTCAACTGATTTATTTGCCCGCTTATTTCAAGTGTCAATGCCATTTCCGCAAGGCGAGATGAGACTATGAAATCCGTTTCACGGTATCTTGTTAGTCTTGATAAATATTTTTAATGCTTCTAAGATGTGTAAAATTCATAATAAAATATATTTCAAGTTATATACTAAGGTATACCTACAACTTAATGTATAATATTACTTTTGTTTTATTTAAAAAGGGACAAATTTTGTGTATTTTTAACTGATATTATTAAAAAGTATTCCTTTGTAGTTATATAATTCATTATTGATATTATATAGATAGTTGTTTACTTTTACAATTCTTTTATGTATATATATATATTTTATTTAATACCAAATATACAATACAGTAAATTATTTTCGTTTTCTATTGTTTTCGACAAAGAACATCAACTCACTGTCAATGTCTAATCAGATGGAAATTTTACTTTTTCTCAAACGAAATTATTTTAGAATTTGGTGTTCAAAAACAAACTAAAGAATAATTAAACGAAATGTGTATTAAAATGAATTAAAGTACTTAACTTTATACTCAAATTGTCATTTAATTTTTTGTTAATTTATTATATTTTAGCACCATAGCAAACAGTTTAAAACTATAGTTACAATTCTGTGTCTTTCAATAATAAATTATATTGTTAGTGATATATTTGTTAAGTTATAAGGTAATATTATAGGAACTAGAAATACTAAAGAAAAAGATGATTCTAATTGGCTAAAGATTAATAAAATAAAACTTCATTTAAGTGTTGTCACTTATAATGGTCCATATAATTCATAAAGAATAAATCACAATGCATTAGTTTATTATACTTAAACTATTTTACACAATAACGCATAAGGAGTATTTAACGGTGAATATTTTTATTAAATATCATTTTGTTACATTGAAAGTACGCACATTGAAACATTCACATTTATAATTGAAAATACTGTTTTTTTAAATTAAATATATTAATACAGACAACTGCTATAATAGTATAATGCCTTATGTATATAGAATAAGATTTAATAATATCTTTGATCACTCTGTATAAATGAGTAATACACAAATATGTAATGTGCATAGAAGTATATTTTTGTGAATATAATGAAATGTACCAACATTTTTTTTATTTGAATTAAAAATATAATTCAGCCGGCTTGATAAGTAATAGTTTATAATTGCTTATCTTTTCATAATACAGGTATTTTAAATTACTTTGGCCTTAATTCATATATTTTTAGTATAAGTGTATATACTAAAGTAGATATACACAATTTAAATATAAGCAATTGGCTTTTTTAATTTATTTTTTATTTATATTATGCACAGAGTATAAGGCATTCAGCCGCAAATTAATATAGCCCAAATTTTCAAGTATATAAGAAAAACAAAATGTACATACATTAATTTAGCGAAAACTATTTAAATATTTAATTTAAATACATTCTGTGCTTATTCTTAACGGCACCATAATTATTATTAAATTGTGATTCCACAGGTAACTAACAAAACATAAATTATGTTACTTGAGATTACTTTAAAATATCAATTAGAATTCTTAATGTTAATCTATTTACAATAATAATATTGTGATATTTGGCTCCATATTATTTTCCAAGTTTGGAAATACTATAAACATATGAAATGCATTTTATATTAGCATATCAAGTAAATAATTTGTTGTATATGTATGTATAATATATTTTTAGCTCTCCTTCAAATGTAAATATTATTTTTGGCATATAATTCTTTGAATTATAATATAAAATATGAGCAATAATGTACCATTTGAGCTAAATAAAAGGCATTTCATACAACTTATAAATAACAATTATTACAATAATTGTGATGGTTAAATCTATATATTTACATTCAGACTTTTTACAATAAAATTTTATTACAGCTTTAACAAACACGAATATTTAAAATTATGAATATAATATTTAATAATATGATTTACCATAAAATTTAGACGCCATTTTATATATTGCGACCCATAGACAATAATTATTTTAAACGATACATCTACAGTTTTTTATAATAAGAAAAATTTAAAAGACAATAATATATTAAGTGTATTGCAATAATATATTAGTGGAATGAAGGTCGCGAATATTGAATAATAATAGTATACTATTGATAACTTTTTAAAATTTGTAATACTATGTATATTCCTGAACACAGGGCAGGTACTGACAAATGTGTTATAATTTAACGTATTATGAATATTATATTTATATGACTAGTGATATGTTATGATAACTTTACATAGGGCTTGGTAAAACATTTTAAGTGCGATAAACATTTAATGAGATTACTTTGATACTATTAAATGTGATGATTATTTTAATTCATATATTAAATATATACACAATGCACCATAAAGGGAATTTGTATAGTATAATTTTCTAACCTAAAAAACTAAATATGCATAATGCAGTCAGGCTTTTTGGTAGGTCCCTAATGGGAAATAGGACATACAAATTGCTACGCTTATAATAAACCAAAAAAATGGACATACAAATTGCTACGCTTATAATAAACCAAAAAATTGGCGAAAATATTGTAGCTTTAACAATAGGCTGTATAATGTTAGGTGTTTGCACCTTACACGAATATTATGGAGGTAGGTAAAATCTACACTAATTAGATTTGATCGGAAAAAATTATGCTTAACATTGAATTTGTATATTAAATTATTATAGTATAGAAGAGATTAAAAGCCTTTTCACGGCATTTTAAAGTATTAATATCCACAGATAATTTATGCCGATAGGCTGTTCAGTTTCAAGCTTAAGTCCGATTCAGAGAAGCAAACTTAAGCGGAATGCTTGGATCATACATTTGATTCCGGTCCTTCTGTGTTGTGTTTGAAGGAAGCACGGATCCTCGCTAAGTACAAAGCGCAGATGTGGCCATAGCATTTGTTATACCATTCTGGTGTTCTGCCCCTGAAATATGAAATAAATTTTATAATTATATTAAATTAATTTATAATTATATTAATGTAACAAAGTGTCTGAATATCGTATATATTTTTTTATACAAGCTTTCTATAGGATGTAGAGAGAGTTTTACTAATTCCGGCTACTCATAGATTATACTTGAGAACAATCGAAGAGAAAATGCTATTTATTAAATGTCTTTAAAACTTTTAAGTGTGTTACAACAATTCTTCTTAAAAATAAGTTTCCAAAGAACGTATGGCTTAGTACTGACCATTTAGATAATTTATATGAAGTACGGGATCAACTTTTAATTAGAAAAAATGTGTTTAAGGCATATTAATCACCACTTACATAGTATCAACTCTAGCTAAATGCACAAGTCGGCTCCTTCCCTTCCCGGCGGGCTGCGCGAGGTACCGCGACGCGAGCACTACGCCGCGTGCGCCGTCCGCCTGCACCGACGTGCCGTGCGCGACTGACGTCTCTGCCACTGCACACCAGCCGCCACCCGTTGTGCCGCCTTGTTGCCATGAACTGAGAAAATAATTCCATTATTAATTTTAAAGCTTAAGAATTGATTAATTAATATTACTTAAAGCAGTTTTGCTCATTATCTGAGACAACCTAGTGTTAAGAATTCACATCACTTTACGCCAAAAGGCAACATTAGGTGTTTTCTAAGCAGGGATTTTGATTTAGAAATAAATTAAATGTAATAATTAATGCTTATTGCGCTAAATAGGAACCGAACAAACAACTATTGTGCTTACAGACAGACGCCGTCTAACACACCACGAAGGATTCAAATAATTGCCAGAAACAAAGTAACTGGCTGCTTGAAAAAGAATGTTCAATTCAAAAATGTTTCTAATTGTTTACGAGGAGCATTACTTATTTCTTGACACTCAACTCGACTGGAGCATTATCCCCACTCGGGGGAGTGATTATATTAAAATTATTTTCACTTCCTCGCTCGGGTAAAGACAAAGTGCGGCGTTGAATTCCACCAATCAGCACGCGACTTCGATAGAAGTACGGCGTGTCTCAACACTGGGTACTTTCTGCCTACCCTGCTATGCGGGATAAAAGCGTGAAGATAAAAAAAAGACTACTATTTAAACATATTATTGAAATTATACATTATTTAATAGTAAAGTAAATATGACATAAATTAAATTTATAAACATTCAGTAAATTAATAAAACAATACACACCGCAACACGCAGTAGTCTCTCGTCGGCAAATTGAAGCTGGACGCAGTGATGTATTGAAAAACTTCAGCGTTAGTACCGAGCTTTTCCGCCACGCGCCACTTTACTAGCGAATCGTCCCAAATATGTCGCTCTCGGAGTATCCTGGAATAAGATAACATTTTAAATGTAAGATATTTTCAGTATTTAGCTAGCTGGGTAAGCCGGAAGTACCTTATGTTAAGATACTCCGTGCTCCGCTTTCAGCCGAATTCAAGATATTGGGTGTTGAATGGCATAACTCAATGCCACGCTTTGTCTTATCTGAGCGAGGAAATGAAAATAGTTTAAATATAATTATAGCTCCGAGTGGGAATCGATCCCATAAACAGTGGCCCACCCACTCATTGCGCAACGACTTTGCAGGATGATTAGTAGGAACTTTGTAAAAGTTATTATAGGTAAAGAATTCTTCCCTGGAACCAAAGGCTTACCATGTCTGGTAAAAATTGGACCTATAAGTATATCGTGTTTCAAACACTTATAACTGTATTATGATTGAATCTTTTTATTTTTTTATATATTAGTGAAATTTCCAAGAAATTGAAAATAATGATCACTTGAAACAAGCAATATAGTAATTGCGCTCTAAAACTATCATTTTAATTGTAAACACTCCGCCAAATAATTGCATTTAGGTTTTATCTGATTCTTGCTTTAGTTAGACAAAGTGCGGAAAGTAGAAAATGAAGTAACTTCACAATATAGTCTCTCTGCTTATCAATATTCTATGCAATCAAAAGCGATAAGCGGTATATATAAAGTAAACAGCGTGCTCTACCTAAAAGAGACACAGAACGTAGACAACAGAGTGACCGGAGAGCTAACCTTTGCATAACCTCCTGCGGCGGCGCCTCGACGTCGGTAGTGGCGCGCCAGAGTCGCAGCGGGTGCCCGTCGCCGACCTTCTTACAACACAACTCGACGTGCGGCGCGGCGCCCGACACCGACATCCAACCGCGTGTTCTGCAAATTTAATTTTTATTAATATAGAAATAATGTTGATTTTTAGTGTTTCTTGGTAAGTATGAAATTGTTATAAACTTTATAATTGGTGTAAGATTGACTTTTAGTTTTTTATGGTTTTTGTATTCATTGTTTCATAAATGTATAAATTTTGTTCAATTTCTGCGGGTGTATATGTGTCGTAAGAAATTGTTCAAAAAAGTAACAGAAGAACACGTTTAATAATATTTTTCATTGTCCTGGTTGTTCTGATAAGAAAAAAAATGATTAAATAAAAAAAATTAGATTCAACAATTTAAGCCCTTTTTTTGATATCCTTGTTGAGCGTGTTATATAAAAAAAATGAAAACCGCCATTTTGGCCTATTTACGGCAGCCATTTTGGATAAATAACAATTCTGATTATATTGTATTGTCATCCAAATTAAATATATTAAATTAGTTTCAGCTTAATTGGTTGTAAATAAGTTTTACAAAAGAGTTGCAAGCTTACTCCCGTACAAACATATATACATATATTGCGAGTTAACAAAAGCTCACAAAAGCTTGTCATTTGATTCAGACAAACTTTTTTGTAATCTTTATCAATTGTTATACTAAAAAAAAATCAATTTTGAATTAGATTCGTCTAAGAATGAGTTTTGGTTCGAGTGTCATGGTCAGATGTCGTTCATGTCTCTGTTAATATCAAGTATGAGTTATTAATTATTATGTTTTTTATTTATTTATTTTTAATTAAACACAAACGAACACTAGAAGCTACACAGCAAACACATTTTATTAAACATTCTTTATTTAATTTTAAATATTGTTTTTGTTTAAGTTTATTAATTTTAATATTTTTAATACATTCCCTTTTTAAAAATGCATTTCTAACAGCTAATCAACCATCTAAGTTGCACCAATACATCTACAATGGTGGTGAAGTGAAACCATTTATAATCTGTCCTTTAATGTCACTTATACATATTTTTAAATATCTAATTTGGCAAATTTATTAAAAAAATATAAATTATATATATATTTTATTTAAAATCGATATTACAGGTATTAATAAATAAAATATCTATGACCAAATGTTTGTAGTACCAAATTCTACTGGAGAATTTATTCATTATTTTCATTTTATCTTAATTTTCTTAGATATAGGGTTGCTAATAAGTTATAACTATAAACGACACTAAAGTAAAGAACGTAGTGACTAGTCACTACCTTGCCAGTAAGAAGCTTATTTTTAAAAAACATAAAATATCGATTTTTATTTAAAAAAAGCAAGAAACATAAAACACGAAAAACAGTAAAGAACAGATTGTAAGGAGATGTAAAGATGGTGATTCACTAACACCTATCTCACCTCTTTCCCGAACGCCCACAGACTCTAAAAAGGCATGAAAAAGTTTAATTCTATAAGAAATATCTAAAATAGACAGAAATTTATATATGAAGGTAGATATATTCCTACAGATTATATATTTAATTAAAATAACTTAAAAGTAGTTCTTACTTCTCTTTGGCCTCTTTTAGTAAAGCTTTAATGCAGGCTTGTTGGAAACCTTTCCAGTCTTGGTTGAAATCTGCTCCTAGTTCTTCGAGTGCCACCTGCGAATATTAAATAATTGATCAAATTATAACTTTCGAGTAGTGTAACTATATCTTCATAATATAATAAAATTAAAAAAAGCATCGTCACACATTATCCTGCATAGTGGGGTAGGCAGAACCAACTTAATGTCAATACACTCCGTTGACTATTTTCCGTTCGAAATGGAGACTTCTGTTCGAAATTATTGCCGAACCTGTTTTTTTGCTTATCTTATTATGTCCAAAACGTATGAATCAGCTCAAAAAAAATATGAATAAGAATATATCTATGTCCAATATACACTAGCAGCTATCTCGGATCACCGAGCGAATGCTAACGAGTACTTGATACGTATACAGAAACAGAGCACCGACCGGTACACTCTCCTCGAAGTAGTTGAACTTGCAGCGCGCGAGCATGTCGGCGGGCGCCAGGAACAGCGCGCGGTGTTGCTGCACGAGCAGCAGCAGGCACGCGTGCGCGGCGCGCGACTCGCTGATCTGCCGCTGGTCCGCCACGCTCTCTATTATCATCCTGCGACAAACCACGTCATAATGCTTGATAAGTAGCTGCGTAGCTATACTAGCTCGTTGAAAACGTAAAATGCCATCGATTTCTGCTCTAGTACCAATTTTGGTATACGCTTTCTACGAGAAAGCTGTGGGCCTTGTTTTTCTTATTACGCCTAATGCTTTTGCATGAGCGCTGTCTGTCAGTTTTATTAAATTTAATGACAGTAGTAAACTAATTCATTTTTTTTATATTCATTTTTTTATATATGTACGGTAAGAAAATGCCTTTTGAAGAAAATGATTATATTATTCTCGAAATTCTACATATTTTTTATGTAATCATTATACTCATCTGCACCCGTATTGCTGTTTTGTTCAATTTATTTTTTTGCGCTCGCTTCACGCTTTTACCCCGCATAGCAGGGTAGACATAAATTACCTAGTGTCAAGACACTCCCTACGTCGCTTTCCACCGACTTCGAAACATTGCGTGTAGAGTAGTGGAGCTCAACGCTACACTTTGTCTTTACCAGAGCGAGGAAATAATTTAAATATAAATATAATCGCTCCTTCGAGTGGGAATCGAACCCACAACCGATCGCGTTTACAGTCAGACACTGTCACACTGCACCACGACTGGCCTATTAAATAATATTTTGTATAAGTTCATACTTATTATATGTGTAGATATTATGCAGATTTCTAATCTAAATTAATTTGACAGTGATTATGGTAGGTTTCCCTTAAAAATAAATAAATAGTACCTATTAGAATTCCCCTCTTTGGTACTCCCAGTATGTGGAGGTGCGTGATGCAGCCTCAGCAGCGTTGGCGCGAAGCACACGGCGAGGTTAGACGCTGTCATTTGATTGACAGCTGAATGTTCTGCCACCTGAAATAATAGAAAAACAAATATTGCCATATTATAACGCCTTATGTACAAAAAGTAGGTAATAGGCGAAGAGAACTCTAATGTCAAGAGCTTCCGTTCTCTGATTTCCGCCGGGAAACTCAACAACGCGTTTTGTCTTACTAAGACAAAGAAATTAAAATAATTTAAATATAGTCGTTCCTCCAAATGCGAATCGAACTATCACGTTTTTGCCATTATATTGGCCTCAATTTAAAATAAAAAAATGTAAAAATCTCGGATTTGGGCGGAGAGGAGACTACAAAGTTTTAAGACTCTAAGTTATCTTTGAATACCTTGCTATGCGGAATAAAGCAAGAATCTGCTTTTTTTACATCCCTCCGCCGCCGTCATAATATGTGCTAAAAATTAGGTAAGAGTAGTTCTACATAGGCATCTCTTACTACTAGGTTACCATACAGGTTGCTATAGCAACAGGAACATTAAGAGATTTTCAAATACAAACCTCAGCTAGGAATATTAACAATGACTGCAAAGCTTCCAAATGCTCTTCAGGGAGAAGTAATAATGCACATTGCACAGCATCAGGTCGTAATGGCTCGGGAACATCTGAAATGTCAAGGAAGTATGATTTTTTGGTTTACAAATGTATTTCATTTAAAATATTTAATATGTCAATACAATTATAAACTATTCTGCTTATTTTCGTCCAAAAATCTTACCATAATTATAATAATGTTTATTGATAATTAATTCACTACAAGTCACTTGTGCAAATAAACTTTTATATACCATAAATTAATTATTTCATAGTTTATTCCACTTAATTATGTCTTATTACAATTCATTTAATTGCTTTATATTTATAATTTTAATTGCTTTATATTATAATTGTTTTATATTTATTAAATAATTTATTTTATATTATTATTAATTAGTTATAAATTATTATATTGAGTTTAGTTTACATAGTAATTGGAGATCAGTATCATATCAGTAGCAAAAAAGAAACAAAAGCTGTCATTAAGGTGAGGCCTAAAATAAAAAATAAAAAAAAACACAGATAACTAAAAAATAAACCCCAACTTACGTTGAAATATAGCAATAAAAGTTTCACTAAGTTTGTTAGTGAGTAACGCGTCGGGCAGTTCCCTGAAGTACTGTTTCACCATATCAGCGACGTCATGCGCCTGCGCACCTTCAAAGTTCAAGCTAGACTGGTTTGGTTCCACTGTATTCATATTTTCTATGGCGAATGCTGCATTGACAGCTCCAGCTGATTCCACCATGGTGCGGAGTTTGGCTGTACGAGATTTTACACCCGCTTTACGGAATATGCCCATCTGAAAAAGTTTTTATATATTAATGATATACATTAGATTGTCATGTCTATTCACTTAAGATAAGGTCTGTACCATTTCTTAACTTTGAAAGGATTACTCGTGTCATAGTTGCCATACGTCATGTCATGGATATCGACGTCATGAAAAATAAATAAAAAATGCACGAAACTACGTTTTGAGTAAGATTTGTTTTGTTTACCTTGTTATGAGGGTTAAAAGCGTGAAGTTAAAAGAAATATATTTATATTGTAATTATTATAATATAATATTATTTGTTTTTATATTACCTGATCCAACGCATTGTTTTTGAGCCAATTCAAAGCGCATTGTATAGGTTTTGGCAAGGAGTGACCGGTCCTCTGTAACGACACTGTTAATGGTACGCCAAAAACTGTTTTATCTGTAAATAATGTGTACATAGGTATAATTAGTTAATACATATATTATTCAGTCCAAATCAAATTAAAACATTAAAGAAAAAATAAGTCAAACAATCATTTACGATAATATATATATATATATATATATATATATATATATATACTTATTAAGTAAAAAAAATATCTCAGAACATCGAGTTCATAGTAAATGATTCACATGTTAAATATAAAAAAACTGCTTTCTATATTTCCAAACGTCTAGAAGAAACTTTGCCTTACCTTTATAGTCAGGAGTTTTAATTTTCCTAATAAGCTTAGGAAGCTCCCAGTTCCAGCCAGATTTATGTGATGGACAGTATCGTTCCATACAAGCGGTTAACCTTAACAACGCTAGTTTTCTTAATATATGCAGTTGGCCGCACGAAAGGGAAGACATTGGACGGGATACTGCAAAATAATGATTATTTTAAATTACCACTTAATTATAAACATTATTATTATAATTATAAACATATTAACAAATGTAGCTCTTTAAATTAATAAAGTCATATTTCCGTTTTCGAAAAAGTAAGGTAAATGTGCGAAAACAGACAAAGAGAGATTTCCCATAGAGTTCATTTGTGTAAAAAGTACAGAAATTCCATATTTTATATAATAATAATTATGCATTGTAAATATATAGTAACTTATGTATAATAAGATATAAATTACGTTTGAAACTACCTGTTGAGTAAAATAGCTATGCATGTCTATCATAGCAGGTACAAATCCGTAAATCTTAAAGCTATGTTTATTATTTTCTGTTGAAATTGTAAAATTAATATTTTTTGAAATATATTGTCTATGTTGTTGTAGGTTCGATTCCCACTCGGAAAAGTGATTTTTTATATTTAGCATAATTCTCATTATTCTGGTAATACAAAGAGCGACGTTGAGTTCTACCACTCAACATGCATTTAGTATGTCTCGAATTCGGTGGAAAGCGAAGTACGGAGTGTTTTAACACTAGATACGCTCCGTCTACCCTGCTATACGCGATAAAAGCGTGAAGCTAAAAAACATATCTGTTTATTAACTTCTTTAACTTTGATATGTTTTTTTTGCAAACAGGCACCATGACACACTGTATATTATACATAACAGATATTTTTAATAGTTTTACTTACGGTAAGTCTCAGGATTTTTCTGGTTAGGCGCCGGCTGCAAGGTGTTGTTGGCCTTCGGTCCACCGTTAAGTGCGTTTGTTCTAAACGAATACCACCTTTGAATATTGTTTCTGAAACACGGAAATAAAGTTAATCTTCATTACTAATTTTCATTGTATTAAAAGCGATTATATTTTAAACGAAAAAATGTACTTTCGAATACCAAAATATACGTGATTAATCCGTTTAAAATAGTTTTATTTAAATGTGTAAAAATTGCGAAAATCAAAGATCTGATACTATAGTTTAAGATTATCATGTTGTATATGTAATATGGTTATTATATAAGAAAAATATATCCAACTGGTTATTCTACTGACAAAGAAAAAGAAGAAAAAGAAGAAGAAGAACTAACGAATAAACGAACAAAATTTAATAATTCTAAATGTATTTGTGGCGTAAATTCAAGTTTTAAATTTTGAGCAGTAAGTAAGTATAAATATATGATAAATTTATTTTCTCAGTAATAAAAAATCATTGTTATTGTTTTTTATAAATATTATTAATATATTTATCATTTTTAGACAGCGTCTTATTGTAAACATGATCGGTTGCGGGTTCGATTTCCACTAGTGTGAATAATTAAATTATATGTACTTCCCTCGCTTTGGTAAGATAGAGCGCGACATTGAGTACCACCACTCAACATACAATGTCTCGAATTTTGCGTAACGCGGAGTACTAAGTGTCTTGACACTAACTACATCTTGCTGTGGGTGATAAAAGCATGACTGAAAAAGTATACATACTTTTAACACTTCGACTGTCTCAAAAAAATCAATTTTCCAAAAAAAGCAAATTAAGTAACTTTATTAACGATAACCTAAACTCTAATTGAAGAAATATTTAATTCAATATAAAAATCCATTATCATATTCCGTTCAAAATGCTAATAAGTCAGACGGTATTCAATTTGGGGGCTCGATGAGACTTTGAAATAGAAAAGGTTTAAACAATATATTTTTTTAACTAGAGAGCTTTGCGAAGGAGCTTACTGTCCGCCTAATGGCCGCTTTCTTAATTTATATAGCTTTTAAATCTCTGAAGTTAGTAAGTACTAAAACTATTTTTTTAACTAAAGGGTAAACAGAAAGTATCTAGTGTCAAGCCACTCCGGACTTCGATTTCTCGAACTCGAGATATTGTGTATTGAGTGCCGAGTTTTGCCATTATGTTACAGATATTTTTATTTATAGGATATTTTTGTATTAAAAAACAGATTTTTTCTAAAAAATCTGAATGAAAAGGTTTCTAACACTTTACAGTAGGCAGTGGTCACTGTAGACTGAGTTGGCAGACGAATGCGTCACGTCAGGTTATCTAAAATGTGTTTTCGAACACTAAAATATACGCGATTAATCCGTTTATTAATAGTTACTTATAAAATGTATAAAAATCGCGAAAACCTTATAATTTTACAATATTTTAGTTTATTCTATACTTAAATTTCATTATTATTATCTTTACTTATCTTCTCATCTTACGGCTATTAATATAGTCTTAATACGTTTATTATCTTATTCTCTGCTCATTTTACTTATTTTACTAGTATGATTTTCAACGGATAATAGAACTTGGTAAACCTAAAACCCATAAATATTGAATCAGATGCTTTTCAATGTACATGCAAGTTTAAATTAAAAAAAATCCAAACATTTCATAGTAAACTACTCACTTTTTTGTTTTGATGTCAAGGCTGTCATCATCGTCGTCGTGGTCGCCGTCGTGCGACCTCGATCCTGCCGAATTCGGACTGCTGTCCAGTTCAGAACTCCTTGAGGCTGACTTGTCTCTTTTGAGGCTTCTATCACGAAATCTATTAAATTTTATATTTTGTATTAAAGTTTATACTCTTTAAATATAATATGCTTTAAATACAAAAATAAAATCTTTAAATATAAAAAATAAGATTTAAATATTAAATGGATAGCGTCTGGCTACAAAGGGACTTGTTGTGGGTTCGATTCCTACTAGGGGTAAGTTTATGAATGAAATTTAATTTATTTTCATTGTCACTTTTTGATTAGACAAAGTATTGTGCTGAGTTCCACAACTCAACGTTGGAGTACGAAGTTTTCATAGCGTTGGTACTCGATCTGCCAGGAGAGGCATAGAGGCTATTATTGACTTTATTTCATTCATTTTCTAATGCCACGGAGTAAATAGGTAGTAATATTTGAACTCACATCCATCTCTTTCAGATATATTTCAACTGAGTCACTATGGCATGGCATGTATACTTACAATATATTTATAAATAGTATAGTGTTGCTAGATAGAATATGTTTTAAACGGGAAAAAAGAAACACTTTGCTTTAACAACAAGTTCACTGCCACTTGTGATTCATGGCAAAATAAATTTCAACAATATTACCATTTCTCATTACCATACGAATATGTTGTACTCGCTCATTGTGTTAAAGAAACACTCGTTTAGTAATGGTCTGGTCAGAGGCAATTAGTTCAGTTAATCGCTTTCAAAATGGCGTTGATATTGATTCCATGTACTACCGTCGTCATAGTAGCGCTTGTATAGTAGTAATGTTTTATTTTATTCGGATGGTTATGGGTTTGAATACTTTTTAAGGGGTTTTTTTAATTTTTGGTTTATAAAGCTTTTAATAAGTATTTATAGAAAAATTTGAGCTTCTCTTTATGGTGGTACATCTTTGAACACAATTGATACGGGTTTGATTCTTGCTTGGGTCGATTTTAAATTAATATATTTTTTTTTAAGTGACATACATACCTGTTAAATAAATATTTTTTTACACAAAAACTGCTATTTTTCAAATTTTTTATAATGTATATCTATACATATTTACGGTAATAAATACTTTCTTAAGTAACACTCTTTCTGATATATATTCTGCTGTAATAATAGTAAGAGAAACTATTCTAAACGGACAGAAACTCCCGTTTATTTTGCTATTTGAAAATACAATTTTAAAAAGCAAGCGTTTCGAACACTTTACAGTAGTTCTGGTAGACATATACCTGTCTAACTGTGACGTTATTCACCTAACGCCCGTGACGTCTTAAATAATTGCATTTAAAATATGTAGGTACATATTTTTTCTTTTTTAGCTTCACGCTTTTATTCCACACAGCAGGGTATAAAGAAAGCACCAAGTGTCAAGACACTTCGTAAATCGATTTTCGTGTGTGGAAAAGCAGAACTTTTTGCCGCACTTTGTTTTACCAGAGCGAGTAAATGAAAACAATTTAAATGTAATCATTTCCTCGAGTGGAAATCGAACCTACAACCAATCGCGTTTAAAATCATTTGAAATAAACCAACCATGTGCATGTAGCGCATATGTATATATATAGGAGTATGCACATCGATACAAGTCAGCCTCTTTGATCATTTCTATCACTAAATAAGTTATCGAAACTACGTCCAGTCACAAACGCCAGTGAAATTGAATTGGGAGCGTGTGCACGAACACCTATTCAAGAGTCAATATCATTTTTGACCTTGCAAATGCAAGACTTCTTAGTTTAATAGTGTATGCTTTGCCTTAATAGGTGTGAAAACTTAAATATTAGATATAGGTATAGGTATGGCATAGTTATGGACGATTGTACGAGATGGTCGTAGATTGAAATCCTTTTTGGGAGAAATAGAAGCGTAGTACAAAATATTAACTTCAATCAATAAATTATATTCAAAAAATATAAAGAAATTATTATATTCGGATAATCTCAAATTCCAGCAGAAAGCTTTGATGACACAAAACGCGGTATTGAGTTCCGTCAGACACGCAATGTATATAACGAAGTGTCTTGACACTAGGCTGTGTCTGACTAAAGAGCCTAAAGTAAAGCTTATATTATATAATATTTTAGATATCATATTTTAGATATAACCATTTTTTGGTGAATGCTTGATTTTAGAACGTAGGAAAAAGTTGATGAATATTTAACGTATATAACGTCTGTATAAAAATGAATATAGAGATCAAGATCTTATGTATTTTTGGTTAGTATTATTTTGATAAACGCTCTTCACTTACTTTCCACCTTCTTTCCCCAAATTCAAAGAACTTGTTCTTATGGCCTGTCGTCTGTGCGGAGTGTGACCTGGTGATTTTTGGACTTCTCTCAGAACTTCAGGGTCAGGCTTCAATTCTATAGTTGCCGGTGGCTCAACATATACCTAAAAAAGTATTAATTACTTACAACCAAAATTCTTCCTGCTTTTTCTTTCCTTCTTTCATATGTAATTTGAACACCTTTTTAAACTTATTTTAAATGAAAAATATATAATATAATTAAATAATATATAACTTTTAAATTGAACACAACCTATATATTACCTCAGTGTTATTATGCTCTTTATAATAATTGTGCCTCCAACTGGCCGGTTGACATTCAGAGTCACTTAGCGCGCTTGAATCGTCACTCTTTAAGCCTCTATGGAAGATCCTCTTGGCTCTACCTAATTTTGACTTAGAACTCTTATTGCTTGAGCCCATGCTGCCATCTGATGCGTAGCTTGAACTGTCATCGCCAAAGGGAGGGTGCAGGACGAAGGATTGCTCGAGGGGAGCTATAGGGGAGGGAGGCATGATGGTCATTGGTGAGGGCGGTTGCGTCCTGATAGCTGGAGCATGTATGGGCGAACTGTGAAAATCGGGAAAGGGAAACGCAGTAGGGGAGGTTGGAGTCATATCAATAAAATTTAAATCAGGATATTTATCCTGTTGGTTAACATCTAAAAAATGTGGGGATGAGACGATCACTTCAGTTCTGTTTTGTCGCTTTCTCCGCCTTGTCTTTAAAGACTCTACTCTTCGTAGCAAAGCCTTGGCCCCATCACGTAGCCTCTCTGAGCCTGTTCTCCGGAACCTGGTACCTGTATCCTCTTCATCTTCTTTATCACTTGGTAACTGTATATGAGTTTGTTGTCCAGGTACTGTCAGTCTGAAACAAAATGAACATCGTTATTTAATTTTGCAGTAAGAAAATTAAATATAGATATATACTACCTACCTCACACAAACACATAGCATTGCGTGCTAATAGGAAATACTGTATATATATAATTATCATTGATGAAACGATAAAGTGAATTCCAACCACATTCCTGAGCTAAATAGATCGTATATAAGATAAATGATCAATACATACATACATATTGAGAAATTCAAATTATAACACATAACATGCTTTTGGACGAACGAATTGGTAACAGCTTCAAATTCTCTCGGAAAATGTTTGAATGTGAACAAAGGCGATAATTTAGGCATTTATCAAATTAAAGATATGAAGGTATAGGCCTAATATAACAGTCCGTTTTCTCTCAACTAAACTGGAATGGCCGTATGTTAAATAATTATTTAAACATTTAAATTATCATATTAAAGTTATTTAATTAATTATTTATTAGTTGATTAGTCTACTTTTATCGAGCCTATATTTTTGATAGGAGCGTTAAAATTGTTAGTAAATTATAAATTAAATAATGGGCTCAGCCATTATTATTCATTAGTCATTAATAAAAATGATTTCCGTCGTTGCTCAGTTGGTTTATATCTTACTATACATGATGTTTACAAGTTTAAATTTCTTGGTGGTGTATACTACTTTTTTTTTGAACATAATAATTTTTTTGAACGGAATTCGAACCCGTGCCTCTTACAAATCGTCCATGTTTCCAAATTTTTTGCCATAATAAGTTTTTTTTTAAATTCTTGAATGTTGTATAATGTCTTGTATGTTTTTAAAAAAAATATGTAAAAGAAGATGCGATCAGAATACAATACACATGAAATGTACGTAGAAATTTAATTTAAATTAAAGAACTAGCTATAATAAAAATATATATGATACATATACACGTCAAATTGTAAAATAGACGGATTTTGTTCATGTCATAAACAAAATTTAATTTATCGAGGTGTTGTGGGACAGCGTCTGACTGTAAATGAGGTTTAATTAATTTTCATCATAATAGAAGATATAACACGGCGCTGAGTTCCGCCACTCAACATGCAATATTACGAATTGGAGAGCAAAGTACGGAGTACCTTGACACTAAACATATCCTGTCTACACTGCTATGTTAAATAAATTAAATAATAAAATTTAAACACAAAAATTAAACTATGGACCTAAATTTGAAGTTTGTTTTAGAATCAGAATACCCTAAGCTCATCCCAAATATGTGCAAACACAAAATGAAACTCAGTGACAAATTCTATTAAACTCTACAAATAACCGCAAGTATCTGAAACGTTTGTTCTGAATTCTGTTATTAAAAGGTACCCATTATTTCCCAGTGGATTCCTTTTATTACATACGTATATATACGAGTATGTAAATCGAATAGTATTAGGCCTAAGAACTTAACAAACCAAACTAAATTTGAATAATACTATTAATTTGCTAATGGAATGGATGTGTTCATACGATTCAATTAATTAATGATTTAATTTATTTTATTTTCACACTTTTATTGCGCATAGCACGGTAGAAAGTACCTAGTGTCAAGACACTCACGCACGTACTTCACTTTCCACCGAATTCGAGACATGGCGTGTTGAGTAGGCGGAACTCAGCGCCGCATGTTGTCTTTCTAGAGCGACTAAGTGAAAATAATTTACGTATTTGCGTTTACAGTCAGATGCTGTCACCAGCCTAAATTTTATATATTTTTTATTAAAAGATTTAATTTAATTATTCTTTAGTGTTGAACTTAGTGTTAATTCACTTTATTCATTGTTTTCTATATTACGTTTTTAATTGCGGAGCCTAACGCTGTTTTAGCTTACTAAACAAGCAATATAATTCCATGATCTCTCTAAATAAATGAAAGCGTCATGTTACGCCACTCAGAATGAATTATGAATTATTATAATCTTACGACGTGAAAATAAAAAAAAATTATATTGGCATTTGTAGTCCTTTTTCATTGTATTATCTACTTGAAATGATAAAAAGCTTTATAATTTTTCCAGCAAAGCAGGTAAGCTAGTGTCAAGACTCTCCCTGATTTTCTGCCCTCTTGAAATTATATTCTTAGTTGTAATTCGATTTAAACTAAATTAAAACCTAATACCATCATATATGATTAAATATTTACCACTGCGCTATACCAGCACACATTAGCCGCTAAAGTACTTTTAATATGTTATGTATATATCACAGAAAGTAATGTCAAAGTGTTCATAGTTAAGCGTTGTTAAGACGAGTTTCGAGTTGGCGAAGCAACTTGTTCAACATTTATTTTATTAACATTCTTGGGAAGCTATTTTCAGTGACAAGTTTCGAATAATTTCGTTATGTTAGTTAGGTAATTAACGAGTTGTTTTTGTTTTGTATTATTATTAGCGCATTAGCCTATATTTGTTTGGTGGAAAAGCAAATGTGAGTATTGATTCTGCTAATTAAAATAGCTTCAAGCTTTTCTGACGTAGCAGGGTAGTCACAGAGAACCTGGTATCAATATAATATGGCATCCATCTGAAATCGAGATATTGTATTCATTAGCGGAACTTCAGATATCAATAGATAATGTAAGGATATGAATAGATATGAATAGGTGAAATATATTTTTTCTCCCAGTGGACATCGAACCTATATCCATAGCATTATAAAATGAAATAAACAAAAACATAATGCTAAGAAACTAACATAAACATTTTTTTTATAATTATAAATTATAAGTAGCCTAATTTAGTTTTCACTATTATCTCCTACTACGTATCTTCTAGTGAAAGCCCCATCAAAATTAGTCCAGTCGTTCCAGTTGACACAAACAAACAGATAGACAAATACTAATTGTAATAAAATATTTTATTTACATTTTAATACTTAAAACAAAAAAATCAGACAAACTAATATTTCATTAATTTATCATATTTATTTGTAAATTAATACAAAAGATATATTATTAAATAAAAACCTCGATCTCCCTTTCGTTTTATAATCGTTTGTAGGAATTCTAATTCCTACTTACTAGGGTTTACTAAGGTCATAAGGTACTTTATAATGTACATTTAAAGAAGCTTCTTAACTAGGTTAATTATTCTTATCTCGACAAATACTTTAAAAGTTTCCAATAAAAAAAACCTAACGCATCATTTCACTTTTTAGCTTTTAATCTACTTTAACGTGTTCCGCTCTAAAACGCACGCCCTTTATTTAGATTAGTTTGACGTAATACTTTTTTTTAACGTAAAAGTATTATTATATATTATAATTTTATGTATTGGGACGATGTTTTCGGATTAACTCCTACTTCGTTGGTAGTAAAATTAAAATTATAATATATCAAAATTTTATGGTTTTAGTTTTGCATGATATACTCGTATGTAAGTATAATAATTATTTGTGTTTAAATTATTTCAAAATATTTGTGTTTTCATTGATTACCTTATACATATTAAAAGAACGGCATCAGGCTTTTTTAAAATTAAAATAAGAGGCCATTGTTGGCTTAGGGAATAGCGTCTAATGGTAACAGCGACCAGTTGTGGATTCGATTCTCATTCTTATTACAAAGTGCAGTGTTGAACTCTGTCACTTGACATGCAATGTCAAATTCAGGCAGACAAAGGCTAATAGCGTTTCTTCACGCTAGGTTCTCTCTAACTACCCTGCGGGATAATGCTAATGTACTTTAAATTGTTTATATGACTTTTAATTGTTTTACTCTGGCTAATTACTCTTAATACCCTCTAATTTATAAAGTATATATATATATATATATATATATATATATATATATATATATATATATATATATATATATATATATATATATTGAAACTCACATGTGGTGTTTAGCTCTGCCACTCAAAACATAACACATAGTTAAATTCAGTGAAACAGACTAGAGAGCCTCTATAAAGTAAAAAAACAGAAATTTCGAAACATAACTAAATAACCTATTATTACACGGTGAAGTAACTAAGCAATAGAAACGTGATAGGTGAAGGGCTAAGAGCCCAAATTGTAAGTAGAACAAATAGCCAGAGGGCCTTATTATCGTTATTGTATTATGATGGACGCCATGACACTATTATTTATGACTACTGTACTTTATCAGATAACATTATATACATTTGTATGTAATTATGTATGATTTTTAATATCACCATGGTGGCACACTTTACAGAATTCGTAGAGGTGACTGCGGGTTCAATTCTCATTTAATTATGAAATTAAAATATATATTACAATTTCTGGTATGGTTAGACAAAAATTAGGAACTTGAGAAGTAAAAATGGGACTAGACTATTTATATTTGCAAAATGCAGAAGAAAAATCTATGATTACATAAAATTTATTATTTTGCTTTCCAAATTCATTTCCTTTATTACTTTTCATCTTTACTAAATAATCTCTTTATTTTACCAGAGTTGAGAAATGGAAATATATTATAAATATATTCATTTCCTTGAGTGGGAATCAAACCCATAACTAATTGTGTTTATAGTCAGACGCTATACTACTTCACTACAATGACGCTCTGGTAAGATAAAGCGCCGTGTTGAGTTCGACCATTTAACTTAATTTTGCAATATCTTGAATCCGATGGAAAGCGAAGTACGGAGTGTCTTGACACTATGTACTTTCTGTCTACCCTGCTCTGCGGGATAAAAGCGTGAAGATAAAAAAAAAACCAAAGAACGAACGCAAAGGACGAAACGAGCTGAAGCTCTATAAATTAGTAAAAATGATTTGACATATTAGAATTACGTACAAATTGTACATAGTTTCGAAATTTGTATACAATTAAGGGCAAAGAAGATAACAAAAGTGAATCTTGCCGGTAGCGACGTGTGCGCGTCGGTTTTGAAATGATAATGGACAATGACTGACTGATTTTAGGGAGCCGTGTACATTGGGCAACATTATTGTGCATTTTTTATAACTTTTTTAAATTATAATACTATTAAAAGTTACAGAGGGCTAAATCTATGGTATTTATTGAAAAATTAATTAAAACTATCTTTTTTAGCCCCATGCTTTTATCCCAAATAGCAAGATAGACAGGAAGTACCTAGTGTTAAAACAGTCCGACCTCCACTTATTCAATCAATATTTAATATACGTGAAATTTCTCAATGTTAGTGGAAAACCGGTGAAAATTACTAATGGCAGTAGACTAGTGGCTCAATTAGACACTAGGTACTTTATATTTAACCTACTATGTGGGATAAAGGGGGCAGGGCAGGAAGTACCTAGTGTCAAGACACTCCGTACTCCGCTTTCCGCTGAGTTAGAGACATTACGTATTGAGTGGCGGAACTCCATCGCGCGGAGTTGAAACGTGAAGCTAAAAAAAAACTACAAAACGTTCAATTGATTCATCTGCCAATTAAAATCTTCTCTAACCTAACAAATTAAATCTGATTGACAGTCAATGTGAACGGTTCTTAAATACGTGTGAAGGGTCAATGGAATTGGCGTCAGAAACAAGTTGATCTAACGTTTTAATAAGTTGCGTAACTAAACTCCAATTATCACAGTGTTATTAACAAGACTGTACCAATGATTGGGGCTATTGTGTATTTTATTAATTTCTTTGATTGATGTACGTATATTGTTGTATTATAAATAACATAAGACTGACATGAAGATTTGTATGGAGTGTTTATTTTGCTAACTTTTAGTTACATAAGGTGTTTCGTGTTAATTAAATGTTTTACAAATTTGAATGGTAAAGAAACATTTTTGAATTATTATCACAAACAGAAGAGTAGACAAGAAGTACCTAGTGGTGTCAAGGCACGCCGTACTTCGTTTTACACTCCAAATCGAGACATGGCCGCTTTTTTTCTTAAACTAGCCATAAAATGGAAATAAACGTAACCGACCTCCGAAAGGGAATCGAACGCGCAACCGATCGCGTTTACAGTCAGAAACTGTCCCACTGCGACACAACCTCAAGGATAATTTTTTGATAATGATTAATTGTGTAATTCACATACTACACTCGTACTCATGTATGTAATATTAAAAATCCTCGACAAATACTTTCATAGCTATCTAGAGAAAATATAACGATATTATTTCAAATATTACTTTCATTTTAGTGTTTTTATAAGTCAAATACGTACATACACATTAAAATATTATTAACAAAATTAGTTTAATATTTAACTTACAAATCAGGTTCAACGTCAGTATAGTGACCGTCAGCATCAACCAGCCCCACTCTGATAGTGGGAAGAGTTTCATCTTCATCGTCTTCCACTTCTCCTCTTGCCTCTCTAGCTTCTCTTTCCGCTAACGCTCGAGCTGCTATCACCTTTTAACAATAAATTATTATAATTTAATTGATATATAATTTAAGCAGTAATTCTAGTTAAATAACTTTGATTAATATATGATAAATTGATGTTAATTAAAGAGATCATCTGATACTTAAATAAATGAATATATGAATGAAACTATTTTAAACGGATTAATCGCGTATATTTTGGTATTCGAAAATACATTTTGGACACCTGACGTTTCGAACACTTTACAGTAGTCCGGAACTTTCGAATACCAAAATATACGCGATTAATCCGTTTAAAATAGTTTCATTTAAAACGTATAAAAATCGCGAAAATCAAAGATCTTATTATGAATATATGAAGTTTGAACAAAGCGCAGCGTTGAGTTTCACAACTGAACATGAAATAGAAAGAAAGGAAAACAGTGAACGGTGTGTCTTGACAATATATTCCTCCGACTATACCATATGCTATACTGCGAGATGACGAAATTATTAAAAGTCAAAGATTCTAATAATATAAAATGAAACAAATTAGAGCAATGTCCTTAAAATAGAAATTGTTTTGACTGTTGTCAAGTATCTGACAGTATACGTAATAGCTTTTGATTCATAACCGTACTTAGAGTTGAATTTAAGGTTTTACTAGCTTTAGGTAGAGCGGCGTTGAGTTCCAATACTCAACACGCAATACCTCAAATTCAGTGCAAATTTAAGTACGGAATGTTTTGACGCTAGATACCTCCGGTATACCCTACTATGCGGGATAAAAGCGTGAAAGCGTGAAGCTTCAGGTGGAGCAGTAATGAAAATTTTACTTCATCTTACTCTCACTATCGATTCTTAACGACTCGTTGTGAGCGTCTAAGACTAAGTTATTGTAATCGAGAAATAAAATCGATTCACAAATTAGTTGCTCTAAAAGCAAAAAAATTGCTTTAGCTATATAAAATTTTGGATGATAGTCTTTTCTAAAGTAAGGCACTCCAATTTAATGGCAATGGCATATGGCAATGGCATTTCTCAGAAACTACAATAGTAAAACTACAAAGAAATTGTTATTTTGCTTATTAGATATTTTGCAGCGCTGAGTTACGCGATTGAACCCGCGATATAATTTATTTTCAGTAACTTCAGTAAAAGTAATATTCAACTACAATATTTACCCGCTGGCTTATCTACCGTGGTATCAAAAACTTTATATTATATATAATAAATTAAACATACTATACGGAGATACGCAACGATGTTTTCTAAAGTAATTTTTAAATAAATGTAGATGATTTAAGATATATAATCGCCTAATCTGAAATTATAATTTGGAAATATTGGGTTAAGCCTCTTATGATAATCATTATAAGTTATATTTTTAGGCTAAATATAAATGTCATTGTCAAAAAAAAACAAATCATTTTGATTGTTAAGCTGATGTGACGATTTACACTTCTACCTAGTGGAGCAGTGGCAGTGTAGATTGTTTATTATAATATGATTCGAATACGATAAATTATAAATTTTTTTAAAAATTATATTTATAGTGAACAAGGCTAAGACTGATAGAGAGCTTATTATCTCTATATATTCTCTAAGACAGATAATTTTTATTTATATATTGCTTTCATGTTATAATAGGTTCGATTAAGTGATTTTTTAATATAATTTATTTAGTTTAATTTATTCACTTATTAAGGCGTTTTGAGTGTGTCAGTGAAATATATCTTAGTTCGTGTCATGTTGAATGAACAACGCAAGAAGGAGGCAAATCAAACCACAGCGTTGTGTTCCGTCAAACATACAACTTATGAATCTGGAATACGGCGGAAAGTGAGGTACGCAGTGTCTTGACACTACCATGCTAACTGAGGTGTAAGCGCTAACAAAATTTTTACACATTGTTACATGGGCATATATACATACATAAATAACAAGAGGGATTTTTTGGTAAAAAAAAAAAAAATATGTTATGTGTAATATAATTAAAATAATATACATTAGATGGAAAACACAAAAATTAAAAAGAGCCTTCACAATAAATGAGAGAAACAATACAACTTGTTCGATTTAAAGCAATAATTCACGTCAAATTTGACACGTGAAATACATCAGCCTTTGTTAAAATGACTTTACTTTGAACCGATTGAAAAATCGTGCGTATTTATCAAGCTTCATTGGCTACTTAGAGGAACGGATATAATGTTCTTATATACGATATAATATTAACTAAATGTTATAGCTATATATATATATATATATATATATATATATATATATATATATATATATATATATATGTATATATCTATACACCTTCGTAAAAACGAAATTTTTTCTTTACAAATAAATGATTTATTTTTTTAATAAAATATGAAGTTACTCCAATTTTTTTTATTCTCGAATTCGAGAATAAAAAAAATTTGGATTTCGTTGAATATTGAGTGATGGAACTCAACGCCGCGCTTCGTTTTACCGGAGTGGTAAAATTAAAATAATTCTAAGTCACTCCTCGCATTTATCATCTAAATAGAATATATAGACCTCACTCTAAATAGAAGCACCTCTCTCAAAATAAAGCGAAAAGTGAAAAATGGAGTGCAAGAAAGACGTTTTTCTCTTTGCGAAGCAAAATAAATATTTATTATAATTGGCCTTTAATATTTGATATTATCACATCAAGAATATGTTTATTATGCTTTACGCGAGTAACATGTTTTCCTTATAAAAGATACATATAGGGCAAGGCCTTTCTTTGAAGCCTGATTTAACGTAATTCAAAATAACATACAAATTTAACAGTGTTTTCAATAATATTTATAAGATAAATATTTTCTTTTGTATTGATATTGTCTTCATTATGTTTATTATTTTTTTATTATAATAAGCAGGAAACCTGCGCGTAATATGAAATTGCTGTAAAGAGATGTTTTTTTGAATTATTATTGTTAATTTTTATAGTTTCACGCTTTTATCCTGCATAGCCGGGTAGACATCAAGTACTTGGTGTCAAGACACTCCGTAATCAGCTTTCCACCGAGTTCAAGACATTGTGTTGAGTGGTGGAACTCAACGCCGCCAAAGAAGCCGCCAGAGAAAGGAAATAAAAATAATTTTAAATATAATTATTCGCCTGAGTGGGATTCGAACTTCCAACCGATCGCGTTTACAGTCGGACGCTGTTTCACTGAATAAGGAATTCCGATCTCAAATTATTTTACACTGGTCATATATCGATGAATTTTCTCTTCAGCATTTTTAAGTTTCAATAATATAACTTGAATAAAAAAAGCATCTTTGAACCTTATCCCACATAGCAAGGGTAGTCAGAGACAACGGAGTGTCGAGACACTATGTTACAATCACAAATTATAATTTTACAAAACTAATAACTACATTATTTTGTAGTATATGGAATGTATCTTTTGGTTGACTAAATTAAAAAAAAAATAATGTAGTCAATTTTACTCTTACATACTTAGCATACAAAGGGAAGATAGAGGAGCTATTATCAAAACTCTTATTTCCACTAGTGCGGAAATTACAATTGTACTGTGGCGGAACTCAACGCTTGTTATTATTCATTGAGAACGGCCAGTATATTAATACTAGTAGGTAGTATATTAATACTAAAAAGTATATCATAAATAGATTCTAATATAAAAAAAATCTTAATTTCAAAGCGCTGACCTGTAACCTTCTCTGTGCTTGAGGCGTAATCTCCACTACTCTCGACCACCGTCTCGATTTCCTCTCATATTGCCACTTGTCGCTCAAGGCGCATTGCTCATCGTCAGAGTCGTTCTGAAACAATAAAGTTATATTAAAACTTAATATAGATCAGTATTTAATATTATTATTAGTATTAATGCTTACTATATTTAATTTTTAGCTTCACGCTTTTATCATGCATAGCACGGTAGACAGAAAGTACCTAGTGTCAAGACACTCCGTACTCCGCTTCCACCGAATAAGAGACACTGCGTGTTGAGATGTGGAACTCAACGCCGCACTTTGTCATACCAGATCGAGAAAATGTATAATTTAAATATAATCATTCTCTCGAGTGTAAATCGAACACAGCCGATCGTATCTACAGTCAGACGCTGTCCCACGGCGACACGACCGGGCTGACTAAAAAACTTTAAATAATCTTTAAAATTAGCCAGTACATATGCATGTAAGTCTAGAGCAAGGTATAACTTATTAAGCTAGTACCATGAACATACCATACACATCATGCGGAACATAACGCCGCTAATTGGCCACGTGAGTTTAACAAACGAGCGCCCACCAATTATAACATTGTATAAGCCATATGTTAGCTTGATTCTAGTTTCAATTATATCCACAATATTTTTTTCAAATTAATGAGTTAATTTTGGCAAAATCCAAGCATTAATGCTGTACACAGGCGCCTGATTGGTATTAAATAACTTATTTGTAATATTGTAACCGTCTTTTGTCTTTCCAAACATCAATTTGGGTTTGTTGACGTTGAGAAATTGATTAAAATTTTAATAAATTATACGCTATTTATTAGAAAATGCCATTATCCAATGCTACTAAAGTTATCTGGGACGGGTCGTGGCGCAGTGGGATACCGTCTGAATGTAAACGCGATCGCTTGTGGGTTGGTTTCCCACTTCCACTTTTTCATATTATTTCCATTTCTTCGCTCTGTAAAAACAAGGCACGGCGTTCAGTTCCGCCACTCAACACGCAATGCTTCGAATTCTAAGTCTACTCTGCTATTCGGAATATGAAGCTAAAATAAAACAATACTTATTTAGGTAAGCCTTTTAAAAAGACTTTCCCCAATAAAATAATTTTTAATTAATTAAAAATAATTATTTTGAAAAATCTATGTATTGAATATATTTATTTTTTGGAATTAAGTTAAATATTTCTTAATTAAACAATCATTAAGAAAAAGTTGTTGAAACATTTGTCATTAACAAATCATTATCCATACAGATGAAAGAAAAATCGATATTGAAATTTCCAAGGCACGTTTTCAAAGTAACAATCTCATCTGTCATTTGCAATGCAAAAAAAAGAACAGAATAACAGATTAGGAATTCCAATATCGCCTTTGTACTATTCAGTTATGGGATTTTAAAAGCCTTATTGTGTTGCGTCACTAGGTGAGTGCTAAAAAAGGATATATAGGATAAAATTTGTATATAAAAGTCAAATTTTAAGTGAAATATTCAAATTCTATGTAAAATATTCAAATTCTAAATTATATATAAAATCGTATTTGATATAATATTAACGAACGATTTAGTGGTTAAAAATTAAGGAGTAAATTATGTTAGTTACATGTCGAGTAAAAGGAATTTACCACATGTTAATGAGACCATGAAAGATCCATAGCTCAGTGAAACAGAGTTTGACTGATAACGTAACGATTGTGGTTATAAAATTACTCTTATTCCTTAACAACTGATAAGACAAATTGCGGCGTTAAATTCCTTATACATGGAATATCTCAAATTCGAAATGGAAACAGAGAAGACAGTGTCTCAATAAGTTATGTGTCACTAGAGCAAGAATCGAATCTATAACCATTGTGTGTAGTCAATTGTTTTATATTTTATCATGATGGTCGATATAATTATATACGAGAAAATTCTTAGCACCTAACAATGCCACTGGGAAATCACGAAGACAGCTTTTATGAAAGTAATAAGAGTATTGTTTTAATTAAATATTCCCGTGGTTTGTTTAATTTCAATTTTCACTGGAACGTTGAAGTCCAGAGTGATAAGGATAATAAAAAAAAGCTTAAGGCCTTAAACTTTATTTTTTTAAAAATCATCAATAATGTTACAATTTTAATAAATAAATAAAAAGTATTATTATTTCAGGTTTTATATGACATTAATAACAACTACCTAAATTTTAACAATTCAATCATATTTTTAAGAGAAACATTTGATCATCTTTTTAAATATGGTTAGGTAGAGAGAAGAGCTCGGATGAGAGAGGCGAACGTTAAAGTGTATTTTGAAAAGGGGGCCCTCCAGTCTAGACTTGGCAAGTCGCAGGTCTTCTAAGTTCTTTTCTTTGCTAAGCACAATGAATTGAATGAACACTGAGTTTGTTCTTACTAAGAAATTTTTAATAATTTCATAAATAAACTTTGTTTATTATAATGATTTTATTTTAAGTATATACGTTTAAAACTCGCTCTGGTAGGACAAAGGGCGGCGTTGAGTTCCGTCACTAAGCACGCAAGGTCTCGAATTCAGCGTTCTATGCTATGTTACATATCCCTCGTACCATTATAAAGCGGAGAGTGAACTGATATCATATTTTCCGCCGTAAAGCCTATGATAATTATAGGAGACTATTTAAAAAAAGCAATAGTAAAAACCATTAAAATCAACTAACTTTGCCATGTAAATTCTTCACTTTATAATAATACTTTAAACACGTACTAAAAACAAAAAATAAATAAATACAATGCCTTATTAGTAAATAATTTATGACTATTTTTCTTACTTTATTTTGTTATCTCTGAAGGTATTTAATTTATGTTCGTAGATGCGTTGGCTATTGGCGTATTAAGTTGACTTATTGAAGTACGCCAATTTGCTACCATGACATGGCGTTCTACATATGAACGATCTGATGCAACCAACCGTTTGATCAACAATATTAATAGAAGGTAATGTGTTTATCTGTATTTTGCTAATTTTAAAGTGTTATTCCACCTTTAGTAGCTAACAACTTAATTAAGTTGTAACAAAACGTACAAGAATCTCGACGCAGCCGATAGAACGCAAGGTTTAGTGGTCAGAGCGCTTGGTCGGTTCCCAAGAGGCGGGTTCAAACCCCGGTGCATTCAAATTTTTATGTTTTTTAAAAATATGTCAATTTGTATATTTGAGTTAATGGCAGAAGTCAATATCGTTCTTAGTAAGGCTTAATTATGGAACTGAATGTAATGTCAAGACACCACGCTTACTGGCTCCCACTCGAATTCTAGATATTGCGTGGCAAGTGGCGGAATTTAACGCGCTGGATTATTGCATATAATAAATTAACTCTGTGATTTGGTGATCTTTGAACCATGGACTATCGTGTATACGTTATCTACGTGTTCTCTCTTACCGTAACTAAATAGTAAAACTAAAAGCTTCTGCTAAAGTTAAGTAATATTTTTATAGTTTAAAAAGTAATATCGCTTAAGTTAATAAGATCTTTGATTTTCGCGATTTTTATATATTTTAAATGAAACTATTTTAACCGGATTCATCTCGTATATTTTGGTATTCGAAAATACATTTTGGACCCTGACGCTTCGAACACTTTACAGTAGTCTGAGGTCACAGGTAGACTGTCTGTTACTGCTACCTGCTATATACGCGATAATCCGGTTAAAATAGTTTCATTTAAAATCGCTTAAGTTATAAAACAAGAAATAACAGTTTTAAATTTAATAAAAATATTTTTTTGTGTTTTTCTTTAGCTTCACGCTTCTCGCATAGCAGGGTAGACAGGAAGTACCCAATGCCAAGACACTCCGTACTTCGTTTTCTGCCAAATTCGAGTGAGGAGGAAGTGAAAATAATAATCACTCCCCCGAGTGGGAGTCGAACCCAACCGATCGTGTTTACAGTCAGATGCTGTCGCACTGCACCACGACTGGCCACCAGATTTGTTAGATCCCAGCAAATTTTTATTTTTATTTGCTCATTCTATATAAACTACTAAGGAAATAAACATATTTGTAAAATATTTTAAAAGGTAAAAATTTTGGAATAAAGCTGCCATGTTCCAGCTTTTAGCGGTGAGCTTTACGCTTCAGGGTAAATGATTTTTGAAGTCCTCGTTACGCGTATGCGGTACCTTGTTTGTTATTTTTGATGCCTAACACGTGCCCGAAAAAATTAATTTCATGTTGAAAAAAAATAGATTTTTAAAGTTATTAATTTAATGACGTCGTACCGTTATGACGTCATGACGCTGTCACGTCATGGTGTAATGACGTAGTTTGTATTGACTGAACGTGAAATATGGTTGCTTTGTTTTCAAAAATTGAGAGCTAAATTTTTTTGTTAACTTTTAACAATAAAAAGCTAAAAAGGTCTCGGAATACAGGAAACTAATGCGGATATAGAATATATCTTATTTTATTTTGTGTATATATATACCATAAACTGTTATAATACCTCGAACATTAACCAAGTATTTCCCAAGTAAAAAATAGTTGCAGAATTAAATAGTTTAGTTTAAGTGCAAGCAAAAATAACTATAATAAGTCCTAGAAGGAAAATTAACAACACTATATATATATTATGAGGCCGGGCGTGGAGCAGAGGTACAGCGTCTGACTGTAAACGCGATCGGTTGTGAGTTCGATACCCACCCGGGGGAGTGATTTAGTTTAAATTATTTTCACCTCCTCACTCTGGTAAAACAAAAGTGTGGCGTTGAGTTCCACCACTCAACGCGCAATATCTCGAATTCGGTGGAAAGCGAAGTAGGGAGTGTTTGACACTAGGTACTTTCTGACCATGATATACAAGATAAAAGCGTGAAGCACAAAAAATAAATAAACAAAGAATGTGTTTAGCAAAAACAACATTCCTACACAATTACAAAACAAACTAAAATTGTGAGTTATTTCTTACAAAAAGAGTAAGAAAGACATTTTAATAGCGCCGAAGGATTTTTGAAGCGAATGTACTGCAAATGTCTCGAAACAATCCGAAGATGGCAGTAATTGGAGAATTAGTAAGTGCATATTTTCATTTTGGATCAAAACCAGTTCTAGCGGTTCAATGGTTTTATATAAAAGGTATTTTACTAATGTCAAGAATGCGAAAGAAATGATGAAAGAAGTAGCCGGTCGTGGCGCAGTGGGACAGCGTCTTACTGTAAACACGATCGGTTTTCGTTTCTGGTGGTGTGGGTTTATATATAATATTTATTTTTATTCTCTCACTCTGTTGAGAAAAGCTACGCGTTCTGTTCACCACTCAATACATAATATTTCGATTTCGGGTGGAAAACAGTCAATGGAGTATCTTGACACTAGGGTGTCTCCGACTTTTCTGTTATGCGGGATATAGCGTGAAGCTGTTTCTAGTATATTCATAAAATCATTTATCTGAACACAGTGGCGGAACTCAACGCCATTTTTTATCTTATCAGAACAGGAATTCACTATTTTTTAAAAATAATATGACATTTAAATTTTATAATAATAATGTTTAAGCAATCTTAGATAGTACAGTCATTTTCATGCCCTTTAATATTATTTTACGTCGTTGATATAATTGGGCGTGACCTTTTCAATAATTGGTGAGAAATATGGAAAGATTATTTCTGGCTTAGGCTTTGTTCGTGTTAATCTGGGTTGCTTAATATTTAGACAATGTGAATTGAATCTAGTAATATATATTGCAACTTAGTACTTATCATGGCGATTGCAATGGTTTTAGGTTTGATTCGCATTTAGAGGAATGAAATAATTATTTTTTTCATTCCCTCAGTCTGGTTAGACAAGCTGCGGGGTTTAGTTACGTCCTTGATCATAGTGTTACTATATGGACGTAAAGTAGAGAACGGAGAGTTTAAACACTAAGTTCTCCCTGGCTGTCTTGGTAAATGTAAGAACATGGGAAAACTATTCAATGCACAAATTACGCAGATTTAGAAATACTAATATTATCAACTATTTTAACATGACATTTTAAATTAACTATTTTAAACAGGCTCGAATACTTTACAGTAATCCGTGATATACCTGTGACCACGGACTACTGTAAAGTGTTCGAAAATTGTGTTATGAAAAGTTTTTTCAAAAAATGTATTTTCGAATACAAAAATATGCTCGATTAATCAGTTTAAAATACATTCTTCGCGAAAATCAAAGATTTAAAACTTACAACTATCGACTTCAAATTCTGTACGTGACATGTTATTCCATTCAGAATTTGTCTAAAATACACCTCTTAATCTAGTTTGAGATGAATTAGGTTAAATTTTCTTTGTAAGCTCTAAAGAAATAAAAAAAAACTATCTATCTATATATAAATGCTATTTATTTTTTATTTAGCCTCCAGTATTGGTAAAAGAGGTGAATAATGGACAAGATGAAACAACGACAATAAGGGAGATGAATAAGTCGATAATACTAAAAGCCTACCCTTTCACACATTTAATTTGCATTATAATTTACCCTTATAAGGTTTTTGAAATATCAATTGATTACTTTTAGAATATAAATTTGTATGAAGTGGGCTTTCTGCCTTAATTAAGTGACTAGCTTTTTCGCTAACTTTATCAGTTTAATATCGAGTTGGATGACATTTTCGATAATTTTTTACAATATTATATAGTATATAAAAATATTATATTTTTAAAAACAGCTTCACGCTTTATTGAAGGATAAATTAGGGGATCAAAGACAACATTCTGTGAGTGTCAAGACATTCTGTGCTCTCTCCGAATTGAGGAATTTAAAATTTTTTCACGCTTTTTATCCTGCATTGTAGGGTAGACTAAAAGTAACCTAGTAACAAGACACTCCGTACTTCGCTTTCCACCGACTTCGAGACATTGTATGTCGAGTGACGTGTTGAGTGGTAAAACTCAACGCCGCACTTTGTCTTACCAGAGTGACGAAGTGAAAATGATTTTAAATATAATCACTCCCCTGACTGGGGATCGAACCCACAACCGGTCGCGTTTACAGCTTTTTTTAGTAATATATGTCAGTAACTGATAATTATATCGCATTCTGTATTATTTTACAATAAATCCTCTATTAACAAAGGTTAACTTTTAAGAAAATTGCACATTTAATTAGTTAATTGTAATTAAGATTTTTTTAATGAACATTAAAGTATGATTATTTTTTAATAATATTTAATGTTATTATACTTCAACGAATGCGCAGAATGTAATAAATAATCAAACTATTCGATATTAAATTAAAGTTATCGTCGCATGATTCCCCCTCCGGTGTCATAACAAAGGGTTTCATAGCTGACCTTTAAGCACAATCAATAACGCGAAGTTACGGAACATTTTTAGCATCGGTATTGAATATGGTAGAAAAATATATAGAGCTTATATGGGAAATGAATTAGTGGGTAATAAAAATGGCTTAAATATTATTTCAACTTCACGCTTCATCCCGCATAGCAGGAATAGTCAGAGACAAACTAGTGTCAAGACACTCTGTTGATTGGCTTCTGCTCGAAATCGAGACGTTGCGTGTTGAGTGGCGAGCTCAACACTGCGTTTTGTCTTAGCAGAACGAAAAAATGAGAACGATTTTTAAATTTTGTCATTTCTCTGAGTGGAATCGAACCCACAATTGATCACGTTTACAGTCAGTGACCCACTGCGTCATGATGCTTTCTATACTTAAATATGAATAATCATAAGTTGCCAGACATTGATAGTTGAATGGAGAAACTTATAATATTAATAATAAGTAATTGTACACCCAAAAGAACAAAAAAGTTACATATACAAGAGCAAAAAAAGAAAATAGACAAAAATATAGATGTAAATTAAATGTCCAAGAGGCGGCCAAATTACAAATTTATATCTATATAAATACAAATTATATACTACATACATACATACATATTTACATATATACATACATACATACATATTTACATATATACATACATATAAGCTATCTTTCCAGATGGGGATTAGAAAATAATTTAACAACAATTATCATTTCCCAATTGGGAATCGAACTCGTAAACCATCTAACTAACTGTCAAGTTATACCACTGTGCCACTTTGCCCTTTCCATATAGATAGAAAATGAATTTTAAATATGTCCACACTGACTCAGTATGGCGCAAATCGAATTATATTCCATTACTTCAACGGCTGATTACTTTGCGGGTGTTTAACTTTATAAACTGCTATCATGATTTTAATGGAGTTCTAAGATTTTAAACGATCTATTATATAAATTGTAGGTCACACGTTATAGCTTATTGATAACTACTAAATGGCCCTTTGCTGTTTGGTCGAATGAAATTCTTATAAATTTATATAATTTTCTTGTTTATGAAATAAGAAACCAAATTATACGAAAAAAATGTATAAGCAGTGGAGAAAACTGTATTTAAATGGGTTAAGCCGTTTCTGACATTAGCGTGCACAAAAGCACCGACAAACACAAAAAAAATATTTTTTGTTTGCATTACATTTATAAATGCCCCTAATAATAGTTTTTCTTATACATCTTCCACATACAGAGATCGATCAGCTACATTTTTTATTATATATTATATAAGTTAACACAACTTTTTAAATTTTAGTATCTTATTTTAAACGGATCTATTATGTATATTTTGGTATTCGAAAATACATTTTTGGAAACCTAACGTTTCGAACACTTTACAGTAGTTCGTGGTCACAGGAAGACGGAGGTGGCGTTCGTCTGACAATACAATAAAATACACTCAATGTATAATGTATGTAATATAATACAATGATATCAACTGACAGACAAATCAACACCTTTGTCTACCTGTAAAGTGTTCGAAACGTCAGGTGTCCAAAATGTATTTTCGAATACCAAAATATACGCAATTAATCCGTTTAAAATATTTTCATTTAAAAAGTGTAAAAATCGCAAAAATCAAAGATCTTATTAAAAACCTTATTATAATATACAAATAGTTATAAAGTACAGATTTTCTGTAGCTTATAATGGTACTGGTACTGTAATATTTCGTTACCAATATTCAATAATAAATATGCAAGTGAATAAAAGTGAAAATATTAAAAATATTAACATTTTATATGTATACATATAAAATAGAAGCCATCCTGGCTCAGTAGGCAGTGAGATAGCGTCTGTATGTCAACGCGAAAGTATATGGGTTGTATTCTCACTAAGCGCTATGCTCTGATAAGATAAAATAATATTGTCTAGATTTCATGTGGAAAGCGGTCAAAAGAGTGTCTAGACACCATATATATATATATAAATATATATATATATATATATATATATATATATATATATATATATATATATATATATGCTAAAAATACCTCGATAGGCTGAAGTGAAACTAAGAAATAATATAACTTTCCGTTTTGACTCTAATATTAGCATAATGTTCATATGATTTTATTTACTCGAGCTTGTTACGATCGCGGCCGCGCTTTAGATGGTCTGTTGAAGGCAAAGTGGACAACTTTCTTCAGTTAATACTACATCTATATGTTTATTTATTAACTATTAATGCTCAGTAAGTTGTTATATATTTCGCCTATTTGTTGTTACGTTATGTTATTTTGGCGTAGTTGTTTTTGTGAGTATGCAGTGTTTTGACACTAGATACTTCCTATCTATCCTGCGATGCGGGAGAAAAGCGTCAAGTTAAAAAAATATCTATAAATCGATTGAATTGATATTTGATTTGAGCTTTTCTTCCTTTGATTGATGATTGTATTTAAATCCAAAACACTGGATTTAAATCACAATCTCTAAATTTTCTTAGTTACTAACTTACAGATAAAGCACAGACGAAAGTAATTGGGGACAAAGTTAAAATTTCAGACCATGAGTCCTCATGGAGGATTGAGATCGGACTTTATTTACATTTGCAGTCGATAAAATTGTCATTTACTTTAGAAATAAGTTGCAAACGCTAACGAATATTTGTATAAGGTAAAAGTAAAAATATACAAAGTTAAAAACATTATTTAGTTTTAAGGTCATCAAAAGTTACTCAATAAATTAATTATTACAGTAGTCTGTTCCCGAAAGACTAGGTAAAATGTAAGTAAAATATCACCAAAACAACTCTGAAACTGGTCAAATTTAACAAAGTTAAGCGGTAATTTAAGATAAATTTGTGTTTTATTACAGTTTGAAGATTTAAAACTCCTACAGTAGTTTCAAGAACAGCAAACAGAAAAGTTTCATGTTACTGGTTTGTTCCGATTTTAAGCTTTATTTTTCTTGTATTTTATTTATATTGATGATAAAAGGTATAAGTAACGTGTTATAAAAAGCAAACATATGTACAGTACTAGCTTTTCCCTTTGTACTGATATCGATTTGTAAAATCCATTGTCTACATTTCACAATTATAATTTTAAATGAGATTTATTTACAGTATTATTATTTTAAATTTTATTTAAGTACTCAGTATAAAACATATACTTGGTGGCACATTGATACAGCGTCTGACTATAAACGCGATCGGTTGTGGATTCAATTCTCACTCGGGGGAATGATTATACTAAAAATATTTCAAAATTTAAGATAACTTCAATACATTCAAAATTCTTCATACATGTTCAGTAAATTCATTATTAATTCTTTATCAAATAGGTTAAAGTTATACTCACAGATCTTTTCTGATGATGATGGTGTTCCAGCTTCATGCTTGCACAACGGTTTAGTGCTGTAAGCCGCCTGAAGAGTGACTGTAGGGAGTCCGCGTCCAAAAACGGATGGTCGTTCTGAACACCTGACACGTCGATTGGAAACTGGAGATCTGTGACAAGGAAATAATATTATCTATATAAATAATTTAAATTGTGTATATCTGTACGTAATGTTAAAATAATTGTTTGATTACTAAATACATATAATATAGGCAAAGAAAATATCTGACAAGACAAAGTGCGGCGTTGAGCAAGAGATTTTAATTAAAATTTTATATCATTTAATGACGACGCTGGATCCATTTTGATGGGATTTTAATAGCAGATTTAATAAGGAATAACTTTTATTTTTAAATTAAGTATAAAATAAAGGGAAATTCCACGCGGATTAAGAAGCAGGCACAAGATAAATATTAATAATTTATTTGTGTTTTAAATTAAGTAATTTAAATGAGGCCATCGTGGCACAATGTGATCAATTCTATATTTTATTATTGTGATTTTTACAGGACTAGAGAACCCTTGACACATTGCATAGACTATTTTACATAGACTATTTTAGATTGAATAGTGTTTTTTTTTAATAAAACTATTTTAAATTGATTAATCGCGTATATTTTAGTATTCGAAAATATATTTTTGTAAATCTGACTATAGGTCTACCTGTGACCACGGACTACTGTAAGGTGTTTGGAACATCACACTTTCAAAACTACGCGATAAATCCGATTAAAATATTTTCATTTAAAATGCGTAAGAATCGCATGTTTTACACAAATTATTTTTTTTTAAATATAATTTGCTAGAGATGTGTAAATTAAAAAAATAGCATTTATGTTCAACTCAGTTTTAATTTCCACTTTAAGAAATGATTTTAGGCATTCACACGATAAATCATGTAGATACAAGATTTTAGTTCAATGACCTTTGTAATAAACGATTGCTTTGGGGATGAGAACGTGTAATTTACAGATTGTTCGTGACTTCACCAGTCATTATATTTTTATGTAGATTATCGATCCTTTCTTCTATATTTATTGTGTTAAGTTGCATATTTTTTCTGAATAGTGATGTATCATATTATATTATATCTAAAATCGATTTTAAATTTGATGTTTTAATAATCTAAGCAGTGTCACGCTTTATCCAACACAGCAGGGTAGTTAAAGACAACCTAGTGTCAAGATATTCCGTTGACTGCTTTCTTCACTGCTTACCAGAGGGGAGATATTAAATTAATTTTTAAATATAATGTAATGTGTTAAATATAATGAGGCCGGTCGTGACGCAGTGGGATAGCGTTACGATAGACTTAAATCTAAAGTTATTAGAGTTAGCCAAAAAATAAAGTTAGAGAGTTTATTGATAAGAAATAATAATATCACTATTCTAATCTCCAATCTAAAACTCTACTTACTATTATTTGAATAATTTAAAACTTCAGACAGTTAAAATATCAATCGCATCTACAACATAAAAGCGTATATTATCTTTTATAGACACATTAAGAAAAAGAAGGCGAAAAAAATATTTACAAGTACCTTTTTGAGATAAGATATAAATACTGTTTTTATATAAATACTGTTTTGATATAAATACTGTTTTTATAGTCATCTCTCGCATATATGCGTAGGATAGGCAAAGAGCTTGTGTTAAATACTTCAGTCATGTATATTATAATAAATTTATATATATATATATATATATATATATATATATATATATGATAATAAATTTCGAATAGATATCATTTAAGAAAAGGAGACAATTCCTGTACGTTTATATCTAAATTTTATGGACAATGACGTATTCACATTGTCCAAAGACCCTCATTCACGTGCATTTAAACTGTCAGTCACTGTCAGTACCCTGCCCAACAATGCTATCATATGGGATTATATGGTAAACGTTACAAGTATTGTTTGTTTGTATATACTTGTATATATATATATGTATATATATATATCTTCTTGCAAGTTCCAGAACTGTAACAATTTATATGAATAATTATGAAACTGCCAATGTATTCGTAAAAGGAAAAAATGTAGAACGGATTAGTTGTTCAAGAAATTCTCTCTTTATATTTAAAACATGTAAAACAAAACCAAACATAAACAATTCCCTCATAAATATTATTACAAAGTTATTTTATACCCAACGTAACATTGAAAGCATTTTCTGGTCGGTACATACTAGCTTATTTCCTGTATAGAATAACAGAGCTGATAGGGTAGAGACGAAAACAGATGGGACCAAATATATTTTATGTTTATCACTCTAATGTTTTATTTATATTTATAAATAATAAATTATATTTTTAAATCAATTTTTTTTAAACGTATTAATCACCTCACCTCAGCCTACCTGTGACTATGACTACTGTAAAGTGTTTTATTCTCGTGTACCAAAATTTACGTGATTAATCCACATAAAATAGTTTTATATAAAATGTGTTAGAATCGCCAAAATCAAAGATTATATTAATTAAGATATACAGAGTTTGTGTTCTTTTTAGTCATTATCATATTATTGTAGCATTTACAGTGATACATTATAGTTTATTTATTTATTTATTGGTCTATCATATATTTAGAGCATTGTATGTTAACATAGGAAAAAAAAACATAAAATAATTGATTATATGTCTGTTACTATAGTCAACGCATAAAATATTTTTGTGAGAAAAATGTAATTTAATTATAGAAAAATTGTTTTTGTTAATAATTACAAAATAACAGCTTAACATATTTTCTAGTACATTTATAGAGTTGAAAATAAAAAAGTTATAATTAATTATATAACCGTTGTGAGTTCGATCCCCATTTGTGGGAGTGATTTTATTTAAAATCATATTCATCTTCGCTCTGGTAAGACAAAGTGCGATCTTGAATTTCACCACTAAACACGTAATGTCTCTGATTCGATGGAAAACTAAGTACGGAGTGTCTTGATTCTAGGTACTGACTCTACTTAGCATCGTGTATGTCACTTTAAATAAAAGTGTATACATAAGTGTAAGTGTTAAAGATAAGAAACAATATAGTCTCGGTCGACCGGACACAATCCTCTACAACCCAATCTCAAAAGCTTAACATAACCTAATGCAAAATTTACTGCATTGCGTAGATCAATCTGTTTGAATCTCACCCCAGATTTCAGAGTTCGTGCCGTTGTGTTTTACTCTAATAGGGTTGGCAAAGTGCACAAAGTATGAATAAAGTACTAAAGAATATTTTGGTTTTTGTTTTTTACAAGTGACAGCCTTGAAAAAAGGGAAAAGCATAGTGACTATTTTTTCATTTCACCTTTTCATATATTAAAATTTGCTTTCGAATAATTTTACGATTTTGTTTTAATCCAAAGGTCAAAAAGTTTTTTTTAGTTTAAAAAGATTATATATTAAATAACAGTTATTTATTTACATGTGAATTAATAAATAAGATATTTTTATTTTTTTTCAAGGCAATGATTGTATATTATTTTATTTATGCTCTCTGGTATTGAGTTCGCCACTCAACACTTAATGTCTTGATTTCGGATGAAAAGCAGTTAACGAAGTGTGTATATATATATATATATATATATATATATATATATATATATATATATATATATATATATATAATGTAAGCTGCTTAAAAAAGCCCAATTTAAAATCTATTAATGATAAATATAATTTTCATATAAAATTTACATATATATTTACAACCCTACAATATAATCGACCATACATTTTGATACAGTAGTCACAAAGCAAGTTAATTTGAACGAGTGAATGAAGCTAGAGCTCTACTTGTGACTACTCTAAAGTGTTTGAAACGTAAATTTTTCAAAAATGTATTTTCGAATACAAAAAAATATACGCGATTGATCCGTTTAAAATAGTTTCAATTTAGAACGTGTTAAAATCGCGAAAATCAAAGATATTATGGTAAATAGAGATCAGGTTTAAATTTGCTGTGATTTTATTGTTGTTTATTTATTTTGTACATTTATTGACATACACAAATCGGAAAGGCCAAAAAAAATTTAATTATGATGTAAAAATGAAGGAGCTTTTTGCTTTTGTTCGCATTATCGGTTAATAAGAAACAACTTTGTGTCTAGACATTTTACACAAGGAAGGGATTGTATGTCAAGTGGCGTAACTTAATTCCGCATGTGGTACTACTAGCGGGAACATTAATATAATTAAAATAAATCATTATTCTCATTGGAGAAAGATCACTTCACATGTCATTTACGAGTATAGGTATGAACGTCTTTTTGTTTATATACATATACACCAATTTTCAAAATTCTTACACTATGCTTATGATAATTGTAAATTATCATCATTTCTATGCTCTAGAAAGACAAAACGGCGTTGAGTTCCGTTCCGTTGCGTTTCAATATTCAGCGGATTACAGTAAACGGAGCGTCTAGGCAATAAGTTATCTCTAACTACGCTGCTATCTCAGATAAAACGTGATACTGTAATTTAAATAATGTACTTACTGAATTCTGATCGTACATTTTAATAGGAAAAATAATAAATTTAAATAAATTATTTATCATATAAGTTGGAACTCAATATATTTTTTTCCAATTCAATTAATATATCATGTCCTATACATTATAAAGCATTATATTTATTCAAAATTCGCAAATCTATAAATGTGTTTTCTATTGTGTAAAATATTCTATTTAAGTTATTGCGAAGTAGGTCGGGCAACGCCACTACGTCTCCGGCAGCTAACGCGTGGCAGAGGAAACGCTTCCGTGAAAACGTCGGAAAATCTAGATGATTGATATCGAGGAACAATTGTAATAGCTAGTGTAAATTGTATGTCGCTTAGTTGTTCGAGAAATTAATGGTTTTAGTAGAAATGTAATAGATACGTCAGATATGCCGTCTGTAATGTATAAGGAAAAATGAAAATAATTTACTTGAAAAAATTTTATGTTTACTGAAAGTTATTGTTATTTTTCTCTTATATATTAACTTTACACTTTTGTCCCGCATGGCAGGATAGACAGGAAGTATTTAGTGTCAAGACACTCCGTAATCCACTTTGTACTGAATTCGGCACACTGCTTGTTGAGTGGTGGAACTCAATGCCACGCTTTGTTTTACCGGAGCGAGGAAATGACAATAATTAAAATACAATCGTTCCCCCAATAGGGAATCAAACCCACAACCGATCGCGTGTCTAGTCAGTCTCTGAGTCACGACCGGCGTAGTTATTGATTTTTTTACATATTAATTTAGGAAATATTTTGGATCTGTTTTACGACAATTATTCTAACATAAAAGGTTGACTTAAATTACATACACGTAGCTTTTAAATAAAAAATGGGTAATTTTGATTAAACTTATACATTTTATAGACACTGAGTGTCTAGAGTTGACATATACCTATATACATATATAAATATGAAAAATGAACCATTAGATTAATTGAGACGAATAAAAAAAAAGATAAGAACGGTTGGATGAGCTTTCAAACGCTTACGTTATATTCGGAAGGGTTCCGGTTTACAAAACTTCCGGTGTGTAAAATTTAAAATATATTTTGAGTGTCAATTTCTTCCATTTTGCAAGGAGTTCAATGATTTGGAAATAATTTGGTTGAAAATTTTGTGAATTAGAATTCTATTCGTGAAAATGTTTTCGGTAATGACTTACAAACACTCATATAGAGCATAATAATGCATTTTAAGCTTATCTATATAAATAAAATAGGGATGAAGAATTTGTTCGGACCGTATTATATCTGGGATAGTAAAATTTATTTTTTTTTATTTTTTTCTGTGTATAATAGTCACATTGAAGAATAACTAACGCCTTCGGTTATTTTTTTAGCTTCACGCTTTTATCCCGCATAGCAGGGTAGACAGAAAGTACCTAGTGTCATCACATTCCACACTTCGCTTAAAGTAAACAAATTTTAATAGGAAAAAATATATTTTAATATATAAATAACCTATTAAATTAAATCCCCATTCGGGGGAGTGATTATATTTAAATTATTTTCACTTCCTCGCTTTATTAAAGACAAAGAGCGGGGTTAAGTTCCACCACTCATCACGCAATGTCTCGAAGTTGGTGGTTCTTGATTAATTTTAAATAATATTTTTAAAAAGTAGCTCAAAAGACAAATGATGTGCCCCATGTCTAATTAAAATATACGGAAATTGTATGATTATAGTTCAAGAGAGTTGCGAGAAACAACTAGTATCATGTATAATATAATAAGATATTTCACTTTTACGAATTTCATACATTTCGTTTTTATATTCATATACACATGAACTACGGTATAACTTCATTCTGGTATGATAAAGCGCGGCGTTGTGTTCCGTAACTTAATAAACATGGTTTTCGTAACTTAACAAAGAAAGTATAGAGCGAAATGTGTACATTAGGTTCTATTTTATCACCTTGCTATGCGGGTAAATAAATAAATCACATACATATCAAATTATTTCATAATACAAAAATAGATACCTTCAAAATATTACATAGAACCTACCTACATATCGCTATAAGCTTCAGTTTAAAATTAGTTCGCGCGCAGTGGCCTGTGTCACACACCTGAGCGAGTCCGCTTTCATCCCAAACACCCAACTTAATTCATATAGTGTATGATACATACAAACGTGACAGCTTTGTTGCCATTTCAGTTCAAGTTATGCTAGATTTGACGCAGCTATTTATAGAAGTTCGTTTTTTTTAATATATATAGCAATTTAGGTCATATTAATAAATGACATGTTATTTTTTTATTCTTTCTATGTGTCAGGCAAGGCAAACGTGTGGGTCACCTAATAGTAAGGGAGTGGGTGCATTATTGTCTTTTAAATTAAATAAATATTTAAAACTGTACCTAATGATTAAATAAATTAAAATGATTACTAAAAAAGATTAATAATCCATTGTCACACGCAGGAATCGAAGTGGCGACCCATCGCTAAAACAACTACCATACTATGAAGGTGTTGTCAAAATTTCACTTAACTAACTAACGTGGTACGCCGAAAGTTTTAATTGAAAATAGAAACACTCTAAACACATCTGTTTTTTCAAAAGAACTTTATATAACGTAAAAATTGAGTTTGCTGCGCTTTTGATGTTTACACGTGGCATGACAATTAACACCTCATATATTTTTTCAGGCTTTGTTATTATACAAGAAATTAATTTTCTAGTTTCTGCTTTATTATATCTTTGTAATACTTATATTAGAAGTTTATTTAATATTTACGTTTCTTTAAGTAAAAAAAACATACCATTAGGGGCCATAATTGCTTTGCGCGTCCCTATAAGTAAAATATTTGTCTGTTTGGCGTAACTCAACGCAACGGTTCTGTGAGCATGAAAAAGTTATAATATTAATACTGGTATTTCCTAAAAAATATGTATTTTTTTCATTATTCGAAATAATAAAAAAAAGGAAAAAGCTTATTAAAAATTTACCAAAATGAGGAAGAAAGTAACAATTCTATTGCTGATCATATTTCCGGTTGACTGGTGAGCAAAGGAATTCATTCAATGTTTCAATTATAGCAGTGATCGAATATACGGACGGCTGACTACACTTTGTATAGTTACTGGTCAATATAGCTGGTATTATATACAAAGGCGTATTCTTTTTATACTTTTTTTTGTATTTTTTAATTGTCAGGCCCTTTAATAGGATTTTCTCTTTAGCTCTTACGAGTATATTTAATACACGAACCCTGAACTTAGAATGATACAAACAATAGATGTTCTAAACAAATTGTTATGAGTTTCGTTTGTTACAAGTAATGTTGTCAAATTATAATTAGATTCTGGTCGTGGCGCAGTGGAACAGCGTATTACTGTAGACGCGATCGGTTGTGGAATCGATTCTCACTCGGGGGACTCTATATTCAAATTATCTCTACTTCTTTGTTCTGGTAAGATAAAGCGCGGCGTTGTGTTTCGCCACAATACGAAATTTGAAAGTGAAGTACAGAGTCTTGACATTAGGTATTTACTGTCTACCCTGTTACGAAAGCGTGAAGCTAAAAACATACATATTATGTATGCGATAAAAAAATTTCTAGCAAAGGTAAAACAATATAATGTTATGACACTTAATATCATATTTTAGATGAATTAAAAGATACGATTTGTTATCCATTATTGATCAAACGAACAGTGAATTTTAATTGTAATTACAATAATTAAATTAAATTATCTACAATTTTCTATATACACAATAGTATGACCTACATTCTAGATCTTAGCACTAACTATAAGCCCTAGGTAGATCAAAGGATTCCGTATCTAAGACACATTCCAAATTTAATTAGAAACTCCTTGGTTATGGAAACAGGCAAATTAGTTCGTTTCAAGTTCGCATAAGTTTAGATTTGTTAGGTAAGTTTAATTTTATACTCATTTACTGCTTTACAAAGCACGTAATATGTAGTATCTAGTAGAGTCGTTGTTTCTATTGGCTTGTACAGGAAAAGTAATAGAAACATAGAAATAGAAGTATAGCTTAGAAGCTTAGTTATAAATAATGAGAAATTAATATATATGCATGTTTATATATACGCTGGTGACAGCGTCTGACTGTAAATGGCACTGGTTGTGGGTTCGATCCCCATTCGAGGGAGTGATTATATTTAAAAATTAACTAAATATTATATAATCTCAAACCTATCCAATATTTAAAGAATACTCTAAAAACGTATGGCAACTAAGAGAATAAAATTATACGTTTTTTTTTTAAATAACTCCTAAAATACGTGAAAATTATAAAGAGCTAAAGAAAAAACATATTTTTTTCACTATTATTAAACGGAAATACAAAGTAAAAGTAATAATTTTATTTCATTATTTTTGAATAGTTCGTTTTTCTCCAAATAATAAATACCGTATGTCTTTTGTGAAAAGTAAGTGAAGTTAACGCTCGACGGAGCAAAAGAAACTCGTGTATATTGAGTTTTAGAAAAAGCAGAAAAATAATATGACTCCCATAATTGGTTTCCTTTTTAATAATGTCATTGGTACAATTGTTTGAGATTTAATATAGCATTTGTGGTACACGTGTTTTATAACAAGTTTTTTTTAAGCTTGCCGTTTTAGTTAGTTACTTGGTGTGTGTGAAACCTTGCAACTTCAATTGGACCCATTTCCCAGTTGGAATGAGCTGAAATTTGGATTACGACTTCAGTCCTGATGACAATGAAACCAAACCACTTATAATCAATATTCTAAAATGGCCGCCACAACAATAACAAAGGACAAGGACTCAAAAAGGACTTTTTGATTAATAATTATTTTGTTTTAGTCAACTTATTATATACAATTTTGATACTTATAAAAGTAGTAATTTTGGATCTCAAGGAGAACACAAAAACCTGAGCTCGATGCATATGAGAAGAAATGGAAGCCTTATAGACATACCCTGCACATGGATTATTTTAATATACGGCTATATACATTTAAACTACTTTAATAAATAATATTAAGCATTGTATTTATATAATTTTAAAACAATTTTGGGGCTAATTTAAACATCATAAGTGGAAGTCAAGTTTTTTAAATAAATATATGATATAATTTACCACACAATAGAGCATTTTTTCAAACGCCTCTGAACACATAAAATATCGGGATTTTTCATATAATAATACACGCAAACTATGTTGCGGGTTGCAGCTATTAAAACTTATACAAATTCTTTCAAGAATTTAATTTCTTATTTGCCTTTTTTTTTAGTTTCACGCTTTTTTATTCCGCATAGCAAGGTAAACAAAAAGTACCTAGTGTCAAGACACTCCTCACTTCGTTTTCCACCGAATTCGAGACATTGCGTGTTGAGTGGTGGATCTTAACGCACGTTATCTTACCAGAGAGAGGAAGTGAAAATAATTTAAATATAAACACTCTCGCGAGTGGGGAGCGAACCAACAACCTATCGTGGTAACAGTCAGACACTGTCCCACTGCGTCACGACCGGCCTCAATTATCATTAAAATTAACTATTGTTATTACTATACGGATAGAAATATTTATTTACTAAGCGTTATTTTATACCTAGTATAAAAGTAAATTTCACACTCATTTATCACTAATGGAACTGTACGCCGGATGCACTTTAGATGTTAATATAATAAACTGTTTATAAAACTCATATACGCAATATTTAATACTAGTTGCACTCGCGACTTCGTCCGCGGGGAATTGTTAAAACTGAATCTTTATTTCCTAACTCTAAAAAAAAAATAGCCTAACTTACTCCTTATGACATTAGTTAGCTGCCAGTGAGACTTCTATCAAAGTAAGTCCAGTAATTCCAGAGGATAGCTGGAAAAAACAGATAAACAGACAGACAAAAATTGTATAAAATGTTATTTTGCCATATGTATACGTAAGAAAAAAGCAGTTCTTTTGATATTACAAATTTATTTATTTGTATAGATATAATAGGTTTATTTATATTTTAAATATTTATACATACTAATGGCGAAACAAGTTATAATTGAATTGAATTCGAATATACACAGTATCTACATTATAAATATAATACATATCTACTGTACCTATACATATCTACTAAATACTACATATAATATATATACAATATATAGTGAATAATTAATACTAAGACTATTGGTGCGTATAATATACGTTGCCTTAGCAACATGTTTGATATTTATATTTAAGTACCGTTATGACTCTCGCTTACATTTTATACATTTCTTATTGATTGATATAAAATCGCAAAACGCTAAGTTTTGTCTTTTGAGTTGGATTAAAACCAAAGTAATTTCAAATATACATAAGACGAACGGCGTTGAGTACAGCCACTTCACACGCAATGTCTCAAATTCGGCGGAAAGTGAAGTACAGAGGGTCTCGACACTAGACAGTTTCGGTTTGTAATAAAAATATATCAAATGGGATATGTACGACAAATCCTTCCGACAAAGTTCTAAATTATTATAACATTCACTAATTTGTATATATTTCAAAAATAGCAGAGGTATTCAGTTTTAGTAGCTTCACGCTTCATTCTGCATAGCAGGGTAGTAGATACATTGTGTGCTGAGAGATGAACTCAACGTCATACATCAGAATGTCTTGACATTGGTGACACTAAAACGTGAAGCTAAAGGCAATACATAAAAAATACTGTTAACATTAAAACGTATAAAATTTGGGCGGATTCGAGCTTGCGCCTCTTGGGAACCGTCCTAGCGCTGCGACCGCTAAACCATGCGTTCTATGTACTACCGGCTGCGTCAAGAATCTTATACATTTAATTACAATTTATTTACGTAGCTACCATCTATATAGAGAGATTTTTATAAATTTCTGCTATCCAAAGATTATTAAGAAATAATTGTTTGGGTTCAAGTCCTGCTGCGTTCAAATTTTTAAAAATGTTTTCTAATCTTAAGTGTGGAATAACACTTTAAAAATATTTAAATGTCAATATTAACTCAAAATTAAAAAAAAACACTGCAAATTGTACACCACATCTATACATGTATCGCAAAGTTTGTTTACAGTATAAGGCCGGATCACAAGTGGCCCGCAAGCGAACACGTGCATTCAATATAGGCCACTCAAGGTTACATGTGGCCATGGAACAAAGACACCACTGAACGATATACCTCCTAACGTTAATTGCGTTGAATTTGCAAATAGTAAATACGCTTATTGTAATTGATTACTATTTAATATTAAAATAGCAGCTTTTTACTGAATGCTTGTATGTGTACATGTATTTGTAAAATTACATTTTTATAATGTTTGTCTGTCTGTTGTGTCTTATCTCTGGAACCGCTAAATCGACTTTAACAGGAGTTTCACAGGTAAATAGTAGATGTAGTATGGAATAACTTAAGTTATTTTTATTTAGGAAATATATAATAAAGATGACAACTTTTATGCGTATGAAGTCGCAGGCACTGCTCCTTTCGTATAAAATCTAGATATATATATCTATAGAATTCTAGATATAAGAATAATGATGGAGTAATACTAAGTGGTTACTATCAAAGTCCTTGAAATGCAGTGTAATAGCGTTTGACCACAACAGAAATGAAGTTGGTTATGGGTTCGATCATCACTCGGGGGTATATTTTAATAATTTGAAGTTACCCAATTATATTTATCTATTATTAAGATGAAGAGCGGTGTACAGTTTCGTATAAATGCGCGATTAATAAATAATGAAATATTATTGTCTTTGACTATGAGGACTATTGCTATGAGGAATAAATATGAATGAATTTCTTTTAGTTCCCCAGCAAAACAAATTATCAGTCTAATTCTTGTAAAAACGCTCTGTTTATAGTTAATAATTTAAAATCTTTAAAAGGTAGAAGCTGAAATATAATATATTTTTAAAATAAAGTTGATAGTGTGAATAAAATAATGATGTCCATTTTATGAGCTTAAGTACTGAGAGCGAAATCGATTTTAGGCAATGATAAAAAAAATGATATAAATTATATATATTTAACACAAAAATATATTATATATATATATATATATATATATATATATATATATATATATATATATATATATATATATATATATATAATAACTATTCAAATAAGAAACAATATATAACATTTAAAGTAAAAAAATAACTCACTATTATTATGCCCTGGCGTGTAAAATGCTTCACAAATAACTCATTATCCTGTGTTTAAACACTCATTTACAAAACGATGTGTCCACCCAACCACTATCACCACAACACTGATACCTGAAATCCTTAATCTAAAAAATTGACATATTTCTACGTTCCCTTTGAAACTGGTATGAGCAGTCTGCGTATAACCATAAGGTTTCGATTTGGATGGGTGACCGTCGCACATTTTTTCCTTGTCTAGGTCACGTTGGCAGAATATGGCAAAAATAATCACATATTGAACTCTATTAGATAGTGATAAAGTTTATATTAGCATGTGTATTGTTTGATTATGTGATTTACCAGAATCGTTTACCTGAACGATAAGACTAATCGGTTATGTTTTTATTTGTATTTTGGTTTCCTATGACATAAACGTTATCCCACCTTTTTGATTAGTGGCTGTTTTTTTTTTGTTTTTGGAATTTTTAACATTATAAGACGTCTTTGCTCGAAGTGTTTTGATTGAATGCGAGGGTTGTAGGTTCAAAACTTATTCAGAAAATATCCTTTTTTGCTTTACGCTTAATTCCTTGCATAGTCACGAAAAATAGTCAGTGTCAATCGACCTATTATTAAAAATCCATGAAAAATGTATAATGTAATTCTACCAGTGTGCTATTAAAAAAATAAAAACGTACATAGATATATACTGGTGAAAATATAAGTAAGCGTTAAAACACATGAAATATGCTAAGACGTTAAATAAATAATTTGTCATATTTTTTTTCCTTCACGCTTTTATCTCGCATAGCAAAGTACTCCGCTTACCGCCGAGTTCAAGATTTTGCTTGTTGAGTGGCGCAACTCAACGCCGCAGGTTTGTCTTATCTGAGCATGGAAATAAAGTTAATTTAAATACAATCGTTCCTCCGAGTGGGAATGGAACCCAAAATTGATCGCGTTAACAGCGACGCTGTCGCACTGCGTCACGACAGGCCGCAATATGGTCAAATGTAAACTAAATAAAATTTAAAAATTCTAATATTTAATTTTAAATGAAATTTAATATTTAATTTTAAATGAAATTTAATATTTAATTTTAAATGAAATTTAAAATATGAGTAACAGTCATATCCCAAACAAATATGAAACGTTTCGACAGAATGGTAACAAATAGCGTCATTTAGAACTAATACGGGGTTTCGTTCAGTTGCGGTGGCGGGTACCCATAAATTATATTGTTGAAACAAAAATATTACACCTATTTAGATGTTTGGACGTTTGCTGCACTCTAAGCAACTGTTTACATTCCCGAGGGCATTTTTTATTGATTTTTGATTTTATTTATTTTTTCGTCTTAAAAACGGAAGATTATGACATTGACGCTTAAAGTATGAATTGTAAGACTTTGAAACGCATAATGGTTTCTTTAATAATTTTTTTTTTATACTAACTAGTTCTTTATTAAAACTATATATATGTAAAATTTTATAATTCTCCATCCGTATTTAGGTTGATTTTGATTTTAAAATGACTTTATTGGCATGATAGTACAATATGGTTATTTTATTTTTACTTTAGCATACTTACAATAATTGTACAATTATTTTTTATAGACATAAAGAACGTCTTTCTAAAACAAAACTACTATATAAAATTATATTTTTCCTTAACTAAGTATTAATATTAATAAGACATATACTTTAACTTTGTCAAAGAAGGAAACAACAAGTTAAGTAAATAATAAATAAATAAATGATAATATTAATAATAATCTGTAAAAATAAGGGTTGATTTATTTAGTATTGCTTGTATATATGTACGAATACAAAAATATATACAGAGATACACATGCACAAACAAGTTAAGAAATATTCGAATAAATGCATAAATGCACTTATTTTTATGATTATCAAATAATTCACACATAAAATAAGACTGTATATATAATATATATAGTATTTAGGTAAAAACGGCCTAAATGTTTCCTGTTACAAAGTGAAATAGATGCTGGTCGTGGCACAGCATGACAGCGACTGGTTGTGTTCGATTCCTTCGTTCGATCGAGAATATTTCAATTATTTTCATTTTTTCGGTTCGGTAAAACAAAGCGTGGCGTTGAGATTCGAATTCGGCTGTAAGCGGACGTACTTCCTGTCTACTCTGCTATACGGGATAGAAAAGTGAAGCTAACAAATAAACATAAAATGCGGTTTTTAATACAACACACAATATACGTTTTCCCAGGATAGTATTACGTCATAATATAATATAATATACCATTATAAGCCGTTCAAAACGTTATCTTATCAGAGATTATGATAAGAAAAATGATTTTCTTGAGTAGCTCATTCAAATGGCTATTGTTTTTTTACTATTGTCGCCCCGTTAATTACCAATATTACTAATACCTAGAAATAATACGTCTGGCGCCTTTACTGCATTACGTAATTTTGCTTCAAGTATTATCTTTTTGACTATTCAAATTGTAAAGGGAGGATTTTTTCTACGCCATATAACATAACTGTTTGCAACTATTTACTTTGAAGCTTATACGATATAGATGTCACAAATTAGTTTAAATTCTTAGTATTAAGTGAAATTTCTGAAAGTGATCATTTTTAATGATTTTTAAAACCTAAGTAGATAATAAGGTATATAACTTTTATTTTAACGATTCTTAGACATTTTAAATTAAAACTATTTTGATTCAAATGTAGACTATGCAACAGTCTAGAATACATTCAAACTGGGTTTTCAAAAATGTATCCATTTAAAATAGTTTCATTTAGAGCATAAGTACATACAGATAAAATGTTTATTCTAAGTATTAAATTAGTAACTAATAAAACTTAACGGAACACGTTTAATAATAATATATTGTATAATCATGAAATTTTAGATAAAATACGTAATGTCTTGATATTGGGTGGAAAGAAGTCAACAGAGTGTCTTTACACTAAGGGGTCACTACTCTGCTAAGCAGGATAAGAGAAGAGCTGCTTTTGGTAAGCTAAACGAACGCCTGGATGCCTACCAAAATGTAAATTATTTAGAAAATAATTTTAAAATATTTTTTTTCTTGGACTGAACACTTCGTTGAAAGAATTAATAAGTATATCGTACATAATAATGTCATATTATTTAACGTTGTTTGCTAGTACAATGAAAATATTTACTCAGAAGCACGTACATTAGCAGGATGTCGCTAAATTGTTTTGTTTACGGCCGGCTCGGAGATAAAATCAAACATTTGTGTTCATAATACACTGCCATTAGTGTTTTATTATATAATGGGATTATTTATTGAATTTGGTTATCGTTATCGGAACAGGCATTTGTATGGTTGGTTGGTTCTGCCACCAGTGGTGGCATTTCAAATTGTTTGTATATAAGTAAATACTTGGTAAAAACAACTAATTTCTACGTACTCTACTGGTTTGATTTATTCATATTTAGCTTATATTAGTATATGTGTACCCTGTACAGAGAACTTAGTGTCAAGACACTCTGTTTTCCTCTTTTCGAGACCATCGTTTTCAGATATTGAGACATTGCGTGTTGATTGGCGGAACTCAAGATCACGTTTTGTTTTACCATGGCGGAGAAATGAGAACAATATAATTATTTCCTCAAGTGGGAATCGATCCTACTACAGCTTGCGTTTACCTTTATGATATTTGAGTAAAACATTATTAGAAAACGTATAAAATAATAGAAAATTTAATATACAAATTTGCAGACTTTCCGACGTAGTTAGATATAGAACGTATGGTTTAGTAGTCAGAACGTTGGAACGGTTTCCTAGAGGTACGGGTTCGAGCCCCGGTACGTACAAATGTTAATACGTTTCCTTATTTTAATTAAGTGAATAACAGTTTAAAATTAAAAATAAATATGTATTTTCTAAATAGCTACCTTATCTTTGTAGAGATATAGGAGGTATTATTAGACATAGCTAACGCTATAAATTTGACTTCAGTTGATAATATATAAAAATAGTAGAAAATATATAACAATAATAATAGTTGAACTATTTTTTGAACCGTCTTGTGTAGGTGGTAAGAAAGCGCTTGAGTAAACAGAAATAATTAAATTAGTTTTACTAAACGATATAGTTCCATTTCTTTACAAATTGCGCTCGAAATGAGTATTTTTGCTTTCTTTTCTTTTTGATTGCTTTAACTGTTATTTGTAACGGGTGTAGGTGTCCTTAAATGAATTATTACGTTGTTTTGCTTAGAACAATATACTATTTTAGAAATTATTTATATTAGTTCAAGATTTTTGTATTGTTTTTGATAAAATATCTTCATTGTATATATTATATTTTTGCCAAATTGAATTTTAACAGTAGTAATTTTTACAAGTAGTTTGAAATTTCATAAGTATTTTCCAGGTAGATAGAGCAAATATATAATTAAAATAATGAAAAAAAAATTATAATCATTTATATGAATTATCATCATACTTATTTACCGTATTTAATAAAAAATAAACTTCACATTTTATCCCGCTCAGCAGGATATATACAGACATTCTATTGTTAAGACACTATATTGCGTGCTCTTTGCCCGAAATTGACACATTACGTATTAAAAGACAAACTTAAACGCCGCACTTTGTCTTTGAATTTAAAACATTGATATTTAAAGATTTTTTTGAATAGCATCTAAATGTGCTAAATGCATATGTTTCAAGTTCACACAACATCTGCCCCAGATGTAGATAGAATAATTGTATATCAAAATACACCTTTAGTTCTTATTGCTTGGTCCGTGGTCACAGCTAGACTCACCATTGAGTCAGTCTAGTTTGAATATCAATGTATACGTGATTAATCCGTATCCTTTGTATTACCAGAGAGACGAAATATAAAGAATTTAAATCTAATCGTTCACCCGAGTGGGAATCGAACCCACAACCGCGTTTACAGTGAGACGCCTGTCTCACTGCACCACGACCTGGATTGTTATTTATTATGTAAATATATACAGTATAGCCATAACCAAAATCCATTACTTCAATATATGTTTTGAATATGTCATGTCAATAACCAGGAAGAGTTTGCGTCAACCTTTGCTCCTTTTAAAGGATAATTTGGATCTCATTGTCATCGACAACTGAAATCATAATGTGGATAGGGCACATATATTTTATCTACTCTCGTCTTCTGCTTTTAGTTGTATAGGCAGACAAAACTTAGTGTTAAGACACTCCTCCTTCTCTACCTCCTCACCATTTTTTATGATATATTTATTGAAAGACGTAACTTAACGCCATTTAATTTTGAGTTTTATTCACTATGTCACGATAGCGACAATGTATATAACAAATTAGGTGTCAATATATCAAATAAGTTATTGTTTTAATATTTTTTAATTATTTATAAAAATTAGACCGAAGCAGGACACGAATTCACTCTCCTTAAGAACCGCCTAACCACTAAACCATGCGTTCTTTATCCAGCTGCGTCGAAATTATTATACGCTTTTTTTTAGATTCAAGCTTTTACCCCGCACACCAGGGTAGACAAGTACCTAATGTCAAGACACTCCGGACTTTACTTTCCATCGAATTCGAGACATTACGTGTGAGTGGTGGAACTCAACGCTGCACTTTGTTTTACTAGAGCGATGAAATGAAGGCCACGGCCTCATATGCTTCTTACAAATTTATTTGTCTGGTAAATGTATATTCTTTTATTCATATGGTAACAAATATTATAATAAAATTGGTTGATATTAAGTGAAATTGTAAAATGCATTACAAAGTGCACTCACTATAGTATTATTTATAACAGCAGTGACGTCACAAATGTAAGCATGATTCATAAAAATTCTTAGTTCAGCTTATTTCCTAGTTAATCATTCATATGACGAATATTTCCTTTTGCTATGAATAAAAGATTTAGAGAAATACCATTCGCATAAATCAAATGACCTGTCCGTGTTTGATGTTGTAATAATATTTTACTTATAAATATTTATGTATGATTAGCCATCATGGCGCAGTGCGTTAGTTTGTAAGTGCTATAGATTATGGATTCGATATTCACTCCTCTATAACTGAATTAAAATTAACTGAACTAAATTAAAATTTTCGTTCTGGCGTTGAGTTCCGCATCTAACATGCGATACACTAAATTTAAGTTTAGAAAATTTAAATTTAAAATATATTTTTATTGTAAATATTTTTTTGGTATATGTAATAAATAACAAATTTTAAATGCATGTTTATTTTTATTTATCATCAACGAATTGCTTTTTGTTTTTCTATATTGTCTTGAACGATTTTTTTTGTTTTTCTATATTATTCAAATAACATTTAAATAAAACTGTTTTAATATTTACAAGTCATGTCCATGTTAGGCAGATGAGTGTATCAATTGTGAAGGATTGGGCTACATCTCTGCAGCTGAACTTAGTTGTCATCTTTATATACAGGCTGCTCTAATTTATTTAAATTGTATGTATAAAAATTGAAATTTCTTTATAAGTATAATCAGAATAAAAAATATCAAGTAAAAAAAGAAATCATGTATATTTTTTCATTGACAGATTCAAGTTTCTAATATATAGTATTTCTAGAATAAGAGTAATAATTAATTGTAATATATTTTATTATGGAATAAAGTTCTTTAAAGCGACTTTGAGGTAGAGAAATTCTTAAGTGACGTAAACCAATGCTTAACGAATATAACAATTTCGGCATAACACCATGATGAGATGAGAGAAAATATCTATTTTATTTAGTAAGATCTTTGATTTTCGCGATTTCTATACATTTTAAATGAAACTATTTAACCGGATTAATCGCGTATATTTTGGTATTCGAAAATACATTTTTGGACACCTGACGTTTCGAACACTTTACAGTAGTCCGTGGTCACAGGTAGACTGAGGTGGCATACGAATGCCACCTCAGTCTAAAAATATACGCGATTAATCCGGTTAAATAGTTTCATTTAATATCTATTTTATTTAGTATTTATATTGGTATAATGTAATTATACCAATATAAATACTAAATATAATTACTTATTTTGTATATATTTTCATGAATAACTGTTTTTATATAAAAATTGAACGAAACTTTCTGAAATTATTCATTCCTTTACATTACTTGACTTCAAGAAATAAAATAATACATTAAAATATATTCATCAAATCATATTCGGAGATAAAGAAAAAATGTAAGGAATTTCGTTCTTGATGATGGTTTTTCGACTACGTTCTGTTATTTTATCTTTTTTTATTTTCATGTCAAATCAATAATTATTTACACTAAAACACACTGTATATGTGGGACAAACGCAATTCAATGGATAAGTATGATTAATAGATCGTAGAGGCAGGTCGGGATCGCATTAGATTTCCTTGTTGGGATACCAACAATTGTGTCAATAGGTATATATTATATGTAAAAAACTGTTTTTTTCTCTTTATGGGCAGCTTTAGAATAAGCCTTTTGGTCACAAACTTCCTCATTTTTTGCTGTAAGCAAAGGTTTTTATGATTATATAGTAGACTTCTACTACTTCTACTACTATTCTAGATACTACGTGTTTAATAGCGGAATTCAACGCCGCGCAATGATTATCATTATATTGTTATAATATTATAGTTTTAATTAATTATACAATACTTATGCTTATAATATTGTGATAGTGTGAGATATTTTCAACGCCTTGCTATAAAACAATGTCAAACTTCACGCTTTATCCCTTGTTGGTAGTCAGAGAGTACGGAGCGCCAAACGCTACGGTCCCTGCATACCTCTTTCGCCTCGTCCACAGTAATTATCCTCTTCATACATGCCCTTCGATCCTTATGCTTATTACGTGACCTTCCTCCAATATCTTCGACAACTGTGTTTTCGAACGTCAATCGAGGTCTCCACCGACCTCTTACACCACTTATCTTGGCTTCCTAAACCTTTCTTACCATTCTTTCATCACTCATTCTCTCAACGTATCTAAACCACCTGAGCACGTTATTCTTCATTCTTACTATGAGATTCGCGCTTACACCTGCCATTCTGTGTATCTCCTCGCTGCATATACGGTCAGCTAAACTGACTCCGCATATCCAACGAACAGATCTCATCTTTGCTGCATTGATCTTTCTTTCATTCTTCTTTTGACACACTGCACACACATTGATCTTTCTTTCATTCTTCTTTTGTTGCAGGTACGCTGACGTTTTGCCGTCGTATCAATGCAGCAAGAGCACCGTTAACCTTGTTACCGGCAGCAATACGCCTTTCCACGTCCATTTCGTATCTTCCATCTCTACTAACGTCATATTTAAAGTAAATATTTTGTACATAACTGTTACATACTGGAATAAATAATATATTTTCAAAGGATAAATTTGTAGGTAATCTTACCTTCGTACATCTGAGCATATTGCGGGAAGCCGGCAGCTCTTAGCCATTTGCAAGCCTCGGCAGCTTCGATCTCTGTAACAAGTAATGAAAACGTTAGTTATTGTATATGTTATAATAGTATTAATTCATTTATTAAGATTTTCAACAATAAATCATAATAGTGACCGGTCATGGCACAGTGGGACGACGTCTGATTGTAAAGGCGCCGGCCGTGGGTTCGATCCACTAGGGGGAATGATTATATTTATATTATTTTCTCTTTATCGCTCTGATAAGACAAAATGGTGGTATGTGAAGTACAGTGTGACACTAGGTACTTTCTGTCTACCTTGCTATGCAGGATCAAAAAACCTAAAGCTAAAACAAATAAATAAATAAACCAAACAGACATTTATATCTATTCAAATAAATATATTCCGTGTGTCCGTTTATAATACTAAAATATCCGCTTATTGCTAAATCAAAATATAAACCTTGTATACATACAAGGTCTACCCGGTACAATATACCAAAATAAAAAGTTTTATAATTTTTAAAGTCGGTCGTGGCGCAGTGGGAAGTTGGAAGTTAAGGGTTCGATCCCACTCGGAAGAATGACACCCTGGTGATATAAAGCGCGGCGTTGAGTTCAGTCATTGTATTAAATGCCTCGAATTCGACGGAAAGCGAAATACAAAGTTTCTTGATACAAAGTACTTCCTGTCTATAGCTAAGCGTCAAGATAAAAAAATGTTTGGCTGTGTCTGTTTGTTTCGGCTCATCTCTGAACGGTAAGAACAATTTAAACAAGATTTTCACTACCAGATAATGCTTATAGGGCTATAAGGCTTATACTTTTATATTAGAATTATAAAATAAAAATTCGGAGATGTTAAATTACACGGCGCCAAAGTACGGCTACTTTATAAGACTCAAGGGTAGAACTTTTAATTTTCTGTCTGGATCTTTTCTATTTACTATTTTATTTGTATAATTGACTCAATATTGAAGAAAATACAAGTACAATGTCACACTTTTTACAAAATAAAATAATTAAAATGTTAATATTCTTACAAATCGAACTAACTATCATTCCATTAACAGTCAGACGTTAAAGCAATTTTATCATACATTTAACGTATCGTCGATCAGAAATGACAGTTTTGCGAATCATCGACAATGTCCCTCGCAACTAATTAAAACTATCACACCACGAACAATCCAAACAATCGTTTAACAAATAATGGTTTAAAAACAAAACACCTTTCTCCTTATAAATATTAATAACATAACCACGTTTGTTGAGCTCTCGCGCCCTTGAAAAGCAATTGTTAATAACGGTGTAGGTCAACAGACGGGGATCTTGTATAACTGGTATGGAGATTTAACTTGGGCTAGTGTAGGGCATAGGGCCAATCAGTGCCATTGTGCGTTTGACGGTTAGAAATATCAATATATATTATAAATGTATACTGTATGTAGGAAAACAGGTATTTACTAAGATGTTCGATAATTTGAGAAAGTTAAGTAAATATTTTTTTATTGATTTTGAGTTTTAAATGCAATTATTTCAAACAGTTTAATCGCATATATTTTAGTATAGACTTCTACCTATCTACCTATAACCATAGGACTACTATAATGTGATCGAAACGTTAAACCAAAATATATGCGATTAACTTGTTTAAAATGTTATTTTGTTTTTAATTAAATTATTTTAATCGGATTAATCACGTATATTTTAGTATTCGAAAATACGTTTTTGGACACCTGACGTTTTTTACACTTTACATTAGTCCGTGGTCACAGGTAGACTGAGGTTGCATTCGTCTGTTAGTTGATACAAAAATTAATTATATCAATCTACCGCCATTTGTTTCTTAATTGCCCCGCGTACTGCCCTGGATTCTTGCAGAATGAGTTGACTGTTTCTAATGTCTCTGGTGTTTCGTTTAAAATAATTTATTTAAAATGTGTAAAAATCACGAACATGAACGATCTTAATATGGTATTAAGTTTTGGATTAATTAATAATTAAAATAGCTCTTTTTATCTTTAAGAATTTTCGAATAACAGCTCTAAAAAAGCTTTGAGGTATATGGCCAAGTCTATAGACATTGTCAGATAGCGAAACTCAACGTCGAATTTAGTCTAAACTTAATAGGAATTCGAAAAACATCATAGTACGGAGTATCTTGACGTTAGGTAATTTCTGTTTAAATATATTCATTATAACAAAATTATTCAATGAATAATCCGTTGACCGAAGCTTTCAGTTTTCTTTTTTAACTTCACGCTTTATCCGTGGTGGAGTAGTCAGAGAGAACGAAGTGGCAAACGTCTTTCTAGGGGTCCTCTGCCTTTTACGTGACCCTCATCCAATATCATCGATATTGTGTTCTCGAAGGTCATCTGAGGTCTAATTCGACCTATCGTAAATTTGTTTTTATAATAATAGTTAGTTTTCTAAAATGTATTTTTGGATACCAATATGAAATTAATCCAGATAAAATAATTTCATTTCAAATAATCCAAAAAGTAAATAATAAAATTTTTAAAACAAATATAAATTAACGAATGCCGTATCCAATTTGTGTACAACTGGTTATGTAATGCAATGTTAAGGTCACGAGAGGTCCATATTTAAGTGGTATTGCGTGTGGTAATTTTTCACCGGAACTACGCGGTACGGTGGACAACGTGATTTTTTCTATGCTTTGATAATATAATATATTTTTTACCTACAGTAAATAGTAGGGTATCCATATGCATATAAAAATTGTATTTTTTATTATAGGAATATTTTGATGACTTTAACGTGCAAAGATAACCTATTATCAACATACATTGTTTATTTTTAATTTTTTTTCGTCATATGGAGGTATTGCGTATTAATTGGTGGAACTAAACACCGTGGCTTGCCTTACAAGAGTCAGAGCAATAAGACGCTATTTCACACATATATATATTTAGCCAATATATATATATATATATATATATATATATATATATATATATATATATATATATACATATATATATATATATATACATATATATATATATATATATATATATATATATATATATATATATATATATATTGGCTAAACTCAATGCACCGCTGTCTGACCAGAATGGAAATAAGAAAAAAAAATCATTCCCCTCAATGACAATGAACAGACGACGCGTTTGCAATCGGACGCTGCCCTCCTACGCCTCGGTGGCATTTAAAAAATAATATAAATCACAAATCATGGTGACCCTATCTGCCACTGACTTGCTGATGGGAGATGAATCGTGGACCCCCATCAAGTGCACGATAAAAAAAACAAGCAATGCTTTTAGTTTGAAGTGTAATTTGTGTGTTGAAATTTTGATTAATTCACATTGCAGTTGAATTTGTTTATTGTAGAGGATTGTGTAGATACTAGTGATATGCTGCGGCGGGGCTTGTCCTAAAATATATATATTTTTAATAGAAACATTTATCATATCGTCAGAAAATTAGAAATAAGAGAAATATACACAAATACTATTTATTATATAAATAAAAAATTCTCATATAATTTTTAGTCAAAAGTCTCATATAATTTTTAGTAATTTTATTGTACACTGAAAATATATGGAGCGATCGTTGCGTAGTGGAACAGCGTCTGGCTGTGATCGTGATGAGTTACAGGTTCGAATCCCACCCAGTGGAATGATCTTGTTTAACTAATTTTCATTTCGTGGTGTTGAGTTCCGCGGTAGTCACGCAATATCTCGAAATTGGGGAGAAATTTGAGAAGTGTCTTGACACTACATTTTTCTTAAATACCTTGCTATGCGGAAAAAAACGTGAATACTAAATTTTATTCAGTTTATAATTAACATATTTTATTCAGTTATCGCTAATAAATATTAACGGCTGACCATATGCTATGTTATAAAGTAGCCGATCTTTCTTAGGATGTTCTCGGAGTTCCCAAGGTTAATGAATCAAACGTAAATTTAGAATGGATATGTAAACAGGTAAACTGAGAAATAAATTTCATATCAAATTTGAGATGAGATTTTAATACACAGTGTTAAAATTTTAGGTATTTCTTGGTTTTATTATATGAATATATATATATATATATATATATATATATATATATATATATATATATATATATATATATATATATATTTGTTATAGGTAGTTAATACAAAAAACGTATCTTTTGTAAAAGTTCAATTTTTTTTACTGATGATATCTAAGAAATAAACTACACTTGGTAAGTAAAACTTGATATTTTAAATGAAACTATTATTATCAGAGTAGACTTCTTTTCAGTACTTCGAGGTGAGGCTTACCCCAAATAGATGTCTGAAATGATCACGGTCCACTCTAAAGTGATTGAAATATTCCGTTTTCTAAAAAGTATTTTTGATAGTAAATAATTTCATTTAAAATGAATAAAATCACAAAATTAAAATGTTTTATTCATTTTAAATGAAATTATCATATTGTGATTATAACTAAATCTAAACATTAACTTTTCATTTAAGTATATAAACGTATCTTAAATCTTTTATTATACATAGGTAGAATCTCATAACAAGACACTGTCTTTCGGGTGAAACAGGGTTACGTGGAATTCTTACCCATTAAAACCTTCGGTCTTCGATACGGCAGAAAGGTTATGAAAAAGCAAAGGAATATTACCCACTGGCCTACCACTTATCTCACAGGATTTAAATAAACCTGTTCAATATTCTCATTTGATTCTGACTTAAGCCTAGTTTACGATGACTCAGGATTCGCAGATTATATATTTTTTCCTTAATACTAATTACAGTTTATTTATTCAAGGGATTTTCCTTATTAATCACATGGTAGCAGAACATGTATTAATTTTGTTTCAATGAATATAATTTGCATAAATTACAGGAAGTATGTTTTACATTGAAGCTGTGTAGTGGATATGTAGGTGAGACTGGAAAAGTTGAAATGTACTTTTGACTGACGAAAATTTTATCTTTATTATACAAAAATTAGGCAAACGAGCCGAAAGAACACCTGATGGTAAGTGGTCACCTTCGACTATGGACATTTACAGCATGGGAGTTGTAGATGCGTTGCTAGCCATGGTATGGAAGTGAGAGGAGATGAGCGAAAGGATGGGTGGGAATGAGAAAAGCTGGTTTATATGACATCACACCGGAACACATCATTAAGAGTTGGCAGTCGGAAGACTAACCTCCTACCGCCAAATTACTGGGATAGTCGTCTCTTACAGAACGCTACCCAGCAGCGGAGGAAAATTATATTCTTCCCCCTCCCCTTATAGTGAAAAAAATCAAGTCATATTATTTCTAATTAACGAAAAATAAGAAATTTTAGTTAGTAATGTTAGAAGGAAGAGTAAAGTTGCAAAGATTTAGTACAAAAATACATACTCGCATATATGCCTAATAAACAAAATAAGTGACCCGTTTAATACACGTTGCTATAGCAACGCATATAAATGTCGCTTTTTGCAAAAGTGCTTATCAAACATATAATATTGTATATAAAATTTGTTTTTTTTGTTACTTTAATATTATGCATTTCCGGTGCACTATTATAATTTATAATTTCTGCAATTCTTCTTCATACAAACTTGGGAAAAACTTGGAAAAATCTTTTCCTTCATGCATTATGTATATATATATATATATATATATATATATATATATATATATATATATATATAGGTACAGTATTTTAACAATATTTATCTTTAAGTAAGAAGTGTTTACTCTAAATAATATAAATAGACAATGACTTTGGCTCATTATGATTAAAACTAATTGACGCTTGTTACAACATCGTTATACAAGCGGGGAAGATACAAACACTTAATGATGTACCGGCACAAGTAAGATGCGTTTCAGTTAGCGCTAATATGAATATTATTAATATTATACTATTTTTCAAGTATTATTCCACACTTAGGATAAGAAAATATGATAATTGAAACGTATAAATATTCTAAATCAGGGTTGGCTTCAAAGGTGTGCGGGTTTGAATCTCGCTGCGTTCAAATTTTTATACGTTCTTTCAAAAATTAATATTATTTTTAAATCCTATTAATATTATAAATGTAAAATTTCTAAGGATGGATGTTTGTTAGTCTTTCACTTAAAAACAAATGAGCAAATCTAGATGAAACTATAATTTAAAAAGATTATGATTAGTTTGGTCGTTACATAGAGATAAGAAACTAGTAATAAATAAACATAGAGTAAAATAGTTATAGAAATCGATAATAGGACAATTTCGAATATCGATTTTGATATTGTTTAAGGATAATTTAAATAAGTTTAAACGTCAAGAATTTTAAATTGAGAAACAGTGAGAGAACACAAAATTTTTTTGATTGTTAAAATGCGGATATGTGTGAATATAATAAAGATTTTAATTGAAACTACTCTAAACGGATTAATCACGTATATTTTGGTATTTTTGAATCCATTTTTGGAAATTTGACGTTTCGAACACTTTACGGTAGTCCGTGGACACAGGTAGACTGAGGTAACATTTGTCTGTTGGTTGAAACGTCAGGTTGCCAAAATTATATTTTCGAATATCAAAATATACGCGATTAATCCGTTTAAAACAGTTTCATTTTAAATGTGTAAAAATTGCAAAAATCTAAGCTCTTATTATAATAAAGATTATTTTTAACATTTAAGCTTTGAAGACAATAATATAACACCAATGTGAATCTACTGCGTAATTGACGCAGGTAGTGTATAGATATTCGAAGTTAATATTAAATCTATTACATCAATATTTACTCAATCTGGATTGATATGATTGGTCAAACAATTTATAGTAAGCTCTATTTAACGAATATATTCTTGCTACATACAAATGAAAATTATTATTAACTATGGACGTTACATGAAAATTACTAGCAACGTTAATTTTAAGCTTCACGTTTTTATCTAGCATAGCGGGCTAGGCAGGAAGTACCTAGTGTCAAGATACTCCGTATTCCGCTTTCTGTTGAATTCGAGACATTGCGTGTTGAGTGGTGGAACTCAACGCCGCGCATTATTTCATGATGTAATCGTATGTTATTTTTCTTTTTATTTTTTTTATAAATCACAATGATCGAATTGAAAATAAAAATAATATATTTACAGTATATATGTATGATTTTTGAAATCAATAATGGTCTTTTGCAAGACACCCCATATATTATCTAAATAGTATAAAATAATATTAATTTAAAACTAATAAATTACTTTTAAAGGCGATTAAATTGGTAATATTAATAACATTATCTAAACCGGTTAGACAGGCGATCTCATTACTTAATATAATGTATGCTCAAAAACATTTGAAGTTTTCTTACTTCCCGTTCATTCCGTTCCGTTGCTCGTATTAGGAGATATTTTTTTTAGGTCCACACTTTTATCTCTTTAGTCCCAAGGCACTCTGTTCTTTTCTTTTCAACTCTGAGTGGTGGAATTCAACACCGCTCTTTGTCTTACTAGATTGAAGAAGTGGAAATCGCAACCGATCTAATTTACAGTCACTGATTTTTCTATGAAAAACGCTCATTGTCAAGATTTTAGACAGGACTACGGTGTGTATAGATACCTAATGCTACCAGTATGCGTGAGTTAAATTAAAAAAAAGAACAAAAACTACCTGTTATCTGATCAGCGCTCAAATTAGGAACACTCATTTCTCCACTAACGATCACTAAACACTAAATAACAAATGGGCACGCGCCGTTGAATCATACCAATTGCACTTTTCCTTGGAAATTAACACATAAATAAATTTTTAACATAACTTTTTTAATAAAACACAGTATATTTCTTATATGTTAACCACTAAAATTCACAATATGATCACATATTTAAAATCCATTGACGTTTACGTTATGTATACTATATCATGTTTAAAACGACAACCGTAATGTATCAAGTAAAAAAAAAAAAAACGGAATTTATTGTAAAGAATTCGAGTGGTTTGTAGAAACAAACTCGTGCACTTGAGGCGTTGGTGTAGAATGAGATTATCAGTGTTTATCATAACTAGTCGGTACTTACGTCCTTTAATCGCCCACGTCACCGATAGCGGACACGTTGAGCTACGAAATATTTATATATATATATATATATATATATATATATATATATATTTATATATATATACATATACATATATACAGGTTTTTGTAGATGATGTCATTAACCTGTATTTTAAATTTGTTTAAAAAAAAATTACATAAATCAGTCATATGTACGTAAGTTAATAATTATAGTTCAATAAATAGTTTTGTTAAATATTTTTCTTTTTCAGTCTAATTAGGTATACGGCGGCGTTAAGTTGCGTTAATAAGAGGGTATAGGAATGACATAACGCTCAATTCTCAAAATTTTGCTTAACTCACAAAATTGCATAAAAAAAGTTAAATTTAACTATTTATTTTGTTCTGCCCTAATACCAGCTCTGTCATCAGAAATATATCAGAAATAAAATACTATATTTTTTAGTCTAAACATTAGAGGAAAACGCATTAAAGACTCATATAGGGCAGCCTGTAATAGTGTAATAACATATATGAAATTCACATCGAATTACGTTTGTAATGTACAATAATTGGTATAATCAGTCTTGTCTACAAATACAGTCCTTATTTAGGCATTTAATGCCACGATATGTTTATACTGAGATGACTTTATACTTACTTTGGCCCTTATCTCTTGAGACGTAAAGTTGATTAATATTTTTAAGATAGTGGAAAAATGAGCACTTTATATGCGTTAAGATTAACGATTTTAAGAAATAAATATATTTATGGTAATAGGACATTCGATGCAGTGGAATTATATAAAACCTTATTTGGTCCATTTAATTAGTATAAGCATTTACAACACTTTGAAAATGTCGTCTCTTGGATTGCGTTACGTGTTTGAGTTGAAAGAAAAACGTTTTTTATATATAGTGATTTTTTTATGTATACTGGATTTGCTCAAAATAATTTTGGTTTTCATTTTTTACCTTTAATTGTTTTTAACTTTACGCTTTATATCCAAAAGCTACGATCCCTGCATTCTTCTTTCGCCTCTTCCACAGTCATTAACCTCTTCGAGAACATATCTATCGGGAACTCAATTTCCCATAAATTGCTTAACATAGATAGATATCAAGTCATTTAGATCTTTTATCTCAAAAGGGAATCGAACTCTAACCCATCTCATAGATACATAGGTTGAAACAACTGAGCTATGGTAACACCTGCTTATATTATAAAAGAAATAATAAAATATATTATGGAATGTCCGTCTTTCGTAACTCCAAGAAACTTCTTCCGCAGCGAATGAGTTTAAAAATTAAGGAAAATATTTAAAAGTGGCGTTATCTCAGCTGTCATTCAACATGTTATATCTAATTATACAACATGCGTACTGTATGTTACTGTAACTAAAAGCGAAGTGAACACACGGCAACTGTGAAAATAACCTTATATTGTTTGACTATTTCTGACTGTGTACGCTATTGGTTGTGGGTTTAATTCACATTCGATGATGCGCGGCGTTGAGTTACGCCAGTTTTCACGCAATGTCTCGAATACGAACGTAAAGCAGCGAATGGATTATTACAATATTTGCTTCTCTCTTACTAAGTTTGAAGCTGCTTCTGATTTATTTCATGTTCATTTCCTTTCAATTCTTTCGAATAATTAGTAGGAGAAATTAAGTTGCTTCATGCCCTAATGCCAAGAAAATTCATACTCTACTTTTATTAAAGTTAAGTTTTGTGTAACGAACCAAGAAATATTGAGCACTTCATACAATTCTAATGAATATTATTCTAAAATAATATTAAAAATTCTAATACAAAAGACCTTTATGAGGTCATATTGAGGTCATATTAAGCATATATTACGTATAAATCAATAAATAATTGTATTAATACTAGATTAATTAATATTGTAATTTTTTTTTTATAGATAAAAATTTTAAGACCTTGATTTATTTTAAGAAAATATTTTTATATAGTATAATGAAGGTCTATTTATTAGTTTCAAGCTAAATTATTCATTTTTTTCTCATATAATTTTGTAGCAAATATGAGGTTGGGAGAGAACTTGGATGACGTGAAACCACAGTATCGAAAATACTGGAGGAAGATCACGTAAAAAGCATGAGGTCCCCACGAAGGGCGTATAGGTAGAGAGTAATCACTATGAACGAGGCAAAAGAAATATACAGTGAACTTAGTGTTTGGTAATCCGTTGTCATTTAAGTATTTTTTACCCTCACGCTATATCCTTGATAGTACTCTGTCAGGGATACAGCGTGAGGCTAAAAAATATTGTAATTAGCTCTGTGCAGTATTGTTTACCTTCTATATAAAATCAAATCAAAAAACACATCGTACAAAATTATCAGTACATAGAAGAATTAAAAATAAAACTTAGGGATTTACCCACTTCTGTCAATTTTAATTATTTTAAAACGTATAAAGTTTGAAAATAAATATGTTTTCCTTTTTTTCATATTATGTCACTTCTCTTACGTCCCGCATTCTATGATTACAACGAGTTAAGAGTTAAGACCTTGTCATGTTTACGCACCGAGATGCTTATTTATTACATTTGACAAATTTACGTAAAATGTTACTGTGATAAAGTTCTAAATGCATCGCTGTATCAATTGTTTGCCATAATACTGTTTATAAACTTAAAATTAATAATCATTTTAGTAAAATAGACCTATAAAGATAGAATTTAGAGTTGAAATTTAATTAATATATCTAAAATATTAGTACATACAAATATAGGACTTAGTTTTGAACTCTTTTTACAAGTAATGATTAAAAAAAATGAACACTACTAACTGTTTAAATTAAATTTTAAAATCTGCCATTTTTTTCAGTATTTTTACATATTCAGTGACACTCGCTCTTAAGACGAATCTAACGACATATCACGTAATAAAGAAACTGACATACATACATACTTACATATACGGCAAAAAAGTAACCCTCCGGTTGAGGACAAATAAAGCGTACGAAGGTGTATAAAATTTGGCACAGTTACAAATTATACAGAGAGTAAGTACAGAGAGAGTGTTAAATATTTTTGCTAACCATAATGTACTAAAAATATATTAAATAAAGATAAATAAACAACACACACAATATTATATTTTTTACACACACTTATGTAAAAAGTGACATATACGTTGCTATGGTTACATCTGTTTTACGTGTAAACAAAGCGTCTAGTACTTATAAATAAGTGCTCTAAATCTCCTTATCAAAACATGAAATCTGATATTATCAATATCAATGTGTTTATCGGAAACGCGCTGTTTTCAACCAACGTTTCTAATGAAGATACAATGATTCATCTTTTCATTTGTGTTTTTCAGGATATCTATAGTGCAAATAATGCAATCTGGTCGAGAATCTGTTCTTAAAGGAAAACGGACACGAAAGACAATATTTACTATATATTCTTGTACACTATATTAATAATAGCAGCTAATGTACCTATCACGTACGATGGCTGTGTTCGATCTTTGCTCGGAAATTATTTTCCCATTGGAGATTCTTTATCTATTTGTACCGCAGCGTTAAGTTCCGCTAAGTAACTAACCACGCTTATCACCCCGAAATTCTATGTTTACATTGTACTATATATCTATTAATCTGAAAAGGCTGTCGAATATTTGCCATAAATTATTTGAAACATTAAGCAAAAATAATTTATAAATGTGAACATTACAGCTTACATTTTAATAAAATATCGATTAACGATTTGGTTAAATCCAACATAAATAAAATATGTTAAACAACATTTTTAGTATGTAGAATTTAATATTTATACAATTTAGTAGGGTGACCACAAATAATATTTTTATGAGAAACTATCCTTTTTTCTACACTATTATGTATTTAGACACTAGGTTATCTCTGACTACTCAGTTATGCGGGATAAAATGTGATGATGAAGAAATCTCTATCTATATAAATAAAAAAAATATATATTTCATTGTAATATAAAAATAAATTCTTTTTATTAATTGGATAAATAACATTTTTTTTAAATTTTAGTTTGTCTTTTTGTCTGTTCCGGCTAACCACTGGAATGGTCTGACCGATTTTGAAGGGACTTTCATTGGCGGATAGATGATGTTAAGGAGAAACTTAGCCTACTTTTATTATTATTATTATAAATATTTTATTGCACATAAACAAAGTACGATACATAATACAATTTTTACAAAAAAAACAGCACATACGTGCAATGGCGGCTTTATACCAACATATTGTAAGAGAGTAAAGAGGTGCATGGAGCATTAAATTCTCTCTCTCTCTCTCTCTCTTTCTCTCTCTCTATATATATATATATATATATATATATATACGCATGTATTTTAGAAATATAAAACAATTCACAGGCACATCTCGCCGTTAAATAAAGTTTGAAAGTTTCTATATAAACTTTATATATATCACTCAACATATTAGTAGCTTTACAGAGTAAATTATCCCTCTAAATGCCACACAAAGTGCGAAAAATAGGTATATTATCATAATATTATGTTACTGCAGTGAAAATGATAATTTAAAACTCTCACATTACAGTAGATAAGTTTAGATGTTACGACCTATTAAGGGTTTAAAGCTTACGTTTTATATGACCTACGCCAGGTATTTGTCAGTTTCATAAGTAAAATTACTGTGTTTTTTACTATCATTTAAACGTTTGTAAACATAAGAATAAATGCGAGAGAAAAGAGGTTTTAGGTCGGTTGTGGCGCATGGGACAACTTCTGACTGTAAACGGGATCGGTCGTGTGTTCGATTCCTACTCGGGGAAAAAATATGAATCAATTATTTTTATTTCATTTCATTACTCTAGTAAGACAAAAGGAATGTTTATTTCAGAGAATGATCTAAATTACATTATTAAAAAAACAATAAACTCATCGTAATCGTTTTCAAGTTAAAACGATACTATATTGAATATCGTAATATATATATATATATATATATATATATATATACACATATATATGTATATATATATATATATATATATATATATATATATATATATATATATATATATACAATAAGTGACTAGGAAAGTTGTGATATAAACAGTTATAGTACTTACTTATGACTCAAGTGCCTTGAAATACTAATTTGCAATTATCCGCAGTCTTGACTTCGGTTTCATCGTTTATGGTAAACTAAGACTTGTACGTACAAATATATTGTGTATGTTTGTATAATATGATTGTTTATATGTGCGTATGTATGTACGTATGTATCTATATATGTAAGTATGTACGTACGTATGTATGTATATATGTATGTATGTACGTATGGTCTAAACCTGAATGAGAGTAAAAGATAAGATTCTAATATTTAAAAGAGAGGAAGAGAGAACGGAATGCAAAATTATGGTAGATAAAAAGATATTAGAACAAGTGAATGAGGTGATATATCTGGGAAGTATGTTTAGTAGAAATTGAAGATATAAAATGGATGTGGAAAAGCGTATTGCTGCCGGTAACAAAGCCGTTCACAATGCAGTACTGATACCAACGTTGCTATACGGCGGCGAAACGTGGGTGTGTCAAAAGATGAATGAAAGAAAGATCAATGCAGTAGAGATGAGATCTCTTCGTTGGATATGGGGAGTCAGTTTAGCTGACCGTATGTGCAGCGAGTAAATACGCAGAATGGCAGGTATAAGCGCAAATGTCACAGTAAGAATGAAGAAGAACGTGTTCAGGTGGTTTGGACAGGTTGAAAGAATGAGCGATGAAAGAATGGGAAGAAAGATTTATGAAGCCAAGGTAAGGTCGGGGGAGACCTTGGTTGACCTTCAAGAACGTAGTATCGATTTACTGAAGGAATGCCACTTAAAAAGCATGGGGGCCCCCTGAAGGGAATGTATGAAGACGAAATTGACTGTGGACGAGGCGAAAGAGGCATGCAGGGACCGTAGCGTTTGGCGCTCCGTGCCGTTTGACTACCCCGCAAGGGATAAAGCGTGAAGCTAAAAAAATAAACAATAATATAATAAGTTAACACGGGCTAATTTTTTAAGAAGAGAGTAAGATAATTAGAATATTTTTCCAAAAGTTCCACTAAATTAAACTGTTCAAACTCACTAACAGCTTAAACGATTACAGCTCTCTTTAACGAGCTTCGTAAAAGAAACATCATAATTCTTTTATACATCTAGTTCTCTATATTTATTAGCCCTATTACCCTATTATATATACAAGCCCTAAAATATAATTAATTTCATGTACTGACAAACTATATGGAAATGGATATGCCATTTGCATAATCGACATAAAACCGTAAAGTTTAGCAATTCCATAATTCACTTGTTATTATCTAATATATTATCGAAGTGGTATCGTAGTGGTAGTGACCTCGGTGTTATCAAGATTAGCTTTCCCTTTACATTGTTGCAATAGCCAGCTTCCATTCTTTGTTAAAAATTAATTTATTAAGCTTATAAGAATATGTTGACAAAATCTAAATATTATTAAATTAAAGATAATTGATTTCGAATGGTTTTCGCCCGAAATCGAGACATTGCGTGCGTAATGAGGATCTCAATACCGCGTTTTCTCTTACCAGAGCGAATAGAAATATATTTTAAATATACCCATCCCCAAGTGGGAATCAAACCCTTAAACAATCGCTTTTATATTCAGATATTGTCTATCTTATTGAATACAATCAAAATTTGCTAGATATTATTAAAAAGATAATCTCATTTTGAAAAATGTTCAACATAACAAACAAAAATTTTTCAAAACGGTAAGTTGTGTTTCTAAGTATTTTCTCTCTGTTATATAAAATCATATTAAAAAAGCACATCGCACAAATAAAAAAAAAACAAAAAAATGTTTGTAATTATTTGTAAAGATTTTGATGCAGTTCCAAAGGAACAAATAGTTAAATTATATAGAGTGATTGAACGATTTTCATGCAACCCACATAGCAGGGTAGACCGGAAGTACCTAATCTCAGGATACTCCTTACTCCGCTCTCCGCCTAATACGACAAAACATTGTGTGTTTAATGGCGGAACTCGATGCCACACTTTGTCTCACCAATTTAAATATAATCATTTCCCCTAGTGTGAATCGAATCCACAACTTATCGCGTTTACCTGATGTTGCGCCACTGCGCCACGACCGGCCTTGTAATAAAAAAACCATAAATCAGAAAATCGTCTTGAACACATTAATATGGTCACAACATCCCATAAATCATGTTTACGCTGATGCGCGGTCGTCAGAAATAATAAATCCGATACCGATATTGAAATCGTAGTTAGATTCAACTTGGAACAGATGTTCCACAAGTGCCTCTGAAATAGAAATCAAATTGGGTTACGTTACTCATTAGAATGCGTTGGCTACTAAATGTGGAATAAGAGTGATTCAGTACTCAATTATATGGCAGGATACATTTAAAAATGTTCTTATATGTAGTGTATTGCTTAAATGTAAACTATATTTAGTTTGAGGCTTCATTTATTACGTCTTAATTATTATTATTAAATAATTAAGGCCGGTTGGGACGCAGTGAGGCATCGTCCGATTATAAAAGCGACTGGTTGTTGTGTTCGATTCCCATTCGGGGGAAAGAATATATTTAAATTATTATCATTTCCACGCTCTGGTAAGAAAAAGGCAGTGCTAAGTTCACCAATCACAATGCACTGTCTAAATGGCGACCAGTCAGTGGATTTAAAACTTTTTTATTTCGTCAAACTGTTGACGGTTAAAAACGGTTGGGTGTCTAGTCGGTTCATTTCATATCTGTCTTCTGGTAGTGGTTTTAGTTATATTTTATTAGCTTCACGCTTTTAGCTCGCATAGCAGGGTAGATAGAAAGAACCTAGTGTCAAGACACTCCGTACTTCGCTTTCCACCGAATTCAAGACATTGCGAGTTGAATGGTGGAACTCAACCCTGCACTTTGTCTTTACCAGACCGAAGAAGTGAAAATAATTTAAATATCTAATAGTTTAATAATTTAACTCTCCCGAGTGGAGATCGAACCCGCAACAGATCGCGTTTACAGCGCGACGCTGTCCCACTGCGTCACGACCGACCTCAAGGCTTTAAATCAGTATATGAAATAAAATAATAGTACTTTTCAAAACAGAGGAAATTTTAAATATTACCAATGAAGAGTGATAATGGATTAATATGAAGTATCTGAATAATATTTAATTATTTTTAACGAAGCGTGAACGTATGTATGTAAGACAAAAAAAAAATTATCTATAAATATAGGCAATTATTTTTTGTCTTCCATATATTCTACCATTGTTATTTGTTATAACTGTGTCAAGTTTATAATAGCTTAATTATCTTGTTAAGCCCTTTAACCTATTTCCTCATACATTTGCTATCGAATGTTTTATAATAATTTATATAAAAAATATACATACTGTTTTTGTACACACTCTACAGAATTAGATAGAATTCATATCTATAGTCATTTCAGTTTATTATAGGACATAAATTGGCAATTTTATAATTTTTTAAGCTTAGTAACCATTGTTGAAAAACACGCATAAAAATTTAAGCATTTCGGGATTTGAACCCGCGCCTCTTGGAAATCGTCTAAGGAATCGCTGAAAATTCGTATAAAAATTTGAACGCAGCGGGATTCGAACCCGCGCCTCTTGGATACCGTCCAAGCGCTCTGCCCCCTAAGCCATGCATTCTACTACCAGCTGCGTCGAAATTCTTATACGTTTTGTTACAATTTATGTTGTTAGCATCTCTGTAGAGAGATTTTTACAAATTTCTACTACTTAAATATTATTAAGAAATAATCGTTTATCAAGAGAGATTGCTATTTTATTTCAATATTTACTATTTTAAAGTGTTATTCCACACTTAGGATTAAAAATAGTAAATACTTATATAGTTTAAAAGAAAAATTCGTTTGTGGAATTTGCCATATCAGTATATTGTGTGGGTTGCATTAAAAGCAAAATTCGACTCACCTCGAAGTCTGATTGAGTTGAAACTTGGACACTTTTAGTTCTAATGATAATTTAATTTTATATAAACGTCATCATTATACAGTTTAGTGGAATCCAGCAAATATTTGTATCAAACAAAAGGACTAGAAGAAAGCAAGTAAAGCACAACACAAATCAAAATCATATCTAAGATGACTACTTAGGTTAAAAATTATTTTTTATTTATTTCATTTATTATAATAAACACATTACAAACATTTTCCTTATACGTTTATTATACGACCTACGATTAACGACGTCATTTTTTTGCAGTGAATTAAAAGGTCGACTTAATCATTTAAAGGTGGTTCTGTTTAAAATTTCAATTAGTGAAATATTAAAACATATTCGAATACCGACCTTGTTGTAGGAATGCGTAGTGACTCATCCCTCCTTTCTTAATATTAGTACAAAATATATATTTAATATTGATTGCACAGCATGTATACGCGATTTGTTGTGGGTTCGACTCCCACGCCCCTCAGGCAAGCTAAATATAGTTAATATTTAGCTTTCTGCACTTGCGTGTTGAGTGGCGGATCTAAACGCCGCGCGTTGACTTATCAGTGCGAGGAAATAGAGATTATTATATTTAAATTATTATTTTTCAATATGTAATGTGTAGAAATCGCTAGGAAAGAAGTATCATGACACTCGATTCTCTCTAATTCTTTCTGTTTTTTCTACTATGCGGAAATAGTCTTATATCTATAAAAAACACTTCCTTTAGAGATCGGATTTGCTTTATCTAAAACGTATATTCTCTCTGTTTACGATATCTAGGAGAAGCTTAAAGCTTCATTCCTTTACATTTCGCTTTGGGTGGTCGAGTGTGACCTATTCTAACAGCCGTTGACCCCTAAGGTCATTTCAGTCGAGTATATCTAATGTTGACGTATGCGTTTGTAAGCAAAGGTTAAGCTGTTAAACTCACATTGGAAAGTGGATCGAATTTATATGAAATTAACTATTAGTATGAAATACTTACTTAATAGGATTATCATATTTTAAAGATGGCAGAAAGTAGCTAGTATCTATCAATACCTTTTGGTCAATTGTTTTGTTATTCAAGGTAGAAATGAGCATTGGGGTTTTTATTTTATTTTATTTTTAGCTTCACGATTTTTATCCCGCATAGCAGGGCAGAAGGGAAGTACCTAGTGTCAAGACACTCCGTACTCAATTTCCGCCAAATTCGAGACATTATTTTACCAGTGCGAGGAAGTAATAATAATTTTAAATATCGCGTTTACAGATGCTGTCCCTCTGCGCCATAACTGGTCTCATTGAATTTTATCAATTATTTTATTTTTAAGGTAAGGCGAGGTAGGGAGGAATGGGCATTGTAAGTCTAATACAAAGGCAACGAAGGTAGAATATTAGGGTTACAAATAGTAAAGAAATAGAAGAATGTGATACACATTCACCGTCACCTTTATGACCCTTATCTTATGTTTTAGCATTGTTTACTGAAGAAATAGTTGAAAAATAAAATTGTTTTTCATTTGATTTAAGAAATCTTAAGTTTTCACTGACGTAACTCAACTCCGCACTATTCATGTCAGGTCTACGAATGCCATAAAAGATAAAATATAGAATCCACGGCTAATTATCAATAACCATTGAGCCAAGACGTCACTAAAACCTACAAGTAAATACTGAATAAAACAAAATTCTGTATTCTATAGAAGGGTGGCGCCATAAACAACGACCAAGATGATTTTACGACATTCCATGACGGATGTTTTAGGTACTTATTTTACATGTCGTTAAAATTTCAAGGCTAATAGTTAGATTTCTCTGTTTGAGTATCGTTTTATTATATCTAATATATCTATATATCGGTAAAAGGCATTGTAAATAATCTGTATGTTAGTTAATTCATTGTTTTTTTAATTGACTGTAGAAGTAAAAAAAAATGCCTGCGATTGATATATTATAAGAATTGTAGTTTATTTTGAAAATAAATTGCAACTTTCTTATTTTTTTTAATTTTATGTTTTAGAAATTATTAATTTATTACTAATTATGTAGTATTGAATGTAAATAGGTATTGGTTACCATGTAACAAAAAACAGGTACAAAAAAGTGTATTATCTATTAAATAATCATTTAAAAAAAATCAAAAATTCATGTACATTAATTTTTAACCTAATTGGCATAATTAGTTTAGGCAAGAATTTATCATTAAATATTTATTAATAAATATTTTTTTAGCTTCACGCTTTTATCCCGCATACCAGGGTATACAGAAAGTATCTAGTGTCAAGACACTCCGTATTTTGCTTTCCACCGAATTTCAGATATTGCATTATTAAGTTAAGTGGTTGAACTTAACGCTGCGCTTTATCTTACCAGAGCGTCACTGTAGCGCAGTGGTATAGCGTCTGACTATAAACACAATTTGTTGTAGGTTCGATTCCCACTCAGGAAAATGATTATATTTAAAACGTACTTCTCCATTCTGGTAAGATAAAAGGATTATTTAGTAATGATGAAAAATAATAAAGGAAATGAATTTGGAAAACAAATCAATGAATTTTATGCGATCAATACCTAGTGTCATTACACTTCGTACTCCGCTTTTTTCCAATATTGAGATATTGTTTGTAACGGAACTCAACACCGCACTTTATCTCAACAGAGCGAGGAAATGAAAATACTTTAAATATAATCAAAGGCTTCTTTAATTAAAAATCAAATATATATCAAGCAAACCCACAAACACTTTGCTAGTATAACAAAATAAACCTCAATAAATACATCAAAATATCGTTTTTTTCTTACAATCATGTCACAGCCAGTTTCCCATAGTTCCCGTAGCGTTTTTATTACTTCACGTACATCCGCTTAATAAATTCTTGTAATGGCTCATTACAGTGATGACTGAGAGTCTTCATTAAAGTGGTAATAAGTATCGTCACTTAGTAGGTGGTCATGTGAATGAAGCTGTTACTCGCTCTATATTGTATGCGATTTGCTCTAGCAATGAAGATTTCATGTTTGATTTTCGCAATTTTAACCCATTTTAAATAAAACGTTTCGAACACTTTACTGTAATACAGTGTGGTAGACCGTGAAGTGGTCCTTGATCACAGGTAGACCAGTTAGTTTAGTCCAAAAATGTATTTTCGATTACTAAAATATACGCGATTAATCCATTAAAATTGTTTCATTTAAAAGGGAGATTTTTTTTTATTTAGTTAAGTATTATTGATAAGAAATATATAACCTCGTTTATATTTTGTGCATTTTTTAATGTTTTTTTTTGAGTTTTATCTCTTTGAAATATGTAATTAGATATTATATGAATGTGTTGGTATAAAAGTATCAAAATAAATCATTTCTCTATTATTTTGCAATTTTGAGGACAATGCGGTATTTTGTCCAATGAAGACAAAAACACTTATGTTTTACACAATTTCTCTAAGCGAGATTCAAACTCACAATTTTCGCTAACTATTCATTCGTAATAATTAAACTATGACTAAACTAATTGTAGTTAGAAGAAAAACGAATATTATATCGAAAAGATAGGTAAAGACAATTACTATAGTTTAAATAAAACTAGAGTGTTGGTTTGTAATGAAAGAACCGCTTCTACTAAGTTCATATGTATATATTCATAAAATAACATTTATTTAAAATTTTATTCTATCTGTTTGCTTGTTCTAGCTAATGGAATAGCTGGATTAATTTTGTACAGAATTTTCTTTTATAGTTAGTAGATATAATAAGGAGTAACTTAGCCTAAGTTACTTTAATTTCAGAATTATATAATAATACATAGAAATGAAATGAAAAAATTTTACGCGGACGAAGTCGAGAGCATAGTTAGTTGTTAATATAATTTTATTAAGAGTTGTAAGAAAACTAGCAATATGTCGCTAAAATAATAAATTTTGAAAAATATATGAATTGAGGAAACCGGGAAAATCTAACTACAACGTTATGCGGAGAAAAAGCCTAAATTTGCAAAAAAAAACAATAAATATTTAAAATTCTTGATTACTCACATATTATTATACAACGAAGTGACAACGCGAAGTATTTAAAAAAGTTATTACACGAACTTAAAAATATTTCTCATGGCAATACAACTTGTAGCTGTATCGGTATGCGACACCTGTCATTTGCTTAATGCTAACTACATAGTAAAGTAGAAAGAGCATTGAGTTTTATCGCGACCACAAGGTGACATGAGTGTAATTCTGCAGACATAGTGTCAGCTTGAACGATTTTTTTTCTCATTTATAAGTTGCTGTTTTATGTTTTAATAAAGCTTGTTTTTTATATGCAATATTATTGATTTATTTTCTGATTGTATGAATTTCTACCATATGTAAAGGGAGTTACAGACAGGATTGGTAACATTTTAAGAAGAGCTTCTATCAAAATCATATTAAGGCCTAATAAAAAAGTGAGCCAATGCTTGAGACCCGTGAAATGTAATACTCCTTTGCAGTGTGCAGGTGTACATAAGTTAGATTGTGACTGTGGATTATCGTACATTGGTCAAACAAAGAAGAGCCTTCACCCTAACCCCGATGGGTTAGGGTGAAGGAACACATATCCGATGTCAAGAATGGGCGTGTATTGCAATCAGCTGTGTGTGTTTTCATACAATAAATAAATCCAACCATTACATCGGATTTGATAAGCCACATATCCTCGCTAGGGAAAGAAGATATATTCCTAGAATGATCCGCGAGGCTATTGAAATTCAGTAACATCTTAATTTCAATAGAGAAGATGGATGGAAACTCTCTACCACCTTGGACCCACTTACAAAAAAAATATAGTCTCAAATCCACCACACCAGAGACAAGGATACAGTCAGCTCATTCTGCAAGAATCCAGGACAGTACGCGATATAATTAATTTTTGTATCAACTGACAGACGAATACCACCTTAGTCTACCAGTGACCACGGACTACTGTAAAGTGTTCAAAACGTCAGGTTTCCAAAAAAGTTTTTTCGAATACCAAAATATACGTGATTAATCTGTTTAAAATAGTTTCATTTAAAATATGCTTATAATATATATTTATAATACATATTTAATGTGGGTTCAATGCCCACTCGGGGGAGTAATTATATTTAAATTATTTTCACTTTCTCGCTCTGGTAAAAAGACAAAGAGCGGCGTTGAGTTCCACCACCCAACACGCGCTGTCTCGTATTCGGTGGAAAATAAAGTACGGAGTGTCTTGACACTAGGTACTTTCAGTCTACTCTGCTATGCGGGAAAAAAGTGTGAAGCTAGAAAGAAAAGAAAAAAATAGGACAAATAAAATAACCTAGAAACGACAACCACAATTTTATACCTACTGATATAATATATTTATTTTGTACAATTATTCATATTCATATTAAAGACAAAACTTGCATTTATTCTCTCTCTATAAGTACATACTTTACAATATTATCGTAATTAATTTATTAAAATTGTATGTATGTACATGTATGAATTAATTAAAATTTGGTCACGAACGAGGACGACTTGGGCTTAATTGGGTTTAAAGTCTATTCAGTAAAATATTTACATATTTAATAAATATTTATTTTGGCTCCATTAATGATGTAAAGATTTATAATGAATTTTACGCTTTATGGGGCAAAACAGGATAGTCAAAGCCAACCTAGCGTCGAGACACTCGGTTGATTGCATTTCACCCAAAATCGACACATTACGTTTTGAGTAAAGAACTCAACGCCGCACTTTATCTTACCAGAGCAGAGAAATGAAAATAAATTTTAAATAGAATCATTCCCGAGTGGAAATCGAACCGACAACCATTTGCATTTGTTATTAGACGCTGTCTCACTGCGTCATGATGGTTTTATGAATTTCATAATATAAGTTTATTATAACCTAAATATTATATATAGAAGTAAAAGAATTTCTTAGACTGGACCTAAGGTCATTTGACCATTAAATTTTTACAACGGTAGCAATTCAAGATTTCATTACGTTATATCTTTACGTCTTATTTGCGAAACTTTATAAGATTAGAGCTTTGCGTATCGTTTTTATATTTGACTACCAATTGTTTGCAATTTTCAGTTTATTATTTTTTTATTCAGTTTCACGCTTTATCTCGCATAGTCACCATTATATCAAAGTGTCAAAACACTCATTGACCACTTACTGAGAAATCGAGACATTGCATGTTAAGTGTAATTTAACGCCGCACTGTGTCTTACCAAAGTAGAATGTCAGTTAATATCAAAAGTCTAATTAAATTAATACAAGTTCTTACCGCTATTTAGACGTTATGGACTTCATGTTGCTTGAGATGTATGAAATTTGTACGTGTGTCCGGATATTATGTCATTACATTACTTTCGTAATATAAGCCTGGTATCTTTGATAACTGGTTCCCAAATATAAATTAAAAAAATACATTTTAAATTAATATCAGATGTTATTAAAAAATCAAACCCACCGTGGTTTGATACTTTCCTAATAAGGTAACAGATTGTTTGAGCATATACCGTGAAATAAATTCACGTCCTTAATCAAATTAATATATAAGTAAAATTGATTCAAATTTGAATCTGTATCGATTATATTTTTATGTTATTCTAACGTTTTTTCTGATTAAATCGTTAGAATAACAGCAGCTTCTAACAGCAGCTTCTAGAACTCATTATTTTTTGGCTGAGATGCTTTACATTTTGGTACCTGGTACTAATGGTTTAAGTGACAAATATTAACATTGTAAATTTAAAATGAAAACAACAGAGTGATATGACCGTTTTAATGACAAAGTTATAAAATGACTAGAAAAAAATAAATAATAAAACCAACATAATATAACAAGAAGAAAGTAATAGGATCTTTGATCATCGCGATTTTTACATGTTCGAAATAAAAAAAAATTAAATGGATTAATCGCGTATATTTCGATATTGGAAAATACATACTTGACAAGCCGACGTTTTCAAACACTTTACAGTCTGTTTACCTATGACCTAGGACTTAGGTTTCCAAAAATGTATTTTCGAATACCAAAATATACGTGATTAAACCGTTTAAAACAGTTTCATTTAAAAAGGAGAAAGTACTTTCTTATATCTAGCAAGACAATGCTTTTGTTAATAACGAAACTCTATGAAATTATGCTAATTTAGTCAGTTGCATAACATTCGATTCGCGTTATATTCGTGTTGTAACGCATTAGCATCCTCCCACACCTTCCTACGAGGATATGGCTGAATGATAATTTAATTAATGATTTCTTAATGTTTTGAGATGATTTCGGCACTGACGCATACTTGTGTACGAAATATTCAGGTAAGTTAGTAAAAGATAATTTAGTTCTAAAATATATTTTTTTATTTTTTTTTGTACGTTAGAGAAAATGTGTATTAGATGGCAGAATTTAACGCCGTGTTTTATTCAATCGATGTTTTGCAGAGAAAGCAACAATATTTAGGATATAAATAAAACTACTCCCAGTCCCAGACACAACACACTGAGGAAAAGCTAAATTGTGTAATGTATAAGAGTGAATGCTTTGAGCGACTTAGGCTTGAAAACGATTAGATACATATATTTAAATCATTTTATGTTTCCGCTTTGATGAGACCAAGTGCGGCGTTAAGTTCCGCCACTTAACATGTAATGTGTCAAATGTTGTCTTTACCAAACTTAAATATAGCATATAGCAATATTGTATGCAATTCGTCCCATCGTATATTTTAACTAGCATTAATGGTTAACAATATAATAAACTAACTCCCACACGAAACCTGATAACATATTTGGCAATTGTAGGAAATAGAAATACAATCTCAGATATACTGTGGCGAAATAAGCTAAGAGCTACTTCATAAATTTCTTTGAATAATAAAATTGCTGTCTATATTAATAGACCAATATAAATGAGTGAGACCAATACAAATCGTTCATTCATATATCAGTTCGGACCCACAGAGCGGCCTAATACCTTATATAAACGTATAGCAGTTTATCAATATTATGCTAGTATTACTTCCGTAATTTATGATGTTTTTTGGTTTGTGAGACCAATATAAGCCGTGGATTGGTTTGTGACACCAGTATATATTGTAGATTGGTTCGTTAGATCGTTGTATGTCGTGGACTGGTTCTTTAGGCCATAAGATGTGGTAAATTGGTTTGTGAGACTATTATCTATCGTAGGTTGGTTTGTGAGACCTGCACTGCACTCCTCGCAAGGACGCCACTAAAATATACAACACATGAGATATAAAAGCGTCATATAACCATTGATCCCAGATCAATGTTGATTCTATCTCCGTCGTATCGTATTCGTTTCTATGAGAGAAATGTTGATGCTATCTCCGTCGCCATACAGGTATCGCATATACAACGCAAGATAGATACAATCAACCAACATCGCCATAGCAGTCCACCAAAGTCAATTACAGCAGGCTCAGTGACGCCAACCAACGTTGGGTACATGACGGATATCCCTATACGTTTAAAAATATTATATAAATATAAGATCATACAATGATCACCATAAAAAGCTTTATTCGTTCATTACATCATATTATATTAATTACGATTTATTAGTTTTTGTTCGCAGTAAATGCATATAACAATATGTTCATACAACACTATTCAGAGATGGCGGCAGACGCTAAATATACTATATATTTATATTACAAGTTTCATATATCTTTTTAAATGTACATTCTAAACCTTTAATATCATTAATATAATTATTTTATATTAGAGGTATGCAGGGACCGTAGCGTTTGGCGCTCCGTACTCTCTGACTACCCCGCCAGGGATGAAGCGTGATGCTAAAAAAAAATATTTTATTTAATTAATAATAGTTAAAACAATTTACCAACGAAAAAGAACTTACCAACAAATTCTTATTATTATAGAAATGTAAACATCGTGTCCTGTTAAATATTGTCTTTACATTCACTTCTAACTTATTTTTATTTTAATATATTTCTATTATTCTAAATTAAATATTAAAACTTTTTTAAATATCTTATTCGATTATTATATACTGCCAGGAATTCATTCAGCCAGCATTATATTTAATAAAATTATTAATTATATTATTACCACCTAAAATATTATATAAATTAATATTTGACGTTATTATTATATTTTTTGTATAAAATTAATACTGAGATCTACATACATATTTATGTATGGTGCATATCGCTACAATATACTGAAATTAAATTAAAACTTGTAAATATTATTGGAAATATTTAAAATATACGTATTTATTTAAATTTTATATCAAAAAATTGTGTTATTTATTAGCAATTTTCTAAAAAGAGCAATTTGCGTGTTCGATTCCCAGTCGGTTCTGTAATACGGTGCTAAGTTCAGTAAATCAACAGGCAATATTTTGAATAGGGTGTAGAGAGATTTTATATTAACATAGTCTAAACTCCGCTTGCAGCTTCATTAGGGTTGTGTGTTGTTAAAAAGTATTGTAATAATTGATATTTACTGCTACATAACACCTTTACATGACCTATATATTATTTTTAAAGTATAAACTATATTAATGTAAGAGTTTTATCCAAATCTGTTCAGTACTTAATGTATAATAGAGTAACAAACAAAAATTTTCATTTCTTGTACAAAGTAGCAAAGTAAAGTCTTACGAGCTGTGATATAATAACATTATTTAAAGCTTATTTACTTCGCACGCCGTATTTGTAACCGGCTCGCGTACGAATTGATAAAGGGTGGCTATTTATTTGCAAAACTTTTTCCGCTACCCTCGGAATGTAAACATGATTACACTTGAAATATTTGCTGTGATGTTTTTCTTGTTACCTTATACTAATATTATAAGCAAACATATGCTAGGAATCCTTGTTCAAATAGTCATAATGTAAATATTTTTCTGATGTATCCGAGTTTGGTTACAATTTGTAGGTCGTATTTTTTGCGTGGACTATAAAATGTTAATTATATTTCCCGTTCCCATGGGAATTTCAAGATATCCTCCGATAGTTCTCAGTTATTCACGGAAGTTAGTTCCTCATTCATTGAGTTAGCAATAGATATACATACCTACATACTACTGTTTCTGATTCTTCACAGAGAAGATAGAGTGAGTGATTTGACACTTTGTTTATTTTTTTATATTTGTTCAAAGTAAGTAACTAAAGTGCGGCGTTTCCGTCACTCAACAGGCAATGTCTAAAATTCGGTGGAAAACTAAGTTTACCCTGCTACGCGGAACAAAAGCATAAAGCTAAAAAAATAACTAAATCATATTCAATATAATATACTTTAGTTACAATAAAGAATATTCAAATTCTTTTTATTTGCTTGCTCTGGTAGGACGAAGCGCGGCGTTGAGTTCCGACACTCAACACATTATTTAATAATTTAAACAAACTTGGACAAATCTGTGAAGATATTAAAGACAGCTTTAATATCTTGATATATTATCTTTTAATATTTCGCACCTACATTTAGCCCAATTTCCTTGACAGGCTTCATTTTCTTTTGCCTTTTTGATGAATTTTCAGTTAAATAATGACAATGGGCTATTGTCATCTCCGAAGATATTATTCAAAAGACATTGTATAAATATACTAGCAATTTAATAAGGAAATTAATTCAAATTATTTTAGAAATTAAATATACTCATTTCTCTGAGTGGTGAAAGAAATCACACTTGTTTGCGTTTACATTCACATGCTGTCTCATTCTCAAAAAAATAAGTAGAAACGTCAAATTATATACTTATAACTACTAAAATATATTTTTAAAATAAGTATTCAGTCGTGACTTAAAAAACATGTGTTCCAAACGTTTTCAAATCATCCTTAAACGGTGTTTGGCAATCATTAAAATGTAAAACAAATAAGCCATGAGATGACTGACATCATCACATGCGGGCATGTTTGTTTTATAGATACTGTGGTACAAGTGTTAAGCGAATGAACGCGGTTGTTATATAGATAACTAAATGAATATATGAGTAAACAAAAATGTATGGAGTATTTCAGAGTTGTATTCTAAAAATTGATTCCCATATTTTTTAAATGAAATTGACATTACCGAATGAAATATAGATGGATTAATTAAATTATTTGAAATGTAAACTGGTGTAAGGTTGGGATCAATTAAAGACGTCTTGTTGGTACCAGGTTCTGATTTATTCTGATCATACATACATTAAACTTCCACTTGAGAAATGTCGCAGGCTACCACACTACACCTCCCACGGCATTTAAAGAAAAAAAATTACAAATATATTTTTTTCGATAACAATTAGCTGACTTATTACATTCATTTTTTGGGAATAAGTTTTATTTTAAAAAACGTTTCTATTTTCTTCATTTAATAATAATATTTATTCGGTGGCCAGCCGGTACACGCGTCGCAGGCTAGCGCACGCACACCAACTGGCAGGGTCGCCATGTAAGGTTGGGATCAATTAAAGACGTCTTGTTGGTACCAGGTTCTGATTTATTCATACATACATTAAACTTCCACTTGAGAAATGTCGCAGGCTACCACACTACACTGGAAAGGTCGTTTCATAGTTAGTCAACGTCTGACTGTAAACGCAATCGGGTTTAGGTTCTATTCCCACTCGGGGGAATGATTATATTTAAATAACGCTTGAAATACAACAATCAATTAATTGAATTACTTCAATTGTAAATAAGCAAATTTAACATGTCAAACGATTAAAGGGTCTAAAAAATTGAAAATTTTGTATCCAGTGAACAGTCGCATGCTGTTGATGATGACGTATCTTGATGAAACTAGATTGAAGTTACATTAAATTTACCTTTATCTAAATCATTTTATTATGAAATTTAAAAAAATAAAAAATATAAAAACATCCAAAATCTTGTAACTTGAACCACATTTAGATGCGTAAAACAAGTGTTGCGTTTTTGTTTGTACATTAACGCAATCACACTTACGAAACGCTAGGTGTTAGGCGAATCTTTGTTGTTTGAATCTCGCATACCTCCTCGTTAAGGGAGCTCTTATCAAAATATCACGATTGTTATGAAACATTTAATGTTTTCAGTAAATATTTCGTGTGAATTCGTTTTATATATGTTTAAGTAAGATTATTAATAAGCTATTTTGTTCTCTCTTTTACATGTATTTAGGGACATTAAGTATATTGTATAGATTTGGTGAAAAAATCTGTCACAATATATTCATGGGTACCAGATTGATAATATTATTAATTAATATATTCACGCTTTTATTCCACATAGTAGGCAGAGAGAAAGTACCTAGTGTCAGGACCTATGTACTATTTTATCAATGTATAATAAAGTTTTTGACTAACTAACTAACTAGTGTCAGGACACTCTGTACTCCGCTTTGAATTAGAGACATTGCGTGTTGAGTAGCGCAACTCAACGTCGAGCTTTGTCTTATCAGAGTAATTACTCCCCCAAGTGAGATTCAACTTAGTGAGAAACTTATTTGTAATTTTTTTTTTTGATTATCAACTACATTGGTGAAATAAAATACATATAAAATAATATATGTTTTAAATATAATTAATTATAATATTAATATTCAAACTAAAAGAATCGCACTTACAGTCTGACACTTGCCGTTTATGCTACAACGATATCAGTAAGTTACTTCTACTCTTATATAAGTTGGACTACCTGCAAGTGATGACTCGTGGAAGTAACATTTTGTACCTTTTTCACTTTGTTTATTTAAAAATGTGGACAAAGGACATTGTTGGCGGCGTATGCAAATTCTAAAGTCAAGAAATTCGTGGAATATTTACTGCTAAACGCCCCTGTAGCTTGTATTACTTTGTATTAAGAACTATATAACATAATAACAAAATGTGGGTTTTCAAGTTTCCATTTTTTCAAGACAGAATATTGTTTTTGGCTGTTTCTTTGCATTTCGTTGTCGTCATTCGACTTATTTATTTTAGGATGCCTTTAGATTATATAAAATCGAGAGAGTATATTTTAAGATTATATAAAATCGAAATATTAAATAACATAAAGCAAAGGAACTCAATAAATTTTAATAATTGTTAGAAATATAAACTACACTCATTGATGCATCAAATGCTTTAGTAATAAATAGATAAAAGCTCATCTTTGCATTTATCAATATAAGTCTATTTTCATATTCATGAAAAAATGACTTATAATGACTTTTAGTGTAATGTACGGCACAGATACTTAAATATATATTTTTATAACTTTAGTCTGTTTATTTCACCAAATATATGTAACGAATGGCCCGATTTCGATGGGATCTTCACTGGCAGATAACTGATGTAATAAGGAGTTACTTAGGCTTAAATTTATTTTAAAGTTATTAACTAAAGATTCCGAGAAATTACTTTCGACGCAGCCAATGTCGCAGAAAGAGCTATGGATGATAAAGCATCAAGATCTTTGCTTATATATATATATATCTATATATCTATATATATATATATATATATATATATATATATATATATATATATATATATATATATATATATCTCGTTATAAGAATTGTTGTGAAGTAATTTCACTATATAATAATATTGCTTAACTATCATGTTGTTTGGTTTTCGCCACATTTGATACGCCGACGTCGATTTAACGCTACACAAGGTATGACCAGCGTCGGCCACACGGAAAGCACTAGGTTTCTCATTTTCTTCCTGACAAGTTATCGCAATATTAACATTTTGATTAAATATTTTAAAATTTGAGCGGGTATCTTTACTAAATTTAAACTTCACCTGTGTTATGTAAGTTTGTAAGGAAGCGGAACTCAACGCTGTGTACACGTTACTTGTGCGGGCCATTTTGGCAACGGGAAGAAAGGCTTATGAAAATGATTGATGATGAAGACAGATTAAATCCAAATAATGTTTTTTAGGCTGGATTTTATTTTCAATATTTCCTTAGCAATCTATCTAAATTTTACCTCTAAATATATCTTATGTTTTAGAATTTATATGCTTTATATCCGCTTTTATCGTGCATAGCAAGGTACCTAGTGTCAAGACTTTCTGTACTTCGCTTTCCACCGAATTCGATACATTGAGTGTTGAGTGGCGAAACTCAACGCCGCGTTTTATCTTACCAGAGTGAAGAAGTGAAAATAATATAAATATCATCACTCCCTCGAGTGGGAATCGAACTCACAACTGATCGCGTTTACACTCAGACGCTGTCACACAGAGCCACGATAAGCCTCATAATTTTTTTAACTTAAAAAAAAACTCATATTAAACCTCAATTATCACCGCATCAAGATTACAATAAGTATATCATTACATTACAAAATAACATCACAAGCATGTATTATTCATGTACATTGTATTCAAATCACACTTTCGCCAATCCCCCGCACTAAATCCAGGAATGGGTGTGGTGGGTGATGAGCAGATCTAGCGATAGAAAGCTAGGTCTTAGTTTTTATATGTTTTATTTACAAGCTTTCGAATGTGACTTGGTTTTACGGTCTTTTAGGATACTAAGTGAATTATATAATAGAGTATATTTTTTGTTTAGCTTCACGCTTTGTTCCTAGCGTGGTTGTCAGAGGGTAAGGAGCGCCAAACATTGTGGTACCTGCATATTTCTCTTCATACATGCCCTTCGGAGGTCCTGCATGCATGTTTCGTGACCTTCCTCCAATATCATCGGTACTTTGTCCGCCAAGGTCTCCCCTGACCTCTTGCACTCTTGTATATCGCTCACTTTTGCTTTCTTTCTTATTTAATATATATTAATTTTGCAATAGAATTTATTTTTAGTAGTTAATTGTTGATTTTTTTATATAAAATCAGTCAAAAAACCAGACAGGCCGTATTGTAATATATTCATTGTTTATTTTGTAAAATATTTAATATTATATAATGTACACGTATATGTAAGTTAGTTAAGAGGTCATAGTGGCACAGTAGGACAGAGTCTTTCCTTGAATGCGTATGGTTAAGGGTTCAATTCCACTTGGAGGGCTGGATTTAAAATTGATTTTGACTTCTCCGTTTTTTCTTTGAGCTTGCCACTTAATTTAAAATTGATCGACACTAGATTGTCTCTGACTACTCTGCTATACGGGATACAGCATATAACCGTTCTTTTTAAGTTACATGACGAGATTCATCTACTCATCAACTACTATTAGACCAATTATAAAATATTACATCATCTATCTTCACTTTTATTTCAACTAAGTAACGATAATTAGCAGAAAAACAATATTTATTGTCAGCCATAAAAATATAAACCTCAAGTTTATTATCATTGAGTGAAAAAAATATTATATGTTCCAATAAAATTCCAAAATAGGCATTATGTCTGTGAAATAAATAAAAATGTCACCGAATCGTTGATATTTCTTATGCTATTAAAACAACCTGTTCAAAACCAGCTTTGTCAATGTTTCTTTTTGCAGGTCTCTGTGCAGCTACGAGTATGTTATCCCTTTAGAGTATATGTACTGTAAGGGTGAGGCTGAAGCGTTTTAATATTAATATCTATATATTAATACGTTAAAGTAAAATAAAATAATTTATTTGTAATATATATTTTTTAATTTCATGCTTTTATTCCGCTTTCCGCCGAATTCGAGATATTGCGTGTTGAGTTACATAACTCAATGCCGGGCTTTGTCTTGTAAGGAAATGAAATGAATTTAATTATCATTTCCTCGATTAGTCATGACCAATCTCTATGCAAATTAAATAAAATTATTTGAATAAAATTACTTGTTATCTGTATGATCTGGTATAATCTACAAAGATTAAAGATCTGTTTTTTTTTCAAGGAAAAAACTAATTACTAGAAATAAAACAAAACAATTTTGTTTTTTTTTATATATAAATATTAATAATATAAATATTTTCAAAGGTATTAATTACTTAATTAATAATTTTTAATTATTATCTCATTAATAATTCAATTAATTTATTGAATAAATTAAAAAAAACATAATTAACTGATAATTTTATTTAATTTTTTTATATAAAATGAAATGCACATTGCTTTTGGCACACAAAAAAAGATATTCTGAAGCTTTAAAAGACCTTGAACAAAGCGATAGCTCGAGTTTTATACTGAACACACAGTCTATCAGTAAAAACATTATGGTCTTAAGAAATATTCTCACGTAAGAATTCAACCTGCGACCGACGCAGGAAGCAATAGTAAGTAGTCACTGATTATCTGAATGTGATTTTTATATACTTACTGTTCTATGATACACTCTATACATTTTATAAACAAATTATTTTTTAATAGTTATTCTCTTTTCTGTTTGTCTGTTTAAGTGTAATTTAAATAGTCTTATAATTAGATTAAGGACTCGGAAGATGATAATAATATTACATAAATATGTGTTTTTAGCTTGTTTTAGGGAACGAACGAATGAACAAACGGTCTAAAATTTCGTATTTGTACTAAAAAGTCCCCAAATAGAAATAAGTAAAGAGATCTCGTTCTTCCGTTCATCCGGGCAAAGAGATCACGTTCAAAAAATGACAATTTCCTACTGTCATCCGACCTATACGTGTGCAAATTTACAAGCTATTTGAAAGGCCACAAATGAATCGGTCAACTGTAAGCTTTGTGTCGACAGATGACAAAGTATTTTTTAAATAACCAAATAATTATCCTTCGATGATTATTAATTTATTATAATTATGATCACTGTGGCCGGTCTTGCCGCAGTGGGACAGCGTCTGACTGTAAACGCGATTGGTTGTGGGTTCGAATCCTACTCGGGGGAGTGATTATATTTAATATTAATATCATTCCTTCACTCTGGTAAGACAAAGCGCGGAGTTGAGTTCCACCATCAAACACGCAATGTTTCAAATGCGGCGGAAAGCGGAGTACGTAGCTTCTTGACACCAGGTACTTTATGTTTACCCTGATATGCTGAATAAAAGCGTGATGATAAAAAAAGTTAATACTAATTTCTCGACGTTTAGTTCGCCACTCAACACGCAATGTCCCGATTTCGGGCGGAAAGCAGTCAACGGAATGCCTTGACACTAGGTTTCCCTGTCTGTCTGTCCTGCTGGCGGAACTCAACGCTGTCTGTCCTGCTGGCGGAACTCAACGCTGTACTTAGTCTTCATAGGTGACCCGGAAATTATTAATATTATCATTATTTTTCGCTTATTAAAAATGAGAAAAGGCGTAAAGTATCTATTTAATCATGTTTTACAAATAGTAATCTTATATATAGGCTAATAGTAAATTAATTAATGTATAATACATTAATAGGGATTTTAATTATCGCTAGAAATAAAATATCTCGGGTATGAGGAAGCCAGATTATGTAACAAAAAGTAGTTTCTTATCGGTGTTGTGGAATCCATTAGATTCAATGTCAATAGACACTAATAATTTATTTTTTTATAGTTCACGCTTTTTCTCACATGGCTCATATCGTTTAAATTTCCTTTTCATACTGCAGGTTGATTGGCGGAAAACAACGCCGTGCTTTGTGTTACAAATTCGAAAGCACAACGAATCCCTTAGATTAGAAGAAAAATAATAGAAAATCATTAAATTAAGTGTCAAATTACAGAAGTATATAATTGTGATTTACTTCTTTCTTACAAAAAAACTAACAAAGAAATTTAATAAATAAATGTTAGAAGCCAGACAATAATGACGAAATAAACGCTTACGCTTTATTCCACATAACAGGGTAGCCAGAGACAACCTAGTGTCAAGACACTCCGTTGGTTGCTTTTCTTTCGAAATTGAGATATTACATGGTGTGTGAACTCAACGTCACGCTTTATTTTACTTGAACAGAGATTTCAAAATAAACTTGAAACAATCATTTCTCCGAGTGAAACTTCGAACCACAACCAAACGCGCTTACGGTCAGACGTTCCACTGCGCCACGACGACCTCAAATAATTTACAAACTACTAATTCTTTAAAATATGAATTATAAGGAATTTAACGTATTCCTTTGTTAAGAATTACATGGCTCTTGAAATGTCCATTCAGTATGTTTTGACAAGCGTCTCTCTCATGAAATCGTCTCTACCCAAAACAGATATAATAAATCACAACTATAGTTGACAACACAATGCTAATTTTTCATACATGTATGTATGTATGTATGTATGTATGTATGTATGTATGCAGATTAATAAATAATTCATTAAATTGAGAAAAAAAATACATCAATATGGTGATCACTAACGGCACACTCGTGACATTAATATACACTACCAAAAATAGTAAACGTTTACTTTTAAATTTATAAAGTAATCGCAATGAATTGCTTATTTCTCTTTTGCAAATGTCTCGAAAAAGTTACATTTGGGTAGCGTCAGCAGAAAATTTATTCAAGCCCAAAAATGATGAGATGTTTTAAACTAACAATTATTTTAAACAGAAAGAATTAAAATTAAACACAAAACTTAAATAATATTAATATTATTTTTTTATATTATATGTTATATAACAAATTTCCGGAGGCCGGTCGTGGCGCAGTGGGACAGCGTCTGACTGTAACGCGATCGGTTGTGGGTTCGATCCCACTCAGGGGAGTGATTATATATAAATTATTTTCACTTCTTCGCTCTGGTAAGTCAAAGTGCGGCGTTGAGTTCCACCACTCAACACGCAATGTCTCGAATTCGGTGGAAAGCGAAGTACGGAGTGTCTTGACACTAGGTACTTTTCAATATATATATGTTCTTTTTCCTACTACGTGCTGCAGATGCACAAAAAGTATAGTTCTGACAGATAAGTGCACCACGATTTAAACTTAAAATAAAGAATACACAAAACAAAATTGTATAGTATTTTAAAATTACATACATTAATATAGATTAGTCTAAAGTAACATTTTATTTATTTTCTCAACAGTACCAGCACCGACATGTATCGCCAAAATACGTTGAATTCAATTTGGACATGAACGCAAAGGAGAAGCTGCATTAAAGTGTCGTCTGCAAAAACAAGCTTTCGGAAAATGAAAAACAAAAGCTCCAGTCAGGACTTCTGAATGGATCACACAGGATGTCCCGTTGTGTCCTCTTTGTAATTTTAATGTACATGAAATATGTGAGAGGTACGCAGGAATGTTTTTATACGGATGGTTAAGCAGAAGCTTTTTGATAAAAAGTTTTTTGAACGTTTATTTTGGTTTTATTGATACATTTATTTAAGATTTCAGGGTATAAATGCAGTTAGTGATTGTTATTGCAATTGAGAAGCGACTGACTTAAACGTATTATATAAGATGCTGATGGGTTCGAATTCCACTTACGGAGAAATATATAAACATATATGTATCTGGAAAATATATATTCTTCTTTGTCGTAATCTTCATTACTGAAAGTCGTGCCCGCTCTGGTGGGGAAGTTAACAAGTTCCTTCCATGCCACCTTGTCTATAGCCTCAGTTTTTAGATCTTGGCAATGTACTTTAAAAAGTATACAGGTGTACTGCCAACATGTGTACTGCCAACATGTGTACTGCAAACATGTGTTATATTATAATGTGTAATTATTATAACACATATATACAGGGAAAAATTATATCTGTTATATTTAGTTCTAGATATGGATCAAAACAAAATTAAAAATTATCTGATCAGGTTGAAAACATGCAACGTTAATTCTTTATAGTAATATAATGTGAATTGTACGTTTTTATAGCTCTTAGTACTGAAAAGCCTACCTACCTTATTTTATACAAAAATAGATAGATAATGCGAAACATTTTTATTGAAGTTTTTGCCAATCAAGTTTCCTTATAGGGTCTAAAAATATTTCACAGAGTGGTATTCCCACGACAATTTTAATAGCAAAAAATTGATCATATGTTACACACAATTGTGTGCTTTATAAAACGGTGTACATCGAACTTGGTTTTAAAATAATTTTCTGTGGATGAAATTCAATGGGACACGTTTCACGTTAACTGTCTTTGTCTTGTTATTTATTGGATAAATTAAAATTGAGTATTGAGTACTGAATCTTTACAGTTACAGTAGTCAAGGAATTCGTAATTTTGGTGTTTCTTTATATAATTTACTTTACTTCTGCTGTTGAGATCATCATTGGTGAAACAAATGGTGGAACAATGTTTCATTTTATATGAAATTATTACAATTTTAGTTCCATTCGATAGAGTTATAAAAAGTAAGGCCGTATTACAGTAGGATAGTGTCTAGCTATAAATGCGATAGGTGTAGATTTGTTCCCCACTGGTAAAAATATTTTCGCTTCTCCGCTCTGGTAACATAACTGTTAGATGCTGGAGTTGCGTGAAACTAAAAGAGAAAAATGCTATACAATTTTTATATATAATTTGAAAATTATATTATATATAATTTTAAGACACTACGATTTCCACTTTCTCCGACTTCGGTTGAGTGGCAGTGGAATTCCCCCCAATATATTTTTTAGATACGCCCTATATATGAACAGCTTCACTCTTTATCTCTCATAGCAAAGTATTCAGAGACAACCAAGTGTCTCAACATTCCGTTGATTGCTTTCTGCCCAAAATTGAGATATTGTGTCTTGAGTAGTGAAATCAACGTCGCGCTTTGTCTACCAAGGCGTAAAAATGAAAATAAATTACATTATCAATACCCCAGAATCGGAACCCACGACCAATTTGCCGTCAGACTGTGTGTTCCACTATACCACAAAAGTCACATATATTATTTTTTATATTAACTCAGTTTATATTTAAAACCTATTGTGACTAATTTTAAGCTTTCATATAAGGCGCAAGTTATTTAAACTGCATATGGTAAAAATAACTTGGAACTTAAAAGCTAAGCCGTTTGGATCCAACCTGGCAAGTATGCGTTTAATGAATAATGTATTGTTGAAATACCTATTTAAAGTAAGCTTGTCAGCTCTAAGCTATGCGATAAAGAAAAGTAATCTAAGTATATTTACTTCGTTATTTATGTTTTACGATATTTGGTTTATTGATATGTTAATTAAAACAAAGTACTGTCTTCTATATTACTACTTTAAGGAGAAAACTTTTTTGAATTTACTTTTCTTTCATAAGGATGCACTATTTTAAAACATAATAATACACGCACACACACACACACACACACACACACACACACACACCAATAAGCTTTTTTTATTATCTTATATTAGCTTAAATAACTTAACATGAAAACTTCAAAAGAATCAAGACATAAATCACAGTATTAATGTTGTCACAGATTAATCTATTCAGTACTATAATACTCAATAAATAGGGATACCACATGGTAGTACTGCATAGAAAAGCTTATATATTTCTTATATGTAATAACACAAAGGCTATAATGCGACCAAATGAACTTTGCCAGTTAAGTGCTGGTGTGCCAAAGGATTTGAGTGCACTTATATTTATTAGGATAATCCCCTTATGATATACTGGGACATTTGTGGAGTCTATAGTTTACAACCTATTGTGTACAGGGTGACTTTTTAAATGTACGTTAAAAATGGATTTTAGTCACGAGTGCGTTAATATTTTTGATATATTTCGCTTAAAATATAAAAGCAAGTTGCATTTTTATATAAAGAAAAATGCAGAAATTCCTCAGCGTGACAATCACTATGGGAATACCGTGTGAATGCCCCTCGTGTTGCAGAGGGAGGAGCTCTTAGCAATGCCTGGGCTTTAGGCCTAAATGTAGGTGTATAGTTGCCACTTTTACAGTGCATTTCATGATCTCAACCTTCAAAATATTTCATAAAGAAATACTATTCTTGCCATAATTTCTTTGAAAATATAACGATAATGTTTAGAAACTTTACATTTTCAACCACATCCTGTACATAATAGGATTTGACAAAGCTTTTCGTTATGGATCTTAAAATTTTGATGGAGATCGTTAATCGGTAACAAGTATATGAAAAGCTATTTGTCGGCAACTGACATATTACTTAATACTTTAAAATATGAACTATACTAAAATTTAACTTTGTAACATGCCATTGATATCTTAAATAATAAATATTTTATTCATTCGTTCAACTATTAGTAATAAGTGTACCGTGTACTTTATAATAAAAAGGAAACTTTCTTAGCAAATCTTTATGCCTTCAAAGAAATCAACAATTCTAGTTTTTCATGTCCTATATCTACATCTCCTTTAGATTACTATAAAAAACTTTAAATCATTGTATTGGATGCTTCCCATAGATGTTCATTCCTCATTTAATCTAAATGCCATATTCTTCTTCTCTCTCATTCTCCTTTTATATATAATATACCCTATATTTATTTTTAGTATTAGTATCCCATCACTATTATGTTCCAAAACTTGAGTTATATCGACATATATACATATATATATATATATATATATATATATATATATATATATATATATATATATAGAACGATTAATAATAAAAAATATATCCGTCTACCAAAATTATAATTAATTTTTACATAAACCTTTTCAGCTTAATCATTTATAACTTTTAATGCTTCAGGTTGTAAGCGATTGTATTCACTTTAACACTTACTAGATAATAAATCACACTGGTCGTTAAGTACGAGTTTAGAGTAGCATACCTGAAACAAACAAAGCACAATGGATAAGTTAACAGATATTTTATTATAGGAGATAAAATATATTTCTAAATATTTTGTGTGTATATATATATATATATATATATATATATATATATATATATATATATATATATATTTATATACATAAACATACATCTACATATTAGGGAAAGTAGATATATCCGCGAGGCTATTGAAAAATATCCTAATTTCAATAGAGAAGATGGTTGGAAACTCTCTACCACCTGCGACCCACTTATGGAAACCTTAAAGTCTCAATTCACCTCACCAGAGACAAAGATACAGTCAGCTCATTCTGCAAGATCCAAGGGCATTACGCGAGGTAATTAACAGATGGCGGTATATTAATATAATTAATTATCGTATCAACTGATAGACAATTTCCACCTCAGTCTACTAGTGAGTATAGTCTACGTAAAGTGTTCGAAACGTCAGGTTTAACGAATACCAAAATATACGCTATTAATCTGTTGAAAGTAGTTCCATTTAAAACACGTAAAAATCGCGAAAACCAAAGGTCTATTTCATAATAATAATAAGTCTTTACTGCAAGCACCAAGACGGTCTTTTCACTCAAAGTGATCTCTATCGGCCAACTTGTCTGATAGGAACTGTTGGAAAGATAAGAGCGGGCATAACCGTTTAAAGACATCTAATAATAAAAATAATAATTAAAAACAAATTCATATATTGGCATACTTGCATGCAAATGAAACTACAGTAGAGGAATTATTATATACTACTTAAATATAAGAGCATAAAGTAGAGAATTTTAATTGTTTTTCCTTGTCTCAACATGTTAAATATACTTCAACAGTTATATAGAGACTAACAAAACGCAGTGCTGAGTTTGCCATCCATCACAATATGTCTCGATTTCGTATAGAAAGCCCTCAACGAATGTCGTGACACTAGGCCTGTCTCTAACTACTCAGTTAAAGCGAGGTAAGGTGAAGAAGCTATAAAGAAAATATATAGCTCTGTTAGTATCAAAAAATGCATAGCATTTAAGGCAAGCAGCAAAAGCTGTATATATGAAGCAACCTAACGAAACGTCGTAAATCCATCAATGTAGAAAACACTATAAAAACTTGCATAATTTCTTTAACAAAAGTATCCCCGTTCATCTCGTTTTAACAGGCCTATCCAATTACGTGAGTATTATATATTTTTTTACAAGCATTGTTAGTAAATGGGATTTTAGTAACCCTTTAAACGTTATGGGTATGTAAGTTTTAACGATTCAACCTTCTGTGCTGAGGTACAGATGGTATTTGATTTGTTTATCTGCCTATATGAAGTAAATGGAAGATTTATTGAAAAAATATTTACTCACACTTATATCTAGTATTTTTTTAAAGTTTATTGGTGAGAAATTTATCTTAAAGTATCTAACGTACAGACATTGCATGCTGAGTTAAAATATATGAAGGATTCTGTCAAGTATATCTAGGGTAAGCAAAACCATATTATTAATACGTTAATTGAAGTAAAACAATTACAATTGCGTTTCCTAAAGCTCTAAACTTTACAATTATTTGTCACATTTAGAAAAAAAATTAGCTATCATTCTTCCTGCAGCTTTACGCTTTGTTTCGCGTAGCAAGGTAGTCAGAGAGAATCCGTTATCATGACATTTTATTCTCTTTTCGTTTCAATACGAGAAATTACGTGTAAAAATGCGGAACTCAACACCGCGCTCTGTTTTGCCACAGTGGAGAGATGAAAATTTAAATATAATCATTACCTCGATTGATTGAGCTAAGAACTGTTAAATATTTTTTATTATTCCAAAATTTAAGCAATTTTGGTACTAATTTGACTCTAGCAGCCAGGAAAATAATATATATATATATATATATATATATATATATATATATATATATATATATATATATTGCGCCAATGTAGTTACTAATCGGTTATTATCATTCTAATGCATATATCCCAGTTTCCTAGCTCCACGTACAAAACTGAGGTCAAATATGAAATCCAGTAAAGACGTTCTTAATAGCGTATTGTTGTCGATTTAACGGATGTTCCTTTGTTTGTTTATAGAATCATAATATCTCATTCAACCCCCGCTCACTTTACACCCGTGAACAGTTTTTTTATAAGCAGATGATATTTCTAAAACGCTTAGTAATATTTTGATAATACATTTTTTATTTATGAGAATTTTACATACAATAGTGCGTTTTATATTTTAGGGTGATCTATTGTTATTTTTTAACTACAAAATTCGTTAAGTCTATAATTAATTTGATTTTTTGTGTATTGTGTAAATAGAGGTGAAAACGTTGTTATACGGATTTTGTTGTACGGATTATATTGCGTTTTTGTACGGATTCCATTTCGATGGATTTCTCGTTTTGTTATGCAAAATATATAGTAAGGTTAATAAAAGTTTCTACATATTTAATTTTCTTACGGTCATCTTAGTAGAGCTTTAAAAAATTATTAAATCTTATTTTTTATTTTATATATACTTCAGCAAAATACAAAAGGCAGCCATTTTACCCTAGCGTATATAGCGTATCTAGTTATTTATTTATATAGTTCATATATGATTAGCTTTGTGAATTCAGGCGCCACTACCGCTAGGGTTATTAAGTGACCGCTTTGAGTTCGCTATCAAAGCCCATGCGGTACAACGCACACTGACCGCTAATAACGGCCTTTGATGTAACGATACAGCGTGTTAGGCGTAGAGCTACCTGAAACTCAATTAGAGGTAGTTTTCAGGATATCTTTGTTATATGGTACTTTTTAAAATTGTGTTTTACAATTCTGTTCGTTTGTCGAAATGTAGTTGTAAAATTTTATGTTTCTTTTTTATGTTTTATTCATATTTGAAGTTAGTAATGTATTATTAGGATATGAATAAATGTTATGAGGCTGGTCGTGGCGCAGTGTGACAGCGTCTGACTGTAAACGCGACAGGTTGTGGGTTCGATCCCCACTCGGGGGAGTGATTATATTTAAATTATTTTCACTTCCTCGCTCTGGTAAAGACAAAGTACGGCATTGAGTTCCACCACTCAACACGCAATGTCTCGACTTCGGTGGAAAGTGAAGGACGGGGTGTCTTGACACAAGGTACTTTCTGTCTACCCTGCTATGCGGGATAAAGCGTGAAGCTAAAAAAAAATGTTATTAAAATAAGTTATATTTTAGATTGAGATTGAGGACGGTCGTGATACAACGTCAGATTGTGAACGAGATCGGTTGTCGATTCGATTCCCACTCGAAGAATGATTATATTTAAATTATTTTCATTTCCTTGTTTTGGTAACATAAAGCGCCGCGTTGCGTTCTGCCACTAAATATACTAGATACTTTTTGTCTACCCAACTTTGAATAAAATATAATAATTAAGAAATTAATATTAAGTAGAACTGAAAACATAGTCGTGAGTCTTGTTTTTTTTTAATATAATGTATAATTAATTGCATACCAAGAATCGAAACGCAGTATAATAATACTGTGTGGTAAGAAAAGTAGCCGACCTTCGATAAAACGATTCGTGTATCGATGATACTGGATATAGATCGTGTAAAAACCATGATGACGCCCCGGAGGGCTGTTTGGCCGTTTTCACTGTCTACGCCGAAAAAGATAAAACTAACTTTTGCCTTTTTGTCATATATTTAATTGAACTAGTGAAAAAAAAACTAAAGTGGTGGAATCAAAGATTGTAATGTATTTTAGATTCGTTCAGAGTGAACCTACATTAATGAAACATCGTTCTTTGTCTGTCTCTGTCTAAAATTATCGTGCTACATGTTGAGTGGCGGAACTCAACGCCTCCTCTAGACTACGGTGAAATGAGAACGATTAAAATTCAATTGTTTCTCCTAATAAGGATCGTATCCACAACTATCCAAATTTTCAGTTTACTGTGCCACTGCGTTACAATCGCCTCACGTATATAGATATTTGAAAATAAAACGTATAATAGCATTTCAGTAGAACGAGCCAATATTTTAATTTATATAATTTATATATATATATATTCATTATTATAACGTAATATTTATGTTAAGTTATTATATATTATAATATTAAGTTTATGTGAATAATTTTATGTTTTGTTTTTTTTTAATATGTATTAGGATCATATAGTTTGTATGAGTAATTCAACCACATATGTAAAAAAGTAATTATGTAATGAAATCTATAGTAACTAATTTAACTACCTTCTAGAATCGTAGCATTATGAAAAATGGCAGCTGTATGTATTTCTAATGACAATATAATATTCTAATGACAATATAATATTCTAATGACAATATGCCATATGCATTGTCCAACGGATCAGATGATGGTGCCGGAATCAAATGTGATGATTAATCTATTCTTCTTGAATACCTTGCTATTTGGAACAAAGTGTGAAGTAGTAGAATGAATTAGAATCTAAAGTTTTTTACATAAATTTAACAAAGAAATTTTAAGTTTAGCATTTAAGTAAGCAAGATAGGGTTTGGATTACTTGAATTATTGTATTAATTATAATATTCCAGCTCACTCCAGTTACGTTTGACAGAACCCTCCATATATTATAACTTAGCACGCAATGTCTTTAAACGAAAAATTTTTGAATAAACTTCTCACAAATATATACTAGATATGTATATGTGAAAATAGCATTTTTCAATAATCCTTCCATTTATTTCACATATTCAGATTGTTTACATGGCAGCCCAGAAATAGTTACAAATTAAACGATCCATAATTCATTTTTGGTTTCTAGGTGTATTTATAATTTTAATTTATTTTAGTATATAGGTTACTTATACTTATCAAGTATTAAGAAAATTGCAATGAAAGTAGGAAAAAATAAGCATTAAAGTAATTATAACCCATCTTTTATTAGCTACATACACCGATAGACAGATAGATGCCATGTATCAACCAATATCAAACAATTAATCAATTTAAGAATATCGTGAAACGTTATTTTGTTATATTTCTTGCAATTAAATTGATTTCAAAATATGCACATGCGTCCGGATTCGAGATCAATGCAATATTTTATTTCACTAAAATGATATTTCTTCAAGTTTAATAATTAAGGTATCTTTATAAAAAAATACTAAAATTATAAAAATAGTCAACAAATAGTGGTGTACTAAATTAAACACAAAACACATGAAGCGGAAGCGAACATAATTCATGCCGCGTTATTGTTTCGAAGCCTCTCCCATCACTATCGATATCTGATAATGGCTTAATCAGTCAGTGGAGCGTTGTGAATAAATAACACTATAATTTCATTTTAAGTGTTAACTGGCCCATAACGTTGTTCTGAAGATTACGTTTAGTTCTATGATTTTTTTAATTAAAAAAAAATTATAATAGTATAAACAATTAAGTTATCTACGTAGTGAATGCATTCATATATGTCTCTTATGAATGAATGAAATCTAAATGCAAGATTATAAATAAGTACATTGAGGAAAACTTTTGTCATTCATTTAGTTTCGCAAAGTATGTATAAAAATTGACATCCTTTTTAGTGGGTCATATACAAAAAAAATATATACAATAACTATAGGCCAGGAAACAATATATTTATTATATATACTTGTTTATTTCCCATCAAGCTTTTGTATTCAAGCTTTTATGTTTAACCTTAAAAGCATCGATATATTGGGTTAATCAAGATACGTTTAAATTTACAACAAATTATCCGAAACAACGTGTATAATTTGGCTGGTTTACTTTAAATTGCTTTATCTTGTATCTCTTGAAATACACTTGTTAAAATAATTCTTATAAGTACTATTTATCTTGTTAAAGCTTTCAAAATTGCTTATGTTTATATATGTATATATATATATATATATATATATATAGTTCTGATCGTTTAATAATAGAACACAATACTATATTTCATAATATTAATAGACTTTTTAAAGTAATTTAATTACATTGTAATTTATCCATTAATTGCTTTATTATTTAATTATAGGTTCGATTCCCACTCGAGTGAATGATTATATTTAAATTATTAATTTTCTAAATTTAGTGGAAAGCCGAGTACTGTCAAGACACTGGGTACTTGCTTTTTACCCCGCTATGAGGGATAGAAGCGTTAAGCTTTAAATTTTAATCATCATATTTCAATGAAAAAGAGACCTTCTGCTAGATTTAATATAAATACGTATAAAAACGTTAAACTAAGCGACAAAAAATCTATAATAGATGTTACGGACAAAATAAAGATAAAAGCAATAAAATATTGAATAAGTACTTAACGCTTCAAAACAACTCAAATATCATATTTGAACATAAAACGTTTTACCAAAATACATATTTCCACTTGAACTATGATAATCTCAGTTCAATAGTAGCTGTCAACGTTCTCTTATACGGGATTTATAGCGGTATAGATTACACACGGAGGCGGTCGCGTGATTTAGATGTTATCTAAACTTACTTGAATTGTTAATAAACTTTCTTTTTACTGGTAAAAAACGTTATAGTAGATAGATAGTAAATTTCTTTTTTTTCCGTCATTTTCATGAATGTCACGTGTCCAAGGGGCCAGGGTAAGCTTAGGTAACTTAGTGCTGTTCGATATTTTTATCATTTTTTTTGTTAATTTAAAAGAAATCGTTTTCTACTTGGATGGTAAATGATAATTTTATAACTTAACTGTTGAGCCCACAATGGTCAACTATAATATCACACACGTTATAAGTAATATAAAATTCTAATAACAAACAACTTTTCGCATTATTTGAAATTTGGATACTGTAGTATATTATAAAAGTAGTTGTTTATAAAAGAAGCTCTTCAGTTTAGATTACTAATTAGGTATAAAAACATAATTGATTTTTTCCTTATGACAATGCTATATATATTCGATCCAGAGACAGCAATGTACCTAAATAATTATATGATGTACGATATATTACGGTTTAACGCACTAATTACTACAATTTTGGACATTAAGCCAAGTGACATATACAAATGTTATGTACCATTTATGATTTCAATAATTAGATAACTACATACTTGTTACTTAAATTCTTAATTTCAGGCGAATACTGTCTGATAGTAGGTACTCTGATTACCCTTCTATGTAGAAAAGAGAGTAAATATAAGTAAAATTAAGCGTTTAATATATAAAAAGAATAAATTTTTCAACATTTTACAAACTTTCACATTCGAGAAGATGATTATATTTAAAATTTAGGTCCAAGTATCCGCTTTGGTAAGACAAAGCACAGCGTTGAATTCGCCAGTCAACACTCAAAGTCTCCGTTTTAAGCAGGAAGCAGTCAACGGAGTGTTCTGACACTAGGTTGTCTATACCCTGGTATGCAGGATAAAACGTGAAGCTATAACAACAGTTTAAAACGTTCGTAACTAGTAATAAATCAACCCGTTCTTAGAATAGCGTTTAATTTCAAAAGCAGACCTTCCTCAACAGTGTTAATATTAATATAACAAACTGTACAAGATTTGATTCTGTCATCCTAACGAGCTCTGGACATCGTTTTGGTTTATTCAGAATAATTCTCACGTTACTTACATAGGTGAGGGACAAGTTATAAGCGAAAGCGATGTATAGTGTACTATTATTATTATTTGAATATGTTACCAACTTAAGTTAAAAGAAATAAATATGTTTAAAATGTCAACTTTAAAATGTTATTCATGCATTTATATATGAAATATATTTACATTTACGTTCAACTTTTCATACACTTTTTAAACATGAAATAGATGTTAATGTTTTTAGTTATGGCCATTGTGTACGTAGTTTTAAAAGAAATAATTAACACTTTTGTATGAATGTAATTTTTTTTGACTGTGTACTCGATGATTACTTTGATGGCCATATTGGCCTTGATAGCGTCACAGGGTTTTGGGGGAGGCCAAGCTAGAAGAGCTTTGACCTTGGCGTGGAGACCTCGAGAAAAAACCTAAAAGTTAAATAAAAATGTTTGTGTTTTTATAATTTTAATCGATATCTGTGTCAATATTTCATTCTGTCGAGCAATTAAAGCCTGGCGTTAGTTTCTACTAAAAAGTACTCGCTATACAATGTTCTCTTTGTATAGAATTTGTCATATTTTACCCATATTTAAGTTGTTTTAAGGTCCAGATGTGCGCAACTCTTATTGCTTTATATAAGACCGGAAGATATCAATTATAGTAGCCAGTACTTAAAATTCAACGTACAAAGCGTGTAATGTATCAAAAATTATTATTAATTAATCCAAATCTCACAAAACCAGTTTCCATACAATAACAGCGGCAAAACACTTTTACTTCCTCAATAATCGTGATTTTACTTTTATAACATATACATACCTATATACATATGTATTTCCTTTGTAATTATTTAAAGTTAGTTAAACATTTTTTGCATACAAAAAATCATTTTTATAGTTGATAACAACGGTATAAAACAATTGATTTTTCATATTATAATCATTTTTTAGTTACACGCTTTTTAGGCTGCATAACAGAGTAGACGGAAAGTACCTAGTGTCAAGACACTCCGTACTTCGCTTTCCCCCGAATTGGAAACATTGCGTGTTGAGTGGTGAAACTCAACGCTGCACTTTGTCTTACCAGAGCGAGTAAGTGAATATAATTTAAATATAATCACTCCACATGGAGATCGAACCCACAACTGATCGCGTTTACAGTCGGACGCTGCCCACTACGCCTCTACCATTATTTATGTTTTTGATTGAATTTACAAGGCACTTGAGACTTCACTTCCTGTTTAAAGTAAACACGTGATAAGGGAAACTTCTCTCCTCTGATTATATTCAACATAAGTACTATATTAAATTTTAGGTTATCGATATAGTATATATATTTATTTAATATATATTTATTGGATGACGTTGATTATTAAAGTGACCCGAGTTATTTTTCTGTAACTTCTATTATTCCAAGTGTATAAGATAGAAGGAGCTGTGTTGTTTCTAACTAGAAACATTGTTAATGAGACAAGCGGTTTTGTTAATGTTATAAAAATTGAGTAAAAAATTGTAGAAATAAATTGGACATATAAAAAATCGATTAATTTCAACTCATTGAACTTGTCGGAAATAACATAAATTTTTAGTGTAATCGATCACTCATTGGCTATCGATTTTAAAACAGAAGCGTGTACTGACATGCTTTCAGTGTTACATAAGTAAAGGTCAGTCTTATGTAAGTCCCAATTTAGCTTGCCACTTGACCTCTTATCAGTGTGTGATAATAAAAATATCTTCCATATTATAAAAAGTGTACATTCAAAAGTAAACTTTATTTAAATTACGGTAAAGTTTAAAAATAAACGCTTTAAGTTCTTATCGAAAACGAATCTTATATCCGTGGTGGGGTTACGTTGTAAACATATATATATATATATATATATATATATATATATATATATATATATATATATATATATATATATTGTGTTATTACTTGTGAGATATGAATTTTTTTTATTGTTATGTTATGATTTTAGCTTTGTAAGCCTTAGGTCATGTTTAATCCTCATTTAATATAGAAAGAATGCAAATTTTGTGCAATGCCATTGAAAGATGTCAATTTTTTTACTGCCTCGATGACGAGTAAAAAACACGTTGCCTTAGCAACAAGTACATCACTCAAGTCCATGTCAAACATATATTAATTGTGTATAATACTTGCTGTATTAATTAAATTTTAGTGTAGTGCACTTCTTCTCTGCACTATATCTGTGGCAATTTATCTTACTACTTCATTTGCATGATTTTCAAAAGAAAATTTTATCATATTTCCTTGTATTTTAATATAATAATATTAATCAGTTATTATTATTTTCTGTCATAGCTTCAGGCTGTATCCCTGAAAGAGTAGTCAGAAAGAACAGAGCACCAAACTGCATACTTCTTTCATAATTTTTTTAACAACTTCTATTTGTCTACAGAACCCTATATTGTAAGCTAACTCTGTCTTAACAACTCTATTACTATTTGGTTATTGGGCTATTTAGTTGAAGAGGTCTTTTGATCTAAACTTTAAAGGATATATCGCTATCGTAACAAACCAGTACGTGAAACATATTTTGATTAAACTTTACAATATTAGTTAGTTACACTTGTATTAATATCGACAATATTCTATATATTTATTGGTTATTTTCGAAATATATATTACCTATGATATGTATAGGTATAAATATTTACTTTGCGAAAATTTTTTTAGTAGAACTTTATTAGGTTTTCTCTAAGTACCCTGATTAGTAAGGATAAAGCATGAGACTGACAATAAATAACGCTTCAAAATTTCATAAATTACTACAGGTACTGCATTTTAATATTCTGAAGGTAAATATTTTAAATTACACCACACAGTTGTTAATAACTACGTATATTATTATAAGCACGGCTTGTACCTTCCTTAGCAGGGATTTTAACATCTCTGGATATTTATTTGATAATTCTAATATAAAAGAAGCAAAGGTTAGGTTCCTTATTACATAGGGCTATCTGCCAGTGAAAGCTGTGTCAAAATTGGTGCAGCCGTTCCAGAGATTATACGGAACACAAAGACAGACAGTTAGATAAAGAAAAATTGTAAAAATAAATGTTATTTTGCTATATGTACCGTGTATACATACAATATGCATTTAGTAAAAAGCAGTTTTTTGACGTTACAAACAGACACTCCAATATGATTTATTTGCATATATATTAATCAAATACATTTGTTCTATAAAAATACTTTTACTTCATAACAACTTAAAGCCATTATAATATATATAACCAAGCAATCGATAATCCTGATAAATTAAAACATATGACATAATAAAACGTTGCGGTATACCAAAATAGATTTTAGAATTGCATGCATTATATTAGCATTATTTATAAATGTTGAGCTTTTGTACGTGTAAAAGCCCATGCTGATATGTAACTAATCACTAAGAGATAGAAGCTATAATCGCGTGAAATTATTTCGTATAATTTACACCTGGTTTACTGTAATTTTCTTCATAGACGCATGGTTCCAAACAATAGAGTGTAGGCGGTTTAGGGCCACGATCTATTGCGTACATCGTTGCCTTTAAATTACTTATAAACATAAAAGAAAATTGTATAGTCACGCTTGAAATATATGACTAAAATACTAGCTGATATAATATTAAAATATTGTAAAATATAACATTTATATGAATCATGATCGATTGAGAGTTCGATCTCAGTGAGGGGAGTCATTATATCTTATTTGTATGATGTCTCCACTTTAGTAAGACGAAGTGCGGCGTTAAATTCCGCTTTTCAAAGCGTTTTAAATGCGGTTTTATGCGGAAAAGTAATGAGAAAATGTCTTGAAACAAAGTTCTGTCATGTTGTGTTATACGCGAAACGTGAACCTGAAAATAAATTAAATAAATAATATTTTAAGTGATTTTACCTACAGCGACCCTTTCCAAGGACAACATATGACGTAGGAGCCTCGTTTTACTTAATATTTGTTACATGTACTACCTTATGTTATCAAAACAAAAGCTTTTAAAATAATTTAATAACGCGACATACATTTATAATAGAACTTGAAAAACAGCTGAAAGCTCTCGCCGTATAATAACGTTATACGGAACGCGACATCAGTCTGTTTAAGCTTAAATCGGGCTCATTCGTTAAAAATACGTTGAATATTAAGTGTTTTACATGATCATTTTTTTGATCAATTTAAATATTTTTTAGGCTTTTTTTTAGAAATATAGAGTAATTACTACAAACGTACAAAAAGTTTCCCTGTGAGGGTACTGGGTAGAATACAATTCCCCTCCGCAGCTGGGTAGCGTCCCGTACGAGGCGGGTGTCATAGTAATTTGGTGGTAGGAGGTTTATCCTCCGACTGGCCACCGACTACTATCATGACAAAAACGATCCGCCAATCATCTGATGATGTGTTCCGGTATGCATGATGACATGTTAGCCTGCTTTTCCTATCCCCACCGATCTTTTCTTTTTTTTTCCTGCATCTCCTTTCACTTCTATCTCAAGCCCGTCAACGCATCTACAACTCCAATGTTGTAGATGTCCATAGGCGAAGGTGACCACTTACCATCAGGTGAGCCTTCTGCTCATTTACCTCCAGTTTCAATAAAAAAGACAAATGACGGCGTTTAGCTCTGCAATACAATAACCAGTGCCTTGTTAGTACAGTTAAAAAAAACAAACATGCATTGGCCATAATTTCCAGTTAAAATCGTTAAAATCGGATGCAGGAAGCACCGCATGTTATTATCGCACGCATATACGTGTGTCCGTTTCCTCACACGACCTCATGCGTAATGCAAAATGCGTTGTCATGGCGTGAGTGCCTTATTCACTTCGATTTCTATGCCTAGTGATAAAAAAAAATCTTTTTGTTTCTACTTTTTTATTTACTATACGCCTGTAACGGGCCTTAGTGAAAGATTACTCTCTTCTTTGTATATTGTTTTTTGTGAGACATTAACTATTAAGAAGCGGAGTTTAACGCTGGTATTTGTTTTATTAGTGTTGAAGACATGAAAATAATTTATATATATATACCAACTTTTAATTCATTAGCGCGGTATTCAGTACGCCACTCGACACGCAATCTTACATCATATATATATCTAGATTTTAGGCGAAAAGCACGAGTTGTCTTCATACTAAGTCTTCTCTGGTCACCCGGCTATGCGGGATAAAGCGTGAAGTAAAATCTAGTATATAGCAGTAAACTAGGATATAGCAGATCAAAATAATAGATTACTCTATAAAATGGGAATCGGGACTCTACAATCATCAATTAATAATCAGACATTGTCTCACTGCGTACAATAGGATATTAGATTGAGTGGAATTTATAAACATAGAAAACATTGTTATTATTAACAATTATTAATTAATAAATACATATTACAATTCATTTATTGGACTTGACAATAATAAAAGCCGGAACCGGCTTGAGGTCGGTCGTGGCGCAGCTGGACAGCGTCTGACTGAAACGCGATCGGTTGTGGGTTCGATCTCCACTCGGGGGAATAATTATACTTAAATTATTTTCACTTCCTCTCTCTGGTAAGACAAAGTGCGGTGTTGAATTCCCCCACTCAACGCGCAATGTCTCGAATTTCGGTGGCAAGCGAAGAACGGAGTGTCTTGACGATAGGTACTTTCTGTTTACCCTGCTATGCGGTATAAAAGCATGAGGCTGAATGTTACGCATAATTTTAAAAAAATATATGGAAAATACGGTATTATTTTTTTCAAATAATATTATTAAAGCAAATAAATACAATTTTAATATTGCTTTCAGTTTGATTTTCCTTTAAAATAAAAAACTTGATGAGGTTTTATAATATAAACTAGGCAATAAAACAGGCCTTACAATCTTCCTTTACGTTAGTCATCACGTAAAAACCTGTTCGTACGTACTTTCCACTGGCCACTACAAAAATATGAATTTTTAAATTTAGTGGAATTTTATTTGATTTATAGTATTTTGTACAAAAAATTTGAATTACTTTAATAATGATAATACTTTGTTAAAGATTTTTTTCTAAGTTCTCGCTATAATCCTGGCGGGGTCGTTGGAGAGAATGGTTCCTGCATACTTCTTTCGCTTCATCCACAGTCATTGCCCTAATGGTAATGGTCCCTAAGTTTTTTACATGACATTCCTTCAGTATCATCGATACCGTGTTCTCGAAGGTTAACCAAATTATGGAAGACAAAAGCATTAATAACAAAATTTCATAATACATGGTGTTATCAATGGTGGAATATATACAAGATTACTACACAAATATTTTTATATACAAAATTCATATATAAAATATATATATATATATGTATAATTTTTTTAACTACATACTTTTTATCGCACATAGCAGGGTAGACGGAGTACCTAGTGTCAAGACACTCCGTAATACAATTCCAACGAATTCGAGACATTACGTGTCGAGCGGTGGAACTCAAGGCTGCAATTTGTCTTACCAGAGCAAGGAAGTGATAAAAATTTTAAAATGTAATCAGTGGGAATCGAAACCACAACCGGTCGTGTTTACAGCCATACTCTGTCCCACTGCTTCACGACCGGTCTTTATCTGTATGGTAATTCTTTGTATAAATCATAATCCACGATAAATCACTTAAAGAAGCAATGATAAAAGGACGGACGATTTCTAAGAAATATTTGATTCGAGCCTTGGAATAAAATGCTAAGTTGTAAGTTTCAGCCCACCTTTTTTTTTGGATTAGTCTTTCGGCTAATTTATTTGTTTATTTCATATTACTTATATATAATACTAGCTGTGCTCGCGACTTTGTCCATATGAACTTCAACACTAGATGTTTATTTTATAATTCTGATAAAACCACTCTTTATTACATTAGTTATATGCCAGTGAAAATCCCGGCAAAATCAGTCCTGTCGATCCTGAGATCAGCTAGAACAAACATACAGACGTACAAAAATTGTAAAAAATGTTATTTTATACATATACATTTACATTTTAAAAAATGTGAATTTCAATAAGGAAAATCATTATATAAGCAATTCTTATTTCACGATTTGATTTATAATATATGAGTCAATAGTACCTTCATAGATTATTAATATAAATTTAAACTAAAAATAAATGAATTTAACAAAAGAAATTCCAGTAGAAAACTAAAAAGGGCGCAACATAACAAGGTAGAACACGTCAGTATGTCGTACACTCAACCACACTGGAACAAGTTTATTCAAAAACATCGGTATTAATAATGTATGACGGTGGACACGTGTTCATTTCTATTCTGGCCGCATCACTTAGGGCACCAGGATTTGATGATATTGACATCTGCTGTCATATGAAGCTCGTGTTTTTTTGTTAACGGATCGAAGAATTTATTATATGTCTTCAGACGTGATTAACGCTGTTAGTGGGTTCGAATATTAAAAGGTTTCTTATTATAAAACATCTGATACATGATTGTTTTTTAAGTGAAGGTTGTCTTTCGAGTCCTATTCATAGAGGATTTCTGATATGTAACTTATATTTAACCTTAGCAATGTGTATAGTACTTTTTGCCAAAGTGCATATGGTATACGTATAGTATATTGCAGTATTGATTTTAATAAATTTATTAATTTCTAATATATTATTATAAAAAAATATTGACTTTATGCGATTAAATAAACATTTTTCATATAAATTGTAATTTATTTTTGGTAAAAAGTGGTCAAAAGGTTTTTCTTGACGTATCAATATATACATGAAAATGAACATTTTTTTCTTACATTACTTAATTAGCTTCATTAATAAGATGTGATGTGTTCTAACAAGGTTAATAATATAATAATATATAACTAATATCTGGCTACTAATTAGGGAATAATTATTGATAAAAAAAAATGAACACAAAAAATTAAATTGAAAACAAGCGAACTAGCGGTTTATCATATCGTGTAATTAGAGATTTGAACCTGTAACCTGATAAAAATGGCGTCTTTTTTCTTTTTTTCAACCATTTCAGAAGAACTAGTGCGAAAATTTTTTCTATACAGATCTTTGATGTTCGCGATTTTTATACATTATAAATGAAACTATTTAAACCGGATTAATCGCGTATATTTTGGTATTCGAAACTTCGACACTTCGTTCTTATATATGTAGCTTTAGAGCTTAACTTTCCTAGTACATAAAACATGTTAAAATAACCCAAATCAAATTGAACTGACATAATAACGGTCTAGTAAAGTTATATCGTGCAAAGTTTAAGGTTTATGATTCTATTAGAATTTCGGTAACCGTGTCACGAACACTCAAGGCCCTTAGATGAATGATTTTGAAACTTTTTCAAATGAGTTTTGTTAAGTTATTATACGAAAATATGTTTTTTGATTATAATAATAATAATTTCTTCGCTCTGGTAAGACGAAGCGCGGCGTTGATCGCCACTCAGCACGTGATATCTTGATTCTAAGTGAAAAACACTCAATGGAATATTTTGTCTGCTGTACTATACCCTTATACATATATGTTATCCGTGAAAAAGCATTTTTATCCATACTAAAATAAATATTATATAATAAATTAATAAGATACATTATTTCTTTTAGCTTCACGCTTTTACTCCACATAGCAGGACAGACAAAAAAAAAATAACTAGTGTGGAAACACTCCATGCCGCGCTTTCCGCGGAATTCGCGAGAAAAGAATTTAAATATAAATAATCTTCAGAGTGAGAATCGAACCCATAATTGATTGAATTTAAAGTCCGACGCTGTTCCACTGCGCCACGACCGGCCTCATTCTATTTAAATTGTTGAAAATAAATTATTCGCGAAGTTTTACGTCTGTTTAAATTGAAACGTTTGTACGTAAATAATTAAATTTTCGGATAACTCGATTGTAAAATTAATTATAACGTCTCTACCAATTTACTTTTCTTAAGCTATGTTTTTATATCATTAAAAAAATATCTTATATTTGCTTGCAATTGTAAATAAATAAAGATCAATAGATACTCTTTCTTTTGAAATGTAAACCTTCTTTCTTTCTCAATCAATCTTTCTCAATCAGAAATGACAATCGTTGTCATACAATTTAGTTTTGGTTTTTTGCTAGGCAATTTTAATATTAGTAGTTTCATTCACAAAAAAATAAAAAAAAATTAAGTAAAGGAAAATATGATTTACATATATAAGAATATAAATTATCATACTCTACACACATATATGGATTTTTGTATGGATTTAATATGTTCTTAGTGGAAATGTAGGATTTTTAAATATTATCAATGGAACAACGTTTGACTTGACGCAACGGTTGTGGGTTCGATTCTCACTCTAGAAAATAACATTGAAAGGTTAAAGCAGAGTATACAGACACTTAATTTTCTCAGCCTGCTCTAAGGGAAATTCTTTATATATTTGAATCTTGATGTTTAAAATATACAAGTGAAATATATAGAAACAATAATAATAACAAGGCCAGTCGTGGCGCAGTGGGACCGCGTCTGACTGTAACGTAATCGGTTGTGGTTTCAGTCCCCATTCGAGGGAATGATTATATTTAAATTATTTTCACTTCTTCGCTCCTGTAATAAAAAGCGGCGTTGAGTTCCACCACTCACAACGCAATGTCTCAAATTCGTTGGAAAGCGATGTACTGAGTGTCTTGACATTAGGTACTTTCTGTCTACTATGCATATATGGTAAGAGAATGAATGAAAAAAACCAAAAACAAACAAAAACCTTCCTACCTAAAAAAACATCAAATAATAATCTACCTTTACCTAAAAATCCAATATTAACGAAGCATAATAAGGCTGGGTGCGCACGAGCGACAATTACTGCCCATTGTTCGTGACCACTGTTCGATGGAACATAATTACACGGTTTACTGGTCGTTACGACTTGTCTTAAGACAAGGCAAATTGGCTGTAACAAGTTTTTGCATTTCGTGTGTGGTCTAGCCTTTAATTTGTGCTATATTTTTTACAGTTTCACGCTTTGTTCCGTATAGCAGGACAGCCTGGTGCCAAGACACTCCGTTTACTGCTTTCCTCCCGAAATCGAGACATTGCGTGTTGACTGACGAACTCAACACCGCGGTTTGATTTACAAGAGCGAAGAGCGTGTTTATAGTAACTACCCCGAGTAGGAATCAAATCCACAACCAATCGTGCTTACAGTCAGACACTGTCCAACTGCTCCACAATGGTCTATTTTTTATGAATTTCAAATATTGTTATGAATGGCAACTGACAAGGTTCAAAGATTAGGTAAGTTACTAGTACTTGGTAGTAGTTAGTTAGACAATATATGATAGGAGAGTAAAAACCAGTCTAATATATAGAACGGAAAGATTTTTAAATGAAAATGTTTTAAACGGATTAATCGCGTATATTTTGGTATTTGAAAATACATTATTGATAATTTCAATAACTTTACAGTAGTCCGTGATAACGTCAGATATTCAAAAATGAATTTGCGAATACCAAAATATACGTGATTGATCAGTTTAAAATAGTTTCATTGAAAATGTATAAAAATCGCAAATTTCAAAGATATTAACAGAGAGATTTATCAATGTTTTACCTATAAAATGATATAGATTTTAGGCGTTGATCTAAATGTTAACGAAGTGCACGTTATTTCAGATTATCGCCGACGACGAGGTATCAATTACCAGATAGTCAAAAGGCGTATAAAGTAATTTATAAAAGCTTTCGCAAATTTTTCTTTTTAAGTGTAAATTTTTTATAGTTGGAAAAAGCAGCTGAATGTTAAATTGTATAGAATATAGTAAGGTAAAATAATAAAAAAAGTTTATTTAGAAACAAAATATATTATATTACTCCAATATATTATTTTTGAAATTGTGATTTTTTTCTTCGATAAATATTTGCTCGTATAGGCATATGGTATATACATATATAAGAAAGTTTATATAGCTTTTACCATCTATATCTTAAAATTAAAAATATGTCTGCCTTTATATGTAATACAAAATGAAAATAATGAGGCCGATCAAGGCGCAGAATGACAGCGTCTGACTGTTAACGCAATTGGTTCTGGGTTCGATCCCCACTTGGGGGAGTGATTATATATAAATTATTTTCACTTCCTCGCTCTAGTAAGGGAAAAGTGCGGCGTTGAGATCCACTACTCAACACGCAATGTCTCGAATTCGGTAGAAAGTGAAGTACGGAATGTTTTCACATTAGGTACTTTCTGTCTATTCTGCTATGCGGGATAAAAGCGTGAAGCTAAAAAAAAATGAAAATAAAACTTGACAAGCTAAAGTAATAAGTTTAAAACAAATGAATGCCTTATACTGTCCCCTCGGTAAGAGTTAATGAACCGTTTTAACCTATTTACGATCAAAGAGCTTTCTGGTTGGTGCCCGTACGTAACAATAGACATTAAAAGCTTTACGAATTGTCAAACATTCTGAAAATTATTTATTGAAAAACATTCAACTATATTCAAAAGATAGAATTAAAAAAATACGCAATGGTAAAAGAGAGTCTTTTTAGCAGTATAGTGCTAAGATACTCTGTTTTAAACTTTCCGTCCAAATTCCAAAAACTGCGTTAGAACTCAATACCGCACTTTGTCTTAGCAACGGGAATAAACGAAAATCTGAGTTGGAATCATATTATCAACTAATCGCGTTTATAGTCAGTGGTTCAAATAAAATTAAATTATTATTCAATATTAACTTACGTACATGTTGGAAATAAAATTTATGAAGACGCTAAATATTCTAAATCTGTAGATAGAATAAGGTTATATATGTATAATACTAGAGCTTTTAAACAAATTGAGTTCTAAATGTAACTATTTTAACTATTTTTTTTGGCTTCACGCTCTTATCCCGCATAGCAGGGTAGATAGAAAGTACCTAGTGTCAAGACACTCCGTACTTCGCTTTCCACCGATTTCAATGACATTGCGTGTTGAGTGGTGGAACTCAACGCCGTACTTTGTCTAACCAGAGCGAAGAAGTGAAAATAATATATTTACTCCCCCCAGTGGGGATCGAACCCACAACCAATCGCGTTACAGTCAGACGCTGTCCCACTGCGCCAAGACCGGCCTCAAGTATTTTAACTATTTCAATGAAAAAATACTAAGATATTAAAGCTATTTACTCCGTCAGAAAGTAACTAGAGAAAAAAAAATCCCAAATGAATTTATTAAACCATTTTTTACCTTCATTAGTAAACAAATGTGTGAGAAGATTTGTAGAGTTACGTCATAAAATTTTATAAATGCAGATGTTTCTGACACTCAGGTTAAATAAACGATGGCAGATGATGACCACGACTCAAGCTGAATAATATAAAGAAATTAAACAAACATATACATATTTTAAATAATTATTAACGTTAAAAAGTTATTTCACATAAAGTAACGTGGTATTAAAATATCAAGTTTGCTCATGCTTTTTTTATCCGTTTTATATTAAGTTAATCAGCTTAAATATCTTTAGACATGGATGACCTAGCACAATACTATTGACAAATAAGTATGTTTTTTTTTTATTTTATATTTACTATTACGGCATATTTGTTCAGGAATCTTTTATATTGTAAAAATTAAAAAAATCATACTGAAAACTGAAATTTAACGCCGCATTTTGTGTATTTAAATTCCAAATCATTTTATTAGTTATACATTTACTTACTCAGACATTAAAGGTAGAAAGAAGTTCTATACTATACTAGCAATTTACTTATTATAATATTTAATAAGATCTTTGATTTTTGGCGATTTTTACACATTTTAAGTGTAATTATTTTAAACATTAATAGGGTAATACAGATTCCACTCACTCAACTTTTCACCACTAACTAACTTCTGTAAAGTGATCAAAACGTCGCGTTGGATTTTCAAATACATTTTTTAAAGATTTTCGAATACAAAAATGTAGATAATAAATAAATTTAAAATAATTTTTTATATTATTATACATAAAATAAATTTTTATATATTTTATATTATTTTTATATATTTAAATTAGTATTTAAAGTGATTATGTTTGGATTGTAAATTTAAATTCTTATAATATTTTATATATCTTCTTTGAGTCTAACGAAGTGTAACGTTTACCCTAATTGTGATCAAAGTGAACGAACCGCCGCCCTCTATAGTGGCTACGTAAAGTCCTTGTAAACTTTACTTGAATAGAGTCATTAACGGTTACAGATGTTAGGCGAAGTGAAAATTTACAAATTATACTGTTATATGTTTGTATATATATATATATATATATATATATATATATATATATATATATATATATATATATATTATAAAACTGAATGTGTCTCAGTTTTTCACGTTATTAGTTCATAGTATTTTAATATGAGGTCGGTCGAGGCGCAATGGGACAGCGACTGTAAACACGATCGGATGTGGGTTCGATCCATCCAGGGGTATGATTATATTTAATTTCCATTTCCTCGCTCAGATAAGCGTGGCATTGAGATCCACAACTCAGCACACAATTTCTCGAATTCAGCGGAAAGCGGAATTTGGAGTGTCTTGACACTAGGACTTTCTGTCTACCCTGCTATGCTGGATAAATACGTAGAAATATTTACTCAACAAGAAATTTATCTTATACTTCTGTCACTTTTCCTATTTAAGTTTACATAAAAGTTTTAATTAAATTCCGCACCTAAGTTGTTCTTGAATACTAAAAAAATATTATTAAATAGATTCACGTTAGTAAGTTAAAAAAAAACATAATTAATAAAAAGGTTAAAATAAGAAAAGTATTCTTTAGGAATAATTTTCAAGTAAAAAAGGGGAACTTAATATCAACAGAAGTCCCAAGCAGAATACAGCTCTACAAACATTAATCAAATTTCAGGTATTACATCAAAAAACACAAAGGTCTGTATATATTGGGATAAAAAATCAATTAAGTAACGCGATTGTTCGTAATCCGTGGCTAAAGTAGTACCGTAGCTGTATTATACCCGTACAGGATGTGATCCATTGTACATGAGCAGACTATGCAAATAGATAAAATAGAGTGAGGGCTTAAGGCATGGGTGGTAGCGATTTTTAATGACTGATGAATGAATATGGATTTTGAATATTATTGGCAAGGTTTTATAAAGGTTGTCTGGAAGAGATAGCTGCTTTATTACATGTTTTGTGGTCCCTAATTTTATTCAATATGGCGTAAAAAAAGTCAAAATAATATATACATATATACATCGAAACGGCTATTGAAGTAGTAATCTTTTAATATTTGTCATCTTCATCTGTAGAAGCTAACTTTCAAATAACACAAGCAACTTTCAAATAACGAATTTGTCTGAACGTTCATGGAACAGTTAAGGATATCTATTATTAATTAATAGATTATTTCAATAAGATACATCTTTGGTGACAAATATCTCATATACTACTATTTCATATGTATACAATAATTCATTTTAACATATAAAATATTATGTAAATGAATATTTCATCGAGTTTCACGTTAGACGTATTACGCTTATGCCTATAAAATGAATGGGCTTACGTCGCATAATGATATTTTGATTGATTCATAATTCATATCGACGTTATAGGAAGATCAATTACGATGATGAGCAAAACATATACCGAATCAGATGTATCATGTCTTTTTTATTCACGAACTCCATAATTCAAATGTTTGTAGTCGCGTTATGTTAATTAACTTATGGAAATTTCACACTTTTTCTTACATAGTATGGTAGGTAGAGAGTGTAGTGTCAAGACAACTCGATTCTTTTCTGCCGGATTGCAGAACTTAACGCTGTGTTTTGTTATATGTGTAGAAAACTTCGTTATCCATTTCCTACTAATTTCCAATTTGTTTCTTGGTACTGGGTGTCAAAAAAACCTTGTTTAGATATATATAAGTATATAAACAAAACTAAATTCATTTTTGAAGAATCTCTATAAATTGGAAATTATTTTAGTATTTTTGAAAATTCATTTTGGTTCATTCATAGAACTTCAGCATTAAAATAAATTAAGGTGAATTTATATGACATTATTTTGAAAGTAATATATATATATATATATAAAAGGCATTTTTAATAAGAATTGAAAAATAAAATGCATTCTCTGTATTTCTTCATGTTTAAAATATTCATAAAATATTATATTATAATTGTACGCCATTTCTTCCATAGATATATATATAATTTACTTAAACTAAGAACGGTTTGATAATAAATTATAAGTCATTTATAATGAGGCATTGCCTTTTTACCGCTACACTAGAGTGTATATAAATGCCAATTTAAACAAAATGAAATGTCATGTCACATTAATCAACGGCGAGATTTAAATACTGTTTGATTTATTTTGTCTACTGCTAGCGTGATTTAAGTAAAATAAATTAACTTAATAGGCACCTGTTTTTGTTTGGATGTTTGGTCGTATTTCAAGACTTTTATCTTTATTTTATTTAGCTTCACGATCTCCCATAACAGGGTAGACAAGAAGTACCTAGTGTCAATACACTCCATACAACGTTTTCCGTCAAATTTGAAACGTTGCGTGTTGAGTGGTGGAACTCAAGTCCGCGCTTTGTCTTACCTGAGCGGAGCAATGGAAATTATTTTAAATATAATCATTGCCCCGAATGGGAATCGAATCCACGTCTAACCGCGTTTATGGTCAGATTCTGTCCCAGTTCGTCACAATGGCCAAAATTATTGTGTATTATAATACTTACATATATTAAATATATGTAAATATTATAATATACAATAATGGATAGATAGTATGTATGTACCATGTAGAGGCCGATCGTGTCGCAGTAGGATAGCGTCTAACTGTAAACGCGATCGGTTGTGGGTTCGATCCTCACTTCCTCGCTTCTGGTAAAAAGACAAAGTGCAGCGTTGAATTCCGCCACTCAACACGCAATGTCTCGAATTTGGTGAAAAGCGAAGTACGGAGTATCCAGTTAGTATATGTTAACATTTGGGAACTTGAAAACAGCAAACAAACAAGACAGTATCTTTAATATTTACAAACGTTACGTCATAATTTCAACATACAAAATATTTAAAAAAATATATTTTTTTTAATTAAAATTGAAATAAAATGTAATATGTAAAACGTAAATAAACATTACGGAACATCTTAATGCTATTCAATCAGTATAAAGTAACTTAATTATCTTTCTGTTAACTTTCTTACCAGATATCCTTTTACAGGGTAAAGGGTTTATTATAACTTACAACAAAGCTTCTTATATCCTTTAAATTTAAAATAAGGTAAATTTTAACTATTAGAACGGCTTCTTTCAACAGCAAATGTTAGACATTCTGACTGTTAAACGCGATTGAATGTGGATTCAATTTTCACTCGGAGGAATTTTCATTTTTACGGTCTGCGGAGGCAAAGCGCCGAGTTTGCCAGCCAGCACGCAATATATCGATTTCGGAACGAACTTATAAAAACTATAAACAAATCTCAAATCAAATAGCAGGGAAGATACGAAGTATCTAGTGTCAAGACACTCCGTACTTCACTTTCTGCCTCAATCGAGATATTGCGTGTTAGTAATGGAACTCAACGTCGTATTTGTCTTACCAGAGCGTGGGAAATGAAAATAATTTAAATATAATCATTCCCCGAGTCGGATCGAACTCACAACCGGTCGCATTTCGTCGCACAGGCAGACGTTGTCCCAATGAGCTACGACTGGCTTCTACCATTTCTTTCACAAGAGAAATTATATATCATCCTACACAAAAGAAATTTCAGTCCATACATACATGTCATGGCCATCAGATTAAATAATATATCTTAATGTTGAATCTAAAACACCTATTATAGGTTTAATATAAACAATAGAACATTCGTGTGAACTTCGACTGTAATCGAGATCGTATCGGGACGCGATGCAATGATTTATTTATACTCTTACGTTTATCATTTACATTTATCGTACTTAGAACATACCTGTGATTGATTTTCAAATGAACAAACCTAAGAATCTAGTGTTAAGACCCTCTATTCACTGTTTTCCTCTCAAAATCAAAATATTATGTTTTATATAAAACTAATAGGATCTTTGATTTTCGCGATTTTTATACTATTCAAATGAAACTATTTTAACCGGATTAATCGCGTAATTTTGATATTCGAAAATACATTTTGGACACCTGACGTTTCGAACACTTTACAGTAGTCCGTGGTCACAGGTAGACTGAGGTGGCATTCGTCTGATTTAGACGAAATCGCTAGTAGTAGTAGCTGTGACCACGGACTTTTGTAAAGTTTTCGAAATATCAGGTTTCCAAAAATGTATATTTGAATACCAAAATACAGAATTAATCCGTTTAAAATATTATTTTTTAAAATGTGAAAAAATTGAGAAATTCAAAGATCTTATTAAGATATTATGTGCTGCGTAGTAAATTCAAACGCTGTAATTTGTCTTATCAGAGATCACCATTCCCCTAACTTGGAATCGAACCGAAAACCAGTGACGTTTGCTTCTATACATAATATATGTAATTTATTACAAGTAAATATGCAAATAATACAATTGAAGTTAAAAGTGTACGAAGAGCTTTTGAAATGCACAAAACGTCTGCTAAAGCTTTTATAGACTACTACTTCTTAGTAAAGCGGACTAATTGAAATTTTATTAGCTAGCGTCTGTCTGTTTGAGGCGGATATTGATTGAAGTCTGGTGGTGATTAAAAAACTTTTACGTTCTATAGGAAATACCAACAAATAGCTCGTACATAAATATAGCAGGGTATTTATTTTCGGTGATTTTTGTCTGACTTATATTTTTAGTCTTCAGATATTCCGTTGAATGCTTCCTGCCTAAAATCTAGACATTGTGGTTGTGTGTGTGCAAATGCAATGCTGCGCGTGTCTTACCACAGCGAATAATGAAAATAAATTTAAAATATAATCATTCCTTCGAATGGGAATCAAACCAATAACCAATCGTGTTTACAGTTGGACCTCTTAATGATTCCTTAATTATAATTTTATTTCTATTCAATTAATTAATTAATTAAATAGTATGATTTATGTAAAGATTTAATAAGAATAAATCATGAACATCATTGTACCTTCTGTATATAGAAATTTTCTGCTAATTATTTAGTGTTAAGTAATTTCTATTCTAATAAAGGATCAATTTCCCGTATATTAATACGAGACCGATAAGAGAGGATTTTTTGAAATTGTTAGCGACATTATTATTTTTATTTAGGGTGGACTGGAAGTGCCTCGTGTCAAAATACTCTGTTTTGGCGAATCTCGAACATTGCGCGTTTAGTGTCGTAACTCAACGCCGCGCTTTGTATTACCAGAATAAAAATAATTTTAAAATGTTATCTCGAGCTTGTCCGTCTGACCCATTACGCCACGACCAGCCTCAATTTGTAATTTAATAGCAAAATACCTTTGACTAAACTAAAAACGAGTGGGTTTGAGCTAATTTACAATTCAGTTTATATAAAACTTAAATTTTAAAAATATCAAATATGGCGCATTACTTAACTAAAAGTAGAAATTTTCAGTCATTATATGACTATTTATTAAAAAAATGCCTTAGAAAATCCAATCGAAATGGATTTTAAATGAGAAATATTTAACACTCAAAGGAAGTTAGTCTTCCTTTTAGAAGTAAATAAATTAAATCTAGGAGCATTGCGTCTACGAGTATAATGACGAGGAAAATCAGCAATTGAAAGGCATTACTTTCCTAGAGCTTAATATCTATTAGCGTAAGTGATACTTTTATTAAAAACGTTTTAAAATTAAATTCGTTTATATTTATAAGTTTAAATTTTTTTCTATATACAATTAGGGTATTTAGGACCAAGATACTTTGTCATCTTTAGCTTACGTGGCGTAACTAAACGCTGTGCCTGTTCTTACCGGAATGAGTTAAAAATACATTTTAGTCTGTTTAATCTACCATAGTATCATGATATTTAATACCAATGTAATAAGTAAAAATCAATTAAAACAAAACACAGGAAATGTATTGAAATTAAATACTTTTAAAAGAAAAAAAAACGGTCATATAATATACATATATGAAAATTGCAAGAGCTCCATAATTTGATGCAAATAAAACTAAATTGGAACAAAATTCATCTACTTCAAACCCATATAAGGCTAGCAAAGAGTTAATACGCCAAACGGTCTTATGTCGGACTCGAGTATAAATATTTAGGTTCTTACCAATAATATTGTGACTTACGAATTAATTTGTACCACAAATACTTATAGTAAACTCATTTTAAAATATTAATTGTTGATATGATTTTTTTCGTTCACGCCATTTATTTTAAATAAGCTATTTAGATTTATTCTTCCTTTTTTAGGTCTACGCCTTTATCCCGCATAGCAGATTACTATTACAGATAGTGAAGTACGTAGTGCCAAGATACTCTGTACTTTGCTTTACAGCAATCCGAACCATTGCGTGGTGAGTGACGAAACTCGACGTCGCGCTTTTGTCTTATCAGAAAGAGGAATTGAAAATAATTAAAATATATATATATATATATATATATATATATATATATATATATATATATCCTTCGAGGGAATCGAATATACAATAGAACGTGTTTACAGTCAGAGAGTGGACCACTGCCACGACCGGCCTCTAGATAAGATTTAGATTTTAAGCTTGCGATTTTAACCTAAACCAATAAAAGATAAAAAGTTTTCATTTGGCATATAAACTTTTGTAAAATGAGAAATGTAGTATACTGTTTTTCTTAACAAATAAATCTGTTTTTTTATATTATCTATCATATGACAGAGTAATACATAAAATATATTGTTTTTCTATTTTTATTTTATAATTCTAATACAAATGCATTATAAACGACTACTTAACACATCATATATCTGCCAGTGTAAGTTTTGTTAAAATCTTTTAATCCGTTCCAGAGATTATCCAGAACAAAAAAAATACACACACACAGAAAATCTGTTAAATAAAAATATTATATTTAGTACAAAGCGGTTAGAAAACAATTTCAAATTTTTATACTTTTTTTTAAATGTTTTCTAATCCTAAGTGCGAAATAAAAGGCCCCCGAAGGGCATGTATAAAGAGGCTAATGACAGTCAGTGGACGAGGCGAAAGAGGTATGCAGGGACCGTAGCGTTTGGCGCTCAGTCCTCTCTCACTACCCCGCACGGGATAAAGCGTGAAGCCAAAAAAAATGTGGAATAACGCTATAAAAATAGTAAAATATTAAAAAAACGGTTGTTTGAATATTACAAACAGACACTCCAATTATTTTTTTTTTTAGGTTATATGACAAAATAATCTAAAACATTATTAAAATTCAAAAACCAATATAGTTTTCATTACGCTTATTTATAAATTTATTTATTTAACGTTGTTTACTTAGTACACTCGCAGATAATAAAAAGATTCCAATGCGCTTCCAGTAATTGGAAATAAAAAAAATCATTTGGACGTGGGGATTTTAAATCAGCGGTCGGACAAAGCGACCGATTAATGAAAAAGAAAACATTGATGCGGGCTATAGGACGAGAGACGAACGCACGCGACGCTATAAAATATATTATGATTGTATATATTCATATTATAGCTTTATATAGTCTAGAGAGGTGTAGACTTTCTATGCCTTTACTTCCATTGATATTTTTATTATTAAAAAAAATAAAAAAGCTTGTAGTCCTGTTAAAGCGTAAAATACACGTAAGCAAGTGCATAAAACTTTATATAAAATATGACAATACATGTTGGGTAATATTTATATTATTAATTTTGATATATTATTATAGAAGGAATTGACTTTATGCTCTTCTTCTTACAAAATATTCCATGTAATATTCCATGTAATTTTTAAATTTCTAAGTCCGTACTATTTTCGTAAAAGATACTTTTAAGGTATTTTCTACTTTAATAATATGACACTTAGCATTTAAATTTATTTCATTAAAATTATTTTGTACTTCTTTTAAAAATGATTTGATTTTAACTAATATCAATATGTGTGCGTTCGATTCGAACTACAAGAAATAATTAATAAATTATACGTTTATTTATTTGTATAGAACAAATAAATATAATTGATGTGTCTGTTTGTAATATAAATCATTTTTTACTAAATACATATATATATATATATATATATATATATATATATATATATATATATATATATATATATTTATATATTTTTTATCTATTCTCTTTGTTTGTTTGTTCAAGCTAATCTCTGGAACGGCTGGACTGATTTTGACGTCGAACCTTCACTGACCGAAACCTAATAAAATTAGGTATAACTGAGGCTGTTTTTATTTAAAAATTATGAAAAAGAGATCCAAGGATGTTAAATACCACGCAAACAAAGTCGCAGGCACAACTCAATTAAAATAAACAATATCAAAAATTTGATACAAAAATAAAAACTTCCTCCATATATAGAAAATAATCATTAACAATATTCATTTAGACTTAAAAAGGCACAAATTTAGCCCTACCATATATGTACAGTAAGACGCAAATGAATCAACTCGCATAAATCGTATGGGCTTCAAACCACTTTTACTTTTATACGGCAAAGGAGCCGCGTTCAGTTCTATACGATTAGGCCGGATCGTAAATTTTGTTATTAGTGTTATTAATTCGTATTCAACTGGTTACATTGCAAATGTGAGTGTGAAACTAAAAAATAGTGTTAGAATTTTTCCTTATAGCTAGCCTAGCTATCTTATATGTACTAGGTTCAATTCTCGAGTGATGTAAATATTTTTAAAATATGAGTAAATAGTGACTATATTTCATAAGGAACACTGTAGTTACATTGTACTTTTTTCTTTACATTTTTTATTAGTTCTACGCTTTTGTCTCGCCTAGCAGAGTACACGGGAAGTATCGCGTGTGGCAGAACTCAACGCCGCATTGTGCCATACCAAAACGAGAAAAATAAGTTAATTTAAATATAATCATTCTCCCGAGTGGGAATCGAATACATAACCAATCGCGTTTACAACTAAATGCTGTCCCACTACGCCATGACTGGCCTTTCTTTGTATTATCATAAATTATTTTGTAATTAATTTTCAACTTATATATATTTAGCTTATAAAGTAGCAAATCAGTAATCTATGTGTTTTTCATTTTATTGACGAGTGAGTGGAGAGTGTCAAAACACTCCGTCATCAAGGTAACGATTAATAAAACAAAATGTACAATTTCTCAATTTGAAGGAAAAACGTAATCGGAAATCCTTAAAAATGTACCAGCATTTTTTACTACCACCAGCATTAGTTACTTTTAGAGTAAAATCATAATTATGAAACTTTGAAAAGTGTAGATTGTAGCTTTAAGATTTATCCTTTTAAGAAAATGAGTGTTGAGTAGCGAACTTAACGCCAGTCTATGTCTTTTTAGGGCATAGGAATTTAACATAGAAAAGAAAGAAGCGGGAATCAATTTATTTTGAGAGGGAATCGAACCTACAACGCAATGCCTCGGTGGATTATAGATTAGGTAGTTTAAATAATGTAATAATTTAGTTTAAAATAGAAACTAAAGCAGTCAACAGTGTTTCGATACTAGGTTCTAGGATCTCTAACTACTTTGCTGTGCGGAGTAAAAGGGAAATCTGTAAATTAAAAAATGAATAAAAATAAAGGCTACAATATGAGGCCGGACGTGACGCAGTGTTTGATCCCCACTCGGGGGAGTGATTATATTAAAATTATTTTCCCTTCGTCGCTCTGGAAAAACAAAGTGCGGCGTTGAATTCCACAACTTAACACGCAATATCTAAACGAATTCGATGGAAAGTGATTTAAGTATCTTGACACTAGGTACTTTCTGGCTACCCTGCTATGCAAACAAAAGCGTGAAAGTATTTTTTAAAAAACGTATAAAAATTTGAACGCAGTGGGATTCGAACCCGCGCCTCTTGGATACCGTCCAAGCGCTCTGACCGCTAAGCCATGCGTTCTACTACTAAAGTAATAAAAATAAAAATAAAAAAAAATAATATTCCCTGTATAGAGATAGAACCCCAAATTACCGCAGTTATACATATTCAGCCGCTATTCCATCCCGTGCCGTAATGGTCTTTTAATAAATTTAAATTTATCGTCAATTTAAAGGATCCTAAAACTAATTTGAAACTATATGAACTCACCACTTTCGTGAGCATTCATTCAAACGCAAAGTAATAATTATTTAACAATTTTATCTCAAACGATTATTTTATTTATAGTGAACTAGACATGCTCGCTTTGTGGGCTTATTTTAGTGATGTATGTTGTCATATTAAATAATGCATTTTTAAATAATTAATTAATTTTATTTTATCATGTAGTTCTTCAGAAATTCAATAAAGATATGTATGGACAGAAATTAGTAAAATAATTATTTTTTAATATTAAAAATATTGTTAAATTATAACCGTATTAATATAAATACTATTTACAATTTACTAAAAAATATTAAATTATTTTAGTTTGATTAATTTATTATTAAAATAAATTTATTTGAAATATTTAACGTAATAATATGTATGGTAGTACATAACTAATTAAGTATATGTTAAAATAAAATAAATGTAACTATCTATACATATATATATATATATATATATATATATATATATATATATATATATATATATATATGTATAGATAGTTATGTGTTCAAATTGAGACCGGTCGTGACACAATGTGACAGAGTCAGACTGTAGACGCAATCGATTGTGGGTTTGATGCCCACTCGGTGGAGTGATTATAATTAAAAATATTTTCACTTTCTTGCTTTGGTAAGACAAAGTGCGGCGTTGCCTTCCGCCACTCAAAACGCAATGTCTCGAATTCGGTGGAAAGTGAAGTACGGAGTGTCTTGACACTTACACTAGATATTTTCTACAGACGGTATTATGTATTTCTTTTAAGCATACAAAGAGTAGAATATAATATATTTAAAACAATTAATATTAATATTACCATATTTATACATCGATATCGCGCTAAACATCTCTACGGGTGCATGCGGGCGTTTAAGCCCTGATATCATCTATTTTTATCTATAGGCTACATTACAAATAAAATGAACCCCTTTTGTTATGAAATTCCTTCTCGCGTTTATATTTTAAGTGAATATGCTGTCATTTTAGTCCAAGCATTGTTTTCTGGGTACGTAAGATAAAGTTAGATTTAGTTTCTAGATTTTTGATAGCTTCGTTCTCAGTTGAGTTAACGAGCTATTGTGCTCGTGTCATAGGAAGTAATACTGTGGCATATTGCCTTATTGTTGATTTTGATGTTATTTGTATGATTTAACTGGACAATGGCGGTTTTCCTTATTCTAGTTATATTATTTGGGTATTGTAACATTAGAGATGAACTGATTTGATTTGATTTATTTTGATAGTTTGTACTTAAATATGACTAAAGCAGTCGGTAAAACTAAAATAGCAAGTTAATGAAACGATATAAATATTTCTTTTCCATATGAAATATCTGTTAATATTATAGTGAAACTAAAAAGGATGATATAGTCACGATAAAAAATTTCTTATAATTCAATTGTTTTCTATAAATTCTACAATCTTTTTCTATATAGCAAGGCGATAGAAAAGTATCTAGTACATCAAAAGTGTCTGAACTCTCAATCCGATATATAAATATACACTATATCTGTCTTACCAACGTGAGAAAATTGAAAATAATTATATAATTATAAAGCAGTCAACGTAGTGTCTTTTCACTATTCACTAACAATCCTGCGACACAAAGTTTCCCCAAAGTATTTCCGTACAAAAATGTGATATATTCTGTAGCGCTTAACAAGTAGCAGCAAGTAGCGTGATGTTAAAGACCGGTTAAATACTAAACAATTTTTCAAGTTAACTCGTCTATTTATCTGATTTCCTTTGCTAATCTATTTCTAACGACTGTCGATCTCGTGACAAAAGTGTTTCATAGAACTGCACACAACAAATTAAACTTGCAATAAACAACAATTAACTTTAATGAATGTATAAACCTATATATAAATAGCTTCCTAATTCGTGTTTCCTCCTTTTTAATTGATAGTGAAATTATGCCCGCGCTTGGTTGGAGGTCAATGAACAGTAATTGTCTAGACACAATTGGATTTTTATGTATTATTTTTGCCTAGAAATAAAGGTTACGGTGAGGCAAGCGTGGCGTAGTGCAACAGTTTTTGACTGTAAGCGCGATTTGTTGTAGATTCGATTCCCACTTAAAGAAATTATATTATTTATATGCAAAATTCAAAACTGTGGAAAGCTGAGTGTATTGACACTAGGTCGTCTCTGGTCACCTTGCTATGCGGTTAACGCGTGAAACTGTTTTTATTAAATGTAGATAAATAAGTACGAAATATATTTTTTTTTACACACACATAAATTTTAACTTCCTAATATAATATTAAATATAATAAATAATTTTATATGCGGAGACATTGATGCTCTATAGAACTAACTAGATAAATAGCGAGAAAGCTTACAACTAAAAGCTTATAAAAATTTAATTTTTCTAATATGTCAGAGACACTAAATAAGCTTTTAGATATTTATTTTTTAAATAAATTTACATTCTATTTTAGTTATGTTTTATTTTGATATATTTGACATATTCATAAATATTTTAGATCAAAAATATTTCTTACTCTTTAATATTTCTTTTTAGCTTCACGCTTTTATCCCGTAGCAGGGTAGAAAAAAGTACCTAGTGTAACACACGTTGTAATTCGCTTTCCACCGAAATCGAAAAATTGCGTGTTGAGTGGTGGAACTCAACGCCACTCTTTGTATTTACCGGAGCGAGTAAGTGAAAATAATTTGAATTTACTCACTCCCCGAGTGGGGATCGAACCCACCCAAATATCGGTCTCGACACTAGGACGGGATGAAAAGAAGGAAACTAAAAAACTAAGATAAAATAGTCTTTTTAATCTTTTTAACACTTTTAATTTTCTTTATTTGCACTTACCCTTGTTTGTTAAGATTAAGTTCCTTTCGCCAAAAGTTATCTGCCAAAGATTGCTACCAGCACTAAGACCCTTGCACACTATCTATTAATTCAAAATGATTTAGTTAAAGCTATTTAAAAGTAACTACTTTATTGAAAAGAGATAGTCTTGAAGTGCGGCGTTAAGTTATGCCATTTAACACGCAATGCTCGAATTCAGTAGATAGTGACGCCCGAAATGTCTTGACACTAGGTACTTCCTGTCTACCCTGCTATGCGGAATGAAAATAGGGAAACTAAGAAAGATCAAATTTAGTCTTCGAAAAGCAAGGGCAAATAACTAGTATACAATTAATAATAAACGATTCCTAGTTCCATACGATCGCGTCAATACAGATTTGAATACAACATCCATTCAATGGAAAATTATTACTAAACACATTCAAATTACACCGCAATAGAGATGTCAACGATTTATATCGATAAACCAATCCGTCGCCTTGTTAACATAAGCATAGCGTTTATAATAATATTTGAATATAGAAATTTTGAATTCAATATTCTAGCGAGACGCATTTGTCTGTCAGTTCCAGTGATAAGTTGAAAAGTACTGTTACATTATATAATTCTACTTTAAATATTACATCTAAAAGAGATATATATGAAAATTATAATTTTACGTCGTTTTGGGTATAAATTTTAAGATTTATTGCGTTTGTCGAAACGGAATTTTTGGATGTGACTTTATGATCTCTAGTAATATATTAGATGTGAAAGAAATGAATAAGATGTCACAATAATTTTATAATGGTCTAAGAAAAAAATGTAAATTTTTACAATGTAAAATTAGGTTAATAAATTTTAGTTATAGCTGTTTATGGGTTGTCTACATCAAATACAGAGCTAGGTGTAAAAATTTAAATGTATTCATGAAACTGGTAACACTTGTCATTAATTCATTATAAACATATAATTTTATTAAATTCCAGAATATTCATTTGTAAATAAGATGATATATGTATTCTGTTAACCTTTACATACTCTGAATTTGTAATAAAAGATAGAAAGATGTTATTTTTTACAGGATTAGTGTTTTGTAACAATTATATTTAATTTATTTCGTTATTTTTTTAATGTTAAGAATATGTTTGACTCTTATAACTATAATTATATTAACTTTACGAACACCTTATAAATATAATATTAATTTTAATATATGAAAAAAGTATTTCAAATTAATAGCATATATAAAGAGATTGTAATCGAAACAAGTATATTAAAATAATATAACGAATTCCATATAACAATCAATCCATACCATACAAACTAAAGCTTACCACTTATTAAGCCTAAATTCAGGACATTTCTATTTCGTGCTGTGGTGTACTTAATCCGTCCCATTGCGGAAGACTTAGTGTTCCCACAAGCGTCCGTGTGAAATCGCGTGTTGCCTCAATCACTTTTATGTCGGTCAACTACTGTCAATTGTACCATGCCACGACCCAATCAACGTCGGCGAATTTACATTTTGCCGAGAAAGGAAGTCAAGACAACAAGGTGAAGTCCTTTTGAATGATATTTTAAGGTCAAAATGCACTTCGCATAGGTAAAGTGATATATAAAGGAATTGTTATTCCAGTTGAGTTCAGTAATTAACATAACTACATATATTATAAGAGAATTTACAAAAAATATAAAAAAGAATAATTAAAACTGAACGAAATGTGTGTATGTTTAGAGCGTTTCAAATTGAATAAATTTGATGCTGAATGACTGACAATATCAAATGTCATTTATTCCTATACTCAGGATACTTCTGTATAAGTTTTATTTATCTATATTCGGACAAACAAAGCCACTTTTTAGTTACATTGAAAATTCATTCAAGTTACTAATATTTTATGAACAATTAATATATAAAAAGATATTAAAATTGTTAAAATACACAAAGTAAAACAAAAATCGAACCCGTAACTAAAGCATAAATGGATCATTTATGGTAACTTAACCCAAGGACACTTTTAAACAATAAAACGGATGTACCATACAAATTGTTTCAGAACTATAATTATCTTAAGCTATTGTAGTCATATTAATAGAGAGAAAATAGCTTATAGCTGTCAGTTCGATATGGATACGTCAATTATGTACTATGAGTTATCGTAATGACAGAGTGAGAGACGTGTCAGACTGTACGTGAATGTTGTGGGTTCAATTTTCACTAGAATAATTATTTTCCAATAACATGGCTAAAAAAACAAAAGAAACTTAGTATTAAAATAAAACACTACTTACAGATACGAAATACGTAATCTATAGGCATTTACGGGTTTATTTTGTAAAAATTGAAATATTATGTTTGAACAGTTATCAAATTGTTTTTAAATCGTCGTAGAACGGAAAGTCTAAAACAAAATGTTATAACTAAATCTTTGAGTTTTACGTTTTACTCATTCTAAATAAAAAATATTTTAAGCGGATTAATCAAGTATATTTTAATATACTAAATATTTTTTAAAAATACGTTTCGAAAACTTTACAGTAGTACGTGGTCACAGATAGACTTAAGTAGTCTACCATTTAAGATAGATTCGTTTAAAAATAATACCACTTGTTTTTTCCATTAAGACAATAAAGAATTATAAAAAAAATATCGATAATAAGTGTTAACAGCACTAATTCATGTCGACACACGCGATTGATTGAATGATTACGATCAGCGTCTCGATGTCTATCGTTTAGTATCCGTTGACAAGTAAATTTCTACTTAGTTTCCGACAACAGACTAATACGCGAATATATACAAACATAAATTAACAAAAATATTGTGTTACATATAAAATTCATTACAAAGAGCTTTTCTTGCAATAAACGGCGAGTATGTACAAAAAATAAGGATATTAACAGCGTATTAAAAACCACAGTGTAATTCGACAATTTTCATAGTATTTAATTTATTCAATTATTTACTTAAAACGCAAAAAATGGTTTTATGTTAAGCGTCAAATTTGAAAATAAAATTAAATTGTTTTTATTTCTTAACTGCCAAGTTTTATAGAGAGTTTTATAGGGTCTTAGCTAGAACCTCGAGAAAAATGATTACTCATATTGGTTTTTTTTCATTAGTTGAAGTAAAGAAACTATAAACATAAACATAATAAAATAGTTAGTACAAAAATACACATTTAAATTATATTTTAATTACAAACTTCTCTATTGGCTTCTTACTCTGTATGTAATTTTATCATTAACTTTCCTTAATTTTTTGCTTACCAATTTTTTTCTGTACCGTGGCCCCATACAATTAAATGACAGTTAGTTTTGAAGTTATATAACTTGTCTAGACGTGATTATTTTTTTTTTTAATAACGTGACATTCTTAAACGCTATATTTTATATCACTTTCACGCTTTTTAAGTAACTTAGGTTGATATACAAACTATTTTGACTATACATATTGAAACTAATCATGCCTTCAATTCTCATTTCCAACGAGTATTTATTATTTTCGTAACTCAAAATACACTTGAGGCCGATCGTGGAGTAGTGGCGCAGCGTTTGATTGTCGGTTCGGTTATGGGTTCGATTTCCACTTGGGGGAGTGATTATATTTAAATTATTTTCACTTCCTCGCTCTGGTAAGACCAAGTATGGCGTTGACATCCACCACTCAACACACAACGTCTTGACTCGTCATTCGGCGGAAACTGAAATACAGAGTGTCTTAACACTAGGTACTTTCTGTCTACTCTGCTATGCGGGATAAAGCGTTAAGTTAAAAAAAACACTAAGTTTATTATGACTACCTTGCTATGCGAGATAAAGCTGCAAAAATTAAATGAGTGTTTAATTTCACCTCCTTGTGAATTGTAGGTAAAAATTAGAGAAGAATTTTGCACTCTTCCCTTAGTTGAAGTAAACCTAGCTTAAATAAAAAGAATCATCTCGACATGTACTTTTAGTTTTAGAGAAATTTATGGATAAACATACAAACAAACATACACACATACACTTACCAAATTAAGCACATGTGCTTGGAACCCTAAATGGATCAACATACCCAAATACTATTCATTTCCATTTTTTTTTGAAGTCAGTAAAAAAATATTTTTTATTGTTTTTAATACAGTACCTGAACCTGTGTACTCATCGCCGTATTCATAATTAAATTGCATTAATACTGCAAATTTACATTTTACATACATCTGTGTACTTTGAATTAAGCGTCTGCTTTCACAATTAACGCTCTTTGTTTACTTTCTGCTAGCCATTTATTAGAACTATTAGTTCTAAAATTTTATATTTTTATTTTATTCATTATATACTTGGTGAGGCTATCATGTCGTAGCGATTGGGTCTGACTGTAAGCTTGATTAGGTATGGGTTCGATTTTGACTCGGGGGAATGGTTATATTGAACTTATTTTCGTTTCTCCGCTCTAATAAGACAAAGCGCGGCGTTGAGTTCGTAACTTAACAACGTCTTCTGAGCGGAACGTAATCAAAGGAGCATTTTGACTCTAGGTTATCTCTGGCTACTCTGCTATGGGATAAAAAAGAAGAGAAGAGAAGTTTTAGTTTATTTATAAATTAAAATCAAAGTACAATAATATATTTTGTTTTCCATGACTTATTTTTATTGAGACATTCTCTCCCTTTTATTTTATTCAGATATAATCAGATATAATACATTATAATAGGGTAAATAGATTAATAAAAATACTAAGTAATAAGAACAAGATACACTAATAGATATATATGAGATATCAATAAAAAATAGTTTGTAGGCAGCCTTTATATCATTATTATAGTGTATGAGCACTTTATAAAACGGTGAAACAAATAATATTGACAGATCCGATCGACACGATTCCGATCTAATTCAGATGCAGATGGTATCTTTTGATTTCGCTACCTATATCTATGGAGATATAATCAGGATAGTTTTTTTGTTAATGAAAAAACAATAAATTCAATTTTAAGCTTAAAGTTAATGTAATAAGGTTTATTTTGGTTAGTTATTAAGTAGAAAGTACTTTTTTTTGTATGCCATTGCACAATAGTACGTGTGAAATGTAATGATAATGATGTTGTGTAAGATGTATGAGAAAATATTTAAAATAACTTCATTAATATGAAATTATTATCTTTGTGTCTCATCTTCACGCTTTTCCTACGATGAAGTATGTTCATTTTATATATTTACTTATATTTATATAATAACCAACAAAATTTGTACATAATTATTAATAGTTAAAACTTAGTGTGAAAGCCATCATGCATAGTGACAGCGTCTGTCTGTGAATACGGTAGGTAGGTTGTAGGTTCAAGTCCCATTCTTCTAGGGAAAATTCAAATTAACCTTCTTTCTCCTCATTGGTAAGATACAGCATGTGTTGACACATTACTTAACACAATATGAGTATGAAATAGGATCTTCACACTAGGCTCTCTCTGGCAACCTCTACAGGAGAAAGCGTATAAGAATAAACTAAATTTAGATATTATAGTTTATAATAGACTTGAGTGTTTTGACACTAGGTACCTCTTGTCTAACCTGTTATGTGGAACAAAAATGTGGAACAAAAAAAGTATATCGTAGTTAAATTGAATTTTTGTATAAATTTTTGTATGTTCTACGTGAAAGCGATATCTTTGCTAAAATACCAGATAGCTTCTTGATACGTATAATATTTATTGTCATAGTTACGCGTAAGTCACTTTTAACAAAAGTATGTGTTAAACTAACTGTTGTGTGTGTATGTAGTATTTATTTAATTATTTTGATGTAATTTTAATTCATTATTATAAATATATAATAATTTTTGCACTTCTGATCTAAATAAATAGTAAGTATTCCATATATTTTGTAGTTATAGTTATTTTTATAGTTTAAGTCCTCCTAATTTTTGTTAAACCGGGTTGAAGTTTTTCGTTCCTGTATTTAATTATATTAAAATTAAATTAAAAAAATATATATTTTTACTTTGTACTTTGACATATACCTATAATTAAAAAATATTTTTATTTGCTCCGGTAAGATAAAGGGCAGCGTTGAGATCGCCACACAACGAGCAAAGTCTTGAATTGGATGAAGCATTCAACGAAGTGTCTTAACCGTAGTTTGTCTCTGATTACCCTACTCTACGTGAAAATGGTAGAGCAAATTTTTTTATATAAGAATATTTTTTTTTTATTTTAATATTTTTAATAAATGACTTATATTTAATACAAAATGAAACATAAGTAAATTAAACTTAACTAACATTACTTTTATACGCTTTTATTTAATCAAGATTCGCAGTTAAGCTGGCTTTACAGAAATTGACTGTAAACAAAGTTTTTAATTCATAAAACTTTTCGTTAATTTGAAGCTCCTCAAGTCCTTTGCTTTGTTAAAAATAAAGACTGGTATATATGATTACAAACACCTTGTAGCTTTATTACATTAAGTATATGAATTACTATGAGGTATAACTATTTTAGTAATACCTAATAGTAATTCATAACTAATTATTTTTTTTATTAAAACTTTTTTACAAAGTAGGGTAGCCAGAGAGAATATTTCGCTTAAATTCATTTCAGGCATAACTAGAAGAGGAACTTAACAAAACACATTAAGTCAAAATAAGAAAAAAACATAAATATATTGATTCAGATTTATTAAATATTTTGTGATTCACCAAGTGTTTTATAAATCACAAAATATTTAATAAATCGCAATTCAATAACTCAACCGCAATTATATATTTCAGCGCCATTACATACATCACTAGCTGTGACACCTACCGATAAAAGATAAGGCTATCGATAAACATGTCAACAATAAACTAGCAGTAGTTCCGCATTTAAGCTCAATCGGTGGCGATAAGCCATCTCGATATCGGCATTTTCTGTCACAACACTAGTGCCTTATAACGTTGCAATGCGGTTAAATATCAAAGGGCTTGGGGAAAATTGTAGTAAATATGATATTTTCGAAATGTCAGCTAAGGGCTATATGTCTACTATGGTTTAGTTTTTACCATGGGTAAGTACAGGTTCGAAATAAATGATAAGTGTATATAGTGTGTTAAATGCTGTCATTAGCTTTTTACTTTATATATCTATGTATGATTAATTTAAAGTTTTATAATGTCCATATATATGTATATCTGTGTATGGATATATGTATATCTGTGTATGGATATATGTATATTAATAAATAATGTGAAAGCGGAGTACGGAGTGTCTTGACACTAGGTACTTGATGTGTAACCTGTTAAAACAAATGTAAGTTGGGTATTATTTGGGTTGTGAATGATGTCTCCTTCTGAAATTAGTTGTACATATTTGATACTTAATAAATATATATTTTACAACCATTTCAACCGTTGCAAGAGATTTTAGTCAAAAATTGAACATTTCTATGAGTCTGATATTTAATTTATTGCAATATTTGCATTGTAGGTACCTGATGTTCTTTTTCTGATGTACAAAATAGTGAAAAAATACTTAAGCGTTCAAACGAACTGATTAAATAGTTATGAAGTCATAAAGAGTAGATAAAGGTTATATTTTTTTCTAATATATATTAAAATACATAAAATAAATAGCTCTTCAATATTTTTTTTATGTTAAAAACACTTTAATATCAAATATTAGAAAATATTCACAGCACGGCTTTAATTAAAACTGCTCATCTCCGTTTTCGAAAGATCTTTCATTTAGAATCCCTTTGAGATAAAAAATACCTGTTACAAGTGCCTTTAGGAGAAGCCGATTAGTGGGAAGCTTTTTAATTTTCATATTTTCCGTTTTCCAGTTAAGTTTTTAAATATACTGTGTGGATGTTCTAGGTAACGGGTTTTTGTTGTTACACAATAGCGAGCCGAAGACACGCTAAACAGAAAGTACCTAGTGTCAAGACACTCTGTACTTCGCTTTCCACCGAATTCGAGACATTGCGTGTTGAGTAGTGGAACTCAATGCCGCACTGTCTCACTAGAGCGAGGAAGTGAATATCATTTTAAATATAATCACTTCCCCGATTGGGCATCAAATCCACACTCAGACGCGTTTACAGTAAGATGTTGTCCCACTGCGTCACGACCGGCCTTTTCCAACACTTTATAAATCATAAAACTTCTAATTAAATTTATTATTTTTAAATAGAAATTTTTAATTTAATAATTACTTCAAGGCGCAATTAGTAGAATCTTTTCAAATTGTGTTAGGTAGAGAGAGGAGCTCAGAGGGGCAGATAAGCGTTAATGTGTATTTTAAAGGAACTTAAACTTGCAATTTGATCATAATTTCCAGGTACTGCTCCAGCACTTGCACGGTTCCGTATACCGTTAGTGAATCCATGGGATGCTAAATTAGTTCGATATAATAGTGTCATATTCCACCACTATTTCTCAAGCAATATCTCTAAAGAGTTAATAAGCTGAGATCGGCGAAACATTATTTTTACGTTTAAATATGGTATTATGGTATTATTTAATGTAACTAGATAAAACTATTTTATCCCTCAGCGCTTTATAGCAGGGTAGTCAGAGACAAACTCGAGTCAAGACACTCCACTGACTGCTTTCCGCCGGAAATCGAGACATTCCGTGTTGAATGGCGAACTCAACGCCGTGCTCTGTTTTACCAAAGCGCAGAAATATATATAAAATTATAATATAATTATTTCCTCGAGTGGGAATCAAACCCAAAAAATCGCGTTTACAATCCGATACTGATCCATGGTGCCAAAATAGCCCATTTAGAACCAAAAAAGCTCCTTCGCAAGTCATTGGCGAAGTGATCTGCGCTCAAAATCATTGAAAAAAAATAACAATACTTTTTTCTATTATTGATATTTTTTTGTTTTCAAAAAACAAAATGAAAATATCAAAAATGTCAACAAACAAAACAATGTAAAGCATTTTTTATAAAATCACATAGATTCCACAAAAAAGTCACGTATCTCATTACAAACGAGTTAAACTTATTTTAACTTCTAATGACTTTTGTTTTCAACTTTACTCAGTCTGTCTAAAAGTTGCCTGTCTAAAAGTTTAAGTATACTTCGAGAGCTAACAAAATAATATAGTGTAAATAGTATGAAGCTATTGTGGGACAGTGGGATAGTTTCCATTGTTAAACGAGGGTAATGGGTTCGGATCGCCATTCAAAAGAATTATATTTATTTTATTTTCCACTTCTCTAGTAAGACAAAATATAGCGTCAGGTTTAGGCACTTATGTAATATGACTAATATTGTAGAAGTTGACAGAAAGCTACCCTGTAGTCAGCAAAATGTGTAAAGCTAAGAAAAAAAACGATTTCTACGTTTCGTTTCGAATTTCTTTAAACAGTAAGTGAAAATAAATTATCATTTGTCTTAATTTTATACCTAGTTTAAATATCCTAAATTACATCATACAAAAAAAAAACATTAAAATTCTCTGCAATCGTTGTTATATTAAAAAAAAACACAATAACGTTTCTACATTTAAAGATCTTTGTCTAAATTGATATATTTTCAGTATAGACTGTGAGCACATTTCCTATATCTCATCAATTAGATCTAAGCCAGTCGCTACCGAGGGCCAGTGCTAGTCATATATAGCTTACAATTAGGCGCTCCAAGTTATAAACAAGCACCTAATTGGTGACTAACTTCCGCGCAGATACCATCGCCGCATAAAGTTCACTGCATGTAACAGCGTGAAATAATTGGCGAACGCTAATGACATAACCTAATACACACCATAGTGTGTTTGCTTGGGGTTATATACAGCAACAAAAAAAGTAAGAATATTTATTGTTTTTTTTTTATAATGAAAAAACAGTAGTGAAGCCAATTGCGGAGTTGAGCTCCGCCACTCAACGTATAATGTCTCGATTTACGGGCGGAAAATTGAGAATAGAATGTCATGGTTAGGTTCCCTATTTAATCGACTATGCAGGATAACTCACGAAAGCGTGAAGACCTTAGCTTCCAACTGTGTTCATATATAAATGTAAAAATGTATCTTGCACGCATGTTTGAATTAGATTAAAATCCTTTTTGTGAACATGAATAACATATAATGCTGTTAATTGTTACGATTGGGAAAGTAAGAAATTATATTCATCATCATTAATTAATATTAAATTTGGTAAAATAATAAGTAAATAGGATTCCCTTCATACGATATTTTACAAAACTTTTGATTTACAGAATAATTTATTTTAATAAATTTCCTTTCAACAAAAGAATTTTCAGTCAGTCAGTATCAGTAGTAATACAAACACTATCTATCTCACAGAAAAAAATATATTTTATAACAAATAAATATATGTCTTTTATAACAGGAACGCTATTCTAATCGTATTTTAATGGATCACCTTCAAGTCTTTCGAACTTTAATGAGGTTCTTTCAAGTTTTTATTTATATTGGAAATTGAATTCCCAACAATCCATTCGATATGACAGCTTTGGAACTATTATGTCATTTGTAACTTTGCTCCAATCACAAGAAACGTTTCCCTTTTCCGGAATTTTAATTGACTTGCATTTATTTATATCTATCTAGATGTAAGTTAAATATTTTTTATTCAGTCATTTGTTAGCACATTATACTTTTCAATGTATGTGAATTTAAAAAAATCCACTTTGATAGCTCAAAGCTCAAATCTTAGCTTTAAGGTTTTTAATTGATAATAAATCGACGCAGAAGTATCAAATTTGGCACGAAGCAGTTTAATTGTAGGCTTAAATAGTTTCATTAAATAGAGTAAAATTATATGCACCCCATATTACGCTATATTACGCACTGTACAATGTGTTTGGCGTACAGTTTTATGTAAAATGACATCCACATTGCTAATGCCCGTACTCCTATTTTACGCGTCAACCATTTTTTTTATAAATAATAAAAAATATACACTTTGTATGCTGCAGAAAATGAATTTTAGTAGTCATTTCTTTGTTTTTTTTTAATATTGTATGCATGAAAGAGATTCTATCTATCTATAATATAACTAGCAAATCCTATTTTTAATATTTTTTATACGATTCAATATTGTAATATCGATATTTTTTAGCTTCACGCTGTAGCCCGCATAGCAAGTAAAAATACAACTTAGTGTCAAGACTCTGTGTTGCCTGCTTGCACGTTAAGTGGCGAACTCAACGCCGTGTTTTGTCTTAACTATTCATAAATAATCCTGCCTTTAAGAGCTTTATTCATCCAAGTCATATAAGTAAATACTATGTCATTATGGTTAAAGCTGATGAGTTGAGAGCCTAACTTAGGCATCCAAACAAACACTAAATATGACTAACAAATGAAATGGACGTAGAAATACGTAAAAGTTTGTACCGTTTTATTGTTTTGAACATGTAGCGCTGTAGCGCGGCGCTCTCGCCAACTCTAGCCTATGATTTTGTAGTGTTGGGAAATTATTTGCTTGGAATTATATTTTTTTATTAACAAATCATAATCATTTGAGGCCGGTCGTGACGTAGCTGGGCAGCGTCTAACCGTAAACGCGATTGGTTGCAGGTTCGATTCCGATTCGGAGGAGTGATTTTGTTTATATTATTTTCCCTTTCTCGATCTGGTAAAATAAAGTAAGGCGTCGAAATCCGCCACTCAACTCGCAATGTCTCGAATCTTGACACTAGGTACTTTCTGTCTATTATGCTTGATAAAAGCTTGAGACTAAAAGAATCATATTATTTTAGATAACTGGAGCAAAGGTTCTCAAATGATCACCAAAAACGGTGGACCGACTACCTCGTCAGAACGGGCAACCGCTGGATATCTGAGGCAAGCACTTGTTCCAATTGGCGTGCTATAGGGGAAGCCTATGTCCAGCAGTGGCCGTCTTACATCTTATGATGATGATAAAGATGATTGACATTTGATTAATACTGAAAATTGAGTGATGGAATTAAATTAAATACAGTTATCTCGTCTAAAGTCGATATAAAACCATAAAAAAAATGAAAATGTTTACGATCGTCATAATAGTTATTTTTCTACTGACTCGGCTCGACATTATATATATATATATATATATATATATATATATATATATATATATATATATATATATATATATATATTATGAATACCCTGCTTTGCGTGACAAAGCGTGAAGCTAAAAAACTACATTAAACGTTAACAATTTTGATTCTTAGAAGTGATTCCTCTCTCAATCTAAGAAAGTTCTTCTAAATACAAACATTTAGCTCTATTAACTTAATAAACATATATTAAAAATTTAACGTCTCTCATATAAAGCCAAGTCAATTACAGTTATTTGCGTATATTAATCACAGTAGCGCCGCTTTCGCGAACAAATGGCACATTAATTGCGTTAATAAGCAATTTGTAACGGATTGAAAACAAACAAACACTTGAGTTTACACTTGAAATAACATTGGTTGTATATAACGAAGAACGAATCTCTTATACTGTTTTATTAGAATTCTTCGGGTAGTTTGTTTATAAACACAGCAAGTACATTAAGTTAAAATTTAATTTATTCCTAAAAAGCAACACTATAGTCGTTGGCTAGACTAACCAAAGTGCAAACAGAAAATACTTGATACCAATAATCCCACTTTTTTTACACTTTACAAAATTAATCAAATCAGCAGCAATAATTTTACAAGGACATCTATTGACCTATATAAATTTAGTTATAAATCAAATGAGCAACTATTATAGTAAATACTTAAAAAATTAACTCTTGGTTTACAATGACATATATTAACTATTAGTTTACATATATATTAGCAAAAATTTAATAATATAAAATAATAAAAAAGTCATTAAAGATGCTTTCTATTACTTGAGGCGCAGTGACAGCGTTTAGTATGCGCGGTTGTGAGTTCGATTCTCACACGGAGTTATTTTATTTTATATATTTTTATTTATCCTTTCTGATAAAAAAACGTGGAGTTAATAACCGAAAAAATATGCAATGCCTCGATAACTGACGTAATTCATTAAAAAATGTGTACTAAATTAATAAATATAATAGAAAAAATTGTTATATATTATATTATTATTTATAAAGGTATTATTATAAATTAAAAATTCTTTTTCCAAACAACTATAAATTTGGCAATTACCTCCTGATTTAAAATAAACGTACAAAAAATTAACTTATTTTCAATTAAACCAATAGAAAAAAAAAACGATAATCGTGAACTTAATAAAAAGTTAATAGTAAAAATAAAGCGACTAACTTGACCTCATCTGTCAGTTACGATTGGAGCAGAAAAAAGAACTGCTTAACAACCAATGATTATTATTATTGGAAAGCAAATGGAGTGTGAAATATATAATAAGTTAGTGCAAACGTAGACACTTCATCATTCATCTTTATCTTATATCTTTTATCTATAATGTATTGTTAGCGTTCGGACTTTGCAAGATATATATGCAGGTACATATATCATATTAAGCTTTCTAATGAAGCTTTTAAAGCATTTTTTACGGCTCCATATTTATTCTTATATAGAAGAGTAGCCAGCGATAACCTAGTGTCGAGACACTCCGTTGTCTGCTTTCTCAACGCCGCGGTTTTTCTTACCAGAACGGATAAATTAATATTAATTTTAAATATAATCATTGCAAAAGATTTATTAAGTCAATGTGAGTGGTACGAGAGGTCGGTGGAGACCTCGGCTGACCTTCGAAAACACAGTATCGAATATACTGGAGGAAGGTCACGTTAAAAGCATGCGGACCCTCTGAAGGGCATGTATGTAGAGGATAATGACTGTGGACGAGGGGAAAGAGGTATGCAGGGACCGTAGCGTTTGGCGCTTGGTGCTCTTTGACTACTCCGCACGGGATAAAGTGTGAAGCTAAAAAAAATAATAATTATTGTGCCTTATGGGCATCGAACCTACAACCAATCGTGTTTAAAGTCAGATAACGTCCCACTGCGCCACAATGACCAGTAAAAGTTTATTATCGTATTATTGAGACTGCCGATAAAATTAATTGTAAGCTTTTTAGAATAAGCGGAGATTAAATCATAAGATTGAGGGAAAGCCCATCTTGAATACCAATTAGCCATTTTAATGCGGTTTTCATTACCCTTCTATTCATAAAGGTTAAGTAGGTCACAAGACATTTCTAATGAAACCTGCCATTTACAACCTTACAGTCGAAGATTGTGTTTCTACCATCAAATGTTTATGCCCTTTGTAAGTATTCTAACATTTAATGACAATGATAAAAACAAGATTTAAAATATGAATTAAATCGGACCATTGTCTCTTGAACTCCGTTGAAGCTTCAATTAAATAAGGTAATCGTTCTTATCGAGCTAAGTCACTTTTTTGCTTATGTTTTTACAGCTTTATATTTATTGTAAACAACTGCTAGATGCAGTTTCGAATATGTTAATATTTTTAATAGGTGCCTAAATATTTTAGTATCCCAAACTACCAGTCACCACGTCTACCACTTTACTAGTGATCACAGACTACTGTAAAGTGTTCGAAACGTCAGATTTCCAAAAATGTATTTTCGAACTCCAAAATATACGCAATTAATCCGTTTAAAATAGTTTAATTTTTTAGTTTATACTTACGGAAAATTGAAGAAAAATTGAAACTGATAATTCCTAGATAAAAACTAATATCGACATTTCTATATAACGTCACTAAACTTATCAGTAATCGCACAGTTGCAAAAACCACAAGATCTACGCGTCATGCAGTCTAGAGGCTGGTTGCAGAACAAGCAAAAAAATCCACACCACGGTTTACATCGGCTTAAACAATTTTAAACTTTAACGCTTTAAATTAAAACCATATGAAAATACTTAACTAAATTTGCTTGTAAACGGGACCTTTACTTATCTTTGGAAAATATTAAATCGATCTTATTTCTCGGGGTTAAGGGTGAAAATAGGTTGATACGGGAAAGAATAAAAAGCATATGTTTGAGTTGACTTGTCACGGCTCTCAATGGAATGTTGTTTGGTAAATAAAAATACGTTATCGTGTCGTCGCATCAAAGTTTTACACTCGCTCCCTACTTGAAAGATTACATTGATCCATACTGTTTATTGTTTACAGCGCATCTGCTAGTTTTATAACTGGCTAAACAAACTTTTAAGCTTTTTCGTGAATTAATGAAAGCCTGTTAGTGTAAAGATAACATCAAAAGTCAATACTATTTTGATATTTATCGATTTTTTTTGCTGTATTTGATGAAATTGTTAGCTTAATTGATATGTTAGTACTTTATTCACTATTCAACATTAAATTTTCATAAATGTTTTAGAAAAATATACATTTTTTTAATTGAAAGAACAGACAACTGAGTATCTTGACATTAGGTTGTGACATGACTACACTACTGTGCTATATATAGCACGCTTTACGCACGTTTCACGCTTTATAAAGCGTGAAACTGTTTTTTTTTTCAAAACAAAAAGCTTCATTACTTAACAAATTCCCTAAATATGCCGATAGTTGACAACTATATAAAGTATAATATAATAAAGTATGCAAATTAAAAATAAAAAAATATGGCAGTAAAAACATGTTAAACAATAAAAACAAGTCAGGGCCCTTTACTGAACAAATATTGGCATTGAAAATTATCGAACATAAAAATATATGCGGCTTTTATCACTTACATTCATTTACCGCTTGCATAAGTTCCCAATATAACGTAGTTGTAAATGTAGAGCTAAATATAACTTACCTGAAATTAAGAAAAAACAGATTATTAAAATATATTAGCCTTTATTCTAATTTCATAAATATGCTTATTATATGTTATGTTGTTTTAAATTGTATTACTACAAAACGCGGCGTTGAGTTCCGCCCCATATATATATATATATATATATATATGCAGGTTTTCAAAAGAGGAAAAGGCATTAACAAGTAGTGTCACTAATTTGAAGTTCAAAGAATGAATTTGAAGTTTAAATAAAACTAAATTTCATGTGAAAAAAAAATTAATACACATTGCTTATATTTTACTTCTTTCAATACCTTATTTATTATTAGCTTATAATCAGTACAAGAGCTTATCGCGTCGCTTGTAACAATGTACGCTAATTACTTATATATTCATATCTCAATCGTACGAAGTCATTCATTCGCTTTTTATCGTGCTAACAAACATGTTAATAATTTATTACTCTAATGAATTACTTTACTTTACTTTAGGTTTATCATATTGCTTACGAACGGCTAAAATAATTTTGATAGGATTTTCACTGGCAATATAATAATTTTATAGATATTTTTTTTTATTGCATGTAAAATCTTTACTGTATTTTTTATATATTTTTTATTTATCTCTAAAGCAGATGTTGGGTGTTATCGAAACTCAACGTTACATTTTGTCCTATTCAAAAAATATCTTGTTTTTAATCAAAATGTCACTACTACTACTACTATATATATACTCAAAAAGGCACCATAAATATAATATGTCAAATATAAATAAATTAAAATTATTGATAAAAGGTAACGCAAAATATCTTGAAATTGTCTTCTTTCTGCCAAACCCTGCTATAAGGCATAAATAGTGAAGCTAAAAAAGAAATCGAGCAAGCAGAGTCAGGACATGTCGTTAGTTGTTCAAACAACAAGCTAATTATTTCGGAACGCCGCCGGCGTCTCGTGCGCTTTTGATACAATTTGACAGTCCGCGATAGTTTCTTAACAACACCAAAAGTGTATCGGTTTACAATTTAATGCAGTTTCTATAATATAATAGAAATAATATTGAAATCTTATTCAGATTAGTTAAATAACATTAAGATACAAATAAGTATAATATTAGCGATGGTTTTGACCCAATTCCTATGGTCAAATTTGCTTTAAAACATGCACATGTGTCCGATTTCGATTACCATACATTTACAATTTCCATTTTATCCAAAACGATTAACTCGTTATTCTCTATACGACACTCAATTTCAGCGACGCGACGCGAGTATCACAATAATGAAAGCTTATCAAAGCTTGCGAGTGGCCAGGAAAATTATGACGTAGCCTGAAAGCTTCGAAAATTGATATGAGCTTAAATGGATTTAGCTTATATTATTAGAAGAAAATTATTTTTAGAAAACGTGTAAAATTTGATTGAAGTGTGTGAATAACACCTTACATTGGACACTTGTTCACACACTGTATATTATATAGTAAGAGAGAACTTGTTAACGGCATTACATTCTCCCAAAATTGAAAAAAGTGCACGTAGAGTGACGGAACTCAACGCTGCATTTTATATCTTATTCAACCGGGAAAATAATACTGTTTCAAATATATTCACATATCACACATCAATACATTGTTATTTGTTTTATTTAGACTTTTAATCTTAGGATATTATTTCTTGAGTTAACGATTTTTCAACTTAATATTTTCAGCTGTTTTATTGATCGATATAAAATCTTTATATAACATCATTCTTATTCAAAGCTAATTACCATTACAATATTATTACTACCAAACGTACATATATTATATAAATATAATGCATGCATTTAAACATTAACCCTATCTAGAAATAGGCTAGATAAATACATCGGTTTCTTTTTTTTATTTTTGTTAACATTACGGACACAGGTCCATACCTTTTGTTACATTGATTGTTTTTTATTAATATTTTTCGTATACAATATAAAGTTCTTAGTCCTATGTAGCCCTAGTGTCTCTATGTAGCCCTAGTGTCTCTATGTGTTTCTTCAGATTATGAGTTCTTAGCCATTTGATCTGCATTGAGGTCATTTTCTATTGGATCAAATGTTACGTTTTACGATAACCACCATAAAAAAAGTATTTTAAAGCATTTTTGAAAACATGTATAACCGTTTAACAAGAGAGATTGCTATTTTATTTTAATTTTTACTATTTTAAAGTGTTATTCCATACTTAGGATTAGAAAACAGAAATAAATTATTATACGTTTTTTCAAAAACTGTTTCTAATTGTAAGTGTGGAATAACACTTTAAAAATAGTAAATATTAACATCTTTTTATTTAAACACATTTATCAGCCGTTTCTACGTTAGATAAGATAAGATTATATAGATATCTCAGATAAGAATAACATAAGCGAATAAATTGATTGCATCTTTTATTAAACTTGATATTGAAATTAACTAGTTACTTAAATGCTTATTATGTGTTTTTATAATTTTATTTCAGAGACCATCGTTGTGCAGTGAGAACGTCTGACTGTATACATGATCGTTATAGGTTTGATTGTCACTCGAGGAAATTAATATATTATAGCACGGTGTTGGGTTCCGCCACTCGTTTAATATATGTAGCTGTGCAGAAAAAACCATGAAGCCGAAAAAAGGGACAATTTTATAGAACACAGACGAACTGAACTTTAATTTAATTAATTGCATATATATTAGAATTAAATTTTTGTGAAACTACGACGTTCTGAAGACTATTTTTAGCTTCACGCTTTTATCAGCGTAGCAGGCAGGGTAGACAGAAAGTACCTAGAGTCAAGACACTCCGTACGTCGCTTTCCACTGAATTTGAGACATTGCGTGTTGAGTGATGGAACTCAACGCCGCATTTTGTCTTACCAGAGCGAGGAGGTGAAAATAATTTAAATATAGTCACACCCCCATATGGGAATAGAACCCACAACCGATCGCGTTTACAGACAAACACTTGGCCTAACATATTAACACCACTACTAAAACAGTTAACAGTACAATAAAACTTGTTCACGTACTAAATTTACACGCGAGTCGACATCGACATATGGGCACTGGCTCTCACGCTTCACCTTTCACTTTCGATATGGTATTGTGTTGCCCAATTGCAATTATCTAATCTGAATCATTAATCTAAATAGAGGGAACCACTATTGTATTAATTACCGCTACTAAAGGTACGCTTATATATTTCGTTTTAAAATATTATATATACCTTTAGGCGACAGGGAGAACCTAATATCAAGACTGTGTAGTACATTTTCGGTCACATTTAAAAACAGTCACGTTTAGTGGCGAAACTTAACGCCGCGCTATGTTTTTTCGAGTTAATTCTCGTAGTTACACATCGCAAGTTAAGTCCATAAAGGGATGTGTCATATGGAAATATATATTTTACTTATGTATTACTTACTTAAACTATATTGCTATAAGATTTTTTAACTAAAATTTAATTTAAGGTAAATAAATTCTTATACTAAATTAATATTATATATACCATACATACGAGAGTTAAAAAAAAATATTAAAAAAGAACATTCTTGATATTAAAAAAAATAACAAATGGGATAAAGAAAGGAGGAAAAAAAATAAAAACTTATAATTGATTAGCTTTAGAGTTTAATGACCTCAGATCTTAATACTATTCTTATATTCAATTCAATCGAAAATCAATAGTACAGGCAGATAACAATCAACGCTACAGCGGCTTGTTTAAACGGCCGCGAATTATATACAGACGATTTTCATGTAATAGTGGCTATTGTTTTTTAGTACTGCATTGTACTTCGTGATAATTATGTTTTTATACATCTTCCTTGACCGGATGTGTATTTACTTGGAAGATTCCTTCGTAAGATGCTTATTACTTAGCAATACCAACTTCAAGCTTTATCCCGCATAGAACAGTCAAGGAGCTAGTATCAAGACACTACCTTGACTACTTTCTAGTTGAAATCGAGACATTGCATGTAGAATGACGGAGTGTCGTTCATTGTCTTACCAGAACGATCTTGTGTTGTTTTTTATTGTTAAATAAGGCAGCCCGTATAGGCTTCACGCTCTATTAGACACATATTTAAAAAGCCTCGTTATTACAAACGTATGAGCTTTTACAAATTAAATTTAAATGTAATAAATACTTAACGAGGTTACAGATAAAGTGTTGAGATAAGATTATATTAATTTTAATTTCCTAATTGTTTGTTTAAAATGAAATATATATTTTCGCGAACACCAATAACATGTCACAAGTAATTTTCGTTGCGTTCCACCGTTTTATTGACCTTGTCAATGTAATGTAATGTAATGTATAATGAATGAGATATAAAATGAATTTTTAATTATGCGGTAATACATTCCAGAATTGTATTTCAAAGTAGATATTGTAAAGCCGAGTGTATGAGAGAAAAAATATTGTCATACTTACGTTTTTTATTACTAAGTAAGTTCAATTATTTCGATATAAAGATAATATTTTTTTAATGTTTATTTTAGCTTCACGCTCTTATCCTGCGTATCAGGGAAGACACAAAATACCTAGTGTCAAGATACTCCCTACTTCCCTTTCCACCGAAATGCGTGTTTTCCGCCGAAATGTGACATTGAGTATTTTGCAAGAGTTATATATTAAAAAAAATCAATTAAATTGCTAACTTTTCATTTACACTAGGAAAAGAAATTTACAACGTGTTTCGCTTTGTAATGGTAACATCTACGCATTGCAAATACCTAATGCATATTTGACGACTTTAAAGAAGAATACATAAATGTTTCCATATCTTGTTATATTTAAGACAAAATACGGCATTAAGTTACGCCACTCTACACGATTTGTCTCAATTACCGATGAAAAGCGGCAACGGAATGTCTAGACACTAGGTTCTCTCTGACTTCAAGCTGCTTTCTTTATTATTTAATTATTAAACTAATTATCTTGTACGTTATTGAAATATTTATCTTCTACATTATAATGTCTTTATTTAAAAAAAAACATGCTTAAAAAATATACTAATATACTGTGAGTTCTAGTCTTTACAAAATTTTTCCAATCAAATGTCTATTGGTAAACAACTAAACGAATTCATTAACGATTCAACGACAAGTTGAAACTATTTTAATTGTACATATCCAATGTATTACACAACAAAATGACTTATGAATATTAGATGGTGGAATAAAGCAAGAATATGTTAATAGCTAACGGAGTTTCGTTAGGCGTTAATTATTTTAAAAGATATTTAGAAATGGTTTTAAATACAAATGTATTAAGTTTGCCTTGAATATGCTGGACGTACATATGAATAAATGGTTTGCTTTACTATATCATCACTTCGTTCTGGTAAAGACAAAGGGCGGCGCTGAGTTCCACCATTCAACAAGTCTCGACTTCGGTGGAAATCGAAGTACGGTGTCTTGACACTAGGTACATTCTGTCTACCCTGCTATGCGGGATAAAGCGTGAAGCAGAATATATATATATATATATATAAATCTAAAAGCCTTCATCACACATGTGTAATATAAATAAACAATATAAATAAATTAAAACCATTACTTATTTTCCACCCAATAATGTTCGTTGAAGGGTATATTGGATGATTTTAATATGATAATTATGATTAACGTATTGTTTGTGAAATAATCAAATTATTTTTTCTACTTTAATGCTTATATATATATATATATATATATATATATATATATATATATATATATATATATATATATATATATATATATATATATATATATATATATATATATATATATATATATATATATATATATATATATATAATTAAAGTAATAATAATTTGCGTTAGTAAGACGGCATTTTGAACCTCATCCGTATTCGTCATACTTTCCTTTGATCGAATCCCATGATGTGTCATCTAAACTGTCAATAGTATTAACTTATTTATTTATATATATATATATATATATATATATATATATATATATATACACAAAATAGAATATATTATAAATTACTATTTTATATATAATCAAATGCGATCAAAGGAAAGTATGACAAATACGGATGAAGTTCAAAATGCCATCTTACTAACGCAAATTAGAATTACAGATTACAGATATTTCATGCTTAGTAAATTTACCTTTGAAATATATATTTATGAGCTATTAGCCTTTTTTGGCAGCTTCCTGTACTTTGATGTTTTTACACGTTTACTATGTAAATTTCAATAAATAAATATGAAGTTTTTTTTTCTTGTCAAATACAAGGAGGTTATTTCTTGATAATTTATTTCTTTTAGGCTTTCTTGCTTTTGGCTTTCGGCCATAATTTATTTTGTTAGAATTTGAGAAACATAACATTTATATTATAATTACATATATAAAATCTGCCAATTGCTTAAAAAGTAATAATACATTTTCTTTAAATGTTTGGCATCAATGTCAACTATTGTAAAAATGTTACGCTACATTAAGTAGTTATATATATATAGAACACAGTGGGATTCGAACCCACGTTAAATGGAAACCGTCCAAGCGTTCTAACCACTAAAACATGCGTACAACATCTGGCTAAGTCTTAACTATTATACATTTGTTACAACTTATTTTTGCTCTTATAACATCTGTATATTATTAACTTTTCGAAACACAAAACTGAACTTGAATTCCTAATAAATTCTTGAAATTATTTATTTTTATTATATTTTATTAATTTATAGTTAATAACGTCTTAACTGCACTTTACTTTGTAATATATATTATAACTCATGTGCCTATATAAGTCATAGAATTACAAGTAAGATATATCAAGTAAGATATTCATATTGCAGGCAGCATCTGGCTGTCTTAAATAGGTCAGGTCTATGTACACAGTAATATCTCGAAAATTTATTGTTTTGTGTATAGGAGCTTTTTTTTAATTTATTAAGAAAAAATAATATTTTCTAATTTCTTACGACTTCCGAATTCTTTTCGAATGTTAAGAACTAAATAATGTTTTAAATAAAACTATTTAACCGGATTAATCGCGTATATTTTGGTATTTGAAAATACATTTTTGGACACATGACGTTTCGAACACTTTACAGTAGTCCGTGGTCACAAGTAGACTCCCTTCCTCCCTAGATGTCTACCTGTGACCACGGACTACTGTAAAGTGTTCGAAACGTCAGGTGTCCAAAAATGTATTTTCGAATATCTAAATATACGCAATTAATCCGGTTAAATAGTTTTATTTAAAATGTATAAAAATCGCGAAAATCAAAGATCTTATTAACTAAATAATGTTATATATATGCGATCCTTATTATGTTATACGCGATATATAAACAATTGATACTATAAGCAAATATAAGAAAAAGTTCCAAAATTTACAATATTTATAAGGTCGTAGTGACACTGTTCTCCACTCTAAGCATATTTTCAGTAGCAATCATCTACTTGTGAATTCGGCATCGCAACTGATTTCTTTTATTTTTATAACTTAAAGAAACCAAAACTAAAAGAGATTAATATTGCTATATTCTTACCACGAATTACGGTATAATACCACAATATTCTTATAGAGACCTCCCAAAACTATTAAGACACACTAATTTAGCATGTCTCTTTAGTATCAAAACGGTTAATCTCATAGACATGTTGGCTAGGTCACAGTGTATAACCTAATAATCTAGAATATAAGAGGATATTACGTAGATGAATCATATATAAAAACTGTACAGCCGGCTACAACATCCGCAGTCAAAATTTAATATTTGATAAAAAATTAACACAAAAAACTAACTAAACATGTAAATTCCAGTCGACAAGTCTCAAAAATTAGAATATGAAACGGTATATTTTAATACATAGCACTATTACCTAAAAATATACTTTTTTTTTTAATTTACTAATGTTAAGACACTTTGTTGAGTGCTTTACGTACGAAATATAGACATTGCGTGTTGAGTGGCGAAATCAACGCCGAATTTTGTCTTACAAGGGAGAGTGGGGAAATGAACGAGTAGGAATCGAACCCACGACCAGTCGCATTTATAGTCAGATGACGCCTTGAAAAATATACTCAGAAAAATATTTTTTACTTATGCGAACTACATAATGGAATAATTAACTGGTGTAATATAATGATGTAAATCTTTTTCTAATGAATAATAATTTGTTTTATTATAAAAAATTATGAATAATAAATTACCTCGTTTGACCTTCGAAAACACAGCATCCATGATACTGGAGAAAAGTCACGTAACAAGCACTAAGATCCCCCGGAGGGCATATTGGAGGTATATGAAGAGGTTATTGACTGAGGGCGAGGCGAAAGAAGTATGCATGGACCGTAGGGGTTGGTGCTTCTCTGAATATATATATATATATATATATATATATATATATATATATATATATATATATATATATATAAAATGTTCAGGCGTTGTATGTCGCCTTTTAATATCAGAAAAAATGGTATGATTGACATATGTCACTAGCCAATTCCTGGTAAAAATAAAAAGAATTGGCAGCTTATATTTTTATTATGATTGATGGAATTGGACATCCATCAAATATATATATATATATATATATATATATATATATATATATATATATATATATATATATATATATATATATATTTCATTGACGCTCCATGCCTTGTTTTTCGCTTTAATTCGTGACGTTGCTTGAGTGACGGAGTTTTCGAATGATAATCGAATCTAAACTCATTCCACTTTAATTCAAACACTGTCCTACTGCGCCACAATAGCCTGAAGTTTATAACAAAGAAGTTCTTAAGACATAAACACCTTAGATCAATCACAAATGTCGTCTGAACGCTTATTCAATTAAATATGATACTTTTATAGTGCAAGCATCGGATTTCATAAAAAAAAACTCAAACTAATGCGTGTAAAGACCATGTGATGCAAAATGCAAAACTTTTGTTTGCTAAAAAATATACTAGAATTATCCATTCATACAATATAATCTGTACATAGAAGATGTAGGAATGACTAATTATTACAGTTTTTGACTGACTAATTATTACGTGATGAGTGGCGTAACTCAACGCCGCAATTTGTCAATTTACAAGAGCAAATTATCGAAAATAATTAAGTATCACTCTCCCGTGTGGGAAACAAACCCACAACCGATTGCGTTTACAGTCAGACGCTGTCACACTGCGCCACCACCGGGCTCACATTTTATATTTATATTCAACATTAGCAACCTGTCATCAACTTATATGGCCTAGATGTTATCTATATAAATACAAAGTTATGTGGTAAAACAAGACACTGCGTTGAGTTGCGCCAAATTACGTGCAACGTCTCGAATTCAGACAGAATGCAGCTACCGGAGTATGTTTACTCAAGTTCTCTCTGATTACTCTGTTAAAGTAGGCAAAACGCTGTTTTTTTTAAAGAATTTCCGTCAACAATAATGGAAAATAGAATAATTTATCATTAAATGGAATCACCCAGTACTTTTACAAAAAAAAAATAAAAATAAAAAAATAACAAGATTTATCATCTCCTATACATCTCGACGCAACATCAGATAGCAATAAGCTAACTCCTTTTAATTGGGATCAATATATATAACGAGGCGCTAATGAACTTTTATTAAAGGAATCCGTTTAGAATACTCAGACAAAAATAAAATAAATTTTAATAGCGGTAATTTATAAACATCCGTCATGGCCCGTTTCAATCAAACATAACTTTGTTATATAAATCGCACTTTTTATATTTATATAAAACTAAGGCATTGGTTTAACTGTAAAGTATGTCATTCTGTAAGTGGTATATATATTTTTTATTTGTGAGTATGTTAATATGGGAACTTGAGCGTTTTTTCAATAAAATTATTAGTTATTTAATAATAATTATAAGTTATGGGGATAAAGTAATATGAAATTGGGCATATAGAAAAGAAATGCTTATAAGAAAGAAGAAAATTTATATTTATATTTTCATAATAATGCATTAGAAATAAATTAAAATAAAAAAAATTAAATTGATATTCGCAATTTTTACACATTTTAAATGAAACTATTTTAAAGGGATTAATCGCAAATACTTTTATATTCGATTTTTTTTGGAAATTTGATGTTTCGAACACTTATGGGTACAGATACGGGTACAGATAGACAGGTAGTTTGTTGTCTATTAGTTTATACAATTACTCAATATTTTTTCTTAATAAAATATGTTAAAGTTGGTAGAGTTGGCATATACAGTTATGATTTTTCCTAGATTTTCTTAAGTCATAAGGCACTCTAGAAACAAAATAATCGTTTATTTATTATATAAAATGCAAATTTCAAAAAGTTTTTACCTAACAGACATGTTTCAGCAAAATTTACTATTTAGTAGAATGCAAACCATGTCACTCTGACTTCCTTTATTATACTTCCTGTGAACAAACTTTTATGTAGAATTAATTTATTATCATTTCTCCGCCCTGGTAAGACAAAGCACGGCGTTGAGTTCGACTCAACATTTCTCCGAGGCACTTTTTGGGTGGAAAGCAGTCGACGAAGTGTCTTGACACTAAGTTTTCTTTGACTACCCTGCTATGTGGAATAAGTAGTGAAGCTTTTTGCCTTAATATGAATGAAATAGCTTTCTCTGGAAACGATTGGCTGTAGGTTCGATTCCCACTCAATGGAATGATTGTATTTAATTTATCTTCACTCACTAAATAAGCCACGTCTCGAACTCAGCGCAAAGCAGAATACAGAGTGTCTTGACGCTAGGTACTTACTATCTACCCAGCTTGTGAGATCAAAGCATTAAGCTATAAAAAGTTACTACATTTTTCCATTTATAACCAATTTTCTTGGAAACAGAGTAAAATTAGCAAAAACTAAGTAACATAATAGCCAGCCGTAGCAAAAATACTTTGCAAAACTAATTCTCTTTATTACTCCGAGTGTGAACTCAATTATTTTTTTATATGAAATTTTTCAATGTCAGTGTGACGCGGAAGATCGTAAAGTAATCACAGCGTTTATGGGACAGCCGAATCGAGCAGGTTTCGCTTTTATAATGAATGATTCATTTGACTTTTTCGATATTTTTACTTTAAAATTTTAATATATTTTGTATTTTTATTATCTACAACTTATATTTATATTTATAGATGTATTCCTGAATATATTTTAAGCGAAAATAGTTCTTTACATTAAGCAATTAACAAAATTAATTGAAAGTATTATTTGTCTGATACGTACAGCGACTTCGGCGGACAGCGAAGTACAGAGAGTCTGTACACTAGGTATTTTCTGTCTAGCCTGCTATGCAGGATAAAAACGTGATGCTAAAAAAACATATTAAAACTCTATTAAAAGAAAAATGTGACGAAAAATAATATTTTAGATGGCCATTGTGGTGCAAAGGGATAACGTCTCACTGTAAATGCAATTGGTTGTGGGTTCGATTTTCACTCGAAAAAATAATTATATTCAAAATTTATTTTCATTTTTCCACTCTGATAAGGCAAAGTTTGGCATTGAGGTTTCGCCGGAAAATATATAACGGAGTGTCTTGCCACTAGTTTGTCTCTGACTACCCTGATATGCGGGATAAAGCGTGAAACGATAAAAAATATATATTCTATAATAATATACTTATCGCATATAAAGATTATATTATTATTGTATAAATTAGCTAACAAAGGTACCACCACCTTTGTTAGCTAATTTATACAAAAATGGCCAAAAGAAAGTGATAAATCACTACACGGCTTAATTCTTTAGCCACGTCAACCGTTTGTAGCTCTACGACTATTTTACATCCTATTGTGAATCATACGTTGGTAAGCTTTCGCTTCCATTTAACAAGAAATCAGCTTTTCTCATAAACATTTGTTATTAGTAAATAAATTACTGCAGACGTGATTTTTACTTGTTCAAATAGCTTTCTAAACTTCTATATGCAAATTATGTTTAGGAACATAAAAGTTATAGCTGAGTCATTCAGCGAAAATATGACAACTATGAAGATTTATTTCAGCTTAAAATTATGTTGGGTTACATTTTAATTATTACACGATTTCTAGAAACACTTGCTCTCAAAGAGATCTCTGTTTGCTTTGATAGATTTATGTAAGTTAACTAACAATAACATATTTACAATAAACATGTGAGCATTGAAAATATGCATTTTCATATATTTATTGTAATATATCATAATTATTTTTTAATAAAAATATAAAAAACATTTAAAAATATATACAAAAACCTGAAAAAATGTACCTATAAATTACCATGAAAGTGGAAAACTTTTATTGACTTTATTTTTCATGATAAATAAATAAATAAAATAAAATTTCAATATTACAAATAGAAACATCACAAACTGTGGAAAGCTCAAGAAAGCATTTTTGATATGAATTCATTCGAAAGCAAAGCTCATGTCAAGACAAAAGTTTATCGAAAACACATAAAGTATGAACAAGATACGCCGCACGGAAGCTGTGGATACATTTCTCAGTTTAGCAGTAGGTTGTGAAATAGGAAGATATGACAGTATGACGGTAACACTACCTCTGACACCGATACTCGTGAGTTTGTCCGTAACTTGGCGAGAATTAACTTTGGATGGTTGAAACTTTAGAAAATTATTATAAAAAAAATTATAATAAATACATTGAAATGTTTCTAAATATAATTAAATTTAGTTGTTTTTTATACAATATCTATCTCTATTTAGTATAGGATTTGAATATGAAAATACACAAAATAAATATATATCTTATATATTTATATTTATTAAAAATTAGCACAAACTTTTTATTTTCAATATTTAATTAAAATTGTCATCACCATTCATAATATCTTTTTTTTATATATTTCATATTTCTAAAAAAAAACAATTTTATATATCATTTAAAACATTTCAAGAATTAAGAATTCTGAATGATAATTTTTTTAGCAATCCGATCTTATTTATCAAATTATAAGTAAACATTAACTTTAAGCACACTATCGCAAGCCTTATTTATGCGTTCCTCCGCACAATGGCGATGCACAATAGAAATTCTATCTATTTTATAATTCGATTTATTTTTCAAAGTCATAACACGCTTTATTGTTGGACTGTAACCCATCTACGTTATGCAATTCCATAAATTTCATTGGGTTTATCTTCTATTAAAAATATTAAGAGATTCAGATAGCACTGTTGAGTTAAGAGATAGCGGACACAAACATGACCTGTTAGTTATACGCCTTCACAATTTAGTATGTTATTCAATTATTTACTTGAATTAAACATAAATGTGTTTTTTTATTGAAATTCTTGTGGAATGTTGCATTTTGATAGAGAAGATAAGATAGAAGTATAATAAAGGAATTTGGTTATCTGCTCTAATATAATGAAGATGACGAGTTTGTTTGTACGTTTGAGCTCACTTATGTCAGAAACTAACAATCGCATTTAGTTTTTTTTTTATAATATACACATTCATATTTCATCGCTTCATCAAGAATTAAGCTAAAATATTGATTATTTGTAAAAAAAGTCATATATAATTTATTTTTTAATAACTTTACCCATTATGTATTCGACACTAATTAGAATAATTTTGATTATCTAGCGATATAATGAAAACTTAAATTATTAAATGTCCTATCACAGATTAAGCGAACATTGTAGACGTCGCGCCGTATACATTGACATTTTCAATGATAGTACGTTCAAATTATTAAAAAAATGAAGACTAGTTCATATTAAACACAAAATTGTAGGGACTGAGGAATATGGAATTTAGCACAGTTAAAGTTTATATGAGGCAGCTTCATGCTTTGTCTCACACAGTAGCAGACAACCTAATGTCAAGACACTCCATTTTGAGAAATAATTATATTTAAAAAAATATTCTCGTTTCACCGTTCAGGTAAGATAAAGCACGGTGTTAAGACTGTTTTGTAGTGTACAATAAAGTATGTATAAATAAATATCTCGATTTAAGTCAGAATATAGCCAACGGAGGCCGGTCGTGGTGTAGTTAGACAGCGTCTTACTGTAAACATGATCGGTTGTGGGTTCGAAACCTTCTCGGGGGAGTGATTATATTTAAATTATTTTCACTTCCTCGCTCTGGCAAAAAGACAAAGGGCGGCGTTGAATTCCACTACTCAACACGCAATGTGTCGAATTTGGTAGAAAGTGAAGTACGGAATGTCTTGACACTGGGTACTTTCTATCTACCCTGCTATGCGGGATAAAAGCGTGAAGCTAAAAAAAAATATATAGCCAACGGAGTGTCTTGACACAAGGTTGCCTAACCATCCTGCTATACACCCAGTGTAAAGCGTGCTACAAACGAAAGCTATCAAAAATCTTTAATGGCTATCGCGATACGTAATACCGTCTGTCATTGTCCGTTTATCGTCGATCGGTTTTGACGTGAAAATGATTTTGTAATTCGAATTATTGCTTTGTAAGTTCAAGGGTATTGTGTCAGGGTTTGTGTTTTTTATATATTGTTTTATTAGTTTGTTTATGTAAGAAATATTCTAGATATTTAATTGTTGATTATTTTGATGTAACTTATACTTTATTTTTTTTAAACGTTGATTATTTTCATTATACTTTTATTTTCAAGGTAACAAAGATATTTACATAAGATAATAATGTATATGATATAGTAATATATGAAGAAATACATTAAATTTTAACTGTACTGTGCTCTAACTGTCTAAACCTGTTAAAATAGTACATGCTACTAAAACATTGTTTTTGGTAAAAATAGTCTTAAAATGCTACGTTATAGACTGTTCTGTTTAAACGTCATTTAACATGTGTTTTTGTGTATTTTACTTGATATGCCCTAAGCGAAGATTGAACCTGGAACTATCTTATATCTAGATTCTAACTCACTGTGCCATAATGACCTCCGATATATCTGATATCTATTAATCTATAATGTGTGTTTTCAAATGAAAACAATTCCGTAACAAACTGTACAATAAAACCATTTGAAATGAAACCAAACGGTAATAAAATTTGAATAAATTGTAAAAAAATCGATTATTAATAATCAAAATCATGTTTAACAAAGATTGGCATAAATTAAGCGCTATAAGCGATCATTTCATATGCAAATGTAAACTTATTTATTTTTATGGTTATATGACTTTTGTTTCGACTTAGAATTCACTAGTAGTATTTTGTATGGGTTGTAATAAATATAATATAATATTTGTGGTCGGTCGTAGCGCAGTGAGACGGCGTCTGATTGTAAACGCGATCGGTTATAGATTCGATTCCAACTCGAGGGAATGATTATATTAAAAATTATTCTCATTTCCGCTTTGATTTCGATTTTAAAAGCGGAGTACGGAGTGTGTTGATATCTCTTGTAAAGGCTTGAAGCTAAAATAATCATAAAACTTGTGATTTTTTTAGCTATATTATAAATAGAAAATACTTAGTGTCAAGATAATCTGTACTACTAGCGATTTATTGCACACTTATATTATACTTTTACATACGTTTATATAAATATGTTTTTTTTGTTGTGATTTCTATTCCCTCTTGGGGAATGATATTTAAATTATTTATTCGAAACACCTTCGTCCTTTTATCCCATAAAGTAGATGGGAAGTACGAGTTTTATATAAACATGTTTTTTTCAGTTTAATGCTTTTCATGCATAGCAGATCTATCAGAGAAAAGACATTCCATGTTAAGACACTCTATTGCTTGCTATACGCCCAAATTTGCACGTAGAACGTAAAGTGGAACTCAACGCCGCGCATTGTTTTGTTTGCACAGCGAAATATAAATTTAAATTAAATATAATGATTTCCCTAATGGACATCGCATTGTTAACAATTGCGTTTACAGTTAAACGCTATTCCATTGCGTAACGACTTTAAATGTAAGCTAAATAAAACATTTATTTGTTTTTCAGCTTTTATTATATATTCGTAAACAAAACAATAAAATAATAAGTAGGAATTACTTTAATCTTCCTTTTTATAATATATTTTTATTTTTAGCACAAACAAACGCTTTACGTGTTTCCTTTAAAGTTCTATCAGACGGGGGAAATATATTAGTCCTTTGAAATTCAATTCGTTTTCATTCAATTTGTTATTTCATGACTGCTTCTTTATTCATAGATGAACAGAGAGATACTCTGTTCGTCTTGGTATTGTTGTGTCTAGAGGCTGTCCTTTTATAGTCTCTCTATGAAAAGACAGTATTTGTATAGTTTAAAATGGTTTGTATAAATATACTAGAGTAAGATGACAAGTTTTACCTATTTCAGTTTTAAAAAAAAATAAATAGCAGCCATTTATATCCAGGCTATTTTTTTAGTGCACTTTTTTCTAAAAATATGGATTTCAAACCAGGTTATGTACATTATTAAAACATTATTTATTCATTTATGTACTTTGAATGAAACTAAAATATTTCTTATAAATTAATCATCTCAGGTCATCGTTATGAGGTTGGTGTAAACATGATTGGTTGTGGGTTCTATTCCCTTTTAGGGGAATGATAATTAAATTATTTATTCGAAAAACCTTTGCCCTTTTATCCTGTAGAGTAGATGACAAGTATTGAGTGTCAAGATACTCCGTACTCTGCTTTCAGTCGCATTCGATATGTTACGTGTTGAGTGACGAAATCGAACCCATAACTGGTCACCCAAAAAAAAAATATTATTTTAAAAACTTCACATTACAATCCTACTATAATAACTGAAATAACTCACTGATACAAAAATAACATCAAACGCAGGAAAAAAACGAAATAAATACAAATATCGTACAAAACCTGAAGCTCTAAAATTGATAGATGGTAAAATACCATATAAATTACAAATGCAATATTTCTCTTCAACAATTTATAACCAGAGTAATCATATGGACAATTATTATCGTGATTTCTGCTTTAAGGCTAGAGGTATAGAGTTCAAATACGTTTTATTACAGTGAAACTTGATTTAATTGTCGAAATGTAATAGGGTTGGCAATGTCCATATAATATAAAACAATGTTTCTTTAATATTTCTTAAATACCATGTGTAAAAATATAAAAGACATATATTGTTACGATTAATGCATTTTATTAATAATTTTTTTTTTCGAATTATGCTACATAGAATTGATAGACAGAAAACATATGATTTTTTATTTCTAAATTCACGCTTTATTCTTCATAGCAAGGTTAATAGAGAGAACCTAGTGTCAAGACACGTAGACGTGTTCCACCTGAATTCGCTTCGCCTGAGCTGTTGCGTGTTGAGTGGCGGAGATCAACGGTCTTCGGTCGTCACCAGGGCAAGGAAATGAAAATAATTCCAGATATAGTCACTCCCCAGAGTGGAAATCGAACCCGTAACCATCGCCTCTACAGTCAGAAGCTGTGCCGCTGTGACATAATAGCTTATATTATTTGCTAATATCAAAACACTCAAAAATGGAAATATACTCAGTGAATTCATTACTTTCATAGCCTGGCAACCCTACCAGTACTAAACTTATGGTAAGCCATATCGCATTCATTTGCATTGGTTAATAACTTAATTTCGCTTTTTATGCTAAAGAAAAGCCCTCACACGATGTAAGATACGGTCTCTACACATAAGATGGTAGATGGATGATAGTCGATTTAATTGGTCGATTTGCAAATGAAATACGCTCCTGATTTTATCAGTTTTGATAACATCCTCTATATAGATATCGACACCGGCAAGTTAGTGAGGACATTATTTACTTAATAAGATCTTTGATTTTCGCGATTTTTATACATTTTAAATGAAATTATTTTAACCTCATTAATCATGTATATTCTGTTATTCGAAAATACATTTTTGAACACCTGACATTTTGAATACTTCACAGTAGGTCCGGTCACAAGTAGGTGCCCAAAAATGTATTTTCGAATAACAAAATATACGCGATTAATCCGGTAAAAATAGTTTTACTTAAAATATTTGATGGTGCGAAAAGTGCAAATATATTACTCAATAACGAGTGTATTAAATTATGATTTACTATTCCTGAAAAAAAATGCTATGGATTTAATGTATAACATATGAAATAAAATAATGCATGTGTATTAGTATAAGTTATATTATAATTATATATTTATAGTAGTTAATTGGAAGTACAGGCTAGGAACTAAGGAAGGCAACTAATTATAGATCTTGAACTCTCCTAGGGAACACATAGAGACATTAGTCTCTAAGAATCTTATAAACTTAAGCACTTTAAATTGTATGAGAAAAATGATAATAAAAAAAATCAATGTTACAAGAAGTATGGGCCTGTGTCCGTGGTGTGTTAATAATAATAAGAAAATATAAGATTTATTATAAATTATTTATATTTTTGATAAAACAAGTAAGTTCTTTGCGTTCACTGTTATATTATCAACGTGTTTTTAGTCTTTTAACTAGTCAGTCTATCTTTAAGTAGTCTAAATATATTGCTAAGTAGTAATAATACATTTTATTCTATATATTTTTTAAACAAATCATTTTAAAACATTACTGAAATAAAAAGTTAAGTAAAACAAAGTTAAACTACGGACACATTTTTTGTACCAATTAAAACTATATAAAACTATAAATTACATTTATGAAAACCTGAGGCCTCATAATATAAATGAGAATTATAAAAAAATATAAGACGAGTTAGCGCAACTTCGTCCGCGTAGAATGTAATATCTCGTGGAATAGAACATAATACCCCTTATTGGATTAGCTATCTGCCAGTCAAAGTACCATCAAAATTGGTCCAGCCGTTCCAGATATTAACAGGAACAAAAAGACGGACATAATTAATAAAAAAATATTATTTTGTAATATATACCTCATATGTTCTTAGCTTTAAGTGATACAGGTGATGCGTAAAAATATAAAAAATGGAGGTCATAAAATAAACACCTTTCAATGTTATATACAGTATGTATATTTAAATATAGCTTCCTTTTGTTTTCAATTTTATGGATACGGACGCTTGTATACAATTATTTAACGGAGAAAGTGGAATGAAGGATTTATCAACGTACAGGCTATCATTTGCTGGCGCTGGTGCCGCCTGATGACGACTGTTATCAAAATTATTTAGCGGTTTTTGGTAGCGGTTATGTTCATGTCCAATTTGGACTTTTCGGCTTTTTATTCGAAAATTGTGTTAATTTTTACGTGTTCGCTAAGTGCCTTGGTTATTGGTTTTATTTTGTTTTCGTGAACGGTTCGGCTCTTGCTGATGATTTTTAGTATATAAATTGTTAATTGTGCATGACTTGTGTAATGGTAACAAAAATAATTTACTATTAAGGTGTAATTAACGTCTTCTGGAACATTGTATTCTAGACATTTTGTTCTTTAATGTACATAATTAACATAATTTGAACTTATGTATTTTCTGGTTTTACACTGGTAAAATCTGAAGTCGTTGTGGCGCAGTGAGACAACGTCTGAGCGTAAGCGTGATAGATTCTAGATTCGATTCCCACTTGCAGGAATGATTATATTGAAATAAATATTTCTGCGCTCCAGTAAAGACAAAGAGCGGAGAGTTAAGCTTGCCACTCAATATACAATGTTTCATTTTAAAAAGCGTTCACCAAAGTGTCTTGATATTAGCTTGTCTGTTACTTTGCTTAGCGTGATATAGCGTGACGTTATTAATTATAATCGAGATAGTTATCTCTTTGATCACTAAAAGCCTAGTTCACCATTTTGTTTGATAACTGATATAGTTAAGGTAATGTAATTTAGAAACATATTAAAATATCTCCTGTTAAAGTGTGTTTCATTTCTACGTAATAATTAGATATAATCATCTTTATGGTAAATCGATCGCTAAGATTGAGATGGATTATTTAATTTTGCAGTTTTCATATATAATGAATACCTGTTTTTATAGTAGTTATAAGTTCTAGTATCTCAAGCCACCGTGGTACAGTGGTAAAGTGTCTTATTGTAAACGCGAAGCTCGTGAAGAATCGTGAAGATCAATGGTTCTGGGAATGGTTATTTTAAAATTATTTTAATTTTGCCTAGAATAAAAAAAATGTATGTCGAATTCCGACAAAAAAAGAACGTGGAGAATTATCAATGAGGTTTTTCTGCTTCCCTGTTATGAAAGAAAAAATAAAAATTGTATATTTCTTAAATGAAACTATTTAACCAGGATTAATCGGGTATATTCTGGTATTCGAAAATACATTTTGGATACCTGACGTTAAGACTTTATAGTAGTCTGTGGTCACAGGTAGACTACTGTAAAGTGTTCGAAACGTCAGGTGTCCAAAATGTATTATCGAATACCAAAATATACGGGATTAATCCTATAAAATAACTTCATTTAAAATATATAAAAATCGCGAAAGTCAAAGATCTTACTATTGTATATTTTAATATATTTTAATGGCATTTACCGTTATATAATTTGAATTCTTAACTATAGCGTACATAACTGTATAAGAACCTATATCCATGTACTAAATGGTGTTAAATACTTTGTCATCAGTACCAACGCCGCCTCATATATCCAGAATAATCATTAATGTTTATTATCACCGCGTCTCAAAAATACCAAATTAACATACTAATTTCTTTGTAATGTACCCGAAAAACCTACACCATCATCAAATAGCATAATTAAAAATATTAAAAAATTCCACAGAGCGTCGGTGAGTTCAAAAAAAATCACTATAAAATACATTTAAGATACAACATTCAAAATTCCTTGAATGAAATTCGGTGAAAGTAATTTTATTTTGAGGTTATTTTGAACCTTAGTCTCTTGTAATACGATACTGGCTAGAATGCTTAGGCTTCATTCATAAAGGGTGGTGGGCAATTGAAATTGAACTTTATTTAAACACAATAAAGTCTATAATAGAACAATAATATAACTGAATACATGTAAAGTCAGCTGTTCACTCTCTCAATGCTTGCAAGTTTAATTGCTTTTGTGGTTAATCGGAGAAAATTGTTAGTTTAAATCCCATACTTATTAATATATAATATATATGTCGGTATATATGTTCGTATGCGAAAAAAATATTTTTTTATATATACTTATTTTCTCATATAGAGAAAATAAGGAGAGATTAGTGATTTGTGGCGTAACTAAACGCCACATTTTTTACTTAAACTGCTTTTGTTTGCGAACTACTTACTATAATATATTAGATTTCATCAGGTTATATTAAAACCAAGATATTTTTAAACTGACGTCAATAATAATTTATGTAAATTTGACTATCTAAAAAAATATCTTGATTTCGAACCTCGAACCATTGCAATTAACCCCTACTGTGCTACGACAAGTTTAATTACAAATTAATAATTATATGTTAATTGAAAACTACAGGTTAAATCAACTCTTGCATGTTGCAATGTATCAATCATACGCTCACGCCTTGCTAAAGCTCTATTATGAATCAAAATTAAATGACTTTAACACGTTTTATATGGAAATCAAATAATAAGATTTAGATATTATTATATATATAATATTGAAATAAGTAAATAATTTTAATGAAATACAAGCAATAGTCCATACTATTCGTTACGAATTCTATTCGTTTCCGGAATACCTAATTTGGTAGACGCATTAAACAACTTTGCCCTGAGAATTTAAGCAAAAATCTCTACAGAATATTCAGAATAAACAGACAGAAAAAAGTCGTTTAAAATATTATTTTAGTATATGTGCCGTTTACATATGTATTCATTTTGTAAAAACGGTTATTTTTATATTACAAACAGACACTCCAGTTTATTTATTTATATAATTACATTACACATTGAACCGCAGTTTAATGTTAGGTAATGAGTTCAATTTAAGTACATGTAAAAATCGGCTACGATATACTTTTGATTGATTTTAATAAAATTAAATTTAATAATTCTAAGTGCTGTATTAAAATTAACAATGGCAATTTTACTTCAAACGTCCCTTAGGACAAAAGAGGTCTAACTCAAGAATTTAATAATTTCTGATATTCAAAAAAGAAAGAATATAAAAAAATTCAAAAGAATATAAAAAAAATAATGAAATTGAAAATGAAAATGAAAATTTTAGTTAAGTAGATTTTAATTCCAGTAGTATATATTGGACTTAAAATTAGCTTAGTAATAAGTATCTTTTTGGTTCTCGTAAAAGTAGCTTGAGGTGCAACACTGATTTATGTTAACTATTTGAACTACTTGTAAATACTATTCTATACTTCATTTTAGTTAGATGGAAACTTAATTTTCACTCACGACTCAGCCATACAAACGTCACCATATTGGGCTCAATAGTGTATGTGTTGCGATGACCATGTTTCATCCTGTGATGTATTGCTTACAATGACGTGAAACTAGATCAAAGTGACTTTAAATTACATTTGTACTGTATGCAAAAAAAGCGGAAAAAACAATAATGATGTACTGAATATTATTGTATGAAGGTTCTATAGGAGTGATTTATTAGTATGGAATATGAATGGTTACATACAAATTTGTATTAATATAATTTAATTGCATGTATAATTTAATTACTATTTATGAGTCCGTATTAGCTTAATGAGTTTTGATTTTTTAGTATTATACTAAAATTTACTTTATCGAACAAAGATTTGATGATTCTAACAGGCTTTTCTAAACATATAAACTATATAACGACATTGAAACCCACAACTATTGATTTACAATACAAATCTTACGAATAAATATATTCTCTGTTTATTTCACGCAAATCAATAGATATTTATTCGTCAACCGTACGATAAAATTTTTATGCCAAGGTGAGATTGCTAATCATGCTTTTTGCCATTGACTGGTGTTGGCTAACATAGAAGTCACGCCAATGTTTGTATATAATATTTATTTTGAGGCCAAATTATTCTAAATAACAATAGAACGTTAGTAATACCATTGTTATTGTATTTAAATTACTTTTTTTACTATTAATATCATAACAATACTGTTAAAAGCAAAAAAACTTTATTAACATCAAATTACTGTTGTATTTAGCAGAATCTACAGAGAGAAAGAGAGTGTGTTGTAAAAACACTGCTTTATCCACATGCTGTTTACTTTAGTAACATTAAGTGTTGAGTGCCGGACATCAACGCCGCACTTTGTTGTATCGGAAAATTAAAATAATATATAACAATTTCTCGCCATTTTGACATTTAAGGCTGGTGGTGCAGTGTGACAGAATCTGACTGTAAACGCGATCGGTTGCGGATTCGATCCCCACTCGAAGGAGTGATCTTTTCACTTTCTCGCTCTACTAAAGGCAAAGTGCGACGTTGAGTTCCACCACCCAACTCGCAATGTCTCGAATTCGATGGAAAGCGAATACGGAGTGTCTTAGCACTACATACTTTCTGTCTACTTTGCTGTGCGGGATAAAATCGTGAAGCTTAAAAAATAAGAAACAATTTCTCCGTATGGTCATCGATTCAATAACCATCTTATATGTACAGTTAGATATTGCGTCTTACTCAGGAACTTAAGGAACAAAAAAAAACAAAATGAATAAATATACTAGTAATTAATGTATATAAAATAAAAAAATGATCATATTATTCTAGTATTTTAGTATTATTTTTTATTTTATTGTTTTTTTATTTTCAATTTTGTTTAAATAATTGTTTTGTGCTCCATTTTTGTTACACTTACGGTAACACGCTTGTAAGGCGGGCGTTAATAACGACTCAGTTTCGAACATAATCAAATGCAGTCATTATCGTTATAGGATATTATATTTATATACCAAGCCTTATAATGAATAAATATTGTTATTATTATTCATTGTCATACACCGAATCGAATTATTTTAGATATTATCATAAAAATCGCTATTAAATTGAATTTAATGAATACCTACTCTAAAAAAAACCTACACTATTATAACTTAAAATGCAATAGACAAACGTATATACGACCGTAAACGTTCGAAATGAACAATAAAAAATTAATTGAAAAAAAATTAAAAAAAAACCCTTTTTGCATAATGTATTTTATTCCCCAAATTAAGCCCTATCATTTGACACCCATATTAGATGGGTTGTACAAAAAATTATAATCCGCCATTTTGTTGCAGTGGCCATTTTAGATTATTTCATTTCATTGTCGTCAGGGTGGAAGTTGTAAATTAAAAAGTTCATTTTTTTCAATCGGAAATTGGGAAATGGGTAACTAACACGGAAAGTTTAATAAATACTTGTAAAAAATCCAATTTACATACCATTATTTCAATCAATTTGACGTATGTACGACTTAAACATATATTATTAAGTTATTTCAAAAACGAGATCCAGAAATTGGACAGTAATTGTCTTTATCTCGTTACAACATACAGTGACATGTCTAACATGTCAATCTCGTTAAGGGCTAAAGTACTAATAAGGCGAGCAAGGGAACAATGTAGCAACCATTCATATGTTGTCATTTGATTGTATAGTGTATAATGTAATGTAAGGGCTTGTTTATAATGTTTTTTTTTAATTTAATATTATATAATACTATTAAAATAAATTTACTTATTTTTTTAATATATCTTTTAGCTTCACGCTTTTTATCTTACATAGCAGGATAGACAGAAAGTACCTAGTGTCAAGACTCGGCATTTCACTCTCCACTGAATTCGCGACATTGCGTGTTGAATGGTGGAACTTAACGCCGCATTTTGTCTTACTAGAGCGAGGAAGTGGAAAATCATTTTAAAAATAGTCACTCTCCCGAGTAGGGATCAAACCCACAACCGGTCGCGTTTATAGTTGGACGCTGTCTCGTTGAGCCACAACTGGCCTCTAATTATTATAATTAAATTATTAATCTTCAGTTAATTCTTTTTAAAATACCATAATGAGAAATATACTTTTAATATAAAAATTCCCTCATCCGGGTATTAAACCCATAACCATTAAGCTTTTAAATAGAATAATCACATAGAAATTGTGGCAATAAAAATATACCATAGTAGCTAAACGTTTATTTTAAGAATTAGTCAATATTGAATCCAACGGAAGTAGAACGGGCTTATTTTAGCGTGGTAAATCCACTCACACAGGTAGCATCAGACACTAATTGTATTTTATTTTTAGCTTTTACTAGGCTGATATACACTTTGTTCTAGTTTATTTTGAACAATGTTTCTATTTATACAATAAATAAACAAAATTTGGAACATTACTTAATAAGAAGTAATTACACTGTCTATACAAATAAATAAAATTGGAATGTCCGTTTGTAATACAAAGCTAACTACTTTTTACATTTCATTACAACAACTGAACAAATAGACAGACAAAATTGTAAAAAATTTTATTTAATTGTTATGAAAACCAATTAAATAACATTTTTTACAATTTTGTCTGTCTATTTGTTCCGGCTAATCTTTGAAACAGCTGGGCTAATTGTCGAGACTTTCACTGGTAGATAGCTGATATTATAAGTAGTAATTTAAGGTACTTTAATTTAATAATTATAAAATAGAGATCATATTGTCATTTGATGCGTAAACAAAGCGTTGTCTTAGCAAAGTTAAATTAAATTTTTACTACTTTAATGTGTTTTTTTTAAATTATTAATTAAAAAAAAATATTTGCGTTTTGCAATTCTTCTTCAAATGCTAAAAACCATAGATGCGCCGATTTTCACACTTCTAGTGCATGGCAACTTTCATTAAAAAAACTATACAAAGTTGGCTTCACGAATTAATAAATAGATCTAAAAATATTCATTTACAAATTACACCAGTATGAAGAAGGCGTTATGATGCTAATTTATCTCATAATCTAAAATGTAACTCGAGAACCTTAATAGGCAGCTCCGTGGAACTTTCTAAAGGCGTTTATGGATTTTTAGATGCAACGGTCACAATTGTGTTTGTATATGACGATTGGAAGGAAAAATAATTGTAGTTATAACCTTTAAAATTATAGTCATTCTGAAATTGGTGAATTAGTGAAAGTGGCTTGTTGAAACGTTTTTTGGAGGTTAGACCTTCAGAGGATTTCTAAAGTATTTTTTTTTATTTAATTTTATAGATTATTTTATACTTGATTACTTGTTTACGAAATCAATGATTTATCATTCAATGATGTTAGTGCTATTCAAGTCGTTTCACAGTCTCTCATTAACTAAGACCTTAGACAGTTTGTGTATACGAATGTGATCGAAATAGCCCATATAAATATTTATAGAAATCCCTTGAGAATGTCAAGTAGATTTCGTATTGTGGGATTGCGTAAATTTTGCAAATGTTAGAATATGTAATCGATATTACCTATTGATTGGCGCTATAACACTGTGGGAGTGTCTGAGTGTATACGATGAAAATAGGTTTGAATTTGTGTGTGGCAATTTTTTATTTTATATAGTTGTAAATTTTCGCCTAATTAAAAGAATGATTATATTTCAAATTATGTTTCTAAGAGTTTGTTTATTTAAAAATTGGTGTAAAATTACGTCAATTTGTACAGAGATTGTTTGAAGAGCAGTCTACGGAGCGTGTGAAGACACTAGATTGTTTTTGACTACCCTACTGTGTGGGATAAACGTGAAGCTGCTAATTCGTTGAACGAATTGAACGTATTCTGTTAGATATTCTATTAATAAGTAGCGTGTATTGCCTATAGGTTCAATTTTTTTCTAAAAAGTAAAATCATATAAATAATTATATAACATAAATAATTATACATATATTATAAAGCAGAATTAAAATATTAAAAAAAATGAAGCCGGTTGTGACACAGTGCGGCCGCGTTTGCCTATAAATACAATTAATTTTGAGTTCGATTCTCACTCGGGGTAATAATTATATTTAAATTTATTTCATTTCCTCGTTCTAGTAAGGCAAAGCGCGGATTTGAGTTCCACCACGCAATGTCTCGCATTCGGCGGAAAGCAAGTGCGAAGCGTTAACACTAGGTACTTCCTATCTACTGGTACTGATCCCATACACCTACTTAAATCTCAAAAAATAATAAATAACCATAATAAACTTTTTTATAGCTTTACGCTTTTTATCCCCCATAGCAGAGCAGACAGAAAGTACCTATCGTCAAGACACTCCGTACTCCGCTTTCCGCCGAATATGAGACATTGTGTGTTTAATGGTGGAACTCAACGCCGTACTTTGTCTTACCAGAGCGATGAAGTGAAAATAATTTAAATATAATCACTCCCCCGAGCGGGAATCGAACCCACAATCGATCATGTTACAGTCAGATCCTATCCCACTGCGCCACGACCGGCCTCTAATAAACATATAAAAATTAATATAATAAAATTACGTTGTAAACGGATCGTTGTATAAAATTTTATAGAACATTTTGATTTATATTACATTTACCGATATTCAAATTGGTTTTCGTATTATATTATATGTATATAAATATTATAATACTTTATTGAATTTGTTAAATTGTAAACGTGTCATCTGAAATTTTAAACACAGCGGGATCCGAGTCGATACGTTCTTGGAAATAGTTGTACGTATTTCATTTATTACTTGAGAATGTATAAAATGGTATAAAAATATAAAGAAGCAATAAAAAATTATGTTAACATATAATATGAGTAAAGAATAAATGTTCATTTTTAATATATATTTATATGATTATTATTATTTTTGATATATACGATCTTATAAGGCCGGTCGTGGTGCAGTGAGACAGTCTGACTAAATGCGATCGGTTGTGGATTCGATCCCCTCTCGGGGGATATATTTAAATTATTTTCACTTCCTCGCTCTGGTAAAATAAATAGCGGCGTTGATTTTCACTCATCACGCAATGTCTCGAATTCAGTGGACAGCGAAGTACGGAGTGTCTTGACACTATGAAGCTACAAAAAAATTGTACATTGGTAAATGTGTTATTTTAGTAGAAAAAATATTAATATAATCTATCTTAAGCGGATTATTCGCGTTTATTTTCATATTCGAAAATACTTTTATAAAAACCCGACGTTTCGAACATTTTACAGTAGTCCGTGGTTACAGATTGACAGTAAGTTAAAGCTACATAATTAAGCCGTTTAAAATAGTTTCATTTATAATCTATTAAATTCGCAAAAATCAAATATAGTCAAACTCAACCAAACAGGCTTTTTCACAGAAAATGTTTTTCGATAAATAAAATATCAAATGTAGTAATATCGCATTGCGGTGTTCTATATTTACCTACATTATTCTAACAAACGTATACTGAACTGTAAATAAATTTCTCTAGATCAGATCAAGAATTTAGCTTTAAAATATTTTTAGTACTTGAACAATACCAAGTGTAATTTTCACTGAAGTTATATGGGGTTTTCCAATAAGAACAATATATTTTAAAATATAAATAAAACATATCATATATATTTGAATTTCGTGTTCAATAGCTTTATTTGATAGGAAATTATATGCTATTTATGATTTAAATAATATATTGTTCAAATAACTGCCAAGACTTTTTTTGCACTGGTGAATACGATCGGTCCAATTTTCGATGACTCGGTGCAGCATTTCGTCTGGTATGACCGCTATAGTTACTCGAATATTGCGTTCAAGGTCTTGAATTTAGCTGGCTTATTAGCATACACTTGAAATTTAACATACCCCCACAAAAAATAGTCCAAGGGTGTTAAATCGCATGATCTTGGTGGCCAATTGTGAGGACCGTTGCGAGAAATAACCGACTCACCAAACTTATCACGCAATAAATCCATTGTGACGGTCGCAGTGTGGCATGTTGCACCATCTTGTTGAAAATAAATATCGTCTGCATCGATTTCATACACTTTAGAAAAAAAAATCGTTCAACATGTCACGATAACGGTCGCCATTGACAGCAACAGTACGGCCTTCGTCGTTTTTGAAAAAGTACGGGCCAATGATTCCACCGTACCATAATCCGCACCAAAACAGTCAATTTTTCAGGATGTAATGGTGTTTCATGAACCAGTCTTGGATTTGACTCAGTCCAGTAACGACAATTCTGTTTGTTCACATAACCATTGAACCAAAAGTGAGCCTCATCTGAAAAGATGATTTTCCTACGAAATTCGGTGTCCGTTTCCATAATTTCAAACGCCCAATCAGCAAATTCACGACGTAATCGATGGTCTGGCCAACCTGTGCCAACACAATCTTGTATGGATGTAGGCCAAGATCCATACGTAAAATTCGCCAGGTTGTCATTCTGGATAAGCCCAATTCTTGTGCACGTCGTGGAACGGAAACGTGGACGGCTGATGCGGCGGCAATATTTTCTTCACTACGGCCTGTCCGTTGTCATATTGGTGGTCTACTATCGTGTAAAGAATATTCACTTTCCAGTTTTTGGATTATGCGACGTATAGCGAGCTCAGACGGTGCACCATGACGACCATATTTAGCACGAAATGCTCTTTGAGTAGAGACAATACTTCTCGAATTTTGATAGAAAATTTGGACAATTTCCAAACGTTGAGGTAACGTGAACTTGTTCATGATTAAATGGCAAACATTACTGAACACAAAACAACACAAATGTCAAATGTTAAACAACCAAGATGGCGGCTGTGAGCTTTCAAAATCCATCATCCCTGTATGCTGTGGGTGGCGTAACTCAACGCCGTGCTTTACTTTATCAGCGCTGAACCCACCCCATTGTGTATATTCCAACACTGCCACTGCATCATAATGGCTTATTATATATTTAAATGTATTTAGTTAGTTAATTGTATGAAATGATCGGCAGTTCAAAGTGAACGAGTATGGTAAAGTATTCGGTAACAATATAAACGGTATATGATGACCAAATTCAATATATTTCTATGAATTTAAATACTTGAACAATGGGTTGTTGGGGCTTCCGTCTATGTTTAGTTTGCGGTGCAAAATGAGAGAATTGTTTAAATAGATTTTGGTTTTTACTACTTTCAAAGTCTTATTCCACACTTGGTATGAGAAATTATTAAACAAAAGTACATAAAAAACTGAACGCAGCGGGATTCGAACCTGGGATTCTTGGAAACCATCTAAGAATTAATTTAAGAATGAGATCTATTAACTAAGGTTATTCACTTAGTTTTCTTCTTTTATATTAAATCAAATATATTTTTTAAAAATATTCTTACTATGGTGAGAGGCAAGAGAAAAAGAAAAAGCCTTGGGTGACCTTTAATGACATACAAGAATACAATATCTTTAATATTGGAGAAAGGTCAAGTAAACTAAGATCATTCTTCAGAAGACGATTTTCCTATAGAAGAAGTGGTAAACATTGGATAAGGCGATAGAAGAATGTAGGGACTGTAGAAGTATGTAGTAGCGTTTAGCGCTCCGTCTTCACCTATGATATTTGGTGTAAAGTGTAAAGTTTATGTATAATCTTATTATTATAATTACTTATTCTGAACATGACATTTCAACAATTTCAAATTCAAATTTAATTTCAACTGAAACAAATGTTACGAGTTTTAATTTGAGAAATGCTTACGAATGTTTAATTAGAACGAGGTACGGTTTGTTAGATACTACAAAGTTTACATTGAAAGTTAAATTATTCTACTATAAATAAAGCAAAAGATCTACTTTTAATATAATACATGTAAATTCAGCGGAATATTTACTTTTTTCTATTTTTTTAAATAGACCTTAGAAACTAAAGAAATAATTTAAAAAGTACTTGAATTTTTCGTTTCCTTAAACGAAAAAGTCTAAGATGGACGAAGCGTACATTTGTATTTGTATATGGAAAAAACCCGCTACCGCTTATGATTTAATACCGCCTAACTTAACCTAACCAATAAACCACAAATTGTGGGCTCCTGCGGCTGTAATAATGGACGTGCAATAATTACTTCCCGTCTGACGACAGTTTACATAGCCTTGCATGTTAAGGACTTACTGTTAGTGAGCTACAACGTAACTATAAAGTGTGTTTTTATCGTTCATTCGGAGGTTGTAGGTTCAATTTCCCTTTTTAGTACGCATACGTATACACAGGGTAGGCTGTGGGATCCTAGTGCCAAGACACTTCGATCAGTGCTGTTCGAATAAATTTGAAACACTATGGGTGGTTTGCTGCGAACCCAGCGTGGCGCTTTGTTTTACCATATCGGTAAAGAAAATTATTTTAATTTAAAATTGAATCCTAATGAGAATCAAACCCAAAATCAATCCTGTTTACAGTCAGACCGTGCCCCACTACGCTATTACGGTTTAATTTTGCTTGATTTGCTTAGTTTATTTTTTTGTATTTGACCTGAATATAGATCACATTATCATAACATCCCTATAATAATTAAAAATATCTGATAAAAATAAACACGTTGAGTGTAATTATCTGATGTAAAGCGTAATGCTTTACATATAAAGTAGTAGTCTTTTTCTATCATCAGGAAAGGAACTAGAGTTTAGACGCAAATATTATAATTGTTAAAGTTGTATTCAGGTGAATCATTGAAATAAAACAATAGGTAACACTTTAAGTCATATTATTTTTAGATATTTTTACACATGCTTACTACTGATGCACATTTCCCAAGAGATGAGTATAAAAAGCACATGTTTCGAAGACAATACGTTGTAATAAAAACCCAATATGCGTCGAAAGCTTTAACAATAGGCACTAGATGAAAGTCAAATAAGTAAAACAATAGTAGCAAAGTTTGGAGGTTCTATGAAACATATAAGACTCGTATGTACAAACATACATAATATATAAATGAATTTGACACCGTTGTGGTGTAGTTATCATGATTTTGACGTGACAGTTGTGGATTCAAGTCAAATCGTGTTCGCGAAACCACTAAGGACGGTACACAAATACTACTGTTAGAACAAAGCTACTGTTAGAACATTGCTTAATTTACTTTCCACCCGTATTTAAGACGTCGTACCCTTTCTCACGGGCGCGGGAAAATGATCTAAATCTGCCAAAACTTAAATTATTTGAAATAAATAAAACGTACATTATTATAACCTGGTAAAGGTACTTTGTATAGAGAAGGCAAGTGTTTTTTTAGCTTCGCGCTTTTCATCCCGCATAGCAGGGTAGATAGAAAATACCTAGTGCCATGACAATCCGTACTTGGTTTTCCACCGAATTCGAGACATTGCGTGTTGAGTGGTGGAACTCAACGCCGCATTTTGTCGGCTCGAACTCGAAACTGATCGCGTTTACAGTCACACGTTATCCCACTGCGCCACAACCGGTATCAATCTGTCAGATCTGATGGTTCTTAATTATATCTAATGGTTACCATTTATTTATTTAGTATACATTATCTCAAAGTTTTCAAGTAGCCATACAATTATATTATGCGAAACAGACGACGGTAGTTTGATAAAAATATTTATTTTATCAATTGACATACGAATTCCGCCTCAGTCTACCTGTGACTATGGACTACTGCAAAATGTTCAAAACGTTTTTCAGAAAAGTATTTTTTAATAACATTTTGAAAAATAGAGAATTCAAGGATTTTATTACAAAAAAAGTATAATATAATCACATTACTCTGAAGAGTAAATAAAGCTTGTCACTTACTTTTTCGCGAAAATCATTCGAATGGATTTTTGTATTATAGAGTAAATAAAGGTAAAACTTTACAAAATAAGTCAAATATATGATATCCAATTTATCTTTTAGCCATCTTGGTATATTATTATTAAATTCTATGAATGATATTGAATCACCAAAATCATTTATATACTTTGTCAAATTATTAAAAAAAACATAAAAATAGGTGATTTATCGTTAAATTTCCAGTATTAAAAACACTGCAAGATGTCCAAAAACATAATATTAGCTAATAGTATAATAATAGGTCTTTAAAAATTAATATATCATACCTTATACTTCTCTTATAATGTTTTTGAGATGTTTCACCGTGATAAACAGATAAAGAGTAGAACGTATCTATTAACATACTGTTCACACATTTTTTTTATTTTATAAAATCCAAAAAATATATATAAATTACATGTAAAAGATACTTCGCGTTCTAATAAAATATTAATGCTATATTCTAAATTAGTTGTGTACTCTGTGCCCGTCTGACTCAATTCTAGGGAATTACGTGAAATATTGAATTACAGCGGGTCGTCGTGGTCTGAAAATTTTCTGAGTACACATTTCATAACCCGACACGACCCTGTAGGTGTTACTAAATTAACTCATTTGCTTGAATTACTTGTGCTATAATCCATTTTAGATATTGTAAGCAATTATATGAAATCTGATTTACTCATTTTGTGCATTATAGAGAATTTGCATAATAAAAATAATAGAATTAATTTTTGGTGCTGTTCTGGAGAAAGGCAAATGGCTAATAATTTGAGTTAGACATCGTCAAAACTATAAAAAATTACCACCTTCGTTGATCAGGACATGTTTTGAGAATGAATGACAAGGGCACTCCAAAGAAACTGCATACGGGAATACCTGACCGCAGATGCCAAGGTACAGGACACAAGTTGTGAAGGACGGCAAGAAGCAGGATGAAAGCCCTCGGGATTAGTGCTTGTTCTGAGTCTCCTGCCTCTAACTCTTAATAGGATTAGTGCTTGTTCTGAGTCTCCTGCCTCTAACTCTTAATAATCCCGAGTACTTTCATCCTGCTCGCTTTCTGGAAAAATTTCTAAAACAGGTCAATATCCAACCGCGGCTGTAGATTCTGTGATGATGTTCATGATGATGTACCTCCTAAAATTCTAATAAGACTTTTATTGGCAATTAAAATATCTTCATTCCTTCTTCTTATACAGAACTAAAGGAATCCTAGTATCCTTATTATTGATGTTATCTGGTACATGCTTTTAGAAACACACAAGTTCTAATTCTAATTACATTATAATAAATGAAATATATTATTACTGAATGAGTACTCCGTCGATTATGTAAATGTATTCATAGTAAGATCTTTGGTTTTTACCATGTTTAGCCATTTAAAATATCTTTATATATAAGTTCTGTGACCACAAACAGTGTGCGACCACAAGTACTGTAAAGTGTTTAAAATGCCAATGTGGATTTTCAATAATGTTTTTTTCAAATATCGGTTATATATATATATATATATATATATGTATATATAAACCATAATTATTCAAGTTAGAAAAAACTGAACGTAACTTTCGAACGTATCGGGGACGTGACGCGAATTCAATTCCCGAACAATACATTACTGAGTTTGACACGATTGTTTTAATAGAAAACAAAAGAACGATTGCCCCATAGTGGTGTGTCAGATTGTAATGGCAATAAATTATGTGATTTGAAACATCCGTTGGTTTTGCAACAGGATATTTAATTGCTAAGCTAGTTTTGATGAGATTTTAATATTGTTCGTATTAAAATTTTAAGCCAAACTTACTTAATATGGATACGATTTCTATTCATGGAATTTTTATATTTGATTGATTTTTACTTTTTTGCATATTCCTTTTTCTTTTTTCTCACAAGAAGATATGGCCATTATTATTATAATCTTATTAATTTCATAGTAAAGATGTAACTCTGCCATACAATAAGCAATAATTAAGCGGAAAACGACGCTTGATGTGTCTTGACACTAGATACTGCTTACCTTACTAGCTAAAAAAACATGAAATATTTCAATAATTTTCTATCCTAAATAACGTATTAAACTAAGAAATACCCAATATTTACTATCTATAGCCTATCAACCTACGCGTGTCAGGATATCACGTTAAGGCGGTACAGACAGCGGATCTAACTCATTTTATGATATATAAAGGCCCGTGTGGTCACGCCCTTATTGAATTACAATATCGCTTTAGGTCCCTCGTGGAAATTGTGTACAGGAGTATCTTCATATTATAAGGAAATCTGTATATATATGTATATATATATGTATATATATATATATATATATATATATATATATATATATATATATATATATATTATATTTACATTATTTTCATGTCCTCGTTTGGGTCTCTAACTCGTGGGTCGATAATGCAAAAAAAATTACGCCCCAATTTATTGTAAGGTATGGTAAATAGTATTTCCTTTGACGTGTAAAACCGAAATAACCTGTATGTTAATTTATTAAAAACATGATAGTAAAGAGGTCAAAACTTTTTCCTTTACTTATACCCATGTATACAAACACAGCAAGGACACGATCAATCACAAGGAATATTTTTGTTTAATTTGTACTGATATTGAGTTAAAACCCAGTGAAGTAAAGCAAATGAGCCTTTTATCATTAATATATCATGTTACCAAAGAAAATTAGCTTTACAAGGGATGTAATTACAAACAATTATGTTGATTATAATTTGCGATATATCGCTTCCGTAATATGAGGGGAGATGTTCAGTTTATAATTTTGTTATATTCATAATAAAATTTAGCTGTGCATTACTCACTCTTCCGGTCTTTGAATTGGGCTAATAATGGACGCGGTGGGATTAAATGCGATTGTTTGTAGGTTCGATTCCCACTCAGGGACTGATTATATTTTAAATTAATTTTCATTTTACTGATCTGGTAAAGACAAAGCACGATATGTTTCACAATTTAACACGCCTTTTATTAATTTGGTGCGAAGAGCGGGATAAAGAGTGAAGCTGCTTTTTATAATGCTCTTAGATTTATTAGCAACTATGTGTGACATATTAAATATAAATGTTAGAACTCGCTATCTCATTTAGTCTATCCATACTATGAATATGTAAACACATCATTACATTAACTTGAAGAAAAACATTGCGTTTAATTTTCTTCCCATTTCTTTACAAAAATAAAAAGCATATTGTAGATACTATTTATATGGCAAAGAATTGCAAATAGCAAGAATTGTAAATATATTAAATGAATATTTTTTGCACACCTTACCATATATGACAGTTAACGACCACGTATATACTTCAGACACACTTATATATTATGTTACATTTACAGATAAACGGATTTACTAGTGTATATAAAAAACAATGATAAATATGAATTACTCAACCTTCCTCCATAATAGCGTCAGGATTGCGTTTAATTTTAATTGTTATTTCTATTATACATAATATAATATATAGCAATTTACTGCGTACAAGACCTTGGCGTGTCACGTGCGAAATCCAAAAAAGCCCAAATAACATAAAAAATATGTACACATTTAAATGCGTGGCACAAACACATTATTAAAGGTAAACTCATTTTACTCCAAGCTTAAATTTAAACTCATCCACGTTTCAAATAACGTGTTCCATAGCGTTAGAATGTAAAGTAATAATAATATAAGTATATATTTCTATAACGAATTTCATTTAATTTTGTTAAAAATACATGTTCTATTAATTAGTTAATCGTCGATATATTCGTATATAACACTCTTCCTTTTCTTATTAAGTGATTAAAAGATGATATACTTTATCCCGAATAGCAGGATAGTCAGAGACAACCGACAAGCCGATATTACTGTGCGTATAAAGCTCTTATTTGATAGGTATGTAGTACAGATTATCATTTTATGGAATGTATATGTTTTAATGCTTGAGGTAATCCGCCACATAAGAATTAAAAAATTGATGAGCATCTCATACATAAACATATCGATTACGTCATTATACAGGACTTATCAGGTTAACAAAATCTTATAAAACAAAAAAAAAGAATAGAACAGACTACTGTATTATACCTACCTATATAAAACGATTAACTTGAATATATTTTACTTAGTAATATATTTTAGCTATTAAGAATTGTCAAAATTAGTTAATAAAATTATCTCTACGCTTATCTTTTTTATCATGATATGAATCCATGCCTAGCCACGGTCTGCCCTCACGCTCCACTGTGCGGTTTATAACATCCTGACTCTCAAGCATGGACTCCTGCAAAAGGTATCCAAGGTACCTGAACTTTTCCAACTTAACGGCTGGTTCAGGACCCATATGGATAGTGCTAGAGTCCGGGCTTTCGCAATTATGTTCACACTTGTGACAAAATTGTCATAAGACATTTTTATTTATGACGAAATCGTCATAAATAAAAATGTTTTGATAATTGAGGTCATAAGAGACTAGTAATGTAGTTTAATGCATTTTTATTATTATATAAAATAGAATTACATAAATTACAAATTATTTTTTTTTGTGATTCTTTATCAGAAAAAAGATATGACAGCAAGTGACGTCATAAGTCACTAGCATCTTTTGGATACTGTACTAATTTCTATTCAACGAGAACGGAGTTTCATTTTCTTATTTTTTTTGTTTAGGTCAAAATAATTTACGAAATATAAATACTCTTGTAATATTTTCCATTATTTTTATTTTTATAAATACTTAAGGATGTTCTATATTTATAAAACTTTAGAATATTGAGAATTACACATTCAAATGTTTAGATAATAACAAGTTTTCAGCTAACACATGCATAAGTAGTAGGTGCGGGTTTAGATTCTAATTCCAAATTTTCATACAAACCATAAATATATTCCCATAATGACGAACGAGAAACAGATTTAGTAATAATTCTAACAATTACATACACAGTAAAGCAAAGCTCAATAGCAACCCGATAGCTTTTGTAAAACCCACGCAAATTTAAATGTGTCCTACATAGCGCTACAATGATGATCGGTTGTTTTACACGGCCATTGAGTACACTTAGAAAGTATTTACATTAAATATGAAATATGCTATGGAAATATATGGAAATATATGAAAAAATGGAATGGTTCTGGTTTCAGTTTCAACTTGAGAGATTGATTGCTTAGTATTTTTTATCTTGTGTTTTGTGCTTCAAAATTCGGCGTTAAGTTACATATAATGTCTTGAATTTTTTAATTCATATATAATAACAAGAACTTAAAAATTGACAGGTACATCAAAACAACGTTTTTTTTTGCCCGTCATTTATATGCAGAAATTTAACCTAAAACCATTAATAATATTCAAATAGCCTATACCTTGTCTTCGTAAAAAACTAAATCCTAGTCTCTCTTATTTAATTCATAAAAATATTATATAATATTCTGAAATAATTCTTGAGGTTAGTCGTGGCCTACTGGCTGTTAGTTCGATTCCCATTGATAGAAATTTTATTTAAATAATTCTCGTTTCTTCCCTTTGGTAAGACAAAGCACGGTGTTAAGTTCTGCCACTCAACAGGCAATGTCTCGAATTCGGCAGAAAGCGGAGTACTGTGGTTCTTGACACTGGGTACTTCCTGTCTACCCTGCTATGCGGGATAAAAGCGTGAAAATATAATCATTCTTAATTACTTATTGATAACTATGAGGCTACGTCAATTATATACAAAATATACTCCTCCTTCTCCTCCACTAAGAACAAGCCACGTGAAATAACACGATGACATCAGCTTAACAGACGATAGCAACATTGTAAATATTACGTTAAATTGTGTGAAATTTGTAGGCGTTGAATGTTCGAATTTAGCGGGCGATAATATATTGTGAAATAAGACTTAAACTGCCATTGAAAATGATTATTTACTAAATTCTCAATAAGGTAAAATTTGTATTATATAATATGTAAAGGTCATCGTGGCGCAACGGAACTGCGTATAAATTATTGTTTTCATTTTCCGGCTCTATTAAGACATAATGCTGTGTTGAGTTGCACTACCTTCGTATTCGTACGGGAAGAGGAGAACAGAGTGTCATTCATGACACTAAGTTCTTTCTGCTTATCCATCCAAACAGGGTGCGGTAAGCTAAAAGTAAATATAATAGTTAAAGACAAAGTGCAGCACTGAGTTGTGGCATGCCACCAAATGTCTCGGATTTAGGCAAAAATTGGAAAACGGAGTATTTTGACATATACATGAAGATGTTTTATTAATTTTGGAAACAAGAGCAGTAGTTCATTGCATTATTGAGCACAGTATAATAATAGACAGAGAATGTGAAAAAAGAATAACTTAGCCTTATTTATTCAATATTTCAAACTGGCAATTGATTTATTTATAAAAAAATAATATATTTTATCTTAACGCATAAACAACGCAAAAGAAGACAAAAAAAAACTAGTGTTAAACGATTCCATTCTTCTATTCTAAATATAGAAACATGGCTTGATGAGCTTAACGCCTCCCTATATCTTATCAGAGTAACGAAATAAATAAAAATATATTAAATGAATCTCCTAAATTGCAATCGAACCCACGACCAACTCTCACTGGCAGGTTAACTGGTCTACGATAACGTCAAAACTATAAAATATGAACAAAGTCGTTAGGGAATGCAGGTGTTGCTATTTTTATACGCCTGCCAATTGCAACATTGAACTGAACATCTGCTCAGTTCAATTAGTGATGTTCCATGAATACTGGTCTATATAGCAAAATTTATATACATATGGGTTAACGTTTTAAGGCTTTCCATTGAAAGGTGGGATCGGGCTAGCTATTCTTAGTTTTTTTATTAAGAAGTCATACAGGTAATGAAATATATATAAAAATAAAGAAAAATAAGTCAATAGTCAAAGTAATTAATGATTGACAAAATAATTGTAGTATATTACTTTTTTACATCTTCAAGCTTTATCCCGCATAGCATGGTAGATAGAAAATACCTAATGTCAGGATAGTCTGTACTTCTCTTTCTACTGAATTCATTGCGTGTTAAGTGGTGGAACTCAACGCCGCACTTTGTCTTACCAGAGCGAGGAAGGGTGAATAATTTAAATATAATCACTCCCCCGTGTGGGGATCGAACCCACAACCGATCGCGATTACAGCCAGACGCTGTCCCACTGTACCTTGAATGGCCTCTCTATTTTTTTCCTTTACGACTTATATCGGTTTGTTTCTGCGCTATACAACTATAAATGTTAAAATTGAGGTACGAACACTAAAATCTATCTGCCACTAGTTGAAAATACCTAAAGTTAATAAGAGCTGATATCTAAAACTTTTACTTTTAAATCAACAAAATCGTATGTCTAATAAAAAAACTTGTAGCCTTTGCTAATCCTTAATTAAAATTTTTGAACTCAACTTCGATTTGTTTTTAGATATGATTATTTTAGCTGCTAAAAAGAAAAAAATTGTAACAATCGTATATAAAACGTATAGATTATTGGTCTTGGAGCTTGAATGGATTCCTGGGGATGCAAGTTCGAATCTCTAATTATATAACTGTTTGTGTCTCATCGTAATAAATGTAAGGCCATTTTATAAAATTTCTTAATTTCTTAATTTTTTTTTTATTACCATTATACGAACTTATAAAAAATTCTAATTTTTAAAAAATACGAAATGATACAATATTGTTCACCCTTTTTTACGAAAACCTCTCAAACGGAGATATAGTATGAAAGGCGCAATTGTAATTTATATAGAGTTAAAACAGTTAAAATTATTTTACCTAAACCAAAAAATACCCATAACGATAACCTTTAACAATAATTCGATATTAAAACCGCTTGCAAAACATTGCAGCTGCATTCTTATCATAATCGTAGTATTTAATCACATTATTAGTATTTCTCAACGTTCACAAGCATTCAGTCTACATATATTTGTAAGGAATATGTCCCTAACTATAGATGTTATCTAAACGAAATCCCCTATTCACTTCAATATAAGAAAAACAAACGAAAAAGTCGAATCACAAAAGTCCTAATTGGAAAGCAGATGGTTTCTGTTAGCCACGTGCCGCCAGCGCCTGCTTCTTTAAATTAGTATGATGAATGGAATTTCAATCTTATATTTGTGGCATAAGACTTAAAATGGCATAACGTTTGTTTTTAACATTTAATTGTTTGAAAATAGTGGATATGACAATAGAAATAGGATGGTGGCAATTTTTTTATGAAAGGTCGCCCGGATCTTTCGGCCTTTCCTTACCTGATGATTTTGACACTCACCTGGAACAAATAATAGATTTATTAGTTTTATAACTTAAATGTGTAAGAACAAAGCCAAATTTTATTAGGGTAAAAAGGAAAAAAATAACGTATGTCATTCCAAAAAAGATAATATATGATGTAAAAGATAGATGCGGTTATATTAAAATAATTTTTATTTTTCCTCTCAGGTAGGTCGAAGTGCGGCGTTGAGTTCCGCCATTGAATACGAAAAATCTCGATCAGATCAGATCTCGTTCAGATAGAAGGCGACGAACGGACTGACCTAAACCTAATATTAGGTTCTTTCTGCGTATTTGGCTATGAAGAATAAAGTGTGATACAAAAATAGATATAATTTATGTACACAAATTACAAGATATTTTGTAATAATTTTACTTTAGTACTTGAAATTTAGAACAAAAACTATGTTTATAAGAATTTCAAGATAATACTTATTAACTATATTAGACATTTATGATTTCTGTGCTTAGTTATAATATATTTGAATTTTGATAACAAGGTTTCTAATTTTTTTGTTAGCGTTTCGCATTCTGCTACTTAAGCTCATTTTCCATCATATGATACTCATATCAGGAGGGTTGTACAAAAAAGTGCAATCTATCTATAGTCAATTACATACACTGTGATCAAAAGCGGTTGTGGATTCGATTTTCACTTGGTTGAATAATTGTATTAAAAATTTGTTAGGATAAGAAGCAGTCAACTAGTTCGTGTCTGACTATCCTAGCATGTTAGATAAAGCGTTAAAACTAAAGCGTTAAAACTAAAGGCGTTTACCAAATTTAAATTTAATCATCCACTGGGAACTGGGTCAAATTTAAATTAGCAAGATAGTAACAAACAAGTTGATTAAAAACTTTTAAATAAATTTATATTCCCCCATTATGTGGCAATCATTGCCAAGCATATGTATATTGGTCACAGTTGACACCTTTCCTCACACGTATTGCGTTGAAAGTTTGAAATTCTTTAAGTAATGCTAACTAACTCCAGTATGTCCATATAAAGTGGTTCGATACGGTAATTATTTAGTTTCCAACGAAAGTAATACTTTCGAACAACTCCAGTGTTTGTTATATTTCCTGCATGCCTATGCACGTTGCCTTATATCGACTTCATTTAATTGAATAAAAATAACAAGCTATTAAAGTAAGGTTGGAGCCGTTGTTAGTATTATATTTTATTATGTACTAGTACAAAACGCAATATTTGTAGGCTCGACTCCCATTCGGGACAATTGTATTTAAATTATTGTAATTTTGCAAAGTGTAGCGTCAAAGTACGATCTTTTAGTGGAAAGCGGAAAACAAGGACTTCCAACACTAGATTGTCTACCTTCCCAGCTATAGGGAGGAAAGCTCGATGCTGTTTATTTTTGTAGTATTAGTTTAATTCCATCATGCCAATAAAAAATAAAAAAAATATTATTATTAAATATAATATGCTTGTCCATATATTTCTTACGCCGTGTGTGATAACAAAGGAAGTTCATATCCTTATAGGAAGGCAAAATATTTACACTTAATATTTGTATAGGTTTCAATAGTAAAAAACATATAAGAATATTTTAATTATGTTTTAGATAATATGACAAAAAATTTTTAACGTTCTACATATGCGTATAACGCATGGCTCAGTGGTTAACCACTTGGAGGGTTTCCAAGAGGCGCAGGTTCGAATCCCGCTACGTTCAAAATTTTTATACGTTTTTTCAAAAATGTTTTCTAATCCTAAGTGTGGAATAACACTTTAAAAATAGTAAACTGTCAAACCATTACTAGTTATAAAAACTAGTACTTGGATGATTTACAAGAGGTGCGAGTACAAATCTGTTGCCTTCATTTTTTTTAAAGGTTTACTTTTATCTTATATTCTGAGAAAGAAAGAATATATATTAATTCGTAAACGCCATTTACATACTAACTTTTTTTATTTCACAAAACAAATTCTAATAACTAGTTTATACAAACACTTAAATTAAACCTTAATCCCTTCTTAACAATAAATATTATTAAAGAAGCAAATTTTAATTTGTCGTTCTGAAAATAGTGTTCAGACATTCACACTCGACTGAAACTTTAACGCTTTAGCTCTGTTAATTTAATTATAAGATCAAAGATTGTACAGATGTCACAAGACACGAAATGTTATTTATTGGTGTTATTTTTATTGAATACTAGTGGCTTGCTCGCTGCTTCACCTCTAAGAACTACACTATTATATTTGAATATATAAACATTTCATTTTACCTAAATTACTTAAATCACTGAGTGCACTGCTTCATTACTGACACTGACAGAGTTAGGTTCAATAGATCATTTATGAAAGAATAATTATCACAGTACTTTTTCAAAGTGTATTCTTTCCTTTTTTTCCAGCATAGCAGGTTAGACAGAAAGTACGTAGTGTCAAGACACTCCGTACTTCACTTTCCACCGAATCTGAGACATTGCGTGTTGAGTGGTGGAACTTAACGCCGCACTGTCTTTTACCAGAGCGAGGAAGTGAAAAATTTAAATATAATTACTCCCCCTAGTGGGGGGGGGGGGGAGTTTTGCTTAAAAAAATATATCGACAGCGATTTGTCTGTCAGCATCGTTAGATTTTACAAAATATTCGAAAATCTGAATTTTTTTATGTTTTATTATTTAGATATGGTTTTAATTGTGACTACCGTCCTTTGAGAAAATTGTGAATATAGACTTAAAAATAGTTTAAGATTTAATATTTTATTTATATATTATTTAATAGCTATTACGATATATATAAGATTTAATATATTATTTAATAGCTATTACGATAAATGTTAAATCCGTCGTGGCACAGTGGAACAATGTTTGACGTTTGTGTGTAAACGCAATGTTTGTGGATTCGATAAACATACAAGGCATTGATTGAATTTTAATTTTTTTAAATTTTCTTTCTCTAAACAATAAAATATCCTTCATGGATACGTTTACGGTTATGATTATTCTCCGTTTTTAGCTAAATTCATTCTTCTTATTAAGAGGAGAATGAAATAATAAGTATCCTGAGTGGGAATCGAACCCCCAACCAATCTCATTTACAATCAGGAACTGTATTACTGTCCTATGATGGCATCTTAAATGTTCTAAAATATAAAAAACTAATAATCATAAAGTCGTATGATATATCGATTCCAACACTGATTTATTTCTATCATTGATACAGTATGAAATGCAATAATTTATAATGTAAGCCAACTGTCAAGTTGTAAAGGTAATAAATTGGTGAAAGGAAGGACGAACGAATATTTTTTTTATTAATTCTATTACAAGACTAGTACAAATATCTGGCAATATATATATATATATATATATATATATATATATATATATATATATATATATATATATATATATATATATATATATATATATATATATATTTGAAGTTATTAAACTTAATAAATTCTCAATTTCCCAGCACAAATATATACAGACATACATATCGAATAACAAATATAAACATAATTAAAAAAAATATTTCAACTAAAAATCAATACGAGCCATTTGAATTTTTTCGTCAATAAAAAAAGGTATTTTAATAATTTAACATTCAATCAAACCTGTGACTTCCCTTGAGGTGTCCTAAGTAAAATAACCAAAAATATTAAGTGCAATTTATCGATACTGTCAAAAATAATAAATGTCCAGTATGTAATACAAAAGTGTAATTATATATAGTTTTAATATGACTAATTAATTGATTCTGACTCGCTTGAGACCCCCGCAGTGAGAGACAAGTGTTTGTATCGTCCACTTAATGCACGTAGATACATTCTCATTAGCTATTTCTAAGGTTTCGACATGGATAAATTTAATATTTAAAGCTTGAGCACTTCTGTTATATAGAAAAGTTTGTTATTCTGTTAATGTAATTTTCAGATAATATTGTTAACATTTTTATTTGAAAATTGGTGATATTTTTTTTTTAGCTTCACGGTTTTATCCCGCATAGTAGGATAAACAGAAAGTACCTGGTGTCGAGACACTCCGTACTTCCGCAATAAAGAATAATATATGTTAACGAGTTCAAATACAAGAAATATATATGTATAGTATACTAGTAAGAAGGCCGTAGTATAGGCAAGTCGTGGCGCAATAAGACACAGCGTCTGATTGTAAACGCGATCGGTTTTGGGTTCGATACCCACTCAGGAGAGTGCTTATATTTAAACTATTTTCACTTCCTCGCTCTGGTAACACGGTAACACTAAGTGCGGCGTTAAGTTCCGCCACTCATCACGCAAAGTCTCAAGTTCGGAGAAAAGCGAAGTGCGGAGTGTCTTGACACTATATACTTTCGGTCTACCCTGTTATGCGGGATAAAAAGTGTCAAGCTAAAAAATAAACTAATAAGAAATAATTAGTAATTATAATAATTTCTTAAGCTGGACCGAAGAAATGATTATAATGATATAATATGTTAAGTTTGCTTTGAATAAATGTCTAAAATCTTGTTTTATCTCATTCCTATAGAAATGTAGGGAAATCAATTTTTAGTTCAAGTATTTTTGGCTGTGCGTTGTCTGTTAGTCACTCAGTAAGGCAATACTTTTAATCATATAGATACATATTTATTTATTTTTAGAAAACCAACATAGTAATATAGTATAATACACTATACACCACACTTATAGGCTAACTTTACATGTACTTAATATTGACAGTTGTTCCGAAACTTACATTACTACAAGAAAACTTAAAAACACAATTTAGCAGAATACATTGTAAAAAAAAGTGTATAAAAAGTATAAAATTTTTAAATTCTTAAAAAATACATTTATAAAAATGCCTACTATTATTAAATTTAATTATTTGAAAATGAATACAACATGCAGAGTGGACACTTTACTGAATGTTCGTTAATAATAAAAATTAAAAATTTGGTAATAAGCACAACAACAGTATTTTTGATATATATATATATATATATATATATATATATATATATATATACCGTATATCGCTGTGGCACGATTTCAAACAATATTCATCTGTCAATAAAAAAATTATTATACCAGCGGTCCCAACTCACAGCTTCTATGTAACTTGATACCCAGCAAAAGTTTACCCCCCACGGACATTATACTGTACTCTTCTATAATGATATATTTAAAAGTCGTTATTATTACTAGGAAATCTTGATATTATAAAGTGGGCATTTTATGACTTAGGGTATGTTCATTTTGCTTATTATAAACGAAATGTTAGTGGCAGTTCGATTTCCGATGGGATAATAAAATAACACACACTTATGTACTATGCTTAGCTAATGTTCTTTATAAAAAAAAACATAAGGCTGTAAATGGTTGTGAGTACGATTCCCACTCGGGAGAGTGATCATATTTCAATTATTTTCATTTTTTCCACATTGGTAACTTAAAACAATGCGTTGAGTTCCATCAGCCAGCATGCAATGGCTTGAACTGGGGCGAAAAGTGGAAAACGAAGTGTCCTAACACTAGGTTCAGTTTGCGTACTCTGCTATACGGAATAAAAACTGAAGCTTACAAAATAACAAAAAGTGCAAACATACTTACACGAATACATTTACATTGATTTTTCTTCTAATAACTACTTTTTCATATTAAAAAGAAATTACAAATAATCGACGCAATGTGACGGTGTCGGTGTTTTATTATTTTTGCTATATTGAACACTAGAACGAAATTTTGATATTTGGTACTTTCGGCTTTTGAGCTCTGAGGCGTGAAGCTACTGACATCCAAAACAACACTCCTATCTATCTCGTAAATATTAATAAGCAGTAGTAAGTAATTTTATTTTTCGGGCTTTTATTTTGAAAACCATATTAAATACCACAATAAAAACTATTCCTCCTATACTATGATTGACACAAACGGACTCACAGACAGACAAAAATTCTTAATTAATTTAAAAGTTGGTTGCTTGGTGAGTTATTTCTTACACTTATTAATAGTTTTATAAATCGATAGAATTTTTAATTGTGGCAAAGTCTGTGATTTAAGCGAGAACGCGGGCAGGTGAAAGAACGAAATAGCAATAGTTGTGAGTGCGCGCGGGCGAAGCCGCGAGCGGGCCGCTAGTTTTAAATAAAACTATTTTAAACGGATCAATTGCGTATACTTTGGTATTCAAAAATACATTTTTGGAAACCCAATGTTTCGAACACTTTACAGTATTTTATTATTTTTAAAATATTATTCTAGACTTTAGATTACAAAACATTTTTTTTAAAAAACGTATAAAAATATATATTCTTAATAATCTTTGGGTAGCATAAGTTTGTATAAATCTCCCTCCAGAGATGCTAGCAACGTAAATAAGCTGTAACAACGTATAAGAATTACGACGCAGCTGATAGTAGAACGCACGGCTTAGCGGTCAGAGCACTTGGACGGTTTCCAAGAGGCGTGGATTCGAATCCTGCTGCGTCCAAATTATTATACGTTTTTTACAAAAATCTATTCTACTTTACAATAGTTCATGGTCACTGGTACACTCCTGTATACTAATACACAAATATAAACGCCATTCATCCGTTTAAAATAGTTTCATTTAAAACAAAAAAAAATAACAATTTTGTACATATTTTCAAAAGGAATTGACAAAATAAATATTCTAAATCTGTAGCAATACCACACATGAGGACACGCGTTATTTCTGTTCGAAGTTAAGCCAGATTGTTAACAATCCTTATTTAAACCAATAAACAAAGGCAAACGTGCTTATTGAATCACATTTATTTTTATACTAGCGCGAACACCGGTTTTGGTTTATATATATATATATATATATATATGGTTTGGTTTGGTTTATATATATATATATATATATATATATATATATATATATATATATATATATATATTATAAAATATTTTTTTATAAAATATATAAAATATATGTAAGTAGAGTTCGATCGTGGCGCAAGGGCAGCGTATGAGCGTAAACGCAACCAGCTGTGGGTTCGATTCTCACTTTGGGGATGATTATACTTAAATTATTTTCATTTACTTGCTTTGGTAAGACTAAGCTTGCCGTTGAGTTTCTCCACTTAATACGCAATGTCTCGAATTCAGAAAGCGGAGTACAGATTGTTTTGACACTAGAGACTTCGTATCCAATCTGCTTTGCAGTGTAAAAGCGTGAAACTCAAAAAATTAAATTATATAAATAAATTTTGTTATTAAAATATTCCTGAAATAATACAGATTAAATATTGGCCTTCTAATAAAATGAATTAATCTAATTCAGTTGAATTACCAAGGAAGATAATATTTCAGCTGAATAGAGCCTAATAACTAGAAATTCGATTTGCTATAATATCATTATTATAGTAAATTGAATTTCAAAAACGGTGTCAGTATTCATATACTAACACCGTTTTTGCGAATCCCTGACCTTTTTAAGTAAAAACACTCAATTAATATTATAAGTCCGACTTTTTTACTCAGCTTCTTGATATCTTTCGTACAGCGGCAGTAGGCAGAGAGAAACTAGTGCCAAGACACTTCATACTACCCAAATTCGGGGGGAAATAAGTAATAAGCTTATAATTTTTTTTAAGAATGTATAATGAAACATGCAATGATGAATGCGCGATGGTCTTCAACAAAGATTCAGAACATAGTGTCCTGTAATAGTCAGAAATAGAAGAACGTAGTGATTTCCCTCCTCAAAATACACTTTAAAGTCACTTGAAAGTGATAAATTTATAAAACACTTATACTTCATTATAAATACATAGGCACATTTTATTTAATTCCATTTGATACGCCGACTTTCAAACAAACCGTAGTGCCTGGAGCGCTTTATTTTGATCTTTATTGGCTATTAGCTTTGCTGAGATTGGATGTAGGTAATTAATTCTCGTCTAAGGACGCCATGGTTCATGGTCGCCGTTGTTTCATATAAATCTCGACATCTAAACATTCCTGTGGGCTAAGAAATAAAAGGAAAAGTTGTAAAACTAATTAATTTACTTTTGTTAGCTTCAATTTTCGATAACATTTAATTTGGCATTACTCGTGTTTGGAAGTTATTAGCTAAGTTTTGAATTTTTGGAATTATAATTTTTTTTATTTTTTATCTAGACAGAACGTATTTTGTGATATATTGCTTTGTTCATCATGAAAGGATAAGATAGCCTATTAATTAGTGGAGTTTAATACTAAATTTGATATACTCTGATTTCGTCATTATATATAACTGTATCATATATCATGATATACCATGACGAAGTAAAATATATTTAGTTACCTAGCCTAAAATTTTTTGTTCTATTTTAGTATGTCCTTGTCAAGATTTCTTGAAAAACAATAACGAAGACATTTATCGTTAACTTCATTAATAATACATTAACTAGTTAATACTAGGGTTAAGAGATATTATTAATATGTGTTTTTTGCAGTTTCACACTATTTCCACACAGCCTGGTACGCAGAATCTTGGGTAAAAATAATTTGATTTCCGCTTTTTTACGTGTGAATGCGACATGTTAAATTTCAGTTTTCAACGCCACGGTTTGTCTTGTCACAAATAGGTAGATATCAAGCCCACATCGCGCCACACACCTCAACTCTTACAGCCAACCTCTCCAAACTCTGGGATCTTCATTTACAAGACACAAAGTAGGATAGCGTCTGACCGTAAACGCGATTGATTATGGGTTTATCCTATTCGAAGGAATAATTAAATTTAAAATTTATTTTCGTTTCTCCGCTCTGGTGACAAAACGCGGCGGTGAGTTCGCCTCAGCACGCAATCTCTCCATTGATGACGAAAAGCAGTCAACGAAGTGTCTTCTCACTAGGTTATCTGTGATATATATGAATAATACATAAAAAAATATAGCAAGCATCCTTTGTAGCGAACGTATTAAATTTCAGCTTCTCAGTACGGCAAATGTTCACATTTGGGTCACGATAGTGGACTCCTTGTGTTTCTATACGTTAAACATAAAACACGCTTAGCCAAACAGTTGTTATACTCGCAACTAAAGTAGGCGATAGGCAGTCAAGATTTATTTGCGTCTACAGCTTCACAATTTTTGAAACTAGTAACAAGACACTCTATTCTCAATTGTATAGAGTGACGGAACTAAACGCCGCGTTATATCTTACTAAAGTATACAAATGAAAACAAATTCAATATAAAAATTCCCTAAAGCGGGGATCGAACCCAAAACAAATACTGTTTATGACGCTGTCACAACGTGCTTCATGACTTTTATGTACTTGTTTTTTTGCATAAATAATTTCTATTGGATATTTCGATTAAAGAACATATATTTTTTGAGGCCGGTCGTAGCGCAGTGTGACAGCGTCTGACTGTAAACGTGACCGGTTGTGGGTTCGATCCCCACTCGAGGGAGTGATTATATTTAAATTACTTTTACTTCCTCGCTCTGGTAAAGACAAAGTGCGGCGTTGAGTTCCACCACTCAACACGCAATGTCTCGACTTCGGTGGAAAGCGAAGTACGGAGTGTCTTTATACTAGGTACTTTCTGTCTACCCTGAAAAATATAATAATACTTCTTTAAAAGTTTAATCACATATAATTTGATATTCGAAAATACTTTATGGTAATCGCTTACATAATACATTTAGAACAATATCATGGATTTACCAATTAATTTTATATTATTATATTTGAACAGTGAAAGGGGTGATACCCTTATTATATAGTTAAATTAACTAAAACTGTAAACATAACCGTTAAATATAGTTTTTAGTTAACTTAATTAAACCGATTGCTAGTTATATTGCTAGTAAAGTAAACATTGCGGTCTTTTAACACAATTTTGTAAGTATAAATGCGAGAGCCCGTGAAGTCAGATTTAATTATATCCAGGTTCAGTAAATATTTGTATAGGACGATGCGTTAATTTCAACTTTTGCTTGAAGGGCCTCCCTAAACTTATTTTTTTTGGGAATTTTTTCGCAGAAAATTAATATAATAATGTTTTCTTGCCTTTGGAAGATCATGGTAATTAACTAACATAAGTAAAAATATGTACTTAATATATATTAAATGCTGAGAAATTGTAGCAGTGCAGATGCAAACGCAGATTCAGAATAATCAGAGAGAAAATGATGTCAAATCACTCCTTTCTCCACGTGCCTCTCAAATTCGAGACATTGCCTGAAAGGTAACGCCGTGCTTTGTTTTCCCACAGCTAAAATGTAAAAATAATTTTAATATAATCGTTTCTCCTAGTGGAAATTGAACTCCAAACCAATCGCGTTTATCAACACTACTCTTGCCTATGCTGTGACGGCGCCACGATGGGTTTCTTTTAAAAGTAATTTAAAAAATTGAGATAAGTACCTAAAATCATGAATATGAAGTACATAGTCTCATCTGATATACAACTTATAAGCGATTTATATATTATTATTAGATTAGATATCAAATCTACTTTGAATAAATTCCATATCTAAATCAATGTCATTCGCCATTTTCTAATAATTGTAATATTAATGCAATCTCAACATCATTCCTACAATGAAAATATCCCCCTGACCTATGAAGACATAGCGTTTTATCACCGTCCTCCCACACTGCTATGATTATAACAACTTAAGTACTAGGATCCTTTAAAACAGAGATAATACTTCATTTCGTGACAGTTCAGTTATGAAGTTAAGATTTGTAAGGCCCTTTTAGAGTAACAATTATTATTTTAATATCTATATAGTACGTAATAAAATGTATATATTAAATACTCAAACGTCTGTGTGGTACATTAGTGTTAGGTTAATACAAATAACAAAGAGTAAAAAAACTGTTTTAAAAATAACAGTTAGTGCAATAATACACCAGTCGTGGTGTGAGATGTTTCATTGTAAGCGCGATCGGTTGTGGGTTCGATTCTCGCTCGAAGGAATGATGATACCTCGCTCTGGTAAACAATGTCTGGAATTCGAATTCGAATACGGAGTGTCTTGATACTATGTACTTCCTGTCTACTGTGCTACACGAGATAAAAGCTACATATATATATATATATATATATATATATATATATATATATATATATATATATATATATATATATATATACACATATGTATATAATAAAGAGAAGTCAAACACGTAGTAGTGTGAGTGATGTTTATTTAAATAAATATATATGTGAATTTACTCTTTTTAAATGTACGAAACGAAGTGTATGAAAATGTATGAAAGTTGAATGGAAAACAAAGAATTAAATATATATTTCTTTTTCCTGTATAATAAGCGGAAGTAAGCACAAAGGTTTGCTATTTTTACAATGTCTTTGACGACATCGCGAATGAGTGATGCGTGACGTTGAAAATGATGATTTTTTAACTTATTTGTGGTGAGATCGACTTGCGGTAAGACCTTTGAAGAGCAATGCCAAATTGTGAACAGAATTCAAAAATGTTAGTCATAAAGTACAGAAGGAAGGAGGAGGAGGAGGAGGAAATTGCGCGGTACATATGATGTAGAGCTAACGTTTATTAAAATAACTAGGAAAAAATCGTTTTGTGAATAAAAGCTTACAAGAAATTTATTAAATACATTGAAAATTTTATATGGAGTAGTGTAAATGTCAATAATTTAATAATAATGCTTTAGATATACATAATATTATTAAAAAAATATATATTACCCACATTTTCATCTATATGTAGCTGAGGCTTAACATAGGTGCACTATTTAGAAAAAAACTATCATAATTTGAATGCAGCGGGATTCGAACCCGGATACATCCGGCTGCGTCGAAATTCATATACGATTTGCTATAAATTATTTATGTTGTTAGAGTTACAGTGGTGACTGTAGAGAAGTGGCGGTTTCTAAAAATTAAATTCTAATTTAGTGTGGAATAACACTTTAAAAAATAATAAAATATTGAATAAGTAGCATTCTCTGTTGCCTTCGCGCTTTTTTATCCCGCATAGGACGGTAGACAGAAAGCACCTAGTGTCAAGACACTCCGTATTTCGCTTCCCACCCAATTTGAACCGTTGCGTGTTGAGTGGTAAAACTCAACGCCGCACTTTGTCTTGACCAGAGCGAGGAAGTAAAAATAATTTGAATATAATCACTCCTTCGAGTCGAAATCGAACCCACAGCCGATCGCGTTAACAGTCAGACGCTGTCCCACTGTGCCACGACTGGCGTCATTGGCAAACGTTTATTTTTTTCAATAATATTTAGTTAGGAGAAGATTATAAAATTATTTTCTTTCTTTTTTAATATTATAAGGTATATCTATTCTGTCTTCAAGTATTAAAATAGGAAAAAAATATATAATTTATATTCTAAAGCTTGATTTGCTACGTGACCGTTTGTGCATTTCGTGCCGCCACGCTCTTTGTCCACTCGTTATTAGTTTACTATTGACCTTATTATTTTGTGCGTAACGGGAGTGAGTGAATTTATAACGATTTCCCGAAAAAAAAAACAGTAAAAAATATATCGATTTTATAAGATCAGTTATGAAACTTCTAAACTTTTTTAAGTTATTGTATAAAGTACAACACTATTGTATTTCTTTTTATTTAGATATAATCTGTTATTCACTATTTCTGTACTTTTTTGGTATTTATATATTTTCTTTTCAACTTGTCTTCAATAAGCATAGTTATTTCGACTTAAACCCAAATAGTAGTGATCATCGTGGCGCAGTGGGACAGCATCTGATTGGAAACGCGATTGATTATGAGTTCAATTCCCAATAAGTGGAATAATTATATACTAAAATCTGTTTTCTTCCACACGGGTAAGACAAAACGCAGCGTTGAGTTGAGCGCCACTCAACGCACAATGTCTCGATTTTGGGTGGAACGCAGTCACTAGGTCTTAACACTAGGTTTTCTCTGACTACTCAGGGTAGTGGGTAGTGGGTAGTTTGCTAGAAGAAACGTGAAGCTTAAAAAATCATAATTACAGATACGAATATATTTATCCTTAATAATATGAAATATATATAAATTATTACATTATTGCTATAACTACTTAATTATTTATTTTTCAATCATTATATCCAATAGCAAGTAGTGCCTAGAACTTTATTCCACATCACAGTGTAGAGAGAACCTAGTACAGAGAGAACCTAGTGTCTATACACTCCGTTCGTCGCTATTCGATAAAGTTCGAGACATTACGTGTTAAATATTTACAGAATACTATATTTTTGATATCCGAATAACCTTCATTCGACTATCCAGAGGTCAGACATAACCTTTTAACCTACGCCTTATCCCAAGAACTCCAAAACGCAAAGTCACGACACCTTTTATTAGTGATGCAAATAGCGAAATTCACTAACTTTATTATTTATTATGTTAGTTTGTGTGTTTATTTCCATTATATTTATATCATTTAACAATATTTATTAAGTTTTGTATATCATATTAAGTATAAGTTAGAATAACGTTAATTAGTCTATCTTAGTCATTTTTCTCTTTGTCACACAATTATAACTCAAATGTATCTTTTTGGCTTGAATTCCAAATTTTTAATTATATTTTTCATAAAATAGATAGTTATTGCACACTCCTAACTAAAGCCATCAACGGAGTGTCTTGACACTAGGTTGTTTTTGCCTACCCTGTTATGTAGGACAAATTTTGAATCTAGACTTTTAATTATATACATAACTCATTTAAGACAGATTTTCTATGACATCCGTTACTTCAAACTTAAAATATTCCAAATCGAAATATTCACAGGCGAAACAACAGGCAAATGCTAGTTGCATAATAAAAATCCTCCACTTTATTGTTTACCGAGCGATTTGTATCATTCCTTTGTCGACCTTCAACAAAGAGGGTTCTATTAAAAATGCACTACCAATAGCAAAAACTGTTACGCAAATGGCGATAGGGTACCGTTAACGTGCTATGTAAAGCCGATGCTGTGACGATTGTAAATGCTATGAAGCTTTAGACCAACGGGCGTGTCGCTGCGAAAATTTCTTTGTTGAAAATAAATTCTTCCTTTATCACCTGTGCAAGAAAATAATAATATTTGAGTTTTCATAAAAGTTTTTTGTTAACAAACTATATTTGTTTAAGTATCTTTAATTTAAGGCTCCTTAATTTAATAATATAAACAGTTTGTTATATTTTGACAATTTTAAAAAGTAAACATTTAATGGAGTATAGGATTCATTTAAAATATAAACATTAAATTCTTCAAAATATAAAAATCACCTTTTTACTATCTGGAAATGAAACCACGATGTGTATAAATAAAAAATCTCTCACTTTTGTTTGTGTCTTTTCCATACATCGTGACATTGGTAAAGGGTTTTATATGGCGCAGTGTGACAGCGTCTGACTGTAAATGTGGTCGGTTGTAGGTTCGATTCCCCCATTCGGGGGAGAGATTATATTTAAATTATTTCCAATTTCTCGCTTTGGTAAATACAAAGAGCAGCGTTGAGTTCCACCACCCAACACGCAATATCTCGAATTCTATGGAAAGCGAAGTACGGAGTGTCTTGACACTAGGTACTTTCTGTCCTACCTTGCTATGCAGAATAAAAGCGTGAAGCTAAAAAGCCATGAACCTCCAATAGCCATAATTTCCTATAATATCGTCAGGTCAATATCGCCGCAACATAAGAAGTTCGTCTGAAACGCCACACTCTGGCCTCTCGGACAAAACGTCGCGTCGTAACAATGCTGACGCGCACAGTTAGACGAGAAAAATGAATGTCAACGCCATCGCCATATGACCTTAGCTCAGTTTAACCATTCGAAAATACAATACTAAGACCAGATGTTTGAATACTTGCAGCTATTGATCTGACAAAGTTGATTTGTACAGAGCTTGTGGGCTTTTGCTATGTTAGTTTTGGATTCTTCAGTTCGGTGTTAAGAAAAATGCCTTTTTCTTAATAAATTGTACCGTATACAATATAGATATTCAGTTTAACAAAATTTATTGTTAATATATTGTTTATAAAAAAAAAGGTTTTTTTATATTAAATTGCAAATATATAAAAAATAGCATTTCAACTTTTTTTAATAAACTCTTATCGATCAACTCTACTTAAAGACTGAATAAACTAAGAGAAATTAAGAATATACTACTAAGCCTGAATCTGACAGCTAGAACGAACAAACAAAATTATTTTAAAATAAACATATTCCATACTGAGCATCGAACCCATAACCAACATTGTCAGGCTTCCAACGGCGTTTAAATAGTTATTTTATAATACATGAATATTAACAAAGTCAATGATGCATAACTATATTTTTTTTTCAATAATATTTTTATACCCGTTAACTTGACATTTGAATAGCTTCTATAGTAATTAAAATGTACCATTTCATTCATTTTATTGTATAATATTATTTGTATAAAACGAGCTTCATTTTTAAAACAATGATGGAATAAATAATTCTTTTAATACTTTGATTTACATGAATAATTATTCTGTTACATAATAATAATAATAAAATAAATCACTAAGATAAGATCCACGAGTTTGATTCATAATGAAACAATTTTTTTTAGCTTCACGCTTTTATCCCGCATAGCAGGGTAGACAGAAAGTACCTAGTGTCAAGACACTCCGTACTTCGCTTTCCACCGAATTCGAGACATTGCGTGTTGAATGGTAAAACTCAACGCCGCACTTTGTTTTACCAGGGCGAGGAAGTGAAAATAATTTAAAGATAATCACTTCCTCGAGTGGGGATCGACCCCGCGACCGATCGTGTTTTACAGCCAGACACTGTTCCACTGCGCCACGACCGGCCTCAATGAGACTATTTGATTCGTGATTAAATTGTAAAAATAATATACTCTGTATTAATTATAATTTTTAAAACAAATAACACTTGCTCTACTTTACAACCTGATATTGGGGAAATGATTTGTGCTCAAGTAGTACGTTCAGAAGCGACATAATCAAAGAACAGAACTGAATTCAAGTTTGCTTACTTTAGTAGGAAAGACTTCGGAAAGACTAATGGTTCAGACTTAATTCTTCAGAATTGGTCTATTGTTATGTTCTAATTGGGAATCCAATGCCGCCAAATTGATTATAGAACCAAAATAAAAATATACGTTTAATTTTTATGTGTAATTGAAGCATTTAGAAAGTATACGTAAATACGTATAAATATATTCCGCAGTAAATTGAACCTATAACCATCATATATACAAAATAGAGGTTCGACCAAGTGTTATATTAGCCCTTCGCTTTGTGCCGCAAGGTGGGTAGGTAGAAACCCTACCTTGCGGGACCTAGACACCAAACTTCTTTTCATGCTAATTCCAGACAACGTGTGTTGAGTGAGGCTCAACGCCACAATATATCTTACCAGAGCAGAGAATTGGACATAATCAAAATAAAATTATTTCCCTGAGTGGAAATCGAACCGACAGCCAATAGCATTTACAGTCAAACGCTGTCCCACTGTGCCATGATAAACTTAAAGAACATTAGTATTAGTAATCCAAGACATAATTCCGCGGGATTTGATACGGGATCGCGGCTACAATCTCTTTACCGCTAGAGCGTATAACGTTGATGGACCTCCACATCTATTCGGTTCCTCGTATCTCCGATTGATCTTAACTAGAATTTTATTGAAGTTTATTATCAAATAACTTCTAGGAAATGGTATATCTTGCATGTTATAATTTTAAAGTATATTTTTAATGATATAGGAATAAAGAAAACGTGAAGAAAGTGGCTATAAGATGATAACGGAACTAAACGCCGCGCCTATCTTACAATCTGACGTTGTGTTGTTTTGCTAAAAAGGCCTTATTATAGAAAAACAAATGTTAAATCCAGAAATAACATAGAGACTCGTCACTCTGTTCTCAATAGATTACAGAAGAAGCATTCCATAGAAATATTTTTTAATTTTTTTCATAATAAAATACAAAGAATGTTTTGTTATTAAAGAACCCTAAAGATACACAAAAGTGCTTTTAGCAGTGAGTCAGAAATGTTCAAGTTATTTTTTAGTGACCACAGAAACACTTGTAGTAAGGGAATGTCAATTAGCTTGTTAACGATTGGATTCAAGAGGAAACGTTAAAGACTTTAATTTTTTTTATATTCAAAAAATAGTAAAGTAAGCAAACAGTTTTAATAAGTGAAATATATTTTAAATAGGATTTTTTGGTTTTAGTTTTAACTTTACCAATACCTGATAAATGGTTATATATTATTTTAATGTATCTCCACTTCAGTTTGGAAGAACGCGGCGTTAAGTTACGCCAACTAGGATGCCAGAAATTCGAGTGAAAAGCAGACAGAACAGTGTTACTTAGATACTGAAATAAATATTGACAAACTAATATCTCTCACCTAATGGTTTTATTCAACAAAGTTCTCAAGTTCACGTATAGTGAGGTAACGTGAGATGAAATGTATCTCTTCACGTAGTAATATGCAAATAATATAATATCGAATACCTGCTTGAAAGCCTCTTTACCCGCGGGACAGATGGGTGAAATGACATTCTGACACTGCATAAAATTCTAGTCGTATATATTATACTTTATATCATATTATGTGAATCATAAAATGATTTATATTACAAGTTCTGCCGATTAACACGCAATATTATAAAATCGTAGTGTCTTGACACTATGTTCTTTGTGACTACTAGTGTTTTAGTATTTTTTTTTTTTGATAATTTTCGAATACTTTGGAATTAAAAATACAATAGTACAACAAAAAAAACAATTATTAATTCAATTTAAATACAAATATTACTTTAAAAAATAACAAAAAAGCTCACTTCACCTACAAAAATCTACGAAACCAAAATAAGCTTCTCAAAGCTCATCCTCGAATCAAAAAGGGTATTATGTCATCTTGATAACCAAGCCGACTTTAAGTGCCATATTAACATTCGAGCCGCGCATTCCTGTTACTTTGTCGGTCTATCTAGGACCGTGTATTGTTATTTTTACTTCTAAAAACCACGTTAAATATCCTCAACTGATGTTAAAGTCATTGAAAAACAGAAGCTTTTAAATATAAGAATACAATAACTTGTCATTCATATTTAAATTAGTTTGTACCTTGAACTTGAAGAGTTTAAAATGTTATCTACATATTAAAACATGAAGTAAAAAACTATCCCTTTTATAAAAATTACGCAAACGGAAGTGTATAAAATTTTGCATATTTATCGTTTATATAGAGAAGGAATAAAATATATTTAATTAATAAAATAAATATAGCACACACTACAATGTGTGTAACTTGTATCAACATGTTTATATAAAGTGACATATACGTTGCTAAGGCAACGCGTTGTTTACGCGTCAATGGATATCTAGTTTTTAGTATTGTATGATATATTTATTTGTATTTTTTACTTATTTCTAAAGAATAAAAGAAGATAGCATACATAAGATAAATTAGGAATGTTTAGACACTTCGTACTCCACCTTTCACCGAAAGTGTCGTGTCGAATAAGTGAATTACGTCGCGCTTTGTCTTACCAGAGCGAACAAATAACGTTAATTTAAATATAAATTATTCCCATGAGTGGGAATTTAACCTATAACCAGCCATGAACAGTTACACGCTGAACCACTACGTCACGATGGCCTCAATTAAGTTTTGAAATGGTGTAATAAGTAAATGCCCTCGACTATTTTCTTAGACTGAATGTGTACAATGATTAGACAAATAATAAAGATGTTTTAGTGTACATACATACATATATACATTATTAGAATATACCTGCTTAAATATATAACTTTATTTGTAATCCAAAGACTTTGACGTGCTATTTGTGTCTGATGGGAATTGAACCCACGACTTCTAACTGGGACTTACTAACCAAGAGACTAACATTTTAGGATATTATTAGATAAATTTATTTTTTTAATTATAACTCATAGGAGTATCATTTAAACGATCTTGGCCAACGTGGGCGCACTTCTGCTACTGGTCACGAGTAAACTACCTTGAACTGCTTTAACTAACACATTAAACATAGTTAGATTACGCACGACAGGTATCTTGTGCAGGGAATATAAAATAGTCTGTATGTTTGTTTGTTTTATGAATATACTAGTATTTATTAATGACATATAAAAAAAAATGAAAGAATTCAACCACTAAGCCATCCGTTCTTGTCAATTTACATCAAAATTGTTCACACACTTCTAAAAATTTATTTTCATTGTTATAATTAGTATGGAAAATTTTTACCATTTTGAAACCCATCCTAAGTATAATCATTCAGCAAGAGAGCATGCTATTTATTTAATATTTTTAATAGGTAAAAGAATGAACTCATTGACGTAGATATTAAAAAAGAGTAAAGAGGGTATAAATGAAGATTCAATACGTATGTTATATTTTAAATAGTACTCAAACTCCATACTCAAGTGTTAATTCCACAATATCTTCCATTGCACCAGACGTTACAAAATAAAAGGTACACATTTTTCTTAGAAACATAAATAAATACCACGCATACGAACGACCTTAGAAAATAACATTTCAAATGCATCGACCACACGGTCCATATAAGATGAACGTGGTGTCACCAACTAGAATAAACGTTTGGAATGAAACTACTTAATACTGGCTTAAAAACAAAATCTTAAAATTGTTTAGCAAAGCGCAGCGTTAAGTTCCGCTACCCAACACGCAATAAACACCTAATGAAGAAAAGTGTCTTAATACTAACTTCTCTCTGTTCTATCTATAGTTTAAGTAGAAAAATACATACAAACAAAAAACATACAACTTCGTTTTAAGTAAGTCGGTTAACAAGTAGTTGTGACGTGGGACCGCGCCTCACATGTGAATAGTATGACGTCATACCATTGTACATTACTGACCGCCAACACATGTTTTTGTTGAAATAGACTACTTAGTTTATATTGTGGCTTTTATTTTCTTGTAAATGTCACCACGCAATATTTTTGTATATCTATATAGATAATGCTTATATGTTTGTATGTATATAAATGTAGGATATTTAGATAAAAAGCAGTGATACTTTAAAATTATGATAGTAATAAATAGAATTATTTGTCTACAAGTGTTTTTTTAGCTTAGCAGATTTATCCCGTATAGCAGGTTAGACAAGAATTATCTAGTGTTAGTACGAAGAAATGACAATGATTTAAATATTATCATTCCTCCGAGTGAGGATCAATCCCATAACCGATCGCATTTACAGTCAGACGCTGTCGCACTGCGCCGCGACCGGCCTAAGCTACACTGTCTATAGGTTGCAATAATAAATATAGTGATTTCTTTAAAAACTATACTTATTTATGACTTGAACTATTAAGGAAAAACAAACAGCTTTGTAAATATATTTTTCAGCTTTGTACTATATTTGTTTTATTTTAATATTATGTTCATATTATTATGTATTAGACTAGCTGTACCCGCAACGTCGTTCGCGTGGGATTTATCATCTCTGGATCTTTATTTTATAATTTCAATATAAAAGTATGCTAAGTTACTTCATATTACATCAACTATCTGCTAGTGAAGTCCCATCAAAACCAGTTCAGCCGTTGCAGAGTTTAACCGGAACAAACAAACAGACAAAAATTGTAAAAAAAATATTTTGATATATATACATGTATATCCATTTAGTAAAAAAGTTATTTTGATGTTAAATACAGACAAGCCAGATTTATTTATTTGTATAGATAATGTATGTATGTATGTATATGTTCTTCTAATAATATATTCAGAATATGATATGTTGTTAATGATAAATTGATTAAGATTAGATTTGAGAACGTATTTTTTCAAATTTATTCTTAAACATTGTTTCAAATTTAATTATGAGTCAATTTATATTATATTTTAATGAATTCAACATACTAAACTAAATAAATAAAAAAATAATAATAATTAAACGGGAAACAGAGCGTTTTAACACTTGACTATCGTTTCCTGCTAAATTCATGGAGAGCGTACACCCACAACCTAGATACCAGTCGTGGTGCAGACGGACAGTGTCTGACTGTAAGTGCCATCAGCTTCTTCAGAGAAAGAGAAATCTCTGCGTTAAGTTCCGTCACTCAACACGAAATATTACGTATGTTTCGAATTCAGCGGAAAGCGAACTATGAAATGTCTTGAGACTAGGTACTTTTTTGTGTACCTTGCTGTGAGGGATAAAAGGATAAAGCTAAATAAATATTCATAGTGTTAACAATGACTTTTATCTTATTTTGTTCGATAAAGAGAGATTACTACTGTATAAGTAGGCGGCGAATTTGGTTACCAGATGCTTGTACTTGTTGTGACATAAATATATTACTTCCATACAAAACACGCTGCAGTTAATCTGATTCTCATGGTCTCAATAATATATAATATATTTTATATATCTTAATAAACGTTAATTGTAAAGCCATTATGTATGTGGGAATTATACGATAAGATTTAACGAATTATACGATAAGATAGTGTAGCGTAACTTAACGCCGCTCTTGGTCTTATAAAAGTGGGATATTGAAAATGATATGAATATATATTCCTCGAGTGGATGCACCTACTCGCCTTGAAGTGTAGTATATGAATAATTTTATAATAACGCCTATTAGTAGAATGTATTTTTTCTCACGTTTGTTGGATGAGGAAGGACGCTAGAGAAGAGATACTTGAATTGGATTATTCGCTTATATTTTGATATTCGAAAATACTTTTTTAAAAACCCCATGTTTCCAACACTTTACAAGTAATCTGTGGACACAGATAGATACATTTCGCACGCGATTAATCCGTTTAAAATAGTTTCATTTAAAAAGTATAAAAATCGCGGAAAACAATATACAATTATTATATGCGATAGGTATAGAAATAACATTGAAATATAGTTTAAAACTCAAAATAAAAAAAAAACAAATGTCACTTTAGCTGTGAACTTTATTTGTCAGGTTTGTTTGCATGAAACAGTATTATGCTCCAATTCACTACAATATAGGATATTTTCATTAATTGAGTCTATACTGTGGAAATATTGTCAATTTTTTATAAATCTGTGATAATTTTTAGTTTCATAAATATACCAGATTTTTAGTTTTTTTTATATAAGTAATGAAAAAAAAATAAAAAATTCTAAGTTTTCTAATCCTAAGTGATTAATAACATTATAAAAATACTAAAAGATTTTATACCACTGTGCCACTAGGGTCTTCCTATATTTTACTTTGAATGGTCGATGTATATATATTCAATTTCATCAACTAGCCTTTTTAGTGATTATGTCATTCAGATTGTATGTTTATTTGATTTTTAGATTTATGGAATTGTTATTTAATTTTAAAGGAAGATTTTTATTAATCTTTTAAACATTAGTACGCATACCCCACGATAATTTTTTATCTGTCACCATACACACTGTTAATATTGTTAAATTATATAATTTTTATAATAAATTTCTTTAATTTTATTTCTTTCTCGTAAACTATACGGACGAAATTGTACAAAATTTTTCTCAGTTAAACTCGATATGGAAAAAAACACAAAAATACAATAGTTATAATGAGCAGCCGGTCGTTGCGCAGTGTGACAGCGTCTTACTGTAACAGTTGTGGGTTCGATCCCCACTTGGGGCAGTTATTATTTTTATATTTAAAGTTGTTTCATCTTTCTCCCTCTGGTAAGTTAAAGCGCGGCGTTGAGTTCCACCACTCAACACCCAATGTCTCGAAGTCAGTGGAAGGCGAAGTACGGAGTGTCTTGCCACTAGGTACCTTCTGTCCCTATTATGCGGAATAAAAAGCGTAAAGTTCAAAAAAAAAATAAACGAGAAATAGATTAAGTTAAAAAAGTCATTACACACACTACCACGCGTTCGACATACACTTATGTATAAAATCACACACACGTTTCTATGGCAACCCTTATTTAACGCGTGAACGCTACTAGTTAAAATTAATTTTCAAATGGCAACATAAAATGAATTGCATTGAATTCCATTGCAGTAAACAATAAAATTAAAACAAAGTCAAGGGCGCTCCGATTCGATTAAGTCCAGGTGCAGACTGCGGAACTTTTGTTCCCGATTTGTAGTTCTGTGTTTTAATTAAAATAGCTGTTCATAAGGTATTCCGTTGACTCGCTTTAATTAGTTTATTGGGTTTGAGTGTATTTTTTGTGTGTAAAACTCCATTTTGTGTTAGTTTTGTTCGGAATTATAGTTTCAGGATGAATAAAGGTGTTTTGAAAACTATTTCGTTTATCGTGAATGTTTGACTTTTATATATATATATTTTTAAATTGTATAATTTTATTCAGGAAATATTGTCAATCTCAATATTAATTTTATTATATAAAGTGTTTTAATTAATTTTATTATATATTTTTTTATATAAATTTATTATAATTTTATTATATAAATTTTTATTTTATAATATAAATTGTTTTCTTCTATTGATATTTCAAAATAAAAATTATCTTATAATCAGACGATTTCCATCTTCATGTTTAAAATGTTTATATCCGTGTCTAACACTGTGTGTCTAAGTCCACCTTTTCAAATGTCTATAAAAGAGACAGTAAGTGGAGTATAAAATGACTTCCGCATAACACTGAAACAATGTCAGGATATAAAAAAAATATTCTAAATTTACAATAATTTGAGGTCTTACATAAGGAAAGCCGCAATTGTTTTGTACCCGCATGCGGTTAGCCGGTGTGAAACGGTCCTAAGGAAAGGCATCTGTAACGGTCGGAGGTACCCGAAGTAAACTGAGTATAAACGAAGCGATAAATCAAAGTGCAATTGTGAACGATGTTGCCACTTGTACTAGATTTGAAAATTTTATGGAAATGGGATCGAGCTTTCTTAAATATGCTCATTGAGTAAAGTTATGTGAATATTTCGTTAATAGATAATTAATAATAAAACAATTTAATGTTCACTTTTAATATTTAAAATCAAATTAGGTATAATTACAAAAAAATATTAATATCATTGTTACAATATACTGTAAATTAATGTGAAAATTTAAATGGCTGAAATCATAAAATTAAGAATGCTACACATTGAAATATACTAGGATCTCCCTTGACATTCTCCTACTCTAGGTTTTCTCTTTTCTTCTCTATTCATCTTGGGAACGTGCAAGTCACTTTATACAAAAGTGTCAATCAAACACATGGTAGTGTCTGTAATATTTATTATATTAATTTAAAAACTAAAGTATTGCTTTTAAAAATATTATAATGCCTCCTGTATCTTTTCCATATTATGTATATCAAATTTCATATTTTTCCCTTCAAATGATTTTCCTAAAGCGGGTCTGAGAACCTTTCTTTACATATTGATGTAGATGCGTATTGTTTTGCTATAAAACATTTGTTTCTACACATCTATTATACGTATTTCATCACAATATATCTAGTTTAATTACAAAGATGAATATATATGTGACAATAATACATTTCAAACATTCTCTGATCTTAGGTGAACTTAACTTAATTGAATAGGGCCCAGTCGTAAGGAGTAAAACAGTAGATACTTAGTTTTGATCATCTCAACAATAACTATTATTAACATCTTCTAACATTTAATAATTTGATTTTCAAAATATAAATTTTATTTTCAAATACTGCTATTTAATATTTAAAGATAAACGAAGCGTTTTATATTTAAATCTTTATTTTATAATTTTTAAATAAATATATAAATGTAGTTACTCCTTTTTAAATAAGATATCTGCCTGGAAAGTCCTGTCAAAATTGGTTCAGCTGTTCCAGAGGTTAGCGTGAACAAACAGACTGACAAACAAATTTTAATAACCACAGTTCTGCTACTTATCACGCAACATTTGATTCCCGAGTAGAGAGTGAATAACGGAGTACTTTGACACTAGGTTTTTTCTAGCTACTCACTTAGCGAGATAAGCGTAAATCTCTATATATTCATTCACTCAGTTAGTAATCGAATCTGCAACCACCTCGTATAAATTCAGACACTGCAAAATTTATATTCAATGCAAAAATACAGTCTTTGGTAATATAAACTTATAGTATGAAATTATCTATATAAGACGAGTTAATTTAAAAGGTTACAGTTCAAATGTAATTGAGATTATCAAAGTACGAGATAGATGCGCGTGAGCAACTAAGTGCCACCTTTCGTAATCGAAGTGACAACTTGATACGCCATGTTGTTATACGTTTCCTTTCGAAAGAGCTTGGAGTAAGCCCTTTGTGAAATCTTAATTCATACTTAGATTAGTAGTTAAAAATAATTTTGAAAGCTAGATATAATTTTAAACCTTTCAAATCAAAAATTTCAATTTGATTAAAAAAAAATTCTATTTGAAGTTCACCCTTATATGTATTAGAGTATAGTTTTTAAATAGCATTACATTATAATTTGGTTTGGTTATAATTTTTTAATATTAGAAATTATATTTTACTGAACACATGGCATGATGACCTATGGCAATGACCTATTAAAAAACGAATCGCAACATTGAGCTCCGTCACCCAATGGGCAATAAACATTAAATATAGAATAGAATGTCTTAATAATAGATACTTTTTAATTTAATGATAAAGAGAAATTTGTGAGTATAGGTCTTGGCCAAGAAAGCTTATTATGAAAATTTGGTACCTGCTTGAAGCGACTTTTAGATCCTTTGCGTAAAAAAAAATTGGACGAGAAAGGGCACTATTATCAAATAAACCATATTATGGGTACATCTTATCATTATTTTAAACCGTGTCAAATTTTTAAGAACAAATAGCTATAGTAAGTAATAAAATCTTCCGCCTTTTACGCGCGTATTTAGGCTAATTACTATCGTATATGATGTACTTTTGTACAGTAAAAGTGGAAAAGCGCGACCTTAATATGCAAGTTATATTATATAAATGGCGATTTGAAAACTTTCGAATTCTAACTCAATTATTAAACAGTCATGAATATGTTTAATTGCATTCATTTAGCCCTTTCTAGTTATTTTATAGTTGTGGTGCGATTAAGGTAGAATAATTGATTTTTAATTATCTTTTTAAATATATATGTTTAGAAATCCAACTTAATGCAAATGTGGTAAAGTAGGACATACTAAGGAAGTATTATATTTAATTATAAAATTGTTTTCATATCTCAGCTCTGGTAAGACAAGACGCCACGTTCAGTTCCACTGCTCAATAGAAATAGTCTTGAATTCAGGTATAAAGTTAGGAGTATTGAATTGTATTGTATACACTTGGTTCCTTATTACTATGTGGATTATTACTTATTACTTACTCCTATTATTATTATTACTTATTACTTATTACTTACTCCTATGTGGGACAGTGTTACACCAAGCAATAAACACTCTATATTCATGTTCTTAAATGCAAATTCAGCTTGTAATTGTAATCAAATTCATATTATTGAACTTCAAATTCTTTAATTTAAACTTCATTTTAATTCTTATGAATTCATATTTTCCAAAGCAAGGCATGATTAATTTGAAAAATCAATTTGAATCGAAATAATCAATTTTAAATTAAAACAGAATTTGATGTACCTGTAAAGAATAAATTTAGCAGTCAAAACCTTTCATTTGTATGCAATACCTACATTTTATTAAGACAAGTTTATGAATGTATAAAACATAAAGTTATTATTCCGTGGGATTCATTCATAGTAAGGCTCATGTTTCAAAAAATTCTTTTCGTATTAGCACTTTTAAGCTAACTCGGTAAGAAAAGTATCGCTGTGAAATAGTTGGTGTGTTTCCTCACACGATGTTCGTGTATCAATTATCTACAGTGAATGACTTTATTTCGTCCGTTCGTGTTAACAAGGGTGTGACGTAAACATAGAGTATGGAAACTATAGAATGTTTAATTTTTATTTGTATATTTATACTTCTTCCAATCTTTTTCTTAATAACCGCCTTATTTCTATTTCCTAATATTATTGTTAGAGTACGTATTTTTAACCTAACATTACTATATCCTAACTACTATATACCTACTTTTCAAAGTACTAGAAGATTATATTTTTTTGGGTATCAAAAATATTTTTATGTATAACAAACGAAGAAAAGGTAGGCTCTTATTTAATTTTATTTATTATCAAGAAATAAGAAAGGCTCTTATTAAATGGTATTTTTTTCAAAGAAGGTCAGTGGACATGATGCTGTTGTTACTTATAAAACTAGTCAAACAACCACTGACCGTGATGATAGTTGGTTCAAATCTCACTTGCCTTAGAGACCTTAAAATATGCGTTTATAAGTTAAACATTATATAATTGAAATTTAGAATTTATGTGCAAATAGAAATACAGAGAGATGAGTCACTAACGAATATTATATCTTTGTTTCACTACCCAAACGTGAAAAAATAATAGAAACTATTTATTATTTATTAAAGCATTCCAGTTTTAAAAATCCAACAATAACAAAACTGTTAATTTAAAGAAACGCATTCTATTAACATTATCATAAATTCTCAATAACGTTGACACAAATGTTGTGTTTACATCGGATATATGACTGCCCTGCGGATTGAATCCACGACCTTCGACACTGTAATGTGTTCCTCACTGTGTCAAACATGAGATATATTAAAATAGCATATTATGTTTAAATATATAATATTTCATAACTGTTTTTGTGTATATTGTAACGGTTTCACAAGATATTATCGTACTAAATTCCATTCTTCTATTTTATTTGAAAATATTTAGCTTTGTAATTAGAGAGTAGTATTAGAACACTCTGTACTCTACTTTCGGCTTTTGTATACGGCACACTTTGTCTAGCAAAGCCGATAATATTGATGTATTGTTTTAATATAAACAATATACCAAATGGAAGTGGGAACTATCATCGCCCTTATAAACCTACAGTTTTCTAAACGATACCGAAATTTAGACATTGTGTGTTAATTAGAGAACTCAACGCCGTGCTTCGTCTTACCAGTGGGAAAAATATTTTTTAAAATAATAATTTCCCTAAGCGGGAATCGAACCCAGAACCAACAATCAGAAATATTATTAATAATCAGACGCTGTTATATCGAGTTTTATGGCATTAGTTTGTAAATATGTACCTTATCAAAATGCAAAGATGCACGCTGTTATATATAGTTGAAATACGAGCAAAGCTGGAGGCGTACACTTGCTTGGAAATAAATTTAAACACAACAACTTGGTAAGATGGCCGATTCTAGGCAACTTTAATTTTATGTAATAATATTATTATTTATATCGTTATTTGTTTTGGTATTTAACATAGAGAAGGCATCGGACATATTAACGAATAATTTTTAAAGATTTCTTTCGTTCCTTTTTTATGAAAATTTGATTATAGTTTTATGTACTTAAATAGACGTCAATAATGTATAGTATAAATTACATTTGCCCAAAAATGTACTGAGATATGTAAAGATGTAGAACACAAAATTGATTTGATTGATTCTTTTCAGCATCAAATTCAAATTGATTTTGAATTGAAATTGAATGTATTTGTTTTGAAGACAAATTGATCTATTTGAATTTCAAATAAATTCTTTTCATTAATTCAAATCTTTTAAACGAATTTGAATTTTAAAATTCAAAAACAAGAATTTCACTCAAAAATTAAAAAAGCCATTGTTGAAAAAATATTTATAACTATAAAATATAAATCATATCATAATTTCCAATATTTTTTTTGTATTTTCAATAGAAATTGTAGAGAAGTAGAAACTGTAGTGTACGAAGTAATCTACAAGCAAATCGTATGACATGATAAAATTTTATTGACCGCCGACATTCGCGAACATCGATACATAATTCAATATGTAAATCTGTGTGTACGTATTGTTACCGCTGTGTCGTTGGACGTGCATACAAAATGTTAGATCTAACATTAGACACAGTTGAGACACTTTTCAACAATATTGTGGTTGTGGGTTCGGTTTTTAGAGATTCAGGTTGTCTGTGAAGTGTCAAGACATTCCGCTGACTACCGCTCAATATTGAGAAGTTGCGTGCTTTGTTCAGAGATATATTTAGTTTTACTTATGTGTTTAAGTTGCCCCAGCGTATAAACATAGTGATTTATAACTACGATGATTTCAATATATGACGGTTTTCCCTATAGTTACTGTATTTTTTTATTGCATGAAGCGTTATTTCTTTTCGCGTAGCAAGATAGACAGAGAAAACCTAGTGACATCACGCTACATTTTCCTATAGTTTTCACTAACATTTATTTATAATGAAAAACAGAAATTTGAAATGTAACCTGATGGGAAATTTTAACTGACTTAAAGTATGATGGATTTGAGTTCAACAACCTTACACGTACCGTCTTTTAAAAGTTTCTTGAAGCAAATGGAATTGGAAAGTGAAGGACGGAGTGTCTTGACACTAGGTACTTCCTGTCTATCCTGCTGTGCAGGATCAAAGCGTGAAGCTAAATAAAATAATAATAACAATATTTAAATTTCTCACAACATGGCTGTTTCTTTTCGTCATCGGTTACCAAACACATTGGTGTCATCGGCCTAAATACCGTTGCCAAAGCTCCACTGAACAGTAGGCCTTGTGAATCAACGAGGAAGCGTGTTTTTCAATATATATAGGTCAACTTTGAACGGTAGTGATGGTACGCACAATTAGTTCGAAACGAATGAATGAAGTACTTAGAAACGAATCATTTTAGGCAATCTAAATTAGTTTAATTAATTTTGCTATGAATGCGATAAGTTATGTTGAAAATGGTTTATACAATGAATAGCATAAGTCATATGATATATTGAAAACAGTTCCATAAATGGAGATTGTAGTCATCTTTTTGAATTATATTTCATTCGAGTACTGTTTAAAATGTAACTATTATAAGCGGATTAGTCGTGTAGTGGCAAGAAGTACTCAGCTAAATTTGAAGCATTGCGTGTTGAGTGACGGAACTAAACGCAGTGCTTTAAATATTTTATGTCCTCACTCTTGTCTTACTAAAGCAAGGAAATAAAAATAGTTTAAATAAAATGATTCCCCGAGTGGGAAATAGACAGATCCTGTCCATAGGCGCAAGAACACTCAATTTACGTGGTTAACCCGTTTACAGTAGTTTCATTTAAATTGTGTGAAAATTGCAAAATCCAAGATCTAAATAAGGAGTTTTTTGCTGAGTGATGTGCAATAAATATTGGTGGTTGAATATACTAGAATACTTATAAAAATACTTTTTTGGATAATCGTAAACATTTATATAATATCAATTATTTTAAATTATATTAGTAGCTTAGTTTATATATTTATTGCTAGTTATAACTTAAAATTATATTATGTTTTATTCTCTCTGTGATAAATAATTAAACATAATATTACAATTACTTACAAGCCCAATGTGAGACACGACGCGTATAAAATAAACAACACGTACCTGCAACAAAAAATGTATTATTAGATTTAAATAAAACATTAATAAACAACAAAAACAATAATATTCAACAATTTCATCGACACGGCACATCACTAGCCGCAACGAATTGCATCATTTTGAATTACTTAGATTTTTTTTGAAGCTTCGCTCACTGAGTTTTTCTTTGAGATATTGCCTCAACCAATGCATTGTTTTCTTTAAAAATAGCTCCGTTACGCCCTTAGAGTAGATTTATAGAAATGGTATAAGGCAGTTAGAGTTAAAACAATAAGTTATTATTTTTATACGTCTTTTTTAAAATATTTTCGAATCCTATGTGTGGAATATGTTATTCCAATTCCAATTTAAAAATAGTAAAATATTTAATTATTATACGTTCAAAAATATGTTAAATTTAATGTAATGTAACACTAATAAAAAAATTATCCACACTTTTTCTATTAAAATTAACACTTTAGTTATTTAAATAGTCAAAGTTTATTAAAGTTTCAAAGCATGCCACCTTTACAATACCACGTCTAGCGTTGTTAGAGCAACGGCCGATAAAAACATCAGTAACGCTTGGTTTTCTTTTGTATTACCAAATTACGTACGTATTTTGTTTTGTTATTGTAAACATGTTCCGTTTTGCTCAACATTTTTGTTAAGTTTTTCCCATATTACGCTTAGAGGATTATATAAAAATATTATAACTTGAATAGACTCATAGGTTAGAAATTTTTTTTATAAATATATATAATAAGACACCTATTAGTAGTAAATATGAACAATTGAGGGGACATCATTTGATCTCAAGTCAATAGTCCGGCATAGGAGGGTAAACAGGAAGTACCTAGTGTACACTCCGTACTCCAAGTTCTACCGAATTCAAATAATTTTATGTTGATTGGCGGAAGTCAACACGTTTGTCTTTGAACCCGCAACCTATCATATTTATAGTCAGACTCTGTCTCACTGTGCTAAGACCTAAAGGAAATCGCCTGAATATTAGAAAACACGTACCCTCCTTTTAAATTATGATTTGCCTTTCTTTGTTTGGCGTCTTTATAAGTCAGTTAAAACTACAGATTTTTTCTATTGCACTTTCGAATAGGCGGTTGTGTTCAGTGCTACCTTGCTCTTTTATCTTGACGTTATTATTATTTGTATAATATTTTTCACTTGTGGATTCTAACAATATTGATCATGCTATTCTTTATATAATTTCAAGATACTTTATGTAAAACGTCGGGAATTTCATCCTGTTGAGGTTAAATTCATTATTTTTATAGACGAAGTCACGGTCGTTAACTAGTATAATATAACAAGTAGTTTTCCAAACAGCTTTGCGCTTTATGTAATATCAGAGCTGAAACGGAAGCCCGATCAGTATGGGCAATGTTTATGCTTTCGATAAATATTTCAGTGAGCGTCCGGTCGAACATCTGTACTACTTGCATCCTGTGACATCATACTTAACATCTTAACTGTGAAAATAATACTTGAGATTGAGATATAAATATAGCTTATTGCCTCCGACTTTTATCCCAATTCAATTACGTTATTCACAAATAATTATAATTATACAATCAACTAATAAATATATACATTTTAATTATTATCAGTTTTTGTTCTGCTAACAAAGTACGGTGTTAAGTTACGTTACTCAGTACGCAATGATTTCATATGGAAAGCGAAGAACGGAATTTATCAACAGAAGACTTCTTAAATATAAGAAAGCAATTATTTTTAATGTTAACAATTATTACCTCCATGGTAAAGTTAGGGTGTCGGATCTAACCATACATCATGGTCTTAGACTTGTTCTTGTTCGGAAGAAGTACTATTTTATATATTTTCGTTTTCCTATCTGTTAAAATAACTGTTTTTTACTTTATAATGTAAATAGTATACTTGTATGTATCAAAAAAGAGCAAGATTTTTTCAATATAAACTATCATAACTGTACATCTTACAAACTATAGAACAATTATTTTACATAAAAGTCAATTATAACTTTATTATGTCTCTCCATACATTAGTTTGTGAGAACTAAGCATAAGTGTGTAATGAGATTAAAGAAGAACTTAGGATAAAAAATTATTACTCATTAAAGTATATATATAACAAATATTTTAAATTTGAATTCAACACGCAATATGTCTATTTCATGTGATTAATTCGGACGGAGGGATGAGAACAGAGTGTTTTGACACTAGGTTATATCTATATATAGGTTATAGGTTATATGCTAGATAGACAAAAGTGAAAAGCTATTTAGATTTTAGTTTATGACTACAGCCTACTGTATATGTACATAAGTATGTATTTTGTAAGAATATTATGCGGACGAAGATGTATGTAATTTGGCAGTTAAAAATTATACAGCTAGTTCACAAATAATAGAATTATTGACAGGATCCATTAGGAAAAGAATATTAACAATTTTAAAAAAGTAGCATACACGCTTTTAATCCCGCATAGCAGGGTAGACACTCCTTACTTCACTTTCCTACAAAATCAAGATATTGTGTATTAAGTGGCAGAACTTAACGCCGCGTCTTACCGTAACGAGAAAATGATCATTTAAAACATAATCATTGATCCGAGTGGGAATCGAACCCATAACTGATTACATTTACAGTCAAAAACTGTTCCACTGCTCCACGACCGGCCTCACACAACGAGTAAGACGAAATACAAAACCCCGTAGTTTGTACTAAAAGGCGTAAATATAAAAAAAAAATAATACTGCCTACCATAACATCCCATAATAGATAGATAGTTCGACCCAAACAAGTAATATTCAATTTTTCCACTTCAAAAAGCCCATAAAATTTTCAATGTAACCAACGATAATATGGAATTCAATGCGTTGTTATTCTATCAACAACTGTGTTAACATACTTTGACGCCATATTTTATGCTTTCCTAGAGATTACATATGTTTGCCTTGTTACAACTTGGCCTTTTACGAACTAAATAGACAGAACAATTATTGAATTTCGACATCATATACTGTGCAGGTGAGGTTTATTATATAGTAAACGGTTGTTGTAGGTTCAAATTTTATATCTATTTACAGTCTGATTATTCAAGGAAGTGCTCACATTTTAAGTAATGTTTCTATATTATACCTATTTTTAAGTTATTTTTTTATAGTTGTCTCTGTAATATCTCTGTTGACATGTGTTCTATTAGGTTTTTCTTGATTTATGTGTGTATTTTTCTCCCTTTTTTAAGGCTTTATTTACATATGTTATTTGCTAATTAGATAAAACACTTGTACTTGGAATGACTTTTTAAATATATAATTATAATTTTATAGAAATAGATTCTGAGAAGTATTACTGATTATTTTAATAAGTATAACCGAATAAAAACTTTGATTTTCACGATTTTTTACACATTTTAAATGAAATTATTTCAAACGGATCAATCGCGTATATTTTGGTATTCAGCAAAGTTAGGGTTTTCACAAATATATTTTCTGATCTCAAAATATACTCGATGACTCCTTTTAAAAAGTATAACCCATTTAGTATTTAAGCTTGTTAGACATTGAAATACGAATTTAAATCTTTAATTTAATAATTCATAAAAAAATTAATATAGGTTTATATACTTTTATATATATTATAGAGGCCGGTGGTAGTGCAAAGGGACAGCGTCCCAGCCAGCGTCTGCAGGCAGTGATTATATTTAAATTATTTTCACATCCTTGTTCTTGTAAAAGACAAAGTGCGGCGTTAAGTTCCACCACTCAACATGCAATATCTCGAATTCGGTGGAAAGCATAGTACGGAGTGCCTTGACACTAGGTACTTTCTCTCTACCTACCACGGGATAAAAGCTTGAGGTAAGAAAATATGTATATAATTAAGTTTAAATACAATTAACAAACAAATTGCTTACAAACGAAGATGTAATTTAAAAAAATGCATTTGAAGGTTACTACCATTACTATAATAACCACTCATTAATTAATGACTATAATTAAAACGAACAGTGTCGGTTCGCGTGTAAACTTTAATTTCGTGCTCTTTAATATCAATTGAAAGAAGTATTCAGGTCAAACTTATGGTATGCCAGTATGGAGATCTGTGTGGTATATAAATAGCTTTAACTAGTAAATAAATATCTTGAAATTTGAAATGTCTGACTGTAAGGGACAGGATGTGGGTTCGATTCTCATTCGAGGAAATGATTATAGGTATATTAAATTTAGTTTAATTTCTCAAGACAAAACGTGGCGTTGAATTCGTCAATCAATGCAATGTATTGATTTTGAATTTAGAAAGCAAGCGACGTAGTGTCTTGACACTCTTTGTTATATTATTATTATTTGTATGTACATAGAATTTATCTATTATTTATCTTGATATACTTTTAAAACTAATGTATTTCACATTTAAAGCGAAATTTTTCAATGGTTTGAGAAAAAATAAAGTCACAATTTCACACTTTATCCCATTAAGCAGGATAGTCGGACAGAAAATAGTGTCAAAACACTCCTTCAAACAATCCATGTTAAGTGGCAGAAGTCAACGCCGTGTCTTATTATAAACAGAAAAGAAAAGGTGAAATTGTAAGAAATGATACAAATAAGATTTGAGTGTTTTAAATAATAATCATACAAATGAACCAACACAAAGTTATCAAAATTTATAATTAAAATAACTAAATTTACATTTTACCTTAATAACAAATACTCATAGATTACAAAAGACAAAAGCCAACTAAGTATTATAGCAATTTCTTTATTTTTTTGATGAAAAGTCCTTCTAAGCTAGCAAATATACTATCATGTCACTAATATCTAGACAAAGTCTAGACTGTTTTATTTCAGCTACTCAACTTATATCCTCTCCTAAGGGGATTCTTACATTTTTTGCTTTTTGCTTAGAAAATTCTAGTCAAATACTTATAACTTAGTTGAGTTCATAAATTCACTTAAATTTGAACTTTTTCTTTTTTACATACAAGTTTTAAACACAAAGCATAAAAAGCTTTAAGCGTAAGAATAATACTATAAATATTAAATTTTTAATATATGTATATATATTATCTGTTTTCATAATTATAAAAAAAATAATAAAATTTCTTAGGACATCAATGTAAAATATAAAAATACACATTGTCTATTTTAGACATTATATGTTGAATATTATTAAAAAAAAACATCAAAATAAATTAACGGAGTGCAACAACTAAAATTGCCCAAACAAAACGAACATATTTGTAGGCGGTTAAAGTGATCGAAATCTACATTAATCGATTTGTTAGTCATCAATGACTATATATATTCTAAGCGAGGCATCGATATGTTACACGAAAAAATTTAATATATAGAAATAAACCTTATTTTATTATAATAAAGACGAAATTACTTTAGCGTGTAAATAGTCGATTTCGTTTTTTAGACATGTAATGTATTTAAATTGCAAATTAAGTAACCTAAGGGACTGTTAATGAGTGTCAAAAATAGGATGGACATTGTTTGAATTTAAATTTTAGTTAAATTATTTAAAATTAAATTAAGTTATATATGTATATATATATATATATATATATATATATATATATATATATATATATATATTTTGATTCGTTATCTTATTAAAAACGCCGCCAGCTGTTTCGTGTCCCATTTGGGGCTATGATTATTTAAATTATTTTCATTCCCTCGTTCTGGAATGTGGCGTTAAGATTCGCCGATCAATATGCGAATCTCGAATTCTACGGAAAGCGGAGTACAGAGTGTCTAAACACTGGATACTTCCTGTCTACCCTACTAAGAGAGATAGAACGTTTGTGTTTCAAAATTAATATTGACATATCAATTTTCATTTTACGAAGTATCATATTTTAGTATTATATACATACAGATTAATTAATAAATCAATAATATTATTAAATTATATTCACAAAACGTGGCGTTAACTTCCGCGGCTCTACTAAATTTGAAGCTGGTGGAATTTGAATATGGAGAACGGACGACAACGCTATTATTATAATGAAAGAAAAAATATTTTATATATATAAAAATTACCTTTATAATTGGAAACTCGTTCATTTGATTATAACTTGTGTTATTTGCAATTTCCATACAAATTTAATTAATTTCATAAATGGTTTCCAAGCCAACAGCAACAAGCAAGCAAGCTCTGAGATGAGTTCCATATAGAATAGACTACGGGTGTAATATAGGCCAGACCTCATGTCAATTAAATTTGAACTTTCATATTTAGATGACAACATGGATCAAATTATTATATTTCAAACAAAATTTTACATAGAAAATATATTAATATATTATTTTATATCTTCAGCTTTTTCCAAAAAGTTTTGTTAGAAAGAACTTCCCGTCTTTCACTATCTAGCCTCATTCTATACATTGCGTGGTGTATTTTATACTCTTTTTTAAATAGTTTTTTTAACAATTAACATAATTTAACGCCGCATTATCTTATCCTATATCCTATTGTTAATATAAATGTCATGACCTATCATCAAAATCGAAATCTCCTTTATTGCTAAAAGCAACTAATTACCCGGGCAGCTAATTATAGCGACAAGCAAAATATAAATCACTACACAATTTTAATTTTTTAATTGGAGCAAAATCTTATGCTAATATGTAACATTTACTATGTATATGTTAAAATTTCCAATAGAATTTATAACAAATAACAAGTGTTTTATTTAAATATTGTTTAAATATACGTTCTTGTAATTGAATCATTTCATACGTTATTTTTAAATGTGCTTCAAGTAAGAATAACTTTATATAAATAATTCTAGCTATTTCTTTACTTTAAGATCTATTTGTCATACTTAATAATAAAAAAGATGCGGAAAAAACCTTTCATATTTAATTGTATAGATAGAGGAACTCGGATATTAGCGAGAGCTAATGATCATTTTTAAGGGGCCTTTAGTCTTACTTGAGTTGCAATCTGCCCGTTATCAGAAACAAATAAATTAAAGAAATACGAAATAAAAAAACCAAAAAAACGTTATTATAAAAAATAAACACCCGCGAGGCCTCAATCAAGAACCGAACCCGTGACCTCTGTTTGAGTACACAGCCAATAATTATATAAAAATAAAAATAAATTACATACAATTTCAACAAAAACAAGTCACACAACATTCCATTTTGGTACAACCTTGAAGTGCTAGTAAAATAACGCGTATATATACATATACTTATACATATGTATGTAGATATGTATGGAAACATATAAATATTTACTTAATAACTATATAGTAATAAACCAACTAAGACTATATAATAGTATAGCTTCATTCTAGGAATAATTTATTAGTAATACATAAAATAATAATTAAATGAGTGAGTAAATTTACTAAGTTAGAGGATATTATGGCTCAGTGTGACAGTTTGAATGTAAAAGCGATTAGATGTAGGTTCGAATTTTCGAGAGTTTATTAAGACCAAAACACTAATAAGGCTAAGTTAGGCTCAGGCTAATCAACTATGAGGCAAAGAAGATAATATTTGGCATATATGTTTCTAACATTAGGTTATTTATTTTGAATAAATTAAACATTTTGGTGAAGGATAAAGGAAATTATACATCATCTATACATATAATAAAAACCGATTAGTATCTATAAGTATAATAAAAATTATTAATAATGGACATTTGTGGGTGTAATAGAACCTAAAACAAAGATTTTTAAAATATCAGTCTGTTTGTAAAAATATCTGTTTGTACACGCTAATCTCTAAAATAATATAATCGATTTAAATAATAAGAAAATTTATTTTAGAAATCTAACCTTAACACTACGGGTTTGTTTTATTTTAACCGGCTTATAAATAAGAAATTTATATCGATTTACAAAATTTTGTTAGAGAAAATAGCTTTTAAATAATTGTTTTCTTAAATTTTCTAAAAGCTTAGTTTTCAATGTAGATAATTTACTACCGATCATTTAAGCAACTTAATTGCGCAAAGTCCCTGGAGAGAATGGAATTGAACGGACAGGAAGACTAGATGTTAGTGTTTGTTACAATTTCTTCACTGTGCAAGATTTAAAAGTAATTATCAAAATATTGTTTTTTTATTTTAAATATAGAGTAACACTATTTAAAAAGGTGAGTGGTACGAGAAGTCGAGGGAGACCTCGGTTGACCTCGGTCGGAAGATACTTGAGGAAGGTCACATAAAAAGCAAGAGGATCCTTCGAAGATGATGTATGAAGAGGATAATGACTGTGGATGAGGCGAAAAAGGCATGCAGGGACCGTAACGTTTGACGCTCCGTACTCTCTGACTACCCCGCAGGTGATAAAGCGTGGTGCTAAAAGAAAATAATCGTTCCATAGTAAAAATCTCTTACAAAGGTTGCTAACAGCAATAAGTTTTAACAAGAGAGTACGAATTTCAACGCAGTTGGACTTAGAACGCATGGCTTAGCGGTAAGAGCGCTTGAACTATTTCCAAGAGGCTCGCTGTGTTCAAATTTTGTTATAAATAATTTAGGAGGGATAAAGCATGCCTTTTTATACTACAATACACTATATTATATATTAATAGTTTAAATGCTTAGAAATTCCTAACTAATAAACATTTTCGCGTTCTATGAGAACTTCTAAGGTCATCGGGAAAGATCAAAGTTCATTGAAGATAAAAAGTCGAGATTAGATATTACTTCGCTAAAACCGTTTTCTTTTTTTTATTTATCTATTGTAATGAAATGTTAATGAAGCTATCTCTTTTCTAAGTAATTCGTATACGCTATTATCTATTTATGTTAATGTTTATAATAAATAAAATAATCTTTATATAAGTATTATTCGTAGATTTTTGACTTTATTTTACGAAAAATATCCTTTTGAATTCGAAATTATACATATAAATTATTACGGGTTCAAGTGCGGTATTGAGTTACGCGATTCCACATCTAATGTCTTAATTTTAGAGAGAAAGCGTACAACGGAATATTATACGGAATTGTAATATATATATAATAAGTTTTTAAGTATGTGGGAAAAAATTGTGTTTAAATATTTCGTAACAAATTAAAAAGTTTGTAAATTTTTTATTTTTGTATTATTGTGTAAAAGTATGATTTTAAAACACTCATAGATTTTAGTATTTCCATGTGTTAAGAGAGACTGATTTTAGTTTTCAAATGCCTATTGTTTGCATAACTAACTAAATACAATTATTTTACAATTTCTTTAGCTTCACATTTTGATCTCAGACAGGAAGTACCTAGTGTCAAGACACTACGTACTCCGCTTTCCTATAAATATGTCGCTATCACAACAAACCTTAGAACCGTAGAAAATATAAGAGTAAATAAAACAATCCATAATTTTAAATCTTTAAATAATAAAACAGGCATTTAATTTGCATTTAAAAATAAAATATTACCCACATAAAATTGTTCGTACCACAATGAACTCCCTGGGGTATTTAATTTACTATACAGAAGTACCGTAGAATCGATTTGAGCGTGTCATTGCTATGTTTATTAAGTTTATGCCGATATCGAAGCGTCTACAATTATTAAAATATTATATATAACTTCAAATATGTATGAGACCGGTCGTACCGCAATGGGACAGCATCTGAATGTAAGAGCGAATGGTGGGGGGTTCGATTCCCACTAGAGGGAATGATTATATTTAAAATTATTTTTATTCGCTTTATATATATATATATATATATATATATATATATATATATATATATGTAAAACCTACTTTAGACAAGCCATCTGATATCATTTCTAGGACCAAAAAAATAAAAAAAAATTACGCATGTTTTAAATTATACTGTAAAGCCTTCTCTCTCCATTTTCCACTTTTAACTCAGACCGTTTTGTATAAGTATGAGGGTATGAACTCACTAACAACAAGCTTACAATTAATTTGACAGACAGATGGTCTGCTAAAGTATTATATTCAAAATTATCTTTTGTTTTTCTAATATATTGCTTTCAGTTTAATAACAGTGTCTTTGAGAGATTTTCACAACACGTAGACGGCAAGTATTCTAATTTTTACAAGGACTTTTCTTAACTTATTACTGAGATAATAAAATATTTTTAAAATGTTCTAGTTAATCTAAATTTTTAGCATAGCTTAGCTCGGTCATTCAACAGGCAATGTCTAGATATCGGACGGAAATCACTCATCGGAGTGTCTTGACACTAGGTTGTCTCTGACTGACCCTGCTATGCAGGATAAAGTGTAGAGCTGGAGCTTTTGACCTAAAATTGTAAGCTATCATATATAACAACGGTATAATAACAAATTAAAAAAAATAATAGAATCTTCCAACCACTTATGACTCGATAGATCTTGTTAAAATATCAAAATTTTCCTACTTATCATATACAGGCGTCCACATTAAATGATACAACAAAAAATACACATTATCTATTTTCATATAAGACGATCAATAAACGTCTGTACATAATAAACTAGCGCCGAGTGTACTTTATAATTGTGTTTACGCTTCGCCCCGCGGCTGTTCTTTTACCAACTTAATACCCGTTTTTAACTACCCATTATTTCATATATTTCGCGTTATTACGATCTGCGTTTACTGTGGAGATAATTTAACTATTATTCATAGATATAACCGTTACTTATTACAGAGCTATCGTCTAATATTAGTTTTTTAGAGTCTTTTTTTAATAAGAATTCGTCTTAACATTACTGAGGTCGTTATGATAATAAGATGAACGTAAAATTATAAGCAAATTATAACTCAATATCTTTCGTGATAAGGCCACCCTTACACCATATTCTTTGGTATCAATTTTCTTATTCTTTATATAATATCTTACTTATATTGTGAATAATGTGTTAAATAAATAAATAATAAATATCTAAAACTAATATGAACAACACGTTTCGTATGGCATGTTTATCATCTTATAGTGATATAAAAATAAGTTTTAACACAATATATCTTGAGTGTTTTATCACTAACGGAGAAATTTGCCACTGCCTTTCCTTTATAACAACTTTTTCTTCCTTTTTAATATATTCATAAACTAATATTTTAAAGTTTAAATTGATTTATATTGGCATATTATTCGATAAGCATAATAAATATTAATGCGATAGTGAAGTAGTAGGACAGCGTCTGACTGTATATACAAGTGATTATGGGTTTGATTTTTACTCAGGAATTAATTATATTTAAATTATTTTCATTTCTCCATTATGTTAATGCAGTCTTAAGTATCACCACTTAACATGCAATATCTCAAATTCTCACGGGAAAACAGTGAATGGAGTGTTTTGACACTAGGTATTTCCAGTCTACCCTACTGAACGGGATAAAGAGTGAAGCTGCTTTTATTTATAATAATCTTGAATAAAACGTAAGTTTTAAGTAGTACATTTCTATGAAAAGGGTAAATTTTAGTGTAGTGCAACTATTACATAAAGGAAATTGAAGAACGGGAAATATTAGCACTGAAGAAATACAAGCAACTAAGTTTAATTAAAAAAAAACACACTTTTAACTAGAAAATTGCCAAGATGAAGTTTAAAAATGTAATTTTCCCACAGACCAGATGATTGTGAAGAAAGCTATTTAAAACCAATACAGATATGACCTTTATTGAAGAGATTGCCTAGCCTTGGTATTTAAAGATTTGCGAGGACGCTTCCTGTGTGGTCATCTGTCATCAGGCAACAATCATTGAGCGTTAATGGTACAAGTTTGTTCTAAAATAAACACTTATCTTCAGTATGAAAATATTAAGCGAGGTAAGATGTTTTCGTAAATACATATAGTATGATATGATACACATTAAAAATTATGATAGTAAAAAATGTAAATAATTTTATATAATTTGATTAAATAGGGGCCGTGGTGGCGCAGTGGTGCGTCAGGCTATAAACGCGATTGGTTGTGGGTTCGATTCTCACTCAGTGAAATGATCATATAATTTATTTTCATTTCTCCGCTCTAGTAAGAAAAAAGGTGGTGTTAAACTCGTTATAGCACAATATTTGGATATCCGTCGGAAAATAGACCACGTAGTGTTTTGACACTAGGTTATTTCTGAATTGCCTGCCATCCGGGGTTAAGCGTGACATTCGACTTCTTAATACGAAATATACGTTGTTGGAATTGTATGAATTGCATTTAACGCACACATTTATCAAAGTGTCATACGAGGAATTAACAGTGTGAACAAGGTATCTAGTTTAATTAAACTCATATGCCTAGTGGCACAATCGAAGTACCGCACATCAGAATTTGTGGGTTCGATGCCCGATTTGGTGATATAAAGATTATATTAAGTTCCTCATTTTTAATGTATTAAAATGAATTCAAATTTCATACGTTTCTAATAAATCTTTACAGAAAAAAATATTAAAAGTGTATGAAACAATGTTTTAATATAACAAATTAGTAAATAGCATCTGCGGCGTTCGCCTACACTCAGTTCACAATGAGTTTACATCATCGCAAAATATTAATTCTCTTCTCACGGCCTACATCACAATACGCTCATTGATTTTAGAGGCGTAGGCAACTTGCATCATTGGTACATTAAAAGTGGATGAATAAAGTGCATGTGGGTTTACTGCCCGTAGTTTATTCCCCACAAACGAGGTTTGACGTAATACCGTACTAATAGTATGTAAATAACTTTTATATATTTAAAGAAAAAGCCACCGATTGGTTGTGGGTCGATTCCTACTCGAGAAATGATTATATTTAAAATAATGTTTACATTTCTTCGCCCTGGTAAGACTAAGTATGGCGTGAAGTTTGCCATTCAGCTTGCAAGGTATCGCATTCGAGTGGAAAGCAGAGAACGCAGTGTTTGACACTAGGTTGTCTCTGACTACCCTGCTATGTGGGATAAAGTGTGAACTAAAAAGTTCATTTCAAATATTTTAAGATATTGCTTATTTAATACACGAAGTTTACTAAAAAACCGAAAATCGTCTACAATTTTTATACAATACTTTTTTCTGCCTAAAAATAGTTCTGCTTATTTAGTGGAACTAAACGTTGCATAATGTCTAAGTTATTATGTTATACTTAACCCTCTATATATATATATATATATATATATATATATATATATATCTATATATATATATATATATATATATATATATATTTATATCTACACAATAATTTGTACGCAATTCATAATATTTAATTATTATTTGTATATAAAGTCAACATACATCTGCATAAGCCAGACTTGGCAATCCTTATACCATTGTATAACAGAAATACTGTTATAGTAACAATTTATGTATGAAAACATGTATTACGATCAAATTAACTCATAACTTGTTATAAATGATTTATGTTATTATTATACATATATGATTAAATATTAATTTGTACATCTATACAAATAAATAAAATTGGAGTGTTTGTTTGTATTGTTAAATAATCGCTTTTTGATACATGAATATGAGGTACACGATAAATATTCCAAAATATATATTTATTTAGATTTTTGACTGTCTGTTTCTCCCAGCAAATATATCTGGCTTGAACGATGTTGATAGGACTTTTACTGGCAGATAGCTCTAATAAGGAATAACTTAGTCTACCTTTATTATAGAATTATATAAACAAACATCTATAGATAAACAGTTAAAGTTAAAGTTCAAACATCTATAAATAAACAGTTTTAGTTAGCAGGCATATTAGTTAAAAATACTAATTACTTTAATAAGATATATACATAAAATATAACAAAGAATTTGAACCAATATGTCACAAACTGTTTTACCTACATTGATAGCTTTAATTTTTACCATTACTAAGCCATAAAACTTAACAAAATAAATGTATTTCAAACTCAAGTATACTTATAATATCAAATAAAATTATTAGTTTAAGATACGCTAAAATAAAGATTTTTGATTTTTGTAATTTTAACACATTTAAATGAAAATATTTTAAACGGAATAATTACGTATATTTTGTAATTCGAAAATACATTTCTGAGAACCTGACGTTTCGAACACTTTACAGTAATCCGTTATACTGTTAAAAATGTACCTTTATAATATCAAAATATACACGATTAATCCGTTTAAATTAATTAATTTAAAATACCTAATAAAATTATAACATAAAAGTCTAGATCTGTAGGTGCCATTGTAGGATGAATTCATCCCAGTGGAACGTAGAGGCTAAATATGTTACGTGCGCCGCATAGCCGGCTTCGTATTTCATTCTCTTCATACTGGACGTTCCTATCGAGCTTCTAAATAGGGTGACTGCTGACCGAGTGTTGAGCATTGGGTCAATTTTTTTAAAAAACTTCATTATTATCCCGTATAGCAGGATAGTCACTAAGTTCGCCAATTTCCGCCCGAGTTAAAGATATTGTTAACGTGCGGAACTCAACGCCGTTCTTTGTCTTACCAGAGTGCAGTAAAATCAAACGAGATAAAAACCATTTTTTCAAGTAAAAATTGATATGAATAGGAAAAACTTGGGGCTCCTTTTTAGTAATTACATTAACGGAGGTGCTAGAAATTTGCCATTGTTAAAGTTTATGGAGTAGTGCAGATAGTCACGTTTTTGTATGAACAAAAACACATAAAATCTCTCTTTATATATTATTCGTTCGAAATATCACCTGCTAATTGGGACTTTTAAAAAATATAGCACACGCTTTTACTAAATATATATTTATATATTTCATTAAAATAAAGAAGCTATATACTAGTCAAGACACTCCGTACTCCGTTTTCGGCCAAATGCGTGTTGAGTTGCGAAACTCAACTCTGCACTTTGTCTTATCAGAGCGAGGAAATGCAAAAAAAATTTAATTATGATCATTACACCGATCGGGAATCGAACTCACAACCGATCGCGCTTACAGTTAAATCCTGTCCCACTGAGCCACGACCTCTATATATATATATATATATATATATATATATATATATATATATATATATATATATATATATATATATATGTGTGTGTGTGTGTGTGTGTGTGTGACTACTATTGTCACGTCCTAAGCATGTACCACTTTACCTACCTAAAAAAAAAATATAAACATAAATTTTATTTGAAATGTGAAATAGAAATAGATGCTAAATTATCACTTTATTCGCTGTGTCATAACACCTAATAACAAATTAGCATAATCAAAACTATATTCAATTATTTTCCATATTCAGGTTTCTAGGTTTATTTACCTTATTAGGTAAGAATCATCACGTACGTATTTACAATGTATCGTTCTATCTGTTCCATGCAAGCGTTGAATGTAATATATTTAAGATTGATATTTGTTCAACTTCATCGAAAAGTACGACAGATATAATGTCTAGACTACGTTCTCTGCATTATATCTACATCTTAGACAGTGCGTTGGGTGACGAATCTTTGCGACGCACATAGTCTTAACATAGAAAAAAAATATATATATAATTCCGCCAAGTAAAGATCAAATCCATTATTAGGTTTTTAAATGAAACTACTTTAAACGGATCCATTGCGTATATTATAGCATTCGAAAATACATTTTAAGAAATCCAAAGTTTCAAATACTTTACAATATCCCGTGCTATCAGACTGAGATAGCATTCGCCTCTTACTTGACAGAAAAAATATTATATACTACTTATCACAAAAAATAGCCTAACAGATTAGAGACTACCTAGTGTCAAGTCACTCCGTTACTGCTTTCTTTCTTTCTTCCTGCTCCAAACCACGCAATTACTACCCAATATCTTCGTAACCAGAAAGAACGAAGTGAATATAATAGAGAAAAGAGAATCATTATCTTTTATATATAATTAAAAATATTTATTATTTCTAACATTATATATTACGTGTCCTAAATAGACGTTGATAATAACGGTTGCAGCGTAATACTTTTCACCTAAAGCCATCTTAGAGATAACCGCTTCTTAGAATGTTATAAAAACATTCATAAAATGATATGAAATTACTTACAAAAGTATATTTTTTGAATTTTAATATATGAAAGCGGAATTGTCTTAATAATAATTCTTTGTTATTTTATGCAAATATATAGAATAGTAGGTTTTTCATAGTTTAATTTATGCCAGTAGATCAAAGTAAATTTTAAGTCGGTCATACAATTGTAATTAAGTAAATCACAAAAATGTTTTTATTGTAATTAGTATTTCTTGAGATATAAGTGTAGTTCTAAGAATGATTTTTAATTATTTTGCACTATAAACGGATTATTTTTTTGTTTCACACAATTTCTTCCGCAAATACGTTAAAAAAACTAGAATTTAGTGTCAAGTCAAAACACTTTTTAAATTTTGAAAAATATTTTTTTAACTAATCTGGGGGAATAATAATACCGTTGGGGGAATAATAATACCGTTGGGGGAATAATAATATATTAATTAAATATAATATCACAGAATAAAAATTGAACTCATAACTTTCGCCATACAGCCAGACACTGCCACTGTGCCATATATTAAACAATTTTTATAGCAGAGAAATAATAACAATTTACAGTTATATATAATAATATAATTTAACGTTTTGCTGTAAATTGCGGCGGCCGAACAAATCTATTGGATTACAAGCGATTATCTTATATAGGACGTTTCAAGTGACAGGATAAACGAAAGATGCCTGGGTAATAATTCTTTCATGTGAACAGGAAGGCAGGCATTAGCCAGTATCGCATAGTAACGATTTGCGTAGATTACTCTAATGTTCCTATAATAATTGTGGCGTGGTAAACGTGATTGAAATACGTGGTTTAAAGCGCGTTAGTATTTATGTTTTAACGCAGTTTTATAGTATAACGGATGGTTTGGAGGCTATCGTGGTTCGTGACAGCATTTTATTATTAACTAGCATGGTCGTAGGTTCTTTTCTTAATCGAGGAAATGATTATATTATTTTCGTTTCATCGCTTTGCTAAAAAGAGCAGGGTTAAGTTACGCTAGTCGACGTGGATAACAGAGTGACCTGATAATAAGTTCGCTCTGGCTAGTCGGTTATATGGAGAAAAGCGCTGTAACGCTTAATTATATATCAATTTCACATTTTATGTCATATTACAGGGTATTCAGAGAAAATCTTGAGGCGCTTGTTTAGTTGTTTTCCGCCGCAAATCACGTGCTGAGTGGCATAACTCAACGCCGCACTTTGTCTTACCAGAGCAGTGCAAACAAAAAAAAACTTTTAAATACAATCAAAGCTCCGAGTAGGAATCGAAACTAAATCCAATCACATTTACAGTTAGCCGCTGTCTCCACTGCGCTATGATGGCTTTTTAAAATTCAATTTATTTAACTAATTTAAAAAAAAATTGATTTCATTTGGCATAAACGTCTACTCAAGCATCTATTAAGGAATGCTATTATCTTCCTGAACATTATTTCACCATTTTAGCGTGACAATTGATAATAAGGACACAATTTCAATGTCTCGTTTAGGTTTCAAACGGACTCCCGGAAGCCAATGGGATTTAAATTCTTCGGTTAATGTCGGTGAATACAAAGAATTGTGAGTCAGTCGTACGCCTCCGTTAGTTTTGTAAGAGAGGCATATCTAGTTGGTTTTTAGGTCTATTAGTAAATATTATTGTATATTATATACATAATATACACTATTAATAATATTTTAAATGAAATACTGTTTCCGTTTAAATTTAATCAATCGAAAAACGGCAAAATGCGCCAAACCGCATTTAGTGAACAATACCAAACAATAAAATCCATCAAAAAGAGATATATATATATATATAGAGATATATATATATATATATATATATATATATATATATATATATATATATATATATATATATCTTTTTCAATTTTATTCTTGTAACATTGAAATATTCATACATTTCTATAAATAATTTCCACATACTTATTTATTCCTTACACGGTTCTCACTTCGTAATATTTAAAAACACACTCATTTCGATCACAAATAAGGCCATGACATTCAATTTAACCCTTCTTGCACCTGAGTTCAGTTATTTTTAACTTGATAAATGTCACTTTATTTGCACCCTTTAGAGGCGATAAACTACTATATTATAGGTTAAAAATGTTGCCATCTGCATATACAAAAAGGCAAAAATGATTCTAAATTAAGAATGTTAAGTTAGAAAAAGCAGTTTATTTAACTGCTTATTTTTTAGCTTCACGCTTTTATCCCGTATAGCAGGGTAGACAGGAAGTACCTAGTGTCAACACACTCTGTTCTTCGCTTCCCACTAAATTGGAGACATTGCGTGTTGAGTGGTGCAACTCAACGCCAGAGCGAGGAAGTGAAAATAATTTAAATATATCACTCCCCCGAGTGGGAATCGAACCCAAGTTTATAGTCAGACGCTGTCACAGACGGCCTCATATACTCATATACATATCTCATTAACTGCTTTGTCCGTATTAATTCTATAAATTATATAATTATTTAAAAATAACTATAAAAATGCCATAGAATTTAATAAAAATCTCCGTTCGTTTTCTACATATTGTTTTTACGAATAAAATGGTGGAAGTAAACGCCGTGTATGTTTTATCAGACAAATAAAAATAATTTTTAAATCTAACCTTTTCTAAATGATAATCGAACCCACAACCCATCACGTTAGAGTTAGCTCTTCCACAGCGTCGTGGTAGTTTCTAATTGTATTTCAATTGTGCATTTTGCAGCAAGTGACACGGGCATGCGGTCGCGAAATACCTAACAACTTGTTGAAATTATATTACTTGGGACACGAAACGGTACCTTTGACTATTGAGATTGAAATAAGCCATTATCGATGTTGTAATATGAAGTAATCTTGTTATCTCGCGAATTACCATTTTAAGCTTTATTTAAGTTGGCGGCGGTTTATTTGGAATGTAGGTTTATTATATAAAGAAGGCCTTTTGAAATTATAGTTATTTCTTAGATAACACGTAGAGAAACAGCTCTTTGGATATTTTAAGCCTAGTTCTTAATAAGCCTAGTGGTAACGTAAAACATGTATAGTAACTAAAATATTATTATTTTTAATATATTATTAAAATTTATTTTTCGAGGTGGTTGTGGACAACGTTTTGGATTTTCAATCCAAAAGAATCTTATTTAAACAAAAAATTACTTTTATTTCTCCGCTGTTGTAAGACAAAACGGGGCCTTAAATTTGCTTCTCAATATACTATATCTCGATTTAGAGTTTATAGCAAAGGAATGTCTTGACAATAGGCTGTCTCTAACTATCCTACTAATACATATAATATATGTTTATAATATTAAACAAAATCAGTAATATTTTATTATTTTAAAAATATTATTCCACAGTTATAAATATTTTTTTAAAAAAGTACATATCTCTATAATATTACTGACATTTTAAAAAAACTTACAAGGATTTGAACGCAACGGGATTCGAAACCGTCCAAGCTTTCTGACTACTAAGCCATTTGTTCTACTACTTATACATTTAGTTTCAAATTATTTACGTTGTTAGCATCTCTGTACAGAGATTTCTACAAATTTCTTCTACTCAAAGATTAATAAGAAATAATCATATGACAAGAGATATATTTTTAAAGAAATCATTTTTAAAATAAGTATATAAATTCAAACACAGCGGGATTCGATCCCGCGCCAAGTTATTATACGTTTTTTAAACGTCAGTAATATTATAGAGGTATGCACAATTCATAGTAAAAACTATTAAGATACAATGGCTACAATATAGTACGTATACGTTTAAAGTGATAAAATTGGTGAAATAAAACTTATTTAGAAGTACTTCCATTTCGTTTCATAACGTATTTCCCGTAGGACAACGGAATTTCCAATATTACCTAAAGTTTCAAGATAGATTCTCAAACTCTTCCAATTGAGACAAAAATATTTCTTTCAAACGCTTTGTGTATAAAATAAAATAATGGCAACTGGATATTTTTGAATTCTATGAATTATAACATTATTACGATAAAAATAACATAAATAATGATTGGGTTAAGTAGCGGCAGAACAATGGAATTATAGTTAGTTAAAATTAATTTAATAGTTAATTATTTTTTTTAAGTATCACCCTTTCTCACACATGCCAGGGTACTCAGATAAGCCAGTGTCAAGACACTCCGTTGACTGTTTTCCCCCTAAATCGAAATATTGCATGTTGACTGACGAACTTAACGAAACGCTTATTCTAGTAGAGCGGAGAAATTAAATATTTTTTTTAGCTTAACGCTTTTACCCCGCATAATAGGGTAGACAGAAAGTACCTAGTATCAAGACACTCCGTACTTCGCTTTCCATCGATTTCAAAACATTGCGTGTTGAATGGTGGAACTCAACGTCGCACTTTGTCTTTACCAGAGCGAGAAAGTGAAAATAATTAAATGTAATCACTCCACCGTGTAGGGGTCGAACCCACAACAGATTCCGTTTACAATCAGACGTTGTCCCACTGCGCCACGACCGGCCTCTAAATATATTTTAAGGCTAGCTTAAAAAAATAATTTTTCCCTTAATGGGAAACGAACTCACAACCAATCGCGCTTACAGTCAGAAGCTGTACTACTGTGTTAAGATAGCCGCAAAAATATGTTTTTAGATTTTTTAATTTTTAATTTCTGTTACATTTTATATTAACAGTAACTTAAAATTAAAAATTACATTCACTATTTTTTTACATTAAATATTTGTCATTCAAAAGCTATATAAAAATAAAGTTACATATATTATTATATTATGTTTACCAAAATATATAAAACGTCCAATATACACAATGCCTTATATAGACAGATTGAAACACCCTATGTAATAAATACGAGATGATTCATTGAATTATAGCCGCGGTCGAAATTCTTAGAAGGTACTGAGATGGAAAAATCTAAGCAAAACACAAGAAGTAATGTAAAAATAATTGTTTACACGACACGTTTACGATACGATATTTTTCACGTATATCCTTTTAGAAAGAAAGACGTGAATTTCCTTCGTTTTTCATGATATATCGTGCGGATATTTATCGCGTTGCAGAGATCAGGTCGACACAGTGTTGGGACTTGAGATCTAAATGGGGGCATGAGGGCAAGGGGGCCCTTGTTATTAGAAATTTAAGTTATTAAAAACAAGAGCTAATTATTTTAATACAATAGGCCGGTCGTGGCGTGGGACACTGACTGAAAAACCGTGGTTGTGAGTTCAATTCCCATGTGGGTAAATTATTATATGTAAATTATTTTTATTTCTTCGCTCCGATATGACAAAGCGTGAAGTCGAGTTTCACGACTCAACACGCAATATCACCAATTCGGTGGAAAGCGAAGTACGAAGTGACTTTACGCAGGTACTTTCTGTCTACCCTGTATATTCATGATGCGTCTTTATATCCTTCCTTTAAAAATCCCAAGGTATTTGAATATATTTAGTTCTGCTTATGGCACTGTTAGTTAAGTATTTGTTTTATACGTTTATATATAGCGTTCTATTGGCAATTTTGTTTACGTGTTGTGTAAAATACATATGCGGGATAAAGGCGTCAAGTTGAAATAACAAACATATTCCACCTTTTTGAATCCTATCGGCATAAAATATGTATACTATTATTTAATAATTTACTCATGTTAAAGTAATATTTACTAAGAGATAAGCCAGTGGCTATCGAATGAAAGATAAACAAATGTAAAGTCAATACTTTAATGTCTTTGGGAAAGAATTTAACAATAAAATAATATATCATACAAAAAATAAAAAAAAATAGTTTGATGTCTATTAAATAATAACTATACATTAATGAAGCTACATTATTGAAGCTACATTGTCTGAGATCACCGAAGTGAAGTGGGATAACATCTGGCTGTACGTACTATTGATTGTAGGTTCGATTCCCCCTTGGGGATTAATGACTTGCTCTGGTAAAGTACGGCGTTGAGTTCCATTATATAGTACACAAACAAAGATTTATTATTGTGTAGCAAGAGACAATTAAAAAATATACATATATAAAAAAAATAAAGATATATATATATATATATATATATATATATATATATATATATATATATATATATATATATATATATATATATATATATATATATATATAAACGTATTAAAAGTTAAGCTCCTTTAAGATGATTTCTGGCGAGACACAGGTTCTTTGTTCAAGTGATTTACATAATTATTTATATATCAATTGTTATCATAAGCACCTCTAATTTGTATACAATGTTTTTGCATTTTCGAATACAATGGCGTTTTGCTGATTATTGTTATGAACAAAAAACGGTTTACTCATCCAAACGTAAATCCCTATTAAATAAATGACAGTGCGATAATTAAAGCCAACATGGTTCAGTGGTGGGATGACTGTAAACATGACTGGTTGTGAATTCGATTCTCAGTTGAGGATTTTTTTGTGGATTGGATCATATTAGCTTATATAAATAATACGTAAGTCTTCCTAGTTTGATATAAAGTTTTCAAAACCTATTACATTTAAAATTCTGTGTATGTTTTAAAAATTAAAATACAGAAAACTTAAGATAACCATTATAATATAGAGAGAGAAAATATCGAGAGTTCAAGTTTCTGAAGGGACAAATACGTTATGTATTTCTTTAAATATTATGCAACGGACAATAAAATAAAGCATAAAATAAAATTATCCATAGTAGATTTCGTCTTAACGCGTAAACAATACGTTACCTTAGCAATGTGTATGTGACAATTTAAAATATTTAAAAATATTAAATTCCTCGTGGTTTAGGGGCACAGTGTCTGGATGTAACCGTGATTGGTCGTGGGTTCGATCTCACTCGGTAATATGTTTAAACAAAGCACGGCGTTAATCGAATCTCTTGAAAGCAGTCAAGGAAGTGTCTTGACGCTAGGTTGTCTCAGGCGACCATGCTTTGCAGGATACAGCTTGAAGCTGTAAAAACATAAATCTAATGGAATCTTATTAAAAAAGAATAACATTTTATGCAAAATTTTATATTTATCTGTTAATTCCAAAATTTTTCAATAACCAATTAATGTTATTTTTTTTTAGGCCAGACGTGGCGCAGTGGGACAGTGTCTAACTGTAACGCAATCGGTTGGCCTTCGATCCCCACGCGGGGAGTGATTATATGTAAATTATTTCCACTTCCTCGCTCTGGCAAGGCAAAGTGCGGTGTTGAGTTCCACCACTCAACACGCAATGTCTCGAATTCAGTGGAAAGCGAAGTACGGAGTGACACTAGGTACTATCTGTCTAACATGCAACGCGGGATGTTATGTTTCATTTCAAATAATAGAACAAATAGCAAAACAAACAGTCTATATACAAATAAACAACGGTTTCGCTTTTCGAAAGCTTTAATTATTCACTACAGTAGTTTCGATATTTACGTTTACTATTAACACGTTCGAATGCGATAATTGGTGATGCACCGAGCGCTAGGTAATTTTTACTTTTAAGGTCAAGTTACGTTTGAACTTTCAAAAAATTTCGCCGCCTCTGTAGTTAGTTCAATCAGAAAGTCAATAGATCACATTTCGCTTTTAGCTAAATATATATTATTATATATTTCTTATTAACATCAAAATAAATATATTTTGACAAGTTTGGTTTTTACATTGATTTCATATGTCTATTTTAAAAGGCAAATCAAGAAAATCCACATCACCATTCTCCTTTAATTAAGCATTTTCTTAATGTTTTGAAATAATTATGTACTCATTATTGTCGTTTTGTATATATATTAGAACTACTCTGACAATTTAAATGACTTGTTATGTAACAAGTGTACATAAATGTATATTATTTTTTGAATACAGCGAGATTCGAACTCGCGCCTCTAAGAAACTATCCAAGCGGACTGACTGTACTGGTTCGAACCCCGCTCAAAAGTTTAAACGTTTTCTAAAATTTTTTTATTATCTTGCATTCAAGCATGGAATAACACTTTACAATATTAAAAGATTTCTTATTAGTATTAATTAGTACCTAATAACTATATTGTCATCTGTTGTTATGAACGCAAGTTTCGAACTACAATATCTACATACATACATAAATAACAATCCAATCAGGATTTGAACCCTGAACCTAACCTGTGTCTGTTAGTTTTAAAATTTATATATCCACACTAATTCTACAGTAAAAAGATATTTTCAAATAAATTTTAAATTTAATTTAACCTAAGTATAAATAAGCCAGCTCATTATAAAACTCAACCGCTTATAAAATTGTTTATTTAAAACCAAGTAGCATCAAATTCAAATGCATGCAGCATTTCAAATGCACATGGTTCACAAATAAATGTGACCTTTTATATAACATGAATACATTTTAATTTTTTATTAATAATATACATATATTATATGATACTGTTTTAAAGCTTTGCGCTTTTATCCCGCATAGCAGGGTTGACAAGAAGTACCTAGTGTCAAGACACTGCGTACTAAGCTATTCGAATTCGAGTCATTGCGTGAGTTGAGTTGCAGAACTCAATGCCGCTCTTTGTCCTATGAAATATTTGTCTATATCCTATAATATAATAATAATAATAATTATTATTATTTTACAAAATGGAAATCGAACCCACAACCGATTGTGTTTACAGTCAGACGCTGTCCCGTTGCGCCACAACTGGCCTCATATAGTAATTTCTAGAATTGGAAATTCTTTTTCTTCTTTCTTCTTTACTCAGGCTATTTAGCCAGACGTGCGATCTCAAGATGGATGATATGGGATAAAATGTGACAATAGGTGGTGTGGATGAACATAACACGACGCCTAACCATATATTAAATTAATATCTAAACAATAAATATCTAATATATAAATAAATATTCATACATTTATATAAATAATTTTCTAAATACTTAACTTATATTATTGTATTTTTGAATACCAAAATATACACGATTAATCCGTTTGAAATAGTTTCATGTAAAATGTCTTATAACTTAAAAACATAAAACACTTATCCTAGCAACATAGTCATTGTATTGCAATCATTATTATTTTCAAATATTTTAATTTCTTCATTGGTATGAATATATTATAATCAAGTATATAAAATCGAATCTTTGATTTCAGTTAAGCTCGCAATGATTTCTTTTATTCTAGCAATTAGCGTCCCTTTATGTAACTTCACTGTACAGTACAATAGCCCAATTTTCCCCTTCATCTAAGCAAAAAATTGGTTTTAAGGTTTTGTGTGAATACGTGAGATCGGATCAAGAAATAAAACGTCTTTTAAAAAATACAACTTTATTTTGATTTAGTTTGATTAAATTTTGTGAGCAATAGGCATCTTTTTATATACATAGATTTTTTTATATATACATATCGAAAAGCTTTTAAACATACAAAGATTTGAACTTTCCTGAATGAACTGAACTGAACTATTTCCTGAATACATATGAAGCTTATGAAACAATGCATTCCTATTATTTAACCGGAAATATTTTTTTTGCTTCACGCTTTTTTGCTTCCCGCATAGTAAGGATAGACAGATAGCAGTTTCAAGACTTCGTTTTCCATCGAATTCTAGAAACTGTGTGTTGAGTGGTGCAAACCAACACCGCACTTTGTCTCATTAGAGCGAAGAAGTGAAAATAATTTAAATATAATCACAGCCTCGATGGAAATTTGAACCCACAGCCGATCGCGTTTACAGTCAGCGGGCGGCCTCAACTGGAAAGTTATCAAAATAATTGTAATACAATAAATATACCGCACCTTCTTAAGTCCAGCACATCCTTAATATTCTAATAATCAAAAAAGTAATTAAAAAAAAAACATAATTAAAAATATCTTCAAGGGTATTTTTTACAAAAATATTTTATAATCAACATATCCAAACCAAAATTTTCTTACTTCAACAAAGAAACAGAAATATAATTTAAGAGATACATAGATATATAGCTATTAAAAGTATATTAATATAATCAATACAAGCAGAATTAGAACTTACAACCAACTGAAAGCTGATCTAGTTTCACCATACCGACTGCAACCCACATGTACCTAATATTATTCATATGTCCAATAATATTTCAATTCAACGAACCAAATCGTTTGATGCAACGACATGTAAAGCCTTTGATATTACTGTAATAAACTTGTCGCGTTGTATCGATCATATTTCATAATGGAACCTGTTGGTGAGTCAATAGAGGCGCTGATAATGTGACAGCGATCGTCGTACGAACAGATTGACTGTACCGTTTATTATAGAGAGCAAGTGAGTTTATGACACCATCGTGGTTGTTGTCTAATTTTAATAAATGGGGGTTAAATTCCAATTTGAAATGCTTATATAAAAAACAATATTATTTTTTTATCTGGTTTGTTTAAATAAATAATAACAAGTATTGTAGTTGAGTTTTATCTGATATCCGTCTGTCTTCATGATAAGTCGAGAACCGAGTGTATTATCTCTACGTTTTATCTGTCTATACGGAAGAAAACATGAGAGAAAGTCAACGAAGCGCTTTGTCTTAGCAGAGTGATTAAATTAAAATAAATTAAATATAATCATTTCCCAAATGGGGAATTGAACACAAAACCTATACCTCTAAAACACTCAACGTGCAATATCTCGAATTCAGCGGAAAGCGGAGTACGGAGTGTCTTGACACTAGGTACTTTCTGTCTACCCTGCTAGCTATAACATATATATATATATATATATATATATATATATATATATATATATATATATATATATATATATATATATATAATTATCTATACATCCATACATATTATCTTTAAAGCTTATACATATGCAATATTTGAAAACATAGGAAAATAATAAAAAGGACGTAATACCTTCAAACTTTGTTTAGAACTTTACGGGCGAAGCTTTAGAGGAATGAATAATGTGAACTTTGAAAATTTTAATGGAAGAACGCTTATAAGCTTTATTTTTAGAACAAGGCTTAATGATTAAAATTCTTTTTGTAAGGCGTCGTGTCTAACTCAATTAATTTCTTTCGGTGAAATAATTTATTGTACTCGCGAATTGAAAATCGAACCCAAAACCATGGTGTTTTATAGAAAATAAAACATAGATGTTTGTTAATACATTCAATATTAGAAGTTTTTTTTCGCGGTTACAAATTTATTCTGCAATAGTGACGCAATTTTTATTCAACAAACAACATGATAATTTAAATTCTAAAGCGGATCTTTAATATTTACCTGCTTTTGTGTTTGTATAATTCGTTAGAGATTTTTTGTTATTCACTTTTATATTACGTTTTAAATTAAATGTTTTTTTGTTATATAATGTAAAGGGTCTATTGACTCGGACTATCTATAGGCCCTTTTTTTTTAAATTCACATATGCTATCCCGCATAGCAGACTAGACAGGAAGTACTTAGTGTCAAGACACTTTGTACTCCGTTTTCCGCCAAATTCCTAACATGTTAAGTTTCTTTTAAATATTAACACAATATCGTCCCTTTGAAAGGAAATAAATTCGTATAATTCAGTAAGTAGACCTAACATATAAAACAAGATATATATATATATATATATATATATATATATATATTTATATCTATATATATATATATATATATATATATATATATATATATATATATATATATACATATATAGACTGAAACTATCAAATAATTCGCACGTATCGCCTAACCACACAATTTCCTTTTTTGTTTGTTCTTGATTTCTCATAACATCGAATAAAATTCCTACAGACGACATAATGAAATCTATTAACATTTATAAATATGACGAAATTATTTAAGTTATCACGTTCTATTATGATTTCTGTAATGAATGTCATGATTTTTTACGTATATATAATCATTCATCATCATCAAAAATGCTTATTTATCTAACAAATTTAATGGAAGTGGCTGACTGTTAGTGTGTTACATTTTAGATTCCAATCCTACTCGAGAAATTCAATAAATTCAAATTCACATATATCTCGCTCTGACAAAACAAAGCACGGGGTTGAGTTCCGCCACTTAACGTAACTGCAGCTTTATGCATGGAATTCTTATTCAACTATCTTATAATTAAAAGTGCTGTAATAGCTATATAAATTAACTCAGATTACATTTAATGAACATAGAAACGTATCAATTTTTCATAATTTATATACATATTTTGTTTACTCACTTTTATTATATTTACACGAGGTTTGCGTGTCGTGTGTCGTGTCGCTACTGTACTGTGTGTGACCCAACTTTCGATAGGTCAAAGCAAAGTAAACAGTTGTTTCTAGTGTTAATGGAGTTTGTATTTTAAACAATATATACTCAGTTTAATTATGATGCTTTTCAATTTGATATTGTATTGTATAAGTACGCAATTATTATATATGGTTTATATTTACTTCAATCATAATTATTTTAATGTGAAAATAATTTAAATGTACTCACTCTTCGAGTAGGAATTGAACCCACGACCGATCGCATTTACAATGAGATGCTGTCCCACTGCGCCATGACCGGCCACAATTTTTTTTTACTTGTGCAAAATTATTCTGATTTAGTATAATTCCTCAATTATCATTACATTTATTTTGTAAAAAATATAATGATTGATACTTTTAATAACATGGATACATTTTGTTATATATCATTTTTCTTATACAAGTTAAACTGCTTAAACACATAGAGACACTAATGTCTTTATGTGTTCCCTAAGGACTTATGATACTTTATTAGTATTGTGATATTACTATTGTTCTACTTATATATTCATATTTAAAAAGTATACAAATGAAGGAGTGTTTAATTTGACATTATCTAATTTTAATTAGAAAATAAATACTGAATGACGATTTTTTCATAATTCTATATTAGAAATGTAATAATTATATATTACATACTACTTGTATTTACATAGTATATTTTATGAGAGTGGCTTGTTGCCAAGGTAACGAAAAATGTACGCGTCAAACGGGTCTATTAGCTCATATAATCTTTTAATTGACAGAAAATACAGAACATTGTGAAGATAATAAAAACCAACTCTTTTCTCATTTCTGATATTTACTTTTTTTATCTATATGAACATGTTTAGATGTCACTTTCATTTTAGCCTTATCGCTGAGTGAAAACTGTCACTTTTTAAGGCGCAGCTTATCTATAGAAGAAATACAAAGATACACGCGAGTTTGTGTTGCAATACCTGATTGCATCTGAAATATTTGCCGCAAAACAGGGTACCTAGTGTCAAGACACTCCCTTCTCCACTTTCCGTCAAATTCGAGACGTTGCGTGTTGAGTGGCGAAGCTCAACGCCGCGCATTGTCTTACCAGGATGGAAAACATTAGCTATAATCATTGCTCCGAGTTTCAGTTGAAAACCCAACCAATCGTGTTTACAGTCAGACACTGTCCCACTGTGTGTAAACAATACTGTTGTAATATTTTGTTAATTTCTTTATTATCCAAATCGAAGCCACTACCACCGTCAAATAAATAACCAGTGATCCACGTTTAAATACATCTAGCCTGCTAAGTGTGTTACATCAGTTAGCCTCAAGTCATTCGTCATGGGAGACCAAACAGCTGATATTCTATTGCTAGCTTGTGAGAAATTGTTTTTCTTTCTTCTATTTACAATTCACACGTTTACACAAATTGATTTAAGACAGTCTCTAATATTTAATTTGCGATGAAATTTCGGTGATGACAGGACAATTGAATTAGTTAATTATGAATACAATGTTACCGTTTTTTATTTTAATTATTGTTTCAATAGAGAGAAATTTTCTTTAATTTTATATAATGAGCCTATTGTAGTTTCATAATAAGCTTAAAGTCGTGAATTCGTTTCCCGTTTGTGACAAATAGTTAAGGGGTGAACGGATTTTAATTTGATACAAAACTTTCATACAAATAATTCAAGTCTTACTTAAAAAAACAGTTTGACACTTGTCAATATACTAAATTAAGCACTTGTTGACAGAATTCGCTATATTGTGTGTAGAGTGTTGGAACTGAGTGTCGCGCCTTATATCACCAGGACAGATTAGAAATCGAACCCACACCCAATCGAGTTAACAGTAAAAATGTCCTACCGACTACACTAACAATATAATACCTGTATATATAAAAGCACCTTATCCCAATCATTTATTACCTATAATTTCGAAACAACCGAGCGACCTTGCCCAATCTTGTTTGTTTTCATTTTGCAATCGTCATCTGGATGACATTAAGATAAAAAAAAGATATAAAAAGGAAGATGTAGCTAGTTGAAACAGCGAACTGAGTAACCAGTTTTAAGGAATCCGGTACGCCCGACCTTTGACAAAGTCGTTATTGATGATAAAAATACCGGGCATCTAGCTGACTCATAGCAAATATGATAACACGTATATAATTATAGCTGGATTAAACTATTGTTTTACATATAATATGCAAATTGTGCTAGAATATAGAAAATAGTTACAGTCGGGGTAAATGAAAATGAAAATGGGATTCAAACCCACAATTAATTGCGTTTGCAGTATTTGACTGCCCACTGTCCCACTGAGCCACAATGGTTTTTATTAAAAAAAGATATTGTTCAGTATCTATCTTATCTTATCTATATCTTAAGGAAAATATCGATTATGTTAATTTTGAAAATTATTGATTTTTCATTCATTTCTTCGAGTCAAAAAGGCATCCTGTTATACATAATTTTTTGGATTGTTCTCATTTTATTTCTATTTAGCCTTCTTTAGTCAATTGAGGAGCATATCGCTACATTTAGCGTCGTCACAATTTTTTTTAATAAATTAAATATTTATTATTATGCCTGAGATAGTACTTTGCTCTGCGTAAGGCTTTATAGTTTGTTATACCTTAAATTATATTATTTTAATATTGTGTTAACATAACTATTACGTTATTTCTTAAATGTTATATAAATTTTACTATTCACAGATTAAATTATTAACACAAAGGAACCAGTTTCACTCAACAGACTGACAATTGAATACGCAGCGCCGCAAAGCAATAAAACTTGGATTTCTTCACGCATGCCACTTTTACTGGTTTTCTCTTTTCTTTGATACGCATCATAGCGAGTTTACTCGGGAATTTCACAATCATATGATATCTTTTAAGTAAAGTATATCTTTATTGAATTTCCTTGGAGATAAAAGAGCATTGGCAGGTTGTATTTCGAACTTTCATGAGGTAAAATAATACTTTTTCATGCAAAAACGCCGAGAAATATATTTTTTGTATATTATATACGTAACATTTTTTAAAAAGCGGTTAATTTTTGCACGCTGCAGGAATAGATCCAGCGCCTCTTAGAAATTGTTCAATATTTTCTATTTATGATTCTGAGTATAGGCATAGAGCGCTTTATTAAAAATAGAAAAATATTATATGTATTTTCTGATATAGCAAAAACTGATAGCTTTTGTCTATATCGAGAAATATACAGATATTAAGAATAGATACATGTATCTTACACAAAGAACAATTTTTTTTAGACATTGCATGTTGAGCGGTGAATCTCAACGTTGCAGTTTGTCTTACCAGGCGAGGCGAGGAAGTAAAAATAATTTTAAATATAATTCTCTAGCTCCCCCGAGTGGGGATCGTACCCACATCGCGTTCACAATCAGACGCTGTTCCACTGTGCCACTATCGGCCTCACAAATATTTATGAGGTATTGTAAATCTAACTCTCTAAAAAAACTTTATCTTTACTATTTTTTCGGGTTTACCTAATTCGAACTCACGACCGATCGCGCTGTCCCACTGTGCTATAAGCTCTTATACAATAAATATCGTAAAATATACAATATTTAAATTTGATCATATAATTATCAAAATATTATAAATTTACATAAAAAGTTAGTTTCAGTTGCAAAATATATTAAAAGCCACTGCCGCTGACAGTAACTTCACGTTATACTAAATAAAGGAACCTTTATCTTATCTACAGCGAGTCAGATTTACAAATATTTATACCTCCCGCGTTTAACGCTATTTCCTTGTTCAATTCACACGCTATTAAAAAGTGTTATCTGTTACAAGTATGCAAGTGCTGTTATCGTTATGAAATTGTTCTTGTATGTATAAGAGCGATAGTTGTTCAAACTTTATGACGATATTAGTAGACTGGAAGGGATGTTGGACATTATGTTATTGATGTAATAAAGTTGTATTTTTTAAGCTTCACGCAAGATCCCGCAGAGCAGGTTAGACAGGAAGTCACGACACTTCGTACTCCTCTTTCCGTAGAATTCGAGACATTGGTGTTAAGTGGTGGAAACTCACGTCACGAGTATGTTTTACCGGACCGAGGAAATCAAAAATAATTTAAATATAATGATTCCACCGAGTGGAAATCGAACCCACAACCGATCGCGTTTAAGTCAGACGCTGTACTACTGCACAACAATATTAAATTTCTTCATTTCTTACAAGCCCAAGATTTGCATATGCGGTGATGCAATTTAGCACTGCTTTTTGTATATTCTATAAAGAGCCATTGTTGCTTTTTGATCTATAAATATACTACAATTTTATAAATGTTTAAAATAGTATTTTGAATGTAATATTTTCCTTTGGCAAACGAATAATTTAAATACTCAAGTCCTAGCCTGTTTTGTTTCTAGATACAGTACCATAGAAATTCAGAAAGCATTCTTAACATTTCTCGACTCGTATAACAACTATTAGTAAAATCGTTTTGTAATACAACATTGTTATAGGGTTACATTTTTTACACTAATGTCGCAATTGGAACACATTTTTGTATACAGTGGTCGTGGGTTGAAATTCAATATTTGAAGATATTTTGGTTAAAATGCATGATTAAATTCTTTTATTTAATGTTTTGAAATAGACTAACTGTAAACGCGATCGGTTGTAGGGTTCCATTCCCATTTGGAGGAATGTTTATATTTAAATTATTTTTATTTTCTCGTTGTGGTACGACGAAGCGAGGCGCTGAGTTCTGCCACTCAAAATGTAATGTCTCGAATTCGGCGGAAAGCGGAGTGTCTTCACACTAGTACATCCTATCTATCCTTACATGCAGAATGAAAGCGTTAAACTAAAAATTAAAAAGGGACTTCAAAGGTGGGCTTCATATTGCTAAATATACAAAAAAATATATATTCTCTCTCCGCTCCACCTTGTATTCGGCATAACAGATAACTTAGTGCCAAAACATTCTGCTTTTACACGCAAAATCAAAACCATGACTGCCGTAACTTAACACCACACTTCGCGTGAATATATCGGGGAAATATAAATAATTCAACTACAACAAAGAAATTTTTAAACCTAATTGTAAGACATTGTGCTTTTAGATAAAGCAATTTAAAACATAAGAATAGTATTTTATTCGTGAAACACTGTACTCTGTACATCCACTTAAAGGTTGCTTAATAAAGTTCCCACTTTGTTCAAGTAGTGCTACATTGAAATCGACAGCTGTCGAATGGGATTTGTATATATACCTTTCTCTAAGGTTTATACTGACGAATAATAAAATGTTTACGAGATACTCGTTGCCATAATTAGTAGTTTAAAATTGTTTATTTTTGCTTTTGACTATTTTTGTTAGTATGGAGTTAAATAAATGTCGATTTAATTATATATTGAAATATATATAAATAATAAAGTTGACAATATTGTATAAATATATGAAAAATAGAATTTTTTATCAAGAATGAGGAACGTAAGTAAAAAATAAGTAAGACAGTTGTGTCAGTAAGAGGCTAGCTTGTAATATTGTATGAGTAAAAAATGAATTGAAACTCACTAGGGGTATTATGATAACAAATAATACCCATATATATTTTTTTAATTGAAACTAAAATACCTGCGATTACGGATTTTTAAGTATTCGAAATTTTATCTCCACTGAGATGTATTTTTCAATTATAAAATTTAAATTAGTTTGTGTGTTTCATTTAAAAACGTATTAAAATCGTGAAATTTTGTTAATTTTATAAATATTTATATTATTTTAAAAATTATAAGTATTCTCAAGAAATAAATATTTCTTGAGAATACTTATAATTTAAAATTTTAATATTTTTTTTTAGCTTCACGCTTTTATCCCGCATAGCAGGGTAGGCAGAAAGTACCTAGTGTCAAGACACTCCGTACTTCGCTTTCCACCGAATTCGAGACATTGCGTGTTGGGTGGTGGAACTCAACGCCGCTCTTTGTCTTTTACCAGAGCGAGGAAGTGAAAATAATTTAAATATAATCACTCCCCCGAGTGGGGATCGAACCCACAACCGATCGCGTTTACAGTCAGACACTGTCACACTGCGCCACGACCGGCTTTTAATATTCTAATGACACTATTTAAATTATAATTTAAAAAAATATGAAATATTAAAATATTTGAACCCACACCATCCTCCGTTGTTACCATACAACTGATACTACAAACATACAAAATATTCTTTTTACAGACCAAATTCAAAAAAGAAATAAAGCAAAAAGTACTTAATTACAGAAAGGTAAACAAGCAGTAAATCTTAAATGCTACTACGTACCGGCTCATGGCCGGCTAATTAAGCTTTAATTTGACAAGCTTTTACGTAGGCGTAAGCCTGCGGTTACCTTTACTACGAGAGCTTTCATACCAATGTTGACTTGACTGTACACTTTGATATTTTAGATGCTATTCTGTGTATACAAATATGAAAAACAATATATTGCAGTGAAACACAAATGCAAGCAAAATGCATCTCTACAGAAATCCTAACAACAAAAATAATTTGACAAACTTATTAGAAATTCGACGTAGCTAAATAGAACCAAGGGCTTAGAAAGTCGGGGTAGTTGAATAGTTTTCAAGTATAGCGAATTCAATTCCTACTATGTTCTAAGTTTTATACCATTCTAGTTTTTTTTCGTTACGTACGCATTAAAGTGGCTTGGAAATTCAATTCGCTTTTGATGATTTCAGATACAAATTCTACTTGTTATATTTATATCGATGTCAAATAAATAAAATATTAATAATTTTCTTATAGATGAGAAGTTGAAAAGTTCATACATTTTATTAGCATCCCCTGAACTCGAGGCTACGCATATTGAGTGACGAACTCAATGCCGTGCTCTGTCTTACTAGAATGAGAAAACGAAAATAATTTTAGGTATATGCTTTCCCTCGAAAGGAATCGAACCCGCAACCGAGCGTGTTTACAGTCAGACGCCGCCCATTACGTGACGATGGGAAATATGAAATTGGTAAAAATACAGCAATAACTAAAACCAATTAAGAATGTGTCTCACAGATAACATTGACACGCACAGAAGCCTCGATTATAATATACGATAGTTGAATACAATATACAAATAACAGCATCAATACAATTGATTATTAGCTAAAACTTTAATATTCACCAAGTAGTCATTTACGTGTAACCTTCGAAATCTGTACGTGTTTTGTATATTTAGTTTCACGCTGTTATCGGGCATAGCAGGGTGTGCAGGAATACCTAGAGTCAAGACAGTCCGTGTTCCACTTCATTGACATGCGTTTGGAAGGGCGGAACTAAACGCCGCGCTTTAATCTTACTAAAGCGAGGAAATGAAAATAATTTAAATGTAATTTAAATATCATATATATTTGTTGCATTTGTTGTATATATTTTTTTTGCATTTTGTATTTTTACTAAAATGAGCAGGAGTATGACATTTCTCAAAGCTTATGATTATAGAGGGAAAGAGAATAGAAAGTTGATAATAGTTCCAGGAGTGAATTGGGTTAGTCGAATATCATTTTCTATATATGTTTTAGTATCATTTTTTTGAGGTCGTCAGTAGTGCAGTGGGATAGCGCTTGACGGCCGGTTCTAAGATCGATTCCCATTCGGGGGAGTGATTAAATTTTATAATTATATTCTCTTCCTCGTTCTGGTAAGACGAAGTGTGGCATTAAGTTTCACCACTTAAACCGCAATATCTTGAATTCGGTGGAAAGCGAAGTACGGAGTGTCTTGACACTAGGTTCTTTCTGTCTACTCTGCTAAGCGGAATAAAAACGTGAAGCTAAAAACGAAAATTACCTCGTATTTATTTTTTATATAATTACTCCGTAAACAAAGTACAAGAAATGCATTTAATTTAATAATTTAAAATCCAATCTTCTTCAATCAATCAAAACATGAGTTTTGCCTGAACCTTTACTTTACCTAATCACCCTTCTATTTTATATTATTTTATAAAATTTTACTAACACCCGGACAAAATCATATCTCGTAAGTCAAATCGTTTAAATATAAACGAATACAACAAGCTCTGTATATGTTTATTGTTAGTTATAAGTTAAACTCTTATGGTGAAGTCGTGAACTACCTTTGCGGTAACCGTGTCTTTAAAATATTCAAAGTGCGGTCAAAGGGTGACTCCATAACTGTCCGCGTTAATACTTTACTTTTCTCGATATGGTCTAAATGGAAATTGCTTCTTATATGTTCATAGTAATTGTTTTTGGTATTTAACGTGTCGATTACAGTTAAACTTTACCGTATACTAAATTTCATACATTTATAATATGTAGTTTGATAAACCGACTTCAGAATAGGCTACTTGTTGACACTTGTTGCAATGATTTATTGTATACTAGATCATCTGGCGAAGTTTGTATCGCCTCAGTTACATAACCAAAAAGCAAAAAAATGTCACAAAAATTCTTAATCGTTACAGATTTGTGGAAAATACTGTTATATTGTACAAAAAAATTATAACTAAAATCAAAATGCTATAGAGGCCGGTCGTGGCGCAGTGGGACAGCGTCTGACTGTAAACGCGATCGATTGTGGGTTCGATTCCAACTCGGGGGAGTGGTTATATTTAATATTAAATTATTATTTTGACTTCCTCGCTCTGATCAGAAAAAGTGTGGCATTGAGTTCCACCACTCAACACGCTATATCTCGAATTCGGCAGAAAGCGGAGTACGAAGTGTCTTGACACAAGGTAGATTCTGCTACGCAGGATAAAAATGTGAAGCTAAAAATATAATTGTTCTTTAATACAAACTATATTCTTTACAATTTAAACCTACTACCTTTACAACCTCTTTTTATTAAACCAATAAGCCTCCTAATCATCGTGACATAGAACAAAAAGTCGACATACTAAGAGATCAACGGTTGCCCAACTTATTTATCTATATAAATTTCAATGCGTTAATTAAAAATTAGGCGTATCTTTACAAATATTTTGTTTCGCAGTTCAACGCCCAGTACATCAGCAGGTGTTGCCTATTAAATTTAGCACTCGATATTAATTAATTATTATCAGCCTTTCACGTATAATTTCAAAGTTGGTGAGGTGTTGTGGAGAAGATATTTGTCGAAAATATAGTATCAATACAAGCCATTTACTTCTTCTACTCTATTTAATCTGTAAAACTCAACTCTCTTAAAGTTTTCTCTTTTATGTAGCACGTAGAGACTAAGCTCTACGCATCTTATAATCATACTTTTAAGTAATGATAATGTAAACAACACATAAATATAATTGTAATAAAATGTATTATGATAAGTTAGTAAGTATGTAAATATATGTAATTATAACCAAAAAAATATAATATATAAATAAAAAAATAATTACTTAAAATAGTTTATTTAAAAATACTTAATTCAAATATAATATTTTTTTGTAAAATTCCAATCTATTTTCTACATAAGTATAAAAATCTGGTTTAAAAGCTACAACTGTATAGAAGGACTGTCCGCAGATCTAAATTTCAATTTTAGTTTTGATCCAAGAGTCTTAGAGTCTTAGTCTTACTTTGGCAAGATATTATGTCTGTCACTTTAACTAAAATAATTTCACTATTTATCTTTTAAATAAAAAATGTGTAAAGTAAACAAAAAAAATACATATAAAAGATATAATATATTAGTCAGTATTAAAGTTATTAATTTTAATTTCCGTCCAACCATAAATAATAAGAGGCCATTGTGGCGCAGTGCCACATCTTCTGCAAACGCGATTGGTTGTAGGTTCCATTGCCACTCAAAAAAATAATTCTATTTAAAATTTAATTACATTTCTCCGGTCTGGTAAGATAAAGCGCGGCGTTCAGTTCATCGCGCACCAAACAAAATGTCAAGCAGTCAACCAAGTGTCTTTTTACAAATATTTGCCTCACACGAGACCGAACCTGCGACTTCCGTTAAGAAAAATAAATCATAATTATATTAAATAAATAAATTCACCACAACAAAGATCTAAAAATATCTTTTACACGTAACGTATCGCCGGGGTTATATAACGTAAAGTAAACGGTCATAACTCATCAATTGTTTATTAAAGAGTAATACGGGCTGAACTGACCCGACCCACTTCCCGATATCCATGAATATAAATTGTATTCATTCACAAATGTAGGTGAATAAAACATCGCAAGTTGTTTGTTACAGAGTAATGCATGCAAGTATGAAATATATGGGAAAATATTGCTTTAATTTGTTGTATTAATATAATTAACGTATTATATTTGTGTTTTATTTACGTTAGTCTGTATACTATTCTAAACAGTATGGTACAACGAGTGAACCTGAAAAAAAAGTTAAGTTCTGCCATACAAACGTTTGACGGAACTCAACGCCGCATTTTATTTTATCAGAGAAAGGAAACCAACTTTAAATGCAATAATTTTCGCAAGTGTGAATCAAACCAATCGTCTTAGCAATCACAACCGTAACCTCGTATTTTGTAGTTTGATGTAATATAAATCTATATAAAAATAAATTGTTAACGTTATTAAAACACATTAATTGAGGCTGGTTGTACGCTTGACAGTGTTTGACTAAGCTCAATCGATTGCCTGTTCGATATGCACTCGGGGAATGATACACAAAGCGCGGCGTTGAATTCCGCCACTCAAGACGGAATGTCTCGAATTCGGTTGAAAGCGGAATATGAAGTCTTGACCATCAATTTCAAAAAAATTAATTTGTTGAGTAAACAATAAATTTGTCCATTATATCTTATATTAATGCGCTATTCTCTATGTATGTAGAAACGACTATAAAATTTTGTTGCGTAGAAGTAACACCTGTATGTTAAAGAAAATATTTAATTTATTACTTACAACAAACATTTCTCAACAAAGGACGTACATTATTTCCACTATATAAAAATATGCATTTTTTGTCAAAAATAAATCCAGACATCCCTAAAACATCATATAAATTATATAAATGAATGAAAGATTTATTTGGCACAGTATGGGTTCTGACTATAAAAGCAATAGTTATTAGTTTGATTCCTTCCTAAGGGAGAAAATATATCTATATTTTTTCATTTGCCATTAATTTGTAAGTATTTCAATATTTAAGTAAAGAGCGGAATTCTTTAGAGGCCAGTCGTGGCGCAGTGGGTTAAATAATTTTCATTTCCTCGCTCTGGTAATACAAAGCGCGGCGTTAAGTTCCACCATTTTAACGCAATGTCTTGAATTCGATAGAAAACGAAGTATGGAGTGTCTTGACACTTTCTATGAACCCTGCTATGCGGGATAAAACCGTGAAGCTAAAAAACCATTTTACCATTAGATTCTCTCTAACTAACCAGTTAACTATAGCAGATATATTAAATTAAAAATATTACCCTACCAAAATCGAACCTACGATCAATGTAACAACACTAATTGTCTACTGATCGTCTGTTACAAACGTCTCAATGCGAAGTCAGCGTAGAAATTTATGTACGTTTTTATAGCTTATGTTTGAGCTTCCATGTCTAAATTAGCAGTTTAATATAAATAGAAAACAAATGTGTTTTTATTATTGTTGTAACTTTCACTTTGTTAATTAGCAATATAATATATGCTTTCTATCTAGTCTCGTTATTGAACGGATCGTTCCTTATTACCGCGAAGGTACCTTTCAGAACTAGTCTTACAACTAAATTAATACGATCTTGGGTGCAATAAAAAATAATTATATTTGATTTTTATTACCTTATCTTATTTATAACGGGCCTACTATAATATATGTAGGTATAGTTATTCATTTTTTTTATATTAAGATAGTATGAGACATATTTTATATATACTTAAACAATTTATGAAACGAGTTTTTAAATTGGTACCTCTTTATTTGAACCTGTTACCATGTGGATTTTTGTATGAGACAATATGTGGATATGAATTTGTGGAAATACCAATATTTTCAACTTTTTAAAGTTAAAAACAGTTAAAAAACACATATAAACATAAATCAGAACACGCATTTATTGGAAATGGTCTAAGAGGCACATATCCAGTACTCAAATTTTCACCGTTTTTCAAAAATATTTAGTTATAAATCACTCTCGTCTCGATTTTGACTCCATTTAATTTATTGTTACTAGCAAGGTTATCGGGTACATTTTAAGATATGAAAATATTTTATTGTCATCGGCTCGGAGCAGATGGGTTATTTAATTTTTACAAATTTTAATTGTTTTATTTTTACATACATCCTAATATATATATTTATTAAAAAAAAGAATTTATTTTATTCACAATACGTATGGACACATGTCCACATGTTTACCTTTTGTAACATTTTTTTATTCATATTATTCTTGTACAATTTAATGTACCTTAGCTTATAAGATTCATATGAAACCTAGTACATCTATGTGTTCCATAAGAGAGTCCAAGATTTTGAGAAAATAATATAACAAATATATAATAAAAAATGTCTTATAATCTTAATTTTTTTAAATACATTTCCGCTACTCCATTCAGACACATAACTAAGTAAATTGTTTTCAACTCACTATCATTTTTATATATAAATATAAATATTTATAGTCTGGTGTTAAAATAAGAGAGGACCACTTTATAGTCCCACGTAAGCACATTTTTAATAGACTAGCGATTTTTACGCGCACATTTATAGCCTATCTCATTTACGCACTATATAAAATCAAGGTTGTTTTTGTAAAAACTAAAAAGTTGACCATGCAAAACGCATTTTCTTTTTTTTTTTAAAAGGTAGAAATAGGATGTAGTGTCAGTTTTGAATCTCTACCCTAGATATAATGTTCATAAAATAAATGATTAAACTAAATTGCTTTTTCATACTGTATTGCAAGATAAAACTTTTCTTTTGATACTTACCTAATGTAAGTTGTACAAAAATATGCAATCCGCCATTTTGTTATGTGCGGCCATTTTGGTTAACCAATTGAAATGATTATTTACAATTGCAACGTTATCACTTTAAAGGTTACGAACTAAAACGAGTTTAAAAAAAATCTTATAAGAAGTACGACAAAGTATTGTAAACCTATTACTTCGATACCTTGAGATTTGTAATTCAATAAACACTATTGGAGTCGAGAAATTATAAATAAATAGGACAAGTTACATATGGCTATCTAGTCCTAAGTAGGCAATGCTTGTACTATATTGTCTAACAGGTGATAAGCATTCAAAAGCATATGTATACTTTTATGGACATTTGTCCATATTTTGTAACTGTAAACATAGAATACTCGATATAAATACATAAATATCTGTTTTACTGTTTTTAACTATTAAACCATGCTGAAATTAGACAATATTTTTTAAAAAACATCATAAATGAATTGTAACAATCGTATAGCAATTATGACCCAGGTAGTAGAACGCATGAATTAGTGGTCAGAGTGTTTGGACGATCTCCAAGAGACACGGGTTTGAATCCCGCTGAGTGTAAATTTTTACTTTTTAAAATTATCTTTTTTAAAATTTTACAAGTATTTTTAAATCGTACCCTGACCTTCATCTAAATAGTCACTAACAGAGAATAATATTTTTTATAAAAATACTATTAACTACGAGTGTATTTTAGTTTTAATTTATTCGTATTGATACCTTATCTAATTATAAGGGTGTTGAACTTTTTACTATACTAAAATGGGTTATTACTTAGAGAACGCCTGATAAAACTTGAATGATGCGTTTGATTATTAAATTTCATATATATAATAGAAGATAAAATGTGAGAGGATACTTTAGAGTCAACTTTCTTACATAATTGCAAAGGAAACTATTATAAACGGATTATTCGAGTATATTTTGGTATGGGAAACTTCGAATATTATTATAAAAATGGTGACTATCAAATAAACCTTAATTCTTATATCTGTATATAATATATAATTTAAGTCATTTTAATATTTATATTAATAACTAGATGTGCCTATGACTTGGTCCACGGGGAATTTAATATTTCTTGAACTTTTTTTATAGTTCTCAAGTAAGTCGCTTAAGCTACTATTTGTGGTTATCAGCTATCTACCAGTGAAGGTCCCGTCAAAATTGAACCAGTTGTTCCAGAGATTAAACGGAACAGACAGACGAAAATTGTAAAGAATGCTATTTTCGTATTTGTACCATGAATCATACACATTTAATAAAAAATGGTAATTCTAATATTACAAACAGACCTACTAAAGCTGACCTATTTCTATTGATTTACTCCTTCTTCTAGTTATATCCTTTATAAGTAACATTTCATCTTATAATATATATAAGCAAATCTAATAAAAGGTTTTTTGATTTTTGATTCGCTATGGGATATGTCAATAACATCCGTTATATATAATAAAAAAAAGTAACAATATATTTTTGAGTTTCTTTTATTACCAAACAAATAATTCATTCGACTGAAACCGCGTAGGTGACACGCTTCCCAATTAGAGGGTACCACAGGTGCATTTCTTATCAGTCGCATTCCTTCCTTTGATTGATAACCGTATGTTTGTGCACCCACGCTTTACAGTGTATACCAGACACTTTTGTAACAAAAATGAGACGAGAGCTAAGTAAATGTATCAAATATATTCTTAATATTATATCTTCGGATCCTGGAAGGAAATAAATTATGAAATATTCTTTAAAACTAACTAATTTTCCCCATTAGTAAACCAAGCATACGAACACAAGTGGCTGATTTAGAGGAGTATTTGAAGTTAACTTGTTACGTGTACACTACACGACAATTATACAAACTTGAACGCTTACAGCTTTGAATATACTTGTCTAAAACATTAGGGATGAAATAATGATTTTATCAAAACGCTTAAAATTGTTACATTTACATTAACATTATATGGATGTCAAGACGACAAAGATCTACAACACTTTACACGTAACTCACGATACGATTGATTCACACACTCACATGATAGGAGTGCCTTAACACTAGAATATTCATGCTTTAAAACAGTCGCTATGAATAAGCTAAATATGACATATTAAAAAGTAGCAAGATAGTCAGAGACATTAGGTTAGTGTCAAGACACTCAGTTGACTACTTTGCACCAGACATATAGACATTCTGCGGCTTTCAGCTCGACAATAAGCATATATTTTAAATAATTTAGTTATTCTCTGTCTTATTAACATTAATATAGTATATTAAGACAAGCTATCATTTTCGATGTCATTTCACTTCTCTCAATATTCTGATATCATAATCACCTACGTATTTACATTCGAGTTACAAATAATTGGATTAGGTCAGTTCAATTACGGACATTGTAATTGAACGGATCTAAACAGTGCCTAAATCTATTTCAAATGCTGTACTAATACTGTCTCCTGGTTTTCCTTTGTTTTTTTTTCTATTGAAAAGATAAAATTGAGGCCGGTCGTGGCGTAGTGGGACAGCGTCTGACTGTAAACGGGATTGGTTGTGGGTTCGATTCCCACTTGATTATATTTAAATTACTTTTACTTCCTAGCTTTAGTAAGACAAAATGCGGCGTTGAGTTCCACCCCTCAACACGCAATATGTCAAAATTAACATATTAAAAAAAGACACCAAGGCACTATAAACGCGATCGGTTGTGGGTTAGATCCCACAACCGATCGCATTTATAGTGCACATAATCATATATCCCTAATTCTCCTATAATGCAAAATGTTTTAATTATTGCATAATATTTTATTAATTTCATATTATTTTGATACTAGAATGAATTAGTTGCTTATCAATCACTCAGCAGTCATCACATGAATTGATTAAAACATAGAGTAAAAAGAATACATTCAAATTAATTTTCGTTATCCAGGCCATCCTGGTAATAACATCAAGGTCGTGTTATGAAGATAGTAGAGTTAAATAGCATACAGAAGCGTGTACAATTTTTTAAACATATCAACATAAGGGATCAATAATGTGAATAGGGATATACATATGTACATTTAAATCGAATATAAACGCGTTAATTTTTTTATCTCCACACTTTTAAAACAACAGGATAAACGGGAAGTATCAAATGTGTTCTCCCACTTTCTAACAAAATAGAGACTGCGTGTTTAGTGGCGGAACATAACACCGCACTTTATCTTAATATACAAATAGACAAAAAATATAATATGTATGCGTAATTTTTTAAATTGATAAAAATTAATTCCTATTTTACTAAAACTTAACAATATATAAATAGCGCATACGTAACCTCTACAACGTTCTTTACAAGGAAAATATTATTAAACAATTTTTTGCTTACTATTTTCCTGGTCTTAAGTAAGTTACAAAACTCAATGCTTTATTATAAAAAAGCATTAACATTTACTTTAATTACCGTTACATTAAAAACGACACTTTGTAGGAAATCACATTAAATCGTTTATTTATTAAGACCATATTTAATTTTTTTATTAACAATACTACTTAAAACTGACAATTGAAAATAAAACCTTTTCATATATATACCACAACCATTTTATATATATATATATATATATATATATATATATATATATATAAAAAATAGAAAAGATAAAAAACCAGCATCACGCTTTATCCCGGGTTGCAGGAGGGTAATCAGAGACAACCCAGTGCCAAGACACTCCGTTGACTGCCTTCCACCCGAATCCACCCCTTTCGTGTTGAGTGGCGAACCTAACGCCGTGCTTCGTCTTACCAGAGGGGTGAAATTTAAATTACTTTTAAATATAATCATTTCCCCGAGTGTGAATCGAATCCACAACGAACTACGTAGTCGGACGCTGTCCCACTGTGCCACGACGATCTTTAAAGATAAAAACAACACACACAATACGTATTTATTATTATGCAAATAATTTGCATACAAATTTATCATTTTGTAAATATCCATGCGTCTTAAGTGCACATTATAAGCTAAATATATGCATTAATTACAAAAGCAATTAGCAGATACCCGCGGTTGATCTTTATCGCATTACCGTTTTTGATGTATTTATAGGAAATGATTATCATCATCGTCAGATTTCGAACCCGCTATATGAATCAATTAAATCAAATATTTAAATAATATCCAAATGTCATATTAGTGTAAATATAACAATATACATTGTTTTTATAATTTTACATATCGCAGAGCAGGCAGAAAGAAGTCAGAGTCAATTTGCTACTGTGCCACTACGCTATAATGGCCACAATATTAATATTAATATTAAAAAATATCATTTGCTAGCAGACGTACAAGTTAATTTAAAAAAACTTTTTTTTGAAACTTAGAAGGAATCGACTCTCAATCTAATTTAAAGAATAATAATAGTTAAGAAACAAATGCATTTTCCTCTTAACCGCTTCACACTGTATCCCGTCGAGCAGGGTACTCAGAGATAACCTAGTCTCAAGACACTTGCGTTGATTGCGTTCCACCCCAAAAAGAGGTATTGGCGTGTTCAGTGGCGAACTCAACGCCGCGCTTTGTCTACCAGAGTGGAGAAATAAAAATCAATTTTAAATATTATCATTCCCCTGACTCGGAATCAAATCCACAATTCCATCTGATGCTGTCCCACTGCGCTACAGTGCCCTTTTCTGGTTACTATGCCCCAAATACTTTCTACAAATGATATTCGAATCCACACTTATCACTCTCAGAAAACCAACAACGGTATCAACTACTAACAGGTATAGTAGAAGTCAATTTAAACTACCTAATTGCTCTCGGTTATTTTACTAGTTAAATGTACCTGTAGATCGTAAATCTTAAAGTAACGCATTAGCGCACTCACTTAGGAGGAAAGCAAAATGATCTAGCCTGGAGCATTTAGAAATCATTTTGCCGAGTCTATAATTAAATGATCGTATGAGCTATTGTCTGCATATGAGTATTGCTATGAGTGACTAAAACAGTAAGTCATTTCAAATGATTTCACGTCTTGCCCTTGACGTGTTCTGATGACCTGAGTGTGGTATGGTCTTAAAAGAGTTCATAATAATGTTATATATATATATATATATATATATATATATATATATATATATATATATATAATAACACTAATACTTAACGGGTCACCTATATAGACAAACTTTAGCGTTAAGTTCCGCCATCGTAAAATATCTAAAATGTTTCTATGCTTTTACCATTAAATACGATTTATAGCATTATTTTTCTAATTGACGCTAATGTATCACAGATAAATTGATGTAAAAATATTCAATCTTGCTCAGTTTCGGAAATGCAGATTAGTAAAGGAACCCACAACCAATCAAGTGCATATTCAAATGCTGTTTTACTAACCCACAGTGGTCTTTGGTTAAATAAGTAGAAAATAACCTTTTAAAAAATTCAGAGCATAAGGAGGCGGAACCCAACACTACATCTTATCTACAAAGTGTACCTGCATAATAAATATAAATATTCCCTCAAGTGGAATTTAGGCTCACAAACATCGCGTGCAGTCAGGCACGTCCACAATACGCTACGTTGGCGTCAAATAATTTTATTATAGCCCATACAAGAGATTGACGCTGTCATGGCGCAATGGAAGATGGAACTTCAAGATATTACCTGCGGTAGTTACTTTAAAATATGTATAGCTACTTTACAACTATCTATAAACAACTCTATTAATAACAATTTTAAATTAACTAAATATTTGTAATAGAAAATAATTAAAAGTCTATTAAAGCTTTAACCTATGCGTCTAATAGAGAACTTAATTATTTAGTTTTTTACTGTTTTAAAAAAAAATAGATTTTAAAACGACTTTTCTAATACATTCCATAGGAAACGTAGGTTTCCATTAGTTTCTATTACACTCACGTATACGTATAGATAAACGTTAGATAATGCGGAATTTCATTCAAACGGTAAAGAATAGAGGTGAACAAATTCACCAATGGTTGAAGTGAATGAAACTTGTTAATACATGGTTCGGGCTTGGAACCAGAAATCGTGACAGATGCACGTTTATATCATAGTGTTACTACTTGTTTAGTAAATATTTACATAAAATATATTGCACTCTCAGACCGGATGTGATCTAATTCAAGAATTGCATTGCATTTTTTGGGTTATCAATATACAATGGGATAAAAACGTTAATAATATCTAAATAAATCTCATAAATATAACATATTTATAAATAATTAAAATTGATGTGTTTGTTTTCAATTTCAAAATAACAGCTTTTTACTAAATGCATATGTATATCCACACGGTATATTAAAATATTTTTTCTTATTATCTGTATGTTACAGCTAATCCGGAACGGTTGCGCCGATTTTGAGGGCAATTTCACTGGATAGCTGTTATAATAAGGAGTTATTGAGGTTACTTTTATTCTTGAATTGTAAAATAAAGATCCGAAAATGGTAAATCGCTTTTCATTTGATGGTTACAATCATAAATTTAGATGTCTATTTCAAATTATTGTTGGAATGTTATCAGTTATATATATTTTGTTATACTTATTTCCTCAGAATAAAAAAATATTTAACAAAATTTATGTAACACAAAGTATTTAATATTATTTATAAAAACCCCACTTGTCAGGGATGAAGACAAATTATCTAAAATATAATAAGTTTCTAATATTATAAATCATTTATAATTAAATCTCGTTGTCACCAGCTTCCTATGTCTAACGGAAGTCGATGCGTCAAAATGTAAACGGTGTTGCCTCACAGTGACATCACCGCCAGGGCTACCACACGCAAGCAACTTGACATATACGAGTACTCACCATGGGATTATTACCTAACACGTTGATTAGAAACCTGAATTGATTACAAAATAAGGGTCTGATAATTTTGAACAGGTAGATGGCGACATTGGTAAACGATTGCTATAGTAGAATTATCCGGTTCTAGGTCAATATATGAAATTATTCTAATTTTCATTTAAGTGATATAACACTAAATTAGATGATGTTTTGTGATCGGACACTTTGTCACTCACTCTCCTACATTTACTTAGGTTATAATTATAAGAAATTTGTACTGAGATTTAGGCACTACCTCATAAAATTTCTATATATTTACATCAAATACGATTTAATTATTGATATTTCAACTTAACAAGCTGTCATATTTAAAATATTAATCAATAGCATTGACAGCTATACAATTCATAGGGTATGACGCATACAAAGGAGCTAGTTTAAGTATATTTACATACAAAATTTCGCCATGTTCACACAAATGGTAATTATTCTAAACATTACCTATACTTTACTAGGAATGATAATTTGAACATAGCCCAATATAAACATGTATCTCATATAATATATCGAAGAACTTTTTATATAAGAAGTCACAATTTTTGTACAAGTGTGCAAATAACACTTTTAAAATGTCAAAATATATACAGGGTGTATATTTTATTGAAAAAGGAACAAGACGGTAATACGTTTTGGTATCATCATCAACACTTGCTGTAAAGTGATCCGAGTTATTAGGGTCAGTACACAGTGCAAGGTCACCTTTTTGTATGCTGTTTGCTCTATACAATATTGTTTTTGTACAGTTTTATAATCATCATGGTGTTCATTTATCATTTTGATATTTATGAGCTTATTTAGTGTAGAAATATTTTTTTTATTTAATAATAAGTAAAGGCTCTAGTCAAAGTTTTATTAAAAAAGTTTCAGATTTAATTAGAGTAAAATCCAAAAAAAGGATTGAAGCTTAAAACATTTTGTAGATATTAAGCAATGAGAAAAAAAAAAACAATTACTACGACGCTATTCTTTCTCAACTAAAATACCGCAAACTGAGCGCTTTAAATTCCATTCAGCCTTTTTATTTCAGGTTAATGCTACTTGTTCAGTAAATGTTTTTGTATTTTTTCATAATTTACTAAGAATTTTTGTAGCTTTTAGGTGGATAGTATTCAATGATAAATTATTTTGTCCTTTCTTTTTAAGCCTGCCACTATTTATATAGTTTTGTTTATTTCATAATATTTTTTTAAGTTCAATTAAAGACCAAAATTCATTGAAAGCATCAAGTAAATGCAGTGATTTCTAGCGTGGGGTCTAACTAAACCTAAATGGCTTATTTATTTGTATTTTAGTTAGTTACATATAGTTTTTTCGTATCTCTCTAATTTTGCGTAAAGTAAAAAAAAAAACAGTGTCGCGCCTATATAAAAGATAAGATTGGAGTGTCTGTTTCTAATACTAAAAGACCCGCTTTCATGTATACTTGAAACATACTACAATAACATATTTTACTATTTTTTTTCCGTCGATCTGTCTGTTTATTTCAGCTTATTTCCAGAATAGCTAAACCAATTTTGACGGGGCTTTCGCTATCAAATAACTGATGTAAAAAGGTAACTTATATTATTTTTATTTTAGAATTATAATACCAAGATCCAAAAATGTTAAACATTTATAAGAACGAAGTCGAAAGCAAAAATAGCTATAAAATAAAATATACCTTAAATGGATTCAAACTGATAACCAGCGTGAAATATCCTAACTATATCTCAGTCGAGTAATCAAGGCCTGGGTGAGCAATTTGAATGCAAAATAAAGAAATGTTGCACTGGTACAGTCATCATCATTACCATTAGCTCAGATCGTTCTGTATTTATTTAAAGTGTTACATCCGCTACTAAAGTATTTATATTATTGTATATAAAATCATTTCTTTAAACACGAGTCGAGATAAACGCTAAGCGCCGCACTCGAATGTGCTTTATATTTCTGACATTGATAGACAACGTCGAAATTAATAGTTGTGTGAGGAATCAAAAAAAAACTAGTTTCATATATTTCAATCAATTTCTTTATAAATTCTAACAGATTATATTAAAAATCCATATTACTTTGTGTAACTAAACAGATATAGTAAAATTTTCGTCTAAACACTATCGCAGAATAACTGGAATCCTCTGAGTATACTTGATGAGAACGATATCAAAAGGATTACACCTAATATTTTTAACATACGTACTTCCTAACCCCATGAAAGACATACAATACATGATAAATGTAGGTAAAACTGCACTTTGAAGCTTAAAATGCTTTAAAAAAAGATGACCAATCTGACCAGGTCCTAGTAAGAGGGCATAATGTCACGTGGGTGTTTGAATAGTGCTACAATATTATCAATGGTATTTGAATGAGTACGCAACAATAGCGTTGACCTGGTATTGACATCGAGACAAGCGTAAGTAGCTCAAGAGTTTCCAAATAGTTCCAAATCGTTCGTTCAATGAATAAATGTTCTATATACATATATTTTTTTAGTTACTTTGGATTCTAGACGTCCCGTTTACTCGTAAGAAACATGTTGCCTAGCAACGTGTACGTCACTTTATATTGACGATACCAAATACACGTGCTTATATAGCACGTGTATTTGGTATCGTTTACTACATTACTTAAAAAAAATTGTGTATTGATTTCCCAGATAAGGCCAGCCAGATTGTGGGTCCGATTCTCACTCGGGACAATGATTATATTTAAATTATTTTCATTTCTTGGCACTAGTGACAAAACGCGGCGTTAACTTCCATCACTCAACCGGCGGAACTCAACGCCACACATATATATCAAGCTTTAGTCCAAGCTTAAAACAATAACTTTTTGAAATCAAATAAGAATTACACATGAATATATATTTGTACATACATTTAAAAGGATTACTTAATAAAACGCTATTAACACGAAAACCTATTTAGCAAAAAAAATCACAACTACTGGCACGCGTGCAGTTTCGCCACAATATAATTAATTTAATTTAAAAAAATAAAATCTTTAATATTTTTAAAATGCGACGAATATGTATCGAATTTCGTTGTACAAACGTAAGTATTAAAAGTATCTAATGTCTCAAGACTAGTTGACCTTGAACTAAGTTTGGATGTTACAAAACATACCTCTTTGAAAGAGATCTGATTTAGAAATTTCATCGACATACCAATTGTTACCTAATTTTTAGAGTAAACATATACTTAAATGACATCCCAGTAGTACAGTAGATGGTTACTAAGATTGTTATGAAGATAGTCTATTCAAATTGTGTTTTAATTACATTTTAAACGAATTTTTACTTAATCTATCAAATTTTTTTTTTAGGAAATGAGTAGTTTTCTGTTTTTTTCCTTTGTAAATAATCCAATTTATAAAAAAATAAACCAGCTTCATAATAACTATACAAATACCTCCCTGTATTTTCTTATGAGTAATTTACCTACAACTCTGAAACTACTGGACCGATTTTAATGAAACTCGTACGGTTTTCTAAGTTGAAATACGCGTAGCCAAAATAAAAGAATTTAGTTTAGTAAAGAGAAATTAGTTTTATTCAAACATACACTTACCAAATTAAAGCACACGTGCTTGGAAGCCTAAATTGATTGTCATACTCAAATATGAATGAATTTCATCAACATTACATACGTGCATATCAAACTAATAACCTTCTTTTTTTAAAGGGGGTAAAAGCGTTATTTAATCTCAATAACATACCTACACACATTTATTAATACTTGAGATCTATTAGAAACGACATATGAAACATAGAGGCCGGTCGTGGCTCAATGGGACAGCGTCTGGTTGTGAGTTCGATCCTCACTCGGGGGAGGATTATATTTAAATTATTTTCACTTTCTCGCTCTAAAGATAAAGTGCGGTGTAAAGTTCCACCACTCAACACACGATGTCTCGAATTCGGTGGAAAGCGAAGTACGGAGTGCCTTGACACCAAGTTACTATCTGTGTAAAAAAACATTTACTCTACCGTGAAATAAAAAACAGACTTATGTATTTATAATAGATTTTTATAGTAATTGCTAAACATAGGTCTAAGAATTTAAATAAGATATTAATATTATTATTTTCATTTCTTCGCGGCGTTGAGTTCCGCCACTCAACACGCATTTTCGAATTCGACAGGAAACCGCGTATGGAGTGTCTTGACACTAAGTACTTCCTGGCTACCCTACTATGCGGGTTGAAAGGGTGACGCTATATTATTATGACGTCACAATTTATTTTTCGATTCAATTATCATTCGTACAATGTAGAGTAGGGGTAGATTTGCTACTAGCCGCTAGTAGCGGAGTTCCAAGGTACAAAATATTTAACTAGGCAGAATATTTTTCATTTTAATAAGTTTATTATAATAGCTTAGTTAGTCGTTTGACAGTTGATTTAAATTTTTAAATTAAATTATTTTATACACGGAAGAAAGAATCTGGTGGCAAGACACTCTATTTTCTACTTCTCAATATATTTTTCTATAATACGTTTTATATATGTAGTAAATTATCGTGTGTTACGAGACGTTCGGAAGTTGTTTGACAATGATACTAGCTGTGAAGTGCCAAGCTAAATAGAAGCGGATTGACAAGAATCTAGCTCACCTTGGCCATTATTTCCTATTTATCTACATCTGGTACTAGCATCGGTTTACAAAAAACAATTTTTTTTATCTAAACTTTTTATTACTTTAATATGTTTTGCTTAGAAAAATATTCATAAACATATGCTTTTTTTAATATAGTTAATATGTTAGGTTATTTTTTTTGTACATTTTTTGATTCTTATTTAAAAATTATTCGTAATCTGTATCTCGTAATAATAAATCCTTAGATAATCTGTACATTAAAACAATTGACCTTTATTGTATGCGGGTTCAGGACAATACAATGAATTATTTAACAATATCATTAAGTACGTAAACTACAAATTATGTTTAATCGCGGAAATTTAAATACAGTTAAAATATTGTAAAAAGTGTACTTATTTGCGAAGAAAAAAAAATATTTAGCAAAATTAAAATGCAATTAAATAACTGAGGCGCACTTTTTGCACTAATTAAGGAAGTAGCCGGTATCTTTTGAAATTCATTGTTACTTGGACCGGTAAGTAAATGACGTATGTAATGGTAAATCGATTCCTGTATCTCAATTTGGATAATTTAACCATAATGGTTTCGCTCGTATAAATAAAATTAAAAAAGAAATCTTTTTGCACGTAGAGCAAGTATTTCTGTGAATTATATATTCATTTATGTTTTTCATATGGGTTTAGTTATTATATTATATTTTTTATATCACGTCTTTTGTTATTTAGGTATTATGTAGATACATTTTTTTTTGTAATTTTGTTTATATATATGTTAGTTTCAAAAAAATGTTGAAGTTTGTTTGTTGTGTGAGTGAGCATTTGAAAGTGAAACTTTACCGTTTTGTAAGGATAACGCAAAGAGCTCGTCGTCTTGCAGCCATCGCAGCTCGCTAATTATAGACATATCAGCTTCGTACGACATCAATGTGTCATGATAACAGCATAACAACAATCCCACAAACACTAGCAATTAGTAGGTTATACACAACACTATCGATATCTTTATCATCACAACACTAGCACGGATCAAACGTCAAAACATTACGAATTATTCATGAAAAAAAACCGCGCCATAACTTTGTGTAACACTTCTTCTTTTTTTTAATAATGAAAAAATACAAAGATCAAAAAAATCACGAGTTTAATCGCTCGTGGCTCGTTACGAAACGTCAAATTTGACAGCTGACGTTTCGATCGTAAACTCGGGGTGAACGAACGAGGTGCGCGTGCGCTGCTAACGTGCTTAGCGCGTCGCCGTAGCACACTGACTGATCCAAACCGCACAACTTTGGCGGGGGGCCGGCACTGCGTCCTTAAAACGATACATCATCGATAACTCCTGTTTTGAAATCAATAATTCGCATCACTATCTCGTGGAAGGGCATTAGCCCTTGTTTTATAACTTGAGGCAAATGTGCGTTATAATTATTTTTATTATTTTGGCAACTTATTTTATGGCAAATTTATGGTGATTTTATGGGGCAATTAGATGCTTACCGATCTCAGTTTGCATTTAAGCCGCTGGTGATTAATGTGTCTCCGATACACTACTTTGTTGTCTGGTTTACTTGCAAGTAATCTTTATAACGTGTTTATAATTTATACACAAATTTTAAGGGATGATTGAAGAGCTGAATGAGCTATGTATATTTGAAGCGAGTAAAATATATTTTTTCTTATATTTAAATTTAAATTATTACATACAGATGACTGTGTTATCATTTTTCTTTTCACTCACCCAGATGTTGTGCGGTGACTGACGAAAGTTAACTCGGTCATTTATCATTATCAGACCATAAACAATTCTAATTTTAATAAAAACAATATTAAAATAGTAACATAAATAATTATACGCTATAAGAACTTAACAAAATCAAATATATTTATAACTTGTTAGTTTAAATTAAAAAAATAATCATCAAAAAAATCATTTATAACCCAATAAGTTCAGAAAGCCTGATCATTGTCAAGATCATCGGGCTCAAACCATGAAATATGTATGCTGTATTACTATTGAATATGGACACTAGTGTATATTTTTAAGCGAATTATCAAGGAAAGGGATAGAAATAACAATAGTTGCAAATTTACCCTTAAATAATAGATAGAAAAAAGGAGGCTATTCTTGTTATATTTCACAATATTATATTTTTAGCTTCACGCTTTTATCCCGCATAGCAGGGTAGACAGGAAGTACCTAGTGTCAAAACTCTCTGTACTTCGCTTTCCGCCTTATTATATTATATAAATATGTTAATGACACGTGGAATACTCAGAATACGAGGTAGAGTCACATAATATTTTATCTCCTGTACTATTTATGTAGAGATACATACATAAATATATATATCACGGTACAAATTTAAACAGTCTTATCAGCTGCCTAAGCTTTGATAATGCTTCTTAAAACATAGTCGGACCCAAATTACGAGATGCGTCTTCGTATTGCGTCATAGAGATAAAAAATGTTTTAAAAATTGTTGTAGAAATTCCATAATTTATCAAAAAAAATATTGTTTTTTGTTCGAGTAATAGTGTTGTAAAATAATGATCGCAGGTTCAATGCCAGATCGGGTTATTGAATATAAGAATTTTTGTGTTTGCTAGTTTCTTTTATACCTTAAGAAAAATATCTGTATATAAAAAGGAGTGAGGTCGTATATAAAATATTATTTCTTGACGCGTTGTCTTAGCAATGTGTATGTCACTTTATATAAACGTGTATGTCAAACACATGGTAGTTTGTGTTACATTCATTTTATTAATTTCATATATATTCATGCAATATTTAAAAAAATAACAGCATTTTGCACTCTTTGTCTATATAAACTATGACAGCGCCGAATTTCATACTAACAAAAGGATATAAAGTACAATGAGTACAATAATTTTGCTTCAAATATTTATATATTAATACATTTTATTTCTTTACCACAATAAATATTAAAAATAAAACAATCATAAATATATCTAGAATTCGGGGGAAAGCGGAGTACTGAGTGTCTTGATACTAGGTACTTCCTGTTTACCCTGTTATGTGGGATAAATGAAAGATTATAGAAAGGGCGGTCTTAAAACAAAATAATGATTTTCTATAGACAATCTTAAGGTTAAGATTTTCTACATTATTAAATTTAGAGTGAATTATGTTAATAATATATAGCAAATAATAAGACCTTTGGTGCTCCCGATTTTTACACATTTTAGGTGGAATCTACTTGTCACCACGAACTGCTGTAAAGTGTTCGAAACGTTGGGTTTTCAAAAATGTATTTTCTGATACCAAAATATACGCCATTAATCCGCTTAAAATTGTTTAATTTAAAAAAAAAACTCAAATTATGATAAAAATAAAAATAAAATTAGCTATATATTAAAATATTAATTTTTCCTGATAAATAAGAATAAAAAACACCTTTATTATTAAAATAATACGTTTATTTTACTTCTATTATCGTTTTTATACAAACTATAAACAATTTTAAAATGAATACGTAACAAGTATGAACGAGAGCAACCTTCAATTACTCTAATTATGATGACCCACCCATATCCATATCCATTCAAGAATAGTATTGAATCATTGTCAATTACGTCATTTTCCTAATTGACCAGTCATGAACATCCTCACGCCATATCGCCATTGCTTTTTGCTTCAAAAAGTTTGGACAAACGCTACGCTCTAACAAGCACAGTAATCTGTACTTATATAGACAATTCGAGTAAAAAACAATAAATTATATTCTTTAATCCTAGTATCAACAAGAGGAACTTAGTGTCAAGACACTCCATTCGCTTTTCATTCTAACACGAGAAATTACGTGTTAAGAGGCGTAACTCAACGCTGCGCTTGATCTTACTACAGTAAAGATAATTTAAATATAATCATTCCCCTAAATAGGAATCAAGCCCATGCTTACATATGTTGTTCCAGTGAGTTATCAAGGACCTGAACTCAGAGTGTTTTGTTGAAAGTAAGTAAACAAAGTCGAAATATTAATTTTCTTTTTCTTGTCTAAATTAAATAAATGGCTTTAAGAATATATGAACTGTCTATTTAGTAAGGACTATTTACAGTTTATAATGATTCTATTCAAAATTCTCGATTGATTGATTTGGTTGGTACATAATTTCTATACAAGATTCTATACACTCCGCTGATTGCTTTCCGCCCGAGACGGAGACATTGCGTGGAGAAAGGCGAACTCAACGCCTCGCTTTTTCTTACCAGAGCGAAGAAATGACATTAATTTTAACACGTACCGTACGTTACCTCCACAAATATCACTACACTAAGACAAAAAATTGATAGGTATATCACTACTTTCTGCTACTTATCTATCCTTACCTTATAATATTGTTGTAGGAACCACTAATGCCAATAAGAGATAATTTTTAAATGAAACTATTTTAAAAAGATTAATCGTGTATATTTTAGTATTTGAAAATATATTTTTGAAAACCTGTCGTTTCGAACACTTTACTTCACGTCCGTGTTTACAGGTAGACTCTACCTTGAAATAGTTTTATTCAAAATGTGTTAAAATCGTGGAAATTAAAGATATAAGTTCTAATAAATAAAAGATAATTTCTCACCTGAATTGGCGATCAGCCTACGTTCGGGCTCAACTCGCTTCTTATCACGTCACTGTCATTGACTAGTTTTTGCATATTAGAGTTTCCGTATAAAAACGAATGAAGGTCGTGAGGCTAAAATACAGTTTTTGCGAGAATCAATGATGTATATGATAATTATTTTTTATTAAATTAAAAGCGTTAATCTTGCTAACGCCATTTAGGCTCAGTGGTCAAAAACCTCTTTGGAGATGTACAGAGGAAATAAATATGCACACACGCACTCGTGCTTTTAATGTATATGTAATAGATAGAGCTATCTTCACATCCTCGCCTTGGTAGTTAGCAAATTGCGGCGTTGATTCCCGCCACTCAACACGCAATGTCTCGAATTCGGTACAAAGCGAAGTAAGGAATGTCTTGGACACTAAGTACTTTCTGTCTACCCTGCAAGGCGGGATAAAAGTGTGAAGCTAAAAAAATATAGATAGATGAAACATAAGAAGTATCATGAAAGAAAGAGTGTTCTCTTTTGAAGTTAACGGAATAGAAAAAAATAGTTTTTTTAATGATTTAAACTAGAGAACAAATTATTTATTAATATAACATTATTTATACTTAAAGTTTACTCGTTACAACTGAATTATTAACGATTTAGAAATATTAATTTGTTTTTTTGTAAGCTTTGTTTGAGAAAATTGAGAGTTTATACTACTCAGATAAAACCCAGTGTCGAGATCATTCCGTTAACTACTTTCCTTCCCAAATCAAGACGTTGCTTGTTTAGTACCGAACACAAGCTGAGAAATGAAAAGCACTTTGAAATATAATCATTTCCCTCAGTTGAGGGAAATATTCAGTTCAATATATCAATAATCTACAATATGATTTCAGTTGAAATCGAACCCGCAATCGATCTCATTTCCAGTTATAGAGTCTGTCCCACTAAGCTACAATGGCTTTGTTTCTGGCTATTTCATGATGGCGTCAGACATAAATTATTATGGAATTTTTAAACAATTAAAACTTATTTTTCAACTTATATTGTATATCAATCTTTTTCATCCCATCTCATTATTTATGTATTAGTCAGATGAAATTTAAATATATATATATATATATATATATATATATATATATATATATATATATATATATATATATATATATATATATATATATATGTATATACACCTAAATAAGAATAATAGAGGTATAAAAGACATGTTTCAACTTCTCGAAACCAAAACCAAATACTACACGCATTCTGAGAAACTATATGTAATATCATGTAATTACGATGTCATTATTAAGTAATATTATTAACGCTTCGCCGACAGTTTAATTACTTTTGGCGGTTCGATTATTAATCGAAATATGGTATCCGTTTTGTTAATAAAATTTATCCTTCATGAAATACATGTTATATGTAAACAATAAATGTATGGATTTTGTTTATATATTTGAAATATATACTTTTATTGAGCTTTTTACCTGAATGCCAAAGGAAGGTTTGTTTTAGATGGATTAATCGCGTATAATTTGGTATTCGTAAATGTATTTTTGAAAGCTTTACGTTTTGAACAATTTACAGTAATTAAAGGTATTATAAAGTAGGATTTACAATACTGTTCAATAAAAATTTAAAATATATTTTCGAACACTAAAACATGAACAAGTAATCCGTTTAAAATAGTTTCATTTGAAATGCGTAAAAATCATGAAAATCAAAGATCTTATTAGAGAGGGCTATTTTTTTTGGCATATTTATGTATACATGTTTGTCCGTTTCTTTGTTCTCTTAACTCTCTTCTGAGTAATAATTCAGTTGAATTCTAATGCATTATTAACATTATTAAATAAAATAAGAAACGATTAATTTTTAATATTAATTTTATTTTATAAATATGTTATATTTTGTATAAACATATTAATTTACCTTTATCTGTGTGTCTTTATCTAGATATAAACTTGCATTTCTTTAGTAAGATCCAAGCTGTAGCAGCAATTAAATTATATGTTTATTACATATTATTGTGAATAAAATCAAGGCATTTCTGGAAGTTAACATCTTATAATTTTAATCTTAGAGCTCGCTTAAGACATATGTGCAAATTTTAAACCAAACAAATAACTAAAAAGAAGAACTACGACGTTATTTAAGTTTCTATAGCAAATATAATCGAGAAAAATGAATATCCAATATTATATAGAAGAAGAGAAGAAGTGGGAAATGCCAGAGAGGCATTCCATAGATTTCCTGAGCGGTCATCAAGTTGCAGTAAGAGATGCTGAAGTACCTAGAACTATGGCAGGCTTAAGAAGACCCTTTTAAAATGCATCCTCTGTAGGAGCTTCTCCCTCTGTCTTTTCTCTTTACGTATCCAAATTTGCAAAGATCCTCCTAATGTCATCCTTACTGCGTATGTTGATAGACAAGCCAGTTCTAGACAAGACAATATTTTGTATATAATTGTTGGAAGACTTCACTTCAATCCGTCGCAACTACTTCAAATTAATTCTAAGCCTCGTCCCTTAGCTCTTATTAAAAACATAAGCATTAAAACCTATTAAAAACAAAAAAAATATATTACTGGGGTTTGTGTAAATTATGAAATTTATTTTCTAATCCTAAGTGTGGAATAACACTTAAAAAATAATATATATATATATATATATATATATATATATATATATATATATATTATATATATATATATATATATATATATATATATATATATATATATATATATATATATTATATATATAACATTTACATTTGGCGTAATAACTATATTACAATTATATATACATTATAAACACATATATATGTTTGTACGTCACGCAAAATCGTGTGTAACGACTATTATAGTGCAGACTATTTCCATATTTGGTGATATTATTAGGAAATAAGTATTAAAACTAAAACAAATCTTTAAATAATCTACATATCGTGCAGGAAAATATTTTGACCCCTTTTTTAGCATAATTATATAACACGTGGGAGAATAAAGTATGGGGAGAATACATAAATTGGTTGGAAGGGAAAAAACGTAAAAGTTAATACATTTTATAATAATGAAATCTAATATACCTACATATATATACATTGTATCAGATACACGTTAGAAAAAAATACATACGATATATGCTTTCGTATAAAGTGACATACACGTTGCTATGGTAACGCGTACATATTTTCACGTTGTCAGTGGCACACTGTCTGTTTGTTTAATTGGTTGTGGGTTTGAATTCCATTTAGAAAATTGAATATGATAAAATATTAAAATTTTATATAATTTCTCCTCTCTAGTAAGACAAAGCCCGACAATGAGGTCACTACTCAACACGTAGTCTCAATTTTGGGCAGAAGTAGCCAAATATCTCACTTACTACTCTGCTATGTGAGGTAATAAGTACTAATGTAAAAAGAATGTAATAAAAAAATATGTTTGATGATGACTCAAGATAAATTACAAAAACGTTGAAAAAAAATTGATAATAACAAGAATTTTGTAAATTTTTTACATTTCGGTATAGCATATAGGTGTATTGCATTTAGGTATTGCATATAGGCTTAAGATTATGTAATTTTTTTGCATTCCAAATAGTATGGCAAAAGATTACTCCCATTTGGGAATTAAAAATTTTCAATAAATATATCACATTTATTTCTATAAATATACATCTAATAATATATATATATATATATATATATATATATATATATATATATATATATATATATAAATATATATATATATAAATATATATATACATCTAAATAGTATTTTATACATAATATAAAACGTTTTCAACATTTCACAGCAGTCTGTGGTCACAGGTAGACAGATAGTCTACTGAACAGTGTCCGTAACGTCAAGTTCTCAAAATGTTTCAAATATCAAAATATAATTGTTTTCAAATATCAAAATATACGCAAATAAAAATTTATCATTAGCAATTTGCAAAACAGTTGATCAATATCACTATGATGTGTATACCAATGTACATCTTACCCTAAATTAAAAACCATAATGCGATTGCTTCAATAGATAAGCGTTAAATTCATGGTGTTGTGAAGGTGTTGTAAAATAAGATTTTCAGCACAAAATTTACGAAAGGTTCAAATTAGCCCATTAGCAGCGAATGTCTATTATCTATGACTAGGTTCTTTCTATTTATAATTGTAGCGGTTTCGTCAGAAATATCTAACAATTAGGCACATTCAAGCTTATTGTGTAACTGAAAAAAATCATGAAAAACTGAAAAAAGTATTGTATAACTGAAAAAAATTAAATTCAAGTGGAATTCATATTAAATCATGAAAAACAGCTATTGACCCATATATTAACAATAACAATTTACAAATTCTTTTTGCCAAAACATACGAAAATTTAAACGCAGCGGGATTTTGATATCATTTTTCGAAAATGTTTTTCAATCCTAAGTGTGGAAATAATAATAATTTTAACAATAGCGTAAGTTCATTTCTTATTAATGTATATATAAACCAAATGTCTTTCCTTAAAACTCCACATTCTGCCTAAAATAAAGTCAATGCGTGTTGACAGGCGTAACTCAACGCCTAGTCATAGTCGAACACACAAACAATCGTTTTATCAATCAGATTATGTCCTACGCCGCTATATTAAGTATAAAAATTATAAATATTTTATTTTTAGACTTAAAGAAATTAATTTTAAATCAGAGAAATAAAGCTATAATATATGAATAAGTAGTGTTTATAATTAGAAGCAACCAAAAGAAAAGTCCTGCGTTTTTCGTTTTGTCGTGGAGTCAGCCTGATTGCTTACGAGTGCAAAAAAGGTTCAAATGTAGAGTTACCGTTGTATTGCTCTTTGTGAATTAGAATTAACCTTGAAACGGCATTTCTTTATAATAACTATTTGTTATATAATATTAATACACAAAAGGAAACGCAAAGTAGTCAGAAACAACCTAGTGTCAAGACACTCCGTTAACAGTTTTCCTTCAGAAATATATTCTATTCTTATTAGAATACATTAAATAATATGTTCAATCCGTAAAATGTAATAGCATTTTACAGATTGAACAGAAGAAACAAAGTGACTCCATTCTCCGTTTTTCACTTTTAAATACATACGTTTTAGTGTTCGATATTCTACTAAAATAACTAATCAAAGTTTAAGAATAAACCAGGTTATCCAGGCAAAATATTATGTTAATTTTAACTATAAATATAAATCGCGTTTACACTCAGACGTTATCCCACTGTGCCACGATGGCCTCAATATTTAATAATATTGTCTTGTTAATGTAAAAACCCATTGGACTAATCTGACGGTGCTAAGGGTTAACCGCTATGACAGATATTTTTAAAAAAACAATACCGAAAACTATAAAATTCTATTTTAGAATTTTATTCACTGTGTATTAAAAAACTACATTTTATATATAGGTAGTTATAAAATATAGGTAAGTATATTACATATTATTTAAAAGAAATACGAATAAAAATATCGTGACACTGTAGGACAAATTTTTTTTAGTTTCACGCTTTTTTTCCTCATAGCAGGCTAGATAGAAAGTACCTTGTGTCAAGACACTGCGTACTCCGCTTCCACCTGTGTGTTCAGCGGCGGAAGTGAACGCCGCGCCTTGTCTTACCAGAGTAATGAAATGAAAATAATTTTAAATATAATCATTTTCCCGAGTGGGAATCGAAACCACAACATCGCGTATACGTTGCGTTTTATTATAAATTCAATATTATGGGTTCGATCACTTCAACATACCCTTGGGAAAGTGATTATTTGTAAATTATTTTCATTTTCCAGTTTTGCTTAGACAAAGAGCAATGTTGAGTTCCAATACACACCATATAATAAATGAATGAATGAGGTGAAAGGTGAAGAACAGAGTGTCTCGACACTGCGTTTACTCCGAGTATACTTTCTATACTTTACGGAACAAAGCGTGAAGCTATAAATACTACAAAATTTTACCAAAATTAATCTCTAGAAGATCTCAATAAGCTGTTGAAATATTGAAATTCTTTAAATATTTATTATATAAAAAAAACTCGAGATGCTTACGTGTCAAATTAAAATCGCAATATTAGTTATTACCAAAGTCGGTTAAATATGTCCGTCGTTACCCCTGTTCCGCGCAATCAACCAATCGTTACGTAAAAAGGTTATCGTGTTTCGACAGGAAATAACAGACGCGGCGCGTGCGCCAAAGTAAACTTAATACGAGACAAATGCATTTGGTCCAAAGTATGAGAAATATGCGGATATTTACAAACATTGTTGTGATAATATTGTTCTTTTAAATAAAACTATGAGTTGAGACGATATCTGACTGTAAATGCAGTTGGTTGTAGGTTCGATTCCTATTTATTAGAATAGGTATTTTTAAATGATTGTTACTTTCTCAATCTAGTAAGAAAAAAAACTTTTGTCCGTGGATTTCAATATTACAAATTTGGAAGGAAAGAAGAGAATGGAGTGTCGATACTCTAGGTTCTCTCTGACTACCCTGCAATGTAGGAAAGCGTAAAGCTAAAACATAAATAAATTTATAAGGACGTTATAAATTTATATGTGTGTAAAGTTAATAAAATAAATCATAGAAAGTTATAGTGAGTGACTGAAGAGAAGTGAGGTTGGTCGTGGAGCAGTGAAACAGCGTCTCTGACTGTAAATTCAATCGTTTGTAGGTTCGATTCTCACTCAGGGAATGATATTTAAGCGTAGCGTTGAGTTGCACTAAGCCACGCAACGAAATGTTTCGAAATTGGCAGAAAGCAGAAGTATTAAGTGTACTTACACTACTTCCTGTCTACCCTGCTATGCGGGATAAAAATTATCTTCAGATAAAAAAGGTATAAATATTTATAAAATGATATAAACACGTGTGTTACTTAAATTTCGTATATTTTTTGTGTAAATACTACAATAATATATTATTCAAGAGGTGCTAATTTATATCATGCTAATTTTAAAGTTTATTTTTGAAATTTGCATAAATATTTACAATTGTACATGTATGTTTACATAACACTACATATACGTTGCTAAGGAAACGCTTTGGTTACGCTTCAACGGTACATCTAGTTTACTTAAATATTTAAAAGCTTTCCGCTTATCCCTTACGCGGCTAACATAAGGTAAGTTTGTAATACATTGGCTGGCCATGTTACAAGTATATCAATAAAAACCAACTTCCGAAATTCAACCCTCTTTTATGACAAACCCCGAACCCCTATGTTTTCATGACACTTATTACTCATATGTTTTAAGGGATGTATGGTGACTTAATGCATTTCACATTGGAGCGCCAAATATCCTATTTGTGGAATGACTGGCCCCTTTGTATGCTCGGATATCCGACAGGCCTTGGACACTTAACAGAAATATGTAGACCTATATTGAAAATATTTTTTATTACGATACGTAGTGATATATCATTTTATGTTTCTTTTAGCACTATCTTAGACTTGGTGTAGTGATTACCTAAACCTATATAGTGTTTTTTCTCTATACGATAAAGTAACTTAGCTAACATTCATTTAGTTTTTTCATAGTATTGAACATATGTAAATAAGGCTGGTCGTGGCGTAGTTGGCGTCTGACTGTAAACAGGAGAATGATTATATTTGAATTATTTTCATTTTCTCAGCGTTGGTAAGACAAAGCACGGCGTTGAGTTCCGCCATTCAACACGCGATAAGTAAAAGATAAAAATGATCTTGTCCAATTTAAATCCATGAACACTTTTTTTAAAATAATTGAAAGTGAAAGATATATTTTCTTTCAGCCTTCTTTAAAAACTGCAGAAAATGCCGAAAATAAAAAAAAATAACAAAAATAATTTTAAGCTGCTCTACGCGTCTCTTGTCCCCGGTCACAAGAACAACAAGCTCTGTGTATCTAATTACATCTGAAAGAATATATACAAAGAAAATTAAAAATGTATTATACTACCTTCAAGCAAATTGGCAACATGATTCATCGTCCGGAGTTTGAAGGGCCTCTGCGTGTTTTACTATAGTCAAGTGCATATATTTTTAAATCTGATATTTTTAAATTTAATTATATCTCCAGTACGTTTTCATCTTTCATATACCTGCATATTTCATTCAAAAATATATTTTTATCTTTGATTTCCGCAAATTTCATTTACTAAAACTCGAGGTTACGTTAGAATTGACGTAACCTAACGCTGCTGCTTGTTTAAGCATTGCGCATGTGTTCAAATCGAATGACAATACAATATTTTCATAACTTGAACCTGCAACCAGTTCTTTTCAAAGGCCTTGTAAAGAAATAAGAAACATTTTTAACATTTTATGATTTTGTATGTATGGAACTGCTAACTCATATAGAATATAAAAGTCTACTTAATTCATTGTAACGCAGTGGTACATAGTCCGATTGTAAACGTGATTGGTTATAGATTTAATTTCTATGTGGGGAAATCTTTATATTCTAATGTTTTTTAGTTCCCCGCTCTGGTAAGACAAAACGCGGCGTTGAGCTCTGCACGTAATACATAACGTCTCGAAATCCATTTAATAATAACACAGTAGATACCAGAGGAAATCAAAGATTCCTGTTGAAAGTAACATAAATAACTACCTATTCTATTTCTAAAAGCAATCGTTACTAAGCTTTAGGCTTAGACGGCTATTTTGAAATATTTTCCAAACCTATCAATTGATGTCGATACAACTGCGAACCACGTACTTGATACATTACAATTTGTCTTTCTGTTTGGAAATTGGGTTGAAAACATTAATGTAATACGAAATACAGTACTATAATTTACTTTAAATATGCAACTACGTCAATTTAGTAATTTTATCGGAACTAAGTTTTTTACTATTTTTAAAGCGTTAGAGGCCGATCGTGGCGCAGTGTGACAGCGTCGTTGTGGGTTCGATCCCCACTCGGGGAAGTGATATAATCACTCAAATTATTTTCACTTCCTCGCTCCGGTAAAGACAAAAAGCGGCGTTGAGTTTCATCACTCAACACACACTATCTCGACTTCGGTCCAAAACCAAGTACGGAGTGTCTTGACACTAGGTATTTTTTGTCTACTATGCTATGCGTAATAAAGGCGTGAAGCTATAGCGTTATTCTTCACTAAGAATTAGAAAACATTTATTAAAAAATGTATAAAAATTTAAACGCAGCGGGATTCGAACCCGTCCCTCTTGGAAACCGTCCAAGCGTTCGGACCGCTAAGTAATGCGTTTGGGTTCTCTAATTTGTCCTGTTATTAAAAAAAGATAATCAGTAACAAAAGCATCAGTAAAGTCACTAAAGTAATTAAGTACTTCGTCCAATTGACTGCGAAACAGATTTTTTTAAAAGTTTTGATGTGTTTAAGAATAAATTTTGAGTTGTTAAATCTATTTTAAATGTATTTTAGTATATTTCCTAGTTCAATAATATCTATTTTTGTTTTTTTTCCTATTCAGTTACATTTGATTATCTTTTTTATATATAAGTTATATTAACCTTGTATATTATTATATTCAACTTTATTTAATAATAATTTAAAATTTCTATATTTTAAAAATATATTTATTATAGCAGGTGTGTTAACAGCACTTTAAATTATTGCAAAATAATATATTTTATATATTGCTTCAAATGACATTCAAAACCCGGATGGAATAAATCAATTGGAAAGGACTCTGTTTTGAAACATGGTAAATTTGATTAGCAATATTAGATTTGTATTGATTAAGGAGAAGTTGTTGATGTATTTCAATTTTAGAGATTTTTAGATTATTTTTTTAGCTTGATGCTTTTATCCCGCATATCAGTAGTAGACAGAAAGTACCTAGTGTCAAGATACTCCGTACTTCGCTTTCTACCAAACTCGAGACATTGTGTGTGGAATGGCAGAACTCAACGCCGCACTTTGTCTTAAAATTGTGAAAATAATTTAAATTAAATCACTCCCCCGGCTGGAAATCGAATCCACAATCGATCGCGAGACGCTGTCACACTGCGCCACGACCAGCCTCAACTAATATTATGAAATTTATAACATAATATTTATAATTTTATTCATTTTTGTCTGAGAGATATTTTATTTTGAATTTCAATTTTTTGGGTGTATAATCAAGTAGAAATCATATCAAATTGCCGTTCGTAATGCAGTGGGACAGCGTCTGACTGTAAAAGCGATCGGTTGTGGATTCGATTCCTGCTTGTAAGAGTGACTATATTTAGTTACTTTCATTTCCTCACTCTGACAAGACGCGAAGCACGGAGTGTCTTGACACTAGGTTCTCCCTCTCTAACTTGCTATGCAAGAAAAAAATGTAAAGATAAAAGAGCATCATAATTACTACAAACAAAATCGATTAAGCCGACAAGGTGTTTCCTTATAATATTCGGAAGCCATTAAATCAAAAGCCCCGATTCAGAACTATTACCTACACTTTAAAATAATTGAATCAATCATTAAACAAAAAAAAATGGGAACGCAAACAAATTAAATCATATTCGAGCTTCACTTCTCTTTAACACGCCAATATATCAATATCCAAAAAGATTTCTACTCATACATTATTGTACTAAACGGGCTTTCCAGCGTTTAGTGGACTATCAATTAGCAAATAAAATTTATATGGCCGCTAATAATCCCCGCGGCGATTACTAAAATCGCTTTAACATAATCAATAACTTATATAAAGTTATTGATGAAATTTATCGCATACTAGCAAATGCACCCGTATTTGCGTAACATGTTTTTAAATTTAAAGTACAAGAAACATTTTTATAATAGAAATGTTTCTGAAAACAATAGATTATTGTTTTTTTTTTAAATATACCCTCTTGTTCCTCGTGCCCTCTTGTTCCTTTACTTTATGTTTGTCAAACAGGTAGTGTATAATATTTATATAGTTAACTTAACGTATTTTTAATTTGTTATTCTGGAAAATTGTTTGCTTTCTTTTTAACCTATATAAAACTCAAGTATGCCAAATTTCATTGTACTGCTAAAATTTTTGTAAAAGGGAGTTAAATAGATTGTCCTCTTCGTACTCAAATGAGTACAATACTAAATGATTTAGCAAAAAAAATTTCAGAGTGATACGTCACTAGCTGCTTCAATGGTTGACTATTTTAAAAAACTTACTTACTTACTTACTTTTACTGAAAACGCTGAAAAAAGGAGAGTAGAAAGCAGGAATATATAAAGTTTATTCAGCTTCTGGTTATGTTAGAGGACGTGCTTTGTAATATGAATTCGTTTATACAAAACTCACTATAGTAATGCACTCCCTTTGAATCTCAAATAAACAGCACAATTCTAGTACTGACTATTATAATATAAAATCAACAAAAAGCAAGATTTTTTTTATATATTTGTTTTTTTTTTAATAACACGTTGTTAGAAGGAACATTGTGTCAAGGCACTCTGTTTACCATCACCACATGGGTGAGACGTAGACATCCAAGTGGGATTCGAACTTACAACCATTTGCGTTTCCAGTCAAACACATAGGGACACCTTCATTTCCCTTTATAGCATAGTAATTGATGCTGAGAATATTTTAATGTGACTTTTATGTTTGATATATTATAATTACTTTGATTAAGTAGGTTACTCGTAAATTGAATAATGTATACTGTAAATGTACATTCATTTTTAATTTCTTTTATATAATGTGTAATTTAAGAAAAAAAATGATTTACAACTAAAAATTCTTAGGTTAAAACTTATATTTTATGTAAAGTTTTTTTTTATATATCTAATATAATTTTATCTAACGATTTATGTTCATGTTGAAATATATTCGAATTAAATGATAATAAATGTCGGAAAAATTTGGGATTTATAATATAGTAGTTTGAGGTCAACGCGGGGCAATGATTTACTGGAATCGTGATCAGTTGTGGGTTCGATTCCTATTTTCATTTCTCTTCTCTAGTAAAACAAAGCGTGGCGTTGAGTACCGTCATTTACATCATTACGTCTTAAATTCCGGAGGACGCAGCAAACAGAGTATCTCGACACTGGGTTCTCTTTAACTATCTGGCTACCCTAGTATATATGAATGAAGCTGTATATTAAAAAAAAATTATTCATGTAACTTTGTTAAAAACCTACTTTTGAACAGCGCCTATGTTACTCATAAATGACATAATTAAATCATTTTGTTAATAAAAAGTACTAGAAGCATAAAATTGCTTGAAACTTTTGAACACAAATACGCAGAAAACAGGCGCCTTTTGTATGAAATAATCCACCTAGAGTACATTTTATCTCGTTAAGTTTATAGCCCGTGAGGGTGGTCGCGGCCCATACGCACTTGACAGTATCAAACGCTAAGTAAAGTTTATCAAAGTCGACAACTTGATGAATGATAGAAAGTTAATCTGTGGTAGAGAAAGCGCATTAATTCGTTTGTCTTTAATCATTAACACCTCAGATATGTTGGCTTTTAACCCCATGTTTATTTATGTATGTATTAATTGAATTTATGTTTGATTATATTTAAATTATTTTAATTTGGCTACTCAAGTTGACAAATCGCGGGGGTAAATTCCGCTAATAAACATACAATGTCTGGAGTTTGACAGAAAAATCGAGAACTTATATCTCGACTCTAGCCTCTCTCTGCGTCTATACGTAAAAAATCATGAATAATTCCTTACTAATGTAGCATGAAAATTATACTATAGTCAACATTTTTAGTAATTTTTTTAAGAAAATTTAACAGCTAGACTTGAACCCGCTCGTCATGGACACTGTCCAAAGCCTTTGACCATTAAGCCATACGTAGTAAGCTAATAAACATGTGTAAACCGAAAGTACTAAAAATGTTTTCCTATTCTCAGTACAGACTGTAACGAAAAGATATTAAAATATCCTATTAATTGTCCATAAATATTAAAATATTACGGTTATTCTAAAATATTTTTTTATCCAGGTAAATAAGCTTATATTAATTTACATTATAGCTGTGCCGGTCGTGGTGCAGTGGGACAGCGTCTGACTGTAAACGCGATCTGTTGTGGGTTCGATCCCTACTCGAGGCAGTGATTATATTTAAATTATTTTCACTTCCTCGCTCTGGTAAAAGACTAAGTGCGACGTTGAGTTCCACCACTCAACACGCAATGTCTCAAATTCAGTGGAAAGCGAAGGTACGGAGTATCTTGACACTAGATACTCTCTGTCTAACCTTCTACGCGGGTAAAAAGCGTGAAGCTAAAAAAAACAAAAAAGAACAAAAAAGCTTACATTAATAAGCGTATGTATTACACGCCTAGTTTGCGCAAAGTCAACAGTTGACGGAAATTCAAAATTAAATATATATTTCCAGTTTCAAAAATCTTGTTCAGTACACATCCCGTTTGTTTAACTTGATTAATTTATTATTTAATAGATATAAATAAAATATACTTTTTTAATACAGGAAGCCTTAGATTCCTTTCTTACGATTTATTTCTTCACGCTATATCATAGCAGGACAAAGACAACCTAGTGTCATAACACTCCGTTTGACTATTTTTCTCTCGAATTTAAAACATTGCGTGTTGAGTGGCGAATTCAACGCAGCACTTTCATATCGGAGAAATGATAATAATTATTTTTAAACGTAATTAATTAAAAATGCAAATTTAAACTTGCTATTTATATTAATTTAATATATTCTAAAGAATTTATACAAGGAAAGGGTTATTTTTTTAACAATCACAATTTGACTCTATATGGTCGATAGAACAAGTTATTTCCTTTTTAAATTCATTTCCTATGCGTAAATTAAGTTTAAGCGTATTCATAATTTAATTAATGATCGATTTCCAATTTCTTGTGAAGTATTGATTTTGATCCATACTATTAAATCGCTCTTGATTTGCTTTGAAAGTGTGATTTTATCGAAATAAAATCGATATTTGTTCAACATATTGAAAAATTTTATAAATAATGGGAAACAGATGGTGGTATATTGATGTAATTATTTTTTGTATCAACTAACAAGCGAAGGCCACCTCAGTCTACCTATGACCTGGGATTACTGTTTTAAAAAAGTATTTTTGAATACCAAAACATACGTGATTATCCATTTAAAATAATTTCATTTAAAATTGTTATCCCAAATTTTCTTCCCAAACTACGATGTTCATTTCAAAATATTCATTTATAAATAAAAAATAGATGTATAGCAAATATTAAGCTATTATATACGAAAATGGATATATATATAAAAAAAAAACGATGTCACAATCGTTCAACCAACAAATAACAATAAAACGATAATCGTTCTGCCAATATACATAACTGTATGCGAAATCGATTTATCGATATTGGCCTCACATGTAAATTATAACCATATTTGTTTGTTTGTTTCTTATAGATTAAAGCGAAAAATTCTTCTTAAGACCAATTATAAATTTCCAATGCTACATTATTATGCCATAAAAAGAAACTTGACCCGAAAATTCTTTTGCCATTCGTTCAAAATTGCCTCGACTTTAAATGGTCGAAATTCCATGATTCAACACCAACATGGCCAACCTAGATATATATTTCTTATAATTAATTGTTGTCAACTCAAATTACGTAAATATTCATTTTCGTTGACATTTTCACTCTCATACTAAGATAATAAACGGTACGACGGGAAAAGCGTATTGTGCTTACGAAATTAATATTACCAGAATCGAAAATTAATTATAAAATTCAAATAATTTAAAAACTCCTTGGTTTTTTTTTTAAAGTTGAAATTAGGACATGATTGTATTTACGCAAACTTAAAATGTCATATTAGTTTAAAATTGAAATTAAAAAACAGTTTAATTTACTTTCAAGTCAACCTTACCATCCTGTTCGAGCTATGTATAACTAAGGTAACAAGATTTTTCTTTAGCCTCAAGCTTTTATATATACCTAGTGTCAAGACACTCCGTACTCCGCTTTCCGCCGAATTTGAGACATTACGTGTTAAGTTGCAAAACTCAACGCCGCACTTACTTACTTGCGAAAAAATAATTTAAGTATAATTCTCTCGAATAGAAATCGTATTCACAAACGATCACGATTACAGGCGCTGTCCCACTGCGCCACGACGGACTTCGTAGGACTCTATCATAATCTATCTAGGATAAATACATATACATGAGTAAAATGCCAATGACTGTGTACATAATAATTAAAAAATTTCAAGAATTGCAATAAAATTTCACCGTAGTATGAAATGAATTTATGTATGCATAAAATGTCAAGAGAAGATGAAATGCTTATAACATCATTACGAAAATAGAGTTCACAGATTTTTTAGAGATTTGCTTGGTTTTCATAATGTCCAATCTCATTCAAAAATAGATATACTCTATTCCCGCTTTATGTCTGAACATTTAAACATATACTCTTAGAAATTAGGCTTTATCCAATGCCTGTGAATAACTAAATCAAAAGAACATTTACTTAATTTAAACTATTTCTGAATCCCCGAACTTCTGATAAATATATTTAAATTATTTCCATTGTACCTTCCGTAATTTCGGAAAACGTCGTACGGAGTGTCTAGACACTAAGTTTTGACACTGCTATGCGGGACAGAGTGTAAAACTGCTATTTTAATTTCCTATGTAAGACAAACAAATGTAGGGTTGAATTCTACCAATCAACATGCAATATGTTATTTTGGTTGAAACTGGTGAACAAACTCTCTCGACACTAGATTGTCACTGCCAAATAATGACTATACCCAAAAACGTGAAGCTATTGTTAAGAATTTCCCATATTGGAGTTTGAACCCACGACCCTAGTATATAATCAGTACTTTTTTTAACTTCACGCTTTATCCCTTGCGGGGTAGTCAGAGAGGACGGAGTGCCAAACGCTACGGTCACTGTCGATCACGGACACGCTCTTTCAACTCGTCCACAATCATTAACCTCTTCATACATGCCCTTCGGGAGGTCCTCATGCTTTTTACATGACCTTCCTCCAGTATCATTAATACTCTGATTTCAAAGGTCAACCGAGGTCTCCCCCGACCTCTCGTACTGCTCACCTTTGCTTTATCTTTATCAGGACTTACGTGATTCAATACTCGTGGTGAAGTTAACTTAAAAAAACACTGTTTTAGCTGCTTCACTCTTTATACCGCATAGCAGTATAGTCAGAGTCAACCTAGTGTTAAGATACTGTGTGGACTGTTATCCGTCCGAAATCGAGACATTGAGTTGCGAACTCAACGCCGCCTTTCGTCTTACTAATGAAGAGAACTTAAATGATTACTTATTTATTTAAGGACAAATAGATAAATATATGTACATTACGCAAAGAAAGTCGATGAATTACGCTTAATTCTTAAAGTAGAATACAAATAGGCTCAGTGTAAGCAATCAATGATTACGTAAACACTTTGAATATTAACATTTAAAACATACTTTCTTAGTAATTCTTAATAGGAATTGACTTCCGTTTCCCTTTAAAGAAAGTAATTTAAAATTTTTATTAATCGTTTTACTTATAATGCCTATGTAGTTATAAATTACATACATTTATAGAAATTGCCGTTTTTTATTAGATAGATATGTCGCTAACTTAATTGATACTTTAAAATAAATAGCCTTATAATTTGTGTTTTTTGATTTTTTATATTAGCTTCACTCTTTTATCTCCCATGGCACGAAAGTACTTAGTAACTAGGAACTCCGCACTCTGCTTTTCGCCGAATTTGAGACATGAGCATGTTGAGTAGTGGAACTCAACGCTGCACTTTGTCTTAACAGAGCAAGGAAGTGATAATAATTCAATAAATCTCCTCCGAGTGGGGATCAAACCTACAACCGATCCTACAGTGCCACCACATATGTATATATATATAAGCCCCAGTTACAGACAACCTAGTGTCGAGACACTCCGTTTTCCTACAGAATTTGGCACAATTTGGTTAGAAAAACAATTTCCCCAATTAAGATCAAACCCGCAAGCAATCGCGTTTACAATCTAACACTGTCCCATTGCGTCTTAACACATTCTATAATACACAAGTATATTCGTCTCAAGATGTCTAAATAATAGTTGATACGTTTAATTACAAATCCATTTGTATTTCATACGGTCACTTCCTCGTAGTCACAGTACAACAGTACTAATCCAAGCTCGTCGGGACTCAGGGTACACGACGCACGCGTAATAATTACCATACAATAAGTGCGTGCTAGGGTGCATCAATAAGTAACATGGTGGCCATTTTACAGTACCATTAGTTTTTTGTTTTGATTAAATTTTATTATATTATATATAGTCAATTATAGCTTTATAATTACATTTATTGGGTTATATGTTGACGCAGTCATGGCAAAGTGGTAGCGTCTCACTATATTTGAAAAGATTGGGGGTTCTATCCCCAATTGAAGAAATTATTTATTTTTTTTATAATTTACTTTCATTTCCCTTTTCTAGTAAGTCAGTGTAGTATTGAATGAAAGAAAGCAAAGAACGGAGTGTCTTGCCACTAGTTCATCTTTGTTTACCTTTCGACGTGAGAAAAATGTTCCTCAAAATTAACAAGCTTTTCTATATAAAAACTAAGAACTTAATTAGACTTTGAAGTCCTTATAAAATAATAATATTTTTAGGTATGAATGAATTTAAAATTTCATTTAAAGACAAAAATTGGTTTGTAAAATAGAAAATTTTTTAGAAACGTCGGTACATATTTTAAAATAATTTAAATATAGCTTTAAAACTAGTGAATTATTAATAGAGTTGCCTGATATAGACTATATCTCTAATGACATTGTAAAGGAACTGCGATAAATAGAATTTTACGTTTATTTTTATTAAAATATTATCATTAGGTACAAAAGAAGATTTTTAATATCGAAAATCACGTAGTTTTTTCTTTATTGCGATAAAGTTTAAAAAACAGGCTAGAAAAATTTTTTTTACGAAAACCACCGTTTTTTGTTTATTAAGTAATAAAGTGGCATGTCGTGGCGCAGTGTGACTGTAAACGCGTCTGACTGTAAACGCGATCGGTTGTGGGTTTGATCCCCACTGGGGTGAGTGATTATATTTAAGATTATTTTCACTTCCTCGCTCTGGTAAGAAAAAGTGTGGCGTTGAGTTCCACCCCTCAACACACAATGTCTCGAATTCAGTAGAAAGCGAAATACGGAGTGTCTTGACACTAAGTACTTTCTGTCTAACCTGCTATATGGGATAAAAGCGTGAAGCTAAAAGTAATAAAAACATTTAAACTATCTATATTATACAATAAATATGTTTCAAAAATTATAAAAGTTTTCATGCAACTCGATATTATATAAATGTAATCATTAAAGGGAATGCCGAATGTGTTGAAAGTGAAAATGATGATACGAATAACCTTGGAGCTAAAAACATCTGGCAGTCTCAATGCCTTATCATTCCTTCGTTCTTTGTTGAAACGTTTTGACAAATCGATCGTTTTATTGATATTAAAATGTTCCTTCATAAGAAAAAAATGCGGTACTTTAAAATAGATATTAGTAAAATTTAAAATATAACTAAAAATAAAGTCTAGATATTATGCCATTGTAGCTCAGTAAGGATTGTGATTAATTGTAATTTTGAGTAGGTAGTAGAAGTCATAAAATGTCCTGTGCAAGACTGCATACGCGTTGATTGGGGTATCAATTTCTTTGGAGGGAACATTTATAATAAATTATGTTCATACATTTGTATCAAGACAAAACGCAGTGTTAAATACTGTAGCGTAACACGAAAAACTAAGTGTTTTTAGACTAGACTCGCTCTATACAGCTCCACTATGTGGGAAATATATTTTTTAAATATATTTTTTCAAATAAAATCCTTGTCCTTCACAACGCATGGTTAGCGCACACAGCGCATCGGTCCTTAACCCTGCCCTATGTTTATCCAACTGACTGTTCACCTTACTTATTACATTTTCCTGTTTCATCCCTGCACTTTGATGCAGATGCACGCCTCTAGTGGCACTTTAATTAAAATCCCGCATGCTTATAGTCTACAAATAAAACGTACTTTAGTTATGTGGCGAGTAGTTTTACAGCACTCTTGTAAGAGGACAGTTAGAGTTTTATAAAATAAGTAGTGACTTTTAACATTCACCGTATTGCTATTAGTATGAGAAGATTAATTTTGTAAAATATACATACGCAATTTTATATGTTTTATATATATTTTTTTATATGTTTTATATGTCGCAATTTTATATGTTTTATATGTTTGATTCATTTCCACATAGTGAGATGTTTTTAAATGTTTTCACCATAATTATGGGTTAAATTCTCTTAAAGGGGATGATAGTGTCACATATGTTGTTTATATACTGAAGAAAACAAAGCGAAATGCAAAATCATCTAAATATAAGGCACTTACTTTATTATATATTATTTAATGTTAATGTGCATTTTAGCAAAGAAATGCAATAAAGATCGCATTCGCAGAAGCTCCTTACAATAATTTATAGCAATTTCTCAGCAACGGTATTACTATAGGTTTTTAAGTAGGCGCTTCTACTGTAGCAGTGCTGAATAAACAAATGGTAAACATTAAACCGTAAAGCAAATGGCCTTTTGGTAGTCAACGACGCAATATACTTTAAAATTTGGCACTTCGCCATAACACTAGCGATATTTACGATCGAAGTAATTTTACAAGTTTGTGTTGAAATTATGGTTAGACTATTATGTCATATAAATCGTATAAAATAGAAAGTTAGTGTCCTTAGTCATGAGGTCAAGGAACATGTAAAATGAGACCTTGAAAATATTAAGTGTTTAAAATTTATCGATAACTAAATGTATGTGTTATCTGTCATTAAAATATTTGACGCCATCATATGTATGGCGTTTTTGACTGGGAAGTATCCCACCATGATTACTCCTAGTTTTAGCCTTCGCAAGCTAAAAAAAATTACTTATGCCCCAAGATATACAAACGTATAATAAAATTATGTATAATACTTACAGATGTTGAGAGACGACTAATGTTAGTTGTAAACCTATTGTAAAATTACATTTGAGAAGAGCAACTATTGAGTTTGTCACCAACTCTTCTTAGCCGAATTGACTTCCGAGCTGATCGTACCTTCTAGTAGGACTGACAATACTGACATTTTTATGTTAATTGTGACTCAATAGTGATTGATTCAAATAAGCTTTTTTTGATTTTTTCACTACAATTTTAAAAGAAAAATATATATTTATAAGTGTATTAAATATTTATTTTATGTTTTTGATTAACCTTGTGCTATTAAAAATGTATATAAATTTTGAATTTCAATATTCACTAACAAACAAACGCTTACTATAGTAGATTAGTGTAATGAAATTGTATATAAGCAATTCTGATTATATCTATCACATGTAGCAGGGTAGACAGAAAGTACCTAGTGTCAAGACACTCCATACGTTGCTTTCCACCGAATTCCAGACATTTTGTTGAGTGGTGGAACTTGCTCAGTCGGTAAAAAATATAAGCTTTAAAATGATATGAAGTAATAAAAAACTAACATTCCCGATTAAGATTTAATATTATTTAAACAATTTTCTTCAAATGCATAACGATACAAATTGGAAGTACCTATTGTCAAGATACTCTGACTTTCATTTACCGCCATATTCGATTGCGTGTTGAGTATTGGAACTCAACGCTACACTTTGATTTATCAGAGCGAGGAAATGAAAATAATTTTAATATAATAATTTTCATGATTGGGAATCGAACCCACAACCGATCGCGTTTACAGTCAAACCGGCCTCAAACGCAGACCACCTCAAAATGTGCTATACACATGCTGTGTAGTAAGCCCAACAATGATATGGAATTTGCGAAATTCGAAATTTATATTTATAATTCTTATAAGTTTTATCATAACTTCATATGTTTTCTTTCTTCTCTCTAGTATCTACTCGGTAATATTTATTTATATGAAAAAAGAGCACTCAGATCTTCAATATACTCCTTAACGAATGTCAGCTCGAATGCCTCTTGAAGAGGCTCGCTTCGTATTATCATAGACAATATTTGCAGTTCGTCAAACTTGTTAATTTTTAATAAAGAAAAAACGTAAAATAATATTTTTTTTGTATTTTATTTATGCTTAAAATGTATCAGAGTCATATAGAATCAACTTTCATATTTAAAAGTGGAATGATAGCAGGGTAGATAAAAAATTACCTAGTGTTAAGACACTAAGTATTTCGCATTCCACAAAATTTGAGACATTGTGTGTTGAGTGGTGGAACTCAACGCCGCACTTTGTCTTAACAGAGCGAAGAAGTGAAAATAACTTTAAATATAAATACTCTCCCGAGTGGGGATCGAACCCACAACCGTTCGAAAGCGTTCGACACTGTCCCACTGCGCCACGACTGGCCTCAAATTATGTTTAATTAACGGGGAGAAATTATAAAATACATTCCAAAATGAAATTTTCAAAATATATTCCTTTAAGTCTCCTTCAGTACAGTTGAAGCTCTTCCTGTGAAACGAAGGTCGCAGTCAATCCATTCCTTGGATTCGCTATGGAGTGTCTTCTCAATGACTATAGTGTGTTAAGCCATTCTTTAAGCAACCTTTAGTACTTTACTGTTTTTAAAGTGTTATAGAACACTTAGGATCAGAAAAAGATATTGTAAAAACGTATAAAAATGTTGTACGCAACGGGATTCTAACCCGCGCCTCTTGGAAACCGTCCAAGAGACGCGGGTTGGAATCCCGTTGTGTACAACATTTTTAAAATTCTTCCATAAGATTTACTAGTAACAATGTAGTTTCGTAGTAAACTCTGAAACATGATTACAAAACCCAGATGTCTAATTTTTTCAGCTTCAGAACAAGGTGAGCTTTAATAATTTTATAATATTATTAAACGTGTATCAAAAGTTATTTAAAGCTTGAAAGAATTTTGTATATACATTTAAAACTAAAAATATGTTCATAATCGTTTCAATGTTATTACAGAGGTATAGAATATTTGAAATATGCCAAATGTAAACTTACGTGTGAACTGGTATTGTTTCGTTCTCATATATCAGTTGTAAGGGTTCAAAGAGGTTTAACTAATGTTTTGAACTAATTTCCCCATGTTTTGTTACTAGTCAATACGAAGCATTAACAACGCGTTTCCTTAGCAACGTGTATGTCAAAAATGTGGTGGCAAGTGATTAATTTACTTTATAAATTAAATTTGTTTTTATACGTTATTTTATTCTTAAGAATATGAATATTCTATATACTACGCCATTTAAACTATAATTCCGCCAAATTTTATACTCTCCTGTCCCAATAGTTTTCGTAGGATTGAGTACAAAGTTTTTGCTTCATATATTAACATACAGATATTGTAAACCACATTGATCTAAACAATAAAATCGACATGTCAAATAAAAAAATATTTAAAAAGAAAAGGAGATACGCAGTATCTAATGTATTAATTATAGTACAATACCAATGACGTTTATATTACACAGGTAAAAATATTAATAAATTGAATAAGATATTCAGTTTGGTAGCTAACTTATCTAGGTTTTTTTTTAATTTTAATCAAATAAAGCTACCTGGACATTACGCTCCGTACTTAAAGGTTTTAATGCCTCTTCCTTAGTATAAGTCAGCTATATTAGGCGGGGCTCTTAATTAAAATTTTGGTGCATTTAGATAACAACATTTTGCTTATTGATCAAATCTGTGAAACTGTACAAAGTTACTTCTTACAGACTATTGATAGTAGAAATACGAAATTTTAAATATATATGCTTACCTCAGAACCTAAAGGGAAAACTTTTATTCAAAATAACAAGTCAGTCGCTCAATTGCACCCTCTGGCGTGGTTCAAGAGTTTTAAATACTTCACCCTTTACCCCGTATAGCAGGATAGTCAGAGACACGCTGGCCTAGGGACAAAACGCTACGTTCATTGTTTTCCACCTGAAATCATCGAGACCTTGCGTGTTGAGAGACGAAGTCAACGCCACGCTGTGTCCTGCCAGAGGGCAGGAAAGAGAATAAATTATAAACATAAACATTATCCAAGTGGAAATCGAACCCACGACTACGCTGTCATACTGACAGGTCATTTCATTTATCATAGTTTTATTATATCAAATAAAAATATTATTTTTTCAAAAAAGTATATTTTATGCCTTAGTGACGTCAGATAATCTTACTTTACAAATAACATAAAATGCTGTAAGTACTATAAACAAAGCCATTTACCATCAAATTTATGGGAATCGAACGTTTATTTTATTCTACTATTTATTTTCTTTACAAATATTGCCTTACGTATACCAAAGTGATTGTGCTGGCAAATCGATGGTTTGGTATAATCGATATTTATACTGTATCGATAGTAATATTAATATCGATATTGACCATCACTACACTTTACGTCAATAATTTTAACAGCTGTCTAATTTTGTATTATTTTGTTGAGTGATGTGAGATAATATCTATGTATTAAATATTGGGATTGGCTGTTAAAATTAGTATTACGTAGATATTAAAAATATATATATTAAAAAATTATATTACGTTTGTTAGTCTCGCTAGCCTCGCTTCGATTGACTGTGGATACGATTCCCACTCGGGGGAATTTATTTTCATTTCTGCGCTCTGGTATGATAAAGCGCGGCGTTGAGATCGCCACTCAACACGCAATGTCTCCATTTAAGTTCGAAAGCAGTCAATGAAGTCTTGACAACAATTTGTCTATGACTACCCTACTATACGGGATAAAAAGTGAACCTGTAAAAAAACTTCAAAAACTTGAAAGGTGAAAATTTTTATTTTTAAAGAAAAAACTAAAAATAACAATAATATTTTTCCATTCAAATCGACAGCACATCAAACAGGGTGCGTTAATAAATTATATATTAACCCAGAAACTAGGTAGTGTAAAAATATCTAAACAAAATAACTTAGTTTATGTAAAATTAAAAGATGTTTAAGTAAATAATAATTGTAGCATTATGTAGTCTGCAATTTTTTTTTGTAATATTTCTATTTTGGTTTATTAAGATAGATACTATCTCATTAGGTAGCTTGATATACATATCGTTCTAAGAAAATTTCTCAACAGCAAAAATATTTCAAAGCAAATAAATATGACATTTAACTTCAAGCCGTAACGATTGAAAATGCTTTAGGTATGTTTTTCAATGTCTGTTATTCGATTCAGAGACGATACGAAATTCGCCGCGTAATCTCTAAGTTTATAATAATTCGATTTCTTTTGGTTGGTTAGGGATACAAATATAAGCAAATAATTTTATTGAAAATTAGTAATTATATAATATATGAAATTATGTGAAACTGTAGTATTATACTTGTGACTTTCTATACAAACAAAACAATTTGGAGTGTCTGCTTGTAATATTAATATAACCGCATTTTAATAAATGCCTAATTATGTATGTATAAACACTACATACATCAAAATAACATGTTCAACAATTTTTGTCTCTCTGTTTGGACCTATATTCAACGGACTTTCACTAGAAGATAACCAATTTAATAATGAGTAACATAGGCTTCTTATATATATATATATATATATATATATATATATATATATATATATATATATATATATATATATATATATATAAATTAAAGATCCACGGTCGGTATATTTAAGTGATTATTAAAAATAAGCAAATGACTTGTGTTGTAAATTGTATACATTTTTTTTTCACTTTCACCAAATTGCTTATAATTTATTTATATTGAAATATTGAAACATAAAAAAATAGTGCAGAAAGAAATGACACTCTCCTATTCTCTTATCACAGAAAAATATGCCACGAAAATAGGAACATTCTACTATAAAAATATTGCAATTGTTATGAATAATAATATGAAAAATATGAGACTAACGATAAACAGACGATCAATCGAGTATCGCGGGTAGGCGGTACCATAAATATTACGAACATTTATGCGACTATACTATGTATCTCAAAACGTTCTGATAAACATCTTTACTCCTTTCAGTTTCTTTGTAAACTAAGATCCTGATGTAATAGGATCTTAGCTTACAAAGAATCTGAAAGGAGCTGCTCTAAATATATTTTACCTTTATCCTAATCATCCTGATGAGGACGTCAGGCTTATGACAGGAAAGTATTACTATGTCGTAACCAAAAAACTAGTGAATATTTTTATACGCATTGTTTATATAAGTAAAGTTTATATAGCATTATACTCCTAAGAGAGTGTATTTCAGAGTTCACGCTTTTATCCCGCATAGCGTAAAATCAATTATTTGCAATCAAATTTTGACGAGAATTGTATGATATGTATTTTTTTTTATTTATAGAATAAAAACACATTGTTAATGTAAGAAGAGCCGGTTCTCACCTGTAGTTCAGTGGATGGTAGTGATGTGCGTAACATCGTATGCCGTTCACGGGCCACCCGATGAAAGCGTGACTACTACACAGTTATTAAATCTATCTTACTACACCGCAACTATTATACGCTAGACATATACAATATTATAATGTCTCGAGATATTTACGGTAGATAGAAAGTACCTAGCGTCAAGACACTCTGTACTTCGCTTTCCACCGAATTCGAGAGTGGATCTCAACGTCGCACTATATGTAAATATTATAAAACTTAAAAATGTTTAAACACTAAGTACTAATGGTAAATCAGGTAAATATACGTGTAATACAATTATTTGTAATCACAAAGTTGTTATATGTGAAACTGTGTTGATTTTTAGTTAGAATATATTTAATATCGATTTACTGTTTAAAAGAATTATTAAAGTAAAATAAATGATTGGAGTTAAGTTAAATTACTTATAAAACTAGTAATAATTAAATTAAAATTAATTATAATTTAGAATATTCAATTATTTGCTATAAATTATTATTTTTTAAACTTGACGCTTTATCCCTTGCGGGGTAGTCAGAAAGGACGGGGCACCTAACGCTACGATCCCTGCATAATTATTTGCCAAATCGGAAATAAGAATTGTCCCGATTGTAAGATTAATTAATTGTTTTTTATTATATTAAAAGGGTTGAATTCTGAGAAATAGCACAGTTAGTTAGTTCGTTAGTAAAATGGCCTTTGAATGCCGAATTTCTTCTACTATACTAGTACAGTAGGTAATCAATATCGTTGTTAATCTAAAATGGCCGACGCAACAAAATGGCGGATTATAAATTTATACACAACTCATCTAACATAGGTATTAAATAAAAGATTTTTTAAAAAATACAATATACAATGAAAAAAACTTGTTTTTAAATATATTTTTATATTAATATTTTATATACATTAAGTAAAATAATTTATCAAAATAATACTGGTCATCAATCAAATAAAGAAATACGATTGATTTTTACGTTTACGCCGTTTCAAACAAATAAATTTTTAAGTTTAATTTACAAACAATTGAGGATGTTATATGAACCGTAAAATTTACAACTTCCTCTCATTTCGAGAATTCGCCAAGTTTCTAGCCATCAAAATATTTGTATAGCAATTGATGAAAAGAAAAAAATCATAAAACTTTAGGTAACGTTTATATATAGGATTTGTCAATCTATTTAGTTACGTTATTTTTATTACGTATCTTTTGTGTTGCTTATTAAAGGGGTAAATTTAATAATTAAATAAGAAATTATTATTATTATATATGATAATTTTTAAATTTAATTAAAAAAACTTAAACACAAGCTTTTTTTCATTGTGTATTGTATTTTGAAAATCATATTTATTTATATATATATATATATATATATATATATATATATATATATATTAGGGGAGTTGTGTAAAATTATATAATCCGCTATTTGGTTGCGGCGACCATTTTAGATTAATAACAAAATTGATTACTTACTGTACTTGTACAGTAATAGAGCTTAGGCATTCAAATGCCATTTTACCTAATAACAGTGATCACTATAGACATTCTTCGTACTAGGGGTGTTCTAGTATAATACAGTTAATTGAACATAGATTACTCTTAAATATTGACAGGTTCTTTTATTTCTTTTTCAAATAATTAAATCATTTTAAAAATAATTCAGAATAATTCACCATAACCTATACTTATCAGAAAAAAATACATATATATATATATATATATATATATATATATATTTATATATATATATATATTTATATATATATATATATATATTTTTGCCTGAGAAATTTGAATCAGTTACTTTAAAAAACTATCAGAAAACTTCATCATAATCACTGAGACGAGTTTACAAATAAAGCGTTAACGAAAATAAATAATGTATATTAAATAAGACGATTAAAATGCAAAGCTGGCAGGACTACTTAAATTTCTTTGTTATTCGTATAACTTTATATAGTGTTTTGACATTAGGTTCTATCCGACAATATGTTAAGTAGAGTAGAGTCGAGACAGGAGGCGTGATACGTCACTAAAATCTCTCTGCCCACTGTATTGCAAGGTACAGGAGGCATGAAATATACCATAGCTCAGTATTCATTAAGTTATAGTCATTTTACAGGCGATCTTGGGAAAAGTTTTTTTATGACCCTTTTTATCTACTGTACTAGAACTTTTATAGCTGTCTTTAAAAGCTAACCCTTTCATCTAATCTTCAGTGGAAAACCACAAAAGTCGTAAACTTTTACTGCGATGCTTCATAACATGACAATAATGTTATTAATTTTATGAAATTTTGTTATTTATCGAATATATATTATGGTTTGGGTATTATAGTCTTAATAGCTTAGAGATGAGATACTTTTAGAGATCCTCTTTTCTCTTTCGATTAGTAGTTCACATATGTTATCTAACCGTCTCTCAGAAATGGACTCTTAGACATATTAAAAATAATTATAGATTTAATTTTAATTTTTTAAATTAACTTAGAGAAATTCTAGCACAATGAAACTGAGCGAGTTGAGTATAAGAATCAAATATTCACCAAGACCTATAGCCGGTGGTTTTAATTCGTAATACTATTTGCTATATATGTAAAGTCCATACTAAAACTACTTAACTAAGATTGTGTTAGTTCAAAGTACAGGGTAAATCTATTCAAATATTGAACCTTAAATGTGTCAAATTCGCATTATGTTAATGAAAAATACAATTTAAAACAAAAAAAATTATAAGGAATATATAGTTTCTAACAACAACTAACCGCTGGTTTTATCCTGCAAAGCAAAATAGTCAGAAAGAATGTAGTGTCAAGACACTCCGTTGACTGTTTTTCGCCAGCAATCGAGACATTGCAGATTGAGTGACCTCAACACCGCGCTTTGTCTTGCCAGAGTAGATAAATGATAATATTTTTATGTATCATTAATAAATTTTGCTTTACTTTACCTTTTATCAGTATTTACGTTTTATTCCGCATAGCAGTCACAAAAAACCTACTTACAAAACACTCAGTTCTCTGCTTCGCAGACATGACGTGTTGTGAAAAAAGCGATCTGTTTTACCGAAACGGAGCGATATGTATTTCATACTCCGAATAAAATCGAACTCATAACCAACCTCGTTTACTGCCAGTCACTGCCGCACTGCGATAAGACGACCTCATCAATATTTATTTTGTACAAGATACTTAGTTTATGTTTAATATATGCTTAATTTACAAGTGGAGATATTTTATAATTATTAATAACGAGTTCGATGTCAAAACTGTCGGTTTGTTCTTAAACTTCCACCTGTATTTGATACCTTAGGTGTTAAGTGGCGGAACTCAACGCCGTCACAACACTCTATTCTATTTTACTAGGGCAGGCAAATGAATATTAGTAAAATACATTCATACCCTTGACTGGATATCGAACAATCGGCCGCGTTACAGTACACCGCGATAGCTTCTACATCATTTTCCACTATATTTACATAAAAAAATCACATAAATAAACAAATTCGAGTGTTACAACTTGTTAAACTGTAGTACACTTCTCAATAATATCCTGTTTCGATGCACCGATATATCCCTATATTGTATGACGTGAACAAAAAACGTGCAAAACGCTCTTTCATCCCCATATTGCCTGTCAAACACAGTACTATCCACACGTGAGATAAAGCGATATTATTCTGTTATTTTTAAAACCTCGCACAAGTTTATATTTCATAGGCTTACTAAATTTATTTGCTTCATCAATATGTATGTCACTTTTTACTAAAGTGTAAGTCAAATGCGTAGTATGAGTCTAGCATTTAATTTATTATTTAAAATGTATCAAATTTATTTATTATATTTCCTTTCTTTCTAGCAAGGTAAGCAGCAGGGTTGAATTCGATGTCTCGATTTTGGGCGGAAAGCAGTCGAGAAAGTGTATTAACACCAGGTTAATTCAGACTAGTCTGCTATGCGGTATAAAATGTGAAGCTGATATTTTTTTAATTCCTATTCCTTAGTCCGATCCTTTTCATAAGAAGGTATTGAAATGTTTTCCTTCACGAATTAATATATGGATTTACTGTCTGTGTATTAACCAAACTCCGTATGTTTTAGCCTGTATTCCATACTTTTTCAGTTCAAATAAATAATTTGTACTTATGTATATTTTAGTGCAGACAGGTTGGAAATTATTGTACTTTATTCATTCTTATAAATGGTTTTCCCGCATAAGAGAGTAAGAGATGCGACAAAGAGAATCTAGTGTTGAATGAATGAAATGGATGAGTGTGAATCTTGATATACAAGATATAGAATAACAACAGTTTTTGCTCGAATTTAAAACATTGTACGTTGAATAGCAGAACTCAACGACGCGCATTTTAACAATAATATATATAAAATATCTGTTTAGGTTATTCTCAAATTAAAATCTTTCGTCGCGTAATAATTGAACCCGCAACAGTTAGACTCTTAACGTACGAAGCCACGATATTATATAAAAACATTTTTTTTAGCTTCACGCCAAAACACTCCATACTTCACTTTCTATATAATTCGAGGCATTGCGTGTTGAATGGTGAAACTCAACCCCGCACTTGGTCTTACCCGAGCAAGGAAGTGAAAATAATTTAAATATAATCACTCCCCTGAGTGGGAATCGAACTCAAAACTGTGGCACGACCAGCCTAAAAACAATTTTAACTACTAATTTAAAAAAAATAAAGTCTTATTTTACTTGTATCTGAAAATTATCTTCAGAAATATGAACGTACTCTAAAGGTATTACATATTTATACGTATTATTTAAACCTAACAAGAAAGCAAGCCTTACCTGCAATTTTCCTTTCTCTCATCTTACGCCATAATTGCTCAGCTTTCCTCATCGGCCAGTTTTCTATTTTAGCGCTGAAACTTCTGAAGAATTTATATTCTTTGAAGTGCGACATTCTCCTTTCCATTTTACTCGGTGTGTGTCCAGGAGGCGGCGGCGATGGCGCCTTGGGTGTAGACGACGGTGATGCCATTTCTAATATATTTAGATACTTTTCAATACAAATGAAGTAAATGCAACTTGCAAACTGCAAGAATTGTGTTCATTTTTAATTGTAAATTCTTTTATTTGAGCCCGTGTTCTTCATTAACAAAAATATAATATAATTTTTATAAGTTTAACATTGAGTAAATATTTAAAATTGAAATAATTGAACTAGACTAAGTTTATTAGTAATATAGTTAGATGAGATCAAATATTTATTTTGATATACAATATTTTATATTTATTACGTTTTTAATGCAAATATCGTGAGCACTTCACTATTTTAAGAAAACCTGGAACAAAAAAAAGCGTTTTTAGTGATGTCATAATTAAAAACTAATTTAACTGTCTTCTTAGGAAATACGAAAACCATTTTCACGCTGTTTCCCGCATAGCAAGATCAAGGTCAAGTCAGGTATCAAGACACTCCGTTCTCAATATCCCGCTAAAAATGATATATTCCAAATTGAGTGCCGGTTCCTCAATCAGAATTTCTAGTGCCAAGATACATTAATGACTATATTTTTAACACTAGACGGTGTTTGAATATAACAAGTATATACAAATTTTGGGTTTCTAGAAGACAAATAGAGAAAATTGGACTTTCTAGAAGCTTTCCTTTTCATAATATACACCTGATGTTTCTTTTTCAGGATGATAAGCAAAAAAGCTTTAGGTTTTTATAGTTAGTTAATTAAATTATTATTATGTAATTTATTATAACAATAATAAATCTTTGCACCCCAATGCATGATATCTTTTCAGTCAAATCAATAAGCCTATTCTTGAGTTATGTTTAAAAAATCATTTTTCATGAAAAGCTCTCCTTGAAACTTTTTATATGTTAAACAACTGAAATTCTTTATAAGGATTATTTTCTACAACGTTTAAATTTGACCCAGCAATATGCGCATATTAAGTCCCTGTAGGAATTATTTAGTTTCAGCGATGTAAGCCGGGAATTAGTGGACTAGTTGCGAACTTTGTATGAAAATATAATTTTCATTACGTTGTAATATTATTTAGTGTTTTGAACTTAAATATTAAAATGATATTAGTAGTGTGTTTTAAATGAGTGTCAGTATACGATACTTGTGGTTTAATACAGAGTGGTTGCGGCGTTGGGTTACGCTTCCCAATTGGTAAATTTTAAAGAGGATCGTATAAAACTGCAGCATGCATTATATCTTCGGGATGTCTTCACAGGTTAAAATAAAAATAAGTAGTTAGTTAGTTCTCACTTAGGACTTATATACCATACCATATAGTTATTAGAACTGAATTAAGGTTAAGTAGCAGAAGAAAAATATAATATATATATATATATATATATATATATATATATATATATATATATGTGTGTGTGTGTGTGTGTACTATGTATATAATATAAATATAAAAAAATAGTAAAAATTAAATTAGAATATAGTAAATTGCATGAAGAACATTACAACAATATAAATAACAATAATTTCATATTAGAACATAATAATTTCATCGTCACACAGTGTAAGTACATATGGCTAACTTCTAAATGATTAGGAGAATAATTGTAATTAAAAAAAAACAATTATTATTTTTAAATTTAATTGTTAATCATTAAATTATTTTCGTTTCTCCACTCTGGTAAGACAAAACGCGGCGTTGAGTTGCGTCACTCAACATGATATCTCGAATTTGTCGGAAAGCTGCTTATAGAGTTTCTTGACACTAAGTACATCCAGTCTACAATGCTATGTACATTAAAAAAAATACATAAACAAATCCTTCCGTGTGAAATTCCGATTTACATAAACTTATTAACATATTATAATTACAAACGTATTTCATAATAGCGACAACGAACACGTCCAAGTGAGAATATCCATAAATTAATCTAATTTATGGTTTAAATTATATTATTAGGTAAAAATAGTTGAAACGATTATACATAGCTTAAACTCTTGTTTTCACCTGTTGATATAAAAATTATATTATTATACGACCAAAATGGCATTTGAACCCGTGACCAGTTTGCTATCACTACTGTACTCACTACTGTACTCACTACACAAAACTGATACCAATGTTCTAAAGTGTGTATAATCACTAATATTTACGTTTTACAACTAATATTAAAATTTGATTTCATTAAATTAGATGAAGTAAAACAAAATTCCTATAGGTTCTTGCTAATTGATAAGTTAAAAATATATAAATGATAGAAATTAAATAGTTTAAAAGTCATTTACTTTCTAATTAATTTAAGTTACAAAAATATTTCGATGTTAGATTCCTATTTGGGAGAATAATTATATTTAAACAATTTCCTATAACACCCGCTTTATTAAGTAAAACACGGCGTTGATCTCCGCCACTCCTATAATACTTAATTGCAGACTGAAAGCGGAAAACGTATCTTTTTTTAGCTTCACTCTTTTATTCCGCATAGCAGGGTACAGAAAGTATCTAGTGTCAAGACATTTCGTACTTCGCTCCCCACCAAATTCGAGATATTGCGTGTTGAGTGGTGGAACTCAACGCCCCGGTTTAGCTTTTTATCAGAGTGAGGAAGTAAAAATAATTTAAAAATTATCATTCCCTCGAATTTGGATCGAACCCACAACCGATCGCATTTACAATCAGACGCTGTCCCATTGTGTCACGACCGGCCTCAAATACAGCGGAAAACGGTAATGGTTATTCAAATGAACACTATACTTTTTAAAATATCTATGAAGGTTACAATAGAATTAAAATTGTAAGTACAAAGTACACAATGTACAAGAAAAGCTCAGCAATATTGTGTTATTGGAGCTTAGCGTGGGTGCTTCAGTGCATGCTGTACACAAAATTATAGTATTAAAGCTCATCTAAGAACAGAAAGCTTTAAGTCTTAGAAGTAACATAAAATTTATAATAAAAGGGAAAATGATCCATTGTTAATGGAAGAAATGTCCATTGATATGATTTTCAAAAGAAATTTAATAAATAAACGAATATAATATAAGACGGTATTCACAACCTACAACCACCGTGTTATCCATTGTTACTGGTGCTACGCCACGGCCTCTAAAAATTGAAGGTAGCCCACTCTGCTGATAGCCTTGGACGTATTCATTAGCTATACATATATTATTATGTGAAACAATAAATAATACAGTCTATTTAAAGTGTTATTACTCGCTCAGAATATGAAAAAAATATTTTAGAAATAGTATATAAGTGTTGAACGCAGCGGAATTCGAACTCCCGGCCATTGGAAGCTATCCAAGTTCTTTGGTCACTAAACTAAACGCTCTACATCCGGTAACAGTCTAGTTATTCAACAGATGAAAGCTCACAAAACTTTGTACGTAGTTATATTATTTTTTAGCTTCACGCTTTTATCCCATATAGCGGGGTAGACAGAAAGTGCCCAGTGCTACGTACACTCCACACTCCGACACGTACTTCGCTTTCCACCGAATTCGAGACATTGAGCGGTTGAACTCAACGCCGCACTTTGTCTTTTCACCAGAGCGTGGAAGTGAAGATAATTTAAATATAATCAATCCCCTGTGTAGAGATCGAACCCACAACCGATCATGTTTACAGTTAGACGCTGTCCCACTGCGCCACAACCGGCACCTATTTATTTATATTTGAACAAATCGATATACGACTATTTTCATATATCGCAATGCGACATTCTAGGTTTTGTTTTTTTGCGGATTTATATTATTTTAAATAAAATAGTTTCTATTTTAAACGTCACTTAGCCGTCGGGTTTTTTAAAATGTGTTTTTTGGAAGATTAAAATGTTTGATTAATTATGTATTCTAAATAAAGTTTCGAAACGCTTTATTATCTTTTTTAATGTTTAAAATTCAAAAAAAAAACTAATTTTGCAGTTAGATAAAATAAATATATTATAATTTATTTATATACTATTTTAATTAATGCATATGCGTAATATGCATGTCTATATATAGCTAACTAGTGGCGGCCCGCAACTTTGTCTGCGTGAACTTGAACCTTGCTATAATTTTTACGAAAAATCTTTTTATTAACGATCCTTTTAATATAAAACAAACACATAATGTTAAAAGAAGGTTGCAAAAAACAATAGTGAAAACTGTATTTGGATCGACTCAGCTGTTTCCGAAATAAGCGTGCAGAAACAGACATACAAACAGACGTCAACGACAAAAATGTTCATCAATAACAGTTTATTCTGCACTGCTCGCTGTCTGTATATAGAGTATATATTATTCTATATACAGATCGCTGTCTGTTATAATCGTAAAAACAGTTACAATTTTATTATGCATGTAGATATAACCATGCATATATCGATAGAAGTAAATAACGAGTTACGTTGTACTATAGCTCGAGGGAGGGAACAAGATTACACTGCATCATAACTTAAGCCATTCTAACTTCAATTTAGGAAAACTCGGAGCAAGTTTCAGCTTCAAAGAAAACAGGAGCAACACAATGTTTTATAAACACGAGCGCAGATCCATTATGATCTGCAAACTTGTGATGGATTAACCAAATTACCTAATTCTATTACACGTCGACTTGCCACTTAGGCAATTTACGTTTACTGGTATATATTTAATTTTTTTATTATTGTGAACAATTTTATCTAACGCCTCTATGGTAATTTATAAAGGGAGGCCGGTGGTGGCGCAGTGTGACAACGTCTGACTGTATTGATTCCCACTCGGAGGAGTTATTATATTTAAATTATTTTCGCTTCCTCGCTCTGGTAAGACAAAGTGCGGCGTTGAGTTCCATCAATCAACACACAATGTCTCGAATTCGGTGGAAAGTAAAGTACGGAGTGTTATGACACCAGGTACTTATTGTCTACCCTGCTATGCAGGAAAAAGCGTAAAGCTAAAAAAAATTCGAATCTAACAAAATTTTAACATTTCTAGATGAAAGAAGAAAATTCTAACAAAATTTAAAATTGAAAATCAAATTTAATATTAAAATCCAAATATTCTTTATTGAAATAGGCTGTTTACAAGCAATTTAGAATAGTCGATCAACACCAGTGTCAGTATTGTTAGTCCTACAGGAAGCTAGCACTGGCTCAAAAAGCAGTTCTGCTGAGATGAGCCGGCGAGAAACTCAACCGTTGCTATTTCATATTTGAACAATATGCAATAAAATCATAAACTATAATTTCACTAATCAGTAAAATAAAATATATTTAATGTTTTGTCCTTTTAAACAAAACAAAACTTCCTTATTCTGCTACGACGAATTGTAGCGGTAATTACAAACTTCCTTATCTCCAAGAAGGAATGAGTATTAACTCAATCGATTTAAAAACGTTTTATCAATTTTGAGTTTATAGCATAAGCCATATGTATGTAACAATGATATTTTTTTTCCTTCACGCATTTATCCCGCGTAGCAGGGTAGACAGGAAGTACCTGGTGTCAAGACACTCCGTATTTCGCTTTCTAATCGATTTCGAGACACTCTGTACTAACAAAGCGAGGAATTAAAATTAATTTAAATATAATAACTTCCCTGAGTGGGAATCGATCCCACAACAAATACTGAGGAAAAATAAAAAAAAAAGCATTTATAAACCTGTAAGTGGTTAACAGTAGGCGAATTCAAACAAAACACGTCATTCAATTAATTATCCGAATATTTTTCCTCGTGCCAATAATACGCCTTCCGTTACAATACGTAGTTTCAATGATTTTTCAGGAGGCGTCTAATCGCTTCTATTCGTACACGTGTTCCTTGATACATTTTTATATAAGAATGTGTTTCGGAGGAAAAATAAATGTTTTATTCCCTTTGAAATTCCTAAATATTATCATTCTGATTTTACTATGTGTAATAATTGTTTATGTAATATTTATATACGAAATAATAATTACTAACAGTTTATACAGAAATCGTTTTTTCCACTTATTATTAAAATGTAAGATTGTTTGTAAGTGTCTATATTCTAGTATAGTACATTGATATTAAGTTATTTATTTAGTTTAGAAAAATGTTTGGACAATACCTTCTTTTATGTACTGAAGTCATTGAATGACTCAAAATAACATATAAAATAACTTTAAAAAATAATTCTTCTCTGTGTTATGCCAGTAATATTTTCAATTTACTCACATTTTGCCTTTATATATAAAAAATATTTATATATCTTCATAACAAAGCCAATGTACGCTAAAGCTTTCAAGGCACATAAAGCTTTGCCTCAGGGCTCACTGAAAAAGTTGGGTGGAAAAATGACGTTGAACTTGTTGGAATTTTCATTTAATTATTTTTTTACCAGTATTTAGTTAATATAACCATAAATAACTGTTATTTTAATGTAGGCATATTGTTTTTTCTAATAGTTATTTTTTTGTGACATGAAAATAAATTTTCTTAATACTAACGTAATGTATATTATGAGATCTTTGTGGCACAACAGGTCATTTTGTGAAAATTTATGTAAATATGATTGTTGCCTTTTTTTGCCAAGCCGATAGTAAATTGCTCTGGGACTGACAATACTGATATTTTTTATCAATTGACGATTTGAAAGTATTTGTTAACAGTATTTGAATAAAAAATATTTTGACTTAGAATTTAAATTATTTTCATATCTCTCTGGTATGATAGTCTGCGATTTTTAGTTCAATACATAATGTCTCAATTTTAGACAGATCCTATACACCGGGCTGTCTAGACATTGAGTTCTCTCTACCTACTCTATGCAATAAATAGCCTAATGCTCTTTATTTTTAGTATTTAAGCTATTCCTATACAAACTGACTAGACAGTTAATTAAAAAATTAAAATTTTGTACCACTTAGTTTCTACTTATTTTTCCAGCTTCGACTAATGCAAATAAATTCAAAAAGATACAAAATAAATATTTTTATAAATGAAAAGATATTTATATCCCATATTTTATTATCAATAAAGCAAAATCCTAATGTAATAGCAACTAAAATATAGGACTTTTGTATAATGTTTTGTGCCTTTTAGGAAATACTATATACTTACATTATATATAAAAAACATAAATGTATTATAATATATTAAAATAAATTATCATTTTATTAATTATTAATTATAAAAAAATGAGTTTTAAGTTTTAGCTCTTTAAGGATATCTTAAAAATAAGAGAAAATATCTTTTGATAACTTAAAAGCTCACCTCACTTAAAGCTTTTTCATACATAACACAAACACTAACACTAAAACAACAATTTAAACACAAACACAATTATTTCAAGCACTTAATAGTAAAAGTTGCGATTGAAAATTGCGAAATTAAACGTCCGGTCTACGCGCGCGAATCTACAGGTCTGACGCCGCAATGACACAAAATTTCCCGCGTCGAAGATAAAGCGAGATGATCATATTCATTTTCTGTATGAGTGAATGAGATAGATATATTTTTGTTCATTCGGTTTTCCATGAAAATCATAGACAAGCCATACTGTAACGTCATTAATGCTATAAATATGGAGAAATATGATTGTGGATATTACCTTGGACGATTTCAGAGGAAGGACTTGTAATTTTTTTACTTCTACAAAAACAATTAAAAAATGTATAAAGGATATTATGTTCATATTTTGTTTTTTATTTTTTAGAAACAAAAAAATACTTTTAAATTCATACTTTTATGACTTTTTTATCCTGAAACCTGAAACAATATGAAAACTAAATAAAATACAAAGATTTTTTCTCACAAATTGTTATTATACCTATTGTTCAAGCATACTCTTCCCTAAAATATACTAGTACCTATATTTTATTCTTGTTAATACGAGTTGTACCCTAAAAATGGCTGCAATTCCTCGCTCTGGTAAGACAAAGTGCAGCGTTGAGTTCCACCACTCAACATGCAATTTAATCTAAAGTTACCAATTGATTACCATATACATAGAGCAGAATCCATGTAGAGTATATCGCCGATAAATATCCTAAGACGATCTTCGATAATTCTAAAGATCTTTTCAAATCTAATTCTTAAGATCTTTTTAAATCTAATTCCAAAGATCTTTATAAAATTCTTACGATAATTTAATTTCTCCTTTTTTATTACCTACACTTGTACTTGGCTCTATTAGGTAAGAAAATTTAAAATTAAAATTTTTACTATGGTGACATTTACTTATTCTATGTTATACGTTGTGGTTCATCATCAAGTGTTCGAGTTTTCCTATTATAATACTTTAATCAAAAAAACTATATCTTTACTTTATATCTCTACTGTTCCATAGGGCTCTTAAAGTTGGATATGATAGAGACCAGCGAAAGTAAGTTATAACCTGTACGGTGCCCAGGGCTTAATAACTTTCTGAATAAAAAAAAACTATAAAATCTGTTTAGTAGTTTCAGAGATTAGCATGAATATACAAACAAACAGACAAGAAACTTAGAATTTTGTACGAATTTTAATATCGCCCTCATATATTTTTTTAAGAAACGTATTTTATGTTGTGACAAAGGTTTTTTACTGTTTTATTATAATATAATATAGATAGATAGATAGATATAACCTGTTCCATGCAAATAAAAACTAATTAAACTATTACTACAATAGTATTTCACAAAACAAAAGCTCTTAAATAAAGTATCTCATCAGCTATGAATAATGAACGTTATAATGAGGTCATTTGTTTAGTTTTTTATTGTTATGTACTACAAAAGATACTTTCCTTCTAGTGTTCCTGGCTTGTAATATTCTGAAAGCTAATTTGTGAGAGGACTTAGGTGAAATGCTTGTGGGGTTTACTGAAATGCATGGAAATGAGTTGTGGAAATAGGAATATATTGTTAAGATTATTTTGTGTTTGGAATAAAACTATGAAAAATAAGATATAATTATTGTTATTATTTATTTAATATTACAAAATATAACAGTATATATATTTTTTATAATCCTATTATAATTATTATTATTGCTATCAGTCTCAGGTACATCTATGTACACTGATAAATAAATAAAATTGGAAAATCTTTTTGTAATATTAAATTAACAGCTTTTTACTAACTTTTCTCTAGAACGGCTGGACCAATTCTGATAAAACTTTTATTGGTAGATAGTTGATAAAGAGTAGGGTAAATTACTTTTTTGAATTATAAAATAAAGTCCCACAGATGTTAAATACCATACACACGAAGTCACTGGCCATTTTCCGTATTGCTTGATAGATATGAAAAGCCAAAGACTTTATTTTAAAGCTAAATCTATACATATGGAGAAAGTACGAGAAAAGGTATTATTCAGGGCTTTTGTCAATGTAACAGATACAAAATAATGATTTTAATATTATAATTTGGATTTAAAGCAGTTTTTCGGCACAATTATAGTAGAGTCAAGACACAAACGAAATTAGAGGATTCACTAGTAATTAATATATCCCCGTGCTGAGATTTGAACTGCCAACCAACATATTATAATAAGTAATAATTAAAAATAACTATATATCAAAATTACTTATTACTTATTGATATATGTTATAAGGAAATTTAATGACCTCTGCAGTACGAATGTACGCAATGTATTTATAAGTGTTGTTTTGTATAATATTAGCTTATTGAGGTCGAACACATATCTATCGTTTATTAATAAAATGAGGTAACATTAAGTCATGGAGTTTGTTAATAGGGAAAATATGAAGAAGGACGGCCGTGGCGCAATGGCAACAGCATCTGACTGTAAACGCGATTGGTTATGGGTTCAATCCCACTCGGGACAATGGTTATATTTAAATTATTTTCACTTCCTCGCTCCGGTAAAGACAAAGTGCGGCGTTGAATTCCGTCACTCAACACGGAATGTCTCGAATCCGGTGGAAAGCGAAGTACAGGGTGTCTTGACACTAGGTACTTTCTGTCTACCCTGCCTGCGTGTCATATATAAGAGATGTCAAAAAATTATACTAAAATAAGTAGTAATGTTAAAGTTCCAAGGATAGTTTAGGCCATAGATGCCATGGTTGTAGGTTCAATTTTGACTGAGAGGATTATTATTTTACTTCCCCACTCTGTTAAGATTCCGGTTCAGTTTCGCGACGTAACATGCAATGTTTTAAAAAAGTGTTGAGTGGCGGTTGTTAACGCAGTGTGTTAACGCTCTGTATGTAAAAATAATGGTTTTTAATGTATATTTTCTTTGCTTTACATTTTTTCCCGCAAAGCAGGGTCCCCCAAGACAGGATGTACCTAGTATCAAGACACTTCGTACTCCACTTTCCGCCAAATTAGATACATTGCGTGTTAAGTGGCTGAACTTAATATTTTGTCTTACCAGAGCAAGGAAATAACAATAACTTAAATATAGTCATTCCCCCGAGTGGGGATCGAACTCATACGATTATGGGTTCGATCCGCTACAGTCAGACGCTGTCCCACTGCGCCACGACCATCCTCAATATATTATACAGACGGCGTAGAGCTCTTCTTCATATATTATCTCGATTTAAGATAGAAAGCAGAGAACGGAGAGTCGCATTGACACTATAGAAATTAGTATGTGTATAATTATTGAATTATCTTTATTGCAATTTTGGCTTAGCTTTGTAAGCTGTTAATACACAAGGCACACTGTCGACTGAACGTACCTACTATTCCGATGCCCAGGGAAATGCAATCAGAGTCGTCCAACTGGTCTACGACCCTACCAAAAGCGATATATTTGATTATAACTTAAGAACAGCTATCTCTACCAGATATACAAGCAATAGGCAAGATAAAGAAGAAACTCAACAAGAGCATCGTCGTCGGTGCCAACTTGTATGAAAAACAAACCCATAATAACTAAACAAAATGTTAAATATTAATTTGTACATTGAAATAAACTCCATATTTCAAAAACATATAAATAATTAAAAAGGACCATCCATATTACAGCACTTTAAAGACTTTATTTAAAAAAAACCGTTAATAAATTTAATTATTAAATATTTTTAAAATTTATAAGTAGCATGATTGATTTTTGGTCTTCTGGACGAGGTAAGATTCGAAATAATTTGATAAAAAAATATCACATATAATTTGAAGGTCAAGTACGAATTCAAGCCTGAAGCGAGCGAGCGGAAAGCAGTCAATTAAATATCTTGATACTAGGCTGTCTCTGACTACCTGACTACTTGCGTTACAGCGTTAAAATCACAAATAATATATATAGACGTAGATTTCCATATAATTCATATTTAATATTATTATATTCGTATTAAAATTAAACGTGACGTGTAATAATTACCTGTTAACCTTTCCCATTGTATCACGGGCTCAAGTGCTAAGGATACCGACCCATTATGTATATTAGCCTGCCTCACATCCATTAATTATATTGCCCGTAGGATTAAACAAATGTGCAGACAGTGCGCTGGGTGACGTTGTATATTGTTCTAGAATTTAAATATTTCAAAATATTTTCGCTTATTTCTTGGGCTAGTTTTAATTAAGAAAATCCGTTAATCTAATAATTTATTCATAAATTAATGATACAAGCAAGTGTAAAATATAAAGAATTTGTAAAGATATTTATGTTTCATACGATGTCGTCATGGCACAGTGGGACAGCATCTGAATGTAAACGCTATTGATTATAGGTTCGAAACTCTAGGAAATCATAATATATACAAAAGTAGACTACGTTAAAAAAGCCGAATTCTAATTACTATTATTTGGTTTTGTTACCAACACACTGTACGAATTTATTACTGAGATTATAGATAACAATGGGGAGACACTCGTGGAGAAACTAGATATCCTACAGTTTCCATAGTTCCTCGACTTTTTACGAAACTCTAAAAATCCTACTGTATTTAACAAAACGGCTTGGCTACGCTTTAATTTTGGTTTTTCAGGAATAAATGTCAACATTATCTATACTTATTCATAAGTAAATAAATAACTTAGCACTAAATAACTATTTCTGAACTTGATTCTAATTATCACTCATAAACAGTGTATTTAGGATATTATTTTAAATTAGTTAACTAATTATTATTTAGTAACCCATTAATTCGAATCTAAATATATTTCTAATTGAAAAAATATACAACATACAGTGTTTGATAGTAACTCAATACTGCTGCTAATAGCAAAACGCGGTTCACCGCCTACTGTGTTAATGTATTATGGTTAACTAGTAACGTTAATTCCCTTTTGTTTACCTTCTCTTACGTAATACAACTTTTAAACTCAATATTATGGGGAATTAAATGATAGACTTGAATATATTATTGATATATTGAGAACAAGAACGGCCACTAAACATAACAACAGTATTATAATACATTTTTAATCTCTGGGCGTCGTGTTTAAATTTCTTTCAGCATGTATATATGAGGGTTCCCACTCAGTGGAATTATTATGTTTTAATTATATTCATTTCCTCATTTCAGTAAAAAGAAGCGCATCGTTGAGTCCACTTAGAAAAAAATTATATAAAATATATATATATATATATATATATATATATATATATATATATATATATATATTTTATATAATTTTCCAGCCTTTGACTGTATCTTATATATGTATCTATATATATATACATATAGATACATATATAAGATACAGTCAAAGGCTGGATCCCACTGGACCATCCCTGTCGACCTTAAATAATTTAAACTATTAATCAGCCAGTCATCAGTATAGTCAAATATAGAGACAGTAAGCTCACCATTTTGGTTAACCTAGTTTCAAGTAACGAACACATCAATTAAAAGATGTAGTATTAGAAAAAATTTAAAAAACCATCCAGCAGTGGATATCTGTACTACGAAGGATTATCAAAATAAACGAAAAATCTCTTTGATACAGTAACTATTTATTATATGTATACATGAATATAAATTTACACAAGTCCCGATACAATGTTATCAACACTTCATCAAATGTTTTAAAGATGTTTTAAAATAGCCGCCCATTAAATTCAGGGCTATCGGTCTAAACGCTGTGATTTCGTCTGTTTATCTCATAATACACGCAGATATTACTTTCTGATATTAATTTGTGAAAATTTAATATAGAAAATTTTGAGGACAGTTTTCATTGTAATATAGATTTGCATGATTTTTGTAGCATTACACTGTTAGAACATGGTACCGGGTTTGATTATTTTATTTTATCAATTTTTAGTAATATTTTATCTTGGAGCAATGGGACGACTGAGTGTATATTGATTATTGTCACTCAGATTTTATTTAAGTTATTAAATTTTTACTCCTTCAGGTAAAACAAACCGCTAAGTTAAAAAGGGTGAATATTCAGTATGGAATATTTTGAATTTGAACAGAAAGTTCAAAACGGACACTAAGCGAGAGCCTAGTCTCCGTCTTTTAAGACTTAAAACATAACAAAGATGTCTAGACTAGACTCTAAGTTATCTCTGACTACCCTGCTACGCGGAATAATAATTATATGATAGTATTTTTGGATCGGAACGTAATTAATAACCATAACGCGGCGAGAATAATGTGTGAATTTGTAGAAATCGTCACGTAACACTGATGTATGTATGTAAGTATCGAGCCTACTACAAGTAAAGATGAGGCTCTTTCTGTTTTGTTATTTGACAATTGACATCGTAGACACTTAGACACGTCAACTGTAAACAATTATATAATACAAACAGTTATACATAATTTCAAAATCACAGAATAGTAATAACATTAAAGATCACCCACCTACATACGGCACCACGGTCTACATGTTATTTCACTTGACATCATGACATCATGGTGCACAAGTGATTGCACTCGTCCAAGCATGACATCATGGTCCACATATGATTTATCTCATGCACATTTGACACTATGGTCCACATATGATTTTTCTCATGCACATATGACACCATGGTCCACATATGATTTTTCTCATCCTTATATGACAGTATGGTCCACATATGATTTTTCTCATCCACATATGACACCATGGTCCACATATGATTTTTCTCATCCACATATGACACCATGGTCCACATATGATATTTCTCATCCACATATGACACCATGGTCCACATATGATTTTTCTCATCCACATATGACACCATGGTCCACATATGATTTTTCTTATCCACATATGACCATATCGTCCACATATGATTTCACGTTTCCACGCATGACACCATGGTCCACATATGATTTTTCTCATCCACATATGTCATCATAATCCACATGTTATTTTTCTCATCCACATATGATAGTATGGTCCACATATGATTTTTCTCATCCTCATATGACACCATGCTCCACATATGATTTTTCTCATCCACATATGACCATATCGTCCACATATGATTTCACCTTTCCACGCATGACACCATGGTCCACATATGAGTATTTTCGTCGACATATGATACCATGGTCCATATATGATTTTTCTCATCCACATATGACATTATGGTCCACATATGATTTCACGCATGACATCATCATTATTTCAGTCATCCATATGACTTTATGATCCACATCTTTGATTCACATGATGATTTCATTCATCCACATATGATACCATGGTTCACGTGTGATTTTACTCGTCCACATATGTCATCATAATCCACATGTTATTTTTCTCGTCCACATATGAAAGTGTGGTCCACATATTATTTCAGTCATCCACATATGACTACATCGTCCACATGTGATTTCATTCATCCACATTTGATACCATGATCCACATATGATTTCACCCATCTGCATATGACATTATAGGCTACAAATGATTTCACCCTTCCGCACATGACACAATGGTCGACATATGATTTTTGTCATCTACATATGACAACGTGATCCACATGTGCTTATTCTCAACCACATATGAAGACATGATTGACATATGATTTTTCTCTTCCACATATGGCAACAAGGTCCACATGTGTTTTTACTCTAAATTTTTGTATAAATGTTTTAAATACAGAATTCACTTTTCTACTCTTTTATGATATAGTAGCGGCAAGGTCGCGGCATCGCCGCCATGAAATACATGGTTTATTTCTATTTTGATTTTGCCTCTTATCTTTCGATCCTCGTTCTTCCTTAGATAAGAAACTTTTTTAAAACTATTTTTTCTCGACTAAATTTAATTTTCTTAACATGTCACGAAAGTGGCGTTAAAATCCGTTGCGTACTTTGACAGATCTAAGCACACCGACATCGGACGTGACTTTGTTTTATTTTGTAACGATAATGTAATATGAAAGGGGAAAACAGTTAAACAAAAGTTAAATAGGTTAAAACTATGAGTACGTAAGACATACATATACATTGCAGAGTATATTAAACTAATTTGATTCATAGGACGTAATGTCATCTAATGATATCCACAACTACATTATTGATTATCGAAATGTTATATTAAAAGAAATTAGAAATTAAAATTGAGGCCGGTCGTAGCGCAGTGGGACAACGTCTAACTGTGAACACGATCGGTTGCGGGTTCAATCCCCACTCGGGGGAGTGATTATATTTAAATTATGTTCACTTCCTCGCTCTGGTAAAGACAAAGAGCAGCGTCGAGTTCCACCACTCAACACGCAATGTATCGAATTCGGTGGAAAGCGAAGTACGGAGTTGTTGACACTAGGTACTTTCTGTCAACCCTGCTATGCGGGATAAAAGCGTGAAGCTAAAAAAAAGAAAAAGAATTAAAGTTCTATATAAGTTTTAATTTAATAGTAAAATCTAAGAGCGTAGATACTAATCAGCTTCACGTTTTATCCTACATAGGTAGTAGGGTAGAGTTGTCAGAGACGGCGGCGAATGAACTAAGTGGCGATCTCAACGCCGTGCTTTATCGTACCAGAACAAAGAAATCAAAATAAGCTTTAAATACTATTATTTTCTCAATTTGGAACCTTCAAACATTACCTTCCCGTTTTTATCATAATATTGCATTGCAAATATATTTTAACTTACGCACAAAAATTTAATCTTCAGTTTAAATTTTATTGAGATATCTTTAATTTCGTGAAAATACACTTTTCGGTTAACAATTATAAACGTCATAACTCCGTTCTTTAAGGGACACAAAATCAAGTGCATCTATATTTTAGATTAAATATTTATTTTTATCCCGCTTGTGTTTTGTTTGCTTAAACTAAAGTGCCTCTCTAGTTTAATTAATACAGAAGCTGCCACCAGCCCTACATAAGAACCAGGGTCCAGGGGAAGCGGTCACGTTTTCCACCATAGCTTTCATGCCATTTTCCCACTAAATCCCCATACTTAAACCCAGATTAAATTTTCTAATAAGTACACTAATACAATAATATAAAAGTATGTATACAGTAAAATATGTCCACTTTTATACATAATAATAATTTATATAAATGTACGTCGTACAATTATGATAATTATTTTTTCCAAAATAAAAATATAGATCTTGGTTCTGAGTAACCGATATTTTCAATCGTTCAATTTATTCAAGGTTTTTATCAGATTTAATTGTAATCCTGAAACAAATATGAAATTAATAAAGATATAGCAAATAACCGATTGTTATTAGAAAATTTAGTATGTCAAGTTATGTACACATTTATATTTCACGTTTTATGTCTCGTAGTCACCTTCTTATGTAAAAAAAAAGAAAAAGTATATTATAGTGAAAGAATATGTTGATTCTGTTCGTGTAATAAAAGAGAATTAATAATCTCATCTGTAAAAGAATAAATATTTGAAAATCTAAATTTTAAACCTGCACCTAAGTAAAAAAAATGTTTTGTAAACCGAGTTTCTATAAACCTACAATGTTAAATTATCATATTATAATATTATATTAATACCCCCGAAACAGGAATAACTAATGTAGGACCATCAGGTGTTTTAAATAAAATGTAACACATTCTTTTGTTAATAATATTTTTTTGTATTAAAAAAAGTATAATGAAACAAGAAAAATAGATAGTCTATATTCAAATAAGGAAATTACGTTATTGAAGTTAAAAAAGCAATATCATCAAAAAATACGAAATAATTTAATAAATAATCATGGTTCTGAAGATTAAACTAAAATTGCTTAATCAACTCGGCAACTTTTAGATATCGTTTTATCAAAGTTTTAAGCAAAGTCTTTATATACGCTTAATATAAATTTTTAATACAGTGTGAAAAGTTTTATAGAATTTTATATCGTGCCTTCGTACATTTTTTTAGAGAATTTGATTGATAGCCAAGATGAGCTCTCGTGAATATGAACTTTTACTGGCGCCTTCTAAATTTATGCAAATTTATTTTTTTTGGCAGAAATATTATATTATGTTTCTTTTTAGTGGGGTATATCAGTCATATTTTTCAAGGCTTCATGCTCTATCCCGCATGGCAGGATAGTCACAGAGTAATTATTATAAACACTTTGCTCTCCGCTTTTCTTCTGAATTCGAAACCTTGCGGGTTCAGTGTTGAAATTTAACACCACCCACACCAAACATGTACAAAAATATACACTTTTTAATTATCATTATTGTTGTACTATATGTATATGATACTATATGTACATGAGAAACATAACTAAAAACGACAAAAACAATCGTAAATTCATTTTTTTTTAGCGTCGCGCTTTTTATCCCGCAAAGCAGGGTAGACAGAAAGTACCTAGTCCCAAGACACTCCGTATTCACTTTTCGCCGAATTTGAGACATTACGTGTTGAGTGGTGAAACTGAACGCCGCACTTTGTCTTTTACCAGAGCGAGGAAGTGAAAATAATTTAAATATAATCTCTCCCCCAAGCGGAGATTGAACCCACAAACGACCACGTTTAAGGTCAGACACTGTCCCACTGCACCACGACCGCTCTTCTGCATTGCATACATGAATTATATTCATAGAAACATTCTTTTAGTCAAGTTCTGAATATCTGAAAGTAATTAAGTGTGTATTATTTTTAATAAATGAAAAACCGACTTCAAAATTAGCCCTCCTTCATATAAGTACACACGAGCTTAAATTGACACAATAATTTAAAAATAATATTTTTATGACATCAAAATAAAAAAATATTAAAGAAAAATCATTAAAGGAAATGATTCTATTTAAATTTTATCGTCATTTCATCACCAGAGTAAGACAAAGTGTGGCGTTGATTTCGCCCTCAACACGCAATGTCTCGATTTCCAGCAGAACGCAATCAATTAAGTGTCTTGACACTAGATTATCTCTGACTACCCTGCAATGCGGAATAAAAACTAAAGTTGTAAAACATACTCGTCTGTTACTCGCCAAGTGATTGACTGACTCACTGGTAAACACGGCCAATATTAATGGGCGTAGTATACTAATATTTTGTATGCAATTTCCTTCGGAAATGTGCGTAACCATTAGGAGAGAATTTCCTGAAATTTCTCCTGGAATGAATAGGATTTTACGTATTATATTCGAATTTAAGGAACATTGAAAATAGTGTGACTAAGGTACATACAATTTAAGGAACATTGAACAAATAGGATGTAATAACAAGGATATTGTCGTTGGCACCAACTCTAGCTATCAGAAGAAACTATTGGAACAAATTGTAAGTGTATTGGGACAAATAATCCAAGTACATTATTATATATACACTAGTAATTAAAAAATATAAAAATAAATGTAGAAAAAAAATAGATGGATCAATAAAACACACATACAACCGATGTCTGTGACACCTGAAAAGTTACAATAATAAACATCTAGTATGTAATAAGAACTTAGTAAATGTACTCAGCAATCCTTTTGAAGTTAAGATTGAAATATAAAAGTTTTTTTTTAATCTAACGCAGTCTAACAAAACAAGACTTCGTTGAATTTAACCACTAAATACTTACGTCTCGTAATAAATTAAAAGTATGAAATAGTTCTTACCTAAAATTGAAATTAATATTTAATATTATATTTTATAACTTCCTATCAAATGAATTATTGTACATTTTCCTTGATATAATTATTGTAATATTTACAATAAATAAATATTTCTTTATAGACCTTCCTCAAGGACTTTCGATGAGAAAATGGCGCTTCTAACTAAAGTCTCCATATTTATACGTTTTAGTCTAACGTGTGCAACGGAGTGGGTAATGGGTACACAAGCAATCTTATTATTACAAAAAACTCAAAGGAATAAAAAGGAATGTGGGGGAAAATGGATTATCAAACATAAAGTATTAAATTTTAATTAATAAACCAACAAAGACATTATGTTCTTTTATAGCTAGTACATAAATATAATGTTATTAAACTACAGCCATAATTTAATTATAAATGCACTAAATTGTATCTTCTTATCAAAATAAAAAAAATCTATGGACATGGATAAAATGAAAAAAAAAAATCTATGGGCAATTGGATATATAAAAACGTCTTATAATATTATGTTAATTATGACGTAGTGTATATAAAAATACAAATAAAAAATTATATAAAAGATGACATTGTACTGTTATATATTAGAAAAATATTGACATCGATGACAGTAATCCTTTATCTAAGCAAATCCGGTTTTTAAGAAGAAATTAAAACAACTGGACCATTTTGGTCAATCCTCCCCTTCCTCCTCTGTGTTTCTTCTAATCAAGGAAACTGGACACAACGGTTGACGTTTCAATGTAATATTGTTAAGATGTATGTTACTCAACTGTTATTTAATTTTTGTAATATTAAAATTGTTTTACTAAATATATATAATTAAAAGTAAAAATAAACATAAAAAGAATATCTATATGTAAACTTCTATAGTTTATTGGTAAATTGACAGAAAATTGTATATTTTTAACAGACAAAACTACAGATGTTTTGTTTATATTTTTTGTATAAAAATTTGAGTCATGACTAAATAGGCTCGGATCTGTGCTATGTGTAAGTCTACAGTATAACATGTTATAAAAATAAAGATTTATGCCTACTATTTAAATATCAGAAGAATAGCTTAACTTCAAATTATTATTTTTTTAACTTCACGCTTTTATCCCGCATAGCAGGATAGACAGAAAGCACCTAGTATCAAAATACCCGTACTTCGCCTTCCCCCGAATTCGAGACATTGCGTGTTGAGCGGTGGAACTCAACGCCGCTCTTTGTCTTAACCAGAGCGAAGAAGTGAAAGTTATTTAAATATAATCACTTCTCCGAGTGGGAATCGAACCCACAACCATTCACGTTTACATACGCTGTTATACTGCGCCACGACCGGCCTAATTATTTTTAATATTCTGATATAAACTTAGATAAATGTGAATAAAATGTATTACATATAATACATTTTATTCTTATTGTAATATAAGTTATCGTGTCATAACATAACAACCAAATCCCATATATTATCCCAATAAAGCATAACATATGCATTGAATTTTCTTTAAGACAGATTCGTCGTCGTACAAAAAATATCCCTTTGAGGGTTGTCACATTTTAATATTTCAAATCATCTAGACCCTAATATAATAAGTATTGTAATTTTTAATCTATATTTTAGGTATATTTTTTTTAATATATATACATTTTTATAAAGTCATAAAGTTCTAGATCTTGTCTCCTATTATTTGGTTTACTAAGTAACATAGTAAAAAAACGCAGCTTCTCGTTTAATCCCGTCTAACAGAGTAATCAGAGATAAACTAGTGTCAAGACTTCCTTGACTGAATTCCGCCTAAAATCGATCATTTCACGGTAAAGGGCAAACTCAATACTTTAATTACCAGAGCAGAAAAATTATAAATAATCAATAATTTACAGTCGAGTGGGAATCGAACCAACAACAAATCGTATACTAGACAATGCCCCACGATAACCTCATGCAGTAAGAAAACATTTAAAAGAAAACCATTTCTAAATAGGACTCCCTCTTAAAACAAGTCCAGTACAATATCCAACAGGCATTGTTTAATGTAATAACGGTCACGTGTCCCATCTGAATTAGAAAGCATAAAAGTAAAAAATATATATATTTCTCTCTGCCACCCCTGAGGGACTCCGCCTACGACAAATTCCTTTATAAAAGCTGCAACTTTTCTGTTATTTTCACATATTTTACAAACACCGTGAAGATACCATCGTCCGTTAGTGGCATTTTGTTATAGGTTTAATATGAGAATTTACTTTAACTGATTTTATGTGAGTATATATCGAAAATATTTTTTTTCAGCTTCACGCTTTTATCCCGCATAGCAGGGTAGACAGAAAGTACCTAGTGTCAAGACACTCCGTACTTCGCTAAAATAAATTGTGTATAACTTAAAATTAATATACGTCTAACGTTTGCTAAATATGGTTATTTTTATTTATTTTTATCTGTGTTTATTTATTTGTAATATAAAAAAAAGTGTTTAGCAAGTAAATTAATATTTATGTAAAACATCTTTTAACGTGCAAAACAACATTTTTTTCAGCACCAAAAATATGAGAAAAGACCTGTTTACGTTACTAATATTTCTACTTATTATAAACGATTACGTTCATGGAAAAAATGTTAATAATACTAAATCAATAAAACTTTTCCACAAAAATACTAAACAAAAAGAAACTAAAACTCGTACAAGGAGGTCGTTAGATGAAGATTTTGATAAATTATTTTCGTCAGCTAAAGATTCAACACACTATGGTCATATTGTAGAAGGGAGAGGGCAAATAGTAAAAATACAACCCGTTGTTGAGAAAGAAACACCTTTTTGGGGTTCACGAGGTAGGAGAGACTCCTCTGAAGAAGTTGTCCAAAATGTGGAACTACCGGCTTATAATCATCAAAAACATTTTGAAAAAATAAATAAATTACACAAATTATACATAAACTATGAAGATAAATTAAGAAAGGATGAAGAATCTCCTTTTTGGGGTAACCGTGGCCGGCGAGACTCTGACGAATCAGATGAGAACGATGTATTTTGGGCTAATAGAGGGAGAAGGCAAGACGATGAGCCATTTTGGGGTACCCGCGGACGGCGAGAAAATATCTTACGATTGTATGGAAGGCGGGATGACGACGAGCCCTTTTGGGGTAATCGAGGAAGACGCCAAGAACAAGAACCGTTTTGGGGCAACAGAGGGAGAAGAGAGACAGATGATAATTTACTATCAAACAACGCTAAAAGTATTCATATCAGTAATGCACTTGAGCCTTTTGACTTAAATAGAAATAAGTTTGAAATTAAGCTGAAGGATTCCATTATTGAAACGATTAATCATATACAGCACAAGTTGGGGAAGTTAGAACGATATAGACGAGACGAAACACGTTTACCGTTTTGGAATAACAGGGGACGTGATAGTAAGCTTATATCGTTATTTAATGGCAAAATAAGGAACAGATTGCACTATATCACGACTGACCAAAATACGGCGGCAAAAAATGACTTACGTTCAAAAACTTTTGAACCAAACACAGTTCATGATGATAGAATTTACGCGGAGGAACCTCGGTATATTTTAGTAGAGCGGAGTAGCCGTTCATCAGCGGAGGACGATCCATTTTTTATATCCAGAGGTAAAAAATACAGTGATTATGATTTAGACAACGGAACACGCGGAAGACGAGGATCGATAGAAGAACTTGTAAAATCAGTTAGAAACGACCCATATTACATTGCCAGAGGTAAAAAACAATATGAAAAAACCAAATCTGCTAATTCTACCAAAGACGACGATTTCTCAAAAACTAAAGAGTTTATATGCTCAACTATAGACATATTGATGTCAAAATTTCACGGCAACAAAGTGAAAAGAGAAATTAACGATAACGAGCGAAACAGAAGAACAATTTTGAAGAAACTTGCCTTACAACTGCAAATGGATCCATATTTTGTAAGCAGAGGTAAGAAAAGCGATATCCTAATTGAAAAAACAAAGCCTGAAGACTTTATTAACAGTATTGTAAAAATGTGCAAGTAGTTGTATAAGACAGAGATCTCCAATTCCTAAAACAAATATTAAAGAAATATATTTATATGAAGTCATAGACATTAAAATGCATATGAAAATGTAAAAAATATATGTAGTTTGTAAAACTAGGCTGCAATATAGATATATATAGACGCATAGTAGAATATGTTGAAACATAATTTTCACTGACTGGTTGTTATTGTTTGCGATACTTTAAAAATTTTCAATAAATTACTTTTAGATATGCTTAATGTTGTATTACTTGGCTAAAAATTGTTTTTTTTTTCATTTTATTTATGATCTCAAACAAATGATTAATTTCGATTAATGTCTCTAAAATATAGAGAAGTGTCATTTTTATATATTTATTGAATTTTTAAACAAAAATATAGCTGTCTCAAAAAGGTTTAGTATAGCTAATCAAAAATTAATTTGGAATTTACTGTATTAAAATGGATGATAGCAACACCCCAGAAAAATATAAAATAATTTATTGAACATTATTTAAGTTTTGTCATGAAATATTTATTTCAAAAAGTTTATTCGGGTAACACTTCGAAGATAAAATCGGGATAAATAAAAACAACTATCAAGTGCGACTCCATTTTATTTATCTTCAGCTCCATTTAAAGATCTACATGTTCATATAAAATAATCATATGTTACAAACGTTGCTCTGACATTCAATTTTAGGAAGGTAACAGACATAAAATAATAGTTTTTCTTTGAGCAATAATTTTATATTCTTGCAAATACACTTCGTACATTTATTTTCGATTTAACACTATAACGAGATCCAGAGAGAAAACAATAAGTCGGATATAGTTGAGTCTGATTTTTATAAAAGCAGACAGACGTTTTTTTCCTTGACAACTCGGTAACGTTTTAACGCGATTGTATAATCGATATTAAATAAATTTTCGTATCACTACTATTTGTCGCAACCGACATTGAATACTATGATATGATTAGATTACACGTAAAACTCTAACATTGCGATCGGAACATGACCAATCTAAACTGCATAATACTGTCATGCAAATTGTAAAATTTTGATGATTTTCGACATTTCATGTCCTTACTTAACAGTTAATAATCTCAATACAGCTCTATGCTAACGCGCAAACAATTATAATATCTTAAATTTATGATATCAACAATTTAAAAAAAAAGGCTGGAACATTCATTACCAACTGAATTAGGCTCTTTTCACATGGGAACATCGATTATCGATCTTCAAATATGTTTTGGGCGTTAAAATTAGTTTTAAAGTAAACTATAAGTTTGTTTAATTTACAAATTACTCTAAGTTACGGAACACTTATCTTATAAATGTATTATTAATCACCTATCCATGTTCACACATCTATAATCGACAAACGCTTAGTACATATTGTCGACAATCGTGTTTTATATTTCGTAACGGACGAAATTCCAAAAAAATATCGTTTATTTTTAGGTCCATTATTAAAATTTACATTGTAAATCCACCGGACTCGATTCCAGTCATTTTCTTCGAATACAATTTGCGTTTGAAATATATGTAAATGAAACGCGAACTTTCGGAAAACTGTAACCCTGTAGGCCGTGAAATTCGTTCACACTCTCCATAGCAAAAGATGATTTGTAGAGTCTTCCCGCCCAGCGTCTTCAGTCATGGATGAACTCCTGAAGTCCTCGTAACCGTCTCCGCCAGAGATGATCAAAGTTTCTTTGTTATTTTGTGTTGTTTCTGCCTGTTTCTGTAATTTCTCCGCATTTTGAGATCGTCGGCTAAGCGCTTTTGTTTTCAGACTTTGTGTTGGCTTCGTTGCGGGCTTATGTGGTACGGGGTTCTCCACGATTGTCAAAAATCGTACATGGCCAGTGTGTCCATAGTGAATACCTAGAAACAAGATAAAAACAATTGTAAAATACACAATGAAATATAATCATGTATATTTTAAAATTACCTAATTTTAAATAGAAATTGCCCTTGTTCCTAATAAATTTTCATTTTTTATTGTTAATTTGCCAATTTTTACACTAGCTAAGAGTTTTGGAATATTGTAAAGTAATCAATGTGTATATACCGCTCAGCGGCAAAGACATGTATATTATATAAAAGATCGATCGCTATTTAAAAGAGTACTTTCTATTTTGCTTCTCATAACAAATGAATAAAAAAATAACAATACATAATGAGTTAAAGATAGCTTCAAAATCTTGGAGTTAACTTTAGTTCAACTTCAAGCCATTTCATTTGATAATATGATATATTAAGTGGACTGTCCAAAAAACCGACATTTTGTAACGGCGGCCATTTTTAGTTGAAAATATATCTATTATATATTCCAAACATCATCTCACACTAACTAACACGGCAAGTGAACAAGAGCTGGTCACGTACCAGTGAGGTGCGGCAGCGTGAAGGCGCCGGTGCGCGCGTCGGGCGCGTGCTGCAGCGGCGCCGTGAGCAGCACGCCGGCGCTGGTGCCCACCCACAGCGTGTCGCGGTGCGCGCGCAGCGCCGTCACGCGCAGGCACGCCGCCTTGTGCTGGCGGATTATGTCGTCGCAACCTGGCGTCAATGTCACGGGTCAATATGAACAACATTGGACTGTCTGTTTGTAATATTAAAATTTGAGGCCATCGTCACCCAGTGGGGCGGAGTCTCACTGTCCCACTGGTTGTAGTTTCGATTCCAACTGAGAAATGATTATATTTACAATTTATTTTCATTTCTCCGCTTTGGTATGACACATCACGATGTTCACTGCTCGATTTCGTACAGGAACGCGGTGAACGAAGTTTCTTGATACTAGGTTTATATTAATATTATAAATTAATAAATTTTAAGCTTCTAATTTTCATGAACTAATAATTTTAAATTTAAATGTATTATTAGAATTTCACGCTTTATCCCATATAGCTGACTACCTGGTGTCAAGATACACAGATCTCCATCTGAATTTAAGATATCGCGTATTGAAAAGCGGTCTCAACGCCACACTTTGCCTTATCAGAACAAAAAATTGAAAATAATTGTATATTTATTAACCCGTATGCAAATCGATTCCACGACCAATCGCAATTACAATCAAACGCTACTCACTGCGCCAAAACGGCCTCCAAGAGTTTCATAAAAACGTTCATATATCAAAGCTCTGAATGATTTACTAATAAATAATGTTTGTACCATGCAGCATCTTAGTGACATGCGGGGTGATGTTGATCTCGGCGAGCAGGTCCCTCGCGGCCGCGTGGTAGCAGCGCAGCGTGGCGGCGTTGTGCAGCGACAGCCAGATGGCGGCGCCCGACACCGCCATGTGGCTTATGGGCTTCGTTTCGGAACTTATTTGGAATGTTTCGTCAACCTGTGCAGATAATAGATGTTTTTTGAATAGAATTTTCAAAGGTGTTTCTCATCGAATAGCTAAAAAATGGATAATTCTTCAATTATACTTTTAACATTTACCAAAATATAAAAAATTATAAATATTAAAAATAAGATCGACTTTAGCACTGGGGACAGCATCTGACTGTACATGTGACCGATTCTGGGCACCCATTTGATACTCCCTCGAGAGAAAGATTACATTTAAATTACTTCCATTTCCTCGCTCTGGTGAGAACGCTGTTAAGGACCTCCGCTCAAGACGTAAAGTCTCGAATTTGGTGAAAAGCGGATTACGGAGAGTCTTGACATTATATACAAAATACTTCAAAAAATGAAAATACTTCATGTTTTCCCTGTAAAAACTAATACTTATAAAAGCATAAAAAAAATATTATTACCTGCAAAGTATGCGGATTGATGATCTTAATAGATGAGTGTGAAGCGCACCACAGCTTCCCCTCGGACAGTAGCATGCTGCTCACGGGAGCGCCGCCGCCCGCGCCACTCGAGCCCACGGGAATTGTTGATCTTTCCGTCCAAGAACCATCTGTTTGTTAAAAAAAAGGGATTTTACACATTTTAAATGAAACTATTTTAAACGGATTAATTAATACTATTTTCAAAAAAACTCCCGTATTCCTATACGGGAGTCCATCCATCTTATATACAAACAGTATGATATTCAGGGACAAAACATAGACATAGTTATGATTATTCAGAGATAAAAAAAATATAAAGAAAATAAATAGAAATGGTCATTATATCTTACCAATATCTCTACAATACACAACAAGATCACCGTTCCCAAGCGCTACGAAAACTTTACCCTCCATGTATCTGAAATAAAAATTAATCATTCTAATAACTTTAAAAATAATTAAAATTACGGTTATCATTTTACTAGGCATACTTAAAATCAATAACGAAAAAATGGAGAAAAAAAATATGGCTTCCAATTATAATTTGTATTCTTTTTTATCTATTCGATGTGGGTTCAATTTTAAAGCAATTAATGTAACTAAGAAATGTTATTTTTTTAAATTACAAATAAAAATTTGAACGCAGCAGGATTCGAACCCGCGCCTCTAGTCCTCTAGTCCTGTCCAGGCGATCTACCGCTAAGCTATACGTTCTACATCTGACTGTGGCGGAATACTAAGTAAAACTGCGTTCAAATTTTTTACTGTTATTTAAAAACGTTTTCTAATTCTAAGTGTGGAATAACACTTTAAAAATGTTAAAATTTTATTAAAATTTTATTTTTTAATTTAAACTATTTTCGTTTACCAGCACTGGTAATACAAAATGCAACGTTGTGTTTCGCTCCACTCAAAACACAATACCTCAAACTTAAAATCAGTAAACGGAGTGTCTTGACTCCAGTTCTCTCTGCCCATGTTATACAATAAAAAATGACTCACACAATGGAATGCACTCCAGAATTATGTTGCAATTTCACTTTATTCTTCTTTATTCGTATATTATCTAAGCAATTGTAGACATGTATACATCCGTCCTCAGTGCCTAGCCACATGGTGGGCTGGTTGGCGGTGGTGGCGCTGTCCTCAGACGACTGTCTACTTGCTGGTGACGACAATGTACCTGTTATACGTATTTATTTATGTTTTCTTTATATAAATATATCTCTTTCAATCATTCTTTAGTATTAATTTAAATTTTAATATTTTAGTTTTATATATTACAGCTTAATGTAATACAATAAAAAACATAAGTGTATGAAAATGCATATTATCGTATTTGTTATATTTTATACTTGTCATGCCTGTACCATTATCTTTTTTGGCGTTTTGATATATATATATATATATATATATATATATATATATATATATATATAATATATAATATATACAATATATACAATATTTTTATAAAAATTTGAAAATTTGAAAGTGAGATTATAAAACAAAAAACATTTGTCATCATCGTTATAATAAATATAATTGAAAAATATTAAAAATAACTATGTTTAAAGGTATTTATAAATATTAAACTAACTAAAAAAATTAAAGTTCATACCAGCCATTATACGTCCAGGAACTAAGTGGCGTTTGAAATAAAAGTGTAAGTGTTTTAATACTATACTAGTGGTATATAAATAATAGTGAAATATTAAATAATACTACGAATTTAAAAGTATGAAATCAACTATAAGGTTTTTTCATACAATGGGAACTGCTAAACTGATAAGGTTTTCTATAGAATGGGGGCTACTAAAGTATAAAAAAAAAGTTAAATACAGTACATTTTTAATAATTAAAAAAAAAATTGAAAATAATTGTTTAAAAATATATATTAATTTAAGACTAAATTATTTTAAATTTAAATATATTTATTGAAAATATTTCTTAAAATAATATTTAATCAGAACCTAAGTACCATTGTACAGAAAATAATGAAACAATATGTCACTTACGATCTGTCAAATAACATGTTTGAATTTTAATTATTTCAGTACAGGCAAAGTTTAGATTGATTTACCTTGATTTAGTTATGTCTATAGTAAAATTACTATTACGTAAACAACACGTTGCCTTAGCAGCATTTACGTTACTTTATATAAACGTGTATGTCAAACACGTGGTAGTATGTAATATTAATTTTATTTATATATTTATCTAAAAAAAACGTAATTTTCGTAAAAGAGGGATAAAATTTAATCGCTTCATTTATTAATATATAGATTATAGAGATTAGGTACAACTAAATCACATTTTGAAAACCCTTACCAGAAGTAATGCCCATAGCTTGTTTATCCACCGCCGGGTTTGAGCTGGACTTCATCACCGGATGTACTGGAATGTTCTGTCCAGTGTGCGGGGAGCTCAGACTTTTGCTATGATTGGGCGTAAGGGTCTTGTTCAAGTGGAGACGAGCTGACTCCTGGCTGCGTTCGGAATTGGCATCTTGGTTCTCACTGGTTGATGAGCCGTCGTCCTCGTCATCGCTTGATGATGAACTGTAAATAGATTCATAAATGCTAAAGTAAAACTGATTTTATGAGTATTTTGTTTTTTTGTTTGTTCATCATTTAAGCATTATTTTCAATAAATTATTATTATTATTATTTTATCTTTACGCTTTTATCCCCCTTAGCGCTTGGTAGGACATCCAGAGGGTGTCTTACCAAATATCTGACCGATATTTGGTTTTGGGCATACGGGTATGCGACCCTGGATCCTCGAGTCACCACTATCATATTTCTATCTAATCCATGAAAGTGGTATCCTGTCACCACCTCCTTCCTCCATTTCCAAACTGCTGTCCCCTTTTGTTTCCCTTTTCCTTTCCTGGTTTTACCCATTATGTGGGGTTTGGAGGTCAGATGGCAATGGCTTCATTAAAATCATTCTACGCCACTCACATGCACCGTGAAAAAGGAAAGCTGGATAAGGCTAGGGCGTCGTCGTTTAACGCGAAGGCACATCGCCCTACACTTATGACAAGTGAGCAAGGGCTACCGTGGCAAGTACGGGCACGGCTAAAGACGCACTTACCCAGACGGAAACTCCGCTTTGCAACGTGGAACATTGGCTCTAACCGGACGATGAAGAGAACTCGCAGATTTACTCATAAGACGTCGGGTCCAGTGTGCTTCCCTACAGGAAACACGCTGGAGAGGCAGCAAGTCCCGTAACATCGGAAAGGGTTACCAACTTATATACACTGGGTCGCCTTCAGGCAAGGCTGGTAGCGGTAGTGCTATCTGAAGAGCTTAGGAATGGTCTCCTTGAAGTTGACCGTCGCTGCGATCGCCTACTGCAGGTGAGGTAGTGATTGATATGGTTATCGCAATGCAGAGGAAGAAAATATTCTAAAAACCTGTATTGTGTCTAACTTGGCTGTCATGAACACGTTCTTCCAGAAGAATCCTCAGCACCTTATCACATATAAGAGCCGATCCCACTCAAATAGATTATCTGCTGACCAGGCGATGTCATATTAGCAAGGTGACGAACTGTAAAGTCATTAAGGGTGACAGATTGACGGCCCAACATCGTCTCCTTATCATGGACTATGTCTATACCCCGAAAAAGAAAGTAGCTGAGACGAGTCAACCTAGAATCAAGTGGTGGTTGCTGAATGGACCGATGTAAACTGACTTCCTGGCTGAGTATGAGAGTCAAAATCTATCGACCAAAACCGAAACTGCCGAGGAAGCTTGGGATCGAGCCCAGTCAGCGATTATTGCGGCGGGTAAACGAGTTCTTGTTCTTTCTAGGGGAGGACGAGTCTTCGATAGGAAGACATAGTGGTGTAATGACATAGTGCAGGAGATGATTCGTGGAGAGAAAGTTGTCAAAGAGACCCAGGACATCGCAAAATGTTTTTGTGTAAGCATGACTCTGTGACGGAGAGATAGAGTTGCTACTTCAAGGAGCTGCTAAATACTCAGCATCCGTGCAGTCTTCCGACCGAACCACCTCCTAATCTCAGATTTGTTACTCCAATAGCACCTGATAAAACTCGGAATTGTCTTCGACGCATGAAGAATCGGAAAGCGGTAGGACCTGATGACATTCCGATCGAAGCGTAGAAATCATTGGGCTCTCTTGATGTGCTCGTGCTCACAGACATTTTTAACCATATCTTGAACACGAACGATGAACGATGCCACGTCAGTGGCAGTACAGCTTTATAACCCCTATTTACAAAGGCAGGGGCAATTTTCAAGATTATAGTAGTTACAGGGGCATTAAGAATGTGATTATCAGGGTGTCAATATGGATTTCAGCATGGATCGGGTACCTTGGATGCAATTTTTTTCCTCAGAATTTTGGAGGCATACAGGGAAAAAAGGAGAGGTCTGCACGTAGCATTTTTAGATCTGCAGAAGGCTTTTGACTGTGTGCCTCGTCAATGCATCTGGTGAGCATTGCGATCAAAAGGGATCCCTGAGGCTTATATTAACACTATCAGAGATATGTACCGCGATTCAGCTTCAACGGTTAGGACTGACAAAGCACTCATTGATGAAAGCCGGCTTAAGCTGGAGCAAAAAGTGAATTTCTGGAAGGGTACGCTTGAGAACGGCGGTCTTAATCTAAATATATTGAAGATCGAGTACATGGTGTGCGGGAGCCTGACTCCTAGTACTATCCATATATATCCAGAACCAGCCGTTAAGTCGGACTAGTTCAGGTACTTTGGATCCATCATATATGAGTCAGGGGGCATTGATCACGACATCCATGCCTGTATTAGCACTGCTTGGGCTAAATGGCTTGAGCTCACAGGTGTGGTCTGCGACCGCAGAATACCACTCAAGCTCAAGGGGCAGATATACAACAAGAAATACAAGCATAATCCGACCGGTTCTCTTATATGGCAGCTAATGTTGGCCAGCATTATCTCGGCACTTTCAGCACGTCACGGAAATTAAGATGCTAAGGGGGATGTGTGGTGCGTAACGCGGGCTGACCGCATACGTAACACATTCATCTGACGTAGTCTTGGAGTCCATGACGTAGCGGATAAGATTCAAAGCGTCGCCTAAGATGGTGTGAACACTGAGACAAATATGCCGTGATATGTCTGTCCCTTAAATTAGACTCCCCCGACTCCCCCAAGGAAGCGATGCCTGGATGTCGTAAAAACAGGATATGATAGATAATGGACTTACCATCGAGGATGCCGAAGACCGTGCAACATGGAGTACGAGAGGTGAGAAGGCAGACCCTGACTAAGCTAGGAGAAGTGCCGGGAAGAAGAAGAAGAATAGAAAGTACCTAGAGTCGACTCTGCGTACTTCGCTTTCTATCGAATTCGAATCATGTTAAGTGGTGGAGCTCAACACCGCACTTTGTCTTACCAGAGCGAGGAAGTGAAAATTATTTAAATATAATCACTTCCTCAAGTAGGAATCGAACCCACAATCGATGGCGTATACAGTCACACACTATGCTTATGCGCCACGACCGGCCTCGAAATTAATAAATTAATAATAATAATAATGTTTATGGACTCAAAGTATGTACAGAAATCAGTTGCAGAAATATAAGAGAATTATATTATACATTTAATCTGGTGTTAATGAACTCTGGTACACATTGAAAGATTAAACTTTTTGTTATTGATACTAACTCTATAAATTTATTTATTAATAATGTATCAAAACAAATGTATTTTTTTTTATTATATTTAAAATATTATTATTCCACACTTAGGATTAGAAAATATTTTTGAAAAAACATAAATACGATGCGTACAAAAATATCGTCGCAGTTAATAGCGGAACGTATGACTTAGCGATTAGAGTGTTTGGACGGTTTCCAAGAGACGTGGTTACGAATTCAGCGGCGTTCAAACTTTTATACGTTTTTTTCAAAAATGTATTGTAAAAATTATTGTATTTTTAACATCTGTACGTAATATACCGTAATGATTTTTTGTGGAGAACGGAACGTCTTAAATATTAACTTCTCTCTACTCACCTTTTATTAGTTATAGTTAAATATATGGAATGCGTAATTTTTAAATATTGTTTTGTTTTTTTCATATACATACCTGTCTAATCTTATACTCTTCGAGCTTTCATCTGGATCTGATATACTGATTCCAGGTTTGGAACTAGTGCTATTCAATGAACTCGTACTCCTAAAAAGCAAAAAAAAAAACTTATTTCGTTTACCTTGTGTCGATATTTTTTGTATTTCTTGATTAGAACTTCAACTCAAGTTTGAGAAATTAACAGAAAAGGTTGAAGTAGACAATGATATGAAAAAGAAAAAGTAATGCTGATGATAATAAAGTATAGTTTTTTTTTACAACTTTGCGCTTTATCCCGCGTAGCAGGATAGTTAGGTAACCTAGGGTCAAGACACTTCGTTGACTGCTTTCAGCCCGCAATCGAGTTTAGACTGTTCTTATTTATTTATTTAATTACTTGAGATAATACCAACGAGAGAGGTTCCAACCTTAGTTGGTATTTCAACTTAGCTCAATAAGAATAGCTTGATCTACAGCGCTTGGACAGTTCCCAAGAGGCACAGGTCTTTCATCTCGCTAACTTCAGTTTTTCCACATTTCTTACTATTTTTAAATAATAGATTATTTAAATCGATTACAAAAATATTAAAACTTACGGTATATCTAAAGTTTGTTGCCTGGTAAGTGCAGGGGCGGGTGGAATGCAGGCGACACATAGAATGCGCGCATTGCACACACCGTTGCACGATGTCACTTGCGGCTTGGGAGACAGCGTCAGAACGCACACTTGACCGACGTACCCGTCACTATTGCATACCTGGGATGGTAAAAGTTTTTTATGTGAAGCATTTCTATAGACATATATCGAAATTAAATTTAGATGCGTATGGTTTGAGATAACTAAGAAAATTATGACAACTATAAAAAATTATGGTCAGTAACTTCTTATTTATTTACTTTCGTATAATATGTTTGCTTTCTTATCTGGCCAGACAATGGCCCTCCGTTCTTAATTTTCACCTCGAAATAAAGACATCATATGTTGAATAATGAAGCTCAACTCCATCGTTTTTCTTACCACAACGGGAATGATGTAAATAATTAGAATAGAAATCTGTGGTCAAGGTGAATGGTTAAATTTTCAAAAATGTATTTTCCAATACAAAAATAAAGGCTATTAACACCTTTAGAATACTTTAATTTAAAAGTGTAAATATCGCAAAATTTAAAGATCTTATTAAATTTAATCATTCCCCAAGTGGGGAACCAATAACCATCGCGTCTAGCCAGACGCTAACTCACTTCACTAGAATCGTATCGGAGTAACGCTAAATACAATTTTCTTTTTAGCTTCACGCTTTTATCTTGCATAGCAGGGTACACAGTATTTAATGTCAAGAAACTAGGTACTTAGTTTTCGCCGAACTCGAGGCATTGCGTGTTGAGTGACGGAACTCAACACCGCGTTTTGTCTTAGCAGAACGAGGAGATACAAATAATTTAAATATAATAACTCCCTCGAGTGACAATCGATCCCATAACCGACAGCGTGTATAGTAAAACGCTGTGCCACTGCGCTACGACTGGCTTTCTTTCTTTTCTTTCAAAACATATTTAATTTGAATATTTATTATTAAACCAACCCAAACATCAGGCGATTGTCCTTTAGGTGGTAATGTCGGCGCTGCACAAGTAAACTGTAGCCCAGCACGAGTCTTTCTTATTGGAACAGGTGATAAAAACTCAGGAGCTGGTCTTTCTGGGCCGTATACACCTGAAATTTATATATATTTTTGTAGATTAAAACACATAATATAAAATAATATAGCTTAACATAATATAAAATATGTAATATAATTTCTTGATTGATATATAATCCAAAAGTTATATATTATAAACCAGTTATTGGAGCTGGCAACAATGTTTGTGTCGATTACAATATGAAACAATACGATATTTCTATTTTAGTTCTTTCCTTCTGTCTTCAAGAGATGAGAAATATATGGTAAATTAATATTTCAGTGTTCCTATAAACGCTTGAAATATGCAACTCACTCAGTTTTTGCTTGGTCTCATTTATTAGCTCCTCCCAATTACTTCTTTTCTCTGTTTTAGGGAATATTATAGTGAGATTCTCTGGTCCACTTCTGTAAAATATATCAGTATTTGTTATCTTAGATAAAGTTAATTACAAAATTATTTAATATAGATTACATTCATAGAATGATTAGAAGGCAATATATTTCAACACAGAATAAAACGATATTAATTCTCGTTTTGTAAGCCTTTCTGCAATGATTACTTGATTTTTAGTTATTATCTGCTTAATCTTAAATAAATATATTAAATAAAAATTTAAGACAAATAAAAAAGCCGTTAAAAATATTTTTTGTAAAGGTCGTATTGTTTTATAAGAGTAGGCGCCTCTTGGTGACAGTCCAAACGCTTTGACCACTAAGCCAAATAACTTAATGAAGAAACAGTATTAATATTTTAAGAGTATTTATTTAGCCTAAGAATTTCAACGCAGCCAGTAATATAACGAATAGCTTTTTGGTCACAGCACTTGGTCGGTTTCCGAGAAGCGTGAGTTCGAATCCGAAACTGTGAGTAACACTTTGAGAATATCAAAATTATCCAAGTGTTAAGTGTTTTGATACACTTATAATTATAAAACAATATTTATCAAAACACTTACGAAGTATTAACACTAATCTCCATATAGCACAACTGGGTATCACTGTTCTGACGTTCAGATAGTTGCCTGTTCACTGTATGAAGCATGTCCCTAACAAGTTCCTCTAGTTGCCCGTGCTGAGTGTGCAACGCTGCTATATGTTCAGATATCTGTGTCAAAGTGTTCACGTCTTCAGTTAATGTTTCCACTTCATGCATTATCCGCCTTATGTTTTCATCTTTTGCTGTGGAATAATGATTTCCGTTATTTTTATTAGCTTTTTATTTTTTCTTTTTTATTGCTTAAAATTTATTTTAATTTCTCTTCTCTAGTAAGATAGAGCGCGGGGTTAAGTTCGCCATTCAACAAACAATGTCTCGATTTTGAACGGAAAGCAAAGATCTCGGATGACTTCCTATGCTTTCACGCGGGATCAAGCCAAAAGCTGTTTTTTTATTAGTTTCAAGTATAGAGTAGGATAGATAGAGCGTATTGTTAATATAGTCTGGTTCATCTTCCACTCAATTTAGAACATTTTGTATTGGTTGACGAATCTTAACGCCTCCCTTTGTTTAACCATAAGGAATAAGTAAAATAGTAATTAGCTAATTACTTTTAGGTATTAATTTCACGTGAGTATATTTTTAAATTTATTTTTGCATATATTAACAAATATCTATAACAAAATAAATATATAAATAATTAAATATTTTGATGACGCTTACTTACCCTTGACGATTTCAACGTCCGCTAACGATATCCTCATTAGAAGTTTATACTTGTTTCCTTCCATTTGACTCGCTATACTACTTTGATACGTTCTGTTAACATATAAATTACATTGGTATAGTTTATTACAGTATAAAAAAATACAATAATATTCCATATATTTTAAATACAGGATCATTCATTTTTATATATATATATATATATATATATATATATATATATATATATATATATATATATATATATATATATATATATTTAATTAACGAAGTTTGGTAAGTTAAAGTCTATTTACAAATATCTTGTATTTTTTTTGTAAAAGATATTTCAGTTTAGATATCAGATGAATGCTAATAATATATATGACATGCAATTCTGTACACTGCTTCCTCACCATACTCCATTTTTTTAAATCAATAAAAATCTATACAAGTAAATAAAATTGTAGCGTTTGTTTGTAATATTAAAATAAACGCTTTTTAACAAATACATAAATAATGTATATAAACACTGAATGATAATGTATATAAACACGGAATGGCTAGATCGGTTTTACGGGATTTTCACTGGCAGGTAGCTGATGTATCAAGAAATAACTTGGGCTTTTATTTAGAAAACATGTAAGAAAAAACGTATAAAAATTTGAACGCAGCGGGATTCGAACCCGCGCCTCTTGAAAACCGTCCAAGCACTGTGATCGCTAAGCCATACGTTTTATTATCGGCTGCGTCGAAATTCTTATACGTTTTTTCTGCTACCCTAAGGTTATTAAGAAATAAACGTTTAACAAGAGAGACTGCTCTTTTATTATAATATTTTACTGTTTTGAAAGTGTTATTCCACATTTAGGATTAGAAAATATTTTTCGCTCAAATTTTTAAAAGTTTTTTAAAAATGTTTTCTAATTCAAAGTGTGGAATAACAGTTTAAAAATAGTAAAATTGGCTTATATTTATTTTAGAATTATAAAATTAAAATCCTAAGTTTCTAAAATGTGGCTGAATACATTTTACACTAGTTATAAATAATATAGAATATTAATAAGATCTTTGATTTTCGCAATTTTTATACATTTTAAATGAAACTATTTAACCGGATTAATCGCGTATATTTTGGTATTCGAAAATACATTTTTGGATACCTGACGTTTCGAATGTATTTTCGAATACCAAAATATACGCGATTAATCCGGTTAAATAGTTTCATTTAAAAATATAGAATATTATAACTTAAATTTTCTTACGGAATGGGTTTCTTTATCGTGCCAGTTCGCCTTTTAACACTTGTTATTAGGAGAGAATCGTTGAAAAGAAAGAGGGCTCTATCTTTAATGGTCCCTTGGGCGGAGGGTACGGTGACCATTTCGTGTCGTATAAACGTCCTGTCCACGATAACCAAGTTAGATAGACCTTCGATCATTTGCTCTAGTTCTCTCAGAGTCTGCTGCTGCTGTTCCAGCTCTAGGCTCTCTCGTTCAGTACAATTAATTAGTTCTAATAAATCGTGTATTTCTTTCTGAGCTTCGAGTAGTAGTTTGTGGTCTGGGTGGGATTGGTCTGGAAATTATGAGGCCATTTTTTCATAAATAAGATTTTATTAATCATATATAAATATGTATAACATTATACGCTTACTTCTCATATTAACATATTAAGTAAATAAAAGTATTCAGATATTTTTTTGTAATATAAAATAAAGTAAAAATACAAATATATTCAAATAATCTACGAAATCTTCTGCTACTATTAGAGGGCTCATTTCAGCACGACCATATGTCACAGCTTAAAAGCTGAATCTAGCTAAGAGAGACAGATGGTAGAGTCGAGATTGGTAAGAACGTAAAATTGTAAAGTACTTATTATTTTGATATATAAGTTAGTTAGTGTGAAAAAATAATAATTTCTAGAATCACCAATTATAATTTCTAAAAAATACAAAACTATGTTAAAACAAACTAAAAAAATCTTTAAATATGACTATGGTCAATAACAATCTCATTATTATTTGTTAGGTAAAGCAGATTAAAGTTGTTCCAAATAGTATCATTACTTTGATTGAAATAGAGACGCTACAAGGCCGAAGTTTAGATGATTATTTGTATAGCTTATTTACTTTTATGTCTAATTTTGTTTGTGTGAAACGTAATTGTTATTATTTACTTAGATAACAAGCAAAATTTTATATAAAAATTTGAAGACACTGTGGCACTGTAGGACAGTATTTGTAAACAAGATTGGTTGTGGATTCGATTTCAACTCGGGGGAATGATAATATTTGAAATTTATTTCCATTTCTCCGCTCAGGTAAAATAAAGAGCGGAAATCAGCCAACTGACACTAAGGTGTCTCTGACTAACCTGTTATGCGGGATAGAGCGTGAAAATATTCGCAAATAGATAAATTAATATATGTTCAGATTTTAAGATATTCTTGGCATTTTTAAACAATAATCAAGCTATTGTAAGTTTTTTGATTGATATTAAGAGTAAAACATACATAATTTCTTGTTAATAGATAAAATGAATATATATCTAACTCTAATGTGTCTATCAAAATGTACCTATAGTTGACTGCAAAGAAAGTCTCACCTGTATGTTTTATCAGCCTTTGTATTAAGAGCTTGTAGCTTGGAAACTTCTGAACTGGTTTGATAAGGAGATTGTCCAAAGACAGCTTTCCCTTGTGGTCCCTCGCCATAGCATCTAAAAATTTGGCAAACGCCGGCCTTGAAGCTGCCGCGTTTTTGATTGTTTCCTTTGCTTTCTTTAAGTTGTTTATGAAGGACATATAAGTGTCCATAACGGTGGGTTTTGTAAACTGGAATAATGTTTGAATTATAGTTTATTATAGATATAATTATGGCTTAGATAAGTTTAATATAAAAATATTTGTATAATTTTTATATTTTAAGGTATCGGATTTTATGTACGTTTTTTATTTTAAATTAATAAGTAATAATAATTTTACATCAGAAGCTAACAACTGTAGTAATTAATACATATTTATATCTTTTTATTAAAAGATTTAATTAAAAAAGTCAAACATGTTGAATGAAAAATAACTTAAAAAAACACACTGAAAACATAAATTGGCTTCTATTATTTACTACTCCTATACATATTTATACAAGAGGCGCATTTGAATGGAAATATCAATATATTGAATTCCTTAGTATAAAGTTATACGTGTACCAAATCTATCTATATATTAATACGTAAAAACAATTTGTACCCCTTTTTACGATAATAACGTGACCCGAATAGTATGAAATTCGGCACAGTGACTGTTTATATAGAGAAGGAGTACAGAATGCTAGTATTTGAAAGAAAAAAATGCATTAAAATATATGATATTAATAAAATAAATCTAACACAAACTACCAGGTGTTTGACATACACGTTTGTATACAGAGACATACACGTTGCTAAGGCAACGATTTGTCAACGCTTCAACGAGGCATTTAATATTTATAATTTTGTCAAGGGGTACGGTTGACTAGATTGAAACCTTATCTGAATTATTAAACTAAAAAAAATATATTTTTTTATTATATATACCCGCAAAAATTCGATTTGTCGACTATTTTGTTAAATACTATGATGCTTGCATTTTTTTAGGAAAAGTCACTAATACTGAATGCCATTTTGGCTTCGTTGAGGCCGATTTACACTATCAATAAAGCCAAAGTTTCGGCACAGTACCGTGATAATTATTCTTTTATATATAATCTATTGATCGCATCCCCATCAGTATCTGATCTAATATTCTTCCCAATGATTTAAGTAATTTAGCAAAACGTAATACTTATATATTAAAATAAATAAGTTTTATTTACGCAGGCGAAGCAGTGAGCTGGCTGCTAGTAATAATCATAAATTTCTTTAAAATTTTAAAATAATATAAATAATTTTACTTACCACATCTAAGAAAACATCGCCAACTTTCTGTTGCAGGTCCCATTGTTCTAGCCTTCGCCTTAATTGTTCTAAAAATACTTGATGTACATTCAAAATCGCCGGCACTTGGTAGAATATTTCATCTACCACGAATGCGTCGAGCAGCCCTGCATTCTCAGGGCTCTTGAGTGGTTGGAGGTATTTCTGTAAATAGTTTATTTTACTGTTATTACTATTACATTTAGTGGTTAGCTGTTAAATTGGTAACCTGGCTGGTTGTAGGTTCGGTTTCTCCGCTCTTAAAAAAACATGACATTGTTATCCTTCGATGAAGAATCATTCTGCTATGGGGTTTTTTTTATAAAATAGGTTTCCGTAATTGGCCAGTTCTAAAAATCTTCAGTATCTAAAAAAGAACTCAACAAGCAATCTCCCGGATTCGGTGGGAATCTCTCAAGATAATATAAATTCCCCCGAATAGACCCCCAACCTATCTTGTTTCCAGTCAGATTCTGTTCTACTGCGCTACGATCCCTGGCGATTTTGCTATCTTAAATTATTAAATTTATAACAAGCTTGTTTAACCAAAGCAGATATTCATTGTGATGTAAAATATCACAAAATATACCAAAGGCGTAAAGTTTTTCAAATAATAAAAGAAGAATGCTATTTACAGTTTAAAATGCCATTAAGTCAGCGGAAATTACAAGCTGACTGGGTAAATCTAAGGACTGCGCGACAAGGAAAGAATTTCTAATAGCTATATAAAACGTGACGTGACGGAGGTGTGTCCATTTGCTGTGAGTAGTCTTGGATTTAAATCTGTTTTAGAATGATTCTTATATTTAAGATTTTCTTTAGTCTCTGAGATTTTAAGTTTGAAAAAAGAGAAGATTTCAAAAAAGATACCTAATTTACAATAAAGATTGTGCGTTGTAAAATGAAACAAAAAATATAATTGATATAAACAATTAAAGAGTACGTTAACATAAGTAAAAAAACATTCATTATCCTACAAGACGGAGTAGTGAGAGAAAACCTGGTGTCAAGACACTCCATTATGGCGAATTCAACGTCGCACATTGTCTTACTAGAGCAGTGAAATGGAAATATTTTTTTAAAACAATCATTTTCCCGATGTGGGAATCGAACCCACAACAAATCGTGTCAGACACTCTCCCACTGCGCCAAGATGGCTGTGCTACGACAAGAACATAACTAAATACTGTTACAAAAATAAAATTATAATCAACAATAAAAAAATAGAGAGAATTACACAGAAAGTAACAAAACAAAAAGACTCGACTAGACTTATTATCTAAAGCTTTTAAAGCACACTTTCACTGAAAATGTCATTCGAACGAGAAGCTCGGTTAATGAAAGACAAATGCAATCGGAAAATTTATAAAACCCAGCATCCCGCTTTAACTTACATCTGGCGGTAATGCAATAAAGCGACTCTGGTTGAGTTGCGATGGAGCGGAAAATTTTACTCGATGCCACAAGCGAGCTTTAAATAATTCTTATTACGAATGTAAATATTACATATTGTTTTTTTTAGCTTCATGCTCAGGGTAGACAGAAAATACCTTTTGTTCTCGTTCAGGGTAGACAGAAAATACCTTTTGTTGTGTCAAGACACTCCGTACTTTGCTTTCCATGGAATTCGAGACATTGCGTGTTGAGTGATCCATCACTGAGTTCCAATGAGTTCCAACTCAACACCGCACTTTGTCTTTTACCAGAACGAGGAAGTGATAATAAAATTATTATCACTTCCTTATATAATCACTCCTAAAAATCCTAAAAATCCTCTCAATAAAATTATATTTAAATAAAATAATCACTCCTACGAGTGGGGATCGAACCCACAACTGATTGCGTTTACAGTCAGACGCCATCCCACTGCGCCACGACCGGCCTTTATTAACATTTTTTTTATGTTGAATATATTGTATGTTTGTGTGTTGTGCGATGTTAAAACCATGACATGTTAAAACCATAACATTTATGATATTTGTACGTTTTCGCATTTTTGTATGCGTATTAGAAGGTCAAAAAACCGGGTGACAAATTTCTTCCTGAGATGGAATCGAACTCACTACCGATCATATGTGAAGGATTTAATATGAAGTAGTTAATCGCTTATATTTCAGTATTAGATACAAATAAATCCAAAAATTAAAGGTTTCTCCACGACCAAGGATTACTCTAAAGTGTTTAAAACATTGAATTATCTAAAATGTATTTTCAAATATTGAATACTAAAATATACACGATTAATCTGCTTAAAATAAATTTATTTAAACAAGTAAGTAAGTAGCAACCCTAAAACTACATTAAAACTAATGTAATCAGTATAAGCTGTACTCACTTTTAAAGTGTTAATTTAAATTTATTTGATATAGTTTCATTATAACTTTAACGTAAAATTGACGCACAGCTGAACTATCATAATTATACGTGCTGGTTTTGGGTTCGATTTTTACTAGAACATCTCCTAAAGAGGGAAAGGGCAAGTCTTTCTCTAAAATACTAAGTAATGTAATGGAAAAAGAAAATTTTTGATAGAATATTATGATTAAAGTACTTTTCACGTTGCTTTTGAATTGATTTAAAATTAAAATAGAAAATTGTAGTTTTTTTAATTAAGATTTCTTGTCCGACAATTCACCACTGATATTCACTTCATATCCACTTTATACCTATTTCTATATCTCGCGTATTATATCTTCTATAATATATATCTTGCGTATTGTAGTTGATATTAGACGCTTATTTGCAAACATTTATATAGACTCTAAATCGAATTTCTGATTTGTGGCGCCATAATTTACGTCACTTTGATTAACATCGGACAGCAATAATACTAATTATAATGGATTCGAGAAATTGTCCTTTAAACAATTGTTGCATGTTTTGTTGGTTATAGTTAACTACAGTTTCTAATTTACGTTATATATGTAGTAGTTTTACTACTACATATATAACGTAAATAGATACTACATATATAACGTAATAGATAGTTTTATCTGCGACTCACTGACTGACTCAAAACACTCAGCGGAAACTACTGCACGTTGAAATCTATTTTGTAGGTTATCAATGGTATATAGGGGAGGAATTATTTTTAATTCTTACGGGAACCAATACGTCAAAGTACTTACGTTTTATAGTCGATCTACGAAAGACAAAAAAGTATATACTTGTAGTATAACAAATGTTACGACTAGAAATATGGAGAAAGAGTAAAGAATAACTTTATCATTACACGTTATTATATACTGTTTTTAAAAAACAATGTTGCCATCTCAAAAATAAAATAAAATATAAGCATAATAGGATAAAAGCAATTTATTACAAAGCATACGAAGTAGTTTATTAGTAACGACTACAATTAAATTATTTTAAATTAAATAATTAATTTGTATTACCAACATAACACATATTCTCTATAATATGTAGCCACCCATCTAGGTAATATTGTAAAATCTGCGTAAACAAATTTTCGATCTACGATTTGTCTACTATTTATTATTTTGACTGTTTTGAAATACTTAAAATCACTATTTTCATATCCCTATTGATCGCACCATCATTGATGTGGCTTTTGAATACACGCAAAGAAAATATTTTAGGAATGCTTTGAAAATCAACTGAAATATCAAAAACCATCAAAAATATTCAAATATGAAATTAAAAATAGATTATATGACCTCTACATTTTTTTACATACATAAATAAATGTTAAGGACTTTATCTGAGAATAATATTTGAATCAAAAACTTCCTAACACAATCTTAAGCTAACATACATAATGCTTTCACTGTACCGATTTAGTGTGAGTAAAAATATTGCCAGTTCATATATCAGTCGCTGTCAAAATGTATACTTGAAGGAATATATCATATCGTTTCAACAAACATTTATTAATCAATCAAATTTATTTGTGAGAAATATCAATGGAAGGAGGAAAATTCAATGCCTGTGTATATCACGCGTATCAGCCACGTTATTTGGATGCGAGCGTCAATATAATAATTTTGTCAACCACTTAATTTAGAACGGATGGACGGACAGATTTATTAATATAATTTTATGATGCATATAAAATATTAGTGAAATTTTCCACGATTGGTTCGTGTTGTTTTGTAATTAAATACTTTTTTAAATTCTGTTAAATAAAACTATTAATTAATCAAAACAGCTAAAGTGTATCTATTGTATCACAAATGTGCACTCTCGGAGGCCATACGCGATAGGCACGAGTTCAGTTCCCGTTCGGGGGACCATTTAAAGTATTATAGACCATAATGATCTAACTTAAATAAATCTAGAAGAAATAATAATATAGAGTATATAACAGTGAAGGCAATAAACGTCCGCAATGGCTTATGGGCTGTGGGTTCGGTTACCACTCGGGGAAAATAAAATTTCATTTCATTTCACCACTATGGTAACATAAAATGCGGCGTTAAGTTCGTCAATCAACTCGCAATAATTCAATTTAAGGCGAAAAGCTTTCAATGTGTCTTGACACTGGGTTGTCTCTGACTGCCCTGCTATGTGAGATAAAGCGTGAAGCTGCAATAAACGTCTCAGAGATAGAGACTGTACGCTGATTTAACTGGAAAACTAAGAATTTACTAAAATAACTAGTTACCTTAACTAAAATCTCCAAAGCCTCCACATATGACTTTTCAGTCTCGTACAACTCGACCACGACGTGTGTCCTGGTGTCCTGTAACCAAAGAATTAAACATATATTGACTATATGATAAATATAAAAATACCGGCATATTTTAAATACTAAATAGATTTACTAAAAGGATATTATATTTATTATCTTTTTGTAGATCATATGTGCTTAAATGTACACGAGATTATGGAGAAAATTATGATGAAAATTAATAAAAAAAATGTAGTTTTTTTTTCTAGTTATATATATATATATATATATATATATATATATATATATACTTTGTTATTCATAAGCCGTTTTGAAATTTATAACATTGCATATCTTTTTTCAAATGTATTGTCTTCGCGCTTTTATTATTTTATATAGTGTGTATTACATATATTTTTAAGCTTTTTCTTTCTTTTATATTTTTAATTCACTGTTTGTTGTTTCTTATTTTGCTCTGAAAACTTTATTGGTGATTTTTTTCTTCTTCTTTTTTCTTGATTTTTGTAACGTTCCACTTTATAGTATAAATAAATATATATACAAGACAAAGTGCGGCGTTGAATTCCGCTTTTCATCAAAGTCTGAATAAAATTAGAATTATATAACCGCTAAGTACCAAGTTGGCAATTACCATTTGTCATATTACCCGCCTTAGCCTGTATTAGTGGATAGCCGCAATTGATGGGATATTGATTAAATGTATGACGAGATAATCTGAGCTGAACGTTGAAATGGCGGTAGTAATTAACTGTAATTATTATTAATTGTCTTTCATTAACATATTTTGTAAAGAATATTAAATTAAATTATTATTAAAATGACTTCATGATATTCAAGACCGCTTAATTTGTATGCTATGTATATGGTTTTCATATAGTCTTTAAAAGAGTATCCTTATTACATTAACATATACATTTTTGAAGAAATTAATTCTTATTTACTGATATAACTTTGGTTTATTAAATATTTGTTACTTCTTGTTTCTTAATCAATATCATATTTTTAAGGCTACAATGATGTGGGTTCAACTTCTATAAGATGATTATATGCAAAACAATTGTATATAATTTTTTCGTTCTGGTAAAAAAAACACGGCATTGAGTTTCGCTACTGTGTCCCAATTTTGAGTGGAAAACAATGAACGGAGTGTCTTGACACTATATTCTAGTTTTAGTATTATCAAGCTGCTTTGTTTTTGATTTATTTTTGAAATTTTAAAACGTTGTTATACTAAGTATTCTCTTTTCCACAAGATTTATTGAAATAAACATGAAAAGTAGGTATTTATGTAAAGTATTCGTAAATTTTAATATTATATTTAAGTAGAGTAATGCTGACGTTAAACTCATCATAGTGCCTCAGTGGTACGGTGTCTGACTGTAAATATGTTTGGTGGTAGCAGATTTAATGTCTTCACGGAGAAATGATTATATTTGGCAAAAAAAATGGTCTTACGTAACATAAAATTAGAAAGTATATGAAGTTTGTTTTGACATTGTAGATACGTACAATACATGTAGCCTTAGCAACGTTTCGACAGGTGGTCACAGGTAGACTCCACCGGTGTCCATGGACTACTGTGAAGTCAGAAACGTCAGGTTTCCAAAAATGTATTTTCTGATACCAAAATATACGCAATTAATCCATTTCAGATGTATTTTCATACATATATACATATAAACTCATATGTAATTATAAATATGTCAATATTATAAAAATGTGATATTATTTTTTTAATGTACTGATTTTTTGCAATTTATCACATCATATAAATTGTAACTGTACCAAATTTCATTCACTTATATATGTATAATTTTCTTTAGATTTAATAAAATATCCAACATATTAATATAAAGAGTAGGGCGAGTGTGTAAAGAACCTATTAGGTAGCAGACAGTACGAGTGGACACAATATACAAAGTATTGATTAAACGCCAAAGGCGAGATAAGGCCGTTCGATATGAAGTCATGATTTTCGCCATACAAACGTAAACATTTATATAATAATTGATTATTGTATTTATTTATTTATCTTTGGCTCAATGACTAACTAAAGACGTGTTTATTTTCTGCCTACAATATTTTTTTAATACAAAAATTCTTATATGAATTTTATCTTATTAACTTTTTGAGATTGACACAGGTTATGCTTTCGTGAATATTAAGATAAACTTTAGTGATTTTTTTGTCTAACTTCACGCTTTTTATCCCACATTACAGGGTAGACATAAAGTGTCAAGACACTCCGTACTTCGCTTTCCACCGAATTCGAGACATTGCCTGTTGAGAGTTGAGTTGGTGGAACTTAGCGCCGCACTTTTCTTACTAGAGCGAGGAAGTGAAAATAATTTAAAGTATAATCACTCCTCAGGGTGGGGATCGAACCCACAACCGGTCGCGTTGACAGTCAAGCGCTAAAGTAATCTATATTAGTATATATTTAGGTTTAAAATAATATTTTTATATTTACGCATATCAACATTATATTTACGCGTATTATCAAATACTGATTTTTAATAGGTATTTTGTAAACAGTCTCTAAGGTGTTTTATTGCTTAAGACATTACAAATCTAGTTAATTTAATATTTGACTGAATTCCTATATGTTGACACAAATCAGTTAATAAATATATAAAACTCTTCTATTAGTCGCCGAGTTCTTAGTATGCCTCTTCCAAAATGTTTGCGGAGCACTGCTAGAGGATTTGCTAAAAATATAGAAATAGAAATAGCATGTAAAGAATCATAAATATTACGTAAGATAAGTAGGGGGTGACCAGTCGTATATCAATATAGCATATAGCTTTCTTTATTCACTGGTTGACTGAAAAACAAGATATAGGCTAAGAAAGCTTAAATTTGATATGTTAGCTTGTGGTGTTACGGAGCGCTAAAACAGTATGCCTAATTAGAAATAAGGAGATTTAAACGTTTTAAAATGAAAAAAAAAATTGATTTAAACGTTTTGAAATGAAATTAACGATATTTGAACGTTTTAATATAAAAAAATCTAGATGTAAACGTTTTTAAATTAAAAAACAACCGAAATTTAACGCTTACAATCAACCAAGTGAGGTAATCGTGGCGCAGTGGGTCAGCGTCTGACTGCAAACGCTATTTGGCGGTCAGACGCTGGACTTGGGTTCGAATCCTATTTGGGGGAATGATTATATTACATTAACTACATACCTTCGCTCTGGTAAGAAAACGCGTGGCTTTGGATTCCAAAGGTTTACGCAATGGTGAAGGAACAAAGCGCCTTTATACTAAATCTCTGACTACATTGCAATGCAGGATAAAATGTGGAATTGCAAAAAATCATCTATACATATGACACAAAGTTTATTTATTTACTTATAACGAAGAAGTGTTGTGATGCAGAATAAAAATTAAAAAAAAAACTTAAAAACCAATTAAGTTGCCAGTGACAACTTGTTAGTAATAAAAATGCATGTGTTTCTACCCTTATTCAATACTAGACTGAGTGGACACAATATTTTATGAGATATCGATCGCACACCGAGGTCGAGATAGATAACACTCTTAGAATCTTAAATTGTAATTTTTATACCCGATAGTGGACTACAAGCGGGGTATTGAAGAATTATTGTATAATATATGTTTTAATTTATATCATCCCCTCATATTCCTCTCGAAATATATCTGAGTTTCGTAAAACTCTCTCTCTTTCATAGTAGAAATTGTACAAATAATGTTCAAAAAACTTTTATATATTAAACAAGATGTACCCAGAACTTCGACAGCGTGGTCTTTAAAATGTAAGGATCTTCATTTTATAATTGTAAAATAAAAATAGCCATATTGACTACTGGTTACATCAGCTTTCTATCAATAAAAATCCCGTCAAAATTGGTCCAGCCATTTCAAAAATACTCTTTTAACGTTTGTGTATTTCTCACTCATGAGAAATATACAAAGACCATATGTCCATTGTGAGAGATTATAAAAGGCTGATTACAAAAATGATATTCGAATCTGCTACCTTTCACCTGTCTAGATAAATTGTCTTTTCACATATGAAATTCACAATCATTTTACTTTTTTTTAAGTGTTTTCCACACTTGGGATGAGAAAATACTTAAAAAACGTATAAAAATTTAAACGCGGATTCGAACGTCTTTTGGGAACCATCGAACGATGGACTTGAACGGTTTCCAAGAGGCGCGGATTCGAATCCCGGTGCGTTCAAATTTTTATATGTTTCCCAAAAAATGTTTTCAAATTCACAATTGCTTTAATATTTTAGAAGAGGCGTTAAATGTCTTAGTACCTATATAATTTGGTAACACTCGTCATCATTCTAAAATTAAAGCGAGGAGTACTATACGATGAAAGCTTTAGGTGTCAGTAGATTTGTTCATTTTATTTTGGATTTTCCCCATTGCGTAAATTGGGAAGCTCACTTGCCTAAAAATATTCTTAAATTGTTTTTATTGCAAATAAAACATGTTAGGTTTTTAAATATTAAATAATGGTATAATAAATTATGTTTCTTTTGTATAGCAGGGTAGTAGAGAAAACCCAGTGAGGTGAGTGTTGTATTTAGTTCGTCGGTCTCTACCCTAATCGAGTCAACATTGCATATTGAGTAGCGGAAATCAACGCCGCGCTTTGTCTATTAACTAGAGCGGAGATGTATGGGAATCGAGTTAACAACCAATCGTGTTTACAGTCCGTAAAAATAAACTTTAAATATAAACAGACAATCAAATACAACGCATACAATTTTCAAATGTGATTTCTGAGAAATAACAATTTTTGCCTTAATAGGTTCAAAAAGTAATTAACAAAATAATAAAAAAAAACTGCAAATAAAAGTAATTTAGGAACATTATATTTAAGGTGCAGGAGCTCTACACCACCACAATATCAAATAGCAATATTACCCACAATAAAATTTGAATCCAAAACGATCGCATTCATTGACAGTCGGTACAATTTTACCATATAGTTCTTTTTTAATAACTATTTTAAGATTTTATAAGTAAATTTGAAAAATAATAATATACAGTGACTTTAGTTAAACACATTATTACGACAATCTTAATCCCAATCTGGTGAAAGCGAAATAATAAAATCGTAACAATGTCAGAATAGGTACTTTGCAATACTGTTGTTTATAAAGCTAACAGATAATTTAAGTTTTATTATGTAAATTATAAAGTTGATAATTGCTTGGAGTGTTGAAAGCTTGTAATGGCGTCAGTTGGTAGCATTTCCAGGTTTATTATGGGTTAGCACATGAGCTTTGCGGTAATCGAAGTGTTAAAGTATAGGGCTGTACCACAATTGTAATAACTTAATAATACTTATTTAATATATTATTTCGTGTACGTATCATTTTTGTTTTCAGAACATTGTAAGTAGAGTGGCGGAACTTAATGCCGCACTTTGTTTTACCAGAGCGAGAAAATGAAAACAATTTAAATATAATTAAAACCCCGGGTGGGAACTGAACCTACAACCTATTATGTGTATAATCAGACACTGTCCCACTAAGCTATAATAGCCCTTAGTGTATTTTTAATTATTTTATAAAATATAATATTAGGTAAATGATATTAATATATTTTGATTAATTTGGTTATTGTTTTCAGCTATACGCTATTTTCGCACAACAGGGTCATCAATGTACAACAATATGCTATATTTCATTTCTAATATGCGGCATATTTATGGACATATTCCTTAAATTTTTCCTTTAATAATTTATTAAACCTAGCCGTTGCTGAAGACCTTTTATTTATTCAATATTTTTTACGGCGGCCATTTAAAATAAACTATATAAAATACAAATAACATACAAATTATTACATTCACAATAGGATTAAAATTTATCTATATTTCAGCTAAGGAAAGTAAAGAAAGTAAGTTAGTTCAACTTATATGGTATAGGCCCAATAGTACCATACTAATACGGCAAGATAAACAAATATCTATAAAAATACATACAATACATTTTTACATACATACATATATTAGGATGTAACATAACAAAGAATTTCAAAAATAAAACAGCGTCCAAACCATAGCCTTGTAATCGACAATCGATCTGCTGTTCAAGGTGAAAATGGTGTTAATGAGGAGAGTATCAAACCAATTTGGGGCAAGGTAACGTCTCCCGTATCTTATTAACGAGATGCTTCTACTGCGGAATCAACTGATGAGATAAGGTTTATATACTGTACTTTATATAGTAATTTCGAATGTAGAAACTTGTAAAATGATCGTAATTTAGTATTATGTAGACATCTTTGAAGTAATTCGTGAAGCAAAAATGTTGTACCAGCTTTTTATAAAGGAAATCGCGAACAGAATAAGTGTAAAATTTGTCACAATTAAAGTTTATATAGATAATGAAGTGAATGTTACTATTTTTTAAAAAATATATTATTGTTTATTTTTTAGCTTCACGCTTGTATCCCGCAAAGCGGGGGAGACAGGAATTACCTAATGTCAATAAACTTCGTACTTCGCTTTCCGCCAAATTTGAGACATTGCATGTTGAGTGGCGGAACTCCACGCCTCGCTTTGTCTTACCAGAGAGAGGGCCTGGGCATAATTTAATTATAATCGTTCTCCCTGTTATCTTTTAGCAACTAAGTATATCAAAACAATGATAAAAATATCCATAACAACGCCTAGTCTGTCTGTAAACGCGATTGATTGTGGGATTGACTTCCACTCGGGAGGATATTAAAATTATATAATTTCACCGCTGTGATATAACAAAGTGTAGCGTAAAATTCCGCCACTCATAACACATTATTTCGAAATCGGGCGGAAAATAGAAAACGAAGCATCTTGACACTAGGTTCTCTCTGAGACTGATGTGGAATCTGCTGCTGCTTATATATACCGCAACGGTAGCGCTTCTGACTCCATATCAGAAGGTTGCGTGTTCAAGTCACGTCGGGGTCACCACCGAGTGCGTCACAGACTGTATAATTGTACCATCTCGTTAATAAATCGTGAACCAGTTAGTGACTTTCATTATCCTCAACTCAAGCCCAGCAACAAAGGAAAGACAGAAAGACTAATTATAAAAAACAAACATATATCACAAGTAAAATAATATGATTTTGTACAGAAAAAGTCCATATTAACCAATATATTGACATTTCTCAACTCCAGTCACGTTGTCCATTCTGCAATGCATCAGTGAACATTTCATATATGTAATATGTATGTACGTCAAACGTGATCACTTTGAACGCAACACTGACAAATTGTATTCAAAAGCGCAATTGCAATTTGACGTGACAAAATGAATATGACGTGAAATTGAAAGACGTGACGTGAAAAAAAGATTGTTTTAATAGATGACGATGATGAAAATCGATGGTTGTAGGTTTAATTCCGAGTCTGAGCAAGTTTTCTTAAAAATTATTTATATTTATTTCTTTGATCTGTTGAAACAAGTGCAACGTTAAATTGCAATATCTCGAATGTGTAAAGCGAAGAACGAAGTATGGGAGAATTTTTAATAATAAATAAAAATAATACTTAATTTAATACTTAACATGCCCATATACGTATTGTAATAATGAAAGTTATAATTCTATAGTTTTATATAAGCAAAAGCATATTGAATTAACTAACGCTAAAACCTAAAATTGAAACTCAATACTCGTATTAAAGTAGATTTGAATTTCATATAAGTCTTTTTGAGTTTCATATCCGTTTATTTAACTTATTATAATCATTTCAGTTCCTCTTTCCTCTTTTCTGCCTACCTTGCTGAGCGGGATAAAGCGTTAAGTTTAAAAAAAATATATAAAAATAAATCATTAAATAAAACTAAATTTGATAAAAATAAGCAGTTGCTGATTCACGTTTAGCAAAGCAGGATATTCAGTCACGTTCAGTCAAGTTACACTTAGTGTCAAGACACGCCGTTCACACCTCTTTGCCTGATTTGAGATGTTGCGTATTTTATGGCGTAACTCAACGCCACACTTTAGTTTAACAAAGCTGGGAAATGAAAATAATTCCAAACGCGATTACAGTGGCCTCATGAGAATTTGATGCTTAAAATAATAAATATTGGTTTTCAAAACCTCTATATTACATAAATTCACATATAACTTTTCTCCCCCCCCCCCATAATGTTGGAGAAAACAAACTCAAAGCAGAGTGTTAAAGCCAAAACAAAATCGTTTCTTATGCACCCAAGGTCGAAACGTATGAGAGTAGCTTCCCATTATTCCGAGAACCCTACAAAGCTTTTGAATATACATAGTTTGTGCGGTTAAGTATACCACTACACTTTTATTATAGTTTGTGAAGGAAGTCAACACAATGGTGAGACAACATAATAAAGTAAACTGGATCCGCTTTCTCGTTTGGGACAGTCGTACACCTCCATGTGCAAATGTATTTATATAGATATGTGTACACGTTACTACGTACTGAATATATATAAATATGTATAAATATGTACAAGAGAGATATTTTCTAGATTTTATATTACCTAGATCGTATATCTAGATCGTATTATAAAATATAGGTTGTATGGAGATAGACAAAAACTCCTTGGCATTCTATTAAGCGAGTGTCCATCGCGATACACAAAGAGTTGCAACTCAAATGTCGATATGGTCTCCAAATAAGGCCATTTGGACGTTTTTAAAAAGCAGCTGTACGCTTTATCCCGCATAGCAGGGTAGCCAGAGACAATATAGTGTCAAGGCACTACCATTAATTGAATTTCAAAATTCGATGCCGCTCGTCGTATTTTTATTTTGTTGCACGTAGACTGAGCCTACTCGATCAATCAGTTTTTTAGTATTATTTTTACGTGCATTTTTAACCGAAAGCTCTAATCTAATATGATAATGAAACTATTTTAAATATCTATAAAATTATTTATTTTTAATAAGTTTAGTACCCACTACCAAGAGTATGCAGCAAACACGCGTCAACTGAGCTACAACAACGTTTTTTTTTTATCTTCACGCTTTATGCCGCATAGCAGGGTGGACAGAAAGTACCTAATGTCAAGACACTCCGTACTTCGATTTCCACCGAAGTCGCGACATTGCGTGTTGAGTGGTGGTACTCAACGCCGTACTCTGTCTTTACCAGAGCGACGAAGTGAAAATCATATAAATATAATCACTCCTCCGAGTGGGGATCGAACCCACAACCGGTCGCGTTTACAGTCAGACGCTGTCACGTTTTATATGAAACGTTTAATATGAAATATTATATAACTTATAAGAAATATAGAACAATTTAAATACTTCTTAGATACTTACATTTCCATACTAACGGCAATAACAGGACTTTATTAACTAAACCCTATTGTTCGTTTGTCATAAATTTGTTTCCTTTTTTACATTTGTATAGTGAAAACACCATTATCTAGGTTAAACATTAGTATGTAAAGATGTGATTTATTTTAATCTTTTGATTTATTCTTAAATGACCTTAAAATTTTATTTATTTTTTTAGAAAATGTTTTTATAAGTAGTTATTAATAATTACGTCGTGCTTACATTATTAAAGAGACAGCTTCATGATTTATTTAGCATAGCAGGGAAGTGAGAGTGAATTTAATGTTAAATCAATATATAAATTGAGAAATTCGTGGTCAGCGGCAAAACTAAACATCACGCTCTCTGCTTTAACAGAGGAGATAAGAAAACAATTTAAATATAACGTTATTCACTGAGTGGGAATTGAACCACAAACCATCGCGTAGCACTGCGTCACTATGGCCTTGTTATATAATAATTAAAATTAATGAATCCAGTGAATTGAATAAAAATTGGATAAAATCTAGGAACTCTTTGTCTCCACGATAAGTCCTGTTGAGTTAGAACAAGAAAAAGGCAGCAATTAAAAGTCGTGTCAAGACTACTCCACGAGTAATTTCTACCCATCTCGGTCTTTTGTTCAGACATTTGCACGGTCATTTTCAATTGGGATGATTATTTAAAAGATTATATAATATTATAGCTCACTTCGCTAATTTCCCCCGTGGAATGCGCGTTGAATGGTTCCTCCATTAAGATGAATGAAAGGAATGAATGGTTTTGTAAACTACCTGTGAAGGGTACCGGATATTATTAATTAAATAGGGTAATCCCTGAGAGATCATCATGGCGCAGTGGGAAAATTGTCCAAGTATAACGGAGATGATCGTAGCGTCGATTGCCATTCAATAGAATAGTTATATATTTAAAATTTAATCTGCTCTGGTAATAAATAACAAATCGCAGTCCAACTGATAAGCGATGTTACCAATCCGGACGGAACGCAGTAATAGTGCTTTGACACTAGGTTTTCCATGTTTATCCCATTATGCGAGACAAATGTTTTTTAGAATTTTTAAATTTTAAATTTTTTTAAAGTGTTATTTCACACTTAGGATTCGAAAACATTTTTGAAAAAACGTATAAAGATTTGAACGCAGCGGGATTCAAACCCGCGGCTCATGGATACCGTCCAAGCGCTCTGACCGCTCAGCCATGCGTTCTACTACCAGCTGCGTCGAAATTCTTATACGTTTTTCTCTGTAGAGAGATTTTTGAAATTTCTAGTTATTATACTAGAATATATTTTTTACTCTATATACCTATTGTTACTTAATGTTATTTAATTAATTCTTTCAGACTAATATGAGTATTTAACTTCTTTTTATTAATATAAAACATAAAATAGGTTTATAAGTATATGGGATAATGTCAATATTTATAGTAAAAATATTTCTATGGTAGATTAGAGAAAGCTTTTGAGTTTCACCACAAAATTTACAATTTACCTATCAGCGGTAGATAGAAAGGATTAATTTATCACAAAGCATTCCCATGTAGCTTCACGCTTTATCCCGCATAACAGGGTAGTCTTAGATATACTAGTGTCAAGACACTCCGTGTCCTCCTTTCGCTTGAAATCGAGACATTGCACGTTGAATGGCGAACTCAACGCCTGGTGTTGTCTTACCAGGTCGGATTCTGTTTCAAATAAACCTAAGCTTAAATCAGAATATAATAGTAAGAAGCTAACAATATTTTAATTTGGTCTCCAGTTTTTATTATTTTAGAAACAATGAGTGCTGATTTGCAGATATTAACGCCGCATTTAGAATAGGCACTAGTATCTAGAATAATATTAATATAAAAACGTAGCACGTTTATAATGCTCACGTATAAAAATGTTAAATATAAAGGAACAAAAGCATCGAGAGACTATTATAAATTATAATGTTATGACAGTCGGAGTAAACGCAACGCTACTAACTCAGTGTTTCACTTTAATAACTATGTAATGGAGGGAATGAACATTTTTCTTAAAAATGTTTATTTGATTGCACATTATATGCTAATTTATTTAACATTTAAAAAGCTTTTACTTCATATTTCATTATAAAAGCGGTCTCTTATGAATTTAAAAACGCGGTTTTGAAGAACATTAATGTAACTGACTGTGAACACGATGGGTTGTGGATTCGATTTTCTGTCGGAGGAATGATTATATTTAAAATGTATATAATTTTTTTTGGTCTGATTGATTGATTGATCGCCACTCAACATGCAATGTTTCGATTTCGGGCAGATAGCAGTCAACGGAGTATCTTGACACTGGGAGTGACTTGTGTCTAACTACTCTGGCATGCAGAATAAAGCGTGAAGGTAAAATTGTACCTCCACCTGTTTATGAAGGTTAAGAAACTCCTCACCTTTTCACATACAGCAGGACAGACAGAGTAAACTTAGTGTGAAAATCCTACTCAGCTTTTGGTCTGAATTTGGTAAATCGCTTTGTTATTATAGGCCAAAGATAAAATAATGTAAATATTACTTTACCTCGAGTGATAATCAAATCTACTACAATAGCGCTTACAGGCAGACGCGTTGCCACTGCGCTATAGTGGCCTGAATATTAATATTACTCTTTCTGGCTAAATAATATGCTGCTTTGGCTTTTCAAAGAAAAATCGCCAAAGTTATGTTTCAAAGAATACTTTGAACTTATATTGGCCAATAGGCTAAATTAAAATTGTAATCTACAAGCAAACAAGAATTTTTTTACTGTTTTTAAATTTATTCCACACGTAGGCTTAGCGGTCAGAGTGCTTGGACAGTTTCAAGAGGCGCGGGTCCGAATCCTCTTTACATTCAAAAATTTTTTATACGTTTATTAAAATGATAACAGATAAAATTATATAAACAGATTATATCTGGCATTAATACGACTTTAGTACTTAGAAAGAAACGAAAAATAGTATAGAAAAAAGTAACAATATTAAAACATAAAACTTTACTGTAAACCGGTTCTGCTTTCTATAAGAATACGTTATTATATTCAAATGAAAATTGCAATAAACTTTTTATGGCATAAAAATTAAACGTACACGTGTAAACCGTGTTAAAACGAAGCTCGCAAACTAACTGGCGGAGCGATAGTATCGTAATTATAAATCTACTGTCTAAAAGTTCGAAACAACTTTTAACTCTAAAGCTTTATATGAAATTGTAATATTAGTAAGCCTTGTTTATTAGCAAGTAGATAATTTTAAAACGATGTAAGCTTTATAATTATTAATGAGCTTAATGATAGGTTTTAGTGGTCATTGTGTCATCATGGACCACCGCTTGTGAACATGATTGGTTTTAGGTTCATTCCTCTTAAAGGATATTCCTTTATTTTAATTATTTTAATATCCCCGTTTGTTTGAGACAAAAATCCGGTGTTGTGTTCTACCAACACACGCATTGAAATCAAGTAGAAGAGAAAAATCCACAAAGAACTCTTTTAAATTATATCATATACAAGATATCTCGACCATTTATTCAGAAAAAAGTCTTTTAAATATATTTTTTGGCTAGCAATTCACAATTCTTAATGACAACATGTATGAAACTCCTTTCAGGTATTCAAGACTCGAGCTTGCAGATTCTGAGAACTAGTGAAGAAAAATCTTGTATAAGAAGTTACCACAGGGCCGCGTTCATACAAAAACGATGACTGTTTCTATGAATTTATTTTTAAGCTTGTTTCGAAAAGCAGCCAGAAAGTATAAAAATTGCAATTTGTATTTTACTTGAAATTTCAAGATTTTCTAGATTTCAACTATTTTTTCGTTTTTTGTTACCCAAAGTAAATAAATGCATCGTCATTCGAGTACTAGTTAAACTAGTACTTTATAATATTTTAAATCGATAACACCGATTGATATAACCAAGGCTATCATAGAAATAATAAAGAAAACATTTTTTGTTTTTTCAAAGATATTTTTACTTTTCCTTTTTTTTTGTATCCGCTGTCAGCACCGCAATGCCAACAGGAGACTACTGAAAATCAGTGTAGAAGCAATTACGTCTTCTACGTACACTGAGTAGATCTCCTTTTGGATAGGTTACACTGCTGCGCACTATTTACTTACTTAACTTTGCTGTATTATAAGTTCTTTCCTTTCTTTTTTTTTTTTAATTTTTTGTGTACTTTTAGGATAAGTTTTACTTTATTGTTGTTTTTTTTGTTTTTAATACTTTTTGTGTGTTAGTAGTGTAATTTTGTCCAATAAATGTGTTATTATTATTATTATTATTATTTATAGCAAAACATAACTACTGAAAAAATATTAAATTAAATAATTTTATTATATTCACTCTTTTGTTAAGTTGGTAAAAACAATTTCGCTAAAGCCCGCTATATAGCCGCTGGCATACATGTTAGTGACGTGACGTCCCTTCATGGGTCTTACTAAGATATATTTAAAAGTTTATTCATGACACAATACAATTATAAATACCCTTGTATGTATGTACTATATATTATATATTAGTATACAGTATTATTTTTACGGCATTTAAGAAAATCGCTCCACTAGGATTATAGAAATATGTAAAGGCATTTTAGACCTCTGAACGAAAATTATGTGGTCAGAGGAGTATGAAATTTGGCACAGTTACAATTTATATAGAAGAGAAGTGCAGGAACTCAATATGATCTGTATATTAATTTAATATATTTTTTTATTTCTTTATTTGTGTCTTACTAAACGTTAACAAACGGCTTAATGGATTAAAATGCAGTTTTTAATATTGTAGTTTATCGATCTTACTCTAACATTTAGTATTTATTCCATTTTTATCGGTTGCTAACAATATAACCTTTGCCGATTTTCTTAAAGCAATTTTCTCACGCAAACGAATTCACGTGCATTACTAGGTTATAAAATAGATATTACACACAATGTAATATCTCTTACAAATTTACTGTTTAAAGTCGCTAACATGAATATTTTAGATAAGTATACTTTAGGCGTCAACAAGGACACTAATAACCATACTGGTATATTTTTTTTCTAGCTTCAGGTTTTTATTCCACATAGCAAGGGTAGACAGAAAGTAGCCAATTTTAAGACACTCCACACATCGCTTTTCGCCGAATTCGAGACATTGCGTCTTCGGTGGCGGAACTCATTCAATTTTAAATATGACCACTCCCCCGAGTAGGAAGCGAGCCCATAACCGACCGGCCTTTAAAATTTAATTTTCATAAAATGAATAATAAAAACACAATTTCTGTGCATTACTGAATGTCTTACACCATCCACATCTTTCTGGCCTGGCTTTTTTAAATACACGTAAAAAGGGAAAAATATAATCGTAACAAATAATCATATATACATACATAGTTAACACTGAACAGTGTTATTACATTTAAAATGTTATTTATTTTGGCGACCGTTGTAATCGGCTTATCAGATATTCTTGAATTACAAGTAAGGCTTCCTAATAACTTAGATACTTGATGTCTGTTAAACTGTGGCATTGACTTTGTATAAAACAAACTTATAAATATTACTTAAGTATTTTATTTAGCTTCACACTAGGTACTTGCTTACTTGCAGCTTACTTGCTGTCTGCTATTCGTCCCGAATAGCAGGGAAGACTATATAATCATACCCCCGAGTGGGAATCGAACCCACAACCGATCGCGTTTACAGTCAGTCGCTGTCATACTAGGTGAATTGGCGTAACCTAACGCTGCGCTATGTCTAGACATATGAAGAAAGGATATTAATTTTAATATAATAATATCCCCTAGTTAAGATCAATCCCAAACTCAAAATAATTGCGTTTACAATTAGACAATGCCACTGCGCTACGTAACATCATGTTAAATAAACGAGAATTTCTACGTGATACACTTACTTGGGCAGCAGATATAGCAGCTGGAATCATGTTGGCGTCATCTCCACTCCTCGAGCTTCTGCTACCTCGATCTGAGCTTTCATCCTCAGACTCCGAATGGAACGAGCTTACCAACACCGAGTGTGGATCACTAAGTTTAAGCTTCAAGCAATCGCGACGCATTGCAAAGAATTTATTATTATGGTCATGTTTTAAACATATTATCTTAGGTTTGATCTTTGGTTTCACTTTGGGAAAATTTATTTTGTTTATTTATTTAGGTTTTCTTTTTATTAGAATTATTGTGTTATCTGGAAATTTCATAATTTGTGGGTTTTGGTTTTATATGACGTCTTCTGCGTGGTTTTTAAATGTATTGATTTTTTTGTTAGAAAAAAAATGGAGAAATGGATATTTCTAAAAATTGATATTTCTAGAAAAAAATATATTGATAACTAAAGTTTACTTACTATTTGTAGATAAAAAATATTAGATTGTGCACTATTTCTACAGTAGATAATAAAATTATATGAATGCATTTCTTTTCAAAACGACTTTAAGGATTCATTTTATTTAAAAGAAAATGGAGGCCGGTTGTCACGCAGTGGGACAGCGTCTGACGTAAACGCGTTGACGTTTCGATTCCCACTCGGGGGAATGATTATATTTAATTTATAATCATTTCCTCACTCTAGTAAGATAAATCGCAGTGTTAAGTTCCACCACTCAACATAATGTCTTGAGTGTGCCGGAAAGCGAAGTATGAAATATCTTGACACTTGTTGACACGTGAAACTATTTACATAAAATTAGTATATAACAATAAATAAACAATTAATCAAACTTTGAATCGATATCTTTTAGAAAATGTCATTCCCGACCTCTAACAAAAAAATGTTATAATAAGATCTTTGATTTTCGCGATTTTTATACATTTTAAATGAAACTATTTAACCGAATTAATCGCGTATATTTTGGTATTTGAAAATACATTTTTGGACACCTGACGTTTCGAACACTTTACAGTAGTCCGTGGTCACAGGTAGACTGAGGTGGCATTCGTCTGTCAGTTGATACAAAAAATTAATTATATCAAACTACCGCCATCGATTTAATTAATAATTTTTTGTATCAACTGACAGACGAATGCCACCTCAGTCTACCTGTGACCACGGACTACTGTAAAGTGTTCGAAACGTCAGGTGTTCAAAAATGTATTTTCAAATACCAAAATATACGCGATTAATCAGGTTAAATAGTTTCATTTAAAAAAAAATGTTAATTTCGCAATTGTTCCTAAGGGCAGCAAATTCTCAAATTACTATGCTATTTGTAGCTTTCTTTACGCAATTAATTTTAATTAAAATTTTGGCCAAAAACAGCTGTGTTAATGTTAATTCACGAAATACTCGGGTCGCTAAGTTAGTCCATCAATCAATATCAGCAAATTGATATCTAATTACATTGTTAAAGCATTTTCTCTTTTGATACAAAGCATTATGGTTTATAATTCAATAAAGGTTTATGTTAGATATTACGCAGTGTCCATTATTCGCCTCGGTTGTCACGAACATAATTACCCAGACATAGGGTTCCCATGTGTTTTTACAGGTGAAGTACGGATTTTAAATGTTTGCTAAATCCGATAAATTATTTAAACTAATTACAGAATGTGTTAGAATTATTTGATTTTCTCCAGATATTTTGAATCGATTTATAACAGAATTCGATATTTATGTAAAAATCGATTTATGCTTCAACTTAATAAATAACTTAATGATTATTTATACAATATTTATATGTATTTTAATTAGTACGTGAATTAAATAACAGTATCTCCACAAATTACATATAGTGGTTGAAAATTGAAAATAATTTCAAACAAACTAAATAAAGCCTAATGAAATATATACATTTGTAAAATTGGACGTGAGTATACAAGCGGATACTCGCATCTACATGGAACTCAAATCGAGTTAAGTGTTTAAACTATGTTAGAGTTTGTGGGAAAAGAAATTTAGATATACATTTTTGTAAATAGAATATATGGCATAAATCTAATGTCATTCAAAATATTTAAGCAAATTATCTTCTATACAAACATATAAAACTGGAGTGTGCGTTTTTAATATTAAAATAACAGAATTTTACTGAATGCAAATGTATGTATACACAATACTAATAGCAAAATAAGTTTTATTTAGTATTCTAGTTTGTCTGTTTGTTTGTTTCGGCTAATCTCTAGAATGGATACACCATTTTCACGGGACTTTTACTGGTGGATAGCTGATGTAATAAGGAGTAATTTAGATGAGTTACAAGCATCTGTTGGTATATTTTTGTAAAATATATTTAATATTTTATTAATATTAAATACCTATACATTTTTTATTCCATTTGTTCTTACTTATTCAAAATATATTATGTATTCACCTATGGATATTTCAGATGTTTGTAAGTATCGTAAGCAGCTTGCCAAAATTAATCATCAATATTTATCGTATTCTTCTCGTGCTGGAAGGTGTAGTAAGTGATTTAATACTACTATTTAAATTTTATTTTAAATTGATTTAATAAACAGATAAATAAGTTTAAATTTTACATCACAGATACTAAATCGCGGTCACAGCTTGTATATTGTTATGTTTTCATTTCCTAACAAACATTTTCAAGATAGAAAATATATAACATATTTAGTAGAATTTGCAGTATTTTAACAGTAGCTATAATAATCTAAAGAATTTATAATTTTATTTATTTTTATAGAACTCAATTTATAAGAAAACAACTAAAATATTGTTAATAATATAATAGATTTAAATAAACATGTTTGCTTAATTCTAAATAATATTATAAGATAAAATAAAAGAATTTTTCATCATAACATAATAAACAGCAAAAGATCAACATCCAATTAAATTAAAAACCAAACATTAACTATATTTTTTAGAAAACAGATAATTTTAATTTTAATTTCAACGAAGTAAAAAAAGAAACTTTATGACTAATATAATAACTTTCAATATCATAGTATGGCTATTGTAGCGTAGTGCACTGTGATTGAGAGATTGTTTATGGGTTCGATTCTCACTCACAAAAATAATTTTAATATTAATTTATTTTTATTTCTCTTCTCTAGTTAAGCCTGTAATGTCACGATTTTGGGGTGGAAAGCAGTAAACGGCGATTGACACGTAGACTGTTTTTTAGATACCCAGCTATGTCGGGAAAAGCGCTAAGTTGCTAAAAAACCAAATAGACGGCTTGTTGGGTGGCGAATCCCTAAAAAACGAACATAAATAATGGCTAACCTACATCAGTAACCTAACACTGGTTGGACGAGACAGTTTGGGTGTTAGCGCGTCCGCGATGGTCTCCACGATGACTTCATAAGCCGATGTAGAGAGCTTTTATTTTTTCTTTATATTACAAAAGTTATTTATTACCCATTATTATTATAAATTATGAATATGACCGCTGGTTATTGATAATTTATCGCATAATTATGACGCAATATTGATCTAGTTTGATCGAAATTAGTATAATCTCTATGCAAATGTACCTAAGGATAGTACCTAAGTCTGGCTCGGTAAAACATAGAGTAGAATAGAACAGAATATTATTCATTTCATACAAAATATATGTACAAAAATATGATAACTAGAGAAAATATATATAAGTATATGTATATATTTATGCGATTTCAATGCCTGAAGTAAACAAGTTCTGGTAAAAAATTATCAATTGTAATGAAAAAATTAACATAACTTCCGGCCTAAAGTACAAATTAATATTCATACAGGTGTTTGCAAATATTTTTAGCGCATACACAAAAATATCTGAAAGCAATTATATCTGTTAATCCCTCCTCATTTTAATAAAGATAAAGCCAACTTCAAGAATTCAAAAGTAATCAAAAATGTTATAAAAAACTATTTAACCGCACTTGGGTTCATATAAATATAAAACTTTATAAAATTATAAAATATCTTTCAAAAAAATTCCAAAGCAAATATAAATATAAATAAATATTTCTAAGTACCCACATATATGTTTATAAAAATCTTCTGTAAAGCAAAATATAGGAGCACGTTTAGAAATATTTCAACCGAGTACGCCTCGCCGCCGCAGTCTGAAAGGCATTCAGATACAGAATAATAATTCAAAATATTTAATCCTCAAGCAAAAATGCTTTAAAAGCCAACGTTTACTTGATTTTTTCTAACAAGTTTTGACTAAAAGTTTTCTGAAAACGAATGTGAAGTAATTAAATATAATGACATATGTTATTTAAGACTATATAGATGTAGATAAATCGTACAAAACAGCGTGTTTTAATTGGAAAAAACTTTTTTTCAATAACTGGTTGCAATAAGCATCACATAGATCTTGGTCTCTGAGAGCACTAAAATGGACTGCCCGCAAGCTGGGAAAGCAGAGTCAACCTGGTGTCCAAATACTCCGCACTTCAAATTACGCTTAAAAACGAAACATAACAAGTTGAATGGTTTCAACAAAAAGGCATAACAGACGTCTTGTTACAGGATTTTCTTCGCTATCCCACAAATAAATTTTAATAACTTTCAAAATTGCAGAAATCAGATTCTCAATTTTTATCAGAAATAAATAATGTCTATTTCACTACATGTAAAATTAGAAAGTAAACTTTTAAGTGGATTTCGGGATAGGTAATCGAAATTAAACCGATAAATAAGACAATAGTTAGGTCTCGTACATAGTGAATAAAAAAAACGTATTGGACAGCTATTCAAAGTTTTATGGATTTAATTACCAATATATATATATATATATATATATATATATATATAAGATAGATTTCTAAATAGGTAAAAATTGGGTAATAAAGTAATGTAACCTAGGTCTATCAGCTTACTCGCGAAACTAAGGGATACACACGTAAAAAGTGGGTAGACGAAAACATCTGTCTTTATTTTGTTCCTTTAGCAATTTCCACAATCAATCAACACAGGAAAAATAAATACTTATTTTTATGTATCGTAAATTGTTGGTTATATTTTGTATAGGAATATGCAGTGATCAGACAAACTGAGTTTAAGACCAAGGAGAAAATAAAATAATATTTTATTGTTAAAATGTAATAAATAAAAAAAGTCCATTTAAAGTGACGAAAAAATATAATGACTTCATTTCTTTTAAAAAGAAGAATTGAAAGAAAAACGAGTAAATCTTTAACTATAAAGTTAGTCGTAGTAAGCTACTATGGATATACATAAAAATGTTTCTTCATTAAAGCTATTAAGCTCCACGCTTTTACCCGTATAGCAAGATTATCCTAGATCTATCGCTATCTAGACATTACTGCGATACTACACAATACTGTGACTTGACCACCACAGTGGTCAAATTAAAAATTACATATTTCTTCAAGTTTAGATCAAAGTATTGAACCCACAACCAACCGCTACAATCGGACGCTTTCCCATTGAATCAAGAGACCCTTTGTCATGATAAATTTTATTTAAAAAGACAACAAGCGATAGTATTGCAGCAAAATTAAGTGAGCTACAAACGAATAATCGATTAACATTATATTTAGAATGTCCTTGCTGATTTTATTGTAGGTGCGTTTCACGTAGTTTCTTATTCATCAGTATGGAATTTTGTGTTTATGTCCGCATGGTTCTGTCTTCCCGATATGATATTTTAATTAAATTTATATATGTTATTATAATTACTATATTTATAAAACAATTTATTTTAATAATAATGCTATATACTGTATGTTAGTAGAAAGACTAGAATAAAAATTTTGTTATATTTTTTTTTATCACAATCGCAATAATATCAAAATATATATTAAGGTAGGGAAATTCTTCAACGAATCTCCCTATGCCACCTACGGCAGGATACGCTTTAAATATAATATATTTTATAAATTGACGATCAACGCTTCTAGGTGATAAGAAATAATAACCTTTTCTTTGAAGATATACATGAATAATATTTTAAAAAATGTACTTTCAATGTTTTTTTATGTATTTTGGCGGAAACGTTTTCGATATAAAAATAATTGATTAATCACTCACTCACCATGTTTAATAACAAAATATAAAAGCTACTTAACACAAATAACAAACGACCTAAAATGCCTAATGTATAGGAACAGGAAATATAATATTTAAAATATGAAAAGGAATTTAATTTAGCAAACCAAAACCAATGTGTTTTATGTCTGTTCTGAAGACATTCCATTGGATTCAAGCTTCAGAATAATCGCAGTCGTAAACAATTTCGATACATCGATCAGTTTACATTTCAATTAATCGATATGATTTATTATAGTTGTATTAGTAAGGATGTGAGCGTTCGTGACTTTACTGCGTTTTATGTACAATACTAGTTTTAGGGAATGGATTTTCGTATATTTTCTTTAGCAAGTGTATTAAGATCTAGCTGTGCCCGCGACTTTAACTGGATCATTATTTTATAATTCTAAAATTAAAGTAAGTTACTACTTTTATGTTAGCTATTTGAAAGTGAAAATTACGTCAAAACCTGTACAGCCGTTTCAGAGAAGAAAGAGACTGATAAATAGACAAAAAATAAGAAAAAAAAAATTTACACCATGCTTACATACCTTCATGTTCATTCGGTAAAAAGGTAGGTATTTTAATATTACAAACAAACACTCCAATTTTATTTATTAGTATAGATTTAAGAGAAAACTTAAATGCGTTTTATTCTGATTTTTTGACTTTGAAAACGTAAGTGAATTTAAAAATTACAATATGTTAAAATATTTAAGGAAAATTGGGAACGTATTAGTAGCAGTGCTGTAGTACATATATGGTACACTAAGTTGTTAGATACTCTTACAATTGCCATATCATGTTGTATAAACAAACTTTGTACGGTAATTATGATATCCAAGCCTCGTATACACGTGTCGGACTGGCAAGGCTGAATGACTGACTTTTTTATATTATTATGTTTTATTTGCATATAGGGAGCTTCTGTATTTGACTGACTTACTATGCCATATATTGGCCAACTATTGGCTTACTATACAACCAAAACGAAATATACGTTTAAATTTAGCTTTCGATAAAAGTAAGTGTAAATGTCTTGGTGAAATACTCTGTAAAATTATCAATTACTGGAATTTTTATCACCGGAAATCAAAACAGAACTCTAATAAGTAATCTAGTCAGACATTGGAATACCAGGTATGTGGTTTTCAGTGTTCCATACATAAAAATAAATTTGATTTGAATTAGACTGGATCCTATTATTAAGACTTCGCTGTCAGTCTGCTCGTCACTAGGCTGTATCTCATGAATTGTGATATTTGTAATTTTCACAGATGATGTGTTTCGATTTCCGCTATATTAACAAAGTAAAAAAAAATAAAATAAAATAAATATTTAACAAAGATTATTTTAATGCTCATTTTTGCTCGATATTAATAATGGAAACAGATAGACGTTTATAACAATCACATAATGTTCAGTTATGTATTTACTTTAAAAATTATTAAAATATATTTAAATAAATATTTAGGGGCACCCATACAACAAACATGATTTTTTGCCGATTTTAAAAATATTGGTATGGAACCCTTAGTGCGTCAGTCCTACTTGCACTTAGCTGGTTTTATTAACATATCATAATAAACAATTAAGTGATATGATATACAACATCTAAGCAATTTCAGATGCGCGTACAAGAGTATTACGACGTTGGATTCTTTGTAATTAAGAAAATTTAAGTTTATCTTTTTACTTAGCACATGAAGAGAATTATAATTTATCAATCAGCGAAATCTGCAAAAAAGTGACGTAACACAAAAACAGATAAAACAGTAGAATTACAACTGAACAAATTTTGCTCCTAATATTTATTGTATTCAAAATAACTATAAGGTTATCATTTAATATATTTTTTAATTACTGCACAAATTGTTTTTTAAGTCAAATTATTTTTCATTATTGCCGAACGTGATATGATTATAGTTGTTATAATTATAATACAAAGAAGTCTTACATCTAAAAGTCTATTAAATTTCTACTTACTTTTTAAAATAAAAAAATAGTATTTAATATTAGTATTTTCACATTTAGGATAATAAAAAATTCTTAGACTGAAAGTCAGTTTCTTTTTAATTAATTATTTCGATTCGTGCTTTGATAAAATTAAATCAAAATAAATTTTTTTCTTATTAATTCCAAATATTACTAAATCAATATATTGTTTTTCTTTATTCAAATATGTAAATAAATATAAATTTTATTCATGTCAATTCTGCAGGCAGCTACCATCTATATAACTAAATAGAGCAAAATCTTAACAATTTATATCATATTTGTTTTAAAAGAAAAATGGACAAGAAGCAAAGGAAAAATTTAATCTCTCTGCTTACAAGAAATGTTTTTGAATATAATATTAATATATATTCTATTTATATAGTAAATGCTAATGTGTCAGTCTGTTATTCCTAAACTCTAGACCGGTTTAAAATAAAATTTAGTATGGAAAAAGCATAAACCATGATAATATAATATAAAAATAAAAAAAAACATTTGTATGTATTTTATATAGGATAAAGTAAAAAAGCCTGACGGTAAACGCGATTGATTGTGGGTTAGATCCTCACTCGGTAGAGTGATTATATTTAAATTATTTTCACTTCCTCGTTCTGGTAAAGACAAATGCCGCACGCATTGAGTTCCATCATTCAATACGCAATGTCTCGAATTCGGTGGAAAGCAAAGTACAGAGTGTCTTGACACTAGGTACTTTCTGTCTACCCAGTAAGATTCAAACATGGAACCTCATGGAAATCTATTTTTATGGTTTTTTTTAATATGTTGTTATACGAGAGCTGTGTAGAATTCAATCTAAATTGCTAAAATTATTAGTTAATTTATCTCGGGAGTAAAGCTTTAGCTAGCTAACTCATAAGCTTTGCATATTAATTATGTTATATAACGCCAATATAAAATTAACGCCAATATATAATTTTAATGTCATATAAAGAATTACATTTTTTAAACCTAATTTTAATAGATTATAGATAAATTCAAAATTCATTTGATACTGTTTATTGATATACAACCTAACTTTCTTATTTGTTGTTATGTTATTTTTTTAAGATTATTTCCGTTTTTTATTTTACGCTTACACAAATTGTATTAATAGTACGACTTTTTCTAATAAAATTCGTACATAAAGATAATGAGAAAAAAAACAATAAAACAAGTCTGTTTTCATCGAACGCGCAATATCGTGAGATTATATCACGAGAAGGACGCTTATTATCATATTTCCAGTCGCCCTTCAGCTTGCTACCTGTATTCCCTTAGAATGCGATGGTTTTGTTTCCCCATAATACGTAATATAAAGTTGATTGGAGATATGAGTGGCAGTTGAATATTTTATTGATAAATTAATAGAGTTTTAAGATTATTTATCCTATATAAAATACATACAAATATAAATATTTTTTGATAAAATAAGGCTTTATTGCCTTACCTAATGCCTTGCCTTTGTAATAAAATTATAAAATATATTTGCTAATTTTTTTTCTTTATAATAGTTGTATATATATAAATTTTAAACTACTACATCACATATATACATGGAAAATGCATGTAATAACTGTTGAAATTCAAAGATCTATGTTTATAAATATACTAAAATGTACTGGAATTCATACAATACGTTGTTCCCCGTGGCACTCGAGTCATCTGGCTAATATCAAGAACAATCAGGCTTGAACATTTGAAGACAGAGCCAACACTGCTTTCAGGGGCATATTTCAGTAATAATATATTTTAATAATAATCGTTAATAATAACGTATTGTGTTTACATGGAAAACTGTACATTTTTAATTGTAAAGAAACTGAACATAGGGAAGCCTAAGTCCATTACAAATTAAATATTTAAGCCGCTAAGGTCGTTAAGGGATACGCAATTATAACAGAGCGTTTCAGTCTGTGACATTTTGAAATAATGTCTCTTTATGAGTTATGACTGTCTTTTACCGTGTACGAATATTTTTTTAACAGTGGTAAATTACCCTATTCTCCGTTTTTAATGTATCTTACGGACACATATTGTGGATGCAGTAGCGGAACACAACGCCGCACTTTGTCTAACAAAATCGAATAACTACGAATATTTTAAATCGAAATATAGCGCTTAACAGATATATATTATAATTTAAATAATGTTAACAGTAATATTGTCTACAATTTGCAAAAAAAATTGTAAAAAAATTCTGAAAATTTAAAAAACCACAAAAAAAACACATTTAATCCTTACACAAATCGCAGTCATGAAATTCTTAATGCAGGTAATACTGTAAAACTAGCTTTTGCCGCTCTAATATTTCCACACAGAAGTCATTAATAGTTATCACGTTATATGAATCGAATTTCACATCAAAATTGTAAACAATGCTTTTAATAAGAAATAAATAATAGGCCATAGTAAATTACGCATAAAAAAATATATAAAAATTACTTAATTATTATATATATAAAACATCATAAATTATATCAACTTAGTAAATTAATAAATGGCATTAAATATAGCTATATATGCTTAAAAAAATAAATAATAAAAAATAAAGAAAATAAATGGAGAGGAAATCCACCGGAAAAGTTGGTAAACAAATTGGGCTGGGAACGATATCCCGAAACGCACGCATCAGACGCCACGCCGTTATATACTAAAAACACGTTTAAAATCACTATAAACGCGATCAATTACAAACCGAACTCGTTTCTTTTTTAAAAAAATATATCATTTATATATTAAATTTAATATATTTTACTATATATATTTCTCACACGATGTACATTATCAATGGTTAGATATTTTCGGGAGCGTCGCGACGGCCACGTACAGTGGCGCCACGCGCGGCACTGACTAAAACCTAGCAGCCACCTTACAATCGGGAAACACCAAGGCGTTATTACTATAGCAATAAGCACTGTTTTAGTATACACGAGTAATATATGTATTCGTAGGGCTATCCCTTTTGTTCGAAACACGTTTCACTCCTTCCAGTGGATTCTGTTTCATTACATACAAAATCGTTATTAACTCTCATTACTAAGGGTAAAGACTTAATTAGTTTATAGAGCTTTTGTGTAAATATTTATATTACTTATATATTTTTATTATTTTATGTTTAATATTGTTCAAGTAATTTAAATATTAATTTGTTTTAATTTATCATATTGATCAATTACACTGTATTTATTAAGGAAGAATTATAAGTTACTTTTCTAAATTTATACTTTCTTCATTTTAATTTGGATGTTTAATATAATAAACGCCCAGCCAGCTTGTCGATGGCGTTTGCCTTTGTCTTGGCCTTGTATACGCTGCCTCACTGAACAATCGTTTAAGATTTACAAATTACAATAGAAAAACTTACTTATATAAAATGTTTTTTTTATGGATTCAAGAAAATATTTCTTCTGAATTAATAATTTAGAAAAAATGAGAAAATTAGAGATATGATTGGTAGAAAAGATATAATTGTTAATTTACCAAACAGAGCACCAACGTTACGTGTGCCTTACTACAAATATATTACGATATTATTATTATGTATCACCAACGTTCAATAACAAATACGTATTTGAACTCTGTTACTCTTTGAGTGACTAATAAATATCGCAACTGTGCCAAGGAAACTAAAATTTGTATTGTAGGCTTTACGTGGAGTATGGGGCTATATAGATAGAAATGATAAATTTCAAAAATTAAAAATATAGAAATGGAAAAATTATCATTATATCAATGTAAACGATATTTAAGATCACATTTCGTAATACAATAAATACGCATGTACCATAAATACCATAAATCGCATCATTATCCCAGACAGAACCTAGTACCTCATTACTCCACTCTCCATTTACTACACAACGCATAGTGTTTTAGTTACCAATACTCAAAAGCACTTATTGTCTCACACAGATGGAAAAATATCATTATTTATTAAAGACAATAACATTTTTATATTAAACTAAATACTATCTTGAATTCAAAGTATCATAGTACAGAGGATTTAAAATCGCCCACCTTGATATCTGTTAAAACAAAAATGGAAGCCATTTGACAATTATATTAAAAGTAAAACGTAACAAGATTTCGAGCTAAGCTTCTTTAGTAGCCATTTTAATTCTAGCTCGATCAGAAAATAAATCTTAATTATCTAAAGTACTTACACGAGTCACAGGTTCAAATTCTACAAAGTTCTCAATTTTTCAAGCGTTTTAGATATATTTCCTACCCCAATAGAGAAAATAACACTTTTAAAACTAATAAAGTCTCTAATCATGTTCAACCGTTCTATCTTAATTCTATTACTTTTCCCGTATAAATTTCCAATTGTCAAAGGCAACAGCTATAAAATCACAACTCGTAACGGATAACCCGATCAGTTTATCATGCTCCATAGTAATTTTATTGTGAATTTCAAAGAGAAATATCGAACACGAAGGCTCTCTGACCTACTTTTCGAGTTCAGTTATTGACAGCATTAAATATTTATAGTTATTGAATATTTCTAGTAACATCTATAAGACTATGCTAAGATAATAATAATATTTTCAAGAATAACACGGATTTTATGGAAAAACTGAAGTCCAAAATGATAAATAACTCGTTTCGTGGTGGATGGAATAACCCAGTTTTATACAATGACTAAACCTTAGAGAATCACATCTCTGAAATTATAAGAATTTCGCCGTAGTTCGATTAGAACGTAAGGCTTAGGTGGCTAGAGCCCTTGGACGGTTTAGACGGTTAGAGCCTAGGTTCAAGTCCCGGAACGTTTAAATATCATTTAAATATTATTCATATTTATAAAATACGAAGAATTAAAAAAAAATTATAATTTTCGCAAAAAGATGTAAATTTTAAGTGAAAACACTCCGTTCTCTGCTATAATTCGATATAACAATAATTGCAAAACTTAGTATCGTAATGTGATTAAAAATTAAATATATTTTATCTATTTTAAAATAAAAACATTAAAATTGATTATCATCAAAGCTTTATGTCTTCTATTTATATAATGTTAAGGTATTAAATAAAAATGTTCCGCATAAACAGCCACTATCGGAGTCACGATAGAGCTTATTCATGTTTCAGACTTTATTTATAGTTTACTTTTAAGTGTTAAGAATTCTGTTCATATTATAAATAGTGTACAAAACGAACAAGTATTTACTTAAATGGTTATTTTTTATGGTAATAATTCATATAGACGCCATCGTGGCGCAGTGGAACCACTATAAGTTGATTGACGATTGGTTGTGAGTTCAATTCCCATTCGAGGCAATGTATGTAAAATTTGTCTGTATTTAAAATTTTTATGCAATTCTCCGTTCTGGTCAAAAAGCACGGCGTTAAATTCGACACTCAATATCTCGATTTTGGTCGGATAGTAGTCAACGGAGTATCTTTACATTAGATTGTCTCTAACTAACCCGCTATGCGGGATAAAGCGTGAAGCTACATTTAAGCTTAATATTAGACCAGTTCTCACATTAAATGCGTGTTACCTTAGCAACGTGAATGTCACTTAATACAAAATATATGTCAAAAACAAAATATTGATGTATAAAAAATTAGAAATTATTTTAATAATTGAATGTCATTAAATTAAATTTAATTTTAAATGGTTCTCGCTTTTATTCCGCAAAGCAGAGTAAAAAGGAAGTACATAGTATCAAGACACTCCATACTCCGCTTTCCGCCAATTCGTGACATTGCGTGTTGAGTGGCAAAATATAGCCCCACATTTCAGAGCCGAAAAGTATAAATAATTTAAATATAATGACTCCACCGAGGGGGAATCGAACCCACAACCGATCGCAATATGTAATTTTAACACATTATTATAAAAAAATATATTAAATATTTCTCTCTTATGCACTTTTCCTCTATATAAATAAACGATTCACATTCTATGACATAAATTTCATAGGAAGAGATCCTAAAATCAATAAGTATAATAATAATACATATTAGAAAACATTTTCTTAGTAATTTTAGGTAATATAAAGAAAACCAAATGACATTTCTAATTTTATTGATCTGCCAATGTCACCCGGAAGACGCTTGGACAGTTTTGCGTTTTCAATGTTCAATCAAATTTCAAATTAGCAAGGAATATCTCAAAGGAAAAGGATTATCTTATTTTTAGGACGTTATAAACAAATTTTGCTAGAAAGCTGACTGGGATATATATAATAGTATCCAAATAATATTTTGAATATTACAATACCTAATAAAAACGATTTATTAGCTTGCTTTTATTATCAATAATAATTATATAACATTACTTTACACTTTTCATATAGGTATATAACAGTAGCTTCATGCTTTATCCCGAATAGCAGGTTAAGACACTCCGCAGCAGCCTTACGTCCGAAATGGATGTATTCATTGTTGAGTGGTGAATTCAACGCGCCTTTGTCTTACCAGAGTAGGCAATTGACAATAAATTTTTAAATATATTCATTTCTCGCGTGGGAATCGAAACAACAACAAATCGCATTTACAGTTGTCCCATTGCGCCACAGTACAAAGGCTATTTCGGACACGTCTTTACTGCCATAATAAGATCTAAATGAACTTTAATTTTATTACATAATAATTTCATTATATATTACTCTGTCGACTTTTACCTAGAACAAAATTCTAATAAATTTATTTCCTAAGAGATTTTAAAGTTTTCCTTGAAGTTAGCCAACATTGCAGCTTGTCGAGTATTTGCTAGCGGTTTCACTTTACACAATTGAAGTTTACACAATGGCACTGTACTAGTAAAAGTTATTTTTATTAATATATAAAAAGTTATTTTTATTAGTAAAAATAAAAAAGCACACTCGTGGCGTTAAGTTTCGCCATTCAACACGCCATGTTTCGAATTCGGCAGAAAGAGGAGTACGGAGTGCCTTACTTCCTGTTTACCTGTTGAGTGGCGGAACTTAACGGGTCATTTTATCTTCGCGAGAACTAGAAAATAAGTTAAACAAAATCTGAGTTCGAACCAAAACAATCATGGTGTTAGCAATCTGACGGTTTTTATATCTATTTCCCTTTATATATAAGGTGTAGAGTTTAAGGTGTAGAGAGCACGAAGCGCCAAACGCTACGGTCCCTGCATACCTTTTTCGCCTCGTCCACAGTCATTATCCTCTTCATGCATGCCCTTCTTGTTCATACCATGTGGAGAACGGAGCTACAAATTTCCTAAATTTACGTAATATAATTACATAACTCACAATAAATTATACAAAAAAGCGTTCTTTACTTATTTAATACATACAATGTAGATTAATTACAATTTTTTAGTTTTAAAATAGTTTCAAAACGATCACTTAAAAAAATATTTCATTTTTTACAAACTTATTTAACTTGCCCTATTAGTTAATGTGTTTGAAATCTTGCAAGCTTAATTTGATCCACTATGCAGTGTCTGATTAAGGTGAAATATGAAATACGACTTCAGTTCTAATTACAATGAAATTAATATTTAAAGTACGTAGTGTCAAGCCACTCCGTACTTCGCTTTCAGCCAAATTCGAAACATTGTATATAGAGTGGCGGAACGTAATGCCGCGCTTTGTCTCACTAGAGCGAGTAGATAATCAATTTGATGTTAATCTTAAATGGCCGCCGCAATAAGATGGAAAATTATACATGCATGCACAATTCGCCCAATACAGATATTGAACGATTCTCCTTGTTTTGTACATACATAGAATACAAACACTATAAAATTAATATTTTTTTATTATATTAAAAGAGGCAACTGTGGCACAGGGGAAAGATGACTAATATTAAACGCTATTGGTTTTAAGTTCGAATTCCACTCGATGAAATGATCACGCTTAACTTACAATACAAAATCAAATAATGTTATTTAAAATAACAAGTTTCATACTTTATTTTTTGACACCATTTCACTAAATATTAAATGCCTCAAACCTAAAAAGAACAGGCGCAAAACCGCTGAGTTTCTTAATTAAGTTCGTAGTTAACGAATTTACTTTTTTTTTATTATTGCAAATGATATTTTGTTAGACTGGAGAGACCCTTTTATTTCCAAGGCGTGTTATCATTTACAAAATCGTTAATGTAGTGATAACACAAAAGACTTCACATTTTATAAACTTATTACAAAAAAGTACACATTGTCTCATAGAAAAATACGGATTTGATACAATCGATAAATTATAATAACTTGGGATAGATAAATTATTGAAAGTACATACATAATCTATAAATCTCCCATTAAAAAGCTTTAGTTACTTATTGGATATATACATGTAGATCATTTACACATATTATGTTACGAAGTATATTAGAGCTCGACATATTAAGTCGTGGCACGTAGGTTGCGGGCGTAGGAAGCCGGTAAAGTACAACGGACTAATGTCGCTAATTTTCTAATAATAATTTTAGTTTGAATCCTTCAAACACGTTATTTTTTGTGTATTTAAATAAAGTTTACTTTATAAATGAAATGAATATTTAAATTGAGTCCGATCGTAGCGCAGTGAGACAGCGCCTGGCTGTACACTCGATCGGTTGTGGTTTCGATTACCACTCGGAGTAATGATTATATTCAAATTATATTCATTTCTTCGCTCTGGTAAGACAAAACGCGGGGTTGTGTTAGGCCACTCAACACCCAATGTCTCGAATTCGAAATCGGAGTATGGAGTTTCTTGGCACTAGGTACTTCCTGTCTAACCTGCTATGTGAGGTAAAAAAGTGAAGCTAAAAAAATATAATGAATATTTGAAGGCACTCTTGGCGTCCTCCAACTCAGTATTTTAATAAATAAAAGAATTACCTGTGATATCTGATAACAATACAATATTTTTATAGCTTGAAGATAATAAGGAAGTATTCTCAGATGACCATCTTGTTTATTTTTTTAACTGTTTTTTTTATTATTCATGTCTTGTATAACAAATTCTTGCTATTTATAAATAACAGCCAAAGTGTATTGAAAATAAAATAATGCAACTGTATTTAGTAATGTTTTCATAAATTTATTTACTATAATTAATTTTATTAAAAAAAATATTTTTTTTCCTTTTTTTTAAAAATCACATTTTTATTAAGGGAAAGAAATTCTAGTTGACAAATATAATATTAGAAAATATTTTTGAAAAAACGTGCAAAAATTTTTGAATGCAGCAGGATTTTTATACGTTTCTTCAAAAATATTTTCTAATCCAAAGTGTGGAATACTACTTTAAAAATAGTAAATATTAAATATAATATTCACAAAAGATGCTTTCTACGGAGATAATGTGCAGAAAACCATTATTTTTCATATAAAATAATTATAATAATACATTAAATTAACATATATCGTTAATTTTACGTCAACGAAGTTCCTTGATATAGTTAACACCTACATATAATTAACAATGAATCAATACAAGGCTTTATTTATAGCGGTAACTTAATTTGATCATTTTAATATAACACATGTTACATACCTATTTCATTATACGTACGGAATTTACGAAATATGTAGGCGAATGTGTTTAATTAGACGCTGTCGATCCCAACTGATCAAAGCCTTCCCATAACTAAGTGTACATACATTAATTATACGTAAATGATACATGCATACTACATAGATGCCAATCGTGGCCCAGTGGGACAGCGTCCGATTGTAAACGATCGATCGACTGGTTATAGGTTCGATTCCCACTCGAAGGAATGATTAAATTTTAAATTATTTTCTCTTCGTCACTCTGGTAAGACAAAGTGCGGCGTTGAGTTCCACCACTCAACTTGCAATGTCTTCAATTTGGTATAAAGCGTAGTACGGAGCGTCTTTAAGCTAGGTTCTTTCTGCTTATCCTGTTGCGAGATAAAAGCGTGAATATAAAAAAATACTACATACAAACATGAATAGAATATAGAATATCAATATTTGTATATTTTTGAAGCATTATTCACTTACGATATGAAAAATATTATAGAAAAACATTTAAACATTGAGTACAACAGTATTTCAATGCGTTTCTTAGGAACTCTAGTCTCTTGCAAAACTCTAGCCGCCATACGTTGTTATATGCTTTTAATTATTTTTGTAGTAAGCATCTCTGCATGGTAATTTTTTGCATACTTCTACTATCCAAATATGATTTCTAAAATGTCCAACCAAATTATTTTTCCACTGTGATTTACTTTTATTAAAGTAAAATTAGCTCAATTTTTCTTATATAACATATATAGCAAATATACAGACAACAGCAAAGTGTAACGAAGAGCTTAAAGTATCATAGTTTCAGTTTGATATTCAATAGTCAACTCAATTCTTAAGATGAAATAAAAATTATAAGCTAGCTATTTCGGTTTATATTATTGTCATAATCAAGGTACTTCTTTAATTCATTTATTCAGTTTCCAGCATGATAGTAGGTACAAAGAGAACCTAGTTTCAAGATACTCCGCTCAGTTTTCCGCCAAAAATCAAGACATTGCACGACAAGCGGAACTTAACGTCATTGTCTGTCTTAGGAAAGCAGAGAAATATATTTTTTTAAATGTTATAAAAACATGCTAAAGCAAAAACATAGAAATTACATTAATATTAATGTAACCAATATGTATATATATGATTTTATAATGTTTCAAATAATATTCATAACAAGATTTATTAGACATACAAAGACTTTCCTTCTATGTTGATAACTAAATTTTACAAAATTTCTGAAACTCGACATTTCAAAGAGTATCCGAGACATTGCAATGAGGAATGCGTTGAAATCGCAAATTACTAGAATACATGATCTAAGACTGTTTACAGTGACGTCACACCTCTATTTCAAGAGCAGAGTTTATTTTATACCTCTAGTTTACAAATTCAAAAGCTATATATAGAAGCTTTCAGTGGCTATTTGTGGTTTTATATCCGTGACGAAGTGTATTACTTCAAAACATAATTTAAGTTATTTTTATCTATATATCATCGTAAGAAAATGCTAATTATCTTACCTCAAAGTATCTAAATATAGAAAAATAAGGTTTCCTTTAGAAAGTTTAATAAATTTCACATTTTCGTTACTGCTAAGGTTTTTTTTTTAATCGTTTAGAAGTATACTATTTATACAACGTAACAGTGATTTTGTTTGTCGATAAATTTCTTAGTACATTACTATAAAATTATAGCTATACATGATGGGTTTAAGCAAAAATAATAATTACTTTTATATAAAAATAGGTAACAGTGGCACAATGGGTCTGCGGCTAAAAGTAAGAACAATTGGTTTGGGATCTGTTCCCTACTCAATTCAACATTTCTCCTAGACACATTGGCAGCGTTGAGTTCCAACAAGCAATATCTCGATTACGGATCGAAGCTGGCAAACGAATTTTCTTGACACTCGATTGTCTTTGTTTACTGTGAGATACAGAGTGAGTAGTGAACTTGACTCAAAATTCAAGGAAACCTAAACGCTTAACATAAAATATTAAAAAAAAAATAATGTTAGTTTCAAGCCCAAAACTTTCAAATGGCAAACTCAATGCTTCAGTTTCTCTTACTATAGCGGAGAAATGAAAATAAATTAAAAAAAAACGCCACGATGTCCTTTTTCATATAAAAAAAACCAATATATATATATCTATATATATATATATATATATATATATATATATATATATATATATATATATATATATATTTAAATTACATTTGTGAGATTCAAAACGATCTCACTTACGGTCAGAAATTTACAGACAAACGTCGCCATTGCGGCACATCCTTATTTTCGTTTATTATACATATGATAAATGATATATATTTATTTAAAAATAGTATTTATAAATAGTTAGCTATTGCGTCCCCTCAGTTGGTTATTTTGTAACAAGGTATGTTATGTAAGGTGTATCATAGTATAGCATATCTACGTATGTCTGTACATACATAATTTTATGTGTACAAATTCACGTTTGTTTTCAACGTAGCAGGGTAGACAGGAAGTAACAAGTGTGAAGACGCTCCGTGAACCGCTTTCTCCTTAATTTGAGACATTGCAGGTTGAGGGGCGGATCTCAACGTCGCGTTTTTTCTTAAAAAATGTACAAATATCCAGAACACAACAAAAATAAATTATAAAGTAATAGTCTAAACATGCCTGAAACAAAAATTCAAGGTAAAAGTTCACAATCATAGTATTTCGTTTAAACGGTAAGGTAGCCTTAAAAAACAGTATCAAATATACCGGAGGAAGGTCACGTAAAAAGTATGAGGACGCCCTGAAGAGTATTTGAAGGGATTATTGACTGAGGACGAGGAAACACAACACGCGTGAAAGCATTTCGTTTGGAAAAAGCTCTTGATATATCTTTATTAAAAAAATTTGAGAATACTATACCAATAGTGTTAGTGTTAGTCTATTATAAAATGCAGAATATATTTAAGCAAACAGGTATGATGATTCAACTATATATACATACTAAAAAAAAAAGAAATGTCAAAAATGTCAAAAGCACACAACGCGTATTAAAGGCAAATGAAAATAGTCGGATTAGTAACATTTCAATGTTAGACTGAAAAGAATTTTAAAATGTTACATAATAAAAAATATTTTCGAACGCTAGACGCAACATGGCGCCGTATTATTCATGAATTCTAAAAAAAATTAACAAAACTTTCTGTGTAATAGTTTTAAATAGAAATAACGTTGTTTTGCTGTTTCATGGCATTTCCCGTAAGTCGGAGTAAGCATTGACAAATCTAGTGTCAAGATACTCATTCTTTAATTACCACCCTAACTGGAACATTGCGTACGAAGTGATGTGACTAAACGCGCTTAGACTTAATAGAGAGAAAACTTCTGATAGAAGAATAACAGAAAATATTTAAAAATTGTTCATTAATTTTTAAACTTTAATTTGGACACTATTAAAATTGGGTGGAAATATTTAAACGTAGCAAATTGAAAAACTCAAGATTATAAACTCAATTATTTTATAACATCTTGTAATCAATTGTTTTTTCACATACTTAGAAATATAATTATATTAAAATTTCTTATATTATTCTGGTAGTGTTGAATTAATAATAAATTGCCATATTAGTAGTGTCAGAAATAATGTTACTACTAATATTATTATTAAATCATACTTTTTTTTCCAGCATTACGCCTTTGTTCGTGCGGCGTTGAGTTCCACCACTTGACATGCAATATCTCGAATTCGGTGGAAAGTGAAGTAAGCAATGTCTTGACAGTGTCATGTACGGATTACCTAGGTACTTTCTGTCTACCCTGCTATGTAGGAGAACAGCGTGAAGATAAAAAATTACGCCTTTGTTCGTATATGAGAGGTACAGGAAATATATTTTCATTAAAATGTAATTCAAACACTATTAAAATTCAGTATAAAAAATTAAAAGTAAGAGATTGTAAACTCGAGTTACTTAGATACTTTCTAAGCTCTTTAGCCAATTAAGCTGCATTGTTCAAATCGCGCTAAGTAAATATGTGTGTACGGTTGTTAGAACTTTTGTTTTTGCCACATCTGTTTGAAGACAAAGAACGATCTATTGGCGGAATAAATTTCTATTTATTCAAGTATTTTACAAAATCAAATACTCAATTGTTTTTCACAGACATTATAATATTCTGTTAGTAAAGAAGTAATGCATGGGAAACGTCAATTATATTATTCTTAATGTCATATTATTAAATCATTTTTGTTTCTACACAATTACGACTTAGCCTGTATAGAGCAGGTAGAGAAAATCAATTTCTCTCGCTCAACGAAGTTATTTATTTCTTCATAGAAAGATGAAAATATAATCATTAACTACCTGGAGCGACGATCGACCCTCATTCCATCATCCAGTCACCATCCAGCGACCAGACCAGCGATCATAGCCATTACACGCTATATATTTAAATACTGATTTCGTATAATAACGTCTTTCGCGATTGTTACATATTTAAAACGAATCTATTTAAATGAGATTAATAACATAAATTTTGGTATTCTGTGTTATATGAAAATGTGTGCAATTAATCATTTAAATATAGTTTTCATTTCAAATAAATGTATTCATTACGTAGAAGTAGTATTAGCTGGAACATTCTTAGCAGTTAATTCATTCATCCTCACGCATACCGCGCATTTTAGCGGATAGTAGTAACTACTGACGTAACTAGACTGATTAAGCGTTTTCCACTATATCTGTACTATAGTAAAACAGTATGTGTCTGTTCATAGACTATATTTGCCAATGTTTAAGACAATGAAAAAAAGTATCAGCAGTATGAAACCATATTATGCAGTGGAACGTCCGACTGTAAACGCGATTGGTTGTGGGTTCGATACTCAATCAGGGAAACGATTATATTTAAAATTTAATTTCTTTTAGACTTCGCTATTCAACAGTTAATGTCTCGATTTCGGGCGGAAAGCAGTCAACGGAGTGTCTCAACACTAGTTAGTCTACCCTACTATGACATAAAGCCTGTAGTTGTAAAAGAAATAGTAAAAAAAATTTGTATCTCAGTTTGTCGATTTATACACATTGATTTATAGCGCTACTAAACAGAATTTGGTAAGTTTGACATTTTTATTTGGTTGACATATAAAAGTCAAAGGTCTAAAATATCAACATATAGAACTAAGGGATATAATATAGTCGGAAATGGCGTCACCGCAAAGTATATATAAAGTATATAAGAAAAACAGTTCTTATATTTTCTTATTTTTAATACATTTTATGATCAATTTTTGATGAAACCGCTTTCATGTTCCAGATGAGAGCTACTCCATTTTTTTTAGTTTCACGCTTTTTATCCCGCATAGCAGGGTAGACAGAATGTACCTAGTGTCAAGATACCCGTACTTCACCTTAAACCGAATTCAAGACATTGCATGTTGATCGGTGAAACTCAACATCACACTTTGTCTAACCAGAGCGAGAAAGTGAAACAAATTTTTAATTATAATCACTCCCTCGATTGGGAATCCAACCCACAACCGATCGCATTTACAGTCAGACGCCGTCCCACTGCGTTACGACCAGCCTCAACTCCTCACTTGTAATAGCAAAAATTACCCTTTAATAAACCCTTTCAAGTCAACCTATCTAAATAATAATGCAATACATTATAGAATAATTAACATAAATATAACAAAATCAATACCAATGTCGGTATATTATTGGATATGACAATGCTGTTAGTGCTTGTACCGACATAGGTCTAGTCATTATATGGCGGATGCACTGCGGAAATTGATGTAGGCGTGTTGCAGTACTTTTCAATGTTAGCTATTTATATGAGAAGAATTAACTTAATAATATTTTTATACTATAATATGGTACTATTGCAGAACGTTTGATTTTACATCTGATTGTTCTGGGTTTGATTTCACTCAAAGGATTATATTACAATAATCTCTATCTCCTTGATTTGGTAGCACAATATGCGGAGTTGTGTTCCGTTATCAACACGCAATATATTAGAAAAGAACAGAACAAAGTTCTTAACACAAAAATATTTTACTTTACCTACTCTACTGTAGAGTAGGTAAAGTAAAATATTTTTGTGTTAAGAGGGAGAGATTGCGTGAAGTAAAAAAATATACCTATTACTAATAATATTATTAAATGTATGATTTAAATCAATTTAATACCTTCTCTAGAGTACTGTTATTGCACAATTGCATTACTGGTAATCTTGAAAAATATTTTTTTTAAATAAACCACTTATTACCAAGTAATAATTTTTTTTATTTATTTTTTTTCGCTTCACGCTTTTATCCCGTATAGCAGGATAGGCAGAAAGTACCTAGTGTCAAGACACTCTGTACTTCGCTTTCCACCGAATTCGAGACATTGCGTGTTGGGTGGTGGAACTCAACGCCGCTCTTTGTCGTTACCAGAGCGAGGAAGTGAAAATAATTTAAATATAATCACTCCCCCGAGTGGGGATCGAACCCACAACCGATCGCGTTTACAGTCAGACGCTGTCACACTGCGCCACGACCGGCCCCAATATTATAATTATATTATAATTTTTATTTAATATAAAATTTAATTCACTACGGACTGCATTCGTACCTTTTCCCTTATTATTATTTATTTTTCATTTGCATTTATAAGTAGCTACTTAGAACTAAATATCTATATTTAAACTTAAGCGAGTTCTTGATACATTTGAGTAATAATAGTTTAGATACAACTGTTCGAATTTTCCAGGGTAAAACCCACTTCAAGATTACGAAGAGGGCACGAGGTTTATTCTATATTGGTTTTAAATACATTGCATTAAATATTTTACAAAACAGGAGTGAATTACAAATTCAAGTTAAATTTTTAAAATTCGAGCAATAATATCAATTTGATCAATCATTTATTCATTATAAATGAGTATATTAAAAATCTATGTAAAAATAATACGACGGAAATAGTAGTCGTTTTTTTGTACTTCAAGCTATTATCCCATATAGCTGGATAGACAGGAAGTATCTAGTGTCAAAACACTCCGCGTTCGACGGAATTGAGTCATTGCGTTGCATTGAGTGGCGGTATTCAACGTCGCACTTTGTGTTACCACAGCAAGAAAATGAAAAAAAATTAAATATAATCATTTCCCCGAGTGGGAATCAAACCCAAAACCGATTACATTTACAGTCAGATGCTGTCCCACTGCGCCACGACCGGCGTCAAAATATCTAATATGTCAACAATACCCAATTAGGTTTGGTGAAAAATCTGAAATATTTCATTATAATATAAACGCAGCTATATGTCCCAAATTTTCTCTAATTCCTGTTAAAGTTTTATTGTTATAAGAATAAAATATGACAAATAATATATTTAAACTGTACAGTTAAGATGACATGGCTAACTTGCTTATTAAGTAAGTAGGAAGGGTGTTCATGACCCACAAAACTTGGCAGCAACTCAAACATCCTCTGTACATAAACATTGCAGTGTACTCTTGAGAATTTTACGAATCAATCGTTAAATATACAATACTGAATAAAGAAAATTAACATAGTTAATAATACAAACAGCTTGACGCTTTTTATCGCATAACAGAGTAAACAAGGAAATCTTGTATAAAGACACTCCGCTCACCGCCTGAAAGCGTGACACTAAGTATTTAAAATGTAACACAAAGCCGCACTTTATCCAATTGGAAAAACTAATTGAAAATGTTTTATATATAATTATTTATTCGAGTGTAGTGGAACCCATACCCATCACATTTACAGTCAGACGCCGTGTTGCGCCACTATGGGCTTTAAAATTGTATTACGTATTAAACGATAGATTGTATAAGCTATTATAAAGTGAAAAGTTAAACGCTGAGCAATATAATAACATAGTGTAAAGGAAACAGTCTTCCTGAGGAAGCGTTTTCAATACATGCGTTTAGAACTCGAGTTTGTTAGATCTCATGTTATTGTAACGATTTTAGCTTATACACACACACACAATATTATATATATATATATATATATATATATATATATATATATATATATAATATCGTTACAATTTTATTTTTAAATAATATTATGACTGTAAGCACGATTAATTATGGGTTTGAATGCCTCGATGCAAATACAGTTGTAATAATTAGTAGTAAATGTTCGCAACTTTGTTTGCGTGTACTTTGTATAATTTTATCAAAAAAGAAAACTTTAAATTCTTTAAAACAACAAATGTTAAAATGGGAGGCTGCAAAAATACAATACTGACTATACTAGCTGTAATTAAAACGCTTAAGCCGTTTCCGAGATTAGAGTGCACAAATGCACAGACATATTTAAAATCATTATTATTTTTTTTAGCTTCAGGCTTATTCCCGAATAGCAGACAGAAAGTATCTAATATCAAGATACTTAATACTCCACTTTCCACCGAATTTAAGACATTGCTTATTGAGTGGCGGAACTCAACGCCGTGCTTAGTCTCATCAGAGCGGAAAAAATAAGTATTATCATTCCCCAGAGTGGGGATCTAGCCCACAACGGATCACGTTTATAGTCAGACTCTGTCCCAGTGCCACGACCGGCCTCAGACTTTATTGGCCTCAGATGGCAAATCAATATTTTGGGTTCTATTACGTAAATGGCACCAAAAATATTTCTATTATATATCTTTAATGTATATATACAGCGTTCAACTAGATTTTTTATATGTGTCGATTTTAATTTACTCGCTCTAACTGGAAGAATAAAGCGAGTTGCTGAGTTCCACCATACCACAAGTAATGTTTTGATTTCGAGCGGATATTAGATGCAATTGCAATTCGACTTAACGTTACCACTAATAGACTAATCAACTAATTTATAAGAGAATTTTTTTACAAGAAAAGTAACTTTACGGTGGTCAGAGAAAATTTAGTGTCAAGTCACTACTGCTTTCCGCCCGAAAACAAGATTGGAGTGTCTGTTTATAATAATTAAATAACCCGTTCATGCATGTACGTATATAAAAATATTTTTTTCACAACTTTTGTCTATCCGTATATGTCCGTATACATTGATCTCTGGAATAGCTGGACTGATTTTTGACGTGATATTCGCTGGCAAAAAACTAATTTAATAAGAAACAACTTAGGCTATTGTAATTATTAATAAGAATTATAATGATCCAGAGATGTTAAATTCCATGCGGACGAAGTCGGGCATATAGCTATTTCACTTCAAAATAGTACAGTGTATTTCGACAATAGCTCCTACATATACTGTGTATAATCAACATTAAAATATTCGTTACATAGAGTTAGTACGCTGATATTTTTACAAACCTTTCGTAAGAGACGAAGGCCAGAGTAACATTAGAATATGTACCTGTGATATTAACGATCTACAACAGATGTAGGGAGATAACCGGGTCAAAGGTGTTATGTGCTTAGACAGGAGTGTATAAATATGATTATAAAATGGTACGATCTAAAATATAATTTAAAATATATTTATATAAAAATACAAGGAAAAAAATTTAAATCCTTCACACCTTTTCACATAAATTATACGAACATAATTCATAATAATAAATTATAAAATTATAATAAACAATAACAGAAACGTGTGCGTACACTGCCTTTTGTTTGACATGCACTTTTGTAGATAGTAATGTACACGTTGCCAAGGTTACACATAGCCTGAGTCGACAATACTATAATAATGTGCAAAAAATCAGTTCAATTTTATAGGTAATCATTTTTGATTTATTTCATTTTGAACAACCCTACAAATTTTTAGTTTCTTAAGCTTGACCTACTTCGTTACTTTACTGCTGAAAACGCTAGAATGCGCCATAAAACATTCATAAAAAGGTTATCATAATGTTATTTACAGTAAAAAGAAACTAAAAAGCGCAAACGCAAACGAGCATTTGTCTATGTTTATGAATAAATTAAATTATTTAAAGCTTCTTTATATTAAAAAGAATATAACAATGGTATTAAATATATAGTTGTCCTTAACTCCACGTTTTTTTTCATAGCATGGTAGTCAGAGAGAATCTTAAGATAAAGCACTCCGTTCTTCACTTTCTGTCCGAAATCGAGACATTCCTTATTAAATGGAGTATTTCAACGCTGCACTTAGTCTTAACAAAGTAAAATATTTAAAATAATTGTCACTTTTGTTTATTATATCATCATTGTTTGCTGTATCTGTTTAAGTTATATTTAGCTACTAGTATAGTAAGTATAGAAATAAGTTCATTAAATTTTGTTTCAACTTCAAATTATTTTTGTCTTTCATCCAGTCTTGAATCAAATCGTCTCTTCAAGTTAGAGATTGCTATTGGCAATAATAAAATAAAAAAGGAGCCAAATAAGATATAGTGAACGGAATTCATCTATATTTTTGTCCTTTATTATTATTTTATAGTATACAAGTTATATATAACATGTAAATATGTATGTAAATATGTATGTATGTATAACAAATTTAATTTATATCCTAATTTGATTCTCAATCGTACATGAGATCACTGCTAACTCATCAGTCAACGAACTACGCATGCGCAGAAATACATTAAAATGCAAATTAACTAATTTATATCGTGAATTTGATTAATTCAATTTCCGCTTAAACAGGAACAAATTTAAAACAATTTCCTTTTTATTTAAAGCTCCAAAGCGAAAAGCTTTTGGTCGATTTCTTATTTATTTACTAGCGACAAGACCTTGCTTCGCTTGGATAAATATCTTCATAGATTTCTTATGTTCTGTTAGCGATCAAGTTAGAGACTTTCATGTTTTTCCAATGTACCGTGCGATTTTTTTTTAATTATAATAAATAATAATAAATATTTTTTTTAATATTTAAAGACTGAAGCTATATACGTATACGTGGCTTAACAATTACTAAATTTTGTGATAATTTTTTAAAATTAGAAACTTATAGTATTTTTTCTCCTATATTTTTTAACTATGAAAGAAAAAAAATCGCACCACATATTTTTTTTCGTAACTAAGAAGGTTTTGGCAGACTTTGTGTTGAAAGCACCCAATCAGCTTAACTTATCTGATATGTGGTCTACATATACATATATAAGCAATTTATTGAAAACTGCATTTATTACTGAAAAATGTAGGAAGATTTGTTTAATAGTTTTGGAGTTTTTATGCGAACAGACAGACAGACAAACAAGATGCCTCATCTTGTATTTTTACAATAATTGATGATAAATGAATTAAGTAAATCAAATATTTTTATATTTATATACTTGTTGTTTAAATCTCCAGCTGCTCCATAATGTTTTGATTATTAAGTGCTATAGAGTATTTCAACGTTTAGAAAATGTACATGAATTTAAATATTATGAAATACGTAATTAAAAATTATTTAATTAACAACTAATTTCGTTAAAAGAACAAATAATATACGGAACTTATACAAAATATCATCTCTAGTAATAACTAGAGATGATATACTCTCTTCTTTCATTCTTATTATCATCGTTATTGTCATCTCATATGCACCACCTAGTGTTGAGACACTCCGCAAAAATCGAGACGTATCATGTGTGCGAACTCAACACGGAACTTCTTATATATAAAATTATATCAATTAATTAATGGACAAATCCGATATTATAATTTGTCTAGTGATACAATCTGGCTGTAAACGCAATCGGTTGTGGGTTTAAGATCCCCACTCGGGGGAGTGATTATATTTAAAATTATCGTCACTTCCTCGCTCTGCTAAGATAAAATGCGGGGTTGTGTTCCACCACTCAACACGCAATGTCTCGAATTCGGTGAAAAGCGAAGTACGAAGTGTCTTGACACTACCCTGTTATCCCGGATAATGACACTAGGTACTTTCTGTCTACCCTGTTATGCGGGATGAAAAGCGTGAAACTAAAAAAAAATCTATATTTAAAAATCTATATTTAAAATTTAATATAATTCAAGGTTTCAACAAAAGTCCTAAACACAAAATTACTAATGGTTATTTTTATGGCACATTTACATCATGACGTGCTTTTACATGTGTTTATGACATCATTACGGATCATCTAAGAGTCATCAGTCAACGGACGCTTCTTATCTATTAGACTAATACACGTGGATTAGTAACAAGCCTTTTAATATAATCTATCGCATGTACATACTTATATTAAATTACAATAATCTGTAGAAAAAATCACAATCACAATCAAAATCAAACACCATCTTAGCTCAGTTAGCAATAAATTTTGCTTGTAATAACTTTAGGTTCAAATTAAGTATGGTGGTTTAAAATATTGTTCAGATCTTAATGGCGCAATGAAACAGCGTCAGACGGTTAATTCAATTAATTGTGTATATTTTTTTTGTTTTTATATAATTATATAAAACTAATTATTACCATTTTTACACTTTAGTTAAAAAAATAATTATATCGATTTCGTACGAAAAGCAAAAAATAGTGTTTAGACTCCTGACTACCCAGCTATTTAAATATATAATATAAAATATTTATTCAAATATATAAAAATAAAAAAAAAGTAATTGCCTTGTCTAATATACAAATTGATAATAGCTTCACGTCTTATCCCGCATGGTAGGTTTCAGTCCAAAATTGTGAAATTACGTATTAATTAGTGTAGCTCAACACAACATTTTCTTAATTTATTAAAATAATTCAAATGTAATTCTGTTTAAATAAACGCATTTCAAGAAGAAGGATTTGAACCCACTCTTAAGTTAGTAACTTTCAGTTAAGAAACGAATTTCAGCCAGTTGTACACATAATTACATCTTTACTGGGCCCTGAGATCTCTTCGCATCCGGTGGATTACTCGAGCCACGCTGCTGTAATTACACACTCTATAATTAAGCATTAGATTTGAAGCATTGACGTAGTCTTTAACATTTTAACATTTTTTTCTTGACAAAATACTACAGAGTAACAAATACTATTACAAAATAAGAGATTACGGAAAATATAATAGTATTTTTTCTGGCAAGAAATATAGTTTGGATGTTCAAAAGAAGATTGAAGCCGCATATTCCGCAACCGAATCGTGTTTACAGCGCGACACGGACGCACAGATCTACGATGACTTATTTCAGCAGACAAAGTGCGGCGTTGAGCACCACCTTTAATAGGCACTGATAAGGGTTCTCTGTATGTAAAAGTGTAAATACCATTTAATTATATTACATTTTCTTTCAGTCTCCTTCTCACTATTATTTTGTGTTTCTTTTTAAAGAACTTCACGCCTTATCCCGCATGGATAACTTAATGTCAAGACACTTCGCTAACGGTTTTCCGCCCAAAATCCAAAATTGAGACATTGTTGAGTTGCCAACTCAACTCTGCGCGTTGTCTTTACAACTTTTAATAATAACAAAATTATATTACACTTGTTATACTTATTGTGTAACGACTCGAATTCTTTGGCATTGGCATTTGTCTTTAAATAACACACACGTGTCGATATGAATTTATTTTTTATTATTATTTTAACTATATTAATATTAAAAATATAATATACACGTATAATAAGCAAATATATGTTCACTTTAGACAGTATACACTTTTATATACAAGAAATTTAATTAAAAAAAATCAATTTAATTAATAAATTTCATCTTATAAAAATATTAAACTTGACTTCCTGTTCTTTATAATTTATTTGAACGTTCAAAAGAAATATTATGTCACTTTTTATGACTGACTGTACATACTTGTAACCAATAACTTGTTTATTTAACGAATCTGTAAAAAATGGCGTATGGATCTGTTTTGTGACTTAAAAATATTATTTTAAAATCCAAAAATATAGGTATTTTATATTGGCAAAAAAATCATAAATAGTAAAGCGTCGCGTACAGAACTGCCACTGCGAGCACAACGCAATATGATAGTTCCCTCTAAGATTAATTTATGGATAAAAATAGTATGAGAGCTTCAAAAATAAGTATCGTTGTTCTTTTAATGCAGGTTTCCTCTTCGTTCCGCATATCAAGGTATTAAGTAAACCTAGTGTCAATATATTCCGCTATTAGATTTTTCGTCTAAAGTCGAGATGTTGCGTGTTGCGCAGGCTTAAAAACCGAGCTATACTAAGAGCGGGGAAGTATAAATAATTTGAATATCATGATTCCCCTGAGTGAGAATCGAACCCAAAACCAAACATCTTGTTTATATATATATATATATATATATATATACAACCTTACATATTTACATAATTAATAGTGACTTAATTGCATTTTAATACAACATTGTATAAATAACTTGACTAAGTTATTTTTATCTGCTTATGTTTACATTTTATTGTTGCTTTTTTTTTTCTTCACCATATATATAATTCATGTATTAAATTGATTAATTAACTTGATTGGATTACAAAACCATTATTGAGTAACGGTTGTGTTGAAAGTAATACGTGAGAAAAAAATGCATTTAATTATTTTTTACATTAATCTTCATCACGTAAGGGCTTGCTCTTTTAATTAATAATTCTTTACTTTAATACACACAAAAAATCAAACCCGTTTTACGAAAATTAAACTGACAACAATTTGACACATCTAAAACTTATACAGACAAGAGCAGAAACTAATATTTTCTTTAATAAACTATTGCAAAAATATATTCTACAGTACATTTAAATCCGCGACTTTGACGCATACTTTATAAAGTATCATACACGTTGCTAAGGTAACGCGTATTTTACACGTCAAAGTGTCCACTAGTACAAATTATATAGTACGAATTGTCTGTCTAATATGTCGTATAGCCGGGTTTTAGGTATTTAGATTGATTGTGAGTTCGATTTCCGCCGAGGAATCTGTTTATATTTAAATTATTTTGTTTTTCCTCGATATGAAAAGAAAATCCCCACGTTAAGTTCCACCTCTCAAAAATCAATACCCTGATGTTTTTTAACAGTCCAGGAATAAATATTAATTAGTTATACTATTGAAATCATTATTTCTGTTACGTTTAATTTTTTTCTTACATTATGTTTTAGTATTATTTTAATAAATTACTTCCAAATAAATTACATTTAGCTACGACAAGAATTTTGTTAGTATTCCATAGATTCACCACACTGTGTAGAAAGAGGGGCTCTAAGCTATACCGAATACTTGAGCCCCAAGATTAGACTTAAAGGCCCCTTTAAAATACACATTATATCTCGTATCCACTGTTCAAGCTCTTCTCTATATCTAGCCAAATTTGATTTATTTATTTACGTCCTACATTGTGTAAGTATTTATTTTAAGATTAGCACTATTTTTAGGTGTTAGATCACAATGACGTTCGTCTGCGTATTGCTACGAAATAGGTGATATTGTTGTTCCAACATTTATATTTGAAAACACATAGCAGGTGCTCGGCATTCCTGTTACGTTTTTTCAATACTTATTTGAATGGCGAAAACAAACGTAAACGCGTGTCATGACGTACTCACGTTTGGCAGTTTGAAGTAATTATTTTTAAGTGTTTCAGAATAATATGTGTTATCTATATATTAATACGTGAAGCAAAAAATTTGTGCCCGTTTTTAAGAAAATCACGCGGAGAGAGAAATATGAAATTTGGCAAAGTTACAGTTTATATGGAAGTGTAGAATGCTAATATTTTTATATATATATAAAAATTGCATTATATTAATAATATCAATATAACACAAACTATAATGTGTTTGAAATACGCGTTGCTAAGATACCTCGTTGTTTACGTATCAACGGGAAATTTCGTAATATTAATTTTTGAGTTAGATAAGATTCAGCATTTTGTGAGTAAAGTTTGGAGATATACGTTCTCTATTATATTAAGAAGTATTTGAAATTACTTTTTTATATTAGTACAATATATAATAAAGACTATATACTATTTTTGGTACATTTATTTAACTATACACTCGGCTATCCGAACTGAAGGTAATTGTGTTTAAATAAAAGTAAAATCAAGACAGTTTTGTAACTAGACTGAACTTATGACGTCATCACAAAAATACCTGTCAAAAATGTTAAAAGAACTCCGAATATCAGACCTAGCATTCACTGTCAATAACCAATAGACCAATAGTCTTATCTACTTAAAAATAATTTACAGCACTTTTTGGCCAAAATACAAAATACAATGTACAAAGAAAACAAACAATTATACAAATTCAATCGTGGGGCGTTCGTTTCCAATACTTCTGCTCTTGTAAATTGCCGAGGAGCGTTCCACACAATATAAATAAATCAACAGGTGTCTAATCTTGGACTAAATTAATAAACGTCAATAAACCCTACATCTAGCGACATCTGTCCGTCCGTGGGTGCATTAGGAGGAATTATACCTCGCGCCTGCGATCGCGATTGCGATCGTTTGTGAGAGAAATGATACGTGAAGTATACGAGTATGTTATGGCTGGCATAAAACTATTTATAGTTATTAATTCACTATACACTAGATTATACATTATATTGTTTAATTAAAACATTATGTGATTGTAATTAATTTTCATATTCATAATAATAAAATATAATTAAAGACTATCAGATAATGTAAATAGAGTAGCGTAAATAAACGCCGCATTTAATCTTACATATAGTAACATTTATAGAATGAATATAAAATTACTCTGCATTATATTGTAATTCAAAATCAATGCATTTGGGAAATATATAATTTCCTTAAAATGAAGACAAATAAAGATAAACAAAGCTGGTTTTGTTTCTAGCTTACGTTAATTAAACTTCTTAAACGAATAAAGTCAAAATATGTACATATTGAAAGAAAAAAATATTTCAAATGTTTTCTGAGTATACATTTTTGATGTAATTTCTCAAAATGTTTAAAATACACAAACTACCATGAAAATAACTATATTGGAATGATGGAGTCGTTATTCTAAATCATTTATATTATGTCGTGGACATTATTAACGGAGGTCAAGTCAAAGTAGATATATTTAATTAAAACATAAATAGATTTAATGCAAGTAAATGTAATAAAAGTACACACGGAACACCTATTATACAAATATATTTCAAGTACAAGCCGTTACGTCTCATTTCTACTATAATAATATCATTATATAAAATATATTAGTTATTATAAAATATATTAATACTTCAAGGAGAATTTTATGTACGTGGATTAGTATAAAATTTGGCATAGTTAGAAATAATATGGTAAATGAGTGTAAGGAAAAATAAATGTATAATTAAATATCTACAAAACATTAAGTAAATAGAAAAAATTAATACCATCACGTTTGACGTATATTTTTTTATATTGCTAAGGTAACGCGTATTTTGCAAATAAATCAAAAATTTTTGTAGTAAAATTTCACAATTTGATACTAACCAAAATCATAAACTAAATAATTTACCAGATGTACAAATAAATAAGGAGGATCTGTTTGTCTATTTGTTCCGGCTAATCTCTGGACCGGCTGGACTAATTTTGACGGGACTTTCATTGACAAATAGCTGAATTAATATGGAGTAACTTAAGTTTGACTTTTATTTAAAATAATAATAATGATTGGCCACAGCTCGTATATAATATGATTCATACAAACATAATAGATGTCTTATTATATAACAATTATTATTTTTATATCAAAGTACTAGAAAGATATAGAGTATATTGCTAATTTAAACATAGATTATACAAAAATATAATTAAAATCAATCGGCTCTACAACATTTATCAGGAACCTATCTTAATAATTTACTAGATGTACAAATAAATAAGGAGGATCTGTTTGTCTATTTGTTCCGGCTAATCTCTGGACCGGCTGGACTAATTTTGACGGGACTTTCATTGACTGAATTAATATGGAGTAACTTAAGTTTGACTTTTATTTAAAATAATAATAATGATTGGCCACAGCTCGTATATAATATGATTCATACAAACATAATAGATGTCTTATTATATAACAATTATTATTTTTATATCAAAGTACTAGAAAGATATAGAGTATATTGCTAATTTAAACATAGATTATACAAAAATATAATTAAAATCAATCGGCTCTACAACATTTATCAGGAACCTATACTATAGTATATATTATAAACAAAACATTAATAGAAACTATCTGGCTTCACGTAATTTTATAAATATCCATATCACCGACCAGCTATCAACACTACTATATCTTAAAATGTCAGTCAGTCTACGCGTCTGTTTATTCAAAAGAAGAGCCAATAATTTCTAATGATTTTATACTGAAATGTTAGAGATCATGATTTTTTGTACTATTAGGAACAACAGTATAGTAATAAAATATTAAGGTTTATATATATATATATATATATATATATATATATATATATATATATATATATATATATATATATACATATATATCGCGAATGGGAATCGAATCCACAACCAACTACTATGCAAAATGTTCCATAATCAAAATATGAAATAAAATAATAAAAATATCACCCTTCAATATTTTTTAACTAATAACGTAATTACTTTACTTCTCTCAATATTAACGATGAAATAGAAAAAATGGTGTTAGTTGGAAAGCTGAGTGAGTTTTAATAGTCCTCCCTGCCATGTTATTAGAAATGTATCAAGATAAATACACTACATTATGAAAGCGCCACCTAAGAGGGCGTCTATTTTGGTAGTCAACGACAGATGTAATATCACCGAAAATATCATTTAGTTGAAATATAATTTGATTTATTATATAAATTCATATTCCACTAAGAATCAGTGCTTGTGTTTGAATTTCAATAAAATACAATATATGTATGTATGTATAAAACGGACAAGGTCGTATGAGTTGGTTAGTCGTCGAAATCGCGGTACTGTGATATCTGGCGACGCGCCAGCCGCTTCCGTTATGAAAAAAACATTTCTACTCTATCGATGATCGCCAGTATTAAAAATAGGCGACAAATTGTTGTATTTATCTTCCTTCCATTGGTATAATTGGTTGTAAAGATAAGATTTGCATATTAAATGAGTTTCACTTAAGTGTTGCTATGTTCATTTTGTAAATAATGTTGATGTTCTTACTAATTTTATATATACAGATTATTTTATAAAACCAGTTTAAACGTAAAATAGGCAAAGAATGTAATAAAAAGTATTCATATAAAGCTTACAATTTAATGTACTTTATGCCTTTTTCTCCTTTTGCATGTTTTTCTCTAAAGTGACCTTGTGTTTCTTATATTCTAATTGAAATATAGAGTGTCAAAGAAAAATAAATTGAACACAACACGTATATATAAAAATCTATAGATATAGGTTTTTAACAATATAGTATTTTGCAGGAGAGGATTTAATTTCATTACATTTTCTTTTCCCTGATCTGGTAAAATAAGGTACAGCTTTGGTTATATATAAATAAATATTGGTATGAGCGAAAACTGGACAGCAAAGGATATACAAATCATTTTTTCTTCTAACGCTGTAAAATTACATATTTCTAAAATTATCATTAATAAATCATATCGATTAACACTAAATACGCTCCTTCAGTAAATCCACACCGATATCGTATATATATATCGGATATATAAATGTCGGATATATGTCGGTATACTCATATTGGTAACTAGTCAAAAACGTTTTTAAAAAAAACTTCTAAATACTACACTGGGCGACTCATCAGCTAGCTTTGTCTAACCTTTGATCCTGTTAAACAAAGGAACATGACGAATGACAACAAAGGCCTAACTCTTATATATTTAGGATGTACGTTTAAAATTGCGTTTTTTTCAATAGAGCCTTTTATTTTTACAATTGTTGTAAGTAGTAAGCGTTTTTTTATTAACACAGATTATTTTATTACTAAGCATTCATGAACTAAAATATACCTTATGAAATGATGGTTAAAGATTCAATTTTACTCGAAGATAAATTTATATTTATATTAGTGGTTATACTGTTTTTCGTTCCTCTAAACATTTCAGACAAAAAATCTTAGTGCTCCCTAAGGAAGTAACATGGTAATTTTCATTTAGTTTAATTCGGGTTTTTGCTGCTTGTCAGTCTCATAGTAATAGATCTATTATTATATAAAGATTCCAGAACTGTTTTATATATGGATTGTTCTATTTACGCGATTCATAGGTAATAAATGACTAATGTAGAACGTCGTAATAAACGACTAATGTACTAAGAACCTGTCAAAAATATGTAAAATATGTACTTTTTGGTGGAAATTAGGCGAATGGAGGAGTATGAAATTTGGCATATTTATTTAAAAAATTGCCGATAGTCAATATATTCAATTACATTCTATTGGCATTAAGCTTCATACGTTTGAAATACACTTTGCTATGGTAACGTATTTTGGGCTCCGTTGATACACCAGTAAAGATAATTACCTACAGCTCAAACAATTGTATATGAAAGGCATTTTTTTTATATAAATCTAAATTTTCTTTATTTACAGGTCATGATGTGACCTATTTATTCTTCAAATAAACTTTTTAAGCAAGTGTTTGATCTCAATGATTATTTTTATTTTCGCCAATATTTTTATAGCTCCGAACCGCGCGTATCGTAAACGTCATACGTGTGAAACGTATTTATTTCCTGTTACATACAATATTTTTTTCATAATATTGAATACTTGTAATATTAATAGTAAAGCTTCCTATTATGTAATAGCTTGCCGTATAGCAGGGTAGTCAAAGAGACCGTGACGTTTAAAACTCAATGTTTGTTTCTTTTTGCCCCAATTCGAAACGTTTGTTACAAGGCGGAACCGAACGCCGTGTTTTATTTACATATATATTAGTATAAATTATATTTTTTAGCTTCACGCTTTTATCCCGCATAGTATATAGTAGAATAGAAGAAAGTATCTAGTGTCAAGACACTCCGTTCTTCGCTTTTCACCGAATTCGAGACTTTGAGTGTTGAGTGGTGGGACTCAACGCCACATTTTGTATTTTACGCGAGAGAGGAAGTAAAAATAATTTAAATACAATCACTCCCGCGAGTGGGATCGAACCCACAACCAATCGCATTTACAGTCAACGCCGTCCCGCTGCGCCGCGACCGGCCTCAATGCTTTTTTTAGGTATTATTTTTTTTTACTATTTCGAATAATTTATTTACGTATTATTATTAATAGATAATCTTAACAAAGCTCCAAAATTATTACAATCTTAAAAAATTCTGCACAATTGGGGTCAAACTCAATTAAAATCGTAACACGGTCAATGTTGATACGTATGTATTTAATGTTTACTGAAATTTTCATACAAACGTCTATTTTACAAAGTTCCTAAACGTGTGAATAAACACAATATGGCGTATTTATATTTATAATTGCATGTATTTCATTTTTGAATATTGTGGTTGAATAATGTATGAATCATTCGGTTTACTTACATTTTTTTATAAAAATATATTTTTTTTTCCTGAAACTGCGTTATTAAAATAATTTATCTCATATATATATATATACGTATATATATATATATATATATATATATATATGAGACAAAACAGGCTTATGTAAGAACGTTAGATTAGTTTTAAGGGCGCGAGTGTCTCGAAACATATAAAATTACTGTAGAAAGAAAATGGCACATTTAAAACATCGTTTTTAATCGCAATCGGTTATTTAATTTATTTCATTATTATTTGTTTTTTTTTTAACTATTTTTTGATGATTCAGAGATGACGTATAGTGGTAGAAGCTCTTGTTTTTACTATCCTCTGAAATATTTTTTCTATATCTTTAAAAAATATTTTTTACGTTATCATATATTATTTAATTGTTTTCTATATTATGACCTTATGTTCTTAGTGCTGATATCAAGGCTAGTCTAAATTACAAAACTGTATAAAAGCCTCTTTACAATTTAATTTATATGGATGCCAATTTTAACATTATTTCTTTAAAAATATACGGTACATATCTCTCTAATATTAAAATATACTTATTGATAAAGTAGCACCATATTGTAAGCGCAGCGTTAAGTTCCACTTCTTAACTCCCAAGATCTTGAAGTCCTGAGGTACCCTCTGACAATATTATAAAACTAAAAATAATCCTAAATCGTGTCTCAACACAAGCGACAGGTAACATCAAAGTGTTATTTGAAATGCTCTCGTTGACACGCCTAATTATTTTATCGGCACCAAAACTAAAATAAAACGGCGCCAGGGATTTTGCGGTTGAGACGATCGATTACCAAAGGAAATATATGTAGTTATATACTACATTTTATGACCCAATTTTAGATAAACTAAATGCCTAACTAATTTCTGTAAAAAGCTCTTAAAGCAATTAGTGGTACTTATTTAGCGTTAGAAATCGTAAATATATAATTTATGTAAGCTATAATAAAATAATATAAACCACGGAACTTAACGCCGCACTTACTTTTTTTTCCAATGGGTAGTATGCTGTTGGCCCTACCGGCCGAAGAGCTCTGACAGTGGCGTGGAGACCTCGAGAGGAAACCATTAACTTAGAAAACATTGTCACAAGCACGAACCTCGACTTGGGTACACCGTTTGTAGTGGGGGACTTGCCTGTCCGGAACAGGCCTATTGGCATCGGGCGGATCGTACTTACAATAATTTTTAAAATCTTTTAATTTTTAAAGTGTTATTCCACACTTAGGATTAGAAAACATTTAACAACGTAAATGAGTTGTAACAAACCTATGAGAATTTCGACGCAGCCGGTAGTATAACGCATTTCTTAGCTGTCAAAGCGCTTGAACGTTTTCCAAGAGGCACAGGTTCGAATCCCGCTGCGTTTAAATTTTTATACGTTTTTTTCAAAAAGTATCTTATAATATTTAAATAATATATGTACTTTTTGTATGTATAGAACATATTATCAAATAGTAAATTATGATGGAAAAATAAGAATAGAATACGTATGTTTCAAAATGATTTTCAACCTAAGTATGATTTTACCATTTTTAAAAATTTGATTTGTGTGTACATACTTATTTCGGAAATTACTGGGCGACCTTTTTTTGTGTTCTCCTCCACATTTTCACATTTCATCTCGTGATACTAAACCGAATGTCAAAACAGAAAAGTGTTAAAGAAAACAGAAGGAACGTGTACGTCGCCAATCGCTTCAAAGTATATTTCTACAAATTGACAGTTACAAAAAAAAAACTCAGCGAGATATGACTCACAGTATGAAATTAACATTGTTCGTACAGCGCACATGTGCTAAACTATGACATGTAATTAATAACTTATAACAAATTGTATTCGTTTTGTGAACTAATATGTAACAAGTAGATTGGATACCGAAAGAACAGCTGTATTAAAATTGATATGATTCACGTTAGAATAACTATATTAAACATATCAATTTTCCCCGAGCGGTACTCGAACCCGTAACCACTATATATAACTAAGCAAACCAATTGCACAATGAATTTTCTATGTCAATGTTCGACAAAGCGCGGCGTTGATTTTGCCACTCAGCACGCTATATCTCAATTTCAGGCGGAAAACATTCAACGGTGTTTCTCGACGTAAATTTTCTCTGACTGCTATGCGGGATAAAGCGTGAACATATTACTTCAAATTAATATTTTAAAATAATTTTAAACATGAATTTAATTCACAATCATGTTATTGTTTTTATACTTTGCAAGGGAAATTAAGAAAAATCCTACATTATATTACAAATTCATATTATTTACTATATGTATCTATATATATATATACCATGATGTAATCCAGAAACAAACGTGGACTACACGCCACTGACCCATTTCCCGTGAGTATGACTCACGTATATAAGGGTTGAGATTTAATTCGTATGAAATGCATAAGTTATTTTAAATATATACGTTTTCTCCGAGTATTTTGGTTTCGTGGAAAGTTTTGTATTGTTTTTGAACGTTCTTTAAAGCGATTTAATTGATATTAGCTTCTTATGCAGTCATATAGAAAATATTTAGAGATTTTCTTGCTTGTTCCTAAAAAATGTCTAAATATTATTCTTAGAAAAAATTGTAGAGAATCCAGTATCAATTATCTATTCAGTTTTAAGTAATCGTAATAGCGAAATAACGAGCTGCTATACAATACCAAGTGATTTGAAATAAAGAAAAAGCTGTTATTAGCGATATCAAGGTAAGATAATTTTGTAACGTTATATTGAAACAATTCTTGCCTTGTCTAATTGGGTAAAATTTGCATGGCCGCAATGTCCAATATTCAATGATAGTAGAATAGCTGTATAGCTTAACATAGTATTCTTGCTAGGTCGACTACGATAACTAGGAAAAATATTTTAAGCGTGGTGTTATCAGGTTGCATTTTAATGATTTGTTATTATTTTGTAAAATAAAATAATTTAAATATAGGTATGAAATAGGTTTGAATATATAAATCGAGGTCGGTCGCGGTGTAATGAGACAGCATCTGACTGTAAATGCGATCGGTTGTTGGTTCGATTCTCACTCGTGGGAATGATTATATTTAAATTGTTTCTCCGCTGTGGTAATACAAAGTGTAGCGTTGAGTTCCGCTACTTAACACGCCCCTTAACATTAAGTACTTCCTGTCTACTATGCTATGCAAGATAAATGCTAAAAAAGATATAGAACAAAATTCATACTACAAAAGTGAAAACAAACTATGCTTTCAAAATAATTTTATAAATATTATGTATAAAAAATATTATTATGAACATAAATAAAATGAATTGAGGTCACCGTTTAAACAAAACGAATATTAAAAGATAATGATAACAATACAATAATTAAAAACACAATAATAATAAACAAATCAAGTCAAATTTGTTGATTAAAAGGAGTTTTGATTTGGCAAAAGTATGTATATTAAAAATGTGAATGCACAATCAACCTGAACCAGTAAACGTATAAAATACGTTACCATAGCAACACGCATGTTTCATTATCCAAATATAAGGTAGTGTGTGTATTTTTTTAATAAATTTAATGTATTTCTAATGAATTGTAAGGAAAAACATTGACTTTCTCACATAAACGCACTTATCACACATAAATGCGGTCTATTGTGGGTTCGATTGCTATACAGAGGAATGATTATATTTAAAATGTGTTTTTATATTTCGGCTGTAGGAAAAAAAACACGTTTTGTCTCGATTTCAGGTGGAACGTAGTTAAGAGTGTCTTAACACTATACTGTTGTCTCTGACAATTCTGTTAAGTGGAATGAATCGTGAAGCTGCCTTACCATTTTTGTATTCTAAATAAGCAGAAAATGAAAAACAGAATATTTTTTTAGGCTCACTCTCCCGCATCCCCGCGTCCTAGAAACCAAGGTAGACAGACATTATATAGTGTCAAGACACTCCGTATATCGCGTTTCGCTGAATGCGAAACATTGCGTGTTGAATGTCAGAACTCAACGCCGCACTTTTTCTTACCAGAACGAGGAAGTGAAAATAATCTAAATATAATCACTTCTCCGAGTGGGAATGGAACCCACAATCGATCGCGTTCACAATTAGACGCTGCTCCACTGAGCCACGACCGGCCTCACGGAATATTTTATTAGCAAATATTCCATAGTTACCTTGACAAATACATGACAGTAAGAAATATATAAGAAAGATGACAAGAGACAGGTACAACGTTTAGTACCTATGTATTGCAAGCTGTTTCTACGAACCTATTGTTTTCATGAGAAGTTGGGCAGCTGCTGCACAAAGGGAGCTGTTAGAATGCATCTATTATAGATATGACATCTTTATACAAGTTTGTAGGTCTCTATATAAATATCTGCTCGTCCTAGTTAGCGAACATCATTTACTTATCGTATATAAATAAAAAGCATCAAAGTAGGGTTGTTAGTATGAACCTAGTGTCATGACACTATGTTCTCCGCTTTCTCAATCAATTCAGGACATCAAGAAATGCAATAGGGTTTTATAAAAATTTACTTGAAATGGATTAATCGTGAATATTTATTTAAAGGTAGTTCAGTACTACTGCAGTGGTCAAAAAGACCATTTCGAATATCAAAATATACGCGATTAATCGAATTTACGCGAATAAAATATTTCTATTTAAAACGTTTAAAAATGGAGTAAAACAAAATCTTATTAAGCAAATGGGTCACATATTTAATTCTGTTTTATACTATAAACATTTAGATTAGGAAAAATACTAAAAATCCGTTCTTATCGACTGACATACATATGTTGAAAATTTTATACGTTTAGATAAACGTCGTAACATTTGTTCTTAATATCTGTGTGAAGTTTCTAACAAGGCTCCGTTACGCAAAAATAGTAAAATAAACTAGAATTGTTTGGCGATAAAAATGCTATTTAATGAATATTAAAGACATATTACTATAATTATAATGATTGTCATTATTTATTCTACATCTTTATTATATATGTGTGTGTAATAAAAAACTTTATCTATCTATATATCTATATATGTAGGTAACAGATGTTAATATTATACTAAGCAAATATATAATATTACTAAACAGGTATATTTTATATAAAACGTTCTTAAACAACATAACAGATAGTTCGATAAAACAAGGAAAAATAGGGAAAGAAAACTCCTATAATTACAATATTACTTGTGCTTTGGGGATTCGTAAGAAAAGGAAAGTATCTTAATTATTACGGATATCCTAGTCTCGAGAGAGGTGTAGTTATTTTTTTAACAAGAGAGGATAGTAGTGTGTCATTCCTGCTCTGCAACTACAGTTTTAGAAACTTTAAATATTAATAACAATTTAATGGGGGTAAATCGTGACGCACTGGGACAGCGTCTGACAGTGAACGCGAGTGTCTTGACACTAAGTACTTTCTGTCTACCCTATATGCGGCATAAAAGCGTGAAGCTTCACAAAAAAAAACAGTTTTAATAATTATAATTTTTATATATCAATTTCAATTTATACGTTTAGAAAAAAATTTTTTTTACGAAAATAATTAATTTTAAAAATAAAAAATGTTAATTTGTGTATAATTTCTCAATTGTAGAAATTATAGTTCATTTAATAGAAGAATTTAGAAGCAAGACTTTACTTAAAAAAACACCTTCGCGCATTTTCTCGCATAGCTGGGGTAGTCAGGAACAAGCTAGTGATAAGACACTTCGAGATATTGCATGTTGTGTGGCGAAGCCAACACCGCGCTTTGACTGACCAGAGGAGAGAAATGATAGTGAGTCGAGTGAGAATCGAACTCACAATCGATCGCGTTTCAATCAGATATAGTCCTACTACGCCGCGATCGCACAATATTAATTAATAATTTAATCTATTTTAAACTAAATAAAAATTATAGAAATGAATTCAGTTGTTTTTTTACTTATCCCAATAATATTATAATAAAATGTAATTCAGATTTTACCTCTTAAAGATTGCATCATACAAATTATGCAAAATGTGCGTTTTAAAATAATTTTATGCAATGATTTTAATTGACCTTCAATAATAATGATCAGACCAGTACTTTTACACTTTTACGTCAAAAGAGAAAGCTATGCAATAAATTCATTCAATTAATCAATAACACAAGTTCATTTTGTTAAAAACAACCATTAAAATCGAGTATATTTCGTGAAAGTGCTACTGTAATTAAATTTTACATTCGACTTATATAGTAAAGTTGTGTTGTAAGCTTCAGAGAGATGGTGAAAATATTATGTTGATATAAATCTATAAATTGCTCGCTGAAATCATTTTTAGCTTCACGCTTTTTATCCCGCATAGCAGGGTAGACAGAAAGCACCTAGTGTCAAGACACTCCGTACTTCGCTTTCCAACGAATTCGAGACATTGCGTGTTTAGTGGTGGAACTCAACGCCGCATTTTGTCTTTAACAGAGTAATATTAATTTATTAATATATAAATATGAAGGCCAATAAAAAAAACATATCATTTTTATTACATTTCATTACAATACGTATATAGCGAGTAATATATAGCGAGATTATTAGCGAAAAGATGGCTTTTTGTGCCTCACTTATTTGTACGAGTGCTTTATTTTAATAGTAGTATATTTATTGTATAATGAATGGATAAATTCATTACTATTGTATTATTTATATGCTTAAACAAATAATCAGAGGCCGGTCGTGGCGCAGTGTGACAGCATTCGACTGTAAACGCGATAAGTTGCAGGTTCGATCCCCACTCGTGTGAGTGATTATATTTAAATTATTTTTACTTCCTCGCTCTGGTAAAAGACAAAGTGCGGCGTTTAGTTCCACCACTCAACATGCAATGTCTCGGATTCGGTGGAAAGCGAAGTACGGAGTGTCTTGACACTAGGTACTTTCTGCTTACTCTGCTATGCGGGATAAAAAACGTGAAGCTAAAAATAATAAAACAATATTCATAAATTAAAATCTTATTTAGAGAATGTTTATATTGGTAATAAGCCAGAAGATGAAAAAAGTAGTGACTCTTCACTATCTTTTTCTTCTCTTACCATATTAAACAAAATAAAAAAATACATTTTTTTTATAAATTTACTTTTTTATCTAAAAATATTGAACAAAGATAATTTAGTAATGATAAAAGGCTACTGTCAACACAACATTCTTCTAATGTTCACGATCACCCTTAAAAATTGAACGTTTTTGGAACAGCTGTCCGTTGAATCATACGACATTGGCCTGAGAAATGTCGGGGAACACGAGTATTTAAACACTCGACCATGAATCTGATCTCGGATTAAGAGAAACAGTAAACGAAATTATTTATTTCTATATAAATGATATGCAAAAATGATACTGTCATTTTGTAGAAAAGTTTACTGAAATTATTACAAGTTTTAAACGTTTCATAAAAGATGATTCATATTGTAACACTTTTAATATTAACTTTCAATATAAACCTAGTATTATTTGCTCATAAAACAATAACTGCATTTTCATACAGTTTTCCGATAATTTTGTTCTAACATAATGCGTAAAGGTGACTTTGCCATTCTCTACTCTACTCTACTCTAATGTCGATCTCAGTACCGGAAAGTACACATTTGTTTCAAACTATCACAGTGAAGTCTAGCAACTAATATTATTTGCCTATCTATTGTAAAATAAAAAAATATACTCACATTATGTTGATGCAGAGTTAATATAACGTTGTCGAAGGTTGATGAATTGGAAAGTGCTTCAGAGCTGCCCCGCAGAAGCTCAGCTAGTAAGTCAGTACCAGGTTTGACTCCTGCTAATTTAGAAGGCGATGAGGTGGCTCTGACATGTGTGGGGCCCTTGGACCTAGTACTGCCAGTCGAAACTGCGCCAGCGCTAATTTTTCTGCAAGGCACCGTCGCATCGGAAAAGCTTCTGCGACCAACTTCAACAGATCTATTTGGTGCCTCTAAATTCTTTCCAAAGGGCCCTCTGTTAAATTGTTGGCGCCTCGCTTCCACATCTGATGTATCTGACGGACTGAAAGGAGATGGAGAAGCTGTTCTATCACGAGAACAGGAATCACTCTCTGCCTCTGATGGTGAATCTCTGCGAGACACAACCCCATATTTTCGACTTCTGACCCGAAATGTCTCATCATCCTTCTCGTCTGAACTCTGTTGAGAAAATCTAGCTCGTCTAGCCCTTAGTTCCTCAGATCTAGACCACACAGGTGTTGACGCCTCACTAGGACTCGGTGGTCCATTTGTACAAGAGTCATCAGATTTTTCTCCAAGTAGTGACGATGTTCTGGCTTCAGCTGATAATCGCATATCGGATAGTGAAACGTCACTACTTTCACGCTTGCATCCATTTACCGAAGAGGATGGAGGGTCCTCTTCTCCACCGTCATCACTTGCGGTCGTAATATATATGCCTTTTCTTCTTTTTGTTTTGTCAAGTGGCCTACGTCTCTCTCTAGTACCTATTGGTGCAGCAGTGCAAGGATTCTGGACAGCTGCTAATAAATGTGCCACTTGTTCACTGGTTATCGTTTCATCTTCTTTATCTCTGTCTAGAGATCCATCAGAGGCTCCATCTGAGCGTTGTGCATCCTCCGCTGGATGTTCTTTAGACCACTGTTTCACTATACACTCATACACGGGCACAGGTATCGGAACCGAAGTATCCAGTTCACTAATAGAATCCTTACGCGAAGGAAAATTAGCACATTCACAGTCTACATTTGCACACACATTCGAAGGAGGATCGGGAAGGGGAGGGAAAGCAAAAGGCTGAGCTGGTTCTAAAGGTGAAGTCCCTTCACTGTGCGCCTGCGCACTATCAGCTTGCGAACCGTCACTTTCTTCACGCACTTCATGTAAAACACGAGTTGCCATCAACGCCGGCAGACTCCCTCCGGCGTCGGTTGACTCCTCCTCCCGCACTGGAGGCACGCGGCGCGGCAGCGGGTGCGTCAACGAACGGGCACCTAGCTGCTTGTGTAATGCGTCCGGAGGCGCAGAGCGAGGCGCCGGCGACGCATGCACGATAAGTCCCTCGTCTGAACCAACGGCGGAATCAACAGAAGCAACTGATCCACCTTCGGTTACATTTTCTTCTGTGACACTAGTAGTATCCTCGCGACCCGACGCTGACTCACTCTCCTCCGTTTTTTTATTACGTTTACCGAAATCAAAAATGGAAGGCTGCTTCTCACGATAATACTTTTCTTGCGCAAAGTCCCCCTGAGAGAAAGATGCGCTACGATACGGTATAGTTTTTTGTGCGTACGATCCGACAATAGAGCGTGGCTCAACACGGACTAGTGTAATTTTATCAGCATCAAAGTCGTCGAATCGATCGACGGAGATACCCCGCTGCGGGCTGTGGCGGTGACGAGCGCGCGGCGGCGGCACAGGCGGCAGCACGGGCGCGGAGTGCGGCGGCGGCGGCGGTGGCGGTGGGGGGGGCGGCGCGGGCACGGCAGCCGCGTGCGCCCGTGGCAGCAGGCGCTCTGTGAAGTCGCGCAGGCGCTGGTGGCGCGTGGTGGTGGAGCGGGGCCGCTCGTCGCGCCCGCGGCCCAGGCGGCGCTGCAAGCGCTCCAGCGTGCGGCGGTCGGGCTTGGCGCGGCCGAGGCACGCCGCCACCGCCTCCTCGGAGCAGCAGCGGCAGGGGCAGGCGCGCGGCGGCGGCGCGCGGCGTACGGTGTAGCGCACCGCGCCCAGCGTCACGTACGGAGACCTGCGCAAACGCGAGTATGTTTAGCTGCAGCTAACTGTAGGACGTGCGTCCCGCCGAGCGATCGGGCGGCGACTCGGCGAGTGCGCCGGATTTAGAGCGGGCAGCTTCCCCCGCGACTCGCCGCTGAATTCCGGGAGGATTCCCCGCGACCCACTCTGGCGGAGAGTTATATCGGAGCGGATGATTCGCATCTGCGCTCGCTTTGAAGAACCATTGCGAATGTTACTCGAAAAGACATATGTATAGAAGTGAACTTGAAATAGTTTTAAAGCGTTCTACTTATAAGAGCAAAGACGTCTATATCCAGTGACAAAAAATGCTAGTGGTCCGCTAGAGGACGACAGGTGGCAGACAGACAGACGGAAGACGCCTCGATTATAAATAGGTGGACGTTGGCGATTCAGCGATACGCGACCTCGTAACAATGTTTACAACTCATATCTTGTTGCAGAGGACTAATTTATGTTATTATATTTAATGCATTCCTTGAATTACTCACAAATAAAGATAAGAGGTAAGACAGATTGTTTTTAATGAGAGAGGAAATAGAGGAGACGCGCATACACCTCCACGCTGCCTACACATAAAAAAATAACATGATTGAAACACTAATAATACTTATTGCACTGACTCACAGTCGCCTCTTTAGTTGAATGTGAGGTTTATGTATGCAAATAGAATTATTAAATTATACTACATTTTTCTTGCTTATATGATAAAATAACAAATACTGCGTGGTATTCACTCAAATAATTGTCAATTATCTTGTGTCTTCACGCACTTCACGCATCACAGAGTACCTATTCAGCCACCCCATTCGTTACTTTCTACCTATTTTGACACTATTTTATTAGCTGTATCTACCCAGCTATACATCTATCTATGTAATAAAATATTTTAATACTGTTATGTATCACATCATGGCGGCTAATTTACTTGGAATATTATAATTATCATATTTATTAGTTTAATATTTTCACAGCATGAACCTTATTTCGTTGCAAATTGTCAAAAAGATTGTTTGCATGATGTTTTAAATTGATTTTGAGAAAATCGGTACCGAATAACAGGACCAAGGTAAATTATTATCAATAGAATATACCCGGGATAGGACTCGAACCCAAGAAAACCCATCATTAAATACTGAGTTTTGAGCCATTAAATTTAAGAAAATTTGCTGCACTAAATTAAGATCTAAAATTAAATAAAAATAATTAAATAGCATGGTAAATAGGTACAGGGGACCTGGTGAAGTCGCGTCTTCTTCGGACGCCATCTTGAGGGGAACGAGGGCGCGCGGTCGCCATTGATCACGTGACACCACGCATAGTGCGGGCACCTACTCACAAATCTGAAACAAAAATATATAACATTAAAAATACATGTATTCAATTTCACGCATACACTCTTTATATAACATAGGAGGATACTCGAAGAGAACCTAGTGTCAAGACACTTCGTTAATTCTATCTGCTCGAAATCGAAACGTTGCGTGTTGAATGGCGAAACTGACGCGCTCGCGCTTTGTCTTACTGGGTAGTTAAAATGAACTTAGTGTCAACACACTCTGTTCACCGCTCTCTGCCCTTGTCTTACAATAGAGCTGTAATAAAATATTTTAATGTGTCGTGGCGCAGTGGAACAGCGTCTGACGCGATCGGTTGTGAATTCGATCCCCACTCGGGGGAGTGATTATATTTAAATTATTTTCACTTCCTCACTCTGGTAAGTGTCTTGACACTAGGTACTTTCTGTCTACCCTGCAATGCGGGTCAAAGCGTGAAACTAAAAAAAAGAAAAATAATAATTAGCGGACAGTCGGACGCTGTACCGCTGCGTAACGATGAGTAGCATTTTATTACATAAATTCTGGTTCTTTATAATCATTTTCATATTGAATAAATCTGAAAATTTATTTTTTTTGTTAGGAAGTAGTTTGGTTAACATCGCTGTTACCTATTCCAATGTTATACGGAATAGAACCCAAGGCCTACATAGATAGAGGTGATTTTTATAAATACATACACAAATTGTGATTTTTGTGTGTATATACTTATACTTATTAGTCGGAAATTAAAAAAAATGTGTATTATAATCTTTATTTAAGCATAGTAGTGTTCAGTGTTTTTGTGATAAAATGGTTAAAACGACACATTACTTCATTCAATCTCGTAGAGCTCCAACGATTTCAGTTTGAATATTTTAAATCGCAATTTGATTGAATTCACACATATTTTTATTTTTATATTTTTATTGTATATATCTATAAAAGTAAATAAAATCAAACTGTCTGCTTGTTATATTAAAATAACTTTTACTAAATGTACTTAATGATGCACTTGCACATTTTTTACAATGTTTGTCTATAGGTTTGTTCCGGCTAATCTCTGCAACAACAGGACGAATTTAGACGGGATCACTAGACTACTTTTGTTTTGAAATTAGAAAATATAGATTCAAAGATGTTAATTTTTTTTAATTCACACGGACAAAGGCAGAGTTCGTATTACAGTAAAAGTAACTTAAAGCCTTTTTTTACTAAATATATCTTAAAAGCAATGTAGCTTGTTTCCATATTTTATTTCTACTACCAACTTTGACTATTTATAGAAATCTAAAGCTAATTATGAAAATGTTATTTTTATTCTACATGCAAAAAGAAAAATAACCGGAAGTCATTTATAAAAATATATTTTCCTTACATTTAAATATCATATTTCACAAAGCTGGAGTTCCTTTGAAGTTACAGGACAATGTCGCCTGCGGGACATTAAATCCTTAATACTGTAAATGAGAAAGTGTGTGTTTGTTTGTTTACATTTCACGCTTAAACTATTGAACCGCTCATAAAGACAAATTGTACTTTTTACGATACTTTAAAAATGATTTAAGATAAACATCAAAAGGTAATCTTATATATATATATATATATATATATATATATATATATATATATATATATATATATATATATATATATATATATATATATATATATATATATATATATATATATATATATATAGTTGAAGTTAATTAGAATTTCAATTTTGTCTAAATGATTAGTAATGAAAATAATTCAAAAGCTTAAATGGGACGCAGTTTGTAGGATAACAAAAACCAACAATCAGTTTTGTCGGTACAAAATGAAAAGTTAAGCGTAATAACTTATATAAAAAGATATTCTTGTACATATATAAAAATAAAATTAGGTTTTAAAACTCGATAACTACAGGGTCGATTTGGTATTTATTTAGAAATATTTGTATATTAAATATTAAGCAATGAATATTGCTTGAACTGTACAATATTATCCATATATATAAAATAGCTTGTGAATAGTAAAGTCATGTGATATCACCATTAAATTGTGTATAGTTTTATTTGTTTATTAAATGTTTTATTGTGGTTTTATATATTGAAACTTAATATCAAAATATTTTTTTGGCAGTTCGATATACCTCTTTCTAATAACATTTCTGAATACACGAAACACATATTAAATAATAAACAAATACTTCATTTATTTTTCAAAAATTTGTAACCATTTAAAATTTTATTCAGTATTTTTTCAGTTTTCTCTTATTTGATTTTGAGCCGCTACTAATTCTGCTGAGTCCAACAGTTTTAAATTAGTAGCATGATGATTTTCTTTCTTTCTAATAACAGCAGGAGCTCTTTGCCGATTATCTTACTATATTTAATACAAACATCATCGATGATGTTACATGTTACTAAATTCTAAGTAATTGTTAATAAATTCTAGAAACACGTGGCACAGTTATGAATAAATAAAATAATGTTAGCACAGTTATGAATAAATAAAGCATTAAGTAAGATAAACTAAGCTATATTTCTATCTCTTTAGAGATCTATCTATAACATCTTTTTCTATAGATGCCTTTCTTTTGTGCTTTTAGTTTTACCCGACTAGGGTAGAACACCTAGTGTCAAGGCACTTCGTTCTTCAATTTATTTTAAATTCAAAACATGTCAAATTGAGTAGCAGTGTTGAACAATTGTACTGAAATGTTGAACAGTGAATTTAAACCCATAACCATAAGTAAAAAGGTTTTTACTTGTGTAAGTAAAGTAAAAATCAATTTAAAATGTAAAGTTAGTCCCTTTTTTTACTTTCCGTTTAAATTTAAGACATTTCCAATTGAGTGGCAGAACTGAACAATTGAACTGATATATTAAGCACTTATTTTAAACCCCACAAGTAAAAGGTTTTTATCCCAAGTCATCCCAATCCCGCTACAAAAGTGCAGCAAAAACTAAATATAGAATGAATATATAGCAGTGCCACCTACTGTAGTTATAGGAAACCTTGTGAACTTGTAGAGTTTGGGCGGGCGGGAAGCTACTTTGTTTACAGTTACGTCGATAGAGGTCGTTTTAACGAAATATTAATTTTCCAGTATTATTATTAAACATATAAAATTTGTGTCAAAGTTATACAGTTATAATAAATATTAAGAAAAATTAAAAAACTATATGTAAAACAAGATGGATTTGTGTAGTATCAACAACTTAACACATGAATTGTATCATATTTTGTAAATAATTTCTTAATACTAGATATTCTGCCGAGCGACACATTTCTTCTCTTAAAGAAATATATATACGGTTCAAATATTTTTTTAAAGAAACTTATTATATTTCTAAAACCTTTCCAGTAGAGCGTAACGTTATTCTGTTATTTACCATAGTACATACATTCCCATGTCTAATAGTAAACCATGTATACAATCATTTTTTAAGCCCACGAAACGAAATTTGTAAAAATCTCTCTACAGAGATGCTAACAACATAAATAAGTTGTAACAAAACGTATAAGAATTTCGACACAGCTGGTAGTAGAACGCATGGCTTAGCGGTCAGAGCGCTTGGACGGTATCCAAGAGGCGCGGGTTCGAATCCCGCTGCGTTCAAATTTTCATACGTTTTTTCAAAAATGTTTTTTAATCATAGTTTCAATCATAAAACGTAACATCCCAAATAGCCTACATGCAATTCTTCTGCTGTGTGCGTGCAGTAATTTCGGCTCTGCGTTGTCTGTCAGTTCCTCAGTAAGTAACGGAACAAATTTATGAGATTTTTTTTAGCTTACCTGCAATATATTACATAAGATAATTTATTATTAAACGTATATACGTACAATAAAACAAATACAATAAAACGTATATACAACGTATTACTTTGATGCTGAGTACTTTAAAATTAATCGTGATTTATGTGACCTCTTAATGCAACACGAGCATTTATGTTGCTATAGCGAGGTGAGTCATATATAATTTGAAGTAGCTATAAAAACTAAATGATTATTTTGTTAAATAAAATATTAGTTTATTAATAAAAATAAATTTTATATTGCCGATACTTTAAATTTAATTTCTTTTTTATATACTTTTTATCAATGAAATGTGCGAGAATGCTTAAAAAAATTATTAATATTATTTTGGAATATTTTATAACGTTATTGATACGTTTGACTTTAAAATGACTGCTGATTGACTGACTCACTGACTTAATAAAAACGCTAAAGTCTTCAAATCTATAACCATAAAACTTTTCTGGGAATTCAAATATGTTGCCTAGATTGCTCAGATTTTTTATCGTAAATACCAGTAAGGAGAGGAGACGAGTGTAGTCGGTTTTAGTTTAACTAAATATTGTGATTGAACTTTATAGAGATAACTTTGATGTATTCGTGGCATATTTTGGCAAAGTCCATATATCCAAATTTTATTCCAGGCCATATCTTATTAAAAGGTATTCTGTAACTACCCCGCTAAAGATAAAGCGTGAAACTTGTTAAGAATACTGACACATTATTTAAAATAACCTAAAAGCTTTATTAAAATACTTTCTTGTTATCCTGATCGTCCTGGCAAGGCCATCGCATTGTATGATGTTTCAATTGTATTAAAAGAAATGCTGTGTAACTTTGGATGCAGAAACGTATGTATATTTAGAAGCTATTCGTTCGTCAAAAACTGAGTTAAAATAGTTACTTTATATAGAAATTGGTATAGACCAAGCTTATAAAAAGATAGAGCGAAAAGTTAAGTGATTCTTATAGTTTCCTCTATATGTAGGTAATAATAAAAACAAGCTGTAATTCTATGATATATCAATGCTAAGTTTTTACATTAATCGCTGTAAGTGTACACACGCGTGGGCAATACAATACTAAAAAAATCTCGCTTACAATGTAATAACAGTCATCGTACTTTTAATTTTCATAATAAATTATGTACATACATATCACAACAATTTATCGTATAAATGAAACTCCGATAAAAAACAATTATGTTTTAAATTAAATGCATTTAAAGTTGATCCGCTAAGGATATCACAAGGGCATGCGGGGTATTAATTTCGAATATTTTGGTTTTCCTCGTTGTAAATGCCACGGTTTATCCTTTATTTTTTACTACCGTGATGGGTAATAACCTCTGGCATTGAAGCGTTAAGCTTTTGGCTTAAAAGCAGTATATTTATTGATTTTTTTGTTGTTATGATCAAAATACAGTTATTATTATCGAAAGCCTTTCTGAGACTTTTAAGAATATGTGTGTCTGCTTAAAAGGGTTAGAGACTGAAGTATATTTTACAATAACAGTTTTGTATTTATTTAACAATAACAGTTTGAAATATTTATGTGATTATTGGATAGAAATCATTAATTAAAATAGGTGAGGCCGGTCGTGGCGCAGTGGGACAGAGTCTGACTGTAAGCCCGATCGGTTGTGGGTTCGATCCCTTTTCGGGAGAGTAATTATAATTAAATTATTTTCACTTCCTCGCTCTGGTAAAGACAAAGTGCGGCGTTGAGTACCACCACTCAACACGCAACAAAAAATAGGTATGTGTCTTAATTTAATTACCAGAAAGCATAAGAATTATATATTATTTAACGTTATATTAATAATAAATTCATATCATTCATATCAATCTGTGTACAGTTTTAATAAGTACAATCTGAACAAGGTGATAAAAATATTTGTATATTAAAGTCATTTGCACCGCAATGGTGTCAATCATGTTATTCCATTATTAAAATTTGATACATATTCCTCTAAAATAACCAATTATTTAACAGTTTTATGTTATTTTCTACATAGAGAATTCTCTTAAATTCTCTTAAATCCGAGAAATTGTATGCTAAGTGGCGGAGCTCAACTTTGCCTAATTAATACGTGGTATAAATTAGATATTTGTTGATTATTCATTAGGAATCGAATCCACGACTGTCGAGCGGTTTCTTTAAAATTGCTTTAGAATATTTAAATACTTTTCGATAAAACGGTAACATTATATAAGTGGATGTAGAACGCCCTTGCACTGTGGTCTCGCCTTTACCGCAAAACCGCACATTATGTAAAAATTTCAAAACATGAAAAACGACACAAAAATTATCACGTAAAAGTAATCGCTTACAATCAATTATATTAATTATATTTAATTGTAATTAATTGGTGTGTGCACTGAGTATTTAATGAACTTTGTTTTTTATCTCGATTAATGACTTTATTAGGGTGTCCATACATTTGCTTACATAACGTGATAAGAATATTTTTTTATTGAGCAATCTCTGTTAGCATCAAACTTAAATTGTGCATTTTATATTTTTAATGTTTTTATGTTTTTGAAATGCTTATAATGAGGCTTTTTTAATTTTTTTATTTATTCTGGTTAAAATAAAGCGCATTCTCAAGTCTCTATTTGGATAAGTGAATCTTGACACTAGGTTTTTTTAAATACCCTGCCTAATAAATCCCCTAATAAATTATAAAGCTGCTACAAAATATCTCTTGCCTTACAAACGTATTAGGAAAGACAATCTATGAATCTTGTGACATAATCAGTGTTGTTTAATTTCCATCCGTTTTTATTTGTAGAAAGTGTGTAATATATTTTTATTATTATTATAACGTACTAAGTTTGGTCATATCGGTCATTTTTTATTTAGCTTCACGCATTTATCCCGCATGATAGGATAGACAAAAAGTACCTGGTGTTAAGACACTTCGTACTTCGCTTTCCACCAAATTCGAGACATTGCGTGTTGAGTGGTGGAACTCAACGCTGCTCTTTGTCTTTACCAGAGTGCGAAAGTGAAAATAATTTATATATAATCACTCCCCCGAGTGGGTATCGAATCCACAACCGATCACGTTTACAATCAGACGTTCTCTCACAGCACCACGACTAGCCTCATATTATAAAGCATTTTATGAAGACTTATTTAACTACTTATATTTGATATACTTATATATCATTCCTATTTTCGTTTTTCTGTATATGAGTAGCGAAACCTTTAATAAATATTCTTACTGCAATATAAACGCATGACCATCACAGGCAGTCCGATCTACTTTACTATATAATAAATATATCAAATTATTTATTTTTTTCCTTTTTAGCTTCACGCTTTTATACCGCATAGCAGCGTAGGAGTCACCACGTACCCTATTACAAAACACTTCCTTCTCCATATTCCACCAAATTCGAGACATTGCCTCTTGGGTGGCTGAATTGGGCACCATCCTTTGAGTTGGTTGGGAATCGAACCTCTAATCATTTGCGTTTAATGTAAGAACTGTCCCACTTTGTCACGACCCGCCTAAATTATTTTTTTAATAATATAATAAAAACAGAAATTTTAAAACAAAATATTTTTCTAAAATACTGCTTACCCTATCTAAGTAGACAAATTGTAGTAAGAACTTGTAAAACTTGTAACATTAGAGCCGTTGTCGGCTACGATCTTGTTACTAGTCTGGACTTCCAGCTAAAATAGACTTATCACTTTATACATGAGACTGGATCTAGTTTATAAATATACTTGTAACTAATAAATTCTTATGGCATTTTCATTAAATTATCAAAATTAAAAGTAATTTACATATAAAATAACGCTGTATTTCTTAAAACATACTAGTCAGAAAGAATAGAATATCAAGACACTCGATTAACTGTTAAACTCAAAACTCAAGAAAAAAGATTTCAATACCGTCCTTTGTCTTAACAGAACAGAGAAAATTTAATGACTTTACCGATTTTTATTTTAATTATTGACCAAAATAAAGGACTTTACTGTCTACTAGTTGATGTAGCAAAGTAAGCAATAAAAGCAAAGAAAAACTATGGATTATCTATATATGCCAGAGAACTGAATGGCCATTTTAATTTTTTTTAGTTTCACGCTTTAGCTCCTAATAGCAAGGTGAACAGAAAGTCAATTCAAAATCTCTTAATATATTTAAAAAACGATTAAGAACCCATATATTAGATGATTTCACTGATACTGTTCAATATCACTACTGTTTATTATTTGTAATATCTTAATTGTAGTTATAATTTTAAAATTTCCTTTGTAAGCGAACTGTGTTCTTTTTGGAAAATAAACTTCTTTAAACCTACCCATCGCGGGTAGTCAGATATTCAGTAATTTTTACCGTCTTTAATGTTATAAAATACTTTTAAATATTTTGTCTGTATATTTAAAACCCGTTTATAAACTTTTATTTTAGAAAATAAAATATTTTATTTTAGAAAATAAATTCTTTTAATATATTTAAAATATGTACCCAGTTTTCTTGAAATAGTACACTTAGATATAGTCTTATAAAGTTCTCGTTTTATCTTGAGATAAACACGCAAATTAGTGTAGCGTAGAACTTTATCTAAATCGAATAAGAAAGTGTTAATTAATTCGTCTCCCAGTCCAGTCTCGGTAGAAGTACATAACTCAGCTATATAAAATCACGTACATACAAATATATGTTGGTACTAATGCCATAGTCATACTTATAACCATAGTTATAATAGCAATGTTACCAACAAAGCACAATGTTAATATACTTTTTTGCTTTCAAATAATAACACCATGTTTGCTGATAAGTAATGCAGCAACATTCTAGCTAAGGGTTATCTTTATATACCCTGGTAAGATTATGGAAAACAAATAAACTTAAAAGTGAAACTTGAATTACAGTTTCCAGTGATTAATAGTGTTTTTCTGATTTATAAGAATTGTTAAGTTTATCAGGTAATTAGAAACTGAAGTGCACATAGTATGAACTAACAGTGTGTTAGAATCTTGGTAAGGGACCTTAAAGTAACGTGCAGAAAATGACGGATGGAGGCGGATGTCGCTAATTTTGAGCATCCTGTGATAACTTAACGGAAAGGGAGAGTAACCAATTAAAATGGTTTCCCATAGAGGTATCTACCTCAATGGTAGGTAGTATAAAAACATGTGGCGTCAAGTTCCGCCAGTCAATACACAATGTCTTGATTATTAGCAGAAAACAGGGAACGGAGTTCTAGACACAAGGTTCTCTCTGAGTGTCAAAAGAATTAAAAAATATATTATAAGTAAGTAAAATAATAAATTAAACAAAAAACAATGCTAAATAATACTTTTCAATTCATTCGTTTCGTGTTCGTTTTTATTATAAAATCATTTTTCAATTAATTACAATTTTAAATATTTAAGTATAATTTATTGACAGCCTCTCTATGATTCTGTAGAATAAAATGGGACGCTACGAATTATTTATATCAAATATACTGCTATTACAAAACTGCTAACAAACGTATTCTGCACTGTGTCATACTCTGAGAACTGATTTTTATACCAGACTTGTGGTTCTGCTATTTTTAAAGAGTTATTTCTTCCTACACTTAGGACGAGAAAACATTTTTAATTAACGTATGACAAATTTTAAAGGCAGCGAGGTTCGAACCCGCGCCTCTTGGAAACCGTCCAAGCGCTCTGACTACTACGTCAAGTGTTACACGAAATTCTCATACGCTTGTTACGTCCTATTTTTGTTGTAATAAAGAGCGCTTCTAAGTGACGTTTCTAAGTGACGCGGGTTGGAATCCCGATGCCTTCAATATTTGGCATATGAAAATAAAGTAGTATTTATTATCACATCAGGTATATAACAATAGATATTACATTTATGATCGGTCGTGGGTTCGATCCCCACTCGGAGGAGTGTTTATATTTAAATTAGTTTCACTCCTTCGCTCTTATAAAGACGAAGAGCGGCGTTGAGTTCCACTACTCAACACACAATGTCTCTAATTCGGTGGAAATCGAAATTTGGAGTGTCTTGACACTAGGTACTTTCTGTCTACCCTACTATACGGAATAAAAGCGTGAAGCTAAAAAAATACAAAAAATTCAATAGTACAGAATGGCGAGATATTTTCTAGATCCACTAGATCTCTAAATTCTTGCGGAAAATGGGAGAAAATAAAAAAAAATTCAATATAAAGCACTATAATAAAAACTAGCCCTAAAAATAGAAACTAGATTATAAACACTCATTCTATTCGAACCTACTTTGATAGTTTCGATAACACATTACTTTCAACACGAGTAACATAATAATTGTAATTCATAGCACTTATAATTTACATTTCAACTCAAGCAACAAAGAATTAAAACCATAAAATCCAAAAATAACGCCGCCGTGGGTGAAGACATCCATCATCGCTTAGTCTCTATAATAAATTTCACCAATAAAGTACTTAAAACTGTATGGAGTTTTTAAAAGCTAAATTTAGAAGTGGTTTGTGTGCAACATTCGTTTGTACTCTGTGCTATAACGGGTAGGTTACTAAAAATATATAGAAAAAATCCGCTTTACGCTTTTTTCGGCATGCATTATATGTAAAGACAACCAAGTATCAAGACACATGCCATCTCATCTTGGGTAGCGGAATTAACGCCGGACTTTCGCCGTCGCCGCCGTCATCGCCGTCTTACCATAGCAGAATTCGATACATTACTAAAAATATATAGTTGTTGTTTACAACATAGTGATAACTTAGAAAAAAGTACAGTATCTTATAACCACGCTATAGTTACTAATTTCATAATAAAAAAAATTAAAACATTATACATTAAGTATTAACTATGTTAATATCATTTCTATTATATTTTCATAATCTATGATTATAGAACAGTGGCTGCCAAACTTCACGAGACCGTATGGCGGGGCGTTATTTAAAATAGAATAATGTGTTAAAAAGGTGCATAACCTAATAAAAAGCGAATACGTAGAAATAATAATTGGCAGGTTGCCACATGTAATAAACGTCTCTTGTCGCACGCCAATTTAGTGGTATACTAAGAAAATTACTCGGAAATTTAGCAAAATCAATAAATTTTTAATTTATAATATTTAAAAACGAATTATTTGGATAAATAATGTTATAATTTACAAATTCGAATTATACTTTAAGTTTTCTTAAAAGAAAAGAAGAAGAAAACAAATTAATAGTTTACTATTTTTAATGTGTTAGTTCACATTTAGGATTAGAAAACATTTAAAAAAAACGTATAAAAATGTTTTAGAATCCTAAAAGTGTGGGATAACGCTTAAAAATAGTAAACTGTTAAAATAAATAACAATCTCTCTTGTTAAACGATTGTTTCTTAATAATCTTTAAGTAATAGAAATATGTATAAGTTGTAACAAAAAATGCTAACAACATAAATAAATTATGACAAACGTATAAGAATTTCGACACAGCCTGTAGTAGAACGCATGACTAAGCGGCCAAAGCGCTTGAAAGGTTTCCAAGAGGAGCCGGTTCGAATCCCGCTGCGTTAAATTTGTACGTTTTTCAAAAGTGTTTTCTAAGACAAGAATTAACTTTTGTTGTAAAAAGCGAATGTCTGTAATGTCTACAAGGAAATGAAAAGTCGCATAATCAAATGTCCCTATCTCATCTCAAAACTAAAAGTCTATAATGTTTAATGTGAGAAATTATAGACGGTTTACTATAAGGATATTTTCTTCTATCTCGAAAATCATCTATTTATGTTAACAATGAAGATATAAAATGTTTGAATATTTTACAGTTAATAACGTAAATACAGCTGAATTCCCACAAAGACATGCATTAATATAACATTTTACTTTACACAAACAAGTAATGATCTAATAAATAAAAATAACACAACGAATTTCTCTGTTCTCTATTTTCTGCCAGAATTGACGGCATTTCGTTAATATAGTACTTCCTAAGTAAGGATGACGGAAGCGTTGCTTGTGTGTTCAAACCCCCAGGCACTGCGTTTACTCAGCCTGTCTTTCTTCGCCATATAGTTCAAGTTTTTCTTGAATAGTTTTCAGAAATTAAACAAAAGATTTCTTTTCATTAATTAACATACTATCGTCCCCATTAATCTGCTATAACAGTTATATATTTCCACTTTATTCGTTGTCAGATCGCGTGGAATTTTATTGTTCTCGACGACCTCATAACTTTTTAAATTTCTACGAATTCATAAAAAAACAATGAAACAATCATTTTTTTTTTAATTTCTTGATAAAACGCATCTCTTCTTCGTAGTACTTAAGTTACTTCTTAATTTTTTATAAAACGTGTTATCCTGATGGGATATTATTTAATTTTTATAAAATTTTCAATTAATATTTGTATGAGAAAATAAAATTATTAATCACAGAACTCAGCGCCGCATTCTGCCTAATTGGACCAAGGACATAAATATGAACATTGGTTTGAGTGGTATCCGAATTTATAATCATAACTGTTCTATACAATAATATGTTACAAATTAGGAAGGTGATATTAGGAATTAACTATTATTTAATCATTTCTTTACTTAGAGAAATGTCCTAGATAAATAATTAAACAATTTAAGGAGAAATTTTTAAATGTCAAAATAAATCAATTTCGTTCAACAAAAATAGACGTCGGTTGCGACGCAGTGAGACAGCATCCGATGTAAAAGTGACCTATCGTGGTTTCGATTCCCGCTAAAAGGAATGATTATATATATATATATATATATATATATATATATATATATATATATATATATATATATATTTAAAGTGTTATTCTACACTTAAGATTAATAAACATTTTTGTAAACCTATAAAAATTTGAACAGAACGAGATTCGAACCCGCGCCTCTTGGAATCTATCTAAGCGATCTGACCGCCGAGCCATCCGTCCTATAACATATACATCCGCTAAGCCATGAGTTAAAATCAAAATAACCTTACCTAAAAAAACGAAAACCAATTATGACAGGTAGCCCTTGTATAGAAATACCTACAAAAGTAAAAGTACAAATAGGGAATGTATAAGTGTATAATAATGTTTGTTTTAAACAATGCAAAATATATTTTACATTTCATCGAATAACGTTAATATGATTTATGAATGTTAAAAATCGAGGATGCGTCATGTTGCCACTTCAAAAATGTCTCGAACATAAAAATTATTTTCTTATTCACTCGTGAGTCGGAGTCAAAATATACTACAGTCAAAACACAAACAATGAATGATTAATCATTAAATATTGACGTATTGTTGATTTTGGATAAGGAAGCACTGACATCAGTAGCTTTTAAGCTACCCACATACGCTCTCTATTTTTTTTATATATAAACATTACTTATCGTAATCGTCTTACTCAGAATCGATTTTTAGCATTTACCTATTGATAACAAGTTGCCACATTTTTTATCTATGACAGGTAAAATCTAATTGACGTCTCGTTGTGAAGCATTAATTCATAGAACTTGTGACAAATTGACAACGTTAAGCCGTAACGGTTTTTCTTATAAAAAACTTTTATTTTCCAAAACACATCATACAAAAAAATCATATTAATTCTGTATGATACTCTCAAATAATAACTAAGTCATATTTCTATTGTAACTATTATTCCACTGATTTTTTAAATTCAATAGTAAAATGGATGTCATGTTATTTTAATAAAGTATAATACTTAAAAAATTTAATCAGAAATTTACTACTAGAATAAAGTCAGGTCATTTAATTATCATAACCCAACATACAATATCTCGAATTGAGTTTAAAAGAAAAACAAAATATTCTGACACAAGCTGTTATCATCAGAATAATCGATTCAATTTTCAACGGATTCGAAATTACACTTTAAATAACAATATCGACTTTATTTAATATAAACTAATATGTCGCATCGTAAATATTCGATCGAACATCGATTGAAACTTTTTAAAGTATAAAAAAATGTAACTTTTACCTGTTTCCTCTACTCAACTGATTTTATTACATTATGTCATACATTAAATTCTCCTTATCTTCTTTAATTAAGCGATATTCGGATCCACCAAAAAAACAGTGTTATATAACATGGTACCTTTATTATCTACATATAATCTGTCCAAATATTTCGAATTTTATCGACACGTCCGTAAGCAAAGTTACTAAAAGTCGATATTTCGTTTTTAACTTTAAAACAAACTAAACAGACCAACTGTAAAATATACATTAATGTATTTATTAAAAAAAGGTATGAAAATATTGATTTGATATACTGGTTATTTCTCATTGCTTATTTTTTTCCTTAGGCTTATTGACTTATGATTACATAACATATTATTGAATTATGGCTAAGATAGATTATTATTACACTATAAAGTCAAACGCACGTAATGTTGTGTCAATCTGTTAATCATTGTCTGTCAATATACGCACCTATATAAAAGTATTCACCTATTTTTTTCCTCTTCTACTTTAATATATATAATTTGAGTTAAGTTAAGAATATTATTAGCCGAATTGTTTATTTTGAAATTTATGTAATATTTTTGTACAAATTCTTATACATTTTTGTTATAGTTACACTCAATGAAAGTTTTTAAACATTTGGCTGCTTGTTTAATTTTATTAATTTCTACTATAGTATACGGATCAGTGTTCACCTATTGAGCCATTGATAGATAATGCATAAATACAACGTTTTGGGGCAATATGGACTATACGATTATTATTTAAGACGAGTGGACAGGTATTAAAAGCATTTTCATAAATAAATAAAGAAACGGGGAAGAAAGTAATTTTACATTTTAATATCAAAAATATCATGCAAACGTAGTATCATAAGAATAATTTCCACTCAAACAATATTGGCAAGTTTTTTTATTATATATTGTTACAAATAATTACATATTTAGTAAATCGAAAATCAACAAATCGAAATAAAATTAACTTGACGTAAATGTTAAAAATATATCTGAATCAGGTGACTATACCATTTACCAGTAGATACTTTGAATTTCCATGTTCTGTGTGTTCATTTAACGTTTTGTAATCAAAAATCAAATAAGCAGCTTTTACAGAAATTTCTGTGTTACTATAAACTCTTCACTTTTAAAATAGGAGAAAAATAACTCTAGCTTTCCTTTTCACCTGCATTCGGTTAGATTTATATATTAACAGACTTATAAAGTAACAGTTAGTAGACCACCAACACGAGTGTTAACCGTTATGCTAAAATGTAAAACAAAAATTAAAAATAAATCTCATATATAAAGTATCGCTTTAATTAGTTATTACGATAAACAAGTTCATTAAATATGCCAAATCAATTAATTATATAGGATATTAATCAAAATAATATTAATTTATGATTAAAAAAATGTATGATTTAGTGTCGGCGTCTCTTTGATATGGTGATCGTGTCAGATTTAACATTGAAATACAGATGACATCTTTACATGAGGTACAACAAAAAATATTAATTTCTTTTTAATAGATTTTTGGTGATAGACGGAATTTTTTATTTATTTTATATGAGAACTTTGGTATTTTGAAATGTGTGTGATTCAAATATTTATATTTCTTCATGAAAATTGTAGTCTTCATCTGTCATATCCAGACAAACAATATAAAAATTTAATTTTAACAAAAAGGCAAATGGCACATCATTAGGTTGAAGTTATAAAAAATGACAGAGTTCAAATTATCAAGAAAATTCGTTTATTAGAAAATACGCATAACAAGGTTCTCTGGTATCGATTGATAAATAGACTGATACTGTCCCTAGATACCAATTAACTATAATTATGTAACACATAATAAGAAGCTTTTAATTACAATAGTTTATTTACAATACATTTTGAAGTGGCCGCCGATGCCATGGTAGAAAAAGCGCCTTCTTATATTCCACAACTCGACACCCATTTTTTCTAAGCTGAGTAGGAATTATATATATATATATATATATATATATATATATATATATATATATATATATATATATATATATATATATATATATATATATATATATATATATATATTATATATACTGCTTTATTTGACGATATTCTATTGTACCTCTGTAGAAGCAGAGCATGTTAAATAATATTAAAAATATTTAAGATAACTTTTAAGCTACAGGTATATTAGACAAGTGTCGATTAATATGCCAATGTATTTTTTTTATCTGTCATCAATATGTCACCTGTCGCGAATATCAATTGTATAGGAGGAGATTTAAAAGTTCAAGATTGTTAATGCTGAAACTATCCTTGATTTGTACTGCATAAATGCATGCAATTAGGGTTACATTTTTCAATATTAAATTTAACTTTGAAAATATATTAAAATATTTTAATAGGCATTATACACACATTATTTAAATATATTAAATTATTATAATTTAATCATTATATATAGTCTTTCATTAGAATTATAATTCATGTACTCTAAAGCCTAGACATGCAATTATTTAAATTACTGCCAAGTATACTAAAATAGAACTATTCTAAAATAAAACTTAAAAAGCCAGTGATAGCTCATACCGTCGTGGTGTGTTATGGGCTTTGCGTAACCCAACTTCCTTTATCTAAACTAAAACGTAAAAATGAGAATGTTTAAACAGACACATTTCTTCAAGTGGAAATCGAACTCAAAACCCTTAACAGTTGGATGGCACTCAACTAAACCACGATGACATCAATAATCATAATACGTAAAAAAATAAATATCGACTCTACCAAAGTATAAAATAATAATTACATTAAGCACGTGCGAAGTATTCATTGACATCTTTATGGATGAACAAAAAAATGTAATGTTATTTGCTTTATATCATCGTGTAGAGATGCATACGATAAATATAATTCATAGTTACAAATACTGTTATAATATAATTACAAGAGCTCTGTTTCTTATTTTTTTTTTGGTTTCTTTCAAAAGTTTCAAAGGAGTGGGGTTCGTCATTCAACACGCAATGTACATCGGGTGGATAGCAGTAGCGTATGGAAGAAGTGTGAAGTTGAAACAATTACTTCAATGAACTATAAAGGACACTCATAATTTTACTAACGAAAATATTTCGCATCTCCAGTTTTAATACCATCTTTACAATATATATTGTTTCTGATGGTCATACAGTCAATATTGTTACACTTTGAATAAGCTTTAGAATATAATTTATTAAATTTTATAAAAAATATAATATTTTTTTTGAAAGATAATGTACAAAAGAAGAGTGTTTTCTGGTTCACTCTGCCTATATTTAATTTGTTCTACAAAAGTGTCGACCCGTTTCATAAACAAAGTGCGACGTTAAGCACCACCACTCAGTACTTTATACATTTCTTTAGTTTTACGCTTTTTATCCTACATGGAAGGGTAGGCAGATAGTACCCAGAGTCAAGACACTTCGTACTTCGCTTTCCGAACTCGAGACATCGCGTGTTGAGTGGTGGAACTCAACGCCACATTTTTTGTCTTACCAGAGCAAGGGAGAGGAAATAATTTTAATATAGTCAAATAGTCACTACCCCGAGCGGAGATCAAACCCACACCCGATCGCGTTTACAGGCAGACGCTGTCTCACTGCGCCACGTCCGGTCTTTTTTATATTTAAATTTTCCTAAATATTAAAAATTAAAATCATATATCACATAATTTTCTCAACCTATCCCGTTAAGTAAGGAGAAAGGCATTTAGATTAAATGAATCAAATCACAACAACATTTTCCGGTAGTCGAATTGTCAAATAAAATGTTTTAAGAGATTTATGACCACTATCCCTCACGGCTAGAGTAATGTAATTAATATCTTAGAGCTTAGTTATTTTATAAATATATGTACATAACACAAAATACCACTATACACCTTATTCCGATACAACTAAAGACTAGAATCGCTAAAAATACCAATAAATATCAATATTCAGAAACAATATTATGTTTACTATCAATAAATAAGACTTTCCTATTATAATATACCGTAATGTAATAATAATAAAGTTTATATTTGCATACTAACAAACGTCTTAAGCAAAAAACCTTTGAATAGAAGCGTCAAAATACCGCACTATATGCAGAGTTAAATGAACTCACACTTGACCTTTCTATAACGTTTAAAGTTCATGCCAACATTATCAATGCTGTTATTAATAAAATGAAGTAGTAATCTACAAATGTACTTAACAATGTATTGTAGTGGAATAATAGTAGCTACGGTGTGGCGAAATACGCGATATTTTTTTATAATCACTTCTATTCGCCTTTTTAGCTACGAAATAAAGAACTAAACAGATTTTTTTTCAGCTTCACGCTTTATCCCGCACACCAGGGTAGTCAGAGACAACCTAGTGTCATAACACTCCGTTGACTACTCTCCGTCATCCGAAGTCCGTGTCGTCTAGACACTGTGTTAAGTGGCGAAATCATCTCGAAATTTGTTTTACCAGAACGAAGAAATGAATACAAATTATAATAATAATGGAAATCTGTAACCAATCGTGTTCACGGTCAGACACAGTTCCACTGCGCCATAACGGCCTCTAATATAATATCCTAATACATGATTATCCTAAACAATATTATAAGCAATTAACATTACTATGAAAATTACAGTGGAACTGACAAAAAGAATATAGTGAAATGGTTATTAACTTTTACTCTGTAAATTAAGAAGTCTTATTAAATAGCGCCCTAGTTAAACCAAAATGAATAAACTTTGATATGTAAACGTCAAAAAAAATGGGATTATTTTTTTTGGTGAGTCCACGACTACCTCATGTTAAAAAACATCCATCAAGATCAAGAACATCTATCAACTTAAACGTCATTTTCCCATAAACTTCTTATGCAAAATAAAAAAAAATGTAAGGCATTAAACCATGAAAGGATCTTCAATACAAAGCTGAACCGAACTGGTTTTGATTCTTAACATAACTTTCGAATGATTTATCGAATCACTTTAATACAGACGATTATTATGCACACTTCAAAATCGATAATATTTATGGCGAAAGCTTAAAAAACTGGGGATTATGAGCTTTTATCTTGATTTTATGCTTTTTAATTTTATCTATCAACAACCAAGGCAGATAGAGCAGAGCTTCTGAAACTTTAACAGTTAATTTTTTATTTTTGAATTATTAGAACGATAACTTATATACGTACAACGTCTTTTAATAATTAATGAAATAAAATGGGAACTAAAATGTTAATATTGTTATTATATTAAATGAAGATGAAATATATATTTCTTTTCCACAAATTCGTTCACTTTAACTTCACGCTTTTATCCCGTATGGCTGGTGGCTGGCTTTTCGCCGAATCCAAAGCATTGCGTGTAGAGTGGTGGAACTCAACGCCGCACTTTGTTTTACCAGAGCGAGGAAGTAAATATAATTATAAATATAATCATTACTCTGATCGTGAAAATCGAACTCACAACCGACCGTGTATAAGACCGGCCTCACACTAGGCTAAAAAAAAGTCATTGCAAATTGATATTCTCTAACATCTTATTCGTTAAAGGTTTGCTGTAGTTTTTAAGTTATTATAATTATGTTACATTAATTAAATTTCTCCTGAGACAATTTCTTATTGTATGTGTTACTATTATAGTAAGATAAAAAAAAGACTAATATAAAATTGCTATTACGAATAATCTATTTCTGCAAATCTCAACGCCGTGAAGCAAGTAAAATAAAAATTCCAACGTCTTTTTATTGTTGAATGTACATAATTTATTAGATTGTGTTATTTATTTTTGACATAAGTTATTTACGAGTTTCACTTATGAGTGTTTTGCCAGTCTTTAATAGAGGTGACATTTTATTATCTCTTTAAAATACCGGAAACGATGATGTGTTGTGGACATGGTTTGGTAATTTTTTTTCTTGTAATTTTTATTGTGTGGCATATTTTTTATTCACTTACCGACATATTTTTCTTTTATTAATTTTATTAAGATTGTAATGTTAAAAAAACATAGTTGGTCAGCTTTCTCGATCGGGATGAACAGTAATAGATGATGTTAAACGTTAATCACAATTTATTTTCAGTCTCTTGACCCTCGTAGCAGGGTAGATTGGAAGTATATAGTGTCAAGACACTTTGTACTCCGCTTTCTGCTAAAATGCGAGACATTGCGTGTTGAGTGTCACAATTTAATACGAAAAAAATCTAAATATTCTTCCAAGTGGAAATTGAACCTACAACCCATCGCGTTTACAATCAAGAAACACTATCCCACTGCGCCACGACCGGCCTTAATTTAGTTTATAATGTTTCAATTATACTAATTATTTTAAGCATTTACTTCGCTAGAGGACAACGAGCTTATATGACGGTATTTCTCACTCTCGTTTTTATAAAACGCGAAAAAAAAAGACATGAAACTGTAAAGAATAATAGGATATTTTTGTTTATCATAAAGAATAACATTAGATATTATTACCATTTTACGGAAATTATACGGACGAAAAAAAAAGAAAAAACGGACGAGTCAATATGAAATTTGGCAAACATTACATGGAAAAAAAATACAGAAAGCTAATATTTTATACTAAAACAGTATAAATGCACTAAATTAACACAATAAACAATTCACACACTATCATGTGTTTGACACTTTTACATAAAGTGACATGCACGTTGCTAAGATAACGCATGTTTTACGCGTCAATGTGTCTAGTTTGTATAATAACTACTTACCTCTACTATATATATATATATATATATATATATATATATATATATATATATATATGTGTGTGTATGGCATGTCCATATTATGATAAAATTTGTGCGTAAAACAATCACGTAAAGTGCGTGTCGTTTAGGTGTTGACAAAAACTTAATGACACTCTTACAAGTGATTAATGATGAAATCATGTTTTAATGATAAACTTAAATAACTGATATATCTCAAACTGATTAATGAGATATCTCGTAAAATTACCTATGTTTGTAATTATAAGTAGAATTTATAAGCAGTTAACGAGCGAAAGTTGACTTATTATTTGTTTTAAGCTACATTGAGCGTTTGTGGCATAGTTAATGGCTTTAATCGATGTACGTTTCATATATTTCAAATTTTAACTAGTCGCAATTTCTTATATAAACTGTAACCTGTACTTTGAAATGTTTTGATGCGAATTTGAAATAAATAATTTTATCTACGTGGTCAGGTTAGTATGGCCTTTGGTTCTAACTAAGGGCAGAAAATCGAGAACATTGTCATACAATGTTACCGTGTCTTTGTATATTTTAGCAGGACTCAACATCGCCCTTTGCCTTACAAGAAAATACGAACAATTTAAATATAATCATTCTTTTGAGTAGCAATTGACCTGACTATCAATACAGTTACAGTTTTCAATCAGAGACTATCCCATGTCGCCGATAATCGATTGATGATCATAATTATTTCTTTGAATTTACATGTGTTTTCCTCACTACAAGTAAGGTACTGTTATCAATAGTTTTATTATACGAGAAAAAAAACGAAAAATATACATTTATATTGCTTATTAGGTTAAAATATTAATCATAATTTATTTTAACATTGTCATATTGACCATTTATTACAAAACAATATTTAGTACCAGGTGTCTTAATATACCTATACAAGTTAATTGTAGCAATACATTATTATGTAATTATAGGCGCCGTAGCTATTTGTACCACGAAACGTTTTGTTCATGTTGCAACACACAAACTGACAAGCCTTTAATGTACGAGTAGTTGAGTGATCTGTTACATAAATATTATATGTAAAGTGTTTTAAGTATTATTTATAGTTATTTGTTTATTCATGATTATTCACTTGATGATCAAATGATGAGAACTTTTTTGTTTTTGAGCCTAATGTTGAATGAAATCGATTTTTAAAAGAGATATCACTATCGATGTATCTTACATTTTGAATATAGATTTCACAAACGTTTTCTAGTAGTCCTTAGTAAATTTGTAAACTCTTTGATTAAAATAGGTAATAACATTTAAAATATTTACATATAGTATAATATGTATGTACATTCTATTAAATTTTTTTTTGTTCACATTTTAGATGCGGTACAAAACATAGACGGTTCGCAATATTAATCAGATCGAATAATAAATAAAATCTTTAAGCCAACTAAATTTCGTACAATCGCAAACATCCCACTCAATAGAACATATTACTGTTTAAATTATTATATGAAAGAATATAGTTTCTAAGAAATAGAGTAGAAAATACATATAGTGTTGGAATGCAATCGGCAACTCTGCCAAGAGCCTGTAATGTCATGTACATCCCAAACTATTAATTGATAGCGCTGGAGTGTGACCGTTATATATTATGAATCATACATTAGAATTATTATTATATTTATATGTATTTATGGTTGTATCGAATGGTAAAATATAAAAGCTGCGGATAGACCATTGTGGCATAGAGGAACAGCGCCTGACTGTAGACAAGATGGTTGTGGATACAATCTATTGTCAGGGTGAATGAATTTCCTCAAAATTGTTATTATTTCCCCACTATATAAAGTACTACAAAGACAAAGAACGTTCTTGAGCTCCATCACTCAATATGAAATGTCTTGAAATCTTATATTATAATTATTATCATTAATCTTATCTGTAAGTAGGAATTGAATCCATAACCAATCCTATTTATAACTGAACGTTTGTCTTAACACGCTAATCAAACTATAGCCAAATATTTAAATCGAGAGAATATAAATAAATAAGAACCCAACCATATCACTGCTTAAAATATTCATTAGAGAGATCAAGATCTTGATAATTGCTATACACAATACGTGTTTGGCTTTCACGCTGTCCGTTGATTAGTCTTTTGTGAAAATATTTCATTGTTGTAAACGTAAACACTCGCTTAATAAGTCATTCAATGGTGCTGACTTCGCAATTTGTTTAATTATACAATGATTCGTCAAATATGTTAACATATGGGGAATATGTAAGTAAATGTTGCCAAATTTTGTAATTAAGAATTATTTAAATGTATGTTATAATTATTGCGAAAGGCAAGAAGTTACCAGAAAGGTTATAGGTTCGTTACCCAATTATATACCTATATTTTTTCACAGTTTCATGCTTTATCTGGCATAACAACTCTGTTATGAGGTGTAAGGAGTACTTCTTACTCCTGGTGTACAACCATTTTGTGTGTCGAGTAACAGAACACAGATAGACAGACGCTTTGAAATTTTTATACTAGAACCTCGTAAGTGGTTACAATGCTTTTTCCGGCTTTTAATATATTTATATATTAGTTTCATTTCTAAGCACTGGTAAAATAAAGCGTGGGGTTGAGTTAGCCACTCAACACGCATATGTCTCGATTTTGGGCGGGAATCAGTCAATGTCTTCACATTATATATATTTTATCTCTTCACATTACGTTTTGATGTAACGTAATTCTAATAGAACATAGAAAGATATTCTATTTAGTATAAAATAAAGTGCAATCAAAATAAATAAATAATAGCGTATTATCTAAGGAATGCGGTTAAACAAAGCAGATATGCAGATTCTTAACACTGACAGCGAGGCTGCAATGATAAGAAATGTAAATATTGATTTGCTCGAGGTGCGAGATCAAGGACAGTCCCTTGTACAATTACTTATGTCATATTTTTAAATTATTTAAAAAAAACAATTATATTTACACAAATAAATTATAAAAAAACATTTTTTCGTTCGTTATGTTGACACGACATACAGACAAAATGCTATGTTTACTTTTTTAATTGAAATCAATAATAATTTTCTCTGTTTTCTTCTTTTTACTGTACTCTCTCTCATATAACGTGCTAGTTGATAACTCTGTTGATGCGTAGTGACTTACACGTCATTTTTCAAATAAGTATCATGGCTTCAAATCAAATAAACACATGGCTTATTGCGTGATATTTATTAAAATTAAAATTAATTAATTTGAAATTATTTTATAATATTATATAATACATAATTGTTATGAAGATATTTATGTGTTATTTTTTTTGTTTTTCATAACAATTATGAAAAATTTTGATTTCTTCTTATGATATTATCTTATATAAGTATAGGCCTTACGTATAAATACAATCATAAATATTTTCCACATTGGCATATAAATATACAAAAGATTTCTCTTACTTCACTTTCCTTTAATTACAATTGTTTCACAAATGATACTTTTTCCGATAGATCTAACGTACGTGTATATAAATATGTTAAACGCAACATCTTTTTAGTAGTATAAAACGTAATTGAAGCTATTGCTTCACTCTTTATTATCCAAAATATCAGGGTCATTCAAAGACCATCTGTAAAGACACTTCTTTCCAGCCGATCTTAAGGCCAATAATAATTTCCCCTAGCGGAAATCGAACCCATAACCTATTGCCTTTACAATCGGACACTGAAATATTACGAATTAATAACAATAAGTATAGCAATTACTAATACTTTCTATTCCTGATTTGTATGCAAAGCTTTGTAATATTATAAAGTAGTTTAAAAACCAGAAAAATCATAAGCAAAACTCAAAGTCTGAATATGTAACATGAAACAGTTAATGATATAGTTACGGCGAGCCAATGTAAATGTTAGGCCAGAGGCAACGTTCAAATTACAACGTTTAAATGAAATTTATGAAGCGACGATGTTATTTATTGCTCACCAATTATAATAATTATTATAATACATCGACGTCGCTACCAAATATGTATGCACAATATGTTTAGATCGGATGTTTATAAGTATAATTAAAAAAATGGTTAGTTAAGAGTAACTAGATGCTTGGCCATGTTATATTTTTTTTTGTTTAAAATGATAAATAAGAAAAAAAATGGAAAACGTACATTTATATCCTATTCTTACTTTTATTTTACATATATTTTGACATATTAGATAACAAGATTTTATATCGCACTTTAGATCTTTAAATGTCATGGCTTACATAGGTACTGATCGTAATTATAAATTAAAATAAACCCGTCACAATGAAAAGGGGTTCATAACCTGCTTCAAATATCACTTGGAACAAAGTTTATATTAATCGGTATATTTGTTTTTAACAAGTAATAAAATTATACTCAAGATTTATTCGTAAAACAAATTTGTGACTAAAATTGTCTAGTGAAAACTAACATCTAGCTTATTAGCATTTTATTACACCTATAATAATCAATATCCAATACTGTTTATCTTCTTAATTATCGCTAAACGAAAAAAATCAATAAAGGCGAAGCAAATGATATTGTACAAACATCATTTTATGCCCTCGCGAAATTCTTCGAAAGAAATAAGTAGGACTTTAGCTATTATTGTATAAGGAATATTTGCAAAGAACAAACTCTATTCAAAGTGTAGGATACTTGGCGCCAGTCTGTCACCAATGTAATAAGCTTGTCACGCATTGTCAACCTAGTGTCAAATCACTCTGTTGACTGCTTTACACTCGAATTTAAAAGATTGCGTGTTGACGAACTTAACGCCGCGTTTTATCTTACCAGAGAGGAGAAACAAAAATTAATTTTAAATATAATAATTTCTCTGCGTTAAAATTGAACCTACGCCACGTTGGCCTCTAACAATGTAATAAGGTAATGATAAATATAACTAAACATTAAAATTAACTGATCCGTAACATGAACAATATAAACATGCATAACTAAATTAAATTAAAAAAAAATAATTAGAATTAAATTAGAAATTTATCTATAGTACAGAATTAGGAAATGGTTGTATTTCAATTTAAGCTAAATTCGTATGTATAGATTTCATAATTTATTCCCTTTATAACAAATATTGTAACAATCGTGTTAGTCTATCGTTTCCTACATTTTGTTCGTGTCAAAATGGACAACGTTACAAGCAAATAGACCTCATTACATATAGTGAGAGTGCAAAGGTCATTGAAATAATAAAATAAAAAAAATATCGCGAATATTTCATCTTATATCGAGTAGAACATAAGCATATAATTTTATATTGCATAATCGAGTAAGGGTATTCGAGAATCGATATCAATTACAATTAATTAAGAGGTCAGTGGCAAATAAATATTCCAGTACTTGGAATCAACGAACTGACAAATTTGTTTTTTTTTCGTTAAAATTAATCTATGTAATTAAAGGACGCATATGTGTAGCTTAATTATAGGTGAATAACTTAATTCTGCTTAAAACTGAGCTGCTGCCGTAAAAGCTGCAAGAATGCCGTAGATAACAATATCATACAAAAGACGAGCTGTGCCCGCGACTTCGTTTAACATCTCTGGATCTTTATTTTGTAATTCTAAAACGAAAATGACTAACCCTAAGTAACATAGACGTGCTTCTTATACATCATCTGCCAGTGAATTTCCGGCCAAAATCAGTTCAGCTATTCCAGAGATTAGCTGGAACAAATACACAGAAAGACAAATAGTATGAAATGTTATTTTGATATTTGTACCGGGTAATATAACAATATAATTTATTAACTTGTTAAGCTTACAAAAGATATTAACAGAAAAAGGCTTATCTTCCAACCACTGTATCTGTATATACTATAAGTTGTTTAATCAATATTAAAATTAAGTTATACAATTAATATTATAATAACTAATATGACTTACAGCAACATTCGCATTAATATAGATTTTTATTTTTAATACATAATTTACCGTTATGTGGCAAACAAATTAGTTTCAATCATTACACCGATAAGTATTAATACGAAATTAAATAGATTTAGAGCAGTAACACATAATTTTTGATAGAAAATTATATGACATAGTTACTCTGCCAAGACGTTCCTTACTTCATATAGGGATTGTCTGCTAGATTGCCATATCTTATACTATTTATGTATAATATTTTAATTAAAATGTGAATTATTTATGTTGATGAAATACATGCACGATCGGTTGTGGGTTCGATCCCCACTCGGGGGTCTAATTATATTTAAATTATATTCACTTCCTCGCTCTGGTAAAGACAAAGAGCGGCGTTGAGTTCCACCATTCAATACGCAATGTCTCGAATTCGGTGGAAAGCAAAGTACGGTGTGTGTTGACATTAGGTACTTTCTGTCTACCCTGCTATGCGGGATAAAAAAAATATATAAACATTCAATGCTTAGAAATACTTTTCTACTTAATTTGTTTTTACTTTATAACTACTATTGCCATTAGTACATTTTGTGATTTCAAAAATAAAACTAAACGCTTTTCCCCATTCCCCGTATATTTCTGACAGAGCTTTCTTAGTGTCTCCTAGACTTTAATTTCTACAGTAATCTAGATGTTGCGTTGTCTTTCAATAAGTAATAAAAGAGTTTATATGTATTCATACTTAAATACCAACTCTAAACGTCATTTCAAATTTCATTAGAAAACCCAACCGAGGATCTCTAAATATTTTTGTGTGTGTCTTTTTTGTTTATTCATCAATATGCAAGATCTTTATCTTAAATGATTGTAATAGCTTATAATTTATGCAGTACTGTCAGTAAAAAGCCAAACTTGTTACGTGTTAGCTTACACGGGTTTAATGAGCTTTTTTTTCAAACAGTACAAGTTGTTCGTAAACTACATTTCATTCTAAGATTGTGAGTAATATGGCGTAGTCGTGTTTATGTACGCTGAGTAATATAGGCATCATATTGAATTGATTTGAAACTGAATAAGATGTATGGATAAAGAAATATTTTTAACTGTTTGTTGGTGTTTTTCTCTTTAAATATCAAAAAGATATGAATTTGTTCTATTATAGAATTTCCGCTTTAAATACCACACGCCGGAGCTAAACACCATAATTTGTCTAACAACTAGGAAATGATAATTAACTTAACACAAAAACTTTATTAGTTCATATTGTATGAACTTTCTGTCATACATATTATGTTACGGTCAATACTCTTAATTGGCCTAAATTAATATTAACTGAATAAATACAAGCAACATTAATTTTGATTGACCGCACAATCAAAAGTGGTTTTCTGTGAAAAACGTTGATTCATTGTTATTTTGAACGTATTTAAAATTATCAAATGTTACAGTTTAGGATATTACGTATTTTCACGAAATTAAGGAAAATCGCTATTTTCACTGTGCAAATTTTGTATGAATATAAAAGAGATTAAATATTTATTTTATTACGAATATGGATATATTATAGAAATCAATATACCTCTTTCTTAAAGCTTAATTTAAACAAACCAATTTAGTACCTACTACAATATGTGGAAAATATATATGAAATAGATATAAGTTTTTAAGATTCAAAGTTTATTACTATTACTGGCTGGCTGGCCTCCGACTTCGCCTGCATTGTGATTACATAATTTATAGTATATTTAATATAGTATATTTAATTTATAATATAAGACCATATCTGTATATGTATTTTATAATTATAAAATAAAAGTAGTCAAGTTAGTCCTTATTACATCAACTAACTGCCAGTGAAAGTCCCATCCAAATCGATCTAACCGTTCCAGAGATTAGCCAGAACAAACAAACTGACAAACAAAACCAAAAAAATTAACTTTGGCGTATGGACCATGTATAGATATATATTCATTTAGTAAAAACGTTTATTTCAATATTACAAACAGACATTAAAATTTTATTTATTCGCGTAAGGTTTTAAAAGCAAATTATTGGTTTTAATGAGCATTACTTTATAAGTTTATTAAATATACTTAAATTTTTGTATTGCAAAGATTTTATATGTATATTAAACAACTTAACAAATATATTATATTCTGTTTAGTTAGATTTGAACTCATTATCATCTCAGTTCCCTGTGCACAGCATACATACACTAAATAATGTACTATTAAATAGATAGTACACCTATAAAAATTATATAGGCGCCACTACCGTGCTACTACGAGAATTTTAAACACATTGTTAACACTTCTATGGGTCTTGCGTAAATACGTGACACACTTACGTATTAGAAATACGTATTTTTAGCGGGTGAGATTAAAAGTTTTTAAATAAATTGCTGTTATTTTTATATTTGTTAGTTTTTATATGTAATTTCGAATTTAATAGTCAAAATTATATTTGATAGATTTCTATGACTTATTTAACAAAATCATATCTATACAACATGTAAATAGACACCTTGGTATTAAATATTCGCTCTAATATATTTCAGAGGCATAACTGTAACTAATAAATAATTATAAATTATTAACTTAGGCCGTCTCAGATATAAGGTTATTAACTTAGGCGATCTATTAGAATATTATTTGACGTTTAAAAAATTAAGTATATAATTTTTATTGAAAAAAATAAATAATACTTACTATGGATTAACAAAATTGGAGCAATATCAAGATCGTTCGATAAGCTCGAACACTAAGTTGGCTATGATTTGCTTAAAAAAACGTAACGCAATCGACACAAAACATTTACACCGAAGTCCCTTAGCTCTTTACTTTAATTTCAATTAAATATAAATAAGATCTATATTGTAGCTCACAACGCCTGTGGCCATTTTGTGGTTGGATTTATTTAACGACGTCATATTAGCAAGGTGTGTAGGTACTATAACAAATAATATACCTAATAAAATAATAACTGTTGTATAAACTAGTCATCCTTGCCTCTATATGGAAGACAATATTTGACTTTGCACTTTGCAGCAACTGTCTGTCAAAGATAAGGCAAGTGTCGTAAAGCGTGGGAATTACTATTGAGGACAATGCCTTGCCTGTCAAATACTCAAATTGCAATATTTCACATAAAAACTATGTACTTATCACATACCATATTTAAATAGGAAAGGCAAATTGAATTTAAAATATCTTAAATATATAAGAATAAAAAAAATTAAGCGTACCGAAATCCGAATTCGCAACTCTTCGAAACCGTTCAAACGCCAATTAACCCATACGGTCTTATCAAGCTAACTACAACACTGACACGGCATACTTTACTCGTACATACTTACTTCATACACGTTATGTTGGTGAAAATATAAATGAACCATCGAAAATCATATTAATTTTCTTTTATATTTTTACATATTATTGCTAATAAATAATTATATGGTTCTATAGCCAGGAATTAGAGACAGGTCTTCTATGTAAAACAAAAACCTAAATTAAAAAATAGAAACATTTTACATAAAACAATTCCATTTTTAGGTGCATATTAATTAATTAAAAACCTCAATATAATACAAACTCTATGTGCATGTGAAAGCGCTAATATTTATATCAGGTTGTCGATACAAAATATTTGTGGTAATTATTTTGACATGGCTGACCGCTCCCTGACATCGCATGATGTAAGCAATTGTACATCTAGAGTATAGAAGATTCAGAGATGGCACCAAGTTAGTGTATATGAACACTGCTTAGTAGTTTATACTTCATAGATTACGTTCATATATGTATTTATTTTAAACTATTCAAAGCTGATTTGCAAACAGATTTAGTAGTCTGGTAATACCTGCTGTATTAGTAATATATAAAGAACTGTTTAGCTTCTTATATTAACTATTTACTTAAAATTAAACTAATCATTGTCTCTAAGTAATTCTATCTAACTATATAGCTAGAAATGATTGTAAATATTAGTAAAATTGGATCGTAGTGTTTTTATATACATGAAAACACAAATATACACTGATATTAACTACTTGTTTTTTAAATAAAAAATTCAAATCCTATACTATTGTATCCATGGTGTGTAAAAGTAGTAACATCGTAGAGTTTTTAATAAAAAATATTTGGATTTATTAATCCAAAAATTGTATTTCAAAAACTCTACGATGTTAATTTCACACACCACCTATTCTATGACACTGAACGGTAGCCGTCAAACGGAATACCTGATTAGAAGTCTAGTGTTTAAGCGGCAGTAGTGGTCATTTATATCTGTTCCTAACTTTAAAAACATTATCAATCATTTAAAAATTGACAGTGGAGGTGTTATAATTATTAATTAGTTACTATGCTAGGAAAACTGAGTTTTTTATTCACTCTGCCTTCTTGTTGGCAATCGTTAGATAGCTATTAATTAGTATATTTTATATTGTCTTTGAGAATGAATACGTAGCACAATTTAGAATTTTGTAACAAATTATTATTAATAGGAATTGAAAATAAGCATCTATTACTTTTGTTTTTAATTTCTTACATTCTTTCTCATGATGAGGATTTTGATGATCAACTAAAAAAGTGTCTACATAATATAATATAAAATATATATATTTTTAAATAAATCTAGAATTAAAATCTTAAAGATTTTATTTCTTTTTAGAATTATTAATACTTTATAAAACAAAGACTAGCAGAACAAGGCAAGGATAGTTTTAACTTCCATGTGTCTCATATAAAAAAATATATTTTTATCTAAGTCAGTTTAATTTTAGCATTGCTTTGAGCAAAACTTAACCTTACGGCTTGTCTTACCAAATTAGAAATATAGATGAAAATATAGACTGAATGCAAATGCGATCGGTTATGGGCTCGATTCCCACTGGTGGGAATGATTTTCTTTGCTCTGGTGTCAAAGCGCAGCGTTAACTTCCGCCTCTCGACACGCAATTTCCCGAATTCGGCTACAAAAATATTTCTTCTTTAGTTAGTTATAATGAATGGAAGACATATCCAAATAAGTATTAAACATCTTACTAAGATATATAGGAATTTATTATAGTATCTTTAGATGTTGTTACTGCACTATAAAATAAATATATGTTTATTTTATGTATCAATATGAAATACAAAGTATTTTATAGTCCTTAGAACATTAATTAACAACAAACAATTTGCTAAGTAATGCAGTTGTAAAATTGAAGTGGGTTATTACTAGTTATAATTGATAATTGATAACTTGGTAGCTTTATAGTAAGAATAATATATATATATATATATATATATATATATATATATATATATCATAACAGTTAACCCGTACTCCGCTTTCCGCCGAACTCGAGACATTGCGTGTTGAGTGGTGGATCTCAACGCCGCGTTTAAATATATCTTTTATAGTATATACTTGAGTTTCTTTATTTTTCTATGATATGTATTAAAATTTTATATTAAAAAATTTAATTAAGAACCGTTCAAACGAAATACATTGTGACATTTCTCTACCAGGTGGCAGTATTCATTATCATAAATTTTTAAGCCGATCGTATCGCAGTGGCACAGCACTCGGTTGAGGGTTCAATTCCCGGTTCCAGGGAATGGTATATTTTTAAATTATTAATACTTCCACGCTCTGGTAAGATAAATTTCGGCGTTGAGTTCCACCCCTCAACACGCAATGTCTCGAATTCGGTAGAAAGCGAAGTACGGAGTGTCTTGACAGGTAGGTACATTCTGTCTGCCCTCCGATACGAAATATTACACGTAAAAGAAAAGTTTTTGACTCTTTGAACGAAAATCATGCAAATAGCATATAATTAATCCGCAATAAAAGTTGGCATTAAAAACAAGCATATTGCATATATATGTATGTTTTATTTATATGTACCTACTGAATGTATCTAGTAATCTACGTTAGTAGATCTTATCAAAGATGCATATGGTAATAAACTAAAACTAAAACGTAGATAATGCTTTCGAATGGTGAGATATCAAAATATTTATATTCATTAAATAATATATTTATCCCATATAATAGGATAATTAAAAACAACCTCGAGTCAAAACAAGTTGAGGGCGTTTCACCCAAAATCGATATTACATACATAATTTTTAGCTGTTTTATTAAAAACAATTAATATATTTATATCTAAGTAATATAAAATTTTCGTTGTCATTTGATTAAGCTTAATTATACTGATCGCTGTCTGTATATGAAAAATGTATGAGAAATGCTACTGGGAGCCTTTATTAATGTAACAGGACTAAAAAGAATGATCTTGACAATGTTTATGTTCATCTGTGCGCTTTGTGTGTTCCCATTTTTAAATATTACTATATTTATACACACATATGATGTTGTGCTAACCTTACCTTAACAGTTTGTGTTTGTTTTATTTCTATCCATTCATTAATAAATAAATTATGTCAATTTAAAGTATTTTGATCAATAAAGTAGGTGTAAAATTATTGTTTTCTTGAATTTGCTTGTATTTACAATGATAATGCAACACGTAAAATTTAGGATTCGCGCCTATTTTCAAGTACAAACAAGTCTAAGTCAATATATATATATTAAACTATCTCTTTAATCTAAGTTGATGGGTGTGTGTGTATGACCTTTACATTACTTCAAAGCTCATTTATCCAAGTTTAGGTCGTCAAACACAGTATAATACAAATACAATGCCAAATCTAACTATAGGTACTAAAAACGAATCTCTTTTGCATATACCATGTGATTTGAACCTACTTACATCGTGCGCATAATATGATTTAAAAAAATAGTCTTTTTTTTAAATCAGTGTTGCCTAATAGCCGAAATTTATTTATATAACATGAACTTACATTGTATAACAATAATGTTATAAGTATTATACAGATTTTTCTTGTCGTCTTGTGTTTTTTTTTAATATTTTTTTAGCTTCACGCTTTTATCCCGCAGAGCAGAGTAGACAGAAAGTATGTAGTGTTAAGACGAGTGTCTTAACGTACTTCACTAACCACCGAATTCGAAAAATTGCGTGTTGAATGGTGGAACTCAACGCCGCACCTTGTCTTTACCAGAGCGAGAAGTGAAAATAATTTAAATATAATCACACCCCCGAGTGGGGATCGAACCCACAACCGACCATGCTTACAGTCAGACTCTGTCCCACTGTGCCACGACCGGCCTCATTTTTTTATATGAAAATTATCTATATGGCTACTTTATATTATCAAATTTAGAACCAATTCCATCAATATATTATGTAAAGTATAATTTTTGTGATAACATATTTTATTGTTTATATTTTAGTCACTTTCGAATTTTTTATTATATTTTCTACTTATAATAGTTTCTCGACCTAAACTATAAAAATATTACAATATATTTATTATTAACATTCAAAATAAATTTCTTTTTTTTATTTTATTACTATACAAAGAGTAACTGCATCGATTGCCACAATTTAAGACGTAATTTCTCGAATTTCAGTGAAAACAGCGAACGTAGTATCTTGAAACTAACTAGGTTCACTCTGACTACTCCACTAAGCAGGAAAAAGTGCGAAGCAATTAAAACTATACCTAATCTAAACAAGGAGAAATATGTATACTTAAGGTTTTAAAGGTTTAACGTATTTCATCCACTTTCAACTGTTAATTTCAATTTCATGTTGCCATAGTTTGACGCTTTTTTTAATAAATAATTCATTATCTTGATATTGAAGTCATTTTATTCGTTTTTTTATTATTAATATATAATTAAAATATAATGAACGAATTTAATGATTAATCGAACTTTCGATTTGAAGCTTAATGAAATACGTTTCATTAATAGAAAAAATATTGTAAAATCTAATCTTAACAAGTTCTCATGTATTATAAATAAATTTATATAATATTATATAAATAAAAAAGTTTTTCAGCTCAATAAATCATAACTTCTGAATAAAAAAGTGTGTTTCTGATTATATGTTTAGGTCAATAATCTATCATTTAAATTGTACATAGAATTAAGATCTATTTGTCTTTCGCGATTTTTTTACATTTTAAACGGAGGTGGTCACAAGTAGTCTACCTGTTATCGCGGACTACTGTAAAATGTTAGACACATCAAGTTTTCAAAAATGTATTTTCAAATACCAAAATGTACACGATCAATTCGTTTAAAATAGTTTTTTTTTTCTTTTTTTTTAGCTTCACGCATTTATCCCGCATAGCAGGGTAGACAGAAAGTACCTAGTGTCAAGACACTCCGTACTTCGCTTTCCACCGAATTCGAAACATTGCGTGTTGGATGGTGGAACTCAACGCCGCTCTTTGTTTTTAGCAGAGCGAGCAAGTGAAAATAACTTAAATATAATCACTACCCCGAGTGGGGATCGAACCCACAACCGATCGCGTTTACAGTCAGACGCTGTCACACGCCTCAATAAATAGTTTCATCTAAAAATTATACCAATTTTTAAACAACAAACCAAAACACTCGTCGATCGATATCATTTCTCCTCTGATGAGATAGTACTTACATTTTTTCGCATAAGGATGTCAGAAATATCGCATTTCATATCGGAAATTTAATATGAAAGTTTACCGTTTTAAGTCACTCGCATTGAAAAAGAGCCTTTGTGTGGAGCCTTTCATGTAATGTTATCTTTTTACAAAACTTGCTGTAGACCGCGGTTTTGTTCACGCTACGTTTGTGAATGGAATTGTTGAAAATAACACCATCTCAAATTAACATTTTAAACTGTTAATGGATTAATTTGAGTGTAACATTCGTTAGTTACTTTTTCCTATATTTGTAAAGGAAGTAAGCGTAAATTGGAATCTATCGTTTGATGTGTTATTATATCAACGATTACTCTAAAAATAAAATATCTCGGTACATTTGTGATTTATTTAATTTATTTTATATAAAATAACTAAACATATTTTTTTGCTTATTAAAAATTTAAACAAAATATTTATTCGGTACAAAAACAAATGTTTTTTAGGTTCTACTAATACACCTGAAAATGTATAACTCCGACCAAGATTGTTTGTTGATAAAATGTATCTAATCTTTTTGTTTTCCAGAAAAAAATATTATGAAATCATGTAAATATTGTCGTATGTTTTGTGTTGTTTAAAAAATGACGTTATTAAAAAAACATACCGCATACATGTACCTATATTAATAGGCTTACTAGTGTTGACATATGAATCTACCTATCTGTCAATAAGAAAATCTTGCAATTTTAACCCCAAGTGGGTTAAAATCCACCCACCGATTTCCTTTAAAATTCGCATGAGTACTGGTTTTACGATAATGCAAACTTTTTATATTATGTCCTTACCAAGCCATAAAGCTTTATATCGTCTTTTCTATAGTTAAATTAATAGACTATTTACCTAACATTCTTCATTGAATTCTCTAAAAATAAAAAAAAATATTCTTAATTAATACTTACTTAGTTAAAAATATATTTAATTTTTCTTACTTGGTAATATCGATCTGTATGTAGATATTACAAATTAGATTTCCTTATAAGTGATTTAATGTGTTAATTTTTGTTAATGATTTCATTAACGCCTTTTGCCTTGTATACAAAGTGTTAATTACGCGACTGAAGTACCGGAAGTTTCATTTCGCCGCTCTGATAAGACAAAACGCCGTGTACTGCGACAACTCCCCATGTCTTTCATTCAAACGACAAGTAGAAAACGGAGTGTCTTCACACTAGATTTTAACTGACTACCCTGCTATGTGAGAAAAATAATGTTTAATATTTAAGTATGTTTCGAACAAATACTTTTTCACAGGCGATAAAATAAAAAAAAAACGTATCGCAATCAAATCGATTTTGTTTGTTATTTCGTCTAATTCTAAGATCATTCGAATTAATTTAAATAAATTAGATCACATTTTCCACTAGGCTTATTTGAAGTGTAAATTACGACCATATCAGTTTCTATATCGATTTATGTTAGTATAATAAAATGAATAAGAATTTATGATATAGTTCGATAACATTTTTGTAAAAAAAAACTTATCAAGGATGCTGGAAACAAGTAATGGAATCGGAGTAAATCTTAATGTGGCTTTAAATACTTAGAACTTTGCATATTAGATTTCTATTCGTCACAGTTGAGTTGTAAATAGAAAAATATGTAAGCAATATTATATTGTTGTTAGAGTACCTTATTATGATACTATCGTTTAAATATATACGAGATGGTAGTGGGTTCGATTTTCGTTCGTTGATCTTTGAAATATTTATCTCAAGGGTTGCCAAGTTTATATACCTTAGAACAGTCTTTAATCGAAAGGGATTACACGTAACGGATTTTCATTTGAAAAAAAGGATTGCCAAATCTAGGCGGCAAAATAATTCTTATAAAAGTTACATAAACACAAATAAGATAAAATAACTATAGTGACAGATATAGACTCCATTAATATTGAAAATGATCTTACTATCAAATGTTCTAGAATATACATATAAAACAATACTCCGATACTTTCTAATATTTAAATATTTATATATATTTTAAAGCTTCACACTTTCTCCTACTCTTTACAAGGTAAGCAAAGATAATCTAGTGTCGAGACACTCTGTTCTCGGTTTTCCGGCTGAATTCGAGATATTGTGTTGAGTGGCGGAATTCAACTCCGCGTTTTGTCTTACCAGAGCGGCGAAATTAATACGATTTGAATATTAACTTTACACACAAGAGAAGTAACTGGTGGCAGTTTTGACACATAAAATATTTTTAATGATTTTGCCTTTATACAGTTCTCCATAGAAACTGTACCAAATTTCAAATACATCCGTTCGCGATCTTTAGAAAAAAAGGATCGAAAGTTTTTCCTTCACGAGTTAATAGAAAATATAATAAAAATACATTTAAACACCTATATTTATGAAATAATATTATCATTAATGTTGTAGCAATAGAACCTGCGAGTAATATAAGCAAATGTGACTTATTAACACATTACGAGGCGTACGTGAGTAAGCCTTGTTTCGAATCTATGAATAAAATTGATCTTTATATACCAAATTAGTAGTTAGTACGTGACGAGGCGCATTTAACGTACAAGATATAAACATGAAAATAAGTAAGGCAATGGCGCCATGTAGGCTTAGTTGTGTTGTGTCTAGTTGTCGACGGTAAATGTGCGTTTAAATCTCGTTAGTGATTTCCTTTATATTTTTTATAATCTTTGTTTTTTCAATTTCAACAATTTCATGTAACCTCTTGTAAGGGAAAATTTTGAGTGTATGATAAAGAATTAAAATACTTTATTAAAAACAGACAAAATAATTATAAGAATTATAAACAACAAAAAGCATATGTATATTTGTCTATTTATCAGTGTTCAGTTGTGTTCAGCTTGTGTTTAGTTGAAGGCTATAAGGCTGTAAGTTTGAATCCTAATGAAAGAAAGATTAAAAGGAAATGCCCTGGCGGCTGAAAGCTTTAGACTATTCGTTATACACGCTCATTATGAGAGCCAATCAGAAGCTGATTCAAATAATTAAAATCGAGTAAGGCCTAAGTGCTTGTGAATGTTTTAAGCGTATATTCTTTCACAAACCTTATAGACGGACTGATTTTTGTTATATTGATTTATATTAGATGTCCTGTTGAGGCGTAAAGAACGTGTTGCCTTAGCAACGTTTTCGGCGCTTTATATAAGCGTGTATGTAAAACATGTGGTAGTGTGACTTTAATATATTTTTATGCACCATTTAGAAAAACATATTAATATTCAGCACACCTACATTAAAACTAAAACTGGGCCAAATTTCAAACATTTCCGTCCGCGTAATTTTCTTAAAAAGGGATACAAAGTTTTTGCTTTTCGTATAAATACAAAAGTCGTATGTTTTAATATGAAGTCTCATAAATTGTGAATTTATTGTTTTTTAAATATATATCAATGACATTATCTAGAGGATGATTTAAAACATCTGTAACTTGAATCTTTAAGGATCATATTTAAGATGATATTGATGATTAAAAGAGAAAACTAAAAGTACATAACACGTAGATGATATCTCGTCGAAGAGAGTTTACAAGGGTTTTTATTTTTATTTTGTATGTATTCCAATATAGCGCCCACTTTACTCGACTGACTTTGATAAATGCAATGTCAATCATTCTTCCACATTCCAATTGTAGCATAGTGTGCAATCATGGAGTGTATAACGTAATAGAAGCTTAGCTTTTTTTTAGTTTTATTTGTTACTTACTTAATGATACAAAAGTATATTTTATATACATCAAACACGAAAAAAAACATTTAAAATTTTTTAAAGTATTTCTTTTTAGTTTTAGCATTTAATTAATAATAAACAGAGGTGTCTCTGTAATTTGAGAAGGCAGAACACGGCGTAGGGTTCCGACAGCTAACTCTCAGCGATCCATGCCCAATCTTTGCATATGTTACAAATATAATATGCATTTTCATAATAACCCTTTTTTATTTATTTTAACTCTCTTTTTAAATAGACGTTGTGCTAAATCTTAAAACTCAAGTCAAAATAAAGAGCTGATCAGACGCATAAGTCTTGCAAATGTGTAGAGCTGCACAAACGTGACTTATACCGTACACACGCATTACTTTGCAAGAATCTTAATACAACTGTACTTAACTGTTTTTTTTTGGCTTTTTTCTCAAGTTACGTCATTTTTCGACCTTGTCCACATAATGTAAGTGCTTATTTTTAAAAAAACATCGGCGAGACGAAACTTTTTGGTTTTCTTTTTTTTTAATTTCGTGTAAGCATGAAGTTCTGCGTAATGTTTTTTTTTTCATTTGATAAACGTATGTAAAACGACTTGTTTTCTATTTAATCTTTCTTTCTAAATAAAATGTTTTTTCATATATAAAATTTTAAATATACTTAGTAAGTAATTAAGAAAATTAAATTATTAAGATACTCATATCAGATGGTTTAGATTTTTTTATGCTATTTATTATTGAATTTAAACACAATTTTTTTATATCGTTTCTTATATGATTTCAAGCCCTTAACAAAAACAAATAGAAATCTTATTAGCCTTTGAAACTGTACAAAATGTAATTAGCGAAATGCCTCAAAGTTACCCACCCCATTCCTCAAACACAAAATATTAACAGAGTAAAAGTTATAATAGCAACAATAAAGAAAGTGCCCCAATCATAAATCCACTTACCAGTTTTTGAATCAAGATAACCACGACAATGAACTTGACTGAAGCAATTGGGAACTGATATCAACCAATACCGGTACAAATTTCACTCGAACAAAACTTAAAACACTTAAAATAATGTTTTTATATAACACATAAATCACTTTTTTGTTTGAAAATCCATTTAAATTGAACTCAATCCCTTGTTGAAACTTGCGTGGTTGAAAAAAAGGAATGAGAGGAGATCGCCGGGTACATGATCGACGCCGCGGTGCGTGGACGCGGGTCGGTCTAAAACTGAACAAACCGGTATGAAGTTGCCGCGATGGGGAGCGTGACCATGCTCGATCAGTCGAATCGCAACACACTTCACTATGCACTACAATGTTTATACGAAAATGTTTCATATAAATATATAAGAGACTGGGACAACGTCTGACTACAATGGGTACTGGTTCGATGTCCATTCAGGGCAATGATGATATTTAAATTGTTTTGATTTCTCCGTTTGCTAAGACAAAGGGTAGCGTTAAGTTTCGCGAGTCTAGAGAATCATTATAATGATTAATTTTGACATTAGATTCTTTCTGACTATACCAAGTATTTGGGAAGAAATGTGAAAGCGTTTAAATATGTCTTCGAGCTGATTATCTATACACGTTTACAATATGTTTGTGAAAAATGACGAAGACTGCACAGCATATTCTACAAAGAATGGATCTTGATAAGCTATCTGTTTAATTTAATAGTGTACCTATATATAAAATATTACTTTATAAATATTTTGGTAAACGCGTAATGTAGGGAAGATTGCTCAATACGTATGGAAACCATAAAATTGACTGAAATCCCTTTAAACTGAAATAACCCAGATACGGTCTAATTTGGGAGCGACAAAATTAAAACAGATCGAGATTCATTTATTGCATTTCATAATACAGTCTTAACCTACATAAAAATGAAGTTTTTACGTTTACTCTTATAAATTTCGCATTTAAATATTTTTATCTTAAATATAATGTGGCTAATTTGAATATTTTATATAGGAACGCTTGGAAATTAAATGCAACGTAAGTATATATTATATAAATATAAATATATATATATATATATATATATATATATATATATATATATATATATATTATATTTTTTATTCACTAATAACTTAAGTTTATTTTACAGTTATGTAATATTATTTTACGCTTTGAATTGAATATTTGTATAATCCCATCACCTTTACGATTTCTATATATTAACAAATTTATATTAACAATTAAACATTAATAATAAGTAACAATGACATTTATTAATATATAATTGTTTATGAGTAATATCGAACTCGCGACCTCGAAATCGAGCTAGAGACACTAACGAACCAAAAGGTATATTATCTCACAAGTATACATACTAAAAGCCGGTTGTGGCGCAGTGAGACAGCGTCTGACTATAAACGCGATCGTTTGTGGCTTCGATTCCCACTCGAGGAAATAGAATCCACAACTTACCGGTAAGACAAAGCACGGCGTTGAGTTCTGCCACTTAACATGCAATGTCTTGAATTTCCTTTATACTCTTCTCAATTCTTCACACTAGGCACTTGCTGTTGTCCCTGTTATGCAGAATAACACGTGAAGCTAAAATAAAGTATATATGGTACTTAGTATATAACTCACTGTCAACAGCATCAAACCATTATGTCATCTTAAAGTAATTTTTCAGTGTTAGTCATTTTTTTTATTCAAACCAAGTGGCCAAGTTTGAGTTTGCATGAGATAAATATCAAGGTGACTGTATCTTTATCATAAGTTTATGATATATTGACATTGCAATATTTTCCAACACAATACTATCGTTCATCGGTATTATTGATACACTATCGGTCATTTACTATCTTGAATTTATTATATCTATGTATTATATACCTATGTGTAATTTATTGCATAGTTTCGGACATGTTTTTTTTTAAATTTAATAAAAAATTACTTAACGCAGAAGCATGTTAGTTTGAATAATAATATTTTTTAAGCTTTTTTCTCAACTTTTTTCATCATTATGTAGATTCGATAAGCGTCTAAAACGCTAGCTTATTAAAACTAGATAAAGTCTATAAAATTATAAAACGGCTAGAAATTTAATATTGCAGTTTAAGCTCGAACACGTTTAAAATCTTTTTACAAACCGCATTTAATAAATTTTTACATTAAAAAAAGAGCCGTTGCTTATATATATATATATATATATAAATATATATATATATATATATATATATATATATATATATATATATATATATATATATATATATATATATATATATATATATATATATTAATACCAGGTACACTGTTGAATGTATGTACTACACTAACGCCGGAGAAGACGCAATCGGAAGGTTCATCCGTCGGGCAAACGTCTTCCCTAACCGATATAATTGATTACAACTTAAAAATGATAAGCTCTCGAAGAGACATCGATGCGGTCCACAAACTAACTGGACCACGCGCTGCAACCTTTAACATATGAGCTACCAGTGGTCAACAACGAGCGAGAACCCCACAATCACTGCACTTTTTGGAGGGACTCCTCTATTAACTTATATATATTCCTATATTTTTTAAATCATATGTATTTCCTTGCTATGAGTTCCTTCCTATGAGTTCCTTGCAGTGTGTCAGGTGGTCTCCACCCGTCATAATAAAAAAATATGTAAAAATCACAAAAACTATAAATAGGATATATCCGATAGTCTGTGGTTTCTAACAAAAACACCTCAAAAAAACGTTTCACTATATTTTATTATTGTTTCCATGTATATAGACAAAAAGTCAGCTTCTTTTTCTTCATATAATAATTGAAAAATTTATTAAAAAATTGTAAAAAAATGCGTATGTACTAGATATGTCTATTCAAATAATTCATAGAATCTTATTCAGTCTCACAGTCTCAAAATATAATTTTATCAAGGCACAAACACTTTGAACATTAATTAGCATTTCTGTGTAATAAAAAAGGTTTCCCCTGAGCTTGAACTAAGCTAGAACACTTGGAACGCGTTACAATGTAATTAAGGTGAGCAATAAAAAACAACTTTTTACACTGTAACAGGAAAATTGTCACGTTAATTGCAATACGAGTTTTAAAGTCAATCAACTAAAATAAATATTTAAATTATGTATATGAATCTATTTTTACAAAACTAATACTGTTTGGTTAAAATTGTTTTTTTCGTCATATATTAATATCGTGCTATAAAAATAAAGAAATGAAGAATGGAAAGTAAAAGAAAAAGAAATTTTCTTATAGTAGTTTCTCATTAAAAAAATAATATTTTCACTGTAATATTTATTGCGTGGTAACTAAAACAGTTAAAAGATAAAAATAAAACATTATAACACATTAACATTATTCAAAGTGCCAAAAACATTGTAATTATTACCATATTTAAATTTAACAGCTTTATTTAATATGTAGCAACACTTAAAATTTATTATACCTATTCATTATCGAATTATTTATTCGATACCTTAAATTACAAACATGGTTCTACGGAAATGCATACTGCGGTGAGATTTACGTATTTCCGGTTCTTCAATTTGTATAAGGTAATACACAATCTTAATGTTGACTTTTATTTTATTTATTATAAATGTTCGCGCTTAATTACTGTCAAAAGTTTAAGTCATGATGTAAACAACCACACACAAATTGATTTAAAAAGATAATTATATTATAAAATCATATATATTCCTTCCGTCTAAACCAGTTTAATTAATTGGGAATAAATTCTTTATTAACATAAATTGTACATTTCGTATTATCTTCGCATGTTCCCCGTACATTAAACATTATTTCGAATACATGTTTCTACATTTTCTTACAATTATTATTGTTATTAACTATTTCTTTATATCTGTATATATATAGACTCCTATAGGAGAAACTAGAAAAAGCACATTGAAAACCTTACCTAACTTTTGAAATATTATATTTTCCAATATCCCAGTAAAGAACTCGTTTGTTAATACGATGATGATGACTATGTATGATTAATTAATTAATGTTGTGTTTTAGTGCACAGATCCTTAATAAATAAAAGACAAAAAAAATATTTGGACTTTGAAAATCTAATTTTTAAAATTTAAATTCAATATATAAAAGCCAAATAACATTATATGCTTTAAATAAACACAATATTAGTTAAAAAAATGCAAGACAAGGATGTCAGGTGAATACTACAAAAATATCCTTAATAAGGAAACGTGCGAAAATTTTCAAGTAAATCAGAAGGCGGGAAATTAATTCAAAGTGTTACAAGATTATTTTGATAGTTAAATAGATAGATTTGAATTGATAAACGCAGGTTCTGAAGCTATTAAAATATATAATATCACATCATTATAAATAAAGACATATATTATAAGATCTTTGATACCATTCTTTGACCAATTCCATTTGATTAATTCAATTCATAAGACCAGTGAAATGTAACGTTCCTTTGCAGGTCAATACTAACTAAATTGTGACTGGCTTATATTACATTGGACAAACAAAGATGAGCATCGGAAGTGAAAGAACATATCTTCGATGTCAAGAGTAGGCGTGTATTGAAATCAGCTCTATGTGAGCACACAATGAATAAGCCCAATCACTGCTAGAATGAAAGAGTTATGTTCCTAGTATGATCCGCGAGGCTGTTGAAACTCAAAAAGAGCATTATTTCAATAGAGAAGATGGTAGGGAACTAAAAATGAAAATCAAACTATATATACGTGAAAATCAAACTATATAAATGTGAACCAGTACGGACTGGAAAACGCGAATGAAATTCGATGATTAGAGTATCCAAAACGTTCAAGGTATTTTACATCAATAAATTTCTTAAAAAGACGCCGCGATAATAATCTCGTACCTCGACATCAAGTATTGGAAAAATATATTTTCAAGTACCAAAATGTACGCGATTAATTCGTTTAAACTAGTTTCGTTCAAAATTAACTGCCAATTATAAATTTGTCTCTTGTTTCACGTCACGCGTTTTCTTTGATTCGTTAGTGAGCCGAGCGATTTGTCAGTGGCTTAAAATTATAAATATTTCTTCAGTATTGTCTACAAAAAAATAGAACACTAGTGTGTTCTATTTTGTTTTAGAGAATTCTGAAATCATAATAAGAATACCTGCCTAAAAGTATACTAAATTAATAGTGTCAATCTGTTTTAATCCTCACAAAGCCAGTTGTGATGATTTTTTTTTTTGAAAGTAAATAAACTACCAAAAACAATAATAAAAACAAAATATACCGATCAAAATACATTTCCTATTCATACTCGCTCTGAATATTATCAGCCGTGTTAAGTTCTTGGAAAGTGTAGTGCAAAGTCATTATTATTGAAATCTCATGTTTGTTTTGTTGTTACTTGCTTAGTTGATCGTACATTATATTTTTCTTAATCAGAGTTTTTTACAGTGGTTCTTTCATAATGCAGGGCAAAATCAAAAAATCAAACTTGACTTTCTATTTATAGTTTTTGTGATTAATAAAGGTTGAAATTGTGGTATCATATTTTTTGGTAAGTATATTACGCTTGTACGTTCTATTTTTCTATTAGATAACAATAAAAAATATTTTGATAAAAATATTTGATTCGCCTAATGAACTGCTTTATACCGCAGCATTCTTCACTTTGCTTGAGGTATCTGTGTGAGCAAAGAAAGGTTTTAATTCTGCTCTAAATGTAACCATCGCTGTTTTAAATGTAATTGTAGCTAGTTCCCTGGGCTTGAGTGACCACCCAGGGTTATATTCCCAAGTAAGGGATTGATTTGAATTTACAAAACTAATTACAATCAGACTTGATCCAAGGATGCCATCAGAGTGTCGTTATAATTTATGGATAAATAATGTTATTATGATAAAATTATATGAATGTTCCTTAAACAATATTTCCAAGTAACGCAGTTAGTTATTTAGTAAGTATGCCATAAATATGGTGTTGAATTTTTGGACTTCGTGCTTTGCCCTGTATAGCAGTGTAGTCAGAGATGACCTAGTTCAACACATCACTTTGCCTGCTTTCCACTTGAAATCCAGATATTGCGTGTTGAGTGTCAAAATTTACGACGCGCTTTGTCTTACCAGGGCGCTAAAATGAGTATAAGTGTTTAATATAATCATTCCTCTGATTATTTATTATTATTATATTAATATGGCAATTGAACCCACGACCAAACGAATTTAAAGGCATACTCTGTTCTAATAGGCCATAATGGTAAAAAATATTGGCAATATTTATTCTATTATTATATATTTTTTCTATTATTATATTTTATTTTCTACATACGAGTTTAAACGTGACTTACTCAGATAGCAAAAATTGTTAACTGTTACGAGCATTCGCTAGCAACATACAAAAATAAAAGATCTGAAACATTGCAAAATCTCAATAATCCTGTTAGATTACAAATTAGAAAAACTGTTTGGTATAAGGATCCGATTGTGGCGCAGTGGGACTGCGTCAGACTGTAAACGCAATCGGTTGTAGGTTCAATTCCCACTTGAATATATTTCAATTGTTTTTATTTAAAATTTGACAAAGCGCGATGTTGAGTTCCACCAACAACACACAATGTCTCGCGTTCTGGGAAATGCGAAGCATAAGGTCTTTTGGCACTAGGTACTGTCTGTCTGCCCTGCTATGCTACTAAGCGTGAAGCTATAAAATTATAAGAAATCTACTATAGATTTTATTTAATATTATACAAGTATGTTTATATAGTTTTCTACGAATCCAAAGGTTGTTGACATGATTGTATGAAGCAGGTAACTACAAAATTTCCATATACCATATTGTAAGACGACTTATACGATTGCCAGATAATACCTAACAGTAAGATCCCATTCAATGCAAATATCATAACTAACGAAGATCGAATATCATACAAAGTTGTTTCTCTTAATTAATAATAAAATTTACGAAAAAAATGACTATATTGACTATATATAATATAATTTGCCAAAAGTTACTTTTTATGTTTGTTCATATCGCTTCGCTTTATAACTTTGATTTTTAATGGTTAATGTTTTTCTGAAACAGATGTGTTAATGATAAAAGCTATTTCAACATAGCAAAATGGCAATCAATTGATATTTAAAAAAATCAAATATGTTTATAGAAAATTGAAAAAGATTTTTATTAAAATAATTTACTTTATATTTATTTATTTATTTATTTAGAATAAATAAAATTTTGTTATATAAAAATAATAATAACCGTTTACGTTCTGGCGCTTACTATAATCTGTGGTATCATTAGTCGTTGACATCTGTCACTTAAACCGTAAACTGTGATGTCAACAAGCAACAACGTATTTTATTTTAAATAATTTTTGTTATTTTGGTACGTAGTTGTGATAAATTTATTAATTTACAAATATCATTTATGAAAATAGAAGACAAATTAAGTTTTATTAAACATTTTAATGTTAATTTTATTTAGAAAATTGTAAAAATTCAATAGAGAAAGTATAGTATACATAAGGTGTGGCATTGTTTTCTGATTACCTATTGCTTATATTTTACAGGTTTATTGGATTTTGAGATATTCGTTAAATTTAAACTAGATCTTACGTACAAAAATGACTGTATTGGAGTCTTTTTGGTCGCCATGTATTTGGTCTTCGAATGTCAAGACTGGAAGCAAAGTAGTAGCAGCGTATACAGCGGCTATGAGTATAGTGCTTATCACGTTCATAGCATATCAAATGGCTGGTGGAGATTCTACACAACTATGGAATCCATTATTTGAAGCTGATGTGAGAGGATGTAAGTATATAAAATTACTTTGTATGTATAAAATTAAATTTATTTTAAATATTATTAAACAATAATAAGGTATATAATTTTATTGTATTGTACAGGAATGTGCTATGGTCAAACAAGCTGATTTAGGCTTAAGATCATATAGAATTTTAATGTTTATTAATTTAAAATTAATAATTCCTTTAGTATATTTTTTTAGCTTGTCAATAAAACTGATTAACTAATTTTTCAGCTCTTCAAGTATTTGGAATAATTTTTATAATCATCCTCATTGGTCTCATCATATCTTCTATTCTCATGGTAAGGCTTCTGATTTTTTTTAATGAATATGCAATTCAAATAATACTTTGTTAACTTGCTCGCTCACTTAAGTTAATGTTTGTTTTTGCTTACAAATATTTTAAGAACAACAGGTCATATGTATAATATAAGTAGGTATACTAGGTTGTCTTCTTCCTAACACATTTTATATGAACCTAGTATCTGCTAAGTCATCCATCCCTTTAATTATTTTTTGCTTGCTATTGCCAAAATATGGCAAATATTCTCTTACCAGAGTGGAGAAAATGGAATTTAAATATAATCATTCGCCTGAATTGAAATCAGAAACCGATTGCACAACCAGTCAGATGCTGTACCACTTTGTCACAATGACCTCAGTGACACACTTTTGTAATACTTTATTTTTCTGAAAAAATTCAGGTTATGGGAATTAACATGTGGCTACGAGGATTGATGCTGCCATGGCTTAGTACTATGGGAATCATAATTGCATTCCAGTTAGTATTTGGATTGTGGCTGCTTGGAGGATATTATATTTATGTATGTTTTTGATTGTTATTTTTTGTTCCTATGAATTTTGTGACTCGCTATGCTGTTGCCATTTACTACTTTCAGTTATTAAATAATTGGATTGAAATTTTTTACCTTACAAAGTTATATATATAAAAAAGCACCTTCACACTTCATTCCTCATAACAGGATAATCAGACAACCTAAAACCAAGGCATTTAGTAATGTGCTTAACAGGAATTTATCTTACCAGAGTGTGGAATTGAATATAAACATTAAATATAATCCTTTTACAAATTAAACTTAACCTACAAACCACTGTGTTTCCAGTCACATTGCAACACAGTGGCCTCTGAGTTGAGTTGTTATGTATATATATTAATAAATAAGAAAATAGGTATTGTCTATCACACTGAGCGACTTTTGTCTAGTTGCCATATTCATGTCTCAAGAGTTTTGTATCAAATTTTGTAGGTCTTTGCCGGCGCACTATTGGTTAAGCCGCCCCTGGTTTCCACTTAGCTATTACTACTATTTACTATATGTTACTGTTTTTCATACGTATATTACTTTAAATTTTTGTCCTTATTAAATGTTTTAAAATATTTTTTTTTAATTGTATTATTTCAATTTTAATTACAGCTTGACGCAACTTTCGCCGCCTTACTAAATTTCCTATGGATGTCATATAATGTAAGTAATTTTTATAAAATTATTTTAATATATCTCTCTATCATTTAAAGAGTGTCGACGTACGTCGAGAGAATGAGTGATGAAAGAATTGTAAGAAATGTATGTTAAGCAAAGTTGATTGTACCTAAGAGGACCCCTCAAAGGGTCTCAAGGGTAAGACGATTAATGACAGTGGACTAGGCAAGTGAAGTATTCAGGGACCACAGCGTATGGGGCCTCGTCTCTCTGACTATGTGTAATGTGTTTAATATCATTTTTGTTAAATTAATGTTTTTCCAATTCATTTATTAACATTAGTCCTTATTTTAATGTATTTTTATTTATACATTTATATGAAAAACCAAAATTTTGGAAGCGGTACATACACCTTTAACGAAAATTACGCTGATGAAGAAACACGAACACAGTTTGAGACAGTTTCAGTTTATATAGAAGGAATGATTCAGCACCCGAAGACGTTTTATTTTAAATAATGTCTAATATGTTTAAATTTATAAGCGGAGTGTCTTGACACTAGGTACTTTCTGTCTATCTTGCTATGCAGGACAAAAGGGTGAAGCTAAAAAATTAATGAAACATACACTACCATATATTTGATATACGTATGTACATGTTTATATAGAGAATAGTAAATGTTTTAACATGAATCCTATTTTTATTCTATTTTTTTTTGCTTTTTTCAGATTTATTGTTGGATGTGTGTTTTGTCCCAATATCAAATCATATTGCAAATGCAGTCGCCCAACATCGAGATATTGGTTGAATATTAACTATTCATGACTTATTAAGAGTCAAGGTGTATGTACAAATGTTTATCACAGTTATATATATGAATGACTATATAACTAAGTTGCTTTTAATGACCGATTTGATAAAAAAATAAATATAGTAAACCCCCGGTATAACACGGTAGCTTCGTGAGTTATAGTAAAGGAGTCGCTGTAGGAGTGTTCTGATGTAACGCGCCTTTATAAAGCTTTATGTACATATGATCCATTTAAATTTTCTCGTTAAAGGGTTAAAATTGAATATTAACAAAAAATGACATAATGAACGAAGTATGAGCCTCTTATTAAAATCAAATTACGAAACTTTTAAACTAAGAACATATGCATATGTAACTAAAAATCAATTAATTTCAAATAAATTACGTAATTCCAATAACAATTTTATACACGTTTATTCCTCTCGTTATATTGAGGTACGCGAATTGTACGAGGCACTGACAACGCGTTATACCGTGAGTACCGTGTTATAAGGGGGGTTACTGTAATATATTAGTAAATCTTTGCAATAATTATTATTATTTGAACTATATATTATTTGAATTATTTGTTGACCTGCTTAATAGCATTAGGTTAGTTCAGTTATAATTATTTATCTAGAGTATATTTTTTAAGAAACGTAAAAAATTCAAGAAAGAAAAAAGTGTTCAATATATTATGAAATCACTAACTCATGTACTAACATAATTATTGCATTGCATTACATAAAACTATATAAAATTTGATTTTTATGTCGTATTTAAAATAGTTTTTCTGAAATTCTCACGAAAACAAAAAAAAATAATAAAAATAATTAAAATTTAATTAAAAGTTTCATACTTTAGCGAAGAAGGAGAAAATCAAGTTATTTGAAATTTACACAATTTTTTTTAAAAGAAATATATTTTATTAAAAATCTGTAACTAATCAATTAAACAATATAATTATTTATATATTTTTAGATATGTTGCCATTTTCAATTGTTTTTTTACTGAAGTTCAGTAAAACCTCGAATATCTGGCCGTTAGTTGTGCGGATTCACGATTAACCGGATTATCAAACCCCTAAAAATAACTACACGTACATACGAGGTGTTAGTTATTTAATAATTTGTAAAACACTCAATTTTTCTAATAATATATTGATTTAATAAGTCTGTTACATTATAAGTTAATAAGTTTGTAAAACAAAGTGCGGCGTTGAGTTTCGAATTCGGCGGAAATCGGAGTAGTGTCTTTACACTAGGTACTTCCTGTCTATCCTGCTATGCGGGATAAAAGCGTGAAGCTAAGAAAAAGTTTGTTTCATTTTTGTTATTTTAAATATGCCATTATATAAACAAAACTTTTCATTCATTCCGATATCCGATGATTTGTATCATATATATTCGACTATCCCGATGCCTGACACGAATTCGTCCGGTTAATCGAGTCTCTACTGTAAATCGTTCTTTCATGCACCGTTTTGTATTAAGTACTATAAATAGATTATAATTCGGTATGTTTTATTATTTTTATTTTAATGCTATTAATAAAATTACAATTTCAATTATTTAAGTTGTTCTTTAGGAAGTATTTTTTTAACTCGTATTATAAGTATTAAATTATAAAAAATAAAATAATAATTTAGCTTTCTCCGTCCATTGCACACCTGAAAGCCATAAATTAAGAAACAACTAAGCATTATTTTTTTATATTAGAAAGTGTCAAGTTGAACGACCTAAAATTATTTGTATTGCTAACTCAAATATCCGTCCATTGTACACCACCGTGTCTTAAATTAATGATATTCATTTTATTTAGAACATTATATATAGTATAATATATATATATAGTTAGTAATATAGTAATATACAATATATCGATATAAGTAGTAAGTAAGTAAAGGTAGACAAATATAAGGCTCAGTATATTAAGGAAATTTATTACAATTGTTGTTTGCTTTTATTATTACTGTTTATAAGTCTTATTCACATTAAGGTCAAAATAAAAACATTTTAGTAAGATATAAAAATCTCTACATAGATGCTAACTATGTGTATAAGTTCTAACAAAACGTATAACAATTTCGACGCAGCTGGTAGTAGAACGCATGGCTCAGCGGTCAGAACGCTCGGACGGTTTCTATTTTGATATGTTATTTTAAAATTATACTTTTTGTTTATTATTGCTATAATAATGAGAAATTTTGTAAGTTTCAATAAGATTAATCCTTAATAACACTTTAAATTAAAGTGATTTTTTTTAATCTATACGATAATTTTATGGATTGATACACTCTTCATGCCTTTCTTACAACTTATAAAATAAATGTTGAGTTTCAAAGCATATCAAGTTATGGATCTTTCACTACATCACAATTAAATAAAAATATATTATATAAAATATTGTTAAAATTATCACAATATGAAGCCCTCGTGAGTTTTGGTAGCGTCTGATAGTAAAAACACGAATGGTTGTGGGTTCGATTCCCACTCGGAGTAATGATTATATTTAAATAATTATAATTTCTCTTCTCTAGTAAGAAAGTGCGGCGTTGAATTCCGTCATTTTACATTCAACGTTCAAACGAAAAGTTCGTTGACAAAGCCTTAAGCTATAACTAATATAAGGATATTTTATATGTACCTCATTACATCACCAAACTGGCCTTAGAATAAAATTGCCTATTTTGTACGATTATTGTAAGTTTGAAAATGAATTATATGTTTATATTTATATTGTTGTTGTTTTAATTACCTATTTCCCAATTTGTATACGTGTTTCTTTCGATCCGCTTAAATAATTATATTTAAATTCCCTATTAAGACAAAAGGCGGCGTTTAGTTCCGCCAATCAAAATTGGTGGTAAGTTTTTTAATACATTGGTTTAAATCTAAGTCACAAAATTTGTCATTTAAAACTTTGCGTTTCAAAATTTAGAAAATGCGATATAATATACAAATAAAATCAAATTTACCTACTTGTATTGTTTAAAATAACCTATTGGAAAAATCTTGAAACAGACTACAAGGTTTGTTAGATTTTGACCGTTTCCTATGGGGACCCTTATGGTTCGAATGGGTAAGGAAGTTACGACGTGTATAATTGAGGCATTTAACAGAACGAGGTCTAAACGCTATAGCTGTTCTCGTCTCTATGAAATCTCAACATCCAAGGTCAATTTAACGGATATGGCTGGTCGTTCTGTACTAAATATCTTTTTTTGGGATATTTCATCAATTACTCTATTCAATATATATAGCAAATTTGGATATGAAATTGGTGTATAAAGATGGACTTTATTTTTATTTTTTTTTAGCTTCACGCTTTATCTCTTGCGGGGTAGTCAGAGAGTACGGAGCGGCATATCTACGGTCCCTGCATAACTCTTTCGCCTCGTCCACAGTCATTATCCTCTTCATACAAGCCATTCGGGGGGTCCTTATGCTTGTTACGTGACTTTCCTCCAGTATCTTTGATACTGTGTTTAGGTCAACCGAGGTCTCCCCCGACCTCTCGTACCGGTGGACTAGTAAAGATGGATTGTTAATAGGAATACCAACATCGCCTATTTGGGTGAGAGATCAGCATTCCAGACTCATACATGATGGAGCCCATTGAAAAGCTACAGCCAAGTGATTGCAACCTCAAGATAGGTGCATTTCAATATAATCTTAACTTTATTATGTGCGTATATCTTTCATAAAATAGTGCATTTTATAATGTTATAAATATGGCTATGTTTTTATTCAGCTTTAAGGTTTATATTTAGGAATAATGCAGTTTAAATTTTTTACACAGCTTCACTTACGTCTATCCCGTATAGCAGTTTAGTCAAAGACAACCAAGTATGCTTTACCCTTGACTGCTTGCCGCCGGAAATCAAATATAATAATAATAAAATATATTTTTTAAATATAACAGTCCCACTGAGACAAGCCTCCATATTTTTTTTATTTAGTCATGTCTATAAATAAAAATGAATATGTTTATTTTTTTCTAAACTGTTTGCATTACAAGTTCAATTTAATAACTTGACTAGCAAATAGGCTTATTTGTTCCGTTGGTGAGCACAAAAGCACAGAAGTCATTCAGTTTTGTGTTCACAAAATATATTCTAATTAAATACTTGGTTGGTAGATAATTTAATACAAATTTTCTACCAACCAAGTATTTAGTTAGTTCCTTTAAATTCGCAGAATGCAGCATTTTAACGAAAAATTAATATAAATAATCACTTTTTAATATGTTAGCATTCACAATTTTACAAAATTCATATATAATATTTATTTTGCGACATAATTCATACATATATATATATTGTGGAATATATATATTATTGTTGACTTCTGTGTTTTCATATTATCGAGATACTTTTAATAATTTTAAAACCTGATTTTTTAATATTTCTAAAACATCTTCTTCAGGGTACAAATAAAGCTCGTTCAAAATTCTTAATATTTTATTGGAGATTTCTGTCAAGTTATTGTTAAAATAAAAAAAAAATCAAAATATCAGTTCAAAAAATTTAAACATAACAAATAATTTCGATACAAGCCTATACCCAATTACTTTAATTACATCTTTAATACAATTTTATGATAACCTTAAATTACGATATAATAACGAAGCCTAAAAATCATAAAGAACAACTTTTCCGTTCATATTGCACAATAAAATAGCACAAACAGCATAAATATTAATTTAATAATTACGAAATAACGTCTAATTTTATATAAAAAATGTGTAAAAAGAATTTACTGGAATGGATATGAGTATTTCGATTGTCATGCCCTTGTCTCTATAATTAAAAAAAATAATACTTCATGGAATGTCTACGTTGTAACGAAATATCGATTATTTAATCGTTAATCGAAATCCAAATTCAATGTATCTGATATTATTAAATATTTGTCTGTTGAATTAAGAACCAGAGAGGCTTCGATATAATTTTTACAATTTTATATTAATCGATTTCTAATAAAAATAAATTTCCACCGAATACAATTAAAACGTCTACTTATTCTAAAAGTAAAATATTTAACAGAAGTCTTTGAGCGTGTCAAGAAAACAAAAACTGTCATAGATAATAAACGACATATTTACATTGAAATCTTATTTCGAATAATAAAATAATATACAATACTTATTCTATAATTTACAGATAATATTGCCTAAATACGAACTCTATACTATATTCTATACAATAATTTACAAAAAAGCTTACTTAAAAACATTAAGTGATATGCAATAAGCTATAGATATAGCTTAGCGGGTGAAGTCAATCCCCTATTAGAACACTAAGGACAAAATACTGTTTAGGCTCGTTTATCGCCATTACAATGATTTGTTTAAATAAACAATCAGTAAACATTTAAAAATATAAATTAGATTATTTTGTTATTCGGAAATATTGTAATATTTCAGAATTTTCTACTTAGCCAGTAGCGACACTGTGTAAACATTTGGCACGTTATGTCATAATGAACAACTAACTTCCAAGCAACGTTCTCGCCATCGTTCTGAGTATTTCGTAATACTTATTCAATATTATTTAATCGAATCATTTACATTCAGTATTCGATTAAATTTGACTCGTCGTTTTAAATTACAAAATGATTTCAATGTTTTAACAACCAAACAATCGATGTGACGATTCATCGTTATGAGGAAAACTCCTTCGAATATTACCAAAATTTCATCACTACCGCAAACATGGCTATGAGCTCGTTGAATACCAATTAGTGTTCGGAGGAGCCGACTTGTCGACGGGCTGGTGCGAGTGAGACGCGTGAGCGGAGTGCGCCTGCGGGTGATAGAGATGGAAAGACGACGGTGGATGGAAGAATTGCGTCTGATCCAATGGGGACGCGTAATCTAGTGCTCCCGGAACAGCTGAATAAGCCTGAGGTTTCAAGGGTAGCGGAGCTTCACCTAAATATGAATGCCTTAAAGCTTCAGAATACGCACTATTGTCATAAGATAAAGCGTATTGTTGTTTATCACGCGGAGAAACTGAACCGGGCGGAGTCATCGCAGAATGGTAGTCAGCGTATCCGCCATAGGCTAATGAACCTATGTCTGTTCCTTTATGACCCAATTGTTCTCCATATCCAGACCCCTCGCTGCCAGGCGGCGTGGGTAGAGGCCCCGATTGTCCGTCACTAGAATAATAGCCACCAGTACGTCCGTCTCCTAAAAAGTTACTTCGAATGACGCTTTCTCTATTCGCGTACAGTTGTCTCAGTAAAGCTGATGCAGGTGTCGGAGTATGATTTCCGGGAATCTGACGGTTTAAATGATTCAAGTGATGATTTTGGGTTCCAATCCATTGTATGGTAGACTTTTGTTGCTGTTGTTTTAAAAGTGCATCCGTAGAAAAGTCAGTCGGCCTGTGCGAGATTTCTTTTCCATCTAGCGCCACAGACGGTAAATGCTTGGACATAGCGTTTTCTAAGTCTCTAACGGACGTTGCGTCAGACGTTTCTGGAAGGGCTATTGCTTTGGTCATGTCTCGCTCTGGTGTGATTGCAGCACCGGGATTAGACGAGCTCTTTCGTCGTTCTTCATCTCTGTCCGCTTCTTCCTCACAATCAGTCGTATGTTTTCGTTTCTTCAGTCTTCTAGCTGGCATTGGGGAAGTGGCGCTTCTATCTTGCGTAGTATGTAACGGTAAGGGTTGATCATTCAGCCTAGTTAAGTGTGTGACGTCAGACGTAGGCGGCGCTGTGGAAGCAGAATCTGTATTAGTTGGAGCTTCAGTTCTTTCTACGTGTCGTGAGGGAGGCGGAGGTGCTCCAGGAGTATCAGCATCTGGTGGCCCATTTTCCGGATCTCCTGTTGTTTCCTCTCGCTTAACTCCCTGAACACTTTCTTCCAATTGACAACAGTCCATCACCGTGTTAGGATATTCACGTCCACTGTAATATAAGAAACAATTATAAATAAAAATTTAATCTATGGATATTTATAAGTAATATATTTTCTTTTTTTTCATATTTTAAATTCTCTTAAATTGGTAACTGCCTAGATATACTATACCTGATAACGTAATTGACGCATATTATATTTTGTTCTTCTGCGTTTTTGGATGAGCAGACGACAGTGGCACACGTCTGCATCCAGGTGTACCCGCCGAGCTTGTTCATCAGTCTGTAGTAGTGTGTTAGTACTTGTCCCTTGTTCATCACTGTAACAAATAAAAAAAATACTTCATGGAGTTATATATTACAACTGAGAAGTACCTATATGAAATATTCTTTCTATACACAAGTGCTGAGTATTTATTACACCTTCGGTATGTGAAGACGGTACCTACTTCTGCTTTATTGATTTGGTAATATACGGTGTACAGCGTTATGTTCCGCCAAGTAGTACGTCCCAAAACGGATAAAATATGCAGCAAATGAATAAAGATAGTAAAAAATATTTGAAAACTTCGATAGTTCTTGTAAATGGGTCTATAATAATACTTGCATATATAATAAATAAGTAACCTACTTAAAATATATTTCTTTCAACACAGGTTAAATCATGATATTCAACACAATGACGATATTCGCAAACCATAATCACTAATACAAAGAAATAATACAGATTAATCATATAATTCAGCCATAATTATATTCATTAAAACTAATTCAGTACAGATATTCATAATCGCGACCTTGAATTAGTGATGTAAAGCGCATGATGACCGTATAATGTTATAATTGGGTTGTGTGACTTAAGTAAGACAATTTTGTCGTATGTTTGTGATTGTTCTAGATGTACTTTTAACTGTTCTATTTATGTAATATCTCGTTATATGTTAAACAATCGAGTATTTTTTAGTATTCGCAAATAAATTTTTGAAAACCCGACATTTCGAACACTTCACTGTAGTCCGTTGACATAGGTAAACTGAGCCCACGCGCCCATCCGCTCAAAATAGTTACATTTAAAATGTGTAAAAATAAGAAAAATCAAAGATCTCATTTTGCTATATGAATTGGTGTGTGAAGAAAATATGATACAAATTATTTTAGTTAATTTAAAGAAAGTTGATTGTTATGTCATTTACAATTTGTTTTCATTAAGTTTAGTTTACTTAAGGCGGAAAATACACACACAAGTATTTTTTACATTTAACCCCTCATAAAGAGCGGAGACATGTTTAAAGGTCGTACAAATAGAGTTAGGAATTTTTTTTAGGACAACATTATGTTTTTTCTCCTGTAGAGTTGGCTGCATAGACACAGAGGAACGTGTATCAAAATACGCCAATTCGCTTTCCGCCTCCAACAGAATTTCGTTTTGTGAATGTTTACGATCAACGCTTTCTTCTTTTTAATTTGAAAGCAACCACATTCACAATAAATGATACATCAAAATCAAAATTAAAAAAAAAAAACAAATTAAAAAATATCAAAATATTAATTATAAAAATAGGCTATTACAAGCACTTATGAATCTTTAATTAACATATAACTTTCAGTATAGTCAGTCAATACAAGGTACCGCCAATTCGGATCTGCCAAAACAAACTCGACACTTCAAAGAACACAAAAAGATAACAAATCCAAAAATTAAGCACCTTTTACTCCTAATAATAAAAAAAAAGCTTTTGGTTTTTGTTCATACATTTTTGTCTCAAGTGTGCTCGCTCCAACTTGCATTACATTCCGTACGTACGAAACACAAAGTGTCCAACATGTGTATTCTGTACGTGAATCATTAAGACGGAGTAACATTTTGGTTTTGTTATTTTATTGTTTATTGTTGTAATTTACAATGAGGTTGGCCGAACGCCAAAAGTTAGGCGTCATTTGTAAATAGTCAGTTATTGTTCTTATAAAAACTTATCGCTTACATATTTGAGGTATATTTATTACTTATTTTAGAGCTATAAAGCTCTTGTGGCTGATCTTTGTTTATATATATTCTAACTTTCTATATACGTAAGTTGCATTATTGGGTAACTTTATATGTAAAAAGATTTTTTATGTTTTTCAAACAACGTTATAGTCATATTTTTTTTGGTATTACTTTTGAGAAGTTTGACGTTTTCTACAATCAATTCATGTTCCTAATATGTTGATCAATTCTTTTTTAAATCAATTCTTTTTTAAAATTAATTATTAAAATTAATCAATTATTAAAATTTAAATATCACTTGGGCAAATGATTGCCTAATATATATTTTATACTTATTATTCAATGAAATTAATTTAAACATCAACAAATATGTGTAAGATTTTAGACTTTCACGATTTTTACACATTTTAAATATAGCTATTTTAAACGGCTTGATAACGTGCATTTTGGTACTAAAAAAAAATTTTGGGAAACTGGTCTACCATGGACTACTGTAAAGTGTTCGAAACGTCAGTTGTCAAAATGTATTTTCGAATTACAAAATATACAAGATTACTCCGCTTAAAATAATTTCATTTAAAATGTGGATGTTATGTATCAGAAGTTAACTATAATATATAAGTTTAAATAAGAACTGATCCGGTCTAAAACTCATACGTTGCGATATATATACAGGCAATCTAAATATTCACTCAATTGTGCGCCGCAACAGAATCTTTTACTGTATGAAAAAAAGCTTAGCGTTAAGGCTGCGTAGAGTATTAAATAGAGGAAATTATAATTTAAAAAAACCTAATCGAGATTATTGATACTTTAAATATCTTTATATAGTAAATATTAATAAGGCTCATTACTCACTATTTACATATTCAAACATTAATTTAAGGATATAGGGCAAAACGGCAATAACAGCTCATTTTCCTGCCTATTTAAAAGAAATCGTTTATCCTTATCGATTGATCGAACGATTGTTTTCGATTCGTCCACCCATGACCCAATAAGAGTGAAATCAGCAGCAATAATGGCGTAACGACAATTTGTATTCAGTGTGTGTGAATAGAAATTCATGTCAAGAAGACACGAAGGCAGCAGGCAAATTTATGACTGATCTCAATTAAGACGTAGTATTTCGTTACTTTCTGTCTATTAATTATACCTATAAAGCTTTGGGTTCTATAGGTAAATATTTTGTATATTTTAATAAGCACAAATATTAGAAACTTAAAAATTTCGTTTTTAATCTGTAAACAAGCATTAGATTTTCCTTAATATACAAATAAAGAATTGATCAACATATTAGGAATATGAATTGATTGTAGAAAACGCCAAACTTCTCAGATGTAATATCAAAAAAATATGACTAACGTTGTTTGAAAAACATTAAAAATCTTTTTGGATATAAAGTTACCCAATAACGCAACTTACATCTATAGAAAGTTGGAATATATATAAACAAAGATCAGCCACAAGAGCTTTATTATGAAAAAAACATCGCTCAGAACGCAATATTTCTAAAATAACGAAAAGTTTTCAATAGATTTATTTTATATAATAAATCTATAATTTTTTTATAAATTGAATAAAAAATAAATAAAGCACAGATAAAATATTTAAAAAGAACCTCCAACTCGTACACATGTAGTTACTGTATCCTACATATTACGTGCCTTTATAACTCTGGCAGTATGAAAAAAAATATAACCAAATAATGTCATTTTTGTATGTGATATCATTATTTTCCACGTATCCGTCAGAATACAATTTAGGCCTAGCGCCGTACTGTTTGTGATTTGAATAATAATATCGTAGCATCATTTCCTTTCTGCTTCGAGACGTGGGAAACGTCGCTCCTTAATGTTTTATACCTACATTTTTTTCTTCGTATATAAAATATATATAAAGCTAGTGAATTTCGAATGAATCATTGATGTAAAGACCTTATAAGTATTCGTATGCATTGCGAGATTTTTGATATAAACATAGAATTCCTGTATCACAGAGCCCTACCATATGAATTCAATTTTACCATGAACAATTTTTAATTTTTTTCTTGATATAACAAAATTACTAACATACCTATGTATATTAGGAATTTTGATATTTGAGAACCAATATATGACATAAATCTAAATGTACCTAGAGGTAGCAAGCAAAGGCAGCATCCATACATAACACGCACTTTACTTAGACGATACAAGGAAAAACGATATGTCATATAAGTTCTTAAAAAAAACTTATTTCCTGAACTAAGTACTACATATATTTAAGAGTCGGAGCCTATTTACACGATTAACTCAAATCACGAAGGCTCGACGTCATTTAGTAACATTTTTACCACATTGATAGCTTTATGAGACAATTAATTTGAATTTAAAATACAAAATAGGTATATGTATAGATGCCGGCCAAATGTGGACATTTCAGTCGTAGAATAATAATGTATGAATTAACATAAAACGCCCGGTGTTTGCTAGAAAGCGGGTAATTTGGTTACAGGCGTACATGCGAATGGGACGCCTTGTTTTGATATTGTATATAAATTGTATATGTAATAAAAATAGATGATTACAGCTTGAACTTCCGTCAGGGCGCGATGATGGAATTTAAATAAACTATCCAATGAAAAAAAAACATTTATTTTTTAATTATTAATAGAAAACTTTATAGTATCAAAAATGGAAGCCTATAACCCTGAAAAATAAATTTTCCAATTTATTTCCTCGTCGAACAAGTATTTTTTATACTACATTTTTTTAATATAATAATAAATTTTCATAATCAAAATTTCAATTGTACTACTCACAGTCTACGTGACACTTTCTAAGTTTGTTCGCGTCTTCACCATGGCATAAAGCGTACAGGTTTTTTCCGGTAAGCTCCTCCGACGTGTATCCAAGAAGCTCTGACACCCTGCTGGTAAATACAAAATAATCTATTAAATCCGTTGACCGTTAAAATTTATAAAAATAAATACTGTTTTGTTGCTAGCCTAAGGCCAAGTTTGAGAAGCGATATATTTTTCATATAAACATTTTATTTAATATAAACTTTCATATTAAATAAAAAGCTTACAAAAATATATATCATTTTAAATATACATGTATTTTTAAGAAACAATAAAAAAATCAGTAAAGTCAGTATTGTCAGTTTATTGATAACTTTGGATTTCTACGAAAGTAAACTATATCATTTTTATGTTAATGCTAGCAACAAATAGAAAACCAACACATATTCTATTTAACTAAACCTAATTATTTAAAAAAAAATCATATAATTGTAATACCTTGGCTCGCAATGTGCTATTCGGAAATCAAAATTGATTCTGGTGACGAACATGTCCGATTCCAATCTTATTTCATGTACTGACGGTGGAGGAAGCGCTATGGCTAGAGCCACCATGCCGAGTAAAGATGGTGGAGTCTTGCGGCTATGGGAGAACGTGTACTGCGGTCGAAGACGGCATAGCATCAGAACCACCTGGAAAGAAGAAAAATAGTATTGATGATACAGAAGGATGTGACACAGATCTAACTGCAACACACTTTTCTGAAAAGGTCATTAAAATTGATAAAATTTAAAATAATCCTAGTAATGTTATAAGTGGGTTTTATATAAATATATATATTATGTTATTATGTTTAATCCAGTAACTATTATTTAATTTCATAAATCAAACTCTAGTATAAGTTTTCAAATTAGACTAAAATACTAAACTTGGTAAAGAAGCAACAAACTTCCTAAGTACACGTTCAATAAATATATCCAGATTCCAGGTAGCTAAAGTTGAAAAGGATTAGTTCAAAATTTTCGCCATAAACGCTACGCCCGTGGCACGACACTCATATAAAGGGTTACAAACGATTTTCTCTAATTGCCCTGTCGATATTTGCGAATTGTATGAGCAATTTAGATTGAGATAAACACGAATTATGAGTTCAACTCTCGAAGTACTAATCTCGAGACTTGTTATTTATTCTTCGTGCCCATTCTATTTTACTATGGGAATGTCTTTGCTCGCTTCAGGCAATATTATTAATCACAATATGTTTATAAATTTATAATTTATTGCATTTTTGTTTGAATGTGTACCTAAATATATGAAAGAATGTTTGAAAATTCACCAAAATTTAGACTATAGTCGTATAATAAATATTTAAGAGATTTTAGACATTATAAATAAAAAAAAATCTTTAAAAATGTAACAAAATCATAATCTCAGGAGCATTCTATTACCGAGTCTTACCCACCTAGTACGTTATTCGCAAGTCGCTAGAGATATAATCGCACTTTATGTTCTAACACCGAGTTAAGGCAAAAATTATGGGCCACAACTCGCCCTGCGGCACCCCACGCTCGCTATAACTCTAACAATAATATTTGTAATCCAGTAACGGATAAAGCTGGGAAATTATTAAGGAGCAATAAAATTGTAATTCGTGTATTTATGGTACCGTTTAAGATATATAAATTATTTTTGATATATTTACGGACTTTTCTTTGTATTCAACAGCGATTTTATTTTTAATAATAGCTTCCACATTGTTCAGAAATTATAGTCATTTAGTTATAGTTTTATATGTAGATAATTTCCGAGAGAGAATGATGATCCTCAATTTTCATTTGACTTACGACAAATAGATCACATGTTACCGAAACAGCTTGAACACAACAAAAACACAAACCGTCTATATATTATGCTAATTTAAATCAAGACACATTGTCACTAGTGTAATTTTAATATTTACTATTTTTAAAGTGTTCTTCCACACTTAGGATTAGAAAACATTTTTGAAAAAACTTATAAAAATGTTTAGTGTAATTTTGTTAAAAAAATTGATACGAATATTGGAATATAATATAGTATAACTATTCTGGAATCACAGCATAAAACCTAAGAAAACACACAAACGTAAATTCCATATTCTTCACCAGATACCCACCCGCCAGTTACCATTCTCGTTTCTCGAAGAATTCCATTCGCCATCCTTGCTTCTTCCCACCTAAATCGAAAATGAATTTTCAGCCTTCATATCTCAATCTAGATTTAATTTGGAAAAATACCGTTTTTTTTATATATACATACTTTATTATTACTAGTATCTATGCAAATAAATACGAATAACAAATTAGGAAAAAATGGCAGAAATGAGTTAATCGCCAAAATATGATGATCTGAAAATAACTTTATCTCTTAAAGTTATATCAAAGCTTCATGAAATGCTTACCCTATATCCTGAAGATTTAAAGTGGCACCCTCTCTTCGTTAAAGTACTCTTCATTCGCACACAGAAAGCTCGGTCCATGCCTTTGTACAACGCCCCGCTAGCAGCTAGACTCATTTGTGCTGATACTGTAGAAAAGAAAGAATTATAGAACTTAATTATTATTTTAGCACTAATTTAAAAAAAAAACATTATTATTGAGATCTTTAGTTTTCGTTATTATTACACATTTTAAATAAAACTATTTTAAACGGATTATCCGCGTACATTTTGGTATTCGAAAATATATTTTTCAAAATATAACAAGTACCGTGACTGTAAACACGGACTAATGTAATGTGTTGGAAACGTCAGGTTTCTTAAAATGTAGTTTCGAATACCAAAATATATGCGATTAATCCGTTTAAAATAGTTTCATTTATAATGCAATACTACTATTGATTTTTCATTTAACACACTGAGGTTTTGTTCATGTTCACTGAGGTTCATGTTATTTTTACTATTTAAATGTAACAATTTTAATCGGATTAGACGCGTATATTATAGTATTCGAATAAACACTTAGAAAACCAGACGTTTTGAGCAATATGGTGATCTGTCTATGACCATTATTATCATCTTAAAATTAAAATACAGACTTTCTATGGAAAAAATCTGAACATCAGTGACCTATTTAGTCAAATTGGTCTAAATGGAATTCAATTTACAAAAAGCCTTGACGCTGTGAAAACGGTTCGAATCCAACGTGATTGATTACAAATTTATAATTAAACTGATCTTTGGGAGCCACGAAGCGTTTGTTAATTGATTTTACTGAACTTATAAGCCTAACTATGCAGAGGCTCTCAATCTGTTATAACTAATTCGTACTTAGTCAACTAAATTTTTAAAATATTTCTTTTCATTTAAACTTTTTTTTAAAATAAAATATATATTATTCAGATTTTGGAACATCTTATTTCAAAATTGTCTCTAATTTAAGATATTCGATTTAGTTTTACTATGTTCCACAGTTTAAGATGCATTGGATCGATTTCAGAGTTAGCTTCCATGGTTATCCGACCACAATATGACTTTATCTACGCACTTCACCTGTCCGTCAACTTCTTTCACAACGTCAATCCAACAATCGCTACACTGTCACACGGATCCTGATTGATTTTTTCTATCAGTTTTTCTATAAATCAATAGATTCCTCTGCATCACGTGAAATTTAAAAAGCGGGTTAATTGAGTGACTTCTTCAAACGCTTCAGTTTTTTTTTTAAATTTGAAATTAATTATCGCCTTCATGGTAGATGTATCTTGAAGGTGTCTTGCAAGTAAACGTAAGGATTCTTAATTAATAATTTTAAGCGGTGTTATTTTTTAATTAAACTTGCATTTTAAATATCGCATATAACAATAAAGTTTTTATTAAGTGGAAAAAACACATGCTGTATAAGTAAATGTAATATTATTTGCTTTGAATCAGAAATATCAATATCCTACACGACTACCGGCTCGAACGACATATGCTCAGACAAGTAAAATTTACAAATATATAGCAATACAATAATTTATGTTTTTTTTAAAACTTCAAGCTTTATCCTGTATACCAGGATAGTCAGAGACAACCTAGTATCAAGAATGGAGAGTCCGTTCATTGCTTTCCGGGCGATATTAAGATATTGTGTTTTTAATGGTAAACTTAGCGCCACGTTTAGAAATAAGAAATAGAAATAAGTTATAATTATAATAATTCCTCTAATTTTTTGAAATTTGGGAATCGAATCCACAATTAGCAGCATTTACAGTAAGACGCTGTCCCACTGCAACATGGTGGCCCCGAATACTTATTCAATCGTAATATAATAACAATAAATAAGAAAATAGATATTTTTAATAAAAGCAAAGAAGAAATAAATTATTACAATGTTAAAAATAGCAGATATTATATTATTAACAAAAGGAACAAAAACAAGAACAAAAACAACAATAAATAGAAATAAAATGCAAAAAGGAGAAATTACTTTAAATGCAAATCAAAGTTTTTATGACGAAATAACCTAAGCGTATTTCCAAATGCACTGGAGCGAGTAACCGGCGAAGTTAGAGAAATTATACACTAGACAGTTTTTGCTCCTTCATCTTAATTAAAGTTAGCCTATTTTATTATTTGTTGACAAAAAAAACCATCAGCTATCATTTCGATAGCTGAGCCACATAGACTCAATAACCTCTCAATTCTTTCCCATAACGCGAAGTATAATATTAATCAACACGATAAAGGTGCGGCCGACTCCCCATAGACCGTTTCATAAGGTGGCCAACACGCCGTGAAGGCTCTATAATCTAATTTCAATTTGGTGCACAATTTATTACATTACCTGTAGCTTGAACAAAAATTTAACACCAGTATAGTCCGAAAAGTGTATTAGCCTCCGAAATGTAGGAACTTTAATTGAATTTCATATAGTTTTTTCTCGTTTTGACAGAGGTCGACTTTTTGTATTGAAACAGTTTTAGCTGGAAAATGCAGCTAAGTAGATTGGCTAACGGTGTTATCGCTCCGTTTTATAAATCACTACCTTTTTAACATCTTATATTCTAATTTTTAGGCTAAATCGCGTGTAATGCGTTGATTCGCATGTACGAATTTGACTTGCGGAGTTTTTATTTTTTTTTTGTTATAAAAACTTCGACTGTCAATCGTTTAGACTGGACGTTCTTATTTTAGGTGTACAAAATTTATCATTTAATTACTTTACATATAAATCAGATGCAGTTGGTATTTATTTAAGCTATTATAGCACAAACTAACCTCAGTTCAAAGTTCAGTTAGAATGCACACAATGATTATAGTTTAGATGTCATCATCCGATAATGTTTGCACTTCGCCTGATCAATGAAACCGCTAATTTCGCTATCTACGTGGCTCTATAATAGACTAATTTGCAGTCATTTGCATCACGCACGGTCGACGTTTACCACTTTACACCCACCGCAATTTTAACATTTGAATACATTCATTCGGACCCAAATGTTCTTATGGTAATAAAAAAGGTATAATGAGGTGATTCTGAAAAGCATTTTCATATGCAGCTTTACGTTTTTTCGTACTTAGCAGGGAAATCAGATAATGTCTAATTTTGAGATAATCCGTTATTTCTACCTGAAATTAGGATAGTGCGTTAGGTTCACCATTCAACACACAATGTCTATTTCGGATGAAAAGCAGTCAATGGAGTGTCTTGACAGTAGGTTGTCTCTCACTACCCTGCTATACGGGATAAATCGTGAAGTTATATACATACGGAAACATAGAAATGTAATATATTTGAATATTATTATTTGAGATACAGGTATCTGAAATAATAATATATGCTAATATTTGCTGAAAGGTTGCTGAATACACGTTGATTTTTCTTTATATTACGATTATGTGTATTAGAAACTGAATAACGAATTCGAATCCGAGATCAAAATTTTCTTTTATTAAATTATTTTCTATATATAGTTCTACGGTACCCTAATATTAAGATGTTGTTTAATTATTATCAAAGACGTACCACAAGAAATTTGCATTGTGATTTGTTTACTTTTTTGTATGTTTTTGATGAAATTGAAAATTAAATGCGATATTTAAAATTTTATCTTTTTTCGTAAAAGAACGGCTAATCTGAAGCTAAAACGTTTGCACAGCACGTTTACTATTATTCTTGTTTTTGTATGAAGTGTTCACAAATCAACAAATAGAAAAAAATATATAAATATTTTTATTTCCCAAAGTATATTTTTTTGCTATCGCGGCCGGTTGGCCAGTGTTAAGCACTCGATAATATCGATTTCAATTTAGGCTTGGAAAAATATCTATAATATTTTAGTTTTTCATCATCTTTGTTTGCCACCCAACACGTATTCTCTTCAAAATAGGTAAAAAATGGAAATGGCGGGAATCATGAATCTCTGCCTACAAATGCTAGTTTACTATACATTTTTATTTTTTTATAACTTCATGTTTTTTCCTCATGGCAGAGGAATTAGAGAGAACCTAGTATCGTTCGCCTTTAACCTCACTTTTAGCTTGAACTTGAGACATTGCATATTAATATGGGGTAGCTTTGCTAATTAGAATGTCAAAATAGTTTTCTTTTTAAATATTTAAACAAAGTCATTTCCCTAAGTGGAAATCAACTCCACAACCAATCGCTTTTACAGTTAAGCACGGTCCCATTGCGCCACAATAGGCTTCTTAGAAATAACTTTTATTAATGAAAATATTCACTCACCATCAGGATTGTTGGTACCATGTTGGCTGCCCTCCTCACTACCAGAAGCTGGGCTATTTAGGCCTGCACCACCTCGACCAGCTAAGGAGAGCCCAAGCTGTTCTGCAATCTCCGCATGGTCAGCTTGGTGTACGTAGTCAAATATACTACTGCCTGTCATTTCTACCTGTTAACAAAATATAATTATAATATAAATACGTGTAATTAATTTATAATTTATTAAATGATGTTTGATGAATTAATGATAAAGAACTTTTATCTTTCAGCATCTAATCATAAGCTACTTGAATAATGTTTCCGTTTCCGTTTTCCAATGTTATTTTGCTCTGGGTATTTGTATTTGTGAATGGTTAGATTTAACATTTTGTAACTTAACACAAATTATATTTTTGATAGCTTCTCGTATAGCAAGGTAGTCAAAAGGAAAGTAGTGTCAAGGTAATCAATGCCTTGTTGTCTTGTGTGACTGTGAATGTTTTGTCTGACCAGAGCGGAGAAATGGAAATAAATTTTAAATATAACCATACCCTAAAGTAAGAATCGAACCCATAAGCAATCGTGATTCCAGTCAAACGCACCTCACTGCACCATTTAGTACCTTATTAACTATCTAACTCAGTCGAATTTGATTATACAATAATCGGGTCCAGGCAGACATCGCCACTACTCAATAATGCCGTCAGAAACATAACTTATCTTATCTGCCATTTTACAAAAAAAAAAATATTTTTTTTTCTTTTTTTTTATTAAAGTTCTAGAAACACTAAACGCTTTATATTAACGCTAAAATATATATCTAAACATTGACTAAAAGATTAATTACATTAAGAAAAGCTATTTGAATATCGATCCTCGTATTCATTAATATTGCTTTAGACGTTTAGTGGCACGCAGCCCATAATGTTTAAATCATAAAGTTTATAATTGAAACTTAAGGTAGTCAAATGAAGTCTCACGTACACCAATGGTTATGAATGAAATAGCTGTTATCATACATCGCATGGCAGGTGGCTTTGACAACAATATAACATGGCAACTGTAAGCCGCGAAGACAACTTCGAAGGTACAAACGTTTATTTATTATTATGTTTTTTAGCTTCACGCTTCATATCCCGGATAGCAGGGTAGACAGAAAGTAGCTAATGTCAAGACACTCCATGCTTCACTTTCCACCAAATTCAAAAAATTGCGTGTTGAGTGGTGGAACTAAACGCCGCACTTTGTCTTACAAACCTTTAAAAACAACATAATTTGTTTACTAAGAAAGATAAAATCGTAGACAACTGTAATTGTTAGCATGATTAACTTCATTTAAAAAAAGGGGGTTTTGTAGTTATCAGTTGACCTGTGTACTGAATTAGATATATCTTAAAAAAACCGGTTATTATTAAAAATACTAATAAAAGCAATTAAGTAGTATAATAATTTGTTTAAAAACATATTCATAAAGCCCACAAGACCAAAATCTACCATCTCATATTTGGCAAAGGAAATAATTATTCATAGAAAATTCCATAACTCTTATGGAATGAATTTTTATTATCACTATTGGAATACAGTTTGCTATCTAACTTTCTTGTGGATCCTTTCACGGCGTATGCAAATGTGTCTTTAAATAAATTTATCAAATATAATTGTGAGATCCTATTAGGCATTCAGGTGTCGTGTATCCGCAGTGATGGCGCGCATGTGAATACCATAAACAATGGTGACGTTACGGTGGTCGGTTCTGGGAAAGATCCTTAGGATTTTATGGCATTTACCGATCCAACGATTGACGGCCTACAAATTTGAAATGTTGACAGGTGATTGGAAGCTGAATAAATTAGCAGTATGAGCTTAAATTATTACTAGTCTACTAGTCCATGATGTTGTAAAGAACATTACCTTGATTAATTAGACAAATCTACGTAAAAAAGAATACTAGAATTTTCCAGAACTTGTTCTGTTCTGAAACTGAAACTGACAGACGTTATTAAAGCCCATTTAAGTAGATATATAAATATTATATAACAAATATTTTTTGTCATAATAAATATACTTAGGCTTAGTTGTGCCAAAGTACGTTGAGTACTTTTGACCTTCCACTATTAAGAATAAATAATCGCCTTGCCCTGACCATAAAAGTTTGAGAGATCAAACCTCCATATCCCAAATAGAAACATCCAAGCAATAATGAACAAGAAACATCACGTAAATAATTTTCCAGAAAGGGCCCGAACATGTCAAAACAAAAAGTAAAATATCCATTTTCGGATTTATCCTTAGAAATATGATTTCCTATTGTCGACGTTATCAGTCTTTAAGGGTCCCGAAAAAATGGCGGCACCAGAATTTAATATAACAGGAGCGTAGACGTTGCTCATAAGAAAGTTGTATCTGCTTATTTACCAGGAAGTTTATGTATTTAATAACGCACACTACATCACACGGTGTCTATAGAGGCATACATATGTTAGGTGGTCGTCGGTGTGCGTGCGCGGGGGTGTGTGAGTGGTACATTAGGATGAGAGACACGCGCGCGCCTTGCCCGCGACGTGACTAGCATCTCTCATCGTCCTTTTCCCCCCATTCGCTGTCTCACACCACCCTCCAGCCATTTTGGATCAACTGTTTCTCAGTTTTCAGATCTTTTCCTTTTCCCTTTAATTTCGTAATGTTTAATTTCATTTGGATGTAAATTTCTTAATTTTACTGCATTCTTTTCTCGTCGTAATTTTGTAGTTTGTCAGCGAAAAGCGGTAGCTGTCCTCATGAAAATGTTTGTCAACTTCAAGATGAAGTCTAGAAATTTTAAGAGGTTAAATTGGAACATTACTTTAAATTGACTTCAAGAGTACATCAGTTCTAATAATAACATCTCCACTCGACCGTAGATAAGCATAATACATAAAACGAGTTAAATAAAACCATATTCATTCATAGTTCACATGAGACGCGATATAATCGTCGTTTCGGCGTTAAGACATCCGACAGATCGTGGATAAGGCTTGTACGTGGGCGGATAGATTTTTTCTTAAATTAAAATTGCCGGCTTTGTTAACTCTTTAAATAAAAGCTTGTACGGTACCTAATAGCAGATGTAAAGGACAATAACCCTATATAAGTATAAATTGGCTTCGCAGTGCACTTACGAAGTAATATATAATGAGAAGAGGCAAATGCAGCCTACTCTTTTAAATACAAAATGCTTTAAAAGCTATTAGAAACTACTTATATTAATTACTTGGATATTGGGTGATGCTTAAAATATTTTTTTTGTTTGTGTACTTCATTTATTAGAAGTATAGTTAGTTCTATGCTAAATAAGCCCCTAAGTAATGTTAAATAAATGCAAATAATACGTTAAAAGTATTTCTTTTTCTATAAAAACATCACTTTTCATATACAAATCTTTAATTATAATACTTTGTATACTTCCATTTATTTTTTTTATACATACATTACATTTACAGCAAAATGCATAGTAAACATGAATGCAAATTAAAAGGCGCAATCTATCAGACAGTTGCAAATTATTTAAATAATAAAACGGCTACCTAATTGTAATTCATCATTAACTTAGCTAATGTCACCAATTCTTCTAACTAGATATCTTCGTCTCGCATTCTAATGTGTGATATGTACTATCGTAGAATTAACTTATTTACTACTTTCATTGTCGTGACAGTTGACCAGACTCTATAGTAGACGGTTAAAATTATCTCTAACTACAGTCGCTAGCGAGTATCGAGCTCGTTCCAGATATATAGGTGTTTAACTTGTAAGTATGCGAACCGTGACTAAATTATAAGTTAATTAAAGAAATTTAAATAAATGTGTAATGAACAGGTTAAAATATTTTAGTGTCATCATTAGAACCCAATGAAAGTCAATTAATATTTTGAAATATTATTCATTATTACCTGTAATTATAAAGTCTGAAAATTGGTAAAGTGTTAGTCAGCCAATGTCAATATGACAAAGTCTAAATTATACTTATATTAGTATAAAATTGCATGTGTTTAGAAATTTTATATAATAATGATTATAACTTAGTTATAAGTGTCAGAATATTTACGCCGGCCAGTCGTGGCGCAGTGGGACAGCGTCTGACTGTAAACGCGATCGGTTGTGGGTTCGATCCCCACTAGAGGCAGTGAGCAAATTATTTAAATTATTTCCACTTCCTCGCTCTGGTAAAGATAAAGTGCTGCGTTTAGTTCCACCACTCAAAATGTAATATCTCGAATTCGGTGGAAAGCGAAGTACTGTGCCCACTTTCCTCTCAAAATTGAGACATTGCGTTTTGAGTGGCGTAATTCAACGCCGCCTTTTGTCTTACCACAACAAGAAAATGAAAATTGTTTAAAATATAATCAACTCATTTATTCAATTAAGCAAAAAATTAATAAAGAAATATAAACTTACTTGTGATAGTCCTAAATATATAGAAACAGTTTCGGATATGTACAGAAACCTCCCATCGGCCGCTACAGACAGCGCGAACCCGTCGAGAGACTGCGGACAAAAAATATTCAATGACTTATCTAAGGAAATAAAGAACTTAATGCTATCGTCTTGTAATTGATATATCTAACTGTAAAAGCGATGAAAAATTATGATATGAATGATTTTATACAATAATCAATTTCTCAAATCCAACGAAACAAAGCATGACGTTAATTTTCGATGTAAACTAGCAGATTATTTTGCGTTTGTCATGGAAACATTAAAAAAATAGAGAGCGGAGTATCTCAATATTGTCTAGATCTAGATCTACCTACATCTATAAATTCTAACTTTATTAGCTTCACGCTTTTATCCCACATAGTAAGATGGACAGGAAGTACCTAATGACAAGACACTTCGTACACCGTTTTTCGATACAACACGTACACGCCTTGCTTTGTCTTACCAGAAAGAGAAAATGAAAATAATTTGGATATAATGGCCCCGAGTGGAAATCGACCTAAGACAAATCGCGCTTACAATCACACGCTATCCCACTGCGCCACGACTGGCTTCTTCATATGTGGAACCAAAAAAAAATAGATTGTCTTATTAATAGAACCTTTTTCCGTTAATTCGTTCACTTTATATAATTTAAACCAAATCTATACAAACAGGTGTAATGTCAATAAAAATATTTATAATAGGGTGACCTCGTGCCGTTCTCTTAAAACCTTACTAAACTACAATGTTTTTATGTCAAGTAATTAGAATTAAATGATTGATAGCGAGTGACTAATGATTTACTTAGGATACTTATTTATTTCTTTTCCTTAAAACATGACCAAAACTTGATCTAAACTAACTATACTTTTATGAAAAATTTACACATTTGAACCTCTTTACCAGTTGTTTGCTGACTAAGCGCTTTAACTAATTAAAAAATACGAAATTTTTGAACTGATATTAATAAGTTTTTAATTTTTATATACTTTTTTATTTTGCAGCTTTTCGGTTTTTCCGCATAGAGGAAGCAAGCAGCGAGAATTTGGTGTCGAAAATCTCCTTTTCTTACTATACGCTCCAAATTGAGACATTCTATAAAGCAAAATCAAACACCGTGGTTTGCCTTATTGGAGCAGGAAAAAGAAAATAATTTAAATATAATCATTTCCCAGAAAAAAGAATCGAACTCAAAACCATTCCGCTTATAATCAGAGCATTAGACCACGACAGTTTCAAATATACTCGTATACCTTTTTTAGCTTCACATTTTTATCCCACATGGTGGGGTAGGTACTTTCTGTACCTAGTGTCAAGACACTCCGTACTCCGTTTTCCGCCCAATTCGAGACATTGCGTGTTGAGCGGTGGAACTTGTATACTTAATATAATTGTATACTTATTATATACAGGAATACGCTTGTAATAACCACGAGACTTGTAATTTAACAATAATTTTATGCATATTGAGCAAGCGCCACACAATCAAGTTCAATATTACAGTGTCAGACAACCTGCGTACTGTTGGCAAAATAAATAAAATCGTATTTTTTTATATATTTTAAGAATTATTTATATATTTAATTTTTTTTCCTATGAGTGTACAATTTATTATATATAGTTTTTTTTAAGATAAACCACTTTAGTAAACTAATTGGTTATTTACTTTAAAATATTACTGAAGTAATTTCTATGTTAGTCAATTAGTGTAAATAAAGAAAATGAATTGAAAGTCAACAAAGAACCGAATTTTATAAAAAAATATGCTCTAACAATCTTTACAATTATTATAATAACTTACAAATTGTACAAATAGTTGTACCTATATAGAAGGCATTTATAATTTATTTTAATTGTGTATTAGACATAGAAAACTAGTGTCTAGAGAACGGTTCCTCCGTTCTCCGTTTTTCGCTCGTGCTAAAACGCCTAAGTGGCAAGCGGTACTCAAGCGGGGGAATTAAGATAATATAAATATAATCACTCCCCGAGTGGAAATCGAACGTACAGTCATCGTTTTTACCTCGTGTAATTAAATTTCGTTTTTCACTAAATTATATTGCAAACTATACATGTAAGAAAAAAAATAAAAGTTTCATATTCATCAATTCAGTGGGAGATAAAAAATCTAAACAAATAATTAGTTGTGAAAAAGTGCCGTGACGCGGTCGACAAAGTAGCGTTACACTAACTAGATGAGGCATCATCTATAGTAGAATAGGTATCAGATCACAATTTTGATATTAAATCTTTATTTATAACCAAAATTGTATGAATTCTTATTAAATGTTATTCTATTTATACAGGTAAAAATAATATTTAAATCTTTTAACTATAACAAATACCTTTTTTTTAATAACATTTAAAGTATAATAAAAGTAGCATATATACCAAAATTAGTCGAATCCATATAAAACTATATAAAAATCCAAAAACTATGCAGATAAAAAAGTAATCGAAGCGTTATAAGGAAAAGAAGATAAAAAAACATTCAATTCATATATTCTTCAAGTGTGATAATTATTATATACTTTTTTATATTACTCCTTAACGAGTGTACTAGTATGAAAAAAAAACATTCTACATAGCGCTTGGACGGTATCCAAGAGGCGCGGGTTTGAATCCCGCTGCGTTTAAATTTTTATGTTTTTTCAAAAATATAAACATTCTACATATATATAACTCAAGAAAAATATCATATCCAGATATAAATTTAAATCAATGTCACTTATAATGATAGACAGTTGACAGAATAGTTGCAGTGATGAGTATTTTTTTACCGAAACTTCAATTAACCGGTTGTTGTTGTTAAAAAAGGAAAAAGAAAGGGAAAGCGCTTCCAAAATTTTACTATTATTTCTCCAGACGTGAATCTTGTTATTATTATTTATTACTAAGTTGTTTTGTACTTGGTAATATTCTAGTATATTTATATAGGTTCCACCTATAATAACTATAATAATGTACAATAAAGACATCTTCATTCATGTTAGATTTTCTGAAATATAAAGATGATAAATTTTAAATATTTATAACTGTAGTATATTTTTAACTAAAATTTATATTGATCATACAATTTTTCGGTCTGGTTAAAGTGAAAGTTAGGCGAATGAACTGCCCCCTAGCGCGCATCAACCTGAATTCATCAAAAAATGTATGAAAAAAAAAATACTTATTAAGTCGTTTAGTCTTACTTGCAGAGTCATAATAATAAATTTAATTTGACACGTTACAGATAATTAATTTGAAGTACTGTTTAATTACGCTAACCGATAAAGGTTACGTTTACCAGTAATCTTTCAAGGGAAACTATTGTTCGGAATGATTAATTTCGATTAATATTTCATTGAAGGGTGACCTCAAAAATACATGTGCGTCCTTTATTTTTTTACTTAAAACGTATAAATTGTGAAAAAAAAAACACAACCAAAGCAAGGTATCACGTACTAGCTGCTCTCGATACAAACCGCAACACCCACAGTGTTATAATACAAGGTGATTGCATAAAATTATAATTTACGTGATCGAGTGACAGCTAAATCGATTTTTTTAGCATTCCGCATTTGTAACGGTGAAACGAGTTAACTTAATCGATTGCGCAATGGGTGTAATACGGTGAATCAGAAACTATAATAAGTATGAAACTTTACGGTTATTATGCGTTTATAATTTAACAAATCTAAATAGTGTCCATTTATCAGTTATGTCAGAATAAGTAAAAAATATTGAAAAGATAGTTTGCTGTTTGTCTGTATTCAATGTAAACTATATATAGTATTGTAAAAAAAATTGGTAGTAAATTTAAAAAAAAAAACAAATAAATACTTATCCTTTCAACTATATTAACCGCAAAATTCGATTGTATGGTTTATAATAGAGTTGTTTTATTTTTTTAAATAAATCATTTCTTTCTACAATAGTGAGCGTGATAAATTTTAGCCAGCTAAGTATTCACTGTCAATCATTCGCATTGCATCGCTTATGGCAATCTCGTAACAATCGATAATCGATTAAAAAACGTAATACAATAACAGTCGACAACAAATCGATTATTTTTTTAGAATAGTCTACTGAACCTAAATCACGACGCTATTCGCACTTGACCGACATTTTTTAACCAATCCTTTGATAAATTGTACCACAAAGTATATATTCAATTAATTTTGTTATGAAATTAAGTGAAACCGTCGAAATATTAAATTGGAGTGTTGAAAGTATTGTATGTACACTATACGCCTAGCTATTGTATAGAAGTTAATTTTAGATATAAAAAGCATGAAGTCGGCCAATTGAGAAACTAAGTCAAGTTCGATTGAGTTTTCGGAGGTGACGAAAATGAGCAAACTTTGATTAAAATATTAAAGGCGAATTTATTATTTACGTTAAAACTAACAAGTGTAGAATATAAATTGTAAGAGTGACTAAATTATAATCTACGCAAGAAAAAAATCATTTTCTTTCCACAATTTTCGAAAACCTATCTATAAACAAAAAAAGGAATATCTATTTTTATTCTTTACATTTAAAAATATTTCTCAATTAATATGGCGTATATAACATTTAAATGTTTTTGAAATACATATACCTAATATATTTATAAAGTAAAAATTTCCAAAATAAGAATTTCTATTTATTTCCGATTATACTGTCTAGTATACAATAATCGTAGAATAAAAAGAATTTAAAAAAAATATATTTAAAACTATCAAAAAGTCATTAAAAAAATACTAAACATTACCGTTACTCGGTACGTACAGCTCTAGACCTCGAGAGCTCTACGTACTTCCTATATAATGTATTTTTACGTTATCACAAAAAATTGTATTCATAATTTGTTCAGATATTTTTTACCTGCGATGCTTTACTTTAAATATTAATTTTAAGCCATTTTATGGTCCAAGCCAAAAATTCTATTAAATTGTTCTGTTATAATTGTGTAATATTAAAAGTTGAATTAAAATGTTAAAAAAAATTGTTTTTGTTTATCTGTTAAGTCATCCGTTGACAAATAAAATGTTTCTTTTTCATTGTTATTGTACTATGTATACCTTTAATTATATTCATGTATTATTTATTAATATATTGCAGTTTATTGTTTTTTTTGCATTGGTTTGAATTTTTTAAAATGTGATCAAGAAATAAGTTCCTTATAGTATTTTTTTAAACTTTGTCTTCTCTTCATAGTGGTATATTACTGTAATAAAAACAAAACAAAAAATATAATAACTAATGATTAGTAATCTATACAATATATAATTCGTAGAGGTCATTTGACATTCAAATTGACACGCAATATCTTGAATTCGGTGGAAAGCAAAGTACGGAGTGTCTTGACACTAGGTACTTTCTATCTATCCTGCTACGCGGGACAAAAAACAAAAAGAAGTCCTTTTGTCATTTTTAGTTACTTACTGGACAGGGTGAATATAAAGCCTGAACAAAGTAAAAACATATAAAAAGATGTAATTCACATGTAAATTACCTGAAGTATATGTGTGCCCTGATGCTGTTCGAACAATTCCATTGCAAGTCCTGCTGCTGTTCGTCTACTTTGGGCACCTGGAACAAAGAGATCAATATTTAAATCCCATACACACAAATTATTCAGGATCCGTTTTCATAGTTTTTCAAATTTTGTAATTTCCATGAATTTCTTGAAATCTTTTCTTATTGCTCTCTTACATTACCCAATGTACATTCTAAATTTCAACTTTCTACTGCTAATAATTTCCAGTTAGGCGTTGTCTATCAGTCACTCAGTAACTAGGGGCAAAGTTTAACATACGAGTATATGTAGATAGCGATTATTTAAATAAATAATAGAAAGGAAGAAAATAGTAGAAAATGTTCAAATATATTTAGTAAAAAATCATTCAACAATTGACTTAGCTATCTCTTTGTCAATTCCATTCATTCAATTCTTATGAACATAAAAAATATGTTTATTTAGTTTTAACAACCAACGTCAACACTGAATAAAAATATGATATAAAAGTAATATAAATAATATAAAAAACATATTTGTCATCAAGAACAAAGGGTGTCGTAAAGCTTGTAACCGGACACTGATGGTATCGCGGTCGGCGGTAGCGCGACGCAACCCTGAGCTTCTAGGTACGAGTTACCTGGTGCTCCAAGATCTATGGAGACAGTTTTATTTTTGTACTGAGTTTAATTTAATTTTATGGAAATATTTTGTGTTTTTAGATAGTAAAGTGTGTTTTTTTTTTTAAATTTAATAAATATGTACTTGTCGAATGTCGACCAGCCTCTTTAATTTTTTTTAATATTTGAATAGTTTTATAAGACTTAATACTTTTATAAATTATAAATAAAAGTAAGAAGTGGAGGTAGTTAATATAAAAAACACTAACTATACATGTTTATTATATATATTTATCAATTCGGTTGAAAGCGGAGAATGAAGTGTCTTAGCACTAGATACTTCCTGTCTACCCTGCTGTATGGGATAACAGCGTGAAGCTAGAAAAAACTATACATATTATGATATTAAAGCCAAGGTATAACCAAGTACTAGATGGTTATTGAAAGTGACACTCACAAGGACACTAACTGTCGTGACTTTGCTTCGTGAGCGGCAACAGACAGACATACGCACGACCCGCGCAATATTACTATATTAGTGCAAGCCATCACGAGTTTACATAACGTGGTACTTAACGACGTAACTTGTGAATATTTGTGTTTTAATTTATGGGGAAATTAACAGTATATTATAGGAATTATTGATGTGTAAAATACGCGTTGCCATAGTAACGTGTATGTGACATACACGAAATACATAAATAAAAGAAAAACACAAATATGTGTATGTCAAATATTGAAGTGTGTGGAAAATTAATTTGTTAATTGTTTTATGTATTCCTTATTGAATTAATTATTAAAAAAAATGCCGTTTTGAACTTCTTCTCTCATACTAGTAAGTCTACATAATATTAATTAAAAATGGGTTTCACATATAAATTACGATTAAATAAGTAAGTTTCTATACACATAAGTATATTGAAAAATGTTAGATCATAAGCACGATATAGCGAGTTCGGTTACCGGTTGGTGTATAATTATTTTGAAAACCTTATTTATAGTACTGAATTTTAATTAAATATTTGTTTTTCTACAATATACAACAGCACTTGGTTGGAACCATTTTCATGATGCAAAAGATTTATGAAAAAACAATATGCCTTAAGTTTTACTTACTTAAAAAGTTAATGAACTCTTGTTGAGTAGTTTTAGCAAGCTTTAAGTTTTAACCCGCATAGTAGGGTTATATTAGGTAGCAGTCAGAGACAATCTAGAGTCAAGACGCTCCATTGATTGCGTTTCCCTCGAAAATCGAGATATTGTGTGTTCAGTGGCAAACTCTACGCCGTGCTTTGTTAATAAAAATAAATTTTAAATATGATAGTTCCACCGAGTGTGAATTGAACCCACAACTAATCACGTTTACGGTCAAACGATGTCCCAACGCACGACGATCACGTCACTATGTGTACAATTAATAAACATTTAATTATTATTTATTCTTATAATCACGTCATATAAATATAGATAAGTCTGAGTAGAAAATAAACCTAATAAGAATAGCAAGTAGGAAGATGTATTCTGTTTAAATAACTTTGTCATAAGAAGTCGACCGTAACTTGTAACAAAACAAAGCAAAACTGTTTATGCTATGACTTTATCCACTGGCGGTCGGTGACCAGAAGTTTTGAAATTCCAGGAAAAACTTTAATAACATTATCTCATTTTTTCTTATAGAAAAGTTTTTCCAATATTTAGAGATATAGTGTTACATCATATTTCCGGTCCCACTACTTTAAAAGGGCGGAATTACACACTTTATCGCGTACAGCAGGGCAGTCAGATATAGTCTAATGTCAAGACACTCCGTTGATTGCTTTTCGTCCGAAATCGAAACATTTTGAGTTGAGCGGCGAGCTCAACGCCGCAGTTTGTCTTACTTCAGTGAAGAAATAAAAATTCAATTTTAAATATAACCGAGTTTACAGACAGACGCTTTCCACTGAGCCACAATAGTTCTCTTCTTGTTTACTATTGTAAAAGCTTATTTATTTTTAATATCTAGGACTGTTAAACCAAATCTAAAAGAATATAGTCAATTACATTACCTTTATATATGCTCAATGAATTACAATACTGTACTTTAAAGTACAAAAATATTTTTATTATGTATATAATAATATATTCAATGTTTCACATATTGGAATACGTTACAATAATCTAACAAAATATCCATATATATAAGTCAAAGATGGTTTCTCTACGAGACAGCGGCGATATCAAAGAGCGGTTGTCTCTGCTTTGTTGAATTAAATCGTAATAAAGCACACGCCGTGGCTATCGCAACGTTAAACAGAGTATATACCCAAATACGGCATGTGAACTTTTTTTATCAGTGTAAAATTTCAGGGCAGATCGGGTCGAACGATAGTTTCGCTATGTTATGATATTTTGTAATTGTTGAACGATTTTAAGATTTTTGAAACTTCATATAAAATCTGTCTTTTTTTGCAATTCGAATGTTTATCAATAACACTCACTAGTGTGTAAATCAGTCTGTGACTAAAATACTCATAATTGTCTGGAAGGTACGGATTTTCAATATTATTTGTTTTATTAATATCATACTAGGAATGTCTATCTGTCTGTCATTAAATTGTATTAGTCTAAATCAAAATGCAAAATTAAAAAAATACGCTATAATAAATATATATGAAAAAATGTATAAAATAAGACTCTCTTTTATATTTATATTATACTTATATATTTTTATTTTTTTAGCCTCTTAGCTTCGCTTATTTCCCGCATAGCAGGGTAAACACAAAGTACCTAGTGTATCTAGTCTTCGTACTTCGCTTTCCACCGAATTGCGTGTTGAGGGAACTGGAACGCCGAACTGTATCTTACCAGAGCGAACAAGTGAAAATGATTTAAATATAACTTACACCCCCGAGTGGGTTGAACCCACAGCCGATTGCATTTACAGTCGGACGCTTTTCCGATGCGCCACGATCGGCCTCTTTTTTATTATGTTAATTTTGACAATTAAAGTAAGTATACTATGAATGTATTATATATGTAATATGTATATATATATATATATATATATATATATATATATATATATGCAACATCGCTAGTAATAAGTAAAACAATTTATTTTACTCTATCGACCCCAAGTTAGAACAAATTTTTATTGAAGCCGCTAAGTCTCAGTATAATTTTCTCATTACCGGCAGACCGGTGTGGTATTACCCTTAAGTCAGATTCGGGCGTCATAATGGGTGTAATTTGAAGGCATTACGACTTATAAGTTAATAAAGAATAAATCGATAGATTTATTATTACTGTAATAAATCTATATCAGATGTAATTTGGCCAAATTCTTAACTCATTTTAGCCAAATTATTAACTTTAAGATGCATTTTGCTTTTGTATGAAAAATTCTATAGGTTTTTTGTTATTTTATAAGCAATTAATGTTAGTATCTTTAAATTTGCTATTGAATAGTACATTTTCAATAATATTAACTTGAGTGTTTTGTAAATAAAAATATTTTTGTAATTAAAATTATATAAAATATATAAAAATCACCATATTACGTTGAGTAGCATAGAATCTAAAAATCAGCGTCGACTTCTCTCAGTGATGACAATTTTATTGAAAATTATATTTATTTCTTCGGTAAGTTGTAACACAAATGATATAAGATTTAGGTTTTTTTGTAATTGGACGGAAAATGGAGAAAAGAGTGTCTGAGCACTAGACTTTTCTCTACCTACCCTGTTAATCTAACCTTCCTTGAAACTTATTTTTCAAGGTTCTTTGTACATTTAAAAACGAGCAATGATGAACGTCTTACTATTTCGACTACGAGGGGCGGTAATTCTTCATTAGATGGCCGGGTTCCGGTCAAGTGCCCTTGGGGTTGGTAATCAACGCGAGTTGTATTATTTTTACGAGGGAGTAGCGCGTACGACCATTTATTTGCAACGTTTAGTTAGTTTTATCTGATAGTATGGTGCAATCAAACATAAATATATCTTGGTTTAGAATTTCTTTTTAATTAGAAAAGTAAATTAAATTTGAATACGATAATAAAGTTTTATAGTTATAGACAAAGCTTTTAAAAAGTGCAGCGTTAAATTACGTCACAAAGAGTGAATTATACATTTCAATATCAATTTATATATAGTCATAGCTGATGTTTGATAGTTCTCTCAATATTTGAAACGGACCGTTTTTCTATGCTTTAATCTTGCATATCCTTCTGTATTACATATTAACATACAAATAATCCAAAAATTGAATTCGAAAGATAATAATAAAAGCAAACAAATACATCAATAAGTAACAAAAAAAATACATCTTTAATGAAACAAAATAGACGAAAATTCAGTAATGAACCAACCGCATAGATCTTAAGTAAACTATCTCCACCCTCGGTTTATTAGGCGTTGAGTTTTATTTAATTTCGCTCAGAGAAAACACCCCTGGTCAATGTTAGCATTGCCCGCACATGTCGAAATGGACAAATACAGATAAATTATTACCTTTCTGTTTAAATATAAGGAATAAACACTTTTATCAAGTTTTATTACGATAGTCAAAATATATTTCCAGATACTGGTTTTATTCTAACCCTAGGATTTTAAAATTTAACCCAATCTTAACTGTTGTATTTGTTATTATGTTTTTGTTATTTTCGTAGACGAGATAGATATTTTATTATTTAGACTAGAAATACTTAGATTAAATAAATATAGGATTGCAAAGGCTATCCTATTGCTTTTAGCATTCCCTAACAAATATAATTAGGGAGAAAGAAGCCTATTCTTTGCTTATTACGTCATCCTGTGTTTAAATGCAAAGGAGTTCGTTCATAATGATTAAATATTATCGTTTCATGTGTAGTCCAACCAATTGTATTGGATTTCGTCCAACAGATAATACCTTTTACCAAGAAATGCAAATATTACACTCAGTTTTCCTTCAAATACCAAATAAAATTACCCTAATTAGAGAATAATAAGGAATTTACCAAATAATCGATATTTGATCAGACTTAAAGTATCGTTAATATAATCATTTTTATTTAAAAATGAATATTTTAGTTGATCTAATTTGGCAGACAGCTCTGAGTTCAATATTTCATTCCACTTAAAGCCTGGTCATTAAAGCCTGGTCAAAAGGAGGAGGACCAACTACACAATAGATGTAAGACACAAGGTAAAAATTCCCCTAAATAATTGTGAAATACCAAAAAATCACTATCGCTTCGCATAATGAATTGTAACTAGCCTATTACACGGCCGGATAACCCTTCAAGCGGCCGTGGGGGTCGAGGCGGCCGGCGATCGATACTAAATAAAAATGGCTTCAAAATCCCGGAAAATGCTGCAGTATTCAGAACACGTATTGTCAATATAGAATGGCGGGCGATGATTGTGATGCACCGGCAGAGGGACGGCAAAAATGGTGTTCCGACAACAGCGGATTGAAATAAACCTAACTATATACATAGTTTCCCGTTGCGACTATTGTGATTGATTAATATTTTGCTGTCTGTACTTTAATAATGTGAAAATATATCCGTAAGTTGTTTCTTTCTTGCATTTGGTTGATACGTTTGGAACACGTATTTCTGTCTCTACTTTCTGCTCTTACAAAGATACTGCGTGCTAAGTGGCAGTAATCAATGCCCCTTAAGTAGTAGCCACCAGAGTAACTTCTGTATTGTTCTTTTTATAGGACAGGCAAGGCAAACGAGCATGTGAGTCCCCTGACGGTGAGTGATTGTACTATAATATTGCGGCCAAACGGATATGATCCCACGTTATTGCACTAAAACATACACAGACCATCTAAACTGCAATGACATTAATATAGAGCTGTGAGTATATTATATATCTTAATTATCAAATTATAGAGTAATACTGGAGATACAGTAAATTAATGCAAGTCCACTGTGATTACCCTGTTATAAGGTTAAACCTGTAAAAAAATAGTGATTTTGATATTTTCGACCTTATTTATTGTTTTCATTTTCTCTGAAAATTATTTTTTTTATACCGTAAAAAAATCACATCACATATCAATATATACTTCACAACTAGCAATGTATAGAACGTGTGTGGATTATAAAAAAAACTATTCTTATAAAGCATTTAATGATTCCCAACGACAAAAGAATACACTAGCAGTGTTTATTGTAAAGGGGTTATAGTTCATTAAAGACAGATTAGAAAGGGTTATTGAAGGCGACCAAGGTGTGTTATAAGTATGGATTAGGGGATCAACTGAGCTTTCTTTGGCTTTCTTATTGAAGAGATAATGAAAACGATAATCTTCGATATATGTATGTATGTGTGTATGTATGTATGTATGTGTGTGCGTAAGGGGGTACACATTAAAGTCCTTGTTGTACTTTATACTATTATTACTTATATTTCATCATCGGAATTGTAAGATATTTCAATGCTAAATTCTAATTTTATCCTACTTTATATAGATATTCAAATTAATAAATCAAAGAATGTTACCTAAAAATTTTGTGTTAAAAATACTTTTGTTGTTTTGTCTACATGTCAATAGGTTGAATTTTGGGGTCGGTTACTATTTTTAAAATATTTTGGTCTAAGGTCGACATGAAAATGTATATAATAATATTAATAGAGCTATATACGTGTACTGACGTCATCTTGATGTTCGGCTGAAATTGGTGGATGTTAAATGTTAGGAATACTCATTGTTTGTGATTGAAAACTGAAATGTCCAAAGTATTTAAACACAACGTTAGGTAGTGAGCGTAAAATATATGTTGTAATATATTTTATACTCACTATCTTTTTGAAAATATGTCATCAATAACTTAAATGTGTAAATTAATTGGTTTTCCAAGTTGTTCCCACATAGCCGGATAAGCAGAACAAATTCCAATGTAAAGATATCCCGCCTCCACAAGTATCGTAAGTCAATAATATAATACGTTAATAATATTTTTATTATCTTCACGCTTATATTCCTCAGAAGGGTAGACAAGTACATAGTGTACCAAGTGTTAAAATTCGAAGACGTTACGTGTTGAGTGGCAGAACTCAACGTCGCATTTTGTCTTACCAGAGAGCAATGAAACGAATATAATTTAAATATCATTCCCCGGGTGGAAATTGAACTCACAACCGTTTGCGTTTATAGACAGACACTGTCCCACTGCGCCACGACCTGCTTTTTTAATTTTGTAAAGTAGCAAAAAATATAATAATTGAATATAACTATGAATAAAAGAGAGAAAAATTGTGAAAATCCAATATCAAGTCGAACCGTTGTCGTCGCGCAGCGTTTTCCCTTATTTATTGTTATTTTTCTATTTCGTTGGCAGATGTGCCGTATTGTGATTTACGATACTCGTGTATTAGGAATTATAGTGGGCTGGTCAACTTTTCGTATACTTTAATATTATTATCAGTAGGCATTACATAAAAATATATCGACTCTCTTAAAACTTCTCGTTTTTACATTACAAGGTAGAGTTAAGAAGTGACCATGGTAGAAGATAATCTAGTAGTGTCAAGCCACCGTATGTTAGTTTACCTATATTTATAATATTTTATATAAAATAAGTATGAAATACTAAGAACACTTTTATTTTCGTAATTTCTACACATTTTAAATGTAACTATTTTAAACGGATTAATCGCGTGTATTTTGATATTTGAAAAAACATTTTTGGAAAGCTGACGTTTAGAGTACTTTACAGTAGTCCGTAGTCACAGGTAGGCTGTCTACGCCTTTAATTAATTTATATTAATTAATTAGTTTATAGTTTCATTTGAAACAAAATTCTATGACACATTATACAACGAATTTCCTTCTAGACTGATTTACTTTAATACACTGCTGACGTGACATTACTTCTTTTGTACTATGACAATTATGTATTTATATAAACTTGAAGTATTTTTATATCAATGTTTATAATAAATCATACATTTCGACAAGAAATATAAACAATGTTTCCAAAATCTTGCTAACATACGTCCGAATGCCACGAGCGCCAACACCCTTCTGCAATAAATCAAAGGTGCTGCCACCACCGGCAATATGGGGAACAAAACACATGTTTACCGCCAAGTTAATTTGTCGAATTTATCGCTGTCTCCTTATTCTATTGAGAAATATTGCATTTCATAGACTTACGTTTAGATTTTGTTGCGATAAAGAATGCTTATTTTCACTGTATTTTGGTTATAAATCTTAAATAAACATCAAGTATATGTGAATAGGCTGTTTGTTAACTTATGAAAGGATCATATTTTGCGAGAAATAAAATTATTTTCTTATATCATTGTTATTATATATAATAAACTTTGCTTTATTACTTTTGTTAAAAATCTTATACACGTAAAATATTTAAATGATTAAGCTGAACAGGTTGTCAGTCTACCTGTGACCACTATAGGGAATACTGTAGAATTTGAAAGGTCAGGTTTCCAAAAAATATATTTGAATACCAAAATATACGCCGGTAATCCGCTTAAAATAGTTTCATTTAAAATCAATTATTTTATTAAAAGATACAAACCTAAACGCCTACCTTATTATTCACCTGTATATATAAAAACACATTTAAAAAGGCAAATCAGATGCACAAATTCATCGACTAATTAATTCCATTATAACAATTACATTACAGATGCGTCACAACCTACCCGCGACACACGTAATCCGCAAACCACAAGAGGCTGGTACCCCATTAAACAGTCCAGACAAAATCGTCAAATGTACCCCCAAAATTTGAATAAAACAAGTCACGTTCGCCAAATAAGCAACACTAACAAGCGGTATATCGCTTGCACTGATTGTTAATTGATTAGATTAAAAATCTACGGTACCCAATGCAAAGGGCGGTTGCGCATAATTAGATGTTTTATTGGAGGTGTCCTTTACAATTTGTACGTTGACAGACGTTTAAAATGATAATCTTGTTAGCTTTGCGCAAATTACTGTTATTTTATTGGGAAGGTACAGATGGACGAAGAAATGAGAGTGAGAAAATAAAAATATAATGAAAACCTATTGTAAAATATATTATATTAAACTTAAAATAAAAGAATCAACTAACTATTTAAACGGATTAATCACGTATATTTTAGTCTTCAAAACTTGTAGACAGTATACCTGTGACCACTTGCTACTGCAGTAGCCGAAACTTCGGTGTTACAAAAGTGTATTTTGGAATACCAAAATGTACGCGTATATAAAGGTTCCGCTTAAAATAGGTTGGTTCATTTCAAAAGGAGTAAATACCGCGCAAATTAAGAATATTAATAAAGGCTTAGTTTGAATTTTGCTTAGTTCATTGAAGATATGAATTTTGCACAAGTAAATGAATTAAACTATATCTTATAATTGTAAAAAAGAATATCTTATAATTGTAAATTAAAGTTAATGAAATTTTTATAATATTAGATTATAGGAATTTTCTCAGAAGAAATTCTCTCAGAATATTGCTATGTGGAAAAATAAAATACAATACAAGTCAACGTTTTAGAAATTATTAATTTACTATGAAGTCTACAATAATTATCGGAACTGAGTGTTAGAACGTGAGGAATTAAGTCTTTCTTTACACATTAAAGTTACTAATATGAAAACTGTCTGAGCTGTATATTATGAATATATCTATAAAGACAAACGTGAAAAACGAATAAATCACACAAACTCCTTATAAAACGAAGTACTTTTTCCAAATAGGTACACTTTACTGCATACGTGATCATATTGACTAGAGCCCCATAAGCATTTGCCATACAATTTTGACACCCCTAAATGCCCATGTTTTATTGTCGAATATTTTTATTTTAATACCGTTATAGACTATAGGTGGGTTTGAAAATTGAGTTAAAATGACAGTGGCATACGTAGTGATTCGGTCCGCGGTCGCATTAAGCGCATTAGGGGGCAAAATTGGATTTGACGCGGGGCGGTCTGTTAGTGTTGGTACACTTGTTACGACTCGCTTGCACTGAAATTTGTTTAATTTAGGCTTTTTATGTTATAATGTTTATTTTCTTAATATTTTTTATACTTTTAAAACTTCATATATTTCATTTATAGTCATCAGTAGATATGTAAGTTTACCTAACAATCTAATAACTAATTCCCACAACTAAAATTATAGGCGATATTTTCTTACTTTATATTTAGATAAATATTTAACAATCTATGGACAGCATTGATCAAACTATAATATTAAATAGAAGATATTCTGTTCACATTGAAAACAAACAAAACATATATATATTTAATAATATATATATTTAATGAGTTATTCAAATATTTTATATTAGATCTTTCAATGCAAAACTACTAAAAAAATTTTAATTTTCAAGTAATTTAAAAACGAAGAAAGCCAGTAAAAACAGGTAGCATTCTTAAAACGCCGAAGCTGTATTCGACAATCAACCATAGACATGTGTCACGTTTGCACAGTAAAACAAACGTTTGTATTTTTTCCCGATAGCGTTCACTGTATAGGTAATTTATTTATTTGAAGTATTGTGGTGAATCACGGTCCCCAAGGCGTCTTTATTTGCGTGCACGCTTCGATTCACAATGTTTCTGATTTAGCTGGCGGCTCTATGTTTTCTATAGAGTGCTTTTATTATAAAGGCCTTAAAAGTGTTAAATATTTAAAAATTAAATATTCTTAAATTTGTTTTTAAAATAACTTTTTTTTAGGCCATAAAATCTGTATATTTTAGCATGATATAAAAAAAATTGTTCATAGTAATAAATAGTGGGCATTGTAATTTGTGGGTTCAATTCCAGTTGGAGGAATGAATATATATTGTTTTCATTTCTCCAATTTTATAAGACAAAGCGTGACGTTGAGTTCACCACTCTACACGCAATGTGTCGATTTCGGACGGAAATCTGTCAATGAAGTGTCTTGACACTAAGTTGTCTTCGATTATCCTACTATAAGGGATAAAGCGTGAATCTACTTCTTAAAAGCATGAAACTACTTTTTAAAAGCGTGAAGATGTCATTACGGTGAAGTGAGATAACGCTCGACTGTAAACGCTTAACTAATAGGTTTTGAGTATATATATATATATATATATATATATATATATATATATATATAAACAAAAAAGAATGTTGATATTTAAATAAAAGTTTTATATTCTGAATGAAACTATTTTAATGGTGTATATTTTAGTATTGGAAAATATATTTTTGAAACCTCGACCTTTCGAACATTTTAAAGTGTATATTTATATAGTTCGTAGTATTCTCGTAGATCGTAAAAATCCCGAACGTCAAAGGTCTTGTTGTCTTTTTCATGTTATTAAAAAAGCATGGCGATAAATACCGCAACTCAAATAGCAATGTTTCAATTTCAGCTGAAAAATGGTGGACATATCTTTAATAAACCGTTCACTAACTACTTTGTAATTTGTTATTAAGTGTCAATATGTAGGTATATGATGTACCTACCCCATCAATAAATATTTACTTTCAACAAATAAAAAACATTTTTCGTATATAAAAGTCTAACAAATTATAAGAACCAGCAACTTAAAATTGTTTATATATATATAATTTCTTGCAAATCTGTAAGATGAGTACTCATAACAAAAATAATTAGTTCTACAATTAACTTTATTAAAAAAAATAATTTTCATTTAGTAATCAATTTAGGCTTAAAATAACTAAACATTATAGTGACGTTCTTGTACAATCGAAATCTTGTTACGCTGGCTGTAGGTAACGTAGTTAGTGCCGACAATGACTTGATGAAGGCAAATCAGATTTGCGAACCCTCCCGGTTATTTTAAAGCCACTCAGTCATTTTGCATAGTTCCAGAGGGTTGTGTTGTACGAACAAAATATTGTTATAATTTTTATTTAAAATAAATACTTTTAGTTATTTTTAGTTGTTGAAATAAATGCAGTGTTAAAATCCACCCTATAGCATACAAAAATAATAATTATATGTAATTATGCATATAACGTGGAATATAATGATCCGAAAAGTGGGATGTGTATAAAACAATAAAATTAAATACATCGTTTATCGTATATCGAGGTCTATCAAATTAAATAAACTGCTTGAAATAAAGTTAAGTCAATATCAAAATCTTAGGTTACTATAATTGCATAAAGCATGAAACCTGAACTTAAAAGTTATATTCTAGATAATAGTACTGGTGGCTCAATTACTAGATATTTGACTTAAGAGCTTTTAAACTTTAGTAGAAGGATTTAACGATGAGAGAAATAAACATGTCTTGGTAATTCCTTGCATTTCCTCTATATTTATTTTAGAGTTATATCTCGTATATTCTACAGATGTATTATTAAAATATTTCATTAATAGAGTGTCATAATGTAGCACAATTTCCTCATACAATTAAAATCAAAATTTTCTTTCAGTCCTACAGGAAGCAAACTACGACCAGCTCGGAAGGCATTTCTGCTCAGAATATTCAGCGAAAATCTGATCAGTTACTAGCTTCAAGCAGCAAGCAAGCTAGCAGTTAGTCAATGACTAGCTTCTTAAGTAAACATTAACAACATTTAATTCCGAACATTGACATTGGTATAGATTTCTTTGATAGAATAATAGACTTTTTTCAATAATATAATTTTAATATAGATTTTAAATTCTTCTAATAATATATCTAAAGTAATTTGTGGAATTTTATTATAAATACGTATACCATGTGCTTTAAATCGTTTTTAATCACTACCAACCTTTTAATGCTTTGCTAGTCGGTGGAGTGTCACGACTCCATGGCGGGTCCCCGTGTCCGGAGAAATCACGTAACTTGAGGTAGCTTATCGTCAGCCTTATAATTGACGCTTTGTCCAGCTGACTGGTGATGGCGGCGGGTAGAGGTAGCATTTTAGCTAGTTCATAGAACTCGTAGTTCTCTTTCCCTCGCCGGGATCTTGCGGCGTCCCGGCTCTTTTCTTTCCGCAACTCCAGAATACTGTAAACAAACATATGAAATTAGTATTTTTTGCATAGAATATTGTTTATCGAAAATACTTTTTTTTTTAAAAGTCTTCAACTGATCGAAATTACAATATTTATCACCAAATAGTCTAAATCGTGTGATTTTATTCATTTTTTATATACTAAATTTTGTAATACAATATCATAATGTATATAATAAGGAATATATCTATATATCTAGTAAGAAAAATTCTAATCTAAAACATATCTATAGTAATAAAACATATTACTACAATACATGCACTCTACTAAAGATCGTTAAAAATTGTATAAACAGGCAGGTGGGTGTTTCCACGCTCCTCCCACGGGCGGAGTCGCTAATGACTTTGTTTTAATAAGGCAGACAACCGGTGCGATGAATTTGACTTAAAGACGTTATTTGTATAGCAAATTAACTCGTTTGACTAAATTGAAATGCTTATTAACTTTAATCTACATTAAATTGTAAATTATATGTATTTATTATGTTTGGTATAAATATTAGTGTTTTTAAATCATTCAGTTTATATGTTTTTTAGTACATAAAATTATTAAAGGTATAATTCTTAGGTCTTCATAAGATTTTTTATAAAAAATTTACTATAAATACATATATAGATAAACGTTAGAAGATTTTTGTAAGTAAATGACGAGTGAAATTAAATTTAAATAAAAAATGATTTTTTGTACACTAAAGGGGTATTAAATAAATAAGGCTCCTTCTTTGATCTGTATATAGTATGGGATGTCCAAAATTTTTCATCATATAACATTTGAACACGTTACTACGTGCAGTTCTACATATTACAACTATGTCACGACGATGTACATATCTTTGACATTCTTTCCCACTGATGTCATGTTAGCAGATGAATACATTAAGGCATTTATGCACATATATATCGCTTAACATAGTATTGTTTTCGTTGATCATATTAATTATTGAAATATATGTTAATATAATACGTTAATTTAAATATATTTTTAAACGATTAGCTAATAAATTTTATTAGGTTTATTTAATTTACTTAAATTGAAGCTTGAAGTACCTCATTAAAGGATTTATTTTTTATATTGTAATTAAAGTTTACATAAAATATACTGTTTTTTCCTTCAAAATAATATCTATACTAATGTATCGATTATCATAATAATATCTACTAAGACTAAAACTCAAGTAGATGCTTATTAGATTATTGTATACACCACGTTTAACGGCAAGTGGCATGAAGAAAATGGAGATACTCATTATATTTAGTGAGCTAACACTTAATAATTCGGATATAATATTCCTAATAAATAATTTTAAAATATCAATTGATTGTTTGGTTGATCAGTTGACTTATATGAATTTACTTTAATTTGTCAATTGATTATTGTAGGCAAAACATAATCATTTGTATTTAGTATGTCATTTGACTTTTACTATAAAAGTCTCGCCACCAGTCGCTTAGTGGTTGTTTAGTATTATATTTGGAAAGATAAGCAGTCACTATATTGTGCGTTTATTTCGGTGAAATATGTTACATAGTTAAACGCCGAACCGACGTTTTATTTACTTTCCTATTATATATTCCTTGTTATGTCATCAGAATAGCGCTTGCCTCACTTTATCTTTATTCAAATGAATTCCGCACTAATTAGAAATCGGTTTTATTGCGCATTTACATGTTAATTGTAATCATTTGCAAATATCACTTAAAAGTATTTTTCTTCTTCATATAGCAAAGTCAAAAGACTTTTAAGTATATTTAACTAACTTATTTCTTTATGTATATTTCTCGTTTCTGGCAAGACAAAGAACGGCGTTGAATTCTGCCATCAACTACGCAATGTCTCAGTTTAGGCGAAATGTGTGGAATGGAATATCTTGATACTGTTCTTTAATAATTGCCTTATCATGTTTGTAATAATTTGAAACTGACCAAATTAAATTTGATTTTACATAAATTGTATAATTGCTTTTGTTTTAATAAGATTTTCTTACATTTGAATATAAACATACAATAATGACACGGTATTAAGACCAGCTAAGTTTACGGGCAGGGGTGCTCCACACAAGCTGCGGAGTAAGCGATCCTCAGATGGGTCTAGTTTACGATCGAGCCCGATTACTACCTTCCCCAGAGACTCAAGTTTATTGTCACCTGAGTAAGGTCATTTGAAAATGTTTGTTGACGTTACGACGAATTTTTTCTTCATGAAATGTTCTAAAGCGTAATTGCAAATTATATCATTCCTTTGATTGGTTTTTATCTTTTTTTATTTGGATGTGAGCTATGAATCTATATAAATAAATAAAATTGGAATGTCTGTTTGTAATATCAAAATAATTGATTTTTACTAAACGCGTATGTATGTATGTATACACTGTAGATATATCAAAATAACAATTATTATCTGTTGTTCAAACTGTTAGCCTGTCCCAATTTTTCAGTGTCATAATTGTGATCTATATTTGAAAATAACCTACTAACAACAAATGACGTTTTTTAGTTCTTTATAGTGTATTAATGGATAGTCGCAATCATAGCACAGTGTGTGGTCATTAGTTAAACGCCACGGCAAAGATAATTCCTCGGTGTGGCAATGGAACTGTAAACGGCGTTAAGCTCCGCCGACATTACAATTAGAAAGTGAAAATTGTAAATATTATTTCTTTTTTTTCACACGTACTTCCTTTTGTAGCAGAGGAGAGTTTGGGGTCTACACCATAATAAGAAACATTTCATACTAAGTGATAAGTCATATTTTAGTATAGGTGTACAATTACATTTTACTTTTAAAATAGTAGTTTTCTAAATCACCTTATCACAGTCTTATCGCAAAACAAACGCACCTTAGGGACTAATAACTTTAAAATATAAAGAAATCTATACCATTTAAAAGATACCAGATCAAATTTCCCGATAACAGTACAAAACGGTCAAAGTATAAAACAACCGGCCCTTTGAGCTTGATTTAATGTTTCTCGAGGGCCACTTTTGACCCAATACGGCATTAAATTGTTTAAAATAACTTTCCACTGACCAAGGGTTACCGCCCTCGGCCATTAAGTAATATCTTTACCGATTTTGAATTTAGTAACACAAATGGTTTATCAAAACTAAAATAATATTAAGCGAAATATTTACTATAGAATAATTTTGATTAATTATTTACATAGTGGAGAGATATGCAGATAGAGTAATAATTAATTTTATATATATACATATTTTCAAATATGTACTATGCTGCTGACCCCAGACAGCTGGCTTTGATAGCATAATCGCGTTTTGGGGGAGGTCGGGCTGGAAGAGTTCTGACCTTGGCGTGGAGACCCAGAGAAAATCTAGAGGAAATCGTTCTAAATTAACACAGTTTTACAAGGACGTCCCCTGTGAGGCACAAACCTCGGCTTGTGTACACCGTTTGTAGTGGAGAACTTGCCTGTTCGGATCAGGCCTATTCGCATCGGATGGTAATTAATTTTATTGTTACACGTTATTATAAATCCTTTTTAAAAAACAATATTGTCATCTATCTGCCACTAATAATTCAGACTATACAAGTAATTTAATATAAGAATACGAACTAGTTTTTTGGTAACGACTATAATTACATCGTCCTAATTTAAATAATTAGTTCATATTTTCAATGTAACGCATTATTCTCTATAATATGTAGCCATTTACTTAATGATATATCGGGTAATTAATTAAAGGCTACATTTTTTATGTAATTTCATTCCTTGCTTCTTACACTTACTACTTTATAGCTGATAGTAGGTACTTAAAATATAAGAGATTTGTAAATATAATATTATTTATGTCAAAAACTATAGTAGGTAATTCCATTATAGTTATGACATTTTAATATTGCTTCACATCTATGTCACTTTATATGTATATGTGATCAAGTAATAAAAAGACATTAAAATTATTTAAGACAAATTCTAACAATACTGATAGTAAAATTAGCAAAAAAATATTATATAGATTAACTCTATATGTAATCATTGTAAATACATACCGCATTTTTATTTAAAATAAATGTATTAAGGGAAAACATTATTCTCGTTCCTTTTTTATTTCCGGTTGTTTCCCTATAAATTCTACTCAATACTAAGTCCACTTCAATGTTTTCTTTCCTTCCAATTTTTATGACGGACCTCCCTTCATCTTAGAAGTGGCTGTCTTTAAGTGTTCGTGTACGTGTCCCGACGCCCTGTACACCTGGGAATCAAACCCACAATACGCTACTAACGCCTTGACCCCCCTATGATATAACGACATAGAAATATCAAACAAAAATATACTTTAAGCCTTACTTATAAAGTTCGAAACGCTCAAGCAAAGACACATTACAGCGGTCATCGTTGATTGGCGTTTGTCCAAGGAAGAACATCGTAACTCAAAATATTAGTTGAAAAAGGACTCTATGGTGAGGAAATGTAGAGTAAAGAAGAAAAAATAGTGCAAATTGAAATAGCTGGGCAGAAATCGAAGCCGGTAATAAAACGCCGGACGCAACCGTGTCCCGGTAGTTACGGCTAATGTGCCCGGACAAATTGAGTTGTGCCGTACTGAGAATTAGTATACCCGAGAGACCCGTGGATGACAGTCCGCCTATGATTACATTTAGGTACTGTGAACGTCTAATCATGACACAATTCGTTTGTCTGTCAGCGCGATATAACAAATTGGCTGCAGTAACAAATCATACATAATATTGTATTATTTGCAATTACTAAGCCGAAGGTCGTAGATTTGATTATCTTGTAATATATATATATATATATATATATATATATATGACTATATATATATACACTAGATAATCAGTAGGAAGTTATTTACTTACAAAATAAATTTAGTTATGTTTAAGGGAGACGCTTAAAATTGTTTTCTCTTTATTTATATATTGTTTTGGCAATAAAATTTACATGCTATTTAAATATTGCATTATCATCGGATCCGGACACGTGTGCAAATTTTTAAAACAAAACAAAAGACATCAAGCAAATGAAATTTAAACACATAAAAACACACTTAGCACCACAAAATTAAAATATTAACATATACTACAAGAAAATAGAAAAACGATAACTTAAAAAAAATTAGAATAAAGTAATGTATCGTTCAAGCGTATAGCTACATACATTTATAACAGATTGAAGATTGCATAATACCAAACCGAAATCCCCCAGTTAGCGCTAACCGTTCGAACATAATAAAAATTACACTTTAACATTTAAACTCGAGATTAAGTTATCAAAAGGTAGTCAAAGATTAGAGGTAGCTAATAGTCTGTAGGTACCTTTTATATGGGTGATTATAAACTGACACACAGAAAGGGTCGTCAAGTCGACATTTCGATTAACACTTTAAATGGGGTATAGGTATACCCTATTATAATCTCTTGCAGGGACCACGCCTGGGAATCTCTAAGTATTTTCTGCTTCAATAGCTATAAATCCAAACATTGGTTTTCATTGTTGTGGTTGTATGTTTATTGATAGATATGATTCATGGGAAACGATAAAACGGCTTTATTTATTTTGATGTAAAAAAAAGTTGTCGTTAAAATGCGTATTATATTTTTATATATACTAATTAATAATTTGTACGAATATACATAATTAGATGTTATTACAGTATAAGACTAAAGTTCAACAAAATAAATTAAAAAAATTAACATGTACTAATTAGTTAACATTAAAAAGTCAGTCCAGCCTAGTCCGTGGTCACAGGTAGACTACTGTAAAGTGTTCGAAACGTCAGGTGTCCAAAAATGTATTTTCGAATACCAAAATATACGCGATTAATCCGGTTAAATAGTTTCATTTAAAATGCATAAAAATCGCGAAAATCAAAGATCTTATTAAAGTAGTTAATTAGGTATTTTTATTTTTTACAAAAAGCCCAAGAAAAATAACAATTGTAGAAGCTAAATATATATATGAAAAATTAAAAATATATGACATTCATATAAAATTCTCGAAAATGATTATTATTATGATATAATTGAATGGTGTCACCCTTCACAATAACCTCTCAGTGGAGTGAGGCGAGGCGACGATTATGACACGTCATATTGTTACCGTCAAGTGGTGACGAAAAATGAACCACTTGAGTTTCAACAGAATATAATATAATGGTTGACAATATTCCTTTTAATATTTCTATACCTTGATAAGAACCTTAAGAACGTATTAAACGCTTTTAAGAAACTTACTTTAAATATATAACATTTATTAAAAATAGAGATGAATATGAGGCCGGTCGTGGCGCAGTGGGACAGCGTCTGACTGTAAACGCGAAAGGTTGTGGGTTCGATCCCCAATCGGGGGAGTGATTATATTTAAATTATTTTCACTTCCTCCCTCTTGTAAAGACAAAGTGCGGCGTTCAGTTCCACCGATCAATACGCAATCCTAAGCTACAAAAAATTGAATGCCTTTATATATACTATAGTCTAGTTTGAATCCTGGTCGGAAAAATGTTGATATTAAGAATCTTTTACTAGCATAACGTATATCTGAGATTCCAAACAACCCATGATCAAAAGGTTAGGACGAGAACCATCATCAATAAACATTTCTAATGTAATTTTCTTATATATTTTTTTTATTTTTGAACATTATTTTATCTTTAATGTATTTGTTTTCCTGGCAAGTAAAAGTATAAGGCTGAGTAAGAGTAAGTAGATAAAGTATAAGGCGAAAAATAAAGTATAAAATCGAGAGCAAAGTCTTCTTTAGTCAGAGGCAGCCTACTGTCAAGATATTAGGTTGCGACTGCTATCTGTAGAAAATATAAACATTGCGCGTTGAGTGGCGAATAACGCCGCTACTAGAACGGAGAAATGAAAATAGATTTTAAATATATTCATTCACCCGAGTGGAGATCGAACGTCATTCCAATCATATTTACAGTCGGACACTGTCCCACTGCGCCACGTAGGCTCGTATATCGATACTGGAGATGCTTAATCTATTATTAATTAATTTTATAGGAAATATTAAATTACAAAATGTCTTTCATAAGAATATAATAATAATCCATGTAAAAATCTTCATACATTTAAATACATAGAAAATTTAAATAAGAAAATGTAAACCATAAATTCACTATTTTATCCACAAAGTGAAGATAAATCGCTGTCAATCGATCGATGTCAACAAATGACGTAAGCACAAAAGAATTTCTATTATTCAACTCTTTTCCCAAGGAAAATAGGATTCTGATGTGAAAAATTCGATACAAAGTAGTGGGCGTAATAGAGTTAAACGGAGTGAAACTTTTCAAAGAGAAATTCACACCCCAGTAAGGGTCGGCTAGGTTTCTTTAAAAGCGGACATTTGAGCCCCTGGAATTTAGTCAACCGTTCAGTCCCCGGGGTCGCTAGAACCAACGGTCACTTGGAGAAAATTCAAATGTGTAAACTATAAAAGCATTCCTACGCTGGAAGTTCTTTCTTTCTTTCTTTAGAAAGTGTTGGCTGAGGCTTTTTTTCTTATTATCATACGAATCGTTATATTATTTTTCTGTTTATTCAAAATTATTATAGTGTGTTTAAAAATCTAAAAACAAACGTAACGTAACGTAACGTTGACATTTAAAGATAAATGATAAATGGATCAATAATAAATTTTCAAAATTACAAATTAAATTATTTCGTCCTATATTTTATACTTATAAGTCTCATAGAAAGAATAGTCATTAGAAAATGTAAAGAATTAAGAGAACATTACAAAAAATATTATTATACTGTAATTACTCAAAAACTTCATTCCTAAAGTTAAATTTTATTATAGTATAATAAAAACGTTTGTTTTTGAAATCTAGTTGCGCTAATGTATTCTAAAAGAATAGCTATAAGATATACATGAGGCCATCGCGGCACATTGGGACGTCTGACTCTAAACGTAATGTAATATGATAATATTTAATTTATTTCTATTTCACCACTCTAGCAAGACAGAAAGCGGCGTTGAGTTCCGCCACCCAACACCCAATAACTCGAATCAGGGTTGACAACGGGGAACGCAATGTTTTGACATCCAAATGCATGACATTTCTACTATTTACAAGTTAATCATATCAAAACTAAACAAAAATACGACAATCGTCATACTGATACGTAACATATTAACTAAACGCCGAAACTAATATTTACTCGTCCATAAATAGGGGATGTTGTATTTGACGTAGGAAATGAAAATGTCATCGGCTTATTACGGCATTATTGATATAGCTGGCGATTATTCGCATTAGGTATATCTCACAATCAGTGTAATGATCGACGCCATATTTGATTGTATATTGTGAATCGTGAATACTTATAATAATTCTATAAAATTTTAGTGTTTCTGTCATTAAAATTAATAATGTGGGAATATTATGTGGCTAAGCTCCAATATGACCTTAATGGTACATGTACTTTTTTTATTAGGATATTTAAATACAGTGCAACCTTGGTATAACGACACTTGAGGGATTTAGCAAGTAATTTGCTATTTAAGCGAAGTTTCATATATACCTTAAGGTTGGTCTACGATTGGTTATAACAATGCGTTGAAAAATTGTAAAATAACGTGTTATTTATGTTAAATAGAGGTAACATAACATATTATATATGTTTCCTATTAAATTTTGTAACAATTGAGAATTGAAGATAAAAGATTTTAGATTAATATATTAGTAATGTAAAGAAGAAGTTTTGGATTGAATATTCACTCGAACGAATGTTAATAAATAAATATTTTTCTATTGAAATCGATTATATTTTGCTCTATAAAATGTCACTTCAACTGGCGGCGCCTCTGTCTCTTTTTCTTTGTTAAAACTAATACTCTAGTATTAGTTTTAACAAAGATTATGAAAAGTACAGTAATATAAGTATATATGTAGATGAGATGCAATTTATTCAATAACAGCGTTGTATTATACTATAGAATTTTTTTCGTACTTTCGCAAAGGTCCCAGCACAAAAATTATTGAAACTAAGAAATATTTGATTATATATGACTTTAGTCAAAATACTAATATATATATATATATTTAATCCAACGTCAAAAGGTGATAAATGCTCACTGATCTGAAATATCCGTGTCCAAGCAAAGGTCACGCTGACCATTTTGTCACCTTTGGCTTGGGCATGTAGTGCTACTATTTAGTCTTGATACTCTATACTTTATTATGTTGAAGTGTATTCGAAATATGTTTTGAAAACTTATAATGAGTAATTTTCAATTAAACATAAGGTTAGTATTTTTGTACGTCTAAAGCCACGTTACGTTCCGCTGAAACGTATTACATCTCGAATTTGATTTCAAATTAAAACTAGGCTTTTAGTGCCTATCATGATATGCGGGAAAATTGCTTTTGTTCTTATCTGTACTATATATCTTCTGGTCGAAGACAAGTAAAATATGTTAAAAAAATATGTGACAATTTGTTAGTAAGTATCAGAAAAATATGTTAAATATTGAAAACAAAAATAACATATATGCACCATAAATAAATATTTATACTAAAAGTTTAAAAAATAATGTAAAACCATTATCAAAATCGGTTAAATCCAAATATATCTTCAATAATCGGAAGCCGTCTCACGGGACACTAGCCCTCAAGATGAGCTTAATATGACTCGGCGAAAAGCTTGCGACGAAAAAGCTGTCGTTACTAAGCACAAATAGCTGAAAGTTTAATATATTTAGTGTTAATTCATAGTTTAATAGAATGCCCATAGTATCTGGATATTGCAAATTTAATATCCATTATAAACGTTGGTCAGTGTATTAAATATTTTACTTAACTCATTTTGAGTTTATAGAGAAGAAAATATTTAAAAAAATAAACAGAACTTAAAGGCATTTACTGAAGTCGTGAAGGATAAACAGGCAAAACTTAGAGATGTCGATCGATTATTTATTATCTGTTAATTTTGTTGTAATTGAGGTGCAGTGGAGGCTTGGCATCTAACCAGAACGATGTTTTGATAACAAAGATATGGTTGATGTGTCAAATGTTTGTAAGTAATACCAATGCATATTAATATTATTATACATAATTATATAGTACTCTTTTCTTACTCATTAGTACAGGTCACGGACATTGACATATTCTTGAAATTTGACATACTTTTGAGGAATGCGGAGGAGCACTAAGTACAGTATCGTTCCCATGATTAAAGAAAAAAAAACGGGTTTCTACAGTTAAAACAGCGAGGTAAATAATTTACGTAGGGGTCATAAAATATAGACAAACAAAAAATATATTAATCTAAATAAAAAATAATTAAATGAAATAAATCCAGTTATAATACTCTGCTGGGCGACATCGTTACAAGGTTAATCTAGATAATTTTTTATCATTTAAACGTGGAATTTACGGGTGCGGGCTAACATTCTTTCAGGTTTTATATTTAGTGATTACGTACTCGTGCTTAAATAAAAAATATATTGCTTTTATATTTACTTTATATACGCGAACAGATATTCTGTAGCGTCACGTTTTTCCCGTATAGTTACTCGGAGACAATCTAATAATCAAAACTAAAACACTTTTAATATAGAATAGTAAAATTGAATAAAGACAATGTTCATGTTTTGTTTTCATAAAGTGTTCTTAAACTATGAATATATACAAAACCATCAATATTTTTGTAAATACTTCATAATTATTGCTTTAACTCATGTCGCTACTTTATTTTCAATCGTATTCATTTTCATAGTACGTAATAAATAAGCGAAAAATAAATAAATAAATAGACAAAAATCCTTTAAAATATTCACAAAAAATTACAATTTTTGCAAAAAATATTATTTTTTCGTATCATTATCTAGTATTTTTGCCAATATTATTAATAATACTGGCAAAACTAAACGTACAAATAAATCCAAATGGTCAGTCCACTGGGACCATGGATTTGGATTGTCTAAATTGCCGCTCCTTAGACGGCCTTTAATAATCACGTCATATCCAATTTTCCTTTGAAACACGAGAGGAATAGCAATGGGGACTAAGATGTTGATTGAATATGTTTGTACATATTAAAACTGTTTTAAAATTATGAACTTGAACGCTTAATTTTCACGCATATTTTAGTTTTAATAAATGTTATTGTAGCTGAAAGTTTTTCAAAATAAACGTAGAATCTAGTGAAGGATCACTCCTCGAACACTTTATTGAACTGTCGGAAGGTGAGATTTAAATATATTACTAATTGCTTTTACGTATTGCAGTTACTATAAGAATTAATCGTGTATATATTTTTAGCAACCTGAAGTTTCAACACTTTGCAGTAGTCCGTGGTCACCGGTAGACTGTTAATTCGCTTAAAATAGTTTCATTTAAAATGTGTTAAAATTGTGAAAATCAAATATCTTATTATTATTTTATTTATTTTGATATTTCTTACAAGCAAAAGTATAGATACTTATTTTCGTGCTCAAAATATTATCACAATTTCAAAGCTTTATTGAATTTGTTTACTTTTTACTTGTCAAGTGAACGGTCACGGATGTTTACTGGATTTTGTGCAGATATTAATTTTCGTTGTCCGTTCAGTTCGCTTCAAATATAGTTTTTGCAGTACTTTTTCAGTAAAAAAAACACAATTTAGCTACATCTATTTGGAATCTTTCTTTCAAACTTCACATGACATCCGCTGTAAAAAATTTAAAATCATAATCAAAACCGACTGACAAAAATGAAATAATAATATTGTGCAAAAATAAAAAAAAAGAACAAACAATCTCCTGGTTTTATGCATCAAAATTAAGTTCTAGATTCACACCGAACAAAAAATCTAGACCGTGAAAGAAACAATTTCGAACGTCACCTTATTTAATGAAATATTCTCAATAGCAGACGTTTTTTTTCCGCAATATACAAATCAATTTTTTTCATCGGCTGCCTTTTATGACGGTGAGTAATGATTAAATTATATTATGAATTTTAACACATCTTTTGCGTAATGGAATAATTATTTATTACTTTAGTCACCTGGAAATATGTTTAAATTTAATATTTTAAGCTTTTTTATTGAGTCACAGTTGACACGTGTTACATTGCCCTTAAAGTTCATTTTTTAGTTTTCATGTAGACAGAAAGATTGCGATATTTGTTATAGCCACTACTATGGAGCACTCAAATTTAGACACATAGTGTATGTGTCTAAATTTGAGTGCTGAAATGTATTTTAAAACATTTTATACATTAAGCAGAAAAAGTGCAGAGTCGCTTAAATAAATAAATAATATGAATAAATAAAAAAAAATATAGTAAATTAAAAATAAATATAATTAGGAGAAAATATCCGTATAGTTAAGTTCCGCTATCAACAGTCTCGAATTCACTCGTAAACTGGAGATCTGAAGGATATTTCTTGTCATGGCTTTTCTTTCAAAATGCACCTAGCACAAATAAAATATACAAAACAAAAATTAAATAAAATATTAAACAAAAAAACAAAATCTCTAAGCACATAACCATCGGGCACCCCAGTGGGCAGTGATCCCGTGGACAAAAAATGGGCAATCTACTCGACGCGTCGATACGAGCATGACTAATGGTTAGTGGCCGCTTAGCAAATTGCCTGTCGAAATTGTAACGAAACTGGAAAATTGTTTCATTCATAAATGCAATAACCGGGATTTGCCGCGGATAGCTTTGTGATGAATAAAATAGTTATCTGGGGATACTTTGAGCACATCTGATCGTCTGGTCAGGGTTTTATACCAATAATTGGGGAATAATGGTTGTATTTTTATCTTAAGTCGGTTCTTGTAAGGTTACATTTCGCCCTTTAATTTTTATTGTCAACACAGACTGTCTGTTTATAATAAACAAAGAAATAAGCACATGCGTTTAATAATTCGAAATATGTATGCTAAAAAATATTATAACACTACATTTTGTAGTACTAAGTTTTTAAGATTGTATGATTGTATGTATAGATTGTCTTAGCGGTGACAAGCAATAGTTCTCGTTATAAAGATATTACTTTACTTGGGCGTTGTTAGAACCTCAAGTAAACCAGGAGTTTACATACTTTTTATTTATTATAGACTTCCTTGTGTGAATGCGTATTGTATCGGATACGCAGAGCAATGGGTTCAAACTGGTAGGATCTTTGACTATCCACTTCGTAAGTGACATAGTGTTTACAGAGTTAGACAATTATTGACGAAATATTTTTCAGCAGTTTTATATTTGTTTCTATATACTATGATAGTCAGAAATAACTTAGTGTCGAGGCACTATGTTCTTCTCTTTTAACACAAAATCGAGTTTTATTTATTTATTCTTTTAGTTTTTCACTCTTATCCCGCATAACGGAGTAGACAGGAAGTACTTAGTGTCAAGACACTCCGTACTCCGCTTTCCGTCGAATTTGGGACATTGCGTGTTTAGTGGTGGCGCTTTGTCTAACCAGAGCAAGAAAATGAAAATAATTTAAATATAATCATTCCCCCGAGTGGGAATCGAACCTATAATCGATCGCGTTTACTGTCAGACGCTGCGCCAAGACCGGCCTCTATTTTTACTTGTAATATTTAAGTACATAAACTAATACTATTGTCCTCGATAAATAAATTTACTAACTAAGCAGTCTTGAAATAGAGTAAAACTAGAATTACTTAAAATTAGCAATACAAAGAGAACGGGAGGGCGCATTCGCTGCCAATTGAAAGGAGAAGGAAATAATAGTTATTTGCAATAATCGACTGAAGGGACGGCTGATTGCGCCCGGGGCGGGCCGAGTGAATTTTTCTCGTATTTTGTCTGGAAACATGCAGTTTAGGTGCAATGTGATTGCCTTTTATCTGTCTATAATTTAAAACATTCTACATGGAATCTTTCATCATGTCTAGAAGGAATTATTGGGCTTTTAGAATCTATTTGTTATATGAATATTCAATATGTACCTATAGCTTATATGTTAATATTAGCGACTCACTACACTTGATTACGTGACTTCTGTCATTTGGCTCTTTCGGTACAAATAATAAGGTATTAATAGACAAGATTAGTTCAAACAATGTTAGATCATGCCACGACTGTGACAACAGAACGATACACTTCAATTGAAAATAGACTAGAACTGGATAACCCTATCAGTATTTACAGCGTATATCTTCATTTAGTAATAATTTATTTCATTCTATATCTTACATCCTTAAAAGTAATAGATCTTAACTAATTTTAAGTATATTTTAACTAAGATAGTTGTCACACAGCAATGTTTTTTCTTATTTCGCTATATAATGAAGTCAATTTAACTTAATAACATGTTTTATATGATTCCTAACTAGACTTTTCTGAGGAAAATCTCTCGATGATACCGACCACAATGAATCGACGATAGCCCTCACCCTACTATTGCCAATTCAACCCTAAAAGAAAGAATTAAAACAACAGGGGTCAGTACAAAAGTCCGTTGATGAGGTAAAGGGGAAATAATATGTCATTTACGGGACACTTGTCCGATTAATCCAGACTGGTCCCATTTGATTGATAGACGTTGTATAGATTATTTAGTATAGGAATTTAATTTTTTTTTATTTTTTTTTCTTAAATATTACTAGAATATTAAACAACAATAGTATAATACTATATGCCAGTAGAAGAAATAAACCTATTGGCTAGATTTCAATGGAAACAGCTAAGTAACGGGCACTTTAGAAAGAATAATTGCATTGATTCTTATTTATAAACATCTACTTGTTTCTATACCTGTATTTGAAATTTGCTATCTCATACAGACAGGCCAGGCGTAGTGGGACAGATCTTAGTGTAAACGTGATCGGTTCGATCGCTACTCGGGGGAATGATTACAATTAAATTATTTTGATTTCCTCACTCTGATAAGACGAGTTCCGCCACTTAATACGCAATCTATCGAATTCGGTGGAAAGCGGAGTACGGAGTGTCTTGACACCATACCTGGTGTCTACCCTGCTATGCGGGATAATAGCGTGAGGCCAAAAAAACGCACGCAAGTACATAGTAAAATGATTATCTCATCACGAAAACGGACAAAAAACGCAAATGTGGCAAAGAATAAAATATTATTTTAAAATAGTAAAGCCTTGAAATAATGCGCTTATTGATTTGTTACCACAGGGAAAATATTAAAATATTTTTGTAACTAGATTTGTATTATATAGTGTATTTACCAACTCATTTTACTAAAAAGATATATCGTCATGATAGACATGACGACATGATACCGCATTCCATGTGATTGTCAGCGAAAACGACGATTACGGCTATAAAAATGTAAATGGTACAGTCTTTATAAATGTAAGTTAAATTAATCTTTTTTGTTTCTAGTCTAATTTTTTTTTCTTTATTTATGTATAAGAATTGCGTATTTTATGAAGAAATATATAAAACTAGGTTCTACACACGACTTTGCTTCTAATCTTAGACCTTGGCAGACATATTCAAGATCGTTTTTTTTTTAAATTTAGTAATAAATTAAGGTGAACGTCCTTTTCTAACGCCGATTTTAAACGCTGAGTGATTTATTATATTTTTAAGGTAAAAAATCTTGAAATTAAAAGAAAAGAAAATGCCCCTAGCAGGCCTAAGTTAGGCAGATATGTATTTCACAAGGTGTGAAGCTCTAGTCAAATAGGTATTTGAGAAATTGCTATATTGCAGGTTATTTTTTAGATTTCATAGCTTCTATTTGTGTATTAAATAATTTAGAAGAAAATATTTCCACTTATAATTAAGACACTTAGCTGAGCGTAACATTCTATCTTTAGAAACTTTATCTGTAGTCTATCTAGATAAAAAATCCAATGATGAAGAAGAATATATATATTTTTTTACTTTAAAAATATGAAACAAAATATCTAATAATAACAAACATGACAATGTTTATGACAAAACTTATTGATCTTTTAAAGAAGTTAACTTTTTGTTAAATATGAACGTATTTTTTTGTATAAAGTTCTCAAATTCCTTATAATAATAAGAAAATTCAATCCAAAATTGCATTTCGATTGAAAAACACCTGCACTTAGATTATTGAGACCGCAGACTCAAATTGATACTGTTTTTTGAAACTATTTCTTAGCTATATTCGTTTTATGCTCAATAACGGTTTCGTTTTATCGACAATCTTTTGTCAATTATTAATAAAAAAATATAATTATGAAAATGTTGTGAATAGTAGATGAATAATCAACATAGAGCCGAAGTTATAACTACAAAAAAAACATTTTGAAGTATTTTGATACTATCCTGAAAATTCAAAAAAAGAGATCACATTTAAACATAGAGAACATTGTATTGTCTTCTAATTCGGACACGGGTACAAATTTTGAGACAAACAATTCCGTAGAATATGTTTTCAATTACCATTGTAAGATTTGCTTACTTAGTACTAAATGCTAGTTAAGTTGTTGAATAGGGCATTATTTCAATTATCCTAAGTAACGGACGGTCGTGGCGCGGGGAGACAGCGTTTGACTGTAAATGGGATCGGTTGTAGGTTCGATTTTTACACGGGAAATGATTATATTTAAATTATTTTCATTTTCTTGCTCTGGTAAGACAATGCGCGGCGTCTACCCTGCTATGGAGGATGAAAAAGCGTTAAGCTTAAAAAAATAAAATACTTTTATCTTTGTACACCTAATATTCTGTCAAACTAATATTTAATTAATTACACATATTATATATATATATATATATATATATATATATATATATATATATATATATATATATATATATATATATATGTGTGATATAACTATTATAAATGGAATAATAAGGTGTAACGTATAACAATTCAAATATTTGCATATGCAATATTTGCATATACTCGTATGCATTTTTATGACATAGGCAGAGTAATGGCTGATAAAATTTCCTAATATTTTGTACATAATAAATAGGATAACTAAAGAAATACATATAAACATATTGTAATTATGATCTTCACTATTTTTTAATTCCTAAGTTACCGATCGCTAGACGACGGAACCCAATAGGCTCGTCTTGTTATACAACCAAAAATATATCTACAATAAACATAATTTGGCTGAGGAACTCTAAAAACCAGTTAATTATTTTTCAATCCGCACTTCCAAACCATTTCCTATTCAATATGTGATATCCAGACAGTTTAAAAACATATTGAAAGAATATTTTTTCTCAATTACATGATAATATGTTCTAGTTGAAAGTGTTAAGCCACGCTATCCGGAGCAGCACAAAAACTCCAACGGACAGAGGGCGCGACGAATTAGCGTGATTCAGCGTTCGCGTTGATTGAACCCACTACTGTACGATATAGGCTGTTCAAAAATGCTTCAAAAAAATTAAATATAAAAAAATGTTCGTCTATATAGTGTGAATATAACAATACTGGTCTAGTGGTCTGGTGTTCTAGTACTATTAAGTATTTTGATTTAAATTTTATTTGGTATAAAAATTATACTTGTCTCAATATTGTGAGTAAACAGTGGCTATGTAAGATTATATATATATATATTTTTTGTTGTATTATTTTTATCTAATGTATTTTCTTTTAATCTAACCATATTTTTTACATTTTATAAATAAATTGATATTTGTTTTATTTAATATATGTTAGATATTTTTCAATATTTAAGAGCAGCCTGTGAAGTGGTCCACGAGAACAACGCGAGACAAAACGTAATAGATCCATACATTGTAAAAGGGCCGGCTATCGTTTTTAAATTCAAATAAGAATTTAATAATTTAACTCAAATCAGCACTAACGTACAGGCATAGAATACAAAATTGTATGAAAAAAAATCATATTTTGTTGTGATATTGACTTTCGTTAATTTTCTAACGATTACGAGACGCTCAGTCAGTTATATTCCCAATATTGGTATTTGGTTTTTTTTTATAAAAAACCGCGTATGAAAGGCACGCTTGACCTAAATTGCATTTTAAAACGCCTTATAATGATAACTTGCGCTTACATGAAACTTTTTATTCGTATCTCTATGTTTATAGACATTGGTTAAAATTTGGAGGTCACGAGCAATATTGTTATGTTATTTTAGGTGTATTTAGTAAAAAGTGTATTTAGTAAAAATATATTAGTTTATTTTTAGTATTCAATTAGTTTTACATTCGGACTATCGTAGCACAGTGGGAAAGTGTTGAACTGTAAATGCGATTGGTTGTAGGTCAAATTCTCAATGAGGAGTATAACTATATTTAAAATTTATTGTTATTTCTTCAATTTGGTAAAACAAAGAGCGGCGTTAAGTTTGGCGCTTAACACGGAACTTGTCGATTTCTGACTGAAAACAGTCAAAGGACCTTGATATGTGAGTTAAAGCATGCATATTATTATATTAATGAGTGAATGAACTTATTACAAAATATAAAAATGAGCCTTTCAAAATTTTTTTCTTCGATCTATTTGAAAGTCATGTGATATACGACGCATCATTTAGTCACGGCTTTTATTTTCCAATCAAAATAACTTAGACAACGGATGTGGACCGCCTTTTTGTTTTCTTAACATTTTTAAAGCTTTTTACGGGGAAGATTTTGATGAAGTGTGAAAGGGTTCTTGAATTGAGTCAAAAGACTTTGTTTTCAATATAAAAGGAGCAAAAACGTGTTTAAATTTCTGTTCCTATCATCTCACTTTACCCACCATATGGTACTTTGTGATAAATAATTTAGTGCTGACAGTGATACAGTCTAAAAATACTAACTTTTTTTATAGTATTAAAAAATCTTAATAATAACTAAGTAATAGAATAAAACTAAATTAAAACCATCTTATCTAAAAAATTGTACGCAAAAATACAAAAGATTTTAACTCATATAAAGGCGTTTCTAAATAAATATTTCATTACAAATGTTAAAGATAGAACAGCATAGTAAATTACAAAGTAGTTTATTATGAACGTTTTTGTTTACTTACAAAAACAGTTATTACGTTATCTCGAATTAATGTCAAGTAATCATAAAAACCAGTTTCACGCCTTTTCCCGCTTAGCGCGGAGAGAACTTAACGTCTAGACTCAACACTCCTTTCTCTATTTTGGTCCATAACAAAAACGGATTTTTTTTCGTTTCAGTGACACAATTCAACGCCGGCTTTGTTATTAAATGTATTAGCAAATTATAATATTAAAAATGGTAGTAAATTTTAGGCTCTATTTAAAGTTAAGTGTAAAATATAATCATGAACATTATATGAAGTGCATAATTATAATGGTAGAAACTATACAACTTTTGAATAACTAAAACCTCTTTCTAGATAAATTTAAACAGTAATTTATAATATTTTTATTACAACTCTTGCGACCGTCAACATGACATACAAAGTTTAAGAAACTCTGCGCCTGCGCCGGTATGTCGTACGAGTCACGTCACGATAATATCTTATTTTGCATAAGATTTGTGTATATAATTTTAGTATTGTCGTTTTGTAATACGGAAGATGATAATTTTAATACTTATATTTTAAAATTATTTATTATTTTATTTTGTTTCGATTTTATTATTTTGACACAATGTATGAATTTACATTTAAATTTAAAAACGATTTATTAAAATATTTTTTCTTGAACATATGTATTAGTACACATAATTACATATAATTATTCAAATAATTTATTTTCTAATGTATTGAGACATAAGTGGCAAGTAGATTATATTTAGCTCTGATTATTATATGAATATTATTAATATTTTAACTAAAAGTGGAAGGAACTTGACATTGTTAATAGTATAAAATATTTACTGACAATTTAAACTTAAGTACTTTATTATTAAAATAGACGAATTTGAAGTTTGACTACATTTAGCAGTAATGATGCCTCGCCTAGAAATGATCAAATCAAAAACCAGCCACAATGTCGTAGAGATACGATCTTAACATAATTTTGAAGGTAATTTCGCTCGTGCTCTTAAAAACTTTATTGTCTTACGTAGTTAGTTTTGTACACGTTTGTATTGTAATAATAATATTTTGTTATTCTTCTTAATTGCAAAGTATCAAAATTATGGGTTAGTATCAAGACACTCTGTATAATTGCTTCTGTATTGAGCTTAACGGAACTTAACATTGCGTTTTGTTTTACCAGAGTATTGAAATGACAATATTTTAATAATAGTCATGCCCCCGAAAGGGAATCGAACCCATAACTGATCGTGTTGAATGTTTTAAATATGTTGTAAAAATAGTTTAAAATGCTAGAGAAGAAAGGTAACATTGACGTAAATTTATTTATAGATCTAACGTGTTAAGCACATTAAAAGAAGCTTTCAAATAAATAAAAGCAAAATTATAAAAATGCTCAACGGGTATTTAATATAGGTTTTAATAATTGATTTATTCGTAACACTCATTCTCTTATTCTTTAAATTTGTTTTATTTGAAATATTATTTCATCATAATATAAAACGATAGAGCTGTATTGCTAATAGACTGTTGTACTGACAATTTTATTAGGAGATCCTGATGGGTGTCTGAATGAAGCGTTACCATTAAATCGTAGATAATAATTAATTAAAAAAGAAAAATATAAAGAAAAAAATGAAACGTGCCCAGGTTCGAGATGCGATTGGTTGGATGCTTGTTGCTGCCGACAGATATCCGGGCTTGTCTGTACGAACCAGGAATGGGTGAACGCTGTGTTCAGGCCTGGGTTGAGACCGGGTCCAGGCCCTGGGAGACCCATCACACCCGGCAACCCACCGGGCCTCTGGTGATGGAAACCAGCAGACGCCACTGCGTAGTCCATTGCCACTGCTTGGTACGGCAACATTTTCACTTTGTTCCCTTTCGATTAGTCAAAAATTTCCCGCGCTGTCACACACATTTTAAATGTCTAATAAAGTATTTAAAATTGTCCCATTTTAGCACACACTCTACTTATGTTCGTTGTCTATCAAAACATTTTGCTCCTTAGTTCTTTGCCACAAAAAATCACAAGTCGCGACACTGCGTTGTCAATTGTTTCAGGCGCAGACGTCCTCAGTTAACAAACAAACCGTCCTATTCCCGATCGTTTACGGGGTTATTCATTGGAGAAAAGTCACGCACAGCCACCCACTTAATAAATATTCTGGGCATATATCCGTTTTTACGCAGACGTGACTGGCTGTGTACTGTCCGATTTTCACGTACGGAACGCGCGGCCGATTATCGAAAACAGTTGCATGCGTCCCCCTCCTTCGACCTCGGACGTGCAACTGAGGGCGAGCACGCGCCAAACACGACTCTATCACACTCGGCCTAGACACACGGCCCCGCTCGGGGATCAGAAAGAGACGTCACTATACACGCGAGCGAGACAAGCATCGATCGGACGTCATCGCGAAGTTAAAAGCCTGCGTATTACACGGGCCGTAATAGGCGGTTACGTGATTGGGCGTGGCCTGGACTATTAAGTTGAATTGTCGCGCTCTGATTGGTTAAAATTGGTAGTAGTCGCCTACGTGATATGTTCAGGAATACGTTTATAGCCTCCGCTCATAGAATATAATAAGAGATGTAGGTTGGATTTGCGCCAGTTGTGTAGAGTTTTGTTGCGGTTTCGTTTGTCCGCGCGATGATTTTTAATTATTGCCAAAGACCGTTAACAGGTCAGCGTGGCTCTCCGATGGTTGAATAATAAAGCACGCTTCAATGAAGCGACAGAATGGCTCGCTTGACACCTTACCGATTATCGTACTCTTACAAAATAATAAACACTCCTTGTTTCTTAATACTTTGTAAATGTCACTTTAATAATATGTAAGGTATAATACATTATTAAATAAAGACAATACTGCAAAATATAATTTTAATAAGTATACATATATTATGAAATTCAAATGTAATATAATGCGTGACAGGCTACTTGTCATCGTCTGCAAAAAACATCTCGTAATATTCTTTACTTTCAATAAACACATAATTAAATGCGTGACTCAAAGTAAAATTAACACCAAGCAACAACTAGCTGCGGATGTTCTACGTGACAAATAGTTTAATAAAAAAATTAGACTATCTTTTAGATATAAGTTGAAGTAAAAAAAATAGATTGATTTTATTGTTATTTTGTCTGTTTGTTTATACTGACAAATAGGGAAAAACGTAAAAGTGGCAAAACGTATAAAAAACTAAAGCGTAGTTATACTAACTGTCATTGCCAACTTGTTATTTACGAAGTAGTAATAATAGATTAGAAATAAAGTAACAAATCAAACGAATTTATTCAGTTTGAGTTTGTGATACGGATCCTATATTTAGTATTGAAAAAGTACATCACGTATATTTCGACCTCTACCTAATATAAATTTATTAGTTTCAATAAGAAACTAGATGTCTATTGGCTACTAAAGGTCAGTCCAAACTATATGTGGAAACACATATTAACGTATTTTCTTACACAGGAAGTTCCTAAGGTCAAGTCACTCCGTTATCCGCTTTCCGTCAAATTCGACACATTAAACGTATAATAGCGACACTTCACGCCACGCTTTATGCTACGAGAACGAGGAAATAAAAATAATTTAAATACAACCATTCCTCCGAGTGGCAATCGAACCCACAAACAATCTCGTTTACCGTCAGACGCTATCCCACTGCGCTACGATCTGTTCTTCTATACTATTAAATTATACTAACTAAATATAGAGTCGACTGAATGAAACTGGTTGAATTTAACTAAATTTACATACAAATAAAGCTTATTATTAATTATTTAAATAAAGGTAACACAATTTTCCTATAAAGATCGTTTCATTGAAACACTTAGCTATACATATATATTTCTCGTAGGTATAGAAGCCACGCCCACGACGCGTCTAAATCAATACGTCGCGCTAAGAGTATTCTTATTATAGGTATATGTCTAACGCAGTGACTAGTGGCAGCTTATAACAAGTTAAATTTCGACTTATTTAATAATAGGGTATTATAAAAAACATTCTAATAAATTATTATTTGACATTTTTCTTTGAGACCTTAGTACCGCAGTGGCATAATAGACTGTAAACACTTGGTTGTGGGTTTGTTATTTATTAATATGAATTATATATAAAATATTTACAAAAAACCGCCGTTCCAACTTCTGGCATGTAATAAGCAATTTTGAGCGAAACTAGAATACAGATACATAACTCTGTGGGAATAAGCATGATACTGATATGTTCATTAGATAATCCTGTAAGAAAGCTAATAAGTAAACATTTTTAAAATTTTAACGCAGCTGGTTGTAGAACTTATGGCTTAGCGGTCAAAGCGTTTGGACGGTTTCCAAGAGGCGCAGTATCAAATCTTACTGCGTTCAAATTTGTATACGTTTTTTTTAATGTATTCTGATCCTAAATGTGGAATAACAATTTAAAAATATTAAAATAGCTAATAAGTAATAAATCATAAAATGTAAAAAATATTTGCAGTATGGAGTGTCTTGACACTAAGTACTTTAACTCTACCCTGCTATGGTTAGGGATAAAATACATGAAGCTAAAAAATATGTTCGATGCGTCATGTTTTCTAAGATGTACTATATTATCGAATACTAAAACATACCTTACACAATTAATCTTATTGAAATAATCTCATTTAAAATATGTTAAAATCATAACAATCAAATATATTATTATGAAAATTAAAAAAACAAGAAAAAGTCTTTAAAATACTTAGTTGTTTTTTGTTTTGGTCTTTGGTCTTTTCCTGACCAATGTACCATGAGTTTCATAAAAATTGTACTTATAGGTTAAAAAGGGATAAACATCACGTGGGCAATAAGTAAATCGTAAATAGGCATTTATTATCATTTATTTACAAGTATTTACAACAAATAAAAACTTATAAAATTTTATATTAATAACTTATAAATTAAAACTGAGTAACTGATTTTTATGTTTTTTATTTAATTATTTTGTTTATTGTGTCCAATATTGATCTCAAGAACAGAATTGAAAATAAATATTGATAATTATAATATTTAATAAATTGGTATAAAAAATTATATGATTTTCAAAACATTACATTTGGGAACATTTTGAGTATAGGTGAGATAGTTCGTATACAATAATCGATTGTAACTAAGTGAAGTTCAAGTTCGTTCACATTCAACAGCAGTTAATATGCCGAGCAGCGATCATAGGACGCAGTCCGAACCCACTTGGTTCTTATTGACCACGTTTTATAAGGAAAATATATTGTAACATGATATAAAAAAATAATAATAACTAGAAAATACCATCAAATAATTATTTTATTTAGGTTATTTGTGATATTGATAATCAAAAAGATAATCATTATGTAATTTTTCACGTCATTTTTTTTAGCCGCACGCTTTATATCCCGCAGAGCAAGATGGACAGAAAGTAGCTAGTGTCAAGACGTTCCGTACTTCGCTTTCCACTGAATTGGCGACATTGCGGTTTGAGTGATGGAACTCAACGCCGCAATTTATATTTACTAGAGCGAGGAAGTGAAAATATTTTTTTAATTATAATCACTCCCCTAAGTGAGGATTGAATCCATAACCGATCGCGTTATAGTCAGACGCTGTCCCACTGCGCCACGACCAGCCTCAATTTTTATTATGTTGGTGAATTATAACAATAGTTTGATTTGACTTTGTTTGTTTCTAGGACTATTTCACGAGATTTTTTTGCTTCCTTTTTTTGATTCCTTTTTTATTATATTTTTTAAATTAATTTCATTAGGACAAATCGTGGCGTTTATCTTCGGCACTCACCATATAATGTCACTAATTGTGGTGGAAATCAGTGAACGAAGTGTCTAAACACTAAGCACTCTCTGCCTATGCCATCTTTCTTAAAGAAAACATGCACATTAAGTATGAAAACCATACTTTATTGCAAAATGAAACATCGCCCCATTATCTCAGGTCCTGTTAGTCAAGCCGGACGTTTACGCGTTTGCGGCTTCCGTCCGCTAGCCGGCAATTTAGCTGGACCTGCAAATTGCATCATATAATATTACAGTTAGATTATATAACTATAGCCTGCTTAAAATTGCTCACGCTACATTGTTATAAAGAAAATATTTTCTTTTCAAGTGTATCTGTAAAGCAAAGGAAATATAGATTAAAAGTAATTAATTATTCGTCGTATTATTCAATAATAAATTCATACTTGTAACATTCATTTCGCTTATTCAAAAGATTAATCCAAAGAATAATTCTGAAGTTGACGTAACCGATTTTACTACTTAAATAGACGATTTCGCATTTCAAAATCTTTAAATACGGAAACGTGCTACCTATAAAATCAAAATAATATTTATTTTCATCTGGTCCATTACAAAAAAAATATATAGATAAGCAGGCTTGTTATCACGTGCTATGTTTTGTCTACATTCCAAACAATAGACAAGAACAACGCTTCAAATTTCCTAAACAGAAATTCCTAAATCGTTCGACTTGTGTTTCACCATTCCGATGTTTTTGTTTTGCAGGTAGTTACGGTAAACAGTCTCTGGTTATAATCAATAAAGAGATCGCCTTCGGACACGGTCACGCGAAGCTCACTGCGCGGACGCATTGGTACGCGGGATGCGGGTTCATTGCGAGCGGTAGAGTTAGCGGATATATAAAACGTAATAGAACATACAGAAGGACACATATCTTATAATTTATTAATGTTAGATTATATGTGAAATTCGCTACAATGTTAGTAAAATTTATATGTAGACATTAAATTGTGATTTCTATTCAGACTGAAGCTGTTTATATTATGATTAAATTTCCACTACTTTTAAATTAAAATCTTTATATGAAGTTCTCATGTCTATAAAGATCTGATGTAATACAAAAAAAAATTACGTAATAAGCATTACATTCATTATATTTGTTGCACATTTTATAAATCTGTCCTTTTCAAAAAATATTTGCAGGTATATAGGTTTTGAATTCGTTTGGTAACTTAAAATAATCAATCAAGTATTAATTTTGTTTACATAATTTAATTTAAGAATAGAATAGAATTTATTAGAATTTTAATTTAAGAAAAATAAATCTAATGATTTATTGTTAATAAATAATCAATAATATATGTATATACATATTTATCACAGTAATAAATAATTTATCGCACAATGCGCATACCCGTTTCACACTCAACCAGAAAACTGCTTCTTATTGGATAATTCGTGATTTTTCATTTTTTCTCGACAGGTGTTTGAACCTGTCGATCTTGACATTGGGAGTTTCTGATATTGGAATCACCAATGGCGTATCGGTTCGACGACATTCAAGTAGCTTAGTGTTTACGTACCTATTTGAATTGCATTTTTTTAAAGTATACTTCATTCTGTAGTATTATCAGTAAAAATTGATAAAATAAATGTTTCGATTACCTGCTTATTTAGTGTCGTGCATTCATTTCAATTTTTTTTACAATTTCACGCTTTTATAGCAGGGTAGACTGAAAGTATCTAGTATCAAGACCCTTGTTCGCTTTCCGCCGACTTCGAGATATTGCGTGTTGAGTGGTGGAACTAAATTAAGATAATGTAAATATAATCACTTCCCCAAATGGGAATAGAACCCACAACCGATCGCGTTTACAGTCAGACTGTCTCACTGCGTCACAAAGTGCTTCAAATCAATTCTAAGACGAATATTTATTTAAAGAGATGTTGTTTTGTAATAAATAGGTATAACTAAGCATTACATATAAACATTAGAGTGTAAATTTGTCTGTTGACAAATTATAATATGAGCACTGTACATGTCTAATTAGAAATTGAACATGAAAACGGTGTGTTAATTATAAAAACCATCATTTATATTTTTATTTACTTATGAACAGTTTATTAAATGCTACATAAAAAAATATAACTACTTTATAACAAATATTTACATCGCCATCGTGGCGTAGTGGTACAGCGCCTGACTGTAAATGAAATTGGTCGTGGTTTCGAATCTTACTCGGGAAAATGATTATAAATAAAATTTAAATAGTATATTAGTGTATAATATTAAAATTATATAAATTATATATATAAATTTAAGTAGTAATAATTTAAATTTAAGACCTTTTAAAATAATGTAATGGCAAAAAATCTAATGTTTTTAAAGCTAACATAAGACTAACAAGCATTTTTGCAACGAAAACGTGGGAAAAATATGATTCGTTCGTGGGGAATGACGCGTAACGTCTACTTAGTTTTGATTTAATGTTTATTTTTTTTTATAATATGGCTAATTTACAATTAATTTTTAGATGCATTTGCGCTTTTGGAATAGGTATTTGAATAAAATTCAGAGACAATCTAGTATAAACTCATTGTCTATTTCCCACCCGAAATTGAGACAACCCTATAAAGTGACGTAACTCAACGCTGTATTTGTTTCACTAGGATAGAGTGAGATTGAATTTACAGCCAATCGTTTACAATCAGTCTGTCTCAATGCACCACGAGGATCTCAATTGCAAAATAAATGCTATATTTTATGAAACATTTGTAGCTATTACAAAAATACATCGTTTCTTCCTATAACTGTATATCTTTCAACTTATATTAATTCCGCAATACACACGGTACTAACTAATGCACTAGTGACGTCACTTATCCCCGCACCACGATACTGGCAATACGGAATATTAAGCAGAATCGATCGCCGCTGCCCTACATTCAGCAAGGGACGCACGTACAATGACCTAACCTTTATTTTATTGGTAGGGTGTCAAATAAATCTTCGCCTAACAGTTAGTGCATTCGTGGTATGAAAGCCAAAATGGTGTTTAACCTTAACAGTATTTCTTGGACGCAAAGAATCAATGCTATATATATTTATAATATAGAAACGAAGCGGTTATGTTCTTCGCCAATGCGCTACTTTTCCTGTCGTTAAAATATATTATTTACATAAAAAGTTAAATATGTAATTAACTAGTAGATGTAATAGGAGTTAAAATGAATAATTATTAATATAGTTTTAATTTGTTTAAGTTGATTAAGTTGACAACTTAAATACTATAAAATATAAGTACATAAAAATATTTAGAAACGAGTTAAAAAAATAAATTATTAATTAAAATGGCACTTTAAATTCATATTATTTTTTATTAAAGTTATAAGGCTCATAGAGACTCTGGTGTCTTCCCAAAGGGAGTCTAATAAAATTTCAAAAATTACTATATATTTATAATATAATTTGTACTTACTTATATGTAAATTGTTTAATTTACATATTTATACTAAATATAATCATTATTTACAAGAATACAACGTTAACATAGTATTGTTTACATGTTTTGGCTTCTGTATAAACTTCACGAATATGTTAGTCATTTATCTTATTTGATTGAAATCTTAATAGAAGTAAGTGATTCTTAGAAATGTTTATTTACTAAAGCAAACTTTCAAGAAATACGTTAAAAGGCAGACAATAAAGCTTTAATATATAGATAAAGGCACGAGCTCTTTTACTTGGAAGGGGTCGGAATACTAACAAACATGTTTAAGAACAATAGTTGATAAATTAACGAATTCAAATGCTATTTAAAGCAATATTTATATTTTAGATAGTTCATTCTCTTATATATATATATATATATATATATATATATATATATATATATATATATATATTCATACTTTATTTTTTAAAGCAGGGAAGTACCTAGTGTTAAGACACTCCGTACTCTGTTTACTGCTGCAATCTGAAAGATTGCGTGTTGAATAGCGGAGTTTAACACGGCGCTTACCAGATCTAGGAAGTGAAAATAATTTAAATATATTTATTCCACGAGTAGGCATCGAACATACAACCTATCGCCATTACAATCGGATGTTGTCTTACTGTGCCACGAACAGCTTCTACAGTAATGCGATATAATAATAAAAAAAATAATATAATTATAACATCATAGTACATCAGTTCCATATACTAAATATATAACTACTTCAATTGCAAAACGCAGGGAATACTTTAATCCATACAATCCATCCAGCTTTTGCATTAGGTATAATGTACTACATCTTAATCATTTATTTATAAAAATAAATTTTACAAGAAAAGCCCTAAAATTTGTACTTCTAGTAAGTTTACTTGTGACCAAATACTACAGTAAAGCGTTAAAAATACAATTTTAGTTTTGGTTTCAAGGTTTTCATGCATATAGCTATTTTCAAATATCAAAATGTACGCGATTAATCCGTTTACAATAATTTCATTTCAAATAAGTTATTTTTCTTCATAACATCTAACTGGACATAATAATACTTACAGGATATAATATAAAATAATCCTAAACATTACGTCCAAATTTGTGTACACAAACACATTCACTTACACAAATAAACATGTCCGAACACATGAGTTTATCTCCTTTTACCGGAATTAGGGAGCACGCATTAAGATGGCAACCCCGATTTGATATGAATTAAGATATTCTAATTTTAATTGCGAGCTGTGTTGCTATTAGTAGAGTGGAAATTTGACATGTCTCGGTAATTGTTTTATTCTTGTTGCATACATGTACATTTTATTAATAAACTTCTTTTAAAAAGAGATAGAGAAGAATATAGTCCATCGGTGGAACCCAACGCCGCACATTGTCTAGTTAAAGTTCCAAAAATATATACATAATATATATTTTAGTTCATTTACATTTTCCTTCTTTTCTTATATTTTTTTGTATATAATTATCAATTATATTTGTTGCATATAATTAACAACATAATTACCTATACTTAACAAATATATAACAAATGTAGTTTTAACGAAACAAGTTATTAAGTAAAATTATAGTATCAAACCCCCTACCCAAGAAAATGTATTAAGCCACGATAAAATCAGGGTAAACCATTAAACTTCGCATATGGGGCCAATTATGATGAAATTTGTATAATTCTAAAGATATGCGCCTAAATAAATTAATAAAACAACCCTCTACGGGGTTAAGTTAGGAGATAATATCTTTAACCCTTTCTGCTTAGTGTGTTTCATAGCAAACAAGATTCAGAGTTACAATATTAAAATATAAACAAAGTATAAAATATTTTGGTATTAGTCTTTATCAATTTTAATTAATGTATATATAAGAATGTATATGAAAACATGCATAGTGTGCGGATGTGATGTTAATACAATATTTCGATTCTCGTCCTCTTTGTCAGGAAAACCTGTGTAACAAAAAAAAAATAATTTACATTTTATTTTTTTAAGCTATTTATTTTTTTAAACATGTAACAAATCCACATATCATCAACATATCATAATCATATTTGTACCAAATCTAGAATCTTCACAGACTACCTACATATATAAGATGCAATAGTATTTTTCAAACTGCCTGGGTATCTATAGATTCAAAAAATATTCTACTACTTTGTAATGTTACTGAAAATAAAAACCAAGCGATAAAATTATTGTAAAGTTATTATACACGAAAGGAGAAACGAAGCTGTTACCATAGTTTACTGTTCCGTAAGCCATAAAGACCTGGAAGCAATTTTAGTCACCTTCTGTCTACCCTACTCGATACATCATAAATATACTAATAATATATAATAATAATAAGAATCTTTTATCACTTTTTTAGCTCGTTTCGCTTTCGTTGAATGGCGCAACTCAACGCCGCACTTTGTGTTACCAGAGCGAGAAAGTGAAAATAATTTAGATATATATCATTATATTCAATACTAAAAAAAACTTGTTTAAATACTCCTTTAATAATAACCAAATGGGTAACATCAACAGATATTATATTCAACAATTTCCTTTGAATTTTATCTTAAGAGAGTTACTTGTTAACGCGATATTAATCCGAGGCTAAAAATAGCGGGAGAAGCCGGATATGAGTTTTGGAGGCAAATCAAGAATGCAGGACACGCAGCGACCCCTTGCGACGAATGTTTTATACGAACATATACATATATCTATATGTATGTATGTATATACATATTATTGAGATAAAACAAAACCATATTCACGCTTTTTTCCGCATAGCAAAGTATTGAGAACCTTGTGTCAAGACCCTTTCGTTCCCAATTTTCCATCTGATATCGAACAAGATAAATGGCGGAACTCAACACTGTTGTTTGTCTTATTAGTGGGAAAAAATTAAAATAATTTAATCTATTCATTTTTTGAGTGGTAATCCAACTATTAGGGATAATTAATTGTAATTAGTCGTTACTTAAACCCTTTTTCTTTTCTTCAGCAGAAAAAGACTGTACATAACTTAACCTATAAATTAAAAAAAAATTAAACTTTAATAGAATTAAATGGAAAGCGATCTGGAACTAAATTCCAGCAAATTACAGTTTATCGTAAAAAGCCTGATTGTATTAACACCTCCCCCTCAAAGTACATTTTTCTTGCTCCGCGGCGCACATTCCTCTTTAGCCAATAAAAAACGCGTAAGTGAATTTTTTCCTTGGAAACCTAATAACGCGGGTAATTTTTCAATTCCCTTTAAGTTGGTTTTGAACACCTTGTCTGATGGTGTTATGCCATATTATGAATAGTTTGCTTACATCTTGAAGGATTAACGTAGAGAAGCTAGTCACTATGTGATTCACTTTTTTATCTATATATGTATATATATTGAATTAAATTAGATAAATCATTTAAAAAAAAACTAAATATTAATTCTTAGATAAATAGATATGTTTTACTGGATAACTGGTAAAAATAAAAATTAATTCTATAATAGAAAACATTTAAAATTAAAAAAAAGAGTTTAAAAAGTAAAAGGAATTTAAACTTATTGCATAAAACCTCCCTGTGACAGCTATTTACATACACAATTTTTCTAAGGGGCCATTGGCATTGTTCGTTCAAATTCTTCATCTATTAACTCTTGCTAAAGTGAATACTTTTGTGCCAATTATGTACAAGTTTAAGAAATCTTATGAGACCAATTAAAAAAAACTTGTAACTGTAAATATTTATTTTTTTATTTATATTATATGTGGAGCAGTGTACGGAGTGTCTTAACATTAGTTCTACTTCCTGACTACCCTGCTACGTGGGATAAAAGCGTAAAGCTAAAAAAATACTACTAAATTAAAAAAAAAACAATTATGACCTATCTAATGTATAAATTTATGTAAATAATCTCAAAAATTATCTCAATTGTTCATGTAACTGACTTCACTCCCAAAGTGCATGTTGACGACGTGTTGACAGCCGAATAATCGCGACCCACGAATGTATACTTCAGTGAACATTACTAAAGATAAAAAACATAATAGAGATGACAAAAAATAATTATAATTAATAAATATATTTATAAGTATTTTTTTAGCTTCACGCTTTACCGCTACCTAGTGTCAAGACACTCCGTAGCGATAAAGCGTGAATCGGAGTGTCTGTAAATGAAGCGGAGTGTCTTGACACTCCGTACTTCACTCTCCACCCAATTTAATTGCGTGTTGAGTAGTGGAACTCAACGCCGCACTTTATCTTTCTAAGTATTTAATGCAATAATAAAAAAAAACAGATTATAGATAATAAATAATAGATAATAATTGTACATAGTATTAACATGTTGGGCCGTGTAATTATATGTATATAGACAGATAAACATTGTTAAAAAATAGTAAATTGGTATTTATAGTCAAAATCCATATTATGATTTCATCTTTAAACAAATCCCAACAAAAATATTTAATTAAGGTTTTTATATCATTTTCTAAGGTTTCTAAAGTCCTTGCTTACTAATTTAAAGAAAATTGAAATTATTTCTTTTTTAGGTTCATGTTTTGTCTAGCTAACAAGATACATAGAGAGAACTTGGCAAGACACTACGTTATCTAATTTTCGCTAGAGTTGAAGATATTGTGTGTTCAGTGGCAGAACTTAAAACTTTATTTTCGTTTCAATAATCATTAGCCCAAGTGGAAATTGATTCTAAAGGCAATGTATTTTTCACTTAAACACTGTCCTACTTAACAGTTAACACGGCATTGTAATAATAGTAAAATACAATATTATTACAATATTTCAAAAATATCCCAAATTAATAAATACCAATATTTAACATTAAGTCTATTTATTTCATTCTAGTAAGACAAAACGAGGCGTTGAATTTCCTACAATTTTGTCTACTACGTCTCTATTTCGGGAGGAAACCAGTCAACGGAGAGTCTTAACACTAGGTTATCTGTATATATTATGAAATAATTTCATAACTAATTCTAGTCTATACATTCATAGCTCTTTAAGCAACCCCTCAGTATTGCAAAACGTCCGGGTGACGTTTCAAAGAAAAAAAAGCAGTTAAAAAAGTACGAATTAAAAACATGACTTGTGCATTATGGCAACCGACACTTTGACATAAGAAGGCCGTAAATAGAATGGTGACAAAACGTATACTATAGAGCTATTAATACTTTTGCTACAAAAGTATTTATGAACAGCCTTTTTGCTCATTGTAGCCATATAATAAATTCAATTTGAACGGTTTGCATAGAATTTCTTAAATAAAATATTAAATACATGATTACTAATAATGTATTGTAAATTAAACTATTTTAAGTGGATAAATCCTTAATATTTTGGTATTTGAAAATATATTTTTGAAAACCAGACTACCGACGTTTACAAAAGTTTCAATTAGAATATGTGACATTTGATAAAATCAATCATATTAATAATATATTAATTAAATATTCTTAAACAAAGGATATACACATACATTAAGTAATATAATTATAGTTATAGTTTAGTGGGATGATAACTGAATTAAAGATGTGATGGTCGTGTGTTAGATCCCCGTGAAAATAATTATATTTAACTTTACTCTAATATACTATCAAAATATATCTAGAACAATAAAAAAAAGGAAAAAAAATTGTCTTAACACTGTGTGTTTCTCTATCTACGTTTTTATATGCGTAAAGCTGTATCATATTGTGGATAAAGATACAATTATAGTATAATATGAATACATAGTAAGGTGACAAACGTATTAAAGAACATGCAAACTTGCAAATGAAAATATTGAAATAATATAATTAAATAAACAGCGAAAAAATAATTGATTAATTAAGTATTTACATTGATGAATAAGTAGACTCTATTGTGGGGTAATGGACTGTAACTGTGATGTAAATAACCGCGATATACATTTTTGAAAACCCGAATACACAAATATACACGATTAATTCGTCTAAATTATCTTCATTTAAAATGTATTAAAATTGCGAAAATTAAAGATTTCTATATGTAGGAAATTAAATATGGAAATTTAGATGAAGAAGCTCAAGAGAGTCGTTGAACGAAATATAATCCATACAAATATAAGATTTTCTAAGCTAAATATATCGTACTTATGTTTAACATTTTCTAAGCTAAATATATCGTACTTATATAATTACACCTATTAAAACAATGAATGGACTCGGTACAGACGGTAGCGAATGAAGGTATGCGCGCCTGTCCCTGAAACGCATACTATGCCTGTTATACTACGGTAGATAAGTCTTGATCGCTTAATCACTTGCTGCAGTATTAAATTTATAAAAGATAATTATTAACGACATTAATTTTTCATTATCTTTTGTATGAAATATTTTTTATCTAAAGAAACCACTTATTATGAAGCGTAGTTACTTTATATATATTTTTTACAATCAAAAAATTTATCGTATATGATAAAGTTAATCCATAACAAGCGAAAAAAAATACAACTAAACACATTTCCAGATAAACATGTAAAAAAAAATAACCACAACATTAAGCAAGTATCAAAATTTATTCCACCTCACATCTTAAAATGGACATCAAAAGTCACGTAAAAGCGCGGTCGTCACCGCACGTACACCAATCTTCTCAATCGAACCCGTGACCATGTCCCTCTCAGTCACACACAGGCACACCACATCACTCAGTCTCAGTCTCTCTTGTAGATCTACAGGGAAATCTGAATGGTATGAAGCCATCGAATTAGGTGCTTTGACATTTCTGTATAAGGCACAGACAGACAGTCCATCGATATTCTTTGGTACAAGGTGAAATATAACAAGTTGGTAGGCTTATATGGGAACGTATGGAGGGTTTTCTTTTAGTTTACGTTTAACTGTTGATTGTTTTTTTTACTTTGTGACACTAAAGATTGAAATATAGGTAAAAATGTGATTTTTAGATGTTTCTCATAAATATATCGTAATTATTTGTTTATAATTTAGATGCATTTTCAGTCTCAGACCAACAATGTCAGTTAATTAATACCTAACCTAAAATTGTCGACACGTATTCAAAAAATATTAAATCATATCTTTATTAAAGTTAAATCTCAGTAAAAAAAAGTTACCCCAGTAAGTAGTAAGTGAAATGAGACTATAAATTATGAATCTAGCATTCATGCTAGTATACAATAAGTCCAAATCTAAATATTGGAATAAATATTAGTAGTTAGCATACAAACTAATTGTTTGAAATATATCAATTTGAATAATATTATATTCATCATTAAATATAAATATATATATATACATATATATATATATATATATATATATATATATATATATATATATATATATATAATTTTTATACATATAGACCTACTTGTAACTATTCCCAAATGTATGACAAAGAAAGTATTTCCACAGCCCCCGCAAAAAAGTCGGTCGTGCGTAGTTACTGGAAATCGAATTCTAGATTGATTCTGTATGCCAAAAGCAAGTTAATTTAGATTTTACTTGTGTCAGATTCAGTTTAATGGGATAAAGATTTGATATGATATGATATAGATTAGGATATAACAAAGCTACTTAACGTATTGAAACATGAAGGTTGAAATAAAAATATTTATTTTTGTTATTTTTATTAAAAATATCTATTTATTATTAATATTAATATTTATTTTTATTAAAAATATCTATTTTTATCTGATTATAAACGCTGGTGAAACAAAAAGACAACGTCAAAGAAGTGAGCATTCTTACAGTGAGTTAAGTTTGGAAAGAAAAGACAGGAGTGTTTTGAAACTAGATCCTCTCTTTTTACTCTTCTAACCGGGAAAAGCGTGAACCTATTTTTTTAAATATTAGTGGATTCACTTCATAAAATACTTATTTATTCTGAAAGAAATTCAGCGCTTCATTATTACAAAAATAAGACATTCGTTATTAGATTATTGCTTTTGAAATTTTTTAATTATTAATTTTCGAGGATCAAAAATGTACAGCTGCTATTGAGAGGAGCTGTATCCGTCAAATGATAATGAATAAAACAACGTAACAGATAATAAACTTGACAAATAAATACGAAAGCTCAATAAAATAGAAGTCTTTACCATTTAAATACAATATAACTTGAGAAAGGCATACAAAGCGTAGACATTTTCCTTACGGGACATCAAAGTCGATTTTTCTGGTCAAGCGGAGTGAGAACGGTGTACGACCGCCGCCATCAATGATCTATCAAAGCTTCGCGAACTGAATCTAAAATAACCAATTGGGCTCCACAGTTCAAAAGAGTCATAAGAAATGTATACGAAATATCAATTTTTAGACCAATCACTTTTGCCATACAGTTGATTTCGTGTTCACTTGTTGTTTTAAAACAGTAGAAACGCACCGTTCAAATTTGTGCTTTAATATAATATGCATAAGATTTAATTTAGGTTTTTAATTGTTATATGAACATCAATTTATTGCAATTTGTTTTTAGAATATAAACTATTTCCTGTTAAAGGCGTACTGTCGTTGGTTTCACTCGGTGATGTCATTCTAAGCTTTCGAACGTATTGTTATATTGATATAAAACCCATGTATATTTATATTTGCATTATATTTTTACAAGTGAACGGATGTCGTCATGTTACTAAATACAATAAGATAACAATAACCAATAACTAAACCAAACAAGACTGTTTAAATTGTATAAATATATGACGAATATAATAAAAAAAACATTAAAATCAGTAAAGTAATACTTCAAACATTTTTCTTTAAGTAATAATTAAAAAAATATAAAAACCCGAATGCGGTTAAAACTTAAGTTTTAAAATACACCATTTTTTGTTTTTCAATAATTTTATACATTCAGCGACACTCGCGCCCTTGAGACGAATCTATCGACGTTACATTTGTCAAAATCTGTTCTCGGGTTTAGCAGTTACAAGGGAACAAAGAAACAGACTTACATACATACATCAGTCAAAACAGCCTTCCTTTTGGCAGTCACTAAAACTTTTTTAATATAAAAATAATAAAAACGTAGCATTTTTCTACTTACGCTAAGCCAAAAAGCCATTTTTTTGTTTTAAATGTTGTTATTTAAAGTATACTTTTTTCCACTAGTCAAGCCTTATCATTTAGTACCCATATTGAGGTAGTTATGGAAAAAAACGTAATCCGCCATCTTGTATAGACATTACATATCGTATTTACTAAATAATTATTGCCATTTAAACTATGTGTGTACCACATATCACATTAATCTATCAATAGGAAGAGAGTCAAACTTCAAATACTAAATTTGAGGCAATCAAATGAATTACTGATACATTTCTGGGTCTTATATTTACGCACTCGCATCTCTACTTACGAATTTTCAACCCAATTTTTTCAATAAACATTATTAATTTATTTAGAAATATATTATATTTTCGGTTGGTTAAGAATAAAGAACCAATATTGATGTAATACGTTACCTCAAGGATTAAGAAATATTTATATATATTTTTTAAATATGATACGATATATTTTTTACAGTTGACCGCGTATTTATTTTAGAAGATATAAATAATAAAAAATATCACTTGAAAAACTGATTTATTCTGAAAATAAAATATTGCAATTATAAATTTTCTTAACAACCCTTCACTGCAGGTGGATCTATTATTTATTTAAATGAATCTCACGAAATTTTCACTGCGCGAAGTCTAGCAGGCCCCTGGGCGTCGTTCTGCAATTCTTTTAACTGCACCAAAGAGCTCTCCTTATCGCAATCTTAATGGAAACACCAAAAAGGTAAATTGGTTTATAACGAACTTCCGCTTTTTAATACTTATAACTTTGAATATGTTGATATCAACAATATATTGTAAGTATTTTTGTACAGTACTTTAATTTACTTTTAATAAAGTCAATGAAATACAGAGAAAAACAAATTGCAGCATGTTAGGCTTATCATAAGAAATCTCATATGTACGTGAAGTGTATATGCAAATATTGTACACAAGAAGAATGTTTAATTAGCTTTTTTGCTTTAGAAAAGGATTTTTGTACCCAAAGAGTGTATCGAAATTTGTTATACTGTCTCTAGTATTTGTATTTGTGCGAAAGATTTTGATAAAGAAATTTAAAGAACTTACGTCACTTAGTTACTCGATAACTTAAAACAAAATTAATTATAAAGAAAAAAAAATTAAAATTTATTTTTTGGATATTATATAACTATTTTTTTTAGACAATTGTAATTTAACGCGGAAAAAATTGCTACTTTAGTGTTACTCTAAGTGGTTTACACCATGACCACTAAAATGGTTTACACCATGTCGATTTAATTTAATATTCTCTAAACTAAAATTGTAATATTTTATATGTATATATAAATATACATATAAATAAATGTTCAATTGAATTATATAATTATAACCACATTACCTTATCGAAACAATCTTCACGGAAGTATCTCAGGCCGTAAATAAGATATAACATTATCGTGTTATTTTAATTTCACCTCGCATTAATCATCGAGAGTGTCGTAGCCATTTATAATGGGTACTTTTTAATTTGTAACAGCAAAGGGAGGGTTGGCGTTTATTTATGTTAGGAAAGCTGTTGAAAAAAATTTATTTTGGATGAATATTTTTGATTTACTGTGATTATATTTATTTTATTGAATTGGTTTTCTTTATCGAATATATATATATTCAAACAAACGAGTCCTGTCGAAGTACGAACTGTCTTGACACTACTTTCTGTGTACCTTCTTATGGGCGATAAAAGAAAACCGAAGCCAAAAAGAACCAAATATAATTTGTATGACTGAATGGGTAGAACTTTACGTGTGGAAAATTATTTTACGTTACAGGCAATGGTAATAATAATAATTTGAAAAAATAAATATTTATATAAAAAAAACATTAAATGGTCCAAACCAAATTATATCAAAAAAACTTTCTTAAACTTTTTATAACTCTATATTAGAACTACTGTAGGCGCCTTCTTTGTCAACAAAGCATTGTGGGCTATTTTACGATGTCATAAATCTGTGGGCGTTATGATCTTGCGATAATCGGGCAAAGTCAGGTGTTCTTGTAGGGCTACCTGCGTGTGGAATTTTTATGACAGATCCAGTCAGACTCAGTGGAATCATGGCGTTACGCAGAATCATTGTTTACCAATTACAGGCTATTTAATACCTACTGCTATTACGTAATGGAAGCTCCTTTTTATTAAAAATTAGCTATACCGCTATACCCGCGGCTTTGTTCGCTTCGAATTTAATATCTTTAGATTTATGTTTTATATTTTTAAAATATATACGTAGTTTAATTCCTTATTATATCAGCTATCTGCCAGTGAAAGTCCTGTCAAAATCTGTCCAGCTATTTCAAAGGTTTGTCGGAACAAACGGACAAAAATTGTAAATAAATGTTATTTCGGTACATATAATATTTGTTTTTAGTAAAGAGTTTGGTTGCTTGTTACTATAATATTTTATTACAAACAGACACTCCAATTTAAATTCATTTGTTTAGATGGCAATCTATTTTTTTATATAAATTGTTAATTTCCTCAACTTCAACAGTCATCAAACGTGAATAAATTTATAATTTATTGTAACTTACAAAAAAATATTTAGTGGTCCATTTTCTAGTCTTAGCACTTCTATAGCAATATCGTTTTTGAAGCAATCATTTACTATGTAATTGTTTAACATTCTTTAACTTATGTACGTTTATACATGAAATAAAAGGTACTATTGAAGAAATCTAAAGCCCATATCTCTTATCAAAAATTCTTAAAAGTGGCCGTACAGCCTACACGCACGTTTTGTAACACCTACAAGCATTTTTATCGCGATTTAAACAAAACTTAGGCATATCTCCATCTGCCTACCTCCATTCACAAGCCTCCACATTCAGAGATGATAAAAATAAACTAGTTAATATGTAGTGTATGGAAAATCAGAGTAAGGCCAGACTTGAAGAGAACCCGTTGATCTACTTGACATCAATGAAATATTGCTAAACCACTTAGCTTTGATAACATAATTATTTATTTATTAGCTTGACATTTTTATCCCACGTAGCAAGGAAGATAACTAATGTCAAGACACTCGGTACTCCACTTTCCGCCGAATTCAAGATATTGCGTGTTGAGTGGCGGTACTAAACGCTGCAGTTTGTCTTACCAGAGCGGGGAAATGGAAATAAACATAACCTTTCTCCCGAGTAAGAATCGGACCCACATCCAACTAAAGAAGTTGTTAGGTTTTTTAAAACTACTTACTCCCCGTTGATGACTAAAATACGAATACGCGTTGCATTAGTAACGTATCACTTACTGTAAAATAATATATCAAATTTTATTACTTATTATATATATATATATTTATTTAAATAGATGTATATATATATATATATATATATATATTTATTTCATTAAATTGATGTATTAAAATTATACATTTTTTCTCTAAATATTTTTTAAATTAGCTAAATTTCAAGGTTTTCTATACGCATAATTTTCGAAAATAACATCGTCAGGCGTTCGTCACGTTTAGATATACCACCAAATTTTATTCTTCATTAATAACTTCTATATAAAGAAAGCCAAGGAGCTTCAACCACGTGCGGAGTGTCGAGTTTAATAAGAAAACACGTGTAAAAGCCTTCCTTTAACTATAACATAACTTTGTACTAGGAAACGTAAACGATCCTCAAAAGATTGTCATCTTAAAATTCCTTTGAAGTGAGAGCAAAGTTTTTGGGGTAAAATTGAATATTAATAGCGAAATTATATTCAAGGGCGACCATTTTTGGATTCTTATTGCTTTATTAGGTTCTTTTTAATGTAACACAAACAGACACGCATTTTATATGTTCCGGGAAGGGGCTGGTGTCAAAAAACAGTAGCATTTTTATAGCTTAATCGCGTGTGTTTGTTTTATATAATTTATATATATTAGCACTAGTTTTTGTTCGTCGTCATAAAACTTTTTGTTCCTGAACGGTCTTCGTTGAATGGGTGCTTAATACTTTTTTTTGCTTGTGTCGGATGTGAAATATTGTTGTGGTATGAATATTCTTTAACGAATATCAACTATGAGGTAGGTACAATAAATTTGGCGACAAAGTTATATCGTAAAATTAAAATTAGGTATTAGTAGAATAATGTATATAGGAAGAATATTAAATTTTATAATAATTTATCGATCTGTGGTGAAATTTTCATAAATTTGTTATGACTTATTTTTAATGCTAGCACGGTATAAGTTTGATTATTAAATATATATTTTTTTGGATTATTTTAAAAAATATTTCCATTCTACACCATTTCTATATAAACTAAAACTGTACCAAATTTCATATGTCCTCGTTCTTTTTCTCTTATTTTCGTAAAACGGAGCCCTAAAATAAGTTTTAACTAAGTTATTACATATTATAACATCAGCTTTCTTTTAGTGATAGTCCCATCCAAATTTGTTTAGAGATTCCAACGATAACCGGAACAAACAGACAGGCAAAAATTGTAAAAAATATTATTTTGGCACAAGTACCGTGAACCTATACAAACGTATACATTTAGTAAAATGCGGTTATTTTAATATCCCAAAATAAACCCACTCCAATATTATTTATTTGTACAGATTCGTCGATAGCGTCAATTTCTAAGGCTGTATTAATAAATTATTAGTACAAGTTTCGTTAATACTTTATGAAATTTAGAAGTTCAATTCTTTAAAGGACATGCCAAAAAATGAATTAAAATATTTTCAAATTTTAATTTGACCCACATCCTTATAACCCAACTAGAAACAATACCAAGAAAGTTCAAATAAATTACGCATTTATCATTCCGCCAGTAAATTATTAATACACACAGATTGTCAAAATAGTGTTAGAAACACATGAAAAAACAATAACAAATTGGCAATAAAGCAAGACCCGTTGTCTATGATTTATATTTTTTTTCTAAAGTAATAAAAGTGAGGTCCTCTCAAAGATGGTGGTTTCGATTAAGTCATATATTATCTGTAAATTGCCACAGATAACATCAAAGTATCAACTTTTCAAGTAACAACAATTATTAGGGTTCTGTTTTTTTGTTAATTTTGCCACTTTATAGCTTTTCGGTGAATTTGATTGACATCTTCAAATGTAATTTTTTTTACTAATATAATATATATAAAAAATAGAAGTATTTTTATTTAATGTTAATAATTTTGTACGTAATGGACTGTATCTTGAAAACACTGCCCAGTAAAAGAACATTTTTCACAGAGAAACTTAATTTCTACCCGCTCGTTTTTCATCTAACCCTAACGTCACACAATAGCAAAGTGGTATAACTTTGCTAAATATTTATACTATATACTAGTGTATTATATACATGTCGTACATTGTAGTTAAATTAAACAATTTGATATATAAATAGGAACTTAATATTATAATAATTTACATGGAATCAATAAATACTTCAATCGAAAGATTAATACTTATATTTATTTTTCGCTTTCGTAAGAAAAAATCTGGCGTTAAATTCCGCCAGTCATGTATTAATCATAATTTTTTTTGGATATTAAAAAACATTGTAAAGTACTTTTTTATAAAAAAAAAATATTATTTAACTAAAACTGAAACTAAAAAAAATATATATAAAAAATTCTATAACACAAAATAATAACAAAGATTTTTTAAAATCAATAAAACAAAACTCACAGTTAGGCCATTTCTACTTTTATAGCGAGATAAAAGGTTGCGTCTTGTCCGTGCCTTGAATAGCGCAACACTCAATTTGTTTAGCGAGAACGCAACCCCTAAACCCTAGAAAACTAAACATTATTTGTACGTTACAAAAAAGATACATCAAAGTGACGTATTTAGCTCCATTTATAACAGTTTTGCACTATGTTCGTGAATTTCGTTCGTATATATATATATATATATATATATATATATATATAACGTGCCTTGTCTTACCAGAGTGAGGTAATGAAAATAATTGAATTTTAATCAACCGAGTGGGAATCAAACCCACTGTCCTACTACGCCACGACAGGCGCCAAGAATAAATCTTCAAATATGAAGATGTATTCATGTATCAAGTGTTAAATATGAACAAATATCTTAAAGATGAGAAAAATAAGTTTGACATAGTTAAAAATCTTTTTCTAAATTATATTACATGAATTAGGGGAAAAAATGTGTATCGCAGATAAATATAATTTATTATATATAAATACAGTGGTAAAGATTCTTATGAAGCCAGTGCAATTCTTCTAATTAAGGCCTTAATATTTTATCTATGAGGTTCTCTATATCGTATAGCATACACACGCGATTTCAAAAAGAATAATGATAATTATATAGTATTTATTAGGCCTTTACAGCCGTTCAAAAATTGCCATAGCGGTCGGTATTTCACGACCACAAGGCGGGGTATTGGTAAAGTTTTCAACTAGCAATAATCGCACCTCGGATTAACCTCATTGGTTACGATATTGCCTCTGCGCAAAGTTAAATACATCACTGCGTCCAGAAGTACTTGTTCTTTCGAACAGAACCAAACGATAGCGCGATTCAGACGTATTGTAGCGCCATCTATTATCGATTTTTGTAAAATATTGCTATATATTTTTCTTGTTTAACTACATTTTATTCAATGTGAAACAATTGTAATGTTTGTGACTGTCATCACGATAATCGTCGGTTCAATTCCTCTGAGTCGAGACTCCCGTATATTGAATGAACATAGGTAAAAGCATTGCACCGAACACGTAATCTCTAAAAATGGCAGTAGTAGAGAAATAAGTGTTTTGACATTTGTGTCTATGTGTTTATGTAAGCTCCAGCAAGAAAATGCAGAAAAAAAGAACAATAATAAACAGTGGTCATAAATAAGCAGTGACTCAATTTTCCTTTAAATAAAAAAGAGAAATTCCACCACATTATGGCCAGTTGTCCGAATTTCACCGAACATTCAAATGTAGAATCACGCGCGTTAACCGTTAGTGCACATTTCAGAAATAGAACACGCCCGCCATACTGAGTGGCCGGTAGCAGTACCTGCACAGATTATAAAGCAGAGTGTTTATTTTATTGTAACCAATAAAGTATGCAAAAGACGCACAGTGACCGCATACGTTCCTGTGAAAATGGCTATAAAACGTATAATAGAGCTAGTCTATGATATTACGAGACACGTATTTACGTTTCAATATCACATTCCGTAGTTATTGCAATTGCGGGAGATAAATTATTAATTAATATTAATGTAGAAATATTTTTATTGGGTATAGACAATGCTCTTAGAATGTTTTATTAAAAAAAAACAATAATTATAGTGTTATTTTTATTAATTAGAATATATTTTTTTGTTATTCATAACATTTTAGTAAAATAAAAAGTAAGCTAATTTAAAAAATTAATTACTATACGAATCGATTTCAATTTTACCGTGCCATGATTAATGAAAAAAGCAAAAAAAGTAATGTTTGTTATATGGGAGACCTCTTAATTAATAATTTTATTCGATTTATTAGTATTTCATGTCCATTGATATTGGCCATATAAGAAAAACCTCATCTGTGTAAATATCAACTATCTAATTATTATGATGCACAAAATACAGCCTAGACAGACAGAGAATTCTTAGTAATACATACATACATCCCGTACACAATATATACATCCCGTTTTCAACTCTTTGAGTATAGAACCCTAAAAATAACTGAATACACGTCATTTTAATTTCTTAACAATTTCTAAAAAAAAAAGATGATAAACCAAAAATATGCATAAATGTGCATTAAAATAATATGTTTGTTACATTACAGTATAGCACAATGTCAAAATGGACAAACAAGTATTATTATTACACGAAACTCTTTATAATAAAAGCTACAGTAGCTGCGTTTATCAACGTCCCCCGTTTTAAGACGGATCTCGAAACACCAATTTAACTTGAGCCGTGTATGAAATCCTTTTCTCCCTTTATAAACTTTTTATTACGAGATGCAGAGGTCAAATTACTGTGGTTTCAGGATGCGAGTATCATTTGTCATGTCAGATGCTGGTGATACCATGTCACATAGTCTGATGGACAGAGATTTGTATACTTAATACAAACTATGAATATTTTTATTTTTGTATTGTTTTTTGATAAAATACTTAAATAAGTATTTTAATAATTTATTTTTGATTTTAATAAAATAAGTGCATAGTTTAAAATGAATCATTATTATATTATATATTTTAATAGCTTTTCGTGACAGTCTTAAATTTTTTCAAAGGTATTATTATTTATTTTTAAAATTCATGTACGGAGATACGGAGATTCTATAAAACTATAGATCTGTACTACGTATCTCCCATATTTTGCCTAAAGATATTTGGTATGTATACTCTCTGCTCTCTGTTTATTGAAATTTATAAATAAGCAAACTTGAACATATTATTTTTTTTTCATTTAAAAATTTTGTTAGAAGAAATAAAATAATAAATTACCTGTAGCCAAAGTATGTGTAACGATGGCTTTAAAATAAAAAAATAAATAATTTATTTTTTATTATATATACGAAACGAATACGTAAATCAAAAAAAAGAAAATTAAAAATTCCACAAAAATATAAACAAACTACCATCCAAATTATTCCATAGTAAAATTGCATTTACCAAATCCATTACAGCGGTATGAATAACAAGGTACAAATCTGAGTTGCCATTAATATAATATAAGCCAAGTCTCAGAACATAAATAAACATTAGAAAGACACCGCAAGAATACTCTTAAAAAATTCATCGAATTTTTTCTTCAAAGAGTTCACACCTTCCGAGGTTCCTTGGGGTTCTTTCCCCGCACCGAATTAACATATTTACTCAGTAAATTTGTCTGTCTAGAGATTATAAGTATGAAAATTCGACAATATGCATCAGCCACTTATTTTTGAAAAAAAAATTTTATTCTAATTAACATTCTGTTTCATTGCTTTGATTTACATTTTTTTTTTAATTTTATTTTTGGCGGATGAACAATTAAGCTAAGACAATGTAGGCGCCCTGCATGTTTTTGGGTTAGTCTTTCCTAAGACAAAATATATACATCTGTAATATACAAAATATGTCATTCTCGCTTAATAAATAGCTAATATAGATAATGTTATAAGATCTAAAAACAATAAACTATTGTTAAAAGAATATTAATTTAATTATAATAATTAAGACTAATACGGTACTCGAGATAAACCTACGTGGTCTTTAGTAGTATACTATTTAGTAAGACTTGTTAAGTATATTGCATGGTAATAAATTAAAAAAAATATAATTTTAAAGTGCTGCAATAACATATCATATTCTCTTAACCGAAAAAAAATATTGTTAACATATTTACCAAAAAAAATCATAGAAAACCACAAAATTTCAATTCTTAATTCACACTATTGCCTATTCTGCTTTGCGAGTAAAACATATATTTTACACTACACTTAAACGATTAGTAATTTTATACAAGAAATGCTATCACACACGTCAAAAATATGTGAGAGTTAGTTACCATTCCAACCACTCATGGTGTTGATATATGACGACATTGACGAAAGACAATTACATACAATATTCTAGTCAGGCATCGAATCGACTACCGCTTCCTGTGGATCCAACAGTTGGATGTTTAAGGATACTTCACCGTTGGGGAAAAATAGTACTTAAATAGTATGAAAGTAAGTACATTTTGGCAAATATAAGCCCAAGTTATGATGACATTTAATGTAGTAATGGGAAAGTCATAACTGACACTCCTTTGGTAATATACAAATCTTTTTTATTTATAATTTAATGACGTAATTCCATGAAATTTTTTAAAAATACATTTTTTCTGGTGTAGCAAGATAGAGAGAATCAAGTCAAGACAGTCCGATATCCGCATTCTGCCCGAACTAAGGTCATGTTTAAAGATATTGTTGAAAGGCGGAACGTCGCGTTTTGTTTTAGTGAAAATAGGTGGGCGGGAATAAATATTGAAAATATAATCAATTACAGGCCGCTGTGTCGCTCTGGGATCGTTTGTGGGTTCGATTTCCACTCGAGGGAATTATTATATTTAAATTATTTGCATTTCCTCGCTCTTGTAAGACAAAGCGCAGCGTTGGGTTTTGCAACTCAAAACGTCCTGTCTCGAATTTGGCGGGAAGCGAAGTACAGAATATCTTGACACAGAGTACTCCCTGTCTACCCTGCTATGCGGGATAGAAGCGTAAAGCTATAAAAAACTACTTCATAATATTTTAAAATATCTAGCAAAAACATCCAAAAATATACTCGTACTCAATAAAAATTCCCAAAGCATCTAACATAATCACGAAACACAACATCACCCCTTGTACATCTCTTAAGCGGATTCAGTTTAAAACGTCCCCTCAGATAATAAAAACTGCGCCGAGTACTGTAGACAATAAGATAATAAGACATAACCCTCTTTTCTGTTTTCAAAAAGTTGTCAACCGCGAGAGCGCATAGATTTACAATGGGTTCTACATATAAAAAAATATATTAAAAAAATTAAATCTAGTTGATAAAAAATATATAGTGTCAATTAAGGTACTGATGTATTTGTTGCTTAGTAATGAACTGCTATATTCAGATTCATTGTAATATACATCTCTGCAATGGTTTAAATAGCGAAATGAGAATAATTAATCGATATATTAATGAATTCAAATTCATTTTGTATATACCTTCCTTCTTTACTATTTTTATTTTTAATTAAATTAATTTAATCATGGCTTAGCGATCAGAGCGCTAGCACGGTTTTCCGACGAGTTGCGGAATTGCGAGTTGCGGGTGGAATTTTTATACGTTTATTGAAAATGTTTTATAAACGTTAGTGTGAATTAATACTTTAAAATAGTAAAATGTATACCTTCCCATTATTTATCTCAAAAATACACTATTGCAATAGCAAAAATGACAACGTCATTCAAGAAATCTGTATTTTTTACTCGCCTTAAAATAAAACACGTGTGAAATACAATCTAATCAAAGTTAAACTATAATTATGTACTTTACATTTACAATACTTTTATTAACAATAAAAGAATATTTAGAAGAAAACAAGATTTCGTTTTTAGTTACCCTTCACGGAACCAAAAAAGACAAGAAGGTAAGAGTTGTACAGAATTTAAGCAGTACTGTCGCAAATGGTGTGCATCAAAACTCACAGGTTTATTCCATCGTTTCGTGTTATTGCGTTTTTATGGTACAGGAGAGATCATCGTGGCGAAGTGGTGCTATGTTTAGCAATTGATTGTATACAGAATGTTGTCGGGTTTGAGTTCGACCTGGGGGTTACCTAATTATTAATTATTTACCCCACCCCGCCTTGCTTTGGCAAGTGACGAACGTTGTATGTTTACAAGAGGTTCTCTTTGACTTCGTTGCTTTATATTGAAAAAGGCATGAAACTAATGAATATAAAAATACTAAAAAAAATGAGGATTTTGAAAGTTACTTTTCAACTACAGTGAGGCATTAATTTTTATAATGAAATATACATACCTATTACCAAAAATACATATATACATATAGAATTTAGATTTACCCATCTAAAAAAAATCTAAAAAAAATATATATTCTAGAAAAAGTGTCTTGAAGAAATCGCCGTTGTTTTTTTGAAAATCACTACACATTTAAAATCAAGCAATTTTAAACCCCTCTAGCAAGCAAATGATAGCCAATAAAAATAATAATAAAGGTAATCCTTTTTCCTAACTGCGCGACTCGAGTTCACACTCCCCAGACACCTGTACGATATATTTATTGCGATCGTTTAAAATGCGCTCCAATAAGCACGGATTGATTGCCATTATTGTTTTTGTCTTATATTTTATAGATTTCCTAACTTCTACAAGTAGAAGGTAGGAATTTCGTAGATCTAACCCTTATATAATACAATTAACTTATGATTAAATATTAAATTTATGTTTTCTTATAAATTTATAAGAGTAATTACGTTAAACACTTATATACCTATATGATATTATCAATTAGCTGTAATCTACTGATCTGAGTACTAACTTTTTTCTTTATTCAGAATATTTTTTCACTAAAAATCTATATATAACTATTATTAGGCATATATTACAAAGGTAACTTAAATAAAATATTTTCTTAAATTTTTTGTTAAATATTTCTGTTATTTTTTTGTTATTCTGATCTTGAAGTTCGCAAATGGTTAAGTAAATTGAACGGCATAAATATATTAAAATACCATTGTAAATTTTTCTTACATACATAATAAATTCATAGATTGTTATGTAGATATAAGCAAGTTTTCTTTTTTCTTAAAATTTTACTTCTAATGATAATACATAAAAAGCCTTACATAGGAACTGAACCCAGTACTCTTACTCACTGCAAAAAATATATAATATAAAAAATAATAAAAACAAGAAGAACATCTACAAAACACGAACGTTATAATCTTTCCACTCCACTTTAGCGAGTTGATAAATAGAAGTCAATAAATCTTCAAATTTTTTATCCCACCAATAAAGCGTTTAGCATTTTTACGAAGCTGTCGTTTGTAAATTTAAACAAATGTAAGAGGGAGTGTCTTTATAGCGGCGAATAAATAAATGGAAAAACGTACTTCATAACTTGCTATTTGTCATGGTATTAAGAGGCTTGCGATCTGTAGAGAAGTACACTGTGTTTTTTTTAGCTTCTCGCTTTTACCCCTATTCTCATTATGGCAGGGTAGACGGAAAGTATATATTACATTGAGTTCCACACTCAACATGTCCACACTCAACATTCCACACTCAACATATCTTGGACTCGGCGAAGTGTCTTGACACTAGGTAGGCATTTCCTGTATTTTAGTTTTAACTTAGAAAAACGTAGCAATATTCGTACCCACGCCTCTTAGAAACCGTCAAGAATCCTGCTTGGCTGAAAATGTTTATACGTTTTCTGAAAATATTTTTTTCTTATATTCAAGAACATGCGATTGTAATAATATGAAAATAATCAAATATAGATGTTTTCTCCAGATTCACGTTTGTAACCCGTATAGCAAGCTAGACAGGTAGTACCTAGTGTCAAGATACTTCGTACTCCGCTTTCGCACCGAATTTGAGACATTGAGGATTGAATCGCGGATATCAACGCCAAGCGCGAGCGAGGAAATAAGAATAATTTAAATATAACCATTTCCCTGAATGGGAATGGAACCCACAAAAAAATTAAGAACATAATGACTTTTCAATACATCCTTATCATCAGGTTGAAATCAAAAAAACAAGTTTAAAATTAAATTTTCAACAAAATATCGTATCTTCAAGCAACATTCAACTCATCTACGCTCGCCACGTCTTCAGCGCGATGGAGTTTGAAAGACAATTTATATGCAAATTCACTCAGTACCTGCGCTGTAACGTATCCATGTTTAGTTATCGCATGTTTAAATTATTATATTTATATATAGAATTTCTTATTATTTTAGAATTCTATTTTACTTTTTTTTAATATTTTAGGTAACAAGAAGTAAATAGTAAAGGATTTATTGGCCTTTCGTAATCTAATAAATAAATAGCTATTTTTTTGTAGATTTACTTTTATATTTAAATATATATTGTAATTTAATAGTTTTTTTAAATATATAACAAACAAAAAAAAGATACGAGTAACTATTTTCAATAACATATTAAGTTAGTACAATTACGGATATAATATATTTATACTATGTAACGTTCGTTTCCTTGTAATTAAAAAAATAAAAAAAAAAAACAATATTATAAATTAAATTGAAATAGATAGTACATCAACATAAATAAATAATCTTTTATCTAAATAAAAAACTGGTCATCCTGGTCATCCTGGTCATCCTGGCCCGGTGCAACGTCCGACTGTAAACTCAATTGATTGTGAATTCGATTCGTATTCGGTGGAAAAATTCTAAATAAATTAATTTATATTTCCCCACTGCCTTAGAAAAAGGATCGTACTGAATTCCGCCACTCAGAAAGCAAATTTTGAAAGGTGGAGAACAAAAAGTTTTTGGTCCGAGATTACAAAAAGACATCAAGTAAAATCTCTATACAGGCTTAAATTTCGAATAACAGGTATATAGTAAAATATTTACTTGTATGAGTATAAAAAGACCAAAAACCATATACCCGTGACATATTGTTAAGAAAAAAATATTAAAAGTGAATTTTAAAAGCTATGTGTAGGACAAGTCCCTCTATCTAGTACCTACAGTTATTAAGTCGATTTGTCCCCCATATTAACCCTGTCGATATCGAGGGGTGCGATTGATTAATTGGAATCACAAATCAGATGATCCTGATACCGTACAAACATTGAATAATTGTAGTTTGACGTATTTATATTGTGTATAATTTGCTATGTGTATTTTTATTGCTTTTTTGTTATTCGTTTTGATATGAAATTACTTATAAAATATCTTTGCTAATTTAGTGTTTTTTTAGCTTCACTCTTTTATCCCGCATAGCGAGCTAGATAGAAAGTACCTAGTGTCAAGACACTCCGTGCTTCGCTTTCCACCGAATTCGAGACATTGCGTGTTGAGTGGTGGAACTCAACGCCGCAGTTTGTCTTTTACCAGGGCGAGGAAGTAAAAATAGTTTAAATATAATCACACTCCTCAGTATAATTCTTGTTTTAACATATTTATTATTACTAGCGTCCTCGTTGTCGCGTACGTAACACGTTGTCTTAGCAACGCGTATGTTGAGTATGTGTTCACTACCGTGTGGTTGTGTGTGTTACATTTATTTTATCAATTTAATACACTTGTTAGGAATTAATATGAGAATTTGAGCAACAACGTCTGATTGCAAATGGATTCGATTCCCACTCGAAGTACCGATTATATTTAAATTATTTTCAAATGATTGATTTTTACTCATTGAAATGAATGAGTGATTTTTACTCATTTTCAATCAAACTTTTTTAAACTGATCAATCGCGTATATTTTGGTATTCGAAAATACATTTTTGAAAACCTGACGTTTCGAACACTTTACAGTAGTCCGTAGTCACAGGTAGACTGATGTGGCATTCGTCTGTCAGTTGATACAAAACTTAATTATATCCCACCTACCGCCATCTGTTTCCTAGTTTCTTCGCATACTGCCCTGGAATCTTGCAGAATGAGTTGACTGTATCTTTGTCTCTGGTATGGCGGATTTGAGACTTTAAATTCTTTATGAGTAGGTCCCAGGTGGTAGAGAGTTTTCAACCATCTTCTCTATTGAAATTAGGATGTTTTTGAATTTCAATAGCCTTGCGGATCATCCTAGGAATATAACTATTTTCCCTAGCAAGAATGTGAGGTTTATCACACCTGATGTATTGCTTGGGCTTATTCATTGTATGTTCACAGACAGCTGACTAAAATACACGGTAATTCTTGACATCGGAGATGTCAAGGAAGGAACACCTTCATCCTAATCCCAATGCTCTTCTTTGTTTGACACTGTCAAGCGAAAGCTAGAGGAAAAGAAGATGCATCTTTAACTTTTAAAACACTGCCTTACATATGGGTTCTCCTGTAATAAATAGCAGATGTATACATGGAGGATTTCGAGAAGATGGCTCTTGGCTCTGCACCATATCTATCTAGGATATATAAGCGGTACTTAGATGACACTTTCACAATTTTAACTACGGACAATATTTATATATTCCTAAAACATCTTAATTCTATAAAGAAGAGCTATCATAACTATATTTACGCCTAATAGAAAAGTGAGCCAATGTTTGAAACCAGTGAAAAGTAATATCTCTTTGCAGTGTGCAGGTGTATACCACGAATCTACCACAGTCGCGTTTACAGTGAGATACTGACCCACTGCACCACGATTATCTCCTTTAATGATTTCATTAAATTTTTAAGACAGGCAAAACATACTTTAATATTAAATATTCAACATAAAATAATGAAATAAACCCCAATAAGAAAAAGTAACTAATAACATTATCAGCGAATACTTTTATATTCTTAATACAATACCTAATTTCTTTTATTGTTAAACTTGATTTCAAGGTCCGTTACACTGTAACCCTTCCGTGGCTAATGGGTTTAAGAATTAAAACTCGTAGCAGTTTTAACATTTTATTATTATAGTCGACTGTTAATCGACCGTGGTACTTCGACGTGGTGTCTTAGGTAACATGAACCTGAGTACTCACTAAGATCGTCCTGAATGAATCTAGTACATATCTCACTAATCTATAGTTTTATAATCGAGTCTTTCAGGTATAAAACTGAAAGATATCCACTATAAATATTGTAATTATTAAAATTCTTACAGAATTTAGTATAAAGTGTAAACGTAGTAGAATGTTTACAATAATTAACAGGTTCTTATTACTATAATGCGTATTGACACATTATAGTATGATATGATTTTTGCCCATAAGACAAACAACCACACAAGTCCGAATCTAAGTACAATGAGTATTATACTTCCATAGTATGAACCTGATAGAAGATATTAGGTTGTTATGACAATGAGAAGTTTTAAGCAGTTTTTTTTTAATTTTTAAACTTTTCAATGTCTAGAAAATGTTGATATTGATTTTATATGAAATGTCAATTATACTTTCACTCAGTAATATGGTGTAATTATCAATGATTTTACAACATGAAATTATTATGTTTTGTACAAATCTAGTGCGGGTGACGGTATTTAACTCAAAAATAAATATTTTACTAGTGATTGTCAGTAGCGTTTACTTTACTTTCATACCTAGCGAAGTGGCCAGTAACATCGTTATCCATTTAAATTTTGTTTTTTTTTAGCTTCACGCTTTTATCCCGCATTGCAAGGTAGGCAGAAAGTACCTTGTATCAAGACACTCCGTACTTCGATTTCCACTGAGACATTGCGTGTTGGGTGGTGGAACTCAATGCCGCTCTTTGTCTTTACCAGAGCGAGGAAGTGAAAATAATTTAAATATAATCACTCCCCCGAGTGGGGATCGACCCCAGTACCGATCGCGTTTACAATCAGACGCTGTCACAATGCGCCACGACTGGCCTCTCCACAATTTAACCGCGTTGTATGGGCCGGCTCGCGTTTGCGGGAAACCGAGGTGGGAGCTCTTAAGATGTTCACAAAGAAAGCTTTCAATAGCAAAGATGTTAGCCATTTAAAATCAGAATTATTATAAGTTTTGTTATTTCTGTATTTAAGTTTAATAGTGTTGTTATTTTAGCAATATTTATACAAAAAAATATATACATGAAGCGAATGGTTTATGCACTTCCTCAGCATTTAAAGTTTAAATATGGCAAATGAAATATTTCTCAGTTCACATAATTTTCGATAAAAAGTTTTAAAGATTTGTCTTCCCGTATATTTATAATAATATCACCCAAGTGATAAAAACTTAATAAATGTAATGATAGCAATAAATTTCTTTTTTTTTGCTTCACGCTTTATCCCACTACATATTTCCCGTGTTTAAACTATATATTCAAACAATTGTAGCTGGTTCATTTTCTTCTTTGTTGCTATACGAAAAAAGTTTTTATATTTAAAAAAAGAAGTGAACATAACATGCAAATCTAAATTTAATACTGCATTTGAAGAAAATAGTAAGCATTAAATAATATGTTAGTTTCTACAAATAATACTGGAGCAAAAATATATTCTAGTCTCTATGTATTAATTATTGTACTAATTAAGACGATCAGCTGTTTTTTTTCATATGTCAAGAACAATTTACGTTTATTATACATGTAACACTAGGAGTCAAAATGACAATACTAAAGTCATTATAAAGGAAGATGTTACTTGGTACTTATACTGTAAATGATAGTTTAAATGTAATTGTTATTTTTCTCTTCAAAAATAAAGTTTACTTAAATCAACAGAAAAGGGGAACAAGGTGTTCATCAATATACTGTTAAAAAAAAAACAGATTCACGTTTTATCCTACATAGCGTGGTTGTCAGAGAAAACCTAACGTGAAGACACTCTGTTGACTCCTTTCCGTTCGAAATCTAGACATTGCGTGTTGAGTGGTGAACTCAACGCCGCGCTTTGTCTTACCAAAAAAAAAAATTATAAAACATACCATTATTATTGCTATAAATTGCTATAAATTCTTGCCATCACCATAAAACGTAATAAATGAAAGAAGATAATTCTAAAAGCAAACCATAGACTAAATAAAGATATAACAAAAAGTGTACTTAACCAGTTTTCTTGTGCATAGTATCTGAAACAAGTTATTTTTATATTAATGAATGTCGTTTATAAATGTACACATGTCATTTTTATCTGTAAATTGAAAAATATTTAATATGAGTAATAGAAATATTCATAGATATTTATAAATATTTTTGAATCTAGATAAGTTGATAAGTCGATTATTTTTTTTTATTTTTTTGTCTACAATTTATTAATACATTTATTTCTTCATTAAGTCTCTTTGGAAGACCTTGCTTGGAAAAAATGTAACTTAACACGTTGTTCGTACTGGTGACAAAAATTAAAGTGTTTTTAATATTTATAATCCTAAAATTACATAAAAAAAATATAAAAATATAAATCAACCCACTATAAACACATTAGTCAGGCAAAATCCAAATGTATCTTGGTCTAGCGATACATATATAAATTAAGCATTTTAATATATACTTATAGTTACAATATTATCAAATTTGAAAGAAATATAGCTTTTATGTTATTTCGATATATTAGCTCAAGTTAGCTCAGCTTAACATTTTTGAAAAAACATTTAAAAATTTGAACGCAGCGGGATTTGAACCTGCGCCTAAGTGTGAAATAAAACATTAAAAATATTAAATACTAACTCAGCTTTTCGTGAAAGTGTATCCTAACAAACTTTTGTATTTAATTATAATTAAATAATATTTAAATACTTAACATCAGAAAAAAAAACATTTATACTCCATTATACACACACGTAATATTTCCTAAATTAAAAAAAAATACATATGTAGTTAGGATACTTAACTAAACATTGCATTTTAAAACAATGACGGTAGCGCCATCTATTAGCCGACAAACGCACTAACGCAATAGTTATTTTTATTTCTTCCCTCTGACACTAGATGGCGCTAGTGCCGCCATAACTATAGCTCCTCGTAAGTGACAAAAGTGATAATAGTTTTTCAAGTTCTTGATAATAACGGCCTAATTTATTTTCCGTTTACGATATAACTTTTAACTCTATATTTTATGTATTTTGTAAGTCAAAATTTGAAAAGATTAATATACAATAATATTATTATGATATCGAAAAAGTATTTCTTGAAATTAATCTTTTTAAGCAAAATAAAACGTAACCTATTTAATAACATAATTTTAACACAATTTTAATAATGTAGTTATATAAATTATATTATTAAAATTGTGTTAAAAATATTGAACTTGAAGCAAACAAATGTGCTTCTACTATCTAATGGGTTATACAGTCACATTAAAACATTTTACGAAAACGTTAGCGCTTAACTGAAATATAATATATTTATTCGAATGTGGAATTTCATTAATTTATATTAATTTCAAAACTTAAAAAAAAATAAACTGAAAATTAACTCTTTTTTTTATGAATGTAATTTTGCAGAGGGAGATGTTTCATAAAATGTTTAGACATATTGTCTAAATTCGTACAGTATAAATCAAACATCTGACAAAATTGTGTCTTCCATGGAAAAACAAATAATTTAAAGGTTATAACATTCATTAGTTCTTAATTAGACAATTTTTAAAATCTAGAATTTATTAAGGACTAACATTCAACACGCGTCGTTTTAAGCAAGCGTACTCATATTATACTGTCTGTAAACGAATCTATTACAAAAAATATAAGAACGAAAGAGCAGATACATGTATGTTCTAATAGATGGGTAAGAAATCATAAATCAAAACACTATAAAGACTGGTGTACATTGAAAACCATCTAAGTTATCATATTAACTTATCTATCTAATGCCGTAGAGTTTAATAATTGAAATTCTTATGCCATGTTAAAATTTTTCAAAGATTTTCTGAAAATATTGATTTTGACAACAGTTAAAAGAATCTATAATAAAGAACATTTTCTACAGTCAACAAGAAAGGTAGTCGGTGTCAACTAAGTATAAAGACCGAGTGGTCTTCATACTTAGTTGTCCACATATTTATTTTCCACATTTATACTTATTTTCCACATTCAGCCTGAATTCAATAGTTGCATTGGAAATGAAAGTAATATTCTTTAACTTTAAGCTTTTATACCGTATAGCAGCGTAGACAGAAGGCCTCAAGACACTGTACTTCGTTTTCCGCCGAATACGAGATATTGCGTGTTGAGTGGCGAAACTCAACCCGTACTTTGTCTTAATATAGCGAGGAAGCTAGAATAATTTAAATATAATAACTCTTTCGAGTTGGAATCGAACCCACAACCGATCACGTTTACAGTCAGACGCTATTACACTGCGCCACGACCGGCCTCTAAGTAATATTAAGAATCAAACTAAGTAGTACTAAGAATCAAATCTATAATACCGTTTACAGGCAAATGGCTGTTCCACTGAGTCACTATGCTCATTATATGATGCTTGTTACAAATCATGTATTAATTCAAATTAAAAGCATAAACTAAGACGGAGTTTGTATAAACTTTATTTAATAACCCATTCAAAACATTTACATTCAAAAAGCTCTACAAAAAGTATAAAAGCACAAGCTAATGTACAATATGCCTTATAACATTTGAAACATAATTATTCCGTATGACTCATGACCTCGCATTCTAATCTAACTGCGAAATATTGTAGGGAACATTTTCATATGGGAAACCAATGAGAAGCGTGGCTTAGAAAATTATTGCTATTCGCTTGTCACAGTTACGGCATGGAAACTTTCTAGTAAATTATAATTTGGCATTGCCTCATTGTGACTTAATATGAAACTATTAGGGATTAATTGAGATTAACAGATTAATCGAGTATTATTTAATATTCGAAAATAAGTTTACCAAAATTATATTTTTGAATACTAAAGTTACGTATTCAATACGTATAAAATAGTTTTTCTTTAAATATATAAAAATTGCAAAATCAAAAACTTCGACTATACTCGATGGTTGTTAGTTCAAATCTTTGATAAGGAAATAGCTATTTATAAATTGAGTATCTTGTTTAGGAAGGTGAGTGTTTCTGTTGCCAATTGAGAATATAGTATTTCTAAGTTAATTGAATGAAAACTCTTCTGTTCTCTATGTTTTGTATTTTCTAATTTTCTTTTGGATTATATAATGGTTGGCGGAATTTTGAATCTAAAATCAGTCAAATCCGAAACAGGCGGAATTATAAACCTAAAACTAATTTCAATCAAAACACATAATTATAAAAATCCTCAATAATATTGCTTTTTTTAATAGTGACAGTGAAAGTGTGACAGCGTCTGACTATAAACGAGATCGGTTGTGGGTTCGATCCCCACTCGGGGGAGTAATTATATTTAAATTATTTTCACTTCCTCGCTCTGGGAAAGACAAAGAGCGGCGTTGAGTTCCACCACTCAACACACAATGTCTCAAATTCGGTGGAAAGCGAAGTACGGAGTGTGTTGACACTAAGTACTTTCTGTGTACCCTGCTATGCGGGATAAAAACGTGAAGCTAAAAAGATGGATATATTTATCATATTGGATATATATTTATAATTATGCTATAATGCTATATTTGATAACATTTTGCTATATCATTGTGTACCAATTCATAAACAGCTGATGTAAAATTATTAAAAATCAAACTAGTATAACAGCCACAATCCAAAACATAAAAGAAATATGTAAATATACAAAGTTAATTTTATTATATGTTAATAATAAATGTTGACAAAAATGAAAAAAAATCATAGGTAAGTAAAGTAAATACATATTTTGATTACATAAAAATTGCAACCATTACAAAAAAAAACCTGAAACAAATAATATAACAAAATGTCATGGCGCAATAATTTTGTTCTATATTTCAATATATAGACCTATATTAGAGACATTGCATGTGACAGGCAAAACTTAACTTTCCTACTTCTTTTTCTTACATCTGGCCTGGCCTTGCCTACGTAGGAAAGTTGATGTACTTATTAAAATATAAATATTTTCACGACTTTTAATCGAAATACTACCGTAAACTGACAGGGACAAGCCAAAGTGGTGATAAAGTAACAATTACATTGATATATTAAAAATAAATCCATAAAAAAATGTAAAAACCTGCATCACCATATTTAAACACGAAGAAAATAAATCCTATTATAATAACATTACGAAATAATAAAGCCACACCTTAATCTTATTACATTATAATAACTCTGAATAACTTACAGATGTTTTGCCAATCAAATTTTGCATACCCCAATTTTTCGTCGATGGAAATTATGTTGAAAATTTACATTGCCACCGGCGCCATCTATGGGCGAGTAGCTTGACTAACTCCTAATTTACCAATATTGTCTTAAATCGAATTTTTACATTGTGTCTTTACGCCCTTTTAATAAGGTTTTATATTGAATGCCAAAATGCTTATTAGCTTTCTGCGCAACTTTGTTAATATTTGTAGAATAAGATTAGGGTTCCGCTCGATAACGCCCTTTGCAAAAACAGTATGAATAATAATGTGATTTGCATAATATCAGGAGCTGATCTAACAAGGATATTTACTTTGATACGGGTGTAGTTGATTTATGGGTTGGAATCGATACGGAAAATGCAATATCAGTACACAAAAACCGTATTTCACCGGGTAATATTAAAATATATATTTGTTTCTGGTAAAGAGAATTTAATTTAATAGGCCAAAAAAATTACCAATTTTATGAACTAAATGTCATTTCAACTTATGATTATTCATATATTTTTAAATAATATATTAATACAATGAAAAAGAAAAGTTTGATAGAGGAATCCAGCATCCTCTTTATTAAAAGGGACAAACCTCGTGCGGAACTTGAAGCTGCCGCTTCTCCGAATATATAGAAATTAGCTTTAAATAAATTCAGTATACTCTGTTAGCACATACTGTCATTACGCTACTCTCAACTCAAAATCCAGATTATATAGTATAGTAGTATCACTGTATTTATATAAAGAAATAATGTAATACCCAAATATACTTTAATTTCTTTATTAATGACTTGCTTGCATTTTCTGTATTCTGTTGATTTTTATTGCTTAGTAATTGAAAAAAAAAATGTATTCTTCTAATGCGATTGAATGCAACACTGGACCGTACAGCACCTTTACTTAATTCGATGACCCTTACCCAACGTTCACGATCTCTGATCCTAGGTGTTATTAATGAAATATCTATGAAAAATATTTAACAATATAAAGGTACTTGTTAAAATTTATTTATTTTTTAACTTCACGCTTTTGTCTAGCAAGGAAGAGAGTGTACCTAGTGTCAAGACTTTCCATTGAGAAACATTAGGAGTTGAGTGGCGAATCTCAACGCTGCGCTTCGTCTTCCTAGAGCGAGTAAATGAAATTAATTTAAATATAATCATTCTGAGTGGTAACTGACCCCACAATTGATCGCGTTTACAGTGAGACGCTGTCTCACCGGGCCACGGTCGGCCTTTTATACAAATGCACAAGAGTATTATAATTTGTTTTTTCAATTGAATATTATTTTAATATTTGTTGATCGTTTTTTAATTTAAGGCGACTGTGGAGCAATAGGACACCTACTCATAGCTCTGATAACACAATCAATTTCCAACTGAAAACGATTAATGGAGTATTTTGGCTCTAAGTGCACACTTGTTATTTTGTTATAAAGATAGAATGAAATGAAATAATCAGAAATCCAGCACATATTTAGTTTGTTTATATTAACAATTTTATTAATGAATTTTAATTTTTTATTCATAACTGATGTTGAGTCATTCCATGTCATCTCATACTTTAAGAGAAGATTAACTAAGCATTACACTATGCGTACACCAAATATTAAAGTTTCCAAAATTTCCGCATTATTTCCAAATATCTCCATAAAAACGCTTTATCTCTTATAGAAGGATAATCAGAGAGAACCTAGTATCAAGATACTCAATAAACACTTTCATTACTAATTATTCCAGATAGCTTACAAACAAACAAAGCATTTCTTTAATTATTCACACAAGTGCAAAGAAAATTGATTTAGTGTTACACAAACGACGAACAAGGTGATAAAATGTTTAATATGCAACTCAAAATGTATTATAATGTATGTATCTCTACGATCAGATGGAAAGGTGCTTGTACTGATTTTCATTAAAGCGTTTTCGTACAGCAAAAACTTTGTCGACTAATACTTATTCATGAAATGCTAAATAAATAAAGATAATTAAAACTCAGGCATCGGACGCGTTTTGTTCTTATGCTTTATTTAATGTTTATATGTTTTTTTGTGTATATGTAAACTTAATTAATATTTATATATTTATTTGTTATGTATATAAAGAAAATATAGATAGTGACTCACTGATTCTAACGAATATATCCGAGATTTACGCGATATTTCCGCGTCCATAACGCGTACAGAACCCACTTACTAATTTATATATATATATATATATATATATATATATATATATATATATATATATATATATATATATATATATATATATATAATCAAAATTAAAACAAATGAAATATTTAGTATATATGAAAGTTATTTTTAACAAATATAACTCTTTTTCACATTACTTAGTAATGTATAATATAGTTTAATCATGTGAATACATTCGTAGGTACAAATATATAAATATTTATTTCATAAAAACATAAGTCGTTATATGTTATAAATAAATTACACATTTAATTATAAATTTTCTATGACATTACTCATATATATATGTTGACGGAATCCTAGAAGTGAAATGTTAGCTCAACAGGACTTGTCAATCAACGTGCCGTCGTTATTTATATTAAAATTCTCGTTTTTATGCGCACGCGCATAACTTTGTGTCGGGAGCGATAACGAGCTGTTATAGAATAAAAGTATTATAAACTGAATTAATTTAAGGTGTACGTAAGTTTTTAAGTTTTATTTATTGTATGAATTATTTATATTAAATAACTTTAAGAAAGTAATTATTTGTAATATGTGTATTCACTAAAGTAACTCGGGTTTTGGTCCAATTAGATTATTAAACTTGTTAATTGCATTATATTAAATTTCAATAAAAATAAGTATTTTTTTCTCCTTTATTAAAATCAGAGAAACATACAAAATATTTAACACTAAGATTTCCATACAATTTCTCTATCATAATAATTTCACAACTAAAACAATGACGCCTTGAAACTACACCAATACCGCTTTAAGCTTTCCTACTGAATTATTCTATTACGGGAACAGAAGGTCAGTGGGCATAAGGCAGTACATTGACGACCATCCAAAAGCTCTTATTGTCGACGAATTCCACTTAACAGCCCGCTATAGGATCAAACAAACGTTTATCGATACTGCCCCGCATTTTATGAGACATAACCGTCCACTACGGCTATCTGATGCATTTTTAGATTCGGTTTTGGGTTAAGACAATCGGTTCAATGGTTGGTCTGTTTTATAAAAGGTAAAGTTTTTTTAGTCATTATATAAATATATTTATTACTAAAATAAATTTTTAGCTTCTCATTATATAAATATAAAATAATTATTAAGAAATGTAAAATACAGTATCCAAACATAAATTAAATTTATTTAAATAACTAACATACAGATTATTTAAAATCTTTGGCGTATATATTCTATGTTTTGCATATAAGTAGTAGTAGCTCTTAATAAGTTCATTAAATAATGTAACAAATGCGAATATATGAATATATATATTAAAATTTTGATACAATCGCATATCTCTCATCACTTGCTGAGTATCAAATACCAATCTACCCTGTATAATACAGTAGCTGTAGCGGGATTAGGATAAATGGTGCTCCCATGTTAGTGGTCGTCCCGTAAGGCCGATTCTTTGCGGAAAGTCACATTGCCATATAAACTTTGTCTCATCAAGATAAGTTTGTTTATTTGAAATTACGAATTGTAAAGAAATTTTTATGATTTTCTTATACAATCTTCATAATCAAATTGTATAAGAAACAGTATATACAAATATCTACTACTTAACTAACTTCCTTTTAAAGTAATGTATCACTATTTGGTGTAACAGAGGGTTTCCAGACAAAATTCTACGTTTCGATGATGATTTTTATATGAAAAGTAAAACCCAGGAATATCAAAATTTTGTATGAAATGTTCGATTATTTGTTCCTTTAGTTATTTAACCCAAACGTTATTTGTTCGTCTTTCCATGATGAAATGACAATCCGAACTAAACAAGTTTCACTTTGTCACATGACACGCAATATAAGCGATAATATTCAGCAAAACCAGAAAAAACGAGACCGTTGAAGAGTTATAACAGTAAAATAATATAATTTGCTAAATTCAACTTATATTTTATATTTTTCTAGTTTCACATAATTTTTTATATAGTGGGATGAAATGTTGTCTAGTTTCACACAATCTCTAATATAGTGGGATAGTTTGACTGTAAACGCGATCAGTTGTGGGTTCGATCCCCACTCGAGGGAGTGATTACATATAAATTATTTTCACTTCCTCGCTCTGGTAAAGACGAAGTGCGGCGTTGAGTTCCACCACTCAACACGTAATGTCTCGAATTCGGTGGAAAGCGAAGTATGTGTGTTGACACTAGGTACTTTCTGTCTACCCTGCTATGCGGGATAAAACCGTGAAGCTAAAAAAAAACCATACAGCAGTACAGTAGGCAGACAGAGAGCGAAACACTCCTTTCTCCAATTTTGTCAGAATAGAGACATTGTGTGTTGTTGACGGTACTAAAAGTCGGCTTTTGTCTTGCCATAGAGGACAAATAATTTATATATGTATAATGATTAATACGAGTGGGTAATGAACTGACAACCATAGTTTGTACAGCCGGATATTGTTCCACTGCGCCGTCATGACCTCGATATAATTTCGAAACAAACATATAAACAATATTTTACATATAAATAATTTCCAAATTTCTCAGTATTTTAAATATATTTGAGTAACCGCACACAAAATGAAACGATAAATCGACATCAGAGGCGGGCGATCGTAAAAGTGACCCCGGCCATTCGAAGGGTCAAGATGTTAGAGTGTCCTTTGAACAAAAATGAAGATGGAAGTGAGAGACACTAACGATATCTTGCAATTTTGTCGAGTAAAAATATGGTATATTATATGGCTTCTTGGAAATAAATAAACGAATAATGTTTTAATAGGACAAACTAAAGAGAATATTCATTATCTAGGAAGCAGTCGTTGAATAAAATTTTAAGAAAAAATAAATAATTTTCTAACGTTTGAAAATGTTGTGTTTTTTTCTCAAGCTAAATAATTCCTAAAGACGATTAATAAAGAAACACATGTGGGCTGCTTTGTTACTATTGGACTTTAATAGCGTATGTTTTTCAAAATTAAAACAGGCATAGAATTTTTTAAATAAATAACTTATTTAAAAATATAACTTTATCACAGAGGTTACAAAGAAGTAAAAAATAAAAAATATATACTACAAACGTGCCACATGCCACTTGCTATCACAAACCTATGTTCTGTGGCACAATGCAGTACTACTATTCAATAATTTATACAATTGATAAATAATAAATAGGGCATGACCGCCGCATTTTATTTTTATTTTATCCGCCTAGGCGCTGCGGATCTCCATTTGCGGTATAAAAGTACCGACTTTGAAATATTCATACACTCTTTTGAATTATATTATTTATTCATTAGTTGCCACCATGCGTTTGTTTATTATGAAATAGAACAAAAATTGGGCCTGAATTGCATATTTTAAAAGATATACTTTTATGCGGCTCGAGTAATGTCCTTTACTGAAATTACAGTAAGATTTATTAATACTATTTTTATAACGAAATATTTTGATATTTTAAAAATTATTTAAATATACAACCAAAACATTAATATCATAGTAAGGAGTAGCTGTATGTAAAATACAGGCAACTTTAGCAATGTGTATGTTATTTTTACTAAAGGATATATGTCAAACGCAAAAGAGTATGTAATAATTATTTGATTAATTTAATGTATTACTAACAGATTATATAGAAGATTCTAAAATTATATAGAAGATTCTGAGCATCTGTATATAAGCTTTAGGTATGCCAATTTTTTTAAAACTGGGTCCAGAAATGTTTTTCCTCCCAGTGGGATATAGTACATGTTTTAGAGGCCGTAGTGCAGTGGGGCAGCGCTTAACTGTAAATGCGGTTGGTTGTGGGTTCAATTACCGCTCTGGGGAAATATTATATTACGTTATACGAGCTATTAAAAAAAATAAAAGAAAATGTTTTAGGAAACTGAGAATTCGTATCGAATATCCCCCGATTTGTAGTAAAAACTTCTTATTTTCATTCTATAAGTAAATTCGTTCCTTCGTTCTATCAGGAAAGCACAATTATTGCGATGTTTTTCATTATTGCATCCTACTATGTCTTTTCTTTACTTTCCATACGTCTGCATATTTCACTAAACAATGTGATTTCCGATTTGGAGCGTTTCTGGCTTTTAATAATGAATAAATCAAATGAAATTCAACATAAACACAATACAAATAAGATTGATTTTTATTTATTCCCTTTCATTTCCTGGTTATAGGGACTTCACACAATGGCGATTGAATCGTTTATTGATCTCGTCAATTCGAGAAATGTTCAAAAAAGCATATTATCTCATACAAGGTGGATTAGGTCCTTTATAATGGATAGATTGCATTGTTACCGATGTTCGAATTGAGTGAACTCTTATCAGAAAATACCTTTCGCTAAAAGGCGCGAGCTTCCTTTACGGTATGATGAAATCTTTGTCATATGGGCATTGTCTGTCACGATTTTCCTGGATGCAGGTAATGAAATAGCTGTTTAATATGGAACATTGATTTTTTGATGTTATGCTTTGAGTTTTGATCTATTTTATGTTTTGTTATGATACTGGCAATTTATTACTTTTACCGGAAACTTATATTGTAAATACACATTGATACTATAGAAACATATTATTTATTAGCTACAAGCTTTTACCCAGTGCCAAAACACTACTCCGCTTGCCGCCAACTATGAGACATTCCGTGTTGAGTAGCGGAACTCAACTTCGCGCTTTGTCTTACCAGAACGAGAAAATGAAAATAATTTAAATATAATTATACCCCCGAGTGGGATCGAACAGACGCTGTCTCACTGCATCACGACCGACCTCAATTCTTTTTCATTAAAATATAATACAAAACAATAATGTGCATTGAATGTTAGCCATTAAATTTATAATAATATAATCAAAATATAATATATAATAGACAGAAAGTACTTACTGTCTCTTAGTAAGTACTTACAGTACTTACGAGTCTCTGTACTCTACTTTCTCCTAAATTCGAGACAATGCGCATTGAATAGCGGAACTCAACGCTGCGCTTTGTCTCACCAGGCCAAGGAAATGAAAATAATTTAAATATAATCATTCCCCTGAATGGGACTCGAACCCACAACCAATTGTTTTTACAATCAGACGCGTTCCCACAGCGCCACGGCCGGCCTAAACATTATCTAACAGTCATATATCACGTAACTCAAAGAACAAGTTGTATGTAAAAGTAGTAATTTCAAGTTAAAGAGGCAAAAATCCCCACTGGGTCATCTCACGGAGTTTACGAGCTAATAACGACTGCGCCGTAATGACTCCTTAAGACTTGCTAACTTCCTACTCAGTGGGCGCAAATGAGTTTAAAATTTTCTTAGTAGTTACCTACTAACTATTACCACATACTGTATTATGTAGTTTGTGTTTTTTTTCTTTTAAGTACATGTTGAGGCCGGTCGTTGCGCAGAGTGATAGCGGCTGACTGTAAACGCGATCGGTTGTGGGAGTGTGTTCGAGGGAGTGATTACATTTAAATTATTTTTTCTTCCTCGTTCTGGTAAGTCAAAGTGACTTTCACAATTCAGCACCCAATGTCTCGAATTCGGTGGAAAGAGTAAGTACGGAATGTCTTGACGTAAGTATTTTTTCTTATCATAAGTTTGTGAATAACACCCATGTAAACGTGACGGGAAATGATTATAATTAAAATTTACTTTTATTTCTCTGGTCTGGTAAGGCAAAGCGCAGCATTGGGTTCAATACTCAAGTCGCAATTATCTCTGACTACTCTACTATGCGGGGTAAAGCTCAGGTCATGAATTTTCCTAAAAAGGTCTCGAGTGATTTTTTCACGTGTGAAAAGGATATAAATATATAGTTTACACAAACTTAAGTTTAAAATAAAATGATTACATCAAACAAAAACAATTATAGACGGTATCAAAAATGCTGACGCTCAGTATAGTAGAGAAGATTGTCGTAAAAGACATTGGATTTTTTCACGACCCCCGAGCGAGGTTTAATTATTGTTTTATTACGTGTTAGGGTCTTGGTCTCCGCAGTTAATGTCGATGGCATTTGGCCACCATTCTATAGAGTGCGAAATAAATGCATGGCTTACTCTTAGGGATAAGAGATGAACTTTTTAATGTTCTTCTAGCTTTTCAACTAAGGGATGTTTTTACAACGAACTTTATCTCGTATAGCAGGGTAGTTAGAGAGAATGTAGTGTAATTTTTCCGCTTTTCACTTGAAATTGATATTGTATTTTAAGTGGCGAAACTCAACGTCGAGCTTTGTTACCAGAGCGGAAATGATAATAATTTAAACATAATCATTCTGCCGAGTGGAATTTGAACCCATAAGCAAACGCATTGACTAGAAGACGTTGTCCCATTGCGCCACGCATCTTCAGGTCAAGGTAATTCATAAATCTGAAATCAAGATTTTTCTACTACTGTTCTGTTTTTATGATTCAATTAGTTTATATTATTATATTATAAAATATTACTTTTAGGTAATAGACATCATAATAGCACAATGATACATATCTCACTATAAAAGGTGTAGCGTTTGACTATAAACACTATGGTACGATGAAGCAGGGTGTTGAGTTCCGCCATACAAGTCGCAATGTCACGGATCCAATTTTTATCCAAGATGAACTATATTTATCATGAAATCGTAACATTAAAATTAATATAGGTACTTTATAACTAGTTCAAAATTTTATAAAAAACGTATAAATTAGCATTCATATCATTATTTTACTTGCTTAATAAACCATTTTTTACATTACTTTACAAAAATTGCTTTTATTTTATTTCATTTTAAGTATATTTATTTCATTTGAACTGAATAATGATATTATGTTAATAAGCAGATACATTCATTCATACATACGTAGAATATAAGCAAATAAATTATCTAATGCTAATTTCATCAGTTCGGGTGAAGACATCAAACTTCAATAATCAAAGTGGGGTCCCGAGCGACTCGCAACAGGGAGTGTTCACCTTGGAATGTATAATATACTAGTTATTAAGAACTTGTACTGTTAAAATTGGCCTCATTTGTGCGTAAAACTCGCGTTGCTTGGCAACGTGTACATCATAAGTATGTTGGATGTATGTTATATATTAAATTTCCAATGCGTTATTGTAAAAAATATAAAGATTTTACAATTTTCATGTGAATTATACCCCATAGTCATATAACTTTTTTTAGATTTAAAATACAATTCAATTTTAAGTTAATTCAAAAGATAATATAGAAAGAAGGACAGGAATAACACAGTATTATTGTTATATATTTACTATTTTTAAAGTGTTATACCACACTTAGGATTAGAAAACATTTTTGAAAAAACGTATAAAAATTTGAACGCAGCGGGATTCGAACCCGCGGGATTCGTATCCAAGAGGCGCGGGTTCGAATCCCGCTGCGTTTAAATTTTTATACGTTTTTTCAAAAATGTTTTCTAATCCTAAGTATTATTGTTCTTTAAAAACACATCAAAAATATAAAATTAGTTAAAAAATAAAAAGATTATGCACAAACCAAACTATTAAATACAAATAAAAATATTGTTCCTCCTTATACAAGAGAGATAGTTGTAGTAGAAAAAATATTTAGTAGATGATCGTGGAGCAGTGGGACAGCGTCTGATTGTAAATGTTATCAGTTGTGGGTTCGATTCCCACTCAGAGAGTGATTATATTTAAATTGTTTACACTTCCTCGCTCTGGTAAAATAAATCGCGGCGTTGAGTTCCACAACTCAATACGCAATGTTTCGAAATGAGTGGAAAGCGGAATACAGAGTGTCTTGACGCTGAGTACTTCCCGTCAACCCTATTACCCCGTATAACAATGCGGGATTAAAAACATATAATATCTCAAACATTTTTATAAAATTAATAACAATTTCCATAAACGGCAATTTTCCTAAAGCACTCGATTTAAACCTATGATATATGAACAACCCTTCTTTAATCCGGTAAGAATTTGACGCCTTCAATCCAAGTTAAGGATTTACTTAACATATGTAGTGGGGTTTGCTATAAATAATAATTCTTGCCCCGGCTTCCAGATAAATCGACATATGCTAATATTGCAAAATTATTTATCGAGGGGTAAACCTTGCGCGAAATAGAAGCTGCTATTTTATTCTTAACAAACATAACAACGTTCAAGCAAGAACGTTCTTCTTTTCCTTTCTTTATTTAAAAATATTATAAATTAACCTTTATTATATTTATAATTTGTGATAAGTAAGCAATTGTAATGCAGTAAAGATTGTAAATGCGGTTGGTTTTGGTTCGATTCTCACCCGGGGGAATGATTACATTTAAAGATTATTTTCATTTCTCCGCTCTGATAAGACAAGCCGCATTGAGTTCGCTGCTTAACACGCAATGTCCCGATTTATGGCGAAAAATAGTCAACGGAGTGTTTTGACACTAGGTTGTCTCTGACTACCTAGCTATTAGGCATGTAGCACAAAGCTGTATAGAAAGTATTTTCTATAATAGATTTAAAATCTCACTGACATATAGTTTTTGATTTATAAAAATATAATCCTAATGTAAATTTTACACGAAAGAACTTAAAGTCGCTATTAATTAAACACAAAAATTTAAGCTATCCACTTTTTACCGTGCCTGTATGCCATATGTCTCAGCCTCCCCTAATACAGTGACGTGAACGAACTCAATTTGCAGTTGTTTTATGGAATTTATTTATCAAAGTTTTCTTAAAATACTTAGAAAATATTTTTAAGAAATGTTTTCTAATGTGCAATGATACTTTAAAAATTGTAAAATACATTGTACTTATCTTAGCCAGACAAACGTGGCGCAGTGGGACAGCGTTTGACTGTAAATGCGAGAGGCTGTGATGTTGATTCTCATTCGGGGAATGAGCAAATCTAAATTAAATTCATTTCTCGCTGGTGAGACAAAACACGGCGTTGAGTACCGTCACTTTCACACTCAAAATGTAACATTTTCGAATTTCAGTTTCAGTGATAATATAGATGATCCCGATATAAAGAGAACAATAATTTATGTCAAAAGAAAACATTCATTAAAAAAACTATAACAAATGTACTGGATAATTTTATTTTAATATATTCGTTAAAATTAAAAAATAATTTAATATTTATTCTAATCTTAAGGCGGGGCCACACTGAGACAAAGCGACGCCGATTACCGTTGACGGGTAACAAGACAAGTGACTTATTGCCGCCTCTCGCATCTGACTGATGGAGTTAATTAAAATCAAACATTTAAAACATCCCCTTTATATTAGGGTCTTCAGTTTTATTCTCGATGACAGACACTTGTGTTTAATGGTTTAGATAAATTAGCTATAATAAACAATAAGCGAGTGCAATTTTGTATGATAAAATATTCTTCACTGTGAAGTAATGAGTTAAATTTATTAAATGTACTTAAAGAGTAATGAAGTATATTAATAAAAATACTATACAAATAGAGTGTTGCTACACTTTATTTCGTAAAAAAATATTTTTATTTTTGTTTATAAAAATCACATACAATCAAAATTTTAAGTGCATTTAAAGGACCACAAGTTTTAATATTTCAAATATGGTGAAAAAAATATTTATTGTATTGTTATCTCAATTACATACCTACATGACATGTCATTGAAAATCTAATAAAGCCAAAAAATAATAAACCACTAAGACGGCCACTGACAGACATCACTCGTTCATTGTCATCGAATGAAAAAAGAATGAAATGTCAGTAGCGTCGCTTATAAAAAAAAATCTGTCAAAGATGCCGCCTTAAGAACCCGCCTCCATTAATCAGAAGCCAGAGGGTAAAAGACACTTAATCAAAGTATCACAATATGACGAGTATAACAGGTATATGAATATTTATAAGGGAATTAGGCTCGCTCAAGTCCTGGTGTGGCCTTGCCTTAATAATTGTTTGCAGGGCTTTTTGTATTCTCGTTTGTGATGACTATTTGACTTATTTAAATCTATGTAAATATATATAAAAGTCAAATTTCGATTTGCTGACTCATTAGATTGGAAACCATATATGTATTTAGTTAAAACTCTAATAATAAACTTTTTAAATTTAGAGGTAAGTTCTGTTAATAGTGTATTAAAAAAAAGGAAAAGCAAGAGAAACAAATAGTAGAGTACTCGGAGTTAACCTAATCTAACCCCGTTAGTTGCTTTTAAGCCGAAATTCTGACATTGCCCGTTGAGATTCGAAACTAAACACCGCTCTTTATCTTACGAGAGCGAAGATATAATACTGAATTTTCAAATTTTAATCATTCCCCCGTGTTGCGCGCGTTTACACTCAAACACTGTACTACTATGCCACGATCGCCTCGTATATAAAAGACACTTAATCACAGTATCACAATATGAATAATTGTATAAATTAGTCATCAAAGCTATTGTAACTCAATTGATATACCTTTACGAAGTAAGTCTTGCTAGTAATAATATACTAAGTAATACAACCGCGAAAACGTACGAATACCAATGGATATGTGTTATTATTTCACACAAAAACTACTGAACGGTGTCTAGATGAAACATTTTAGTGAGCTTATATATTAAAATGATACATTGGCTATTTAAAAAAAATACAGTAAATATAAAATATAGGGAGTTAGGATAAATAAACTATCCGTTCGGTTTTAAAGCACTAATATATTTCATACTTACAGAGAGTGCTTATCGTCACAAAATATAATACGAAAATAGTACTAAGCAACTGGTGGCAAGTATTTTATAGTAAACGACATACTAAATAGAAAAGATAAATTTTTGCCTAATTATCAATTGACAACAAAGTAAATTTATATTTAAATCAACTGACCAACTAAACAGTCAATTGAGATTCCAACAAAGTTAATTGACCTATTATAAAATCAATTTATATTCCAACATATTCTGATAAGCATCTACTATTGTATATATAAGTTAATATAGAATCAAACATTAATTATGTTTGATGACAACTTGAAATAAGTACAAAAAAACTATACTACAAAAAATTATACTAAAAGAAACTCCTGCAAAATGTTTCGTTACAAGAAAAGAAAATTAATTATAAATACAAATTTAATTACAAATTTTACTAATTTTTTTATGACTGACCGATCAACCACAAACAACCCAGCACGAATTAGTCCAATAAGGGACCAAATCCCAGTTTAATAATGTGATGCTGGTCATCCGGATCCAGGGATCATTCTCTAATCCCGGGACTAATAGCCGGAGGAACAGACTCTTCATTTGGCGGAATTTAGAAAAAAATAATACAAAATCGACCCTAAAAAGTCCGAATAAAGCTTAAAATCACTTTTTGCTAAAGTTTCATTTAACAAAAATTGTCGTGTTAAGCGAATATAACCTGAAAGTTAAGGTGAAATAAGGTTCATAATAACTTAAACAGGAATATAGTTTGTAAAATAATTTTTAGACCCCCTAGAATTTGTCGTTGAAATGTGAAAGCATTTCTGTGTAAGATTATGGTATTACTTTAAGCTGTAGTTATGGGTGACATATTTATGATTTACATTATGAAAAATGTACTAAATAAATATATCTAGAAAGCAACTTAAAATGAATCGGACTTTTTTTCTGATTTCAAAAGTCGATTATAATTTTAGGTTTTGAAATCAGTAAGTTAAAAAATGATAACATTTTATCGGAAAAATAAGCATTGCCTTAGCAATGTGTATGACACTTAATATAAAAGGATATGAAAAACAAAATGATCTTCTGTACTTTTCATTGTCAAAATAAAAAATTGATTTTCTTCAATAACAATTTACCTAAGTCAAAATTTTTCCTCTGTTACCACAAAATTTTCTTAGTTACTATTTTCAAATATAACGGTAAAGGCCTTAGTGTCTGGTATGGTTAGAGCACTTGGGTGGATTCCAAGAGGCGTTGGTTTGAATGTTCTTTTTTTTTCTTCACGATTTTATCCCGCATAGCAGAAAGAACAGAAATGACCTGGTGTCAAGACACTCCGTACTTCGCTTTCCACCGAATTCGAGACATTTCGTGTTGAGTGGTGGAACTCAACGCCGCAATTTGTCTTTTTTACCAGAGCGAGGAGCGAGGAAATAATTTCAATATAATCACTCCCCCGAGTGGCGATCGAACCCACAGCCGAACGCGTTTACAGTCAGACGCAGTCCCACTGCGCCACGACCGACCTCAAATTTATATGTGTTATATTATTGTTTGAATATCAAAATTATGTATATTATTTAAAATGTGATCTTAACCTAAGTATTGAATAACACTTCAAAAATAGTAGAATTAAAATCTCCAAACACATTCTTAATGACACGGCTTGCCTAAGGAAAACAGCAAGTTGCACAAGACTGACTTAATAAATATTAATATTAGATTAATATATACGACTATTTTCTGTGACTTTATACTATATCATGACTTAGATTTTTGTGTCTTTTTATTACTTTTCATACTATAATTACTGCTACAGTTATTATTTCATATATTCTTAATCAAACATTACATTATATTAAAAATTCTTCTTCTAATAAGGAACAAAGAAAAAAATTGCCTTTAAAGAGGCAAATAAATTACATCGCCCTACTAATTGGTGCTTCTGAGTATTTTCCCTCAGCCTGGAATTTATGCAAAACACTCGGCGCGGACAAATTAAAAGTGTGAAGAAAAAAAAGTATAAATGAATGCACCCAATTGTGTTCGTTTTAATTATGTTACCGATGGAGAATATTGTGGATAAGACGCAATGGTTCACTTAGTTGAAATAGAAAAATCTTATAAATTTTTGGTATATATCATGTTTGTGTCTGCTTTTTGTCAGTATAGAAATACTTTTTACTATATGATGTATATGCTATATTTGAATTATTGATTAACTATAAACAAAATATATTTTTTAGCGTGCGATTATAAATTAAGAAAAGAATATCACTCAGGATTAACTTAATTGGTTTACTACAGATGTTTATTTATTTAAAAAAATACATTTTAAGGTAAAATACTATACTTTAATAAATAGAAAATAATAAATTATTTAAGATATCAAAGGAACATCCATACAAAATCTGTAATTTAGTTAAAGAACAAGTCAGTCGAGGGTCAAACGGTATTATAATGGAGACAATAAATTGTGCCTTCACTAATTATTGCCACTTATTGTATACTTTAACTTTTTTAATATAGTATTTAGGAATTCGAAAACTACATTATGATATTAGAATATTTCTAACTAAACGGAATCGTAGATTCGAATCAAGTAGACACAAGTAACTTATGTGTATAATCTTATACTATGTGCCTAATGAATGTTTAACTAAATTATGCCTACTTATATAAAATAATTTTAATAATCCAGAAAAACCTACAAAAAGTACAGTAGTGATAAAGAAATTAGAAGAATGGAGCAGCGCTGGTTAACTCGGAACATTTTCTCGTGATACATCCTGATATATAAGGCAGATATGCAAACCTACAAAAACATGGGATTTATACAAATAACCACCATTTCCCTTCACATATCTGCCAAATTTCCACGACGGCTTTAATAATATTTATTTCATATAATTATGTATTATTTTAAAGGTATACATAATAATTATTATGAAAGAAAGAAAAAAATTGAACGAAGCGTGATTCCAACTGGCACCTCTTGGAGACCGTCCAAGCGCTCTGACCGCTAATCCTAAGTGTAGAACAACACTTTAAAAACAGTAAAATATATTATAATAACTACATAAACATAGATAAGATTATTATTAAATAGCTTCCTCAGAGAGGTTAGCATCTAAATAATAGTATCAGATATAATTTATCAAGAATTGTTTTCTTTGAAACAACGAAGCCGCCTCTAATTTGTGTATATATTTGCGTTTATCCGTTTGCAATCGTATGTCATTAACATTACCATTGCTGGGTGCTTTAGAACTTTGAAAATGTCACTTTTGCTTATTGGTCATACTCTAGGTATATATGAAATATTCTAGTATATTTTAAAATAATACCTTAACATATTTTAATTATTTTTTCATCTTGTTACGGAAGTTTAAAGCTTTTTCTCACATAACAGTGTTCCGAGGAGAACCTAGTGTCAAACAATTCGTACTCTAATTTCCGCCCGAAGCCGATACATTTTGTTTCGAGTATCGGAACTTAACGCCGATTTTTTTTATTTAATAAATAAATATTAAGATAGAGGCGTAAATAGCAAATAAGAGAAAAATTTAGAAATTTCATTAGAATATGTTTTTCGATGAACATACCACCACTGCTCCCTATACAAGTGAATTAGCATAGGAATGTACTGACAATACTTAGTCCCTTTCGCCTCTTCGTTCATATTTCGGCTCAATAGAGCACAATACCCGTGAAATAGGATTTTTTGAGAGCCATTTTAAATATTTCAAGTGACGATCGCCTTTGAAATGAAGACAAAACATGTCAACCTTTTTTTATATATTAAAACATACACACATGTATAATTTCTATATTAAAATTAAATTATTTTATAACATCCTTGAAATGAAAGGTTATCTATATTAAAATTAGTGTAACTTCCGTCTGTGTGAATCAAGTCATAAAAAGGTTCAAAGATCGTCTTGCACCTACTCAGTAATTTTAATACTAGGTACTAAGTAAATTTTACTTTTGCGTGTCTCTCTAATATTACTTAATTGTGTTTATTATTAAGGTTAAATTAAGGAACAATTTCCAAATATTCCAATCGCTTTTAATATTTTATACTTAAGATCACCTATCGAATAATATATAAATAAGTTTGTGACAAACTTCCAGACATTCATTTCAAACATGACTGTCACCAAATTTTGACTTACTTAGTCAATAACTTTCAATTATTGAATTCAACGTTAATGTTAACACTAAATAAACATATGCTAATATATTCGAATCGCAAAACATATGTGAGTAATTTATAAAATAATTTCATTTATGTTAAAATCACGAAAGCTCTCTTGTTAAAATAAATTTTTAAATTTTAAATTTTAAATTTTTTTGAGATTCCACATTAAACTAAAAATATAATATTCTCTATAAGCTTCATAGCCAAACGATTATATCCGGAGCTCATTTGGCAGGCAGGCAGGTTCCGGCCAGGTGATTTTTCATGGAAACTGCCATAAAATAGGGAAAACTTTACGTTGCTTGTACGCTGGTCACGTGCTCTGGGGAGTAAGAGAGAAGGCTGTATGCTTAATATTATAGGTGGCTAAAGTTGAGTTTGATGTATTGAAGTTATTTTAGTGAGTCATGAAGGTTCTATATCAAAGAAATGTCTGTTAACAATTATTTGCGATGTTGATAGTTAGCAGTATTTAAATTGTGTTTTGTTCTTAGTGGCGGCTTTTTTAATAAACTCGCCAACGATAGTCTTCATCAAAATGTAAAAATATGAGAATATATTAGATGTAGGTATTTATCTAAATATCATTAATAAAAAAGCTGCATAGTAGAATAATCACAGACCCTTGTGTCAAGACGTTACTATATATTATTATAAATTGTTAATATTTAATTTAACATTTTTTTACAACGCAAATTTAAAACTGCTTAATGCCAAACTATTCTTTCTAATATCAACAGCCATTCAACTTAATTCAATTCATAGAAATAACGTTCACTAAATGACGCAAACAACCCATAAAAATGTCGCATTGCATACTTTGGCTTAAGCATTTATTTTTCCAGCCAATTTAAAATACTATTCGAATAATCGTAACTTACAAAGGCTCATAACTATCGCATGCAAATATATTTTGATTAAAACCATAACAATAAACTGTTGTATCGAATAAGGAATCGATACAGGACATCGATACCGATCTATCGATTCTTGTCCCGTACTAGGCATGCAGTAATTACTCCAACTATTGTTATGAGATTTATCTCCGATACAAAGCTGTATGGATTACGATATGTTTTAATGAGCGTATAGAATTCTCGATACTAATATTATGACGGTAGATTAAATCGATTTAAACATTTTGCTAAGTGATTTACGTATATTAGAGCTAAGGATCGCTCTTCTTATTTTCTGCTGAGACAAACTAATAACTGCCAACCTTTTTTTCAAAATATTTTAATATTTATTATTACTTAGTTAAATAGTGCGAGAAAGTTTCTTTAAATTATATATAAAATAGTTATTTTATAGTAATTTTGTGGAACAAAATATTTAAAATAAGATAAGCGCAAAATGTTACAAAATATTTAAAATAAGTTAAACACCAAAGTAAAATAATGTAAGCTACATTTAAATCAATTAATCCGTTACAAAGAATAAAGTGCACAAACAAACGCCTAGGCAAACAGACATACAAGCAAAAAGAAATAAAAATAAATACTTTTCTTCTATTACATTGATTATCATATATGTTCTTTGCACAAACAGTGTTCAGTTACATTTTTTATCTGTTTAGATCAGGTATTAGAATACATGGCAATGAAAATATAATCAATCAATCAATCAAATCAAATATTTTTTGATTTTATCAATTTCTGTAGGTGTCTTATGTTAAGCATCATCTGCATGTAGAAAGATCTTAGCAACATATTTTTCATTCTCTTTTTTCTATCGTCTAGTATACAATGAGTGTTAAGAACATTATTATACTCAACAGTGGCTTTTGAAGTCGAGTGGGATTTAAACTCAACACTCACTCATATTTTTTTTTATATAATTTTTCACTCAGCTCAAAATCCTGTCCTTTTATATATATCTATATTTTTTAGCTTCTCACTTTTATCCCTGAAAGCAGGGTAGACAGGACATATGTAGTGTCAAGATGTTATGTACTCCACTTTCCGCTGCAGTCGAGTGCGTATTGAGTGGACAACAAGCTTTATACTACCAGAGCGACGAAATGAAAATAAATTTTATATAATCATTCCTCTGCGAAGTAGGAATTGAACCCACAACCAATCGTGTTTGCAGTTGGACACTGTGGCACGCCGCCAGGACCGCCGTCCAAATCTATGTACATAATACAATATCTTTGTATTTCTAATACAAATAAATAAACAATCTCGAACGCAGTTCTGTTTAAAACAACTTTTAAATATTTATATTTAAATATATAATGTATAAGATAAAATTTACGTAGCTAATAATGGCTATCTCTCGGAAACGGCATTATATGTAAATATTTACCGATCTCCCGATTATTCGAGTTATTCCGCTTTAAATAATCGATTATTATTTGTGAAGTTAATTGGTTAATAACTTTCATGTACAGATTATATAATATTTTTTTTACCTAGTCTCTCAATTGAAGTAGATTAATTAATTTTTAAAATATTAGTAGCAAATATATCGAAATTACGCTTGTTTTTCTGGATAAAATGAGAAAACAAATAAAAATTAAAGCCCAACAGTTTCGTACTGTGTATTTTGTTATGAATACAGTTATCTGTTATAAGATCAGCGTTAAATTCCACCTGAATTCTGGCGGAAAGCAGAGAATGGAATATCTTAACACTAAATTCTCTTAACCTACCCTGCTTTACGAGAATTAATATATGTCTATAAGCTTTCACTGCAGTACAGCTTATTAGAAGACCATTACCATGAAGCATAATATACGGCGCTATAGTCGTATAGTAACCCTTATTCCATTACGTACCAAACGTCAAATAACACGCCGCGATCGACATAATTGTGATTGGATATTGTCTCTTTTTCCCTTTTCAATATCTCTGTGCCGTAGGGTTCAGTGGTAAAATGTAAAAGCGCATATAAACAAAGTATAAGGAAATTCATTTATTAATTAGAAAGATTACAAAGCTGATATTGGCACAATGGGATAGCGTTTTACTATAAATGCAATCGACTGTGGGTTCGATTCTCGATTTTTATTTCTAGTCATTAAGTGCTCTAGTAAGACCACTACTCAATACACAGTGTCTCGGCGGCATATCGAGTACGGAGTGTTTTAAAACTAGGTACTAACTGTCTACGCGACTATACGGGATAAACGCGTGAAGCAAAACAAAATAGAAAAAAAATGTATCATCAGAGTAAATAAACCTCGATTTAGCAAAACATAGGTTCATATGCACATCGTACGAAAAATCGTCGGTAAACATTGCAATGTTCGTTTTAGGAATCTAAGTAAGTCTAGCTACAAATTATATATTTAGTTTATTTTTTTTAACATTACTTAACAAATTTTGATGGAACATTTTCATTTAATAAGTCTATTATATATTATTCCTTTAATTTCTCTACTTATAAATATATTTGTATTTTACACGAATATCTCTCAATATCTTATAGGTAATATCGATATTTCAGTACTCATGTTAAAAAAGCATAATATCTCTATATATAATCGCTCTACGTAGTTAACTATGTCTAAAGTAATTGAAAAGTAGAATTCTGAGTGATTTATTTCTTTGATTCTCTATAATTTAGTGTACATAAATAAATAATTAAAACACCGATCACGCTTGACTATATTTTTTCACTCTTGATCCTTTGTTTCATCCGTGAGAACGGTACGGAAATTACCATTTTTAGAGATTGGATTATCGGATGCGAAGGATTTTGAGGTCGTTCTCAAAACCTGATGGCAATCGATTCGGGAGCGCGATGCAGATTGCTTTAAAATAACACGGTATAGGCGTATTAGATGATGCTTATACAAAAATGAATATTATAATGGGAATTTTATATAAAACTTCAAAGAATAATTAATCAATATTATTATAATAGACAATGTTATATATTATGTGCTAAAAGTACATGCATTACTTACAATGCTAAAGTTGTAAGATTTCTTCTTAAAAAACCGACTTCATAAAAACTTTGTAACTACCTATCTGTATTCCTTACAAGTAATTTACCCAAATTTCTTAAATTACCAGACCGATTTTAATGAAACTTGTACTGTTTCTTATGTTGAAGTATACCTTACTTAAATAAAACCTCGAATAGATTTTTATGTTTAGACAAATTCGTGGATACAAACATACAGACTTACCAAATTAAGCACTCTTGCTTGGGATCCTAAATGATCTATAATACTCATATATCATTCCATTCCTACAATATTACATTCATATTTATCAAACTGATAATATCCTTTTTTTGAAATCGGTTCCATACTATCTTTGTAATATAATCAGTCTAGAAATTATTTTTTTATATCAAATAAACTTTTCATTAAATTATAGCCCTTAATTAAATTATACTCTTTAATTAAATTAAAATTAAATTATAATTCTATATGAATTAATGAATTTAAAACTCACCGACTATTCACAGATGCCGCATTGCTCACTCCATCTACCGACGGTTTTCTGAAATATAAAGTTAGGCGTAAGTCAATAACTTAGTTTTCAATTTATGAGATAATCTTTTTTTTAGAATTTATTGTTTTTTTCATAGGTAGCACTTGTGCTTATATTTCTAACATTTACAAATGATAAAAGATTTAAAATAGTATGTTTTTTGTCATTAAAGTCGATAACTAGCAGTAAGTAGAGTTATAGCTCACATGGACAGGTAAGCACAAACACTGCGCTTTGTCTTCACACAGCAGAGAGTTTAAAATAATTCCCATCGTGGCTATCGTAATGGTACAACGTGTGACTGTAAACGCTGTTACATTAACAGAAAGCGGAGAAAAAAGTGTCCTGACCCTAAGGTTGACACGAAATCTGTTGACAAATATATCCCTTTTTTTCGTTTTTGTTGCAACATACCAGCGGAAGTAACACGCCACTAAGTTCTCTTAGTGACCCACATAATACTATAGATTTATAAGAATAAAAATATCTATTTTTTTAGTTTCACGTTTTATCCCGCTTAGCAGGATAGTAAGAAATTATCTAGTTTCAAGACATTCCGTATTTCGCTTTCCACCGAATTCAAGACATTGCTTGTTGAGTGGTGGAACTCAACGCCGCACTTTGTTGTCTTACCAGAGCGAGGAAGTGTAAGCATTTTAAATATAATGAATCCGGCTGGAAATCGAATCCACAACCGATAGCGTTTACAATCAGACGCTATCCTACTGCGCCACGACCAGCCCCTAAGTATAATAAATTCATACTTACAACCAATACTGTTCTGCGAGACCTGAACCAGGAGGGCCATAATGGCTTGGCAAATGGTATGGGGCACATAAGTTCATCATTGGTACCGCGTACATGTTAATACTTGCAATTTTAATATAACTTGGAAAATCATTAAAATATGATTATAATTTATTACTTATTCCATCTGTTGGTGAAGAAAGAAATACTATCAGAAATAAAGTAAATCAGTCTCTATAAGGTATTTTATCTTTTTATCAACTTTCACCGTAAAAATCTAGCTAAACTTGAATATAAACCTAATATACAATCGTTCGATAATATTACAGTCTAGCCTTAAGAATTGACAGTGCTACAAAAATGAAGTATAAATCAACGGATTCAACGATAAGTAGAAGAGATAGATATTAGTATTAAAAATATTTACTAAACTCGGTCTGTTTAGACAAAGTGCTGAGTAGAATTTCGATTCTTTTTAAGCGTAAAGTGAATAAAGGAGCAAATTATTATTTAGTTCGCTCCGAGTTCCGTACCTTGTGCATAAAAAGCGGACCAAGTTAAGCGATATGTTATCAATTATATATTATTTCCTGTGAAGTCATTTAACAATCGTTTCTACAGCCGCGGGCGGTTGCCTCACAATAAAATCTAAGGAGGTCTAGCGAGTGCTCGCAACAAAAACACGCATTCCAAATTTTAAATACTCTTACACCGCAACCGTCACTAAACGTCTGAACTAACAGAATGCCGCCGAATGGTCTAACCGAATCGAATCCGACAATGGTTCCACTTAGCGAGATGTCGTTAGCGCCTGCTGTGTTACATGCAGAGATACGGAATTAAACGCTGCCTATTTATCCTAAAAAAATAAACATTTCCTCTTTCCTGGGGCTACTGTATAACCTGTTTAGAGATTTGAATGAAATTAAGTAAAATTTCTTGTAAAAGATGTATTATAAGTTATTTTATATTATGAGAAGAATTGTGACTTTTACGTTATATATTTGTTCAGAGTCACTTTAAGCGTTACGTCAAATTTACAGTTACTTTTAAATAATATTTTTGTGTATTTTATAAATATGGATTAAAATTATTTTAAAAGAGCTTTAGTATAAAAAAATTGTTTCTAATATAGATGATGGCCATTATTTAATTTATTTATGAGACTTTTGTACTTAATTAACGAAAGAGTTTTAGTTTCTTACCGAACTTTTTATTTAAAATGTCACATACGTAATAAATAGGATACATCTAGTCGTAAGACTACATGTGTAATATACTTACACATGATTTCTTATCTATTTCAAAATAACTGAGAAAACTTGAAAACCCTAAAAAATATCAAGATCAATGCATCCACGTAATATCTATCACAGAAATCACAAATCGATCAATCGAACCGATTCTGATTTACACTCGATTGTAATCGATGTCGGCACATCAAAGAAATAAGTAAATTCGTCGTGGAAACGTAAACGAGATGTCGTTTGTCGATTAAACATCGATTCGTCACAAAAAAATATGGAAAAGAAATTGTAATTTCTTGGTAAATTACTGTTAAAGTTCTTTTGATTAGGTATTGAGTCGTTGCGTGTCCGTTCAAGAAAGTATGTTTCAGACTTTGATGTACGTTTGTAAATGTATTGTTTTAAAAGTTGAATGTATTTCGAACCTGTCTTACTTTCAAATTACCTTCAGAGAAATGTTTATATACTTATAAATCATATATATATATATATATATATATATATATATATATATGTTGACTTTTGTGAGTTATCGGGAAATAATTTTCAATTAGCAAAAAATTAAACTTAATTCTGATATAAAAGTCATAAAAAAGAATATTAAATATGTATATATTACAATGTGGCAAAAATTTAAACAACGTCCAACGTCCGACATGATTTCCGTTTTAACTATTTCTCTAACTGAGCTAGTAGTGTCTATTCATTCCTACTTTATTATATGTATAAAATAAAATAAAAATACTTTAGCTTCTTTTGTTTCTTGGTAACACTTAAAGTGCTATTGAATTATGTATGTTTTAATAAGAATTTAACTCATAAGCTGTGTTGAATTTTTCAACTATATTTCATGTGCTTTTCTTGTACGGACTTTTAATTTAAAACGTATTAAAACTTATATTGTGGAGCAATTGTATGCTACAAACTTCACTGAAAAAAATCGTTATTGCATAATAACAATTAATAACAAGTTTTTTTTAACAAGTTTTTGAAAAAGTCTACGCTTACTCCTACTAAGGATAATAATATAAACATAAACTCTTTGTATTCCAGATTTGTATCGCTAAATTTCTCGAGAGCAAATATAAAAACGTTTATAATTAATTACAGAATAAACTACAAATAAATTTTAACATTCCTTCATTTACGTGGTCAACAAGTCAATACAAATGTCTTCATTACAAGCAGACGGTATTTCGCGCAAAAAATCGAACTCCCACATCGCGAATTTCCGAGAAAACTCCTCAAAACGTCAAATACCACGATAAATCGAATATGGCCTGCGAGTGATTAATCGGGACGTAGCGAATAAGCAATCGATCACAGACTCGTTTCACGTCACTAAACCCGATGTGGCGGCTAAAAAAGTTTTAAATGCCTTCCTGTTGCTATAAGTTTGCTTAATACATATCCACAGTAAGATTTGCACGATTTAAATGATGAAATTTAAAAAAAAAACTAAATACCATGACCTTCTAATAAAAAAAATAAAGTAGAAACTTTTGACACTAATATAGTATTTCCGGTTAGGTTGTAGAGCGCGTCAGTGCGCACTTCGCGGCGGGTCACGTGTTTATGCGGTACACGGTGCTCGGTATCAAACGCCCTCCGGAAAATTCATCCCCTTGCATTCATCCAGTGGGTGTGTGTAATCGAATAACAATCTGTAATCGCTGCCTACGTAATGATTCATTAATTTCTTGACACTACTTTACATTGTCTGGCCTTGCTTAAAGTCGTTGAAAGTTTACGCTAGTTAAACTGTTATTAGGTATTGGGAACGCTGTAAACTTTTTTGGAAAAAAATATTGATTTTTTGCTTTTGCCTTTTGACTAATATCAATATATGTAACTAATAAATAAGTATTTATTATTAAATACTTATTAATATATGTTATTTAAATGTTTAAATAACGGCAATATAATTAAGGATTTTAGTTATTCTAACGTCTTCTAAGTTTTCGCCAGGGTAGAATTCAACAAATATTCCATAACATTTAAATAAGTTCACTACAAGTACATTATAAAGTACGAACGCAGAAATACAATATTATAAATAAATCAACAAAAAATATTTAAAAAAATAATTAAAATGACATATCTTCTAGTAAATAATGAAATTCTTTCTAGTAAATAAAGAACGAATCAGCTTGAAGTAATTAGTATGCGATATATTTAAGGTTAGTAAAGAGATCGTATTACTAAACTCTCTTTCCGTGCTCTACATATATAAATATAAAAATACCTATAAAAGTCACAGTGCAAAAAGTAACTATCCGGCATATAAGGGCTTTAAAAATATATAAATTCGATTTAAATCAGCATCAGATGGTCGATATTTTTGTATTTGCAAAAGAGTACATTGTAAGACTATGCACGATATAAACTAAGCATTCCCCTCACAGTCTTAGGATATTTCTCCAATATTAGGGTAATATGACAGAACAGCCACAACGTCTGAATAATAGATACACTGCTCGGAACTCCCGTCGCGCGCTGTCAATTATTTATCCGCAAATGATGCAAGTGCTTTACGTATTTTGTTTTGTTGTTAAGAAAATCATCGTGTCGAGTTTGATGAAACTTTCTTTATTTATAAGCATTACTTCATAATATTATAAGCATTACATAGTTAGTAGCTATTTTTTAGCCTTACGCTTTTATCCTGCATAGCAGGATAGACATTCTGCGTTCCCCTTTTCGCCGAACATAGTGGGTAGAATGGCGTAATTCAACCGCGCGCTATGTCTTACGATATAAATGTGCAGTAAAGAGTGTGTGACTGTAAGCGTGGTGGTTGTTGGTTCGATGTTCACTTTAGGGAATTATTACATTTATCGTTTTAAATTTTTAGCTCCGGTAAAACTACATAAATAAATAAAATATTTTATGTATAACGTGTTAACATTATTAACTAAAATAAACATAAAAGCAACAAAATTATAATGAGCCAGTGTAACCAACCCAAATAATTATTGTTAGAAATTACAATAATTTTCATATTACTAACTTAACGGCAATTGACATAAAAAGCTTAACAAAATTCTAATTTTCTTCTGCCAACGAGATTACTAACATGATTATATGCAAATTGATATCGTATCTTGATACCGAGGTCCAATTACAATTTTTTGGGGTAAACATTTATAATCAGAACAAATATCAGAAGCGCCTCGAGGTAGAATCATTAGTTTTCGGGTATAGACTTTAAAAATTTAAATAACATATTAAGATAATTTAGTTATTAAAAATGTTTATTTTAGTGTAAATTAAATAAACTAGCAGTTTTGATTACCTATATATATATGGAGCACTTTCTTGGATATTATTTAATCATATCGCTTTTTGTCACGAGTCATGGAAAAAACACCTTTTAATTATAAAAAAAAATACTGTTGAACGATTAATATAGGCAACCAAAATTATCAAAATAACAAAGCAGAATTTTTGAAAAAAAAGTAAGAATTTCTTCATAACTCTTGTTTATATATATAACAGGAATTATATATATTAACAGTGCCTTTTTTTTCAAAAAATAGCATACTATTTCAATATTTTATATGTTCATATAAAATAAGAAAGGTCCTAGTAAAGTATTTCATAGATCAGGTCAGTACCGTGTCACCTGTGCATCAACAGAAGTCAAACAATGCTCGGTTTACTGCCGCTGTGGGAGCGCTCATAAAGCCGAGGGCGTCTAATGAAGATTTACGCGAGCCGTTCGATGTAGGGCCGCTACCGCACATTAAAAGATTTTGAAAACTACCTTGTTTTTTTTTAAATAAAGCTTTTTATATATCGAGTATTTTTAATGTATATAGCTATTTCTTAATATTAAAAGTGTTTTACTAAGAATTAAAAAAAAATAATTTGAGACTATAAACGCGATTGGTCGTGCTATCAATTCCTGCTCGGAATTTCAATTATCTTCCTTTCTCCATTATGGTAAAACAAAGTGCGGAGTTAAGTTGCGCCACTTAAAACACAATGCTTCGAATTCGTGCAAAACAGAGTGTTTAATACTAGATTATTTTCGAATACCCTACTAGCGAGATAAAGCGTAGAATGAATGTAAATTTAAACGAACGGGATTTGAACTCATGCCTCTAGTAACAATAAGGCTCGGTTAGTTAAATAAAGACACCTGCAATGTCCCTCAATGCTGTGACATTTACACAGTATTCATAGATATATTTCTAAAAACTACTTTTTTAATGAAATTTTTGAATGCAACTTACAAAAAATATGAATAAAAAACAACTTTATAACAGAAGGTGCAGCTTTAATAAGTTCTTTTAGTTTAAAGTTTAAGGAAAAAATATTTTTTATCTTCCAATAAATAGTAGAATCAGGTGTATCAAGTAATGCAATAGTAATGCCTACAAGCGGCGGGAGCGTAATGAGGATTTATGTGCACAGAACAACAGGGTTCCGGTAAGTAGTTTAGCGTTTTACAATACGTTTTTTTTTTTGAAAAGTCTGTAAAAATTCCGCTATAATTTGAATAATTGTTACTCTTAAAAAAATTGTTTTCCTAATTTTTTGTTCAAACATGATGACTCTATTAAGATTTGGCTGTCTGTCCGTTTGTCACTAGGCGTTTATCTCATGAACTGTGTTAGTTAAATAGTTCATATTATCACAGATGTATTTCTTTTGCCGCTATAACAACAGATGCTAAAAAATTGAATAAATTAAATATTGAAGGTTGCTTCCGAGCAACAAATATGATTTTTTGGTCGTTTTTATTCGATATCAATATCGGCGACAAGTAGACTCCTGAAATAATCAGAGAATATTTAGTTATATATTTAATTTAAAAATATAGAATTAAAATGAAATAAAATAAATAAAATAAATAAATATAATAACAACAGACATGATGATCAAAAGCTTTTTTAAATATTATGCTGAAGTTCTAAAATTAGCTTTTAAATTCTGAGTACGTTCAATTTCTGCACAGAATGAAATAGCAGAATAGTCTGGGTTAGACCTACGCTCCTTACATACTTTTAGAGCTTATTAACTTCATATATCGAAATTTTTGTACAAGCAACAAATCGCAATTTTTTTTGAATGTCAGATTTCTAATATTTTTAAAAGTATATACTAAGCGAATAACCTTTAAATATGATACTCATATTATAAAATAAAATTTTTATTGTAATTTAAAGAACCTCTAGATGTAATGTATTCCGTATGAAACGATAACTTTTACATAATAAATAACTGTTATATAAACATTATAGTAGTAAATAGATTGTCAAAGATTGATAATTAGTTTGAAGGTACTTATTTGCTTTGCTAATAAAATCTAGTTAATTTAAAGTTAGGTCATGTTCCACTACCTAGCTAAAACAATACTTTTTCATTTTAAATCTTTTTTTCAGCTTCACGCTTTTACCCCGCATGGCAAGTTTGGGAGAAATTATGTAGTGTCAAGACACTCAATACTTCGCTTTCCGCTAAATTCGAGACATTTCATGTTGACAGACAGTGGCGGAACAGAAAGCCGCACTTTGTCTTACCAGAGCGAGGAAGTGAAAATACTTTAAATATAATAATTCCAAGTGGGAATCGAACCCACAACCGATCGCGTATCGCTCACACAGTGGCCCACTGCTCCACGACCTGCCTAAAACTTCAGATGCGGTGGCATTAGACGGTTACTTAGTTATATTTTTTATTCAAACTTTATTGTCGGGGTACATACATGTATGACGCAAGTGAAATTATTTATATTTAAGTATCGATTAAATATTTATTACATACAAATACGGAACGGGACCGCTATGTAAAAAGTGTACGCGCATAATGCTACATGCGCTGTGATGGTACCACGATTGCAATTTTGTTGTAATTTTTTGCTGTGTTTGTGTGAACATGCCGTTAAAGTGTGTTTGTTTATATTAAATATTATTCATCTATATGCTATATTTCTCTTATTAGGACATAGAAGACAGTGTCGAAACGCTACGTTTTCTTTTTTGTTGATTTGATGTAACTAATAAATGTTTAAATTAGACTTATATAGATTTTTTAAAAATTAGTATTAACATAATTATAATTAATGTTAAATTGTGTTAATTTAAAAAAAAATTGGTAGTATACCTGTGACCATGGACTACTGCACAGTAAACGTCGGTTTTTCAAAAATATATTTTCAAATCGCGAATAATCTTTTTAAAATAATTTCCTTTAAAATGTGTAAAAAACGCGAAAATCAAAGATCTATTAAGTTAAATTATTTTTAAACAGACATGACATCGAATTAAAATTACAATAACCGAGCAATTGCCCTACTCTGCAATTTTTATTTTTCTACTTTTATCTTTACATTGATTAAGAAGGAACTAGAACGTTTCAAAATTTAAAACTTCCACCCGCTATAGCCATAATATATTTTGATCGATCAAAGTCATCTTTATTATTTCCATAATGTTACTTCTACAGGTATCATTTTTGTTATTCCTTAATTGCCATATAAAAGCTACATTTCTTCCCCAAAACACACATTTAAACCCTGTAATGTTATCTTAAATCGTCTGCACTAAGTAGACGGATTTTGAGTAAATCTTACGCTCGTTTTAAAATTACTTTCAGTGAGATATGGAGACGCTTTACTTAAGTATCTCGTAGCTTATAAATATTGTACCGAAGTTTGCATTTTTTATAGAAGGTAATAAAATTCATAACTTAATTGTGTTTTGATTAACCGGATCTAGTTTCTATAATAATATCAGTTATTTCAATAATTTTATAAAAGTCTGTACCATTTAACTTCATCTAAATATATATGTATATAATGAAAAAGTAGAAAAGTCAATTCTGTACATGAAATATTTATCAAAAATTTAAATAATATATTTTAATATATAGGTAACCGAAGCTAAAAAAACTCCCCAGAGAGTTTTTGTCCGTCTGGCTGTCTGTCTGTCGGTCTGTTCTTTATCTGTCTATCTATATTAACTTAATTTTGACATGGTAATACCTTAGAAGTACAGACGGAATAGTATCTTAACATTTGTGGTTGCTTTCGTATATAAAATTGAAAAATGAAATTCACAAATCTCTTTTTATACTGATAACCAAAGAACAGTTAGGAATATTTTTTGTATGGTAATAGATTAAAGCTTGAAGCATCAAATTCAAATTTTGAAAAGTAACATTAAAAATAAGATATATGTATACTTATTTCATAAGAATCAAATAATTATAAGCGATAATGTTCGTTTATTTTTTTTTAAACTAATTCACTAAATGTTTACGGAAAAATAGATTCATTAAGTTGGACACAATACTACATCAGGTATAGTAAAGTAATGTTAATTTTAAAATGAATAAAAATAATCATTTCACTAAGATAATCAATCATTAACGATTAAGAGCATGCAGCTATAACGTAAAATCTATAGTAATTAAGCTAAAGGGTCTAAGAAGCAGGACGTCCCTTAACAAAGGGAGTTATGACGTTTACAATCCTTAACCAAAAAGTTTATTTTCTGTTTAAATTTAAACTGAAGATTGCTGCGCATAAGCTAACTATAATATGTTTATTTTTATATTCTTTTTCAATATTATAAAAAACGAGATGAATGATAAAAAACAAAATAACACGTTACAAACAAAATCATTTAGAGGAATAGAGTTCAAAAAATAAAAACCAAGTAGATATATATTTGTTTACGTAGTGTATGATAAGTTTTAGGCACAATAGGACAGCATCTGTCTGTAAACACGATTGCATGTGGGTTCGATTGTCCCTTGGGGAAAGAATATTATTTAAAATTTATTTTCGTTTTTCTGTTCTGGTAGGATAAACCGCGGCGTTGAGTTCGCCACTCAACACTCAATTTCGGACGGGACATAGTCCACGGAGTGTCTTCACCTTGACTTCCCTGCTATGTGGAATAAGGCGTTAAGCTGATTAGCATCTACTCTTTTAGATTTTATCAGTTAAATATAACTTATATTGAATTAATATTAATATATAATTTCAGTTAATATGATATTTCGACAATGAATAATGTAATTATGCATATCATTGGATGACATTAGGCCGTATTTTTAATTAGTTTTATATAATTTATGTAAATGTAATCTTACGGTTTTTCTTAGTAATTTAAGTTTTGTTCAACTGTTGGCCCCTTCCATATTACATAACATTATCATTTCATACTAGAAACCGAAGTCGCGTCCCTTGTCGATGCGTTTAAATCTTTCAAACTACGCAAAGGGTATAGAGAAAATATATGATGAAAATTAAATTTCAAAGAGAAAAAATTGTATAAATATTGTGAATAAATTAACAAATAGTTATAATATAATCCGAGTGTCATGGAACACACAATTCATCATGTTTGAAGTTCAGCGCTCTGTTATCAGTTCCACTGCACCACTATGGCGTGTGGGCAAGTGAACTTATTTGTCGACTCTTGAAATCGCATGTGAACACATGACGTCGCATGTGACCACATGACGTCAAATGTGACCATAATGTCATATGTGGATGAGAAAAATCACATGTGGACCATAATGTCATATGTGGATGAAAAAACCATATGTGGCCCATGATAACATATGTGGACGAGTAAAATTACATGTGGACTAAGATGTCATATGTGTATGGGTAACAGCATATGTAGACCATGATGTCATATGTGGATGGGTGAAATGACACGTGGACCATGGTGTCATATGTGGGTGAGTAAAAATACATGTGGACCATAATGTCATATGTGGATGAGAAAATCTCATGTGGACTATGATGTCATATGTGGATGAGAAAAATCACATGTGGACCATTATGTCGTATGTGGATAAGAAACATCATATGTGGCCCATGATGTCATATGTGGACGAGTAAAATTACATGTGGACTATGATATCATATGTGTATGGATAACAGCACATGTAGACCATGGTGTCATATATGGATGGGTGAAATGACTCGTAGACCGTAGTGTCATATGTGGGTGAGTAAAAACACATGTGGGCCATAATGTCATATGTGGATGAGAAAATCACACGTGGACCATGATGTCATATGTGGATGAGAAAAATCACATGTGGACCACGATCTCATTTGTGGACGACGATGTGTGACGCGAAAAATTACATGTGGACTATGATATCATATGTGTATGAGAAACAGCACATGTGGACTATGATGTCATATGTAGATGAGAAAAATCACATGTTGACCATGATGTCATATGTGGATAAGTCAAACCACATGGGAACCATGATAGCATATGGGGATGAGTGAAATCGGTTGTGGACCATGATGTCATATATCGATAAGTCAAATCACATGTGGACCGTGGTGGCATGTGTGGAGGGGTGAAATCACATGTGGTGCTAGTGTAATGTATGGAAGTCAAAATTCACATGTGGACCATGACGTCATATGTGGACAAGTAAAATCACATGTGGACAATGAGGTCGTATGTGGATAAGTCAAATCACATGTGGGTTATGGTATTATGTGTGAAAGGGTGAAATATCATATGGACTATGATCTCATATGAATTTCTCATAGTGAAATTACATGAGTGACATTACATGAGTGACATTACATATAATCTGTCCAAGATGACAAGAAATTTGGGGGCAAAATGTTCTTTAAAACGGCTTTTGCAACAGGGCGAAATTATAAAGGCTTAAGGACTGACAGGAGTTTATATGAAGTCTTATAAATATTGTTCATATGAGCAGGTAAAAGAAAAAAATAGCTATAGTACAGTGTTTCCCAATAGGGATGATAGGATTTTGATATCTCACAGCCGCAATTTTGGTTGTTTAACATTTGACATTTGTGTTGTTTTATGTTCAATAATGTTTGCCATTTAATCATGAACAAGTTCACGTTACCTCAACGTTTGGAATTTGTCCAAATTTTCTATCAAAATTCGAGAAGTATTGTCTCTACTCAAGGAGCATTTCGTGTTAAGTATGGTCGTCATGGTGCACCGTCTGAGCTCGCTATACGTCGCATAATCCAAAAACTGGAAAGTGAATATTCTTTGCACGATAGTAGACCACCAACACGACAACGGACATGCCGTAGTGAAGAAAATATTGCCGCCGTGTCAGCCAGTGTCGAAGAAAATCAAAATGATTCCGTTCCACGACGTGCACAAGAATTAGGCTTATCCAGAATGACAACCTGGCGAATTTTACATATGGATCTTGACCTACATCCATACAAGATTGTGCAAGCTAGCAGACCATCGATTACGTCGTGAATTTGCTGATTGGGCGCTTGAAATGATGGAAACGGACACCGAATTTCATAGGAAAATCATCTTTTCAGATGAGGCTCACTTTTGGCTCAATGGTTATGTGAACAAACAGAATTGTCGTTACTGGAGTGAGTCAAATCCAAGAGTGGTTCATGAAACACCATTACATCCTGAAAAATTGACTGTTTGGTGCGGATTATGGTACGGTGGAATCATTGGCCCGTACTTTTTCAAAAACGACGAAGCCCGTACTGTTACTGTCAATGGCAACCGTTATCGTGATATGTTAAACATTTTTTTTTTCCTGAAGTGTATGAAATCAATGCGGATGACATTTATTTTCAACAAGATGGTGCAACATGCCACACTGCGACCGTCACAATGGATTTATTGCGTGTTAAGTTTGGCGAGTCGGTTATTTCTCGCAACGGTCCTCACAATTGGCCACCAAGATCATACGATTTAACATCCTTAGACTATTTTTTGTGGGGGTACGTTAAATCTCAAGTATATGCCAATAAACCAGCTACGATTCAAGACTTTGAACGCAACATTCGAGCGACTATAGCGGCCATACCAGCCAAAATGCCTCACCGAGTCATCGAAAATTGGACCGATCGTATTCACCAGTGCAAAAAAGTCGTGGCGATCATTTAAACAATATTTTATTTAAATTATAAATAGCATAAAATTTCCTATCAAATAAAGCCATTAAGCATGAAATTCAAACATATATTACATGTTTTATTTCAATTTCAAAATTCATCGTTCTTATTGGGAAACCCCATACCTGTGATCACGAACGGAAACGTGTTCGAAACGGTTTGTGGAAAAACTGCCATTTTGACATAAAATTTGTTAGATCTCATAAGAAAAAAAGCCGTTTAGGAAAATAAGCTGTGAATTTACGAATATCATTATGATACAATAACGTCGTCGTGACAGTATACAAGTGCCAGACTAAACATACAATGATTATGGTTTCGAACAAATGAAATACTTAAATTATTTAAATTTGCTCTGCTCTAAGAACACTACACGTATATGTAGTGTTCCTAGTGCTGATTTTCGCAGTCCAATATGTAATGTATTTAAAATAAACGATACGTGATGAACGAAGTTTAACGATAAGTTCTATACGATTAATTCATGAGATTTATTTATTTATTTATTTATTTGTAATCAACAGCGTATACAGATTATATTTGTACATTTTAAAATTTCATGAAGACTATGGCCACAAAGATTACAATATAAAGTGCTTAATATAATATATTTAACAAAGTGGATAACAAAAAGAAAGTAGGTCTAAACAATATTGTTGACGCTTGAGACAAGAGAATATTCACAAGTTTATGGGTATTTGTATATGTGTTTGTGCGTGTGTGTATGAGTGTATGTGTGTGTGTGTGTGTATATGCGTGTGTATGTGTGTGCGTGTTTATTTTTGGCGGTAAGATAGTATTATTTGATTCCTCAATTGTTTTTTGGATAAGTGAAACAGGTCTAAATGAGAAAATAATTTGTTGTATGTTCGTGCTAGACGTACACTTATAGAGCTTTTTGCATAATTTGTGTTACATTTAGGAACAACTAGTAGATGGGGGTTTCGCGATCTAAAAAAGGAGGCATTTAGAGAAAATGCTGACACCAAACTGGGGCAATCCATCGTACCAGTTAAGATTGCTTGTAGTAATAGCATATCCTTTTGATTTCGTCTTTGTTCTAACGAATCTAGTTTATAATAAATACAGGCTTCTTCATAACTGTAAAATTTTTTAAAATCTTTGTACGCTAAGTATTTGAGAAATTTATATTGAATAGATTCGAGTCTCTGAGTATGCTTTTTATATAGAGGTGACCATATACTACTTGCATATTCCAAGATACTTCGAACGTATGCAAAGTAGAGTATTTTTATGCAATCAACATTATTAAATGATTGCGTTGCTCGCCTAATAAAACCAAGTTGTCTATAGGCCCTATTTGCAACTGCGTCAATGTGTTCAATCATTGAAACTTTAGTGTCTATTTTAATGCCTAGATCTGTAACGGTGGTTTTTAGCAATGGTCGTGTCATTGATTTTATAGTCAAAATTAATTTTTGTTTTTTTACGAGTCAGAGTTATATGATGACATTTCTTAACGTTTACTATGATTCTGTTCTTCGCGTAGTATTTTGTCAGGGCATTTAAATCATCTTGTAATTTAAGGCAATCCTCGAATGATAAACTTTTTTATCGTCAGCGAACATCAAATAGTGTGAATGTTTGAAACAAATGCCGATGTCAAAAAGATATGCATTGTATAGAAGGGGCCCCAAAATGGACCCTTGAGGTACCCCTGATGATATGAATACAAAATCGCTTCTAGGACTGCCTGTTACTACTGCCTGCATACGATTTTTTATATAAGATGTCAACCATCGAAGCAAGTTTCCATTTATCCCAAGAGTATTAAGTTTATGAAGTAAAATCACGTGATCTACGCGGTCGAACGCTTTTTCAAAATCTGTGTAGATGACATCTACTTGGCCTCTTTCATCCATGCTTTGCAGTATAAAGTCTGTGAAGATGGCCAAATTGGAGACCGTTGAGCGATTCTTCATGAAACCGTGTTGTTCGTAGGGAATGGACCTTGTAATAATAGGGCATATTTGTCTGTAAACCACTTTTTCGAACAGCTTGCTCATTGCGTTCAAGATAGAAATCGGTCGGAAATTTTCAATTTTTGTTTTAGAACCACTTTTGTGGATTGGTACTATAAGAGCTTCTTTCCATACGTCGGGAAAAGTACAAAACACATTAACGGAAAGGTTAAAAATAATTGACAGTGGTTTAGCTAGATTTTTAGCACACTTGATAAGAAAGAATGGGGGAATGCCGTCACTACCTGGCCCTTTATCAGTCCTAAGCGTTTTGAGCAAATTGTAAACTTCTTTTTCTTCGATAATGATTTTGCTAATGGATCCATTCTGAGATATGCTAGGTTGATTTGTTAAGTCGTAATTCTTAGCAGGTTTTATAAAAACACTCTCGAAATACTCACTGAATCCTCTACACATCGAAGGTTCATCTGTGTATATAGTATCTCCCAGAGTAAGTTTTGTAGGGTATTCGTTTTCGTTGCTTCTCAATGATTTTGTAAATGAAAAAAGTTGTTTAGGGTCCTTGCGTATGAAGGTTTGCATACGTTGAGTGTATGAAGCATAGCATCTACTCTGGAGATGTTTTTGTCTCGTCCTTAATAGAGCAAACTCATCGTAATCTCGAGGGTTTTTCCCCACTTTCCATAGTTTGTGCTTTTGTATCTTTTCTTTTACTACATGGATTAATGGTTTGGAGTACCACACTGGAAAGTTATTCTTGAATTTCGTTTCTATTGGAACGAAATTCTTGATAGCGTCTATTAAAATTGCGTAGAACGTGTCGATAACTCCGACCAATGAGTCTGCTTTTAATATGTCAAACCAATCAATCCTAGATAGGTATTCATTTATTTTTGCATAATTCCCTTTGAAAAAATTAGGTTTTATGAAAGGTTTTTTGCGCAAGTTACGAATCTGCAGATTGGCGATGTTGAATTGAAGACATGGATGATACACGTCCTCTAAGACGAGTGGGTAGGGGCAGTGATATACTTCAAAATTTATGTTGCTAAATATCGGGTCTAAGGTTCTGTCCTTGTTATTGACAAATGTATTATGTTGTTTCAAATCAGATAGATTGCATATGTCAATAAAATTCTCCGTAGCGTTTTGTAAATTGGCTGGTCCTTGTTTTTGTATTATAGGTCCACTATCGGACCATTTAACATTCGGTAGGTTGAAGTCACCCGCTAGAATGATGTAGTCATTTGGTTGCTTGGAAGTAATTTCAGCTAGACGTGATGTTATTGATTCAAGGCGAGATGACAATAGACCATCTGGAGGCGCGTAGATTAACCCAATATTAATGTTTCGATGTACTTGATTTTTCAAATGTTCGCTAGGTATAGTTACCCAAAGGGCTTCAACACCATGACAAGCCCATTCACTACGGTGTTGGATGTGTAATTTTTTTTGGGCGCAGAGAAGTACACCACCACCCTTTCTTTTTGTGGAAGTTTCAATATTTCGATCGCATCTCAGGATATCGTATCTACTGTCGCAGATTTCACAGTCATAGATACCATTTGTCAACCATGACTCAGTAATTGAAATTAAATCGAAATTATGATTAAGAATATTTTGTCTAAATTCATTAGTTTTAGTACATAAGCCACGTACATTTTGATAAAATATTTCTAGGGGATTAGCGCCTGATAGTATCCGTAATAAGTACCATAATATTAAGCTGACATAATTTATTAAATTTAATAGTATGTAGTTTTTGAATGATTCCGTAACAATGTACCAATGTACTGATTGAGAATTCGAATGATATTGGCATGGCTAAGTTTCTATTTTCTTTATTTAAGTTTGTGTATCGTTGTTTGAATGCATGGAATTTGCTATATGAGTATTTAGGTGAATGGGAAATGTGTATGTGGTGAGTGTATTGTGAACATTGCCAAAACATGTATATACAGTAAAATCCGTAGTAGAATAAAAAATTAATGACAATAGATCAATTATTATTTTATCTTGTCTAAGTCTTTCTCTGAGCGTATACTCAATGCTGGTGACTCTTCGTTTTTCCTTAAAAAAATGTTGCAGTTCCTAACCCAAACAAACTTGTAAGCTTTTTCACGTGCTGCTGTTTTAATTGTTTTTAGTAATTGTTTGTTTTCAGGGGTTAGATGTTCATTGACGAAAAATCTCTTTTCTGCGCCTTCAATACCTATGTCCTTTGTGCAAATTCCTTTCTTCCTTTTCAGTCCTGAGAGTATTTTATCCTTACACAGCCTGTCTTTTAGTTAGATACGGGATAACAAAAACAAATAATATATTTCAAAAATATATTTCCGAATATCATATACGCGATTAATCCGTTTAAAACAATTTCATATAAAAAGCACAAAATAAATCAAATACAGACACCTATATAAATAATTGCACATGTATAACTATATATAACCAACCAGGTTAACTAAGCCAAAAAGTAATTAGAGTAATCCGCAAACTTTCCTCTCGCATCTTACAAGTTTTTAATGTCCGCTTTGAAACCTGGGGCTTACTTTGTCTTACGTAACTTCGAAAGTTGCGATATGCATAATATTATTTATGATTCCTTTCTGTAGATAGCTATTTAATTTAAATAAAGTTTCATATTATCATGATATCAAGTAAGTAAAGTAACGGCGCAGTGGAGAAATATTTATTAACTTGATTTCGTCAGTTGGGGTTCGAATTGAATTTGTATAATGATACATAAATGTTTTTGAAGTTTGAATTTGGGAGGAAAGCGATGAACGGAGTGTTTTGACAATAGGTTCTCTACTGCCTATGTATTTGTAAAGAAAGGAACCATAGAGGTTTGTTACGCTTGTTACACAAAACTGAGCATTGAATATACTATACTATTAAGCAATATCAAAAAGAGAAAAGAGGAGAAAAAGTAGCGCAATGCTTTTTTTCATTATTTCACAGAGCAACAGACGAAATATAAGCCATCAAGGGCTGATTAAAACAAACAAATTGCGTCGTTTGTTACACTATTAATAATGCAGTGTCAAGACAAAAAGTGAACACAAAAAATGTATATAAAAATGTAAATTATATATGGTCTAGCTAGTAGACTTGATAGGTTATAGTACTTAAAGAAGACTATAATAGGCTTTAGTCTTTACTTTAGAGCGCCAGGCTACGAAGAGCCTAACGGGTATATCAGTCACAATTTAAACAAAAATACTCTCAAGATTGATCCTGAACTCGCTTCGTTATTGTGTACGTACGGATAGCAAAAGTATGTCTTAAATATAAAATTAACTTCAAAAGTCATTTCAATTAATAAGTTTCATATTGAGATGTCATTTTTCAAAAAAAAAATAATTTCATTTAACTGTACTTAAAGCATTTTTTATATATGTTTAATTAGCCGTCACGCGTACGAGCAGGTATAATTATGATCCTTGATATACTATTTTCGTTTTTATCTGTAATATTCGGAAATGTCCACGTGAATACGAAAAATGGATATATTTTCTCATTCCCATATAAATGCTAGAGAGTACTCTCTTTATTTTCCTCAACTCCGCCAAGTACCTAACTTAAAAATTTCGAGTACAGCCACAATATATCTAAAAAAAGACGTAAATAGTTTTCAAAATTCAAAAAAATATTTTCATTTCTTGCTCTTAACTCTGGTAGGACAAAGCGCAGTGTAGATTTTACCTCACCACGCTAATATCTCAATTTCAGGTGGAAAGTAGTTAAAGGAGAGTCTTGACACTAGGTTCTATCTGACTACTCTGCTAAGTGACATAAAGGGTAAAGCTCTAAATTTAAAAAAAAACTTTAATAATACTCAATTAAATTATTTATTCTAAACAACTACTTTTGAATGACATACTATTAATTGACTTTCGTTTATTTGGACAAAAATGTACGTGTCTTCATTCTGACGACTATACTGAGAACTACGCCGGTGGTCGTAAAATTGGCCCCTATTTTTAACAATTCGCTTCCTTCTTGATAATATTCGATTAGCCATGTACATATTTATATTAATATATAATAATATGAGATAACATATATCAGCTGTCTAATCTTTACTGTCGTATTTCACGTAATCTAATGACAGTTCTGTCACCCTACTGAGTGGCACTTAGCTTCTCACGGCTCTCTTTTGAAATACATGTTGTGATAAGTGAATAGCGAAATAATTTAAAATAGAGCCTCTTTGTAATATTTTAGTTAAGTATAAATTAAAAATAATCCATAATAATTTGTTAACGTTAGCAGTTCTTTATATATAGCGCATTTACCTTTTTAGCTTTTCGAATTTTCTGCATGTATGTGGGTAGGTAGAAAGAATTTAGCGTTAAGATTCTCCATTTTATTTTTTTCATTTGAATTGCGTATTTAATTGCAGAACTCAACGCCGACGCCTTATTTTATGAAATCAGGCAAAAAAAAATAATATACTCTTATCGTTAACAGTATATTAATTTGAACTCAACTCACTATATCGGTTAGACTAACAGGGAATCAAACTCGCTACTATCTATTAGAACACTTAGACGTTATCGCGCTTAACCACGATGACCTCAAAACATTAACTAAAATGAACAAGTCACTGAAACATCTGACACACAAATTAGTCCGAGATAATTTGCGAACGGTACTAGAAAGTAATAAGTCAGTAAAAATGTGCACACAATGGATGCATTTGAAATGCAAAGTGATATCATTCAGAGGTGGAAGCGAGACGTCACTCAGGGCTTATATATCGCAACGTGGACGCAACTGTCAACTTAAGTATATAGGTTTATACTTTTACTTTGTTCGAAATTTACTGGTCAATTTAGTATGAGCGTAAGTTTCTACTACAGTGTTTAAAGCAGTCTTTTATTTGGAAATAGTAGCACATTTGTTATAATAAATTTATTTTAAATATTATTTATATATTTTCATAGCAGAAGCCCCAAAAATTTTAACTACTAAATTCTTACTGTATTAAAATACTTCTGGTAAAAAATATATAATAATCAATATTAAATTAAATTAAATAATAATTTTATTAATAAATATAAAGATAATAAATAAAGTTAATATTTTGTTAATATATTATAACACATTCTTTTTTTGCAAAAAAAAAACAATATTTCTCAATATCAAGATCTCACCACACCGCAACTCGCAAGTGCAACGACAATTGTACAACGACGACCGCGTAAAAATTATGCAAACCTATAAAAAAACCTGTCACATGTCAAAGCATTAACGCTTAAGTTTGACTCGTACGAAAAAAGTCAGTCGTGATCGTCAACATTAATAACAGTTTTTGAAGTCACACATTGTTTTGTCGACATTTTGAAAGTTTCAATCGGTGGTTCTTTAAGTTCCCAATCTGCATGTTAAGTGAGGAGATAATAAAAATTTACATGAGCACAAAAACCCCTTTGTCCGACCGACTGACTCAGTGGTGACAGTGTGAAAACCTCGGTCGTCGGCCTAAACAAAGCCGTCTCGTGTTGCTGACGTTGAATTGGCCTCAAACTTTTTATTTCACTGTACAAACATAGTACGTTTTGTGAATTTATGAATTTATATGATATTTTTGGGTGTTATTTCATTTCTTGTGTGATTTATTTAGGTATGTTATATTTAGATTGTAGAATAATATTTCACTCATAATTTTTTTTATGTGTAATATAAAATTATTCTATGATTTTAATAATACTAAGTGATGATTAACGATAGTCGTATCTAAGAAATCCTACAACTACTACTCCACAAATTGGGTAGATATATGAAAATAAAAAATTAATACTATAAGCAGACTAAAAAACTTATTTAAAAAAGTAATCTTTTAACTATTACTTTAAATATATTTGAAAAGAAATTCAAATTTAAATTAGAAACTACAACTTTCGTTCTAGCATCGATTTCACTGACATCAACGCGACTACAATTCCGCGGAACTAAAACATTTCTTTTACCTCTCGTTGTCCTAACAACATACATTTACAACGTAACGACAAATATTGCGACACTCCATTTATATGTATATATATTTCATATCTACCACGCTTATTACCTGAACAACTATGAACTAGTTACTATAATGTGAAATGCTTTAAGTAATATCTCACATTAATGTAGAAATATTGTATTTTGAAACTGTAATTTTACTTTTTTATAGCGGTTATCCGGCATAAAATAATGTTCAGTTCAACACTTCATCTTAAAAGAGTAAATATATAAAAATAATTTGAATGTAATCATTCTCTGGAGTGGAAATCAAATCTTAAGAAAGCTAATGTACATATGTATATTCGGTTCAAGTTGAAAATATTTCGAAATAACTATTTACTATATAAGTCAAGTGCAACAGTCAAAATAAAAATCGTGCAATGTAAATAGCATAAGCATTGATGGACACTAACAAGGATGTCCATTAGGTACTAGACGATTGACGACCGGGAGCCAGTACTGACTTCTGCCGACCGACAGACTGAAATTAGAAAAATAAAATTAGATACGAAAGACAATGAACTGAATATGCGAAATTAAATATTACAAACAGTTAAGAAGAAATGTTTGTAATATTTAGTTTCGCATATTCACAGTTCATCGTCTATTGCCTGTATTGCTAATTTCAATGATGTTAGCCCAATTATATTCTCATAATAATATGAAAATATGTAACTATCAAGCTCATTTGCTTGCGGACCACACTATTATATTTCAATACATATATATTTCGTAATTGTTAAATAAGAAGCACTAAGAACACTGTCTCATCTGACGCGGACATGTCACGGTACTGAGCCAGAACTGTGACTTTACTGATAGTGTGAATAGGCCTTAACGAACTAAAGATTGTATTAGGTATTAGTGTAATTTTGCTAAAAAAATGCGACTGATTTGTTCTTCAGCATCATTAGAATTAACCAAAATACTGGACAATATGAATTTTAAGGATATATGATGAAATCTTTATTTGTTTTTGTTTTGTGATTCAGGTAAGGTTTCAATCGAGTCTACCGAATACCTAGACAAATTATTTTTTCATTTTTAAAACTATCATAACTCCTTTCTTCTTTTGTCTTCTTTACAATTAAAGAGAATATTAAAAAAGTCCTTTTCTCATGTCATGTAAGACTTAGATTTTCACCTACAATTTGTAATACGCACCGCTAGTATCTAAGTACCTTCATACTATAAATTGACAATCTCAAACGCCCCAATTCCGTAACAGTCGAAATTGATCGAGACGAACAAATACCAAGTTCGATAGTATCCTACCATTGTTACATTCCATGTTTTTGAGACGTGCGCATTCCGCACATTGCCCTGTCGAGACAGCACTTCGTTTAGAGTAATAGTTTTTGCACGCATTTGCTCGAACTGGTCGCCACAATAGTGTTACACCTTGTAAGTAAACTTAAGTATTTAATAATCATCCAGAAAAGAATCTGCAAGTGGTTAACGTTTTATGTCAAAGATTCTATACCAACTTGTGACATCGGCTTTGAACAATTCATTCTTGTAGAGCAAAAAATTCAATGGAAATAGCTGTTGAATCTCTTCGCGGGCCGGTAATAAATCATAAGTTATGAGAAATTACCCACACGCCAATTATATAATTGACATTCTTATTCTAATTAGGCGACAGTTACAGAAAGAGAGAAAGTTATGTTTTTGTTTTTTATAATTGTTATGAATTAACTTTTCTATACTTTTTTGAACAAACGTATAAAAATTTTGAACGCAGCGGGATTCGAACTCGCGCCAGAATACATTTCAAAAATGTTTTCTAATCCTAAGTGTGGAATAACACTTTAAAGATAGTAAATATTTTCTATACTTGTTTGTTATAACAGAATTAAGATTTTTTATGAACATTAATTATTATTTGTGACAAAACATATTGCCTTAAAGAAATTTAATCTTAACGAAAGTAAAAGTAATAATTTAATAAATCTCTTCATATCCTTTACATTAATACGTGAAGCAAAATCTTTGTTTACGAAAATAACTCGAACACAGGAGTATGAAATTTGGCACAACTATATACAGAGAGTTATTACGTGCTTTCGACGCAGCTAGTAGTAGAACGCATGGCTTAGCGGTCACAGCGCTTGGACGGTATCCAAGAGGCGCGGGTTCGAATCCCGCTGCGTTCAAATTTTTATAAATTTTTATACGTTTTTTCTAAAATGTTTTTTAATCCTAAGTGTGGAATAACACTTTAAAAATAGTAAATATTGAAATAAAATAGCAATCTCTCTTGTTAAACGATTATTTCTTAATAATCTTTAAGTAGTAGAAATTTGTAAAAATATCTCTACAGAGATCCTAACAGTATAAATAAGTTGTAACAAAACGTATAAGAATTTCGACGCAGCTGGTAGTAGAACGCATGGATTAGCGGTCAGAGAGCTTAGACGGTATTCAAGAGGCGCGGGTTCGAATCCTGCTGCGTTCAAATTTTTATACGTTTTTTTTTCTAAAATGTTTTTTAATTCTAAGTGTGGAATAACACTTTAAAAATAGTAAATATTAAGTAGTTTTATATCAATTTTTCGACAAATATTTTAGCTAAGCATTATACTTCATTCTATGTCAAGTTTTCGACAAATATAATTCAAAGTTATTAAAACTCTAGTTACAAAGAATAAAAGAAAGACGTAACGTTTCCAGTCGCTCTACACTTATCCTGCCACTTCATTGGGAGAAAAAATTCTATTTCAACTTATATACTCTTATATAAAAATAATGTTAAAAAGCATCGCGGTTACAGCTTACTGCACACCGACATAAGTCCCACATATTTCCAAGTATAATTAAGGCCACTTAAAATCGATACCTAGAACCCAATCAATTCTTCAATGACAACGAAACAAACCCTTATTATTTTTTATTCGATAATAGTCTCCTTGAATCACTTTAATAACAACATCTGTTTTACTACTGAATTGATTTTTATTTCGTTGGATTAAGGTTGTTTTTTACGTTTTTTTTATGATTTCCAAAGTTTGTTATTGAATTGCTCAAAGTATCTTATCCGCCAATTATACAGCGTATAATTGAATTCGATCCGGTGACAATTTTCTATAATAATTCAAGAATTATAGTTTATTTCTCATTTCATACTATTTTAAGTTATATGTATGATGTATTTTTAGATAATATTGAATTATGTATTCGAACATAATTATATAACATAAAATAATATTAAAATTTCTGGACTTATGTTGCATTCAGATAGAAAATTTCAAACAACATAAACGTCTTCTGAGCATTACCTAAGTTATAACTTGTCTTTTATTCTCCCTTTAAAATCATATTTTATTTATAAAGTTAATAATACTTATATTAAAAAAAACATATAAATAATAATATATTATTAGCTGCTTAAGCGTAAGGTTTATAATATTTTTTCAGTATTTTGTGCTTAATTATATATTTAAAACTTAACCTCTTACTTTTGACAATAACTAATATATGACAGTTCCTAAAATACAAATCTGTACGAACTATCAAAAAAGTCTTATTTTAAATATTTCTACTCTACATATCCACTTTTAACATAACGAATGCTCTGTACCCGATAATCGATATAACATTCTTTAGCTGAGTACCGATAAATAAGAACAACATCAACTTGCAAACAACTCCAGGCTTCTCATTAAATATAATTTATAGGAGTAAAAATATATGAACAGTGATGTTATTGCTGTTCGCGAACGATAATACGATTAAATCGATGTTGTATGCTCCTTAATATGTTAATATTGTACATCACTATTTTAAGGTTGATTTCAAATTGTGTTGACAGATAGATATTTAATTTATGATATGATTATCTTTTTTTTATTGCACGAATAAGACAAACAAGTGTACAGGTCATTTGATGGAGGGATCACCGCCACCATGTAAAATCAGGGGAAATGCAGGTGCGTTGTGCCCTTCGAGGTGGGAATAACGCAACGCGGTAGGTAACCCATTTCACAGTTGTATAACATATTATTATTTACATTATAATGATCTCTATTCAAACAGCTTTTCACTTTAACAAGTACTTTATATTGGCGAATGAGCAAAAAGATCTTTCTGCCTACCACCAACCCCGTTAGGTAACCTTGGGTATATAGATAAAAAGTTTTAACTTTATACAATTTTTAAATTAATTATTTAAACAAACAAGTTACACAAAAAAAATAATACTCAATTTTTCTTATTTGTTTTTGTCATAAACGAAAAGAAACTCTGTTATAAGATTTTTGATTTTCGGGAATTTAAGTAAATATTATTAATCGAATATATTCGCATATGGTTTTCAAAACTGGGTTCTTGAAAACCCTAAGTTTGGGACACTTTACTGTAATCAATGTTCCTCAAATATTTTTCAGCTCTATCACTACATTGATTCAGTAAACGTAAAGATAGTAAACACGTGAAAGTAAACGGATCTCATAATAATAAAAAGCTCTTATTAAACAAGCCGCGGCATTGAGGTAACTTGATGATACAGAATAAAAGGTGAAACTGCTATTTTTAATCACCCCAATATACATATTACTTTATATAGTGACTTTATAAGCTATAGCTTTAAAATATAATCACCATATGTATGTATATTAAGTTGTTCGGAGAAACCCATCAAAAGAATAATTTTTGAGTAGAATACGTAAAATAACATATAAGTGTATCACATTTACATAAATAATTGCGTTATGGTAAATAAATAACTTTGTTTACTTCTTACTTTGTATGAAAATGTCGTAATAAAGTTTTTATTCAGAAAAAGTATGTAAAAGCCCTTAATGGTAAAAGAAGGCAAATTATGATAGTATGTTAGAGAAATTGAACCAAGAGTCAAAATAAAAAAAATGCGCCAATATAAAGCTGTTTGCTATACTATACTATTTTCTAGCTAATAATCACTACTAATAAATAATAATAGCAAGATATTTGATTTTCGTATTTTTAACCCTTTAATTCTCTGGTCTGGTGGACGCGTTCCAGTTCCGCCAGCCAACACGCAAAGTCTCGATTTCAGGCGGAAAGCGGAGAAAATATGGAAACTAGTTCCTCTTTGCCTAACCTATTATGCAGGATAAAGTGTGAAGTTAAAAAATATATAGCTTTTGACTGTAAATGCGATCGGTTGAGGGTTCGATCCCCACTCGGGGGAGTGATTATATTTAAAATTATTTTCACACCCTCGCTCTGGTAAAAGACAAAGTGCGGCGTTGAGTTCCACCATTCAACACACACTGTCCCGAATTCGGACACTAGATACTTTCGGTCTACATTGCTAGACTTTAAAATACAAAATTTTAATGTGCAACTATTTATTTCCATATATAATGCTGAAGTTCAACCTATTTCAATTCTTTATTCATTTTATAATAAGCACTAATACAATAGTTTTAATTTATTGTAATTTACACAGAACATTCATCTACAGCTTTCATAAAACGTTATTTTATGTTATATCTACCTGTAATCAATCAATCAATCAATCAATATCTACATGTATGATCCAAGCGCTATGAAAATAAACTAAAAAACAAATGTATGTATGTATAACTTATATATCTAACAGATGTAATTAAAGTTACTACTGACCTTAATTTTTTTAAGCTTCGCGCATTATCCCGGGTAGAAGGGTAGACAAGTACCTAGTGTCAAGAAACTCTGTACTCCGGTTTCCGCCGTATTTGAGACATTGCGTGTGGAGTGGCGGATTTTAACGCCTCGTTTTGTATTACCAGAGTGAGGAAGTGAAAATATTCTCCCGGGTGAAAATCGAACCCATAATGGATCGCGTTTACAGTCAGACACTGTCCCAATGCGGCAATTTTAAATAAGCATCATAGATTTTTCCAATAAGGATTAAAGATTTTTGTGAATACTAGAACGTAGTGTTTGTTCTTATAAAAATCATTACCATTTGATTCATAGGGTGGAAGATATAAAATAAAGAATTTTAATAATTAACAAAGAAGATTGCATTATCGTGCTTTTAGAATATTTGCGGGTACTGAAAGTTTATATACAAGTTCATACATACATATGTATGAGTTTGAGCACCTCCTACATATGCACCGGATGATTGTTATTGAAAAAATTGGATAATTTCTTGAGTATCTTATCTGATAACATATCACCATCTTCTTATTAATACACAGACCAATAAGCATTTAGAAGTGATATAGATTTAAAATTTAAATTTTACTTTATCTATATTTCGGCTTTTTTTATATACACTGTATTTATTTATTGTATATGATATATTGAGAGTCTGGATTTAATGAGTCTCGCTTCCTAATTAAGATATTATGCAGAAAGTCTTGAATTTATGTAAATATTAGATTTTTAAAAGTTATTATAAATTGTTAAAGATAAATTGTTATTCATTGATTTCAAGAATATATTATAAGTAATAATAATAATAAAGTAACAAGTACTTAAAGTCTGTGCCGATGTTAAAAATGTACCAGAAATCTATTGTTTATTGGCAATTACACTATATATAATATACTGCATAGCAGAGTAATCGGAGACAGTAGTAACAAAACATTCCGTATCGAGCTGTGAACTCAACGCCGCGCTTTGTCTGACCAGAGAGGAGACATGTTCTAATATTCATTATATACAAGTATATAACATAATCGGTAAAATTTCTAACAACCTCTTTTATCCCCTTATTAATAACAATAAAAATAACAAATAATGTTAAAAAATATTTTTTCTAGCTTCACGCTTTATCCCTTGCGGGATTGCGAGAGAGTACGGAGCGCCATATCTACGGTCCCTGTATACCTCTTTCGCCTCGTCCACAGTCATTATCCTCTTCATACACGTACTGCGGGGGGCCTCATGCTCTTTACGTGACCTTCCTCCAGTATCTTCGATACTGTGTTTTCGAACGTCAACGAAGGTCTCCGCCGACCTCTCGTACCACTCACCTTGGCTTCATAAATCTTTCTTACCATTCTTTCATCACTCATTCTCTCAACGTGCCCAAACCACCTGAGCATGTTCTTCTTCATTCTTACTACCTCCTATCTATGTATCTCCTCGCTGCATATACGGTCAGTTAAACTGACTCCGCATATCCGACGAAGAGATCTCATCTCTACGTCGCCGTCGCATCAATACAGCAAGAGTACCTATTACCGGCAGCAATACGCCTTTCTAAAACTATTTCGTATCGTCCAACTCTTCCAACAACATACTTGCCAGATATACCACCTCATTAACTTGTTCTAATATCTTTCTCTCTACTACTCTATCTTTCTATCTAGTAATATTTATTTATAAAATATTTTTATATAAGTAAAATAAGTCTTGACTAATAGATTATTAACCCTGTGTCCGAGAGTAATGAAAAAATAATTTAGCATGATTTATAGCTTACTCAGCCAACGCAAATTACTGACAGTTAGGGACGTTTAACTTAAATATTGCCTGCGCTTGCGCACTTCAATTTTTATATAAAATTGAAAAATAAAACATATCCGTCGTAAAACTATATACATATGTATCAACTTTTTTATTTAAAGCGATATAATAATACTATATATAGAATTACTTGTATTTTTCTCTTTACAATTAAACTATTTTAAACTGATTTGGTATTCGATATATTCGAATTATATTTATGACAACCCGAAGTTTCGAATATTTTACTTTTCTTGTTCTTCTGGATCATCTTATCCTAAAACTCAGTTAAAGTTCTATATACTATGTGTAACTTTTAGTTTTCTACTTCGTGGTTGTTTAAGTATATTGTACCGAGACATCCGTTAAATTAGTTTCCTTATAATAGTAAGCCTAGGATAAAATTTTTCGATATTAAAAAAATCACCAATATAATAAACCAATTCGCGGGTGGTCACTAGTGAGAGCTTTATTTACCCAGGCCAAGTTTTCGGCATATTTCGATTTCGATCAGAGCCGATTTTAGTAAATATAGGTTCGGGAAATGCAAATAAGTGACGTGCGAGTTTACGATGTAACATTAACTTGTATTTGATCGATACCCGATATATGGCGCGTATATTATTACTATATAATGATAATTATACCGTTGTACATTAATATTTTGTGAAAAGTCTCAAATTGTATTTCTTTAATTTAATTAAAATTTATGTTCATTATGTTTTATTACATTAATTCCTATTTACATAGATTAGATAATCGTATATATTTACTAAAAAATAAAATTAGAGTGTCAGTTTGTTATATTTAAATAATCACATTTTACTAAATGCATCTGTATGTATATATATTTCAATACATATATATACTAAAATATCAACTTTTGCCTGGCTGTATGTCTGTTTGCTCCGTCTACTCCCAAGAGCCACCGGACCGATTTTAACGAGATTTTAGTAATATTCGAGATTTTTGTATATTGTTCATTTGAAACTTATAAAAATAAAATCAGATCCAGAAATTCCACGTGGACAAAGTCACAAACTCATTTAATATATATTTTAAATTAACAAAACCTGATGACTACAATAGTGTACTTCATCTCTTATAAATATATAATAATTTTAAAAGTTTTAAAATACTTTTCACAACCTCAGAAAAAAAAAAATAACTATTTAGAAACATGTACAAATTTGATAGTAGCGGGAATTGAACACGCGTATCTTCGAAAATTATTGGCCTTGTAAGTCACGGTAGGTAAGTATTTAGAAAATTATCTATTTTTCTAAATATTTTTGTACTAAACAAAAGATTTTGTATAACTTTTCATAATAGTATGTTATTAAGAAGCAACTTAAGGGTTTATACTGCCTTGCAGGATATTCAGAGACAACCTATAGTCAAAACCATGACTGCTTTCCGACAGAAATTGAGACAAAGTGGCAAATTCAACGAAAATATAATTAAATTTGCATAAATTAAAATCAGATCCAGAAATTCCAATTTTAATACATAAATTATGCGTATAACTTATGTATTTTATAAGAAATTTTTGCATTACAAACATTTTTTTATTATAAAATTGTTGGCGTTGAGTTAGCCACTCAAAATACAATCTAGTCTAGATTTCGGCGAAAAAGCATTTAATGGATTGCCTGACACTAGATTGTCCCTGACTTTACTACCTTTTCTAAACATTAAAACATAAAACCTATTAGAAGACTAAATCTTATATACCTGCATATATTTGGTAATATTTTCAAATCATTATTACTAATAAGCTTGTAACAAATTTTAACCTCAAACAATAACACAATATGTAGGTACCGTACGTGATGACCTTTTACCACAAACACAACCAACACACAAATGATTTTCATTTAAAAACAAATGACATAATAAATAATGAACGATCGTGACAAAATACAAACAATAATACGATTGCATATTTCTACTTGAAAAACTTGCTTGGCAGTAAAAAGTAAATATTTTTACGTAAACGTCTAAAAATAATTAAAATACGCTAATTTAAGCTTTAATTTTAAAGAATTAAGGCTTACATGTATGCATTAGGTCATAGCCCTATAAGGTGCGTGTCCCTATATGTACGTTTCTCTACATTAATCATTCAAACGACATAAATTGCATGCAAATAGAACGACGTTATGCGAGTCAATCAGAATCTATTCTGTTTGTTGTGACCGCTGATAATTACGATATACTACTTTTGACTTTAAATACTTATTGGGTTATTGGGTACTGGATAGGGTCATGTTTAATTTAAAAAAATATATACACAAACATACTAGTATCAAAATTCATTGTGAAAAATGGAACATGAATTCAGTTTAATTTTGTTATAGTTTATATAATACGTAAGCAACTTTCTCTAGACTTCATATTTGCATGGTTTTTATGCGTTCTTTCGTCTGCACTGCTCTACTTCTAAGTGTTTGTTTAATCGGAAAATTCGACTGTAAGTTTTATTTCTCGACTTTTTTCTGTGGTTCCAGATGTCCTTTTTGTTAGTCATTTAGCACGTAAAGAAAAAAATTATATATATTTATCGTTAATAAATAAAGATATATTAAAGTTTTAATAGACATTGTGGTCTTTATCGGAAAGAATAACGCCCAATGCCGAAAGAAGTATGTCCAATGCCCATTTAATGTGCATGCCCAGTCTGTGTGACATTGCATACGTATTAATTTAGAAAATTTGACATTTTTTTCATCATCAAAATGACAAGTTACAAAGAATTTCATTTCTACAAAACAAAAGATAAAAAAAAACTAAGACAACCCGTACTTGGGGTGAAATTATGCTTAACTGAAGCTTGTATTTTGATTCCGACTTGTAACTTTCGGTGTTCAAGTGATAAAAACAATTAAACAACAATCTCGCTCGGTTGCGGCGACACGCGGTCATTATGGGCCAGGCGCGGCCCAAATCCGCCGTAATTGCTCGACCACGATACCCAATACGTAACTCCCTAACCCTAACTTAAACTGTGGTGACCGGTTTGACCCATTGTTCGGTCAGGGCTGCATAAGCACGATCTTCATCTCGCAAGACTGTCCTAAAAGTTTTGTTTTACAAATAAACTTTGATGAATTGAATTAGCATGTTTATTTATAATTGTTATAATTTCTTAGTCCTTAGTCATATTTTTTTCTATATCTAATTCCTAGAAAACTGTTATTTGTTTTAGCTATTCATAATAAAGCTGTAAAAAATAATTATAACAGTATTTTTATTACAAAAGAGAAATTATAAATTTTTAGTTAAAAAATCGCTTCATTAAAAGGACAGACATAAAAAATATATAATTATATATTTCTTTCTTTCATAATCATTAAAATAATAAGTATCTATTGCCTCTATACTTTCTACATTATTGATTTACCTAACATTATAGTAATTATCTACCACAGATAATTTTATAGCGTTACTAATATTATAAATAAAACATCATCAGCCAACCCTAAGATAAGTTCCCATTGTTTTCCAAGCCACAAAATAAGCCATTTCTGACCGCCCCTTGAACAAGGGATGTCGATATCCAATTGAAACCGCATGATTGTGTCCATTCCGCTTTATGATGTAAACCTTAATACCGCTCTATGATAGATGTATTGACTCATTTCCGGATGCCATGTGTCTTTTATACTCTAAGTGGTATAAGATTACGTACTGTAATTTTATATTTGATTTAAACTCAGGCGTTATTTCTTTATTGTAAATTAGTTTTTTAGAACAATTTACAATTGACTTTTATATCATTTTTTATTAAATAGGTTGAAATTTAAGTCATCGATTCAATTTTGTTGACTAGGTTGGGGTAATATTTATATTTACTAGGACACCTGTTGATGCGTAATATTAGGGTTGCCTTAGAAACGGGTAGTAATGGTAGTGTTTCTAATATATTTTTCTAAAGCATTATTATAAATAATATAATAATCATAAAATTTTATACATGTTAGATTTCATATTTCTTGTGTGCATTATTTTCATAAGAACGGATGCAAAGATTTTTGTTGAATAATAAAGCCGGTCGTGACGCAATGCAAATAATTATGGGTTCAACTCCAACTCGGGGGAATGATTTCATTGAAATCCTTTTTTTTTCTTCACTCTGGTATTGGTACACAATATATAATTTAAATTAAAATAAATATATAACATTTACAATATAATATGTTATTTTAAGCTGTATACTTAACTAACCCATCTTTAATCTTGCACTAAAACTAAATACACGAGGCAAGTCAATCCAAGGATTTTCTATACAAACTCCATTTATACTTCCTAAATCGAATTCTAATACGAAATCCGTGGGATTAGGCGGACGGCAAATATTTGTTCTGTTCGAGATTAAAATATTAGAGTGGTCAGTCCGTTTGCTCTATACCGGTTCGTTTACGAATTGTATTAATTAAACCGCGGCCTTCGTCGGTGTTTACTGAATTATTAAAAAATAAATATAATAAAAAATCTGCAAATATTATTTGCGTGATTTAATATTTCTCATATGTTTGAATAACACTATTACAAGGTGAATTGTCTAGAAAAAAATATTGGGAAATTATATCACTAATAGTCATATGAAAATTTATTATGAATGTTTCAGTTACAGGTTGCAGGGTATGCAGAGAAAATACAGTGACAAAATACTCCATTCCTTGCTCTCAGCTAGAATTCTATATAATATGTATTGAATTCTGGGAGTCATGGAAAATAATTGTAGCATATACTTGAAAGTGAATATATTTATTTTTTGAGTTTTACATAAATATCTAAACTTAATTTATATTTAAAACTATTGTAGCAAATTAGGACATTGGCTAAATACTGCCACGATTGATAGTGGGTTCGATTTCCGTCATGGGAATGATTATGCTAAATTATTTTATTCCCCCGCTGTGGTAAAAAAAGGCGCGGCGTTGTGTTCCGACATTTCACACGCAATCACTTTTTCATTGACTATTCAGCTATACGGGAATTGATTATAGAACATTGACATGGACATCACCTACTGAGCCTAGGAAATGTATCAAAAAAATGTTATTACAAATTGTTTTTATATAATGTAAAACTTTTAATGTATTATTATTACCTGTCCGACCAGCACAGCGCCTCGTCTCGATATCTGAAATGAAAATATATCAGTCGGTATATTACGAGCATGTACATTTGATTGGTAAATTGTTCTTTCTTTTTTAGCCTCACGCTTTTATCCCGCAAAGCAGGGTAGACAAGAAGTACCTAGTGTCAAGTACGCCGTACTTCGCTTTCCACCGAATTTGAGACATTGTGTGTTGAGTGGTGAAACTTAACACCGCACTTTGTCTTTTACCAGAGCGAGGAAGTGAAAATATCGGGATTGAAGTCACAACCGATCGCGTTTACAGTCAGACGCTGTCTCACTGCACATAGGCAAATTATTGATCAATATATATTTTTTAACTTCACACTTTATCCTGATAGTATGTTAGGCAGAGAGGAACAAGTTTCAAAATTTTCTCCGCTTTCCGCCTGGAATCGAGACTTTGCGTCTTGGCTGACGGAACTGGAACGCGTCCACCAGACCAGAGAAATAAGAATATTTTATTTTAATAAACATTTGAAAAACGTTTGGTTTGTATTGTTAAATAATACATGACAAGATATTTGATTTACGTGATTTTTACACATTTTAATCCGGTTAAGGATTAATCGCGTATATTTTGGTATTTGAAAATACATTTTTGGACACCTGACGTTTCGAACACTTTACAGTAGTCCGTGGTCACAGGTAGACAACGTGTACCAAAATTTACGCGATTAATCAGGTAAAAAATAGTTTCATTTAATATACATGACAACTTTCTGTCTGTAGAAATTTGATTATCATTAATTCCCAAAAATAATCGGTAAAAAAAAAGATTCACGCTTCAACACCCACAGCAGGGTAATCAGATATAACCTAGTGCCAAGGCAATCTATTAACTGCTATCCACTCTACTTGTATTGAATTGAGACATGATGTGTGAGAAATGAACTCAATCAAAATAAATTTTAAATATAATCATTCCCCCGATTGGGAATCGTACCTACAACCAATAGTGTTTACAGTCAGACGTAGTCCCACTGCGCTATGATAGCCATCAATAAAAATTTCAAAAAACTATTTTCAATTTGTGCAGTAAACACGAATCGCTCATATTTAATTATTAAATAGAGTTATATAGAGAATTAGTTGAGATTAATAAGACAGAAATTAATGTTTGAAAAAACTTCTAATACTTTAATGTATATCTATTGAAATAAAATTTACACTATTTAATTACAAAAATAATTTATTACTAAATTATGAATATTACAGTTTTTGTTGAAAGTTAACGATTTCAATGTACTACAAAGATCATCAATAAACAGATAAATTGCAAATAAAGAGCATAATGTTTAAGATTGTCTATTACTATAATATATAGTAATAGACAATCTTAAACATTAATACTTATATATTTTTATGGTGTATTATTTTGTTGTGTTTATTTTATTTTTTTTTTAGTATGTTTAGTCATTTATTTTAGTATTTATTAGAGTCTCTATATGTGTGTATATATATTATATCTATATATATATATATATATATATATATATATATATATATATATATATATATATATATGTCTATCGATATTTGTGTTTATTTGTATATTTTATTGTATATTTATTGTTTTTTTTTTTTAATATAATTATTATTATGTTGTTTTTATTTATTTTGCACCGACACAATTCTCCCACATGACAAACTTGGCTGGTAGAAAATGCTTTTTAAAATATAAATAAAAATATATAAATAAATAAATTTTCTTTGATATTATGTTCTTACAAGTAACGAATGTTCCTCGCATAGAATTTTATAGCCCGTAGATCGGACTGTACGTGTCATATCGTATCATATAAAAAAAAAATCAATTACAAAGGCAGGAGACGAGCGTTAATGAAGAGATATTGAAATATTCTGTATTTAAAGTTAAACATAACCGCGACAATTGCGATTGCGATTGGATTCTACACGGATATACCAACTTTCCTAAAAGTGACACAAATAAAATGATCGTATTTCTATTAAAAAACTCTTTTACATTATAATTTATTTTTCATTTCAGTGCATTAATAATATTTTTTTAAAAAATTTGTTCTTATATAATAGGAGTTTATTTTAAGTAAGTCATGCTTTAGTAGTATAATAGTATGGATTGATAAAGGATGAAGGGAATCAAGCTTTTATAGTGATTTAATAATATTTTTTTATCAGTCAGAACACACTCTTCTCCGCTTTCCGCTGAATTCAAGACTTTCCGTATTGAGTGGCAGAACTGAACAACGCGTTTCTCACCAGAGTGAGAAAATGAAAATAATTTAAATATATTCATTCTACTGAGTGAGATTCGAACCCACAACTGATCACGTTTATAGTCAAACGCAATTCAACTGCACTACGAACGGCGTCATAAAAAAAATTCAATTATAACGATTATTAAAGTAACGTTAAAATCAATGCCTACAATATATTCTATGTCTGTAATATTACGCGAAATAAGTGCTAAATTGTTTTCCTTTTTTATAACTTTACTAAAATAAAATATGTACAATAAGATATTATTTACTCTACTATCTCTTTATATCTGTGACTTAGGCTGTTCTCAAAGTCTACGACCTCCCAGGCGATAATGAATAATTCAGGGCCCAGAGCTCTCGGTACAGCGTGGTTACATTATTAATAGCTAAACGCATTATAGCGTATGTTGGACCTGAATAGGTAATATTTGATTGAACAATCATTATATTTTACTAATTTCTCATCTACCTATATTAATAATTTCGTCAAGGGTACCGACCGGGTAGACCCGATGGACTTTTACCTGAAACATAAAACGTAAAAAATAAATATTTCATGTCGACTACATATTCGCAAAATTCGTAGTCTCGAATATTTTGTTAAATTATAACGTTGATGACAAACAAATCACAGTCGCCATATTTTCATTTTTAAAAAGTGACACCTGATGCCATATTAAATTTGGGTGGTTAAAGACGATTCACACTATCAATAAAGTCGAAGTTATGGCACAGTACCGAATTAATCATTATTTCTCTTTGTTAGTGTCAGTATTGACATAGTGCTCTTAGTGATTTAAGTAATTTAAGCAAAATGTAATATTTGTATATTGAAATATAATAGCGCAGTTCTCGCAGACGAAGCCGCAAACACGCTGCTAGTATGTTCATATTATTTTATTTGATCTTATACCAATAATGTTATGGAGTTGTCGCGCCGTAAATACACTATGGAATTATATAAAAAATATAAAAAGAAGGTGAAATGGCAGAAATGGGTGGAGTAAATGGATGCGAAAACCTCAATGCAAATTTTTCAAGTGATCAACCGTTACTGAAACTACTTCTTAGCTCATACATATATTATGATATATAAGTGTAGGAGTATTCATATTTTAGTAATCATGTGTTATACGTACCTTGAAATAGTTTAAAAATAAGAAACTATTACTCACTGTTGAAATAACTGTTTAATTCAAGTAACGCATTTATTTTCATTCTTTATTTTGTATTGCTATTTCTAGACTAGAATATGGGTGGGTATACGTAATAATATCGCACTAGTTTTGAACCAAAAGCAACATACCTACAGTCTCCTACACTCTCACAGTTTCAAAATAATGCCATTATATATTTTTTTAGTTTTATATAAATATTAGGCTTCGTTTGTTTCTTCAAAATAACATACCATAATTAACAAACATAATAACATTATTCCTTTCAATACAAAGATTTCTATGTTAAATATTCAAATGCTAACCATTCATTCTAATGCTCGAGTCGAAACTAAGGCAGTAGAAATTGTCACAAGCGGTCGGTTCAATGCAATGAATAGCTTTTAGGTAAACAAGATTATTTACATTTTTCAATAGAAACGTGTCATAGTCTACACTTACATACTTTCATCGATTCTATTTGTATTACAATAACTTGAGGTTACACAAGTATCTAAGTAAAAAAATTATGTTGTCAAATGTTAGAAAGCTTATTTGATATTCGATTTATAATTTATTTACTTTAATTTATATTATAAGAAAATTATTTGTTCACAATAAATAATTACAACCCAAAAGCAAGGTTTCACGCCACTTTCCAACAGTATATATATAACCTAGTGACAGATATAACCTTGTGTCACATTTCAAGAACTAGAAACATTGTATATTAAAAGACAGAACTTAACGTTTGAACGGGTTCAAATTCGCAAGTAAAGCGTTTACAATGAGATGCTGTCAAACATAAGGCAGCAGTTGCAGAGATACAGCACAACACATAAATTGATATATGATGCCAGTATATATTAATTTAAGAATAAATTTAAAGTATTTTTAAAGATTTATTCGACCATGATTAATTCTTTGCTTGAACCTGATAATCCACATATAATAGGTAAATGATGTTGAACTCAAAGCAAATTAGGAAAATTTATTTTTTAATAAGTATTACAATAAATTTTTTTAAAGAACAACATTGTCCAACAAAATCGTATAAAATGGCAACTTATTTTAAATAAAAACAATAAAATCCCTATCTATGATGTGAACCTACAACCATCTATGTGATTGTTTATCACGTCCAACTGCACACTGCCATTGACAAGATGACAAAAGAAAATAATACAATTATACAATCGTTTACTAAAACAGTGACGCTCATGTTGAACGATGCAATAAGCTCGCGTTTTGAATTTAAATTCTCTAATTTAGGACGCGTTCCGCACTCGCGTTTTCGCATAAAATTACAATCACACACATCCTTACTCAGCGATATTGCTGTAATATCATGTGATATAATGCATTATACGATCATTGGTAATAATGTATAAGTATATGAGAGTTATGCTTATTTTATTTCAAAACTTCAAGATATGCGGTGGAACATAACCCCGCACTTTGTCGCGAACCTGTACATTATACTGATTCATTTATATTGAGAATCAACAAATGTATTTGTAGTAGATATTTCAAATACCTACACATCAACCCATATATTTTTCATTAAATAATATAATAAATAATTTTAAAATGTCAAATAACAAATGAAAAAAATATGTGTTAAAAGTTACTTAAAACAAACCTTTGTTTGTTTGCTTGCTGCTTTCAGCAATTAAATTTTTTTTCCATATAACGAGGTAGATTGAGAGAACTTAGTGTCAGAGACTTACTGTTCACATTCCTATGCTACCAGTACTTTAAATTGATATTAACAAAATTATATTATTCTTGTCTAAATCGCTCAAGCCGTTTCATCGATTAGCTGGAATAAACAGACTTACAGCCGGGCCAAAGTTGTAAAAATAATATTTTTGTATATGCAACATTTACAAATATAAATATATATTAAGTAAAAAGCGGTTACTTCCATATTATAAACAGACATTCCAATTTTATTTATTTGTTTAGATAATGGAAATTATAATAAACATCTGTATTATAATATCATTGCTATTAGCCGCGGGGCACATGTCACGTGTGCTTTATGGCGCGAAGTTCGATCGTTTGAAACTTTGGTCGCAGTAATTATAGGGATTAGCGCGAACTTCGATAAATGTTTGGACGTGACTCTGTTTTGGTATACTACTTTTATTGTTATATACTAAATATGGTTAAACCTCTGGTAACTTCAGTAGCTGGCTGAAAGTAAAAGATTTTTTTTGTAATTAAAATGTATTCATTTCTAAATTATTGGCCAGTTTATCTCAGGTCTGTGGCATTAACTTTAGTGAACCGGTGATAGTTTGTTGGATGTTCAAATAATAAAGATTACAAAGATTCTAATACTATTATATCAGAAGTTCGCGCTCACTTTTTTAACAGACCGGGGAAATACAAAAATATAAATAATACCCCGAGCGGAGATCGTTTTAAGTAAGATGTCCCACTGCAGTACGATGATATTTTACTTTAAAATAATTTAGCATTTACATGCTTTAAGATTTTTAAACAACATGTAACTAGATTACATTTTGAACGCATTAAATGTAGTGAACATTTAAAAATAGTAACTAAGTTTTATGACTCAATTTATCAGATTTTGTATTTTATATTAAATTTAGATATGGCGACGAGCTCTTACTTTGTTATGAAATTATTATTTCATAACAAGTAATTTGTTTCTTAAACAAAATAGAAAAAGTTAAATTCTTAATTTACATATTAAACAAGTAGGTTTTCAAAATTCAAAATTTTACATTTTAACCGTAGAGTAAGTTAATAGAATTAATGTAGATAGATTAATACTATTTGATGATTTTTTTGCCCATTTTATATATACCGTCTTTTTATACAGTTTATACTTATATAAGAATTAGTAGACCATCAAAATTATATAAGAATTACACGTTGTCAATAAAATAATTAGTTTTTTTATTTTAAATCATTCCTTAAAGTAAAGTAGTAATTCGAATAAAAAGTAAATCCAATAAAAAGCATTAAATTTTGTATGAAAGTTTCATTTTTCCTCAAAACGACAAAAGTTAAAATAAACGACATCATTACGTATGTCAATGTAACGACACGAGTGAGGCGATAAAACGCGAAATGACAGGTCGCGGGTGTTGACAATAGTCCCCGGAAGTTCCTAAACAGAATTCGATTACGTTTTATTACGTTAGTAATTTGAGTTTTTAAATAAAATACGCTTGGTTCTGTTATAGAATGCTTTCAAATGTGCTTATGAAAACATTTAATAGAATAGCAAAGGAATATTTCATAGATTTTCATAAAATATCATTATTATTTTCATAAAATCATTATTATTGTAGTTTAATATATTAGCAAACAACATTGTATATTCAAATTAGGTAATAGTCGAGCGTCTTTGTATTATGGTAGTGAAATTACTGTTTATTTATACCAATAATACAAAGCAAAAGGGTTTGTTTTTTTGTTTGAACGTGCCAATGTCAGGATCTACTGAATGTTATTGATATATTATTTCTGCGTTGAAGAGTCCATTTATAGAGGAAGGCTATAGGTTATATAACATCACTCTACGGCTACTGAGAGTGAAGCAATAATAACAAATGCTGTAAAAACGGCAATATTTGTATATTTTTAAAGCTTACCTTGCGTGCGCCGCGTAAACGGTGAAAGTTACGCAAAAATTGCATATAACAAAATTGTTCCTCTTTAAAAGTTTAAAAAAAAAGTTCACGACAGCATATGTCTAGCTTCTACGGTTGACCTCACTATAACAATTTTTATGTATCTATTTTTAGTTCTAAAATAATACATTATTTGCAACGTTTATCAACTAAACATTAATCCTTATCTAAATAAATAAATTTAGATATCTCGGGCACTTATTTTTGAACAAAGTTACCTTTGACAGTATTTGATTTCAATCAATATGCATACAAGTACCACGCGCGCATTAATGTGCGGGGTGTATAAAGCGGTGAGGTGGGAGGACGCTGGCTGACAGTGTCGATAGTTTTCTTACTAATATTATAAAATCAAAAGTTTCTGAGGATTTATGCTTAAATTGTATGAAACTTTACAATATTATAGGTTGTATATGAGAATAACATATAAGCTACAATTTCCAATTATTTTTTGTATTTTCCATTCCATTTAAGTTTCATTTTAAGTTTCCATGTTATCGTATTCATAATTTTATTTTGATATCGAGAGCTCCCATGTTGAGTGACGGGAAGCATAGCAGAGTAGTCAGACAGAACTTGGTTAGTTCACTTTATCTTAACCTTTCAGAACGGAAAGAATAAATAATTTTAATATCATAATTCACCTAAGCGAGGATCGAAACCATAACCATCGCATTTAAAACCAAATGATGTTCCACTGATCCACAGTGGCATTCATTATTACAATAATTTTTTTAAACACTTTTCGACTAGACCACATAGCATGTATATGTACATTTACAGAGAAAGTAACAAGTAGGGTAATTCTTAAAGATTATATTTCTTCAGTCTATAGTCTTTTTAAATGCAAATTCACTCAAAGCTTGTTGAAAGCCGTTGCTGATGTATAATATGTATGTAGCACCAAACTGCAGTTTTACGATCACATGAACGCTGCGGAATTGTTCGACATATTTCATTTCGCAAATTTACACCCTTCGATGGCGTTTTATTAAAATTTTTCGGCCGAAAACACGTGTGTGAAATGTTATTTGCTATTCTTTAGGTAAAATGGAGTAAACATGATATTGGTGTTGGCAACATCTTTGTAAAATGAGCAATTTTAACTTTTTCCTTTTGCTTTGAAAAGCGTCAAATTAAAAAAGTATATTTAAAAAAGTACCTATAGTATAAATACATAAACCTGGACTTATTTACGAGAAGTAAGCTCACTGCGTCCTGTAAAAAAGTCACTAAAACCTTTAACAATAATTTTTACTTATTCTATACTGATAAGATCTATCTTGCAATACACAAACGTACATATACATATAGGTGTATATTTTGTAAGTCATTCTAATATCGAGAGCGCTGGCGTCGCGTCGCGCATACTGAGTGGATTTTAACGCTGAAAAGACCCCATCCGGTAGTGCTTTTCGTGAAAATGCGATATATATATAGGTATGTCAGATAAAAAGATATTTGCTTAAGCCTTTCATTACATTGCTGGTCATGTTCTTCTCTTTTGGACTTTTACTACACTAGTGATGTTGTTTTTCCATTGAATTTTTGGTTATAAACATAATACGTTTATATACAAATTACAGATTTTTGTTCTTTTTTAAGACGTTACTTGTAAACTAATACGTTTCAAAACCGTCAAACTAGCGTCAACTTTTTTTAAGCTTCACGCTTTTTATCCCGCATAGCAGGGCATACTGAAAGTACCTAGTGTTAAAATACTCCGTACTTCGCTTTCCACCGAATTCGAGACATTGCATGTTGAGTACTGGAAATCCACGCCGCGAGGAAGTGAAAATAAATTTAAATATAATTACTCCCCGAGTGGAGATCGAACCCACAACCAGTCGCGTTTAGTCAGGCGCTGTCACACTGCGCCACGATCAGCCTCTAATCAATCCGAGCGTCAATTTGTAAAAAACATAAACATACTATGTCTATTTCGCCGGTATGTCAGCAGTTGGCGGTATCCAATGTCTGAAGAATATTTGAGGTAAAATAGTATATGACTGTTAAAGTAATCAATATTAGTATTCATATGTAATGTATATATTTTATTTATATTAGATTTTTTTAATTCTTTGTAAAATAGTTTCGCAAATCTTCATGTTATATCGCACGGACTCCTAAAAGTAAATTTAGCTTTCGAACACATTAACGAAGACCAAAATTATTTTACACCGACGGTACGGATTGATACCTTAGCAAATAATATTAGAATAATTGTAGATAGCAATATGTTTATAATAATAAGATGATATCGAAATAATAATTCTTATAAAAGATATTACTAAAAGTTTTAATACATTGGAAGCTTCACTCAAACATAATGTATCAAAATTCATAAAAACTATAAAACCAAAAGCATTATCCACAAAGTAACTAAAGCCGGCGAAAACAAACCGACTCAGCGTCAGCTCGTTAATAAACCAAACAATGGCCGCTGTATATGATTACAGAGGAAAGCAATTAGCCAATCTTGCACATAGTGAAGATAAACTGAGATACCTGACACCTTGTTAGTCTAACGTCTCGCGTTGACTTTGTAAATTACTAGACTTGGGTACATTCGTATCGCCACTTATTAAATACTTAAAATTTTTGTATTGAATTTATTTGGGATGATTTTAGGTGTAAATGCGATTACTTTAATTTGAAAACGATGACATATGTGCTTTTGTATCGCGTGAAGATAAAGTACGATAAAGAAGATAAGAACAGTTTCATTTGAAGTACGGTTGCAGGTATACTTTTTCTACCTACATCCCGAAGTACTTACTTTTTTATTTCTGTCTAAGCCTTGACAGAGAAAAACCTCTTCAAGGAACCAAAATGGCAATTTTCTTCGCAACAAATTCTAAAAACTAACACTCTTTATCAGGTGAAATAAAAAGAAATCAGCGTTAAGATAAAAAAATAACTTGAAATAATATTATAAGTTATAATAATAGTAAACACAAGTAAAGAAATATCAGAAACTCAACAAACATTGAGCAACATTATCAGCTTGCCATTGGATCGAGCCGGAATCAATAATTTTCTATCAATGACCGCACAAACCGCTTATTAGTATGAAAAAAGCAATAACTATATGTAAGATTATAGGTGCTATGAAGATGTAGTAGGGACACACCTCACCATTGATATATTTTTGTATAAAATTCTTAAAAACACTTTTAGTCTTCAAAATAATTAATTTTGAAATGAGTGAGTATGAGATTTTTATTTCTAATGATGCTGACAGACAAAGTGCATTCGCTATATGAGTATTTTCTTTAGCAAAACGTTACTGACACCTAATGACATTTGAGTTCGTTAAAGCCAATTTACAATATCAGTAATGTCGCAGTTTTGGCACTGTTTTGTTATAGATATTCTTTGATACATTACTATTACGTATCCCTGTCTGTGTCACTAATGACAAAGTACTCTCATTGGTTTGAGTAATTTAAGAAAAATGAAATATTCTGTACCATTTAGCAATATAGTGTAGTTCTGGCAGGCGAAACCGCGAGCAAGAAGCTTGTACACATATAAATTAACCGTTTCACATAAACGCTTTATTCCCACTTATTTTATATCATAAAATATTTAAATTAAAAATATTGTTAAAACAATAATATTACATTATCTACGTTTTGCTTGTATATTTTTTCTTTAATATATTTATTAAAAAACACAGTTATATAATGGCTTATCCACACAATATCAAGCCATACGAGTTTCTATTGTGATATCAAATCAAATATAATTCTTGTAATCGCACTTATTACTGGTAACCTTTCACACCTGACGCATATAAAAAGGGTATATTAATATCTTTATTAAAATTCAAAATTAAAATTATTTCTATGAACATATGATTTTGCAGTAACTTTTCAGGCTATCGTGGCAAAATTGGACAGTTAGTCAAAATATGAACGCCAATTATTATGGTTTAGAAAACTACTTTACTAAGAGCTAAAACGTGCACTCAATATCACACATTGATATTCACAATGTGATATTCAGAACGGAATACCTTGACACTAGGTACTTCTGCTCTAACCTGCTATGCGGGATAAAGTCGTCAAGCTAAACATACAATTCCTCTCATTTTATTTATTGAGCTTTATACACTTTTGTATAGTAAATACGAAAGCCTAATTAAAAATCTAGTTTCAGTAGAATTTGACCTCGTTACCAGTAAGGCGTAAGTTCAATTCGTTTTCTAAATGCTTATTTCATATTTTCTTTGCTTAATACTTTTATCTCGCATAGTAGGGTAGACTAGAAGTAGGTAGTGTCAAGACACTTCGTACTCCGCTTCCAGCCGAATTCAAGACATTGCATGTTGAATGTCAGAACTCAACGCCGCACTTTATCTTACCGAGCGAGGAGATGGAAGTAATTAGAATATAATAGAAGTTTATAAGCAGACGTTGTCATAGTGGGACACACTACGACCAGCGCATACTGAAGTATTTAATTTCATATTTAGGTATTTAATTAATTAAATAAAAACAATATTATAAAACTATAACTTAACTATTCATATTGGGCATATAATATCATCTGTTGACACTAATAAATGTCTGTCTATTAATGTAGAGAATTTATTTAACTATAATGTATGAATAATTAAAGTCCTAATAAATCAGTAATAATAGACATACCGATTCTTGTTAGGTCCTAAGTTCAATTTGACAGCAAATATTAGAAATGTTGCTTCAAACATCGACACTTGCTGTAGTAATTAAGTTATTCTGGTGATGTTGATATTAATTTCGTTAATTTTACTTTGAACATTATGTAAAGTATTCGTTTAGATGTAAAATTGATTAAATACATACATTAAACATTTTATCTACATTATATGTGTATTAGTAAAATGCTAGTTACCCAAAAAATTAGCTACAACTTCCCAAAAATATACTTGTAAATATGATAAAAAAACATAATATATGATACAGTATTATACAGATTATTACAAAGATTTTTATTTAAGTTTCAAGCAAAACCGTTAAAATTATAGCGTTCGTAGATACGCAGAAATGTTACATTACAACCATGTCAGTCAGTACTAACAACATACAGCACGTACAAATTGAAATCGTCCAGATATCCACAAAGCCAACAATATAGAGAATAAAACCGATAAATTCACACCAATCACAAATAATCATCTAACTCTGTGCAATAATTGCAGTAATAATGACACGTTGTACGAAATAAGCCATCGTTAGCTGGTCTGACTCACGGGTTAAACTCAATGTCATTGAAATTACAACCTTAAACTTAAGTAATAGAGTGTAAATTCATACTCTATATAAATATATATTTTTATTAGTAAGACGTATTTTTTTTTAAATAAAAAATCAGCCTTATATGAAGGTGATTGGATTCATATTGCAATGTCTTAATCTAAAGGTTTGCTAGCCAACCGTCCAGTAACGGTAATAGGTATTTTCACACGAACATACGGCGACATTTCCCGGTATTTTTCGGTAATATTGTAAAGAATATTACAGTGTTAATGTGTTGGCCAGAGATCGCGAGAGGTTGTTAGAAATTTTGTTATTTAACTATATTCTTAAGTGTTACGTTCAAAAAGTATAATCGGTCGATTCATTCACGTTTGTATAACGTTTGCTTTCTTTCAAATAAATAGGAAGTAACTAAAATTATTTGACTACTACTACTACTTCTACATCTCTGCTTTGCAAATTTAAAATATTTGATAAATTAAACATCTTGTTGAGAACTAAGAAAGTGATTTTCTCTAATTATATACAGAAATATTTTAATAACTTTATATGCGTATTGAACATTATTTGAGAATTAATAAACTTAATAAAGCAGACCGGTCGTAACACAGTGGAACAGCGTCTGATTGTAAATGCGATTGGTTGTGGGTTCGATCTCCACTCTGGGGAATGAATATATTTAAATTATTATCACTTCTTCGCTCATTCACCACCACGTACGCACCACTTAACACGCATGTCTCGAATTCGGTGGAGAGCGAAGTACGAAGTGTCATGACACTGGGTACTGTCTGTCTACCCTGCTATGTGGGATAAAAGCGTGATGCTAAAAAAATATAGCAATAATCTAATTAAAGTCGACCTTTTCCTTCATTGTTTTCTTTGAATAATAAATTATAATGTAACTAATAATAATTGTTTGACATGAAGCACGCACATCTTGGCATAATGTTTTATAGCAATAAAACAGCGAAGACTCCATGTGAGCCTATTAAATAGAGTATAGTTTACTTTTTTAAAGCTATTCGACGTTAAAGACAAACATCTAAGTCATTAACGGGGACATTAAAGTCTTTCGCATCGTGCTGCGAACAGTTTGTTAAACATATAAACAATTTTTTTCATATGTACTTACATTCAACCAGAAGTTTTAAAGTAAGTCATGTCTAAATTCTTTCTTTCATCTTTAATTAAAGCCTTTTTACTATTTTTATCCCTCATAGCGGGGTAGACCGTAGTAAGGACCTAGTATGAAGACTCTCCGTACTTCGTGTGTTTTTATGACACTAAATTATACCTTACATTTTGAAATATAAATTATGAAGAGAATGTTTTCAAAAATATAAAACATTGTCCAGTAACAGAATGGTCCAGGTCATCAGATCTAATCAAAGTTCCTGAAGGATGAAACTCCTCTCAATACGCGCGATCACAAACAAAGCAAACAACGGACTTATGCATTCGGTTCTTAATTCAAGTAAAGTTAAACAATATTCAATTAATAATTATAACTTTATACAGATTATAATTAACTTATAGCAAGTAATTATCAATAAAAAATCACATGAGGTTATTTTTTTAAATTATTAATCATTTCAAATGTGCTATTTAAATATTTCTTGAACGCTAAAGTCGCGTGAATTTCGTTGAGGTACCTTCATTCTAAGTAACTATATCGATAATCAATATACATGTGCGGTATTTTTAGATGTTCAAAACGCCCATAATGCTTTCTGAGGCCGTAGTCGTAAAATAATATTCCATAATACATTATAATAGTCGCCATCCCGGGTAATGTTCGTAAGTATTGGAATTATAGGGCGGCAGTCGAGCCTTGTGCGTGTGCTATGGATACGAGCGTACCGATATTGACCTCTACATGTTTTATTATTAACGCTTACATTTGATACATTTTAAATAGGTTTGGCTAAAATAATTGTTTATCGACATAGGATAATAAATTTTGATTATGTGCTGATCTTAGTATTAGCTGTTGTTTTACTAAGTAAGTTATTATTGAAATATTAAATTGACTTTTTATTTATAAAAATAAACAAAAATTTTTATCAATAAGATTCTTAATTAAGAAATCTAACTTAATCCAAACCGTAATATTTAATTCATCACAAACACATTTTATAAAAATAACTTCAAATTTGTATTAGACATCTAACTTCAAAATGAATAAAATCGCTGTCGTTTATGAAATAGGCCACTAACGTACGTCTGATCTCATCGCAGCATTTGATTGGCTGCGGGTGGCGAAATTATCCGATGATGATTCGATTCATTTCGATGACAGATTATATTTTCGATTTTAAAATGGAATCGCTTTAGATCGAATTGGAAGCAATTTCCCGTCACAAATCGATACACAATATCGATAACTTTAATGTGACCATCGTTAAGTGGTTGCTACTCTTTCTTTTAGTGTGAGTAAAATAGTACTTAGAAATATAGATTTGAGTTAATAATGTTTTACATTGCTAAAGGTGCACTAAGAGTATTTCGGTTATTTGCATAAAAGTTATGAATGAGGCTATGATCCTCCTGTTTCTCTGAGTCAATATATAGAGCTACTTACATTCATAATAAGCCTTAAACATAGTTAGCCTTATTTAAGTTATTTACAACTATAAAATTTATTTTATCCAAAAACTCTTGACTGGTCGCTTGTCATAAAAATTGCACCTATAACTTTAGACACAACAAATACGCGTATATCAAAATATTAATTATAAGTATTTTTGGAAGTCTATATGGAAAGGGTTATCTTTCAACTTTCTCTGAATAACCCTTTCCCATAACGATGCCTCTTACATAAATACAAACGCTTTCAAAACAAATTCTCAGCTACCGAATGTCAAATAGAAAACGAAAAAAAACAGCCAGCAATATAAACACGTCCCTAAATGGATTTTTAATATAAATTTTGATACGATTTATCTCGAACAAATCGGGGAGAACGCCACTTAGGCGGGTTCTAAAAGGCCTAATTACCATCACAATCTGGTCGCATAAACTCTGTAGTAATTAACTATAGTGTACCTTGTTAGCTTATCCGCGAGATAACGGAGAGATAATAAATAAGGCGAAATCAGATACATATGGAATCTCCAATTTAAATTTTCGAATCGTAAATCGAACTGATACGTTATAAAGGTGTAAATAGGGATTTATTAGTTTTAACTCTTTTTTGCTTTAACATTATCCCTTTCAAGTTATTTGAATATTTCGTAATCATTATATTAATACATGAAGAAAAAATGTTGTAACCGCGAAGGAGAATGAAATTGGCTTTGTTAAGATTTATATGAAGGCTATAAATATACTGGATTTTTATAATAACAGAAGAGCAGCTTCACGCTTTATCTTACATGATAAGGGCAGTGAGTAAAAACCTAATGTCACACTCTGTTCCCTGCTTCCTGTCCGAATTCTTTTACCAGAGCATTCCGAATTGTTTACCAAAGCGAACTCATACTCAAAAGTCGCGTATACAGATGGAGTGCCAAAACGTCAAAAACACCTCATTTTTATAGTAATAAAAATGAGATGTTAAATAAATAAGTAAATTTAAGTATTATCAACACTGGTGTTCACGTTGCTAAGATAACATTTATTTTACGCGTCAACAGTTCTCCTACTTATAAGAAATATATAATAATATTCGACAATTTCTATACAGTTATATACTTTAACATTTTCTAATAAAACTTCAATTTATTCTATAAAATACAACAATTGTTGTTTCAAGTCCAACACGAATATATATATATATATATATATGTATATATATATAGCACATAGTTAGTTGTAGGTTTAAAATAACTTACTCATTCAAAAAATAATAACACATTTCTTTTTTTAGCTTCACGCTTTTACTCCGCATAGCAGAGTAGACAGGAAGTTCCTAGTGTCAAAACACTTTGTACTCTTCTTTATGCTTTAATTCTAGATTGCATATTGTGTTATCAAAGCAAGGAAAATAAAAATAATTGAAATACAACGTTTCCCCTGATTTGGGAACGGAACCTACAACCGATTGCGCCTGCAGCCAGACGCCTTTCTCTCTGCGTAATGACCTATACACTTTTAACTAATAATAAACTCATATTTCACACAAAAAGACAGTAATAAACCAAGTATTAAGTGAGACGTCAAAAGCGATACTCAAATAACAGTACAACTCATGTTTAACAGATTTAAATGTAAAAAGCATACTTTAGACGAATTTAAACAAATAAAATACACGCCTCGCCTTGACAGTCGCAGCGTGAACCCAAATATTACTTATGTCTGTTCCTTCTGCGACCTCAGAACAAAATGGAAGTGACATAAACGGCTTACTTTATAAATTTATATGCAATTATGTAATGTAAGTGTCCTTTTTCAATTATTGTTTTATATATTTTTTAAGATTATCACATTTCTCGCATGCACTTTTTGTATACAGAGAGAAATATTAATACAGTTAATTGATTATATGTTTAGACACTATACTTAGGATCTAATGAATTAAAATTTGTATTTATATACAAATATGTTAATACTCAAATAGGTTTTTCTTTTTCTTTTCAGACTGTCTCAATTTTAATGCAATTTACCAATAATATATTTTGAAATGATATCACTTCTGGTAATATTATCTTTACGAGTTATAATGTCCTTATAGATTTACTAACCAGATAACTTGTAAATCTGATTTAATGTAATTAATTATACTATTATATGAAATATCAAATAAGAGTAAATAAATATTTTTAAGTCGCTTTCATAAACTTTACCTGTCTATCCATATATCTATAGCAATGTAAGAAAATCGTGTAACGCTATTTCCGCTTTCTTGTAGCCGCCGGATTTGCTTCGAAATTTGTACACTTAAAAATGATATTATTTATAAAAAAATCTTTGGTAAAGTAATGAACAACAAACTCAACTAAAATAACTATACATTTTTGGCTGTTAAAATTAATTGATTATACTTTGTTGAAAGAAATAAATTTAAAAAAATTATAAAAAATACTTTATTTTCAAAAACTAAATTTACTATTACAATGTTTGTGGTTGAGATATCCTTTTAAGTATTGCCTGTTTTCGGTAATCCCTCCCTTCCAATAATGATAGATCAATGTGATTTTAATATTTAGGCAAATGAGATTTTAAAATTAACCAAATATTTTTACATATTTTCATTGTGAACATATAATACATATAACTGCTTAACAATAAACACCTTAATCGACTTTTATAATATAGTAACTACAAGTGATCTATATTTAGCAAAGATTCCACAAACGAACTGAACGCGTGACCTTTATATGAATAAGTATATGATTAAACACAACATGGATGAATACAAAATGAAAATGTGAATTTTACGATTATTATATACAATTAAAGTTCTCTCTCTTTAATGTCTCGATTTCGGGCGGAAATCATTCAACGGAGGGCCTTGACACTAGGTTGTTTCTGACTCAATGGGTTGACCCTGCTATACAGGATAATGCGTGAAACTGTTTTTTATCATTTTATTATTGCAATGCTTTCTTTGAAATATATACAAGGAACGTGAACTAGTGTATTAATAAAATTGAATAGAAATAGTTAGTATCAATGTTTGAAACTTATTTATGTTACTTATTTATCCTTTATGCATTTCCACACGTAACCAGACATCAGAATATTTTAGTTGTTGTTATAAATATCTATTAGAAACTCCGTTGACACATTGAAAATTCTACGTCAAACACGTGGTAGCATATGTACTTGTACTTAATGAAAATGAAAACTATAAATTAATTATTTTAAGCAATAATGACTACCTCCAGGTAGTTACCTCTTTATACATATAAATTTTAATTTTGTCAAATTTCGTATTCGTGTATCCGCCCAATTTTGGTAAAAATGGGTTGAAAATTCACCTTCACGTATGAATATAGATTCTTTTTTAGACAAACGATACTCTAAACTTCGTTAGCACGCACTTTATGACCCTTGTCCTATTTATATTTCCAATTGAAAGATATGTAATCTCATACTTTCGACTTTACAACGTGAACTCGATTCTTTCCAGCAATTTTATATGGACGTCAAATAGTCTTAGCGCCGTGTTGTCTGTACACTTATTAAATTAATATGAATTTACAATATAAACAAAAAAAACAATTTATTATACATATTTTTTAATTCTTTGTAAATCTATTTTAAACTACATATAAAGAACTTTTGTAATAATAATTTGTACTCAACACTAGCAGAGCTGGCTTGTTTTCAACGCAACATACAAGTAATTAAGGGCTGTATTCATTTTGATAGCGTTTAATGAAAGTATATCGTCGGAGATAGCGCCACGCGACGATGTTTTATGTTCTTTTGATGATAATTTACTTGCCACTGTCCTTTAGTGAGAAGTAAATTAGTTTTTTGTGTGTTTGTTTTTTATCTTCTCTTGCCATTAATTAGGTATAATTAAGTTTTTTATAATTTTAACATTGTTTATGATTCTAGAAATATGTTCGATTACCGTCAATACTCATACTAACATAATATGTATAGAAACGTCAGTTTGATTGTCAATCACCATGACTATTTTTCAAATATGTTCAATAAAATATCTGAAATTGATTTATTAACCAAGGATATATTCTCAAACGTCTAGAAATCAAATATATTCCCAAACGTCTAGAAATCCCAAACATCAGTTTAAATTGAATTAAAAATATGAAATGAATACTACCTATATTTGTTAACAACCAGTGTAAACAAAAAAAGTATTTGTTAATTTATTTTACTGTGTTCTCATCTCATAAGGAAATACAAACTAGCGACTAAACCGCAGCGTTTAAAACGCGCGTTTACAATTACACACATGCGAGACGACCCCCACAGTCACGCGATTTGTCTCCTCTCCACACGACATTCCGTAGCAAGAACAGATAATAAAATTATTTATTCAATAAAACAAATAGAGTATAAAGTGTGAGTTTTGTCACTGTTGCCTTGTACGAGGTAATGGCAGGCATAAATATAACGCGGCGACCGGTCGGTTAATTTTACTATGGACCAAACCATAACTTTAATGAGTATCGTTTGTTACTTTATTCACTTGTTGGATTCATTTTGGTATTATAAAGAAGTGATTCTTATTCAATACTGCATATATCATGTATAATACGAAATTTGTTTAAATTTAAACTAATATTCAAAAACCATGTAGGTTTATACAAAACGCGTTTTTCTGATACTGTTGCAGTTTTATCAAAGTAACCTCAGTATTATTCAAAAAAATCTATATAAAATATATCACTTCTTGTTTAACTCTGTCGGTATTTGAACCTACAATCCTCACTTTAGCACATTTTATCCGATCTAAGTATTATGTTTAATAGTAATTCAAGCAGCAGGTGGAAAAGAAAGGGGAGAAAAAAGAAATGTTTAACCTTTTCAAGTCTGTTATAAAATGTCCGCCAATAATCAAAACGGCTAATAGAGGACGGGACGCTGAGCGCCTTTTAATTCTCACACCCCATTTGCGAAATGCAATCGTAAAAACAAAGAAATGCTAAGAATAGAATTGACAAAACATCATTTTACTTTATATTTAAATTAACAAAAACACTTTCTTTGTATCATAGTAAAGAATAATATATAATAAGTATAATAAGTATTTACTAATTTTTATATAAATAAAGAAAAACATTTAAAAAATATATAAATAAGTGTTAAAAAAAATATTCATCCTTGTAACAGTAATAACAACTATTTATTATAATCTCTAAAGAAAATACACTATTAACAAATACTATAAATACTTTAAATACGAGTATGTCTATACTATTAGTCTTTGTATATTGACGACGTTGGATTCTGCCGCTCATAAAATTATTTTTTTGGCAGAAAGAGGAAAACAAAGTAACTACCATTGATTTCTCAAAAGCGCAATTGACACAATTACCAGTAAAAACACATATTATCAACCAATTTAACCAGTTCGATCAGTTTTAATCGACAGCTAAAATGACTTGGTCTCAGAACGAGGAAACAAAATTATCAGGAAGTTATTGGTGGCAAAATGTAAATTATTTGTTTTGGATGCCATAGCGTGTAAAAGTGAGTTGTCACTCTCTGCTAGTATTCAAAATATGTGTAAAAATAAAAACAAAATAGACTCCATATAATCGCTATTCTCGTTGTTTTCCTAATTCCGTGCTCAGTCCGTCGCCCTTTCATTTGCGCTCAATCGTCCGGCGTTGTGTTGGCACGTTTCTTTTATTCGCACTTTTTCCCTTTAAGGAATGTCGCGACTATTACCCACTCCCGGTGTAATTATGATTCGTAAATTTATTTATTTTTTCTTTGGGGGAAAGACAATGGGCGATTTTCTTTTGCAAGGTAAAACAATGTTTTTTTTAACTTCACACAAATATCCCGCATAATAGGGAAAACAGAAAGTACCTAGGGTCAAGACACTTCGTACTCCGCTTTCCACTAAATTCGAGACATTTGAGTGACGGAACTCAACGCCGCGCTTTATCTTACCAAATCCCCCATTCATATCTCCCCATATCGGTGACAGTCGAGCCCACAACCGATCGCGTTTACAGTCAGACGCTGTCCCACTACGCCAAGACCAGCCTCTAACTACTAACTGTACAAAATTACGTATTACGATTGAAAACATGATGCTTTGTTTATGTTTTGTTTCGCTATGAAAGTATATGACTATTCCCTTATTCAGCCATTATTGGATGAAGAAGAACTTGCAGTAATAAGTTTAAAGGTCCGCCTACGTACACTATATGAATGCAATCAGATTATCCCATTATCAACTCGCGTGTATTCACATGACAATCCAATGGGAGACAACATGGAAATTAATTTCTATGGAGCAATTAAGCTGTGAACTATACAAACTGTTATTTGTAGCACTTATTTGAATTTATGTTCTTGCGCGTTTGTTATAATCTTGTAGTATTTATTCTACTTTCAGAATCCATTTATTTCTTATAAAGAATTTACAATTCACTAACTGAAAAAACAATATTATATGTAAACTGTGTTGCTGTCTAGCGTAGCATATAAACACATTTACACACACATACTTAGGTGTATGCAATAACAAATTTGAAACTGTATTAAAAATAATCAAACTTTTTTCTTTTTTGTCAGCTTCACACTTTTTATCCCACATATCATGGTAGACAGAAAGTACCTAGTGTCAAGACACTCCGTACTTCGCTTTCCACCGAATTCGAGACATAGCGTGTTCAGTAGTCCACCACTGAGTTCCAACTCAACGCCGCACTATGTCTTTCCAGAGCGAGGAAGTAAAAATAATTTTAAATATATAATATCACTTCACGTGGGGATTGAACCCACAACCAATCGCGTTTACAGTCAGACGCTGTCCCACTGTGCAACGACGGCTTCAAACTTTTTACTTACTGTTGTTATTTTTACTTACTGTAGTTATTTTCTTTTATGTATAATAGGCTTACATTTCAAAATATCAAGCCTAATGTTTAGCTTAAACACGGTGTATGACACACTTGTCTAGAAGATACCTGCTGACTCTCATTTTGAGACTCCTACGATTGTAGATTTTAACTTCATTACCATCATTTGAAGTACTTATTGGAAACTGGCTTTTTTCCTATCCTGAAGAATTGGCTCATTTAGAATTTCTTGTTGCCAAATCAAATGTAATTTATAAATAAACATCAACTGTGTAAATTTTTAACTTTAACATCTCTCTTTAGTGACGATCCAAGTTTCCAACGTTCAACCAAAAATAAATATTTTAGAAAAAAACAGTCATTTACTTTTAAGTTTCAATTTTTTATACTTATATAATGTTCATAATTAATATTAATATAATTTTTTTATGATAACCTTTTCTACACACATGATTTAAGCACCTATTCCTAAAGATTTTGTATACCGTAACATATACGTTTCTAAGGCATATTTCACGGTCAACGTATCGTAGCGTATATGATAATGCAAACATAACAAACATCATTAAATGCAAACATGGCTTTTAAATACATTATTTTTGCCCGTTCTAAATAAAAAGGTACCTAGTATTCTTATCACTATGCGTGAATATAATCTCGTATAAATCGACTGGATGTCTAGAGATGTCTCTGCAAGGTCCAGACTCAACTGAATATATTTTTTATATAGCTCTAAAGTCTAAATAAAGCATGGTAGTACTTTATGCCTTCATCAATCCGTCAACGTCGCATCTTAAGTTATAATATTGCTCATTCCCCATACACTAACGTAATCGTAACTAGTAATCTAGTTGTAAGTTTTATAGGACTGTTTCTCATATTCATTGCCAATTTACATGAAATCTGATCTTTGGGCGTAGTGGCAGCATGTTGGTAGGTACAGGTTTTAAATCTCTCTAATAAAAAAAATATGTATATTGTAATTTGTAATAAAGTACCTTTATTAAAGGCTCTAAAGTTAACGAAATTAAATATCACTAGACTTTTCTACATGTTAAAAAAATAGCTGCATAACAAATTAGGTGCAATAACAAAATATGCACAATGTATTTTAATTTTTTCATAAATTTAGTAAATTTCAAAATTAATCTAGGTAGGAAGTAAGTAATAATATTCTACTTAGAACAAAAGAAGCCTTAGTTCTCAAACATATCAATTTTTTAACACACTCAGTTAACAGGTTATAAAAATTAAACTAAACTTAAAGCTATATTATTTATCCAAAGAAATATGTGTAGAAGATACTTGACAAGACTAGGTAGATATTTTGATACATCTTTAATAGTTCAATTTTTTATTTAAAATTAATATATGTATATAACATACAACAAATATTTGTATTTTATTTTAATGTGATGACTCAAACCTAAAGTAATAAGTAAACGGGTATAATATTAATCTGAGGCCGACTGTGGCGCAGTGGGACAGCGTCTAACGCGGTCGATTGTGGGTTCGATTCCCACTCGGGGGAGCGATTGCGTTCCACCACTTAACACGCAATGTCTCGAATTCGGTGAAACTAGGTACTCTCTGTTTACCCTACTATGAGGGATAATATATGTATAACCTTTATTTCAAGTAGCGAGTTTGTTCCGTACACTATCGCAGTAATACAACATGGTAAGTCACCTGCTCTCGCACAAATTAATATATTTTAAATGAATATGCAAGTTTTTTTTTATTTATTGTTCTGCTAAAAGCACCTCCTGCAGATAAAACCTAGTATTGAGATACTGCGGTCTCCTCTCTCCGTCCTTATTAGGCATCGATGGAACGGCGTATCTCAATGAAATTTAAAAGCGAAAATATTTTTTAATGCTAACATTCCTCGAGTAGGAATCGAATAGACGACCATTGGGTCCACTTTACAAATGGCGACAATTTATTCTTGTAATATTATAAAAACATATTTTATCGTCGGTTGCAAATAATTTATGTAAAAAAATTTAATATTTATATAAGTTACATATAAAAACTTACGTTTTTACGAAGTGATTCTCATTTCTGTTTTCAGTACAAATTGCATTCTTATTTTAAATGAAACTATTTTAAACGGATTAATCGCTTTTTTTTCGTATTCTAAAGTGCACTTAGGAAAACCCGACGCTTCGAACACTTTATAGTAGCACGTGGACAAAGGTAGACAGTAAAATTTTAATATGTATTTTCGAATACCAAAATTTATGTGATTAATCCGTTTAAAATAGTTTCATTAAAATATGTAAAAATTCTAAAATAAAAGTGAATATTTATTTTATATCAACTTGTAGACTCAAAGTAGTATGAAACTGATTATTATGTAATGTCATTACTACGGTTTAAATTCTTTTCTGTTGATAAATTATAGCTTTCTTTAAATTGATCACACTAACATATTTGTAATAGATGATGAAAGGTACCTAGTAAGTACATACTTGAGTAAAAATAAATATATTTTGATATAAACACGTGCAATTAAATTAAAAGAATTACAAAAATAACATGAATAGCTTTAGACATAAGCTCAATTTCTGAAAGCTCAGATACAAAAAAACTTGAAATTCTATTCAATACGAGGTATTTGTTTTAATTATGGCTGCCATCATTAATTATTGATGATAAAGAGAAAGACACACGATGGGCAATCGACACCCGTCTAATGAAGTGGTCTACATACAACTAACCAAATATTGACAACACTCTCATATAAGAAGCTTTTGAAATTGAAATTTGGTGTACTGCTCACAATTAATTCGTACTTCAAAAATTTTGATGGAATGTCACTTTTTTTGCTAAAAACCCTGGCGCAGGTGGTCTTAACGTGTTTCATAAAATAAAAAGCTCATGTATCGGATGCTTCTCACGTATGTAATAGGAATTAGTGCGATGTTGCCCTTACGTGTACCATGCTATGTGCTACATATAATAAATTAATTGCATTGATAAGAATACTTTTCTCTAAAGGTGTTATATTAATAGCAAAATTTTAAGTGAATTTCAAATATAATATGCAGTTTAAACTTTATTTACTTTACATTACAAACAATTTAAAATATATTAGTTTTAAAGCTTAATACTTGATGGCATATTTGTAAACCCAATACATTAGTCAGTTATGACCAAGTAAGGGAACCAACATTGAATAATAAAACCCAACGTTACAAGGGAGTAAAACAACTTTTTGCAAGCAGGTAGGGTATCGATGTCGTACAAATCGTAACGTACCCATAAGAAACTGTAATTAGGATGAGATCGGATGACCACATCGACCTGCGAAATGACACGGTTGCCGCCATTTTGATTGTAATTTCGGACTGCGTATGCGCAGATTATAGTGCGGTAGACGACACTTACGATAGCGATGCCCAGATAGGCCAATTTGGAAAAAAATATTGTGTATCGATTGTAGGATATTATTTTTGATTATTCTTTTATTTTTATGTTGCGAGAGTATATTATAAATGTGCCAAATATTTTGAGTATGTCTTAAGTTTCGCTAAGAATAAATGCAAGAATTTGTTTAATAAAATATTTTTTATTTATAATTTTTTAATTGTTTAAACAAGCGAAAAGGATGAAACAAATAAGTAACAATAGCTTGACACACAACACATTTCAAGTACCCAAAACACATTTTTTCCGTCTACGTTTACTATGTGTTTTAATTTTGTAGTGCAAACAAAACTAAACTAAACACCATGGTTGACAAAAATAACATTTTAGAGAAATAAATTAGTTAACACTGTCATGCAATAGAATTACATTTGTTGTATAGGATGATTACTGATTCAATTTTATACATTGTTCTATAATATATTCACATATTGAGTAATATATATGAATATATTATAGATTATTATTTTTTGTGTGTATTTTTTATGGTTTTTTCACACATCACACACAAATTGCGTTCATATTTTTTCTCCTTATTTTAGTTTGCTACTTATTTCTTAAGGTTAAAAAGTAAATAAGCTCAGTCACAATTTCGATACAATTTTTTAAATGTTTAGTGGAAGGGCTGGCGAAACCTTCCTTCAAATCTTGTTTTGATTTGATTTGATTGATCTGCCACTTAGCATACAATATGTCTTAACTTTACTAAAAAGTGGACCAAGAAATTTACAGGTTCTCTCTGCCAATTCGAATTACTGGAGTACGAGAATTAAATGAAATTTATTGCAACCTCCCTACAGCGCTATTTAATATGCACATGTTTAATAAAACAATTTATTTGATAAAAAATATTAAGCTTATGATACTTTAAAATTGTAAACAAAAAGCGGTTTTGTTTGAAAATTAACGTTTATATATTTGGAGAGCGTGTAGAGTAAGGGATTGCGATTGTATTCCTTTTTATACACTGTTTTCACTGAATCACTTGATGCTGACTTCCTCAGAAAGATACTTTCTTTTTTCTTTAAGTAAATGATATCTGTAAAATATTTTTTGAGCAATCCGTTTTTGACTCGCAAGTCGTATCAGAGTTGATTCCTGGATTGTAATCGGTGTTTCTGGATTCGAATCCAAATGAGGTGAATGTTTTTATAAATATTTATATTTTATAATAAGTGAGTTGCCATCGTGGCACAGTGGGACAGCGTCTGACTGAAAACGTGGTGGATTGTGGGGTCCCAATGGGAGGAATTATATTTAAAATTTAATATGATTTGTTTGATTTGGTAACACGTTGTGTAGCGTTTTTTTTTTCACCACTCAATACACAATGTCTTGATTTGATTTGACGGAAAACGTTCAACGGAGTGTCTTGACACTAGGTTGTCTCTGATCCTGCTATGCGGGATAAAGCATAAAACTGATGTTTGTAACAATTAAACAATAATTGTGCCCCCAAACGAAGTTGAAGGTGACATTTAGTATTTTGTTTGCCTAACTTGTTTAGGCAAAGTGCAGTGCCGCACTTCAGGATTCCACCGCTTAAGTAGAGAATATTATGATATCTGACTAGAAGTCATACGCTATAACTATAAATTTATTGATAAATTAACATACATCTTGCTAGTTGAGTATTTTAAAAATATTTTTTTTTGGAAATACACTATTAAGTATATGTATACCTGTATAAATTAATAAATTAGATATTTTATTTTGAAAGCTTTGTAAGAGATATTATTCCAATATATTTTAATTCTTAATGTTATTATTTAAAAGACAAATAAATAAAAATAAAATACTGTCAATGATATTTGAGTGAATTCGGATCTAGACTTTAAAAATAGCTTTAAATATTTTAATTTCTTTTAACTATTTTAATAAAATTTTTAGAATTAAACTAAGTAGCCATATCTTCATGGAACTATGCTTGTATTGAAATAAACCAATATATAATTCCAGAAAATTTTACAGATTTTTAAAACGAATCTTCAGTTGTAAACAACTTTGTCATAGGCTCAATATAATAAGAATGTTTTATTTTTTTACTCCGTAATATTACTGTGATCATTTTGATAAAATTCCAAGAAATTTTAAAATTTCCAAACAATAAAAAGGGCTTCATGGTAAAAAGCGATGTCGTAAATCGTAACTTTCCTCAGTTCCTTCTCTTCCCGTGCTTTATGCGACAGGACAAACAAAAACCCGCCCGGCAACCAGACCTAATAGGTAACCTTATGCGACGAACCTGCTTTTAGAGCTGAGATTTTGTTTTGCTCGGGATAGACAACTAAATAGACAATTGTAACATTTTCTTTAAAATACGTTTTCAAATGTACATAGAACTCAGTCATAATGGATAGCTATTTTAATGCATAGCTATTCATTAAACAGTCGTTGTAAGTTATATCTTGTATTAGTATTATACAGAACACATAAAGAATATATGTCAAATTTATTATCACTAACAGACAGAAAGACTGTTATCTAGAAATTTAAAAAGAATAATATTTAACCTTAATTAATGAATTTCATATTATAATTTAAAATACTTTTTTAATATTTAACTTATTTTTATGCGAAGTCTTTTCAAATAAATACAATCTGAATTCGATTACTTACTCCGAAGTTATTTTGCTTTTTATTCTGAACCCTAAGCGTTATTTTCAATTTTAAATAATTCACAAATGTGTTTGTCTAATAAGGCAAAGTACACTAAATAAGCAATTTTACAATTAACTCGATATGAACATTCAGACGGAAATAAGTTTATATCTCATGTGGGAATCAAGAATTTCTTTATTCGCCACGTTTATATTGCCAATTAAGTTATTATTATAACATCCAATATAATAATAAGAGAAAATAATTTATATATATTCAAAACATTGTAACATTTAAAAAAACATATTTTTATAGGCATTTTTATAATAACAAACAATTACCGCTGAATGAACCATTATAAAAAATAAGTAAACTTGCCATAAACAAAATTTATAATTATATATATTAACAGATAAATTACTTTTTTATAAGAATAATAAAAAATTATATATTATGCATGTAGAATAAATATTATTAAATATTACTTCGGTTAAAGCTATTGATTATCGCAGGGAAACGTAGCTTTACAGAATTTGCAAGAATAAAATAAGAATAATATAGTAAAAAGCAAGTACTGCCCGAGTCACTAAAATTATCATTCTGATTGTTTTCATACCATCAGTTTGATTACTTCATTTGGAGGAATGCTGCAAAAATCAAATTAATATCTCAAATATTTCTCAAAAAAGAACAAAAAAGAGAACTATTTAAGATCTAAAAGTGTATGAGATATTTATAAACACCAGACCAGAGAATATAAATAAATTAGTAAATGCCTAAATATCTAAAATTAAATTTAAAAAATCTTGAAGAGGCTTCATTTTAAAAAATAATATCCCCAATTCACCACACCAGAGAAGAAAGATACAATCAGCTCATTCTGCAATAATCCAGGGTAGTACACGAGGCAATTAATAAACAAATGGCGGTAGATTGATATAATTAATTTTTGTATAAACTGACAAACGCATAGATGCGTTGCCGGTTTTTGAATGGAAGTTAGAGAAGATAGTGTAGTGGCTTCAGCAGCCAGTCGGAACCGCTACACTTAGGGCGAAAGGACGACTGGAAAGAGAGAAAGCCGGCTTCGACGACATCGAACCGGAACACATCATCAGATATTTGGCGGATCGATTTTGTTATTTTCAAAGATAGAATATATACTACATAATTATGTGGTTACAATTGTTACTATATAAAAAAATCTAGCATAACGCTAAAAACCATTGAGTTTCTCTCAGGCACTTCCTTCAGTACTAATTATAGCCGAGCCAGAGGTACGTTCTTCACGGACAGACTACTTATTTTTTATGCATCTAATTAAATCAACTTTCGAATTTTAAAACTATATTTGTTTTTTTTTCCTTTTTGTGTGTCTGAGTTTAATTATAAAATTTCTGTTAAAATTTGAAAATATGCACACCAAAATGTACATAAATTATAACACAATAATAAAAATAATTTTATTTTAAGTAGCTTACAGTTTATAGGTATTAAATATTCTTACTATTTTTTTACTTCGACGAATTTACTGATATTGTAGAGTTTATATAAAGAAAACATCAACAAAACGCTTGTTCCTTCAACTATTTCAAAAAATATATTGAATAAATACATAAATTCTTTGAAGTACCAATGAAAGTTAAGCCTACAACCATCCGCTAAGATTGCGTTTTTACTAATTTTTACTAATAGTCAATACATCATTAATACACTAACAATATATAGTTAGTGTATTAATGATGTATTGACTATTGAGGATGTATTAATGATGTGTTTTATAAAACACTAATACATTCAGCTTCACGCTTTTTCTTCCACAGTGTTTAAAGATTTTTTAAAAAAAAAGTTCTTTATTACTTCACACTTTTCAACCAAAAAAGACAACACTAATATACTATCTATATAAGACTTACCGATAATACGGGAAGGCCTGTGGCACATGAAGGTCCATAGGCATGGATGTATGGCCGTGCGCATGGGGGTACTCATGCTGCATCATGCCGTGCACGCCGTGGCCTAACATCGCGGCCCAAGGGGAAGCGAACCCGCCTGGATGCTCCATCACACTTGTCACTTGTTCATTGTTTGTATTTTAACACTTTTCGTTTATTCTTTTAGGTGAAAACATTGTTTTATTTTAATTTTTATAACACACTGTAAGACATATTTTGATATAAAATAAAGTTTGATAAAATTTAGTATAGTATAGATTAAATATGAATATACATAGTATTTAAAATGATTAACTTATGTGTTCTAACTTGTCATCCTTTCTTATATTTTTACCGTAATATTATATTTAATTAAAAAATAATATTATATTTTTATAATAACCTCATAGAAAATAACCGAAATGTAGAAATTGATAATGAACCATTTAAAATTATCTGTATATAGATGTTATAATTAGAAAACAAATAACCATAGTATTAATTTTGAAAATTAAATAAATATATAACGTATTGAAAAGTATATACAGAAATCTAGCCTATCTGTCTTTTTACTACATTAAAAATCCCTTTTTTATATTAACATCAAGAAAATGTTAAAAACGCGATTTTATTCAAGCAATTGAATTGTACCGCTCAATAACTAAATCTATTTGCCGTGCGTGTACGCTTCCCATAGTTTTCGTCAGTTTTATAATCACCTATTAGTTAAGAGCATATTTGCTTTTGTCTAAAGTATTTATTGCGCAGTGTTTTGTTAACCTCACAGATTACAGGTTTTTGTACTGGCTTTGTTTGTAAAGCAATAGCAGCTGTTTGAGTTAGCTCGGGTGCGCGGGAGTGCTTGTTGGACTGTCTAAATTGTGTTTATTCAGCTAATTCTTATATTTCAAATCATTATAATATATATTATAAAATATTCGAGTGTTACAAATCGATTTCGAAAGTATTTTTTCTAAATAAATGTAATATAATTATAATAAAGAATATAATACAACTCTACATTCGGATATATTATACGAGCATTTAATATATATTTAACCAATAAATTCAAAATATGTACTGTACCAAATATAACAAGTCACTTATAAGTAACACTCACAAAAATACACAGCCACAGATAAAAACAAAACTTTTGCAAACCACCGAAAAATCCAACCACAGTCAATCAATCAAAATCACTTGCAAAAGCGCGCGAACTGTCAAACGTTTTCGCGTTCGGATACGCGTATTTACATGCATTTTGCGAACACGTGTGCCGGGTCTGTCGGTCCAGCGGTCATTGAGAGGATGCTATCAAAACTACGTATAGTAGTGTGCGCCGAACCGGCCCGCAGCATACGAAACAAGATGTTGGCGGGGCGTGCTAGAATAGCTGAGCGTCACGTTGTAATTGGGTTACCTTTACGTGACGCGCGCGACTGTCACGTCTCTAGTAGGGTGTGCCCTAATTATTGCTTTCGCAAGTTGTTAGAACTCGATACATTGATCCGAACGGTTTTCAGATATTTAGCACGTGATGTGATTTTTTCTTTATTTAGATGTATATGATATTTGATTATTATGCCTTATTTTTTTTTATAAAACAGATGTTTTTTGCGTGTTTATTTTTTTTAAAACAAGCTTTCGCTTTTCAAAACAAGTATAACTTATCAGCAAATAAATCATTCCGTATCGCAAGATCTTCTCATTATATTCTGACATACCAATTTAGGACTGCTTGCTTTTTAATTCAAAATTTCAGCAATTCAAAATGCACAATTATCCTCAAAATGTCTCGGAAATGTAAGAGATAAGCTGTTTTCTCACGACATTACACCTATGACCTAGCCTCGAATACGTTTCGTTTGTAACTGTCGAGCAATTTTCAAGTGAATGAACTACCATTGTATGTAGGACCTCTATTCGGAGCTTTCTCCATATTAAGCGAGGCCAATCTCAAGATAAGCGATATACATAGACAGAGTTCATAAAACATTGGATATGTGGATCGTAATTACTCAAGGAATGATACAGTATGACTTAGCTAACGGTATTTGTTAATATAGAGGTATCTGTAATCTTATAATGCAAGCAAAAGAAATGTATAATGGTGATTTTTTAATATTTTTAACGACTTTAAATATTTTCTTATATTGAATGCGCAATATTAATTTGTATTACAATCATTTTTTTAATATGGTTTATTTTAAAAAAATATAATATTATTTACTTCCTTTGCCTATAAAGATTTCTTTTCAAAATATCTACGTAGTTAACAATGACATTATTCTTATTATCTTAATAAATGGAATAATTTGCTTTAAAAATCATTATCCAAAGCTAAAATAATAACTAAAAGTAGCACGCCATTCTCCAGACAAGTTTAAATAAAAATAAACAAGAAAGCGTAAAAAGTAAAAATAAAATAACTTTTAACATTTACTCTATCCATCAGTACAACCATTTTAGAGTGAAACAGCTATATAAAGCGAGTGTCGATTTAAAATTCAAATGTCGCACGCTCATTGGCCGCGGAGTACGGGGCGTGGGGGGCGCGGGTGGGCGTGGTCGTTGATTACGTGTGAATTCTGACGGGTAATAAATTAGTTTTACAGAATAACACCGTAGCCTTGCCTGCCTCGCCTTGGGGGGTTACGGTGCTACGACGTAGATACTATAGATCATATTTTAAATGTCACGTGTATTTCTAATAACTTTTGACTTAGGAAATGTTTATTCGGTAATAATTATTTGGTTTTGCAAAGTTATAGTTTTATCATATTCTAGATATATAATAAATGTTCATTATTAATATATGTATTAAATGAAACTATTTTAAACGGATAAATCGCGTATATTATATACAGGTAGTTGTTATACAGGTGGTGGCTACCCGTAACTACGGACTACTGTAAAGTGTTCGAAACGTCAGGGTTCCAAGGGTATTTTCAAATATCAAAATATACACGATTAATCCGTTTTATCGAGATGTGTAAAAATCGATAAAATCATAGATCTTATTAAGCATATGCTTAATAATATCTTTGCTTAATATAAGTTTAATAGCAGCAATGTAAAGACAAAAAATATTGCATTGTCAAAATGAAGTAACAAAAGCTCGCTTGAATATATGCCTAAGTTATATGCGGAGGAATGACAATGAAATAAATAAACAAAATGTTTTAATAAATAATTTAAAGTTCAATTAACTTTTACTATTAAATATGTCGTTACAAAATGTCAAGGCCAGTTTTAAATTTACAAGCAGTCAATAAATTATTTTTATTTTTGCCTGTCACATCAAGATATACAGAATTTAATAAAATAAATATAACTGAATTTTCCAAATTATTATTATATTCATTTATTTTACAACTCAATGTTTTATCCCGCATGGCAGGGTAGTCAGAGACAATCTAGTGCCAAGACAATCCTTAGCGAAAACAAGGCATTGCGTGATGAGTGGAGAAATCGACGCCACGCTTTACCAGACGCTTTACCACGTCTTACTAGAGCAAAAAAAATCTAATTAATTGTTGAGTATAATCATTCCTTCCGGGAATCGAATTGATATCCAATTGAGTAGATGTACTCGCACTGCACCACAATAGCCCGTATTATATTATTTATTTATATAAATTGAATCTTTGACTTTTAGTCTCTTCTTACGACTTTTCTAAGGTCCTAAACATTGACCTTCTTTGAAAGACGCGGGTCAAAAATGTATCAATTGATTTTGAAACTTATATTATATAACTTTAAGGTTTATATAAAAGGCAAAATTGACTACCCAAGGTGGCATATTAGAAATTCTGGAGGCGTAGGCGGTAATCGATAACACTGTGAGTGAGTACCTACTGCATATCGGCAAAGGCGAGAAAAATTCTAAATTAGCAACTTTTATCGTAAAATACAATCATTTCATTGATATAGTCTTCATAAAGAGATTTGTAGGTTAATAATCGATACGATGAACTATTCATTATAAATATGTACAATATATGTAGACCTATATATTTTATATCTCACTTAATAATATTAATATTACTATTATTATTAGTTTGTATTTTATTTTATAAAATGCAAAAAATAATCGATTGTTTTATAAATACATCTTAATGGCGCTGAAGTCATCATATCTTAATAACTTTTAAATTATTCGGTCAAATTACTAAGTTTAAAAGGCAAACTTTATCAACATTAAATATGTCTATACAAGTGATAAAAGTATTGATTCTGATAAGTGTTTGATAAATATTCAAAAAGGTGCATAGTTCAAAAGCATCTAATTTAATTATATAATCGTGAACCTTATTTTATTCATAGTGACTTCCACGTAAAGATAAATATACTCTCTCGCGGACTTTTATTTAGTAACTATTTAAGACAAACAATCCTACATCATCCTTGTGTAACTCCAACGAAGTCAATGCATGCCAAGACAGCTCTCAAATTTTTATTCTAAAATCTCAGATTTTTTTCCGACCTCACCTATATATATTGTTAAAATACGACCAAATTCCGCAAAATAATCATTAATTCTAGCCTATATATTATTCTGATGGATAACCTACAATATTGTAGTTTCATCAAAATTCGTTTTAACAAACTTTCACATTTATAATATTAGTAGTAAGTTGAATTATAATATATAGTAACAAATAGCTTTAATATATTAACGTACTATACTTATACTATACGTAACGTACGTAATGTAGGTGGCGCATCTTACCGCGGATCGAAGCACTTTGTTTAACTCTTACTTAATCTAAAATTTTGCAACCCTGTAGACTAGAAATTTTAATTTTTATGTCAATATTTCAATATAAGATACCAATAGCCATCATAATTTTTACGTATTTAGCAAATTAGAGAAGATCGAACATGTTAGAATTGACATGAGCGTACCCCGAGTAGGTACGCTTATGTAGGCACCTTCAAATATAACGTGATACACAACGATATACCTATGCAAAGGGGTAACAAGTGTCTTAAAAGGATATTTTTATTTAAAAAACAATAATAATTTGTACAAGTGCCAGTCAATCAAAAAAGTATGTCGGTCTCCATATGGGAGAAAGGCGTAGCGTTCTACACCTCAACCCCCCCTTGGCTCAAAAATGGTTAGAAAGATACTAGATTCTCTCACCAAATCCAGCATTGCGGGAAAATTAAGTGAATATGTTATATAATTTGCCATAATCAATAATATATTTATAAATAAATTATTTTCAATAAATAAAAAACACGACTGTTAGTCCACAACCTACCTACAGTACCTACGATAACTACTTTCAATTTTTAGTAATTTTTAAATACACAAGAAAGGTAGGTAGGTACTAAGTCCTTCAAAATACGCTCCCTTACACTCTTTAAAACTCAATAGTTTAATGCCAACGCGGAATTACATTCTTAGTATTATTATTACAACATCAAGTTACTTACATAGAATTATAACATTTATTACCACATTATATGCGCCAATTTCGTATGAAAATCTTTCACTTTTCGTACAATTCTACTTGCTGTATACTTGAAGTAGTTAACTGTCAAGTCACGTGCCTGTATCGACCGATCTACAGACGCCTTCAGAGGCTGTTTCAGACATTACAGGGAAAGCAGGAAAATTCTTAGAGGAAAATGGATGAATAAAAAAGTTTTAAAATGTTGTATTTAAAGTTTTTTTTTTTCAAAACGTAACGTAAAGCTAAAATCTATTATTGAAAACATTTTTACCACACTTGAAATTGTAAGAATGGTCATGGCCCCGTTTAACCAGCTACGTCGTCTTTTTTTCTATTATTAAATCTATATATAATACAGAGTTTGTCTGTACCACTTTTTTTATTATTGTTATTCTGTTTCTCTTGTAAAACTTACATGAATTTATTCGAATACTTAAAACCAAAGGTATTAAAGTGTATTTTTCTCACGTCTATATTATTGATGTTAAATATACGCCAGTATTATTGATACTACTTAGTAAGTACGTTAAATAAATATTAAGAAGAAAATCGTTAGCAGTCTATGGACACGCAGGTGTCGGGCTCTAGTGTTTCTCTTAGAAGACCTGAAGACCGAAAAGTTTGTATAGGTATACATCGTCTAAAATGGCCATATTAAAGGATACTATGTAGGCAGTTTTGGGTTGAAAAATGACTTCTTGTTGATAAATATAAAATATTTGATTTTTTAGCTTCATGCTGTACGCTGACGTTTCGCCGTCGCATCAATACAGCCAAAGCACCGTTAACCCTGTTACCGGCAGCAAAACGTCCTTTCACATACATTTTGTATATTTTATCTCAACTAAACATACTTCCCATATATACCATCTCATTCACTTGTTCTAAAATCTTTCTATGTACCCTAATCTTACATACTTACTTTGTTAATCTCTCTCAAATATCGTTTTCAGGCTTCAAACATTACTTTGCTCTGACATGCTAACTCTTACTTGTATACAGGCATCTTGGTAACGAGATTTTACAGACTGCAACAAGGGTCCGTTAACATTGTACCGGGACAGTATCACCCCTAATTCCTTTTCCTGTCAAATACCTTTTCTAAATCAACAAAAACAAAGAAAGCTTTTTGGTTTACAGCCAAAAAAATCTCCATATTTGATCAACTCTGCAGTAACTCCATCTGCTGCCGCCGCCTTACCACATTTCAGACTTCTATTTTCTACTAATTTTATACTGATTTAGCAGTCTGGTACAACAAGACTAGTATATTGCTGTCACTTGAGAGGCGTCATCACATTCATATATTTTCTTGTAGAACTCCGCTTAAAAAGTGTGCCGGTATATATCCACGAGAAGGGCAGATGGAACGATGTGTCCGCGTGGATACTCGCGAACAAAGTCGCGTACAGCTCCGCGAGGCTGATTACGCATTAATGTACAGGTCCCGTCGGCGATCTTAAGTCGAAGTTGCCTGTACGCGAGGTATATCTCATATACAATATGCGTACAAAAGCCAAATACTACTCGATCCTCGTAGTTTTAGAACTGAACGACGCGTGAACGGAGTCTTCAATCTCCTTGCAGTTTGCAACCTGACCGGGAACAGTCTGATAGGGCAGTGTCATCGCTGCCAAAATTATGGTCACTCGGCCAAACACTACCACGAGCGTCCGCGATGCGTAAAGTGTTTGGATGACCACGGCACTGCGGAGTGCCTGCGTAAAATTCCCGACCTCGAGATACCTCCCAGCTGCGTTCTCTGCGAGACGCAGAGACATCCCGCGAACTATCACGGCTGCGTCCGCACTCCGCGTAGGCGCATCGATAAGAGTGGTTACAGAAAGAGGACTTTCCGCTCACGCTCGACGGGGCAGCTTAGTCTTCAACTCCTGAGGTTTTCACAGTAGCTTTGCCTCTTAAGGTGAATGCGTGGTTCAAGCCCACGCCACCTCCAACCGTTGCACGAGTTGCGGTGCCGGCTCAAACCCACGCCACTTCGGCCCCGCGGTCTTCTCCTTGCCTCCGACCCCCTCAGGGTAGTCCCGCAAGCGACCTATCGCTCGTAATGAACTTCGCGAGCGCCCTTAATTTACGTGCGCGCATATTCACGGCTAAGCTCCGAAACACGAACGGTTCGAATGTGGCTCGCTTACAAGCGGTATGCAAGTACGCTCGTTTGCTGGAAACAGTCGTAGGCTTCCAGGATGCAAGTAATTTTGCACACTTCGTAGTAGATATAAAGATAGATAAATATAGAACTTTTAATTTTTACTTTGGACTTAGTATTGTAATTGTATATATATATATATATTTATTCTATTTATTAACTTAAATATTTATATATAATAATATTAATATAAATATTTATATAACTTAAATATTAGATATGATTAATGATGACAACGACTACACATTTTTTCTGACTTCTTCTTCCCATGGGTTGAATAGTGACGACAGTCTTCTTAGTATTCCTACTTTAAGCGAAACCCTTGATTCTCACTTCTCACACGTACAGAAATTAGAGTATTTCTGCACATTATCCCGACTTACTATCATCCTTTGAAAACAAAAACATACATGCAATCTTAGTGTCAAAATCCTGGTTGAAGCCTTGCTTACCTTCTACCTCATCCGCTCTTCCAGGTTTTCAGCTTGTACAGCTTTCGTACTGGAGGTGGTGTAGCAATATATCTCCGCTCGCACCTACCATTTAATATTATTGACCAGTCGCAGTGTCAAGCTAATCCCCATGCTGAGCACCTTTTGATAGAAGTAGTTTCCGCCCATACTAAAGTTTTGCTAGGGGTATACTACAGTTCTAGTTCATCGATCGAGTATTTCTCTTCTCTCGATAATCTTTTACATAAATATGTGTTGGTTCTCTGCGTAGGTTACAAAATTTTCTGCTCATACCTAACAAAATTACGTTAGCACAAACTCTTTTATTACCAATCTTAGATTATGCCGACATATGTTATCTCGATTTAAACGAGGAGCAACTAAATAAACTTGAGCGCATTCAAAATCTCTGTATACGGTTCATATTTGGGCTTCGCAAATATGACCATATTTCTGAATTCCGCAAAAAACTCAAGTAGTTCCCAGTCCGCCTTCGCAGGAATACTCGTATTCTCTCATTTCTTTACTGTGTCCTATTCAATCCAAAAGTTCCTCTTTATTTAAAAGAGAGGTTTAAATTCCTTGGTGCTTGTCACTGTCGCTCAATACGCTCCGAGGATAATTTAATTTTGAGTATCCCTTCTCACTCTTTAAGTTGTTACTCAAAATCTTTTACAATTAATGCAGCACGCTTATGGAATTCCTTGCCCTTAGTGGTACGTCGAGCTAAATCTCTAGACATATTTAAACCTCTCTCCTCCTCCTATCCTCATTTATTTATGTGTGTATTTTCTGATTATTTATATATGTATTATTTTACTACTTAATTATATTTGTATTATAGTAGACCTCCACCCAAAATTTATTTATTATAATGTCCTATGCCAACCGATTGCCTGAAAGAGATCGCTCTTCTAGCGATAAGGCCGCCGATTGTATGCTTTTTAACATTGTTTTTTTCTGTTATAAAATTTTATGTATTTTCCTTGATGTACAATAAAGTATATTTCATTCATTAATTCTTTCATTCATTTATTCACTCATTCACTTCATACATTCATTCATTTATTAATTCATTCATTTCATGCATTCATTCATCGACGGCGGTCTTGCATAGATTCACCCCACGGCCCGCTGATTCACGTCTTGCGCGCGTTAAAACATTAGCCCTTAAATTAGCAGCATTTAAAGGAAACGGTGTCAAAAACCAAAAATAATTAATGAGTGAGTACGCCCACTCTCGCCAGCTAGATTTCTTCTGTATACAGGAGTCTTTTCTTTAAGCCTAGCCTCTATATATCTTTCGCCAAATAAGGCAATTTTAGAAAGCAATATCAAGTCGCTCCTCGATATGGGTGACTCAGTCCTTCCGACTGGGGATCTTAATAGTAAACACATCAGGTGAAATTCGTCGAAAACTACCAAAAAAGGTAAGGTTCTCGACGAAATAGCTGTAAAATATAACGTGACCATCTTCTTCCCCCCCCCTACCCCCTCCCGCTTTGGCCACTTTAACACTCCGGAGGTATTAGACATAAGCAATGCTTAAGAATGTTACTCTCTGGCAACACTATTGAATCGCAACAGGAACTAGATTCCGATCATAGTTTTTATTATCATTAATGCCGGTAATAATAATTTAATACCTGTTTTAATTAAATTAGGCTTGGAGCACCCCTCACGCCCTCCGACCAAAACAATAACAGATAGAAAGAAGTTCAAAAAGCTTCTTCGAGCAGATAATTCTCCACTTAAGAAGCTTATTATACCAGGCATCACTGACTTGATTGATTTAACAATAGACGCGGCCAATAAATTCACAGTTTACATCAAAGACGCAACCTCAGCTGCTCAAAAGAGGTTACAAACGTACCGGAAGGACGCCGCTGCAACACGACACGATTCCTACCCGACAGACAACAATTGTAGGGAACTAAACAGGCTGTGGAAAAATTTTTGACATAAGTTCAACATACTCCGCGGCGAGTCGTGGGACAAGAGGATCGAGAGGCTCGCGCCTTCGCACCAGGCTTTCTGGGCGTTGTCGCGAGCCTTCCGGTCGGACGGTCTCTCGAGTATGCCACCTCTTATTAGGCCTGATAATATTATCGCCGCCGATAACACCGAAAAAGCGGAATGTTTAGCTAACAGTTTAGAGGCTTAATGTTCCCCCAGGGATCAGCCTTGCGACTCGGACCACCTAACGAAAGTTGACTCCGAGCAACCTGGGCATCTCTACCCCCCTCGGGTGAACCGCTTCACCCGACCTCTGCGGGTGAGATCCAAAATATAATTAATAATCTAAAAGATAGAAAGGCCCCGGGACCCGACTGTCTTAACAACAGGACTTTAAAAGCATTACCAGCCCAGTTCGTGTCCTTATCGGTTATTATTTTTAATTGCCTTCTCAAATTTTGAATCTTCCCAAACCAATGGAAGGAGGCCAATACTAGCCGAGCTAGCCGAGGAATCTTCCCAGCTACATGCCTAACTCTCACTACACTCTCTGAAGTGGTAGAGATAAAATTTCTGCTCTTAAACGAGCAATTCGTGTTCCACAAGGGCCACTCAGCAGTCCACCAATTGCATCGGTTAGTAGAGTACATAGCCATATTTAATATTAGAAATGGTGCCCACACCTCCACTGCGGCTATTTTTCTCGATATCACAAAAGCGTTCGATAAAGTTTGGCACAGGGGCTTAATTCACAAGCTGCGCAATGCCGGCCTCCCAGATCATTTAGTTCGCGTCTTTAAGGACTACCTTTCAAAGAGATACTTCAGATACAAAGTGGAATGTACCCTCTTTTCCCCGTTAATTCACGCTGGAATCCCCCAGGTCTCCACGCGAGAGCCTCTCCTATTCTGTGAGCGCTGTATACCAGTCACATACCTAAAGTAGACAATGTCCACCTGGCTATGTACGCCGATGACACCGCCCTATACACTAATTCCCGCCACTCTTTCATTATTAGGCGACCGCCGACGCTCTAAGCGCTTGGTACCGCAAATGGAGGATCGAGGTCAATCCTGAAAATAGTACTTTAAATTATATAATAAAATAAATACCCTCTTCCTTAACAGATAACACAACCACTATATAACGGTCTGTCTTCAACTCGGCACTCTAAACACACGCGTGTTCATAACTTGGTTATGCAAGCAAAAAAGGACTTTTTAAAAACAAACAGATAAGTAAATTGTACATGGTTATTGAACTTCTAGCAGCAATGGAAGCAGTCCATTCATCTAAAGTAAACATCGAAAACGTTATAGACTATAGTTTGCTGAAAAAATTACTTATTACTTATATCACTTAATACTACACTTCCTTTTTAAGGAGAGTGTGTGTGTAAAAAAGAGAAGGACACCTTTTTTATTAGAGTGTATTTTTACATTACAGACAAGTCCGTAAAGTATATTTACAGAACTGGATATACAGAAATACATGAAATAAATGTCACATGACTAAACCATTAACATTTAAAAGAAATGATTAAATAATTTAACGGTCTTCGTAACTCGTCGATATTATTAAAAATGAAATTAAAAAATAGAATTTTATATCACAAATTTATCATTAGGTAAAATCATCACTAATTCAAAAATTTACTAGTCCATAATACAGGATTGGCCAGAAAGGTGTGCGTACTTCAAAATCGGATTGATCGTGAGAAGGGCGCGGGAGCTAGGCGCAGGTAGTGGAGATAGGTAGCTTGGTTCTTGGAAATTTAGTAGCCGTGGAGCGTTTCAACGGTGAGCATCGTGCGTTCTGTGTAAAGCCTTATTACAAAAATGCCGATTTGTGCACTATTGCGTGTATAGTTTAGTTTACATGATTTAAATGAAGAGGCCGGTCGTGGTGCAGTGGGACAGCGTTTGACTGTAAACGCGATCGGTTGTGGGTTCAATCCCCACTCGGAGGAGTGACTATATTTAAATTATTATCACTTTCTCGCTCTGGTAAAGACAAAGTGCGGCGTTGAGTTCCACCACTGTAATTACTCCCCGCATTACCAACAAGTAATGTCTCGAATTCGGTGGAAAGCGAAGTACGGAGTGTCTTGACACTAGGTACTTTCTGTCTATCCTGCTATGCGGGATAAAAGCGTGAAGCTAAAGAAAAACAAGAATTTAAATCAATGTCCTAGTAAAAGTGTTATCAGATCATTGGGTCAAAAATTTGATCAAATCGGGTTCGAGACTGAATCATAAAGTTGCGGGGCGTCCAAGGTCAATATGAACGGAAGAAACAGTAAGCGAAGTCGCGACGTCCGTACGGCGCGATCACCAGTTATCAACCCGAAAGAGATCAACTGAGTTCACCATTTACAGAACATTATAATTTCACTTATATAAACTTCAATTAGTCCAGAAATTGACACCAAATAACGAAGATCTTCTCCGTGCTTTTGGCGAAAGAATGTTACAGCGTTTTCCAAGTTTCATCAATATTCTCTTCTCGAATGAAGCTCATTTTCATTTAAGTGGATATATGAATCATTTTCATTTAAGTGCATATTGTCGGTATTAGATATCAGAAAATCCCAAATTATACCATAAAACACCATTGATTTGGCTTAAAGTGACAGTTTGGCAGCCATGTTGGCTGAAGGAACCATCCGACTCTATTTTGTTGAAAATGAGCGACTGCAAACCGTAACAGAAAATTCTGATCACTATACAGATATTCTACGTAACTTTCTCCTTTCATAACTGTATAATTTTGAAGTCTACAACAACAGGACCTGGTTTCAACAAGACGGCAATCTTATACATCCAATGAGTCCTTAGCGGTTGTGAACGAAATGTTTACTGGAAAACTGATATCACGTCGAGGAGACATTCCATAGCCTCCTCGAAGCCTCGACAAATTTTCCAGCTCACGAATAACATTTGCGAGGAAATGTCCGCGATCCCACGAGCGATGTGCCAGCGGATTTTTACAAATTTGAGGTCCAGATTCGAGGAACGTTACGACGGTACGACGGTACACATCTCAGTGATGTTATTTTAAAAAAATAAAATTCTCACAGTTTTTCAATTCAAAACTTTCTAAGATATAGGTTAATATTCTGTCATAGTGAACACAGAAAAATATATAAAGGAGACAACAGTCAAAATTATAAAAATATATTCTCTAAAAATATTAGATCAACCTTATTTTTGTACAATACTCTTGTGTATTCTAGAAATGGTCCATTGTCAACGCACCTGTCTGAAAACTGACGGAAGTATATGCCTTGATAAATTATTATTTATCCCTGGAGTTAGACCTCCCTGAAGCTGAAGAAGTTATGGTTAGATGTCATGAAAGAGTGAAGTAAAGGAGGTTAGGTGAAAAGGCAGACCCCTAAGATGAGATTAATACTAAGAAGAAGAAGAGATTGAGAATGAGTATGCAAAAAATGTAAAAATTAAAATAATTTTCTATTTAATTAAATTAAACTATTAAATATTCTAGCTTAGTAAAATATTTCACCACTTAACATGATTCTTATAACTAACCGGGACATATAATATTGATATTGTATTTCATAAAAAACAGTGCCATGCATATAACTCATTTATTTTCTCTATGCATGTAAAGATGACTTTAGTTGCATAAAAAGAACTACTTTTAAAATCTAAATAGTAGATGCTGGGGATCGAGCCCGTGGCCTTTCACATGCGAAGCGAACACACTACTGTGGGCTACATCACCTGCTGTACTATATTCTTATTTTGATACTAACTATACAATTACACTTAATATGTAAACTGCTGTAACAAATAGAACCTAAGTGTATATTTATGTACAAATATCTAGTAGCTATTATCAAATATGTTGACGCGTTGATGAGTGAGAACTATAAAAAAAATATTTGCTTTACGATTATTTTTTAAAGTATTCAGCATGAAATTTTTAAAACTTAGGTGGAATCCTTTGGGTACAAGTCTAACTCCGAATATTTATTGTATAAAAACCAACCAATCTCAGAGTAAACTCATATATTATCACTAAATGTGATTTCCAACTTTAATTTTTTATTCATTCGAAAAAATACATTATTTAAATGAAATTTAAAATAATATTTAAAACGCAAAACAAACATGCGTTGATCACAGTGCGATAATTGTTTCTTTGGTGTTGCCCGAGCATAATATAAAATGACTGGTCAACATGATGAAAAATAAAAATAATATATATACTGAGTATAAATAATGTCATACTAAAATATTTAATGCAAATAACACCCGCGGTAGGTAGAAACGAAAGTTATTACAAATAAGGCCACTTTCGTGCATAACAAAAGCCGAACTCCCTTATACAAAGTTAATTTACCTTAATAATCGATAAATCTTGCACCCGAATCGATATAACAAAATTTGCGAAATCGTAAAAAGATTGAATACATCAAGCGAGGCGGTGCAGCGTGGACTGTGGACGGTCGGTCGGACGCTCGCAAGAAATCATTATTACTGCTGCATCCATACAAATAATTGGCCCGTAAACATGTCAGGGCGGCGTCTCTGCCATGTATATTATTGTAGGGTTGTTGTGTTTACAAAAATATAAAATATTATTAAACTATCTAAATTTATATAATGATATTCTATTTTATGTTTTATATTTACAAGTAATTAAAATTATATTCTTATTGTATTCAAAAGTGAAATGTTTAGAACAGAATAAGAGTAGTAAAAAGGTTAGAATTTTGGCATTTTTGCTTTTTAATATTAAATTAAATATTATCGAATAACTGGGAAGTTATTTTATTTTATCTTTCCTCTCTGTAACTTAAAAAAAATAGTAGCAAGTTTCTTTAGTAGTACCTAGTAATAGTAGTCTTTATATTCAATGACAAATTCAAAATGGCAAATATTTTTTTTAATAATTAATAAAAAACAAAGGTTTTCCTTAGGTTATTTTTAAATAATATACAATATTTATTACACTTAAAAAATATTTTAAGTACCTAGATCACAAATAAATCGAAAAATAAACAGATTTTATAAATCCTACTTTTTAAACGTAAAAGTCTCGACCCTACACCCTCAGAATCTGTCAATGTCATATCAATAGAGTGCGGGCGATTTTTTGGCGCGTCGTCGTGCGGCATTGTGACTACTACGTGATATCTTCATTGCTATCTAAGCTACGGTACTGAAACAAAAGTCTTTTCCATTTTATTGTAAATAAGTATTAGGATAGTAAGTATGTATGTGATTGCTTCGGATTATTAGTACTGGAGACATGTTTATTGCCTATTTGTACTAGTGAGAACGTAAAGTACTCTATAAACTATTTGTCTATGGTGGGAGTTGAGCTTGAAATATTTAATAAATACTTTTTTTCTTTAAACCTTAAAAACAATCAGATTTTTATAACTTATCTTAAATCCAAAATTAACAGCAATTTTAAATTATTACTTCTTTCGATCGATTCCCAATGTGCATGATAATAACCAGTCCTAACAATGTCAATTGTTTGGATAATAACCAATTGTTTGGAGGATATATTGTATAGCAATCCTTACCCTCACTATAGTTCCGTTTCACTTAAAACTAACTGACGTAGAATTGTATTTAAGCAAAGTGAAATGTAATCTGTGTATAAAAAAATATAAGTAACTATAAAATCTCTTCTAATTTTTGTTCAATAACAAAATACTTTGTCCCAAAATATTGACAAAAGATAAATAAAAACAATATTAAATTGAGAATTGTGAGTTATGTAAGGCTGCAGTTGGTGGGTTAAATGAAATACGAAAATACTTATAAATCATTTTAATAATTTTAAGATAATTACAGATATTTTTAAATAAAACTATTTTAAACGGATTAATAGCGTTTATTTTGGTATTGGAAAATAAATTCTTGTAAACTCTATGTTTGAACACTTTATGGTAGTCCGTGATCACGTTTAGATTCAGTTGGAATATCAAAATATCCGTGATTAATACGTTTAAAATAGTTTCATTTGAAATATGTAAGAATCACGAAAATCAAAGATCTTAGTATAATTATAGATAATTTGAATTGTATAACTTATAATATATTCTGCTATATAATATATACTTTGATTATACTTATCATAAATCTTATAATATTTAAAAAACAAGTAAATACTAATAACAATAAATAATTATAAAAAGTAAGTAAATGCTGATATCACACATGTTATATTATAATAACGATAAGTAACACAAATTTATTACTTTAATAACATTACGTTTCTTTTTTTAATATCTCTCTTTTTCAGCGTATGTCAATGCCCAAATTAAAAAAAAAAAGATGTTTTCCAAATAAGTCATAGATATAGGTACTAATAAACATTGCGTACCTGTAACGATCGAACCAATTAAACTAACTACAAACTTAATAACAATAAAATAACAACAAACCATTTGCCGATTCGAAAATTGTCAGCTGTCATTTTATTCGTTTTTCATAGAAATGATTGTCGCTGAAACATTTTAACAATACAAAATGTGGTTCAAACGCGTGATAGCGTGGCCGTACTGGAGGCTCCTTTTTGTTCCAAATAAGAGCGGATGCGTCCCAGCGATCGATCAATCGGTCAATACATCGATCGTTAGTTCAGCATTCCATCGACAGGTGGCGTCATTGTCCGCCAGTAATTATAATGTAATTAATGAACGATTAAATTAAACTCAACAGATAAGACCCTATCATGGCTTATTGATGCACCAATTAAAATAATTAAAGAACCTTGTGCCGATGTCTAGATAGGTTAAAGTTAAATGCCTACCAATATGTCCCAAGCTGTCCACTGATCGATTTAAAGTAATGTTAATATACTTAAATAATAATCAATTAATACAAGCCCATTTGTAAAGTAAATATAATATTTTTATATATATCTGACAATTATTTTTGCAATTGCAAATTAATCTTATTTTCAAAATAAAATGCATAATTTTATAGATCATAAAGCTAGAAATTTTAACAATATTGATTCCGATTTTTATATTTTAACGCAATTACTTTATTTGAGTTCACTGAAAGTTCTTATATATATATATATATATATATATATATATATATATATATATATATACTGTAATTATTTGTCATTAAGTATTAAAGTTAGATGTAGTTAAATTTGATAGAATTTTCGATGATTTTAACCACAATTATGAAGTTCTGTCCGTCAAACTTGAGAACTAAGCAACGATGGTGTTGTAAATTGTTTATGTTGTATATAATATTAATACAAGTAATATGTAATTAGTTCAAGAATTAAAAAAGGACCTAAAAGAAGCCGATCCCTTCTCGATCACTTCCTCATCGATCCATATCTTTTGCTTTTAACATAGTCTTGTAAAAATTATTATTTTCCCTTTTCAAATCATCCCTGCTATAAAATATGTTCTTACCAAACATAGAAATTATATCTTCCTATTTTAAATATATCTTCCTTCCTTCCAATTTTTAGGTACAAAAAGGCTTGAATTTTATATGACTTCATGTAGGCACTAGGTAAAGATTTTCGCGATATTAAATATTTTATAGTTCTATTTTGCCGATTTAAAATAATTTCAATTAAGATAACAAAAAGAACAACAGAAACTGAAGTGCATATTACAATGTATATAACACTTAGTTTTTTCTGCAATTGAATTTAAAATGAATCATCCAATTATACATTAAATCTAACATCAGGTTAACGTCATAATAAAAAATAAAAGAAGTCGATAATACTTAGAAGAATTACATGCTATTCTCATGGGAAACCGCAACTAGTCTGCTGGTCTCGATGATATCGATACAACGCCGTAACATTTACAATAAAATGTAGGCATCAAGGTTTCACAAATCTCGCACTATCTCGATGCAGAGATAAAGCGTATTAAATCAAACGACGCCGCTTTTTTTAAGCTGTATTCTTATTCATTAAAGCTTTAAATAAACGGGAAAAAGACACAGCGAGTGGGGGGCTGACATAAACCGTCCGAACAAAAACTAAGCTTCCAAGTTTCAACATAAACATCATAAAAAGGGAATTCACTTTAGATTTTCTGTACAATGTAGGCTCGCTAAAGTATATTTATGTATATATATATATATATATATATATATATATATATATATATATATATTACATTACTACGAATTTTGAGTTCTTTGTAACACTTTAGTAGATTACCTTCACGTTTTTTATCCCGCATAGCAGAAAGTGAAGTAAAGAAAGAAAGTGCCTATGGTCAAGACTGTCCGTAATTTGCTTCCCATCTAATTCGAGACATTGCATGTTGAATTGAACTCAACGCCGCACTTTGTCTTAACAGAGTGAGGAAGTGAAAATAATTTTAAATATAATCACTCCCCCGAGTGAAAATTAAACCACAGACGCTGTCCCACTGAGCCACGACCGGCCTTAAGGCCTAGTAGATTGCAATAAAAGAATATTTACAATTAAAGTATACATATAAATTAATATCAATTTAGATAGGGATATTTTTGTTAGAACTTACTTTAGAACTTTCTTTAAAATTTTCCATATATTTTTTGGACATTTGAAACTCGACTTAACTTTAAAATAAAATGTAGAATATGTTTCAGGTTTATAAATATTCAATATTTAAAAATTTTAATATTGATTAATCGATTAAATCTAAAGTATATTCTGTACCCTTAATATGTTGCCTGTTAGACCGAAACCGACTAGGTGTCGTCTATTTTAATTATAGAGAAAACAGCTCGTTACGGACAGGTGTATATAACTAAGATGTATTATTTCGAGAATATTATGTTGAAATATGCAGAAACAAGGGGAATACGGTGTAAAATTTAAAAAAAAATAATTAAATTAATTTCAATCATCCAGTTACATGAACGTAACCTAAAACGAGTCATCGTTAAACGTTTTCATTGAAATATAAGCTATAGCCGATACTTCGATCGACATTAAGATCGAAAAGTACCGGCTCTTGTCAAAGCATATGGAGCACGAGCAAAAAATACTGTAATTATTTCACTCAAAGGGTAATTTCAATTCATTGTTCTTGAGAAATACCAATTATATACAATTACTCGTATATGACAATGTTACGTGGCATCGCCCATGGATTCCTGCGTATCGATACTGAATCGATGTCGCAAATGTCTCGGATGCCCCGCGCGTTCGCTTCGGTGCCTTTGTTCTGGCAAAAAGTAGAATAATGAAAACTAAAGAATATTATACCAGCTCGTCGGTTGCGGGTTGTGACTCATGTGACGGGGGGGTGTGAAAAATTTTAAGGTATTCCTTATTCTTACAACGTTGAAATGCTTAACATTTTTTTAAATATTTTTTTTTGTAAAACAAAATATATACATAAATAGAGGCCGGTCATGGCGCAATGGGACACCTTGTGACTGTGAACGCAATTGGTGGTGAGTTTGACACTTGGGAGTATGATATTTTTTATAACTCGTATATTTATTTATAACTCTTTATTGCACACAATACAAAGAAACAATAAGAAGAACACTGAGACACAATATTTGTATGCATGCAAAGGTGACCTTATAACTGACCTGACATTTATAATATACCGAGGGTCGGTATATTATAAATGTGTATATATATTTATATTTATATATATAATAAATGTATATATTTATTTATATTTATATATATATACATACAATTTTTAGTTTGTAATGCCATATAATAACGTTTTACATAATGTATAAATACACTTAGTGAAATTAAGTAAATGATATAGGACGGTAAGTTGTTCCACAAATTAATAGTTTCATTTGACCTATTGTTACTCTTGTAGCAAAGATTAAAATGGAGAGAGGAATCGGAACCGAGGAATGCAAAGCGTCCCTTAATAAAGGGAGGGAAAGAATGGAATAAAGAGTGCAGAAGATATGGTTACAACGATGCTGTATTGTTAACCATCGAAGCTTATCTTAGTATGTAGATATGTGGTCAAATTTTTTTAGGCTAAATGATCTAATGATCTAATATATCTAATTTAATAGAACCTATTGTTGCACATATTTTACGGCTCTCATTTGAAATCTGTGGGTCCCATGATAATGTATTATCCATAATAATACCCAAGTTTTTGACGGAATTACTGTAGGATACAGGCATACCATCAAACATGACTACTGGTTGGTAAAAGGGAAGAATTTAATTTTGTTATTTGTTTATGACTATCAATAATCATGTATTGAGATTTAGAAGAATTCTAATTTAAGATTTACTATGTAAATATAGTTTTAATTTTATAATTAATTCGTTCAATAGCTTCTGGGATGGATTCAATAGGTGGTGATACATATATTTGCATATAATTAGCATACAGATAGAAATGTATGGTGATTAGGTTTGTTAAAGTATTTATAAATATTAAAAACAGTAAAGTAGATAGTATTCCTCCCTGTGGTACTCCTGCTTTTAGAGAACAAGAGAGTGACACTTTGCCATTATTACGAACTCTTGGTTGGTGATTTTATAGATACGAGTGAAACCATTTAATAAAAGTAGCCGACATGTTTAAACGGTCTAAAAAAGCAAACAAAATGTCGAAGTCTACATTGTTAAATGCATTAGAGTAGTCTAATAGAACCAGAACAGTATCCTTTCCATTATCCATACCGAAGCGGATATCATCGCATACCTTAAGCAAAGCGGTAGTCGTGCTATGCCCAGGCCAGAATCCAGGCTGGAAAGGACTAAGGATATTAGCTAGTAAATTGGAGAGTTGGTGATGTACAGTACGCTCGAGTACTTTAGAGATACAAGGGAGGATAAAGATCGGTCGAAAATGTGAATATATTGTCGGGATATATTTTAGAGATAGGAATAACATGCGGGTCTCACCACGCACTAAAAGATAAGGAAGAATTGAAAATATGACAAAGGAGCGGAAGGTTAAGGATTATGTTTAAAATATTTTCATTTCTTCGCTCTGTTAAAACAAAGTGCGGCGTTCAGTTCTGCCACTCAACACGCAATGTCGCGAATTAAGCGGAAAGCAGAGTAATGAGTACCTTGACATTAGGTACTCCCTGTCTGCAGGGTAAAAGCATGCAGCTAAAAAACATAAATAATTTCTTAAATGTATTTTACAACTTATCGACATTTTTCGATTTAATATTCATACAGACAGGACATACTTATATTCAGATTTTTATATTGCTTTTTGGTATAGACAAAAAGAAAGTAGTAAGTGAATAAAAGCTTGGCTTATGAGTAGAAAACAAAAGTTGACGATGAATTTTTGTTTACTAAGTATTATTTAGTACATTTTTTTAATTATATGTTTTACTTGTGTTACCTTTGGATTGGGATACTAAATAAAATTTACCAAATATTATTATGACAGCTATATAGGCAATGGAATTCAATAACGTTATGATCATAAACATGGAGTATGAGTGAATTATTGAAAAGTACTTTTATTTCAAAACTTTGTGATATTGTTTATATATATGTGATTATATTTTTTTCTAAAATTTAGAATTTATTTATAATAAGGAGAAAAGATCCTCATACAGTAATATAATCATATATATATTGAGTGCTGAGAATGCCACACAATTAAGTTCACCACTAGACTATCACGGATTGCCCTGCAATGCGGGATAAAGCGTGAAGCTATGATAGATAGAAATGCTTTTTCAATATTTTATTTTCAAATAAACCAAGCTTAAATCTACTTTGTTTAATCAAATGCTTTCTCTTTATATATATATATATATATATATATATATATATATATATATATATATATATATATATATATATATATATATATATATATAATTTCATTTAATTTAGATATATTACAACTTAGACAACAGTAAGTTTCATTGAAATCGGTCCTGTATGTTTTAGATATATACTCGTAAGAGTAGTACTCGTAATATAGGCAGGTAATTGCATAGGTATGAAGTGGGTTTAGTTTTTTTTTTTTGTAAATTAGATAATTAATAATAGAAAAAACTGAAATTTATAAGATAAACTTGCGTACTTTATTTAAATAAAATGTTATTATAAATTAATTCTAACCCGTAAAGTCATATTAAATATTATGTTACAAATTACTACTGTAACACATTTTGATTCAAATTCTTAAATAAGCTTATGTAAAAAAATTTTTTGTTACATTTGTAGGAAAAGTAACAAAAAAATTTTTTTACATAAGTCATAATATGTAGTAATTTCATAGTAAAGTATTCATGTAGAATATAGTGTCAAAATACTCCGTAGTAATCAAAAAATGCGAGGTTAAGTTACGCTACTGGACAAATAATACCCCAAAGATAGAGAGAAATATAAAATTGACAAAATTTATCATCTCTTTTTGTGCTTATTGAGCTGTATTCCAGACTCGCTCAAAGCTAAAGAAAAAGGTTTAATACAACAATACTAAAAATAAAGTTTCTTAAAATTAAAAAAACCTTGACTCATTTGTTTTTATAGACTATCAATTACTATTAAGACCCATTTTAAACAAGCTTCTTTATTTTACACCAAGTAAAAAGATTGTAAACGATCCTAAATATACTTAGATGCAATATTAAAGTTGTGAGTAAGTGCCGGTCTTAATTACTTACATTAATTTTATGAATATTAAAAACACGCTTTTATCCTCCATAGCAGGATAGACAGAAAATATATATACTTAGAGAAAAATATATAAAAATACTTATTCTATGACAGCCACTGTTCAATGAAACTTTCATTGCACTAATTTTGTCAAGTTGTCATTAAGTACCATAGAAAGGTCGATGTTACAGGCTCATTAGCATCGCATGCAAAAACCTTAGTATTAGAATCATTAAAAGATCTCATATTAATTAGTACGCAATCTGATCGATTACGCAACAAATCGAACTTAAATTGAATGGCTGTCACACGAACCTATCCTAACCTGCCTTATATGAGCAGAGACTGAGCGACCGAAACACAAAAACTTTGCTTTCCTCCTTGGACGTATTATAATTACTTTGTGTCGCCCGATAATGGTTGTAAGGGCTGCTTTAGACTGCAATACTAAGTTTTAAAATCATAAAGGTAAGTTTAAATTTATTTATTCCCTTATTTTTTTTTCGGAAAATGTAAAAATAACAGTTACTATCGTGAATGAAGACGTCTCTTTAGCCTCGTCAAGTGTCATATCTTTGCACAGGTTATTAAACTAGCAAGGTAATTATCTAGTTTTATAGAGATTTCTTTTAAAACGATAAATCTGTTTTTTTTCTGAAGCAACAACGCTTGAAACTATCTAAGCTAACTTTCCTAAACGCTACAAAAAAGAACATTCAAATGTTCTAAATTTTCATGATTTTAGTTAACGTCTTTGTATGACATTTAGTACAACCAGAAGAACCTTACTTTTATTAAAGTTTATATATTTTTAATTCAACTTACATTTCTTCTATACAAATGCCTTAGTTTTGTCAACTCATGTCAAAATTTACATTTATTTTATAGTAAAATTACTTTTATTTTTTACTTTTATATATTATATAGTTTATTTGTTAATCGATTGTTTTCTATTGATTTTCGTGTTTCATAGAATGATAAAAGATAGTTTTTTGATGAAATTTCAATTATCAATAAATTAATTTAAGAGAATAGATCAAGAAAATATTATAAACTAAATAAGGTAAGATTCATAATTTGCACTGAATCATTAAGCCCTAATTTTAACAGTTTTCTTGTACTATGGTTATTTTACATTTAAATTATAACATGTACCTATGTATTATACAAAATATATATTTTAATATTAAACCTTATATTCCTCATTAGCAATATATAGCATACTATGGGTTTACAAATAGTTAAAAAAGTCGAAAAAAAAAATTCTGAATATTCAAAATACGCTATAAAAATATCTAATTCAAATAATAAAATTATTGCATTTACAATACATCTATATACTTATTATATTTAGATAAAGTGTTTAATATTAAATTTCAAAGCCACTATGGTAAAATTACCTTAAAATAAAAGACAGATAAGAAATATAGCTAAATGTACATATAAATAATGTTTATTTTATTAATTTCACACTAGCAGGAATCATTATTTTAATTCAGTACATTGTACGTAGCAGCTAAGAGTCAACGGTTTGTTCATCGTTGACACTTCATAAGAAACGTACAAAACAATGCGATTATTGATAAACCGCCGAGCAACATTCCCCTACACTTTATAGATATAAGCTCAAATCCTTTGTTCCAACTGTTTTTGTATTATTCAATATGTTTTAAACATTCCAACTTAATGGAGGTTTTTTACTCAATTTACTACTCATGATAAATCGCGATTAATAGCTCTTTAAATATACTGATAGCCTTTTATGGAGGCGTTGATCTACACGTATAGATCATTATTTTCTTTGATTTCTACAGTGACTGGAATATTAGCTGTGTTAGTAATATAAAATGTGTCGCGTAACTGCTTTTGCCTTCGTTAGCTTATTAGTTTTTCCTACTAGCTTGACAGCGACCAAATATTTATATATTTTTTGTATATATCCTTTTATATTCTTTATTATCTTAAAAAAAACTCGTATTTTGAACTATTGACAGAAATATTCATTAATTTCAGTAAAAGGTTACATATCGAAGACGACAAAAAATTATAATTAAAATGTACTTGAATGAACGCAATAGTCGCTGAATGAATGCTTATGCAAATATTTGACTAGTTATCGTTCACAATTTCATTTAAGTTGCCTGAACAAAAGTCCAGTATGTATGAATTTTAGTAAATATGTCCTTAGTGCTTCTGTTCCCTTCTACAAACTAAACTAATATGTTGTGTTTTGTGCGTCAGTAAAGGAAGTGTTAATAATCACGTACACTGTGCACTCTTTATAATTTAGCTTAATAATGAACATCAGGGTTACTATTATTATTATCTCTATATTGGTCGTCTATATTTTAGATCCTCATAAGGAGTGCTTATAATACAAAAAGGAAAACGAAAGGATTTTGATTGCTCTCGATATAAATATTAATACGTAAGTGCAGGTTGATTCATAAAGCGTCAAGCGGACAGAACAATAGCTTAGGATCTACATACCACCGTCTCAGTCACACTTGTGGATGTGACGAAAGCGTTTAGGGTTGTGCCTGAGGAAATTGTTATCCGCGCTAATACTTACTTTAGTTAAATATTAAAACTTTTTTTTGTATGATCTATATATTATCACTTGTACAAAATTTGTTATTTTTGTCATATTGCTGTTTGGTAAACTGTTTTTTAGCTTCACGCTTTTATCTCACATAACATGCTAGACAGGAAGAACATAGTCTCAAGACATTCTACTCTATTTTCCGCCGAGTTCTGGACATTGCGTGTTGAGTAGCAGCAGCAACTCCACCTCGCGCTTTCTTACCAAAGAGACGAAATGAAAAAAAAATTAAATATAATTATTGAAAAACTATAACATTTTGATTATACTGCTTAATTTTAACCACCTACTTAGGAATAAGTTAAAACAATTATATACCTTATTATATATATCGCATGTTACTTTATTAGGCAGTTTTTAAAAGTCATAGTCATATTTTAAACAGGTGTAAATATTACTCAACCCTATAGTGCCGTGTTTGTTTTTACGTGGACCCGCGAATTCATCGCATACATTCTCTTAGTATGGACAAAATAAGTGAGTCGGAACTACACGTAAGAAGCTGTCTGTCAGTCTCTGTGGCGTCGAAAGAGCTTGCGAAATTCGACTTTATAGATTTCGTAATAAATATTACAACTTGAAGGTATAATAAAATAGCATTTGTTGTTAGGCTTCACGAAAATCCGTTTTATTTCATTGTATTAAAGTTCATTTTGAGTTAAAATGTCAAATTTTATTTTGATAACAAACTATAGCATCTGAGGCAGATAAAAACGACGTGATGATGGAGAAGGAAGCAGAAACGTATTAAACTCGCATTGACGAAAATGCCATTTCGCCGTTTTTCTTATTGGCTGGGAATTTTTGTGGGTATCTCACATTTTTGATGCTTCACCAAATTCGAGTAGATGTGGCCGGTTTTTGTAAATTGGCAATTAGAGGTTGGGTTAAACAATATATTTCATTAATGTACGCTGTAAAATTAAATTAGGTTTCTCGTTTCGAGAACGTTCAACGAAAAAAAGTCGATTGTTGAGTAAAAAGACTTGATATAAATAGTCTATAATAAAAATTTTTGGTCTTATCGCAGGGTTATCGATTACAAATCAATATAATCGTTGTTATAATACACAATAATAACTACAAACTTTATTCCGCAAGCTTTGCTGATGTAGTCCGAGACAATCTAGAGTAAAGACATTCTGTTAACTGCTTTCCGCCCGAAATAGAGATATTGCGTGATGAATGGCGGCTTACCAGAGCGGAGAAAAGAAAATAAATTTTAAATTGAATTCCCCCAATGGAAATTGAACCCACAACCAATTTTATTGTAATATTAGTTTTTTCATCTTCAAAATAACAACTATTAAGTACTTGTACTTTTAGTAAAAATTTTGTCAACTATATATTATATTTATACGTACAATATTACAATTATTTTTTTTATAAAAAACTATTGTAAAATTACTCTGTCATATGATTGTCATTCAATTTTAAGTCATTGCCAAAAAGTATATATATTTACATATCGCTTTTCCAAAATTCTTCAATTAACGTTACTTTTATAATATACCAAATATAATTTTAATATGACATTAACCATTTTTCTCTATGTCTCACCAGAAAAATTATTACACCCAATAATACTATACTAAAACAAAAGATAGTTATTTGAAACACAATATATATTTATGTATGAAATGTAAACCATTCAGAATTTATTTTAAATTTTTTAGCTGCTTCGACTCATATTTAATATCCCCAAAATGGACGAAAAGTAGAGAACGGCGTAATGCGTAAATGAAAGTTCTCTACTTATTAATATAGCTCTGCTATTCGCTTAATCTTTCAATAAGATCTCCCTTGGATTACTTTTGATTAATGACGTAGACGTCAGTCCAAACCTCCATGCTAGTACTGGCCTCCAAGTGGCCATTACGTGAGGCCATGAACTTATATCTCTTGCAAAAGATATTAAGAATAAAATATTCTCCATTTCAACAGCGCGCGGCGTTTTGTTCGCTACTCAACACGCAATGTCTTGATTTCAAGCGGAAAGCGGTCATCAGAGTGTTTTGATACTAAGTTGGCAGTGCCTGCTCTGATGTGAGCGGTAAAGCGTGAAGCTGCTTCATTGTTATGTAAAAGAATTAATTTCAATCGTATTTTTTTTCACACGTCTACAACGTAGCAATTCTAAATGTTTATATTTTGATTTAAAAACAGACAACCACGTTCAAAGTTGCATATATTAAGATATTCCAATAAAAAATTTAAAAAAGATATGGAGATGCCGGGGATCGAACCCGGGGCCTTTCACATGCAAAGCGAACGCTCTACCACTGAGCTACATCCCCTGTATATTAGTGAACTATAATTTTATATGTATGCAGAACTATAACACTATAATGAATATATATTTACATATTATACAGTTAATTACTTGAAGAATCAGCAAAAGAGACTATTGCATTTACCTTATTTGTTAGTACAGCGTCATTTACTTACCCATGATCTAAATATCTCATTTAGTCACAAATACTTGATAGCATGTTATTGAACTTAAATAAAAATATAATATTTTATATGCCAGGTTATACAAATATTTGTTTCGTGAGACTATTTTAGAAAGGTATATAAATATTAAAATTGTGTAGAAGTCTCGCTCGATATATATATATATATATATATATATATATATATATATATATATATATATAATATAGGAAATATTTGTTCACAAACGAAAGTTTCAGTGCCCCTTCGGTCTACACGTCACAGGAGCAATTTTTTAGCACTTATACTGACTTTTTTAATATAACAACGCAACTGGTCAGTGTCCCTCTCACAAAAAACAACAACTAATATAAGGTGATGGTTTTTATCTCATTATAAATATATTCAGAAATCAATTTTGTTGACGAATGCCGCAGACTTTTTTCTTAATGGTTTATCGTTTATTAGGGGAGTGGCATATTATGAAATATATCTTAAGTTTTTTTTAGCTTCACGCTTTTTATCCCGCATAGCAAGTTTGATAGAAAGTTTGATATTAAGTAGTCAAGACACTCCGTACTTTGCTTTCCACCGAATTCGAGACATTGCATGTTGAGTGGTGGAACTCAACGCTGCACTTTGTCTTCACCAGAGCGAGGAAATAAAATAATCGGAATATTACCCACAACCGCGCGTTTACAGTCAGGCCCTGTGCCACACCACGACATGCCGCAAGTTTAAATTTTATGTAGTATAGCATAGCATAGCATAAATTAGCCATGATTTCAATTCAAATTTGAGATAAAACTATCTAACTAACACTAAGATATATCCTTAAATTTCAAAAATAAACAAAAAAACGCCGCTTGACGATTTATGCCATACAGCATATCTTATAGGATCTCTTCTTTTTAGGATATCGTGAGTCGCAGATAACCTAGTGTCAAGACTCGGCTAACTTCTTTTCGCCCGAATGTAATGAATTCGGGCGAAAAGAAGTCAGCAGAGTCTTGATTGCTGTGTGTTGAACGATTGCTGTTTGTTGAACGGAACTTAAGGCAGCGGTTTACCTTATTGGAGCGAAAAAGAAATTTAAATTTAATCATTCCCTCGAATGGGAATCGAGCCCACAACCAATTGCGTTTGCAATCAGATGCTGTCCCACTGCGCCACGATGGTTTCAACTCTCACATATCTAAGTGCATAAAAATAGAGAAAGGAAAGTATTCATTCATTGTTAAGCGAATAATTCCTGGCATATGTGGAAAGACAAAAATTATCTCATTACTGACATTTTATTCGGCACGGATGTAATAATACATATTGTGTAAGGTCAGCCAGGTAGTAAGTGATACGAAAAAATAATAAATGAATTTACATTCATAGTCACCGGGGATGTAGCTCAGTGGTAGAGCGTTCGCTTTGCATGTGAAAGGCCCCGGGTTCGATCCCCGGCATCTCCAGGTTTTGATTTTTTTAGTTTTTTATGGAAAACGCTTACGTATATATAGGTTTATAAATTTTCTTTCTGAGTAAACTCAAAGTATGCCTACTTTAAAGGTTTCAAAATTCATTCATAAATAAAAAAATATGTTATATGTATATGTATATGTTATATGTATATTATTTTATATATACTTCATCTTGTCAAAAATATTTTACACAGGCTTTCTTCGAATTCTTTCCTATACAGATTCGATCACCGTATCATAACACTACGTGGACTTCCAGGTCTTTTTCTGTCACAATCAAAGGAGAATTCATTATATCTACCAGCTCGCAGCACAAAGATTTTACTAATAACCGAGGTAGGCTCATAATTGCACTCCATTTTAATACGTAGAATAGATACTGTTGGCAACATGTGTCATGGTTCGCTGTAAAATTAATTAACCCCGATTGTGCATTAGAACGAAGTTGACGTGAAGGTCTTTTATATTTTCAAGAGAAAATGCAAAGGATTAAATGACTTGATAACCGAATAACGTATACTGATCCAACGTATTTCAGCTTAAACGTCTACAACTTCCTGTGCACATTTGGTATCTGTTATTTTAATATGAATATTAATTATGTTTTATGTGCTTAGTTAATAGGTAGGTAATTTATTTTATAAAATGGTGTTTGATATTTATTTTCATATTTATCGTCTGTCTGTCACTTCATTGACATAAGTCTGGTACTTTGCCTCATTGAAAAACCCGTTTTTTACTCTATACCTTTAAACAAATTTGTCCTAACTGTATCAAGGTAGTTTGTTTGTGTAGCTGTTTTACTAAGAGTAATTTACCAGCATATGAATATGTTATTTTAATAAAATGTCATGGGGGATGTAGCTCAGTGGTAGAGCGTTCGCTTTGCATGTGAAAGGCCCCGGGTTCGATCCCCGGCATCTCCAGATTTTTTAGCTGTATGAGATATAAATTGTTATTGTATTTTATCAATATATGTAAAAATTAATCCTTATTTCCTTTCGTTACGCTATAACGAATGTTATTCTTTTTTGTCGAGTTTTCTAACATTTTATTTTATTAAAGGTTTTATAAAGGAAATCTAGATAATAAAAATGAAATTTTGCTCATTTGATATCTAGCTATGTACCTTAAAAAAAAACTAACAAATTGTGTTACAATAAACACTACGTTTAAAATGCTTTATTTTTAAATTAATCAGATTTTGAATTTTAAATTGATTAGCAGCTATATAAGTCATGACAGTCTGTTGGGTCAGCGGGTAATAATAAATATAAAACTTTTACTTACTTTTAAATTAAAAAAATAAACAATATTTTACTATATTATTAAAAAAAAACTCATATAACGAAGGAAATATAAGCATTTTTTATATTCTGTTGAGCGTATAAAAAGGCTGCGTAAGTCGAACTTTCCTCTAATCATCCCCTACCGGGCGTCATAATAGCAGGGCGCCATTCACGACACGTACACGCTACGTGGCAAGGAATTACCATGCACGGAGATTCAGAATTTACGGGTGGCTTTAAAAATACACAAAGTTATAGTCCCATCCCTGGTAGCTATATTCAATTTTGCTTTAGAGAGTAGCCTAATTTAATTAAATAAATATAGTTTGTATATAAGATTTCTCCAAGAGTTATAACTAACATCTAATCTGGTGTAATTAAAAAAAATATATATTCAAATAAATACAATTATTAAAGTAAAGGCCTGTCGTGGCGCAGTGTGACAGCGTCTGACTGTAAACACAATCGGTTGTGGGTTCGATCCCCACTCGGGGGAGTGATTATATTTAAATTATTTCCACTTCCTCGCTCTGGTAAAGACAAAGAGCGGCGTTGAGTTCCACAACTCAACACGCATTGTCTCGAATTCGGTGGAAAGTGAAGTACGGAGTGTGTTGACACTAGGTACATTCTGTCTACCCTGCTAAGCGGGATAAAAGCGTGAAGCTAAAAAAAATATTATTAAAAGAACAGAGGTCGATCGTCGTGCAGTGGAACATTATGTGATTATAAACGCGATCAGTTGTGGGTTCGATTTCCACTTAGGGTAGTGATTATATTTGAAATCATTTTCATTCCTTTGGTCTGGTAGGACACAGAGCGGCGTTGAGTTCCACCACTCAATATGCAATGCTCGAGACATTTGACGGAAAACGGAGTACGGATTGTCTTGACTTTAGTTCACGCTGTATACCCTGCTATGCAGGATAAACATGTACAGCAAAACTAAAAAAATAAAGAAAAAAACTTACTAACGAAAAATAATATTACTATAAAAAGTAGTCAATAATATTATTGCCAACTGTGCGCTAAATAATTTTATTGCACTTATTTTCAGTAGCAAAACAAAGTCAATTTAAAAATCATTCCGAAAATTTAGCATTCCAACCCTGTGAGAAGAAATTTTATTTCCGAAATAATTTTCCGTATTTCCATCTTGTTTTTCGTAGGTATCTGTGACAGGGAGCCGTCATGCCGGTCACGTCGCTCTACGTGCCCCTTTATAGCGGGATAGATAAAGGTATACTGTATACGTATACTTAGCGCGAGTCAATACTCTACTGAATAACTTCCTTAAGCAAAGGATCACGTTCTAATGAACTTAAAGACAAATTACTCAGGTAAATTAAGATACTGCTAAATTACCAGCGAATGTTTTTTTTTGCTTAAATTACTTCATAACTTCAAGTGTGCCTATTAAAATGTTTAATTCAAATGACATACTCGTATGCTTAACAAGTATATATAGATGTCAACAAGTATATATAGTTCATATTCCACTTGAGAGAATATTTATATTTGAATTGTCGATATTTGAATGGAATTACAACACCACTATGTCCGCTCTAGTAGACTTTAAATTAAATAGCTTAATATATAATACTAAAAAAACCTTGAAAACCTTATCTATTTAGAAAAATTAAATATTATCTCATATATTCTAAATATGTCTGCGAGATCGTTGGATTCCGATTTGTCAGTTTTCAATAAATCGTCTTAATATTTTAACCTGAAATGAAATAAATATGAAACTATTTTAACCGGATTAATCGCGTATATTTTGGAATTCGAAAATACATTTTGGACACGTGACGTTTCGAACACTTTACAGTAGGCCGTGGTCACAGGTAGACTAGGTGACCTACCTATGACCACGGACTACTGTAAAGTGTACGAAATGTATTTTCGAATACCCAAATATACGTAAGTAATCCGGTTAAAATAGTTTCATTTAAAATGTATAAAAATCGCGAAAATCAAAGATCTTATTATGAAATAGATAATTTAAAAAATGCAGCAATTTATGTAAATTATACTAAAAATACTGAAGTTATTTTCATTTTTATTATCAATAATTAAAACGTATTGACTACAGGTACATTCATTCATATGTAAAAATCGTTATGATCTGAGCCTCAAGAATTTGCCAGTATTATCATATAGACTATTCTATATAGCGTCGATCTCTTCTAATAGGGTTAAATACTTCATTTAATGCGTGAAGATATTTTTATGGCCCACGAAGAATGTCATCAGGCGACGAATCTCCCTCCCTTTGACAACTTCATGATTTAATGCATTAGTGTTATTTGATTATGATATAATCTACAATTTATAAGGCCATTTTAAATGTATGAAATAATTTAATTATTTGAAGTTATACGAGGCTATCGTGGTGCAGTGGAGTAGGGTCCGACTGTAAACGCGATGGGTTCTGGTTTTAATTCCTTCTCGGGAAATAGTTATATGAATTATACTCCAAATTTTTATATAATTGCTGAATTCTAATAAGACAAGAGCGAAGAGTTTTGCCACTTAGTACGTAATGATGAAAATGGAGAAAGGAGTGTCTCGACACTGAGTTTTCCTCGACTACCATGCAATGCTGGGAAAACTTGAACCTGCTTTTAAAATTATTTAACAGTCAAACTGTGCTATCTATTAATGTAGATTACTTCGACATTTTCTAGAGCTCTTTTGCACCAAAAGTAAGTTTTTTAATATTGACTGAAACTGGCATTCCAGGCAAGTTGGTATGCAGATTTATATTGAAAACAAATATTATGCTCTGGCTTAGCCTAGATGTTTATGCGTCTATTTTGCATGATACGTATATCTATATAGCTTAAAATAGTTTTTAGTGACAATTTATTTCAGTATCTTAGCACGTTTTTTTTCTACTATGTCCCATAAATATTTCTAATTTTTTCTGCACGTTTTATCCCGCATAGCAGGGTAGACAGAAAGTACCTAGTATCAAGACGTTGAGTGGTGGAAGTCAAGGGCGCACTTTGTCTTATAAGGGCGAGGAAGTGAGGTAATCAAACCCACAACCAATCGCGTTTGCAGCCAGGCGCTGTCCCACTGCGCCACGACCGGCTATTTCTAAAAAAGTAATCAAAAATACATGAACATCTATATTTCTTTTCAACTATGTAAACTATATTAAAATTTACTTGAAGAACACAAAGCCTCACCTGTTTAAACTGAACGTTGTTGAGTAATTGATTGTGAATGCACTCGTTTCGAATAACTTCATTATTATACTACTAGAATATTTGCTTACAGTAACTAATACAAAATACAGATTATATACGTATTAGGGTAAGCTGAGTGAACCTTGTGTTAAAACACTCCGTTCTCTGTTTTCTGTCCAAATTTCAGACATCGCACATTGTATGGTGGAATTCAATATTTTGTATTTTCTTTAACTACGATAATGAAATAATACCAAAGTTTAGAGCTTAAAGAATAAGAGTATTTTTTAAGAAAATAACAATCGTGAAACTTTTGAGAAACTTCAAAATTTATTACAATAATATTATTTTAATCATGCGCTTTACACAAAATAATGTATAATTCGTAAATAATTAATATTAAACTGAGAATTCAAACATTGTATTTAATCTCAGAAATATCTGAAGTAAACTAAAAACAATTATTACCTTTCTCTATATCTTTATAACAACAAAAGCAATGAAAATAAGCTTATAATACAAAGTTTATGGAGACCATGAAAATAAAATAAAGCATAAACAGAATAAAGGTAACCGCAACGAACAAGCATCGACACTAAAACAAACATCGGAGTGATCTCTAAGTTAATTTACAGCAGATTGACAATGCGAGGCGCGGCGCGGCAGTAGCCGGCGCCCTGCAACGCGAGAATTAGCAATAAAAACTTTTATACAGTGCTTGTGGGGCGAGCTGAGTAATGTATACGTATACGATGCACTTGTCGATAAACGATTCTTTTTTTATTCTTTTGAAAATTTAAATATATTTAGTCTCAAATTCGATGGAAAGCATGGTTCCGTACCATGCTTTCCATCGAATTTGAGACATAAGCGGGATAAAAGCGTGAAGCTAAAAAAATAATAGTAATAATAAAAAAGGACTCTTTATCTTTTAAAAAGATTTAACTCTTGTGTGCAATAAAGAATTTTCTCAAAAAACCGAGAATAATAGTTAAAAAACAAAAATCTTGAAATATAACCAACAATGTTTCGCCTTCTATATTGAACTATATATTGTAGAATGCATTCGTTCCAAGGTGTCAACGGAGTGTCTGGACACTAAATTGTCTTTGAATACCCTACTATAGGGGATTAAGCGTGATTAACTGTTATGTTGCTTAAATATGGATGTCATCTAATGTTATATAAAATTAATAACAAAAAATGCGGGTACATCACTAGTTTGTAGGGCAATAATTCTTGGCCGCACCTCATTTGCATTTCTTTATTGGATCGCGGGAGATTGAGAAAAATTTAGGCTTTCCCTTTTAATTAAGGCTGCACTCAAATAATAATTATTTGCGAGTACAAGAATGTTCAATCGATTGTTTTAGTAATGAGACACGGAATTAAACACAATTATGTTAGTGCGTTGTTAATCAATATATATAGCTATAGCTATAGTAAAATATAAAACTGGCGATTTCATACAATACTTTTTTTTTATTTTTACGCAGTCTTGGTATATTTCTGATGCACTTGGCTGCATTCGAATTCCAATCATAGATTTTTTTATGGAAAATAAGAAAACTTTGAATAAATGTAATAACACCAAAATTTACAATTCGAAAAATTAACATAGAATCTTAGTACTTTTTACTTATAAGTCAGAAAACGAATTCTATTTCGTTATTCCTATTCATCCAGTACCAAAAAATATGCTGCTCAATATTTATATATATATATATATATATATATATATATATATATATATATATATATATATATATATATATATATATATATATATAAAACAGTAGAAAGGTCAATTCTGTAAATGAAATATTTATCAAAAAATTAAATTGTATACGGTAATATATAGATAATAGCTAAAAACCACTCAATAGAATTTTTGTTTGTCTATCTGTTGTACGACAATCACGCGAAAACTACTAGATTTAAACGAATTTTGGCTTGTTAATAGTATATAGTCCAGAGTTAGATATAGGTTTTTATCTTAATATTTGTACTACTTTGTATAAAAAATAAATGATTTTTTGTATGGTCATTTAGTTGCCAAATTTATTGATGAAAATTCAAATTTACTCAGTTCTGATACATTATTTTAAGCGAGTTTGTTTGCTTACTGTTGTTTTTGAATATATTTTAACTAATTTGTTCGCTAAATGTTTACTGGTAAAGTAAAGAAATATTAATTTTCAATCAATAAAAGTAATCATCTCAGTACAAATATAATCAATCATTAAAGATTAAGAGCCCGTAGTTATAACGTTAAAAAATTAAATTAAATCTATAATAATTAAGCTAAAGAGTCTAGTAAAGAGAAATAAGAATGCACTTAATTTTGTGTCCCTCAACAAAGAGAGTTATGATGATTCCAATCCTTAACCAATAAGTTTTCTCGATATATTAAATTAGTTAACTGTTACATTAAAAAGTTACAAAGAAAATGATTTAGAGAAACACAATAAAAAAAATAAAAACCAAGTAAATATATATTTATTTGTGTAGTGAATTATAACAATTTTTTTTTATTTTCACGTTTCTATCCTGCATTACACAGAAAGATTAAAGATAAAAAATAGATTTTCGTATTTTTTATTCATTATTAAGGCCATCGCCAATAAACACGATTCATTGTGGGTTAGATTTCCGCTCGGGAAAATAATAGTATTTAAAATTTATTTTCATTTCTCTGTTCTGGTACGATAAAGCTATATGGAGTTCGCCATTCAACACATAATTTTCGTTAACATTTTTGAAAAAACTTATAAAAATTTGAACGCAGCGTGATTCGAACCCGCGCCTATTAGATACCGTCCAAGCGCTCTGACCGCTAAGCCATGCGTTCTACTACCAGCTGCGTCGAAATTCTTATACGTTTTATTACAACTTATTTATGTTGTTTAGCATCTCTGTAGAGAGATTTTTACAAATTTCTACTACTTAAAGATTATTAAGAAATAATCGTTTAACAAGAGAGATTGCTATTTTATTTTAATATTTACTATTTTTAAAGTGTTATTCCACACTACGGATTAGAAAACAATGTTTGTTTTCATTTCATTTCAAAAATGTTTTCTAATCCTTAGTGTGGAATAACACTTTAAAAATAGTAAATATAATTTTCGTTTTCGTAACGGAGTGTCTTGACACTAGTTTGTGACTGACTACCCTGCTAGGCGGGATAAAGCATGAAGCTGATCTATCTACTTAGATTTTATCAGTTAATTATAACTTACATAGAACTCATTTTAATTTATAATTTCTAATCATATAATATTTTGACAATTGTACGAATTTCAAATTAGTTTAAAATAGTATGTGTTCCATGTAATCTTACGATGTGCATCATATATTAACAGTTTTGTTCAACTTATTCCACTCTTGTTTAACTTTTTGATCGTGCGTGTCGTAGGTGCGCTTAGAATTTTAAAACTACGTAACGGATTTTAACACCATTTTTATTAATACACATTGTGACATACGAGGAAAATAAAATTTAGAAGAGAAAAATTAACTTAAAAAACGTCTCTGATCCAAGAGAGAACGAGGGACGGGAGATGAGAGGCGAGTACAAAAAGAAAATAGATGTAAACGGCAGTGAAGACGCGAGCGGGCGGCTACTTTATATTAACAGCATAAAAAAATTAATTCTGCACATGAAATATTTACTAAAACTTTAAATTGGATATAAAAAACATTTCTCATGAAATGTTTGTGATTTAAGTTAGATCCCCAAAAATGAAATAGCTATAATATAATCTTTTCCCCGAGTGTAACACACGACCAAATGCGTTCGCAGTTCTACCCTCTGTACTTAGTTCTACTGCACCACGATGGCGTGTGGGCAGGTGAACTCTGTGGACTCTTGAAATCGCATGTGGCGTCGTATCTTGAAATTCATGAAGTCATATTTGGACCATGATGTCATAAGCGCATCTATAAAATCATATGTGGATCATGCTATCATATGTGGATAAGTAAAATCACATGTGGACCATGATGTCATATGTGGACGAGTAAAATCACATGTAGGCTAAGATATGGATAGGTGAAATCACATGTGGATCGTGGTGGCAAGTGTGGATGAGTAAAATCACATGTGGACCAAAGTGGCATATATGGAAGGATAAAATCACATGTGGCCCACACGATGTCATATGTGGACCATGGTGACATGTGTGGAAGTGTCAAATGACATGTAGGCCAAGACGTGATGTCATATGTGAACGAGTAAAATCATATGTGGAGCATGGTGGCATGTATGGACGAGTAAAATCACATGTAGGCCAAGACGTCATATATGGATGGGTGAAATCACATGTGGACCATAGTGGCATGTGTGGAAGGATGAAATCATATGTGGCCCACATGGTGTTGTATGTGGACCAAGGTGACATGTGTGGAAGTGTTAAATCACATGTGGACCGCGATGTCATATGTGAACGAGTACAATCATATGTGGACTATGGTGGCATGTGTGGATGAGTGAAATCAGATGTGGACCATGGTGGCATGTGTGGATGAGCGAAATCATATGTGAAGCATGGTGGCATGTATGGATGAGTAAAATCACATATAGGCCGAGATGTCATATATGGATTGATGTAATCACATGTGGATCGTGGTGGCATGTGTGGATGAGTAAAATCACATGTGGACGTTAATGGCATATGTGGAAGAACGAAATCACATGTGGCCCACATGGTGTCATATGTGGACCATGTTGACATGTGTGGAAGTGTCAAATCAAATGTGGACCGTGATGTCATATGTGAACGAGTAAAATCATATGTGGACCATGCTGGCACGTGTGGATGAGTAAAATCACATGTGGAGCATGGTGGCATGTATGCACGAGTGAAATCAGATGTGGAACAGGGTGGCATTTGTGGATGAGTAAAATAATATGTGGACCATGGTGGCATGTGTGGATGAGTGAAATCACATGTGGACCATGGTGGCATGAGTGAATGAGTGAAATCATATGTGAATCATGGTGGCATGTGTGGATGAGTGAAATCACATTTGGACCGTAACGCCGTATGAAGGTGAGGAATAACACATGTCCATACAACCTGTCCAAGATAACATGAAATTGGAGGGTAGAAGATGCTTTTACGATAGGATAAGATTATAAACGTTTAAGTCCTCCCGCAAGTGTATATGAAGCCTTATAAATTTTGTTTATATGAAGTATTACATATTTTTGCGAAGTCTGTGATTTAAGCAAGAACGCGTGCAGATAAAAGAAAGAAATAGCTATAATATAGTGAGTTAACGCGGGCGAAACCGAGCGAGCCGCTTGTTTTGAATAATAAGGAAAATATGCAATACATATATAAATATGTAAGTCAATGTTTACATTTATACATGTATTGCATAACTTCCTTATCAGTAATCTCAACTTATTCGCGGAACGGCATCAAACAATTTATAGTTTTTCTCGTTTCGAACATTTATCGATGATTGTATATTTATTACCTCTAAGAAATAAATAAATGTTTGAAAAATAGCAGATGTATCAGTGGCGAAATGACTCTGGTAAAAACATTCATTCTTGCCCTTAGGTATCCCTGTCAATAAAATTCGTTAATTGCTACGCAACCTGCATTGCTATGAATGGATTTTGAAATAATCCATATATTCATTTTTGAAAAAACGTATAAAAATTTAAACGCAGCGGGATTCGAACCCGCGCCTCTTGGATACCGTCCAAGCGCTCTGACCGCTAAGCCATGCGTTCTACTACCAGCTGCGTCGAAATTCTTATACGTTTTGTTACAGCTTATTTGTTGTTAGCATCTCTGTAGAGAGATTTTTACAAATTTCTACTACTTAAAGATTACTAAGAAATAATCGTTTAACGAGAGAGATTGCTATTTTATTTTATTTTAAAATTTACTATTTTTAAAGTGTTACTCCACACTTAGGATTAGAAAATATTTTTGAAAAAACGTATAAAAATATAAACGCATGCGGGATTCGAACCCGCGCCTCTTGGATACCGTCCAAGCGCTCTGACCGCTAAGCCATGCGTTCTACTACCAGCTGCGTCGAAATTCTTATACGTTTTGTTACAACTTATTTATGTTGTTAGCATCTCTGTAGAGAGAAAAAAAAAATTTATACGTTTTTTCAAAAATGTTTTCTAATCCTAAGTGTGGAATAACACTTTAGCAAATTAAATTGTTAAATTTAATAAATTGTCTATACAGAAACCAGTTACGTAATTCTTCGACTTAAAACACATTCACGGGAAGATTGGATATCACAGAAAACTTGAGAGTTAATTGGAAAAAGGAGAGGAATTCACCTTAAACGTCTGAAAGACAACGATGCGACAACAGTGCGAGACCTAAAGCAACAATACTGACAGATCCACAAACGTATCTAACGCAGTAAGCGGTGCGACATATGAATATGGGCACATACTATTGCAGATAAGACTCAACGTGCTGCAGACTCCGGTAATCTCAAAAAGATGTATAAGGCAACAAAAATTTTATCCAGATATTAAAACTTAAGGAAGAGACACATGAAAAATTAAAAAAGACAACTTATTGTAACATCATGGGGATAGCTGAAACGCTGTTGGGAGCCACATTAAAGAGATCTTCTGAGTCCCTAAGAATCTCAGCAACACGACTACACCTGCTGCTACTTGCCCCAGCTAACCCTAAACATTCATGTTTCTCCATCTACAAGAAAAGATTAAAGCCATTCAATCATTTTAAAATGGCAAAGCCCCAGGAGCCGACCTCATCACACCGGAGGTACTTAACGCTGTCCTCCCTATGGCTACAGATATTCTAACGAGATATTAGCAAATATCTGCGATGCTCACGAACTACTAGACGACTGACAAAAGGGCCTTCCTATCACCGTCCCAAAAAGAAGACCTCAGTGAATGTGGCAGTTCGGCTCGACACCAACTAAGGTGCTCAGCAAGATTATTCTAGAGCGACTGTGAGAGCCAACGGCTCTCATCCACAATGAACAATCTGGTTTCCGAAACCGCGCATCATGCACGGACAACATCAACAGTCTACATCAGTATCATATTAGAACATGCATCAGAATGGCAAAGGGTTTGATACGCTGAGGCGGATTCAAAGCTTGTGATACACTGAGGCGGACTTATATCTGGAATCGACTACGAAATATTGGTGTTCCCGAGAAGATGAATTATAGCTATATCTATTGAATTAACCTCATTAAGACTATATACAAAAATTATCCATATAAAGTGACTTATGACGGAGTATATATATATGTACTGGTATGTCCTCCGAGACTGACCTTGTCTCGGAGGACATATCAGTACACGAGGGGGTACTATGATGTCTTTTATCGCCTCTCCTGTTACCGGTCGCCCTCCGTGGTATATTGCTAAAAACAATAGGCAACAAGCACTGCGGCATAAAGTGGGAGATATCAAAAATAAGATTTGGACTATGCCAATGATCTATGTCTGCTGAGTCACACACGCGCCGATATGCAAGCCAATTTGGATGACCTGCAGATTGAGACAATGAAGACGGACCTTAAAATAAATACTTACACTCAGACTCAAGAAATGCGAAGCAGGGCAACAAGTGCAATGCCGTTGCTAATCACCACAGAGGCTGTGGACCGTATCCATAAATTCACCTAACTCGAATTGTAAAATCGTATTGGAAAATGGTGGAAACGAAAAAGACATTAGAAAGAGTATTATTTTATTTGGACTTACAAGGAACTATTGCCTTACCTGGCAATAGGACAGATATTTATCTGAAATAGAAATGAAAAAATTGTGTTTTTCCATAACATAATAAACTGCGACTAAAGTCAACAAATAGAGGAAACTCACTTGCTGTCGCGTCAGTGTACTTGAATATGACTGAGTGCTGAGTGCTGAGTGCAAGTAAAAAGAATTTGCAATTAAATTACAGTAATTAACACTATGAAATCCGGCCTTGCAAAGAAAGTGGTCTTCTCTGGTTCATGGCATTATTTTAGTGTTAGGTATATAGAACTAAGAGAATAAGAACTAATAAGACTAATATATAATTAAAAAAATAACGCCTTATTAAAATCGAATGCCAACTAATATAAATATAATACATAAAACATAATACGACACAATATTAACTTTACAATCAGTTTGCTTAACATGCTCATCATGTACTCGCTTCATTACAATTCTACGTTTTAAGACTTTCACTTCGACTGCAAAGTCTCAAACTGTATTTACAAATTAAATGTCACCGGGGATGTAGCTCAGTGGTAGAGCGTTCGCTTTGCATGTGAAAGGCCCCGGGTTCGATCCCCGGCATCTCCAGTGCTTTTTTAATATATTTTTTAGTACATATATTTGCACAAAGATTTACTTTCTTTAAAGTTGTAATTCAGTAGTTTAATTTTTTTTGTAATATAATAAAGAATAAAAATTTCGCACATAAATTAAGACGTAGCAAGATTTTAGCGTGTCTGTTTTGTTAATACTTCAAACACGGTGGTAAATAAATAAGTAGTAATAAGCTATTGTATCCTAAGTCTTGACATATTATCCTTATTACCTATTCTTGTTATTGTGCGAAAACATGTTCTAATACTATGAATTAATTAAATTAAATATATTAAGCATTAAATATCTCATTACTGAAAAACAAAGCTGCCTGAGAATAATTTATTTTAACTTTAAATCTTTTTTTTGTTCTACAGTATACAATATATTATTATACTTCAACTGTCAATATTTTAGTCTTGAATGCATTCATTCATTTACAATATTACGAAGCATGTAGAGTAAGATGTTACATCTGTAAATTCGTGCAAGTAAACATATAAATTGACAGTTATAGCCCATTCGAGCGCAATCGGCGGATGAGCCTATAGATCAGCAGCGGCTCCATTCATCTCGGTAATGGCGCCGTACTTCGCGGTTACCTTGAATCTTTTATACACGAATCTATGTCTATGCCCGTTTTATAAAAATTGTAAGTAACATCAATCTTTAAATAAATATAAAAGTCGGTATTTCTTTTAGTTCGTGTTAAAAAAGTAAAGTGTCAAGAGTAACATTTTATTTACAATCAAAATGGAAAGAAGCGGAATAAACTTACAAAAAATTAAAGTAAGGACGTTCAATAAAAAACGTTTTGGAGATGCCGGGGATCGAACCCGGGGCCTTTCACATGCAAAGCGAACGCTCTACCACTGAGCTACATCCCCTGTCGGTAACGAGTTGTAAATATTTATTTTAACTCAGAAACCTTCATTAATTATCAATTCTATTTTATTTTTAGAGCAAACTTGAAAACTATAAAAACAATCAAATAAGTATATTATCGACTATTGATAACATACCTTGTAACTGAGAGCATACATATTGTTACGATATTGTTTATTACTTAATATTTACTATTTCGAAATAATTATACATGGCATAATCAAATTATTATAATAGCGGTTCTTTTACGCCCTTTACAAGTTGTATTTTTTTATTTCTAAATTTCTTTATTTCTATACAAACAGTCACTTCATTGAATATAAATACAAATTATTATTATTCGAAACAGAAAAAGACATAGTCCCAAACATTTATATTACTATAGAAGCGGTCGGGAAGTAACCAAAATAAATCGTAGCCGCAAGAAATATGTCGCAATACAAGTAAAAGATAACATGGACATTTTTCATGCAAGGAAATTTATGGCCGCTCAATTGAATTTCACACTTGATTTGCGCGGCCGGGCTTGAGAAATTCTTCCGGTTTTCAAATTCGGAATACATCTGTCAAATAAACGCGGGAAAACATAGAGCGGTGCTGCCCGCTTAAGCGGAGGGTCTCCATGTGTCAAACGGAAATAGTTATTTATGGGACCCATTCACAAATTGCATTCGTGGCCGAATTGATATATTGGAATGTTTTATATGCAAATGTGATCTAAGATGAATGTGTTGCCCCAGAAACGGATATCGAATGATTTACTGGCCGCGTTACGCCGAACGAACCAAACTAATGTATTTTGTTGATAGTCATTGTAATGAACGAGCGTTAGTAATCGTGTTTAAGAAACCATTAGCGTGTTTATGAGACAGTAACGACGTAATAAATTGAATTATCTAAAAACTATTTTAATATAAATAATCGAGTAATTTGTTTTTAGTATAAAATATTTCTTATCTTTTACTCCTATAAATTGTGAGATTTATGGTTTATAAAACTAGCGCCTCGGATGCAGCTTTGTCCACATCAACATTGTAAAACAATGAAATTCCTAGAAAAAATTAAAAAATGAAGAAAATAGCAATCTAACATAGACATTCTAAGATCCCTTTAAGTTTCATCACAATTAGTTCAGCGGTTTGGCTGTGGTGCGTAACATACGACAGACAGACAGGAGACTTTCGCATTTACAATATTCGTATGAATCCTTACAATTTCTTGACTTTGTTTTTATATAAAAAATAAATTAAATTGCTAGAACCGTGACAGCGCAGGAAGATAACTGCTTCAAATAAATACTGAGCTGGATAGCATTAAACAGTATTTATTTGAGTTCTAATTTAAAAGCAAACTAATATTTTACCTAATGTTTAAAAATGCTGTTTGTCTTTTCTTAAATTTGTTACAAATATATCTGTAGCAGGTATTAATAAACAAATCATCTTTATTTACTAATTTTAAATAATTTATATAAAATTAGAATAAATATACGCGATTAGTGTATTGTATAACCTAACTACAAGGTAAAATAATTCTGTTAACATCATCAACTGGAAGGTTTACTTTTAGACTCAGGCGCTCTCTGTAACACTCGTTGGAGCAGCAGAACGAGGTCCTTATGCTAACTAAGGGGGAGACGTCGCCTTCCTGTATTTCCTCTTCTTTCTCTTTTAACTACTGCTAACATCCTCCTTTAAGTACTTACGCAAGGAAATGTTTTACAGCTTTACAGACAGACAGTACAGTCAGTTGGGTCCGACGGTAAGTCAACTCACTAATCAAAATTCCTTATGTAACACGTAATTTGTACTAACAAATAACTTCAAGTGAGAAGTACTCATGAACAAAAAGTATAAAGAATCAAAACTAGAACTTTATACTGAACTTTTTTTATATATAAAACATAACTATGCCAAACTTTTCCATAATAAGAAGTACAAAAGTTTTGCTTCACACTCATATATATACTAAAATATTTTAGCAACACAATAATTTTTTCACATGATTTGTAGCTATTGAAAAAAATATACAAACTTATTATTATAATATTTACTAGATAAAATTATGTGATTCACAATGCAGTAGTATAAGAGTAAATAATATTAAGTTTAGAGATAATGCATAGTCACGAATATATTATAAATCATACTAGTTTCAGTAAATCAACATCTGTTCGCCAAGTCGGAGGTCAGTTCGTGGACAATAGAGGGATAGATATTGTTATATATTCACTAAGGATCGTAAAACTGTCCGTACTGTTTATGTCGTAAGGATACTAAAGTAACCAGTGAAACGGTATTAAATAAAAATACCTAGTGGAACAAACCTAAAATAAATTTAACCACCATACAAGTATAATATTTAGAATTCTTTAATTAATTTCCCGTTTTTATTTTTATTATTGTACCTATTTTTGTTAGTGAACCAAATAAGTTAAACAAGTATTAATTTCATATGTAACTCTACTAGTTACAAACAACATAAAATTTTATTAAAGCAATCCGGAATAAGTTTTTTGATTATAGATATAGGTAGCAACTTCAAATTTAAAAAAGATTAGACTTTTTTATTGGATTTGTGCTGTGCAAATAGTTACTGTTTTTTATACATTGTTTGTATATTACAGTTATTTGTATTTTTACTTCACGGCATACGTCGCACATAGCAGGATTGGTTGAAAAGTGATTATGTATAACCGTCATTAACGAGACATTGCATATTAGGTGACAATAAACGTTAAACGCCCCTGAAGGATATTAAAATAATTGGAATAGAATTTCTCCGTAAAATAGAACCCACAGCCATTTTAATAATATATTATGTGTATTATGCCTTGTTTGCCCAAAAAAAAAGAAAAAATAAAAAAGATTGAGACATAAATAATTTGCAAATATAACTATTACATATAAAATAAAATGCAAGGAATGCGAAAAAACCTGTTCAAACATTATATTTCAACTCTTTCATAAGCATGTCAGCAATCAGCTAAGCGTTCGTTATTTCAATAAAGATATCACGTGCTTAGCTTGACGTCATCTATCTATACTGGATGCTAGTGTTGCCAGCTTTCTTTTATACTACTATTTAAGATTTTTTTAAATATTTTTTTTATACAAGTAGTTTAAAAATGTATGTGACATCTTTTTCATATTTGTAAATTTTATTCTAAACAAAATCGACTTTCTAAACAAAATCTAGTAATGATTTTTTAACAATACCATATATACAATCAACAAAAGTATTGTTAATGTATAAATAAATTTATGATATAATTATTTCAAATATTGACTTAAAAAAATATAACACAATAAGATTAGTAGTAAATTAACCCTTGCGACTAGTAACATTAAGTTTCAATTCAAGGTTGTCAATTGTTTTCATATTCATAAAATTCAGTTTATTAATTACTATTGCTTGTGTATTGTTTATTTAGGAAACGTCGAGTTATTTTTCAATTTATTATTTTTAAATTTAAAAATGGACTTCAGTGATAAAGTAATTCTTATTACTGGCGCCAGTTCTGGTATAGGGGCAGCTACAGCTATTTATTTTTCAAAACAATCAGCAAAATTATCATTAGTTGGGAGAAAAGAAAATAATTTAAGAAGAATAGGCCTTTACTGTGAAAAAGCAAAAGGAATAAAACCATTGACCATTGTTGCTGATTTAACAGAGGATGCAAGCATCGAGAAAATTGTTAACGAGACGATTGAACATTTTGGAAGAATTGATGTTTTGGTCAATAATGCCGGCATTGTAGCCATGGGAGGATTAAAAAATTCTAATATTGAGATATACGATAAAGTAATGTCAACAAATTTACGTGCTGTTTACCACCTAACTATGCTATGCACCCCACATCTTATTCAAAGTAAAGGGTGTATTGTAAATGTATCCAGCGTTCTCGGTACTAAAGCTAGCTCTATGGCCTTAGCTTATAATCTTTCAAAAGCTGCATTAGACCACTTCACGAGATGTACTGCTTTAGAACTAGCACCTGATGGTGTTCGGGTTAACTCAGTTAACCCTGGTTTTGTGAAAACAAACATTATGAAGGATCTTGGTTTGACAGATGATCAGTTAGAACTATATGCTAAAAATACTGTAGGTAAGACACCACTCAAGAAAATAGTTGAAGCTGAGGAAGTTGCAGGTATCATTGCATATCTGTCCAGCGATAAAGCTAAGAGTATTACTGGTACATGCAATTTCGTTGATGGCGGGAGTCTGTTGGCCTAAATCTCAATAAAAGTAGTATTAATATTTCTCTAGTCAATGATATCAACATGAGAATTATTTATTTTTGTAGCATAAGTGATTAAAAAAATTAAACATATATACCTAATTAAATTAGGTACAATTTATTTATGCATCTGTTTTGTTGCAATCAAAATATATTTATTGGAAAAAAAAAATTCTTTTGATTTCCCTTATCTCATTTCAACATGATCACTTCATCAAATTTATATTTAATTTTTTTATGGTTTTCCATTACATTAAAATTAGATAAACAAAGTAATTAAAATAAAAAAATATCCTTTTTTAATCAATCACTTCAATGGAATATTGTATTGCAATTTTAAAATTGCTCCTTGTGCATTTGTATAATTTGATTTAGCATTCAAATTATGCCTCCAACTGCATTTCATGTATGATATTGCAATAAAAAAGAAGAAATATTGTATTCATACTTTTACAGTACAATACATACATAAGTTTTATATTTTGATTTGTGTTGCTGCTTTAAGTAATTATTGAATTTTATCTTGTTCCAACCTTTTCAGTTGATTTCTATTGTTGTTTTTCACGCAGGCCGAAGTTTAAGTTCTGTCCTTTCTGTTCGTTTCTGTGTTTTATTCAGTCCTCTCATATATTTCACCAGATTCAAAAAGTAAAAGAGCAAAATTTAATATCTATATTGTAATATTCGGAACAACATGTTTTATTTACACAAACATTTTTTTTAATGTCACATATTTAATCTAACGATATCTCAATTATGTAAATCCGTTTAGCGGTTCTGAAGATTAGAAGTTGAGGTCAGTCGTGGCGCAGTGTAACAGCGTCTCAATGTAAACGCGATCGGTTGTGGATTCAATTCCCATCAGAGGGAGTGCTTATATTTAAATTATTATTTCTTCCTCGCTCTGGTAAGACAAAGTGTGTCGTCGAGTTCCACCACTCAACGCGCAATGTCTCGAATTCAACAGAAAGCGAAGTACGGAGTGTCTTGAAACTAGGTACTTTCTGTCAACCCTGCTATGCGGGATAAGAGCGTGATGCTAATAAAAAAAATAAGAGGTAATAAATAATATAACACACAAGATACGCACGAAATATTTAACACTTCGTGGCAGTCGCAGTAAAAATAGTTTATAAACCATTATTGCGTAAATTAATTAATAATAGGGATTATGAATGATTTCGTAATATATTAAATTAGTCACAAAAATTAAAAATCATGAGTAAAAAATACCTTATAATTTTTTGTGACAGCAATAACCAAAATATTACTATTTTTTTTGAAGATTTCCTATCGACACATTTATTACAAGACGAAGAGTTTCGCGTATTAAAAAATACTCGTGTATTTAGAAATAATGATTAAATGTTTGAAAACTTTATTATGAATTATGACATAAAGCAAGTATATCATTTCATAAAGTAATACTAACATTTTCTGTTTGCGTATAGCCGATGCTAACTCGATTTTATATATTTTATAGATTTGTTCTAAGAAAATATGAATGGAGAAGCACTTAAAATATGTTTTAAAAATTCATAATTTACGTATACTTCATTAAAAGATAAATCTAACAGTCTTATTTATATCCACACATCTACAACTTTTCGTGACAAATGCAGAACAAATATGTAGGTACCTAATATTGAACTTATACGTACATTTCTCTGTTTCAAAAATGAAACATTTGCTTTACCTAACCAAAGAAAATTATATAATAAAATAAAAATAAATGACAATAGAACAACGTAGCGTAGGGTGGTGGTGTCCGCTAAAAAACACTTGGTTTTGGGTAAAAACAAAGCGCGGCGTTGATTATATTTACTCAAGACAACACTCATGTATTGATTTTCTGCAGCTAGTGGATAAAGAAGTGCTTAGACACTTTTCTCACTAACTATCAAACTATGTGAGAAATAATGTAAAGTTTTAGAAGACAAACATTTAAATTCAATCAAGCAATTTCAAATACGCCACGATCTATATTATGTCCAGATACTATTATAATGATAAAATAATATTACCAAGAGAATGAACAATTCACACACAACAGTAGGTATATTGTATGTCATATAAATCAACTAAACAACTAATACCAACGTCAGTTTAAATAACTTACACGTGACAAGGAAATATATATATTCGTTCTTTATAAACTTGGCTACTTTCTTGTTATTAGTAATAACGATTTTTTTTTCATTAGTTTAGCATAGATATACATATATCCATATATATTCTTTACCCTGAAATAAGTACCTTTCTATTAATTAAAATGTTACTAAAGTTTATATTAAAATATCAACACAATAAATTATCACTAATACACGCCGTGTATTTATTGTATTGTGTCTCAAATTCGGTGCAAAGCGGAGTACGGAGTGTCTTGACACTAGATACTTTTCTAATCCCTATTCTGCTACGTGAGATAAAAGAAAAACAAAACATACAATCAGTTTGGTGTCCCACTATTCAATATGTTGATCATGTATACATTGCACAATATATTAAGGCTTTCACTATGACAGCAAAAACGGACATTGTATTTACAACTACATTATCACCGGGGATGTAGCTCAGTGGTAGAGCGTTCGCTTTGCATGTGAAAGGCCCCGGGTTCGATCCCCGGCATCTCCAGCTTTTTTTATTATGAATAATATTTTATTTTATATTTTGAACTAGATTTCTATCTTTTAATAATTATCATTTATACATTTTTAGAACATCATATGGCAAGCCAATTCTATTAAATTGAATTCAAAATGGCAATGTCTATAAACTCCGTCGTGGCCAACTGGTTCAGTGAGCATGATAGCTTTAATTTCAATCCTCACTCGGGAGATATTTCAACTATTTTCATTTATTCTCTTCAAAAGGACAAAACGCAGCACCACTCAACACACAATTTCTAATAAGTGGAGAAAGTGTAACCTTGACACCTCGTTTTTTCAGACGTGTGTGTCGAGTGAGATAAAGAGTTTTAGCTTTTTTTCCTAACTAATATTATAAAATAGAAAATAGAAAATGTTAAGAACATAATACTAAAAATAAATCGCGATGATCAAGTAAAGTCATTTTTAGTAACGAAATATAACAAAAAAAAAACATTTTTAAATGCGTATATATTTATTATTATGTTGTTCAGATTGAGTAAAGGCATTCGCTCAGGAATTGCACAACTTGATAGCCTGACATTTCTTTGGTTGTTACAATTTAAAACTACCTTCAAACAGCCATTAAAAATAACGGGTTTGAAAATGTCACGTTGCGGCCACAAAAATCTTGTTACAAACAAATATAATGAAACAGCTTAATACGACGCGACCGTAATAAAAGCAACGCAAAGTTAGAACATTGCCAAGTCAGTCGTTCTAAAATATTACATTGTATTACAAAATAATTTATGATTTCCGACGTAATATAATAAAAATATTCAATCATCATTTTTTTTTAAAATAATGTAATATTTTTATTATAATAGCGTCGCAAAAATACATTTCATTGAATTATTTAACAATAAATGTGCACTTATGATGTCTTACCACGATTCAAATTAAAAATACGGTTTGACTGTACCCAATTCAATTTTTTTAAACCAAAACAATCTTGTCTTCTTTTAGAGACGAGCTTATTTGCAAATTAAATATATAATTAACAAATAAACGCCGTTTTATGTATAACACAAAATATTTGAAAAAGGAATGAATAATGTTGACACTCAAATTCAAAAATCGATTTCCATTTCAATATATATACACAAATTTAAATCGATTCTAATCAAACTGTGAACACGATTCGATGACATCACAAGCTTACCCAACCACTAATCTAGCAACACTATGTATACAATGAACACATTGTAATTAAACACTTTTACATGACATTTCTAGTCCTAATCGTTTAAGTATTATTTCAAATTCATTTATAGCTTTGATTTGTGGCTCTCTTTTTTGCCCATTCTAAAGTTTTTTTATTAATCATTTTATTTTTCAAAACTTTTTTTAAAGTTAAAAGCAGTTTTATTAAGGGAATGTCAAAAGATTCAAATTTAAGTGGAGAAGATAGGGATTCTATATATTTAATTTAATTTTACCATCAAAATACCTAAACTATGAAATACTATCGAGAAATAAGCTCCTGGCTATCTTAGAAACTAAAACACACAAGGCGGTCGCATACATCTTTTGGCATATATACCAGACTAAGACGCGTCGTGTGCTCTAGTTAAAGAATTAACATACACTTTCGTATGTATTATAGTCATTCCTAATTTAACTTATTAATAATTTTCACGTAATTTGTCATCGATTTTTTTACAATAATTTAGAATCCAGCTTTTGTATCGTCATACACAGAGTATTAGAATACCAATTGCAGATAGAAGAATATATTTGTTACTATACAAAAAGTTCTGATTGTACATTCATTTTTAATAGGAAAGATGTTACATAATTTCCACATATACTTATGTAAATTGTTTGTTAACTTCGCAAGAAATTCATTTTTAGATTTTCTGTAGTTTCCGCATCAAAACGTTTCATATCAGAACTATTTCTTTAGTAACCTAAATATAACTAAATTAGTTATAATTAAATTAAATTAAATTTATTTCAAAATATTACATACTAACTTAATTTTATAGAACAATGTGAAATAAACGTTACTTTTAATAACATTATAGATACTGTATAGTTTCAAAAGAATCGGGTGCTTTTAGCTCGATAGCAGTATTTCAACTGAAGTTGCACTTCTACTATATTAATTGGACAACCATTTTTAATATTATAGATTTTGCACGTGATAAGTTTAACTATAACAATTAAATGGACACAGCAAAATATATCTTTACTATTATAACTAAAAAAAACTAAATTTGCAGTGGGTGGATCTATGTTACATATTGTTTTTATTGTCTATTCCATTATCTATATTGTTATTGATACAACACAGTATAAATATAAGGCTGTATGTTTATTTTTGTAATATGTTTTTAATCTGTGGAGTGGCTGTCAGAGCTTATCACACTCATTCATGTTGAGGTCGGTGTGGCTAGGCGCGGGGCTGCAGGGCGGGGGGCGGCGCGAGGGGCATCGCTTCGGCGCAGGGGCCGCGGGGGGCTCCTGGGGTACACCCAGGGGGGCCTGGGAGTGCCGCCGGGGGGCCTGGGGGCGCGGGGTCGGCTGGTAGCGACGCGAGCGATGCAGTGGCTGAGACCGAGGGGGCCGGCGTCGGCGCGTCCACGTCATTCTGCAACGATCCAACTGCTGAGCCGCCCGCTATAACACCGGGACGAGGCGCGGGTGCGGACGGGGAGGGGAGGAGGTCGACAGGGACGGGGGTTGGCATGGGCAGGGAAGGGGGCGGAGAGGGCGAGGGGGGCACCGTTACTCACTCGCTAATCTGCCGCCTTATCACCGTCACTGTCTAGACATTGAATATTGTGATATCTAATGTTGTGAACATGTTCTTTTTTGAAATTTGATTACAAAAATGATCCTATATGACTTTACTGAAGTGACGAAATCGTTGAGGATTTTTTCTTCTAATCTACTAAGACAGTCAACGGTTTAAAACGGCATACATAAACTACGTTTGTGCTGATACAATTACGGTAAAACTAGAAAAACAAAATTGGACTGAAACATAAATATATTTGTAAAATTCCCAAAAACAAAAAAATAGCTTAAAGAAATAACAGCTTTTAAAATTCGTTTTCAAGCGTATAGGGATTGGGGAATGAAATTATAAAGCTAATGCTCATGATAAATGATCATACATGTATATGAAACAAATACCAAACACAAACGATGTAATAACACTATAGGTGAAGTTAGAAATGAAAGATATATGAATTAAACCGAAAACAGAGTGTATTATCAGCACGAATCGCGAGTTGAATGGTGCGTGAGGTTTTGATAACACATGCAACATACAAACTTAAATGAAGAAAAACGAAAAAAATATTAAAAGAGAAGTGCTGTAACTGTAATGATAATTACAGATTATATATAATTTAAACCACAAAGCCTTTTAACGATGAACCATTAAATATCATATTCGCTAATTGACTTTTAACATGTTCACTTTTGAATAACATTCACTCAACTCAATTCGTACTACGAACTGACAAACATTCAGACATAAAGAATATAAATATTGGACAATTATGAAAAATGGCGAAAAAAGCAATAGGAAATAGCTATGCTAAGCATGATAATACATAAAAAATATATAGTTCACATAATAATAAATATAAAAATAAACACATGTACATTATAATGTCTAAAAGTCCTTAACATACTTTTCATCCTATATTGATGTAATATCCTACCTTACGCTACAAATATCAAAATACGCACAACACAGTATAACGTTTAAACAAAACTTGTTACCTGTTACAATGATGATGAAGATAATAAAACTGTTAGGTCATATACATTTCCTAGCTCCCGAAACGTAGCCGACTAAAAACAACACATTCAATATTACATAACAACTATATACGGGATATAGCAATACCACTGTCAAATACTAGATACCATTTCTATCATGAATATGTATTTATAACTTTTAACAATTTTACTACAATTCCAATGATCTACGCTTAAACATTACTTCATAAATAGTAGTTTACTTTTACAGTCTATTATATGCTATTGTGATACTATAAATAATAACTTTGTAATTTTTAAATTTAGAACACATCAGTGAAGTATCAAGGTGTCACTCGGTAGCCAATCATGCACTTCTATTTATTCAGATAGTTATAATCGATTAATACTTTACGATTAACAAAACAAATTAATATGCAAATATTATAATTTACACTTGAGCTATAAAAAAACATTCATAATCCGCCTCGTTCTAGCACTAAACATCGGGTCACTAGCGTAGTATTCTATTTTGAAATTTGAAATTCGAAATTCGAACGTCTATATAGTCTATGCCCTAGTGGTGTTAGCTGTACAGATAAAAAATACTAAATAGGTCGCTCGTGTCGTTGCGATACCGGCGGCTCCGATCTACGCACTTACTGTGAGCGACGTGTTTACAACCCAAGTACGCTCTCCGGAGCGCATTTGTGACTTTGCCCTGATTGCCACAGAAAAATATCTTAATGTCCATGCCATAATATCATTCTATATATATTACAAAATATACAATATTAAAACTTCCTAGTAAACCGAATATTGAGAAACGAGCACAAACAATTATTTGAATAAAATGTTTATTATTATTATCAAAACGTTTGATTCTAAGAATACGTTTTGATTGTTTTATTCATTCACGTATAGAAAGATGACAAAATAGGCAAAAAATAATCATGCTTTAACGTAAATTGTCTCACCACACTAACTCCTGTTTTGGCCTGCAATTATAACATTTACTTTAACCTATTGTAAACGTGGCCTAATCAGTCAGTGACCCTATTCTACTATAAGTTTGATCATTTTAAATATAAATATATTATATAAAATAAATAAACTGGTATATAATTAGAATATGTACTACAAATAGATATGAAGAAGATATACAGAAATATATTGCAAATTTTCAGTTTTCACATTTCAAGCAAATAAAAAAAAACATTTTATTACGTCTATTGCAAATAAAATTATAATTATTATAAATAAAAATGTATATCTAAGTTTAATGTGAAAACAGAAAATGTTTATAGAGATACATAAAGTATATACCCAAAACCATATAATAACATACACATATGAGGAGCGAACAAAAATATTGGGATATTGTGACGTCCCGTACTGATGTTGTTTTCGGAAATCTCACAACAATATGAAAAGATAACTGAAACAAACTATTTATAGAGATTACCTTTTTTATATAATTTAAAAAATAAAGAGTCTTAAAACTATTTAATAATCACAATTTGTTATATATATATTATATATTATTTTCAATATTATTATGAAAATGACCTTTTTAGATAATTAGTTTAATATAGACCTGTAAATAGTATTACTTTTACGGTCAATTGTATAAAAAGTTATTTAACTTAGTAAATATTTTACAGTCGAGTATAGAGTAATTCACGGCAGTCAGACTAAGTAGGTTAATAACTATATTATTTGAGGTAGGAATTAAATGAGTTTTATATCTTTATGAGATAATTGACTCTTACATTGTAAATGGCACAAGTACAAATAAAAACAAACAAAATATAATAGGACATCTCTTTTAAAAACTATTAATTTATACTACTCAGTATTCACTTTGTCTTCACCAAGTAATAAGGAACACGTAATCAAATTCTGTACTTATAATCTATTCAAAAACACTATGCACTATAATGATGAACGGGAAACTATGTACAGATTACTAAAATCTCATGTCATCATATTTAACACGGGTATCGAAACCACAGTCTTTATTTGCAAAAGTAACAATGTGTCACCTCTTATCAGCAGAACTGCGTTTCAAAAGGGTGATAGACTCAGGTTCATTTTAGAATTTTTAGTTATAAAAAAGAGCAATGATTAACAAAAAACAACAAGGTGAAACACAACAACAGTACGGACACGTGGGTGATAGTATCGCGGGGAGGTGCGCGGGGGGTGTGCGTAGGGGGCACGGGGGGCGCAGGGGTTACCTTGAGCGGCACGGGGGGCGCCTCCAGGTGGTAGCCGATGTCACACAGCGAGCGCAGCAAGTCGATGCCTGTGGATAATCGATTATTGATGTGAATAATCGATTTTATTTTACATATCAAATTACTAAAACTATCAAATGTATCTAAAACTAATGTAAAAGCGTTTTTGGTTCTTAAGTACATTATGTGATTTGCCCAACAAATGAAATACATAGTAGATATGATGAGATAATATAATATGTTACATTGAATTTTAAACAATACACAAAACACTATCATAAGCTTTCTACATCTCCTAAAAATTAAACAGAAAATAAATTTAAAATCGTTGATTACTAACTAGGTAATCGTGCGATATAACTGACAAAAAACACTTTTAAATCTTACAATAAACACTTAAACTCTTAGAGTAAGTATGGTATTACACACACTCACCAGGCGCCCTATTATTGGCATAACGCGTCTCCCACGCGTCAAACAATCGATTATAATACCGCGGGCCCGCCAGGTACTGCAGGTAGCGGTGCGTGTCCGCGGCGGGGAACACCCGCTCCACTACCTCACTGGCGCCGCCCGCGCCGCCCGCCCCGCCCGCGCCACCCGCCCCGCACGCGCCGCCCGCCCCGCCCGCGGCCGCCAGCTCGTCCTCCGCCTGCAGGAGGTGGCGCACGTCGTCCGGCGTTAGTGTTGACAGGATGTCGCGTAGGTACTGTAAACGTGTTAATAACTATATTATTTTATGGTTTATTGGAATTATGGTATTGTGAAGGCTATTCTATATATTAACGTAATTTTAAAGTACATATAAATAATTGAAAATATAATATAATAATTATATTTATTTCAAATACATTTTTACTAACATTAACGATATTTGTAAATTTAAGTAGTGTAACTTCAATTAAACAAAAAAAAATAAACAAAATGTTATACTCGATTTATAAAAAATAGTGACAAATGAACCAGTACAATTAAACTCAGTACTAATAATTAATAGATACATATTTACTCTCTTATAATATGAATTCGAGACATAAATATGAAAACTTAAATTATTCAAGTTAAATTTCAGCACATTTGCATAAATAAATATATGAAAGTACATTTCACATTAAATTTTTTTTTTCTGTCTTTGAGTTAAATGCTGTTGACCTTAATGGTCTTTACAGCGACACCGGGAGGGGGAGGGAAGAGGGTACTCAAGCCCTGCGAAGTATTAGCAAGCACTGACGTGTCTGCTTGAGAGGAAGCCGACGACCGCAAGGGCGCCCCCTGCGGGGCTCGAACCTCGGCTTGCGGTCGGCGAGCGGGCGGGGTCACATTAAAAAGTAACATAAAGATCATTGCTGTAAACAACTTACCATATCTCTATCTTCCATGTTAGTGTAGATAATATGTTTATCTCTTTCTTCTTTAGACAGGTATACTGTATATAATCTACTATCATAAGGCAAGCCCGCCTGGAAACATTTACAAAGAATCATCATATATTATATTGTGAAGATAACATATATATATTTTTTATAAAAGGGGTTACTTTTATGAAAATTTATATGTTATTTCATTTAAATTTATATGTGCTGAAAATCAATATTTTTTTCTATTAATTAATGTATTAAAATAGCTTAATTATATAAAATTATATATTAATATGTTTTTTTATCAAATTGTAAAAATAATTGGAACATAAAAAGTTTTTTCCTCAGAAAACACTAGTTTACAAGATTTTACCATATTTAACCTCCTAACATTGCTGGAGAAATTAAGAAGAATCTTATGTTATTTCTATCTCTTCCACATTATCTTGTGCAAAATTATTTATAGAAACATATAATATTAAATAACAAAACGACATACATACTTCATATAAAGTACTCAGTAAAAAAACTGAACCAATAACCATCAAAACAAATATGTTATTTTATATTTATTTATTATTTTTATAAATTAATTTATATTTACAAAACAATTTTATTATTATATACTCCGAAGGAAGAAAACACATTGAGCAAGGAAATCACTAGAATGTCTAATTTTAATAACTTTTGATATTTCACTAGGATTTCCGACGTGATATCCAGTGATTCCTGTACTTTAATATTTTTTACTTGTCTTTATTATTACTGTAAAAGTTTATAGACCTCTAGAATATTAAAAAAACATACCAATTTACTAGGTTTCTCTTTACACAGCGTTTCCAAGTTGGTTTTAGCGGGCACTTGGAATTGCGCTATGTTGAGCACTGTCGATACCAACGGACCTTTCACGTGGATATCTAATGGCGACGCGCTGTGTAAACTGGGCGATATGTTCACCTGAAATTATTTGATTTATAATAAATATTTCTATTCTCATTCATAAAAAAATAAATTTAATATGAATAATATAATTAAAAAATATATAAATTAGGTTAGGTTGAATTTTAAAATTAAGATATGAATGGAACATGTTCGTATATAAACTATGAGTTATTAAGTATTATATTTAAAATTTGCTATATTCCAAATATAACATAATTATTACAAAAATAAATAAAAAATCCTAACAAGTCAAAACTTGGTAAAATAAATTTCATAGACCTAATATAGACGTAACAAGTTGAGAGTTTTATACTCAATTTGAGTCAATTTTTGTATTGATATCCACAAAAGCGATATTGGGTCTTAATTCAAGAAAAAATATCAACAATTGTTAGTCTTCATTTAAAATTTATTTATATTGAGACCTGTCGTGGCGCAGTTAAGACACCGTTTGACTGTAAACGCGATCGGTTGTGGGTCTGGGGAATGATTATAATTAAATTATTCTATTTTCTCGCTGTGGTAAGATAAAGTGCAGCGTTGAGTTCCGCCATTCAACACGCATTCTCCATAGCTAGACAGATAGGTAGACAGGAAATACTAGATATTTCCTATCTACCCAGTTATGGAGAATAAAAGCGTAAAGCTAAAAAAATAAATAGTTTCTATATATAAAATTAAAGTATGCATACCTCCAACAACCAAGGCTTTAAATCCTCATCCAATAGAACGTCAATGCCAAATAATTCGTAACAATTGTACCTCGAAGTTATATTAGCTTTAGTTAATGAGCTGATGCTTGCTTCACCAGATATTATGGTTTTGATCACAAGGTCCTTTATGTTCTCCCACAGCTTGTCTATATCTACTTTCTGTTCAGTCTTTAAATATTGAAATAGCGTCTGTAGAGTCCTGTGAAATGATATTATTTCTAATGAAATGCCCTTCATATATTAATAAAAATTTATATAAAAACAATCTAATACACTCTGAAGAGACAATTATTAAAATTAATTCTACAGTTACAAGCAACACTAGACAACTACTATTATTTTGATATCTACAAAACAAATATAGACAGCAAACATATTAAAAACTTATTTTAAAAATCTGAATATATTTCCATATATTAATGTGTGTATACTATTTCGATTTCTTTACAAATAACACATTTACACATTTCCTTGTTTTATTTAGATTTACATTGAATAAATAATTACCACTTATGTCCCTCGCAAGCAGCAAAATCTTCATTAGGTGTGTAGTTCTTAGATAGTCTATTTATAGAGTAATTAGTTAAATGCATGTATCTATCGTTTAGTGACGATAATTCATCATTGTATTTCACTGAAAAGAAAAATAAAAAGCAAATTATAATCATCAATTTTAATAAACCACTGCATATTTTTTAACATGAGCATAGAGCTTAATGACGTAATGAAGTAATAGATAAAAAATCGAATACTGTAATAACACTTTCAAACATTTCTACCATACTTCCAAAACTTGCCAATAAAGGTGAAGATTAGATTTTAATTATGCATTTTATACAATATTAATTATGTATATTATATTAATATTCAGTTGATTTAATTACAATTAAACCAAAACGATGTTAAAAACAAAATTATTTCATTATTGTAGCATAATAACATTTGGTATATATAGACGTATAAATATTATCATTGCTGCACATTTAATCCCCAGCGGGCATCTCAGAAAGAGGTTTTTAAAAATAAGCTATAATTATTATTACTCACCTGAAGCAAACCTCGCTAAGCCATCCTTATACAAATATATCCTTAGCGGATGTATGGACGTGACAAGCACATACAATCTGAGATCGAACTTACTACCATTGATTAAATACGGCTTGGACACATATCGTTGAACCACTACGGGTTTTTTCTTAGGAATTTGAGTCCAACGGGAGACTACTTTAATTCCCGTACCCCGAGCTGATGCAGGCTGAAATTTTGATATTTTTTGTTATAAAAAGAAAAGTCTCATGTAAACCGCATAGTAAGGTAATTAGTGACAGTCTAGTATCCAAGACACGGCTTATGGTTTGGCTTACAAATAGAATCTATTATGAAAACATTTGACTGAACTGACTGAACTTAATGAACAATAACTTTTATTGTTCTCTATTTTTTCCCTTTTTTGTTGGTCATGTGAGTTAAAAAACTATAAAAATTATATATAAATCAACATTGGGAGAATGTCTTCGAACCCGCAACCAACGTGTCAATCGTGTCAAGGTACTTTTAATTAAACTGATATCGACTAAGTTACAATCAAAACAATTTTCATACAATGTGGGGCTTATAAATGGTTTAAGTTGATTTCCCTTACCATTTTATGTTGTACATATAATAATTTACTCCCTCGTCAACAATAATGTACACAAACTTACAATTTTGTTAGATTATTTATTAAACTCACTCATATTTACAAGGAAATAAAAAATAACTTAATAATTTAAAAAATGATTATTTTGTGATTGTTCAAATGCAAAACTAATATTTTTTTAGCTTCACGCTTTTATGCCGCATAGCAGGGTAGACAGAAAGTACCTAGTGTCAAGTCACTAGTGTCAAGATACTCCGTACTTCGCTTTCCACCGAATTCGAGACATTGCACGTTGAGCGGTGGAACTCAACGCCGCACTTTGTCTTTTACCAGAAGGTAAAATATTTTAAATATAATTAGCCGCGTTTACAGTCAGACGCTGTCCCACTGCGCCACGAGCAGCCTCACTAATAATTGTATGACAATTAAAAATATTTTAAATAACCCAAAACAATACATACCGGCTTAATAATCCACCTTTCATTATTAGCCGCATATTTATCCCAGTCGTGTTTCAATATCTTCAGATCGTGAGGCAATACGTAGGTCTTAGGCATTATACCAAATTCACTAACACCATATTTTGATGCTAATTTCTGTAAATTTCTCCACAATCTATCTTTTCTGCCTATTTGGAAGGTACCGGGGAAATGGTTCATTTTTTGCCCGTCCTTGATTGCTCTGAACATAATTGATTTCATATGTTTACCCCATATACCTATCCAATCGACTGTTTCTGAAATTATAAATTTACCATTTACAGGTTTATATAAAAATTTCACTAAAATGTACGTCGATTTTTGGTTCAGGTTGTTTTTATTTATGTAATATTTCTAGCTTTTCGCACTATAACAAATATATAAAATTTTATAAATTGACAATTTTTTTCCTTTAAATTGTTATTTTAAATAAACTAACCCATATTGCAATATTATACTATTTTATAATCATATTAATCGTATTTAAAATATTTAACTTTTATTATATAATATAAAACTAATATAATATAATTACCAATATGAAAGATTCAAAGTAAATAAAATAAAAAATATTACCTTCTTGTGGACATTCCGCAGTATCACACTCACTCTTGACCAATTTAAATCCTGAATTCGTCAAAGTTTTCTTAACGACTATAGGTGTAATGGTAGTAACTTTCCATTTCAGATGTTTTTGTATTGCCATCGGTATTTTCAACGGAGTGGTTTCATCGTGTGCTACGAATTTCAAATACGGAGGTACCCGAGGGAACAGGGACGGTCTGAGACAGTTGCTTATAGATTCTGGTATGTTTAGAGGTGATTCTGAAAATTAAATAATTATATTAAAGCAAACTTTATTAAGTACTAATACATACAATATTGTACATAGTCCTAATTACAGAATTGTATAGTCCTAATTACGTGTCCTAATTACAGAACTGTAAAAATAGTATGCGAATAATATACAAACATAAACGTTTATTTTAAGCATCTATGTATTTAAAATAACCCAAGCTAAAGTATTTAAATTCACAATAACTCTTACTCTATATACTTCTAGAAAGAATCTTAAGCAAAATTTAATGTTTAATTACTAAAATACGTAACATACCGCGAAACTATTATATGTAGATAGGTATATATCAAATAATAAAAAAAATAAAAATAAGAAAATATTATATGTATTTTATTACTTAAAGCTTTAAATTCGACCCATTTATTAGATTTAATATAAAGCAGAGAAAAAGTATATATTTCTGTTCTTTGCTTTTCTCTCAGAAATACTTATTGCTTGTTCATGTGCGGAACCTAACGCCGCAATATATAAAATAGCATTTGGACGGACAACCATTACGCTAATGAAACATTTTAATATACCTAATATAAAACGACATACTTATTCTATACTGCAAAATATAAGCAAAGCTTTAAATATATATAAAAAATAGGAAAGTTCAGTTTAAAACCTCTGCGCGATGGTAAAGTTTTGAAGGGATTAGTTGTGTGTAGAGATGTCAAGAATTGTTGATTCTTGTTTATTTTCTCTGGAAAATTAAGTTTGATTATGAATACTATAATAAATGATTTACATTACTTTAAAGTAATGTTTAATAAATGTATATTTTACTCTAATTGGATGACGGCCGAATGGGGTTAAAGAAAATATAGTTATTTTTAAGTTTAAGTATTTTTAATATTTTTGTATTAGAAATATAACTAGGGACCTACTCGGGGACAGCGTAAGGCATAGTAATTCGTGTATTATAAAAAAACTTATGTATAATAAAATAAAAGTTGTAACAATACAGTGTAACCTCAATATAATGATCCTCAATATAGCGACTTTTTCGCTTTTAGCTCTCTTTTCGACATCCCTTAGAATACGCTTAAAAGTTAATGCAAAATATATTCTTTTGTAATCAATTTTCAATCCTTGCAAAATGAATGAATGAAAAAGAAAAGTAATACTACCTCAACAAAAAGAATTCTGTCCGCTATCTATATTTAATTTCACAATGTTTTACCCTCTTATAAGTATAACTGTAGACCAACCTAACCTCTGTATCACAAACCTCACTTTCCGTTTCGTTATACAACCCTGATTGGTTAGATATAATATTCTTTAAAGGATAAGAAGGATTGAGATACATATTATCTCAAGGAACAATGCTTTGATAAAATCATTTCAGAAGTTTATTGTTTAAGCATAAAGATACGACTTTTACTATTTTTAAAGTGTTATTCCACACTTAGGATTAGAAAACATCTTTGAAAAAACGTATAAAAATTTTGAATGCAGCGGGATTCGAACCCGCGCCTCTTGGATACCGTCCAAGAATGAACGCATGGCTTAGCGGTCAGAGTTCTTGGACGGTATCCAAGAGGCGCGGGTTCGAATCCCGCTGCGTTCAAAATTTTTATACGTTTTTTCAAAGATGTTTCATAAAGATACGACTTTTATTTATATGGAAATAAATTCGATACATTTTAATATGATAAAGGTATTCTAAAATAAATTCGAAGGGCGCGTATATATTATTAAAACGTAGCTATAATTATCAAAACTGTTTAATTTAAAATAAATATATAAATTTTCTATATAATTTTAAGCTTCATTATTTTGAGAATTTCTTGTCTTCACATAATATAATGACACAATAAAAACTCGACGAATAAAATTATCTAAAATAGTTTGGCAGTGTCGGGACCAATCCACCGATTTAATTTGAATAACTAGATTGTCGTTTTTTATATTGTATTGGGTGTGGAAAGCGAAAGAGATTTCCACGTGATAAATTAAACTTGATTTATATTTGTGTCACTGCTGACCTTGCCAACTCGAAAACACTAGCATATAATATTCTTAAATGATAGGCAACTGTTAAATAATTTACAGCTTGTACGCGCACGTTTATTCTAAGTTAATTTGAGTACATTTTAATATTTCGTTATAATATAAACATAAACGTTTTGATTCAATAAACACGTGTAATTTTGTGTCATACACACAAAAATACACGTGTTTATTGAATCATACTATTGGTATTGGAGTAGGAGTATTTTGAATCTTAAGGCACTAACGCTTGCACAAATGAAGAACATTACAAAAATGCAATACTTTTAACCAAAGTCCCTTTTAAATTTTCTTAGATATCGGCAAATTTAATAATAGAAGGAACTATTTAGCATTCAACGCGTAGTAGGTACCTATGACGTTGCAATACAATAAAAGAACTTACAGCTGTGCCTGAGGCTTTCAGAACAAGTGCCAATTTAAAGGGCCCCTGTAAAACGCAATAACAATGGCCTCTTTTCGACTTCTTATGTGCACCCAACAAAATTTTTAGAGATCCTTCCATGCCGAAATAAGTACTAATGAAATTAATATAGTTCTATACAGTTTAAAGTATTCGATTACTCTAAAATGACGATCTTCTTAATATTTGTTTCTTGCGAAACGATCAGCTCTACAACACAAATATTTTTAATATATAAAAATCGAACTTATAATAGAAACGAGCATCGTAGCTTCTGACCAAACACAATCAATCGAAGTATCGTATTAAGCAACGTTTAGTAAGGTATGAATGAAAAAAAAAGTAACTAAAAAATTATAAATGAACTCACCTTTTGACTGCATTGGTTTAGTAGACACCACTGTGCCATTCAATTTCGTTGCTAACTTGACCATAGAGTTTTGTTCCAGATCATTCTTGTGTATCAATAAAGGAGGTGGTTTGTCTAACTTCTCTATATCTATTGAATCGGTGTCCATTTGCCATGTCTCCAACGTCGGGTCCGGTGATGGCGATCGGCTGTTAGAACTGGAAAAGAATGAGCCGTATGACTAAGCATATATAATATTCAATAAAATTAAAAGCAAAGTGCGGCGTTGAGTACCACCCCTCAACACGCAATGTCTCGAATTCTGTGGAAAGCCTGTCTACCCTGCTATGCGGGATAAAAGCGTGAAGCTAAAAAAATCAAATATAAATAACAACAGTTTTTAAAATTAAACCTGATTTAATTACGACAGTTTTATAAAAGTATGTTTTACTAAATTTGTAAATTAAATTGATATTATTTGTTGTTTTTTGTTGTTTTCCACCAAGAAATAAGAAGGCCGGTCGTGGTGCAGTGAAACAGTGTCTGACCGTAACCGCGATCGATTGTGGGTTCGATTCCCATTAGGAAGAATGATTATATTTGAATTAATTTCATTTTCTTGTCTGCCCTGCTATGCGGGATAAAAGCGTAAACCTAAAAAATCATGACGAAATATATAGAAACACAACATAAAAAGGTAAGCCGTTAAATAAGATCCTATAACTAAGATTATCCCTTAAAAAAGGAACAATTTTTTAATCTTTACTATTTAGCATAACACAAAAAAAATAAAAAAAAAAACATACTCATCAGCTTCCCCGATGACGTCGTTAGTGCTTATCTTCATTTTGGTGCTTTTTATTTTCGTCTTTGCTTTCTTTTTTGTTTTGACAGCCTTTTTTGCAACGGGTATCGCCGTCACAGAGCTTACGGGCAAGGCGGGACTCACCGCGGGCCGGGTCGGCGTATGCGTGTCTTGACGGGGCTACAACACGTAAAGTGTTCAGTTAAAAATAAGCCTCTTATAACTATTGGACGAAACGGTAAGGTACGGTAACATTGAAATCACTGACTAATGACGTTTGAATTCCGTGGCAGCAATGTTTATATTTAAATTTAAAGGTGTTTCCCAGGTTTGATTGAAAAAGCTCGGCGTTACGTTATTCAAGAATAATTTGGGAAAAGAGAATTATAATCCAGTGTCAAAAATTAATTATTTTTTATGGTAACTTATTACTTTTTTGTAAATATTTCGTATTATGATGTCACGTTCAATTAAATTTCCTAAAGCTCATAAAATACAAATAATAAATATTCAACAATACATCTACTCATGATATTTCGGCTTAAAATGTATCATAGAATAGAAAATTATACACAATAAAACAGGTTGAAACCGTTTTATTTAATATGCATAATAATCGTTAATGTCAAAGATAATAATTAACAAATATGTAAAGCAAAGTTGTCACAAAACAATAAATGAAAAAATATAGATTTCTAGTTTTTAAACTTAAAATTAAATACATTTTTTGAACTGTAAATTTATCAAAAGGGCAAGAGATTAATAAAAGTTAAAATACAAAATTTATAAATAAAAAAATTAGATAACGAATTTTGACTAAGTAATTTCAGTATGCGCATTAATAGTGAAATCTAAAATAATATTTACATTCATATTTAGTTGCACAGAAATAAAATGCATATGTATATGTGTCTCACACACACGTAAGAAGGAAAACATCTTTGGTATGGTTTAATTGGGTAAAGCTAAATAAGATAAAGTTTACGCAAAAAATAAATATGGCGCGATCAGATTTAAAAAATAAAGATGGCGCGTAACAGAGAAACACTACATTTTTTTTATAAACTTTCTCTGTTTGTCAATATAGAAGCTTAAACAATAAGAGTCAATTAACAGTTTGAATTCAATAAGAATACCTATAAGAAATTCTAATATGATTACACAAAGCGTTAATTTTCATGACAAATTCCAGATGAAAATATTCGTGCGCATTACAAATGAAAATAGAAGCATTAATCCCTAGCGCATGAGCACTATTTTGTTGAATATACCTATTTTATAAATTTAAAACAAGTATATTTTACAGTGATGATTTAATTTTAGAATTTCAGTGTTGATTTACTAACGATTATATCAGTACTAAAAATATGTATTTAAATATATGCTTATCCCTAAATAATAAAGCATAAACGTAAATAGATATGTAGTTTCCCCAGCAGTTTCTCACTGTAGAGAAATTTATAGACGTTTAATGTTATTATTAGTAGCAAGAATCTAAATGATTTATCAAAAAGTTATAAAATTTTAATATGATTATTACGATGGATTTTTACTCATCAATTTGATCATTATTTCATAAATATTACCTATGTCCTATATTTTTAATAATTGATGATTTACCGCGTGCACGTGGATGAAAACGTAAGATATTATAACTCTCTTCCCCCCATTCTTGAGACACGATCTCATGTTTTAGTCAACCAACAAATATATTTAAAAATACTATTATTATATATTCGGGTAGGTAGCGAACGCAAAACCAACATAATTACCTGGCAGTTTTCAAATAAATACTAAGGGTTTCAAATATGTATATTGTTGCTATTTTAAAAACAAGTTATTTTATATTCAAAAGTAAAGACCATCTCATCATATACATATGTTGATTTGCAAACGAAAAATTTAAAAATTAGCAGAATTTGAACAGTATCATCAGACAATGCATACTGTAAATGATTGACGCGTGTCAATCAACAAAAGGGAAACAATCGACGATAGATTTAACACGCGGAAATGGTAATTGCATGCAAATTACAAGAACTAAAACGAGCTTTCAGTTCGTACAACAGTTAATTTCGATGTTAGACACGCATATTGCATGTATTTATGTCGTTGAATTTAATCTAATTCAAATAAGAAACATAATATAACAATTACTCTATCGAATCAAACAAAGTTTGACTTATGAGTATAGTATCATCAAGATATTCAATCAATTAATTAGTAATCAATCAATCAGGATTCAAAGCATAAAAGACAATAGACAAGATTTAAAAAAAAGTAAAAATAAAACGCGTGTAGCCTACCTGCCACGTGGGAAATGACAAACAGGTTAACAATAAAGTGCCACCGACACTGGACAAGAATAAACATAGAGAAATACGAATTTAGCGGATTACCGTAGCGCAGTTCCGAATTATAAATTTTGGCAACCATCACTGGAACGTTAAGATTTACACTTTTCAACTTATTTCCACTGCACACCTTGGCTTCTCGACGATTTTTTTTAAAAGTAAACCACGACAAGTCAAGGATTATGCTTACAAAGAAAACTGAGGGAACGGATTCGTAAATTACTGAAGACACGCAAAGGAAATTAAAAAGTTGTAATGCACTCGATCGATCAAGCATTGAAACGATATGGTGGAGAAGGTATTAATGCATCGTATTGACATTTCGTACAATTGGCATAACGCCCGCTCTCGTGAAACTCTGCCGCAATAAAAATCTAGGAGCCTGAACCCGCTCACGTGTTGGTCTGCAAAATAATATGTGTCAGTAGGCTGCATCATGGGTTTGTGATGAATTAGTTTATTTAAAGATACATGATATACACCCGAGTGATATCGCGTATGATGACGACATTTAACGTCACTGTTCAAGCGAGTTCATTAGTCAATGATCAGGAATTCGAACGCAGGCAAGTAGCGCATTCTATTGTTACTCTTAAACGATTATTCTGCCTTAACATTGGCTATTCCTTCTTACTAGAATTACAAAATACTTTACATAAAACTAAAAATATTATATATGGTTGGGGAATTATATAATGCTGATACATTCTTGCATTTTACTAAAAAATAACTATGAACAATCTTGATCACCAATGTAGTACGCTCAAATTATAGACAGCGAAGTATCTACTATCCTAATAATAAAACCAGAAGTGAACAAGTTGGAACTAGTATCAATATTCGGTGGGGCTCATATAATAAACGTTACGCAGTGTGAAGTGATGTTAATTATTTATTCAGTGTAAACGTCATAACAATCAATTAGAGAAATAAAAAATAGTGCAGCAATTATCATATTATTTTTTTGCTATTCACCATATGTCACCAATACTGTTTCATTTTTTTAGATATTTAAATGCGTAATTAGATATCCATTGATAATGTGTTATCAATTAAAAAAACTAAGAATAAAAATAACTCAACTAAACCAAATGACACTTACGCCGTGACATAACTTCGATATAATCTTTTTCAGGGATGGCATAATGATAATGAAACTGTAAACTTAACAATACACGAAGCACTATTTTTAACTCTTAAATACATAAACAAAATCTTCGTGGCCTCTTGCACAATAGTGTACAGAAGTCGGTTCTCGCTATAAAAACACTTGTCGTCACAACACTCCGCGTTGACATCGAAAATATCTCTTTCGAAAAAATATTCCACAACTTCCGCAACCCGATAGATGCGGCTATACGCTTGTGTAAACAATTTACATTGTGCAAAATTATGACAGGCCGGTCGCACGCGAGCGACTCACTTGCGATAGCTTTGAATCCAACTAACAAATACGAATACTTTAAATGTAAACTAAAAGGACGACTCTACCCTGTACCCATGTACAAGAAGATAACTTTTGTAAATCGCGAGTACGTTGTGCATGTCGCATTAATGGCAGTTGAAACCTACGCTTTTAACTTTGCTTATCGTGCAGGGGTGCACCACCCCCGTCCATGCGGGTAGGTGGCAACTAAAAGATGCTTTCTACCCTTTCTTGCGGCAATTCATGCGTTAGTGTAACAGTCCTAAATTATATTTTTTATAAAGCCCCAGATTATAAGCCTTATTTACAAAAAGATAAGAGCTAATTTAATATAACCAACTAACAATTCATATTAGACACCGTACTGGGATGTGCCAGGTGTTAAACGAACCGTGAAATCGCCTTAAAATACAACTTATAAAATATAGTTTTCAATGACAAATAACTTTTCACTTTAATGCAAATTAAGTTAAAAAATGTTTAAAATAGACGAGGTGCTTATTGATACTGAATTGAACACGCAAAGCCGAGGTCGTATTTTATAATTAGCTCAATCGATGTTCACACTACAATATACAGTGGATAATATAATATATATTATAATAGTTTTAACTTTTACACTAATAAAATATTAAATAATTGTCATTTACTAGAAACATTGTATTTAAGACAAATAATTCGAGATATGTTTGATAAAAATGTAAAAAAATAATGAGCACAAACGATACCGATTATTATAAATAAATATCAGTTTGACTGATAATGTATGAAATTAAATTTAATTTGACTATACTGACACAGTTAATGATATACTAGACAAAGCTAAGTAGATAAAGAAAATTTTTCTCTTGAAGGTCTTTCTTTAATTCTTTCGATTAGGAGAAAATAACACCCATATATTACATACAACTTATACATATGTATATAAACAAGTACGGAGTACTTATTAATTAAATATCCAAAATTACATAAAAATTCAACGAAAATTGTATTACAAAAACGATAGACTACCGTACAAATAATTGATATGTATGAATTGTTTATTCATACAGACATACATATATACATAAAAATACATAATCTGTTAGGCTTAACAAATATAACACAAAAGTATTTTAAAATTAAACAATGTTATCTAAAATCACATTATTTACGCCCGAACGATAATATATATTAAATATAATTAAATTCCTTCGATTTTGCTCGCACTAAATATAGTAAAACGACTGAATTAGTAAATTACAAAATGTCAAGTGCAAATCTATATTTTCAATTATGGTCAATGGATTTAACGTTTTTTTTTTAACTTCTTGCCTTTAAACAGCATAGCAGGGTACACAGGAAGTACCTCACTCTGCTTTCCTTCGAATTAGAGACATTGCGTGTTAAGTGGCGGAACTCAACAATTATTCCCCCGAGTGGGAATCGAACCCAACAACAACATAACATTATACAACTGTAACTGAAACGTTATTCAATTAAAAATTACGTCAACATGATATTTATACGTATTTAACAGTTAACTCTATGATATATGATGTTTCGTAAGTGTTAAAGTATAACAATGGAAATTTGTCTGGTTTCAAGCGAGCTTTCAGCGGTATAAAATGTTTACGCAAATAGACGACTATTTTCTTTGATGTGACGAAAAAGTGTTGAAAGTAATTTAAGCTTTAGAGTACAGATTTATGTTTTACAAGTTCTAAATGATTTATTTCTGATGCAAAAATTCTATTTTAAAAACCCGTAAAAAAATTGATCGCAGAGAGGTGCGAACCCACGCCTCTTGAAAACCGTTCCTTAGTGTAGATAACACTTTGATAGCAGTAAAATACAATATCTCGTCTTATATTTTAAATCCAATGTGAAAATCGTAGTCAAAACGTATTCAACGACAAGGACGTACAATTAAAGTTGAATAATTAAACAATCACTGCAGATATCATAACCATAAGATAAACAATTTACATAACATATTTGTTTTTCCTAAATCTCGAAAGATTAGGTATATGAAAGATCATTCACAAAAGTCACCAATGTTAATTAATTTACTGCATTTAGTTTAAAAGGTAAATTATTATTTTTTAAATAGTGAGTTGGCAAATTGAAATTATTATGGAAAGTATGAGTTATACAATTATAGTTGTGTCCAAGTAACGCGATGAAAACCAACAAATTATTCAATTGGATTTCGACTTTTTCCATTATATTAGTTAAAGTAAGTTGTTTATTAACTTTTTTTTAGCTTCACGCCTTTACTCCGAATAACAGCGTAGACAGTATCTACTGTCACAACACTCCGTACTAAACTTTCCGCAGGATTCGAGATATTGCCTGTTGAGTGATAGAACTCAACGGCTTTACCTCACTACAGCGAGAAAATAAAAATAATTAAAATATTATCTTTCCCTTAAGTGGGAGTCGAACCCACAACCAGACTAGTTTTTTTTATAATTACTTCTTTGTATCAATTATATTTATTAAATATACTCCTCATTGTAATGTATAAATAAATTAATATTATTAATTTAAGTTAACTTTAGGTCTTCTTATATCAGGTGGGCCACATGGGCAAATCACTTTAACAATGTACAGTTGTACGAGTATGACAAGCACATCAGCAAATAAAATGAGTGAAAACTTACATAGAAAATAATTAACATTAGGGACAAAATTGGAGGTCGTCAACGAAGTTATTCTTTCTAAAGAATGAAGTTTAGGACAATTAAAAAGAATACAATATATATTGCTATCGCCAAGGTATGATCAAAATTATGAGTGTAGCCAAGACCATAAAAACCAAGAGGAAGAGCAAAATGTCCTATGATGTGATTTCGCATAATACCAATAGTTATAACAGGACCTATCTAATACTTGCAAGAAACTACAAGAAAATGCCCTGATGTTTAGGACATTATAAGACTTGCCCTAATGTGTAGGACTGGATAGCTAAGACGGAAAAATCTACGAATTCGCTACCACAAATTTAGCTACTAGTACTAGCTTAGAATCCAATATAAAAAAATGCTCAAGCGCTAGGTCTTATTTACAATTTTCTTATAGGTCCTATTTAAAATGAATCTTAATTAACTATAAAGCCAGTTTCTCTTTGAACTACTTAGGAAGGCGGCCAAAACAATAACTTGATGAACGTTATAAGAAAATGTGATAACGATTGCTTTTAGGAAAGCATCAGCCTTGCCTACGAATATGAAGGAATATCGAGAAGGGCAAATAAATAGACAGATGCAAAGGAATGAAAACTTAGATGCGTCAATAAAGACAAGAAGTTGATTAAACCAATTTTAATGAATTAAGTTTCAAATGTTGTATTGTTACTGTATTGTGTAAAGCCAAAATCTACTCTCTTGTTTTGATGGAAATGTTTACAATACGCAATTCTTGTGAGTTGGTTATCCAAAATTCCTTGAAAAATCTTATAGTATTGTTATACGCCAAACTATTTCCACAAGCAAATAAAAAATTTGGAATTGTTGTTTTGGCCTTTGGTCACATAATATGGGGTTTCCCAATAAGAACGATATGTTTTGAATTAAAATAAAACATGTAATATATGTTCGAATTTCGTGCTCAATGGCTTTATTTGATAGGAAATTTTATGCTATTTATGATTTAAACAAAATATCGTTCAAATGACCACCACGACTTTTTTGCACTGGTGAATACGATCGGTCTAATTTTCGATGACTCGGTGCAGCATTTCGGCTGGTATGGCCGCTATAGTTGAATCGAATGTTACGTTCAAGGTCTTGAATCGTAACTAGTTTATTGGCATACACTTGAGATTTAACATACCCCCAGAAAAATTGTCCAAGGGTGTTAAATCGCATGATCTTGGTGGCCAATTGTGAGGACCGTTGCGAGAAATAACCGACTCACTAAACTTATCACGCAATAAATCCATTGTGACGGTCGCAGTGTGGCATATTGCACCATCTTGTTGAAAATAAATGTCGTCCGCATCGATTTCATACACTTCAGGAAAAAAAAATCTTTCAATTAGTCACGATAACGGTCGCCATTGACAGTAACAGTACGGCCTTCGTCCATGATTCCACCGTACCATAATCCGCACCAAATAGTCAATTTTTCAAGATGTAATGGTGTTTGATGAACCACTCTTGGATTTGACTCACTCCAGTAACGACAATTCTGTTTGTTCACATAACCATTGAGCCAAAAGTGAGCCTCATCTGAAATGGTCTGCTGGCTTGAGTTCTTGTGCCAACACAATCTTGTATAGATGTAGGCCAAGATCCATACGTAAAATTCGCCAGGTTGTCGTTCTGGATAAGCCCAATTCTTGTGCATGTCGTGGAACGGAAACATTTTGATTTTATTCGACACTGGCTGATACGGCGGCAATATTTTCTTCACTACGGCCTGTCCGTTGTCGTGTTGGTGGTCTACTATCGTGCAAAGAATATTCACTTTCCAGTTTTTGGATTATGCGACGTATAGCGAGCTCAGATGGTGCACCATGACGACCCTATTTAGCACGAAATGCTCTTTGAGTAGAAACAATATTTCTCGAATTTTGATACAAAATTTGGACAATTTCTAAACGTTTAGGTATCGTGAACTTGTTCATGATTAAATGGCAAACATTACTGAACACAAAACAACACAAATGTCAAATGTTAAGCAACCAAGATGGCGGCTGTGAGCTATCAAAATCCTAACATCCCTATTGGGAAACACTGTATATAGCTAATGAGGACAAGCCATATACGAAGGCCATTTGTATAAATAGGGTAAAACAATATTCTAACGATAAGTTTACACACTATTTACTCCACTGAGATAATATCACGTCGAGCTGAGTAACAAAGACGATGTCGTCAATAGTATCGTTTGTTTAGAGAACAGAGAACTGAAGCTCAATAAAGACCAAACGTTTCTGGAGAATAATGGAAAAAATTAAATAATTATCGTTACATTATAATACTCAACTTTAGCTTCTTAAAGGTTGCTATAATATTTGACTACTTTTAAAGTGCACACTTAGGATCCAAGTCTTGGACGGTTTCCATGAAGCAAGGGTTCGAATCCCGCTGCGTTAAAATTTTTGAAAGTCTTTTCAAAATGGTTCCAAGAGTGCTATGATATTTGTGTCACTTAAAGAATATGTTAGAATCTTTGGTATGGTAGATAGTGAGGTAATGGTTTTTATAATAATCTTACTTCCTATTGCTCCAAAGAAGCAATTAAGAAGTATTTGGCAAGCAAGAGGAACTTTTCCTATGAGGCACATATCCATCGGCCATCATTCAGAATTATGATATCAATATCATCAATTATGTCAATTCATAAAGAAAGAACATCAATTGGTTGTCTCTGAATGAAATTATGAGAGGGATGAGGGAATAAGTATAGAAGTGCCTAATAAATATTCTCACTTTATATCAGGCCTCTCTTAAACTAGCACTAGACAGGCGATAGAGGGAATCAGCCATTAGTCATGTTTCCGAGAGGGCAATAATGACAAATATTCACTTCTGCAGTATTAAGAACAATTGTAATATTTAGGCTTTGATGTTGACATCAGGCTTTAATTTTTTTATAATATGATTTAAGCACTGCATCATAGAATATATATAATAAGGCTTAAAGGAAAGAAAGCAAAGTAACTACAACTAATTAAAATTCTTTTAATTGCTGCCTTACTTTCATCACATGTCTAGAGACCATCGAACAATTAAATATATATATATATATATATATATATATATATATACATATATATATATACATACATACATACATATAATACATACATACATACATACATATATATATATATATATATATATATATATATATATATATATATATATATATATATATATATATATATGCTTGTTCATGTATACTTCAATACATATTTATTTATTGAATATGAGTTAAACATTCATTAAAATATATAAGTATACATTTCATGACTTCTCGGTGAATTAAACAATATAAAATATAATAAAAATAAATTCAGCATAAACATGTGAACGTATGAACATATATATATAGCTCTTTTGAATTAAATTTAGAAACCAGACTTGCCTTCCAGACTTTACTTCTAACTAGCAATAACCTTACATTCTTCTAATAATTACAGTAGCCCAATTTTAATAAAAATTAAAAATAAAATAAAAACATTATAACTTACCACTACATCTGTCTCATTATTGATAGCAGTTGTCCGTAAAACATGCATTTTATACACATCGTCTTTTGGCGCTATAATAACTTGGTCTTGACAAGAACATCTTGTGTTTTTAGAATAATTTGAAGGACTCTTTGCAGGAGAGCTTCCCAGAGGTATTCCTGTGCTATATGAATATCCTGTTCCAGAATTATCCTTTGCACGCTTCATATTACTTGACAGGTAAGATAAGTGACTGTAATAATATTGAAATATTTTAATATTATACTAACATTATACAATAGATGTGTAATTAAAAGTAATAAAAATTAAAATGTCCAAACTTTTCTAATTTTATCTTATTTAATATGTAATATTTGTTTTTAACACATTTTTCATTTAAAAATTTTGATTGTAAAAACTTCACATAATATATAAATTTAGCCAACTAGAGTTATTTTTAAGTCACATTCCTAAGCAATTTTATAAAACAACAAGCAAACATGTTCATAACCTTAAAACTAACCTTTCATAGCCTGGTATAGGTGAGCTTATATGGAAATTGCAATAGAAATTGTCTGATTCACTAGATGCTCTTTGTCTTCTTCTACCTTCACATAGTTTTGGTTCTTGGTATGTTCTGGCTTTGGATTTTTTTAATATACTTTGTAGTTGAGATTTTGGTAGTGGATTATTGAGTATTGATTTCAAAGGTTGTTTAGCCATTGTAACTTCCAGCATTTCTTGGTCAACTTTCTCAAGCAACTCTTCAACTTTTGGTAAACGGCTATCATCTAGCTTAGTATTTGACATTGTATTCACTAACAAAGGTCTGGTAGGGCTTGTTCTATGAAATTTTGTTCTCCCTGGTTGGTAACTAAAAATTAAATACACATTTAGTTTGTTTTATTTTCATTTTTAATAAATTTAGGTTATCTTCTGTTTGAGACTATAACTTACCCATGATGAAAATTACTCTCGTGAGCCATTATGTAGTCACCGTTATGAGATGTCGGCAGTGAACACTCGTGATGAAACCTATCCAATCGATAGTCGTGTCCGTTATTTATGGTGAAGTAACTCTTGTTAGGTAGAGCGCGGTGATGACGAGTATTGCTATCGGCTGAACGATGGAACGTCACATCCTCGTAGGGAGACCTATCCACGCCTTCACTGCGACAGCGCCGCCTAAGGACTCTAGCAGCCCCACGTCCCGACCACTCAAATACCGACCCTAACGGATCACACGCATCAAACCCGGCCTCGTAACTTGGGCACGTTCGCATGCCATCCATATCCGCGTCTAGTCGCGACGCATCATCAAAACTCCACATGGATCGTGCCACACCAGAAATTTCACTATTACACTGCTAATTTAACACTTAAAATCTACGGAACCATGGACGTCCAGCTAAGGCGTCGTGAAGGCCAGACGGCGACAGCTGACAGATCACCATTTAACAACTACAAAACAACGTGCCAGTTCTCCCGCCAAAATTGAAAAGAATAATATATTCTTTTTACAAACAAATACGAAATACTTTTTAAAAGTAAATCTCATGTATACTTTGACATTCAAATTCACATATCACCGTTAATTTACTATCCATGCTACTGGTAATGGCGTTCAATGTAAATATTTTTTATAGATCATCGTAAACAACGACGGAAATCGAAACACTGTGCAATGCGTATTTTTATAAAAACCTACTTTGCGTCTCTACTTGTCAATAAAACGTTATTAAAATATATTAAATATTAGCATAATAAATGAAATTGATTATCGGTAATAAAATGTTCACAACGGCTACATGGCTGTTTTATGAAGACATTGATCTATTTTTTTGTAGCTCTATCTCATGAGGTATTACAAAGTGCATGACAGGGAGATCCGAATAAGTCACTTTCTTGCCACTTTAGCGACTTTACATTTCATTTGTGTAGCCTAAAATTGTACTATTTTTCATTCATTCTAACGATAGATACTGTAGTGTTGCTAGAATTTATATATGGGATTCTTAACAGTGTACAAAAACTTAAGATGCCGATTTTTGATACTGAAATAATTTTTATATTCATAATAAATAATTATTTCATATGGTTATCCATATTAATATGATTTAATTTGCATCAAAATCAAAGAATGATCGTTGAAGTACTGAAATCAATTAAAATGAGAGGAACGTTTAGTTATTTTTTATTCTCTAGATCATATTAAGGATAACAGAGTTGGTTATATATTGTCCGAAGTCAATATCAACAATATATTCATATTGTTGATATTGACTCCGGACACGTGAGCACAATAGCGCTACGAGATTTACTTACTTACTTGATGGATACAAGATTAAGCTTACAAGGTTAATAATTTGTTGGTTGAACAAGTAGAAACAAGGTTGTTAATAAATTTATTTTAAAAAGGACTTTTTATATTTATTTTATAATTACAAAGCTGTACCACCTTCAACTAAATTATTACAGATCAATTAAGAAATTCCATTTAACTGAAATGTTAGTTGGTTTGTTTCTTGTTTTATTGCAATAAAATTAAATAACTATAATCGTATGTGTGTGACTTCGAAGAATTCTACAACAGCTCGCCAATTTTTCTTATGGTGTTTCCAGATTGAAATCGCAGTCGCGTCGTTTATTTATGTATACATACCTGATAATCGTGGCTTCAGCACTAAAATGAATGTACAGTAATATTCGAAACATAATTTAATTGTTGAATACATGTAAATTAAATATAATTATTTTCCTGATTGGGAATCGAACCCGCAACTTAATTATTTTAACTGTCAAAATCTGAATGAATAATTTAGCAACCTTTATGATACTTCGTTAAGTAATTTATTGTATTTTAATCTAATAAGAATTTCAACAATTTGTCTAAATTTCTAATTAATTAAGAGGATTAGTATGAAATACCAAATACCATTTCATACTAAACTTTTATGATTAATATTACAAACAATATAAAACTAGAGTCTGAAGACAAATGATAAAATAGATGGCTATTATTTTAATCTCCAATTTGCTTTTCTTCCTTATAAAAAAATTAGGCAAACTAGGAAACTAATTTGACATAGATCAATAAATGAAACTTTATACATACCATCATGTTTGACTTTGACATACTTTAGCATTGAACGACGTTCGATGTTACTCTGGCAACCCGTAATATGTTACAGACAAGTTAAATAAATCCGGGTACCAAGGATCTAAACAAATACACGAAAACTAAATTAAAAATAAGATATTTTTAATATATAAATGTCGTATATGCTAAATTAATAGGTAATATTGAGTGCAACATAATCTAGGGTAAAACTAAAATAAATCTGCAGACTTTAACTTTACTGTTTTTAATGTGCTATTTAACAGTTAGGATTATAAAACATTTCTAAAAAACGTATAAACATTTGAACGCAGCGAGATTCCAAACCGTCCAAGAATGTCCACGCCCGGTTTCCAAGACGCGCAGGTTCGAATCCCGCTGGGTTAAAACTCTATACGTTTTTTAAAAATATTTTATAACTTTGCAAACATTTCTTTTATATAAAGGTTTAAATAAAACACATTTTACGAGAATCAGTATTCTTTTTACACAGTAATAAACTACCTCAACCTCGCAACTGACACTTATATACTTAAAATATTATACGAATCTGACTTCTTATCTAAATTATTATTTATATCAATAAAAATTTCTATCTGTGAGAATATTATAACTATATTTACGATTTATAAACTGAATGCTACTACAGTATGTGTGCATCCCTCACTAATAAACTTGGAATTTTCTCTTACATCTACATCAGTATTACACAAAAGTAATAAATTCACGTCCTGGCACTGTACGAATTTCATCGCCGATTCACAAAAGAATCATAAATTAAAGTCTATACAATTCATACAAACAATGAATGATGAAAGTCGCTTGGCGTGGTTATATACAATTTAAAATTTCTTATATCCATATTGTAATGAAATCATGTAACATTATTTCTGATATAATTACATTCATAAATAAAATCCGAATATAACAAATCAAACATTCTACAGTCAATATACCTGTACATACAACAGTTTCTCGCAGAATACTTAAATCTAATTCATTGCATAAAAAAGATTTCTATCTTAGTCTATTCTCAATATTTTAACTGTGTTCACAGTCAGATATACAAAGTAGAAAAAATATACATTGTAACATCTTTACAACCATAATGGAAACCATTTGTTGGTATCAACACTGCATTCAATGTCACCTCCTAAACAAAGCTGCATATGACTGTTCTGGGATCTTGCAGCAATCAAATTTAGTTTCTTCAAAGCCACCAAACGATTGCGAAACATAATCTGCGAAAAAAAAATAAGTTTTTTATTTTGTTATAAACATATGATATTATCAACACAAAAGATATTTTTATATTTTTTGTTAAAAGAAAACAGTACTTTTAATTAATTGACAACATTAATAGCAAATACGTTTTTCTTTTTTTTAGTTTCACGACTTTATCATGCATAGCATGGTAAACAGAAAGTACCTAGTGTCAAGACACTCCGTACTTCGCTTTTCACTGAATTCGAGATATTACGTGTTAAGTGGTGGAACTCAACGCCGCTTTCACCAGAGTGAAGAAGTGAAAATAATTAAAATATAATCACTCCTTGAGTAGGGATCGAACCCGATCGCGTTTACAGTTAGACGCTGTCCCACTGCGCCACGACTGGCCTCAACAGCAAATATATTTTGAGTAAAAACAAACACTTTAATGAATATATCTGATATGCATTAATTGAAAGCACATGGGATTACACAGTACTCTAAATAACATGATATTATCGGCAAATAAATTGTTATAAACTCAAACATTCATATAATTTCACTTTTGTGTAAGAAAATTTATTATTAAACAAAAAATTCTATTCAAATTTTCTTTCAAGTACAAAAAATTGTTCCACATCTAATATAACAATAATTAACAATTCATGACTTCATCTTCTCTAAACCAAATCTGTACCAAGCGTAAACAAGTGTTGATAAGTCGACATGCAGATATATTTTTTAAATCATAATAGGCATTAGGATTGGTTTACAAGGTTAATATAATATACCTAACCAGATAAATTTATTTTCCCGAGCAAACCAAATCTGTGACTTATTAAATAATTCTTTTACTAAAAAGAAACAGTAATTTAATAACTAGTAATGCACCTTAGCTGGTGAGCAACGCGATATTGATCTCCTTGACCATCTTGACGCGATGCAGCATCTTGGCGAGCGCGGCGCGGCTGAGCGGCTGCGTGGAGTACCACACGGGCGAGTCGGGCACGCACGAGCGCTCCGGCTGCAGGTAGAACACGTCGTTGCGCGTGCGCACTGATTCTGGACTGTTGGCATATCGGTTATTACTTGTGTCATATACAATTATGTGTTAAAAAAATACATGTAGTTTATATGTTACGTTAAGAAAAATACGTGCAAGTTTTCTATGCTATGTTAACTACGCCAAGTTTGAGGCCGGTCGCGGCGCAGTGGGACCGCGTCCGACGGTAAACGAGATCGGTTGTGGGTTTGATTATATTTAAATTATTTTCACTTCCTTGCTCTGGTAAAGACAAAGTGCGGCGTTAAATTCCACCGCTCAACATGCAGTGTCTCGAATTCGATAGAAAGCGAAGTAAGGAGTGTCTTGACACTAGGTTCTCTCTGTCTAGCCTACTATGCGGGATAAAAGCGTGAAGCTAAAAAATATTCATAAATTTTTGTTAATCTTTACAAAATCGAATTATTTACAAAATTAGATGTATCGCAAATGATTCACGTTTTTTTTGCAATTATTAATTTTTCTGATTTTTAAATTTTGAATGAATGTAAACAAAAACATCTACATGGTAAGAATTCTAAATATAAGCAATACATTTTTATTATGGTTTATAAATATATCAAAATATATTTTGCATTCATCAAATTAATAAGCTGTACCTTACATAATTACTTAAAGTAACTATGTAAGGTAGTATAATGATAAATTTTGACTTACCACTTAGAAATATAAAATTCATATAATTTAACTGGACACCTAAGAGGATTCTCTTCATTTTCTTGTTGCTCATATACTTTCTTTTTTCTTGAATTTGCCTCTACAAGAATAGAACACTTATCATTAAAGATATTGATGTTGCTAAAATTTTAATATAAAAATATGCTAAGCAAGAAAATTAATGGTAATCTAAGAAAATATAAAATTTGAATGTGGAAACCACACCACTTGGCAATCTGTCCAAATATTGTAGCCAGTTAAGCTATTTGTCCTTTTTATTCAATAATGTAGGGATAATTTTTCAAATCACCACTACCCCAATGTTTTTTTACAAAAACAATAATTTAACAAGGGAAAATGCTTTGTATTAATTATTTTAATACTTTTTAACATTATTGACACTTTATCACACAAATTCTGTTAGATAGTTAACTTTTTTTATATTTAAAAAACATACAATCGTAATAAATAAATCAAGATTAGAATTTTAAAATTAGAAATAAATATAGTTTTAAAAAATTATGATTATAAATTTCAATATAACAAATAATAGCATAGTTTACCTAAAGCTGACTGGGGCGGGTAAAACCTTAACAAAACATTCCTAGAACCAGGTATTTTAGCTTGCCCCGGCTGATTGGGATTCCGTTTCCAATGTTTCATTATATGTGAAAACGATAGCTGCATATGCTCTTCTACTGTCTAAGAAAACATATTAAATGAATATATATTTTAGTCTTAAAGAGTTTTACTAGTTTTATAACTTAAATAATAATTCACTCTTTAATATTATTTCCATTTTAGTAAAATTATAATTATATATTTTATTAAGTCATACTTTTTTTATAAAATTTTTTGGAACTCAATTGGAATATATATAATATTTTTATAAAAAAATAAAATAAATAATTCTTAGGAAAACAGCAAAAAAGTGTGTTTTTAATATAAACATGCACTTAAAACTTTGTTTAAAATTATAAAACTAAAAAAAGTAGTTTATAAGAAAATACTACATATCACAAAAAAAGGTTTAATATTTCATACTCACTACTAAATTAAAATGTTTTGTGTTAAAAAACATAAGCGTAGATAATAAAACATGTGGTGAATGCGCTCCAAGCTGTTTACTTTCCCATAAATGCTCTTCTTCAACACGTGTTACTATGTATTCTGCAATTAATAATTTAGTTATATTAAAGATTCATTTAATCAATTGTTACATTAAACATTCATTACAATATAATTATTGTTATTTAATATTTTTACTTTTCAGAGAGGCTATCATGACGCAATGGTACATAGTCTGCCTATAAACGCGATGGTTTTTGGTTCAACCCCCACTATTAGGAATACACATTTTATTATTATTTATTTTTCTTCTCTGTCAAGACTAAGCGTATCATTATTATGTAATTCAACATACAACATCTCACTTAAAGGTGGAAACACTTTATTTTAATAATAATTTATCAACTCATTTTTATTTTCTTGTGAATTAATCAATTCACAATAAATAGGAATATCTTTGTTAAATTGAGAAAATTACTTTTTTCTAATTAGAAGATTCCAATCGATTTAATTTTTTTATATAGTTTTTGATTTTTGAAACAATAAACTCTAAATTATTACACTTACGCGAGTCATTATATAAAACTGAAAACTTTCTTGCAACCTCGTCCAAACAATCAGTAAATTTCTCGTAATAAGGGTCTGTGAATATATTATCTATCCTGCCATTTTCAAACAAATATTGTTGAATACCTGCAAGTAAACAAGAATGAGTTATTTCATAAATGATGTTCAAAAATATTCATAAATTAATTAATAAATATTCATAAATTAATGAGTTATTCATAAACTATAACGAAGGTGGAGATTTTCATGTAAAACAATAAAGTTAATTGTAAAATTAGAATTATTAATCAACAAAAAAGCCACTTAAAATAGAAGCCACTCAATTTAAAATTTATCAAATTTAACCGTTCTATATTAGAATGTTCTGTTTAAATATAGAACTATGTCAAATTTCACAAATATGAATTGCGCGATATAGTAATAGAAATAAAAAATATATAAAAATATTAAGCTATTTATTTTCACATTAATAATAAAAGTTCTAATAAAGAAAATGACTTATATTAAGAGTTCGAATGCCGTCTGCGCTACACATATTAATATTTATTAAACATTTAAGATGGATCTATGAAAAATGTATACGTTATATTTAGTATTTAACATGACATACCTAAAACCAAATAATAAATAGTATCCGGAGCGTATTCGCTGCCGTTAGGCTTGCGGACCTCCTTCACGAACAAACACAAGGAATAGTTTAACTCGTCAGCCGTCAATTGTAATATTTCCGACTTAAAAGGTTTCCGTCGCATTGAGCTCTTCTCGATTTCAGCGTTCTTCGTCATCACCCATTGTTTCCACGCGTTCACACCAAATGTATACTAAATAATATTTTTCATTAATTTAAGAACAATATTATTAAGTTTATTTACACCACCATAGCCAGAATATGAAAACTGATCAAAAAATAACTTTATTCGTTATACTTGACACAACTTAAAACATGCTGTATTTTAGGATTTTGTCAAAATTTGTTCACTACTATGTAAATTTAATGTATCTTTAATTATTCAATTGAATATAAATAATTATTTATTTAAATAGTATAAAGGAAACCTAAAACTTGTTTAAAATGTGTTACAATCCCTCACACACCTTAAGACACATGTTGGCGTCCGGTTTCTCCTGAGGCTCGCGCGGCGGGTCGGGCGCGGGCGCGGGCGGGTCGCGGCGGCGCTTGGGGCGAGCGCGCGGCGGCGGCGCGGGCGCCCGCTTACGCGCCACCGCCGCCGCGCCCGCACCCGCTACCGCGCCCGCCGCCGCCGATGCGCTACTCGCGCGTAGTGCTGCCACCGCGCGCTGCTGTTCTAGTACCATCATGTGTTGGTGCATGGTTTCGCCTTCTAGACCTGGATCAAACATTCTTGTCTTATGTTATGACTCAGATTGTTTTAGTTCGTTTAGCGAGGGTTCTCCTAACCCAAAAAAATTTAAGATTTTTGCTAAAAGCCGTGCAATAATATACATTTAAGATATTATTTTACTTACAAAAAGGCACGAACTGCACATGTTTATGGTATTATAAGCTCATTAAATGTTGAGGCAAAAGGTACGGACCATTTGTTTGTACACCACTAATAATAAAAATAGATAATGTTAAATTATAACATCATTTTCAGTCAGATAATGTGACAGATATCCTGTATGCATCAATTTATAAATTTATTTTAAAATCTTGTATTTACAACATGTAGAAATGTTCATATTAGTAGTATTCATGCAATGATAGGTCATAAGATCCGAACAAATATGCAGATTTAGTTCACGAAGCGAATATTTTCCACTCACCTGGCATGCCTGGATGTGAACTAGGTGTAATTGTATTAGCAGTCATGGCCGACTCTAAGTCTACTGGCTGATCCTCATACTCAGTGGCCATTTTCAATGCCATTTGGAGCATATCCTCACCGAAAGCGTTGTTACCATCCATACCACCAACAGGACTAAAACCTTCTTCTGTAAAGGAAAAATACTATTTAAAAATAAATTTAAAAAACATTAAATTTAAAATTATCATCAACAAAAACTTTGTTTACAAAGTTAATAAATCAAAGCAAAAATATTCAGTTTAGAATGAATTATATTTAAATTGCAAAATTCTTTTACCATTCTCATCTTCAGTATCAGAATCGCTCTGGTCTTTCTTCTTATCACCGGCCACCATTTCAGCCATCATGAGAAGCTCAGCTTCAAATGGATCAGTTGGCATTTTATCATGTATTTTGTTGATTTCTTTCATAATTCCCTTTGCAGAATTTCTTGTCGTCGGTATGAATACTGGAGTCGGTATGGGCAAAGGAATGGGAACAGGTATCGGGAAGGGCAGGGACCACATTGCACAAGGAACTGGGACGTAAATGGGAACAGGTACGGGAATAAGGACTCGTCTTTCAAGACTTGAATCCGTTTGACATTCCTTTGTACACGGGTGAGGACGGCACGAGACACCTTTGGAAACCATCATTGGTTTCGACATGGTCGCTTTATTTGCTACTTCGTGTGGCGGCAACGTTTTGACTATAACGTGGTTGTATATTTTAGGGGGTGGTGGCGGAGGAGTAGGGGGCTTAGGGGGCGGTGGAGGTGTTGTGGGGGTCTGGGGGGGTTCGGGCTCGGCTTGCGCTTGTTGGTGTCGCTTGGACTTAGCACGTGTTGAGTGCACGAGCGGCGGCGGCGGCGCTAGCGACTGGACGTTGGAAATGACCGGCATTCCAGATGACGAACGCTGTTGGCTTTTTGCTGAAAGCAATTCAAATTTTTTAATGTTAAAATTATTAAGAAAACATGGCTTATTTAGATTTTATTGAATAATGTACTGAATTTTGTTAATATTTATTGTCTTATTGAATTGGTCACATATAAATAAAGTCAAATATATATTTTATATATTGCTATTTGTTAATTCAATAATCATAAATTTAATAATTCCAGTTCAATATATTTTACTTATACTTTTTTATCCTCATATTTCGTAGTATTTAGTTTCATTGTATATATTTATTTAATAATATATTATGAAATATACCATTATTTTTGTGAGACGGACCGGAATACGTTCTTCTAGGAGCCCCAGTGGGTACAGCCTTCTGTTGATCAGCAGAATCACCTGACTGTATCATGGGTAAGGCTTGTTTTGAGTATTGACCCTGTAAATTATAAAAAAAATAATTGTTATATGTTATTTTTATAAGAGATCTTGTCAAATATTGTTGGTCTCTACTGTACTTTGACAATCAACTTAGTTACATAAGCTTACTATAGCAAAATAATGATTAATTTAAGACATGATCATTTTTCTGAGATAGACAACAAACATCTTGAAAATATGTATAGAATGTGATCAAAATAAAACATAGGTAACACTTAAAAAACATTTAGAAAAATGTATTTATTCTATATTAAGTGGTGAAGGCAGGTGTGGGTTCAATTGTCACATAAGGACTGACTATATCAGTTTATTTGATTTACTTTGCTACATTATTTGATACCAACCTGGAACGTCATTACGCACTGGTACGTGCAGAAGTTGCGGACAGTTGCGTCCGACATTGTAAGGTGATACTGAGCCAGCTCTGTCATCTTGCACATATCACATTTTGTCCTAGAATGGATATTTTTTTAAAATTAAAACATCTTTTAGTTTACAACTTTAGCATTTAATGTGATTAATATTTGCAAATAAATTAAGTATTTGATATATATTTTTCATTAAGTTATTTACTATTATCTAGTCATTATTATCATTATTATTACTATTAATGTATTAGCAACTATTTCCCCAGCAGTCAAGTATCTCCAAAATAAATCCACATTTAAATATTATTTTAAACTCAAAACTTGGTTTGATTTTTTTTAGTTAATCTACACATAAGTTCATATTTGATAAATTAACTAAACTCACCGCCTTGAAGATACAGCATTCACCGAGACTCGATAGAGATTCAAACAGTTGAGAGAGCACATCATTATAGATTGTCCGTTAGGTTGAGACCGCTTTATCATGTCGAAATTATATTTCTTCACTTTACACCAATTACAAGGAACTATGTGTCTAGAATTACTTATGTATATATTCATACAAGATTTAGAACAGAAACAGTTGGGCACTGAACCGTCATAGATCGTAAAAAATAAACTTAATTTCCTTTCAAAATATCGTTTACACCAGCGACATTGATCTGGAAAGATAAATAATTAGGGAAAAATAAATTTTAAAATAAATGCTAATTATTCAAAGAACAAAAAGTACAAAAATACTTTAGAAACTTAACAATCTTTTGTGCTTAATAGATTTATAAAAAAATCATAAAATTATACACACCTGGAAATATATTATTAACAAATTTGAAAGCAGCAAAACACGGATCTGAACATAGCCTCTGAGAGACATCTTTATTTACCAACACTTCTATCGTGGTCGCTTTCTCTATGGAGCAGACGGCGCACTTGGACCACACCGGCTGTGGCACCGGGTTCTTGCTCATCTGATCGAACTTCTCCATACAATTTTGTGAACAAAAATCCTTAAACTGTCCTTTATCACCGACCGGGGCTAAAAAACCTTGATGACCGTCCGATATGTCTTTTTGGCAGTAGCAACATATTTTTAGGCCCTTTTTAAATTCTTCCAAGCACGCCGAGTTACAAAACTGGCGTATGTCATAGCCGAAGCGCACACAATATTTACCCAAGCTAGTGTGTTGTACCGAGTTGTTACAATTGGAGCACTTGGCGCCGATGAGGTTCTGGTACCTTCTCAGGCACACTTCATTGCAGAAGTCCATGGCCTCCCACATGAGCATCTTCTCCTCGTCGGCGAGCAGCGAGTGGCACTGCGCACAGGCGCGCAGGAACGTGCGCTCGCGCTCCTCCCGCGCCGCCTGCACCATGGCAGGCGTCTTGCTCTGTATTTTGTACGCTTCGTCCAGATATTTGTCAGTTGCGTTGCTTATCACCTTTAACTTGAGCAGCGGCGGGTTCGCCGGCCGCGTCGGCGCCTGCGCCTTTTGCGGAGGCACGCGCGGCAAACGTTTCTTTTTCAACAAATACCTTCCGTTTTCAACAGCATTTAAATTTCTAAGGCAAGCTTGTTCGCATATATGTAAAGAAATCCCGTATCGCACTAACCCGTATAAACATTCTTTAAACTGTTCGCAAACACAACAAGTTGCCTCCTCTGGGGTTTTCTCTTCGACGGTAATCCTTTTTCTCTTAATGGTGTAGAGTTCCCTTTCGTACGCCATCATGCCGTGTAAACATTCCAGTGAACAATAATTTGTATCTTCGCCGTCAAAATTGTAATAGAAATAACACATTTTTTTTTCTTCACATTCAGAGCAAGTGAGCATTTTAGGTACAATTTCTTCAACCATATACTTTTTACTTATTACTATATACTGTCCGGGGTTTTTTTCCTGGAACAATTTCACACACGCCAACTCACAAATATAACTAAATCCATCCTTAGTAGAAAATCTAAAATTGCATGATTTTTCTTTGTTACACTGTACACACATATTATCAACTGGACTAATTTGTTGAATGCTCTCCGATGATGATTTATCTTCAGTCTCAATGGTTTCTTCATGTTCAAATTCTTTATCTGTATTAATATGTAAAGAAAGGTATATTAAATAATAAAGCATAAAAAAAAGTTTTAATATTATTTTAGTATTAAAACAAGTTGAGTTGAACATCAAAATAAATTAATAACAAAAATACATACTTACAAATAGTATAAGACAAAAAGAAGATAACAATTATAAAATAAATACCTCCTCCATTTTCTTGTGAAACGTCTTCCGTACTAATATCTGCGTCAGCGTCGTTAGCGTCATCAGCGTTCAGTTCAGTGGTTTCCTCTGCAACCCCCTCACTGGTTTCTGGCACTTCTGTTTCAGTCTCTTCTTTGGGCACTGCTGCTTCTGCTGCTAGAGCTGCTTCTGTTATATATAATAAAATATTTACACATTATTTATTACTTTAATTATATGAAAATATTTTTAGAAAACCTATCAAAATTTGAACGCAGATGGAATCGAATCCGCATAATTTAGAAACCTTCTAAGCGTTCTGATCATTAGAGCCGTATTCTAGGTAATTATTATGACTAAATAAGATATTCTAAATAAACATTTATAGCTAATTTCTGTATGGGACAGGCAAGGCAAAAGCGCGTGCATTTCACTCGATGGTAAGTGATCACCTCCGCCCACGGCACTGGGTAATACACCTTTAAGATGGGAATAAAAGCGGTACCCATGTCGTATCGACCTGCAAAAACTGCCGCATATCAATAATTCCACAGTTGTGTAGCACGTGGAAGTCAGTTCCTGCTAAACCGCACAGTAGTAGAGCGCCACGTATCCAAATGGTATGGATGATATTTAAGTTTTTTACGTACTATGCGGTTGGAAAATTCAGCCCATACTCCCCATGAGTATGGGCTGCTCCAATCACGTTAGTATTCTCCAGAATAACGTATATAACGTATAAGCACAACGAGGTAGCGTTAGAGATTATTGGGACCCCGACGACTCGAACGGTTCTTTGATGTATGACCAAATGATTTAAGCTGATACTAAGATGAACCAGCCCCGAAATGAAAACAGTACTCTAACACGAGGCCTAAACTAGGCCCTACATAGGGCTTATCGGTGTTTGGACGTAGCTAGGCAGTTTTTTCGATGCCAACTTGGTCTTGCTGTCCAGACGACCGCAATACTGGCAGTCACTCAAAACGCTAAGGCCTAATATGCTGATATCGCGCGAAACTTTAAGAGAGGTGTTCCCGAAAACTGGTGATACGATGAATGGGGTTTTCCAAGTGGTTAATGCTCAAACTTGGCAAACTTCTGATTAGAATCAGGTTCTTTTCACCCATGAAGAGACATTCTCAAGGGATGCCTCACTAGAAGACACAATATTTTTTAGCACTTGAATCCTCTAACATGTCATTGATATGTCAAATAAACAGCGTAGGGGACAGCACACAGCCTTTTGATACGCGAGAGTTCATGGCTTCGTAAGAAGTGTCCTATGCCAAACTCGATCAAAGACTATTGCCACGTCCAGGGTAACTCCTTTGTTTCGATAGCAGCACCCCAGCGATGGTTTAAATAAACTAGAATCACCAGCTCAGGAACCACGTCAGGCATTAAGCACTGACACCGCGAAATGGTCGGCGATGTGGTTCTTCAGTTATCCAAAGTGTTCATTCAACCAGTTCCAAGCAAAGAAAGTGTCTTGGAGAACTTAATTTGTATATATTTAAATGTTAAACAGAATTATTAATTGATTTAATACACATTATTTCTTTTGACACATCCACAAATATAATATTTTTTAAAACAAACCTTCATCTCTTTTCCGTTTTTCAGCTAAAACCTTTTCAGCTGCAGCCTTATCAGCCTCTGAGATCTCTCTTTCTGTATCAGGTAACAAGCAAACTTCCTCATCTGCACCTGGTTGTTCTACAAGTTCTGATAAGGTACTATCATCTTCTGTAACAAGAAAGTGAATTTTTTATATCGTACCATCTCAATAATTTTTTTTACTGTAAATACTGTAACTAAAGGAAGACAAAAATGACCTAGACCTAGCTAATTTAAATCTCAATATATTTTTTTAGCACAATTAGTGTACAATTAACAACTTTTAATAGTTACGATTGAGTATCATAGTCATGTAAAATAAAATTTAAACAACTTACTTTTTTACTGGAGTATGTAAGAAAAACTGAGCAATAATAATGTAAGATTAAATACCTTTATTTCTTCTTATAATGCTTGGCTCAATTTAATAAACATACCACCTTAAATAGGACTTATACTATAAGACAGCTTATTACCTGCCGGATGTTCATCATCATCACCTTCATGTACATTAGTATTAGTGTCATCAGCATTATGGTCATCGTCATCATCATCATTAATATTTAATGTTGATAAATTCGCCTGTCCTGGAGTATCAGTAGAATCTGATCGATCTTTTAGCAAGGCATCAAAGGGATCTAATGCCTGGAAAAATAATTTTAATGAATAATAAATGTACATAACTATAATATTTTTATGTACAGTCCAACGACTATAGTTAAAGCTGCTTTGTGTTAGTTTGATTGATATTACTATATAAACAAAGCTATAATTACTAACCATAAAAAATTAAACTAGTTTAACAAATCAATTGCTGGACCGCCAGTCTATCTGATTCCACAGTGTCATGTAAAGTGTTTCAAATATTGCAATATCAAAATATATAAAACTAATCCAGTTAAAAAGTCTTAATTTAAAATGAGTGATAATTTCCAATACTAAAGATCATATTATTATGACACAAAATTTAACACATAATGTTCAGTCAATAAAGATTAAATAATGATTCAAAGATATCCATAGATAATTTGAATTTCCACTAGTTTTTCTATATAATAAAAAAGTTACATGTTTTAAAAATGAATAAAGAAAATTATTTAGGAAAGATACTATATTTCATACTACATAAAATTTTTACATGATAGTTACTACTTACCATAGATACTATATTAATTCACTGTACTAAGTTAACACTTACTTGCGTATGATCTTCTTGCTGATCATCCATAGAACAATTGGGTGCAGTCTCAAACTCTGGTTTCCTAACCTCTGATTTATCATCACCTTCATCTCTATTTTGTTGACTTGATTCTTCTTTGTCCACTGTAACTTCTTTATCAGAGGTGTTTGGCTCGGGCTTTTCTTCAGAATCTGCCTCAGCTTTTACCTCCTCGGAGGCTTCACTATCTGGTTGAAGACTTTCTTTTACTTGTTCCTCCTCTTTTAAGGGAACCTCTTCAGAAGGAATTGGTTCTTTTTGATTGGCAGTGTCATCAACATTTTCATTGTCAGGTTGCTCTTCTGATTGTATAGATATATCAGGTTTCTCTTCTATAAAGTTAATGAATGAATAAATATTTTTAAAAACTATTTGTAATAAATTAGTGTTATATCTATGGCTTATATTTTAATTTTACTATTCATTATTTTTATATTTTAGGTTATTGCTATATATAGCTTGTTGGAACTAATGTTACATTATAGACATTTGTCCTAAATCATAAACAGTTATCCAGTTCCAAATTGATTTAAAAATTAGCATGACAGATATAATATAACAATGAAAAGAACTTAATGAAAATATTTAATTTCTGTTTAAAAACTACCATTCATAGTATGTGTGTATGTATTAATTTAAAAATATATATAGGATCATACCAGTTTCTGAGGCTTTATCTACACTTTCTACATTTTCAGATGCTAAATCACAAGTACTTTCTTTTACAATATTAGTGTCTTCTTTTTGTAAATTTTCACAGGTTTCACTGTTTTCAATATTATCACTATGTTGTTTGCTCACATCATGGTCCAAATTATTTTGTATATCACTATTAACTTCATTATCACTATTTATATTGCTAACATTTTTATCACTTTCAATATCACCACTTTCAGAAGTTTCCTTTGTAACTTCGGTTACTTTTTCTGGTTCGGTACTTTGAGTTTCAGGTTTTTCAGCTTCGATTTCAGTCGTGGGCTCTGCTCTAATCTCACTTATTATTTCACTAGGCTTTTCTTTTTCGTCCATTATTATAATTAAATTGCCAAAGATTACAATTAGATCAACATCTGAAATAACAGCGAAAATAATAATTAGCGACTAAAGACAGTACAAACAAAAATTTGTGCCATTTGTTTGCTATCCTAGCCGCACCCGGCAATTTTTGAGGTTAGAAATGCTACAACAATTTTGTAATGTCGAATTAAAAAGAAGTAAGAAAGATTTACTTTGTTCGACAAAATTAAATAAAAATAATCCATTAAATAAATATAAACAAAACAGTTTCTGTAAAAAACAGCAATAAGAATGTAATTGATGCCAAAGACCAAATTCAAGCCACATATCCCGCGCTTATTCATTTTTCGTTATAACAGTTGCTAAAAACTAAATACTATTATTTACTTATTTATTCTGATTTACCTGCAAAGTATTTTTATTTTGTAGGTTTTTTTGTTTAATATTAACACTTCTCTTTATAACAAATATATATTTCTAATAATTGAAAATATTTTCAAATCTTGTATGTGTGCTCTTAAATACAATGTTCCAAACTGTAAATTAACGTTAACCTAAACAATTTTTAATAACTGGAATAAACACAACAGAACTTACAAAAATGAAATATTTAACAAATCACTTGAAAGCCACAACAAACGACCACCATTTTGGATTCAACCTGTGCTTGCAAATTGCTGCGGATGTAAAGGGTTTTACCAACTGAAGAACTAACATGATATTTTTATTTCTTTCACCCTTAGCATTTTATATCTCAGTTATCAAATACTCTAAAATTATTATGATCCAGTAGAATGTAAATTTTAAGGCTTACACAGAATAAAAAGCAATCAATGTTTTAAGACAATCAAGTACAATACTATGCTAATGTTGGTATATTCCGACGCTATAATTTAGTGATGTCGCATATTCTTACTTTAAAATTCTATCGAGCTTCGTAAAAGCAAATGTTGACAACTAAATTGTAAATTGAAATATTCTTCATAATTAGTATCAAAGTGAAACTTTATATATTTAAAACATAATGTAAAGTATAGTGCGCTTAAGATATGGGTTATTTTAAAAATATTTCTTGTATGAAATAATTTTTACATGTATGCGCTCGAAATAAATCTGGCTTTTTACTTTTATCGATATTGTTAAATTTACTACTATAGCACTTTAGTGTTTCATTCTCGAAATACGAATATCTTTCTTTATATATTTCTTTATAAATCTTTTTTTATAAATAATGAAACCAAAGCTTATTTCTTTTGTAATGAGGAATATTTTTAAATTAAGCTGTTGGATTCAACAAAAGTATATATTCGACTCGATGTCAGCTTCATTATCACCACTAGTACTAGTATATATGATGTAAAAAAAATGTTATAACATAATTTAATGTGGTGCCACTATTTTTTAAGCTTCACGCTTTTATTCTGCATAGCAGAGTAGACAGAAAATACCTAGTGTCAAGACACTGTACTTTACTTTCACCGAACTTAAGACATTACGTGTTGAGTGGTGGAACTTAACGCAGCACTTTGTCTTAATACAGCGTGGAAGTCAACATAATTTAAATATAATCCCTCGAGTGGGGATTGAAACCACAATCGATCGCATTTACAGTTACTTAGTACTAGTTACTAGTTCCCACTGCGCCACGACTGGCCTCTATTTATATTTTACAAATATACTTTTCTTTTTAATTATAAAAATTTTACATTTTAAATAAATTATTACAAGTAATTAACTATATAAAAATATTTAATAAGTTTTTAAGTAATTTTGTTATAAATTATATATGTTATTATGATAGAATATATAGATAAGTGAGTTGGAAATTTTGTTTACTAAAAATAATTAATAAATACAAATAAAGAAAATTAAAAAAATATGGAATTAAAATAAATTATTATTAGTTAAGCAAAAAATATTAAATTACATTTATAGGTCTTACATAATTCAAATTAATTAATAATAATTGTATGATTGTAACTATTTTAATTAATATAATATATCCATAATATATTTAAAGGTTCGACTTAATTTTCAAATTGAATGCATCGTATTGCGTTAAAAGTTTGTTTCCAATTACAATTACTTTGCTGTGTAAAAATACATGATTTTATTGGTTGTTTGACGACTAAGGTTCCTTGTTATTGGTCAATGTTACGTCAAATATAATTAGTGTTGTGCGTATTGGTTATAAGCAAAATAGTAGGTTTAAATATCAACAAAACATCGCATCTTATTATGGCGGGTTCATGTTTTTTCAAGCTCAAATACGAAATGAGTAGTAATGTGCGCCGCTCGGGCGGCGACATTGACAGCGATTTGTCGAGAATCCTCATTCGCCATTTTGTGAATGTTATGGAATTTAGCGTTAAGTAATCACGTTACACACGTCCTGGAGGATTTGGAAATTGGCGTAAGAGTTACTTTGTATATTGTCTTACCAGACTTGATATTAATCGAAATCCCCCGAATTTTTGTGTGAAAGCGCTATCTTTATTTCAATGTATTAAATAAGAGAATCTGAGGTATTTCCATCTCGTTGGAATATATAATATACAATCTTGTTATGGGTTACATATTTTACTATGTTTATCTTCTTTCCAGAAAGTGAGATGTCTGAAAAATCTATGGTTGGCAAAACAGTGCTAAAGCGTCATGAAGTCGCTCGACCTATACATATTCAGAGGTTGGAGGCCGCCTTAGATATCAGACCATTTGTGAATCAAGTGGAAAAAATACTAAACTCTGATGGAGGCAGTGACAGTGATGATGATTCTCTAGTAAAGTCTATGCCCAATGAAATGTCTAAAGGTGATAAAGATATGCATGGAGTTGTCACTACAAAACAAGGTATCTCTTAACATTATTTTTATTTCACATGATAATGTTACCTACACTATTCACTTTTAATATTGTATAAACAAAATATACTTTAATTTTTATTGGCTTTAATATGTAATGGGTTATAAAAACACGAATTGTTGATCATTACATCAATTTAGCACATACCTAATTGATGACACTTGTGTTAAAAATCAACTGTTAGTATACTTTAAAGGAACTCACCTAGAGAACATTAGTTTGTTTTGTACAATATATATAATATTAACTATATTTATTACCTGCACCAGCAGGTTTAAAGTGTATTATATCTTTATTAATAATAATTTGTTATATTGGAAACAGAAAGACAAAGTGATCGCCTGAGATTATATAATTTGGCATCTGTTGGAGAAGAGCGTCAGTGGCTACGAGATGTATTATTATCATCAGAAACTGAGTCAAGTAGTGAAGATGATACACCAACTGTTAAAGATCTTCGAATAAAAAGATTACTTAAAGAGAGACACTTTCATAATAAATATTCAAAAGAATATTATAAGGATACAGGGGTAAGTTACTTTGTTGTAAACTTTAAAAAACAGATTATTGTACAATAAACTGCTTTGAGAATAAATTATTCTAAAAATTATAAAAATAAAGTATATTCATGTAAATTCGCTTGTTAAACAGTGTTATACGGTTATTAGTTTTCATTTATCAAAAAGTGCAATATATATATATTTGGCTGCTTCTCTAGATAGAATCAAGTACACACAGTACCACAATTAAATTAAAATATATTTTTTTTAATTCTCATAACACCTGTTTAAAAGTGTAATTATATTTATTCCTAATAGCTAATGATAAATAAAATAACTTAGGGTTGGCTTTATTCTAATTATAGAATTCCCGATACATGTATTATGGAGCAGGCTTGCTTTCAACCATAGACCGTTATCCTGAAAGAAGAATAAGCCGTCCGATCCAACCTCCATCAAGTCGAGGCAGAAGAGGCCGTCCAGCTGATAGAGGTTCCAGAGGCAATCAAAAATCTAAAAGAGGGAGAGTTAGAGATAAAGCATATAATGAAGGTAGTGATGCAGTAAGTAAATTAGTTTTTTCTTCTACTTTTTAAAGTATACAGTCTCCTTTTACTCATTGTTAAATATTTTAGGTCTTTATTTATTTGATCATGCTATTAGATGTTTATAATATTCATATTTTTGAATTGTTTTATTATGAAACATGATAATATTTTATCTTTTTTATGACTTAAATCATTTATTAATTTTATACAAGCAAATATAGATTCAGATTGTTAATATGATTATTTTTGTCTAATAAAAAGCCTGATGGAGTAGATTGGGAAGAACAATTAAGGAATCTTAAGGAAGAAAATGACACTGATGAGTTTACTATTGCTGAGAAGCCAGGAGCCAGGTGCGTTAATTTTTGTTTAAATACATAGCTGAAATTTGTTACTAAAATATTCTTATTAGAAATAGTGACAAAATATGAATTAAAGTTTATTTTTAGTGGGCAAATATACTTGACATAGTTTTTAAAATCAGAATAATAACTTTTATTAAGATTTTTGGTGTAAAAAATATTTTACTATAATTTTTAATCGCATATATTGTTTTATACGAATATACACTTTATTATAATTCTTTTTCAAATACCATAGAAGCGTCTATGTATATTGCAAAAACAAAATTTACAATTTTAATTTTTAACAGAGGTCGCAAAAAGCTTTCCTCAGTCAAAAGTCCGGAAGCGTTAACAGCTCGTCGTAGGCGACATTGGCAACTTTTAGTTAAGAAGGAATTGGGTAAAGTCCAAAGAGCGAGAACTGCGCAGCACAGAGAGCTCATGCTGCAGAGGAAGAGGCTGGCAACACTGTGTTGTAAGCATTGGCGGCATATGGCGATGCAGGTTCGATTTGATATATGTTATTTACTTCTACTCTTTGCAAATTAAAAATAGAATATGAAAATTAATTTGAAAAATAAAACTTACAAAATGTATTTGCAATAGAGCTGTCAGTGGTTTTAATATTAATTATTTTTGATAATTTTGTCATAAATGCGAAATGTAGGATAGTTTACGTTATTGTAATTTCGTGTTATATAATTGAAGAAAAATACGTATTCATAAATATTTGTTAAGTGCTCTGACAAACTTTTATAAATATCTGTGATGGAGATCCATTGAATCTGATATGTTAAAATTTTATGTCTTCTTAAATTCTTTTTTTTCTTAGTGTGCATGTATCATAATTAAAATATGTTAAAACATATTATTTTATCAACAGTCACAAAAGAACATGAAGGAAACAGTATGGCGATGCAAGCGTCTGAGTCGCGAGATGCAAGCGTACTGGCGCAGGTACGACCGCGCGGAGAGAGAGACCCGCCGCCGCATGGAGCGGGAGGCGGAGGAGCAGCGGAAGGTATGGCTTTTATTGTTTGTAAATTTATTTTTATATCAAGAACATAAAGCGTATAGGCTTGGCAGAGGTAGCCTAGTGCTAAGACACTCTGTTCCTCAGTTATGCCTGATCAAACATACAAATTAAAAGACAATAGGTAATAAATATATTATGAGTACAGTAGCTTTGTGTTAAATCATTGCTTCTGAAATAATCATACATTTTAATTACAGAAAAATAAAATTTTTAACATATACAATGTACATACATAGTGCATGTATCATGTTTGTCTGTCTATCAAAACAATAATGAAGAATTGAAGGAATGGTTATATACCATCGGGTATCGAATACACAACCAATGGCATTTAGAATATTTAAATGTTAAAGATTTTGTAATGATTTTTTTTTCGATTCCATAAATACAACATAATATAAATTTTGGTTTACATGTATTTAAAAGTTGATAAATATAAAAAATATCAATATAATGTGATATTGTTCTATGGAAAACTTTGTAACATATTACTTTTCAATATCATTAAGAACAAAATATAACACAATCTACAATTAAATATAACAAAAATAAATTACGAATAACAAACAGTTAAAAATTTCGAGTGATTGGAGCATATGATTTAATGATCAATGTGCTTGAATTATTATTAGGTAGTTGCAAGTTCGAATCCCTGATATGTTTAAATTTGTTATCCTAATAACAGATTAAAATTATGAATTCATTCTACGTATATATGTTTATCTCTTGACACTAGATTGTCTCTGATTACTTTGCTATGCGGAATAAAGCGTCTTTTCATGTATTTATATATGAATAAAAATTACTATTATAGATGGACGTCGAACTAATGGAGGCTAAGCGTCAACGTCGCAAACTAAACTTTTTAATAACACAAACGGAATTATATGCTCATTTCATGCAACGAAAACTGAATGCGGAAGACACTGACACTGACGCTGACATGATACTGCAACAGTTGGATGAAGATAGAGATCCGAGACTGGCGGCCATTGATAATTATGATTGGTTAGTTTTTCATTTATTATTCTAAATTAGGTATTTTTATTTTATTAATTATCAACTAATGTGAAAGTGGGACAATGTTTGACTTCAAACGCGATTGGTTATGAATTCGATTTCTGTCCGGGGGAATAATTGTTGAGTCTCCAGTTCGGAGGAATGTAGAATGCGGAATGCTTTGACACTAGGTACTTAGGTAATAAAAGCGTGAAGCTCAAAGGCAAAATCAATTTGTACCTTCTTTATATCTTTTACAATATATATTGTGTGAAATATTATAATTATACAGCAGTGTTATAATTATAAATGTCACAAAGAAAAAAAGAGTTTAATTCTATAATATAAATAATTGGTATATAATTGAAATAAATCATAACATTAAGTCTGGCTCTCAATACAATCGGTTTTGATTTCCACTTAGTGGATTGATCTTATTTATTTTTTTTATTTCACCACTAGTTGAGTTTCGCCACTTACATGTGATGTCTCGATTTCGATTAGAAATTAAACATGGAAATGCTATAATATAACGTTGTACGCAAAGTATATATATAAAGCTGAAGTCCCCGTGAGGCAGTGAGGAGATGAAGGCGCGCGCGTCGCGCAACGCGCTGGAGGCGTTCCAGGCGGAGCGCGCGCGCGCGGCCGCGCTGGACGCGGGCGACGAGCGCGCGCGCCGCGACCACGACCAGCCCGCCATCTTCCGCGGCACGCTCAAGGGCTACCAGCTCAAGGGCATGAACTGGCTCGCCAATTTGTATGACCAGGTGCGTGTGTAAGAGATAGAACGTAAAGTTAAAAAGTACTCAGTGCTCACAGTTTAGCTGATCGTATATGCGGCGAAGAGTGAATGTTATCGTGAAAATGAAGAAAAATGTGCTCAGGTGAATTGGGCACGTTGACAGGATGAGTGACAAAAGAATCTTAAGAAAGATTTATAAAGCAGAGTAGTATGTAGAGGTCAATAGCTGAGGTGAAAATGGTATGTGAGGACCGTAGCGTCTGGCGCTCCGTCCTTTGTGACTGGGATAGTCCTGAAAGGACGAAGCATCAAACGCAAGCCGCAATGGATAAAGCGTGAAGATAAAATAACTAAATATGCAGAAAATAAATCCAGAAAAAAACAAATCGTTTTCATTAAAATTAGTCAAAATAACGTGATGTGTAAAAATTGCTAACCTACTATAACGTAAAAACCATTTTATAACAATATTGATACTTTTAACAGCGTAGTTCACCTGTTCTAATAATTTACTAAATATAGAGTAGATTTACACTCGAAATGGACGTATGCATTACATAGTTTAACTTTCATTAATTTAGATTTCGTGCTCAGGTGGTTTGAGCACCTTGAGAGAATGAGTGATGAAAGAGTGGTAAGAAAGATTTATGAAGCCAAGGTGAGTGGTACGAGAGGTCGGGGAAGACCTCGGTTGACCTTCGAAAACACAATATCGAAGATACTGGTGGAAGGTCACGTAAAAAGCATGATGCCTCGAAGGGCATGCATGAAGAGGATAATGACTGTGGACGAGGCGAAAGAGGTATGCAGGGACCGTAGATATGCCGCTCCGTACTCTCTCGCAATCCCGCAAGGGATAAAGCGTTGAAGCTAAAAAATATATATGAGAAATGCATCATTTAATACTAAAGTGTTTGAGGGAGAGAGTTAACTTTAACAACGAATCAAAAATATATTTTTTATTTTATTTTCAAATATAGTTTAGATAATCCCTGTCTTGTTTTGTAATATTTATAAAAAAATAATAAATAATTATTTACTATTCCAGGGTATAAGTGGAATATTAGCTGATGAGATGGGTTTAGGGAAAACAGTGCAATGTATAGCATTTCTATGTCACGTGGCGGAGAGGCTGGGCGTGTGGGGACCCTTCCTAGTTGTGTCTCCGGCTTCAACGTTACACAACTGGCAGCAGGAGATGCAAAGATTTGTACCGGATTTTAAAGTGGTATGCTCGATTTTAATAATTTTTTTTGCATGCATTTAAAGTGAAAGCAAGATTCAAGCTTGACATGTATGATATTTAAGCTCGATTTTTATCGATTTTAGCCAGACCAGACGAACAACGGCCAGATAAATTTAAAACTAAATCATTATGAAAGACCAATAAATTAAAGTGAAGAAATTAAAAACCAAGCTTTTATCAGTTTTTTACACTATATATATAATATTTTTTTTTTAAATATTTTTTACATGACATATTGCGAAAAGAAAAGCAAAAATTTTACGTAAACACATTACACATCATTCATCACTTCTTAAACATAATTATGTAGTAATAAAAATATATAACTATCATTATAAGAACGTAAATAATGGAGAGTCTGTTTGTAATATTGAAATAACAGCTTTTTGCCAAATACATATGATTTTTTACAATTTTTGTTTCTGTCTAGCATTTTGTTCCGGCTAATGTCTGGAACAGCTGGATTGGATTTTGACGGGACTTTCACTGGTAGATAGCAGAAGTAACAAGGAGTAAATTAGGCTAGAGTAAAACGAATTTAACATCTCAGAATTTTTATTTTATAATTCTAAAAAAAAGTTTATTTTAGAATTATAAAATAAAAATTCTGAGATGTTAAATTCCATATGGACAAACTCGCGGTCACAACTCATGTACCATAAGTTTTTGCTATAATTATAAGAATTTATATTTCTTCCCAAAGGTGCCATATTGGGGTAGTCCGAGTGAACGTAAAATCCTCCGACAGTTCTGGGAGCGTAAAGACTTGCACACAAAACAGGCGGCCTTCCACGTAGTAGTGACGTCATACCAAATTGTGGTGTCCGATTTAAAGTATTTGAACAGAGTGTCGTGGCAATATATGATATTGGATGAAGCGCAGGCTATTAAGAGTTCGGCGAGTATGAGATGGAAATTGTTGTTGGGATTCAGTTGTAGGAATAGATTGTTGTTGTCAGGTAAGTGGTATTTTTTTGTTATATTTGAATGTAAAATTTGCTATGTGTTTTATTGCCGAAACTATAAGTAATTTTACTTAGTAAGTAATTTTACATTTATAGAGCTTTCTTTATAAAGAGGTTGAGAGTTCATTCTTATAAATTTTGAGTTATATTGAGAATATTTCGTCAAATTCTTAAAGTCGGTAACTTATTTTTCTATGAAATCAAATAATGGAGTTTGTTAATTGAGAAAAAGTTGTAAAATAAATTCGTTTCGATTCAACACAAGTTTTTTACCTTTTTAATGATTATTACAGGGACTCCGATACAAAATAGTATGGCAGAATTATGGGCCTTACTTCATTTCATAATGCCGACGCTATTTGACTCGCATGAGGAATTCAACGAATGGTTCTCCAAAGACATTGAGAGTCATGCTGAAAATAAAACAGCTATAGATGAGAGTGAGTTGTTATGTTCAATGTAGTTTTTTAAGTATTTATATATAATTATAAATATATATTAGTTTCGCCTTCTTCTAGCCTCGCCCCCAAATGTGTATTTTTAAAAAGAATTAGTTGTAATTAGTTTTATTAATACTTTTCCTCACTCTGGTAAGACGAGGTGTGGTGTTAAATTCCGCCATTCAACATACTAGATCAAGGTTTCATTAAGCGGAGAGTAAACTGTCTTAGTACAAGATTCTCTCTATTACTATATTATAAATCAATGGGACATACGTTAAAGATAGAAAAAACTTCATTACTTGTGACAACTCTAATTGAAATATTTCTTAATTAAATATATTTCTAATTTTTCGGTGTGTTTCAGAACATCTATCTCGGTTACATATGATTTTAAAACCGTTTATGTTAAGGCGAATCAAGAAGGACGTTGAAAACGAATTGTCTGATAAAATTGAGATTATGGTTCACTGCCCTTTAACTATAAGACAGAAATTATTATATATAGGTAATATATTTTTTTAATTACAAATTATTATAAATGCTACCTATTTTTATTTATATTTGTTTAATTATTTTTTCAGCACTTAAGAAGAAAATAAAAATAGAAGAATTATTACATTACTCGGTCGGTGCGGAGTCAGGTCATAATGTAGATAAAAATTTCACATCAAATCTCATGAACTTAGTTATGCAATTTAGAAAGGTAAGATATGATAATATAAGGACTAATGAACAGTTGGTATAAAAATCTGATTTTTTTTATTATATATAGTTTCAAACGTAAAATATTTTTTTATCTTCACTTCTTTGTTCTTCATAGCAGTGTAGATAGAAAGTATCCTGAGCCAAGACACTCCGTACTACGGTTTCCGTCGAATTCGAGACATTATGTTTTGACAAACGGAACTCAACTCCACGCTTTATTTTATCAGAGCGAGGAAACGATAACAATTAAGATATAATTATTCCCCCGAGTGAGATTTACACCCACAACCGATCGCTTTGACTGTCAGACGCGGTCGCACTGCACCACCACCGGTCTCATAAAAAATCATATATGTTTGATTTTGACGAGTAAAAATTCTTACCGAACTATTTTATTTGAATATTTATAAAGCTCAACTTATTAAATGTAGTACCTTTTTGTACCACAATGATTAATAATATGATTTCTTTTCCAGGTTTGCAATCACCCTGAGTTATTTGAGAGGCGAGACGTCCGATCACCATTTGCAATGCAAGTGGACGACTACCACTTGCCCAAGTTAATAGCGGAGGATGGCATTTTATTACGATGTATACCATCGAAACGTCATTTGTTATATAATAAATTATGTATTTTAACGCCTCAATATGTTCATGATAATAGTTGGGGTAACAATGTATTTGCATTTACGAGGTTTATGGATTTGTCGCCTATGGAGATTTATAGGGTCATGGTGTGTGGATGGTTGTACGCGTAAGTTTTTTTTAATTATATTAATAAAATCCCGTAATAAAATATCCTATTATCAGAAACTCCGCAATAGGAAATATAGTAAGAAATTAAGTAAGTAAGGTAGAAACATTTTTAATAACAATGTGGTGTATTTGGTATGTACATACTATAGAAGGCTTAATTTTCTTTGACGTTGATAAGTGATTTATTCATTATATTTTAATTTTTAAGTTTTCTTTAAAATAATAAGTTTTGGTTCGTGTAAATTTGAAAGTTCTACAAATAAAATTACAAGAATTGTTTCGTAAAGTTTCAAATAATCTTGAATCTGCCTGATCCTGCAGCCTCCTTGTCTTATTATTCAATATGTTTTACTAATTAAAAAAATATATAATTATATTTTTTTAAATATCACAAAATTAGTAATACTTTTTTTAAGTATTGAATTATGTGAGTTTTTAACAATTAGTAATGTTTTTAGTATGCTTCACATAGAAAATTGCTTAGAAAAATATGAAAAACTACGGCATAGACAGTACTGGTGGCGACAATCAGAACACACGGATATCAAGCAAGAGGAGAAAGAGACGGAGATATACGGGGACTACTATGATAGAGTGAATAGCAAATATTTGTTGCTAATATGTCCCGATGGAGATGTATTGAAGAGAAGAAAACATGATTGCTTGTTGTGGAGGGAATTGCTGTTCACTGATCCCTTGTGGGTTGAGGGTATGTTGTTTTAGAAATTTGATTAGTTATGTTAAAATCATGGCTTCTATTCAGTATTTTTTTTCGTTAAGTTTTATGTTAGTCAAGGAGTACTTATAGACAACTTAATTCTTAACAGAGCGGAGAAATGATAATAAATTTTATATATCATCATTTCCCCGAGTGGAAATCGAACCCACAGCCAATAGCGTTTACAGTTATACTGTCCTGCTTCGCCAGTATGGCATTCAATGTTATGAGAAGAGTCTATTTATACGAGTGTAGCAGATGTCTCTTAGTTCTCTTTTCCTATCCTACTATACAGAAACAAGCGTGAAGATCCTCGTCTTACTGTTTTTTTTCATTATGACATATTGTTTTAGAGTTACAGATCCTAATACATTTCTTTTATATTAATTATGAAAATCATAATTAGACAACACATCTATGTATTGAAACTTTATTTTACCGATGTTACAGTTAGACTGCTAAAATAAATTGACACAGCAATAATGAAGGTTAAGAAATTGTGCACCTCTTTTTAAGTATTAATTTAATTTCTTAAATCTGCATAAGAATGTTTACGAATATTATTGCGTCAGTAGTAAAATAAAACTGCAATACTTTACTTGGGGGATGTTAAGATATAGTGCTAGTAGTTACAAATTAAAAGTAAAGTAAATTAAATACTCTTTATTGTACTCGGCCCGGACGCCGAATAGAGAGAATATTGCACATTAATGTGTTACTGTCGTCCTTGTCATACAGATCCAATGACCGCAGTGTTAAATAATTGTAAACCTTTCCTCTAAATATATAAGATTTTAATATTTACTATTTTTAAAGTGTTATTCCACATTTAGGATTAGAAAACATCTTTGAAAAAACGTATAAAAATTTTTGAACGCAGCGGGATTCGAACCCGCGCCTCTTGGATACTGTCCAAGCGGTCTGACTGAAAAACGACGGTCTGAATAAAAAAAACTGACGGTCTGAATAAAAATTAACAGAAAAATACAGTCTATATCATAACAATTACAATTTAGGACAAAATTTAATAACATATGTACGATTAGCAGGGCATTTTTGGTATAAATTCAAAATAAAAATATTTAGATTTCACTAATTTTTAATTAATTCGTAAATCAAATGTGCTCGACCTTTGCAATTAGTAAAGAGGTCATTGTACGATATTCTTTTTGTTCTGCGGCTGGGCTATATAACAGACCTTATCGCTAAGCGAGCGACCTCTTCCAGGTGACCTTTGGGTAAAGGTAATGAATGAAATGGAAAAAAGTGTGTAGAGTTAATTGATATCTGTATAAATCATTTTATTAACAATAAACTTTTCTCTAATATTTTTTTATTCAACAGAAAAAATATATTTACTATAAGTTAATCAGTTATTATTATTTAATTTAAAAACTATAATAATTAATTTTATACAACAGGTGGACCTTTCTACACCCACACGGAACACACCATATACTATATGACTGAAACTGTAGAACATCGCGCCATGCGCAGTAGAAACTTGAAGATTGAGAGTCAGGTAAGACATTAAATAAGGGAGTGGTAATTTCTGAAGTACATCTTAATTTTCAGTTTTATTTTAATGTAACAATCGTCATGTTAAATCAGGTGAATTAATGTAGATATTGATGAATAATTAAAATAAAAAAGACATATTGTTTTTTTTATAAGGAAACCTAAATTATTTAAATATATTATGTAATATTGAAAATAAAATCTATATCTAACATAATTTGTTAAGTTAATGTTTAAATTAAGATATACAATTTTTAATTTAATCTATATTAAAAAACATGATTGAAATTATATAGATAATTATGATTTATATTATAATTGTATATAAAAGTTACTGTTGTAACTAGCAGATACAATTAAATGGTCCATTATTATTATTAAATGCAAGTTTAAAATACATTTATTATATAATATTTTAATAAATGCAGCCAGAAATGTTAAGCGAGATCAAGACAGAAGAGGGCGGAGTGATCCCCGTTCCGGTGTTGACCGCCGCGGTGCCGGAGTTCCCGCACGAGGAGCGCGCACCTCTGCGCCGCCGGGATCTGCCCACACCGCTGCCTGCCTTCTTGTGTACTGCTCAGCAGAAGGTAGTTTGCATTTGTTTTGCACGGTGGAAGTTAAATTGTTTTGTGACTGGCGAAGCTTTTTATGCCACTATATTCCACTCGTGGCTTTCCGCCAGTTTTTACATAGTTAGGTTATTTAGACTCAGTTGTTTAAGAGTGAAACATATGATTATTTTTCGATATTTCTTATTGTGTGTTATTCTTACGTATACTCTATTTTACTGTAAAGATACATCTCAAAACGATAAGTAATTTTTGCTTGAAAGAGTAGTAATCATGTATTTATCCATCTTCACAAACTTTTGTGTTTATAACATTAGAAGCATACTTAATTTTATTTTTATTTATAGTTGAAATTTATTAATATAGTGAAAATTGTGGTTATATTTGCTCGCTACTTTTTTACTTATCTCTTTCTATTTTAAAGTATTCTAAATACTATCTTAATCCTGATATGGTAGTTAATACAGCTAGACCATTAACAAGTAAAACTAATAATCATTACATATGCACAGGTGAGTGCGTTCACTCGCGTGGCGTTCGCGTCGTCGCGTAGTTTCGCCCACCACGCGCGGAGGCACGAGCACGGCGAGTGCGCGGCGGGCGCGCGCGCGCTGGCCGCGCTCGCCGAGCACGCGCGCCCGCCCGCCGGCTGGGCCTCGCTGCAAGTACCAGGTGGGTGTATATATTGTATTCAAATGTATATATTGAAATGTATTATAGTCAAATATCAATTTATTGTTAAGACTCTTAATAGGATAAGCCTATCTAGTGTTGAAATCCAATGCCGCATTTCGTTTAACTAAATCAGGGGAATCAAAATAATTTTATAGTTCGTGTAAATTTACCATTTTAACCAGATTTTGTAGTTTTCTTTTCTGTGTTGTTTTCATTAGGGTTCTATATTATGTTGTTTGTACACAAAGTGTAGTTTATAAATTGTATTTATAAATATAATAAATAACAAATCATAAAGTAAAGATTACAACATTTTGTCTTCATAGATAAAAATCAGTTGGTGAGCGACGCGGGAAAACTTACAGTATTAGATAGCTTATTGAAAAGACTGAAAGAGCGCGGCCATCGTGTTCTTATATATAGCCAGATGACCAAGATGATTGATTTATTGGAGGTTAGTATTATATATGTTTTTATTAAATAATATATTCAATTGCATATTTTATGTTAAATATGATACACTTTGTATTTTTCTATTGTTAATAATATTATTTTTATATGAGCCACAATTCGTATGATTCGACATTTTGTTTTTTTAAATTAATTATTTTTTTTAATATACATCGGTTTAGTGTGACTTTCTTATGCCATTAAAAAATAGACAATTTAGAAAAAGAGCTTTCTGTTTCTTGCGGTCAGTTTTTACCAAAAATTACCAATCGTGATGAGTAAAATCGTCAAGCCTGTTCTAAACAATATATAAATTTCATCATATATTTTTTGTTAAATAGTTTTTTTCTTCTGTTGTTAAATATGAAGTTAGCTGATTTACGCTTTAAGCCGACGATATAAATATTATTGCTTGATTGCTATTTATATAAACTTATATTTAACTAGGAGTATATGTGGCATCGCAAACACAAATACATGAGGCTGGACGGCTCCAGTAAGATATCGGCGCGACGAGACATGGTTGCAGATTTTCAGGTATTAAATTAAAAAATATTATATATATACAATTTTTTATAACTGTTATATATAATTTCTTTAAATTGTTATAAATATAATTTTTATAAACGTCAAAAAGTGTCGTGTTATAAACTTATAAAAAAAACCAACAAAATTAAAACAACAAATGCTTCATATTTATAAATCTCTATAATCGAACTTACACTTTTTAAAATATTTTTTTATTATATAATTTTTATTTTTAGCTTTACGCTTTATCCCACATAGCAGTAAACAGGAAGTACCAAGTATCAAGACACTCCGTACTTCACTTTCCGCCGAATTTGATACATTGCGTGTTGAGCGGCGAATGGAACCCAACGCCGCGTTTTGTCTTGCCAGAGCGAGGAAATGATATTAATTTTAATATTGAATATATTGAGCCCGAGTGAGAATCGAACCCACAATCTATCGCGTTTGCGTTTGCATTAATTTATATGAAATATCGTTAAATACGACTCTGTTATTGGTGTAAGCTATTATGGATCCGAATAGAAAATTATTTTCTAAAATATTAATAATCTATGTTTTTATTATACAGGCTCGTACAGACATCTTTGTGTTTCTGTTGTCGACGCGTGCTGGTGGTCTCGGTATCAATTTAACCGCTGCAGATACTGTAAGTTATATTAATTAATTTATTTTAATCTTACTCTATCTTTAGTTATTATACAATTCGTCTGTAAAGAATATATTTTAATTTTCGCCCATTGCCTTTTTTACGCAAGATCATAATATGTCTACCAGATATATACTTCGCACTTAGTAGTTTTACGTAAAATTGTTTTTTATTAAAAGTAATATTTTTTTAATGAATTTAAAATAGTCTTGTTTAAAAAGAGTAAAAAACGCGATTTTATAATCAAAACATGATATTTTCATTCAAGAAAAAATATTTTTCACCATAAGATTGTTGTTTAATTTAGGTCTTAACCTTTCTAACTTTTAATTTGTTTATTTTGTTTTGTAGGTGATATTTTACGATTCCGATTGGAATCCGACAGTGGACCAACAGGCGATGGACCGCGCGCATCGCTTAGGACAGACCAAGCAAGTGACCGTGTACAGGCTTATCTGTAAGGGCACTATTGAGGAACGGATCATGCAGAGGGCGAGGGAAAAGAGTGAGGTACTCACCCGGTTGCTGTTATAAGAAACAAAATTTACTATTAAATTATGTTGTTAAAGAATTTATACGCAGTAATTTGCCATTAGAGTATATTGCATCTTTTTTTGAATGAATGAATGTTATTATTTAACAGGTTATTCTGTACTTCGAATTTCGTTCAAATTATAGATAAGTGGCAAAATAAATAAATAAATAATAGAGCGGATCGAATTTTCGTGATCTTTACATATTTTGCATGAAACTATTTTAAATAGATTAATCATATATATTTTGGTATTTGAGAATATAGTTTTGAAACCAGACGATTGAAACATTTTACAGTAGTCTACCTGTGACCACGGACTACTATAAAGTGTTCGAATCGATTAATCTGCTTAAAATATTTTCATTTAAAAAATTAATAATGTTATTGGTAACTTATGAATTAACATTGATCTTAAAAAAAATTAGATGGAAAAACATTTTTTTTATAATTTTAATATCGTATTTGTTAGGTGATTGTTTGTATATTAATTATTAATGAAACTCGATTTCATTCCAAATAAATGTATTCTTGTTTATGTAATTCTGTTTATATTATTCTATAGATTCAAAGGATGGTGATAAGCGGTGGTAATTTTAAACCTGATACCCTCAAACCGAAAGAAGTTGTGTCGCTTCTTTTGGATGATGAAGAAATAGAGTTAAAGTGTAAGTTTGCTATATTGTTAAATATATTTGAATGCTTATTAAAACAATTTAAAGTAAATTTTAATTATAAATTAAATCTAATATTAATATGTCGACGGACACTATGTTGTCGTGTTCTCTTTTAACAAAGTAAGAATGCGTTTTAATTTTTACTTTTAAATATGTTGAGTTAAAATTAAATATGGACTTACTTTGGTTTTTTATAATTCAACTATTATTTTTCATTATTATTAATAGATCGTCAAAAATCCGAAGAAAAGAAAATGATGGAAGAGAGAGAACGCAAGAGAAAACTTGGTATTTTGCCTTCGGTACGTACAGTTAATTATTCATATAGTCCTTCCCTTTCTATACAGTTTATAGCCCTATTTTTTTTTATTCCCCCATGTCCCCATGACAGGATGGTGATAAGGTGTGGTTCTTCCGCGTGGTCTACATATCTGGACTTATCATATTTTGTGTGAAAACGAAATTATGTTCGCAGAGGCATTCCGAGTCTTGACGCCTTTAGTTTACAGTATTTATTCTAATATTACAAACGGACACTCACAATTTTATTAAATACTGATAAGAAATATTTTTAAAACGCTCGTTACATGTTAACACTTGTAATGAGTTTTTATTTTGAAAATATTAAATACTAAAATATTTTTTTCGTGTTATGTATACATTATTTTAACGTTTTAGCAACCTGCGACTCCCGTGGAAGCAAAACGACCTCGCGACTCGGCATCGGAACCTGGTAGTCCTTTGCAAGTAGATGACGATAGCGATCATTTAGTAGTGGACGCCTCCCCGCAGCCTTTGTGTGAGTATTGTAGTGGTGTAAGATTTGATTTTTATTTATTGTGTTATTTACTCACTGATGAATGTGATTTAAAATGCTTTTTAACTATCTCAATTTCTATAAATTTATTTGTAATTTAATAATTTTGGAATTCCGCAGTTTTTACATATTTTATATTTTCGTTTTCGAAAATACATTTTTGAAAACGCTACATTTCGAACACTTTACGGTCGTCATAGGCATGTGGTAGACTGAGGTGGCATTCGTCTGTCATTTGATATAAAAATAATTATATCGATCTACCGTCATCTGCCTCGCGTACTGATCTAGATTCTCTTCTTATAGTAATAGATTTTTTTGATTTTATTATAATTTCCTTACATTCATAACATTTTTAATCATTTTAACTAACTTTTAGAGGGCATTGTATCTGCCTAGTCTATTTATTTTAATTTTAGTTTGATTAGTAAATAATTAAACAAATATCTTCAAATTTTAATATTAATAACAATTATAAAGTCGTTTATTTTTAGTTCTTTAACATAATAATTTACTGTTCTCATTGTTGAGCATATATCGGCAAATCCGGAGAATCATATTTAAAAAATGATTTCATTTTCCTAGTCAAAGTACAAAGCACGGCGTTGATTTCGAGTGAAGTTGCTTTATTTTCGTTATGTATGTAAAAATGCCATACGATGAGACAAAATTGTCCGTATCATGTTTCTGTAACGAGCCCGTGTGCCGCAGCCTACTCGCCCCCCGTGAGGAGCAACTGGAGCAGTCGCGCGGCGCGCGGGGCGCGGCGCGGCCGCCCGCGCGGCTCCCGCCACGTGGGCACGCGGCGCCCCGAGCCCGCCGCCGATAACGCCTCTGCTGTTGCTGCTGGTATTGTATTTTAAATAATAACATGTGTTTCTGTTTTTTATGTCTTACTGTTATTTTTGTCAGAATTGCAATTCTGTGGCTGAGGTTTGAAGTTAAAACGAATTATATTTGATAGCTTTGTCCACGTCGTAAATTTTAGTAGTATATTCTAAAATTAAAGTAACCTAAGCCTACTCCTCATTGCGTCAGCAATCTGCAAGTCCCGTCAAAATAATCATTTCAGAAATTAACCAGAGAAATTTTAATGTTATATACAAAGATCCCGATTTTTATTTTTATATATATTTTAAATTTCTATATTAAGATTTTTTTCTTTTAAATATTCATTAATAATCAATACAAAGGGGAAATACAATAATGATAAATAATTTAAATTTAACTATAGAAAATATACCACGATTTACTAACTACTAACTTTGAAAAAACTATTTAAGTTATTTCATGCAAAATATTATTAAGTTCATGTATAGTTGTCATCATTGTGCATGTAATACCGCGAAAGAGCAGCTTGTATCGCGTAATAGCACTGAATTAGCTAATAAGGAGCCTCATATTGTACTTGTGTTTTCAACTATTAAACGGACATAAGCGGTATTAACAAATAGTTCTCACAAATTATGGTATGTGCAAAGACAATATAAGAAATCAAACAATAAATAATGAACTGAACCCGTCCTCCAGGTGCAGCCCTCCTCGAGTCCGACGCGCCGCTAGAAGCGCTAGAAACCAGCAGTCCGGTGGAGGGGCGCGGGCGGCGCGGGCCTGGGCGGCCGCGCCTTCGCACGCCCACGCGCGCCGCCCGCCCCTCGCGCCGTGCGCGCCGCCCTAGAGAGCCGTTGCTGGTGCCGCTGGCGCCTCCGCCCTAGGCTATGCAGGTGCTTTAATTTAATCATATATGACAATAAACATTAAGATAGAGCATACGTTTTTCCTAATATAGCAATATGGACATGGGGTGCTAAATAGCGGAATTCAACGCCGCGTTTTGTCTTATTCAAAGCAGGACAGTGAAAATTTAAATTTAAACATTTTCCCAAATGGTGATCGAATCTCTTTAGTAATCTGTCTGCAGTCTGACGATGACACAGTGTAGGTCTTTAATAAAATTTATAAACTAATGTACAAATTAAAAAATATGGCATGGAGAACGGCTTAACACATTGGGTTCTCTCTGTCTACATTGCAAGAAAAAGGAATACATAAAGTACAAAACAATTTGAGAAATATGAATGTTATAGTTTTTATACTAATAATTAGGGTAGTTTTAGTAATAGGAAACTACCTGATATATCCATTATACGGCAGTTAATAGTTAATTTATATTTTTTTTATATTTTATTACAGACGTGAAGATTCGAATGAGCATGAGTGGTGAAGTATAAAAGAAAACCCACCTGATGTGATAACGAAGAAATTACCTAATATATAGATGTCACACAAATGCAAATATACCTCAAATATCAGTAATAAGGATTTATGTCCACTGCACTTTTAAAAAAAGCATAAATTAATTTATTATACATATTATGTTATACATTGTTAAATATTTAAGTTGGCAAAGTGTTCATTATTATTTTAAACATATATTTCAAATATTATGAAATATATTAAATTTGAATGAAATATTGGTATTATGCGGCAATCGATTTATAATTATATTTATTTAAATTATTTTTTATTTAGAAATGGTGTAGTGGACACAGACTTTATGTTAATTTTATTATATTAATTTTGTACAAAGGAATGTTACTATAAATAGTAGTGGTAATTTAATAGAGCCCATTAGATATCTATGTGCTATCTATACATTTCAATATATGTATATAATCAAATATTATTATTATCAATTTGATATTAACAAGAAAATTTGATATTTTCTAGTATAAATTGTTTGTGTAAAGTTAACGCTTAACGAAAATCCTAAAAAGGATGTATTCACTGTCGAGAATAAACTTGTGTTAAACATATGCAAAGTTTGTGAAACTTTGTGTAATATAATCAAATATACACAAAACCAATAGACAATATGTATATAAAATGAAGTATTTTTTACTGTAATTTATATTCTGTATGTTTTATTATGAATCTGGATTTAGTGTTCAATGAAAAATGAACCTTTTTTTCTATGTCAAGGTTCATATTAAAATGTTACCTATTATATTGATTAGATAGTTTGTTCAAACAAATGCTTTAATTTTCTTTACTATTTGAAGCACTAAATTTTAATTTTAAGTATTGTACATATGACATTCATTTGAATGCTTAAATTTTTGTTTATTATTGCCATTGGGTTGATAATTGTCACACCGTTTATAAGATCTTAAGAACCTCAAATATAATAAAATTTATTTAATATGGCTTGTTTTGTTTTATTTTAGTATAGCAAACCTTTTTGTTTTTTTTACTGTCCACTGTATATTTTACATTTTCCTTTAAATAGTGGTTTTCGGGCGCTAAAAAGTGTTACATTACGTCAACAGTTACCTTTCAGTGGTGCAGGAAGGTTTTTTCTCTGTAATTCTTTCTTATTTAACAAATAATTATTATCAAAGACATGAATGGTGCAATAGACAATGATTAAAATTGTATTTATTTTGAATAAATACTTCTATTCATTAATCAAAAAGCAACGTAATTTTAAACTTGTATAGGTCTCATTTATTTATTATTTTTTTTTTCGCTTCTAGCGTTTGTCTTGCATAGTAAAGAAGATAGGAAGTACTAAGTGTCAAGACACTTTGTGGTCGGCTGTTAAGTTGCGAAACTCAATACCGCGTCTGAGCTGTCCCACTGGGCCATGAGCGTCCTCTATTTCAGTCTACATAATGTATTTAATTGAGAATAAAACGGAACGAATTGTCAGGCCGAGTATGTTTGTTTAACAAATAGTAATAAATTCGACGAATCCCGATTCAATTCCAGAAGTTATTTCCTTTTTACACATCTCTATAGTCCAGTAAGACTTAAGTGTATTTTCGGGAGTTTCAAAGCGTTGCCTAGCGCATCTTTGTTAGCTCCATGTTTTTCTCCATATAACAGGTCAGTTAGGAACAGCATAGAGTCAAGAAATATCGTGATATACTCGCCGCCCGAAGTCTAGACGTTGTATTTTGAGTGACGGATCTCAACGCCGCTTGATGCCTAAGGGAACCACAATCAATGGCGTTTATAGTCACACACTATTTCATTTTGTTACGAGGGTGTAATAATGCCTCAAAACAAATATAATACTCACTTATCACTAAGCTTAAGGTATTTCTATATTAAATAAAGTATACACGCTATGAATACCAATGCGCTCGTGATACGCGTACGAATCTCGCGTAAGATCGAGCGAAATCTGTCCGCCTGTCTGTCATGAGATAAACTGTTGACATGACATGGGAAGGAATGTTAGCGGAATTTAAATTTATGTAGATGATCGAACTATATTTTAAAAGTATATTAAAATATTATGTTTTTTTTTGTAATTCATACTTGAATTTCTATTTTGATTTTTCCCTAGGCTTTGTATGCCAACCTCTATGAATGTGGAGATCATATTAATCAAATTTGCTATTAAATCCGATCCCCGAGTGGGATTCAAACCCATGTTACAATCAGACGCATTTCCCTGCGCCACGACCGGCCTAAATAAGCATTATTAAATCATTCTCAATTAGTCAGCAATTATTTACTAAGTAAATACCTACATCGTTTATTTACCTAATGTATCATGAAAGCTTATTATTAAAAAACTAATAAGTATTGATTTAGTAAATAGATGACAATTTAGTACTGTTACATTTTTAACCTTTAACCTTAACTCCTATGTTCCTTCAGATCATCGTAACGCAGCGTCTGACTGTAAACGCGATTGGTTGTGAGTTCGATTCCCACTCCAGGAGATGATTATATTTAAATTATGCGGATTTAAATGGAGTGTCTTGGCACTAGGTTCACCCTGACTATCCTTCTATGCGTGATAAAGCGCGAAGTCTTAGAGACTATTTTTACTTGGAATAATTCAGAAAAAAGTTGATTCAAGTAAAGTCAGACCGGAAGTGAAGAACTAATATATCATTTGTTTCCTTCGTCAACCTTGAAAATAATATTTAACATACAGTTCAATACTAAACAAATTCTTGTTATTAATTCTGGCCGCAAACGTGTGAGACGTTAACTCCTTTGTTATCGTCTTTACCTCAGATTTATGGTTTACACGGAGCTTCATTTACTGGAATTCAGAATTTATACGCCACACACACTTATTAACGTCAAACCAGGTGCATTGTTATATATTGTTTCCCTAAAATACTGCTTTTTATTCAGATGCTGAAGTAAAATCGTCTTCTGATAGCGGTCGTTGGTATCATAAATCCTTTTTGTTTGATTTTTTTATTAGTATTTTAGATTTAAGTCCAAATTAACAATTGAGCGTGGGAAATTGTAATAAGAGCGGAGAGGCAATTGCAAAAGTGGCTTATTCCAGATATTTTTAACATAAAAAATCGTGATGCCAAAATTACGAAAAATATACAATATTTTATTTATTTATTTGTTTATTTATTTACTTACCAAATAAGTAAATAAATAAATAAATAAAATATTGTATATTTTTCGTAATTTTGGCATCATGATTTTTTCCTCATAGTTTGGGACTTGGAGATTAGGGGCCTGGGTTTGGGACGTGTCAATACCGTGCTTTATTTGCCACTCGAAATCTAGAAACGGTTTATGGTATCAACCAGTGAAACCACAACCAGTGGCGTCTACAGTAACTTTTTGTTTTTTTTTATCAATTTGTTTCTCACTGAACGCGGGAAATTGTAATAATAGCGAAGAAAAAGAAATTGCTAAAACTACTTATTTCATAACTATATTTAGTTTAACATCTTCACAATATTCACACACCTTGTTCGATTTTATTTAGTCATATCAATGAAACATTGTTATTTAAAAATATAGAAGTTATCTATTATGTTATATATGTGTTTATAACATAAATACAGTAGTAGTTATTTCAATACAACAATACTTATTTTTGTTCATAACAGCATTTGCAACTAAGTATTACGATTAAGTATTCGTCAACTATCCTATTACCAAAGTATTTTAAGCTTCATTTAAAGCTGCGGGACGCCACTTCATAAATAAACAATGCGACTTAACGACGCATCGTACTAGCACCGACATTGCACAGCTATTTGCACGTATTGCACTTCCTCCTTTAATTAATGAAATTTAACGTGAATAGTTACATAGCTATACATTGAATCAGCCAATCGCCTATTAGAGTTGCATACATTGAACGATTCAATAAACTCAACGTAAAAGTTCATCCGACCAATTCTAATGAGCCTATTTGTGTATGTGTGAAAAGCCCTTTCTATTCATTTAGCATTAGCCATTAGGTAACGCAGGTTGTTTATCATACCGCATTTCTATCCTGTCGAGTAGATAGGATAGTCATTGGTTTGAAAATTGCTTTGCATATTGTAGCGGAAATTTTCTTTGATATATCTTTCAGCTTAACGGTTTTCCTCGCATACCAGGGCTGACGGAGAGAACCTATTGTTAAGAGTTCTGTTTGTCAATTCGTATTCTACTTTCCACCAAAAATTGTGTTAAATAACGAAATTCATTTTAAATCCAGCCTCTCTCTTAGGGCGAAGAAATTAAAATCAACTCGATGGCGTCAATATTACAATTATCGCGTTTACAGTCCAACGCTCTTCCCATACACCACGATGGACACATTTAATTGAAAATATATACATAGATATATATAGCTTTATTTGTTGATATTGAAAATTAGTTACAACGGTCATAAAATATATATATATATTTTGCTTCTTCAGGCAACTTCAATTAACGCAACCTTCCGTAAAACACGAGAGATATATTTTATTGCGATATTTAAAAATCATATTAAAATATACGAAAATGCTGAAAAAATGTTAATATCAAAATTTTATTACTTGCAAATAATTATTTCAGTGCTTACTTCATCTTCTCAGTATAAAGCTACTTATGTTGATATTAAAACGATATATCATCGTGGCCCCAGCGAATTGCACGTGAGGGCAGCATACGAACGAGCGCGTTAATGAATTGCTCTTGTTTACTGTTTGTTTACTTACCAATGTAATTTAAGTTTAGTTAATAATTTAATCTTTTATTTTAATAGAATTCATATAACTTGGAATTTATTGTTATAATATTTTAGACGTATTTAAAGTAACTTTTAAATCTCTAATGTAGGATCAATCAAAAAAGTAAATCGATAGATAAAAAAAATCATCACATGTAAATAATAATAATATCCTAATAATTTATTAAGTAATTTTCAATATGTAACAACAATTTATCAATATGATTTTTTGGGTAAAAGCCCCCTGCAATTGCTTATATTCTTCCTCAAATAAATACCAAATATGACTGTGTTATTAAATCTATGATAATACTAGGTAATAACATTAGATTACAGTAATACATCAATGCTGAGTTTCAGCGGAGTGCAAAGTGAACGGGGGTCGCATACGAATGAGTGCGCTAATGAGATGACCCCGTTACCGTCGCGCCGCGCCGCGCCGCGCCGCGCCGCGCCACGCTGAGACGCTACATGCAAGTGGAAACGGATTTCCTTTATAAATCTCTTTGATATTTTTTTTTACAAAAAAATAAATAACTTTAATACTTAAGAAAAATGTTTTAATTTTGTTATAAAATATAACTGAACTAGGTTTTAAATTCTAAATTAATCTTCAGCACATTATTCATATTTACAGGTTTCGAATTCATTCATTGGTTAAAAATTAAAACTCATTAATTCTCATTTTGAAATACACAATTTGAAACTATGTAAGGTGTGGTGTTAATTGAGATAAATTTGAAAATTAATAATAATTTTAAGTTGAATATGTAAAATAGTGAACCCTTTTAGTACAGTTTATTGAAAGTAACGCAATCAAAGACTTTCTATTGTTTTATAAAATTATAACCTTGCGTCATTATTTCATATAATCGTATTTTCTAGACTTACTTATATAATAAATCTACTTTATTGAATTGGGCGAAAATTGAAGGAATAATGTGTGCCTCAATTTTTTTATAAAAATTGGCAATTATGATAAAGAAATATGATTTATATTTTAATTTTTTAATAATGTTTAATTGGATTTAATATTTAACCATTGTTAAGAAAGTAAGACAAAAGAATAAAATTTTGCAAACGTTTTCCATAGAAAATGCTTCTACAAGCAGATCTCGAATCACGTACGTCACTGCAAGCGGTCATTATCACCACTTGTCCCGGCTCCATACAAATGACATTAGATGAAGAGAATAGAACAGCTTTCTTTGAATAAACCATCGCGAATGACAGGAAGTTCAAGGTTCTATAAGGTCTTCTCACATACATTATAGCGCTCTTATTGTTTTCGCTTATTATATACTTTGTAATGATTCTTAGGTACCACTTATGAGTCAGTTTTTAATTGTTGAGTACTTTAATAACGTTCTATACCTACTTATAGCAAAAATAGTTTATTTATAGTAAACATAGTAGTTATGGTCTATGAATTCCAACGAATACAGTGACAGAACCCTCCATTTTATACTTTTGAAAAATTGAGGAAACCGCTATTTTAATATTAATTTTTATACGGCATATATTAATGATGCCTATATGAGTGATATTAATAATTATAAATATATAAATATCTATATGTCTATGCTTTCTTTAACAAAATAATATGGATAAAAGGTCGTTGTGTATTCCAATCAAAGGAATATTTGTAATTACAGGGAAGGAATACATGATATAATGGTTGTACAGTGTTAGGAGTCACTATTGATATTCTTTTGTATGCCTAATACGCAGGAGACGTGAAGAGAGAAGAAAGCTTAATAAAATGGTTCACTAGTTTTATTCACAATATAAATAAAAAATACATGTGTGTTTTTTGATAAATGTGGAGTGTTGGTAAATCGGAGCATTCTGTAAAGATTATTCTCGTGTGTCTGGGTCGCGTTAACCTTTATCTAGATCATATACTTCTACATACAACCGCTAAAGCTGTTTATGTGTTTAGAATAATTAAACGATAATAGGAAAACAGTTGACAGTTGAATTTTGTTTTAAATATATAGTCAGACTATTTTTATGTTGAACATATAAATGTGAGTAAAACTACTTTTTATAACCAGTTTCAATTTTTTTCCGTTTCAGAGTAATAAGAGACTTCTTTCTCTACATTGAGCGTTCGAGACATTAGGTGTTGAGTAGAGGAATTAAACGCAGCGTTTTATCTTACCAAAGCGAAGAAATGAAAATATTTCATGTCGAACCCACAACCTTTTACGTTTACAGTAATATCATGTTGCACTGCGCCATTATGGCTTCTAATTTTTAATAAAATTTATTTTATAAAAATAAAGTAAAGAGCTATTAATAAGTACTCCATTGTAATTCTGTTCCATTACGTTCTACATTCCAATACTATTAGTGTCTCTAAAATCATTAAATAAATCAAATCGTGCAATTTTCCACCTCTACGCTCTTAGGTGATACATCAAGTGACGACAGTTACAGTGGCTGTTTTTGTACCCATACATCATCACACCGCCCTTGTGTATTTTACACGGGGTAGTCAAACTAAGGACGTGTGCAAAAAATAATTGGAAATAAAAATTTATTCAGTATTAGTTACAGGATTTGAACCTACGTTTCTAACATTGTTTAATGTACATTAATATTTTTAAGTTTAGTAAGTTAAGTTTTCTGTATTTAAAATGTTTGGATAACATTTTATAATCAAGCTGTGCCCGTGACTTCGTCCACGTGGAATTTAACGTACCCGGGTATATATTTTATAGTTCTAAAATAATAATTAAGTCAATAAAAGTTTAAGTTATACATTATTATATTAGTTATCTGTTAGGGAATTCATGTCATAATTGGTCCGGCTGTTCCAGAGGTAATCCGGAACAAAGAGACAGAGTGACAAAAATAGTAAAAAAAAATATTTTGTGCCGTGTATACATATGCTTATTTTGTTATAACGAAGTTTTTGTATACAAAGATGATGATGTCCTCTTTAATTTGTTAGTTATTTGGATAAAATATATTATCTTATAAAATTATAAAATATATATAGTTTCACGTTTTATCTCACATAACAGAGTAACTAGGGACAACCTAGTGTCGAACTATCCGTTGACTGTTTTCTACCCGAAATCGAGATATTGGATGTTGAATAGCAAACCCAAAGCCGGGCTTTGTCGTACCAGAGCGGAGATATGAAAGTAAATTTTAATTATAATCATTTCTTGGAATGGAAATCGAACCCATAACCAAACTCGTTTACAGTATACACTGTCTCACTGCGTCACGATGACCTTATGATAAAGTATTATTAAAAATTATAATCACGCAAAAAAATACTTTAGAATTTTAACTTGGTGAGTTTACAGCGACGATACTTTGAGAGTCCCTGACCTACCCTATGCGGAAGTGACAGTTAGTATAGTTAAGGGATGGCAATTTAGATTTTTTGAGCGGATTCTTTCAACATGTTACCTCATAATTAGGTCCATTTGTGAAATGATTCTCTAAATGTCACATATAAATCATTCATAAGATATATTTAAATAGTACATATTTAATTTAAAAAGATAAATACTAATAATACGAGTGATGAATGGGTGTTTAATATAATTTGTTATTAAACTGGCTGTGTCAACGAATTCGGCTGTATTGAGTTTAACATTTATTTATCTTTATTTTATAATTCTAAAATAAAAGTAGTATAAGTTACTTCTTATTATATCAGCTATTTGTTAGTAAAAGTCTTGTCGAAATCGGTTCAGCCATTTCAGAGCCGAAACAAACAGACAGACAAAAATAGTCAAAATATTATTTTATTATATGTCCGTGTATACATACATATACATAGTGAAAAACAGTTATTTTAATATGAGAAGCAGAATCCAATTTTATTTATTAGTACAGATTTAAAATTTCTATTCGATAGCCAATGAGTTGAGTTTATTTTAATCTACTTTTTCCTGACTACTTAAAACATCATATTTAGAGTAACGGAACGCAACGTACTGTAAGAAGGGAAAACATTACTATGTATTTGAATTACCCCTCAAAGTAAAATGTAGAAAAAATAATCGAGTACAAGATAACAAGAATTATTAATGTTATGAATTAAAAATTGAACGATTTATATTTTGACTTAGGTCTTCGTAATAAAACATTCATATAAGTATGCGATTAAACAGAAATATGATTTTAAAATAATTAATCAAATCTAGATTGATTTATAATTTTAAAATCATCTTTCTTTTTATTGGTGCCTCAAGCTTAAACAAAAATAACCATACATGTATTTTTATTTAATATAAAAAAATATTTAAGAATTAAATTATGCTTAATAAAGCTTACAACTCAAAACATTTATTTCAATAAAAATCATTTGGAAACGGCACATTCTTTTATTTTTTTCTTGCAAATGACACATTAGATCCCTTATTTTCTAGCCATTTTATCTGAACTCCCACTCGGTCTTATTTTCTTTGTAATATTAAAAGCTCTTACGTCTGTACAGATCATCTTTAATTGGCAGGTTACAAGTATCGTTTAAACACACAAGGGTGCGTGTATGCGAGCGTAGAATGACGGATGCTTTTACAAGCTGAAGAAGTTTTCAGTGGGGCTTAGGAAGTTCCGTGGTTTCCAAACTGTTGATTACTATTTAATATGTATGATTACACATATGACATCATATTTAAATTGTTCTCATTTTCCGCCTCTGGTAAAACAAATCGCAGCGTTGAGTTCCATCACTCAATACGTAACGTCTTGAATTTAGGCGGAAAACTGAGAATGGAGTGTCTAACACATGAGCCTGCTATGCGGGGAATAACGTGAAGAAAAAAATGCATATATACTCTTTTTTGTTTTTTTTTCTAACACAAAATTAGTCACAAAGACTAAGACATTACTTTTCTTCCAAGGAAATTATTTAATTTTTGTTCTACCAAATAATAAAATATTAACTATAATACAAATTGAAACTTTGAGAAACACAAAGCCGTAAGCGATAACATATCGTTTGCGTGAAAGATAAGTGTTTCACCCCGACTTTTTAGGCGATCTATTAAAAACGGCAAAAAGTATCTCATTGCACCCCATGTGCGACGTGACAGGGATTAGGCAAACGTGTGTTTCATTTACGTGACGATTTTGTTATGACTTAAATTACTTATGGTATATCTGTACTTACCGAAATAGCCGTGAGCTTATATTACAATTTTTAAAGATTTTTTTTGGTTACACGCTTTTATTTAGTATAGACAGGAAACTTCTAGTGTGTCGGACCTCAAAGCCAAGTTTTACATGAGAATAATTGAAATATTTAAAATTTGTTATTAAGTAACAAATAATATTAATTTGTTCGAATCAGAAGATAATAAAAATCAGACAAAGTCTGAACGTAAACGCGATGGTTTTAAGTTCGACTCATATTTGGGGGGGGGATCGATTATATGTGTTACATTAATTATTTAGACGTTGACATCTATCACTTGACACATATGAAACATTAATGCTATGAGTATATTATACAATTTAAAGTCTTAATTTCATTTTACTCTCAATTTTACAGATAAATATCGATTTTATACGTATGTATAAGGGAACGTAACAGTCGTGCTCAAAAGTATTTAAGTAATTGATCAGTTGCTTTGTTATCCGTAGTGTCGAATAACATTTTAAAAATGATAAAAATATTTATTTAATAGCATTCTTTCTTATCGAATAATTGTGTCTGAGAAATAATCTTCGGATAACAGAAATTAGTAGTAAGTTGTAAAAACCATATAAGAATTTCGATCTAGCCGGATGTAGATCGCATGGCTTAGCGTTTGCGGTACTTGGACGGTTTCCACAAGGTGCAGGTTAGATTCCTATTACGTTCAAATTCAAATATTTTTACTAAAAAATAATTAAATAAATATTATATAAATAAACAAAGACCGTTTATTATGACATAAATTCTCCATATAACTTGCTATTAAAACAAGTAAGACGTGTTTCGTTTAAGTCAATACATAAGCGTTGTATTAATACTTAAATTAAATTATGATAGTTTTTCCTTAATATACGCAATAAATATTTATAGATTATAGCAAAAAATGTATAAATCAAGGATATACATTTATTATAAGTAAAAAAGAAGGCGAACTTCTTGTCATACTTTATGATTTCATAGTATCGTCATATTAGAGGATACTTGATTATATTTTTAATTTTTGTATTTTATAATTTTGTATATTCATAAAGACAGAGAGATGTTTATTAAAACTTGTACACTTAATGACGTGTAAAATATGTGTTGCCTTGGTAACACAAATGACACTTTACACAAAAGTGCATATCAAAGACATAGAAAAGACAAAGCGCGAGGCTTCTTAATAAATACACGATAGTATCTAACATTTACTTTGTTGTATTATTCATATATAATTATTAGACATGTAAAATTAATACAAAATATTAATCTACAGAAATTTTTAAATAGGTGATTTCGAAACTAGTTCATTCTCCACCAGACAATGTTTTCATGAAATGGCTTCAGCAATTTTGTGAAGACTTTTAACGAATTGACCCAATTGTCGACAGTTAAGGTCTTCTGTGGGCTTAGAACTATTGAATGTTAACCTAGATACTGTGAGGCAATAATACAGTGGAAAAGTAGTGCAGAATTAAAATAATAAGTAATTAATTTCTTAATAATTATATGTCTACTATAACTAAATATACAATGTATAAAAATAAACATGTGCCATTTAGATTTATTATCGGGGTATCCAAGACCAGGCTATATTAATTTAGACTATATGAATAAGTAGTAGGATTTAATTTTTTATTACATTAGTTCTGATTTTTTTCATTTATAGATAGATGCAGATCAAGTATAATAAAAGCGTGTTTAAAAGAATAAAATATGTTAATAACTTATTCTTTTAAACACGCTTTTATTATATGAATAAAAATTAGAAATGAAAAAAAAGATGCTTTCAATTAATGGACTTCAGATGTTATACTTTTTAAATATTTTCAATGAGTGATACAAACATCCGGCGGTGGTTTTAAAAAGTCACAACACTCAAGATTATCATTGGGTGCAAAAATCGAGTGATGATGTATTAGTGAAACGGAAAAGGTGTCGTGACTAATGGTGCTAGCTGATGAAAGTTTGGAACGGGGGAGGAGTAAACACGATAGGTTACGGGTTAAATTCTTATTCGAGGGACTAATTAAAATATATATTTTTTTTCTATTTTTCCGCTCTGGCACCTTTAACATGCAATGTCTCAAATATTGTAGTAATCCGTTTGTAAACGGAGATTTTGACATAAGGCTCTCATTGATTACGTTGCTGTGAGGTTTAAGCTTTTTTAAGATTATAAAAGATTTTAGTCCTACTTAGAATAAATCCAGAATTTCAGACTTCTCCAAGCCAACCAAGAGTCAATTTTAATACATTTTAATATTACAAATGGTTCCTTTAGGGTACATATATTTTTTAATGTATAGTCTCTTAGATTATAAAATCACAAGTTCAGAACCTTCATGCATATATCCTCTTAGGTAAATAATTATTGTGCTACGAAATAAAAAATATGGGGTAATTGTTGCGTTGCCATAGCGATATATTGGCAGTTACAGATGGATAATAAACGTTTAGATTGATAGCATGTCAAGAAATCATAAATATGGTACAATTATAAATAAAAGCGATTTGTTTTTAATATTTATTTAGTATTTAAATACTATGTATACTTGAAGAAGATCGAACAGTCTAGCTTGTTACTACTGCCTACATTATCATTATTCATAGGTTTCCTGTTAGACTGCTCGATTATTACAGCCATGGCCAACAGATCAATACAGAGTCTGGGTAAGCGAAATTGTGTACGATACATTTGATTGCTAAAGTGATTTCCAATATAAAATGAAATACTGTACTTATTCGACTCTTACTGAGTAAATTATAGTATTGTTAAATTATAGTATTATAGTATTGTTATAAAAAATGTGATAAAAAATAAAAGACGTAAAGTATTTTTACAAAAGCCTAAGCTTAAAGCTCTTTGACAGTTGTTAATAGATGCAATTTATTAATTTTTATTTTTACATTTTTTAGCTTCACGCTTTTATCCTTCATATCAGATTAGAGGTACTTCCTGTACCTTGTGTCAAGACACCTCGTACTTTGCTTTCCGTTGAATTCGAGCTTAAGACATTGCTTCGAGTCATTGTTGAGTGGCGGAACTCAACGCCGCGCTTTGTCTTACTAGAGCGGGGAAATTAAAATAATGTAAATGTAATCATTCTTCCGGGTCGGAACCCAACACACAACCGACCGCGTTTACAGTCAAATCAGACCTTTTTTAAATTTCTTAGAAGTATTTTTGCAAATTCCTTAGCAGTTACATTTAAATCATGAGCATAAATATTCATCCATAATATGAAATTGTTTTTACATATTATTTTGTATTTCTTGATTAATCTTTTATTTTAGCACATTAGTATGGACCTGTATTGTATTGTGCGTGTATAATGTCTCGTGTTCAACAATCTGGCTCGGCTAATTGCCGCAGACTGATCAATTAATTACGCGCTATTTGGGCTCACATATGTCGACATTACGGTCGGTTCTATTGTGTAGTAATATAATATAATTATTATAATATTATAATTTAATACTGTTATAAATCTTGTTATATATTGCAGTTTGGTAATAAAATAAAGATTTTTCTTACCTTTTAAATTTTTTTTGGTATGGTAATGTATCTAAATAAACTGCGCAAATTACAACCTCCTAGAGCCATAGAGTTCATAGTTTCATTGAGTAACTGAGTTCCATAAAACTTAGAAAAAACTTAAAAAAAATTATATATATACATATATATATAACTATTGGCATGAAAAATGTAGATACATTACTCAGCTTATTTCCAATTTATTCGATTTCTATTTGCTTACGAATTATTAGTTTATTTGAGTCGTAAACTGTGTACAATCAAAGTTTTCAGACGATGTCGGGATCGCGTGCCCGGTGACAGCTTCAGATTGCTTTTGTACGGTATTGCTATTGAAACTATATAAAAAGAGAAACGAAAACTGTCCAAATTGGTTTTCTGTACAATATAAGGTCTCTTTTATTACGTGATAGTATGAAAATAATTGCATGCAAGATTGGGAAGGGAAAAATATAGCATTCTTTTAATAGTTTCGGGTATGTGCTTAAAGCATCTGAAAGATATTTTTAATTTCACCATTATATTCAATTGTATTTATTCACTAATTTTATAAAACAAACTAAATATCTTTCAACAATATTTATATATATTTGTATGTCTAGGTAGATGTGTGTATATATATATTGTAATTTAATCTTAATTTATTTAATATACGCACTCATTTAATACTTTCTATGAATATCGTATAAATGTGCTGTATAATGGTTTACTGCCGTTGATTTCTTTTAGATTTTCTTTTTTTTTGCACCCTAATTTATTCATTGCATAAGACTAATATTACCTGGAAGACCATATTTAGTGATAAAGTGGATCTATCTATCTATGTATCTATTAGACAACAAAATTTTGCAGTATTTTTTTTTTATATTTAAATGCGTTATCCTTCAAGGTGAATACCACATGTAATAAAGGATATTGACAAACTTTTTTTACATAAACAGCATATTAGATATTTAAAAAATACAACATTTTTATATAATATATAGCATAGTAATTTCAAAGTTTCAAAGATTTTATTTTACGTGAATGTCACAAGGAAGGTGGAAACTTTTAGTAGAGAGATTTGCTTCAAAGTAATTTCCTTATTTTTAATTTTGTGGATTCGTCTTTGTTCTTATTGAAAAAAAATTGAAAAATACATGCTTAAGTTTAACACGTGATAGTCTTTTTTTTACCTTCATTCTTTATCCCGCATAGCAGGGTAGACAGAAAGTACCTAGTGTCAAGACACCCCGTACTTCGCTTTCCACCGAAGTCGAGACATTGCGTGCTGAGTGGTGGAACTTAACGCCGCACTTTGTCTTTACCAGAGTGAGGAAGTGAAAATAATTTAAATATAATCGCTATACAATATTCTGCGTATTTTTTGATGACCACCTATTCACCTCCATTATAATAACACAAAGTAAAATGCACTATAATCAGCTTCATCATCCTCCAAAAACGTCTCGCCGAGTTTCTTACGCTTCATCTTATGTCTGTGGTTGCTTAAGTCAACCGACGCTATATTATTTGTTTTTAAAAAAAATAACGCTAGTAATTTCATCTTTTGGATAAAACTATTAAACTAGAAGTAGAATGAATTTCGCAATCAGAATGTTTAAAAAATGTCAAGCTGACATCCGACTCATTTTCTTCTTTAGTTTGTAGAGCTACCCACATATCGGTACTATATATCGATATTGTTCTGATAAAGTGAAAGTACAGCGGCAAGCATCAAATCACAATCACTACATTCCGGTCTCGCCGTCAAAGTCCCGTGTTAGACAATAATGAAAATAATGAAAACGTGTACATGCTGATTGGTAGAAAAGCGCTATGTAGCGCAATGGGCTTAGCTGACCTCAAATTGTGATATGTTTCCATTTTATACAAGGTAATAATAGGGTTTAAAGATACTTTCCTTAAGACGAATGTATGTCAAATTTAAATATTTTCAAATAAAAAATATTTTTTAACTGGTTTTCGAAAAGTTAAATTTTAGATTTAATACTCGTGCATGATTTATTAGAAAGTACTATAAAATTATATTATATTTTTAGTTAGTTTATGTAACTTCTTCAAATTTTACAACTCATAACAAACATCTCCAATCTCAAATACCTTGTATAATTAATTACTTATAAGTACAATTATATATGAAGTATTTCCACATTTTACGTTAGGCGTACGTTTACGTTAGCCATGTTGAGCAAGATCATAGAGTATTTTTACGTTTTTAATCTATGAGAATAATGTACTTACAACCTAAAAAAGTACCATGATATTTGAAATATTATAGTAATCCTAATATTATAGTAATTAAAGTAGAAATTACATGAGATATTTGTAGTAATCATAATAACTTATCCCAGGAATAGAATCTGCACTTACTTGCATACAGTGATAGTATGCATTCAGCGTAGAAATATTTATATTAACGAACTGTTGCGTATCGACTCCCCACTTATGTAACGCTTGCAATTAATTAACCGGGGCAACTAGACTTGTTCGTCGATTGCATACCGGTATTGCCGTGATATATTGTTTAACGACACATTATAATATCAGAAATGTGAATTTAGAACATTATGAACGAGGATTTATGCAGCAACATAAAATAATAAATAAATAACGAAAATAACAATCTAGGTGTTTCTTGTAAATTATTTATTTATTTTTTTATTCTTTAGAAGAACTAGGCAAACGAGCAGAAGCGCCATCTGTTGATAAGTACCTTTGCCCATTGATATCTATAATATCAGAGTTGTAGATGCGTTGCTGGATTGAAATGAAAGGAGACGAGGCAAAGACAGGAATAGGGAAAGCTGGCTTACATGACATCGAACCGGAATACATCTTCAGACATTTGGCGGATCGTTTTTGTCATGACAGTGGTCGCGAGTCAGTCGGGGACTCCTATTACCAAATTACTGGGATACCCGCCTCTTACGGGACGCTACCCAGTAGCGGAATGGAATTTTTTTTTACCCCGTCACCTCAGAGGGAAAAATTATAAATTACTTAATAACTACTAAATATCATCCGCAATTTGCATTCTTTATGATCTTTCCTGTACTATTTTCCATGATTATCGGGAAAGAGTTACCACCAGTAAGAATTTTCACCAGTCCTAGAATCAGTCATTACCGTGGTTAAGCGCAGCGCTATTAAAAATGGAGTTTTTCAATTATAGGATTACGTATTATTTTTAATATTCGCAGATGTTCTTGAGCTAGTCTTAGCGTGTTAGCGGTAGTATCAAATGTTTGTTACATTTGCGGCTTCTAACAATATAATCAGGTTTAAAAAACCTATATTTAAAAAAAATCTTTCCAGTCGTAACGTATGAAAATGTGCAAATATGTATGTTTGTCCTTCAGCCAGATACGTTTTAACTGCGCTAAAACCACATCAACATCATATTTTTATTACTTTTAAAGTCCAATGCAGTAATATTAGAACATTTACAAAGTATTAATATGACATAAATAGAATTTTCTTTCATATAAAATACAAACGATTATACATCAAATTAATTGCAACCAATTCATAAGATATCTTAAATGTTATATTATGCAAATTGGCATTATAATGTAAAAAAAATCTAGGAGTATAGGACCTGCACATTTTGATTTATTACTCCCTCTAGTTCAATATGTCTTTTACTTGAAATAGAGTTATATTTGTTATGTTTTATGTCATTTTCTATGCTATTACTTTAACAATTATAGATAAAAAAAGGAATCTATATTTTTGTTGGTATAAATAAGTTCGTAGAGCAGAGAAAATCTAGTCCTAATATATATGTATGTAACATGAGATATGGGTGTTTAAGAAAAATAAATTTGTTATAAACATTAATATTTTGTTAAAATGTTTTAATTAAATAGTATCTTCTATAACAGAGCACCAATTGATAATATAATATAATAAAAAATAAAAATTAATAGATTTGGCCAATACAATTGGGTTGTTGGAATGTTTAAACCAGTGTTGGTTCCAAGTTTAGAAGTGCCATATGCAATCGTTCAAGTGTTATTATGTCATAATAGTTGCTTAAACGCTGCATAGCTTACTGTCTGTACCTTTTAATATTTCACTAGAAGAAGTTATTTATTTACCAACTCCTGTAGTTTTTATTTCACATTTATTGCAAGTAAAAATATATTTTTAATTTCGTTTAATTATAACGAGTAATTTATTTTTTCAACTTTTCCTTCATTAAAATTAAATTGGAATATAAAATGTTTATAAATACTGATCTCGGCGTAAATTTTATCGCGAATTATTTTATACTGCTTATATAATTAATTAAAATATTTAGTTATCTTCAAAGAAATCATCTGTTAGTGGTATTTTACTGATTTGATCGTAAGTGTACGTGCTAAAGAACCTTTGTGTGACATTCATTGCATAGTCTATTGCATAATCTAAAATAGGTCCACCGAACTCTTGAGCTACCAGTTGGGAATTCGAATTTAGGACTTCTAGTATGTTTGCACCTGTAAATGAAGTAACATATATATAAAATGTACTTTTATATATTATTTTTACATGTTATAATTATAAAATACATCCTATCCTATCCTTATTACATCCGCTATCTGCTAGTAAATCTCGCCAAAATTCATTTATATATATATATATATATATATATATATATATATATATATATATATATATGACATAATCTATAAGGCATATATGGTTTTACGCGATGGTTTTGGGTTCAAATATAATGTAAACATAATTTATGTATATTTATCATGCATAAGTGTTTCAGTGAAAAATGACGAAGATCAAGGTTACGCGCAACGTTGTAAATAATTACTAATCTTGTTGTGTACCAGGGGCTTGTATTTTAATCGCATCGAGATGACGCAATTCTTTCTTAAATATTTTATTATATTAAATAAAGATAAATTGATCATCAGTCTTACTTATCTGTGGGCTCCCTCTGAATAAGTTGGTAAGGTTCAATTTGAGATCGGATCCGTAGTCGGCCTTGTATTTGTATGAGTTTATTTTGTAATGTCCTTCGCCATTTTCATCTCTAACAATCTTTTCCCGTACTTCTAATCGTATGTGCTGGTTCCCTAAAATTATAATAAAAATAATTAATATATAATACATTTTTTCAACTTTATGCAAATTATTAAAAAAGAACCCAAATTTATCATCTCTGATTTTTTATTTTATAGCTCTAAAATAAAAATAGCTTAAAATATTCCAGTCCAGCCGTTTGAGAGATAAGCCGGAACAAACAGACCAATAGATAAAAATTGTAAAAAATGTTGTTTTTATATGTGTACTGGCATAAAAATGTATATTTTCTGTTTATTTCAAGACTACAGAGAGATACTTATTTTATTTATAATTGTGTAAATAAATGTCTAATTCACGCCTAATCAACCTCAGCAATATATATGGCATTTAATATAAATGTATTTATAGGAATGTCAAACTCAAACTAGTTTGTGTTAAATTGATTTTACTAATTTATGCATTTTTTATACAGTATTTTTAAATAATAAATTACAAATAAAAAAGGCGTAATAATATTATCGCAAGGTGCGGGATCACTTACAAATTTTAATTTTAGCGGAGCCGTCAGTGTCAAGGTTGAAGAGAAGGATCCTGCCCTGGATGCTGTATTGCCCTTTTATGGTAAAATTACAATGTATGTCGAAGATGAATGTTCGTTTTGCTCGTTGTGACCTGATAATATACAAATCAGTCAGATCAGTTAATGTTAAATATTATAATTTTAATTCGTAATATATAAAGTTATAATTTAATAGTTTTTAATACAAAGAATCTATAAATAATAAAAGGAAAATGCGATGCAATTTTTTTTTACATATCTTAAGACATAAGAAGAAATAATATAGTATTCATATAATTATATGTGGAATTTAGTGGAATTTAGTGATTTTTTTAGTACTGCTCTACACTCGCTTAGGAAAATTTTAAATTTCTGCATCCTACGGCCAGTATCTTTGGGTTGCGTTTTCAGCCACTGTCACTGACACTCAGTAATTGAGTCATTCAGTCATAAATTTATAACATACACATTCACACATGTTTGCCTGTCTTAGTTATATGAAATAAGAGTGAGATGATAAATGCATGAAATAATATATATTTTAAACGACCACAATCAAACTTAACGTGTTAAGTTTATTCAATAGCTGTTCCAATTATTAGCAAACGGCTTCTTTATTAGATTTCTCTATAGGAAGACAACTATTACACGGTAGTTGAATTGTATAGAATCTTACGCAATAAAGGAAGTTTGTAGATATCAATATAATTAGTTTGCTTCTACAAGCATCTTCGCATAAATATAAAGTCAGTGAGACATTGTCGATTCGAAAATGGTAAATATGAAAACTTGTGTTTTAATTTATTTACTCAATATTTTTTCAATTTATATGAACACAACACTCAAAAGTTTTGATCATTCCATTGTTACATATTTTAATATATAAAGTTTTTATTTAAATAAAATTTAAATAAAGTTAATAGTCTAAATCATTCTTTTATCTATATATTACGTGACGTATCTGTATGTCAGGCAAGGTAGAAATGTCATTCGTGTTATAAGTACACGAATGAGACCAGTAATGTGTGGTTTCAAATTAATGTCAAGGTATTGATTTCCTTTAAAGTATACAATTTACGCAAATGAAAAAGAATCACAAACTGATATAAAGTTGTGCATAATAAGAATATGACGGATATATAAATATCTCGTTCTGGACGGCGGAATTCAACGCTGCATTTATAGCTAAACAGACCGAAGAAACATGTTTAGTCAACCGCGCTATGATGGTAGAAAATGATAATAGCAAATATTATTAACATACATGTAACATATGAATTATGTGTGTATATATATATATATATATATATATATATATATATATATATATATATATATATATATATATATATATATATATATATATATATATATATATATATATATATTTATATATATAAAGACAATTATACTAGTAAAGTACACTTGTTATGTCCTTACATTTATATTTAAATAGAATTTGTGGATCAAGTCCCAATGATATTTACTGTATCTAACTAAGGAGTTCTTTACAATGTCTTAAATTGTGTTACGCAAATAATTTTTTCTTTTATTATTATCTAAACTAATAAAAAATCATATTTTATGTTAACTGCAATTAGGAAGTTATAATCATTGCTTTAGACTAGTAAGTAATAAAGGAGTAAGTTTTTGGGAAGGGAGTAAGAACTGATTTGTTTTACATTTATCTAATCTACTTCGAGAGAAACCGAAAAAGAGAGACATAGAGATTAAAAATAAAAAAAGAAGAAAGTAAATAAAAATTACGTACGACACTTTGTCTGGTATACAGGTGCTCAAACCGGATAATTTCCCATTGTGAAACGTCATTTTTACATTTCCAGGAAGATTCATAGTGATGTTTCTATCCAGGTACAGAGGATCAAGTGGTGGGATTCCAGCGTCTGGAATTCCGTTTACAACTCCTGGAATGGCATCGAGTGTTGCTTTTGTGAAGCATTCGTCTGTCAACTCACCACATGGATGGATGAAATCAGCTGTTAAAAAATGGTCGGATTAAATAATTAATATTAATAAAATATCATTTTATATTTTATTAAATATAATTTTAAATAAAGACAACCGGCCTCTATTTAAAATTATATTAGAGTAGTGGAACAGACTCTGACGGTAAACGCGATCTGTTGTGGGTTCGATTCCCACTCGAGGGAGTGATAATATTTAAACTATTCACTTTCTCGCTCTGATTAGACATAGTGCGGCGTTGAGTTCCGCCACTCAACATGCAATGCTTGGAGTTTGGCGAAAAGCGTGGTACGGAGTATCTTAAAACTAGGTACTTTCTGTATACCCCGCTCTGCGAGATGAAAGCATGAAGCGATAAAAATATCACTAAATATTGCAATTATAATATATGAATGTAAACAATAAAAGCTCTATTTTAAAGAGAAGCTTTATAATTTAGGAGGGCAAAGATAATGTTGTATAGCCTAATTTGATTTCCGATCATTATTTACTTATTATACGAATATGGCGCTTCCGTTACTACTACCTTAAGTTAAAAAGAATACGAGTAGAGTTTTATATTCAAAATAAAGACTCGAGATGAAATCGTATCTAAAACAAGTGCGAATGCACATTCAGTCTCTTCAATTGCATTGTGAATCACGATAATATTGTTCAGAATGTATATAAATAATAATATTTTTTTTACACAATTTGGCATTGAAATGAAAAAGATTTATGTACATTAATTTAAGTCATTTTGAAACTTTATCTCTTTTATTAAATCTGTAACTCGGTATTAAAGATACAGGTTTTTGCTTGCGAAACAACGTTTAATATATGCAGCAGTCGTTGATAATTGTCGAAACGGGTGGGATTTTTAATAAACATTAATATACCAACGTTTGTTTAACCTATTAAAAATATGACATTGAATTATAATAAATATATCTAAAAATAGCTAAGAGAAATATGAATTTATTGCAACTAAAATCTGAATATGTAAATTGATATAAAAAAAATGATTAATGCAAGAAGCTTTAAGATATTTTGTCGACATCCTAATACATCTGGGAATAATATCGGGTTCATATAATGAAAATATTGTATTGTTATCAAATTTGGAGACGTGTGCTTTAAAGTATATTGAACGACAAGACAAGGTCAACATAGAATTGCAAAATAATTATTTTTATGTTGATCGATTAATAAATAGCTATGTAGATAGCTTGTATGTAAACACTATTTTTTATTAGTTTCACCTGTACCTCTGTACGACCTAACCTAATCAAACCAATAAAAATATGTTATCAATATTAATTAATATACATTGCTTAAAACGAGACAGTTGACGGTTAGTAAATAAAATCTAATTTTTGTATAGATTATTTCCTTTAATAGACATAGTATATGTCAGTCGATCCCAACTCTTATGACAGTCTTTTCTTATATAATATATTCTTTAAAATTAATGTATTTACATAAAAAATGAGGGAAAATGTATTTCCAATTATAGATATAGCGATATATCGATTCAAAAGGCGAAAAGTGTGTCCGTATGTTGAGCGGTGAACGATCATTTCGCCAACACTTTATATTATTCGTACCAATTCATAAATTTAACTACGAATTTTCACATATTTGTACTTAATTTAATTTTGTACCTAATATGTACTTAAGTTAGCGAAAATGTTTTTCCTACGTATTTTCCTATTTTAATAGGAATATAAGGAAACATTATACTTTCCGAATAACCTGATATCCTTTTTAATTTTTTACGACCAGTAGTATATACCTACATAGTCGTTAGTTAGTAACTGTACATTATTATTTATGCTTGTCTATATTGATGCCTGTAGTTTAAATATATTTTTTGTAGGAGTAATGCTTGAGTTGTTTATCTCTACATATGTAAATGAATAATATTGTGTTAAAATCTTCCTAAGTAATAACTAAGTTGCTTCGTCTAGTTGTTTTAAATTTAAAATAATTAATTTATATGATTTGTATTTATATAAAGAAACAATTCTAATAAAAATAAATTCAATTTCGGAAAATCTACTTTCCCTAATCATATATACTTATTAGAATTTAAAATAAGAAAAAAGTAATATTTTTACTCATATTTCCACCGATATTTACCAACCAGTAACAATCTTATTATGTATATAGAGAGAAAAAGAATATAGTATATATGATACAAAAAATACAATAGTGAAATCTGTAAATCCCAGAAAATGTTAAAGTTGCCATATTTTTATATTTTATCTTAGATATATGTATGCATATTATACATATACACAACTTTTTCCATAATATCTTAAGTACAAATTATCTAAGTACCTACGTAAAAAATATAAGCAAAATAAATTGTTAATTTAATAATTATATTAATAATTTATTTTCTATGATATATCTTTGTTATAATTTTCTAAAGAAGTATCTAAATATGTGAATATCAAAAAATAGTTTAAAAATAAAAACACACGCTTATGGAACTCCTTATAGTTATCCTGGCAAGACAATTTTCATGTTATCAAAATATTGTATTGTTATCTTTGTGAAAATTGTCAAGTATATTAGATGACAAGAGGTGGGTCAAAACAATATCGCAGTAGATCAAAATATATAGATTAAAAGAAACTTCACGCTTCATCGGAGAGCCTAGTGTCAAGACACTCCATTCATAGCTTTCTGCTCCGATACGAAAGAATGCGTGTTAAAAAATTAAATTACAATAATTTATTTCCCCAAATGAGAATAAAAATATTATACAGAAACCAATAAAAAAATGTGTTAAAAATTCAATAAATATTATAATGAATAATTATTATTTTAAATTTGCGGCACTTATAAGATTAAGAAAAAGAGAAGATACTTTAGCTATATATATTAATACTATATATGATGATAAATTAATTATTTATAAGTATATAATTTATACTAATAATTTTATTATATATAATAATATTAATTATTTATAAATATATAATTTATACTATATAATAGATTTCTCAAAAACTTACGTAAAGGTACCAATTGTAAAGTCTGATGAAAGCAAAGGCACATAATCGTTATTCCGAGCGCTGTCAACATATCGACGAATCGAGTCATGTTAAAATATTAAGAACAGAGAAAAACAGAAGTGCCACATACGACGCGCAGTGTGCGAATGGCTTTATGTCTTTCCCTTACTTGAATTTCGAAGTTGCAATTTAAGAGTGTTTCAAGGATTTACGCTGCGGCTTCGAGGAGCGACGCAGCCGCTTCTATAAATTACTACGGCTAGTAAAAATCATATTTTGCTATGAAATAAGTATTTTTCTTCATGATTTATTTACTCATAAATTATATTAATAATAAATATATATTTGAGACCGATCGTGGCGCAGTGGGACAGCGTCTGACCGTAAGCGCAACTGGTTGTAGGTTCGATTCTCACTCGTGAGAATAATTTTAATTAAATTCTCATGTCCTCGCTCTGGTACGACACAGTGTTGAATTCCGACACTTAACACGCAATATTTTGATTTCGGTTGAAAGCGAAGTGAAGAGTGTCTTGACACTATGTACTTCCAGTCCAATCTGCTATGATTGTTGATGATTCATTTTTTGTCATTTGTTAAATACAGTAGGTTTTTTAGAGTTTTGTACAAAGGTTTGTAGAGTTTTGTAGGTGTCTTCCCATAGATTCCGATAATCTCAGAGATCATTAGTACTCCAAAGTCTTGGTAGGTACACGATACTGATATTTTCGTGGTTAACTGGGAATAATCAACAGTTAGTCTGATTTTGTAATTCGTACAGTGAAGCCATGCCTAGGCTTGGCTTGGCACCGACTTCAAACCTAGAAGTTGGTAACCAAACCAAATAGTAGTAGTTATTTTGTTAATATTGGTTTGCAAGGTTTAAATTAAATCTTTATAAAATTATATTTTATTATTCAGTTTTTGAAGTCCGTTTTTTGAAATGTAGTTTACTTTTATTAGAACATGTAAATAGGAAAACAAAAAAAGTAGACGTAAAAATAATCCAAGTAATTTCAAAAACGAAAAACATAACTATGGCGTTAAAATAATTGATCTTCATGTAACCTTAGGTTTCATAGAAAAAAATATATAAAAACTAGACGCTCATAATTTTGTTTGTGTGGATTTTATTAGATATATCTTTCCTTTCCTGTAGTTGTTTCTAGAAATCTTTTCTTAGCGTCGCTACCTTTCAAGAGATCCGCTGCATCTAAGGAATTGACAGGCAAAATTTCAGCTTTTATATTTACTATTTTTAAACTGTTATTTCACACTTAGGATTAGATTTTATTTTTTGAAAAAAACGTATAAAAATTTGAATTCAGCGGGATTCGAACTGGCGCCTCTTAGATACCGTCCAAGCGCTCTGACCGCTAAGCCATGCGTTCTATTACCTGCTGCGTCGAAATTCTTACAAGTTTGATACAACTTATTTATGTTGTTAGCATCTCTGTAGAGAGATTTTTACAAATTTCTACCACTTAAAGATTATTAAGAAATCGTTTAACAAGAGAGATTGCAATTTTATTTTAATATTTACTATTTTTAAAGTGTTATTCACCCATAGGATTAGAAAACGTTTTTTGAAAAAACATATAAAAAATTTTATACATTTTTTCAAAAAAAATTTCAGCTTTCTATGTTCGCTAAATTTGATTGTTCGTTATCTGTCAAGCTATTTAATTCGGTGTAAATAATTAATTTTATATTTGTAATGAATTAGATTCCGTTCGCGGCTTCGCTCACATTGTGTGTTCATAAAAAGTATCTTATTACTTCATATTTATCTTTATATTATAACAAAATTTAATAAATTATAATTTATAGCCTTTATGTAATTCTGATGACTTATACAACTGCAGTTTCATCCAAATCCATATGTAGTTTTAATATTAGTAAAACTTAGCGTGTGCCCGTATCGTGTCTGTTAGGCGCTTTATGGCGCTCAATTTAATCATATCGTTATAACTTTTAAACTATTCAACCAAATTACATAGTGTAAAACGCAAATTTTATTTACATTTAATACTTAAAGTATCTAATGTATTGACTCCGATAACGGTTTGATAAATATTCTAAAATTTACATTCTAATAAAGTATCTAATTTAATTATATTTATGGTCCACTATTTATGCAAATATGTTTTTTAGCTTGACGCGTCCAATACAGTAGGATGGGTAATAAAACCTTTATGAAGATTCTCCACTTCCAAGTCCTAAAGTTCCTAGCAAAATCAAAAAAAATCGAGTGATTTTTTCACTTTGCCAGGAAAATGAATAGAAATGTTTTATTATATCATGCATGCAATTTACATATGTGTATAATAAACAGCTATGTACTTCGTTCTATATTAAGGAGAAGACGTAGAGAACCAGTAATAAAACGTTTCTCATTTTCTACTCTCAGTATAGTTTCAAATCATACGTGTTGAGAGGCGGTACTTGATATCGCGCTTTGTTTTATTACTAGACCGAAGAAGTGAAAATATATATAATTTTAATTATAATCATTCCTCTGGGAATCGAACGTGCAACTCTCTCATTTACAATCAAACACTGTCTCATTACGTCACGATGATCTCAAATAGATATAATTATGTTATTTCTTAAATTTCTTTTAATATATTTAGTAATAAATATTTTTTATAATAAGTTGGTATATAATAATAATATAAAAATAATTTTGTTTAAACAAACACAAGATTAGATTATAAATTAAAATATTGTAATACCTAAGCAAATCTAAAATATATTATAACTAATATTTACTTTATGACTAACAAAAATGTACCAGTAATTTTAGCGAGCAATTAACACTTATATAAAAAAAATATGGACACAGTCCACTGGCGTGTTGAAGTGTGTAAATTATATTAAGAGGAAATCTTCGTTATGGACAAACAATCAATATTGGCATATCATCTCGATCTATGTACGCAGTTAAATTAACTAAAACAAACTCATTTTATACTTAATGAGAAATGTTGAAGCAAACATGAAGTTTTTTTTACTCGACCGCAAAACGCAACAGTTGGGTCTCAATAACATTCTGAGAGCTTCTTATAAACATATGATTGGTTCAAGTATTTCAATGTAATTTTTACACATTTATTTTATAATTTTTTTATACATATTTTAGTCCTTTCGTCTTTTCGTTTGAGCCGTACGACGTTTATTATTGGGCATAGGTACCTTCAAAATCTCTAAAATGCTTTATTTTTGCGCTATTTGCATCTTTATTTATGGCCTCCTTTTCATTTTTATTTATACTCCCCTATTAGAAGGTTGAGTGAGTAATTGACCTGTCAATATGTTTCCTACTTAACCTTTTGAACAAATATATATTTTTTCTTTTTTATTCTGAGTAATCCTCCTAACATCACCAAGGAGTCACATATAGGTTAAATCAAAAAGCTAAATTTATTATGGTCCAAGATTATCATGACTAATTAGGGGCGGATCATCATAGTACAAGATTGAGAGTAAATACATACTGGCAGGGTACTTTTATTTTATTCATTTTTTTAGGTTAGATAAACTAAATTGAGTTCCATCACTTAGTACATATTCAAATTCTTAGTTCAGCTTAGTGAAGCTACATATTATAATACGTACAATCATTTTCTTACATCAGTTAATGTTTCATATAAAAGCTTAAACTATGACTTATTACGTTAAATACTTTAAAACAAGCATAATAACGAACAAAAGTCAAATACAACATATTTTAACTGACATATTTAATATTCTTTATATATATAAATATAAGGGTTATTTTTGAAACACTGTTACATACATATAACGAGATTTACCGGCGTAAGTATTGCTTGGGTATTGTGTAATAAGGCGCGTCGCAATCGTAACAGTGTCATTTGAATTCCACCTTTAATATATTGTATTAAAAATCAATTTTGTGTGTTAATCATTAAGGCATAATAGCACAGACAGTCCTTGACATAATGACGTAAGTACAGTAAACGTTGTCTAACTCTATGCTATTGTTGGACGTCAACATTTTTAATCCATTGTTTTCCTTGAAGAAAAACAAAGATTTGCACTGTCCTTGCCCACTTGTATAAATGCCTTCTCATGTCAGGGTTCATGTGAACAAATACTCAATTTCTATTGTAGAGTTACTTGTAAATATTGTAGGCTCTCTTGTTTCATGCTCATTTAAAAATGGAGTTATTTTACTATATTAAAGGTGATTAAAATAGTTTAGCGAACTATTTTATTCATCTTTAATATAGTAAAAAAAGTTGAAATATCCAAAGTTCAATAAACAACATTGACTAATCAAAAAAACATTGACTAATCAAAAAAACATTGACTAATCAAAAATATTCTAAGACAAATGCATAACCTAATCAAGTAAATAGAATAATTTTTCCGAGTCCAAATTATATTTTATATAAAAATCTTATTTTACTGGCAATTTATATAAAAATCTTATACACAGCCAAAACTACTGGGCGTAAAAAATTAAAGTTTAGTATATAGGTGAATATTAGTTAGCAAAAAAAAATTCCTCAAATTGTGACTATTTCACGCGAACAAATTTTAATTATTTTTGTTATTTTTTATCTTTATTTATATTTGGGAAACCAACAGTATACAATATACAAGCAATTTCAACCATCGATAAGACATAAACCATTAAAGTTTCCACCAGTAACTATACAAATAAATAGAGCAAGGCGGACAAAAATTTTATCAATATACTAATTTATAAATTATAGAAAAATATTACAAATTAAGGTAATGTAATATTTAAAATGTAAAAAATAATGATTAAAAGAAAGAAAAATATATATATTTTTACATTAATTAATTTAAATTCAAATTAGAATTAGCTTCACGCGTTTATCCCGCAAAGCAGGGTAGACAGAAAGTACCTAATGTCAAGACACTGTACTTCGCTTTTCACCGAATTTGAGTCATTGCGCGTTAACTGGTGGACCTCAACGCCTCTCAACCTCAACGTCTTTACTAGAGCGAGGAAGTGAAAATAATTTAATATAATCACTCCCCCGAGTGGGAATCGAACCCACAACCGATCGCGGTTACAGTTAGACGTTGTCACACTGCGCCACGACCGACCTCAAAAAAATGTAATTGTATTTCAATATAAAAAAATAAATTTAAACATTATAACTCAGATATTTTATCAACATCTTTTTTACAACATTAATATTATCAATGGCAAAAAGATCAGTATTTATTAATTCTTTTATTTATGTACAAAATTCGACGCAAGCAATGTCGTGCGCTGCTACTAATATGAATGTTACTTACATTTTGTTCTTAAATAGTAGAACTTACTTACGCAAACATGTTATTTGTGGAATTGAAATTCGTCACTCAAAATATTATTATCTCAATGGGAAACCAAAAATGTGTGTGTGATTTATTATTTTTAAGTCACCATGTAAAAAGAATCTTTACAATAATATAAAGTATTTTCTTAGAAATATGGTGATAGTTCTAAAAGATTACTGTTTTCATGAAAATAACTAATATTTAATTTTTTACTCCTTAATTGTAAAGAGTTTGCACTTCGAAAGTTACGGAATTTGCAAAAATATATTAGAAGAAAAACGAATAGTGAAAATACCGAAGAATAAAAACTATACAAAAATGTTAATATGCAACATAAGGTGTTTGTCTTCATGTCTCAATGTGTATGTTTATTTATGCGTTAAGGAAAAATTTTAAAACACTTTTGAGGCCAATTTTGCGGACGTCGGAGTGTTAAATTGACACACTAAAGGTTATTCAGATATAACCTAGTATAAAGACGCTCCGTTGACTACTTTCCACCTGAAATCAAAACATTAACGCTTAAAGCGGCAAACTCAACGCCGTGCTTTGTATACCAGAGGGGAGAAATGAAAATACATTTTAAATATAATCACTTCCCCGAGTGGACATTGCACCACCGTGGTTCCAAAAATATAAGCTAGTAATGATAAAGAAGAGGAGCAGATAGGGAGTATTATTTATAATAATGCGTTTTATTATAAAAATTGGTACAAAATAACACCAAGTTTATGATACAAACTTTTTTATAATGAGCGTAGTGTAACAGGTATTTTCTAATATTTAAACTATAAATTTTTCACGTTTTCAATTGAAACGAATCTTATAACCTATAACAGCTTGATTTAAAATAGCTCCAATCTGCTTATAAAGTACCTACGGAATGTCAATAAAAAAGAAAAAGCAGTAGAATTACATAAGAAGACATAAAAGTTAGGCCTACGACTATAATTGGATACCGTCCAAGAGGCGCGGGTTCCAATCTTGTTGCGTTCAATTTTTTATACGTGTTTTCAAAAATGTTTTCTAATCCTAAGTGTGGAATAACACTTTAAAAAGACTATAATTATCATTAAAAATTTAATATTATAATTTAGTTTTTTTATAATCATACATATATATTGATAATTTCGTACGGTTGACTCGATTTAAATATTACCTACATCGTAAAACGAGTATTTTGTTAAATTCTAATGATGATAACATAAATCGCTTTAACATAACATAAACCATTTTTTCTTCAGCAAAACCTCACATATGTACAACTAATACTGTCTTGAGTTTGTTAAAGCCAATTTACAAACATTTTCGATATACTACCGTTATAATTATTATTTCATTTAGATAACGTATATCTATTAAACGCATGCACAGTGCTCTCAGTAGTTTAAGTAATTTAACCAAAACCTTATATTTATGTATTTAATTGAAATAGTTTAGTTCTTGTAGGCGAAGCAGGCCTCTAATAAATGCATATATTTGGACGGTTGTTAGGCATTTTTTGATAGCAAATTTGTATATAGTCTCTTGAATGTCAATATGAAGCAGGCACAAAGTAAAGTATATTTTTTTACATCACAAAATATATAAAGGAGCCTTGCACTCTCTAGTTAATATTACATTTATCACTGATATTTAAGAATTATTTCTAGCAGCAGGAAAAGTGCTTGACACTTTATATAAAAATGTAGTATACGCAATATTTATATTAATAATCGAATATTATGTATCATGATTAAAATACTGGTTGTACATTAATATATACACTTCTTGATAGGAAAATTTTCCTAAAAAACATTCAATGTATGACCTCCACTAAATTAAAAGCATTAGTTGTAAAATAGAGCAATTTAAACATAATAAAAATTAGTAAAAAATGTCAGTCACTCTTGAAGGTCAGATATGTTTTTTAAATCAATAAAAAACATATCAGAAAAATATTTATATTATCCATACCAATAAATAAAATGACTGTTTATGTGACTGTAATATTAAAATTATAAAACCGCTTTTTACTAAGTGAATATACACGTATATGCGTAATCAATACGTTTATATTTTTTTACATTTTTATCTCTATCTGTTTGTTGCGGCTAGTCTGGAACCGATTTTGTTGGGATGTTGACCAGGTCAATCGTTGGTCGTTAATAAGTTGTAACTTCTGTCAATTTTTATTTTTTAGAATTATAAAATAAACATCTAGAGATGATAAATTCCACTCAGTCGCGCGCATATGTATCAAGCGTTTTTATCATACCCGTCGAATATGTATAAGAATATGCATACATAAAATATGAATACATGCATCCGTGTGAATTGTTTCTACACCCGTACAACTCTAATAAAATGAGTAGAAAAGTGTGGTCGCCAAACAACACTTGCGTACTCCAATATACTTCTAGCATATATTATATAATAATATCTTTGTTAATGGATCAAATACTGGTTTATTCATACGAATAAGGAAACACAAACTTCCAAAGTCCTTTTTATGATTCTATATCAGATAGAAAAGTTAATTTTTCGTCCAGAGTGATGCCTACATCGTCAATTATACTTACTTCTTGCAGTTTTATGCCATTGATAAAATATTCAGATTTCATAAAATTTAAATTTGTTATGAATTATATATGTTTACATTTGTTAATATTTAGATCCCTCTGGTTTTTTGGTATCAATTATATAGTCGTGTAAAGTCACTTTGCAGCGAGGATGATTCTTCTAATATATAAAATATCTATACTTTCTCACAAGTAAAGTATTTAGCTAGACAGTCATAAGTTTGGTATTCCTTTAAGTGGCTTCGTGCACCGGATCACGTATTTACTACATTGGAGCAAACAGTTTTACAACAGTACAATAGCATTTATAAGCTCTTTTTCTATTTATATAGCATGTTATTGATAGTTTTATCATGAAGCAATAAAATTAAAGGCTTTATCATTATTATTATACAAATTATTATAAAGGCGACTATTAGTAGGATCGTTTCAAATTTGTTTTTATATACATATGAAATTAGACAGTGGAATTGTTAATATATATTTTAAGGGGCCCTCTAAAGTACACTTGAGTTTCAAATCCTTGACTGTAAGCTCTTATCTGTGCAGCACTATAGGTCCGGTACCGATCGATGAATCCATGTAATGCCGAGAATGTTTTCTATACTTAATAACTATGTACTTAGATCTTAAATTGTTAAAGAAAGTTACAGAAGTTAGGTGTAAAAGGTTTTTCTTAATGTCTCTTACATTCTTCTGCTACATTTTCATCTACTTTTAAAACAAATAAAAAATTTAACTTTGTAATCTAAAAATGAAACAAAATTTAAAGATAAATATTATAAAGTAGTGTAATAGGCGCAGTGGGTGCAGTAATTGCGATCGGTTGTGAGTTCGATTTCCACTCGGGGGAGTGATATAAAAAAGATGTTATCATTTCTTCACTGTAGAAGACAAAAAGCATCACTGAGTTCGCCACACATGGAAAGCAGTCAACGGAGTCTCTTTACATTAAGAGGTCACCGACTAACCTGCAGGATAAAGCACGCAGCTGAATACTATACAATACTAGATAACATGTATATTTTCTGCATATATTGAGAAATATATATTGAAGAAACTATATTTTCAGAGTTCGTGGTACCACTACCACGGGAGCTGTCCTATACGATGAACTCTGAAAATATACATATATAACTGACGCTGGTCTGATTGTAAATTATTAAGTGATAATTGTAGGTTCTATCCCTACTTAGAGGCGTGATTGTAATTCATTTTTCACTTTTCTCTATTCTAGTAAAACGAAGACTTCCGCCACTTAGTGGAAAACAAAGTGCCTTAACACTACTTTCTTTGTATCTATGGTGCTGTACAAGATAAATTAATTTATAACTAACCGTAAATCCATAGTAATCGTATGTGGGTGGTCGCTTCGTCTACAATGATCAAAGCGTTTTCACACGCCGGTCAACGATCGAAAATCACATATAAAATATACATAAAGCGAAATAATCTTTATTGTGTCAGTGTCGGTAAATTGGGGGTTTTGTGTTTAACAATACGACAGACGGTTTTGTCGGTGGCTAATGGACTGATTAATAAGACATTAAGTATTCAGGCTTTCAAATTGCTATGTTTGATGTTTTAATTTTCGATTAACTTTGTTCAATGCTTTTGTACGTTAAAAAATAAAATTTTAGGTGGTCTAACTTATGTATGTACGTATCATGTGTTAGTTGTTAACATATATATATAAAAAAAGATTAGAATTCCGTTCGAATTCGATTCTCATTCGAAGAGAGATATTTTTCAATTATTTTCTTTTTTCTGGTCTGATAACACAAAGATTAGCGTTATGTACGACCATTCAAAACGCAATGTCTCGATATTCAACAATTTTTGTTAAATTTAACATATTACTTTAAGTTAAAATATAAATTTTTAATTTTAACTTAAGAATGAAATGATAGCATTAAAGCCTTAATTCTGTTTAATATTTTTAAATATGAAAATGTATGAAGCTGATATAAGTTTATTCAAAAATATTTATTAAAGTCTCATTAATTGAAGTTTCATTTCATTTCAAATTATTTCAAAAGCTTAATAAATATATCTTTTTGTCTAAAATAACATATATGTAAGTCTATACATTATCACACGAAATATATTAATTTACATATGTTATATGTTAACGAGGTGTTAGGTTGGGTTGGTCCGATCGTTATTCGGCAATGTAGTGTAAAGCACTTTCTCACGCAATGTTACGTATGACACTGTCGACGTAACGCTAGAATACACATATATAGCTAATATTAAAATAATTTTAGGCTACTTGAGTAACATGTTATTAAATGTAAGTAAATAGTCCGAATAATCCTACAATATAACAAATATTAAAACGACTTTGCACGCAACATCGTTTGCGTGGACATCTCCGTTGTTACCTTTGACTGTAGAATTAAAATCCTATTTTTGCTGTTTACGTAAGAAATGTGCAAAATTTCTAGTTTCCATATCCTATGGTTTTGGCTGTGCGATGTCTTTCCTTCACTCATTCACTTTTTCATTATATTAACGCATTTAGTACTTATATATGACTGATATGGTCTGGCAGGTTTACCTACATTATATTTATTTAAATCTATAATTTTAATTATTATAACGTTTGAAATCTAGACAACTAAATAGGTTTTCTGTTTTAAATATCATGTTTATTTTATAGATATTCCGTGTTATACATAATGAGTTTTAGTAGTACCAATTAATACAAAGTATTTTATCAAATGCATTTTTGTTTATTAGAAATAAATATAATCTTAGATGAATGCTAATTGACGTCTCTAGATACTGGTAAAACATATTTTCTTGCATAGCAGGCAGTCAGTTAGAACCCAATATCAAGACATCACGATCATCCTTGCTGCTGATCCTTCACAGGCGAAAACTTGTAAAAACTCTAAATTCATTATTTCTACCTATGTCAAAAAGCGCAAAAATTAAGTATCTATTATACCATATTATTATCATTAAATGCTCCCGCGGGATTAATGATATTATTATTAAATCCTGCGTAACAGGGTTGTCAAACACAACCTAGTGTCAAGACACTCGTGTTGAGCGGTGAACTTGACGCATCGCTTTATTATTGCTTTCTTACCAGATCAAAGACCAAAAAATTAATTTTACATTTTAATTTATTTATACACCCCAATGGGAATCAAACCCACAATCAATCACGTTTACAGTAAGACGCTGTCCCACTGCGCTACGAAGGCCTCATTTTTTCTATTCAATTAGTAAAAATAAAAAATAATATATTTTATTTTATCACCATAAAAATATATTTACTTAAATTTAATTTAAGATTAACTGAAAAAAATATATGTAAACTATACTTTATCAAAATTCCCATGAGCATAATGCCAGTGTATCACAAATGACTCTATTGAGCGAGGACGTTCACGCTCGGCCGGTCTTTGTAGTTGGTGAAAACTGATTCAGCAGTGATTCCTTGTGAATACCGTCCGTGTGAAACTAGACAGAAATGAATACCTATTACTGACTATTATACGATTATAACACAGCTAACTAGACTTTAGCGTTAGCGTTACGATTTGTGTAATGAAGAAAAATCTTTAATATGAAAACAGTACGAGATGCACGGCGGCTATAACAGTAAATCTGAGTCGTGCGCCGTTCGCTACAGGAATACTAATGCACATTTTGGAACTGTTTCCATGGATTGTACTGTACATATATATAAAGAAGATAATAAAACATTTGAATCGTCAATGATATGTTCGAATTAAAGGATTATGTATTGTTTTGATATATACAGACGAAAAATATTTTTCAAGTTCTAATATAATCTGGCATTAATTGGAGATAAGAACAATCTATTTTTTTTACAGTTGAGGAGAACGATCAAAAGTTATTTACAAGTATGTTAATAGTGTTTCATACTTTTATTTTTTAAACTGAACTCTTTTTAATATCATATTTACAATAGCAAAAGTGATATCCGTCTTATTGCCTTATAGCAAACAGTAAAATAATAATACTGGAAGCTGTAGTTGTACTGCTCATTATACATACAAGAATAAGAATCTAACAAAAATATTTAGTTAAAATGGGATCTTATAAACGTAGTCATGTAGGGTGACAAAGAATTCCGTGTTGCCTGAAAATTTAATCACGTGAAAGAAATATTTATAGAATTATTATATAATATAAAAATAATAAGAAAGTTTTCAAAATTCACGTAACAATGGATACGAACATTTTTCATAGACGACGTAAGAGTATATCGTGTTTTACAAAAATTACCGTGGATAGCCGGAATATGAAGTATAACGTTGTAGATACTTTGCCAAAGTTGTAAAGTGTAACTTATACGGAAAGCTCCGCAAGTTTACATTACCATTTACAATAAACTGTAAAAATTTTTAATATTAGTTTAGAACTTAAAACTCCAGAACTTACTAAAAAGTTTGAACATATTGCTTTATCTCGTATATAAATACGATATTGATATGCTTCAGCCTTTTCAGTAGAAGACATTAAAGAATCTATACTTTAATAGATAGCTTAGTCTTGTCAGAAAATATAACTTCAAAGTATTACTATTTGTTTAAGAAATAGTTATATTTATTAAAATGTTCGCATATATGCATATATATTTAATTTGTTACGTGTACATTGCTTTACCAATGTCTATGTTTATTTCATACAAGAATTTATTTCTAAGAAATGCGCGTAATATTTTTCTATAATAAGCGGTTCCATGTTCTTCTCCCGTAAAATATAAAAATTAATTCTCATATGAACTACTATAAAAATGCAAAGTTAATAGTGTATTTAAGATACACTATCTCCTATCTCTTGCATTTGTCTAAATTTTACAAAAGAGAAATTTTATAATAACTTTATGTATTATGGATTAACGTAATCTAATGTGCTATTGTCTTTAGCCATGATATTATACTTTACATTTTAATATTTTTAAACGTCTCCTCTTAAAATATTTTTTTATTTTTTAAATAAGTTTGATTTCCTTTGTTTTTGAGTAAATTTTATTTACTTATCTGGGTAAAGTTATTATCTTATTAATACTAAAAAATAAATTACGAAGCTACGTTTTTCTCGTCTAGAAGATTATGCCTAGTATATGAAAATTTCAGATATAATTTGATTGTTTCGTCTCAATAGTTTTTTTAGGGAGGAGTCATTCGGCTCAATCTTGTTTTATTTATAGAGTAAGTGTGTACGTCAAGTGTGTGTAATCTCGAGTCAGTCTATTGAAACGCTCTGGCAGTCTGAAAGCCGTCTCCTTTGATATACCTACCAGTAATTTGGTTTTGATTGATATTAATAGTCCTATTGATGGAATCATAAAAATAAAACTACTTATTTATATATAATGATGCATCGGTATCGCATTTTAAATTTATGGTTTTTTAATGAAAAACAGTTACTAAGTGCATATTTCTTTTAGGTGTGACTGGTATTTTAATTCTAATTTTAAAGTTAATTTTAAAGTTATATATTTATAATTGCAATTCTGTGTTTTTGCTTTAAGGATTTCTTTTTGATCATCACAAAAAATAATTTCTAGTTTTATATGCTTGTAGTTGTTACAATATAATGAATATAATTTGTTTGTATATTTTCTCTAACATTTATAAAGTTACAATCTAAGCTTTTAATGAACCCGAAAAGATTGTAGCTGCTTTTCAGCTTTACAGAGCTTTTATGTTATAGAAAGCTGCAATGTTTTGTTTTTAAAAAATACTTATATATTTTTTTACTTTAGTTATAATAATTAATATTGATATCATTTGAATACTTCTTTTGTTTTACAACATTACGCTTTTTACTACTCACCGCTAGATGGCGCTAGTAGTTCTTTACATTCATCTCGTGGAATTGCTAAGAACTAATCAAATAATTTACATATTCTTTTATTAGTATTTATTTAATTAAGCAAAGTTATTTCTATTTATAATTAAAAAATAAATCAGCTATTTCCAAAACAATACTGCATTCAGAAGCAAGATGAGCGTGATTCAGAATGCTCATAATATTACGTATCTCGATCCATAATCTTACGTTTAAACCGAGCTAATATATTCGTAGCATTTGGATGTACGCATATCTCCTTACATTGTAATAGAATAAATGAATGTAGTTATGCAAAAGCTTGCATGTTGATTAATTTATTACAATTGTAACCGTAAATTAATGGAAATGTTATTTATTCACTGAATTAATTTATTTTTTTAAATATTATTATTAATAATTCTCGCTTTTAACTAAGAGAAACTCAGTTTCAACCTTGTTCTCGTTATTCTGTCATAAACAGTAAAAAAACATCATTAAATATATTAAATGTTTCTTTTACTTAATAACACGAAAATAATTAAGTGTCCTTTTTAACCTATTTTAATATTTTGCAAACGTATCTAACGTCAAAAGTACAAATTAAGATATTTTTGCCAATTGATAAGGCGTGTATAATGAATAATAATGACTACATCATTTGGATCATGAATATAAGTTGTAGCTCGTATAAATCCCGGTTATTTCTGATATTTCTGCGTACATGCTGCCCTCAATGTGTATCGCGATGACTCTTATTTATAAGCAATATATTATTGTAATCAAGAATTATTTAACGAGCACAAAGTTATTTCAAATTAGAATTTCGTTTTTTATTTATTAAAAAAAAAATTTAAAGTTTTCTTATATACTTTGTACACTTGTCGGTTGGTGAGGAAAACGACGATCGTAGGTTCAAATTGTTTTATTTAGTACTCTATGTATTGAAGTGGTTAAAAGGAGTGTGTTCAAAATTTGGTTTTTATCTACCAAATTTGCATTTGTACCTTTTTCCTTATTATGATTTTTTTATAAACAAATTTATAATAATATATGTACATACATATATGGTTAACTAGAACTCAATCCACGTTTTATGATATGGGCTATACTTTATTATTGTGCTTGAAATTAAAATTCATATTACATTTCTTTTTATTATTTCTTCTACTCATAATAATTTATTAAAAAATCGAATGAAGAACTAATGAATGGATGATAAATTATTATATATTTATCAATAGTATTGTATTTTTTACTAAAACAGTTTCTAGCTACTAAATATCACAATTTTGTATCTACTAAAATGGTACTGACCTATACCAATACGTCTTCCATAATTTCAAACTCGTTGCCCCTAAAATAGTTAAAAGCAAGTAAATATGTAATAGAATTGCCTAGTACAGAACAAAACACACAAGACACTTTGTAAAGTACAATAGAAACTAATATCTATTTATTTAAGTAGTATTTATATCAAATCAGTTTGAAAAAGAAAATTAACAAAAGAAAAAAACACAAAGTTTTAGTGTTGTTCCACAAAATGAAAAAACACTCAGGATTAGAAAACTTTTAAAAACACGGACTCCAATCCGCGCTATGATAACAGTGTAATAATTTAATTTAAAGCGGATGTAAAACACATGGTTTAACGGTGAGAGGGCTTGAACGGTTTCTAAGAAGTGTGGGTTCGAATACCACTGCGTAAAAACTTTTAAACGTTATTTTAAAACGTTTAAAACTATTTTCTCGCCAAGTCCTAAATGAGAAAAAGTGAGATTGAGAGTTGGCGGAATAGGGAGAGTATCTGACTGTAAACGCAATTGCTTGTGAATCCAATTCAATTCATACTCGGGGGATCGATTACTATTTTTTCAGCTTCAAGGTTTTTTAAAATGTTTCAAAGTGTTAGTGTTAGTTACATACTAATTAAATGTTTTTTATATGAGTAGACCACATTATTTACAGAACTTGAAATACGTGTGATACTTTTAATAAAATATGTACCGTCTAAAAATACGTAAGGTACGTACTGAACTATTAAAACTGTGAGGCCGGTCGTGGGAGTGGTACAGCGTCAGACTGTAAACACGATCCGTTACGAGTTCGATCTCAATCGGGGGAATATTTAAATTTCTTGATTTCCTCGCTCTGGTAAGATACTGCACAGCCTAAAATTAGGCGGAAAGCGGAGAAAAAATATCTTGACACCGGGTACTTCTGGTCCACTCTGCTATGCAGGTAAAAATTACGTATCCGCCTAATCAATAAGGAAATCTTGATTTTCGGTTAAATTGAATGTACAAGTATGTACCAAAAATACAAAGGTAGAGAAAATAAATTCTGTGGAAATGCTTAAAGTAAAAAAAATAAATAAAATATAATACATAAAAAATACTTAATTCTTATATAAACTTATTATCCTTGGTTGGTTTAACGCCAGGATGTGAGCGGAGATAATAAAATTACTCTTGATACGGTAATAAATTTGTTAAAGTTCTTTCAATGGGAACTTCCCAAGCACTTACGATTTATGCAATTAACTATTCTCATATCATTTGTGTAATTATGCAATTTAATATATAATATGTTTAGCTTATGTAATGAACTACCACTAGAAATTAATTTATAATTTGTATTTTTTGTTAATAAATTTAATATAAATTATATAGAATCTTTTACGTGGCGCAGTGGGACAGCGTCTGACTGCAAAAGCGATTTGTCATGGGTTCGATTCCTATTCGCGTAAGTGATTATTTTTATATGCTCAATCTGGTAATGTGTTGAGTTCTATCACTTCAACTATCAGATTAGAATTCAGGCGGAAATACATTTACGTTTTGACACTAGACTTTCTTCGGCTAACCGGCTAATATTATACCTGGTATCTAATTTTTATTTTCAACTTTAAAAATTAATGAGTTATAATTTTAATTTAATTTAATTTAATGATTTAAATTAATTAATTATAATTTTAATTTTCTAGTCTTAATTAATTTAAGACTAATTCTTGGGTTAATTTTTTGTACACAGAAACAGTGAAACTACAATAAACTTTGATTTAACACTTTTATACCTACTAAACATATGAACACATAATTTCGCCAACATTATCTTACAATTGGCGCTAAACAAAAAAACAGTTAGTGGAGGTCTTGTTTCTGGCTCCCCCGCGGACCGTGGGAACTGAGGCACGTGTACCGACCTCCAGCTTGTAGCGACATGTTCGCGAATTCGAGATCCAGCTTGGACTTAACTTGAAGGGTTAATTGATTATCATTTAACATTGATTGGAAATTTTATTGTGATTTAAAGTTTACAAGTTAGTTGTATATTGCATCGCTTTCAATTACTTAACTGTTTTTTTTTAATAAGATATTTTATTTTTTATTTTTGTTTCATAAAATAGTGAATTGAGTTCGAAATGGAAAATTAAAGAACTCACTATAATAATATTTTTTTTATTCTTCACGCTTTTATCCCGCTAAGCTAGGTAGACACGACACTAGTTACTAGTCAAGACATTCCGTACGTGGCTTCCTGTCAAATTTGAGACATTACGTTGCGTTTCGCCATTCAACAGAATGGCGAAACGCAACTCAACGCCGCCGTATTAATTGACTGTACTTTATTTTAGAGGGGAAAGGTACAATTGAAACATATTTCTTCGTATTTATTTTAACTATAAGGTTTCCGACAAAAGAAAGAAGAAAACGTTACATTTATGTACAAAAATAAATCTAAGTATAAACTTAGTATATATTTACCCAAACGAGCACATACTGAAAGATTACATCGATATAATAGTTCTAATACAAAGTCATAACATAACAACACAATTTAATTACTATGGAATCAATCGTCGGTCGGCAGCATGGGGCATCGACCCGCCTGAAATAGCCAACCTTGACCGCGCTGCCCTGTTTACCCGACTCCTTGCCGAGACACGCGAACTGTATCCCATGTGTTTATGGGATTTCCATGGTTAAATATACAAAAATATTAATTTACGTACGAAAGTTATTTCGTAAGAATCTATTCTGTATTTGTCTGCGTGTATTAGGCTAAATAGTGATGTACACATTATATTATAATTTAAATATGTTAGTAATTATTAGTAGATAATTACGTAATTCATATAATCAAAACAATACAAAATCTATAATTATAGTTACATCTCTATTTTTGTACTAAATATATTGCTATAAGCGTACATCTCGAAGATATTGTACGGGTTCGAAATTCGATAGTTTGTTTAATTTATTTGTATAAGCTCTCACGCTTTTTGTCACGCGACGAGGCATGTGCACGGCGCTTTGTATTTTTTTCTTAACCACATAAACTTAATTAGAGAAGTCTCTCACCAAAACATGTTTGAACATGTTCAATTATGAAACAGAAAAATATCCGTAGTGCAATAATTATATAATCTAATAAGTAGACAGGTCGTGGTGACACAATTGGGGGCATGTCTATTTAAACGCGATGATTGTGGGTTCAATTTTTATATTCCAGGTGCAGTTTTTTTCTAGTTTGCAGTTTGTTCTAGTAACACCTCAAGTACCAGCACATTTTGATAACTCCGCTCTGAATAAATAAAATATTGAATATGTACAATCAGAGAATATATTCATAGTTTTTCTAAAGTAAGTATTTAGTTATTTCTTAGATATAATTTAAAAGTAGCAATCCAACTGTTTTGGCAGTTACATCCGTTTCCGGTATTGTTATATGTTTTTAATAATTTTCCTATCCAATATTGTGATTAGCCTCTAAATTAGTTTCTTATAGATTATTTAGTCGCCTTGTTCAGATCTAACTTACCTAGTATTTGTCGGCATTTTGTACAAATATCCTCGGCATTGTACTCTTCAAAGAAAAACATGCAAATTTACAAATTTTGTGTCACATCACGTTTACCGGTGGATCTTTTTTCTATTGTACAATATAAAAATAGTTAAGATAAGACAAACACCGAGAATATAAATTTTTATTGAACCAATGCAATAAGAAAAAATTGAGTATCAATAACAATTTTAGAGAGCGTCGATGTTTTATATAGAGAAAGTGCAATATTTAGATGTCACATTTGACAATTCTGTTCGGATTTCACAACTTAGTGAGATAATTAGTTTTTCAACGCGTTTTTGTAAGTATCGTCTACAAATATTAGTCAATGCCAAGAAAAGCATGCAACACCTTGGTTAACTTCTTTTCATCAGATCTACTTTTGAATTTGCAATAATGTCCGGAACTATCAGTTTTTATACCATTTTGTATATTATGCTAACTAAACTTTATTTAGATGTCCTTTCTAAATTTTGATTGGAGTGATATTTACAGTAGTATAAACATAAGTAATTTGAAAACACAGTATATGATACTTTGTGTGTTATTATTATTGTACTTTACGTGATCTTCCTCCACTGTCATTGAATATTGGAGAGGAAAGTTATATAACAAGGCGGAAGAAATATTAAGCATTTAGAACTTAGTTCTTCTTGACTCCCAGCTAGGTATCGAGGAAAGCTGAAAAGCGTCGGTAGTATAAAAATTGATAACTAAATTATGTATTTATAATACATTGTCCCCATGTAAATAGTAATTTTTTTTATAGCTTCACGCTTTTATCCCGCATCGCAGGGTAGACAGAAAGTACCTACTGTCACGACACTCCGTACTTCGCTTTTCACCGAATTCGAGATATTGCGTGTCGAGTGGTGGAACTCAACGCAGTACTTTGTCTTTTACCTGAGCGAGGAAGTGAAAATAATTTAAATATAATCACTCCCCCGAGTGGGGATCGAACCCACAACCGATCGCGTTTATTGTCCCACTGCGCCTCGAACGGCCTCAATTATATATAATAATTGATTCAAGAAGATTTTTAAGGAGCTAAAAAAAATGAATGCTGTCGGATATGCAGTACTACGGCGTCATTGGTGTATTTAATTATATAATTTAATTAATAAGAGGTTTACACATTGTTTACATAAAATTGAAAACACAGAAAAAGCGTAAATCTGTTATAGATATTTCAATAGAAAATCTAAATAATGTATCAACAATAGATATTCTCCTTTTACATGACAATCTAGTTAAAAATCTAATAATAATTTCATATTCAATAATGATTTGCGATTGTAACTTTGATATTAACATCTGTTCACGTTTTATCGCTTCATCTAAGCAGGATTCCGTAGTCGCTTGTGCAATATTACGCAAAGTCTCACCTCGCCTTTGTGCATCACGTGGCTAACTTATTAGCGAATTAACGGATTTGCTATCGATGTATTGATGAAGAGTTACAATTATATAGACAAGTTATATACACATGGATATTATTTTTATTAACTAAATAAGAAACTATTCTACGTTTCCCCACTCTGGTGAGACAAAGGGCGGCGTTAAGTTTTGCTACGTTACACGAAATATCCCGAGTTTCAGCGGAAAGCCGCGCTACGTAAAATAAAGGATGATTGAACTAAGTGGTGTAAAAGATGATAAAACAAATAATTTTTAAATAATAATAATAATAATAAACGGTTCGGGAAATAGAAATTAATATAAAATAGCATGTACTGTGAGAGAATTTGTAGGTTTGAAATCATGACTCTCATCTACCCCTTGTCCCGCCATAGTATATATTTTTTATCTGTATTTTAAATACAGATAAAAAAATATATACTTTAATTAGATTAATCATATATTATTCGTGATTCGTAAATAATATATTTAAGTCGTGGATTCCTACATACACTGAACTCGTAACACAAAATAATCCTTTTGGCTTCATTACTTTTACTAGTTTACTTTCATGTAAGCAGAAGTGCTATGATAGTAAAAATATGTAAGCAAAGTAATTTTAATATTATATTTTCGTTGTGATTATTTCGTTAAACAAACAGAATTTAAATTTAAAATATAAAAAAATTTACTACTAAAACTAAAAAGTATAAAATGACTACTCTATAATGTTTCTAAATCTGTAGACGATTCTCTGCCCATATAAAATGATAAATACCCATGGCGTTCCCATGTATTCATCAATGAAAGTAATCCACGGCGCTGCCTCTCCGTCACGTACTAGCTCTTCATACGCGTCTACAGCAAATGTTTTATAACCGTTAATAATAGTTTACATATTGTCAACTTTTGTTACGCTATAAATATTCTCATTAGTGTCTTTTTAAAAAAAAATGTTGTAAAATGGTCGTTAAATAAAGCCATTTTAGGAATGAAATGAAGCATTTGTAGAGAGTTTGTATTTGACATTGGTTTTGAATTAATATAAACATGTATGGCCGTCATAAAATGAAATAAAAGGTTTTAAAATGTCATAGATTATACAAAATGTTTCTTAAATAACATATATTTTTTGTACTAGTTTATGCTTTTATTAAACTAAGGAATATAATGTATTTGGATCTCATAGACTGAGGCTTACAGAAGTGAAATTCAAACCTACAGCATTCAATAGCCAATGTGCCATTATGGTCTCTTATATTATTAATTAATATAGCGTAAATTGAAGTTAGAAATGCAGACTTTAAATAATTAAAATAGTTCAGATATTTTATCAATAATTTTATCGAATGACAAGTCAAATTTTAAACTTATTTTGTTATATGACATATGTCTTGAAATTGTCAAGAAATTGTCAAGACAATAAATGATTTAAAAAATGTTTTTTTCTAAGGACTCCATTATAATAATATATCTCATAATCTACCATCTCATTAAGCTTCGATTAAATTTCCCTACTCATTCGGCCATCTTCGTCTTTCGTCGACCAAATTTAGATTGCTTTAAAAAAATCAAAAGTAGAGAAGTGAAAGTCGTCTCATCATTCCATAATCGATTCTGTTTATGTATCGAGAATGTGAATAGAGACATAATAAGTATTAATTTCGATTTATTTCGTTATTGATCTCAGTTACGTTTTTTTGTTGAATATGGTTTTGTATAAAGTATATTGAACCATATATTGAGCTAGTAATTTAATGATGATTAATGGGTGTATATGGGTATGTTTATCTGATTGGTATATATGGGTATGTTAATCTGTATATTATGTTACAAATGAAATTTGAACTTAGTCTATCAATAACTTTTTTGGTCACCACGGCACCGTAGGACAAAGTCTAATTGTCAACGCAATTCGCTGTAGATTCGATTCTCACTCAGGGTAAAATTTAAATTAAAAATAAATATTTTGTAAAGGCAAAGCTGTTAAGTTCGCCACTCAACACGCTATGTCTTGATTTCAGGTGGAGAACAGTTAACAGAGGATCTTAACATTAAGTTGTCTCTGACTACCCCACTATATGGAATAAAGCGTGTAGCTGCCTTTATGATTTTAGCTTACAATTTTGACAGATATAGTAAATGTTGACGCAATACATCAATTACTTTCTATTTAGATTTTTAGCCGCAATTTAAAAGTAGGGCATTTTTAACTGTCAACTAAATATCTAAAAGAGAAAAAAGCTATATGTAAGTAAGTAACATAATAGTGCTTCACTACAGTAATTTCTCCGATGTCTACACTTTATTAATCCATTTGTCATGCGCAGCTTTTTCAATTACCAACCTCGTTAACAAATGAACATTACACAAACACGAGCGTCGACCATAAATAATTTTTATTATACTAATGTTGTATATCTAAATAATTTATTTATTTATTTTGTATACGAAATTATATTAATGTGAACTAGAAAGTGCAGTATATCTAAAAAAGTATAACTAATCTGTTATTTAAATATTAATTATTATAAAAGTTAATTTCATTTTTAATGTAAATGTGTGTCCCATTTAAATTGAAATTGTCATCTTTTTATTTATTTTTACACGCGTTTAACTTGATATCATTTAAAAGTGACTTAGAACTATATAAAAATATACATTCGCAGTCTAAAATTATGTACATTAATTTTGTATTAATATATGATCATCATCTTTATTTTACCTTTAATTTTAAAATGTATACTATTATAATTTCTTTTGGAAATTTAACCAAAGAGGTTACTGATATTTATTTTTTACTTATACAATGTTTTTTTTCGTTATTTAAAAAATAGTTTAAGCAAAATAATATAATATAATATAGTGTATTATATAAGGAAGATTTTTTTATATAAATATGTATAAACCACTAAATATGTAGTTGTAAAATCGCGAAATAAAGTCATAATACTATTTTTTTAGAAAATATAAGTTTATAGGAAGTTTTTAATACAGTTGAATTAATCTTATTATAATGATAAGTTTACCGTGATTGTAAGTGCTATAAGAGGATGTACTTACTGTAAAACTATTCAGTCGCCAATCTCCATGAACTTTAGACGACATCCGTCTACTGAGCTAAGCTCCTATGATCCCTTCACTTCTTGTGTTTGAGATACGTCTAAATCCTTTAATTTAAAATTATATTTGTATAATATTTTATTGTTATTTTTATAATTTTAATATGTAATAAATTATTTACTCGTATAAATATAAGGGCATGTACACATATATTTATATCGCTTGAACGTATTTAAAGTAAACACTCTTCCCGCATAGCGAGGTGTGAAGAGAGAACCTAATCTTAAAAAGTGTTTAGAGTATAATAATAATAATAAAGCCCATTTTAACAAATTCTTTGCTGGTTAGTGGAATTTGACACTTTTTGTTATCGGAGTAGGGAAATGAACATAATTGCGAGTGAATATCAAACTGATAACCATCTAGCTTACAGCCTCACTCTGTCCCACTACGCCAAAATGACATCTAATAATTGAAACAAAATTAATTTAATTAGATTCAAATAAAGAACATAATTTATGGACAGTTTTCTAGTTGCAACATATTACTCATATTGTACTCCGGAAGTGATTTTACAAGGATGCGTAACAAAAACATTACTACTCAAGTCTGTTCGCCGTGAACTTTAATCCAAATCCGTGTTACCTTTACTAAATAAACCAAAGAACATATCTCAACCAAAATATAATGAAACATTATTTAAATATTCAAGTGACTTTTTTTTTCATTTATAGTATTAGTAGTTTTTTACTCTGTTCTAAATTATTTTGAAGAAAAATAAGTAGTATTATGTAAAAGGAAAGTGATTGTGGCAATAAATAGGTAATTTCAAATCATTTTAAGAAATTTAATATACAACATACAATAATTGCGTTGTTTTAATTAATATGAGCTTTTAAATAAATAAGTAATAAGTATACAAATGTAGTTATTTCTTTTGGTAATAGGGTCCACAGGGTAGACTTAGTTATTTTTTAATGTTTTGCAAAACGCAAACGGTTATACAATAATTTTGAAAAGAAAAGGTGGTTTTGAAAGCACTTATAACTCATTTTGGCATATAATATTTCATCGTGTTAACAAAAACAATTTATTTTATTAATTTTTATTATTAAATATTATAAACAAATTGAGATATGTTTAAGAATATCTGAATAATGTTATTTTATAAAACGATATTTAATATGCAATTATTGCCTTTAATACACAATAAAGATTATAAAGAAGAGTATAGCAATTACTCGGCGTACACGCTAGTAGGCTACAATATAGAGGGGGCTCGTGTCCCATCGAGACGTTGTCGATGCTATCTCTGCGCTCGGGATTCCACTTTACTAGCCTCGAGTATTGGCATCAGCATTATTAAGATAATATTAACTGTTAGTTTAAATATTTATCATTTAAAAATTTAACAAAGACATAAAATAAAAAGTTTAGTTATTAGGTACTATATTTCTTTACTTCTAAAATTAAGTCTTCTTAGAAGGTGTATGACTAACAATTGTTTTGAGTACTTTTTTGTCTTTCTGATCTGACAAATATATTACTTACTCTTTGCATTCATATAAAAAATGCTCTAAAATTTTATATTAAAGCAATCTATACTTTAAAATATTAAAATATAAACAATTAAAAGCGTTTATAATTGTGAACGTAATTTGAAGAAAACCGTTACACATATAAAATAAATTAGAGCGAGACCATTTCACGTTAACCGCACAACGTCGACGTTCATCGAGTATTTATTTAGCGAAATTGTTTATAGAGGTGCGCGGGCGCATCGCAATACGAAACACTTAACATTATTCAACCCACAATACGATACGTTACCAGCCAACAGTCACGCTTTTGGGCTCTTCCTAGGAATCTGCATAATACTGGCACATTATAGCGTTTAAATTTAAATTCAACTGATAGTAGATACATAAATAATTATATATTTAACTTTTAATTTATTTATTAAATATATATTTATTTTATTACATAGATAATTTAATTTTATATCCAGTTGTTAACAGCAACGTAGAGTATTTTTAGTCTGTAAAACTTTCTGTATTTTTTCTGAAACAAAAATAGGGTAAAAATAAACTATTGAAATTTAATTAAAACATTTGAAATAACTACTAAATCTAAAAAAGGTCATGCTCTGTCATTGTACTATTTTAAAAATGTAAAAATAAAAACCAACAATTAAGGGCATATTGAAAACGTGTTCAAATTTCAAAGTCTGCCGAAAACCTAAGATATATCTTCTTACACGCTTCCTCTATTTTTTTAAATTTAAAAATAGTACACTAATATGAATTAATAGCGATCACGCGTCGACATTCATATGAGTAACAGTCTGTGGTAGAATTTGGTAGAAAATAGTAAAAAAAGCTTGCTCCGAGCTTCGCCATATTTGTTTTTGGAGTGTGAAAAATCGCGTTTAGGATGGTTTGCGGTTGTTTAAGTAATACGAATTTGTTCGTATTAGTCAATTTCCCGGTTGTGTTTGCAGCTGTGTTACACGTGAATCTCGTTTTGTGATGTTTGACAATAATTTTTGACGTTAAAAAATTGATACCGTGACATCTTAGTCAAGGCACTATTTGCGCACGTATTCTTGGCGAGTTATTTTAGTACCTATTCAGTATTTTAACGTTATTAATATTAACAAATATATAACTAATTACACTGTGATACTATTTTTCTTTACATATTATGTAACTTGTAAAAAGTGAAAAAAAAAAAACCATAATTGACATTAAAACTAGTAGTATGCATATGAGTTATATATATTCAGTTTGTGATGATTTTGAACGTATCAAAAATAAAAGTTTCATTTGGTAGCGTTTGGTTGTGAGCGCGATAGGTTGTGGGTTCGATTCTCACTTGGGGAACGATTACATTTAAGTTATTTTCGTTTCCTCGTTCTGGTAAGACACGCTGTGTCTCGAATTCACACTAAATACTCCTTGTTTACCTTGCTATGCAAGATAAAAACGTGAAGCTAAAAAATAAATATATAAATGAACTATTTTCAACTAATATCACCTACGCCCGTTAATTGAAGCTCAACAGTTTTAACAGCAATTTTAGTAAGCAATTTGGAGAACGTGAAAGTCATTGTCTTGTTCCCACATTTTGCACGAACACTAATTACATCCTGAACATATAAATATGTGTGAACAGTTATTGCTCGTAAATACATTGAAGTAAGTAATTTACCGTTTCGAAGTGTCACCACAAAGTGTTTAAGTTTCTATGCCATAAATATTGACTTTATCGCTTAAAACTGGAATATATTAGTAAATTTCAGAAGCTGGTTTAAATATTAATTAGTAATAGTTCAGAATGATGAAAGTTATCTTTAGTTAATTAATTACTAAATTAATTATAATATTTTTTATTACGTACATACATAAAATATATATTTACAAATGACAGTTAAAAATCCAAAAGTTTTTCTAATGTTACTGTTTTGCTTTAAAACTCTTTAATATTTTAAACAGTCGATTATATGATCAAACCGAAAGTGGAATCAAATCAACGTGAGCTTAGGTCTTACCTAGATCTGTACGTTAATCGGCCCACTTTCACGTTCTCACGATATTTTAGTAAGTGCCTAACATAAAGCTTGTATAATTTTTTATTGGCTGCGTTGTTAAAATATTACTTGTACAACTTTCATAACGTATTATTTTTTATTTTATAAACTATGTAAAAAGTTTTGAAATTTTTAAGTGTCGCTTTCATTTCATTTTAAAATATCATTTTAGATAATACTTATAATTTATTTTGAAAACATAAAGTGTGTTTATATGAATGGATAATTTGCGATTTTTTAAATATTATAATGTTGTTCTCACAGACGTCTTATTTTAGATTTGGTATATGCTTTTGGCTAACGCCATAAAAAAGTTGTTAAAATATGTCCAACATAAGGTTGTAATTTCAAAACGCCTTCCAATAATCCTACTATATTTTAACAGTAATGTTAAACAATTATAAATAGATTATTTATTATTAAAAACCTTTTTGAATTAGCGAAAGGACCATATGAAAGATAAAGATGCATAATGAAATTTCCCCTCAAATTAGAACAATAAGATAACACAATCAGTTATAACCTGAAACTCAAGTATGTGATTCCAAAGCTTCAATTAACTGTGTAACTATCTTAACTAACTTTTGTATTTACAATGTAAGTATGAATTCCTTACTTTTGACCGGTAAACGTCCCCATAGACGTGCCGACAGCCAACACGTGTTACGCTTTGATAGATGCCACGGCTAATTAGCTACAAAATCCACACATTCTGTGAAATGTCTTCGTAGAAAGTAAATGCAAAAAGTACCTTATTTATATAAAAGTAAGTTAGAAAATGTTTTAATGTTTATTTAAGTCAGCAAAACTCCCCTTTATTGGTTTAGACTTTAGAAGTTTAATTATGTTAACCATGTTCGTGAATATTGTTGCTGTCACATTTGTTTTAACATATCTACCTTCAAGTATTGTTAGCATTATACGGAAAAGACTGTGTAAAAATGATTAAATTTTATGTGCTACTAATTGCGGTTGAAGTAATATAATGGAATATATAATATTTTATATGTATAGTTATTTATACATATTAGCATCCCTCGAGTAAGAACTTGCTATGACTGGGTCAAACTATTTATACGTCGATTTAAATTGTTCTGCGTAAATTTGTAGTAAAAAAATATAACCAAATTTTATGTTTACCTACTAAAGGATCCGTTGACTCATAAAATATGCATTGTCTCAGCAAAGTGTATGTCACAAACCACTGTGTTTTTGTGTTGAATTTTTTATTATTAATTAATGTGTTTCTAATGCATAATTAACTTACTATTAAACTAACATTGAAATTATTTATTACTAAATCAAATTTACTATGTAGCTATCCAAATAATTTTCTTAAAAAGGATGCCGGAATATATTTCTTAAATAACGATATTGTGCAGTCACAATAGAATAACTGACATGCGAGTCGCAACATCAAAAGTCTTTACACAGCAATTACAAGCTAATCATATTAAATTAATTTCATTTATTAAAATATATACATTTAAAGTGGAATCACGACGAAACTGCACGACGCGTGCTCGTGTCGACGTCGTGTGCGTGTGTCGCGTGCCTTTTACGATATTCCTAGTATAGTATAGTATAGTTTGACCATCGCGTCGTGATGCCTTTATCGGCCGCCGCCTGCTAATCGATATCGAATGTAAATTCAATCCTACCTATAAAACATATTCGTTTTTTGTCGGTGAAGCCTAATTGATTTGTTTTCTTGCCCGTTCATTTTGTATGTCTGTTACGCTAGTTAACAATAATATACCTAAAATTGCGAACAAATTAGAAATTTAATAAATTATATATTTTATGATGTATTATTTCAATAATTACGATGACTTTACGTGTTAGGTTTTCGTGAAATATTTTTTTTCTATATTTTAACAATCTCAAAATAAAAATATAATATGATTGAAGATAATTAAATAGATTCAGAAAATATATCTATTTTTAATTATTTTACTGAAAAATAAAAAGTCAAGTCAAGTCTCAAAACAAGATGAATATCAGCTTGTATTTTGACATATGTTGTAGTTTTTTATAAAGGTATACTATTGAGGTCAATATCCTTAAATAAAAAATAAAAAATAAAAATTAGAGTACATATATATAATTACTTGACGATTAATCCACATATAAACTATTCATTTTACTCATATCTCGTGTACTTTGAACCTTAGACCTTCATCTCATATGTAAATGTCGCTCAGCGGGACCCCAATGATATTACAACATTGTTTATATTTCAAAGTTATTAGTTTTTTCGAATAATAGCGTTCCTTGTTATTTCCTTTAATGTCACCTTTTATTATGTTTAATATACACTAAATCTGTCATTGCAATTGTATTTTATTCATAATATTTTGTGATATGGACGATAATAAACAAGTATAGACAGATATTTTCGATTTGAGTTTCTGTAAGTAAGGCAATTAATGGTAAAATAGATAGTGTTACAGTCCTATACGGGATAGTATACATTTACGTTAATGGTGTAATTAGCAATAAAATACAAAAGATATATTAATAAACGATATTTCTAATTCATTCTATTATCGTCAGTGTACAATCAAGGCTTATCTTCTACATCAGAAGGGGAGCATATCACTCTGCTTCTTATATTCCTAATGTTAAATTTAATTTCCAAAAAAATATGAAAATTTAAAAAAATAGTATTAAAGTACATATAAGACGATAAGCATTTGACGAGTACTTTAAGGCATTCTATAAACATGGTAAATACACATTTCACAAAGCTTTTCGTAACACGTAATAAAAACAACGTGGACCGCTTCCTAGGTAGGCTATAAAAATAGTGACAACGACAGGTAGTGATACAATAAAATATGTTACATAATTGCCTCAAACCTTCTGTGGTACAGAATAATCGATATTATCTCCAACCTTATTATCAATTGAGTTTCGAAACACACAAACCCACTTTAAACAGACAAACAAACAGCAAAATAAAAATTTGTTTCTCACACGATTTCTATGGAAATATAAGATACAAAAATCGGTCTGTCCACCTCCACCGTCATTAATACGGTCTATCCTTGTAATTAGTGTCTGATAACATATTAGGTGTAGGCCTTGATGCGTAGTTACTGGTCGTAGCGTTTATCTGTTCGTTACTGGAAACTGTTAACATTATTGCGTTTGGAACATTAACTTAAGAGTTTTCGTCACCTTAATTGTCACATTGAAACTACTAAACGGGACTAGCTGTTGGTTTTCAAAATGCCAAGATATGCCTTCTGTTTTTACTTACTTAGTTGTTGTATTTTATATAAATTCAAAAATTTTAATACGACAAAGAGATATATCTAAATATATAGAAATTACCATCCACTATGAAGGTAGTTTCAGTGAGTTTTTATTTTTATTTTGCATAATAGTTATAAAATATATGGTAAATTACGCAAACGAAATATTTAGATTAAATTAATAAGATGTTTTTATTATTTTTTATTTTATTTCTATTAACACTATGTCCTACTCGAGATACATCTCTCTTCCGCGGCAGCAGCTAAGGAGACGCATGGAGGGAGGATTTCTATCGATGAGGCCTTGTGTCCGGTGGGTGAGCATGGTAAGGTGCCGTGTCACTGATGTGCGCATACTCTGAGGCATCAGCACGTACATAGGTTGTACCCTTCTTTCGTTGTGTGTTCTTACATGGCCTTCCAAGCGCTCGATGCGGAGGTCAATACGTATACTGTGTAGGTCCATAGCTTTTGATCATTGATCCTTTTATTTATTATCTCGTGAGACTCGTAGAGGTCCTAGTTATTTTATATGAGAGATATTATTAATATGACTTAAAAAGCCTCTGAATTTTATTGTACTTGAATATAACAAGCCAATTATATATAAACAATTATTTTTAATAGTATTTAATACCCAGGGCACTAATATTTGATAAATGTAGTCAAATTAAATCTGCCCTTTTTAATAAAACAATATAAGAAAGGTCAAGTGTGATCGATATTTGATAGAGGACGTGAGATTTAAGATTAGGTAATTATGAAAAGCATTGCGTGATTAACACTTTTACAATGCAATATATTTTATCATTTTTTTAAAAATAATTACTGGAAATATAAAACAATATTTATAAGTAAATTAGAAAATAACAAATAAGTTGATTAAAGTTCATTGACATTTTAGTGACGCAGTCCCTTTTTTTATTAGCGTCACGCTTTTATTCCGCATATGAGGATAGACAGAAAGTACCCAATGTCAAGATTGTCCACTTTCCGCCTAATTTGACATATTGCGTGTTGAGTGGCAGAACTCAACGCCGCGTTTTATCTTTCGTTGTTAAAATAAGATCTGTGAAATATATGTAGATTGTATGAAAACCGTATGCACTGATAATATATTACTAACTAGTAATTTAGATTTTGAACTCAATACCATCATTAATAATAGAAAAGTAAATTCCTATTGAATGACAAAGGCGGTTTAAGCAAAAAGGTACTTAACTTTAAACTATCAATGCAGATGTCGTGAAGTGAACAGCCAAATGTATAGAATTGAACAAATCTAGCAATGTACGAGTGTGATTATTTCCTGTGACTGATTGATGTCCGATATTGATGGAGGATCATAAAACTTTACATACGAATAAATATGAAACCAATTTTCTAATATCTTAAATCTTACAAGCGAATTTAAACTTAAAATACGAGTAGATAAAGTTTGAAGTACATTAATTGTTTTGACAAGTTAGTTATTTTAAGAACGCAATAGTTCGCAAAATGTGCAATTTCTATACAAAGTATCTATAACAAAAGAGCACGTGTAATACATAATAGACAATGGTCGAAATACACCTTTAGTTTCACGTTTGGCCGGAAACTGTGGACAAGCTTGAATTTAAAATAAAAACTAAGGCTATGGGTATTTATACCAATCCTACGTTATAATTTAATTATTAGTTAATGAATTATTATATATTTTTAATGTTTTTATTTTAATTATTTAAAACATTGAAAAATTAAGATATTTTTATGTTTTTACGATATTATTAAACCTATCAAATATCGTTAAAATATTATAAAAATGTATAGTTTTGTCGTTGTGTTTATATTTTCATTCATATAAGTATATATGTTTTATATACTTCGTACTCCTATTTAGTTGCCAAGTTTAATTACAATTTAAACTACATTTTGATCCTTTTAGATTAAGAAAATCGATACACTAATATTATAAATCTTTAATATTATAATTAAAGATTGACTTGAACCCGTAACTAGGACATTTACTAAGAAACATCACATATTCCACGATGACATAATGGTGATACTCTGAAATAAAGGTTTTTTTGGGGTCTTAGGAAATATACAGACTAACAGTGTCCTATTATTACGCTCGCAATCGGAAACGGAACGCGGCATATGTCGCTAAAGGGTTGAATAGCTTTGACACCTCGCCGCGGCATTGTTATTGTCGAATTTGAGGAAAAAAACCACCCGCACCCGCCGGCCGCTGCCCGTTGCGCATAGATTAGAGTCAGGGCCGGAGTTAAAGTGGTTATCTTATTATATTTCGTAATATTTCGTAGAAATTATGTTAATGTTTTCAATTATTATTAATTAGAAAATATATATTTTTTGTTATTTAGTCACAATTTCTTAATTTGCTAACATTTTATGGTGTTTGGATTGCCATTTACAGGGAACGTTGGAAAATTAGATATCTCACTGCTTATTTCATAAAATACAGGAAAACTTATAAAGGTAGCCTGAATTTATACATGCATATGTTGTATATATTTATTTTATTTTAAATCTTACAAACTTAATCTTTAATTTTTACTATACGTATTATTTTTATTATAAAAATTATAATTTATATCCTTAAAATTCTCCTCGATTCCGTACCTGCGGCGGCTAGTGCAAGCGCACGCGCTTACCTTATTATTATATTAGATCGTCGTCACGCCGTATGTTAATATTCACCCGTTGCATAAACGTGTACAAACGCACGACAGCTTTGTTGTCTATAGGAAATAGATAATAATGCGATATCCGTGTGTCTGTAGTATTCGAATGAGATGTACATATTATTTTATAAACTGGATTTGTGTTCAATTTTTTTTGCATTATTGCTGGATGGAAAAATGGATGTTTGTAATATAAAACAACTCCTTTTTAATAAAGGCGTATGTACCTATGTTTACACGTTACATATATCAAAATGACATTCTTTAGAATTTTTCTCTATCTGTCTATTTGTTCTGGTTAATCTATGGTACGCCTTGACTGATTATGATGAGACTATTTCTGGCAGAGACCTCATGTAATACGACTGACTTACCTTATTTTTATTTTAGAATTATATAATAAAGATCCAGAGATGTCAAATTCCACGCAAAGTGAGTCTTGGGCACAACTAGTTATAACTTAGATAAACTAATGTTATGTAACTGAAAAAAAATGAATAATCTTATTGCTAAAAGCATAAACACAACCAAATATAAATTAAAGCCGGTCGTGGTGCATTGGGATAGCGTCTGACTGTAAACGTGATTGGTTGTGGGTTCGATCCCCACTCGGGGGAGTGATTATATTTAAATTATTTTCACTTCCTCGCTCTGGTAAAAGACAAAGTGTGGCGTTGAGTTCCACCACTCAACACGCAATGTCTCGAATTCGGTGGAAACCGAAGTACGAAGTAAATACCCTGCTATGCAGGATAAAAGCCGAAGCTAAAAAAACAAAAACCATAAGGAGATGTCATTATATCATCTGAAAGTATAATTTAGTGGTATTCATATCTGATGTTTGAATGCATTTATTTTTAAATATTTACTAACTTTATGAACTTTATTTTTTCTTTATCGTTCCGTCTCAATTCTGTTTCATAAAACACTCTATGAACTTACTCCAATTTATCAAATTGTAGCAAAGTTCTTAGAGTAGTAATGAAAAGAACCAACGCTTAGATTATAACCTAATGACTTGTTGACTTGTTGTTTTCCGCCCAAAATAGATAGATAGACAAATCAACGAGCAAATTAAATTAAATACAAAAATATAAGTAAAAAATAAAAATTCAAAACGCAACTCGTACGTTACAAAAAGTAGGTGCCTAAATTTACCTTAATTGCATACGGACAAGAAAAAATCGACATCATTACTAGACGCCCCTCCAAACACCTTTCGTTACCCGTCTTTAGCTAAATTATGTTTAAATTATAAGGGTACTGATAATTTGGGAGCTACCGTCAACCCTTTTGGTACTCCACTGGTAAATTAACGCTATATCGCGATATTTATTTTTTATTTAAAAAACGAACAATACAGACTTGGTAATTTTTTAGCACCGTACACGACTTATATCAATATTCTTCCTCATTTGCAGAAAGTTTTAATTTTTTTACGAAACTTCAATGTTGAGACATACAAAATTACAGTGGAGACTCGTAGGTTTGTTAATTATAAGAAAAGACATAAATCATATTATTTAGTTATTATATACTTAGTAAAAAAAAACAATTATTATATGATAACAAAACTTATATCCGTCTTTGCGTTATTTACAAAATATCAACACGTTTATCCAATATACATAAGATTAACAATACGCTGCTTAACTTTGATTATATATAAATAACTAACTGTCAAAGAAAATGTCACTCGTGTTTTTTAGGATAATTATATATTAAATAAACGTATTACCTTTTAGTACATTGTGGTAAAATTATAAACACTGCCCTCAAACAAGTATTCGAAGCCACTACTATTACCAGCTGATGATTTATATTCGACTCGTTCTAACGACTTTGAAAGATATATTATATGTACATTCTATATTATTCAGTGGATACCAACCTTAATTATAAGACTCCCATATAAAGAAGACGTTAAGGCAAAAAATAATGACCGTTTGAAATGGTCAGACGAGTTTTGGTTATTTTTGATTTTTTATCATTTTAGTAGTGACAGTTGCATAAAGGGTTAACGTAACGTACCCATGTTATTAGGGGTTAACCAATTTCGGTGTCTATATATGCATTTTTACTTCACCATATGTAGGTGATAGCATATTTACTTTGTTTTTTTTAACTGTAAAGCGAACGACCAAATGATTATTTTAAAGCACAATTAAGCGTGAAAAGGCATAACTATTATCAACTTTATAAAAGTTTGATTTATAATAAATAGAAAGAGCATATGTATGATAAGTTGAAGTTAGTATTTTTAAGAATAAAAAGACAAAATAAAGTACATTTGCTTGCTTTGCACAAAGTATAGTGGTAAAGTACCAAGCTGCTTTAGCTATTCATCAGCTTTTTGTATGAAATATATAAGTATATAAATAATACTGATAAAGCACTTAGCCGGAACCAGGAAATTAAAGTTAATTAAATGGGAAAAACGCTTCGTATACATCCATTCATACAATGAATCACTGCAATGGTAACTTGCAAATAAATAATAATAAGCTAAATAAAGAGCTATAAACGTATCGTCTAGACGACGGCAATTTTCTTGTTAGGAATCTATCTAGGGAGGGGTTTTGAAAACCTATAAATAACTATTGATTTGAATAAATTGATTCTACGTGAAAAGTAATGGTTGTATTACACGAACTCATTATGCAAATTAGTAATTATGTTAGGAGAGAACTGTAGCGTTGACCACCTACCGACATTGGGTAAACTTTAATTTTACTAAGTGTCATTTATTATAAGTTGTTTTTTACTGCAGTTGGTTTTTGCATTTCAGGGAAATGCTTATATTTAACACTAGTTGTCACTCATTACTTTATTTGGGTGCATTTTATTACGCTTGCAGGCTTGGTCTACTGCTAGACAAATTCCATATTTAGATAATATACATGTATAAATAATTGGGTATAAATTTCGTCTTTTTTATGTGGAAAGAAAATCGTAGATATCGCTTTATATACCTTATATAAATATAATGTTTAAATGTAGTATAGTAAATATTTAATTTATGATAGTTAGTAGCACGGTTTTATGAGTCCGCAGAGACCAATTAATTCTAGTTCACTATTTGTCTGGTTCATTATGTTGCAAAAGTTCCAAAATATTAACTGAGTTATGGCCAATTCGTGAATTATCTTATAATATTAGCGTTAATTATAATATTAGAATTTATTTTTTATATTTTCTAACAAAGCGTTCTAAGAAACATTGATATGTTTTTAAATATTAATTTCTGAGCAAAACTTTTAAAACTGCTATTCAACATTCATGGAAACTATTTACATATAATTTTATTTGTCATTACTATTCTTTTTTTCTTTAAAATATTATTTATTTTTATTTTCACGCTTTAGCACGGCATTGAGTTCCACCATTTAACACGTAATTCTTCACATTCCAGCAGAAAATGAGAAAACTAGGTGTTGCGACACTATGTTTTCTGTTTATCAGATGTACTATGTGTGTATAAAGGAATAGATGGAAAACTGTAGGTACATAACACAATTAATCCAATTGACAAGTTCTAGCAAGTGTACTATATTAATATTGTCGCTTATTACATAAACTTATACAAATGTAATTAAATGATATATTATGACATCACGCGCATTAGTTAAATTAAATACACATAAATTCAAATGTTATGAAAATTTAGATTTCTTAGAATATTTTGTATTTCTGAAATATGGGACAAAACTTAGTTTCGCTACTTGCCACTAGATGGCATTAAGCGCAAACAACTGCCTGGCTACTCATTTGTATAAGTAAAAACTAAATAAAAAATGTTTTGTAATTAATTATTTGGTAATTATTTTAAAATATGTGGACGCTATACGAAATTACCAACAGTGATTATTATATATTTGTACACCAGTTTAGCGTCAGCTTAGGCAGGCTTTTGATTTAAAATTATTATTTTAACTGGCTGTTTAAAATTATTAATACTGTTTTAAATTAAATTAAGATAAAATACGTCAATGTATAATATAATACTTATGAGAATGTAATTTATTTTATTTAACTATACTGTAATATACATTTTTTGTCATATAAAAATAAATAATTTATTAAATCTATGACTTTTAAATATAATTCATTATTATACTTGATCCTTAGTGTTTAATTATAATACGATAGCCTAACATTATGATAACAAGTCGATCTATGCAGATTTATTATTTCCGCTCGCACTCAATATTTTATATATTCAATATGCATTTTAAAAAATAAATTTAATTAAATATGTGACAAATAAATGGGTTCATTGAATTACATATTCAATGAACAAACATAATATTAATTTAGTGAGATATAAATATAATAAGAGATTATCTTTGATCTTTAAACTGTTGTCTGTCTATCCTAGCATAGTCAATATCTTTTTAAAAGTACTAGATTTACAACACAAATACTTACTCCTGCAAATAAAACATAGAATAAATGTTGATAAGCTCATCTGTAAATTAAATATTTAATGAAGAACCATAATGGTATATCTGTATAAGAAACATTAGACTATAAAAATGAGTAAATGGCACTTTGGCAGGAGCTATTCAGTATCGATGACGCGTTAAATTTATTTAAAATTGAGTCCATCATTATTGGCCTAAAGTAAAGTATTTATAATATTTTATTTTATTTCTGTCATTTTATATACATACTACATATAATCCAAATCGCACAATAAACATTTTGTGACAAGCAATATCAAATATAAGCATTATATTACATATTGTCTTCAAATCTTTTATTGTCACGGATTTTGTTCTGTACAATTACCAAAATGTGGAACGTTACACTCAGTGGCCAACTGTATCAAGGCATTCAATTTCAGCTGTTAAAATTCTTTTTATAATTGCCTTTAACAAAGTTTCTACATTCATTTACAGATAACATACGTTCAAACCGTATCAAATAAAGTACGATCACTCATTACTTTACAACATGTATGTAAGCTTTTAAATAATTACATACATTACTTTCATAGAGAAAAATTTAGTGTTAAGTCACTCCCTTATTGGGGATATTGCAGTGATGGTTTAAAGAGTAGGGCCACGTCTTATTAATAAAGAAATATCTGCGTAAATAAATATTTTTATCTCTGTGAGCATATGAGAACTGACCCATGATCGAACTTACAACCAATCGCGTCTAACGTTGTCCCACTAAAAAAATCACATATGTATATGCGATAAATCAGTGTTCAATTCCAAGTTCAGACCAGCTTAAGTTTAATATATTCCTCCTTGGATATGAATCGACAATCCGTTCTCACCGGATATCTTTGTCACAAAGCTTGTTTATTAACATGTCAATTTGATCAGTAGAGAGATAGTTCGAAATGTGCTCTAATAGATCTAGCTAGTTAACTTCTTATGTATATTATTAAGGCCTATATAATAATCCTGTTACCTTACGTATATTCTTTTTATTATATTTTAAACCTTGGGTTAATTGTGTAAGAAAAAATCTATAAAATGGATTATGACTTTTTTCTGATCTTAACGGTGTGTAATATATATATATATATATATATATATATATATATATATATATATATATATATATATATATATTATTAATAAGTTATTGATATAAACACTTTAAACCAAGCAGCTTTTCGCTTCACCCCGGACAATAGAGTGATCAGAGACAACCTAGTGTTAAAATATTCCCTTGACTGAATAAATTAATAGTAAAATTAATAAAATAATAAAAAAATATATTTTTTAGGATTAAAAATTATATTTTATCACATTACACCTATAGCACTGTATGTTAAAATTGAACCTACAATTACTGGTGAACTCCGTGTCACTGGCTCGTAATAAATTCCAGTTTAACTGTACGAACTATATATACATTACAACTTGTACTTGATACACGCAGTAACAGTTCCTATTCATTAACCGGCCATTCGTTGTGTGCAGGCGGAAAAAATCGCTAATGTATCAAATAAAGTTCAAGGCGAGATATGGTTTTTGCTCGTGTGATTCACTTGATGGTGTCACATTAAGTTTTATGATTTGTATGGCCTTTAAATATGCACGAGTTATATTTTCTTTAACACGTTCAATTTTTTCGTGGATGTTTTATATGTTTTTTTTTTGTTGCTATAAATTTTTGTTGTTAGGTTGAGATTCGTACGTTTTAAATTTATTATTTTTTGGTATACTGGGAAGAGGTTATTTGTCTAAAGAAATGGATGGTATTTTTCTGAAGTTCCTATAAAAGATATGTACATACTTCTACTTTCCTTTATGAGGCCTTATGTCGAATATATGTGATATTTATATAATTAATAATATTATATTTTCAACAATTTGTGAAATTGAGAAGAAACAGTTAACCCTTAATGTTTTATTACATCAAGTTTATTGTTTTATTTACACAACAACTTCTCATACGAAATCTTTTGTTCTAATTTAAATAAAGTACTCAAAATAAATTAAGCAAGAGGTTCAAGTTTTCCAAAATAATTAAAATTCGTGAGATTTTAACCATCTTCAGAAATAAAAATGTGTTATCATTTACACGTATGTATATTAATAATTAAACAGTAGTACACCGGAACCGATAACACCGGACGTGCCACTCCCTCACGGGGGTTTCAAAAATTAGGCAGAGGCTCCGTTTTGAAGGAGTCAGATAACAATGGCATACAATCTTTTTTTAGTATCATGCTTTTATCCCGGGTAGGTATAATGTTTCTAGTGTCAAGACACTCCGTACTTCGCTTTCCACTGAAAACGAGACATTGCGTGTTGAGTGGTGGAACTCAACGCCGTACTTTGTCTTTACCAGAGCAAGGAAGTGAAAATAATTTAAATATAAACAATTCCCCGAGTTGGGATCGAACCTACAATCGATCGCGTTTATTGTCAGACGATGTCCTACTGCCCCACGACCGGCCTCATAACCTTTAATTAAACGTGAATTTTATGTTTATAACACTTAATTGAGTTTTTAAAAGTAATTACAAAGGTAATGTCGCAGGAGATATGAATTCTTTTATGAAAAATCAGACTAATTATAAAAAATTACAAAGAACGAGTGCTCCCAAATGCGTGTGTTATTAAAATAAAGCATTTTAACTTTATGAACGGAACGTAATATTTTTTTTTGTTTCTTTAAAAATTGTATCTCTGATGGTCCCTGCTAAATTATACGATCTTATTATTATATGAATGACCGATGACTAAATATTTGCTCAATACGTTTAATGGGTGATCTTATTGTGAAAATACATTTTTGAAAATAAACAATGATAAGACGGTTGTAATGAGTTTAAAATATGATATATGTTCAGAATAAGCATGTATATATATTTTATATGAACATAGAATTGGACGTGAAATGTTATATAATTTTCTTTTTTTTAGGTTCACGCTTTTTATCCTGCATAGCAGGGTAGACAGAAAATACCTAGTGTCAAGACACTCCGTTCTTCGCTTTCCACTGAATTCGAGACATTGCGTGTTGAGTGGTGGAACTCAACGCCGCACTTTGTCTTCACCAGACCGATAAAGTGAAAATAATTGAAATATAATCACTCCTCCGAGTGGGGATCGAACCCAACTGGTCGCGTTTACAGGCAGACGCTGTCCCATAGCGCCACAACCGGCCTCGCGAATGTCCAATAATTCTTTTATTTAATAATTCTTTTATTATTATAACTAACTCTTAAAGGAATCTCGAGTCCTTTCCTTTTTAGTTCTAGAATAAAATTAATTTAATAATAATTTATCGTTTATATATATAAAGATAAGAATCATAGTTAAAGTCAATTTGTTACTACTTATGAAATATTTTGGTTTATCTGATCTGCACTACTACGAAGATTGCTTACTTCTAAGTAGATGTAAATTTAATAACGAAATTACTACACTAAGTTTTTGTTGCATATCTTAGTTTATGAAGAAAGTTCATAAAAGAAACTAAAAGAATTACGCTTCAAATGATAAGGTTAATGGTAAGAATAAGGGTGTTTTTATGAATATTGTATTGACATCCACTCGGACACTTGTGCACATTTTCTAGCAAAACTAACTGAAACAGTGAGTCAATATAGAGAAGTAAATTTTTATAATTGATACAGATAATGTTAATAAAAGTATATATATATATATATCGGGATATTATATCTAGGTATAACCTATTCTTTGATATAATATAAATGATTTTATAGTTATGAATAGACCATATCCTTATTATATCTTATTTTATTTTAATATACTGATTACATTTAAAATTTTATTAAGTCTTAAATGTAGAATGTCAATATATCAATATAACGTTAAAATAATTATGCTAATTAGATATTTATTTTCACGTCTTTTTTCCTTTACGTCTGTAATTCTCTTTCTAATACTGTTTACAAAAATGGGGTATTTCTTATGCTTTTTTCGCTATTTTCGCTATTGTAAATATTAGAAATTTTCGACACTTTGCCAATTTGGATATGATCACTCCAATCTCCATTGTGTATATAAATTTTACTATTCGACTTTATGCATATACTAGCCACAATTTTTTTCTGTTTACATATAAACAAGACAATAGGCTTCATTGTTGTAATAATTCTAAGGGTTCCTTAATATAAGGAATAGTAATTTTCATAAACGATGCCTCCATTGTTTTTAAGTGCGTGGCCGTTAAGTAATTACCAAGACAATTTTACTCATAAAAGTAAAAATACATTGTTCAACTCGTATGTGGGTAATTTGTAATAATGGTGACCTATTTGCGACGTTTCTACCTTGAGAGGCTTTATAGTAACAAAATATATACTATTAATACTTAACTTTAGGTTTCAATTTTATATTATCTATTTATCACTAGGAGAGTAACTCTTTATGTATATATGTAAGTCCTGACTGAGAATATAAGAGCAATTATATGATATGACTTTATTCTTTATATGTATACACATATCTTTCGTATTAACTTGAAAAATTACAGACTCCTTTTACTTGGAGTTTATGAAGACAGAAAACAGAGATACAGTGACATTTGATGTTATTTTCATAGCCTGATATCCTTGCCAGTATCACGATGGTTTCTTCCATTTCTGCCAGTGAATTCGTATAGAATTCACGTGGTGCGTATGGAATTTCTTGACACTAGCTTCTGTCCGAATAACCCTATATCCCTGTACCGCGAATTACTCCAAAGTGTTCGAAACGCCAGGATTATTAATATGAATTTTCGAATACTGAAATATACGCAATTAATCGGCTTTAAGAGTTTCATAATATAACCATTATCACCATTCAAAAGATCCAAATAGATTTTTCCTTGTCGTAAAAAATGCGTGAATAATTTTTGTTATAGTATATTTATTGTTTCTTTTTACATAACATTTTTACTGGCATTATGATGATAAAATATATTTAAGAGGCCGGTCGTGGCGCAGTGGGAGAGCGTCTGACTGTAAATACGAATGGTTGTGGGTTCGGCTCCCATTCAGGAGAGTGACTACATTTAAATTATTTTAATTTCCTCGCTCTGGAAAGTCTATTTTATGTTCTGTCACTCAACAAGCAATTGCTTGAATTCGGCAGAAAGCCGGAGTGTCTTAACATTAGGTACTTCCTGTCTACCCTGTTATGCGAGATAAAAGATCAAGATAAAAAAGTCAACAATAAGTCTTACAGCGGCGGCTAACTCTAAACGCGATTGGTTATGTTCCATGTCCACTCTGATATGATTACACTTTTCTCATTTTTGCATTTTCTCACACTGCTAAGACAAAGTGCGGCGTTGAGTTTCGCAACTCATGATGTAATATTTCGATAGTTGAAGAAGAACGTATAATTTTGATACAATAATGGTCGTTTAAAAATCAATTATATATATTTCTTTAATTCTTTTTATAATTTAACGCTTGGCCTGGTAAGTCATCACCTATCTTGCTATGCGGAATAATATGTGTAGGCGATATTATTTTAAAATTTTAACACAAAAAAAAACTAATTTTAAAGATAATAATTACAGATAGGTAAAGAAATATAAATATTTTAATATTGAGTAAATATGGAAGGCACAATGCAATAAACGTGTCTCCTTATTTGTTGTGCAAAAAGGAACTTGCTGCTGTTATCGGACAAGAATCGTTATCAATGTGTAAACAAGAACATTTACTTTTTTTTGGACTATATATTATATATTCGCTCACAAGTGTCGCAATTATAAAAGGCAAAACACAAATTCCTACATTAATAATCTAAAATGTGTAAAAATCTCAAAAATCAAACATCTTATTAAAAAATTCGATCTGAAAGAATAAATTCTCTTTTTCACTTAAACTTATTGCTTAAAAAAGTTCATTATTGATTGCATGAATTCATTTTGAAGGTGAGTTACCTAATTTTCCTGGTATTTAATGAAAAATATTTTTTTTATAAAGGCTTTTTTATTTTTAATGCTTGCAACATAAAAATGTATATATGTGAGCAAAAACTATTCTTATTGGTTAACGTTACTATATATATATATATATATATATATATATATATATATATATATATATATATATATATATATATTTACGTGTAATAGAGAATTTCAAAAAAACAGTTGTTGGCTCTTGGTTTATTCATCTGAGTTACTTAACAGTCGTAGGCTTTCGTATCGTAAAAACAAATTACATTTAGAGAATATTTCGAAAAACCTTATTTAGATTTTTATTAGATAGAGTTAGAGATTATGATTTTACAATCTTCAGGACAATTCAGGTATAGCAAAATCTCAAAAAAATAAATCCAGGTAAGTTTACGATAACAAGTTAAAATAAATCACATGAAGTTAAGAAGTATTTTATAGTGTATACAAAACAGTAGTGTGTTTTTTCTATCAGCTTTTCGGAAATTGTTAATGAAATCTAATAGTTATTGTTAACATAAATTATTTCGATGACAACTGAAATATATTTTTGATTCTTTTATAATGGAAGGCTGGCTGATGTAGTAAAGCGTAACTTAGGCAACTCTTATTTTAGAATTATAAAATAAGGGAGATGTTAAACTTTACGCGGACGAAGTCGCTCGCATAACTATTATTTCACTAAAAAACTACATTGCTAGAGCGATGTACGCACACGTAAATAAAAGATTACGCACACGTAAAGAAACGTGCATTGAGATATATCTTAAGTGCTATTTTATATTACTATATATCTATATTATATTGTCTTTATTAATAATTTCATCAAGACCGTACCGGTAGATTTAATTGGAAATTTTTCTGAATCATAAAACATAAAAAACTAAAAATTCAGGCACAGAAAAGACACCATTACCAAGTATTTTGTTTAAATTAATGTTGCTGACGGATAAATTGCAGTCACTATTTTCATTAGCAAAATTTCCGTGAAACCTAAAGCCATCTTTAGTTAGTTTAAGCCGATTCACACTATCAGTAAATTCAAAACTTATTTAAACTTACAGTATAGTGATGATTATTTTTTCATATTTTATCCATTAAGCGTATTATCAATTATAAGAATTTTCAAAATTAGATTTTATATGTTATTTTATAGATAGTATTACAAAAATTATCAAAGTCATTGTAAATAATTATCTTATGTTTATTTTTATCTTAGAAATATTTTCCATATTGTTCACTATGTATTTTACAGCGTCATATCTTGCATATAACTGTAAGACATAGAGTAATTAGAGTTAAGAAACTCCATTTAACCTATTATGTTGTTAGGTTCACTTATAAAAAAGCATGTCTATACTTTCTTATAAGTAGAACCTAACAACGCATTTAGTCGAGCCTGGTCTGGACTCTGGTCTGGCTAGACTAAAAGCGTTGTTAGGTTATGTTAAGTTCCTGACTAGAAACGAAAATAATTTTAAACATAAATAATTATTTCGCGACATGGGCGAACCCACAATAACCGTAAGTAAGATAGATACTCATGTTTCTGTTCAGTATTCAGCGGGTGCTATTGATAATTTGTAAAATTTAAAAATGTAGTAAACTTTGCGATTACACTTAGCATCTAATCTAACACTATCTACCTTACTTCCGATAGAAACAAATTTGCGACTAAGTAAATAGGCAATATAATTATATCACCTGACGCCAGCCTTATCGCACATTTACACGGAGCGCAAATAAACGTGGAACCTGAATAGATTTGATGGAATGTTTATAAATATTACATACGAATCCACATATACTCTCTTAGATCGGCTTAGTTTATACTTTTGCTATCAAAAAGTGGATTAGACAGTCTATCTCTTGTACCTTTGTGGCGTTTAGTTCTGTCATTTAACCGGATATGTTTCTATGAAAACGGGAAAATAAAGTTTCCTTAAAGTAAGTTCTCTCTAACATCTTACTGCGTAGTAACCATGGAAAATATGTATTTTTTAATTATAAATATTCCTTCCTTCGTGTTTGTTCCTGCAACACTTCTTTTTTCTCACACTCACAAACTATCTGATGTACCCTCGTGATTTTGTACGGTCTTTTTACGGATTTTGATTTATTTGTCTTTTTATTATTAATTTGTTAAAATACATATCTTTTTATTAATTTAATTCACTCCAATTTTTTGTTTTCATATTCTATAAGATATATATATATATATATATATATATATATATATATATATATATATATATATATATAAACAATTAAAATGTGTATGTACAAAAAAAATATTAAAGAAATCAATGATATATACACACATACTCACACATACACATACTCACACATACACATACTCACACATACACATACACATACACACACCTATACAAGTATATGCGTACTATTAATATTCATTCATTTGGCAAGTTTAAGTAACTTGCTAATTAAATTCTTTGAGGGTGGTTATAATGTGAGAAATTAATTTTGAGAACTATTCTTAAGAAGAGTCTATACTTAATGAGCTAGAAATATTGAATTCTTTTTAACTTCTTAATAAGCTAGAAATATTGAAGGTTCTACGGCATTTAATTGACAAATGATTTTATATTGCGTTCTGCGTGCTTTATATATGGGGCAATACAGGAGGAGATAATCTAGACTTTGGATTAAATTATTTTTGTGTCTCTACAACACTGCAATATCAATAGTATTACACGGTTCAATTAAAACCCGTATATACTTTGTAGATTGAGATGTCAAACGTATTTACGCAGCTGCTTTCACATTTGTCTTATTCTTCCGGCATTTCGTGTTAAGTCAACACTAAAACATAGAGATCTCTATATTTACATGTTATAGAGTCAACACTATAACATGTAAAACAAGACTCTATATTTACATAAAAACTTTTAACTGGCGATATTAGGCATTGTTAAGTTTTATTATTACTTGTGGACAATTATATAATAATATATTCATTAATAAAAAAATCCAGTAAAATTGGGGTTCATATAACGTTGTTTCATTTTTATTCATAAATATACATATTGAATTGCACTGGGCACCCTGAAATAGTAATTAGCCCCATCGGTCCCATTTTAGGAACAATTATTTAAATTATTATTATTTGACGCTATGGTAAAATAAAAAGCAACATTGAGTTCCGCGAAAACACACAATATCTTGAGTGGGAATTTAAAGTAAAAATCTTTCTGGTCATCCTACTATGCGTGAAAAAGGAATAGCTGAAATTGTCACAGATTTAAATGTATTTGATAGATAGGTATATTATGATTATAAAAGTACCAGTAAAAATTCATATAAATTAATTTACTCACATTGTCACCGGGGATGTAGCTCAGTGGTAGAGCGTTCGCTTTGCATGTGAAAGGCCCCGGGTTCGATCCCCGGCATCTCCATATTTTGAAGATTTTTGTTTTTTATATAAAAAACCCTTAATACAAACATATTTTTAAATTATACATTTTCATATAGAAACTAGTAAGTAATATCTTTATATAAATTGAACAATGTATTTAACACAAGGTAATTTATCTTTTATGCTATATTTAGTATTTCTTTATGCATTTTTAAATTTTTGCAAAATTGCCAAACAAAAATATCTAGACCCGAACTGGCGGTAGTTTCCTATATGACTGAAAACATATTTATTGTTATGTTAAGTGCTAATTCAAGTGTACTTTTTATGGCCTATTTGGAAAGAATATTTTATTTTTATCATAACAACCATTTGAAACGTGTCATCTGATGTGATAGTGACACATTGGCTCAATAAGCACGCGATGGTTGTGGGTTCGATTTATCATCACAAATATATTTATATTAAACGTTTACTCTTAAGTTAGGTAAAAAGCAATGCAGAGTTTCGCCACCCAATATGAAATAAAAAAGAACAATTACTTTCAGTTGTCATTATAGTACTTCTGTAAAATATAAAATTATTTCGATAAATGAAATAATCAATATTATTCTCTGGAATATTATTTATAAAGAAATTAAGTTTAAAACCAGTGATCAAGATCTATAACATAATCACACCAAGCAGGTAAATAATGTATCAGATGCAAAATGTAAGTAGGCAATTTATTTAAATTTTCTTTAAAGTATAAATTATCCCCATTTTAAACGTCACTTGTTTATCTTTTATAAAATTACGCTATCCGTTCACGTATTTACCCGATAAACAGAACTTATTATTAAAGCCTTTCGCACAGTGCAGGTTATTTCTACCTAGTGCTTGTAAAGAGCATGCGGAAAGCATAATATATTAAACGAATACCAGTAGCTGGTATTCGTGTATATACAACCTAGAAAATATACGAACCATGTTAATAGCTTGTATCTACTATATTTTTTTCGTATAGCATAAATCGAGAGTATCTAGTCTTCATTTCCTGCTGTGTTAAGTGACGGAACTCAACGCTGCGCTCTTCCTAACTCCATTCGGATTGAAATTACAACAATTACTTTAGTAATTTTATGCTGTCCTATTACTCTTTCTTTTCTCTGCAATTATATTACATTTGTGGGAAATGAGTTATCTAAGTAGTCCGTTGTTGAAATTTTACAAATTGATGACGTTAAAAAGGCATAATAACTGCTAGAACTTAATGATTTCATATAGATATTAGATACTCGAATGAATCTTCGGTACCACAAATCCCTGAATAGCATCATAACGAATACTTGTGTTGCTAAATTCCTTTCTTCTTTATAAACTGTAACGAGGTCAAAATTACCAGTATAATGAACACTAAAATGTCATAATAAATGCACACCTTGTATATACATACAAGTATTTGCCCCGATCTTTATACCACATACTGCGAGCATGTATTTAATTATTTTTAAACAAGCAAGAATCACGCCTGACCATGTTTTTACAACTCTCTCATTGCCTTGATATATAAGTTTGTATTATATGAGCTTTTATAGTAGTTTAAGTTCTTTTAGCCAAAAATAGTTTATTGATAACGGTAACTTTTAAAATAAACAATATAATCATAAAATATATATAACGTATTAATTTATAATCTTTTAAAATCAAATTAATTTTTTTAATCAAAAAATTATTTCAACATGTTCTATCTCTTTTAACTGACGTAGCTGTATCTAGTTTGTGTTGTACTTTGTATAGATATATTTAAGACTATAAATTATATTTGTGGTTGTATATATTATTTTGCGTAGCTCATTGTAATGCATCACAGGTTCTAATCAAATATTAACATCCATTGTCATATTCCATAAATGTAGCAACTTATTTTAGTAAAAAATATATTCTTTCATGTAAAATGGTAGACTTTAAACTTGTAAATAACAAAAATATATAATACATTAAATTTGAAATAATACATTAAAAAGGAATACGCTCAAATGTTTTTTATCCGAGTCGTCCTGAACTGAATATTGGGTTGTTTTGTGAAAGTCTTCGGACATGCCTGTGTATTTTCAAATAAACTAGAATGAATAAAGTCATACAAGATACCATAAGTAACAAAGTAATGTCTCTTACAAAATATATAAAAATATATATTATATGTTTTTTTATTTGTTACATGTTTTTTTTGGTCAATATTAAGTGAACACGGCTAGTGTTGTACTTTGACAGCCCTATACGAGGTCTTCTATTTGTTAACTCGACCATGTATGAATGTATAAGTTTATTTACTTTCTCAACCATACTTTACTTTTGTATTTAGTATCCATTTTATATTACGATATATAATAAAAGATAAAATTATTTGTGTTTTTATTGTAAAATTCATTAAATATTGGGAGACAAAGTATAGGATTCACTGATTTAATCACAGCGGTAACAGAAAAAATTGGAAGATAAAATGTCAATACTTACAAAATGAACGCAAGCGATGTTCTGAGTTCCGACAGACTAAAGCACGTTATGGCGAATCAACAAAAGCGCAGTGTCTGGATATCGAGGGCCTGGATACAAAAATCTTTATAAAAGTTAATAAAGAAATAGTTAACAAAATCCATTTATTTTTTTAAAAAAATAATTAAATTGTACGAAAGGACTCCAATAATAGCAGCTATAAATAAGTACACATTCACATCAGTTTATTTTAATAACAACTACACATTACATAAAAGATTTCCAAAACCAAACGATTACAATTTGGGAAATTAAAAGTTTAAGGTTGATACATGAAATATTCCAAAATCTATCAGTTAAAAGCGTTAAAATATTTTTCAATAATTAATTTAAAAATAAATAAAAATTAACATTCTTTTGCAGTTCTCGTTTCTGGGTCAATGTCAATTACTTACTTTTCAATACGACTGTATTCTTGATTTGGTTTCAACGAAGTAATTTTTTATAAATGTTGTTGTTATGTTCTTACTGTTAAGATTCCTTTCTAAGTTCCAATTATCTATGAAACTAGGTAAATATATGTATACTGTTTGTCATAGAGTGCCAAACTGTAACACCGCAGCTTATAAAACTTTGCTGTAATTATTCCTCATATATGGTGTGCGCTGTATAACATAGTGCGATACATCTTATTTCACATATGTATATATGTATATATATATATATATATATATATATATATATATATATAACTATGTAATTATATTAAAGAAACTTAAAATAAACAAAATGGCTTGGAAATAAAATATCTCAGATTCCAATAGTACCTAGTTGTAACATAGTTTGGGAAGCATGATAAGAGGCTCTACGTGGCGTACTCTGTAAGCAGCTCCGTAGTGCAGGACTTAGTCTGATTTAAAGTCTGATTGATTCTGTCTTCACAACGAATCAGAATATTCAAAATGAAATCAAAACGGCTTTGCTCAGAGTCAAATCGAGTGCCGTGTAAAAGACCGAAGATAGGAATGTAATCATTATAAGAGGGAATCCTTACTTAATGGTGATTTGATGAACAGATAAAGCAGCCAAGTACTGGAAGATATCATTTAAACATTTAACTTTATTAACACGAAGAAGAGGAATATATACCATAATATATAAGTTTTGAAATTAAACGATTTATTACTTTAATAATAATAAACAGCAAACTGCACATAATATACAGTTAGGTATATTTTCATCCAATATCTTTACCAATTAAATTCGACTTGCGTACAAATATGTGCATGCAACTTGAGTGAGATGAGACCTAGTAGTGATGTTACTATAATTTTATTTTCTAGTGACAAAAAAATGTGGTTTTGTATAAATTTTAAGCAGTAGATAATATAATTTGTATACAAAACAATACGATATATGATTTTTTTTAAATATTATTTATGTTTTATGAATTATAATAATGAATAAATTGAAATATGCTAAAAATCCTCTTTATCTTACATCTATATCGTGCGAAGATAATGTATAATTAATTCATATTTTTTAATTTAAATATAAAATAAAGCTTTTGATTGCGCGCGTATTCCGTTGAAAGTGAAAAAAATACTCGTATATAATTAGTGTAATTGCTACCATTCGAAACTATGTAAATTTCAAGCTTATTAAAACTAAAACACAAGTCATTTTACACATCGTTTTCCGTAAACACTGTCAAAATATTATCGATATTCGCTCATCACTAATCGGCATCTGTTTCAGATGTACGGCAGGTGCCGGTGCAGGTGATCGCCATACTAGGCAAGCCTTGTTCTCAACCAAAATTTTCTCGAATCATCTTATCTTTCCTTAATATTTCATTTTTTATAGATGCGTAGTAATATTTTACGGAGAACGCGGAGAGAGGGCTAATTATTTTGCTTTTATATAAGATCGTGATATCTGATTAAAAGAGTGATGAGTGAAGGTGAATCTTTGGATTTTACTTTTGAATCCAGATAGGACATTTGTCTACAGGAATCTCTGTATATTTTATCAGCTATATTAATAATTCAACAAGACTGAATTGCAATTGGATCTTTTTCCTCAAAGCGGGATAGGCTAATGTCAAGTTCTTTATTTTCCGTCTGAATTCAAAACAGCGCATTGTCAATCATTATCTTTACTTACAGTCGACACTGCTCCAGTGGGTCATGGTGAATTAAGAAGAAACAGTAAGTATTATTGCAACTTTGAATGTTTTTTTTATTTACAGCCTGTAGTCATCATTAAATGTAGAATTATAGTTGTATAACCCTATAACCGTAGTCCGGTTAGTGGCAGTCGAGGAGGAGCACCTTGAGGATTTAGTGGGTATACTTACGATGTTCGGAGTCTCATATAACCCCGAGTCCCAAAGGGGCAGGTATTTAGAACGGATTTCCTCAAGGAAAAAAATAGGTACTAAAATTTAACATTTGTTTTATCATCATACAAAAAAAAAACAAAGTATATATAAAAATCTAATTGAATAAAGCTTCATTTAAAGTTGTTATTACTATACATTATAGAAAATACTTCAAAATTAAAAAAGACATTAAAAAAATAATTTAAGCTGATTTTTGTTCACTTTTCATAAAGTTATAAAGAAACCTCCGATTCTGCATTTTTTATACTTTTGAAATGTTATTTACTCACTAAGGATAAGTAAAACATTTTTAAGAATCGTTTCTACTTTGAACGCAGCGGGACCCGCTGAAAAGTTGACGGTATCCAAAATGCAAGGGTTTCAGTCGCTATGTGTTCAAATTTTTATGTTTTCTAAAAAAAAATTATCATTAAGTCAAAAAAGTGAAATATTTGTCATCACAACTTCACACGAATTGAATTATAGAAAAATGCCGAATAGTCATTAATTATGGAACGAGGGAACGATATTATTAACGTAACTAGAAGAAGTTTAGACACAGAACTAGTTTACGAGATTTGAAAAATATTAGGGTTGTGAGTAACACTTTTAGTCGAATTGTTATAAATTTGCTTGACTTGTACTAACTTATATATCTAATATGGTAAGAAAATCTTACAACCCTATTTTTATGATCTAGTTGCTATCCAAATGACTTAAAATTTTGCACACATATCGAATAAACAATATAATATATTATTGCATCAACTCGATGTGTTACTTACCAGAACATATAAAGATTTTTTTATATAAATACCTGCTGATTTTTTTTTACTAAATTAGGATTCGAGACTACTGCTGTAGCCATCGCTCATACAAAACTCCCATCAGACTACAAAACGTAAATATTGTATTATAAAAAATTTGTAAATAATGTTTGGTAAGTGCAATATGGTATATATTAATCTCGAAGTCTATTAAATGAACCAATAATTTCCTCCCTCCCATTGTATAGAATTCTAGAAAGGTTAGTAACCCTATGTGTAGTACAGATGTTTTAATTAATTATAATTGCACGTCTAACCTGTATCTAAAGCATTAAATGGATGCAAAGTATGCAACAGCTGGACGATGGTTATTTATTTGGATTGGATTACTTGTTGAATGTGATTTATGATAGATCTTTTATATAAATAAAAAATAAATAACGAAATTCTCTTAGGTTTACTTTTTTATTTTGATTTTATAATTTCTATCTTAAATATAGTATTGTTATTTTCGATTAATTAAACAATTGTTAGTTCATTTAAGGTAAATCTGAGGTGAGGGTTATTTTCACTTTCTAACATCCAAATATTAACTGAAGTATTACTTCAGTTAATATTTTTTAGGTTCACACTTTTATCCCGCATAGCAGATTAAACAGGAATTATCTAGTGGCAAAACACTCCGTACTCCACTTTCTGCTGAATGCAAGACATATTGGGTTGAGTGGCGTAACTTAACGCCGCGCTAGTCTTACTAGGGCGAGGAAATACTGCCCACTGAGCCACGGTAGGCGTTATGTTGATACATAAAATTTATTTCTTAATTATATAGATATTATTTGATGATCTATAGATGTTTTGCCATTCGCAGTTTAATATATTATCTACAAAATCTATAAATCGAATTAATCAGAATAAGAATAAAATTGATTGCCATATCAGAAAATAGATAAGCAAAGTATATCTGCTTTATTATGTTAATTATATCAAACCGTTAAGTGCAGGTGCTTTGGGAAAAAAATATTAAAATGCTACCTGATGATTTAAGATCGATACGAATCGATCTATTATATTTTAGTTGTATAATTTTTTATTACAAGAAACTGTACGAAATAATATGATATTATATAATAATATAAGTGTTTTAATTATGCAACCTCACCGGCTGAAAAGTTGGAACTTGCAACCTCCGTAACGCATTGAAATACTCCAAATCCAACCATCAAAACAAAAGGTTAAAAGTGTTATTTGTAGTACAAGTACATAATTATTTAATCAAGTTTCATCATAATTCACAGACTTTTAAATATTTTTATATTTAACAAATGATTCCGTCAATGAATTGTATGCAATGTAATTTACATTAATGTTAATCTTAACAAAATATTTTGTTTTTCAATTTTTTAACAGTTTCGTCTCGCATCGCATGACAGGCTGAATCTAATGACATGTTAATCGATTCAGCTCTTTCTGCCATAATTCGAGTCATTTCTAATTGCGTCGTTTTTGTAGTTTTATTAATTTTCTTAAAAAACTAAGTCCAACTCACTTCTTTGGGGTTTCTCTGCCTTTGCATAAGCAAACAAAACAATCACAGTATAAAGCAAACTCGTAAATATTTCTTAAAACTTACTATGACACTACGATTTCCTCGTATGAGATTTAATATATATGTTTTAATATATTTATTTATATAATATTATGTATGTTGCCGTTTAAAATATAGCGTAGGTTTGTCAAAAGAAGAATTAAAGGAAAATTAAATAGAGATGCGATTTCTTCGTCGGATGCATGGCGTCAGTTTAGCTAACTATATACAAATAAGAGATACAGAGAATGGTAGGCGTAATTGATAATATCATAGTAAGAATGAAGAAGAAATTGCTTAGGTGGTCTGGATAGGTCGATGAGCGATGAAAGAACGGTAAGAAAGATATACGAAGTAAAGATGAGTCGTACAAGAGATTTATTTTGAAGATTGAGATGAAGTGTCCTGTCTTCCCCGCCAGGAAAGTAAATTTTTGTCTTAATAATGCAATAATAAATACATTAAATTAAAAGTAATATATACTTTATATGTAATTTATGTTTCAAAGAGGTTACTAGTTTTAATTAAAAGCAAGTAGTGAGTATTGTTACTAACTGTAATTTTCACTGTCTGCATACTGTAAAACGTACAATAAAAATTTCCCTAATCGAATATCTTAGTCCTCTTAATACTGTAGAATATTTCTAGAATTATGATGTTAATATTCAGTAAATTGTCATGCAGCTGTTAAACATGATTATATTTTAAGTGTTCGTCATTTCAGATGGGTAAATATTACTTATTATTTGTAATAAAAATAATATTTCCTTAGTCGGCACGAAAATGAAATCCTTACGTTTTAATTGAAAATAAGTTTAATAGTTTTCTTGCACAATTGTTCTTAGGATTGTCGAATGGCAATATTAAATATTTTTTTTGTATATTTTATAGCTGCAATTCGTTCTGCCCGGCCTGGGCCTCCAGCTTTAATAGCATAATTATATAAACTTGATACTAATTAATATATTTGAGACGTGAGAAAATGCGCTTTCATTTAATATTGTATAGTTTTATTACATTTTTATCAATAATCGATATTATATCAATAATCGTTATATAATCATCCACGTTTATTTGTATCTAATCGGCAAATATAAAATATAAAACGTAATTATATTCTTGTTTATAAAAAGGGAAAGAAGTATTACATAATTTTTTTTTGCAAATTATTTGTGAAAAGAGTTTTTTAGGATAGTATTATAAAGATTTCATAAGATTTTTTTTGTTTTGTATTATATATTTTTTGTAATATTTAGCATAATTATTGTATAAAAAAAAAACAGAAATCTGTTACTTTTAATAATTAATAAGATATATATTCCAAGTTATATGTATATAATTTTTATAATTAACTAGATACACATTTCAAATAACTTAGTTTAAAATACATTCAATTGAAATATGTGAAAATCGCGAATATCAAAGATCTTATTAAATCAATCCAGCAACTATTTATTTTTTAATACATTAATACAGATCAATTTTTTATAAAACATCATTCGAATGGGTTAGGTCTTCTTAAAATTGATCATCGACAGGGGCGTGGGAAAAAGGCCTTCTGTTCTTATATCCCATTGTGGATTACACCTGCTGACCGTTCGCAGCTTTCGATAAAAAATCCATGGTCTCGGCCCTATCGTCGATGGGATGGGCTTTATTTTGAAGGTAGTCGTGAGATACCGGCGCTATTAAGTGGTAGAATCACGATATACTTAATTTTTTTCTCTTATTTCACTCCAATGAAGGGCTATTGGATGATTAGATATAACAAAAATCTTTGTTAAAGCTCTTATTAGAATAATTGTACCAACGTACAAGACTCGTCGTGTAAAGGTCGTCTTGAACAACCTACCGCACGCATAAATAATCGAGTAATGATTGTTGAACAAAAAACTACATTCAAGGGCCGTGTTGAAAAAGAACAACGTAATATAGTCAAATTAACCATAGCAATGTCACGTACTCCGGGAATTGACTAGGCGAGAAAAAATGGTATAATCTTGACATTTTGTGATGTTGCTACCCGTACATTAAATTATGTTGTGATGATGCACTTTTTATTTAGTCGCATAAAAAATAGTTTATCACTGATAAATCAGTTAAACGTGTGACTTAGTTAAAATACCACCTGTAAGTACTTCCGTTTCTTTATCGTTTTCCCTTTAATTGGATACGATGAGAGTGATATGTATATTTCATTTATTAAAGCTGTGCTTGAAAGTTATGTTTCTTGTAAAACATAAATAAATTTTCTTTAAACAACTATTTTATTGATATTTGGTAACTGGAATGCTTTGAAAAGAAATTTGCACGGATATTATCTAATTAGATTTTATAAATTACTAAGCTTATTTTTCTAGTTAGCTTGTTTTTATAAGATCTTGCATATACTTTTTTAATGGGTTTTCTTAAATTAACATGCATATTAAATGAATTAATAACGTGATTATGACTCCTAATTTTAACTATAGGAATACATGTACCTCGTATATACGAGGCTAAATAAACTATATATCAAATGCGTAAATTTATGAATATACTACTCCTTATTTATTTATTCAAATTATTTTATTCCGATAATCTTTAAAAATTAATACAAATTAAGTCCGCCGGCCGTTGAGGCCTTTCAGACTGTCGTAGCGCATTGTAACAGTTTCTGACTGTGAACGCGACAGGTTGTGGGTTTGATCCCCACTCAGGGGAATGATTTTATATAAAATTATTTCCACTTCCTCCTTCTGGTAAGACAAAGTGCGGCGTTGAGTTTACCCATAAAACACATGATGTCTCGATTTCGGTGGGAAGCGAAGTACGGAGCATCTTGCCACAAGGTACTCTAAATATGATGACGTTAATTATTAAAATTATATTAATATACGAAATATTAACAATTAATAATAATTAACGAAAATATTTGGAACATTTTTCACAAAATTTATGCTAACTGAAGGATATAACATTTTGCTTACTTAAAGTTTTTATATTTAATATAAATATTACAATCTGCCATGCATTTCACGCGTTCAGGGCAAGACCAGGAGCAAGAATTATAAAATTATTGTTAAGTTCATTGTTACCTTGATTTAAACTTAGCATTAAACAAATGTAAATAAAAAAATAGTAATAATTAAAGAAGAAAGTTCTATTAAAGCTGCTATATATTAACAATAAAGATAACGAACGCGATTATATAGTCTAATTAGAATGTCATTTTAATTATAAGTGGGCTATAGGTGTTTATATTTGAATTTAGTTAAAATCAATTCTTTAGGTTAACTAACCGTTAATCAGTTATCTTTAGTTATCTGAATTAATATTTTCTAATAAGAGGATAAAGATCTGTTAATAATTTTTTTTATTTAAATTAGTAAACGAATTAACAAAATGTTTAACCATAGAGTCATAAATGCCTTCTGAGTGGTTTCAATATAATTTATTGTAAATATTTATTTAAATGTTTGAAAAGTTTTTCTATACATATTTTTAGGTCTAATAATAACAAATGAATTGATTATTGTTTAAGTTATACTAACTAAAATAGTATTGCTGCATTTCAGTAGCATGAAATCAAGTCACGTATAGTATTTTTACTATTTGAACAATTCGAAAAAGTCTAATTTGTAAGAAACAGACCTCAGATATTTATTATACGCAGTTATATTACAGTGTTTCAGGTTAGCCCATCACTGACATTGTTGCTTGTATTTGTTATACCTAGTATTTTAATACATCTCTAGTTTCAATACTTCAAGTAATTAAATAATTTTATATTGAGATTAAAAAATGTAATACTGGTGTATTTATTTGCCGCTCTTATTCATTTTGCCATTAAATGCTTAAATAATCATTAAGATATAAAATTTAAGTCTATACTAAAAATATTATTTATTGTTTATATAAAGCTTACAATGTGAAATAATAAGAAGCTAATAGTGAACACAGTACCTATATATTGATGACATGAGCAGAATTAGGTGTCGAATATATATGAGGATATCTTTCCATACATGGTAAACAAGCCGCCGTTTCATAACATTCCATTATTTATATTGGAATTTAATGTAAACGAATGTGTATTATGTAGCCCTTGTCATTAACAAAGGACTTTAAGTTTTTATATACTCTTAATGCTAAACTATAATTAATGGTATTATTTTTTTAATAACTGTTTTTTTTCTTTGTTATTAATATAGTTTAGTATGTAGTCCTTCTTTAATGTATTCCAGATATTGTGTACAATTTAAGAAACATATTTGTTTCAAATTATAGGAAATGTATGAGGTGAAAAGTTCAATCTAATATATAACTTTGAAAGCAAAGCATAGAGATAGGTAATTTAAGACGAGCCTTAAAAAATTCTAAATCTCTTTTCAAATTTTCTCTAATAATTTATATATATTATATATTTATAATAATTTATATATATTAAATTATTTCGATGAAATTTTAATCTACAAACGTACATATACATACCTGTACAGATTTTATTAAAGACCCATTAAGGCTTACGTGGGACTTGAAATCATAATCTTCTTGACTGATGTTCGATACTTCCCAACTGCACCATGACGAAAATGAATATTTAATCATTAGTTCCACTCAATCTTATGGGGTCGATCAAGTTGCTCATCAGGCGTGTGATTATTTGATTACAATTATATATGTAGATTTTAACTGTAGTCTAATTATAATATATGATATGATAACAAGATATTTGTATACCGGAAGTTTAACGGTGATTCTCACTATAATCAGCTTTTCAACATTTAAAATCCATAAGTGAAATGACAACCTGCTTAATGCATCGGCAGCTAGCTCGTTTGAACCGTAAAAGCTATTTGTACCTCGTATATTGGGATAGTTAAAAATATGATCTAATATTTTTTGTAAGCTTTAATGGGATATAGGAATTTATATAAATTGTATGTAAAAAATAAGAAAATGAATGTGAACAATGTTAAATTTGAAAATTAACATTTCTTATATGATATTTTGATGAATGTTAAGATATTTGAATTGTATGGAAGATACTATAGATTTGTGTAGTATATGTCCCAATGCAATGCAATTATACAACCATATCAAAAAGGAAACTACCGAGGTTTATTTACTATCTGCATATCTATAGTTATCCTTCTATATGTTAGGAAAGGTAAAGCAAGATAAACAATGTTGTGTGTGGTTATTATTTCATATGTATCCATTATATCACAAAAAGTCAAAGAGAATCTAGGGTTAGGCCTAAAAGCTAAGAATACTTTTCAAAAAAGATTTTAGAAATGCTTGTTGCTTTCAAAGTAAGCTTATCATGAATGTACATCTAATATAAACATGCAGTTAAATCAATGTTTATTAATAAGACTCGCCGTTACTAACATCCATACTATACAACCTGTGGACGCACTTGCGTAGTTTTTGCACATCCGCCTTGCACAGGCGGTTCCGCGTCCGGAGGAAGTGCGCAGATGAGGCGCTTTCAACTTTTTGTTTATACTTCCGTTTAGGATACTTGATTGAAGGTGCGCTCTGACCTTGGTATCGTATTTCAAATTTAGGGTATACCATGGGAATCTTATTGTATGAATGCGTATTATTACGTAAGGATTTTTACGAATTATGTTTTGGTCTTTACGTAATGTTCCGGCCGCTTTTTATTTTCTGGAAACGAGTAATGAACAGGACAGTGATGGTTGGTTCAGGTTATTTTTATAGTACAGCAGATAAGGAGCTTTACTTAAATTTATGTTTTATCAAATCAAGTATATAATCATACTTTTACCAAGAATAGGAAATTATATACAATTTGGATTGTTTGAATATACATTTATATACCACATGCTTAGAAACAGGAAAATCAAAATGAATGGTAATTTATTTAATAATTTTAATTTTCATCAGTGATTTTTTATGCAACAGATATAAGGTGCAGGCAGATGGCGAGTATCAAATAAGCCACTTGCGCCGAACGATTTATTTTTTTCGACACCATACGGATTACGACTTCCAAGTTATATCTACCTTTCTGTGCGTCATATTTGCATCTAAATGACATGTGCTGAGTTTGAAAATTAGAAAAAAAACTGAGATTGATAGAAAAAAATCAGAAAAAAAAGGTTCAAGAAGCGACAGATGTACGTAAAGAAACATCATCGGGCACGAGCCATCTGCCAAATCTCCTAAGAAACACACACACTGTGATAAAATAGAGCAATATGAACACAAAAAATCCTACGAAACGCACACATAGTTGTGCGATCTATCGAAGCAGATCGGCGCACGCGCCGCTTGCTGGCAGATGGCCTGATGGGATTGGTCGATGGTGTTTGCATTTCAAACTTCCGCACAATACCGTGATAAGGAATATGACTTATAGTCAGTTGGCTGACACTCAAGACTTCCTTGATTTATTTCTGAGCACAAAAGTATAAAGTAAGTCTATGGACAGTTCAGAAAAGTATTCAATATTATCATCAATATTCAATACTATTCATATAATTGCTTGTAAACGTAACTTTAAAAATTTTAAGTATCACTTCTATTTTATATATAGTTATAATTTTAATTTATATGCTGCAGTAGAAAATTTATTTGTTGTATTGAATTGAAGAAAGTATATGCCTAAAGTTCAAATCGTGTTCGTGTCAAACTCAAAATATACAAAAGATTGAAATTGTTTATGATAATTAAATATAAGTGGAAAACGGATAGTTATGACACTAGGTTCTAACTGACACTATCCTGTGCAGGAAAAAACGTGAAGTTGTTTAAAAAATAATCATAAAAGAGCTAGCAGTTGTAATAAGACTATTTTTAAAGATTTACTTTTGATAAAAAATAAAGAGCAAATGAGTCCTTAAACATTGAACACATGAAAACCTATTCTATTAAAAGCCTGTGTACTATTATTCTCGAAGTTAAGAAAAATGAAACGCTTTGAAAGACTTCAATAGACATAGAATCTTTGCTACCTGAAGGCAAGACCAGCTGCGCTCACATCGATTAAGACTGGCGTCTTCTTTTGGATACTTTTTATATAGTTATCATTGTAATGCTAGAAATGATTTAGTACATATTGTTAGAAAACGCCTAATAGTTTAACTAAAAATTAAAATAAATAAAAACATGGCAATATGTATTAAAACAGATAGATATATAAACGTACAGAGGTCTGTTAATATTTTATACAATGCAAATAATGTTTTCTTTGGTCTTGGTATTTATTATAAATTAATTACTTTGCACATACATATACTCGTATGTCCGTAGGTTTTTATCAACCCTTCCTTAATATGGGTAATGAATGTTTCTAAGAAGTTGTAGTGGCGCCTCACGGGAGGCGTTATAGTTGAGGGGTCGTAATGTTTGGAGGCAACATTTTATTTAAAATATTTCCACTTGCCCATTCTATCGACACTCAAATCGCGACGTTGAGATCCGACATATAACAAGCAATCTCTCTTACGTCTCAGAGAACAGAGAATTAGAGAGATAGTAACTCTGCTATGAAATTGTAAAGCTGATCATTAATGGAATCCTAAATATCGGTTGCTTCAAGAAGACAAAGGAAAAATATTAAATAATTTAATGCTCTTCTATTTTTATTATATAGGTATATAGCGCGTTGAGTAGTCACACTCGTGGTCAAAGCCCCACTTTTTGTAATTAGTTATACAATTGATAATATTATTGCTTAAGAATTTATTCCTAGTAAATTTTCAAAACCATTAAATGAACTAGGATGGTGTAGATGTTCATTCGCTCAACGTTTAATGTCTATAAAATTTAAGCAGAAAGTAATGTTAAGTTTAGTTAAGTTTATTCTTTTGCCACTAAGTAGTCTCTGGTGCGCAGGACAAGATGGGAAGCTGATGAAACTGTTTTTATTTATCTTGAGCGCTTAGTTTACTATTTTATATATGTAAAATTTGTAAGGAGAAAAAAAGGAATCTTTTGTAGTAAAAGTCATCTTTAGAATTCTCTTATTAAATCTTACGTTTGCCAGTTATTCGTAGTTTTTATGAAATCAGCTGTGTGAGTTTGCTTTTTTTTTAAATCGTCCTAGTTTGTATACATTTCTTAAATAGTTTCCAAGCACACGTGTTTTAAATTTGCAGAAATTAAATTCTATAAGTTATACAGCCCGTCCAAATCCTTGTAGAATTTACTTAATATAAGTAAGTTTTCTGGAAGGAAAAAAGAATGTTATTATGCATTTAATAAGACTTAAAGTTCACTGAAAGTAAAAGAAGCAAAATCAGCTGATTCCCAAGGCTTTCACGCAGATCGGGTCGTATTTGAATTTTTTATAGTACATCTGAAAAAAAATCTTTTATCAAAATCTATTTGCGCAAGATCGTGGGAACGACTTTGCCTTTGTAACCACGTGCTTGATTTTTACCTGAATTTCACAAAAAGTAAGGATAATTTTTTTTCTAAGTAAAAGTTGACATTTTTTCATTTACAATGATTGTTATTGACAGTTGCGGACAGTTTTGATTGGCGTCCAGCTATGCAATTGAACCTTTTTTTGGATGAAGTTTTCTTTTATATATTTTTTTTCAAATTTATCCACGTGGATTTTGTGATTCCCTCAGATCACAGTATTATATCATTTAGAAACGTTGTCCTAAGTCACAAGAATCTGTAATTACAAAGGCATTTTACTAATTACAAATTCTACTTGATACTTAATTTAAGAGTATTTTTAATAAAAAAAATTTTAACTTCACGCTTTTATTTCGCATATATTGTATATAAAAAAAGAGAACAACAATAATATAAAGCCCAAATCAAACCTACATATATATAATACATGTTCCAAAAACCAAAACAAATTAGCGTATAAAATCGGTCACATGTAGAAACAATAGCGTGATCTTTAAGTGTTAAATAGGGGTTATGGCTTGAGAAATAACCGTTTCTAAGAGCGCATATAACTGCCATGTCACATGCAAGGTTCCGCTAACAGCCTGTTACATTAATTTCAATATATTTCGATACATCATATATTTAATCGTTGTTCATAAGAGTATGTCATCATCTATAACTAACTAGACGTTACACTAGACATGCAAAACAATTTATATATTAATATGTTAATAACAGATTCATTTTCTTAAGAAGTGAAATTTTTCGTTGTATTACGCTTTTATTACATATAGCAGGGTAGACAAGAAATATCTAGATCAAAGTCAAGACACTCCGTATTCCACTTTCCGCCGAATTCGCGGCATTGCGTGTTGAATGGAACTCAACGCTGCGCTTTATTTTACCAGAGCGAAAAAAAATAAACAATAAATATAATCATTCTCACGTGTGGGAATCAACGACGACGACGAAGCACGACCGGGTTCATAACTTTTTTTTAATAATACATTTTAAATGCCCGAAATTAATAAAATTTATATTACATACATATCATAATTATATTTAAAAATATTATATATATATATATATATATATATATATATATATATATATATATATATATATATATATGTATGTATATATATATATACACGTTGCTTAGGCAACACGTACTTTAGGCATCACTCTAGTAAGTCATCAACAATTTAGACCTATCGATGGAAGGTTCAAAATAACCGCGATCATGGTATTTTTTTATTTATGTAAATACAAATAACATAGAACACATTTTTATAGTACTAGTATTTTTATTTTTTTTTATTTAAACTACATGCCGTTTAAGGGAAATAGTGCAGCAGCAGCTAGCAGCAATGAGGATAATAATAAGGAATTTAGCATATACTTATTTTCTAACAAATAAAAAAACGAGCGTGACTAACACAAGTTAGGTATTTAATAATTAGGATAATTATAAATAATCATAATAACAAATTCGTAAAAAAAATCAACATTTTACTGTATTTTTATGACTTTTAAGTTGACTCTAAATTATTCTAACATGCGTTTATAGCTGTGTAAAATCTGCAATTACTGAATTATTACCCATTATTGAACCGTGCAAGGCTCTTTTAGAAGGCTTCATGGCTTGTTTTTTTTTAACTTCAAGCTTCATTCCTGGCGGAGTAGTCGGAGAGTACAGAGCGCCAAACGCTACGGTCCCTGCATACCTCTTTCCTCGTCCACAATCATTATCCTCTTCATGCATGCCCTTCGGGGGGTCCTCATACTTTTTACGTGACCATCCTCCAGTATCTTCGATACTGTGTTTTCAAAGGTCAACCGAGGTCTCCCCCGACCTCTCGTACCCCTCACCTTGGCTTCATAAATCTTTCTTACCATTCTTTCATCGCTCATTCTTTCCACGTGCCCAAACCACCTGAGCACGTTCTTCTTCTTTCTTACTGTGACATTCACGCTTACACATGAGATTCTGCGTATCTCCTCGCGGTCAGCTAAGTTGACTCCGCATATCCGACGAAGAGATCTCATCTCTACTGCATTCATCTTTCTTTCAATCTTCTTTTGACACACCCATGTTTCGCTGCCGTATAACAACGTCGGTATCAGTACTGCATTGTGAATGGCAAGACGTGCAGGTACTCTGACGTTTTGCCGTCGCATCAATGCAGCAAGAGCATCGTTAACCCTGTTATCGGCAGCAATACGCCTTTCCACATCCATTTCGTATGTTCCATCTCTACTAAACATACTTTCCAGATATATCACCTCATTCACTTGTTCTAATATCTTTCTATCTACCATAATCTTGCATTCCGTTTTTTCTTCGTCTCTTTCAAATACAAGAATCTTAGTTTTACTCGCATTCAGGTTTAGACCATTACTTTCACACCCTTCTTTCAGAGTGGTGACCAAGGCTATAACTTGCATTCTGATGATGCGATTAGCACTTCATCATCTGCCGTACAACAGACAGTTTACTGTCAAATCACCAACTTTCACTCCTATGCCACTATCTTTCACTCCTTGGAGACAATTATCTAAATATAAATTGAACAGCCAAGCTGACATGGCGTAGCCCTGTTTGACACCCGATTGAACATCAAACTGAGGCGACATGCCAGTTTCTACTCGTAAACAGGCTGAGTGATCTCGATAAAGAGATTTTACAGCCTGCAACAAGGGTCCGCTCACATTGTACCGGGGCAGTATCTCCCATAACTTCTTTCTTAAAACCCTGTCAAATGCTTTTTCTAAATCCACAAAAGCACAGAAAATTTTCTGGTTTACAGCCAAAAACTTTTCCGTGATCATGCGGAGAGAAAAGACCTGATCCATGCATCCTCTTCCAGGTCTAAATCCTCCTTGGGCCTCCCATAAAAGCCTTTCGGATCTCTCTTGCATTCTTCTTGCTAGAATTTTAGCATAAATTTTACTGCCCAAGCTAATCAAACTGATAGCCCTATAGCTTGCACAGTCTACCTGTGGACCTTTGCCTTTATACGATGACTGCGCCTTGCCAATCATCCGGGACCTCTCCCTTTTTCCAGCATAAATTGCATAGAAAAAAAGAACAGGTCCAAGATGCGCTTCATGGCTTGTATTCCATTGAAATACCTATAAAACACTTTTTCGGGCTGGTTCGGCTGGTTAATAACTCAAAACGAACAGTAAATGGAAAACGGAGTTAAGCCTTGTACATCGCAAATATATGGAAAAAAAAAACTTTAAAAAGTTGACAAAATAATGGGAGGACGTAATAATAACATACATATATTTATAAATAATGTCATGTCTAATCAATTTAAGCTATTTGAGCTAGATTCATATTCAGGATTTAAACTGATACTAATTTCAATATTATTTGGTGTTTGGAATAAACTGATATAATTATTCCAAACACCAAATAATATTGAAATTTAAAAATTGTTTAAATTAGAAAAAACGACTTACACGTTTTTTTCAGAACATTAATAAAATAACGGAATTTAAAACTAACTAAATATAATACTTTCTAGTTAACACAATATCAAATGAATAATCGTAAAAAGATAGTACAAACTATATATAATCATAAATCTTTGAATACTTTAATATCCATAAACCGTGAGTCCTTGTCCAATTATTGGTACCAACGTAAAGTCCTATATCTGCCCAGGTGACACCGTATCTATCGAGATTGTATTGAAACGCGGTCCTTGTATGGATCCTAAACGAATCTCAGAATAAGCATTCTCTTTTGTGAAATCTCTGCATACAATAGCACAATGCAAGGACGAATTTCATTCACTCTATTAAAACGCTATTACGGAACGTTTATACATTTGATAATAACACTCATCTACTTGTTCTTGCCGCGTTGTAATAAAGCTGATAATGGATAGACTTTAAATATTTTTTAATTAGGCTTCTAGAAGTTTTAATATTTATGTATGTGGCACTTGAGATTGCTATATAAATGTGTCATTGACCAGATATGGGAAAATACGTTTAAATTATTCTTAGCCAGTGTTAGATATTTTTATATAGGTGTCTACTAGGTCTTATTAATTACGTATGACGGAAGCAAATACGATATTCTCATGAGAATATATAAAACACACGCATAATATATACATATGTGTGTTTTGTACATATGTCTTTAATACATTTACTTAGACTAAAATCAATAATAATCAATAGCTAAATATTTTAAAATAAAATTACGAAAGGTATAGCTTTATATTTCATGCACGACATTATTTGAAGAATCATACATAGCTTTTTTCCGCATAGTAGGGTAGTCAGGGACAACCTAGTCTTAACCTATCTTATGTTAACGGTGTGCCGTTGACTGCTGTCTGTTTATAACCAAGACATTGTGTATTGCGTGGCGAACTAAACGTTACCAAAGGAGAGAAATGGAAATGAATGTTAAATATAATTATTTCCCTGATTGAGAATCGAACCCACAATCAATTGCGTTTACAGTCAGACGCGGTCACAAGGCAAAGTGCGGCGTTGAGTTCCACCACTCAGCACACAATGTCTCGAATTCGACGGGAAGTGAAGTATGAAGTGTCTGGACGCTAGTGTCCAGTATGTACAGTACAGTAGTACTAGTTGAAGTATAGTGAAGATACTTAGAAGATACATACCTACCCTGCTATGCGGGATAAAAGCGTGAAACAAAAAAAATATAGATTATTTGGAAGTTATAAGTATCTTAGTAGATAGGTATGTGCATAAATAAAAATACTGTAGCAATTTAATATTCTTTTATTTTATTTGTATTGAATAATAATCAAAAATTCTTCAACTACGTACGATGTAAAAGATTCCAAGCAAATTACATATTTAAATGTGATATCTAATCTCTTCACAATAAACCACCCCTTCATCCTGCCTTGAAGATTTCCCCTAATACTTGAGGGCACAATTTATTCATAGATATCGAATTGATTTCGTAATCTGAATTTATTCATCATATCCTTATAATATGAATTTATAAAATATAAAATGCTTTGTGTTAAATCTCTTCTAAAGGCAGACATGTTGGGGAAAAGGAAGTGGGTTCAATATGCCAAGTATAACAAAAAGATAAATGAAAAAATATGGAATTCCTTGGTATGACACAATCATAACGATTCATGTATAATGATTAAAGTTATGTGGAAAATAAAGTTTCTACTACAAAATAAAACTAATACATATATAATATAACTAATAATAACATAAAATAAATGAATAACTTAGAAATGACGTCGGACTGTTATCTTCTTCATTGTAATTCATTATTATGACTGCTAACACTGTCCGGCAGAGATTTTTATCGTGATAATGATGAAATGCCAAACGTTTAACAAGAGTCTATCAGCTGCCCTTGTCATACACCCCACATCGTTTAAGCTGACTATACGGATAACCAATGTGGATATGACCTGTTACAGCATGATTTTGATATTTTTAAAAGAGTTTATTATTATTATAAAAATATTAGTATTATTAATTATTTTAAACATTAAATTGAACTGCTAAATATTATTTATTTGCATTTTTTTTTGGAAAATTGTTAACCATAACAAAAATAGTATATAAAAATTAGTTTTAAAAAAATACTTAATAAAGTTACTTCTATATCGATAACGATATCTGGCTCGCAACTTCTTTTCGTGGACTAATGACTAAATAAACATAAATAATTACAATACTCTTATACAAATACTATATCTAGTTGATTTATAATATTTATTTATAAAGAAGGGTAAACACTAACAATGATATACTCATAATAAAACACATCTGAACCTTTTATCCCGCATAGCAGAAAGAAAGAACCTTGTGTCTTTCCATTGCGGAGAGCTGAAATGTAATTTACATATAATCATTTCCCCGAGTGAGAATCGAACTCCCAACCAATCGCGTTTATAATTAGACCTTATAAATTTATGGAATTAAATTATTCAATAAAGAATATGAATGAGATCTAAAAAATATTTTATTTAAAGATTATTTTTAGCTCATAGTAATATCACTTTTAAGCTGTATTTATTATTTTCACCTTCAAAGGCGTTGTTAGTATACAAAGGCAATACAAAATCTGAAGCTAAAATATTATTTTAAATATCTAAAGATCCGATATATTTATGTCTAAAGGAGTCTTTATTTTTTTAAGGAAAATTTAATTTAAGTAGACACATATTAGATATAATACCTATAATTTCATAGTTCTTATTATGTAATCAAGGTTATCATTGTATAAAAGGAGTAATTTCTACTGTTTAGTAAGTAAAAAATAACTACGGACCCTCTCTACTTAGGCTAATATTTAAAATTTAATTTACATTTTGAAAAAGAAACATTTAGAATAAGTATTTTTTGTTCCACTTAAACAAAAACACTTAGATCTCTTAAAGCGTACTCATCGTAACATACACAGTAGCTCTTTTATCTTCTTAACAATTTTAAGAAAGTGCAATTTGGCATTTTCAAGACGGCTGCAAAACATCATACGATCATTCGTGTTCTATTTTTAATTTGTTCGAAACATAAGAAAAGCACCAGATGCAAGCGGCAGGTAACAGTCAGCATCATGTTGCAAATTACGACATCCGACCAATTCGTGGAGACGCCTTTCGAGTTCTGTATATGAACGGAATTGTTACATTTCGAATCGGTCGGCTAACGCCAAAAACCACAGCTTGCTCTGACAGATGCATTGCACCGGCATAAGGAAGCCAACAAAAAACGAGCACGTGCTAGAAAAAATCGCATGCGGGCACAAGTTGTATGAAAAAAAATAGTCGCACGAGATTTCTTAGAAGAGATTTGGCTTGAAATGAATACGTTTTGGAGCATGGCAGATGTTACCGCTTTCCGCTATAGGTAATCCGCGAAATGCACATTTGTACATGTTTTAATAGTTCAAAAATTTGTAAAATAAGCACATTTGTGCTTTATTCCGCACAGCAGGGTAGAGAACATAGTGACAAGACACTCTATTCGATGCTTTCCGCTTGGTTTCGAAATATGGCATGTTAATTGGCGGAACTCACCGCTTTGCAACGTTCTTTGTCTTGTCAGAGCGGAAAACAAGTCCTCCAACTAAGCTATAAGTTATAAGTATTTGTTAGTATCCAAATATACATTTTTAAATTTAACTAGTTGTACTCGCGATTTGGCGGGAAATTTAACATCTGGATCTTTATTTTATAATTCTAAAATAAAAATAGCCTAAGTTACTTCTTGTGACCTTTAGCTGCCAATTAGAGTCCTATCAAAATCAGTCCAGCGGTTCCAGAGGTTAGCCGGAACAAATAGACATACAGACAGACAAAAATTGTAAAGAATGTTATTTTGGCATGTGTCTTTTATACTTATGTACATATGCATTTAGTCAAAAGCTGTTAATTCAATATTACGAACAGAAATTCCAATTTTATTTTTTTATATAGATTATTAACTCTCCTAAAGAGTTAAACATTTTTTAATACATATTTTAGTACTCCATATAAAATTGGGCGACATTTGCAAAAGTAATAGGACAAATTAATATTTGGCTACGTACAATATCTAATGGGAATCCGGAAGCGTTAATGGTCTCTACTCATTACCGTCATTACCGCACGTGTCGGACCACCCATCATTATCTTGTTGAAACTTGTTTTTGAAATAAGCGCTTTAGAGGTTCACAAATTCACCAAAAAAGCTATTTAAATTAAAATACTATTATGAACAAAAAATATTAATTTCTAAATAAAATTCTTTATGAAATTATACATAAACGCTGTAAGTAGAATAAACTAATTGTTCATTTACGTTCACGCTTAAAACGCTTAAAGTTCAAATTAAAAGTTTTATCTCATATATAATCACTTGTTTGTAAACAATACCAGTGTACTCAAGAGCTAATGGGGGCGGATTTTGTCACGAACTTAGAGTTGCACCTTGCTTTGTTTAGGTTTTATGAAAGAGATGATGATAAAAAATCGATGTTGGTGATAGTATTCAAAATATGTAAATTATAGCAATGCCAAATATGAAAAAATACATTAATCAGGTATTTATTTTAGAAGTGTATATTTTATGCCTTTTTGAAAATAAATGCTAGTCCTTTTTGATAAACAAACATATATTAAGGATTATTCATGCTTGTAAAGATTAAAAAAAAAGTATAATTTTTTATTTTTCTAATAAAACGTTAACTAACCAACCTAATAATAGTCAAACATTGACTTGATTATTCTTCATTTAGAAGTAAATTTGGTAACATTAAAATTCGATCAAAACAGCAAGTTGCAAACAATACTAATACAAGATTTTTTAACAGAACATGAATTAACATTTTTTTTGTTTTTTTTGAGCTCACGCTTTTATCCCGCATAGCAGGGTAGACAGAAGACTTTCCGTGCTTCGCTTTCCACCGAATTCGAGACATTACTTGTTAAGTGGTGGAACTCAACGCCGCACTTTTTCTTTACGAGAGCGATGAAGTGAATATAATTTAAATATAATCATCCCCGAGTGGGGATCGAACCCACAACCGCGTTTACAGTGAGACGCTATGCCACTGGGCAGCGACCGACCTTAATTATATTTATACACGAAATATATTGTTAGTTTTAGCACTCAACATTTAAATATAATACTCAATAAGACTTAAAGTTATTATTATGATTATATTAACACAATATAGCAAATTCATGCTATTATAATTTATTTAATTATTATTAAATATAATATATATATAATTTTAGGTTATTGTTTCGTAAATTTATATCTTTTGTCTTTTGAGTTTTTATTTAACAAGATTAGTAAGAAAAATGTATTATCTGCAAATTACAATAAGGATAGTATAGGAAATACATAAATAGGATAGATAGTAATAGGAAATAGAATAAAAAATATCAAATTACTTTACAAAACAAAGTCAGGTACGGAACAAACAAATTTCATTAAATGTATAATTATATGAACATATTTTAAAACAAAAAACATATATATATATATATTTCTAGTTACATTACATTTTAATAATAACACTGTCTTCCAGATTGATTGTCCATCGCATTCCACTGTTGATCGAATCTTCCACTGATGGTCTAACCCTACGAAGTAATATGATATACTGATAATGTATAACGGCACGAACATATCGCAATAACTTGCGTATTGTATATTAATGTTATATTAGTTGTATAAGGAAACTTGTGTCGAGATTTATAGACGACTATGTCATACTTATAGCACCGGGCAACTAACAACCGTTTAATGGAGTTTTGTTGGAACTCATGTAAAAAACTTCACGATCGTGGGTAAAAGTTTACAAATGCTGCGTATTCGGTGTGAAAGAAGCTAATTCATGTGAATTATATTAATAAAACTATATAGTTTTATATATAAAATTATTTTATTAGGAAGAATGATTATGAAGTAACAAATTCGTCTCGCTTTGAGTAATTTCTTGCTTTAAATTAGCGAGAACTATAGACAATTATCCATATATCGAACGATATGGGATTGTTTATCATATTAATTATTTATTTTCTTATCATTATTGTGGGATAAGTCTTACTGAACTTGGCTCCCATTTTCACATTTATGTTTTTATGCTATACTGATTAAACTAAACTTTTATTAATAATAATAATATACGCTAGTAAAAAAATATATTTGACATTAGATATTGGTCTCTGTGTTTCACAACTGAGCCACTATAATATATTCAAAATAAGTCCCCACCTTCTTGTCACTATGTAGTAAATGCACTCGTAGAACGAATATTTTTTTGAAATACTTGTACAATAATACATACATACGAGTGACGTCAGCCGCAGCTGCCTATATTAATCTTCTGGACACCAAAACATGCACTCGATTCTTGTTCTTTACTGTCAAAGGCCGACCTTAAGCCTTCAATGTGTAATATGCGCCAGTATAAATAAAACAAGTATGGTCACCATAATTTATATGATAAATGACATTTATAATGTATTTTGATGCTGTGGTGGCGAAATGTAAGGGTCTGACTATACGAGCAATAGTTGTGGATTCGGTTCTCACTAGTAATTACAGTCTAGAAATTCGATCTACATTTCATGTGAATGAGTGTGCATTCCGCTTTACGCCCAACATTGAGGCGTTGCGCGGTTAGTGGCAAAACTCAACAACAATAAAAATCTCAACAATATAATAATTCCCCTAAATGAAGAATCAAACACACATCCGATTGTGTTTCCAGTAGAACTCTTCCAAATTCTCTAATGTGTCGCGATGGTCATACATACGTTAGAGAAATATACAAAAAATGTTAACATGCTACCTAATGGTGTAATTATTTATATTTTGCCAAAGTTAACAATCTGTTGCGTGTCACAATCTCATAATGTGGTTTGGTCGATTGAAAAATCATTAATGTAGCGTACACTTGTTCAATTCAAGTATTATATATGACATATAAGTTTGCATTAACATAAAACACTATGTCATAAATTATATTTTATTATAACGCACGCGCTTTTGCATTTTGCATTGAGACCATTATAAATTATATTTTTTATTTATTTATTTTGAGCTAATAAGCTACTAAGCAAGCTCTGGTAAAAGTAGGTACTTATCAATCAAAGTAATTAAATGTCATTTCCCTTTTATTTTAGGTAAAATGGAGGTTGGGTAGTAGAATCTAAAATTAAATTGTTTTTAAATATAAATAAGCATTACCCCGAGTAAGAATCGAACCCATGATCAAAGTGTAGATAGTGTTATAATATTTTAAAATGTCAGTTCACTTAATTTTGTAGGGCTTGTTAATTCTCATTACAGGAAAGTTGTCGATGAGATAACTTAAAAAAATCCTTGATTAATTATAACTTGGACAAAAACAAGTACCGTTACATTCCGTACAGGTGTTCGGCTGCGCACGCGCTTACATACGCGCTTTATTCGTACGACATTCTTGAATAAGGCACAATTTAGCTTATGTATTTATAATCCTAATATACTTTATAATTAAATTATATAGATAAGTGAACTAACAATTAATTAGGCGAGTACGTTAATATGAGAAAGAAATGCATTAAAATTAAAACATTCATTATTTTTACTAAGTAAATAATTAAGTTGTAAATTGAAAAATAAATTTGTAATACTAACATATGCTTTTTTATATTACATTTTAACTTTGATAATATCCATTAATTAAATTATGTAACAAATAAATTATCGCAATAAAGCGAATAATTCCCGGTTTTAAATATTATTTAATTGAATTTTAGTATAGAAGGAGCTTTTTTCTTCTTTCATTTTTTCATTTTCGTTATGGTATGCAAAGTTACTAAGCGGGTTTCAATTACTTACATATTTATATAAAAAACATAAAAGGCGTATCGTGTCCTCACTTGCCGTTTATTGTTAAATTGCTCGTTCCCTCCTTACCTCTGGACGCCTTTATTATTTTTCGATAAAAATTGCGCTGTCACGTGAGCTGTAATTTGAAAAAATATATTTTTATAAAACGTATAAGAAATCGGCGGCAGCGGGATTTTTTATATGTTTATTAAAAATATTTTCTAATCCTATGATTGATATAAATCACTTTAAAAATAATGGAATTATAATTTAGATTAAATGGGATGCTATTACGAATGCGCTATTGCCACGATAAGGTCGTCTATGGTACATTATTGTATTTTACTCTAAGAAAGAAAATATATTTTTAGTACTTATATTTTATATTTCTTTTTCCTTTTTGAGTGTAATTATTAATATCATAATTACTTATGTAGAAAATAAGGTTATAAAAGCTCTTAGTTTAATTTTTATTAAAGTGAAGAAGTAAACGGTAAAATCCAACAACTTAATAGTGTCCAAGTACTACAAGCTTTGCCCTTTTATAAGTTTTCCTAGCAACTGTATACAGCAAGCTAGATAAAATAAATGTAACACTGAAATGTTCAAAACAATTGAAATTCATACCCATAAACCGAGTAGGAATCGATTCCGCAACAATCGTACTCCCATCCCACTGCGCCACGGCGACGATAAAACGCTTTTATTTAAACTAATAAAAAATAAGAACAGAAAATACTACAATACCTTTTAATAAAGAATATTATATTATTATTTTTTAGCTTTATCCTGTATAACAGGGTTGACAGGAAGTATATACTGTCAAGACATTCCTTACTCCGTTTTCTGCCAAATTCTAGACATTAAGTGAAGCTTGGCAGAACATAACTTGGCGCTTTGTCTTACTAGAGCGAAATAATTTTAATATAACCATTCCCCCGAGAGGAAATCGAACTCACAACCGATCGTATTTACGCTTTCCCACTGCGCCATGACTGGCCTCGATATTCATATAAGCTGTGTATATTCTAAATAAGAGAAGTACATAAAATATTAGAAATTTGTTCTTATGCTAACAGAAAAAAATGTGATTGATGATCCGCTCTTTAATACAGCTAAAACATTCTCAGCAGCTGTACATTCAAAATAATTGAAGTAAAAATACGTGATTTCATTTAAAAAGAAGGCATTTAGATCAATTGTTGTCGGTACAAAAGAAGCTAGTAGAGAAACAACAAACAAGTTTAGAACTCAAAGAAATATCATAGTGTAGGAAACATCTTGACATCTGCCTATAAACCCTTTAACGGCAAAAAAGGATTTAGCCTACAATGAGTGCATCCCTTACAATTTTCTGCTTGGCGAGCAAACCGGCTTACAGTAGTCAAGATAAGACGCCGCAGATGTGTTTATGAACGAAAAATAAAAAATGTCATTACAATATAACCTTAATACAGTTTTCCTTGTCTCAGCTTGTTCATAGGATAACATATACATATATATATATATATATATATATATATATATATATATATATACATATATATATATATATATATATATATATATATATATATATATAAGTCTTTTTTTATCTATTTATTTTTGTTCACACTATATAGAAATTTCTTACATACGATTTTTTTTTACTATTTTTATACAATTTAAAGAAGAGCTAATAAGACTCATAGAGATCCTAGTGTCTATATGTGTTCCGTAAAAGAGTCCATGATGTATGAATCCTGTAGAAGTTTAAGTAATATTAATTATAACGAAGTATTTAATTAATAACAAGAACGACGATTTATATGTCATAAATGAATGAATAGAGAGTTCCATACGATCTTTAAAAGAAAATCTTTAAAGATGCCTATTAACATTTAATTAAACTTATTTTTTACCTGGGCAGGGCAATGAAAATAATTTAAATATTATCATTCCTCCGAGTGGGAATCGAACCTATCAACCTCGCGTTTAGCTAAGCAGTCCACGATCGCCTTCTTAATCATAAACTATTACTGTTTATATATTACTGTTTATAATTAAAACGTGTAACATATATATGCATCTTATACATTTAATATTATTTGGTCCGTAGCTTATCAGTTAATTTATATATCACTTATCGAAGTTGATAAAATAAAACTTGTATATTTATGACAGTCTAATGTCCCAAATTCAAATGAAAGCACACACCTTGCTCACAAAAAAACGTGGCTAATGCAAAAGGCAGGTGTCCTACGGTGCAGGTATTAATATTTTGGAAATGGATGTCTTGTCTTGGACGTAAACATACTAACAAGCGATTAAAAACTTTTAAATATTTCATTATTTTTCACCTGTACCTATAGGTTTTCATAGTCGTAAATCCATAATTATATGTAAGTAGTATTCTCAATTCTCAATGTAGGAACGTCAAAGACCAGAGGTTAGACATAGAACTGTAAAAAATTTAAAAGGTTAATATTGATTACTAAGACCTAAATATATAAAAGAATATAATGTATCATGTACGTATATTTTATTCGTTTCACAAGCCAAATATAAATGGCTGACAACCACAGGTCTTTCGCTTCGCTAAAACAAAAATAATTACAGGTGTAATTGACCGATCGGATTTCAAAATACGCTGTCAGGCTTCCAATTGAGTAATCCATCGAAAGCTTTCCCGCCCATTTTGTATGAAGCAAAATAATAATTGTGTTAATTTTTCTTAATGCCCACTTACCTTACCACAATGTAAATATATATAAATAATATTTTATTTATATACTAAATACGTTGAAATAATTTCACGTTCCAATTGAACGTAAGTAATGTTTAACAATTGAACTAACTAACTATAAAAAAACTAACTTCACGTTTTATACCTTAGCAGGGTCAGTCAGAGACTACTTAGTGTCAAGACAGATGAGACACTATAGAGGAGAAAATAAAACAAATTATTTTACAAATTATAATAAATCTAAATCATAAAATACTATTAACATTCAGGTTATTAAATTATGTTATTATCACAGTGCGTTATAAACAAATGCTGTATGCATTTGTTAATAATATAGATGATTTTTATATATTAATTTTAGAATATATATCGTTTAAAAATTTAGATAGTACTAAAATATTTTGAAAGTTATAATCTACAAAACATCAACTTGGGGTTGTAATGTTTCTACTTGTTTAGCGTGTACTACAAGTGACATATTACCGAAATTGTATTTAATATGTTTTGTGTGTTTTGCGATATACTTGTTGGAAGGCAATATGGCGGCGGGCAGGTGATCACCGGCGCATGCGCAGCTGCGGCGCATCCAAGGTTAGGTACCCCTCCCCGCGCCTTTACCATCGACATAGTGATGGGCTATCTGGATCTCTTTTTTTAATTAGTGTTGTAACGTAATTTAATTTTATACGGCCAATTATGTCACGGGTGTTGTTAGCTATTTCATTAAAATGAAACATCGATCACCTTGTCCATTTATTGATTAGCTTATTAGCTTTTGTAGCAGGTTTCTACATGCACCAAGTAGCTGTAAAACGATATTCTTAATTGAGGTACTATAACAATAATTAAATTTAGTAGCGTAATATTTTCTATACGCTATTCTATTTTTAATTCACTGTGTTATTTTACTAATCATATTATTTGAAATATATAGTAACGTTAAAAGTAGCACAGATAGACATCACTAAAACATACCACGTGGTCAGTGCGCACGCGCCGATAATGTCTCAAAGATACCCATTACTTGATCTGTAACAATATCGAGGTCACATGGGGTGAGTCTATAAATAGTTAGTTAACAAGGGTCCTTTAAGTAAACTTACTATGAAACTATTACAATTTTACTGTAATATAATATACTTTGCAATTATTTTTTAATACGTTTGCTTAGTAATTCATTTAATTACTTATATGAATAAATATTATTTAACGTTTATGTGATAAAAATATTGGGGAGTTTTACATAGATTAGAAATCATGAAATTCATTCGGTGATAACTAAAACAATAATTTTCCACACTCTAATAACATTTAGAACTTACTACCAGTCGTATTTACAGTCAATTACAGTGCCATTGCACCGTGATAACCTTAAATATAGTTTTTATTATGAATATTTGAGAAAATAAACTAAGTCAGTAAATTGAATTAATGCAACTCAAAAGATTTTAAAAACAAAATGCAAACTAATGACCTTCAGAATATATTAGTACGCAACGTTTAACCGCTACGTTGATCCGCTAAGACAATGCCTTTGATTTAAATTAGTCTCAATTTTCTTCACATAATGAAAAGATTCCTTACATGCTACATTCTTTTATATAGTTTTTCCCATGAAAAAACAAAGGTTTCCCTAATTAGAGCCTCCATCGAGTGCTTCTTGCTGTGTTTCATACCTTACAAAGCCCTTTCACATGCCCATACATTGTAATTACGACTTACGCGATTTCAATTAATAAATAACATGATTTTTTTATATATTTTGTTTTCTTGTTATATGTACGTAAATGTCCAAATTATATGAATTTTCTAGTATAGTCAGTGATTTGAATTTTATATATAGAAAAGTATTTTAGTTATAAAAACGTACGTAGTTCAGATTTTTCTTAGTTTGTATCAGTTTTTTTTAATTTTTATAACATTTTTGCACCTAACAATAATACAGACAGAATTCTATATTAATTGACGTGATCATAAATAAATAATATTATTAATATATATAATAATATATAAAGTCTATATAGATATATTTTTAGTGAATAAAGATAATTCTCGTATTGGATTTAATTTTAAGCCCATTTATTATCTTTTCTGTTATTCTTTTTCTTATTAATACGATTTTAAAATTTTCTTATTAAAACGAGTCTTTAACATTAAAACGTAATAAACTTACAAACATAGCAAAATTATAATTTCTGATGAGAAGCTGTGGCTATCTGTCTATTAGTAGTTGGGTAATGTTTGGGATAAAATTGTAATTAAAAAGCTATAAAAACATGCTGATATCATATTAACAGCTTCAATGTCATATTATTAGTATTCTAATGTATTTAGCGAATTTATGAACATAAATCTCGAAAATATTAACTTAATGATAAAAATAATGAATTTAAAATTCAAAACCTACATATGGAGTTTTTATTTTACACTATGTGTTATATGACATATTTTTAATATGCTATGTTAAAGACGTCTAAATTCATACAATTGCATAATTTCTCAGTAGGATAACATTTTTATTGGAGTAAAGTTCCAACAATACAGCGTGCAGGTCACAGTCAACACCACTGGATTTCTTGGAGCGTGCAGGCGCCACGCATGACCATAACTTGCTTGTGAGTTAAACGGACACATAAAAGAAAATTTATTAAAGTTTTAATAAAAATCCATAATTTAAATTAGTCATATGATAATAATATATAAAAACACCAAAAATCTATTACACTCGTAGCATGGTAAGGTAAGAAAACTTGTTACGTTTATAATATTTCTCTTGCATATAATTTCCGGCAATTTATTGTTTACATTCTTCAAAGACACAGATATTGTATTCTTTTTTAAATGATTAAACTATTTTTTGATTATCTAAGTATAACAAATGAAATTTATTAATTTAAGAACACCCTGACTAATGTCAAAAAATCAGTCATATTGATAAATTAGTTTATAAATGCAAAAATTCACAAAAAAAATGATATTTTATGATCATGAAGTGTGTATGTCTTTTATGTACAGTGATTTTGATTTTATCAAAATATTTTAATATTTTTCTAGTAATTATAATTTTGACCAGCCGTTACCACCAATTTATTAAGTTTTATATCTTTTATATTATATATACTATATAGTTTTCAAATCGTAAGGTTATTACGAAAATAAAAGATTTTGGAATATAAGATCCGTTTTTATTGTCTATAATTTTATATGTTAATTAATAATGAAATGATTAAATTTAATAACTACCAACGGTATAATGACTACTTTTGGTTTTATTTTTTTGGGTAATATACAGTTATATCAGGAGAAATGCGTAAATAAAACTATATTATATTATATACATAAATGTTAGTATCAAAATCTAGATAGATTAGACACTACTTATATGAAATGAAAGTTCCCTCATAAAGATTTTTTTTCGCTAAAATATAATATTTGATATTACTGTGACGCAGAAAGGTAGACGGAGAAAATTTCCATATATATAAAAACATATATTGGGCCCTCAAGCGAAACACAAGACTACATATTTTGCTGATATAATTAAAAATATACCATGTTTAAAAAACGTATAGTCATTTGAACGTAGTTGAATTAAAAACCGCGCTACTTGAAAATCGTTCAAAATCTTCTATTATACAATTTTTAAAAATATTTTGTAATCCTAATAAAACTTAAAAAATAGTAAAATAAGAAACATAAGAGGTTATGTTTCCTAAAAAAAGGAAGTAAAGAAGTCCGTATTGTTACTAAGTGATAGGTAAAACTTAAGCGACGACTTCCTACATCGTTCTGGCGGGTGAGCGCGCTAACAACGTGCTTTATGGGAACATCCCTCCGAAGATACAGTTAAAGAAATAGTTTAGCTTTTGTACTTAATGCACTTAAATGGAAATTGCGTGTAATGATACGTATTATTTACAAGCAAAGTCTTGTTCGTTTGTTGATCTGTGCATGTATGATAGTTATAATATATGTAAAGAAAATATATATTTTTTAATTTTGAATTTGGCGCGCTTCAGTGTTATGATATGTCACACCTTATAGTCTATAGTTCCATTAAAGATTATTGAAATGTGGTGTTAAAGAAAAGGCCAAAAAGTTTATTTGTATTCAATTATATTTTGCAACAAAGCAATAAGAATTTCTGGAAAAATAAACTTTGTTCCTTTGTTTATCTAAAAATTAAAAATGATTGTATTACATTAATTTATCAAAACAGATATAACACTCAATATAGTAGTGTGTAATTGACATATGTATATTTTTATATGTATTCTATATGCACATGTTACCATAGTAACGTGTATCTTACGCGCCAGTTTATTGACAATGTTTATATTATTAGAGATTGGCGCTGATATGGCTTTGGGACTTATCGATGTTTATAGATTTAAGTACAATTCAAAAAAATAATATACGTATAATATAACGCATTATGGCAACGTCTGACTGTAAACGCAACTGGCTGTGGGTTCGATTCCTCCTAGAGAAATGATTATATTTAAGATATTGTTGTTAATCGTTGCTCTGATAAGACAAAATTTCATTCAACGCGCAATATCTTTATTTCGGGCAAAAAGAAATCAACGGAGTGTCTTGACACTAGATTGTCTACTCCCCTACCTTGCGAAATAATATATGTATTTCTTATATGTAATAATATATAAGTAAGTTCTGTTATCTGGTACTGAAGATATTGTAGATCAATTTTAACAACTAAACTAGATTTTCTATTTCAAAATAAAATATATCAGTAAAATGACTAATATTAAAACTAAATCAGCTTCTATATTTAATACAATATTTTTAAAGTTCAAGTAGTTGTTGTTGTTATCCCCTGAACCAATTACTCCACTGTGTTTGTACACTTCACGCTCAATTAATTTTTGTATATGGCAATGAATTAACAGGAATATTGTCATATAAAAAAATGTAATTTTATAATCTTTTAACATTTATATTAAACAAAAATAATACAATAATAAATTACGATTGTAATTTGTAGATATATATTATCATTATTGTAAATAACAATTGCATTCTTCAATCCCTTCATTTAATAGTCAAAGTGTAAACATAAATTAATCCGCCATTTGTATGTCACATTATGTAAAATTTTCCAAGTTTGTTGATATAAAAATAGCCGTTTTGAAAATATTTCTCCATGGAATATAAATATTTACAAAAATTAATAAATTGAATACTGAATCTCAACGCCGTAATTTGCCTAAAAAACAAAAATATCTGGAATAGGAATATCTGGAATATATAACCTAAAATCATTTGTAGCCACCATGGTGCTTGATGGTTTCTGACATACGCCATTGGTTGTGGGTTCGATGCTTGCAAAATAATTAGTATTATTCTCAATTATTATCATTTTTTACTTTGAGAAGATAAAGTGCGTAAAGTAACAGTATTGAACACGCAATGATTAAATCTCTGGAAGTAACGAATTGTCTTTCTAAGCTTTTTTTTAAGCTTTAATTTGTCTTTTCTTTTCAGCGAGCACTCGCCCATGTAACAATATCCAACTCCCCTGTGACATAATTTCTTAGATTTGCGAGGAAAATCTGGTTCAATACTAGTTACTAATAAACTTAATTAAAAATACAATGATCAAAGTAAATAGAACAATAGATACTATCAAATACAATAATGAGCTTTTGTCTATAAGCACCTTTATTTCGAACAAAAGCTTAAAGCTGTTGTGACAGGCAGCTGTGGAAATTATTGATGTCTATATTTGTGGCCGCAACTAGTGAACGATAAGATTATGAGCCCCATGTGTTGATTTAAAGTTAGATATCGTTTTTTTTCTCGTGAAAGAATTATATTATAACATCACACCTTGGCTTAATTTTGCAGTAAAATGGTTATTTGGATAGAGATGACTTGAAATTTTCAAATTATAACTCCATCGAATATTTTATATGTTTTAACACAACTATCTATTAAGGGTCAATAAAATATTTGATTTTTATATTGTAATATAGACCCTACATACGTCATCTTGACGTTACAGATAATATTAATATTATATATAGAGAAAACATAGGAATAAACAAACAATGATTGTGTGTACCAATATTTTTCCAGTTTAAAGTAAAGTCACCACACAGCTCACAATGTAGTGAAATTGGGTGGAGAATGGAGAAACGATTTTTTTTGTCGTACATTCTCTCTGGCTTCTTTGCTATATGTGAAAATTACAAAAACTTATCAAAAGTATATTTTATTTGTATAATTGATATAATTTAATACAATGAGTTACAAATATGTCACGTCAGTAATGACGTCCGTCATTCAGGAATGCCGTATTTTGTAAATAAATAGTTAGACAATAGCTATAGCATGAAAACAAATACAAACCATGTAATGACGTACACTCTACTTATAACATCGAAATTGCATGTGATAACAACAAACATTTGTGTACTTTGACTTCGAAGTAATGTAAAATATTAAAATTTTTGTTACTTATGAAATTCTTCTAATTCTCACCTAAATATTCATAATAAAAGCCTCACCTTTTTTCTATGGTAGAGTGGTAGAGTAAACAGGGAGAGCCTAGTGTCAAGACACTCAGTTAAGCGATTTCCACTCGAATTCAAGACACGGAAGTAAACGACGAAATATAAATATTACAAGCATGTACGTATAATTTACGTTACTTTGTCTCTTGAAGTTTTATTTTTAAGTAATTTATATAGAGTATTGATATGATATTCATTTTACAGACGCATAGATCTAACTTTGATATATTTAATATGAATGTACGTGCAATTAAAAATTGAGAATTAAGAATGTTAAATGTTTTGCAAGATTTTTATTCTATAAGTACCCATGTTATTTATCTAAGAATCAATAAAGCTTACTAAGTTTATTGCTTAGTTTAAACAAGTTTTATATTTTAATATTAACTTTAACATGCAACTTCAAAAACAGACAAGCATTAGCTCTTGACTGCATATGAATTTATAGATAGAGAAGAAGTCTACTTACGTCATTTTTTAAAAAAAGGCAATCTTATTTATTTAATCGAATATTGAATTTATATATTGTCGTCATAAATTAGCCTGACAACGCCCGTGCTGGATCATCAGATCGTCGGCCCAGAGGGCCTGCCTACTGCGCATCGTCCAGTTCGCGACATTGAGAATTTTACAGCCGCTGCCGCCATATGGTATATATCGGTTCTCGCTGCTATATGTCCCTCCCGCGGCCACTTTATCTAAGCAATCCTTCTAGCAATGTCGGTAAGCTTTGTTCTCCTAAGGTTATCTTCGTGTCTGATTTATTACATGTATTTTATTTATACACAATTAATATGCTTTTATTAAATGTGATATGGTGAAACGCGTATTTTTCACTTGACTACCAATAAATCAGCATCTCAAAGAAAATAAAGATTTAGAATGACATAGCTTGTCCCATATAATGTTTTTAGCAGCGTTGCTATAAAGATAATGCTTTACCTGCAACGTGTTATTCATCAAATAATCAAACTTTATGATAACATAAAATTAAAAAAAAATGCATCAAAATAATTCGATACTCTATTTTGATTTTTTCTTACCGGATCCGATGAAACGACAATATTTTTTACCTTTTAGTTCAAACGGATTTTCTACCTTTTAGTTCAAATTCCATTTAAAGCGTATTTTTAATTATCATTTTTGTAGAGGACAGACTCGGCCCCCAAATAGTTCTTTATAAATAAGTATCGGAAGCATCCATGTTTTAAGATGAGCAATTCATATATAATTTCACATTTTGACTCGTATTGTGGCTTTAAATAATAAAGAGAAAATGTTGTGTACGTTTTCTTAAATTTGGTGAATGTGTCTCAAAACAAATAAAATAATACATTTAATTTTTTCTCAAAATATATACCTGTAATTTTAGTTTAATTACACGTTTTTAAACGATTATTTATATAGTTTATACTCAAATCCTTAAAACATTGTAAGTTTTAATATTTACTATTTGTAAAGTGCTTGGACGGTATCCAAGAGGCGCGAGTTCGAATCCCGCTGCGTTCAATTTTTTATACGTTTTTTCAAAGATGTTTTTTAATCCTAAGTGTGGAATAACACGAAATGAACATTTGTGGTAAATAGCAATCTCTCTTGTTAAACGATTATTTCTTAATAATCTTTAAGTAGTAGAAATTTGTAAAAATCTCTCTACAGAGACGCTAACAACATAAATAAGTTGTAACAAAACGTATAAGAATTTCGACGCAGCTGGTAGTAGAACGTATGGCTTAGCGGTCAGAGCGCTTGGACAGTATCCAAGAGGCGCGGGTTCGAATCCCGCTGCGTTCAAATTTTTATACGTTTTTTCAAAGATGTTTTTAACATTGTAAGTTACTTTGCATTACATTGATTTCTTACAACGTTTTTACGCGTGAAAGAAATTATAAAAACTATAATTAAAACAAAAATATTGAAAAGATTTTGCTTTTACATGTAAATTACGGTAACCGATACGCCTAAAATATGGTTATGCAAATTTTCTTATAATGTGACAGATGGCGTAATAAATGTGTTTTTAAGTATCACTACTATTTTAACTTTATAACTACTTAAATTTACAGTACACATACATGAGGTGTGAGAGGAGATTTTCTTTCAGTTCTAATTTAGTTGCATATTCATACATACTTATCCATAATTTACTTTTGAAATAAGATATTTAGTGCAACATGTAAATATATTTATAATACTAAATGATATTTTTCTTTAAATTGCCCTCTAAACAAACGTTTTGCCTTACTCACCAAACAAGTTATATTCGCGTAAAGGCTGCATCCGTAAATCGTAATAATCACCAATAAATGTCCGATTTGTTTTTGATGACAATAAAGAAAATAAATAAATTTAATAAATATAATTAAAAAAAGAAACAAAAGTATTATTTAGTGATTATAGTAAGATCGTAGTTAGTGTACAATATTTTTCGTAAAACTTGCTGACGTTGACAACAACAATAAACGGATTGCATTTTGGGTATCATTGAAAAATGTCACATAACAATTCTGTCAGATTAACATCAAAACCGGTTTATACATATCGTTCTAGTAACATGCTAAACTCATTCCGGTCATTCGATGCTATAACATTATAATATTATAATGAATTATTGTTATTGGAAATATTTTTTGTACAAAAAAAAGACGAAAGTGGCACGAGTTATTTGTTTATATGGATTTTATTACCTATTTATATAATAATATTTTTATAACAAAACGTAGTTTCAACTGTAATACTTATAAATAATTTATTTTCGTTTTTTAGTGTTCCTTATAGAACCTATATACAATTACCGCACTAATAATAAAATAATTGTGTAACCTAAAAATTTGTCGAATTTGACATACTTCTATATTAAAACACAATATTTGAATAAAGAACTATGTCAAATTGTATTATTACTAATAATATCATCGTTCTACAGCCAGCACTACCGGCTATATTGTCACTTACTAAGTTGGTAAAAGGTCACTCAGTTACATTTTGATACTGGTTCTATACTAAAAAAATATATATATATATATATATATATATATATAAAAAAATATATATATTTTACAGATTCTTCTCTTTATTTATGGCGCTCCGAGCGTGCCAGTAGAGGACAAAACACTTCGCAATGTCACGTTGTATAGAGAACACACAAAGGAGATTGATCAATAAAAGAAGTTAATTAGACTGTTATAGATTGCATTTTTTTATACCTCTACACCTTATCCCTCTTTGCATGTCTCTTAGTATGTCTTTTCTGACTAACTAGTAAGAAAGGACATAGCATCAAAATACTTCGAAAACATTGCGTAATTTGTCTTATCAGAGCGGATAAATTTATGCTAACGCTGCTATGAGAAAGAGGAAATCCATTTTGCCAATTATACCTCTTTTAAACAAGTAACTTCCTTATCTAATCGAATATTCTTAATATAATATAATAAACCTTTTTCATATCTACATAAAACAAGTATAATATGAAGAGGTCATCGTGGCACAGTGATCCAACGTCCAACTCTAAAAGCAATTGATTGTGGTTTCGATTTCCACAAGAGGGAATGACTGTTTAAAATTTATTTTCATTTCTCCGCTCTGGTAAGAAAAGTGCGGCGTTTAATTCGCCACTCAATACGCCACTCAATATATATCGATTTCAGTAGGAAAGCAGTCAACGGAGTGTTTTGACGCTAGGTTATCTCTAACTAACCTGCCAAGCGGGATAAAGCGTGTAACTATAAAAAAGATATAACGAATAAACTCGTGCTGGTATTGATATTATTATCATTTTTCAGTTTTAAATCATAATTATGTAATTCGAAACACGGTACTTACAAAAAAGTTAGTAAAGATAGTTAATTGATTCTCTTATAAGACCTTCAATAATTATATCTACTTTATGAATTTTATATGAGCCGCAGCAGATCTAAGATATCTCTATAGTTTAATGTTGAAGCGACACAGTTAAAAAGATTAAATTTTAAAAAGCAGTTTCACGCTGTACCCCATAAAACAGGGGAATGGGAGACGTTTTAGTCTCAAGACACTTCGTTGACTGCTTCCCGGAGTTTATTATTGTTTATTATTGCTTCCTACAACTTAATTAAAATATGTAATAATTATTTTAAATGATTATTATTAATTACTATTATAAATAATACCTTAATTATATTAAAAAAATGTTGATTATAATTCATTAACAGCAAATGATATTAAATGGTAGCGCCTTTTGACATATATATGAAGACGTTAACGAAAAACATTTGAGAAGTATAAAAGAATGACAGATTTTTTAAACTAATATAAGAACAATTAAATTATTAAAACAAATATTAGACACTGTCATTTCTTTAATATAAACATGTGTAAAGTGACATACACGTTGCTAAGGTAATGCGGATTTTACACCTCAGCGAACCTAGTTTGTTCCTTAACTTTATATAAATTAACTTATATAAGGAAAATTTAAAGCAACAAAATCGAAAGACAGAAATGAGCCAACAGAAAAGATAATGGTAGGAAAAATAGTGGGAGTAAATTTTGTAGTGTAGTTTTTAATTTTATGATTTTTTAAGAAAAACCATGAATAACTTCTCCTAACTTTTGATCTCTGTAAATTTTATAAGAATAAATTTAAACTAACAGTCTATAAACGTCATACCAAAAATCATGGAACTACTTATAACATTATCATACACAGTGGGTCATTTTCAAGTGCTTAAATTTCTAAGTTGCTATTGCTTACATTAATTACAGTGTTAACGAGCAATTGTAGTCATATGAGAAAACTTTTAATGTACGTTAACAACTAGTTTAATAGCTTCATGCTTTTATATGTTGAGGTTAAAAGGGTAAAACGTGACAAAGTTGTTTTCATGTCATTTATGAAATATATAATAAATTCAATGGATTGTTATAACTAAATATAAAATATCAATTTTTGAGTCTAATTACTAAATACAGTAATATTATTATAATATTTCAAGTAAACATATTTTATTAATTTTTAAATTTAAAAGCAAAAATATTTTTGACTAATAATAATATGTTTTAAAATATTTATGTATAAAATACTATATTTATAATTTATCCCGCATAGCAGGATATTCAAAGAAAATTTAAGAAAATGCGTGTTTAGTAGTAAAACTCAACGCCACGCTTCATCTTGCCAGAGCGGATAAATAAGAATAATTTAAATTAAATCGTGCCTCCGAGTGGGAATCGATAAAACCCCAACATCGACCATATTTACGGTGTGTTCACTCAGACGACTCTATGTTTCTAATATGTCACTATATATTTTAAATGTAAACATACTGAATTCAGTTATGACGACGTCAAATAAGTCCTGTTTTAAGTTATTATTAATTAGATTTTTTATATTCAAAATTTATTTTTTAAATTCATTCTATTCATTTTTTTCTTCTTCCTAAAGTACCTTTACGTTTCAATATAAATACCTAATATATTTCTTACGCACATATGCAAAACAAAATATATATAAAAAAATAGTGTATATAGATATAAATATTATTATATAATTTTTAGTTACCTGTCAAAATTTATGAATGAATAGACAATAAACGAAATATAATTTGCTTAGGATATTAGTACTATCACCATTTTACGAGGGCTAATTTTCACCGCAAACGATTACTGGCAAACGGTTTTACGAATTAAGCGTCGTTTTACGACTCAATAACAAATATTTAAACCAAACGCGTAGGTAATAAAACAGAGCCCGCATCTGTCGCGGCATCAGCAAACTGTTCATCTTTTATTTGTTCTGGTCAGGTTTTAAATGAATATATACTAGTACTACTAACCTTTGATTTGAAAGGAAAATCGTAAAAATATTATTAGAAACTGTCAATCTGCGCCGTAAAACAAACCTGATGAATTAGTTTTGTGCTATAAAAAATATCATAATTTAAAAATTTATTTGAAATATTGCGAATCGTTACAAGGTGTTGTGTGTGAAACACTTTAATAGTTACAATTTGCTAAAGTTCACGGTAACTCTAAAAATAAATGGATGTGTCCTGAAAACAGAAATTAATGAAAATCGAATGATTTTTATATATGTTTTAACCTCTTTTAGATCGGTTGTGGGTTCGAATCCCATTCGGGGGAGTGATTATATTTAAATTATTTTCACTTCCTCGCTCTGGTAAAAGACCAAGCAGCAATAGCAAGCAATTACGTTATGTGGGAAATAGATGTGTGGGCGTGTAGAAATCTAATATTAAACGTTGAAGATATGTATAAATGTATATTATTTATAACAATATAAATGACCAACACATTATTAACACGATGGGTTCGATTACCATACAGGGAAATTATTATATTTTAAATTTATTTTCATTTCTCTGCTTTAGTAACACAAAGCGCGGCGTTGAGTTCGCCATTCAACACGCGTTTTGTCATGTAATGATATTGGGCGGAAAACAATCAGAGGAGTGTTTTAACACTAGATTGTCCCTAACTGCCCTGCTCTACAGGATAAAGTATGAAGATATGAAAAATAAAAAATTAAAAGCCTATATATAATACAAAAAACTAATTATAATAAGTACTAAATTTAAATAAACTTATATAATTAATAATAATAAACTTATAATTAATAATAAACTTATAAATAGAAAGATAGTCCAGGCTTGAGTTTTCTTCGGCACTGAAAGCCAATCTACCTAATTAACCTTAAAACTGCGTTTATATTATAAGATAGAGCTTCAATATACAGAAGCGTCTTCTTAATTTCCTATGACATGTAAAAGTGAAAGAAATCAAAAGAATATCTACATAGATTCAGTATGTCAAGTGTGAGTAGCGTAAAGATAAGCACACGAATAAAATTGGTTTATTGTTTATAGGTCGAGGAGAAATCTACGGATTCGATGTGGCTTCTAAAGATACGCGAAGCAGCTAATATTTTATTGGCAAGAGCGCAGACAAATATAACAACCATGAAACTTTCAAGAGCCTTACTATGTTGTAGAATCAGCTCTAAATTGCCCACTCATAAGGAATGAATATATATATGTATACAAAATAGTACAAAATCGCTAATAATATTGATAACTCATCCAGATTGGATATTTTCCTTTAGTCTAGAAGCCCGAAAGCTTTAATATTTCAAAAACTAGCAGTAGACTTGCATACATGTTCCAAAAGACCAACATTTCAATGAAAACTAGAATTTCGGTAGTAATAGTAACGGGTTCTATAACAGCGAACTCTCAATTGACTAGAATTATCATCAGTTGATTTCGAGCATGTTTTTTGGATGCAGTTTTAGCAGGTTTCTCTAGAAAATTCATAAAACTGCACTTTTGTAGCGAGTCTTAGGCATCTGCATTGTGAATCCTTGAAACGCTCATAGGTTTCTTTTTATATTTTCTATGCCCTTGTGCAAGTGATTTCGGAAGAGGCTCAACCTTCTCCTTTTAATATTTAGTGTTTGTTTTATCTCAATCAATTCATAGATAACAACGTTATATCAATTTAAACTATTTTGTACAACAAAATGTTTCAAGTTCACGCAAACAAATTTGCGGGCATTCATTAGTTAATTATTCGAAAGGTCGAATTTGATGATAAGTGTCCCATATTAAAAATATACATAATATTGCATTTATGCGGAGAGAGAGATAAAATAGTCATTTAAAAATAGGAACTTCAATACCTCTGAAATATTAAGACATAATATTGATAAAATTAAATGTTCTTGAATATTTAAAAGCCTTAAATTAAGAATTTATTCTATTCGTCACATTTATTCCAGTGTTTTATATCTTTATAACTTCTAAAATCATATATCATCGTGGGTAAAAAGATTTATCCAATAAAATTGTCATAAAGCGATATCTGAAATACTTGCGAATTCTTTATGTATTATTTTTATTTAAAATCTATAAAATAATTATAATAATTGTTATAAAGAAAATTATGTGTATATAATTTTGTGTGTAATAAAGATACCCTGTATAAAAAATAAGGTCCTGATTTTTTTACACAACATATGTACTGTCGAGAAAAAACGCGACATTGAGTTTCGTAACCTCAACATATAACTTCTCATAAAAATAGGAGGATGGAGTGTCTTAACACAAAGTACCCTCTGATTAGTCTACCATTCGAAATCAGTGTAATAGCGTGAACAATGTAACACAAGTAAACTATAAACTTCGATCTGTAAGGTCGTTATAACTGGTGATTCACAAAGAAAATTTGGTTGAAAATAACGCTTACTTTTGGAATCATGATTTAAATAATGACGTATATGAAATCATGATTTAAATAGTGACGTATCGGAATACGTCACTATGAATAGATAATGTTAAAAAATTATATCAAACACACATCATTTTTGAAGTTACAAACACTATTAACAGTACTCCAGCTCGTGTGGAAAAACAAGGCATCTTTAATGTTAAAGTAATACTTTGTTCAATTTTTATTAGCTTCACGCCCTTTATCCCGCATAGCGGGGTGCACCGAAAGTACCTAGTGCCAAGATACGTCATACCTTGCTTTCCGCTGAATACGAGACATTGCGTGTTAGTGGCGGACCTCAATGCCGCACTTTGTGCTCTCAGAGGGAAATAGTGAACATATTTTAAATATAATCAGTCAGCTGCTGCCCCCCTGCGCCACTACCGCCCTCAAAATTTGTCGAGTGATAAATAAGTAAATTAATGCACATGCAGTTATAATGTTAGCGCAAGAGAATTTGCAGGAAACATCTAGTCTATTATTATATAATGTCAATGTACATATATTTGAATGTGTAATTTCGTGTTTCGCAACACTGTAAAAATTTTTGACCCAACAACAAAGATCGTGTAGAAACTATTCAAGTATCGTTATCTCTTTATACAAATTAAAGTTATATTGTCGTGGGAAAAATGTATTTTTGAATAAAATAGTGATTTAGCAATATATAGTTATTTTTTAATTAAAATAATAATTTTAAAAACATAATTAAATATGATAATTAATAAATTTTAACTAACTAACAAGATAATGTTTTAGTTAACTGTTTAACAGCAAAACTCTTCCAAAATCGTCTTAAAAGACTATCATCTAACTGATGGATTTAAAACCGAAACCAGCAGTATTACTGGAAATGGCACATACAGTTGTATTACATAAAATTATAATATTTTTAAATATATTTATGTTTAAAATATATTCATTTGTGTAAGGTTAACTAGCCTTTAAAAAGATTAGTTATAAATAATAGAATAAATAATATGTAGTTTAATTCACATCCTCCCGTCCACAAAATGATTTAATATCTTAAATACAAAATAACATTTTTATTATCATACTTAACACTTCTGTTTGTATTATCATCCATATAAAATATATTAATATAGTCTAAAGGATCAAATTACAGATTAAGTATATAATTTATGATATTCATTATTGTAAATGAGATTTTAAATAGATTAATCGCGTGTATTTTGATACTTAAAATGATATTTTAGAAAGCAACGTTTTAAACACTTTACAGTGGTATTTTCAAATACCAAAATATTACATTATTAATAATACATAATATTACATTACATATATACTATTAATTCGTTTAAAATGGTTTCATTAAAATGTGAAAATCGCGAAATTGAAAGATCTTTATAATTCTATAAATTCCTTCTTCATTTTATAAAATCCTTTTCAATATCATTACTACAGAGTATCTTGAAAAGCAATACCAGTTTGAAATTGTTAAATGTAGCGAAGCTTTATTAAAACGTGAACAAAAAAGTGATCTTGCTATATTTAGATTCAATTTCCGGACTAATGCCAATATTCAATAAAAAAGCTCATTTTATCCAATTCTGATTCATCTAAACTATCAGGCAATCAAATTGATAAATTAGGCAAAAATTACCTAATTTTTCGCTATTGTTAAATTTCAAGCAGAAACTAGCTTAAATTTTAAATAGGATTTCCTCTACAGTAGAGTTATATATTTTTTTAATTAAAATAATACAATTTTTTGTCGTTATAATAGTCGTACTGACAAAGACGGGAGGGTTTTAGAAATTATCAATACCACTTAATTACTACTATATATTAACTTTAAAAAATTTCTACAAGGTAAAAACTAAAGAGCGCACAGAGAATGACGTGGACAGAAGCTACTTAATAAATTTAATTATTTATTATGGAACATTTGGAATGTAGTGACGTTACCTCTTAAAATAATGCATCACCTTTTTGACAACCATGACATTGCAATATGCAATATCCTCACATAATCTGCACGCAATAGACAAATCAATCACATCAATAAAAAAAATAACGCTTCAGATCTATTGTCTAGAACAAAAGTGTTTTTAACGCGAAAAATGCGTATATAAGTATTTTTAACAATCCAAAATGCCGGTGGCTGTGGCAGATGTGCCATGATTTATGGAAAACTTTTTAATGGTTTTTCGAAAATATTCATGGTAAAAAATGATGCCATGTGGGGAATCCCGCATAACACTGTCACGATATCAGAGTATCAGATGTTATGACATGTCTCTTTTTTAAATAAATTGTTTTATACTCTGTACTAATGGATAGATGAAGAAAGTTCTATATTTAGTAAATGTTTTTTATCGATTTCTCCATTTGTGTCAACAGTAGTAATAAAAATATATTTTGACGTCTGGCTTTTATATGGCAAAGCAAAGTAATTATCCAGTTGTATACAGCCGAGTATTTAATTTTAAGCCTGGGATATTACACATATTTTATAGTAAACCTCAAATGAAACGATTGGAGGTGAGTTAACGCTCCGTAGTCATTTAAAAATCTTTAACATGTACAAACATACATCTTAAAGATTTTTAAAGATAAAATAAAACACTTTGATTTTGTTATTAAAGTTGAAAGATTATTGAAATCAGAAATACTTGTAATGATTTGCATTTCTTTTCAATTTCATACAATAACTCGTATAGGTTCTCTCCGCCTATGCTAAAGAGAACGTTGTGCCAAAACATTTTAATAACCGCTTTCCCCACAAAACTAGGACATTGCCTGTCTAGTGACGTAACTTAACGCCGAGTTTTGTCTCATGGGTGATATAAAATACAGCTACCGCTAGCTGTTCACTCCGCCACAGTGGCCACATAGATTATACAGATTTACATAATATATAATAAAAAATAAAAAAAACATCCTTTGAAAAAATATATGCATGATTTTTACATCCCATCTAATTGTTTACAACAAAAAAGTAGTAGCGTGTTATTCGTTATTATGTTACATTTTAAATTACAAATGTAAATAAAATAAATTACGTACTAAACATTTATTTGGTTACTTAAGAATTTAATTTAAATTCCACACACAAACTAAAACAGACATTACATTTTAGTTTCTAGATATTTCATGTGCTTTGAAAGAGATGATATGGTGTACAATTATAAAATTTTATAATAAGTAATCTTTTTTTCAGCTATACGCTTTTTCCCGCTAGACAGAAAGTACTAGGTACTTTACTTTACTTTACTAGTATTAAGACACTCCATATTTCGCATTTTCTACCGAATTTACCGGCATTGCGTGTTGAGTGATGGAACTCAATGTCACACTTTGTTTTAAGAGGACGAAGAAGTGAAATTAGTTTAAATATAATCACTCTTCCAAGTTGGGATTCGAACACACCGAACCGATCACAGTTACAGTCGGACGCTGTCCCACTGCGCCACCACAGCCATTAATAAATAATCTTCGAATACTAAATAAAGTATTTATGGTAATTTTAGGTTACAGAGTAATAGAATATTAATTATTATTTTATTTGCGAACAATTTTATTAATTTCAAATTTTAACTTATCACTATTAATATTAACCGACAGTGTTCGAACATTACTATGCGATACAAGTACATACGATGATTGTGAGTTCAATCCTGACTAAGAAGAATATGTAAGAATTAATTGCAGCGTTAAGTTCCGTCACTGAATTATATCAAGTGGCCAACGAAATATTTTAAGCTTTGGATATTCTTTAAGATCGTCTAACGTGAACGTCAATTTGAGAGTGATTTCTCTTAGAAATCTCATAAATAGACTCTTGTATGGCGGAGGCGGGACTTATACCGGATTTAATATAGGGTTCGAATTGAACTTCCGATGCTTCCTCTTTACTAGAATAATTCCTTTAATATTGTAATGTACAGTTGTACTTGTTGTGTGAAACACGTGTTTGCTTTGAATGAGTACTTACTTATTATTAACTTTTATACAGTATGTTGTTATGCTATTTTAGGTATAGGGTTTTAGTGGTTATAATAAATCGTTTATTTAATATAATTATAATATTTTTTAATATTTATATTATATGTAAGTTATAGTAATTTAAACTATTTTGTCTTTAGACGAAATTATGATAAATTGAAATACTCTAAGTATTTCATCCTATACAATTTTTTTTGTTTTTTTTTTTAGCTTCACGTTTTTATCCCGATTAGTAGGATAGACCTAATGTTAATAAACTACGTATTTTGCTTTCGAGACATTGGGTAGTGATTGGTAGAATTTAACGCGCTTTTTATCTTTTTACCATTTTTTACCATTTACCAAAGCGAGAAATTTAATTTATTAAAATATAATCATTCTACCGAGTGCGAATCGAACCCATAACCGATCGCACTTACAGTCAGACGCTGTTGCACTTCGCCACAACCAGTCTCAAAATTTACCTATTTCTAATAATATATGTTGCTAAAACAACCCCCCTTTTTATGAATTCTACAGTAACATCTATTTGTAAAGATTTTAAGTAAATTTTGCCATAATATAACGATAAAGTTTTAATAATAAAATTCTACATTTTTATTGATATTCCTTTATAAAAAATATATAGTATTAAGTCAACATAGAACGTACAAGTTGGTGTTCATCAGGTTTCCAAAAATATGTATTTTCTATATCTTAAGGCTCGCTATTATCCAGTTATTTCTAAGTCCTAATCATTAAAAAAACGATACAAAAAATCCTATATAAAATAATCACAATAATGGTTGCACTTCCTACTTCATACAGCTGCAGAGGCACGTGCTTGGACCACACATATCGTTAGCACATCTATTTTCTATGCTTCACAAATTTCAAGAAATTAGAAAAGTAACCTGTAAATAATAATATCTTTCATTTTTACCGATTTTTATACTTTTTAAATGAAACTATTTAAATGGATTAATCGCGTATATTTTGGTATTCGAAAATACATTTTTGAAGACCCGACGTTTCGAACACTTAGCATGTACACACAGTAGTCCGTGGTCACAGGTAACGTTGGATTTTCATAATATATTTTCGAATACAAAAATAAAAGATATTAAGCCTACTAAAATCGTTTCAGCTGTAAATTTTTGATGCCATCACATGGCTATTGGCGTGTGTTTAGTGTGCAAGGTGGTAAAACACACTAGAATATAAAAAACGTAAACGATAGCGATTGATCTTATCGCCATCGTGGTGCAATAGTACAGCGTGTGACTACAAGCAAAATTGATTTTGGGTTCGATTTCCATTCAGGAGAATTTAAAAATATTTGTATTTCTTCATTCTGGTAAAACAAAGTTGTGCCTTACTACGGATGGTATGAAGCTGACAAAAGCTTTGGAATCCTCTAAAAAAAGATTTCATGGACGAGTGAGTACGATATTTGGCATACTTAAATTTTATACGGAGAAGTACTGCAAAGGTAGCCTTTTGTATATATATACTTTTTTATAATAATGAATTAGAAATAGATTGAGTATTGAAATTAACAACATCTATACACCCACATATGTATATCTTGTTTGACATATATTTTCTATGTAGCGAATTGCTTTTACGACGCTAAAACAATGTATATTTTATTATACGTCAAGGGTGCTAATAAGATATTTAAGATAATATAGATGTATTTTGATTTAGTAGTAATAATTTCGTAGCACCTCACCATTAGTTGATTAGTCAAATTTTCACATATGTTTATTTGTTATTATCGTAATTGGCGCTCAGGATATTTATATTCATTAGACAAATATACTAAAAAGCCGATAAATCTATTTACTGCCGTTAAGCCAAACGTGCGAATTAGTAAATAACTTTTTACTCAGGGACCGATATATAATATATATATATATATATATATATTAAATATATATTTTCCATAATTCCATAATTATATTCCATAAGTAAACATTTATTAGAAAGAAAGTAAATACAGCGCGAACTTTATTTAACAAGTGTTTTACACAAAAGAAAAAGTAACAAGTAAAAGCGAGATTCGAAACAGTCACTCATATTTTATTATATTGCGATTTTAATGAATAATCACTTTGTTTTCTCTTCGATAGCTATTGATCAAGAGATTTGTTCAATTTAAAATATTGCTTTTGAAGCTATTCATCGGAGCTACTCGGAGCGTGGATAATCTGTTAAGTGACTTATTCTTGACACGACACGACTCAAGGGTATACAATATTTCTGATTTCAAATTATTTATTAAATATTTACACATTTTTATAATATACTTTTTTATTCATTCCGCTTAGTAGAATAGACAGAAAGTACGTAAAGTATTATTATATACTTTTAGTGCTTCTATCTTTTTAGACATCTATAAGTAAACAGAGCAATACACTTGTTGTAAAACTATGAATAATATGTATACATTGTATATTTGTAAAAATCCTATACTTTTTTTAGCTTTTTTCCCACATAGCAGGGTAGACAGAATGTCGCTCCGAACTCCGCTTTCCACTGAATTCAAGACATTGCGTATTGAGTGGTAGTTATTTATTGTAATAAGCCAAAGAGCATAGATATTTATATTTTTATGGAGTTGTCATCAAAGTACACGCCATAAAAAATCAATTAAATACTTGGATAGATAATAAACAATTGTCTATTTTATATTGATTGACGTAAGAACAAACAAAATTTTATATTTTATAACAAATATGTAAAAAAATGAATATAACGAATAAGGCTCCAGACACTAGGTCGGGTCATAGTGCGAAACATCGAGCCGAATCACTTTCACCTATCGCTTGTACATTAGTCTGCGTTACTTTTTTTATACATATAATTTATTTTATTATTGTTTAAAAATAATTTATTTTCTATGGTTTTGTTGTTTTTGTCAAAATAAAAATATTTTAAATTATTGTCTTGTTGCTTATGTCATAAGCATTAGCTTAGTGTAGTCAGAGACAACCTGTCAACTTACAACCTACGTCAACACTACGTTGGCTACTTCCCGCCCGAAATCAAACGTTGTGGGCATGTTGAGTGGAGAACTAAACGCTGCGTATTGTCTTGCCTAAGCGGAGTTATCAAAATAAATTTAAATTTATTTAATTGAACAGACAACCAATCGCATTTAAAGTCAGGTGGTGTCCCAGTACGCCACGATATCCTGTAAGAATATATTGATAGACATGTAAAATGAAAAAAAATCAATTAATGGTAAGAAATGAGTGATATATAACGATTCGGGATTTTCTTATCTTTTTGCATAGATATAGGAAAAGCTAATAAAAGCGTGATAGAAACAAAATGATTATAAGATGGCTATATGTGATATAAGATGGCTTCTTAATTTTAAATACGTCAGATGATCTCATGTGTGATAAGTTCGTGATATTTCAGTGAGAGTCAGGGCTACAAACAAAATATCGTCACGTTTAAAGTTTTTTGATATAATTAAGAAAAGTAAACTATATATAATTTTTTTGAGCCACTTATATTTGCAATTCAAAGTACAAGAGTCCCTTAAGTAGGTTAGATCCTTAGAATTTAGACAAAGCTTTAACCCTTTTCCAATTAAATATAAATAAGTGACATCACCGTCTGTCGCGAATGGCGCAGCACATGCTAACCTAAAAATAACTAAAATAATCTGCCATATGCACGCCAAAAAACGCCAAAACAGCGCGCAAAGCAAAAACCTAATGCCGATAACCATCTTGAAACAGAGATGCAGTGTGAAAAACTGATACCTTAAAATAGTCTTAATTAAAAAATGTGGGACGAAATATGGAACATAGACAAGAGTAAAAAACAAATGAAAAGGGGTAAAGAGTTCTTCCCTCGAATTTGAAATTTGAAGGGTGAATATAGAACAAAAAAGTTGAGGTTCAGCCAGGTGTTTTGTGATTCGGAACGTCTTACCGGAAATCTGTGGCGCATGTGTCTGCGCAACCCGTTCTTGGCGGAAACAGAGCATCCCTTACCTTGTTTTCTTATTTGAAAAAGTAACCCCTTACGGCCAGTTAAGTGTAAACTAAGTAAAAAGTATATGTAGCGTTCTTGCATTATTCTTTAAATTCTATTTAAATATATATAATCGTTGATATAATACGCTACATTGATTTTCTAACGTATTATTATGATCGTCGTGCTTGTAAGCGTTTTTATCAAGAAACACACATAAAACCTGGTTACGCAAAATATATGCTACTATGTGGACAGATGTACATGATAAAATTTCTCTAATATTAAAATTTATTTAAACATTGAAAAACAAATTTCCATACAACATCTTGCATCAAAGTAAACAAATTGCCCCTTCGAATTCATCATTTCGCACTGCCCCTTAACGAAAACAAGGTAAGGGAAGCTCATAATTTATACAGTCTGTGCACCGGCCACCAGTGCCCTATAAAATCTTTTTTTCAACAGGTGCTACAACCAGATTACACGAGGGTTCGAAATTGAATATTGCCAAGGTTATATATGTATTATTTTTATTTCAATTCTGCCAACTTTCAAAGGGAAGATACATCAGTATTTAACATTTTGAGCTTTTTTATTTTATACTTGAATATATTTGCTTACATTTTTAATATTTTTTTATTGTTTTGAATATAGGAATTTTAACAGAGTCTTAAACGTGTATTAAACTTTTAGAACATCCTGTAGATGATTTGTTCGATGTTTCATTTTGTCAGTAACTTGTCGTTTGTACATACTCAATTTATACCACGTATTTGATTATGGCATATTCCTAATAGACAATTCTTTGCAAGTGTATAAAAATTGTTTGCAGATACACGTATGAAGTGAATAAAACTACGTATTTTTTAAATATATATACGAATAAAATGTATATAATAAAGAATTCCTTCGTATTTTTTATAACCTCGCGTGTATTTGAAGATTATTTTGGTGACCATAAATCACATCTTGTTACTAATCACGTTCAGTACCCTTTTTACACTTTATGATTTACACACGTAAGGGTTCAAACTGAAATGTATAAATCCTTTTAGTGACTCACATTCCACATATGGGCGCGTTTTGTATTTTAATTAATTTCATATATCTTAGTCGATTACATTTTTGTATGACATAGTCAAGCTAAAAATAAAGATATTTTTTTGTTTATTTTAATTTGTTTCTTCATGTTAATTATTAAGTAATTGTAAGTAAATGTTTTTTGTAGCAAAAGAAAGTTTTTTATTATCAATAATAATAAGTTTAACAAAATTTCATGACAAAATCATGAGTTGATTTAAGATTCTGTCTGCCTTCACTGCTATATGTAGTAATAAAATCATTTTCATCATCAATGTTCCATAAATAATTAAGCAGCTACACGCTTTATATCGCATAACAGAGTAATCAGAGACAACCTAGTATCAAGACATTCTGTTGATTGATTCTTTCTCGAAATTAAAACATTGCGTGTTAAGTGGTGAACTTAACGCCGTTACAATTCTAGAATCTACTAGATATTAATTTATAATCAAATCACATTCTACCAATTAAAAATGAAGAAATATCCAAATAACAAATGTTTGTAGATAACGACTCTTGTTATGTAGTATTATTTGCAAAGCATACGTATTTAATGCATTGCGGTGACATCCTCTATAGCGTGGGAGGGCAAACAATATTGTTGTCTTAGCCTATCGTAGAGATGGATGATGGCAACGACCCCATTGATCGCTACCGGCGTGTAAACACAACGATTTACTACATTACATCACATGCTTATATTAAAATGCCGCCCAATGTCGCACTCTGAATCTTGCAATAACCAGTAAAATGTGATTTCGTGTTCATACGTTATGCTGTTCTGTGTTACTGTGTTACAACTGGCCATCCTTTCACAGATTGCTTTCCGTTCTTCTTGTGTATTCGTTAGATATATTTATTTTGATTTACCTAGTTGTCCTTCGCCTTAATGATTCAGTTTAATTTGTAGCCTATAAACAACGTGTAGAAAATGTAATAACTGTGTAATGTCTGTCTATCTCCAACCACATGAGCAACGAGAAGTCAATAACGAGTGAGAAGACCACTATCAACGGCTTAGATCTTTCGGAGGCAATCCTCCATTTCCTGAAACACACTTAAACGGTACTAGGACTCTTGCGGTATGTGTCAAGTGTTCTCAACCCATAATAATAAAAAAAATACAAAAATTAAAGATAGAATAAAAAATTGCATGTATATATTTTATTTAGATTATCTGATATTTAACAATAAGAAGTGATAAATATTACAGGTCTCGTAGACACATTTATTTATTTATAATAATATTAATATTAAAAAAAAATATGTAACTCCAATAATAATTCCATGAAGCCCAATAAAAATTTTAAGAGCCATTAAATTAGCTCATGCCAAACGCATTCGAGTGCACAATTAAAGTGCCTCCATTAAAATTGCATGTAAAATGATAACCAAAACAAACCTCACCAATATCTGTGTTTAAGTCTTGCACCATATGATCGTCAGTTGAGCATAGCAGGTGGCTGACGGACAATCTGTGCTTGAAAAACCTGCGAATGTAAAGCTTGGCGCATAAAACATTTTATATGGGAAAATTACAATATTTATTTTTTTAGAAATATATTAAATTATTAATTTAAAACATCTGACTGTAATGCGATGGTGGTAGATTCGGTTCTCAATTTGATAAATTATTATGATTTATTTGTTTTGATTTTTCTGCTCTAATAATTAGGGCAGAAAACTATAATTTAACGAGGGAAAAAGCCCGAAAGTTAAAAATATTTTATAAATACGTATTATTTCTCATAGGGTCATGATTCCTACTATATATTTATAGTAGATGGACCTTTGAAAAAATTGACTATTTATCAATAAAATTTCTTTGTTCGAAATAAGTTTTCTTATAAAATATTAAATATATGACTTAAGTCAAAATACATCACGTGTGCGCGTTTCTTTATTAATGAAAAAGAAATCATCGGAAATAGTAAGAGAGGACGCTTTGTGTGAGGGAGATAGAATTCTGTCTTTCCGCTTCCGTTTTATTGTAAAAACTTGAGAGCATCTGGAGATTTGTTCCATGGGAAGGCTGGCATAGACATGTTAGAAGATTAGAGCTTTTTAGCATTGACATTTGAAAAAAAGGAGAACCTTTTTTAGTAACGTCTGTTAGCTAGTTATATAGTTCTACTTTTTAAAATTAAAAATAACAATTGTTAACTTATCATCAAGATGAAGATATTTGAAATAACATTTGCAATTTTCGATAAAGATGGGCATGATTACATTTATATGTAAATTTTGGAAATTAATTAAGCAAAAAATAATCAAAGAAATAAAAGCTGGAACAAATATTAATTTTATAACAACAGATAAAATATAAATAGCCATTTTAAAATAATCCTTTACCAATCTGGTTACAATTATACACCCATTAGATGTAGGAAGAAAGGTTTAAGCGTTCTTCCGATGTCGAACAATGTACAGCCATATGCCGCCCTCAATGAAAATAGAAACATATAAAAACTTCTTAATGAACATAATTCCCGTATAAAAGGGGTACTTAAAATAAACATACTTGTACAGGAGTATTCTGGAAACGTCAATCTTTTGAGGCGTATTGGATTTTTTTGTTCATTTATCTAATTATTTTTTTGTTCACTTTCACAACTGTTATTGAGCTGATGAAGGTATACATATGATTTGTAGGAACAGCTTTATATCTTTCTAAATAAGTTTTTATTCTTCTAACAATTTATTGTCATTTGTGAGTTTTTGATATAGAAAAATGTTTAAAATCAACATGTATAAGACATAAATATAATTTGAGGTCGGTAGTAGCGCAGTGAGACTGAGTTTGACTGTAAACGTGATAGATTGTAAGTTCGATTGCCTCTCGGGTAGTGATTATATTAAAATTTTTGTTATTTTCTCGCTCTGGTAAGACACAGCACGGCGTTGAGTTCCGCCACTTAACTAGCTAAAAATATATACAATTTCCCATATCTAATCAATAAGTATCAAATCTATTTGGTTTACAATAACGGCATTTTATATTCCCAATACTCTATCACACGAATAAGTGACCATTTTCACTTAAGAATAAATAAACTATTCAAGCAACTTGATTTATAACCATTCAAAAGCAACTCGTCTATATTGTAATTAAATTAATCTCACACCTATGAGAATACACAATCACTTGAATCAAGAACGTTGACTCGGGTCGTTGGGCATATTTTGGTGTTAATTAAAGATAGATGAACGAAAGAAATATAATTCAAAACAATGAAAAGATAAAAAAAAGGTCGTCAGTTCGATTTTCGCTCAGATTAAATGTAATGTATAATGTAATTATGTCATAAATACTTTTGTTTTCAAAGCGTGGCCATGTAATATACGGCGTTGAACTCTGCCATCTAATATAAAATTACCTACCTAACCTCCCGATCTAACCTAAAGGTTAACCTTTTATGTTAGGAACTAAGACTATTTAAAAATCATACAAGGAGACATAGAGGATCTCTGTTAGTCTTAAAAGCTTAAGCACTTTAATTTGTATGAGAAAAACAATAATAGAAACAAGAATCATATTAACAAAAAGTGTAACCTGTAAGCCATAAAATTTTATAGAAAATGTATAAAAAATACCTTCCGGTCTTAATGTAGATAATCTCTGCAAATCACAAAGGATGACTAGTAATCAAATACAAAAAAAAAGTTTTTAATTCATATGATAATATATTAAAACATTTTAAATGCAGGTAAGCCCGATGTATTATATATTTGGCTGATGTATTATATATAACTTTATGTATTTTATTTATTCAATACAATTTCTGGTTGCTAAGCAGTCATCAATGATGATTTGTTTAACAGAATAAGGCCGCGGCTTTTAGAATTTGACGGCTATGATTTATAGCAGTAGAGCGCCGGTGCATCATATTTTTATTTATATTACGACATTGACATGTTCACTTCTATTGGACGGGAACTTTTAATATACTAAATATTGAAACTTAAAAATAAAAGAGGCTATCGCGGGGCATCAGACTGCGCCTGACTGTAAACGAGATTGGTTATGAGTTCGATTCCTATTCGGGGGAACGATTATATTTTAAAATTATTTTCAATTTACCGCTCTAGTAATACAAAGCGCAGCGTTAAATTCGCCACTCAACACGTAATGTTTCAATTTCAGAAGGAAAGCAGACAACGCAGTGTCTTGACATTAGTTGTCTCTAACTATTCTGATATGTGGAATAAAGCGTTAAGGTAAAAATAAGTACTGACAAATAAATACAATATAGAATACATGATAACTTTTCAAACATAGACAGATGACACCCCATATATGTGCATATCTATAATAGTAGTCCTTCGTGAAAATTTGTATATCGCGTTTAATGAAAATATGCGGGCAAAGAAGTATGAAAACCAACATAAATACAATGTAAAGGCAAAGGAATTATAAAGTAACTATTTTTTAAAAGTGAACATTAGAAATACATTAAATTAATAGAATAAGTCAGTATTGTCAATTTTAGCAGAAGCTACTACAAGCTCGGAAGGCAATTCTATCGATAAGAACTGGCGAGAAACTCAACATATACCACTTTATCCCCACTTTATGTTCATTGACTAATGATTTTCACTAACCGACAGAGTATTTTAAGTATGAGCATGTTTACATTACCCATTAGGATTTAGAACTATTATGGGCAACTAAACACGTGTCCACTACATTTCAGCAGTATCAATAATGTAAAAAGAGAATACGATATTTTTTTTTATCAGGCTATCCGGTTACTTTCACTAAATCGGAAGTAGCACATGTATGTATGAAAACGGAATTGGAGCCTACTTCCCGTGCATCCGGTGCATCCCATAACAAATGGTTTAGAAGATCCTTGCTATTGACGATGCTCCCGTTTGCAGGTATTGCATAAAGTTTTAGGTTACGATGTCAAAAGATATTTGATATTTGAACTTTCTCCTTTATTATTACATAAACTGTTTGGTGATGTTCGTTTTTATATATAAAATGTTAGTCAGCATGTAACGTTAAAAACGTTATATGAACATATAACGTTTTTGACTAAAATCGTATGGTTATAGCAGTATTATAAAAAAAAAAAAGAAATTTTATTGTTTTTTTGTTTACTTAATGTTTTTACTACTAACTAATAAAATAATCATTAACTTGCTCCTTTTATTCTTTGTGATCTGAAATCAAAATAATTGACATTAAATTACTATTTCATTGTTTTATGATAGAGTGAATAATAAATAAACAATAAAGACATCTAGTGTCTTTATAGTTTATTTATTATTAAGTTTTTTTACTACAAACTATTTCGAAAGTGTTATTGTATACTTAGAATAAAAAAAAAAATTTTTTTAATACATGGAATAACTAGTAGTAGATAATTTAATTGGATTAAAAATTTAGTTTTAACTAACAGAATTACTAATAGAAAGACTAAAAGAATTTTTCTGTTTTCTTAATACATATAAACCGATTTAGGTACACACATTGTACATTTCAAAACTGAATGGAGAGTACAGTGTTCCATTTTAGCCGCCCTCGCTATTACTAATAGACAAACAAAAATAAAAAATATATTTTATACAAGAAGAAAATCATTTCACAAATGATACCCACTTGGTTTCATTTTGGTATAAGTTTCTTGAAATGGGTCGCGTTTATTAGCTATAGCCAACGCACCTGCTAGACATGTGTAAAGCAAACTTGGTCTATTTCCCATTCGCATCCGCATCGTCCCATATCCGCATACGATATCCGCTAAGCAGGTAGGCAAGACCAACAGTTGTATAAGTATTCGCGACCCTAGGAGTGGGTGTTAAGTTACGTTTGAATATACTTCTCTCTACAAGCATATAGGATTTAGTATAGAAAAGAGAGTATTAAAGTCGCAGGTTTATTTCGAAGATAATGCACATGGTGTTCATTTTAATATCAAAACTAGTTAGTAATTACTTCATTGTAAATATAAATGTCATAAATATATAGTCATGTTATAATGTAATGAACATTGTATGCTGCATGCTGCTGCGTAACTCAACGCCGCGATTTGTCTTGCCAAAGCGCCGACATGAAAATAATGTGAATAATTGAAAATCAAACTCACTACCAATCGAGTTTAGAGTCAGATGTTGCTCCATTGCACTTTGCCACGACATCCTGATATTGTAAATTATTTCCGATTATTTTTATTATTCATTTTATAATTGACTTGACAGTCGTATAACGAGGGAGCCTGTTACTGAATAGAACATGATATCATAATGAAGCCTCTTTACCTACTTCGTACATTGAGGTCAGCTGTTAAATTGCTCAGCTAAGCTCAGGTACTACGTTTAATATTTTACTATATTTGACTTCTATTTTGAATACATTAATTAATAAGACCCAAGTGACTTGTTTAAGTGTCAAATATTTATATTTATTATATAAACATAATCATGGCGAAGTGTATCCTTTACCTACCCCGCTTAGTACTGGAAATATGTTAGCTAAAAACTAGTTATATATAGATATTTCGCTTTGGCCAAAGAATGTCAATTAAAACTACATCTCTCTTAAATTAGAGAAGAACAGAGTGAATTGTAATTACATTGAGTTTGTTTTTCGTATAACTTAAATCATAAATAGAGTAACGACATTAATATTCTTTATTAAAATGTAACAATAATAAATTTTAAGAAAAAGTTTATTTTTTCTTACATTGATCTTAGATCATGTCCTTAGAAAAATTATGTAGAGAAATAGCGTAGAGTATTTACTTAAAACAACAACTATAGAGGCCGGTCGTCGCGTAGTGGGACAGTGTCTGACTGTAAACACGATTCACACTCGGGAGAGTGATTATATTTGAAATTATTTTCACTTCCTCACGGCGTTAATTCCAACACTCAACACGCAATGTCTCGAATTCGGTGGAAATCGAAGTACGGAGTGTCTTGACACTAGGTACTTTCTGTCTACCGTGCAATGCGGGATAAAAGCGTGAAGCTAAAAAAAGCGAACATATCATTTATGTTTATTTGATTTTTGAATTTAATATTTGTACCGGAACACATTAGCAATTTATTTTGAATAAATTATAGTAACAAAGTTCAACGTACAGTTAATTGATATTAGACCAATTATAAAACCCTAAATATATAAAAATCACACGGAATTCATAACTTTTTAACCAAACAGACAAATGCGCTTTGCTTGCATTCATAACACTGTTTACTCAACCGTCAATGATTAGATAAATCGAGCAGATGGTGACTTTACTTCGTTATTATTTTTTATGTTATTGTGTAGATTAGTTTAAGATAGAAAAATATATAGATGCTAGTTTGAATCGAACCCAAAACTATCACGCTTACAGGAAAGTCGCACTGCGCAACGATAGAGCAAACAAAATGTGCAACACTATTATTATATAGATATAGATGAAATAAATTAAAAAAAATTGATATTGAAATATAATTGGCTGCGAAACCTAACGGTCTTGCGTATCTGTAATCACCTTATATAATTTAGGTACTTATATGATGTGTTTTAATCTGCAATCTTAGAAAACTGATTAGTTTAAAGTTGCTAAATATAAGACATTTATACATTTGCGATTGTGGCGCAGTAGGACACTGTCTTACTGTAAACACGATTGGTCGTGGGTTCAATTACCGCTCGGGAGAATGATTATAAGATTATTTTTTGCATTATTCCGCTCTGGTAAGATAAAATGCGTCGTTGAGTTCACCACTAAATACGCATTCGCAGACGTGATTTTTTTTATATTTGTAATTTATAGTAATAATAACCGTCAGTTAAAATATCATTTAAATAACTGTCGTATTTGGATAAGAATTTTATATAAATTTTGTAAAGTTATTTCAACTTTTCAGCCTGACGACAACCTCTGCTGACAATAGATCTCCCTCAAGGATATCAACGATGAATGATCCTTCCACTCTCGTATCCAGGGACTAAAATGATGTTGCCACTACAGAATTATCCATATATGTTAGGTACACAAGTTGATAAAAAAGTACAATTATTGTGACAATTACTTTTAATATAATTATTATTAATATAATTTTATCCTTGAGGTCGTTTAACATCATATCATACAGTGAACTGACATGACTGTCCTTGTAAAACATGAGATGAATAAATGAAGGCCGTGGTGGTCTTATACCGCAAACCACAAATTAAGCACATTTAATTACCAAGAAGACAAATGCAGGACTCTTTTATATCATTTACTTGATGTCATGTTTTAATATTCAATATTATTTATAGTAAAATAAAAAGTATAAACTTCAGGCAAACAGACAGGTATGAATAAGAGAGCAACATATATTTTTCTGTTATTTGTTTATGGTTAATGAAAAATTTGTATACAAATAGTTAATATAAGAACCATATTTTTATGAGGTTTTGTGCATACAAAAGATCATGAATAGAAATATGATATTGATATGCATATATCAATCCTGATCTTTTGATACGAGTACACTGTTGTGTGTACACTGCTGCCAAACCATTAGGGTTTTTTAGTTATTTTTTGTTTTTTTTATCACTTTATTTGTACACTACATTGTATATATAAACAAATAATAGATAATTAGAGTGGAAAGATGCCGTTGTAATAAAGAGGTAGGTGGTGGTATATATATATATATATATATATATATATATATATATATATATATATATACAAACATACATACAGAATTACATTCATAAATACATAGATCCTGTGACCTTTTTTTTAAAACGCTTCTTATTTTTCCATAAAATAAAAATTATTTATTTATTGGACAAGTAAAATAAAAAAAACCTAGCTAGTTTCATTACTAGCATTACGTATAAAAATGTTAATTAAAATTCATGTAGTAGCATCAAGCGTAATACGTTATCTTGCAGACCAATTAAATAATATTTTTATTACTTACTTGGCGTATATGCGCGTATATGCTATAATTTGTCCTCAAGCGAAATAATCGCAAAATAATCTACATATAAACGATCATAATAATAGAAAACGCCATCGCAGCGCAGTTGGGATATATCAACCGTATAAAGTGCGGGTTTGATTCCATATCGAGAATTTATACATTATTATTTTAAAAACCAATTGTGGCGCAGTGGCTCAGCGACTAACTGTAAACACAAACGGGTGTAGGTTCAATTCCCACTCGGGGGAATTATTTTCATTTGCTTGTTCTGGTAAGCGATATTGGGTTCCGTCACTCAACAAGCGATGTCTCGATCTTTTTGTAAACAGAGCACGGAGTATTTTGGCATTAGGTACTTACTATCTACCATGCTATACTGGATAAGAAGCGTTAAACTATTTTTTTGTCGAGATATGTCACAAAAGCATATGACTTAAATAAACGAAGAAATATAAATAGAGCCTTAAGTCTTCTCTATCATATAATACGTGATGTTAACGATTATCACCAATACTCATACAATCCAGTTCTTTAGACCACTATACTTTATCCAAGCTATTTTAATTGCCTCTCGTTTTGTAAATATATTTAAATCCCATGGCGTTTAACACCTGACAGTGCCTGCTGCGTGGTCAAAAGCATCTGGTCATATATTTATATTCAAACGTTCAGATATGGAAAAACTAAGTCATTGCCTAATTAATTTATATATATTTTGTGTGCATCTGGTGCGGAATCGATGATTATCTGTGTAAGTTTATTTATCAGTAAATTGATTAAGCTATAATTACTAAATTGTATGGAAAGAAAGTTGTCTTGGTTATCATAACGAGTTTAAAGTGTTTCATTTAAGGACTTTAGGTATACTGTAACACTATAAAACTAATATATTTTTTACTCAATAATAATACATTTTAAACGTATACTATAACAATATATGGTGAAGATATCAATTGTTTAATAATGTAAAGGCCTAAATACTTTATTATTTTTATGATAAACGCTTTGCAAATGGAGCATCTGTTTATTTCGTAGTACAATCTTTGATATCTTTCATAAATCATTCTAAATGATTGAAGTGATGCACTCAGGCATTCTTGAGTTATGCGGAAGATTGTATTTCCTCCGCTGATCACGTACAAATTACATCCAATTTGTATAGCAACAAATATACATACATATACTAAGTTTTAGTTTCCATACTTCGGTATGGACGAAAAATAGTAACTATTTTCAACGGATCAATCGCGTATATTTTGGTAATTAAAAATATTTAAAAAAAATGACGTTTCCAACAACTAGAATAGAACAGAATAGAATGATATAAATAGTATTATTATTATTATTTATGAATAAAAAATAAATTATAATTTATTTTTCAACAACGAATATCATTATTGCAATATTTTTTAAATCAATACTTGAAAGAAAATCTTTAAAAAAGTACGCTAAAGGATGACAATATCAATATAAAAAAGCATTTCTATAAAAAGGGAATTATTTAATAAAAAAATATTACAAAAGTTACATTTACTTTTTGAAATAACATACGTGTTGTTAAGGCAAAGTGTATTTTGCAAATCAACATCGCCACTTTAATTTGCTAATTTTAAAACGTTATTATTATCTCAATACTTGAATTTCGTTTTCCTCATGCACAATATGTTTTATCATTAATTGAACATACATAAGTCTAAAACTGGAAAAACAACGTATCGAGCTAAATTCTGTTAAGGTTACTAAGCTTTTTTTGAAAATACCTAAACACAGTAGTTATATAAAAGTAAAAAAATTTCCACAACAACTTCCATATATATCTATTATTAAATAACAAATTATACAAAAAACCTTATTATATCAAACGTCATGTGATACGTTTAACAAATTACTAAACAACTAAACACTAATTACAAGAATCAGAGAGTACCGAACATCACCTGCCATTGGCATAACCGGTGAAAGTGGATATGATAATTGGACAAGCGATGTGCGACCGGCTTGCTCCGCCGCGCCGCTTCGAGGATGCCACACAAACATATTTATGGACTTACCTAATAATATATTTTTTTAGTTTCGCGCTTTTTTTTTCATGGCAGAGTAAGCTGAGAGTACCTAGTGTCAAGACATTCTGTTCCTCGATTCCTGCTTTAATTTGTCAAATTTAAATATTATCATTCAAACGAGCTGGCATCGAACTCAATACCACTGCTTGCATTCAGATATTGCTCCATTAAATATTTTGAAATATACTATAAGTAGAGTAACTGTAATGGACTTGACAAACCTGTCAAATGGCTTGAATTAAATCAAGATTATAACGAGTGTGTATATGGTTAAAAGTACGTACCTGAGGATTTTCTATGCTGTACGTGTTCTTCGTAACAATAAGGGAACTATGGAATTTGCTTTATATAACAAATATTTACTTACACAGGTAAATGAATATTTTTTCTTTCCTTAAGAAGAAGATAAGAAAACATTTTAACATCCAAAAATATAAATAATTTAAAAATAATAGAAATATTAAAACAAAACAAAGCGTCATATCCCTTTGTTTCCAATGTGGTCATCACTAGCCGTGCGATTGTTCCTCTACCGCGTTATCAATCATCTATTTTTACTATTTACTATTCCAACGCTAGCGGCATTTTATGCAACCGTTTCTATATATTTTATTAGATTTTTAGGTCATGTTAACATATTATGTAAGCGATAGTCGTGATGGGTAAGCATATATTCATTAAAAATTAATCACTGCCTTGTATACACGATTAGTTTTTCAATTTAGTTAGGTAACACTAACAAGTTTAATAGACAAAAAAACAAAACCTCGAAGTAAAAATATATATAATTATGTTAATATAGAAAATGGTATCAAATCAGTTTCATTTTATTTAATTCGCTTTGGGTGACGCTCCGCTCTGTAATATACTTAATTTTAACTTTTCTTACTTAATTTTAACTACAAATTTATTAATATTTTTCTTCCCTGAAAAAGGATTTAGTTTACGTATAAACAAAATAAATGAAGAAGCTTGTCAGCTCGAATACACTATCCAAATCAATATGATAATTATATAAGCTTTAAAAGAGAATTGGTTGAAATGACTTCAGTTCTTACTTATAAACTCAAGTACAATATAATACAAGTACATACAATACAATCTAGAGTCTCGTCATCATAGGCTTTACAAGTACCTAACGGTGCTTTTTTATGTGTGGAAGACAATAAGGTAGGAATGTCTACATTACCGGATGTCTAGGATACTAATTTAGTACCTAGCCTTATAAGTAATATTCGAAATGTTAAATACAAGTAAAATGACAGACTTAAAACTTTATTATGGTGATTTTACTCCGTCATCTTATATTGCTGTAATTGAGCATTATGTCTGTGGATCAAGAGTCAAGACCAGTCAATCAAGAAATAATAGACGTTCTTGCCTTTTTTTAGCGTTCCGCTACGATGTGTAGGAAATTTTATAGGTAAAATAAAAACAAAAGACAAATTAAAAAATTGCTATACGATAAATAAAAAGCAGGGTGTTAGTATTTGTTTATATAAAAATATCAGTAAATATGTACTTAGTTAGGCGAATCTCTATCAGTGTAAGCGTTTTTATCATTTACTTTGATACTAGAATGCTTTTTCTTAACAATGAAAATAGAATAGAAGTGCAATTTAATATTTTTAAAAAAGCAGATTCACTCTTTAGCCAGACAACTTAGTGTCAGGACACTCCGATGATTGCTTTTCGAGCGAAATGGATGTATTACGTATTCAGTTGTGAACTCAACGCCGCGCTTTTTCTCACGAGAGCGGAGAAATGAATCCTTTCTCGTTGAAAGGGATTTTTTCAAAAAGCTATAAACTAATATTATTTTATATTCATTATATGTAAAATAATTTCTAAGTCTTCACAATTATTGTCGATAATAACAAAATATTTTTAATAAAAAATTCAAAATCTATTAAAAATAATAATAAAGAATAAAAATGTATTTATAAAATAAAATTTACATAATTATAAATTAAAAAATGTGTACGAAACACTTAGTATGATAAACTGATGCGCTCTTGAAACATATTTTTAGATTCAAACTATAATTTTGCATTAATCACATTATAGGCAACTACAATACTTAAGTAATAACCTGTCGACTACTGGCTTGTCTTTTTTTTTAACAAAATTATCTTAGTCCTAAATCATACATCTAACGGTAATGTATCACAATATAAATGATTAGGTTTATTTTATATTATACTAGCAGCATCGCTTGGCGTTGCTTTTTATACTGCTTAATTAAAAAAACAATTGATGTTAACAATTCAATTAGAAACTGTAGTCACAAAATACTTAATAATACATTTTTTTTATTAAAGATGTGATTTTTTTTCATTATTTTAATAAAAAAAACAGTAATAAAAAGTATCTAGTAAAATAAGTATAAGAAATAGTTTATATACAAAGTATATCACGAACGGGCGACAACTTTCATATAATTTTAAATTAAGCCACTGAATTAGACAGGAAATATATTTCGCTGAAGAGATATCGTGTGAACCAGTACATTGCAAATACCTTTATTTTATTTTACAGATTATTAAACTGAACTAAAAAGTAAGTCAGGTTTTATAAAATCTGAATTTAATTAAATAATTTTCCGATATAATTGGCTTAAACAAGCTTACGGTTATACATACATAACATACAAATAGCTACTTAACACTAATTTCAACGTAGAGTGGCTCTATGCTTATTAATTTAAATATCTATTTTTTTAGCTTCACGCTTTTATCCCACATACCAGTATACACAAGAAGTGTTTTTCTTTTTTTTTAGATTCACGCTGTATCCCTGACTAGGTAGTCACACACAACGGGGCGCCAGACGCTAGTTCCTAGTGTCAAAACACTTTGTGCTAAGTTTTCCGTTGAATTCATACATTGCGTGTTGAATGGCGGACACCAACGCCGCATTTTGTCTTCCCAGAGAGAGGAAGGAAGTGAAAATAGTTGAAATATAATCACTCCCCCGAGTGGAAATCGAACCCACAACCGATCGCGTATACATTCATACGCTTTCAATTCAAACATTTCAAAGAAAATTACAAAATTAATCTGACCATAACGCCCAAGATAAACTAAGTAGCTGATCTAAATAGGTGAACAAGTTCTCGCGTAATTTATAAACAAAAAGCTAGTATTAATTATTATTAGTTGATGTCACATGACAGCTACCTGACAGCTACATACAGTACAGATTTATTACCACTTCGCAAGTCGACATTCATTTATTGAATATGAATCATCAAAATACTTTCTATTTTGTATTTTTTATTCGTCTTACATTTAATAAAATAACACTCAATTTAATTTTATAATGTCCAATTTTTATATTCGTATATGACTATGTTTCTCAAAAAAGTAATAACTAGTACCTTAAACTCGTAATTATATCGAACCTTTTTAAAAACAACCTTTTTTTCTTAATGTAATGTATTCTATATATTAAGCCCTATCATACTTACTATTGAAAATTATAATTTGCCATTTTGTTGAGGCGGTCATTTTAGACTAACAACAATATAGATTGTATATAATTTCATTGTCATCAGGATTGAATTCGTAATCCAAATATTAACTCAATCGGACACTGGGAAGTGGATTAAAATGAGGTTGCAAGATTTCACACGCACTAACTAACATGGTAAGTTAAATAACAAATAACAAATATGCAAAAAATTAACGTTTATTTATTTTTCTAAACTTGTTTAAGATAAATTCTTTATTTAAAGCTAAGTATTATTAAATTATATCTATTTTACTATTCATATAAAGAGTAAATAGTTGATAAAACAATTGGATAATAAATTAATCTATTATTAAACTCTTTACTTTTATATATAAAAAAATATATAATTAAACTCTTTAGTCGTTCAACTGAAACTAGAAAACCAGTGATAAAATAAAACAAATTAACTTCACCTTGTAAGAGGTCAAGGAAAGCTTTTATTTTACACAATTATTAAATAGAACGTATTCATTAACACGGTGTTTCAGCCTTGAGGCCTTACCGCTCTATAGTGCTCATGACTACAATAACAGCTTTTCATAGAGAAATGTGGAGTGACGCCTGAAATATATAATTTTTTACATTTTTATTTTACACTTACTCGAAATGGGGAAATTTTCTGAAAAGAATTGTTTTTATTTAGAAAAATATCAATTGTTGTGGGTTATTTTAAATAGGTTTCTATGTTATTATGACTAAGTTGGCTGGAGTAAAATCATTTAAATGTAATAAAAAAAAGATAAGCCATATCTATCTTATATGAAATTATTACGATACTAACTGAACAACTGACAGACCTAAAACTACTGGACATAGATTACTGACATTTGAACTGCGGGTTCCTAGAGGAGTGTAAAGGAACACTAAGGAAGAAAAGAAATTTGTCGACAATTCGTATTCCTCAAAGAAATTCAAACCAAAACGGGTCTACAGTGACACTTAATAGTCCACATAAACGAAGTTTATCGAAAGTTCCCAAAATTGAGCTTTCATAAATTCATTAAAAAGTTTCACTATTAATATTTTATTAATGAAAACTAATGATACTTTCGAATGTTGCCAATCGACAATCATTCCAAATAAATATCATTATTATCAGATCTAGTGTCATACAAATATTTTCATTGTCATTATTTCTAAACAACAAACGCTCGAGGTTTCCTATAAAAAACTATTCGTTTTAATTTAACATAATGGGCTTAAGAAATAAGTTAATGAGTCAAATTCATTTAACTTTGATGATATCGATTTTCTCATTAATTACAGCTGGAAGGTGAACTGATGGAGTTCGATGGCTAACGGTTAGCACCGGAAACGATTTTTTTTAATATCTATTCCTTGTTTAAAATATTGCTTTGCATCCCATTATGTACGCAACATTGACTCTTATAAAAACTAGTTCGGACTGCAATAAGTGCGGTAACAATGTAGGTGGGGCAAGTTGTTTATATGAGCGATTTATTATATTTTTCTTAAATTACGCCAAAAGTTTTAATATCAAAATGGATCAAAATTTGACATATGTGATTTGAAATTATAAATCAGAACTAAATACTTTCCATAATAATGTAGAACGATCAACTTTCTGCTTCAGATTTTTGGTATTCACTTTTATGATATATAATATTTAAATATTTGCCAAACACACAAATTAAAAATAAGATATTTAAATATGATTATATTTATGATTATACTCCTCCGAGTGGAAATTAAATCCACAACAGTCATTTTTACAATCAGACGCTGTCCCGATCTGTCATAATGGCGATTTTTATTAATTTATGTTACCTAGACACTAAACATATAATAGATATTTAAAATCTGAAGCAAAATACATATACATGGACCATACAACAAAAAGATCCGAATTTAAATATTTCACGCATCCTGTTCGCCACGCGTGTCCGACTCCACTGACAGGAAGTAATTAGAATCCTTTATTCTGTTAAGAAGCTGGTTCGTGCCTTTTATTAATTTATGACTCGAAATTGTTAGATTGTGATATTATAAAGCTGATTATATTATAATATATAATGGCGATTAGCGGCACGAATGTGAAAATTTTCTTTGATTAATCACTTTAACTAAAAGGATAAGCTAAGAATAGTTATAAATATGTGTTACATATTAGATATGTAGTGAGGCCATTGAAGTACAGTCTGAATGACACACTGAAGTCACTGCAATTTCTCTAATTCGGACTGAAAGTTGAGAGCGGAGTGTTTTCGCACTATTTTATTTTTCGCATATGGATAGGTGACTTTCCACATAAATGTATACATTATATATATATATATATATATATATATATATATATATATATATATATATATACAAATTGTTCATTGTGTTTAAAATCCTTATTGTTTTCGTAAATATAATAATTATATAACTTTTAATGCAATTAAAAAATACATATATAAAATTTAAAAAAATCGATATGTGTGTTTGAATTGATATAAAATTCTATAAATGTCGTTATCAACAATACATTTAATAAAAATGAAACAATGATTTACAATTTTCATATCTTCAAAGCTTAAAATGACCGTTTTAAAATCAATGTAGAAACATTAACAATAAATTATTTATCTATATTTCTTCCTGTTTCCAAAAATTATTAGTCAATTGATCATCCATAACAAGGAGATATCATTCAAAATTACTTTATAGTCAATATACAATACTTATATATGATTATTTTAAGTAATTTCGCGGTTCTCGGTTGTTAATGTGCATTAAGATTTACATAAGTGAACATTTTCTCACAGTTAGATCATGTGAAGTGCATTATCTTGATTTAAACCGAAATTTAGAGCGCAACCCAACACGTACACGGTAAATTTACAATGTATTGTGTTTTTCATTTTATTACATTAGCATTTAAATGCGCTATAAAACAATTTCCTTTATAAGTAAATTTTATCTCTTATAACTTATTTCCTTATGGTTGTAAAAAAAATAATTTAATTGTTAAAGATTGTTTTTCTTTTGCCAAATTAAACTTGAGATCTTCGAATGCATTTTGTTTGTAAAGATAATATGTGGGAATCTGAATTCATTTAATTAACACACAAGATGCACTTATTTAAAAAAATATATATTCAAAAGAATTATTTCATAAGAATTTTTATTTCACAAGAATTATTTTAAACAGCAATACTAGATGGATTAATTAGTAGCTTAAGGGAACTAAACTCTGACATAAATCAATGTCAGTAACAAATATAGTGACTTTAAGTCAGTAAGGCCAAGTATAGCAAACTTTGAACAACAACCGTTCGAAAATTCATTTTACGTTTTTATCATCCATTTCCAAGATATTGCTCATTGAGCGACGAAACCCAACGCTATCTTGTGTATGATTAGAGCAGAATAATTAAAATTATATAAATATTTGGGTATCATAGGCATCTGCTAGAATTATTTGTTATTCAAATTGTAAAATAATCTTATGTACTCCTAACAGTCACACCTTTACATTTAATTATATAATTAAAATTTTATCGTTGGATATAGATCTCCTGATTGAACACAGCTTATATTATAAGCCGAAAAATGTTGATGTCTATTGGATAAGCCGAATAATTAAAAGAAAAGGGACGAAACAAAAGTTTTCCTTTATTTTAATTTTGGAGGAAAATAATAACTAAAATATAAATTCTATTCTAATTCTTCAAAAGTTCCTTACGTGTTTACATTTAGCTTCTGCTAATTAACGTGGTGCTTTTTGGAAACAAAGAATTTAATATATATTTTCAATAAATATATAAAATAATATTCCATTACTCACTAAAACTTATACGTTGATGCACATTTTGGGAGTGTATGTGAACAGTGAGATAGGGTTCCTGAATTATCCATGGGATTAGAAGAAACAAAAAACGAACTTGCAAGCAATATTTTCTTTATATATATGTTTTCCTTTATTCATTATATAAATAAAATAATTTTCATAATACAGCATATTTAAAAGATTATTAATTCTTTTTTAATCAATTATTAAGAGCAAAATCGATTTATGATAATCGATAACATGAAAGAAAGTCGTAAACAATTTAGGAATGTTGAGTTACCGGTTTTATATAGAATATTCCTTATCTTACTCAAATTGTTGCGTTCCATTTAGCTTCAAAGTTACGCTTATGAAATATAATATACTGTCAAAAATAGAATTTTAAGCAAAAATAATTAAAAAAAATAACTAACAGGAAGACGCGTAAATTAAAAAATGAAAAAAATATACGCATATTAATTTTATTTTTGTGGTCGTCCTGACATTCAAAATAAATAAATAGTACATTCAAAATAAATAAATAAATAAAATAAAAATTATTTATAAAACAAAATAAATAAATAAAATAAAATAATTTATATCCGACTTACTGCCATGTAGTGTTTATTTCTATGATAGATATGTTCTATGTTATTATTGCAATTTTTAAACTAATCTAACGATAATAATTTATAGATGTTGATTTAAAAATATTTATAATTATTATGAAGACTTCAGGAAGTATTTATTTAAGTTTGTATTCAGTGTATAGAATTGATCCAGTCTACAAATTTTGTTATGTCAAAATATGTATAAGCCGGCTGATTATAAGAAGTACTCTAGAAGAAATTCTTATATATATATATATATATATATATATATATATATATATATATATATATATATATAATTATTTTTCAAGGAAACGGGAATGTTTTTAGGTATTTTTATTCTTTGTTTTTTAATTATATGCATATATAATACACTTAAAAGCATATATATTAATTTTAACTATTTTAGAATTAAAAAGGGTTTCTTAAAATTGTTTTGTTGCTTAATTATGAAAAATAATTCTTCTTATGAGGTCGATATTGGATAAGGCTTAAATTAAATTGTATTATTACATTCACTTTCTACATCTGCAACAATAAGTAATGAACGATTACATTTTATCTCACTGTACGTGAACATCTTGTAAGATAATAATTTAAATTCGTCAGCACCTGGCCATCAGTTTTAATTTAGACGTATCTAATATTAGTCAATAATATAACTAATATAAAGTTAAAGAATATTTAAATTCATTAAAAATGTTTTCTCAATATTCCCTAGGATAATGAGTAGACTGAGATATATATATATATATATATATATATATATATATATATATATATATATATATATATATATATATATCAGAAGAATACATATTGGAAAATATGTATTTTTGTCGTTATTTTTTCTTATAAACGTACTATATTGAATATTATTTAGCAACACCATAATTATTAATGCCCTTAAAAATATTAATTGTTTAAGTATTCTTGTGTTGTTTTAATATAAGTGTAATTGTATTTTATTTATTCACTCCAATTTTAATGTATAACTGTCAACTTTACTGGCCAATGTTATGGTTTTATATGATAATTAATATTAAATTAAGAGAAAAAAATAATAATTAAATATATTAATGCTCTCAAGCATACTTTTGCATTATGCAAGACTTAAGAAAATAATTTCAGATATGTATTAATAACTTACAATAAATGCCAATCTATACCATATATGACTATAGTGACCTTATTTCTGCGGCATTGAATTTTATCACCCAACAATTGATATGGGTTCGTAAATTGCTAGTCCCTCTTCCTACTTGAAGGGCTTAATAAACTAGTGTTGTCGTTACTAATTATACATTTTTTTCAGTCTCACGCTCTATACCGCATAGCAAGATAGTCAAAGACCTATTGTGAAAACGCTCTTTCCGAACGAAATCGAGACAATGCGTTATCGATGGCGAATTATTTGCCGCAATTTGTCTAACATCAAAACGAAGAAAAGGAAATATTTTTTTATTATAATTATTTCTCTGAGTGTGAATCGAACCCACAACCAACTGTATTTACAGTCAAATTCTGTCCTACTGCATTACGGCGACCTCCATTCCGCATACTAAATAAATGTTTTATGATACAAAATATATAATACAATGTTTACGTAAAATGTGTTTTCAAAAAACCCCTAATGAAAATCATCAGCCCGTAAAATTAATAATGGACGTATAAATTCGTTCCTGTTCCTAACAAAATGGCTGACACCTGCTATGTTACATAGTAATTAAAAATAAATATATTAATACCAGAACTTTTAACTACTTAATATTGGATATATAGAGGAAATTGAAGTAGTAGATAGTAATAATTTCTTTATTCATTGTAACAATTGGAAATATTCTAGTAGCTGCATCTCTTCCAATTTGTATAAAAAAGTTTAAAACGGGCAACTTAGTGTATCATTTATTTTCTTTAGAATGTCGATACCCACTGTTGATCGTAAGCCTCCATCTTGAAAGCACCAAGCAAACCGATCCTGGGCACTGCGTGTCCATCTGCTACCTGCCTCTGTTAAATCGTCAGGCCATCACATGTGGTTATAAAACATATTATATTAGTATTAATGTAATCAACTATAAACTGAACTAATTTAATATTTACTATTTTTAAAGTGTTATTTCACACTTAGGATAAGAAAACATTTTTAAAAAACGTATAAAAATTTAAACTATCCAAGAGACGCTGGTTCGAATCCCGTTCGTTGCGTTCAAATGTTCTACACGTAATTTCAAAAATGTTGAACTGATTTATTTTAAAAATATTGTGTTATTTTTTATTAGTCATATATTTTTACAATTATTATATATCTAATATTTATAATGAACAATGAACGTAACCGTTTCCTACACACATTTTCTAAGAACTGAGGACAAATCTACATAATGTATATTTTTTATTTTATATTTAGATGATAATCTTGGAATTAAATTAAACTTTCTTATGCATTTAATTAAGTATGTAGGCTAAAACTTGCTGTTTGTCTGCCCATTAAGTCCAGCGCACGCGCCGTGACCGAAGGGTTGCCTAGCCCCTTGTAGCTTGAATTAACGCATTATAATTTCAACTTTAAGAATAAATAAATAAAGTTTATTTTTAATGAAAGATTTTTTATGATATTACGTAACTAAAGTTATCATCTTAAATACAATTATATATGTAAAATATAATTTAGCCTCTATTTATAGTACGAAATAGTCCAATTTAGATTGATATTATTACAATTCATATCTTTCACGTTCTGCTTGACAGATCACAGTATCGTCTGAGGGCTTACTGACCACAAGTTTATTGTTCAAAAATTTTATTGTTTCTTAGGGTAAATAATATGGAGGAAGTGACGTGTCGTTGGTTTTGAGGACGTTATTTTATTACCGGTGGATTCGGTAAAAACCACAATCGTTAGGTCTATTACATATAAGTAGACGATCTCGTGTGGACCTTGTTGCATAGGAACAAATGTCGTACTAATAATAATAATAAAACCCTTACAAATATATATAAAAACCAAGTTAACAATTTTGCTTTTGATAAAAAAAGGCGGCCTTTATTGCTAAAAGTGAACACTTACAGGCAACCCTTACATTGGTTCCAACATTATAAATGATTCGTCAATTGGTGGATAGCGGTGCAATAACTTTTCTTATATATACATACATGCACATATATATATATATATATATACACATATATATATATATATATATAAAAACACATAAATACTAATTGTGTGTTTATAAGATAAAAGCTCACTTGAGATAACTATGTACTATGTAATGTTATTATAAGCCTTCTCTCGAGGTCATTGTGGCGCAGTAACACGGCGTTCGAATCTAAACGAGATTGGTTGTGGGTTCAATTCCCAGTCGGAGAATTATAATAATTAAAAAAAATGTTTTCATTTCTCCGCTATGAGAAGACAAAGCGTAAGTTGCGCTTTGTATAATATCTCGATTTTGTGTGGAAAATTGTCATTTTGAGAAATAAGGCGTGAAGCTGTAAAAATAAGCCTTCCCTGTTTTTCTGTTTGAGGTTAAACTGTTTTCAATGATTGTATTGATTTTTATATTTACGAAGAATTATTGTTAGTGTGAGCGGAATAACTCTGTCACTTACAATTTCAATCTATCTATTATTATAATAAAATGTATTCAACAAATAATATTAAAACATGTTAGTGAAGATCACGAATGTTTCAAATATTTCAGCTTGGAGGGCATCCGTCAATCTTACGATTTCAACAGGCGAATATTTTTAAGCTTTCGATCAATTAAATCCCATCATCTATTAGTTCTACCGTTAGGTAATGCATTAGAGCGGTGCAATTTGAGGCCATGCACTAAACGCTCGAGATCGGATGACCTCTAGTTGAAAATAGGGTTAGCACTGAACTGTTTATTTTCACAAACGATCAGACCAACAATTATGTCAATTTTTTTAGTCGTTTTTCGTTGTTTTTCGAAATTTTGTTATAAGAAATTAAATGGTTTTGCCCCTTGTAGTTCAAACTAGTTTTATAAGTATGATGGTTAAAGACTGTTACATATATACTATATACTTATATTATATACAATAGATAAACTTGATAAGAAGAAATAATTTAATATATAGTATATATTTCAAGTCAAATAGCAAAGGTTAATAATTTAAAAAAATACTTCAAAAAACAAAAGTAAATTAATTGAAAAGAAATTACAGACACTAGTGTAGAACAAGGTGATAAAAATGACTGAACATACAAGAAAGACATTTTTAATGACATTATAAATTATTTAATTTCAGCTTTACAACCCTACCAGTTACGGACCTCTCTCCGAGATGCTGCATGTGTCAAATACCGGAACAACATTTGTAAATGTTTTTGCAATTTATAATCATCGTAAAGGTTAAATCGGTAATACTATATATTGGACGTGTAGTAATTACTTATTGCTATGTTATTTATATGTATAATTAAGTTATCAAGATAAACTTATCAAGAAAGATTTTCTTTTTTTTTAATTTTGTAAACATCTTTCGTAATTTACTACGTAGTGTCTATATTTTTCACTTATTTACCTATTTTTAGGTGAGAGCCAGCGTCTACTAGACTGGAATACGTTTCATTTCGTACATCTGTGAACATATTTCAACTCTATGACTATTATAATTATATTTATAAACATAAAGTAAGTAACTTAAAAATATGATATAACTAGTTAAAACATAAGGCTTTATTATCAACACTCTGTTAACTGCTTTCCATCGGAAACTGAGATTTCACATATCTAATTAATCTAATTAATCTGGTAGTTAGTGCCTAATAAATCTGAAAATATGGCACTTAGTTTCTATTTTAAATTAAGTTGAAAAATAATTGAAATTGAATGGTGAATGAATTAGTGCATTAGAAATACATTGATTCAACAAAAAAGAACACTTTAGCGTATGTATATATATATATATATATATATATATATATATATATATATATATAAGTGCTAAAGTGTACTTTTCATTATTTTTATAAACTTACTATCTATAAGTACTTTCTTTTGTGTCAAACACATTTTCATCTTAAAAAATTAATGAATGACACCTAACTGAAAATAATGAAAACTCGCAATGTAGACTTAATTATACTAAAATCTTGTCTTTAATTAAGTTAATTTTAGCTTAACACTTAATTTAAATTGAATAACTTACTATTTAGTAATATGCATACTTGAAAGCTTAATGTAGAGTAGTCAGTGTGTTTTGCAGGAATCCAGGGCAGTGTGCGAGGACAACTTTAGAACCGGTGACGGTTGTTAACAATATTGGAATTAAAGTCACTTAAAGATTTGTGAAAGAACAACTTGTCGCCCGCAATTTCGTTTGTGAGGCCTATATTAGCCGTATTATTGACATAATGTCTAACTTCCATAGTTTACTATGAGATACTCTTAGTACCGATCTACCATGCTCAAGCACGCCTAATTTCAAAAAATTATTTACTGTACATATCTTAAACTTTAAAATCTTTTTAAGAATAAATATATATAATTATATAACAATGTAACTACGCTTAAATTTATTTAAAAATGTACACATTTCAAGTAATAATAAAGTAAGTCAAAATGGATAACGAAATCTGCTGAGATTCGCTTGAGTTGTTATAAGAATTAACGCATTCTTTTGCCAAGTAGTTTTGTGTCAATGTTCCATAATCCAGTTTAATGAGCGACATAGTAACACCTCACAATTTAAGAAATTCTTTCTGTGAATTAAGAACAACAGTTATTCTTTCAGTATAATCATTTTAATGGAATTTTAAAAATTTGCAAACAATTTTTTTTTAATTATTTGTTTATTTCAGAGCTTTATTCTACGAATAATGATATACATATATATAGTTATACGTCGACTGTCACTTTGTCAACTAAAATGGTATATAAGTTCATTGCCTTCATTTCGTAAACTCTGCTCTAGATTGTAAATTTTCTTGAGCTATAACATATATTTATTCTACGGAAAATAAAAACTTAGGTGGCTAGGGTAAGATAGTTGCTTCACTATAGTTGCTGCACATTGGCAGCTAAAAGTTGCTTCTTTTTAACTCACAAATTAATATTTCTACTTCTTAAATAAAAAAAAAACAGTTATTACTATAACATTGTGCCCTACACAGATAAATCTTACTTAAAAATCGTTAATAATTCCAAATTTCCAACTGACACGCTTAATCTATGAATATGCATTTTTCTCCCTTTGGTAGTCTATCAAAACTTTATTTTAATATAACCCATCAATCAAGGATGAACTTTGAATATAAAACACAAATGAGTTGCTATTTTATTTAGACAGCTCATTTCGAATATGATAAAAACAATATTTTATAGATGTAACCATAAATATTCAGTTATTATTGTGAAATTACTACAACTTATGACTAATCATTAATATGCTATTTGTATGATGACTACAAATAACATATAAAATAGCAAAATAATTAAATAAATTAGCAAAATACTGTTTGCATACAACAAAGGGGTCATAGGTTCGATTTCTACTTTCGTTCAAAATGAGTCGCATTAAATTGATTGTAGCTGAGATGTCAAATTTAATCCACCTGATAATAAGAAGCGAAAGTTGTTTATGAAGACTGAATGATATCTCACTGTACGTCTTAATATAGTAACTTATATAGTAATTAAAAACTATTTAAATAATTCTTTTATGAATCACAATAATAACCAAGATTGTAGTATGAGAAAAAATTATTGCTTAATCTAAGTAAGCTATCTTATAGCCGACCTTCTATTGTTTGCGTGTAATTAAAATTTCAAAATACAAACTAAAATCTTTCAATAATTGTAGAGTGGATGCACTAAGGTATTTAGTTTTCATTGTAAATAGTTGCACGATATTCATGTATAATGCACTGAATTATGTAAGCTACTAAACATATTTAAATAAAAATACGAGGATAGTGGTGTGCAGTGGAACAGTTTTTGACTATAAATTCGGATTAACTGTTCGACTCCCGCTCAGGTCTATGATGTGACAGTAATTTAATTATTATCATTTCCCCGCTCTTGTATCACGTCGAATTTCGTCACTCAACACGAAATATTTTGGAAAATTAAGAACACAGCATTTTGCCACTAGGTTCTCTATGGCTATACTGCTAAAAAGCGTGAACCTGAAAAAAAATATAAAATAGCTACTGTCCTGTTGTGTTAAACAATGTATATCGGATACGTAACATGCTGATGGTACAAATACACTTGATTTTTTGAAAAAACAGCAACATTCATTTTCTATTACATTATTTTGCGTAATATGTAAGATATACGAAATAATTAGAAATAATATATACAAACTAACCCAAGGTTCTTTTTAACTATTACAACTTGTACTATGTATATATTACTTGCTCATTGGTGAAAAATAATACAGTAACTTTGTTTAGATATACTTAATCATAAAGTGTTATTTTCCGTCCTCTCTTGTTCTATTATAACTCCTAATATAATTAAAATTTATATTAAAAAAATCATAAATAAAATATATATTTATTCCACCAACAAGAATAGAAAATAAAAAAAATATATATAATTAAAAAAATAAACGCAACACATTATGTACATATAGCAATGTAACATAAGGTTTGTGCAAAGTAACATTGCGTAGCGTTGCATCAGATAGCGAGCATATCTTCAGTTGCGCAACAATAACTCACAGGTGGAATGTCCGTTTATAGGTCTCCACGGGTGCGTGGACACGCTCTTAAGTAACGTATTGAATTTATTGTCTATATTCTTTGGTCTACAATATAGAAGTCTTTCTATGAAATCGTGAAATGAAGTATAAATTAAAGATAATATTATTATGCTTTTTCTTTTTTTTTAACTTCACGCTTTTTATTCCTCATCCAGCAGGGTAGACAGAAAGGACCTAGTGTCAAGACACTTCATACTTCACTTTCTACTGAATTCGAGACAATGAGTGTTAGGTGGTGGAACTCACCGCCGCACTTTGGCGAGAAAACAAAAAAAGATATTATGTAACATATAGTATGTTAATGAATATCTAATACAATGGTCAACAAAAGTTGGTAACTAAAAAGAGCTTACTAATTTTGAATTACTCGTGACGTTACATCAAGTAAATGCGGAAACAAAATATAAAAGAATTAGTTAAAATTGATACTACAATAGCATTGTAGGGAACTAATTCATGTTATTGAAGGAAACTGAAAATTAAAAAAAAACAAGAAACTCAAAAGAAATATTGGTATCTGTAACATTCTGATTTCAATTTAAATAACCTTTATCCTTGCTTTGAGCTTGTCCTTATCCTTATACAGATAATAAAAATCTTGTTACGTACAAAAAGTGTTTCTTTATGACCATTGATATCTTTCGTAAAAATGTAAGTATTGACGAAATATTCAATTGATAGTAATAAAAATAAGTACTATCCTTATACAGATATTAATGCTTTGCTATCTGTGTAATTGTGTGTTTTAATTGTGTGTAAACAAAATATGTGTTTTAACACTGTATAACCGTTCTTAAGGCTCAAACTAAAATCGTCAAAATCTGTACTTAATTACATTAAATGACAATATTCAAATAAATCGAATGGCAAATTGTTGAATAATTTTGTTTTAACATATTCTGCATGTATTGATTCAATTCAACAACGCTCTCTATAGTAATCTATTTCTAAAAATAATAATAACAGGAAAAAATAAAAATGTCTGAGGAACCTAAAGTTAAGAGGTTGGCGCATGCGCTCATGCTCCGGAACGGCGCACACGTCACGCTCGCGGTACACGCCCGTCGCGTGCGCATGTTGGGCTACAGTTAGACAGTATACTAACATATGCTATGCAAAAGTTAAAAAAAAAACAAAATTATTTTGAACATAACGAGACTTTTATCATACAGAAAATACCTTGAAACAATTTTGGAGCAGTGGCACAGAGTTTGACTGTAAACGCGATTGATTTTGGGTTTGATTTCCACTAGGAATATTGATATTATATTGAAAATTATTTCTGTGCTTTACTAAGGATATAAATAGCAGCGTTTAACTCCGCCATACGAGAGACTTGATATTAAGTTCGTTCTGAGTAAATTGGGATAATGAAGTAAATGAGACTGTAAAAAAGGAAATACCTCTATTTTATTTCAATAACTGAGCAATTTTACCTGAGTAGTTTTATAAATTACTTACTATATTTTTTGCTTATGTTTTATTGTATTAAATTGTAGTACCATCCTTATGAACATGTTTTATGAACATATTTAATTGCTTTTCAGGACGTTATACATAGGTAGGGTTTATATCGAAGCTCGGTGTTACACACTTCATTTAATGTGTAATGTGCTATATCCAGGTATAACGACAAATAGCTAAGCTAGGTCAAGTCACCTAGGCGACAGGGTGTTCTAAACGCTTTTTTAATTAAGTGTTTTCTTACTACTAAGTAAAAAAAATATTTTTACAGATTCACGTGTTATCCCGTATAAAATGATAGTCAAAGACAATCTAGTGTCAAGACATTATGTTGAATACTACTTCCTCCAGACGATACGATGCGATACATGTTGCAGTTTGAATGACGAACATTCTTTCTTTACCGAGCTTTCTCTTATTAAAGCGGAGAAATGAAAATAAATTTTAATTATAATCATTCATCAGCGAGTAGAACCCGCAAACAATCGGGCTTACAGTCAGATTGTTTAGGTGGTTACTATATATACATATATTGGGTCTGTTTAAAAACATAGAATTAAAATAGAAATAAAAAAAACATCCTTGTATTCTTAATTAAAAATACAATGTTTTAGTTTGTATGAAATTAACCGCTTAAAGGTTACATTTTATAAAAAATCTAAGCGATATACTAACGTACAGTGAAATGTAGTCAACAGATATTAAAAACATTATTGTTTATTTGTAGAAATTGTATAATTTATTTGCAAAAGTAAACTCATTAACAAGTTACTAATAACAAGTAAAACTTCTTATTTTTTATATTTTAACCTTCTTTATAAATTCCTTTATAAGCCCATCATTTTTTTTCTAGTAAGTGCAATTCTTATTGCATTATATTTGTCAGTATATGAGTTTATGATGTTTCGTTATTTCGAGTGTAAAATTTAAATATTATCATCATTTTGGCTCCTTTAATTGCTTTCCGTCCGAAATCGAGACATTGCGTGTTAAGTGGCGAATTCCAGGCCGTCCTTAGTCTTCCTGGAGCGGAGAAATAAAAACGATACCTGTTGTGGCCAAAGCTGAAGTAAAATTTCTTATTATTTCACTTAAACGTATCCATCTACTTAATATATTTAGTCGTATAAGTTACATTTAACGAGTTAACAACTAATTTAAATTACCTTTACTGGATAAAATTCATTCAAAGAAAATGATCTAAACATTTATCACATGCAAAGGCTTGCGTCTAACCATGATATACTGTACACTACGTACATGCAAACTTCTTCAAATACTTGACTTTATTTGACCGTACGAGTGTCTAATTTTGCAAATATTCTGAGAACTATGGTTTAAACAGAATTTTAAAGAATACTTGATGATTCACTAAAAAATCTCGCAATTTACAGTTAAATGCCAGACTATCTTTCGTTATTTAAATAATTCAAATTCATTGCACTCAATTATGAAGTATACGTTTTGATTATTTTGTATCTTTGATATTTTCCTAATCAATAACTAAATTACTAAATTACTTTATTTATTATATGAGATTTGTATAGAAACAGCAAAAAACATATACTTTTTGCCACATAATACAGTAATCAGAGAGAAAAGAATATTAAGACACTCGGTTTTTATCTCAATACCTGCATTGTTATAATAATATGTGTTATTACTTTCTCCGATTAAGACAACGATCTTAAAAACATAATATTTGTTATTAAAAAATTGTCGGTGTAAAAAACTGCAAATCTCTTTTAAATTAAGGTGTCCCTACGTTTTTGACGGTTAAAGGTGATGAGCCATATGAACAAATTACCTTATTTGTCATGCCTGAAACGTGTTCATTATATGGGCCCAAATTATAACTTCGCATACAAAGAGGCGATCGGGGCAAAATGGAATAGTGTGAGTTCGATCTACTTTCGGGAGAATGATTTTATTTATAACATGTCCATATCTCCTTTGATATGATGAAGCGCGTCGTTAAGCTCCGCTAATCGATTACGTATGTCCACTTTTCTTCTTCTTACTTATACTATTGTGATCCGGCAAAAAGAGAAAAACATATAACTACATTTTATATAAATCAAAAATTATAAATTAATAATAATAAAAAAGACGTTGTTATTAAAAATATATATATTTAATCAATATTTTTTTTCATTAATCTCAAAAAAATACATCCAAATAATATATATTGTTTTTTGTTTTCATTAAAATATGTAAAAGACAAATCATCAATTAGACATTGGAATGCTAATGCTCACTAAATAATAATAGTCTTGACAGCTGGTTAATATTAGCAACACTAATACAAAAATCGCTATTACCAACTCTAACCCGTTCATATAGTGACTATGAAAGCAAATGTATTCACATTTACATAGTGGGGTAAACACCCTACGCGAGGAAGTAATTATTCAACAAGTTTTAATGTACTGGGGTCGGAAAAAACAACTGTTGGCATGTATTTCATATGTTGTTATTTGAATTCATTCTGAGGTTCTTGTCTTAAGTTCACTTCTAACGAGAGCTTTGAACCCTACTTAGTTGTTTACTTGTTTACTTGACCTGTTTTTTATTAAAATATAGAAAATGCACTCATACTAATTTCTGGATATTTTTATATAAACTTCACTTTTTATTAGCATATGACCATTGTATTTAGACATCGAGTTCATAACCAGTGTAAAATTATTTAAATAAAAATCAATCTTATTTCAATAGTAGAATATATTTATAATCGTAATCATATACAGGTATGTACATAAGTATGAGCAATTCCTGTGAATATTAACCCTAACGAATGATAGGTTTGGGCTTTTAAACTATGAAACCCCTGATGAGTCCCAGCAAGCCAAGAACAAAGTTATATCTATTATGACATAATTAATCATAAGTAATTGCTAATTATTTATAAACATTACATATCCAATAAAAATATGAGGAATATATAAAAATGAAAGTAAATTTTATCCATATTTTTTTCTTAAAGTGAATAAATTTTCATAACTTATTAAAACCCACAAAACAAATTTTACCATATCGATATAGTAAAAGACCTCTATAATAGTACCGCAAGAAAATACGGTAATTATAATTACCTATTAGCTTATGTTAAAATATATTTACATAAAAATAGACATAATTTATCAAAAGACACAAAACAGCCAAAATAATCTAAAAAAAAACTTGTTTAAAATTCTTGTACGATCTATTAAAAAGTTCTCATAATGTAATATCTAATAAGAGTTCATTTACATACACTCATTTAAATATTTCCAGTTTTAAGCGGAAAAGGAAACATCAAAATTTAAGATGAAACTGAAAGACGTTGGCACCTAGGTAATGCCACACCATTTGGGACAGTTCAACAACCTATCATTACAGCACAGCACAATAAATGGAATCATATGTCGCGGCGTTCACCGGAACGGGCAGACCGCGGTCACCGCATCTAGTTTACGTTACATCGCCATGACCCTCTTCCTTTACTAACTAAAATTATTTAAAAATTTCTAATAAATCTAAAATTGTTTTTCTAAGAAAAAGAATAACCTCACCAATTCACATGTATATTAATATATTTATCATAATATTTGTATTTTTAATAAAAACTTGAAAGAATCGTTTTAAGAAGTCTCTCAAAAAAAACCCATTTCAATGTTCCACAAAATTTATCCAGTCTGTATAGTATAGTTTACTTGTCATATATTGATTTTTAAAACCATTAGAGCGGAAATACTAGAAAGAAATAGTCGTTTCTGCCTGCGGTTGCGCACGCGCATTTATTATTATTTAATATTTAATTTCCAATCACTTTACCACCCTTCTATATACTTGCAATAATGTTTAATAAATGTAAGAATATTTAAAATAAATCCTTATATATATATATATATATATATATATATATATATATATATGTATATATATATATATATATATATATATATATATATATATATATATATATATATATATATATATATATACGGGAAGTACTTTTGTTCAGACACTCCGCTTTTGGCCAACATTACGCGTTGACTGGCAGTGCGAAGAAATGAAAATAATTTAAATGTAATCATTGCTCCTAGTGGATACCGAACCCACAACCAATTACGTTTACAATCAGACGCTGTCCCACTGCGCCATGACCGGCCACATAAATTTTTTAGCTTTATATAATAATATTATAAATATAATATTAAATGAACTCGTATATAAATAAATTCTCAAATATCGATTCAAAAGCTATATAATATGATACTGTTCCTAAATTTGATTTGATTATTAACATATTATCCCAGACCATGTACAACAAAAATCATATTACGCTTTATTAACGATTATCATATAGTATATGACTATATGTTACATAAATACATATTTTATCCTAATTTATACAAAAATATTTAAGACCTTGGGTAACATCTAGTGTCATACTAGTCTTATGTATATCGTATAAAACTTACATACAAATGTCACATTATATTCAAAAAAACTTTAAATAACGTTTTTATACAAAAGATTAAATAAAGAATGAAAGAAATATACGCCTATTTGAAATGCTAATTGATCATTTTAAAATATCTGACAGCTAAGAATATAGGTACTACAGGTCTAAAAAAGACAATATTTATTTTTGGATATTTTTTTATTATTTTTCTATGTAAAGCAGGCTATTACGAATGCTTGTTTGGCGCTACATGCTAAATCTAACGACAGGCTTTTAGAATTATTAGTATTAATATATAATTACAAGAAAGAAAACAAATGCTTAAAACTTCACTGCTTTATTTTTTTATTAAAATTGTTAATTGCAAAAACATATATACATTGTACGTCTCGAAAAAGCATATACGAGTTTATGCCCTTTGTATATACTACTATGTAGGTACCCTAACCTTTGTTATACTAAATCTAGTCATACTTAATAGTTTCTTGGAAAAATTGTAAGTTTTTTCAATTAAATTATAAGTTAAACTTTAAAATATATATTTCGGCAATTCTGTAAAATGGAAAAAAACAAATTTGTTTACATAAAAAACATATTTGACATTTAAAAACATAAAAAACATAAACGTCAAAATATGTATATGAATCGTTTATTAATTCAAAAAGCAGAAAAATGTATACAACATTTTTATAATCGGCGTAACTGAAGCGACAATAGAAAATTCTTGTCATAGCTCGGGGTAATGTGTGGTGAAGACAGTAGTGCGCCATGGAACGTACAATTTTCCCGTCAATTTGACGCGATTTCTGATTACCCGTAACAATAGCAGACGTTTGAAAGTGTAACTGCATCGTTTTATATAAAATATAACAAAGATATTTTTTCTAATGCCCTTCTGCGATATTGTAGATAAATAAAGGAAATTTAGGAAAGATGAAACTAAGCAAGGATTCAAGGTTTGATCAACACTCGAAAAATGATTATATTTAAAGTATTTTTATATTGTACCGCTCTAATAAAACGCGGCATTGAGTTTCGCAAATCAATGAACCTACTCTGCAACGCGGAAAAAATTAAGTTGAAATAAAGATTTGAGCTACAACTTTTGCATACATATGTTGGGTTATAAATATAAATTTCTTCCAGTAGTTTAATTGTTTTTATAACGGCCAAATTCAATATTTTGAAATAAAAATGTATTAATAAGTAATTAAGGTAGACGTCGGTCTTACTTTATTTAATAAATCTTAATAAATAATTTTGAATTAATATTTAAAACGAAAAAGAATTATACATATATGTATGTATAATATATTAAATTTAAAAAGAAACTCGTAATACACAAAAAGCCTGAAACTAAGTTTCAAACCCGTAGTAATAAGTAGACATGTCTATGGCAAGTAATACAATATTTATAATAAAAATCAACTTTCACAATAATACTGTCCTGAGCTGTGCTTGGTAACGGTCGTCGCGGTCTGCTTGGTACGCGCGTGCAGCGCTTTCGTAAGCTGATCCTGAAGATAACATTTTGAATTAGACGATTTTTTTACTTTCAAGAGATGTAGTGTGTGAACTGGCAATTTAAAATGTGCTTAAGTATGTTAAAATACATTGACGACATATTTAAATTAAATATTTTTTTACATTATACTCTAAAATATAATAGTCTATCAAAAACATACAAAACAGATAATCGCTTATATTTTATATTTTTGTCAGGAGAGACAAAAACAATTTAACGCTCGAATGTGGATCTGATTTTATTAAATTAATCGCGGTGGTTGTTGTTTCAATCTCTTCTTGGGTAAACGATAATATAAAATCTAGTAAGACTTGAGGAGAACCCACAAGGTGTCGAATCGAGGCTGAATGTGCAGTACAGTCCCTTGGCACCATGTACTCTTCTTATACCTTGCTACCTGCTGTGCTGTAGAAACACTTTGAGACATAAGGCAATACACTTTTTGTTCGAATCAAACACAGAAATTAAAGTATCTTGATAAACATATCATAGCAATCAGATATATTTTCACTTCGCTATTATATAGTAAGTCCTTTCGCCACTATCCACATACCAACCAGGGTAGGCAGAGAGAACTAAGTACGTAGATACTACGTTCTCCGCTTTCTGTCCGAATACTACGTGTTATATGTGGGAATTCATTGACATGTTTCACATTATCAGAGCGTAGATTTTTTTAACGTAATCATGGCTCTAGTAGCAGGGATTGAACCCCAAAATCGCTTTTAAGTCAGCCGTTGTTCCACGGCGCTACGATGGCCATTATAAACAGATGGTATATTAAATTCGTCATATACTACGTATAGCTACTTGGAGCAATAGGAGAAATAAGATTACCTCGTATTATTTATATTAAATTTCTTTCCATGCGAATATCGACCATCAATATTAAAAGTATTATACTAGTATATAAGCAATTGATATATGTAATAATTAAAATATATTATAAGCACAGTCGAAATTATGGACACATCAACGGATTACACAAACACCGACCAAAGACCGTGCAAGTGCTAGCTAATGCTGGAAGAAGTGTCAAGATTCTTCTTGACACTTCTTCCAGCATTAATTCGTCTGTGTATGGTCAGAAGACCATTGAAGAATTAAATAAGCTAAGGAAGCTAAAATTCGAATGTTGCCTTGAAAGCGTAAAAATCCAGTGTAAGAGGATTGGTCGAAATTTCGTGAGAACGAAAAAAAGAATCAGTGTAAATTTTACATTTGAAATTACAGATGACCAGCTTTGAAGTATTGTAAGGTTCACAGAAGTGAAGTAAGAGACGTTCACTACTTTTATACAAAAATAAGCCTGTAAAGTGCAGTGCAGTGCACTTTAATGTTAAATTTTAAATTCACACGATTTATATTTCTTATATAATATAGAAATTGACATAAAGATAATAAATTGTAAAACTACTAATAACTACTTTACATAGTTTTTGGTTTTAAATAAGTCTATTTTTTATTTTAATAAACCGTCATTTTACTTTCTATATAACAAATTAAGAACTTTACTAATACTTTAAGACTTTTAAGCAGCTGTTTGTATAAAAAATTAAAAACAATTAACAGATGGAACCAATTTGAGAAGTCAAAAAATCATACATCTGCTGCAACCCTTCCGCGGAGTTAAAAGGGATACTTCCGAAAACACTGGCCCAATAATAATCCAATTAACGATGGACACGTTACAATGTGCATGAACAATGGAACGGATTAAACTTTTTACTTTCAAACTACCCCACAGATAATATTTAACTAGATATAACTGTTTTCCACCGAATTCGAATATTACGTGTCAAATAGTAAAGCTCAACGCCGCACTTTGTCTTACCAGAGTGAGTAAGTGAAAATAATTTAAATACCATCATCCCTGAGTGAGGATCATACCCGCAACTGCTCGTGTTTGCAGTTAGACGCTGTCCCACTGCGCCACAACTGGCCTCGAGCGAAATAGAGAGTGTCTTGACACTAGGTACTATCTGTCTACTCTGCTATGCGGGATAAAAAGTGTTTAGCTAAAATTATAACTGCAAGAAAAGCTATGTCTGTATAAGGCGCGGAAGTGATATAAATCAAAATACAAGGTACATATATGGAAGTTTTTGTACAACTATTATTATACCCATGTTGTCAGCCATGATGTCAGCCTTTTAAATTATTAATTAATCTTGTAAACCAATATCTCATGGATACAAGAACTATAAATTATATATATATATATATATATATATATATATATATATATATATATATATATAAAAAGAATTAGCTAACTATCTGTATAGTTAAAAAAAATGGATAATCACCGTCAAATGAAACAGAAATTAATTCTACAACTAGCTTTACACAATTTCCACTGTTCACAGCAGAGTATTGCAATTAATTATTTTCATTTCTCATCTCTGGTAAAACAAAAAATGTCTCGTATTGGAGTAGAAACCATAGATCTTGATACTATGACTGACAGTATGAGTGCCTTAACTCTAAGTTCTCTCCACCTACACTGCTATGCGAGAGTAAACGTAAAACTATAATTATGCAGGTTGGAGTAAAACTCGACATGATCCTTTTGTTTTGTTTTATTCTCTTACAAAAAGTACATATTACCATTATTTTCAGACCCATAACAAGTATATTTTAAATTCGCTATTACTTAATTTTTATCTTTTTAATGAAAATATTTTAAGCACATTAATTTCTTATATTTTGATATTTGAAAATACGTTTTTGTAAAACCTGACATTTCGAATACTTTATGTCCGTGGTCACAGGTAGACTGAGATGAAATTTGGCTGTTGATACAAAAATTAATTATACTAAAATATTCGCGATTAATCCTTAATTTCAAATAGATTTATTTAAAATATATATAATTCATTTAAAATAGTTTCAATTAAAATGTGTAAAAATCGCGAAAATCAAATTACTATTTTCACCCATCACTACGTTATACTTAAAATATTGCGCAAGTACACTATACTACATATTATAAAAACATGTTCCTTTTAACTAAATTTGCATTGATAATGAGAAATCGAAACAAACACACAGAAGAAGTCTGATTTAAAATTCATGCTAACTATAATCATATTAAGATTTGATTTCGTAGGCATATGCTCCACACTTATATACAATACGATAAGAAAATATTTTTGAAAAACATATGAAAATTTGAAAACAGCTTCTAATTCGAAAATATATAAAAAATAAGTAAAACCATACTCAAAAGCTAGTCATAAATACCTCATCCAGTAAGAATCATTACAATGACAGCGACGAGGGTGTATCGGAAGTACACGTGCCGGGCGCACGTGTGGCAACCCTTCCATAGGAAATCTGGTGGCCGTTTAATTATAATTATGAAGCATTCTTAGTATATTATTTTGATAGGTAATCGATGTATTATATTTTAATATTTTCTATATATAGATTTTAGTAGTAATAATTGGGCATTAATCACAAATTTAGAAACTTTTCCTGTATAATAACAGAAAATAGTAAACTTTGCTTGTTTAATATCAAAAACATAGCAAACTTATATAATAAATAAAAATTTTCCTTACATAAGATTTATAGTAGCCATCAGCGAAGTATATACCAACTGTATCAAAATAGGGTCCTATTACTATATTTTATCATAATAATATCTTTTAAAATACAAAAAAAAATCCGTAATTTACTATTTATAAAAATAAGTACAAGAACTAACAGTCGGTATATATTATAATTAAAAACAACAAACAGTATTATATTACAAGTGGGAATTGTGTATACATACAAACCGGAAATAAAATAATAAAAAGTCAAAAAACTAATTAACAAAGTAAAATCGAACATCATTTTGTCAAAGCCTTTCAGATATAACCTAATACATCTTTTTAAACTTGTTTATACTTGTTTATTTTAAAAATTAGAGTGTCTGTTTGTAATATTCAAATAACCGCTCTTTATTAAATGCATATGAGGTATGTATACCGGGTACCTAAAGCTAAATAATATTTTTCATATTTTTTTATTTGTCTGTCTATTCGTTCTGGCTAACCTCTAGAATGACTGGACGTTCTACGTTTTTCTTTTATTATAGCTTCATGTTTTTATGACGCATAGCAGGGTAGACAAGAAATACCTAGTGACAAGACACTTCGTACTCTGTTTTCCGCCGAATTCAAGACATTGCCTGTTGAGTGGTGGAGCTCAGCGCCGCGCTATTTGTTAGCAGAGCGAGGAAATGACAATATTAAATAAAACCATTTCCTCGAGTGGAAATCGAACCTACCGCGTTGGTAATTAGACGTTGTCCCTCTACGCCACGACCGGCTTCAAAGGCTACTTATAATTTAGAATTATAAAATAAAATCTGAAGACGTTAAATTCCATGAGAACGAAGTTGCGGGCACAGCTAACATATATAACATATATTATCATAATCAATACATATATCTTCTTTCATTTAAATATAAAACTGAGAACATAGACATATTATGTATGTCTAGATAATTCCGAAAAATATCGAATCAAACATGCCATCTTTCCTTGAAGTGGTCGTTTACCTAAAAGTGAGTCCGGTTTTATTTTACATTAATTAGGTAATCTCCTATAAAGATATTTATGTTAGTTACTATAACAAATAGATAATATAGAAATTATTAGTGCTTACAAATTCCCCGTCAACAAAGTTATTTGAATTTTTATGTGCAAAGTAAGTGATTCTTTGGGGAACTTTTTTTCTATTAATCACAATCATACTTCTTATATTTTCTTATATAGAATAGTTTTTTTTAATACAAAATACCGTGACTGAATATTATTAAACTGTAATCATAGTGAAACTCAGCCAGGAAGTGAGCTCATTTAGAGATTATACAAAAAATATTATTTTAATTAAGTAGTATAATTTCAAATATATATTTTTAAATAATTATTTTCAAATATCGCATTATTAGATTAAATATATATGAACATCCTACCTGCAGAAAAAAATTCTAACAATGTTAACCGTTTACACGATACGCATCTCGTCAAAATATTTTGCTGCAACAAGCGTTATCTGGCATCTGTGGTTAAGGCGGAAATCGCCAATTGCTCGAAACAATGCTTGGCTTCTCGACGCTATGATGGGTATAACATGAAGATCAAACATTGGATAAGGCGAATAAAAGGTATTTGTAAACAATATAGTTTGTTTAAATAATGTAAATAAGGTTATATTTCAATAAAACAATAATAAAAATTAAATTATTATTATATTTAAATTATTTTCAGTTCCTCGCTCTGGTAAAAGACAAAGTGCGGCGTTGAGTTCCAGTACTCCACCATAGGCTATACTGCAAATTCAGATTTTTATTTTTTTGAATTCATTAATTCATTAATTTTTTTGTCGTGGTACAGTGCAACAGCGTCTGACTGTAAACGCGGTCCGCTGTGGGTTCGATTCCCACTCGATTATATTTTAATAATTTTCACTTCTTTGCTCTGGTAAGCAATTTCTCGAATTCGGGAAGCGAAGAACGAAGTGAGTCTTGAGAAATAGGTACTCTTTGTCTATCTTGCTATGCGTGATAAAAGCGTGGAGTTAAAAAAATATATGGCTAATTACAAGTATCAAAATCGTCAATTACTACAAAAAATATCTTGCATTGGTCCTATAAGAAGCTACTGTCGCTAGTTCTTCTGAGAAGAGCAAGAAACTTCACGCTGAGACACGTAAGTGTTTTAAATTAGAATTTTTAAAATCAGTTTACGGCTATGATTAATCTACCGGAAAAGTAAGAGAGAGAGAGATGTATATCAAGAATAATAAAAATTATAAATAAGAGTATCTTTTACAATAATAAACATACTTAGTATATTAAAATTCAAGATTTTTTAAAGTAATTTAATGTGTTTAATTTTTAAAATCGAACTTAATTTATTCCTTATCAAAAATTACACCGCATCAATTTTCTCTTATCCTTTCACCAACCCCTTGTATAGACTTAATAGAATGCAAAATTATCAAAAACTTTTACATTCACCTACGTGATTGAGTGTAGATAACTAGACAAAGGGCCCTTGACTACGCAAACAAGTTACAGGGCACGCGTGCGAATGCTCTTTTTACTACCGTAATCGCTTCCGGTTAAAATTTAATTTTAAATTTTAAAGTATCTTATATTAAACACCTGTCGCTTAAATAGCGTAAAGAATAGTTTAAGTAATAACTTCTAATTAGGTACACTTACCGTACTGTAATATTAATTATTATTGTAACTTAAAATCGAGAAAATATACCCAAAAATATTCATAATCGTTACATTTTTTCTAGAAAATATCATGTTCATTTGTTTGTCATGTTTACTTGTTGTCTATATTATATATTATATGGCGAATAAAAAGAAAATTACAGACGCGGCAATGCATAATTTATCATTAAATCAAAGATCTATTAATATTGTGTGTCTTAATATTTAAATTCTTAAACTCGCCCGATTGATAGGTTGTTAGTGCTTTTCAATTTGTATGGCAAAAAAATAAATTTTACTATTTTTTTTACAATTTAAACATTTTAATATAAGATTCGTTGGTCTTCTCAAAACGAATAAAAAAAATGCATCAACCCACCAAGTGGGACTCGAGTCCACAACCAATCGCGTTTACAATCCACAATGGCCACAATGGCCAAGGTAGAACCTAAAACAGAATCTTTTTTGTTTTAATAGTATCTAATTGTTAGGAAATAGTAGGAATGTGTTATGTCAAAATATCTCTAGGTAATGGAACAAACAAACTAAAAAAACCTATTTTCTAGGCACTCATTATGACCTTGGATTGCAACTGACATTCACAATCTAAGAAAAAACAAAGACTTTTAAAACTATAACAAACAAATGTTTATTTGTTCTTAACAATAGATATAAATCAAAATGTTTAAACAATTTATTGACGCTGACACTGTCACCGCATTGCTCATACATTGTCTCACGGATAGGATAAAATGGCGCTATTCATAATTTCCACGTATGCGTGCATATATGAAACAAATTAATATAAAAAACCTCTCTGCCTCTGGTAAGACAAAGTGCGGCGTTAGATTCCGCCATTTGCAGTGTCTCGGAGTTCGTGGAAAACGGAGTACGCAGTGTCTTGTCACTGGATACTTCTTGCCTAAACTGCTATGCAGGATAAAAACGTGAAGCTAAAAAAAGTTATTTATAATATAGTATGCACTTAATGTCTTATTACAGCAATCTTTAGTCACTGAGTATCTAATCGATTTAAAATGTATAGGTATTATATTAGATTTTTATATAAAAAAAAACAATAAATATCAATAAAATTGCATTTTAATACAGAACTTTATGTGTTAAACATTGTAAATATTTATTTGTTTAACAATATAAGCATTTGTTAAAAATATACAGGTAATACTTTGCTTATTAGGAAATCTCAACCATAAACATTGTATTGCATTGTAATGTTAAATTTTGTTTTAGCAAATAAAGTACTTTTATTTTTTTTATCACTTATTATACACTCTTAACAGATTATTTATCAATAAAGGGTTATTTTCTAGCAATAAATGATGTAGTAAAATAGTTAGTCTTGTGTGCAGTTTTTTAACAAACTTTTGTTAGCTTCTCGTACCCATTTAAAAATATACGTGGGAAATTCTCGTAACGATACTTTGACCCACTTCTTATTCGTACGATTTGCTTGAAAATTTGCATATAGCTATACTAATTCATATCCAATGATAATACAATATTTTCATTGCACAAACCGGATATCCTTGTCAAGATGATCAGTGAAGAAAGTATTTTTAAGCCTATTCCTTTGAGGTTCTTTTTTAAATCAAAAAAGCGAATTCATTTGTTATTAATATTGTTTAAAATTTTGCACTGTACTCTTACTAGTGTTTAGTCAAGTTCTTACAACTGCCCATTACATTCTTACTTCATTTCTACTATATTTCTATTTGTTTATCTGTTCATAAATACAAACATTGCGCGAGTATTAGGATTGACTGACAAATTGACTTTTTTTGAAAAATAAAATACCTTCAAACATATGTTTTTGTAGGTCCAAATGATTTGAGCATTTCTGTACTGGGAGCTACTTATAGTTAGCTATGAACTTGGAACTGCTGGCTGAAGCGGACGTTGATAATCAACAAATCTTTAATGTGATTACTGGAAACTTACCAATCCTAATACGATACATATGTAATAAAATATATATTTTTTTATACTTAAGCATAGAATGAGTATAATTTATCTGAACATAAAATCACAATTCTACAATATAATATCTATTATACAATAACAATCAATGCGCAATCGAATCTGCCTACGGATGCGTCACACCGTGGGACCGGCGTAGGCGCATGCCTTACCACGTGGCCTTGCTGGCGATCATTAGCCGTAATGACTGCGGATTGACAGGGTCACGATGACTTACTATTTTTTTTACACTTCTACAAATTACTTGACCTCAGTTTTAACAAATTATTATTGTTAAGATGATACTTATTTTTCTAAAGTTATCTACAGTATAATACTCTTATGTTAAGTGTATCTTAGATCCTTAGGAGGAAAAACACTACTTAGTTTTATATATTCTCTAAACATGTTCTCATAAGATTAAATGTTAGATTTAACTGCCTATTTTGTCACATTTTTGTAAACTAAAAAAATGCTTAAATCTAATTATTTGCGAAAATCATCAATAGTCCAATGAATCTGTTTCTAAAATTATTTTTTTTATAAAATAACAAATAATACTAATTGTCAAATATTACACAAATAGCAATGCAATGGGCAATTGTTTTTAAATGAATTGAATTTTGTTATTAATAAATAAAATAGCGCTCAGATGTAAATAAGAGGATAAAGTGAAAATACAAAGATATTACGAATAATTATTGTTTAATCCTTTTTTAATAATAGATGATCACTGATGGAACTTAATGTTTACATATCCAAGCATTTGGAAGCGTTTTCAACAAATATCGTTATAAAATTCCCATGTTACATTTGAATAGTGATATTGTAATACATATATAGGTATAACTAATTTAAGACCAATTGGGGCTATTTAAAAATACACGCTATTTTAAAGTAATATTTTAAACGGTACAAAATACATAATTCTCTCGATTACCTGAATGCATCCAATGCCATAGAACAATAGGACCTTTGAATCACCGTCACAACATTGCGAAGTTTCACGATCATTAACTATAATGACTGTACATTGACAATTTCATGATGCTAAAGCATGGTCGATTAAAGCTTTATTTGCGCTGTGTAATAAAATAAAATTGTTTTTTTTTCTTAAATAACAAGGTTTTGGCTTATCTAACATTAAAAATCTAATTCTTTTACTAACACTAATCAGCAATTAATTTTTTTAATTAATTTTTCATGAAATGTAAAAGCATAATGTGCTATGTTAAATAAATATCTTGATGTTTAAGATTTTTTTTATTTTCATTTTACGGTATATATCTATGGAATATTCATATAAAAACAAAATATATGTACGTATCAAAATTTTATAATAAAAACTAGATGTGCTCGCGACTCCGTCCGGCTTGAATTTCATCATTTACTATATTAGCTATCTGCCAGTAGAGATTCGGAAAGACGAACCGTGTTTACTTATTCTTATACGCATTTAATAAAAAACGCTTAATATTACAGACATGCAAATTTTATTTATTTCTAAAAATATAGGAAATAAAAATGACGAAATCTAAATCATTCCATTTATTTTGTTAAATTATATAGAGATGTTTTGCCTGTTTCTGTACAAGTAGAGAAAAGAGCGACACCTCACTTGATCGAATTGGCCAAAAAAAATGATTTTTCTAATTAATGAGCAGCGATCGTCAACGTTTAGAACCTTAGCTGCTTACCACCGTAATATGATGTCACTTCATGTAATATATGTATAATTGTATGTATAATTGTATGTATAATTGTATGTATAATTGTATGTATAATTGTATGTAAAATTGTGTGTAAAATTAAAAGCAGCTTTACGCTTTATCCTGTATATTGTCAAGATTCTTGGCTGGTTTTCGGTAGAAATCGAGACATCACGTGTTGAGTGGTGAACTTAGCGCCGCGCTGTGTCTTACCAGAGCGGAAACATTTAAATAAATTTTAGAAATAACGATTACCCCGAGCAGGCACCGAACCCACAACCAATCGCGTTTACAGTCATCTGTTGAACTATTGCGCCACAATGGCCACATACACGGGTTCATCAAAATTTGAACATATTTCTTTTACGTTTTACCAAATATATAGATTCGGAACAAATTAATTTGCAATTGACCTGATTGTATTTATATCAATAAATAAGCTTATACTTAAGAATAATTTCCAATTTACACAATAATAAATTACAATGCTTTGTCGTCATCTATACCATAAGGCGCCATGAGATCATAGTAAATTCATCCAATTCGCAATGCAGTACAGCAATTATTGCAAAATAATTAATCTTTTGATTCATACAATATCATAATAATAAGTTCGTATAGTTTTCAAAATATATATATTTTTGTTTTTCTTACGTTAGTGTTCATATGGCATCTATATGTATTACAAATTCAAAATATTAATTTAAGAAGAATTCAGAGTCACTATTCTTCTTCATAGCAGGTTATTAAAAGAGAACCACCAGAATGCTCTGTTTTTCACTTAGTGCCCGAATTCTTAACATCGCCATCGCGATTTGTCTTTCTTTAAACATTTTTTTTGTGGCAAGTAATATAAGTTTAATATAAATATAATAACATCATCTTAGTATAAAAAAGATCAAATTACTATACATGTAACATTTTCAAACAGATTAAGCGTGTATATTTGAATATATAGTTTTGAAAAATCGACGTTTCGAACACTTTACAGTACTCTTGTCTTGTACCGTAGCCAGGTGCGTCGGCCTTTCAAGAATGTATTATCGAATACTAAATTATACGAGATTAACCCGTTTAACATTTTTTCATTTAAAATGCTTAAGAATTGCGAAAATCAAAGATCTTATTAAGATCAAATCAACTATTATCTCATTAAATCACTAATCAATTTTCTTTTTTAACATTAACAAATCAAAAGTTTTACATTATATACATATTATCTAAGAATCTACAGCGTTATTGATATTCATAGGATTATCTTATCTTATCCTCTAAATATTAAAGCATAGCTTTGCAAAAATTTTCCTCCTGAAGATGTCATATTTTCAGACAGGACTGATCATTATCTGCATATATAATTACATAGTATAACTAGTAGATTGTAATGACACAGAATATGCTCCTAACTGCATTATATTCCAATTATTGAATACCTTTATTATTATATTGTTCGTTGAAGTATAACTTATGCTTAATTGAAGATTACTAAGAAACCCAAGTATTGTTTAGTAATATATATTCTACAAAATAAATCGTAAATAAGCGTAAGTAAATACTGTGACTTGTATCAACAAAAACTACCCATGTGACTTTATAAACAGAAAGGGAATTCAAGATTAAAATAATTTAATATTATAAAATTATAATTAATAAAGGGATACTCTGAAGTTATAATTCATTTGCCTGTGGCCATTGTGGCGCAGTGGCGCAGAACTGTCAACCAGGTCACTAGTATCTTACTATAAGACTGACAATACTGACATTTTATGTTGATTGATAATTTGGAAGAGCTTGTTACAGCCTATTCAAATATAGAGAGAGTATTTTGATTTTTTGATGTATATTTTGATTTTAATTTGAAACTGTGTCCTATAAATGCAAATTTTTATAGGTTCGTTGACCCCTTAAGATAATTATATTATAAATTTTTTTCTTTTCCACACTCTACACTCTACACACACTGCCACACTAGCTAATTAAGACAGAGTGAGAATTTGCCAATGACGTTGACATTCCATAACACCCAATGTTGCGTTATTTTATGCGTGATAGTGGACAATAGACATAAGAGTCTGGTGACAATTTTTTTTAGATTTTAGTACCCCTCGGAAATCTAACTTGTATGTATCGAAGTCAATCAGGGACCTTTCACCTGCGTTACTATAGTTTTTTTAAGACTAAATCTGGTATGCTCACACTAGTTTATATCACATTTACCCTATCAGAATAGATATAATGTACAACTGTACTTAATTAAATTAGCATATCCAACTGTTTCACACCTCAATTATATACATAATTGTAATCTTGCCATCTTATAGCGACTAATTATCCTCGTATTAAGTACAAGGATTGACGTAACGTAAGTACTTGTGACGTCTTCATGGCTCGGAAACGCCATAACTTAGGCCAATTGAGCAGAAACATCAAGCTTAATTTATGTATGTAGTTCATAATATACATAAATTTAATTGATAGTTTTATTTTAAATATTAACAATACATTATAGTATTATAGTTGTTATATACATATACAAAAAAAACGATTACAAAACGGAATTGATTTTTCATTTGGAATTGATTGGCGCTGAGTTTCAGCACTTAACACGCAATGTCTAGAATTCGGCGGAAAGTGGAGTACGAAGTGTTTTGACATTAGGTATATCCTGTCTACCCTCCTATGCCGAATATAAGCATGAAGCTAGAAAAGAAACCTTTATGTTGAATTTTTCAATCTAGTAACCTAAAAAAGAAAATAACCTCCTAGTTACTTGAAAATTCATTTTTAATAGTCATTTGATTTTGGTTCCCCTGAATCAATATAAAAAACTAAAAAAATTAACAGTAACAAGGCTTCCCACAAGCTATATAATATGATATATTTGCATACAACGTCGTTTATGGTAACCGAGGACATTTACTTTAGAACTATTTTTACAAACAAATTACATTTTATACCAAACTAACATAACTACTTTTATGTTTATATGTTAATATTTTTATTTAAAATACGTGTCTTTTAATTTAACGACGTTATTGCATACATCATTATATATTTATAAACTGTCTTATTTTTTTTGATATGCCAATATGAAAATGTGAACTAGAAATGAAAGAAAAATGGATTAATCAAATAATAACTTGAAAGACTAAGTTAATAGTTTAAAAATATAAAAATAGAAAATGTTGATTGTTAAACCACTACCTGAAGGAGAAAAAATAATAATTTTATAGTGTTAGTGCAATGTAAAAATAAGATACGATCATAATAATCATAATGGTGGACGGTAAAAGTGACTTGACACTAAGGTATCTGTCTACCCGATATGCGAGATATCTCGTGGAGATGGAGATAGACTCTTGCAACTAAATATTAAAATATTTACGATGCAACGTTTAACTTTGCGTGTTCCATCTTTGTTGTAATTACCATATTTAACTATCTTAAGCATTTGAAACTATGACTTTAAATAAATAAGGCTAAACGAAGCTAAACAAACTATCCATAAGTTAGATAGAATTTAATTAATATATATAAACATATAAGAGGTGTAATATGTATGATATTAAATATATATATATCGGTTGTGGGTTCGATCCCTACTCGGGCCAATGATAATATTTAAATTATTTTCACTTCCTCGCTCTGGTATATATATATATATATATCTATATATATATATATATATATATATATATATATATATATATATATAAAATAATATTATATAATATTAATAAATAAATCCCCAGCTAATGTTAACACAATTACACAACAATACAAAATTAATAAAATAAGCTGTAGCAAAGGTACAAAATGCACAAAGAGATTGTATTATTTTTTAGCTTCACACTTTCATCCCGCACCCTGACAGAAAGTACCTATTGTCAAGTCACTTTGTATTTGGTATATATATATATACATATCAGCATCTGATGACAGTATATTATTATACAACGATAAAAAAACAAGACAATCCGTATTACGATTTCCGCCGAATTTGAGACATTGCGTTTTGCATGGCAGAACTTAACGCCGCACATTGTCTTACTAAAGCGAGGAAGTGAAAATAATTTAAATATCCCCCGAATGGGATTCAAACCCACAACCGATTCCGTTTATAGTCAGACGCTGTCTCGCATACAGTCATATATAACTGATTTATTATGAACTGAATTTTATTTTTATACTAAAATTGTCTACTCTTTACAACTTATACGCCTAAGTAAGACCTTCACGAAGACAAAGCTGTGTAATTTAAACTTAACATACCTGACAGTATAATGTATCTATTTAACAGGCGACAGTACGAAAAGCAATTTATTATACCTTAAGCATTAGTAAATTAATAATGACGTGTTAGTTAATTTGATATTAAATACTTAATACTGTGTAAATGGTATCCGAAACTGGTGGGTTGTACCTATTCTTAATCAGAACAAAAGGACATGGGAAATATAAATTAAACGAGTGCTATTTATGGGGTTTTATTTCTTAAAAATGGTGCGCATATAAACATAATAAAAACAATAATATAATATAGCAGCTATTTTTATTTATTAATAAATTAAAATATGATTTTATTTTTAAATTTATCGTAAAAAAAGTCAATGTCATTCACTCAATGATAAAAGTAAATATAATCGATTTTTGTACAATTTTTTGAGTAATAACTCGATTTTTCTTGACCAATATTTCAATTTGTACTTCACAATGTCAGCGTTATTTTATTGAAATACTATAACTATAACATTTGGCAACTATATCTTTTAAATAGTGAGCAAACCTATTACAGCACGTACATCTGCTTCATAGTCTGCGCTCAACTTTGACAATGATTGTATTGCTTGATAGTCGTTTGTAAGAACTATGGAAGAAATTACTACTAAAGCTTAAAGAAATTAACAATACGACTTCGGTTCTAATGACAATGATGTTATATATCAATTTCATTGTTATAATTTTAATTTTTTACACTAAACACCTAGTATAGGTATAAGAAGAAAGTGCTGGATTTATAGAATATAGTATACTTTAAAAAAAAGCTTATTTTTAAAAAAATATTTTTTAAAATAAACATTATTATTTTATAATTTTTATTTACAAATAAACCTATTGACTCATATCTGAATCGTTAACTGTACGTAAAAACTTTGCATTGTTACTGAAAGAAATAAACATTTTAATTTAAAAAATATTTTTTACCTGTGAACATATAAAGTATTCTTTGCGTGTTAATTAGTATAAAATATTATTTTCCATATAAGGTAATGTTTCTAAATATGATCGAGAACCACTATTTAATACTGCATTACATTATGAAACGATGCATCGTGAAGATGACTGTGCGATTACGTATCGCCTGCGCCTGTTCATTCCTTAGGTTACCTAATTTTAGTGCATAGTTGCGTAGGAGTTCATTGTTATTATGATTTACGCTCATAGATAGGCTATGTTAAAGCAATATTTGAATTGATAGATTGATATTTCATTTATATTATATTAAATATGGTACATACGCCGTTGCTTACCGATATTAATAATTACTTCAAGGGGTAGACTCGATGGAAATATTACCTGAATAATAAATCATAAAAAAAGATTTCGAGTCGACAACATATATATCCGTAAAATTCGGATTGTCAAGTATTTTGTTAAATTCTAATGATACTAACGGACAAATCTGAATCGCCATACTTTCTTTTGCAAAACGTCACTCACTCACTCACGGCAAACGTCACGTAATGAAATCTCGAGTTTGTTAAGGCATCACACTATCCGTAAATTCACAGTTCCAACATAATTATTCTTTCATACATTATCTATAGTACATATCCTTGTGAATATCAGTAATGGCACCTTGATCTCTGTGATTTAAGTAATTTTAGCAAAATCAAAATATTTATATAAATAAATATATTAGTCAAGTTCTCGAAGGCGAATCTGCGAGCAGGCTGCTAGTAAGCTAGTAATCTTTGAAAGTATTTATTATATAATATGTATAACTTTTTCCTATATAGCAGGTTAGAGAGAGGGAAATTAATGTCAAAAAATTCTGTTCTCCATTTAGTATTCAAATTCGAAAAATATTTTATAAATTTCCTCCTATAAATTGTGAAGCATTTTAGATTTATCTTTAAGGGCATGTAAACTTAAAGCTTAGTTGGCTGGAGTACTCACGCTTATTAATCAAGGAAGTGCTTTTTTATGTTTAATTAAAAGATCTATACAACACAACACACAAGTCAAATTATATAAAGAATAATTTGATATATTAATGAAACTATTCGCATTTTATAATTTTGATTATTCTTTGTCAGCAAAATGTAAAATCGCAAAAATCAAAGATCTTATAATTATAATTTTGTAAAGATACCAGGAAAGTCTATATGTGTATAAATTAAAGAAACCTGGTACCAACATTGTTTCTTATAATATATCAATATAAATTAGACAATTTTCATAAACATACCACAAAAAATGAATATTTTAAGATAAATTGTGAAATAAACAAAAAAAAATATACAAATTAATTAATTCCAGAACAAAATGTTTTAATCGACTATTAACAAATATGATTAACAAAGTATTGACACTTAAAATTACACTTCATCATCCTAGTGCTTGTCATTATAAATATTAAAAGTCATTGAATATATCAAAACATTTGATAACATACAAAGCCACTTCGTACGCCCACGCTCGCTTAATTTTTCAAATCTATAAATTAATACTTGAAGACAAAACCTTTCGACTATTTCCTAAGATTATAAAACATAGGTAAAATATACATAGAAAAAAACGCGTACCAGTGCTTTGTATAATGATGCATTGAATGAAATTAAATTAATAAAATACTTTTGAACCACTACGCTTATCAAGCTTCTAGTAACTAAGAAAATTGGCAAATTAGATTAGAGAATAGATACATCAATTTTACGTAATAAAAATGACGTAATAAAAACCTTACTAAGAAAATGCATTACGCGAAACGCATCTTTCTATACTTTCAATCCCAATCTAATAAGCTTATAATCCACATTGCTTACATTACGTATTGGGTTGCGGAACTCCACGCCGTACAAAGTCTAAAAACACTAGGTGCAATACATTTAGGTAAGCCAAGAACTCTTAAGTGCCAGATGTAATATTAGTTTTACATTATAACAGAATTGTCATTAGTTGCACGACGATGTCGTGTGCATTGGTATGATTGAGAATATGAATATACATTACGTAGTTCTAAATTAAATGTTAAGCATGATATACTGTATCTAATAATAAAAAACATAGTAACTTACAAAAATTAATTCAAATTAAAAAAACGATAAATTTAATAATAAACGAGTCCATTCCTATCACTTATGACGTAAAAAGGTATACGAAAGTATAAAAAACATACATTATTTAAAACATTAAATTAAACGAAACCAAAATAACAATCCATAGATCACTTCAATGTTAGACGTTAGTTAAAATGCACAAAACGCTTTTATCTTTTACGTATTCAGGTCGTTATCGCAAATTCATAATTCTAGTAGCATTCATCTAACACAATTAATATGTTCGTACATATTATACTCTATAAAACAAAATTTTACCGCTATATAAGTTAAGAAGACTTAAACAACGGAGAGAGAACCTAAAATCCTTCACCGATGATTTCAAATAAGAATTTCAAATTGTACTCACTTGTAATGCATGGATCAATTGATTTTGCACTCTATATAAATAAAAATAAGGTGTATATTGTAATTTGTTAGTACTATAGCCTTTTAACACAGCTTCAATGGAAAATTCACTTTATATTAAATGTTATTGAGCTTAAAATCTAATGTTGGTAGCGATATGTTTTAATAATAACCTGTTTTGTGGACGCCGTGGGAACGAAGTCGGATATGCGAGGTAAAAATGGCTGTCGGAACAGTCTGCAATAGTCCAATTTCTGCCTTTTACTTAGATTATGTTTGATCATAAAAACTTGTTTAGGCGTCTCAACGGATGTCGTTCAGTTTAGTCATTTTAACGTATTCAACTTTTAAGTTTCCTTTTAAATAGTAGGAAGTTGATGAATATAATAAATTGTTTGTACGTTTTAATTTTCATACCTTTTTATAGTTTAATTCTTTTATGAGACACTTGTTCTTCAATATCTCATATATTAATCCTTTATATCATAATATATTATGTATATACATTGTTAAGTAAGGAGTTTTAACTTAAAATTTATATTTAAATGTAATGAAATCTGTAGCTGTTTAAAATTTATAAAAAATACTATTTCACGCTTTGTGTACTTTAATGATTTGGTTATACTATATAAGGTGAAGAAGTATTGGCATTGATGTAGTTATGTTTGGCGTAGTTGTTCTATTTCTCCATGTCTATAAGTTAAAATAATTAGTAAACAATAATAATATTAAATTACACCCTCATTGTGATTTCCATATAAATGTCCCTTATATTTTAAAATTATTTAGGTTGTACGATTATTTGAATATCCTAATCTTCAAAGCGGTGAGAGTGGTCTTTCACTTTAGGTTTTTATTTAGATTGTTTTTATTTAGCTTCACGCTTATCCCGCATAGCAGGGTAGACAGAAAGTACCTAGTGTTACGACACACCGTACTGCTTTCCGTTAAATTCCAAAAATAACGTGTTAAGTAGCCAAACTCAACGCCGCATTTTGTCTTCCAGAGCGAGAAATAATAATAGTTCAAATATAAATCATAACCCTGAGGGGGAATCGAACCCACAACTGTTCACGTTTACCGTTACGTGTTGTCCCACTGCGCTACAATGGACGTAGTTTATTTAATTTCATATTAAAGTTATTTATTTGAAAAGAGTATATAATAAATTAATATGTAATAACGGAGGTTTTGAACAGTTATAGATTGTTAAAATATAATTAAAATAGTGAGGCCTTTATAGTAAGACAAAATAAGACGTTGAGTTCACCACATTAGCAAGCCATGTCTTGATTCTGGGAGAAAAAGAGTTAACAGAGTGTCTTGGCACCATGTTCCCTGACACTACCCTGCTTTGTGGAATTATAAGTGAGGCTGTATAAAATTATCATAATTTAATATATATAGACTTGATTGCTTACATTCATTATTACTTTAGATGTAATTAATTATTGCAATTAGATTAAATCTTGTCTGTGTGTTATTTTATTGTATAGGTGAAGGGTAAATATTATACTATGGTAATATAAAAAATATGTTAAATAATATATTTTTTAAAACTGAAATTGACTCATACATTCTCACTCGTAAGAAACTTAGAAAAAATTAACTCTCACACATAATATTGTACTAACACAACTACATATATGCTAACAGGTGTAAGTTTATTGACATCCTTGTCATATGCCGCTGTCAAAAACACTAACATTTCAAAAAACGATAACCATTTCTCCTTTTCTATACTAAGCCCATCTAAACTTTCTAACTCAACCCATAATGTATGACTTAGATATAACTTTAGTCTATAACACGTTTATATGTGTGTGAGTATTGCGCAAACGCATTTGTCGAGACGTCGCTGACTCATCGCACACCTAAGGCTAAAATACACTTAGCTATATCTAAATTGTATCTTATTTGTATATATAGATATAAATACTTTAATAATATATATTTTTTATTAATAAGCGGCAATCGATATATTATAATTTTTAAATATGGATTAACATCTAATTATGTTTACCATTTTAAATTATAATGTCACTGTTAATTTTAATATATGTACATATAGATAATCATTAGTACCTAAAGGTTAAATATTTTAACAGGAGTGAAATATATTATGTTAATTTACTGAATCTAATAATAAATAAACTTTAAACCTTAACCTTTAACGATTAAGAGATTACTATATATTTTTTACTTTATTATTACTATATCTATAATATTATCAACTTGCTTTACTATTATATATATATATATATATATATATATATATATATATATATATATATATATATATATATATATATATATATATATATTAAATATTCTCACCTTGGTAAACTGTATTCTCTACATGTAACGTTTCAATTCGGAAAACGGAATTCTCGTAAAACGGAGAACGATGAGAACAAAAACCAAGCAAGAAAAAAATTAAAGACAAAAAAGATATTGGCTTAATTGGATTTTGGATTGTAAGGATTGCTTATAGATGAATAAAAAATATAAATCAATTTGAAATTAAAATTTACTAAAAATCATTCAGACATTTAATAATCTTTTGATAAATTTCAGTATAATAGTTCAATCCAGGTTTCAATTGAATCATATATACATTACCGCATAGACTTTTTTTTCATCTGTTCACCTCTGATGGCAAATTTCTTAGTGTGTTCAAACACTAGAAAAAAACGTCACGTTTCATTCCAGACTACACTTTTACATTTTATTATATGTAACAAAACCTACAGGATACTTTTTATTTGTAAAATAATAGCTTTAATAGCCTATTCGAAATTTTACATAATATCGCTGAGCGAATGTTAAAATGTATAATTTTATTATTAAAGCTATATATAATGGAGGAATATCAAATATCAAGTTGTTAGTTTGTGTGAAGATAATAAAAATTACAATATTTAAAGGATGCTTTTGATCTTTTTTTTTCCCTACTATTAAACTCTACTATGTATTTGTATAATTTTATAAAATATTTTTTTAGTTTTTAAAACTAAATTAATTTAAAATAGCTTTAAGTAAAAGAATGAAACAAAATGGAGTCAAATGCTAGTCAAATAAATAAGCATATAAAATAAAAAAATAAATAAGATAGAACTTGCTAGAAATTATTTAAAAAGAAAACCGACAACTTATAAAGTAATTCCAAGTCGAATCACATGCGTATTACAAAAGTAACCACTAAAGGCACAGAATCATGTATTTTTATCAAATATAATTGGCTAACATCAAAGCAATTGTATTGTAATGTAAGTGTGATGACTGTGGGTTCGAATCCCTCTCTCTAGATACAACAAGTTTTGTTAAAAAATATATACAATGTATTTAATATACCTATTTCATTAGTAGACACTATTATCAAAAGCTGTCTTCTAAAATTTTATAGGAATGTCATCAGATGTATTTTATGTTTAAACATTAAAAAATTCAAAAAATAGAGAGTAAGGTCATGATATTCAAAATTAAATATGTAAATAAATTTGTATACCTAACTTGTGCCTGTAAATTATTATTAAAAGATACAAAACTTAGATCTATTTCGTTTATTGTATTAGTCGAGCCATTCAGCCCGATTGACCTCGTAACAGACATAAAAAATACTTTGAACTTTAGCATTCTTTACGACCTGTTCTAAATGGGTAATCCGCATAAAACAAACAAAGAAATATTATATTTTATATAATAAAAATACTGTGTATAATATTATAAAGAATTGTTTTAAAGTGAATCATATTAATGTAATTAAAGGATAATTTAATTTATATTACTTTTCAAATATACATTAAATCAATTTATTATAGACAGAATCCTTGACGTTTGCTAAGGAAATTTTACATGAATTTTTATAATATTAAATCCAAAATAAATTCGTCGAGACTTAGTAGAATAGTTCTATACTTTTCCTTACCCTCCGGTAAGACAAATTATGGCGTTGAGTTCCGTTATTCAACGTCCAAAATTTTCGGAGATAAAAGACAACAGAGTGTAGTAGTAGCTTCACACTTTATCCCGCTTAACAGTTTTCAAACAACTTATTGTCAAGATAAAACACTCTGTAAAATGTATATTGTATATATTAAAATAATACCTTGCATTAATTAACACAGCATTCGTACTGGACTTTAATTAAAACCGGAATTGAACCTATAGCATTGACTCACACTCTCTTCGCCGCAGGCAGATATGTACTAGGCATGAATCCTAATCCTACAATGTGCAATATGTTTTCATTAAAATTTACAGAAATTTCAAAATATTTATAATATATGAGTATAAAACTTTATAATAATATTATAGGTATATGAAACTTTATAATATTACTATTTGATCTTGTTTTTTTTATTCTTGTAAATTAAATTAAGTGAGCATTACTCATAAGAACAAGCTTGTACAACAGAGCTAACGATGTTTGCGTTCGTTGGCGAGACGACGGATTACAGCCAGTTTACAGCCAAGGGTGATTGGCATATATTACGAAAATTGTCAAATTCAAATATTTGATTTTGCAAATCCTTCAGTAAGCTAATTGATAAACAGACATACAAAAATTTTCTTATTAATCAAATATTTTTTCTTAAATATATTCAATATATTTAATTTTTATTGTTTTATTATTGTATAGGTAATTCTCACATGCTGTGAAATACATATTGATTTACCATTTTTTTAAATATTATCATATTTTAAATGAAAAACGAAACTGGTTTGCAATTTAAAACTGATTGCGGTACTGGTGAATACAGTGTTTTCTATTCGATGTCAGACCTAACCTCTATTTACACAACAGAGCCAAAGATCATACCAAATCTTTTTATTAGACATTAGGTAAATCCGGAGTCACAGGTTGTTTATATAAGTAGTCGTAATCAAATTGTCTCTAGACAAAGTAAGCAAACGTTTATCCAGATCTTATTAAAGTAATGGCCTTATTAAATATACTTGATATTCTGAATAGGAGAACCATATTTATATTGTATTTTATAACGATTTAAAAAAAAACACGTTCTTTATATTTAGTAAGAGGTATGTTAATAATTTTATTCAACCTTTCAATTTTTTTTCATTTCATTTCATTTATTTGACCATGGTGCAGTGCAATGGTATCCGACTGTAAACGTGATTGGTTGTGAGTTCGATTTCCACTCAAAATAATGATTTATTTAAAATTTATATTACATTTTTTCACTAGTTCTTACCGTTAACACCCGTCTTGATTTCGGTCGGAAAACAGTCAACCAAGTGTCTTCACACTAGGTTATCTGTGACTATCTTACTATACGGGAGGTAGCGTGAAGTTGTAAAAAAAACTACAAAATTGTATTTGATATACCTAATAACATTGTAATATGATCTAAACAGATTAAACACGTTGTTTTTTTAATATTTACACTAAACTAAGATCACGTACAGTCTTACAACAAATGCGATCCAATACAAGTTCTATAATTTCCTATTAAAGGTTGCTTTCGTACAATGAATGTTGTACAAACAAATTTAAATGCGTTTTACAAATCCGATATAAAATAAACAGCAAATATAAATACTGAATCTCGTAATGTACACCGAAGAAGCCACGTAGATTCATCGGAATTAATAATATTGACTTTGACTACTTAAGCCACTTTGCATAGCTCAAAGTTCGATTCGAAATACATATTTTATAATGCATTTAGGCAATTTCTTTCAATCCGTTCACAGTGCAGTGACATTTATTAAGTATTTTGTAATGTTAAATTAATAAAAGTTTCTTTAAGATATGTTAGCTTTTGAGCACTCAATCGTGTTTATTTATTCAATGTAGTGTACGGGAGCTTTTTTATAGAAACGTCATATTGAGTAATATTTGAGCTTTTTTGATTTAAATTAAACATTTGGCTTCTTTCTTTAGAATACATACATTATGTACTTAAATAATTTGATTATGAAATTGCACTTTAAGGCAGAGGTCGATGGGTCTAGCGTGGGCTCGGTGTAATTTATATATTTGCCTATTATGAAGTTATTGTCAATGCCTTATTAATACAATTGCCAAGAATTCATAATATTCATAAGTGTATGCATTTAGTACATAAACAATGTTTATTTAGCTTCACATTCTTGTCCCGTATTGCAGGGTAGACAGAAAGTACCTAGTGTTAAGACACTCCGTACTTCTCTTTCCACCGAATTTGAATTGCGTGTTAAGTGATTGAACTCAATGCGGCCTTTTGTCTTAACCAGAGCGAGGAAGTGAAAATAATTTAAGTATAATATTACTCCCCCGAGTGAGGATCGAACTCACAACCAATCGATTTACAGTCAGGCCCTGTCCAACTGCATCACGACCGCAAGGTATAATATAATAGAAATCGGCTTACGAAATAATCCAAATTAGTAATTTACCGTAGTAAACAAAGTAGCCTGTCCCTTTATAAAACTGTGAAAAACATGGGAAAAATTTTTAATTTATTCTGAAACGCGAAAATTCTTAACTGTATTATTAAAACCTTATACTCAGTTTCCGTTAACCATTTAATATTCTATTAAGGAAGTGGCGCTGTGGGAAAAAACATGTATACTGCTGAGTGATAAAAATCGAGTGAGCATCATGATTTATACATCCTCATGACTTGTCACATGTAAGACAAATGTACAGTATCATCTAATTACTTGGATTTACATTTTTCTGAACAGGTTCTAAGCACAGAATTCATAGTTAACACATTATTAGGTAAAGGATATTGTAATACAGATATGATTGTGATTCAATTGGAACACGTTAGAGAGCACAAAGTGAGTGTGAATTCGATTTTTAGTGTTTCTTTTATGTATGTATGTACAACGTAACTAAGGAATAGCGTATATGTTTCGAAAATATTACTGTTTTTGGTCTTGTAATACCAAATATCTACAGCGTTAAGTTTCGCCTATTCGTTACTTAACACCTACTATACATTTTAAGCTCATGGTGGACGCAACAGGAAATGATTCACGTTAGAATTGTTTTCTATGCACTCTTGGAGTTTCATTTAGATACTACTAATATTTATAGCATGAGTATATTTGCATGTTTTAGTGTTGTTAAATAATTTAATAAATACTATTTTCATTTAAACATCTGATATATAAAAAATACATTTAGTCTTTCTTTAGTACGCGTCCCGTGTATTGAAGCGTAAAATTGCCGCGGACACAATGTTACGATGCTCTTTTGTTAGCGTAAGACCATCTTTTCTCTGGCTTACTCGAGCAAAATTTACCTGCATTATCTTTACTTTGTCAGGTGTCCGATTATTCATTTTTCAATAGACGATCAAAATAATATGAAATTTTATTCAAATTTAGACCCTACGTTTTTACGTATAGATGCTCATAGTAACAACGAAGCTGAATAAACTGTAAAATGATTTTTAAGATACTGTTTCGTATTCTCGATGTGTTTTGAGGCATCTGCTTTAGGAATTCGCGAAGTGATCTCCGTAACACGCGCACATCTGTCGCTAACATTTGGTACGTGCCACGCTGAAGAAATCTTTATTTTTTCATCCTTCCATTAAGAAATATGACAGATCGCAACGTGTTCCTTTTGATTTTTTCTTAGTATATTTGAAATGTATTAAATAAAAATATGACCATATTTCTAAAAATACATATTCTTACTACATCTTCTCGTTATTTATAAGTCTTGGTATCTATATGTTTCTGGTCATAGCTTAGATTAATATAATATCTATACTATTAAATAATATTGAAGTGTCTGTTTGTAACACTCAAGCTGAACCCTTTACTAAATAAAGGAATAAATATATATTCTTATAGAACTCTGCTTCAAAACTTATACAAAAATATTAGTTAAAATAATAGAGACAAAAAAGATTCCTATGTGAAACATTTAACTTTATTTCAATATTAACAATAACAAATAAAATTCCTCAACTCCATTTTATACCCATAAATAATGTCTTATTACCTATGCGTAAAATATGCGTTATCATGGCAACGTATCTTTTACTTGGTACAAAAGTGGTAATTAAGCACACGCGGCGTAATAGTGTCCATGTTATATTTAGTTTATTAATTAAATGTTTTTCATACCGCATAGCAGACAAGAAGTACCTAATGTCAAAACAATACATACTCTGCTTTCCGCCAAACTCTATACTTTGCGTGTTTAATGGCGAAACTCATCGGTGCGCTTTGTCTTGCCAAAGCTAACAAATGAAAATAACATAAAAATAATGAAAGTAAGAATAGAAATTAAATATAATTATTGCAAGAGGGAATCGAAGCCACAACAGATCGTGTTTACAGTTACCTTCTGTCCCACTGCGCTAAGCCCGATCTAATGTAGTTCTAGTGAATTTGATTAAAAAATATCACACTCTTTTTCTATAAAACTTATATGAACTTCATACTCCTGGTGTAAAATTTTTAAATTGATTTTTTTTCCTTTTTTTAAAACATATTATACTTGTATTTACTACCTTAACTACAATAAGCAAGACGTAGGTACCTGGTCTCGACATATGCCTTATGCCTTCCTTAAGAAAAAATATATAATGATTCAAAAGTTACTCGAAACTGTGTGAAACACATCTGCTCTTACTGACACAGTACAATCCCATAACTGTAATAGCAAAAATACACCTTATAATTTAGCAATAAAGTATGATTTAGATTGGCCCTTGTCATTTTTTAATATCTTGTGAAGGTCTTCATCCTTCTTCACGTATATTCGAATGCTTGCCTGATAGACGAATCTACAGTCCAATATATGTATATATTTTTACAAAGGTAGGTACAAAATCTATTTATTAGTCTGCCTATAATGATGGCATTATAATCCATTGGAAGACAGCCACCCATTTTAGCAGTGAATGTAGCAATGAGACAGGTTTTGATTATAAATATGATTAGTTGTGGGTTCGATTTCCATTCAGAAAATCTGTAATATTTAAATGATTGAACTTTTTAGCGGCGTTCAGTGAAGCCACTTAACACGCAATATCTTGAACTCCATAAATTCTAGTTTAATGCAACTGGGCTCTTCTTTTCCTTTCTGACTAAAACTCCTTTTTAAAGACACTTCGTTTTGGTTTGCGTGAAGCTATCGCGAGTTCTTTGTATAGTTTAAATCAGTATAGAGGTGAATGTTCCAATCGATATATTAAGTTTTTTTCGATGCTGTAGACCCTGTTGGTTTTTACAGCAACGACAGTGTGAGTGAGGGAGGAAGTTGCCCTGTCCCTGCGAATAAAGGCGAACACTACGCTACTTGTCGACGTTCACAAGGGCGTCTCCTGCAGGATTCGAACCTTGACTTGCAAAACAAAATTCTCATATTATTAACACCAACCACAATCTTCATTACAATTTAAAAAAATGATATCTCATACATCAATTCTAGTAGAAAAAACATACGACGGAGTTCTAAGCAAAGGTGTTTATGTTTTTTCGTAACATCTTCGAGGTCTATACATCTGCCGCATCTCGGAAATGTTGTGTTTTTTAAATACACATCTGCATACACCTAAATTAATAGCAAAAAGTTGACCTACAAAATTAAAAAATCACCTAATGATTTTTTTTATTTTTCCCATCTTTTGACTTGAATTGATCACACGTTTCCAAAGTAATTACTATGAAAATATACCTTATGCAGTTAAGTTAAAGTTGCCGAGGTCTTCGTTATAAGTGTTTTGTTGAATGTTTGTAAATATAAAAAGCTGCCAATTTCCGTTCGGATGTCGAATATCCGTTCTTAAAAATCGGCAGCGAGTGATTAGTGTCGCATGTGCTTGGATTTTTTGACATTTTTAAAGATTTTTCGACGCATGGGCATAATTTATCAAGTTCTTTGACATGCAGCTGAAACTGCAATTTTTACACTGTATACTGTATTAAGAATATCATAGTCTCTATAATTTGTGTTTCCTAGTTCTTATATAGTAACAACAAAGTTACTTACATAATACTTTTGTATAATATTGATAGCTTTGAGCCTACAATAATTTCTAGGTGGTATTTTTCCATAGTTACTTATTTTGCGAGTTAAATGTACAGAGTACGCATAGCAGACTATTTAAAGTCTTACAAACCGTAAAATTATTTACTTATTAAACTCTATGATAGAAATATAGATTCATTAAAAACCAAATAACTGTAAAGATTTATACCAGACTAACATTTTAATCTTATTTCCCAATTCCAATATAGAGCTAACTAAACTGATTAAAAATGAACACAAGATTATTTCTCATTTGTTACATACATACGTTTAATTTTTTTTATACCTTCAGGCTTTATCCCTGGCGGAGTAGTTAAAGAGACCGAAGTGCCAAACTCTAGGATCCCTGCATACTTCTTTCGCCTTGTCCAGTCACCAACCTTTTCATTCTTACTTTATACGTGACCCTCGCAGGCCAATCGAGGTCTCCCTCGACCTCTCGTACTGCTATCTTCTTTAAATATCTAATTTATTGAAAAAATACAAATAAAATTCAAACTTCCGTATCGGTAGTTTTTGTTCGGAAAGACATCTAATCTGCAGTTACAAAGTATAGCGGTAAATAGAGAGAGACGTGCACCTTGCTCGATTTCGATATCCGATGATATTTTCCCACACCCTGCACCTTTGTGAGACTTGTCGAAATCTGCGATAGCACCTTGTGTGTATGAACCCTTGATTTTTTTTCAATGTATGGCTTAAAGACGATATACTTACAGGTGCATGATCTTATTTTATAATTATATTTTTTAATTCAAATTTGTTATTTTTTATATATTTTTACATTAAAAAAATCAGGATAGACAGGAAGTACCTAATGTCAAGAGACTCACTTCGAGACATTGCGTGTTAGCGGAACTCAAAGTGGCGCTTTTTGTGATCAGAGCGAGGAAATAAAAATCATTCCCCAGAGTGGAAATCGAACCCACAACCGATTACGTTCTGTACGTACCGTACAGTCAGACGCCATTTAACTGCGTCACGTCGAGCCTCAATTGATATTAACAATCTTATTTAATCGTAGACGCTCTGTGCCTATAACTTACACCTGATGTCACAGATAGCAGATGCCTTCCAACCCGTTAGGTACTCACATATCACAATACATCTCAATATACTGTATGCTTCACAAACGCTAGTCGGTAACCAACTGTTTTGATATACGTTTTATTAATAAGATCTTTTTAATTCTAAATATATATAAAGGACTGTTTATGCGAAGAAATAGGAAAAAAATCCCAATTTAAATTACTATGAATAATTTAACACATTAAGGATAATTTCACATGTATGTAAATAGTTGTTATATTGTTAAATTCATTACTAAACTCATCAAATATGATTTTTTAAATATTAAAACTTAAAAAAGTATACAGCAGATTCATATAGAAATAAATTCTGTCTACATTGATAGTTAGTGAAAGTGACTCCTTCCTCTGAACGATAATTATAAAATTTGTTACATAGATAATATTATTTTTTAAATAATTAACATATTAATAAAATAAAAAACTTTTTACAACAATTTTTTTTCTTTTATTTATTAACGAACTATAAAGTAACTAATTTTAAACTAATATTTCTTAGGCACAGACTGAAAGTGCGTTATATAAGATGAAGGTCGTTATTGTCTTCACATCAAACGATTAATAGAATCATTTGTTGAACAAATAAATTACACGTAATATAAATTCACAAAGATTAGCTGATATTTTTAAGTAAATTGTAACTATGCGCCGGGCGTGGCGCAGTGGGACAGCGTCCAACTGTATATGCGATCGGCTGTGGGTTCGATTTCCACTAAGACGAATGATTACATTTAAATTATTTTATAAAGATAAAGCGTGGCGCTGAATTCCACAAATCAACACGCAATGTCTTGAATTTGGCGGAAAGCGGAGTACGAATTGTTTTGACATTAGTTACTTCCTGTCTACCTATGCTTGATATTAATTCATGTATCTATATATACAATTTCACGATCATTTATTAAAACTCAATTTAAAAAAAACGGATCAAAATTTGAATAGGACTCGAATCTATCGCCTTTGGGTAACCGTCAAAGTACTCTAACCACTGAGCCGTGTGTTCTTAATTTAAATTATGACCAAATATTGCTTGTTACCGCTACTGCTTATTTTCTTTTCAGCATCTCTATATATGTACGTAGTGATATTTCCACAAGCTACCAAAGATTTTACTCCATCTAATATAGACGAAGTGACGAAATACGCAAAGTAGCTGGCAACGACTAGAAACGAAAAGCCGAACATCGAGCTCAGTGGCGTGCCATTGGAGAAGCGTTTAATCTACAGGGGACGGGAAAGTGCTGATGATGATGGAAAATATTTCCTAAATTTGCCTAAAAATGATGACATGATGATAGCAAAAAAAAATAATAAAATACAGAATTCGTTTTTATTGCCAGTCTTAGAGGAAACTACGGCTGGTGGTAACTGTAGCTGTCGCATGCATGAAACTCCATAGTAGCTCTCATAAAATATAATTAGTACTAAATATTAATAAAAAATATAAATAAAAAAATCTGTATTAATATTATATGTAACAATTAGTTTTCCCACGCCAGCTACAACAGTATTTAATTCTACGTAATGACGTTATTGAATTCTCCATTGATAAGTAACATACTTCACTTGGTAAAATGAATCTATACAATACTATAATTTTGCCGTTTAATCCAACCTTTTACTTTACCGGTTAGAGAGAAGACCTTGTGTCACCTAGAAAATTTTACCACCAAATCTCAATAGTTTCAATAACTGTTATAAATAATAATATATATTAAAATAACGCGGAACAAAATATAAAATATTTGCCGATTGCAACAAATGGTTTACTTAAGTAGTTTCCCTGCTGACAAATCGTAATACCGAGGGCGTTATCTCTAAGCCCCACTGCAACTTGTACCTTGTCTCAGAGAGTTAAGCACCCGAGATTATCAGGGCTTTTCCCAAGTAAAATACTAACTAAAGCAAGGCAGCAATATAATGATTGTAATTTTAATCATAGTACAAACTAGTACATAAGTGATAGTTTTTAAACTAGCTTCTACCTTAAATGCTTTTTGGGGCAGTTTCAATATTTTTAAATTCACTATTGTAATATAAAAAAATGTTAATAATATATATGTACTAATATATTATATGAATTTACTTGTCAAAGCCTTGAACAAACATAACTGTATATGAAAACATAAGTTGCTTTTTTACTCATAATATTACGAATTCATAATAAAAATAACGTATGCCATCAAATTTACGCGAAAAAAATATTTTATAGGAGACTCAAATGAATTTTGCACTCAAGTGTGTTGAAAAACCATCAATTTGTATTTATTTTGAGAATCTACGTAAAACAATTACGTATTTCTTAAAGGATTTTATTACACTATTTGCTAATTATAAATAGGATCGTAAAACGTTAGTATCACCAATAAAACGTATGTAGGTAAAGGGGTAAAACTAACATGTGAGGAGATGTTTTAGTATGAGTCTAATTTTGGAACCTGATGTAACCCTTGACAAGAATGTTTTTGCTTTAGCACCAGCAGCTTTTGTATTGATTTAGCAAAATAATGTATCTTTTTACAATTTTACTTTCTGTACTACCAACAGAACCAAAGTGAATATACAAAAAACTATCTAATATACTTAAATTCATGAATAAAAATGGAATCCACAACCATCTATTATATTAAGACGCCATCCCCCCGCGCCATACGGACCGAATAAGCGCATTATTATAAATAATTTCTACAAATTATATTATTACTATTTTTAATTTACTATCTTTAGTATAAAGTTATTGTCTTTAGCGATGTTCAGCATTCTAACGAAATTATTTACATATATAGTCAAGTGTATAAATATTATTAAAAAATCTACATTAAAGGCCTTATTAGTAAAATATATTATTTATTTTAAACTCACACAAGTACTCATCAGCCAATAAAAAGACAATTACTTATAAGAATCTAAATAATAAAATTTGGGTCGCGAGTAAGTTTCGCCTTATCTAAACGATTATTAAAGGAGTTAAGAGTAGAGTCAAAATTTAGGGCTAAGTCGATCTACACCTTTGCATCGGCAGGTGATATCTGTATGCTCATTTTTTTTTAATTAAAAACCATCAAGGCGTCATGTGTCGCGATGCAATCGGTTGACAATATAAAACGTACAACGAATAAATGTGCTCGTTTCGGTAAATCTTTAGACGTAATAATATATGTACAGGGTATTTTTTTCTTTTGTTCGCAAATAAAATATGTTTATATTATGTAATATCAAAGGATTGATATATAATTATATTTTCAGTATAGTGTAGTTCAAGCATATCTAAGAATAATCTTAACTCAATAACAATTTAGGTACCTTATACCTCGAATACCTTTCTGGGAGGCAAAACTCAATACTTGCCAGATTATGAAAACCAATAAACATAAAAAGTGCAAAATCCGAGTATTTACACATTTGAATTGAATCGAAAATCAATGTATTCTGGCACTAAAACTTACACAAGCTAATTTCCTCTAACGTATGTATCAATTATATTCATTATAAATTCAAAAGCTCACCTTGAAACACGGCGAATATTCACAAAATCGTCGCTATAAAGTTATCGAGGTCCGATGACATAAAAGTGTCTTGGTCGCATCGAACTATAATAACCCGTACGTTTTACGAGCTCCTTAGCATATGCAAACTGGGCACGTGTCATTTGGCTTTAGTTTTTGTTTGTTTTTTTTTAATTAATCAGCTTAATTTCTCGTGAACAGCATCTGTGGTACAGCAGTTGTTTGGCCGGTGAAAAATTTGCGGTATGCCAGTTTTTTTACAATATCAATCCTAATTAGGCAATTGTAACGAACGATTGGTGATTTTTCAACTTTTATCACGTTTATTTACGATAGAATACCGTTATGAACGTATTAATCCTCATGCCTTGTGGAATGTAATTAATATTTGATTATAACTATGTAATTTTAAAGCTGCTGATAGCCGTGTCGCTGCCTTAATGCTTGTTCGCATCGGAATTTTAATAAAAAAAATATTCTTTGCGTTTTAACTAAAAATTGGAGTGAATGAAACTGTATTTCGAACTAAATAATTCAAGGATATTTTTTATGTAAACGCAGTTCAGTTATCATTCAATTATAAAAATTATTGACGTAAAAAATGTCAAATGATAAATAGTCTAGATAAGATAGCAAACACTGAGACAATAAATCCATACACATAAGCAAATGTACGTCATAAATGTTTTATTTATTGAATTTAAGTTTATGTATTACTTATTAGTGTACAAGATGTATAAAATTAACATGATATTTATATTTTCGAAGTTAAAAGAAATTGAAGCCGGTCGTGGCGCAGTGGGAAAGCGTCGGACTGTAAACGGGATCGGTTGTGGGTTCGATCCCACTCGTGGGAGTGATTATATTAAATCATTTTCCCTTCCTCACTCTTGTAAAGAAATGTGCGATTTTATCTTTACACTTTTACCTCCCAAAGCAGGGTAGACAGGAAGTACCTAGTGTCAAGACACATCGTGTTGAGTGTTGGAACTCAACACCGCGCTTTGTCTTACCACAACGTAGAAATGAAAATAGTCTAATATAAATATAATATAATATAATATATATAATATCATTAAGATGAAGTGGGAATCGAACCCACAACTGATCGCGTTAACAATCAGACGCTGTCCCACTGCGCCACGACCGGCCTGGCATTATTACTATCATTAATATTATTACTTATATTATATTTACAAATATTTATTATTTGAAAAAGCCACATACATTTGAATGCTTAGTAATTTTTACATAAAACATGGATTGTTGAGCTTTGTTGTCACTTAAAAAAATGACTAAATAAATACAAAAAGAACTCAGTATATTATAACAATCATCAATGTCAGTATAATTCGATACTCGTGGATTAGTTTGGTGACTTCATGACGTGACATGCGAAATGATCCAGTAAAAAATGTGTGAAAAATATTTTGACGTTTATGTTTTTATAATTTATTAGCATCAATTCTTTAATTAGTCACTTTGTAAGTAAAATTTTTTGCATTTTTAATTTAAATAGATTTTAATAGTTATTTAATGGTTTTTTTTTAATTTATGGCAGTATCAAATTAATTAACTTCCTACCTAATCTCTTGATACTAGGTTCTCTTTGCCTATATATGAGACCTCCGTATATATGAGACTGGGACAATAATTTTAATAAATTAATCATAACCATTTTTAAGCGAAAAATATGCATATCTTAAAATAAACCACAGTCATTCAAACTTACAATAACAATTCAGTCATTCTATCCCAGGTAAGAAACAGATGTTAAAACGTTATAAATCTTCGGCCCTATTGTCTGCCTCTGGCCGTCTTGTTTTTTTAACAATTTCATTTTTCTGGACACATGGAGCCTTAAGGGTTGGCAGATGTTGAAGCCCTACTAATCTTAGCTTCGGATAGCCTTTAGTTAAACAGTAGTACATACTTAATTATATACTATTAGCTATAATATAATTTTACAAGAATTTTATTAAAATTCATAGTATATAATTAAACATACTAGAGATTATCCAAACTTTGCCTCACAGCGATTGAAATTTCCAATTCTAGTATTATTTTTTTTACTTTAATAAAACTCTTTTAACTGGACTAGTAACGAAAATATATTTAAGGCAACTTAAATTTTTGGTTATATATAGGTGGAAGCGTCGGGTTTTCTTAAATGTTCTCTTCCGAATCTCCATTGAATAGTAATGTACTTTACAAAGATTTTTTTTATTTTTATGGTTTCACGCTTTTATCCCGCATAGCAGGGTAGACAGTACAGTACAGTACACGCTTTTATCCCGCATAGCAGAGTAGACAGTACTAAAGTACCTAGTGTTAAGACACTCTGTACTTCACTTTCTATCTAACTCGAGACATTGCGTGTCAATTAGTGGAAGTCTACGCCGCGTTTTATCTTAGCTGAGCTGAAATAAAAAATAATTTAAATATAATCATTCCCCCAAGTGTGAATCAAACCCACAACCGATCGTGTTTACAATCAGACATTGTCCCAATCCACAACGACCAGCCTAAGACTACTGTATACATAGTACATATCCTATTTCGTTTTCAATTTAAGTTTACTAAAACTATAGTAGCTTAATATTATAGAATTTAAAACCCCATTTACACTGGAATGTAAGTAATTAAGATAATCTACGAGTATTTAGCTTTTTTCTCAAGCTCCGAATATATCTTGTATACCATCAGTGCTATGCAGTCATATTTTTAGTTTATTTGATCAGATCACGTTACAATTTACTGACGGTCATGCGGAGAATTACAACTAGGTGTAATATATTATTATTATAATTTATTTTTCTATAAACACTGACTGCTACTGAATAAAACTCGACTGTTTACTTTATAAAAATAATTATGATGATAGAGATAGAGATTATGTTGTTTTATTTTCTCAGCATGAAGATAGAATTAATAAAGTAATGTCAATTACTGATCACAGATTTCATATAATTCATAATTATATACCTGGCATTTAATGGGTATTGTAATTTAGAATGTAGAAACACGAACATAACTAATCTAACTTAATTCATTGAGCGTTTAATTGCATCTGTTTATTCATATCTTGGTAGAAGCTGTGTGTTATACATAAATGTTATTTTTTTATTGACACAGTACTATATCAAAACTATAACGAATAAGAAAGTATTAAATCAAAGGACTTACCGCTCTTTTCCCGCATAGTAGTATAACCAGATAGAACCCATCTCAACTTTTAACCTGTATTCAATATATTGCGTGTTGACTGGAAAAAATAGAGGAACTCAACGCTGTGGATAACATTTTAATATAAATATAAAAATCTCAAGGTGGAAATCGAACCCACAACCGTATGACAACATGCTGTTTTAATGCGTGACAATGGACTCAAATCAAAATGATTTTAGTAACTATTATTAAATTTTAGTAACTAAAAATTCAAAAATCTATATCCAGAAATAGTTAGCCAATTTCAAACTGAGCGCTACATTAGGTAACTTCAAATTCCATACCTTCACGCCATGCCGATGATCTTTGCGCCTTAAATGTTTTGCTTACAACCTATTACTTAGTAGTACATTGTATTATATTGACTACAACAATAATAAATAGTGTCTACATTGATTTTGGTGAAGTAATTGACTATTTAATACAAAGTTTTCAATTTATAGTAGATAATCTTAGTAATTTATTTTTAGAAGATAATCAATATCTTCTTGCATTTAGGCCAGTCACAAATGCTTATTTACTTTTAGGTACAAACATAAAGAATAATAATTTTAACGATATATTTTTCCATATTGAAATTATTTTGGAAATATTGTCTTTTTACGCCTCTGTGCTATGAAACAATAGGTACATAGACATAATAGACAACTTATAAAACAACAATTATATATGTAACTTAGCAATTATATATGTAACTTAACAAATTTATATATGTAACTTAGCAATTTTTTATAAGGAAAATGTTTGAAAAATACTAAAAGTAATAAAAAGAAAGAAACATTATTTACATATTGTTGGGCGGGTTGCCTACTTAACAAAATTAGTAGACCTGTTGAAGCCTAAAATAACCATGTCATAAAATTTTCAATAATATCAATCACATCACAGTGTTTGTAGTGTTTATTTTGTTAATTTGCTGATTTTCCACATTTTATCGAGTTATGCACGATAAAATGTGGAAAATCAGTAAATTAAGGACAGACAGAGACAACACAGTGTTAAGACACTCTGTTGACTGGTTTCCGTGCGAAATCTAGATATTTCATGCTGAATGGCGAACTCAACGCCGTGCTTTGCAACCAAGGCGGAGAAATTTAATTATTCGAGGTACATATAATCATTACAACTACAAAACCTACTTTTTTAAATTTAATTCTTTTATTACATTATTTATATAAACTTTAAGTAAGCCCAATATATATAGTCCTCATTATTTTCATACAATGAGGTACAAAGCTTTTTCCTTCGCTTTCATGTATTAATATAATGATAATGTAGACAATTTAGCAAGTCAACGCGACACAATGCCCTACAAAATGCCACACAGCAGAGCGGGAGCCGGGAGTGCCGCGATCTAATCGACCTTAAAGGTCGCGTGGCCGGATTCGGAATGTAAGCGACGACTGTGTGTCTCCGAAACCTTTACTTTCCACAGACGCTTATATCACTTATATGTATATGAATATTTGTTAAAGAAACATCAGTTTTGTTTTGAAATTTTAAATATGTTACTTTACACATTTTTAATTCACATAACAATTTGATTTATAGTAAAAAAATAGATTTAACGTAAATAATTCAAATTTTAATGGAGGCCGTGGTCGTGGCGCAGTATGACAGCGTCTGACTGTAAACACGATCGGTTGTGGGTTCGATCCCCACAGGGGGAGTGATTATATTTAAATTATCTTCACTTCGTCGCTCTGGTAAATACAAAGAGCGGCGTTGAGTTCAACCACTCAACACGCAATGTCTCGAATTCGGTAGAAAGCTAAGTACGGAGTGTGTTGACACTAGGTACTTTCTGTCTACCCTGCTATGCCGAATATCAGCCTAATGTTTCAGTAGGGCAAGTCATTCTATTAACTTTTCTTATTATGCATTGTACTAATGTAATATATAGTATCTTGTCAGTGAATATACCTATAATAGATATTTGATATTGAATTTTTACTTCTCCAACGTTTAAAATGCACATTTTAATAATTTTGATTGCTTTAGATAGATATGAAATAAATTATGATTTGAACGATGTGTTGGTTTTTAAAAGAGATAAAAAATATATATTATTATACAAAAATCTCTTTTTCTCAATACGAATATAAGTGTACAATTTAGTTAACAAAAGAAAAAGACGCTTCAACCATCTTTATATTTGTTATTTTTTATTGAAAAATATTTTTATTTACGAACTTTGGATGTGAAGTAAAGTAATTTACAAAAAAAATCATATGTATTTTTTAATTCACTGTCAAAAGTATTTATCAAAATTCTTGAATGAATTTTAAAAACAACAAAAGTTCAAAAATCGAAAAACACGATAAACAAGTTCAAAATTACTTTTAATATTTTTTTATTATTATTCAGAATATTCATTGAATATAAGTTTTTCATACAAAACCGTAAGTACAAACATTAATTAACCTCATTGACTGACCACCACATAAAATTCTCAAATTCCAATCAACTTTTAAATGATTAATGCCGATCGTATTGAAAAATTACCAAAAATTAAGCATTTTAAACTACAAAAGCAACAGCTTACGGTACTTTCGTCGTTAAATGACATCACGTCTGTTTATAAATTCGTTAAAGTATATAATTTATGCTAAACTTATCAAATATATTCCAAAGACACACTTTCGATAGCCACCTGGCGGTGTACCTACTTGCTATCTATTAATATATAGTATACGGGTTCGGGAATGTACATTCACAAGCGATAGCATTGAAACGACAAAGTTATCTAAGACTACCTATCACATTTTATTCAGTGTGCAGCTTATTGAAAAACATGATATTTAAAAAAAATCTTATGCTAATTTAATAAATGAGTAATTTATAATAATAATAAAATAAATATTGAATGGTAAACGTTGAAAATTTCATGTAATATAGATATTAATAAAATATATTCTAATTGGATTTTATTCCAATTATAATATAAACAGTGTTTGAAGTAATCTAATGAGAAATAAAGTAAAGTAATGAGCGTAAAGCAATAATAACCCAAATATTTTATATGGAACGAAATATAATAATCCCTTTTTCAAATTCTAAAAACCTTTATTTAGTATTTTATCGCGAGGGCAGATAGGAAGTACATAACGTGAAGAGATTCCGTACTCCCCTTTCCGGAAATTCGCGCTTTGTAAATGATACAAATTTAAATATAATCATACATCCAAGTGGGAATCGAACCCACAATCAAACGCGCTATTTGCCAGACGCTATCCCACTGCGCTACGATCGATCTCTAAAAAACCTTTATTGATAACCAAAATTTAATAATATTTACATCTAACACAAAACAAATTCGACAAACAAGTATTTGTGCAAGTGATTGTATGAAAGCTAAATGTCGAGAGATCCGCGAGAACCGTCTCTATGGACACGAAACGATGCTACGTAGTTGGTTAAGTCAACCTATTTTATTGTGCAATTTATTGTAATAGTCATAATTATGTTTGTTTATAGAGTTATTAAAATTTTATTATATAATTGAAATATTAATGAGTCATATTGCTACGAGTACGAGTATCGTATACTCTCCACAACTTTGTATGCCAAGTTTCAGATTCCTACGGTCAGTAGTTGGCTGTTATTTGTCTGTCACCGTATGAGTTATAAGTTCTAAGAATGTTTAATAGAAAATACTTGACGTATGCTTTTTTTATAAATACGAATTCAATAAAATTTGTCAGAATGTTGTTTATTGAGGAGATAGACCTAACATTTTAAAATTACTCCAAAAACAGTTTCTTTTCTCACTGAGTTAGCCAGGTAGAGGATGTCAGAGAAATTCTGATGTCAAGACATCCCATTCTTCACTCTTTACTTACCCAAAATAAAGACATTGAGAAAATACTGTTGATCCTTTCGGTCTTGACGACGACTCTAGAAGGACAGGAAGGTATAGAGAAAAAGGTTTGATGGTAGGGCGCAAACTATCGGACGACCTGTTCCGGTTCGATGTCATGTAAGCCAGCTTTCCCTATTTCCACTTATTCCTTCCCGCATCTCCTTTCAGTTCCATCCCAAGGCCGGCACTGCAACTCTAATGTTGTAAATGTCTATGAGCGAAGGTGTCCACTTACCGTCAGGTGGCCCTTCTGCTTGTATGCTTCCTTTTTCTATAAAATAAGGTTACTCTGTCTGATGTCTGGGGCTACTGAAGAAGGCGCTTGCGGGACTTGAAACACGACCTGCGACCGACGGGTGGACTATAACTTGAGGTCAGCTTAATGCCATATTTTATGTCACCAGAATAAAAATAATTGAAATACCAGTTATATATAATGATAATAATTGAAATATACTCAGTTCACCGAGTGAAAATCGAACCATAGCCATCGTGTTCACACTCGACCGCTGTCGCGCTACGTCACTATGGCGATAATTGCTTACGTTTTCAAGTCAATACTTGTCGGCGTAAAACAATGACGTGCTCAACAAAGTTTGTAAATGCAATGCAACATTTGTTTCGGATTAATATAAAATATTCTAAACACAAAGAAAACAAATAGCAGTAAAACGTAAGCTGCCAATGAAATTTTAAAGTGTTTGTTCTTCCTTTTATGCCTTTTAGATGCAGGTACGGACACACGTGCAACTTTCAACAATGGCAGCTACATCTGGTAGAGATAAACTTAATTACAAACATCTGTGTTATTTTTACGTATTGTTTTAACTGTTTCAAACAATAAATAAACGTTAAGAAGTTTCGATATGATGACTTATTTTGCTCGACTCAAAAACTAAAAGAAATATATATACATTAGTTTTGCAAATATTGTAAAGATATTTTAGCTCCACACTTGTATAGCAGGGTAGACAGGAATTACCTAGTGTCAAGACACTTCGTACTCTGCTTACTGCCGTGTTGCGTGTTAAATGGCGTAACTCAACGCCACGCTTGGTATTATCAGAGCAAAGAAATGAAAACTAAATATATTTAAATTAAATATAATTATTCTCTCGAGTGAAAAACGAACCCACAACCGATCGCGTTTATTGTCAGTTGCTATCCCACTGCACCACGACCGGTCTATATTGTTATGAATAGGTACATTTATGATAATATTTTTTAATACTTCCGTTACAAAAACAGAATATTCAAAATTAATTTCCAGCAACAAAGTTCAAGCTAATTATAGCAACTAAGAGATACTTATGTAAAAATATCATAAAATGAAACACATACACATATACAAGTGTAACATTTTTGATACTTCAAATTATACCTAAATAATATCACTTATAGCGGTTTTTAGTCGTCTACTTGGCTTATGTAAGGATTCAGTATAGTATTCAATCGAACCCCTGATTCAAATCAAATTTCACTAAAATGTTTTGATCAAAATGTACGTGCACATTTGACGTCATATAAAAAAATATAAAATAAAGAATTTTCCACACAGATGGTCATAGTCTGGCTACATAATAATAAGCAAGAACGCGGAGAAAGAAGGTCACTGTATATAACTATATATAACCTGCTTGTTGCAAGATATGTAGAAAAAGTTTAAAAATAAAAAACACAATACCGGAAATAAAGGAAAGTACACGTAAATAACTGAAATTCCTTTCGTGATTGAGGCGTATACCGATTTAATGCCAACGACCTGTTCAGGTCACCCTACATTTTATTATTCAGACTGCAAAAACAGCATGAGTCAAACGCAAAATATTACGGAAACGGATGGAGATGAGTAGACAAATGTTTTCAGATTGAATATTGGCGAAAAACGAATGACCGTTATTTACACATACACTATCTACTGCCCGCGACCGCGTTTTATTTAAAATATATAGTCCCATGGTGTTTAATAAGGCTTAAAATATAAAGATTATATGTATAATGATTATATATATTATGATTAAAATTACTACGCAAATTGCAAATTTTGTTCTCAGGTATATAAGTACCACATATGTTTTTAATTTATTTATTTCAATCATTCCAATTTTTCTGTCTTTTTTTTATCTAGATGCCGTCGCCATCGATATCTATAAACGCCTTTGGTTGTAGATATTTAAAATATCTCTGGTTTGAGTACCCACAACGCCTCGAATTTAGGCGATAAATGGTGGATGCAGTTTATTGACACTAGGTTCTCCTAGTTATACTAAAAAAAGCGTATAAAAAGTTAAAAATTTATCACTAGTTTATATATTTTTTTCTAGTAGTAGTCATCTCGTATAATGAGATAAATCATACATTCCAACGGAGCCATGTCTCAAATGAATACTTGAAATTTAACAGAATTATTGCCATTTTAATAGTAATACGCAAGTCACGCTTTTGCTGTGAAATGTATTTGTAAATTGTACAGATATATGTAAGTATGGTTTAATTGAGAAATGAGAGGTACGTACTGAAATTTTCTCAGAGATAATTCTCAATTTGAACATTATGTATACGAACGCTTTTCATATTAAGCTAGGTGGTAAGGTTTGAAAATAAGTGAATTGGACGGTATAAAACATCATAATTATATTTTTTCCACACGTTTAAAGGATAAAATTTAGATACTTTACTCCAAATAGATTGTCATAGAACAGACGGAACGTAAACATTATTGCAGCAGAGCTTAGAAAATAACACCAAATCTTATATTAGATCTCCTCAGCATATCGGGAGTATTAATATGGATCTAAACATCTCTGGATCCAGAAGAGGAAGGACTGGGTCCAGAGGAGGAAAACTGATAATAAGATGGACAGACATCTTTAAAAAAGATGAGAACGCCTGCACTTGTTTCCGTGCACGACTAATCCAATAGAGTGAAGTAGAAAAAGAAAACTAGGAATTTAGTCCCCACAAGCAGATGGGAATACATACATATAATGCCCACGCATTTCAAGACAGAGAATTAGCCACAGATTATCTAAGAAAAATGTTAAGTAACAGTCTAAAAATTCATTTATAACATCCCGTTTAGTAATGACAATTTGTTTTACTATGTTTTTAATAAAAACAAATATGAATATTACAAAACGTATATATAGTCAAATAGATACAAAGAGAATCCTCACCAAAGGTCATAATTATAGCCATGACCGCGAATTTCAACGGTTACAATCAAAGATTACAGTAAATATGCAAATGTTAGAACTAACAGTTCACCATGTGCAGACTGCAGAGGCATCACGATTCACGATCTCAAGAATTATAACTCATTCCTGACTCACGCCGGTGTCATGGGAAATGAATCATCGGCACAGGTTGATTTAGGCTCATTACCTTTTGCTACTTACAATTTATTTACTTACGTGTATCTTATTCGTGTTGTCCTGAGAAATTCTTCTGGAAAAATCTAAGATATGAGAGAGCTTAAAAGCTTTTTATTAATAGATTTTACGAGATATCTAATTTAAAATATGAGTTATTAAATCGAATGTATAAGTGTAATTCTTGTAATATTTAATTTTTAGTTAATTCAATATTTTACATGACTGTATACATTTACTATGTTTCGACCTATATCTTCTGACCTTTTCATTACCAGGTATTATAATACATATGAAATCGGCTCGAGGAAATGAAAGTTTCAAGTTACATTTCTTTAACTATTGTAGTTGTCAAGATTTGGAAAAAGCAAATAAAGAACAAGTAATTAAATATAAAATATATTTAAAAAGATGTAAAATGATATTGGAGGTGTCTGACGCGATGATTTTGGATTTAAGAATATTTTAATATATTTTAATTTTCTTTCTTTATAATTAAGCAATAAAGCAGCGACTGTCCTACTCAATATCTAATCACTTAAGAATAGCCTAAACTGAACAATCACTTAGAATAATATATGTCTGACAGATTATATAAAGACAACGAGTGTTTTGTTGTTAACCTGCTTAATATGGAAGACTCATAAAAATAAAGAAAAATATTTTATATATTTTAAAGGGAGCTTCAGGTTTAATCCCGCACAGCATGGTAGTCATAGACAACCTAATAAACGTATTTACTATTTTTAAAGTGTTATTCCACACTTAGGATTAGAAAATGAGGACTAATAAACCTAATTGTCAAGACACTCCGTTGACTGCTTTTCTCCCTAAATCGAGATATTGCGTATTATTCATAATATCTCAATTAAATCGAGATATTGAGTGGCGCACTTAACGCCGCGCCGTATTACTAATATTTTAGAGATAAATTAAACCTATTTGTTAATACAATTTAGTAAATACATTTAAAATGAATTAAAGCCTTGAAGTACCGACGTACTTGTGTTTCGTTTTAACAGCACGATCTCGCTTTCCAGTGAAAATGGAAACATTCCTCGCGTGGTGCGCCATTTAGCATGCATTGACCTGAAACAATGTAGTATTGAACATAATGTACGAAAATTAATATAATATGTATTTTTTATATATTTTAATTAACCATTTTATTTTAGATAATTATGTATATTTATAATAATTACATGATTTCTTTAAATAATTACATTATTTGTAAGGATGTGGCTTTTTTGTTTTAAAATATAAATAATTATATATTTATATACTTAACTTCTAATACAAAGGAAACATGATGCATAGTTTCTAATAAAAAACAATAATAATATTTGATTTCTCACGTGATATTCATATCCTAAGTTTTACTGTTAATGCCGTTCCACTATTACCATAGTACTATACCGTTACCACCCTGTTATACAATTCCCAAAACTAAAACGTATATATATATATATATATATATATATATATATATATATATATATATATATATATATATATATATATATATATATATATATATATATATATGTATATATCTTTACTTAATATAGCTATTCCAAAACAGTCATATGTACATATATAACTGACATGAAAATGACAATAGTTTTCGACAAGAAATCTCATCGTCATACATTTTAAAGGTTTTGTTTGGCATTAATGCTAAATAATGTATACGTAGTTATGTTTGATATACCCGTAATTTAAACGTTCCTTTGCCCTTCAATTGGCATGCGCGGGTGTCTTGCATACCATTAGATAAATTTAATCGTATAATCTTCAAGATTGAGTAAAATTTCATTTATATACATATCTAATATTTACATGTTATAGGTAAAAGGACAAGGTTCCCTATCTTCTACCCACATACAAAATTTGGATTTCTATTAGCCACTAAATGCTATAGTCTGTTTAATAAAAACTACTAATTAAAAAATGTAAGACTGCGGTTAAAAACTAAATTTTAAAAGCCGCTCCCTTATTTTAATAATTTTCAGTGAATTTAGTGTATCAGTGTTCATTGACATTTGTGCCCTTAAGGGAATCTAACGACGTATCATTTGTCAAAATCGGTTCACGAGTTCAGTTACATATATATATATATATATATATATATATATATATATATATATATATATATATATATAGTTTTAAAATAGTATTAAAACCTACATGTATCGAAACAATTTAGATGCAACGACGAACATCAGATTTGTTATTAAACAAAGCTCACACACTCACATTCGTGTTAAGCCGACATGTGTATGTGAATAGCTATAATGATATCCCACCCGCGAGCTCTAGGTCGCAGGCCATGTGCCCAAAGGTCGCACGCACACAAAGCCATGTACAGTTGACAAATTATTACGACGAACTAGACACTCGATATATTCGACAATAAAAATTATCTAGGAAACTCTATATAATAGCATATGACATAAACTCAAACTCTGTATATACTGATATAATAGCATATGTGAATATTTGTATATAATTTTAATTTAATTTGATTTAGACATTAAAAACCATATTGCGTAACACATATTACAATATTATTTACATATTAAATTTATTTGTTACATATAAAAAATTAAATTTTACCTATGTCAAGGCTTAGAGTAAAGCAAACAATGTTCCAATACCTACTGTCCAGCTTACAAGCCCATGTACTAAGGAGAGAGTAAGAACTGCTTGATACTCATCCCATTGTATATAAGATGCGCTTGCGCTTGCGTACGATTGCGTAAAAATCATCTGTACCTGCGTATGTATGTGTTTTCTATATCGATAGTAATAAAGCGAAACATTTGTTTTATTAGTCGGATATAATATATTTTTCTTTAAAATTAACTGCTGACTATACATTTTAGCATATATAAAATGAAACTTGTATTACTTTACACAGGTTGTGTATTTATGTAAATAACGATAAATCTATCGTTACGTTGGTAAAAAGTTATAAAAGATAAAATTGCATTAGATAATTATTTTGTCTTCAGTACTGTTTACACGAGCAGTTTGGTATGAAGACGGCACAAGTTCAACCTCTTAGCTTTCTATGTTATTCTTAAAAGGCTAGAACCCTTTCATTTTGACTTTGAAAAGCAAAATCCTGCCTAATAAAGCGCATAGCGGTTCCTGCATACTTTGCTACGGTATTTAAAATATTCGAGGCAATGTATGAGGCTTTTGTATAAGTAAGACTACGTGTATAGATGATTTAAATTTTAATTTTAACTAAAATATTCTTTAATCATAAATATTTTTTTCCCTGTTATTACGAATTTTCACGTAAGATAACATTAAAAAAATCATATCAAGAACAAAATTTTCTAGAACTATGAAATTATATCAATAACAAACATAAGCAAAGACATTAACTAATTAAAATAAGATCTTAACAACCCTGTACCATACAGACGAACAACCATTATAAACTGCTGTTTTAATTGTATGTTTTACATTATTTTCCAAATTTTTTTTCTAAATAACGGCTAATTTTTTAACTAACGGTTAATTTTATAAATAATAAAAGCTACACTTTCGAGATGATCCTTAGTTATTTTTCATTTATAAATACAAACTATATAAACTTTTCTTTGCAAATATTACAAATTAAATATTGTTAACTTGTTCTTAAATAACATTGCGTCGTTCAGCTTCACCTACTGCTGCAGTGCTATTATAGCGAATTAAAATACATCAATTAATTATTATAAAAGGTGTTTAATGAGTACTTATATTTTCTTTTTGTTATGTTATTTGATTATATACTGGAATTTGCAATTTTTCCGTACTCCATTTTCACATAGGTACTGTGACTGACCATTTCATTATCTACTTTTGTTCAAGCAAATTTTAATTAGTATTAAATTAAATTAAATAATTACTATTCTTTATAGAAAATTAAACGGATAATAACGGTGTCAATATAATTTAGAAATACTTGTTTGACGGAGCGACTTACTAAGAGAAATATCATTCGCATAGCTATTTCTAATCAACTGCTTATGCTAATTAAATGTATGGAAACAAAATGTGAATGTTACGAAATTCATTTGCCTACTTAAAAGCGTTTTAGAGATCCTTATCTTTGGCGGCTTAGCTAATGTCTGTAATTAAATTATGCAATGGTGAAATGTATATATTTTTTAATTTTATATACATATTATTTAGGTATCGATGTGCTTTAAAAACCTGATATTATCATTCGCAAAGACAATATTTTAGAATTTAATTAATTATTATTCTTTAATTGATATCTCGATATAAATAATCTATCTATGAAAATGCTAAGCAACTTGATTAATACTCATATTTTCCTTATAATAAAAAGAGTTAATATAAATGATAATATAAATGCATGTAATTTATTGCAGTTTTCTCATTAATAAATAAACGTTTATTATGAACGCAAGCCCATCGTCCAAGTCACGAAGTCGCAGAATAATTTCCATAAAACGATATTTTTACTGTAAACAACACTAATTAATAGGTAAATATTCTAAAAAGGTCAAAAATGTAATTATTTTGCATATTGTGTCTTGTTAGCTATTTATATTACTTTTCAAGGCATAAAAATAAGTGTATCAATTTTAAATCAACGATTGTTATATGCCGGAGCCATATATTTATAATATGAAAAAATATATTTCTAATATAATATAATACGTATTACGTAATACACGATATGTTTTTTAATTTTAATAAAAAAAATCGTAACGATTTATTCCGCATAACAAAGTAGTCAGAGAGAGCCCAGTGTCAAGACACTCCGTTGACTGCCGCCCGTAATCGTGAATTTACGTGTTAAATGGCGAACTCGAATTTTAATATATACATACTTAATTGTCAGGATATATGTTTAATTTTATTGAAGTCTTTAAAATAATAGAATTGAATAAATTATAATGTTTAGATTAAGATTTTCATATAATTCCCAAGGGAGAAAGCCATCCGTCTAACAGTAGTTGACTGTGAAAGCACCTTGTCCTAATCACTGTCGCCCATCTTGCGTCTTAGGTAAGACCTTTACATTGCATTCCGAGCTCCAATCACCTTACACAGACACTGTATTACATAAGCGCAAAAATAAATCCCATCTGTCATTATTATTTTGCGAATATATATCTTATCACTTATACATAGGGTCGATATTTGTGTAGAACAATACAAATTTACATAGCACAATATGTCGAACGCCGATTTCGATCCCGTATCCAATATATTAGCGGTCACCAAATCACCTGTTCCTCTCGACACCTGTTCGACAATCACATCACCTAAGGTTGAAAACACTCTATTATGAAAAACATAGAGTCTAAAATCGTTGTTGTTGCGTTTTGGTATTTTTTCCATCAGCCGGCCAAACAAGTTAAAAAGTTTTGGACAGTTGTTTGAGAAAAAGATACGGCTGTAAAAGAGTACCTCGTTGATACCGCGCACGCATTGGGATATGATATTATCAACTTAGTGAGGTGATGTGATCTGGTCCTCTCGTTTATGTTCAAGTATAACTTTAGTATTCGTCGAGAATTTTTTAAGTTGATTTTCAATCAATTTGTGTTTATTTTTTTCTAAAAATGTTAATATAGAAGATACGATTTGCTAACATCGTTCTCTACTTTCCGCTTATTATTGAAATAAGCGGTAGGCTTAGCCGATTTATTAATATTAGGTTAAATAAACAAAAATATTTAGAATATTGTGTATATTATAAATATTTTTATTTTTCGTAAAGGAAAATGAAACCTATAAATATTATTTGCACTGTGCAACATTTTCCTGTCAACGAAAGCAAAAACGTAATTCAAGTTATGAATTTTAATTCTCTTCTTATTTATTTACAATCAGTCATCTTAAAATTACTTACATAGGAAAAGTCAAATTATATAAAAAAAATATTATTTTCTCTGTGAACAAAACTACTAACTTATTAAATTATCTTAAAACTATATAACTAATATCTTTCCCTTCTATGGTTAAGGAAATCTTAAAAGCAATATTAGAAGCCTCCTAAATAAGAAAGAACATAACTTTGATTCGTCATAATAATCATGCCACTTTATAGAGTCGCTGTACATCCTCCAGTACTGACTTTCGCTTACAAATTACAATAAATAGATCTTATATCAAAGTTTATACCTTAAGTTTAAATACGCAATGAAAGCTGCTTTTAACAGAAAGTAATGGATATTGACTTCCTTTGACTCTGAGCGAAAGATGTGAAACAGGATGTTTCAAATAAAAATATTATTTCTAGTTTTTGCATTCGCTTCCTACAGCGTATATAATAGGTTCAATTATATATATAAAACTAGCTATGCCAACGACTTTGTCCGTGGAAAATTTAAAAAATGAGCATTTTTTTAAATTTATAAATCTAGTATAAAATAAAAATAAAAGTCTAAGTTATATTATTACATCAGCTAATCTGCCAGTGAAAGTGACGCCAAAATCGGTCTAGTAATTTCAGAGATAAGATAGAACAAGTAAACAGACAAAAATTGTTAATTATTTTGCTATATTTTTTGTATAGACATACTTTTTTTACCTTCATGCTGTTGTTTCCGCATAGTAGGGTAGACAGAAATTCTATCTGTCAAGATACTACGTACCTAGCTTTTCACCGAATTAGAGACATCACGTGTTTATTAGTGGAACGCAACGCCGCACTTTGTCTTCCCAGAGCGAGGATCGCGCTTTATTTTTTTATATAATATTAATATTATTTTATATTAAAATTATAAACAAACACTCTAATTATTTTATAATGAATTATTTTAATATTATAAAGAAACACTCCAATTTTATTTATTTATAGATGTTTCAGCCAATCAGAATGTATCCTTAATTATTAGAAGTGCCGTGCCGTTTAAATTTTTTTTTATCAAGCGTAATTAAATAATATAAGTATATTTTTGAAGTAAAAATAATAACTGGATAATTACTACGTCTTAACATATTGTTTGAATATTCGAATTCTGTGATTATAATGTTTTATTAATTTTATATAACTCAAGCCTACAAAGATAAAGAGGCAAAGTCAAAAGTAATTGCTTGTTAAGATAAATAAAAAGGTTAGAAAAGGCTAACAGCGGATAATAAATCAAATAAAATTTTATAACAAATTCGCCGACATTAAAAACTATAATAAATCTATATCATATCTTGCGCAAACATGTCAAATATTATAACGTTCTCATATTAATAAGAATAAAATCGTAATCATTAATTACTATTTTTAAACCACCCACTGTAATGCACGAATTTTCTTGCAATCTAATAAATTATACAAGAGCGAGGCTTAATTAAATAGCCACGAAATGTATCTTACTATTATAAACCTAATGGTAAGCGAACTTACCTTCATTAAAAAATTCTACGTAAAAAAGACATGTATATTACAAATACTATTTTTGCAATAAATTCAATAAATATGGTTTTTTTTGGATTTCTCTATGAATCGAATTTATAGTATGTCAAAGTAATACAATATCCGAATCAAAACGTTAAATCAGAACAAATTAAAATATACGAGTGAACTATAAATCATGTAGATATGTACAATATACATAGTGTATGTAAACTACTACAACATTATTTACAAAAACAAAACAAACTTCTTTGGTCTTTCTTTGTGTCTCATGAGATATTTTAATTATTTCTCATATATAACAATTCATATTTAAATTAAATACCTTGATGAATCATAAATTAAAAAGCTTTCAAATAAACTTGAAATATCCTTGGAACTTTAGAAAGCTCGATCTCAATTAAACAAAAATGATTTTAATTATAACATTCGTTTGACTGGACCCACCCAATCATTTGACATTACAAATGCATCAAAGTCTAATATAATCTGTCGGCCTTCACAAAAAACGTATTAATTATATTGATCAGTGTTCATCATACGGTAGCGTGTGTGCCGGAGGCGGTATTGCTACAGGCGAGGCATCTTCAAGCCTGTGGGTCAACTGTTTCTTAAATTATTAGTTAATCCTTATTATAATTATTAGAATAACTGACTTCTATTATTTTTGGGATATTTAATATATTTTTTTATTTACTCACATGTGACGTAATTTGCAAGGTTATAAAGATTAAACACTCGCTAGTCCTTCTTCATTAGTGTGCCTAATTCTCTTCTTAATCAGCTGCTTTAGTAGTTGTATATAATGAATACTATATATACAAAAAATGTTATAAAAAATTGTTATAGCACAAAATGACTATCTATGCCTAAAATTTAAGCCACTAGTCATTTTTTTAAGCTGCGATGGTGTAAGCGATTGATATCCTTCTTACAAAGATAATTGAATATTTTCGTTAAAATTAAATACTTAAAAATAAACTTCCATGTTTGACATAAAACTAAAATTCTTTACCAACTAAAAGAAATGCAACTTCACGCTTTATTCAGACACCCTAGACACTGCGCTGACTGACCACTTTATCTACTATTACTATCGAGTGATAAAATCTTTATATTCTTTTAATTATTATAAATATAGCATGCCATAAAAATACTGTTCATGACTAATTTTTAGTTAGAAATAATATTTGTAACTATGAAATTTCACGGCATTTTTTACTAAACGACAGGTTTCGTCAATGGTTGTTATTAAGTGGTCACTTACATCTTACAATTTGTTAGAATGTAGCGCACGTTCCAATTAGCCGTTTATTGCTATATAATATTAATATGCGTGTCTTTATATCTGTCTGAGGTGCGCACGCGAACCGATGGGGTCGTGTACGGAATTATGCCGTGACTTTTGTCTAGCCACATTATAGGATTTTAGAAATGAGATAATTCTTATCTAATATTATTCATTTTAGATGTTTAAATTTTTTACTTAGTTGGAATGTATGGAAAGTCTCATTGGCAAACAGTGACCTTGAGTTCCGCCAATAAACACAGTGATCTTTGTAATAACCGATAATTGGAGAGAGGAATAATTTATTCTCTTAACCGCTAAAATTGCAAAAGCATGTGATAAAAGAGTTTATTGATCATAATAACTGTTCTAAAGATATTATTTCTTTTCATTCTCATATAACTACTGTTAAAACATAAAAATAATTTACGTCCTTAAAAAATCACTTGTTTATCACTGAACAAACGTTTAAATGAAAGCAATATACTTGATCACCTCCGTCTAAATAAACATCTTTCAAAGCAACATAAATTCTCACGGCTTCTGCATATCTACTGGATTTAAGAAGTTGGAATGCAAAAATTTTAGGCGCGAAGCCAAAAAAACATCAACGTAATATATGGCCGTCAGCTAGGTATCTGTCTAAAAATGTCCTATAATTCACTCTTTGTGGACTAAACATAACTAAAAAAAATAAATAAGAAAATTCCCAGCGTTATTCGTCTAAAAATTAAATGGATACAGAGTATGCAAAAAATGTAATCGTATTTCAAGTGAAAGTAAGCGGTATTCAGTTTCACGAATATATCTACTCATACTCTGAGCCTTATGTTGAACATGGCATTCCAAAAATGTAAGGCAATCACGTGTGATAAACATTTTTAACGTAATTAATGTTATTTATACTCTTTTATATATTTGTTTGTTGCAATCTATGTTTTAACTTTCGAATTCGACTAAAGAAAGATGTCCAGATAAGAGCAATAGATAATTTGATATGTGAACGAACATTTTTAAACCCATTTTTTAAAAAAAATATGAAAACGCAAGAGTATCAAATTTACAATATTTAAAGATTGTACATATATCTTCTAAGAAAACTAAATAGTTGAACTCTATATTTTTATACAATGGTGCAAAATTACCACAGTGAATCCGGAACAAGTATGACATCAGCCCCTTTCAGCCTACCCTACGAATTGCAGAAAATGTACTCAATTAAATATAGTAAGGTATTTTTTTGTTATTTTACTTTATTTTTTCTAAAAAAAACCACGCCGTGTACACCGACAGTCACAGTGCTTACACCAAACCGTGTTGATTGCTAACGATCTGCCGATTCGTCACAAAGCGTAAAAACTATTCCATATACACACGATAGTTCACTTTATATACAACACTTAATTTACCTTTAACATAACTTTCCGGCCCTTGTGTTATTTTAAACCTTTGTACCGCCGAATGAATGAAAAAAGATTAATTAACACCGACATGAGAGCATTCCTCTACATTTGAGTGCATCCTCAGCAATTTTGTTTTATTTCTGCAGTGAATTATGTTAATGGCCGTATAAAAAGTAAATAATTGGTAACAAATTGTTACATAAAATAGATGGTGCTACGGTACAATGTGTCCGTGTGAAGATAAGCTTTTTCTAAAAAAGAGATACTCCCCACTCGAAGGAGTGATTATAATCAAAATTATTTTCACTTTGTCGCTCTGATAAGACAAAGTGCGACGTTGAGTTCTGCCACCTCAACTCGCAATGTCTCAAATTCAGTGGAAAGCGAAATACAAAATATCTTGACACTAGGTACTTACTATATACCCTGCTATGCGGGATAGAAATCTAGAATTTCAGAATCTTTTTGTCTAAGACTTAGTATTTTTTCAAGTAGTTTTCTATATGTTTTTTAAGTGATCAAGTTTTTATCGTGTTTTTTTTTATTATGATAATACCTGCATAATACCTGTTATCTGTGTTATAATACAATCAACACGAGTGCTATAAAAATGGACATGCATTAAACTCTATACCACATTATGTAAATGTAGTTCACGCCCCAAAACTCTGTTCGACATTAAATAATCTATAATCGATTAAATAATAGTGACAGAACTTCACTTCACTCGATATTTTGAAATGTGGCAACTATCTACGAATAACGCATACAAATGTTAATTGATGTATTAGAGTAGTGGCTTAAAACACTTACATTGATAGACAATTGATACTTAATATAGAAAAGATTTTGATACTAACAGCTTTACTCTTTGCAGGGTAGTCAGGGACGTCTAGATACTTAGTATCAATCCCGACGATTGTGTTTATGATTTTGATATGAATAAGAGTATTTCGACACTTAAACATGATTTTAATTTATTTATTTTGTTGATTGACCTATAATAGGAAAAGTAAGAAAAATAGGATATGTACAGCTTTGCATTCTACCACATACCTCGCAATATTTTGAATTCAGGCGGATAGCGCCAGACGAAGCGGTAGTATAGATACCAGATTTTTTCTGCCCGCTGTTATACGAGGAAAGCATGAAGCTGCAAAAAAGAAATATAGCTTGGATTAGAAATATAGTAAACTTCACAAAAATAAAACAATTAGAGAAATTAAGATTACTTTAAACTCGACAATTATCATTAGTTGCGATAATTGCTTTTTATGTTCAATTTAAATCAACATAATTATATTAAGCACTAGTTCACTATAAGGTAGCGAAGTGTCATAGCTATTCTAAAATTAATCGATAAGATTCGAAAAAAGATGTTATTATAGGAGTAATAACTTTTTCGTTAATAGCTTTTTTTATTTTAAATTAGCTCAACAAATAAATATATTATCTTGACATAAATTTTTATTATATCTAGACCAAAAATGTAATAAACAAACCTCTGTCTAATTAGCAGGTTATTAAACAAAACAAGATGTGACCCGTGAGAATGTTAGGTTGTTTTTGATATAACTTATACTTATTTATAGATATAATGCATAACTCTTTTAACAACGTCTAGATACAGTAATTAATATTTGATTTTCTTTTGGTACTTTCAAAAAGCTGTTTCTGTTAATTTCACTTTTTTCTATACCTATTTGTCTATCTTTATATCAATGTAATCAAATACTGTCTTAACTCACTCTTTGATGTACGATTTGCTTGAAAATTAGCAAACCTTACCAAAATCATCATAAAACTGTTAATAGTAGTTTTAGTTTACTTTGTTACTGTTTAATTAAATTAATTATTTTGTTTTTCAGAAAAAATAGATACAGTTTTATTTTTTTCAAAAAAACACTGTCTAATACTAAAGCTTTCCGTTCTTTATTGTCGCGTATTTTTAAAGATTTTTTGGGCTTAAAATAAATATTTTTAATGTTCGAGTTGAGTTAAAATTTATTATCGTTTCCTTTCTTTAAGAACGTTACTATTGAACCAGTTAGTAGATTTGTATTTTACATTTTTGCTCATGGCATTTCCAAATCCAATGTCACTAAAGGTCCGAAATAACAAATCCCAAGTATTTCCATTCTAGATGCCACTAATAGTATCGTAGCAGGTAGTTAGGTTAAATTATTTAGATTTTACAAGTGACGGTTGTTTATTCGGAACTAGTTAAAGCAGTTACGTCTCTGGCTTCGGTATTTTGAGATTTGCAATTGAATTCAGACATCGTGTTGCGAAATTGTTTGCTAATAGAACGATTTGAAGATGATTGCGTACTAACGTGTTTAGTAAACATTCTCCAGGGAAAAGAAATATGTTCATTTGTGTTTTCATTTTCAATTATGACTGTACAATGTACTTACTAGTAAAGTATTAATGAGACCAGTCGTGGCTCAGTGGGAAAGTGTCTGACTGTGAACGCGATCGGCTGTGCCTTCGATTCCCACTTGGGAAATGATTATATTTAAATTATTTTCATTACTCAAGTTATAATTGGTGGGATAAAAAGGTTCTTTTCTAATATATATTATTTATAAACCGTATATAATCTATCCCCTAGCTAAAATATTTTTATGTATATTTAGTTACACAACAATTTTATAATTAAAATATAATAACATCTAAATAAATTAATTCAAAGAAGTCTAAAAGTCAATTTAAAAATAAATTGTGTTTTTGAGCTCGTTATCAAATTATTACACATTACACTACCTACAAAACCATATGTCGTAATAATGCTTTTTGTTAATAAAGCTCTATTACAGAGACTCAACCTTTACAGCTGTATTAATTCTCTCCACGAATACCAAATCAAAATACCAGGCATTGCCTTAAATGTACAACAAACGTAACTATAAATGCTAATTCGGCTTATAAATAATCTGATTACCAAACCGCACAATGTCAACGATCTATACTTGCTTTTTAATTAAGTAATTTTATTTGTATGTTTAATGAATTTTTGTATAAAGATTGTTTATTAATTTGTTTCTTAATTTAATATCAATTGATTATAATATACAATATGTATTAATGATATCAGACCAAAGATCTCTCTATAGGAAATCAATAGTCATATTGATAAAAATCAAATTATATAACAATAATTCACTTATGAATAACACTAGATTGTGTCCTTGTATTCAGCAAAAGGTTTTATAAGCTCAAATTACATTTATCTACAAACTATATAAAGACCTTCAAGTTGGCAGTTAAAGGGAACATAGTGAAAAGATCATTTGTTTTCTGCTTTTCTACCCGAAGAATTAGAAACATTGCGTGTTAAAATCAACGCCATACTTTGTGTCACCAAAGCGGATTTCATGTTATTATGTATGGTAGAATTGCTTATAAATATACGGTTTCCTTTACAAAATATTAAAATAACTTACAGTGTGGAAATAATAAATATAAATATAGCATATATTTATAGCATATATTTATGAAATATCTGTCTGTCAGAATTCCATATAAATACGTTCTACACGTGGTCATCACATCTTTTAAACGTAGTTTGATTTTACAAAGGAAAGTGAAGATAGCAATTCCTTTGTATAGGCGAAAGCATCTAGTGTTGTACCGATGCCTCCATCCCGGCGTGACCCCAGGTCGAGCTTTCTATGACCAACACTAGTAATTAATGGCAGACGGGACAAGAAAGCCGTCTTTCCGTTTACACGCCTCTAATCCGGTCTTGAATTCAATTATTGAATAATTTTGTTTGAGGAATGTTTTTATATTTAACTTGCTACTAAGTTAAATTCACAGAAAAAGGTAAGAAAACCACATTTGTCAATTGTTATGTTAACAAACGAAACTATTAATATTAGAAGTTAATGCTTACATGTACGTATTTACCGTTAGAATCCATTTTTTAAATAATTAATTAAATTAAAGTGTATATTACATTAGTAATATTCATATTGTAGTCTTAATTTTATACGCTCTATATAAGTAAATGATTTCTTTTTAATATTTAACTTTCATCACGTTAACGGTAAAAATTATTATATTTGCACAATAATATAATTAAAATTTATAGCTTAACTGAATAAATATAGACCTCGAAGGACTTGTATCTAATGCTGACAATTATTAAAAAACTAACTTAACCTGTGGCATCATCAATATCTTAATAAAGCTTCATATGTAGTATGTGTCCACATAACATATGTCCTGCTGTCAGAGAGAACCTAGTGTCAAGACGTTGTATAGGCGTGCGTTGCGGAAGTGAACGCCTCACTTTGTTTAAACAAATTTTGTAATACTTAAACATAATATTCATTCCTTCGAACGAAGAAAGAACCCATAACCATTGTTTCCCAATAAAAAGAATATTTTAACAAGATAATATACAAATGAAAAAATTGAAACTGGCCCAAAAACGGCCAACGAAACCTGATGCTAATTATAAAATTAACATAGAATAATGATAAAAAAACTGTATTATACTTGCAATATAATGGAGGTATGTATAATTAAATAGATGAGTCTTAAAACTGCTCTGTCAGTTGTTTGACCTAAAACAACTAGCGCCAATACGTACTTGGACGTTATTTGTAGGTATATTATTTACTAATAGCTAACATAAATAATATTAATGCTTGGGAATATCCTACTTTATAATTGGAAACATCTTCAAAATAACATTTCGCAAATTTTAATTATCTAGTTACAATTTAAGTTATTATTTGAATTTCTTTAAGAAGAAAAAAAGTAAAAATTTTTATAATTTTTCACAACAGTTTAACGGTTCATCTCGCGAGACATTGCATGTGCGAGTGGTGGAATACATTTCAGCACTTTATCTTAGCAGAATGAAGTAATAAGATAATTTTAAATTTAACCACTCCCCCGAGTGAGAATCGAACCAATGACCAATCGCATTCAGACGCTATTTTACTACACCACGATAGAAAAAATATATTTAAGCAAATATATTTACCTAAATTAAAAATAACGAGTTAGCTCTTTTATTTCAAATTAAAGAATCCCACCCAAACAGGTATATGGTACAATAAGAAGTTTACTTAAAACGTGTATCAAGCGATTAATCAATGCTGCGTCTTTTATGATACTTTCTAATCTCAGATCCTTATAAAGTTAGTATTATAGATAGTAAGCGTAAAGGTAATTTGAAAAAGCTTCTTTGCAGTAAAATTTTATACTGCATTACGATGAGAGAACTGTGTGTTGCGTAAAAGTGAATGATCTTTAGAAGATATCGACTTCATCAAAAATTATGGCATCATTTTTTATTAAATAATTTCGACGAATTTTAAAATATTTTATACTATTGATATATTTCTTATAACTTTAGTCACTATTGAGCAATTGTATAACGTCTAATAGAAGCGATGGTTATAGGTTCATTGAAACACTAAATACTTTGTACAGTTGAGAAATCAAATAATTCCATAATTTTACTTTTATTATTCTTTATTTAATTCTATATATAATTGAATAACAAAAACTAAAACAAATGAGTAAACATCACATGTATTATACTATGAAACATATGTCATTAATAGTTTGACAGGTGTCAATAGGTAAGCTTTACTAACGATACTGCCACGTATCTTTGACAGTGTGTAATAATCTTTATATTTATATTCTTTCCGCAATTAAAGAGAGACATATTCTGGGTAATATATTAACAAAGCTGTTTTCTAATTAAATTGAGGTTTTATCATATTACTTTCTATTTACAGTAGCTATTAACATAATAAATGTTTACAAGTCATTAACCTTACAAACTATTATTACGAACTTTTGATATTTAAGTATAGTTATTATTTTGAAATTTATTAATTAAATTAAAATGCCATTTAAATATTTATATTGAAAGAAACTTATACAAATATGCAATTACATTTCATTATGTCCTTAATACGTTCATTGTACAGTTAGTGCTTTAGTTTCTTAACGATATTTAAATAATGATATAAATGGACATTCTAATTAAGAAATATAAATAAACGTTTAAATACATACTCGCAAGTTTTCTGCCGAAAAATTTTGAATGAAACAAGTATTACCAGTCTACTTTCAGTGGCATAAAGTTATGTATGTAATATTTACACGCAAGTAAATGTTCATATAAGGTAGGCAAATTGAATAAATTCGACTCGGCTTGCGTTGCGTAACGACATTCTTGCACCAACATGCATCTGAAAATACGGCTTAGTGGATATCTTAACTGATTAAGTTTACATTCTACGGAATATTTAAATGGTTTTGTATTCTTTTGACCCGTCAAGAGGACAGGTCACTCATCTCTGGACCGCTAGACCAGTTTACGCCTAAGTCAATATGTATTCTAAATGTATACTTTGCTATTGATTTTTCACTTAGTAAGAATAATGTAGACGATTATTGAATTACTGCTTAAGTCATTTGTTTTAAATATTTTTTTTTATTAATTTATGTTTAGTGTACATGTATCTAACAATAAATTTAATATAATGAGTAAGAACACATTAAATTATTATTTCTTATACAATAGTTGTGTAAACTTATTCATTCAACACGTTCCCATGTCTTCAATTCGGCAGAAAGACGAGTACGGAGTGGCTTGACACTAGGTACTTCCTGTCTACCCTGATATGCGGGATAAAAGCGTGAAGCTAAAAAAATTGTATCAAATCGACAGAATCTGACAGTCGCTTCATTCATCAAATATTATCTCATCCTTGTACTATCAAAACATGATGAAACATGACTTAGAACTAGTCTTTACTGACGCAATGTTGTTTAAGAATTTATAAATATTATATAGTTACATCCTTAAGAGCTGATAAAATCTTTTATCCAACACGGAAATTGAATTCGTGATTGTGTGTACCTGACTAATACGTGATAGGTATACCTACCTATTTAAAAATATCCATCATAATATGATCATCTTAACAAAGACTACATCTAATACTAGTTATTAAGAAGTGACCTTGTATACAGCATCCAGATGATATAGGAATTATAGGTATATAATTCTTATGTACAATTGTTTGTCTGTATTGTTGTAGATATCTCGGGTTTTCTACACCGGAAATCCTACTGATTTCATCAGCGTCCAGCATATTCTAATTAATTTCCATTAGAATATGTTCTATAATTTTTTTATCATTAAATTAACTGAAATTTACGTTATTATTTCCAGTGGATTTTTCATATGAATTTAAAGAGTTGTATCTATGTTCATTTAGCTTTTGATACGTATTGGGTATTACTGAGTCATATTTAATATAAAGAGATTAGTGATTTATCATTTAATACGCCACATACATACAATTTAAATTGTATTTATTTATTTATTTGTTATTTATTAACATTTTATTACTTCAACATAGAAAAAAACATTTATATATAATAATGGGTAGTACTATATTAGGGTAAGGGCGGCCTAATAACTGCAAAGGGAATCTCTACCAGGAAACTCTTGCCATTCATGAGATCAGAAGAGTGTTTTCCTAGTGTAATAAACTTACTTAAAATTTAATTAAAATATATTACTCACAAGATACATTAATATATAGAAAAATAACAATATATGTATACGTATGAGAGTAAATAAAAGATAATCAAGTTACATAGACAATTATTACATACAACAAATATATAAAGATAAAAAATACTTTATTCGTTCGTATTTATTCCTCGTGTATAGATGTATATAAAACTAGTATAATAACTTATCATTCAAACATAATCAAAGAAATAATTATTATATACACAAACACACTTAAAAATCTATTGTGCAATGTCCATATTTCACTAAATACTTGGTACTCAATAGTTTAATTGAATCAACAATTACATTATAAAGAACTTAAACGCAATTCATCGCAACTATAAAACTTTTACTTTTAAAAAGGAACTAATTACAATAAATGAATTGAATAATAGAAGGTTGTTATTGTGTCAGGGGCAGTAGGCGCGGTGGGTGGAGCTCTTTGTTTCATCATTATACGTATGTGTATTGTGCACGAAAAACCTGACCTCGTTAACGTGCGCGATTAATTGAGGAATTTGTGAAAAATTCAGTCTTATCCGCTTATCCATTCTAGTACATATATATTTATATCTATTTATTAATTACCGATGAACTCATAAAATTTTTTTTTTTTTTTTTTATTAAGTTAAAAAAACAAATGTGTAATGACTTATAACACAAGTACTTAATCAACATTTAAAAAAAATAAACATGAGTAGTCATAGTTTATTAGGAAGAAATTACATATAAATAATTATATTTTTATTTGTAAATTAGAATGTACTGAATTCGAGTTGGAATTTAGACACGGGGGTTCTGGCTCTAGGATCTATCTCACTACACCGTTTTGTGATAAATAGTGTGAAGCTGCAATTTATCGATTTTTATGTAATAAATAAAAATATAATAAATATTAATGAATTAATCACACGCTGTTTTACGACCACAAAGCTACTTTATGGTGATTAAACAACTAATTTCTAAGACATATATAACATTGAATTAAATATTTACCTATATTTGGAAAATCTACATTTTTTACATTACGTAAGGATAATGTATATGAAATTAATAAGCTTAATTTTAAACACACAATCATGACTTTGCCTTACCTTTTTGTATAGAGTAATATAAACGTTGTTAAGGCAACTTAAAACCAACGAGATGAAAGAGAAAAGTGTGACTTAGGTAGTCCATAAATCTATCTCTTCACTTACTTCAGATATTTTTTTTTATTGTTACCCGCACAGCAGGGTAGATACGAAGTACCCAATATAAAGACACTGCGTACACCGCTTTCCTCCAAATTCGAGACATTGCGTATTTTTATGTTTTTTTTATATCAGAGACTTGAATGCACTATCATCATAAATACATTACACACACTCTGCTATTTTACCAGTTAAATTAAATTAGTAATAACGCTTTTACTCATATTCTTATTTAGACATGGACGTCTTTCCAATATATCGTTAAGCACTAGCGAAATGACTACTTCTGTGAATATTTTAATTATTTTTATCGTTTAATATAAACATTAATAGTTTTCATATATTATGTACATTAAGTTTTCGCTTTCAAATAACATCATGCAATTCCAATTACGAAATTGCTGTCATAAAATAAGTTTATTTTATAGACGATTAATTTTACATTTGTAATAAGTACAGCAATGAAATCATATATATATATATATATATATATATATATATATATATATATATATATATATATATATATATATATATATATATATATTATTGCTGTACTAATATTCCACTGTTCCCATTGGTCACAAGATGATATACATCTTGTGTCCTAACACCCAAGTAACTCTCTCTAACTACCCTACTATGAAAAAAAATGATAATTCAATTTTTCTCTACGTTCTCGTTAGGAATTGAAAACAATTTAAAAATATAATCACTTCTCGATAGAGATAGTAATCGATCGATTATCTTTTTAATTACATATCGCTCAAATCTATCAAATCTATCAAAGAGTGCGGAGGGTCACGTCACTAAGATCGTCTTGCATCCTTTTCATAATGTTTATATAAAAATATTTTTAATACGTGTGCCATAACATTATTAAATAAGTACTAATAGGTAAGTAGTTACCTACGTACTCTCAATCATGGAATATTTCTCACGGTAAACGTCGGCTTTATTGTTCTATGTATAAATAACTTATTAACATTTTCATATGATAACATATGTTGTTTAAAAAAATATATATTTAAAATTATAATAACATGAAAAAGCGTATCTATGAAAACGAATTACAATTAATTTTGCAATTCCTAATCTAATTAAATCAGAAATATAATTATTCTGAGATAAAACTATTTAATAAATCCTAATTAGCTTTTTTTAAAAAAAAAAAACAAATTATTAAAATGCCGATTCCACCATTGTTCTAATGAGTAGAACACTAAAGTCAAATTGTGTTTTTATGAAATCGTCATTAAAAACTGGTCATTGAACGCATATAAGGATATCTTAAACTAGTTTTTTCAATTGATGTTACATCAAATAAATTGTATCGGACCGTTTTACGTGCGGCGTTAATTAATTTGAGTATTTGAGTTCCCGTTACATAGTAAATATAATTTCGTATTTTGCACTATCTTCGAATAATGACTTTTCATAATCGGCCGTTAATGAACAAGTATGTTTAGTATTTCGAGCAATAATGACATTTACGAGCGCCGTAAATATATCACTCTTAAACTATGATCTAATTTAAAATATATCAAAGTATAATATTTAAAAAGAATTTGTAGATTACGTTGTGAGAACTTATTTTAATTTTATTATTTAAAAAGAAAATATAATATCCTGTCATGTGTTCTTATATAATCTGTCGTAAGTATCATAATGTTACATATCCACACAATAGAAAAGTTAATGCTATGATTGTATGATTGTATACCGCGTCACTTTACCTAGTAAGTAGGCGTGGCCTAAACGACCAATAAACTGTAGCGGTTAGGTCTAATGCCATTAGCTCTATCATTCATAAAAAAAGTAAAGTCACTTTAATACACTAAAAACAAAAGCGTAGTTTCTTTAAATTATTTAATTATTAAAATAATACTTAACCACAGGAAACAGATTTTAAAATTAAAAGTTAGGTAATTTCATAAAATTTCGAAAACTACATTAACTAACTTCCTTTTTACTCGCGTGTGCAAGTTTGAATCAATCTAAGTATTGCGTGGTATTGCTACCACATTTTATTTTGCCCCGGGATAATATTATAAATGTTAAAAAATCCTGCAATCACCCTTCATGAATATGTTTATCGGTTTGCAACGCATCGCACGAACAGCTGCGTTGTTAAGATTCGTAAATTTGCATACGTGAACGGACTTCTATCACGCAATCCAAAATTAATCGAAATATAAAAATAATCATTTTCATGTTTTATCGTAATTTACGATCTTTTGTTAATTTGGTATTTAAACAAATTCCCATCACTAACACGTTAAATACATAAAAAATAATTAAATAGATTCTAGCAAATGTTGTCAGGGGGGAAATTATAATAAATTATATAATAATGTTAATTAAGATGTAAATCACTTCCAGTGCAATTGGTATTGTCATAAAAAATGTATATGTCTAAACAAAAATATAAAAATGCGCTCACATCTATTTCCATTTAACAAACAACATAATTACTACTGTTTTTATTATTTTATAAACTAAAAATTGTAAAGATAATTGCAAGCTTAATACAAAAAAAAAATGATCGGAAACGCGGACAATACATCTATATTCTATACGTATTGAAGTACAAAATTAAATTGATAAGAAGCCGCATAGAGATTCTTTTGAAGAAGTTTTTGTAGCTTACTACGAATACGATTCACGAGCACGTGTTCAGGAGCAAGACGTTTTCCGTAGTCCGTACATTTCGGACGGGTGTGTGCGGGGTGGGGGTGAGGGGTGGGCATCGGCAGATGTGTCTCACAGCGCCATCTAGCGGCGGCGCGGCGTCGCCAGGTGCGCGGTCCGCACCGCCGCTGCCACCCGCCCTCAGCCTCAGTCCGCCGTCACGCACCGCCGCGACTACACGTCACTTTAACTACACGCCGGCAGCGCGCGAATCACGTAGTGCACTCGACCGGTTCCCGAAGCCGCGACCGGTGACACCTATAGTGTTGTGTGACTTAGTGAAAACTTATATAGATATGTGCGTGTGATGGATTTCTCCGCCGTCGACTGCTGACGGGCCGCAGATCCCGTGTATGCTCAGGCGCCGGTAGTGGACGCGCCAGCATGCGCGCCCCCACGGTGCTCATCGCCCTCCTAGGGTTTCTGCCCCAGGTACTGCGACATCGACACTTAAACCGCGAATCACTGTTTGTTTACGATTCTAATGGCCGACGCTTGCGAACTGAACGCAACTCGAAGGAAGACTGGCCGGAGGCCGTATCGTCACGACACTTACTTTCCCACGAGTCGCCGGCTCTAGGCCCTAGATCGTCCAGGATAGGCGAGGGTGTAGGTTAGATGAGTCGTGACCGGGCCTGAGCCAGTCTGGAGAGTTGGCTGTGTGTGTACGTTTATCGAGCAAACATAGTTAGTACATAGTTGTAAAGAAAGTTCAGGTTTTAATACGGTCGACGCGGGGTCAGCTAGGTCGCGAGCCTCTTCGTTTAAAATTAGATGCATTCCGAGGCTTTGCGATGAAGTCGATTCCTAAAAGGACTAATCTGCGATGAACGGACGGGAATAGCATCAGACAAGTCAGTGTTAAAATGAGACGCTTATTTCGGATAGAATTAATGTCTCGATCTAATTGTACTTAAAATACAATATTTCCTTTAGAAGTAGATAACATAAATAAAAAGTAGTACAACATGAGATTTTTTGCCAATGTATTACTTATAAATCGTAATTAGCGTAAACATAAATATTAAGGTAATCACATAACGAGGGTCGGCGCCCTAAGAGCGGTCAAGGTTGTTTATTCCATGCTAAGGGATGTAATTATTTGCAATACAAGAATTTTACAATACAATTTCTTTTATGTAAGTTTTTAATACAAACACAAGTAAGTATCGTCATATTTGTATATACTTAGAAAAACGTGATAAATATGATACTTTTAAATTAAGTAGACTAAAAAGTGTTTAAATCCCAATATAATTAATCTCAACATCTACCCAACACATTGCACCGCTAAACCGACATATATTATTTTCATTACATACAAACACATCGTAACTCTAATGCATGTAACAAACGCCGCCAAGTTAATTTACGATACAAATAAACACTTAAGAGAAAACTGTCGAAAAAAACGCTTTGTCGTTTAAAATCAATATTATCAATGACTTCACCCTTAGTAACCGGTATCTAATAACAATTAGAGGGGATCTCATATGAACTAACTAACATTACCTATGCGCGCGCGCATATAACGAACCATTGCTTATTTATTAATATGTTCGCGTATATACCGTTATTACTGCCAACACAAATATACCTTATAGATACTTAAACTTGCCTGTGTAACCGGTGTGCTGAGAACTGATCTTGAGCTATCGTGTGATTTTCGTGCACTTTCTGCTGCCCTTAAATGTTTTATATTTTTTATTATGATGTAGTCCAATTATCCGAATGCAAGCATCAACATTCATTAAAGCATAAAGGTACCGATTACTGACATCGGGTAAAAACAACAGTTTGTAATTCAATTTGTTACGCTATTCTTAAATAGATGAGAAAAAAGTAAAGTTAATTACGAAAACGTTTTTCTAAAAAAGTTATCTGAAGAAAAGACAATTGTCTTTTTTTTATATCTTTAAACGTAGTAAAGCGAGTGTTAGACGAAAGTATCTTAATATATTGTATACAATGGAACATAAACTGATATAAACCAAGTTAGGTTTTTAGTTTAATGAAAAACAACTTTCGTCAACTGGTTTGTCCTGTCAGTCTACGTGCGGTGGTGCATTGGCGTAATTATCCCGATCCTCTCATTCTTGTGATCTTTGTACATCCGCAGGAATCAATCGCATTCCTCTTTTTATATTATGTGCACTGTGCATATTTATACGGCTTGGTTGAATCGCGTGATCATTTGATCGGAAGAACCATCGGAAACACGTCTGTCTAAAACCGCAACCGAATAATCTCAATTTCCATTTATTATAAATAATTCGACGAAGGTTGAGTTCGTTCGCATCCCTAATTATTATATCGAAGATAACTTTAACTGCTACAATTTAATATTTAAAAAAAATCTTATGCGAAACAGAAGTTAAATGCGTTTTGTAAAATATAAGTTTAGAGTCAAACGTAATGGAGGCCCGCAAATGGACGGCTACAGTATTTTTATCGGTTTGCGACATTGCTGTATTAATATCGAGATTGTTCGGCTGCTTGTCGGATATCTAGGACATAGCATGTCAGCTCGTATGGAACGCTAGTAGGTAATAGGTATTAGTTGCGTACGATTTGTGATATAATCGGTTATATTTCTTAACGCGGTATTCTCAACGTGTATGTATGCATGTGGTCGCTCGGCCCACATTGCAAGCAGGTGCGACATTAATGGCTACTCTTAAGAACCCTAACATCTGCTTTTTTTCATAATTTACTCGTGCACACAAATTCAAACTGACCACGGTCATAACTAGAGTTCATTTTCGGGACAAGTTTGCTATAACTTTTGGTAAAGTAACTTAATTGGCATGTTTATTGCCCAAATCGGTATAATAAAAGTTGTACAGTTATTTGAGGCTAGATACAAAAAAGAAAGCGCTCGTGCATGACTGTATGTCTCCAAATGTCAACTCACTGTGACGCTAATGCGCAGAAATTGCATTTTTTTACTCAAATATTTAATATGGCTATTTAAATTTTTCCCACATTTATTGGAATACCATTGCCTAACAGAAACGCCAAGTATTTACATTGTTACATTCCCATTCACAGTAGTTACCAAATATTATCTTAATAGGCAAGGCAGACCTCAAATCAAGCAATTTCCTCCCCAACGTTTTCACAACAATACAGTATAATAATTAATCGTCATATGTCATGTTAGTCACAATAAGCATATAAGTATGTGAAGGTATTTAACCCTGTTATAATTTTGTCCATTGTCCAAAGCGGTTTTGTTCTATGAGAACCGACTCAATTATAAGAAAACTCGTACGAAATCTGTATAATCGTCGGTTTTTAACGTCTTAACTATGTGAAATTTCAGTTTTCGTCTCATTGTATGATGAGAGCACATAATGACCGATTGTGAGACTACGTCATCTTAAGTTACGGACTCATTATTCAATCCTGCTTATTTTTTTCTAAATCTAAATATAATATTTATAATACAAGAATTAAGAAATTGAAATATACGTCCCTTTATAGTATTTAAATCCCATGCATCCGAACAGACGGTACTTTATCTTCGTATCTGTTAGACAAACATTGACAAATGACAAATTCATTACGCCTCCGAGGCGGCAGTCACGCTTCATTGTATTCTTGACGAGCATCATCTCTTTCATTACGGCCGTATTAAAATAATTCATTTAATTTATTTTTCTCTTCAATCCCGACCGGACGCTTAATTGATTCTCGATCTCGATGAACGCAAAAAAAAAACAATATGGCGGACAGGATCATTGATCAGATTACGCAATGTCGCCGAACTGGATGCTTGGGGAAGTCAATATTATGCATTATTTATCAACACACGCATAGCTCAGCTCGTACCTCGAATTAAACAATCGCCACTAACGACAACTTAAATTAATGTCCTGTCCCGGCTTTTCACTTTTGCCATTACAGTTTCACCGATTTTGTAATATTTTTGACACTCAATATATAACTTACGTAAAGCTCTATTGTTTAGCGTCTTGTGAAAATTATTCAATTTCAAATCAGGTAAATGTGTCAAATACTGCCTTCTGCACAACGCTGGAGGTGCTAAAAGATGAGTCGACATACGTGGGATGGAAGTAAATGCTAAAAGATGACAGTTATGAAAGATAAACCTTAGTCTTAATAAACTATTAGCAGGCCTCTAAAAAAATTATATCCTGTAATATTACATCGTATTATTTATGTTTATTCTAGTCATAAGTAGGCTCTTTTAAAGAGTAATTTTAAAATAATCTTTTGAAATAAGGCTATTAAAGTAGCGAGCAGCTTTAAACTATTAAGCGACTTTACAGTGACGATTAAGTAAACGTAATGTCGAGATGCACGCAATTCGCCTCCTAATTGACAAGGCAAATTGTAAATTTAGTATCGTTTCATAATTTGATAAATTACATACAACTCTAAAATGTAAACTGTTTATAACTAATCACAAGTAAATTATTTAACAGTTTTTTTATAACGTTAATGCTATCTATTATTTTGTTGCAGAGTTTTCAATCATTAAAATTCTTTTGTACCGAACACAAACTATTTTAATAAGTTCCGTTCCGCTAGTTACGTGCCAGAAAGGTTCACACGTATAAACCCAATAACAATCTAACTTAGATCTGGTTTGCGATGCAACACGAATTCACTCTCATCCGATCATAGCGTACACCGACGCACGAAATCTCAATTCCCTTGTGCAACGTTTAAATAACCGCAAAATACCTTATTATGCGCTTTCCATATACGTTCTAGGCAATCTACCTCGCACGGACCCATTACCTATGATTCTCCGCTAACTCGGTGTTTCACTATTAGATTACATGTTTCTTTTATCCCGATGCAGCTGCCAGGAATTAATCGTCGAACAAAGACATTGCAACTTTTGTCACGTCGAACATCGAATTTCTTAACGTTTTGTATTCATTCCCTTCAAGATGTGTTTCATTTATTTTCTTCTGAGTACAATTTAAAACTGTAAATCTATTGTTGTATTTGTTACTTTTACCCTCGCTTATATTATATATGACTTTTGAATCAATTAGCTATAGTTATCGCGATTTAAGTTTATAGAAAGGTCAAAACGCTCGAGTTAAATTTATAACGTACGAGCGAAATTGTTAATGAAAAAAAAATCATACCAAGAGAGGATTCCAAATATATAAATCCAATTGTGAATTTGATGCACTGGCCACATCGTCGCGCTATAATAAGACTGTTTGGGTGTTTATTTTAACACATTTTGCGTGTGTATAACGGTCGAGATGAAAAACATTCCCCTGTGTTTCATTATTTGAGTTATTTTTAGATAGCGCTCAACCTGCCGACTGGAACAAGTGTTTACTCTGCTCATATACAATGCTGTTCATATTATGGCTCCTTAACTGGATCATACAAATCATTTTTATTTGATTACTCCAGAAGTCACTATGATAATACTCTTTTAAACAGTTGTAAGCAAATGTGTATTTTAAAAATGAAATAATTAGGTTGACGAATAAAATATGTTTATTAAATGAATATTGTAATCAAAGTTTGAATTATATATTACTACACGATATATTAAAGAATGTTGCGTTATAGACGTTTAGGTGTTTAAAATCAATTTGGTTTTCGTAGAGACCCGCGCCGGCGCAATTAATGTTACATGCCAGTGTTACTTTCCATTTAAAGCGGATAAAAAAACAATATTGATGTTCACGATTCTTATGTCCGATGCATTAAATGTTAGTCGTATGTTAAATAAATTAGTTACAAATATTCATTACTCAATGGATTAAGTAAAAGTTTCTTCTTAAATACTGTTTTATAGAAGGTAACGTTATTTATTTATTTTTAAAAATTAAAAAGGATAAAACGTAACCCGGCTTCCTTTTAACAATATAAAAATAATGAGTTGTTTACTCATAGCGTCAAAACGCCTGAAGATATTACTTTATTGCACTCACTTACTCGGTAGTACGTAAGTATTATTTAATTGTTAAGCAGTGGCGTGCTTCGGGCAAAACGGAACGGAACTCTTTTAAAACATTTTAATCGAATTTGATCATCATTCATAACGCTTGCATACTGTCGAAGCCGTGAGACGTTCTTTTACATAATTAAATTTGATAAATCTGTGCTACTATGATTTTGATAAACAATTCATCAAGTTTGATAAAAAAAGGGGATGTTTAGAGTGGCCCTGTGTTTTTTAGTACATTTTTTTATGTTCCGCTCCTACCTGGCGTTTACCACGTGGATGCGATACGCTGTCCCGTTCTAAAGTTTTCAATAAAATGAGAAGGGATGTGTTTTGCGCGCACAGAAACCACCCCTATCAACTTGGCAGGAAGTTGGTAGAAATCTGGTCTTTTTTACATCGTGCTTTGTTTAAATTGTGGTTAAAACTTTAAATATAAAGATCTACCGTCTCTAGATAAGACATCATTTGAATGGTTCATTGTTCCTTATTTTCTTTCTTTTGTAAACTTTTGACAAGTTCAGCGTTGAAGTTCACAGCGCGTGGGAAATTTTAATTGTTCGAACTATACAAGAATGCTTATTATTTAATGCTAATTATTATATTACTTGTCACGTAACGCAATTAGTGATAGATTTATTAATTTTTGATTTATTAATTTTGTATAAATACAAGAATACAATTTTTATATATTTTTTCCTATGATATCTAGAAAATAATTTAAAGATTAAAGAGCGAAAGTGGAGAGTCTACAGGAAATTACAAACATTATTTTCGCGTTATAATATATATATTATATATACAAAAGCATTACACAATAACATATAAAGTGTAATGACGAAGTGTTATTTGTAAAACGATTTTGTTTATATCACACATTGTATCGAATCGGACAGCTGACTGTACGTACAATAATGATCATCTGAGACATGATCGCTTGCAACCTCACCACTTCCTTCCGATGCCGTATAATTACTTACGGCCGTCTACTTTCCAAAACTTAAGGAAATGCGCTTCTTTAAAAAAAACAAACAAAAAGTGACAACTTGTAAGTTTATTAAAATATAGTTAGGTTAGTTGGAACTTGTCTCGTATGTACTCCCTAATGCTTAAATGAATTAAAGCTAGTTAATCCCACATGCGTAGCGGCCAACTGCGCATTCTTTCATTAATGCAAGGGTTGCTACCCTAGAGGGCAGTGCGCTATTATTATTCATATGACAAAAAAGAATTCCAGCTATTCAAACTTTTTTAACGTCTACGTATCTGTCAACGCTAAATCGATTCTAAAGAAGCACATCTAACACAAAAAATATCGCTTAAAACAAAGCTGGGGGCTTGTAAAAACTGTGTATGACAGTTTTATACAAGTAAATATTAATTTTAAATTCCTCTCGAGCATTCGACATTCAATTCGAGTTAGGGTTATCACGTCACCCCATGTGTGCATTGCCAACCCCAATATTAAACGACCTACATAACTGTCCAGTGAAACCGTTAATGTCTCAACGGGAACGATCTCTCGGACAGTTGTGCAAATAATTTATTTTTAGAATTACATCTTATTTGGCGTTGAAACTCATCTGACTATTTACTTTGTATACATATAGTGTAAAATATTTTTATAATATTTATTTACAAAAGAATGTATTAAATACTTTAATTTTAACATATATCTAAATCAAATCTTTCTTTTTCAGGTGCTGACGTCTGGTTCCTTTGAACTTAGGATAAAAAGTTTTACGAACTCATTGGGTAGGTTAAGTAGTGGACAGTGCTGTGATGGTGCCTCAAGTAGTGACGCGCCGTGTTTGGCGCCGTGCAGGACTAAATTCCGAGTGTGCCTCAAAATTTATCAAGCAAACATCGATACAACATCACCGTGTACGTTCGGTGACATCACTACACCAGTACTCGGAGGAAACTCCTTGGATGTACCGAATCTTAACGTGGAAGGATTTACCAATCCTATTGTGTTTCCCTTCGATTTCACGTGGCCGGTAAGTGTTAACTATTCTTTATATAACAAGATATTGGTTTTGATATGATTGATTGATAGACTGCCAGTAACCATTTCTCATTCTAAGCATTAAATTTTACATTTAGGTTGATCAAGCTCACGCTCTCAAATGAACGCTCAATAAAAACGTCGTATTCATTTTGTACTTGGAATAAAATCGATATATCATTAAAGAAATATTAAGTAGCAACCCTAGATCCATAAATCAAAATCGATGTTGGTAAGAAATTCGAATAATCCACACCAGTTGGTATCTCAGCTAGTAAATAATAGTAGAAAAGAAATTACGGGATTCAATATTCAAATTTGACAGAAGCGATGACGATAAGAATACTTGATGGTTTAACGAGTCACCGCGTGGGACGATTACAGCGTTCAATGGTTCATATTTAATTAATTATGAAGTCGGACTTATGTTTGAGCTATTCCAATCGTATTAGGCGTACTCAGCTGTTAGTCGCCATTGTGCTACGTTCTCATAATAACGCGACCGGAGTGCAGAGGCCGGCATGGATCGTGATCTGATATTACAATTATCTGTTATTTATTTATGAGTTGCTCTCAAATTGCAAATTCAAGGATAACAGACGTCTTAATTTGATCTTAGTTACGGTTAGTTTACTTGCGCGCATTCTCTTCAGTTTACACTGTTTCCGTATACTTTAGAATATGAGAGCTATTTGCGTTTTATTTAGCGGCCCACTTCAAATGTCGTACCATCTCGTAATGTTAAAGCAAACAAACTCCCATGCTGCTTGCACAAGTCGGACCATCTGGAGAAAAACGTGACATTTGGTAACTTAGCAGGTAGGAATGAGAGGCCGTAGATGAAATTCAAAACTTTTTTTTCAACCGTCGATACGCGTCCGGTTCCTTTTCTGCCAGTATCATTCCATGTGAATTGGCGTTAAATTGAAACTTCCTGTTTAATTTCACATAGAGTTTACTATTGTCAGACATTGTGACATGCGATCAATTGAGCGAAAGTGACGCGAAACAATCCTCTATCGAGTTTGTATGACAATTTAAGCTCTTAGAGAGCTGTCGAATTTATGCCATATGGCGTTTATCTCATTTGATAGGAATTCGACGGTAACATCTCCCATATGCTCCTTCATATGCCATGAGTAAACAAGGCTTAGGTACGCAAAACTCGTGACCTTTACGAGTCATGTTATACTTGGGTGCGCTGCATTTAAATTAAATAATCTGCTATAGACTATTAACTGTTTTTTCGCAATGAGGTCATCCAAGAACCGCCAGTTACATGAGCCATAACGTACATATGAATAAATATATTTTTATGTACAATTAGCAAGTCTGCATGAAATTTAATATTAAAGCATTTTTACTTAGAATACTTATTTAATATTAATTATAAAAAATATATATTGCTATAATTCATCGAGAAACTTAGGTCAGTGGCCAGCATCACAATATTTTGAAACATGATGCCGCAATGGTCGTCCCGCGGGCGGAGTTGTAACGGTTGTGCTCGTGTTACCTGGAGTAGTCAACTTTGTCGCCACCGTACACTAACTTTATCTTGATCCCATGAAACAAATCGACTTTACAGCCCGCATGGAGAGATCTGACCCCACCGATAATAGGTCACAAGTAATATTAATATTACTAACAACATTGAACAGTAAAATTACAAGTAAAGCGGCGCGCGAGTTAACGACCCATAGAGACTATTTATCATATAACGTTTAAAGAAAGATGGCTCACTCGAAAAGAAACTCATTTGTATTCACAGTCAGAGTTTCATTTATTTTACTTTAAACAATTTGTGTTTGTAAATCACAAGTTCTATATTGAGACCCGTTAACGTGTACGGATGTGACAAAGCGGAGGACCGGATTAAAACAAACATTGTATGTGCATGCAAAAAGTTGTTATTTTACATTTCATGTACAATGAATGGCTAGAAATTACTAATCGTGTGGGGTAGTAATGGCCTTTAGAGGGTGTAAACCTCGCGACAACATGAACGGGTTCATTCATTCCATGTCACGGGGAAACCGTTACGACAACGTTTTAATGCTAAAAACATAAAATGCACAAATAGAAATTCAAAATGCACCTGCTGTAGTACTTGATGTTTTCTTATGTACGTATAAGCAAGAACTCACAATACTTTGAACACCTTTATAATGAACTGTCCGTGAACTATACTTTTTATGGATAAACATAGATCCGTATTGCTTTAGATATTCTTTTAGATGCTATTGTTAAATCTTATCACAGCAAATTGTCTTCATCTTGTTTCGTTGAATACGACCTATCAAATGATTAATTACACACAAATTAAGTGTCAGTTATTTATATTCGATAAATAATTCGGATATCCCTGGGAACAAAATTGTTTTGGCAAGTCACTTTCCCACAAAGCTTACGAAGGTCGGCCACGTCTTACAATAACAAGACGATGTTGCAGTCTGAGTTAAAACGAATGAAACTTTTTTTTACTATTAATATGTATGGTAGAGTAAACACTTCACTAAATTGAATTTCTAAAAAAGAAATTGTAAGAAAATATAAAATCATCGCTGCCATTATAATTGATTTTTGAATGACTTTCTAATCCTTCAGTGACAACTTTATTTTCGAGCTGTATTCAGGAAGGAATTATTTTTGAGTGTCCGACAACATCAAGAGCTTTATCATTTTTTATCGTGCAACATTGACAAGGACTAGTATGATTTAAGTTGATTATGATTAATTAAAACCAAGAGCCAGACAGTTACTCTCTCACTTGTATTTTACATGTCTTTGTTGGCGTTGCACAGAAGTATAATAGCAAAAGTTCTTTTCCCGTATTTTATCATATATGTTTTAGTAAATGCTATATAATGTAATTTAACTTTCTAATCAAATGCAATTAACAACTTAATAATGACAATTATAATGATAAATTAAATTAATAGGTTATAATCGCAAGTTGAGTACTTGATTAATGCATTTATGTCATAATGTGAAGAAACACGCTTCTTTATTGTGGAACAAGTAGACTAAGCAACAGCGTAACTAATTCTAGAGATTGTTAGTTATTTTGCATGTTTCGTCAATAGTTTCACGCTCTGAATGTTTGTAAAAATTTAAATGAAAGTAGCATCTCCCTGAGACGATGTCGACATCACTTTATTATGTGTAGATACTTGACATACGGTATATTGTTTCGTGGAAATTAACGTTGCAGTGACGTCATGCGCGATCCGAATCTCAAAACAATAGTACAGTAGCGCACGCAATAAGAATCGAGTGCGAGCCGTTGTCACGTGTGAACTAGACACTGGCAACTTAACACCCCCATGGTACTGTCATTAGAAAGCAATTAACAATCCGTACGTATGGTGTGTCATAAAATTCTTTGCCTTCGTGAATCTTAACATCAATATGTAGGCGCCACAAAACGAACGTAATTACAATTGAATTATAATCAGTTGGAATATCCGGCATTACTATTCTATTCGCGATGCGGCCATTACATAAGTCTTCAATCATTAAAAAAAACTAAAACGCAAACGCAAACCTTCACATGGATCATCGGCTTATTACTTTATAATTTCAAAGCGTAACGCGATATGTGAACGCCTCATAACCTTATGTACACGAATCACTGAGAAACTTCCGTCTACGAAGTTTTTTCCGTGAGTGGTCTTAATAATTTCCTTTATCTCAATCCGCTCGCGCCGGGATCCTCTTAAAATACTTACCCCTACATCCGCTTCTTTTAATAATCTACCGAAGCTATGGAATGCTTCATTCGATCGTGTTCCCTCTTTACACCGTCTTTTATCTCTCTCCTTTCCGACGAATAGCAATTAAACTTGAACAAAACAAAGTATTGTGAAATGAAATTCCTCGCAAGAGTATTCTGAGGGACAAGGCGTATAGACTTGCGTATATACTATTTCAAATTTAAACAATCGGAGCGTATATAATTACTGGACAGGTTGCATTGTTCATAGCCACTGCACAGCTATTCGGCAATGTATTAATTATCAGCAGACTCGTTGAAATTCGGCTAAATAAACTTATCACACAGTAAAGTAAAATGACCCGCCTCAAGTGTTACGGGTGCTAAAATAACAAAACTTTAAAATGGTATCCAAGATCCCGACATCATAAATAATGCGCAGTCATAGACTAAAGATAAAGAAAATAAGCTCATCAAGAGAATGAATAGACAATAAACTTTACCAGTCTTGTTATTTTAGCATGTCTGAGATGCGCTTAAGAAAACACTCCAGTTTTATACTAATTCTCTTTAGCGTTTTCTGACGCTTAATGCATTTATTGATTTGTTTTTGACAGTGAAAATAATGGTAGGAATTACAATATGTTACATTTTTGTACGATAACCATTCTGTCCATAATAATTCTTTTTCAGTAACACTAATCCGTTAAAAAATTTAAAGCTATATATAAAACGAAATGTAGTGCATTCCATTACGTAATATAAAACAGCCTATAATATCATAAACTAGAATCTCAAGCGAATACGTTCTCACATCAGGTTAGGGAGTGAAGAGCCCTAAAATCTGCATTGATTGAATTCTTTGCATTCTTGTCTTTATTCATCACACGCACGATGTTTCTAGGAATTGTGAGTAGCACCGCGAACGCTCACATGCTCTGCCTGTATCCGCAACTGAGCGAATAAATCGCTGCCATTATTTAGTATGGAAGGAGGCATGATTACGTGCTTCGTACGTACCTTCGTCGAATTTATAGACGTGTCAAAAGACGATCATAGTCTGGGAACCACGGCGAAAACCAGCAAAGTGAAGATATCGATGATCATCATAATACAGTTAATTCTAACTAATACATGAATGGCGAATTCACTGTTAAAAACATAATAGAAAAGTCGAAAATCCCTTGAAGATGTATAGAGAATTACGGTTATTGCTCACATCAAACTTTTGTGTGTTTAAACAATTTTCAGTTTATTTCCACAGCGTTTGCCGTGATGAGAATATAAACAGGCTAATATCCTAGTTACTTCTATAACGAGAGTTACTCATCGGTGACGTTTAATTTTATTTTACCGCTGGCGTAGGTATGCAAAGTGGATTAGAAAAAATGTTAGATACGTATCAAAATAATCATGTCTAAACTTGTAAAGGAGAAGCTTGGCGCACCACTGAGATGAAATCCGGATGGACTGATCTAGAGATTTGTTTTTTAACGTGGTTTCGATTTCAACGCTTTACCCTTCTCAGTCCTTATCGACGATCACGGAGCGAGTGAAGCCGGTGCGGACATCACCCGTCCTAAATTTGTTAACTCTAAGTTTTATTTTATAATCTTATGCTTCATTCAAATAATTCAGTTGTTTATGGCCGACATTTTCATTTTTAGAATTCTTCAAGTCCTGAGTACGGTCCGTCTGTCGAATGCCGCTAATGCCATGTGAAATTAAAGGTAGCCTTCTTTTTTCAATTCGTCCGGATTCAAAAGTTCAGAATTCCATCCTTGGCGAAGTTTTTTCGCGATTGTTGTAATTGGGGGTAATAAATTGTTAATGTCCGACGTATTTCGTGTATACCAGCACAGACAGGCTGTTAGCGTCAGAAACGTGATTGCGTCTATTTTAATGTTCCTCGGCTTCATCGCGTTAAATAAACGTCACTGATATAAGTAATACCATTAAGTTTAAGTTACGACCCGTTCTTCAACTTTTTAATGTTACCCAGTAAAACGACAGAGGCAATTAATCCTTTTATAATGAGACCCATTTAATTTTTTCGTTTTCTTACGTCAATACTTACTTTTCTAAAGTACCTCGAAATATTTAAAATAAGATAATATATTTTATGCACTATCTTATTAGGTAAAGCTTTAATAAAACAAATTCTTTAATGGTCCAGTTAAGTTAACCAAAGAATACAAGAAACGTAATGTATTTCTTAAACGAACACTTCTAAAACATTCATGAGCTTAAACAACGACTCGTACAACTATTTGAATTAGTAACGCCATAAGTTCACATAGGCCACAAGGTTGCTTGCTTTGAGAACGTCTTTTGTCTATAAGCTCTGCCGAGAGACGTGTACTAACAAGTATAATCCGACCATGAAACAAGGCAACGAAGAAAATAAACAGAACTCACAACGTTATGGAATTTACAATTTACCAGCATAACATATAGACTTTATACCGCTTGTCATAGTTACTCGTGTTTACCACGAAACTGTTTAGCATTCTAACCGATGCATGTGTACTGTCGCTAATAAAATGTCGACCTGGATATTCTTTTCTTATTAAATATTTGTATACAGAGACACTCATTCACACGGTGTAAGACTAAATGTTAATTGTGTATATTCATTTAAGGTTTAATTTACTCGGTGACTCATCAGGTCAATGGTCTGGACGATACTGAAATAGTTTTAGTTGTTTAATTAAAAATATCAATAATTTAAATTACATAAGTCCAAATTACTTTAATAAATTTACACTTAAAGTCCGTATCGGGCAGACTTTGAAATTTGCATATCTTTTAGTTGACTTATGGTTTAACCATCTTTAACCGTCTTGTTATCAGTTTTCGGGTACATTTATTTTTTCTTAGTACATGTTCGATTCGATGCATATAAAACCTTATTTCAATAGGTCGAAAAACTGAAACGAGTTCTTGTCGGATATAGTTAAATGAAAAAACCTGTCCGGAACGATGTTACCACACTAGTGAAGTGTGAAATATGAAATCACGACTCCTCCACTTGGCCGGCTGTTTGTGTTCCAAATAACTAGGTATTTTCTCATGTTGTAAGAAACTTAAGATGCTCTTTTTGTGACTATGATTATTGATGCAGTCTTTGAATCAAAAAAATGTGGTAACTGCTCGATTTTGCAAAAAAAGCAATAATTTTCTTAGTTCATATTTTGTTTAATAGTTTATTACCCGACTAATAATCGTAAGAATGTTATATACAAACCATCTGCATAATTTTCTCTCCGTTTAAGAACAAAGATAAACGAGGAATACAATAAATAAGTTTAACAAACAATAGTGACCGAAACACGTGCAGGAAAGATGCGCGAAAGTACCAGTCACCTGATTATACCTTTTGTGCTCAAAGTTGTAAAACCCAAACAGATGGCGCTTGAGAACAAAATATAAAATGAAATCTTTCCCACGTATCCTTTCATTTATTTCGGTGCCTTAATTAAAACAAAAATAACTTAGAAGCAGGCATGATATGGGAGTAGCCTCTTTGAGCACCCTCATAAAACGATTATCAAACAATTCCCCGGTATTGAGGCCGCGATATCGCTCCGTTGCTTTCGTTTGGGCCTTTAATACAATTTAACGCATCGTATCCAAAGGGTTTATTAAAACTCCAAGATACGGATTCCAAGATGTCATAACATTGTGTTTAAAGTCGTAAACGTCATATTGTTCAGAAATAAATTTGTAATGGATAATTGAAAAAGTGTTATTCCCTATAGATTTAATTTCTGCTTATTTAATATCTAACGTAATTTACAATGTGTTGAATATTAGGTATCCTAATAAAATTAAATCTACAAGACAGTGTGCTCGACTAGACTTGTGCAAGTATCATAAGTGTACGGTATCACCGACTCGGCACGTTTATAAAGGCTACCTGTACACGTACGCTTACGTCGTCGTCCGCTTTTTATGGGCTGCCTCGAGAGTCACTGTCGTGGGAACCGGCATATACTTACAACCAACTACAGCTGACCGAAATGCGCTCTCCATACTCGATTAACAAATCAATACAACGTATACTACGACTCACCATCTTTGATCGTGAAAACAGATTATAATATATTTCGACAACTGTACCATAACTCCTCATAAAGTCAAAGTCGTTTGCATTAAATCAAGTTTGTTTTGACTGTGAAATGATTAGTTATATGGCTCAAATACGTTCAATTTTATAATCGGGTCGCCTGAATAGTATTCAGTAAAGTTCTACAATATGTGTACTTTCAATCAATGTATTGAGTATCACTTAGATAGCTTATTTCAAATTCGTCAAAATGCCATATTGAAAGCTTAATCGAACATAAGCCATCTACGTTTACGAGAGAAAAACGCGTGCATTTTTACCGTATACAGCGTGTGATGTGCGTTGGGAAACTGGATTTCTACTATTGATTTCCACCATCCGACAATGATTATTGTTTCGTTAGAGAGGCTCATATCAGTTCCTATGCAAATAGCTCATTGTTAGTTCTCGCTGATGTAAATTATGTTTTCATTCATCAAGCTAATTGACAACGAGGGACATCTGTCAGATCTGAATCACTCCTTAAGAGTGTGGTGATCTTATGAAGAAATTAAAATGGTGACCCTTTACATCCGTTAGGCGCAGCTGCAGGCGACGTGTGACGTGTGTATATCTAATTACATTTGGTCACGGGCCACGACGACTATTGAGGATTTCAAACGTCATTTACTGTCATCGGACATCGGCATCTGATTACCTTATTGATAGGAAATGACCTGTTTCTTTTTGACTTCTCGCGACTAACGTGCTATTATCAAAACGGGTCATTTATGGTCTTATCTATACCTTGGGTACACTAATAAATTATAATACCTGAACAGCTTAAAGTATTTTATGTGTAACTCTCAATAATAAAGGTTCAAATAATAAATTTTAAAGCTTCTGTATGTAAGCAGTAATAACAGGTACTTGAACATACAATAAAATATTATTAATAAACATATTTATAAATATGTATAATACACTGAAATAGATTTTTTTACTGTGCACATTTGCAACCTATTCTTACTTACATTGAAGTTATGTTTACTTATTATTTCATAATTTTACACATTTTTGCATGAACGAGACTTGACTCCTCATAAAATTCATTGATAACTCGACGGGCGCCTACAAGCTGTTGACTCGACGCCTTATCACCGATAATCGATTTTCGACTGCCGTTTCGCCTCCTTATGTAAACATCGACAAATGTCAATAGCTTACTATCTGATACGCACCCGTTAACATTTTTTTTTCGATGCCACGGAAACATTACACGATTCCATATTGGGCATTAAGTACTCCAGCAGTCGCCTTATTGCGCTAGCATTATTTTTAGCTCGTATTATAACAAAGCCATCTGCTCCTCGGTTCACCTGTCTATCATGTTGTTAATTTACACTCATCCGCCATACTGAACGGCGTCGTAAAGTGAAGGAAATATTTGAAATGCTCGAGCGCCGCACCCATTTTAAAGGTCTTCGCTTAAGATGGTAGGATATCTTACGTTATCTCATTGTGAAGAGAGCGACACCAAGTCGTACTTGTTGAACTTTCAAATAGAGATCGTTAAACCTATATGCTTGTGAACGCTCTATGTTTAAGTTTTAGTGTGTAAATTGATATACTAATTGTTGTTTTATTTCCAGGGCACTTTTTCGCTTATAGTCGAAGCGTGGCACGACACCAATGAAACGTCAAGATCTGATGGTGAGTAAAATTTCATACTTAATGCGATTATGATAAGGAGGATAACGAAATCGTCCAAAATTTTGTAAAATTCATATCACGTTCGTCACGACTCTCTTACATTCAGATTTCACTGTAATTCTGGGTGTTTATCGTGCATTTAACGGACAGTATGTATATTTGAATGCTTATATTATCATATCGTGGAAGACAAAAATGTTCCCATGGTGTGGACGATTGGTGTTCAAAGCACGCGGCGGCGCGCGTGAGTTGCTTCGCAATGCTCGACGTATTCTAATAAACTCAGCCTTCTGTAGGACGAAAATTTAGTAGAATTGTTCTAATGTATTCTGATGGACATTGACCGACACCTAGACGAAAAACCTCATTGCATATTCGGCAATTACGCGACTTTTTATTTTTTTTGTGTCCCATCAGTAAATGTAGTAAATGAAAATATTAAATAGTGGTGAAGTATCCCCTATATATTACAGTATGCTCAAATATCCATTATTTAAACATTTGGAATTGGCCATTAATAGAATCGATACAGAAGTTTGGCTTATTGCATTCGACGATATCGCGCAGAGTTAGAACGCCCAATAAAGAATTGACAGGTTTACCGTGTACATGCGACATGGCGTGACCTAGAGAACGATTCCAAATGATTTATAAACGTACAGCTTAATATAAATATGTATATCAGCATAATAATTATTGTAACATATATTCTTGTTCTGGATAATAAAAAAATGACAGCCCCAAAACATAAACAAAAGTCCGAACTCTTTAAATATTAAAATGGCAAACGCTAAAAGTGACTGGTGACGCCCATTTCTTAATTAGTTTTTCATCCCGCTGCACTCTGACCGACATAATTATAACTCCTGATCGAGTAACAAAAACTTGGGTGATTTACTTAAAAGAGATTAAAAGATATGAGGAGGAGTGCTACGGGCCGGTTTACCAAAAATCATTAGCGTCTGAAGTGGATAGCTTAAGAGGACGGGTATATTTTTAATACGGTGCGGGAGCGATGGGCGGCGCCGACGCACTACCGAGAAATGTTACCAACAGAAATCTAATCAAGCATAATAACAGGTTACATGTACGACGTTTGTGTTCACTCACTATCGACCCATTGGGCTAATGTTTAATTAAATCACATTTAGTTTTTCTAATGTGAAACAGCTGCATTATAAATTAAAACAATCTTTCTTATTAAAATCAGCGTCCCGGCATCATTCAATTTTACACCGAAGCTATTAAAGAATTGTGAAGAATAGCGACGCACGTCTAAGAATGCAATATATCACAGATAAGTAGGAATATAACAAAGAGATGATGGCTTACGGTGATGTATAAAGGTATTCTTGTACTAAACAAATAGCCGCGCGACAATGCCCGCTTTGCTTGCAATTCTGACGTAGCGAGCTCCTTCACCGAAATCTTTTGTGCGTCGCCCGAGGCGTGCAGGGTTGCACCTGGATCGCAGTAACGGCTTCGTATTTTGTTTACTCGACACTAAAAATTGTATTTCAAGGGAAGTGGAATTTAGTTTATACTTCATCGTTCGTCGTCATATGGCTTTGAGTAAAAAATCACGGAACATGGTCCGGAAGACTCGATTTATGATGTAACAGACATTGGCGTAGTCGGGAAGTGCTGTCGACAGATACTGAGCACATGCACGGGATAATACGTGTACAACAGTGTCCCGAATGTTTTGTTTATCAAGTTGCCACTTCGTTTACGATTATTGCATTGTCTCGCTTTACACCTACGTATTGTAGATACGAGAATAGGAGCGTGTGAAAAGAGAGTAATGATAACAGATTCGAAGGCAATTACGTGTCTGGTCTGGCGCGGCGTTTGTAGCCGCGGGGCCGCTACCTAATATTACAAACCAGATGCGATTATGATGCTGTTATATGAGAAGATTTAACTTACAATTATTGAAGTTCATTCTATTTATTGAACAGTTTGAACAAAATTTTATATAATATTTTATATTAGTAGCATTAAATATACGTACGTATTTATTTCATTTCACTTAAAAATCAACTGAGAAATTTAAAATAAATTTAATAAAATCACCCGAAAGTATTAAATTGCTAGCAAGTATTAAATTGATATCAAATACACTAAAACTCATAAATTCCAAAGCTTTACACAAATTCGTTGGTTTGTTTATACAGTGCAGGGCGCGACGCCGAGCGCGCCACTCAAATTGAAATACTCGCTGAGCATTAGAAGTGGACAGTTTTATAAACAAAAGGAGTGCGTCGTTTGTGTACATTGTCCATTGATGAGATGCCGTTTCCCACAGCGCCATCGGCAACAGGTCGGCCGGTTAGGCAGGTGACTAAAACGAGAAATCGAAACAACTGTCAATGATTCACCGGTGCGGGACAAACGGGGCTATTTTGTTTTCAGCGTTGTTTTACGCAGCGAAACCAGATCTAGTACTTGTCAGTCCACAACCTATATGACTAAGTAGAGCGCGCATCCGGTCCTTATTGATTGATCGATGATCAACGGAAGCCGGTTCGCGTGATCGCATCCCCCCCGTCTTCCCCAAAATCGTGTTAAAAATATACAAAATCGACCGCGTCCGCCTTATGACGAACTCCTGTCCAATTATCTGTTATTTCGCTTTCTTTTGTTTGTATCGATGGATTAATTCTTAGTTTATAATTTAGAGTGACCTCTGGGCTCATAATTACATAGTACACTCTTGCACGTACCAGTATTACCCGTTCTGCTTATAATGTGTTATTTATTCGTAAATATGAACTACATTAATAGACGAGATAGGATACACCTTCATTTAATATCGTTTCGACAATAATTTTGGATGATTAGTGTAATTTGTTCGAGCTCTGCCTCAATAAATGAAGCCTTTTATTTTCTTTATTGTATGTAGAAGGCAAAAAGCGCTGAGCAATTTTCCAACAAATTGTGTTGTCTGCAATATTGAAAAGGTTCTTACGATCGTACTACTTGTATAATATATTTTTATTTATAATCATTTTGTACATATTTAGTAACATATGCTTGAAAAAAAGACGAAATAGTTTACGTCGGATCGCTCATATATCACTTGGGTAGCAGCCCTAGCGCACCTGAGCCGAGTGCACGGTTGCCATAATTCTCCAAGCACATTCGAGCTAAATTGCACACCGCTCCGAGTACGTTCCCACACATCATTTTTCTAATTCCCTCCGAACTCTGCACTTCGCTTTAATAACACTCCTTTGTAACAAACGTATCATATTACTCCATCATTTAGAATTTAAATAAACATTTAATACTTTAAATTTCTACATTCTAGTAATATTTTTTTTATAATTTATATTATTTATCATGTTCTTATGATATACGCATAAAAGGCGTTGATTATTCACGTGCTAAAACTTCTCTGGTAACACGATTTACGTTTTCTATTCGGATCGATCGCGGATTGAATTTATTGATATTTATTATATTTTCGTTGGGCGAGCTCAGTGTAGGTACGTGTTTTATCTTATAGATTTATTGCACAGATACGATCGGTGTAAGCTTACGTTCTTTGTATGTACTATGAGATATTCCGCCTTCGTATTGCGATTCCTCATTGGCCAATAAATATTACGGCGGATTATGTAAAGGAAGATGAATCATTTATTTATTATCTATTTTTCTTCTGAACGATGTAATTTTATAAATATTTAATCAAGTCAATACATCGTAAGAATTACGTACCCTTAAGATAATATTTATAAATATTGTAAACAAAAGAACAGAAAAATTCTATCAACCTAACACAGTCCTCATTATTTGATTTCCTTTATCACGACTCCCCCACCCCAATAACAAAGAACAATTCTTAGCTATTGAATGCCATACGCCACAAAATTAGTCGGGATCGATCGTTTTTATATACCTTTTAATTTTGTTTCGCGTCTGGTTTAATTTTATCTGCTGTCGGGATTACCGGCTTAGGAATGTAACGTCGAGCGTGGCAAAAAGAGAAAAAAGCTGGCATACACGAAGAGAAATAAATAAAGGAACTGGTCGACGGTAAGGTTTCCCAGCGCGCCTCCGTCTCACAACTTGCATCGCTTTGATGAATGGATTGGCAATTCATTTTTTTTAATCACTTCGGGTAGTTTCTACGGAGGATTTTTTATAAGCTGAACTGTGAGATTTTTATGTCGATGAATAATTTTTTTCTAAGTATTGAGTAGTCATTACCTAGTTGAAGTAGAGAAAACTAATCTCGGAAACCAGAAATGTTGTTAAAACTTTTAATCAGTCAAACGGGCGCCAACGAACCAAAACTGAATCACGCTTGGGAACAATGTAATCCCGCATTTGAATGCGGGCGTCAAACGGCCCACTGTAACAGGTCAATTTGCTTCCATACCCTTTCCCACGGTGATAAACAAATTACTTTTTCTTTATCGAATTAAGCCGTGTCGTTATCCTTACGAGATTCCGATCTCTTGTAAAGTTTTAACTATTTTAACCTTTCTACTTTCTAATTAGAGTTGAAATTTGTATGTGAATTGTTTCTTGTTATTTTAGATACACTCATTGCGCGGATGACGAAGCAGAGTATTGCTGACGTTGGAGGGCCCTGGATCGAGGAAGAGCAACGGTGGGGAGGTGTGGGGGGAGCGCATTTGAAGCTTTCTTACCGAGTCACTTGTGCGGCTCACTACTATGGATCGGGCTGTGAAGTGCTTTGCAGGCCAAGAGACGACCCCTTCGGACACTACACGTGCTCCCCCACTGGTGAAATTGTGTGCAAGACTGGTTGGACTGGCGACTACTGTTCAAAACGTAAGTTCAAATTTTATATTTTGATTGATTTATTAATATCTATGAATACTTAACGAAAAATCGTGGATTTGATTCAGTCATATGAAATAATCTCGTATATCGTTTACGTTGTACAAAGATATTTGTTACACAATTTGTCTGTTATCATGACATGATTACGTATATGCGTAACGCCCCTTAATAGCTATTAAAATAGCATTCACCAATTCACTCATCCTCATTAATGGGTTACGATGACAAATCCGGCCGAACATCCTCATAAAACCAATTTTAGCATAAATGACCTTTCATGTTGTACGTGTAATACTTTCTAGCCATTACAGAGCTGACTCATTGGGGTCAAGGGAGGATTGCCACTTCCCATAGGACAGCTTGCGTTATATTTAACATATTTATTGTAATGCTTGATATCTACGCGAAATAACTTTCCTATATACTTCTATAGGCATAGAAACAACGATTGCTCGCAAATCATTAAAAATATAATGAAAGTAATAATTTTTCGTAATGTGAATGACCTTATAGCGAAGTTTCATTCTAAAAATTTTTTGGGTTCAAAAACCTATATACGACCGCAGGGTTACTTCACTTCCTGTTTTAAATTGTAAATATTTCAATTGTTTAATAAGAATTTTTCACATCTTGTTATAATTTTATTAATTTTATTAAATGGTTCTTACGATAATGAACGGGTCGTTGCTTCAAATGTTTAATTCTAGATGTATATCTTCATCCATCATTAAAGTTTATTGCGCAGCATAAACTAAATCACTAAAATTAATGTTCTTTTAGACGCATACGAAGGAATCATAGGAAGTTGGATGCATTATTTCGATCTAATTATTCAAATATGTGTTTTTTTATTTATCTTAGGGTTTTACTTAATTAATTTTATAAAATTTTAGTTGAATTGTAGGGTATATGTTAAATTATATATATGATGTAAATTTATATATTATAGCACTAATGATGTTTAATAGATAATTTAATCGAATTGTAGATAGTATTGTCGCATACATTGAAAAGCGTGTGACCGATCGTCTCCGAGTCCGTGTGGTCTGTTTGTCTTTGAATGCCGCCGGATTTGTAAACAAAAGCAAGGAAAAACTTCGCCCGCGACGTCTCATTAGCGACATTCATCAATGGCTTTCCCCTTTATTAACACTACAGTACCAAGTATTTATTTAGTAAATTATGTTGAAAACAAACCATTATATACTCTTATTATATAGTGTAAAGCAATAAAGTTTCACTCTACATCGATTAGAGCTAAATTAAACCTACTTCTTCCGTTTCCGCAAAGCAAATTAATTTACAATTAATCATTAAAAAATATAGATAAATACAATAAAAAATCTAAACATTTCAAACGTCATTACATTCTGACGTATGTTAAAGACATCGCGTCTTGTATTGTAAAACAAAGCGGTGCGTCTCAAGATGCATTGTGGCGGGCGGATGTCGCGTCGCAATCTCGGCAGCCCCACCTGCCGCCGCGTTCCCACACTCCGGCGCCGCAAAAAAACATGCTAGAGTGAGACGCATGCCGTGTTCCGCGTAGCGCGCTGTCTCACTTCCACGCCAGGGCTGTCCGTCTGCTCACTATAAAATCCTAGCACAACCACGCGACGGGATGACCACGAAATCACAATTTTCTGGTAAAATTTAACACTTGCGGTTAACAAATATGACAACTATTTTTGATCAACGAAGAAATTTCTCATGCAGTCCGTGACAGACGAATGTTACTTTCTAAAACACATGCGAAATGTAATAGTCAGGTGACCCCATCGATTACGAAAACAAGCAAGTGAAGCGGCCGTAATGAAATGAAAACAACACTTCATTCGCACACGCACACAGTCGAGAGCTACAGCTACGATCGCCGCCAACCGGGTCAAAAACATATTTAAACGAAAACCGAACACAAATCGAAATACACTTTATACTTGACCGTGTCATGAAAGTTGCTCACATCTGCTGAACGGTATCTCGCCTTCTGGGAAAGCTTAACAATCAGAAAAACTTATTTGCATGTCCCGACAGCATTATCTCGATCCGGCTCTCCCTCTTAATGATAGGGTAAACATCGCGAGAGAAACCCTTTACGGCCGGTTAATTTCGTCTAATTGTAAGCGAGAGTGCAGTTCTCACGAATATTACCTTCTGTGTAGAATCGCAAATCCCACGCGAACCTAATTTCCGTTTTGAATAGAAACAGATGTCGGAACAGTTAAATATTTGCTCAGTCCTGAGCACGTGTATATCCTCCTCGGGGAAGGTCACTTTTTGTCATTACTTTACGGTGAAAGACTAATGCTTTTAAAAAACTTACAAGTATCTTTTGAAAGAACTTGGCTGGTCATAGTGCGGCGTCCCTTACTTCGTCTAAGATTAGAAATCGATACCGTTTCTATTCATTGATAATAATTAATAGCTAGGGGAGCGGTGAACGTTTACCATGTAGCCCTCAGATCACTTACCCTAATATTGTTTAATGTGTAATTTTTACGACTCCTGTTTTACCTATTGCTCAAGAGTTGAGATAAAATAATTCAAGTGCTACACAAGTGGATAGTGCAACGGCCATTGGAGCCGACACTCGAAAGTCTTTGATGCACCTTTACGCCGACACACGGATTGGCGCCTTCCTATGATTTCAATTTTTTAATATTCTAAACGTAATTACAATAATAAATCATTTTATAAAGACCGCGAGAGCTACTCATTGTTTAAAACATTATGAATTTCTCCTGCGAAAGTAAAACTTCGCTCCGTGAAAGCGTATTACATTTTCAATTTCATATACAATCTCCGTATCATTACCATGGTGAATAAATACCAAATAACTTTACTAATTTAACTGAGTGAATCGTAAGCGGATTTGCGAACGCTGCGAGTGGGTTCGGGGGCTTTGTGTTAGCCCGGATGAGTTTAAACCTACATTACGGTCTAGGGAGCGGCGGCAGGCTAATCTCCTTTATTACAAGCCGCCGCTGCGCTCGGAAATCCAGAGATATAGCCGAGCTAAACGGTTTCCACGTTCAATTTAGAACACGAAAGCCAGGCTTAGGCAAAAGTGCATTTGGATAGGTAATGCGTTAAACAAAATGGCGTCTTAGTATTTTTCTAGCGAGTTAGGGGACTAGTAACGGTCGAGTGACGGTTAGACTCCCCGCGCTATCTGCCCCCTTTGTATTCGCTCCGATAACTTGCCCATGCGCACCCGACCGATACGACGCTGCGCCGCACTTCTCATTTCAAAACACCTTTTTTTACAACGCGCACTGTGCCATTACTTCTTCACCTTTTGTTGTTCATACCTTTGTCTGTACTCAAACCGCAATGCACGCGCAAATCTAAATTTCTACCATTACATTTCCATTACATAGTCACGTCAGAACAGGGTAAGGTTCGCCGAGTATATCACGTAAATCACACAGTTAACGATGCGCACATATTACATTGGTAATACATCACGTCCGAATAAAATATGAATGTTTAGAATCCAATATAAATAAATATCTCGCCATTACGAAATAAAGCGATACGCGCTGGAATGAATTTACGTCCTGTGCGCAGAAGGTATGTGTGTATAAATTAATTTGAGCCATAAACTTTGTATAAAGCTCGCTATGGTTATAGATAGAAATAAATGATCGGTGCGCGTGACCTCGCCCCCGACTCGGGACGCTAACGAACCTCTCTCTTTGTTGTCGTGTCCTTTGCGAGTCTTCGTGGATTCCACATGTAATATGCGAAATTGTGCACCGTTGAGGAATTATCGACCGTTTTTGCCATTTAGTACCACCAGTAGCCTTCTATTGTAAAAGCTTTGTCTTTGTGATGCGCTAACAAACTTATTCCTTTTGTTGCAGCGAGGTGCCTGCCCGGCTGCGACTCGGAGCATGGCCACTGCCTCAAGCCCGACGAATGCATGTGAGTACTTCACACCCTTGTGTTAAACGCTTAACGTTCTTCCCTCTAAATCATTCATCCTCGTCATTGTTCCTTTTACATGAGCTTTTTAAACGCTTGTTATCACGTTGTATTCTTTACTGACTTATGTTTTTTTTTATTTCAGTTGTCATTCGGGCTGGGTGGGCGAGCTCTGTGATCAATGCGAGCGGCATCCCGGTTGCGTGCATGGAACCTGCTCGAAACCTTGGGATTGTATTTGTGAAGAAGGGTGGGGCGGCCTGTTCTGTAACCAGGACTTGAACTATTGCACCAATCACCGACCCTGCAGAAACGGAGGAACCTGCCACAACACTGGGCAAGGCAGCTACACGTGCATGTGCCCACCTGAATACACTGGCCCGGATTGCGAGAAATCACTGCATTCGTGCGCTGTCCGACCGTGTCTGAATGGAGGTGCTTGTGTTCCGGATGAGGGTGGGGAGTTATCATGCGCTTGTCCGTCGGGATATGAAGGCGCCCAGTGTGAAACTCGAAGACTCACCTGTGCTGATCAACCTTGCCGAAATGGTGGAACATGTGAACCCCGACCTTCCGGTTACGTATGTGTCTGTCCCCCGGGATACGCCGGCCTGGATTGCGCTCTTGAAGCTGACCCGTGCGCTGCAAACCCTTGTAGAAATGGTGCAATGTGCACACGAGCAGGGGACGGCTTTCGTTGCTCATGTAAACCAGGATTTAGGGGAAACCGATGTGAAATCGATATTGATGACTGCGCTGGAATAATTTGTGAGCACGGTGGCACTTGCGTAGATTTGGTCAACGGACAGAGATGTCAATGCGCCCCCGGATTTCTTGGCCCTAGATGTGAAACCCGCGTTGACTTCTGCTTAGCTAAACCATGTGCCAACGGTGGAGAATGCCATGTTTTGGACAATGATTATGAATGCCGATGCCGACCGGGTTTTGCTGGAAAAGACTGTAGTATAGATGTCGATGAGTGTGCGTCATCGCCTTGCCGCAATGGCGGGACATGCCGGGACCGCGTAGACGGATACCACTGCAACTGTCCGGTGGGCTGGGGCGGAAAGTCTTGCACGGTGTCGCTTGCTGATTTTGTTGCTGCCAAACCGGCAGGAGGACATTTAAGAAGGATAGGCGATGAAACACCCGAACAAGAAAGTTTATCGGGCAGACATATTGTGCTAATAGTGGTGTTATCAGTAGCTGTACCAGTGGCCGCATTTGGGGCGGTCATCATCGTCGCGTGTATAAGGAGAAGGAGAAAAAGGGCGCAAAATGCAGCAGATGCTGAAGCCAGAGCTCAAAACGCAGCTAACGCTGGCAACGGCGGCCGCGTCATAAGAAATACATGGGGAAAATGTGAGGGGCCAGTACCTGAATGCCAGAACGCGCACAACGCGGCGGCGGAAGAGTGCAAACGAAAAACACTTAACACAGATAACGCTGCGAGACTGCTAGCGACGCTTGATCCGAGGCTGTCGAGGCTCTCGGCAGACTCCGCGTATTGTGCTAATAGGTCAGTATCAAAGTCTTTTTAAATACACAATGCACAAACTACTACTAACTTTCCTTATTACATAAATCAACAAAATAAATGATTAAAAAACAAATAGAACAATTTACGTTCAAGAAAGCTTTAAAATTAATGTTTACATTATATTAAAAGTAACTTTTATTGTTTCAGCGATACGTCGCTAGTGAAGAGGCCGCTGGAAGGCGGGGGAGTGTACATGTTGGACGACCATTGCCTGCCGACGTTCGCCACGCAAGTGTAGTATTAACAAATGCGGCAATGGACATTAACTTATTTATTTACATCGGACGCTCGTGCGATCTAGGCTGTGCGCCGCTGTTAGACAACCATTACTCGCCGCCTCGAGCAACGCCAGTGCAGTGCTAACTAAGCGGCAATGGACATTAACTTATTTATTCACAACGGACGCTCGTGCGAACCAGGCTGTGCGCCGCGTGTACATATAGCGTAAAGTGTAAAGTGACCCCTGTATAGACGGCTAGTTTTAAGTATTCGGATATATTTATTATGATCGCGATCCGTGCGCCCTGTAAATATTAATGGCGGATAGGATCGCACTTTCCACCCTTTATCGGCAAGCGTCGCCCGATACCGCGTTGATTGTGCCCGAATCGAACTGACGATTATGACTGATTGTAAATGGACTAGTGATTTTAAGTTGATTACGGTTATCATGGAAACGAGAAAAATCACAATTCTGGTTTTCCATGGTAATTGTGCTTCGGTAGGGTGAGGACCGCGCTTGCTGTGGGGTAGTGGACCACGGTCCACTGTCTGCGATCTCTGTAGGTAACGGTGAAGCGCGACTCGCGCGGTCTCGGTCCGCCGCGCGACCGCGCACAGGCACGATATTAAACACTGCACTGTCACTACATATATTCAAATCCACATTACCTACTTACTATCTCTTCCAGCTATTCATTTCCGAATCTGTCGTGCCTCGTTCACATTCGACGTTCAAACGCTCCTGCAATTTTTTTATTTCTTTTAAATGGAAGAATGGTTTAGGATCGTTTACGTCTTCTTTTTTTTCCTAAATTAAAATATACTCTGTGGTGATGTATTTAGTAGTGACGTGTCGGTATTCAGTATCGCATCTTTAATGTTCACGCCCCGCTGTTTCCTTCTGTTGCTTGTAAAAACCAAATAAAGCATTCTGTTGTTACGATTACTTGACCAATTATAATTATTGTCATTGTTCCTATGATTATGATTGTTAATTAAAAGCTAAAAATCTTGTTGCGGTTTTTCTGAAAATCGGCGTAGATTTTTTATACTCTCACTTTATATTATCTGAAATATAGAATAAATGTTCCTCGATACGAGCGCCATTTCCTCGTCCTCCGCGTGAGCAACGTGGAGGTCGCGGAAACCGTTCTCGCATCTCACAGTAATTACACAGCGCACTTTATTAGTCCATAGGTTAAACTAATTTGTGTACTTATAAGAAACAAATGTCGAAACCTAAGTCATTGTGTATAAAAAAAAACTATTAAGTTTTAGTGATTTAAGTATATTCTCCATTACTTGATTAAGAGTACTGTGACAATATAAGCGTCATTAGGCAACATAGGATACGATATTTCAAGTTGTTTTTACCTTATTTATTTTAATGCAGTGCACGTTGTTTATATTGATATCGTTCATGCCTCTTCACGTATTCTCTAGGAAGAGCACGTGAGAAGTCGTCGACGAATCGGCTCTATATTAAATTACAATGTTATGAAAATTTTGTAGATATTACTATATAAGTGGTAAGCGTTACCTCTTATGTTGCCTTTTGTACATACATTAGAGGTTTAAATCGACAAAATTGTAAAATTTATATCAAACTATGAATAGACTGATGATCAATAATAATGTTCTTGTATTTAATTTTGTAAGATGACAAATTGTAAGATTAAATTATGTATGTGAAATAGGAAACATCACCGAAACTGATGTCGTATCTAGTGTACTTAAACATTGATCACAGTTGACTTGAGCGACACTTTCATTTTTCTTTTTGAAATCTTTTAATATTTTAATGATATACGCCCATGTAATTTCGCTCCGAACTAATAAAATGACAGTATTTTTAATTTATTTATTAAAAATATGATTGCGATTAATCTGAATTGTAATACTTTAATGAAAATCAATGTGTAATTATTTTTTGAAATGTTTACAATTGACTGAAGCTAAATTGTCTTCTTGATTTGTATTTTGGACTTATTTTTATGTGAATCATTGATGCATTTATAGTTAGGTGTGAGTATACTGAAAGATGATAAATTCCAATCATTCCATTTCTCATAAGTAACTCTCTATATTTTTTTATTTCTTTCTAATGTTTCTATGTTTATTTTGCATGCGAACGACATAATTGTCTTAATTATCTTATATATATAATTTGATAAAGTACAATAATTTATTCTTTACCTTTTCCTATGTACTTTGAGTATATTCACATATATTTATCCTTAGTCGAAAGAAAAATGAAAGCAATCCTGTAGACGGGAGTAACAAATAATATTTCCATAGATAGATCCTATACAATTAAAAGTCATTGTAATGCTAATGTGGTGATATCTTTGCCAGCGTGTAAGTGACGAATGTGTATTATTATGTGCAGCGATGCAAGAAGATAAAATGTTAATAAACAATTGTTTACAAAAATTATCAATGCATTTTATTTATTACGATTCAATGAACCCAAAATGGTATTCCAATAAAGTACATACATGGATGTATCATGTAGAATGAAGGGTTTTCTTTCTCTAAAGCAATTTTACAAACAAGAAAGCGATACGTTTGGTTATTTCTGAATCACCTAAGATTTTTTTAATTAATTCTAATTTAATTTTTATCTATTTTTTACATTTATAACAAAACAAGCAATATCTATAAATATAAAAAATATATTACTTAGTTTTCTTAAGAACTTCTTATTAAATCAAACTATTGAAAATCTAGATCTACTCTACTCACAACTGTTCAACGAATTTGGCGTTTTGTAGTTCGACACGTTTCTCGCATATATTTTGCTAAGAAGAGAGAACCTAACTAGTGTCACATTTCTATATTTGCTGCTGGCAGTTTGGCTTAACATATAATTAGAGTTTGACACACATTTCATTTTAAATAATTATAAAAAGGATAGAAAATAACACGCTCGGAAATATTTTCTTGTTTTTCTGGTCATCCCAGTAAAGACACTGTCATGCTATTAAATTATTGAATTTTAATCAGATCCAGACCTGTGCAAATTTTATAGCGAATTAGACGGCAAAAAAATCAAAATAACCCTGCACGCATATTCTTACTTAAATTGATATATAGTCTAATTATTTAATTTTAAAATAAAATGAAAAGTGCACTGAAAATAAAAGGTGTCGCTTTTACGAATACATATTCTGCAAATGTAAATATATTTATATATATATATATATATATATATAAATATCCAAAACAAAGTGCATAATAATATTAAAAAAGGGGCTTAAAACTGGCAAAAATAATAATAAATGTTATTCTAGCCAGGACTTGGATTTTTTAAAAACTTTTCATTCTTAATTCGTAGGCTAGACGACTAGCAGTGACTTGTGAATCAATTTTAAGTAGGATTTCTCTGCTGCCAATATTAAATAAATATATTTAATTTAATTTAGACATTCTACTATATAGACTATATACTATATAGACTATATAAGAAATACTTTATTGTCAATTATAAAATTATTATAATAGATATAATAACATTTTCATTTTAATTTAACAGTATTGTCTTAAGTAATTTCATTTATAATATAAAATATGAATGACAATAATGAATTATTATCAGTCATAATCATAATCTAATACAGGTAAAATTAAGTACAGATCTGTATTTTCGAAATTTAAATGTCAAACCGCTAACGGACCGTTTTGACGTATTTTAATTTTAGGCGCTCGTAGAATTATTATTGTCGAACGTTGAATATGAATTATGTAATTATTGACAATTAAAATACAAGAATAATTAATGTTTATTGACTAAAAGTAAAAGTATAGTATCAAAATTTTAATTTTGATATTATATTTTATATATTATATGTATAGATAATATTTAACGTTTTCGATGTTCCAAAACTTGAATCTTTCCCCATTTACAAGTGTTGATTGCGGTTTGTTAACTTGATGAATGCTTTTGGTTACCTTGTGTGCGTGAAGTAGATGATGTATCATTTGTGACGGATAATAGCTGACAGAAGTCAGATTTGTGATGTTTGGGGTAAAAATGGTGTCGACGTGAATAAAATTTCTCCTGTATCGCGTGTAGCTACGGTGTGGTTGGTGTACAATATTTATATAATATTTGATTTAATATATATGTTCTTGCATCGGAGGAAACAATACATTAGAATATTATTTTACTATTTTTAAAGTGTTATTCCACACTTTGGTTTAGAAAACATTTTAAAAAACGTATAAAAGTTTAACCCTGTAGAGCTAGACAGAATCGTTTAGAAAAGTATAAACCAAATACTAACGGAAAATGAATTCGTAAATAATCAGTAAATAAGAAGTTAAACGTATTACATGCAGGTTATATGTATATTTCAAATAGTTTCCAGTGAGATCATAATTAAGGGGACAATTTTACTTTAGACTTGTATATTTTAGCATTAAACATTTGTAATAAACATTTTAATATCACAAACACTAGCTATTTTGTTGAAATAACAAAGAAAAAGTATTAGAGAAATCCTAACAGGCATCTATCTGGCAAGTTATTTTACAATGCGAGGAATATTTAATTGAACTTATCTAGCGCATAAGAAAAATATTTAATAGTACAATTTAAAAAAAATTGTATATTTATGAGCGGTTTGGAGTTATCAAGTTAAATTAACACAAAAATATTAATGTATTTCTCGTAGAGCAATATTAAAATCAAATCAAAATGTCTGAACGAAAAAGAATAATATATTGTGATAATAATACTCAAAAATATATTTTTGTACTTAAGTATATAATAAGTTAATATATTATTTTAGTTCATATATTACTTATTTTGCAAGGAAGCGATACTATTCAGAAAATGAAAAGCAGTATAAATAAAATGTGAACAGGCAACACCTATTTCACTTATACAGAGAAATTTTTCAAAGCTTCACTAATATTTATATAATTCGTTTAATATTTTTTTAATTATAGATTTTATTGCGGTTTTCTAAAAACAAATAAAATAATGGAAATTAGTGTCTGATTATATAAGGAAACGTACTTTTTATTTAAAAAAATTGAACATATCTTAATGATTTAAAACATTAAGGCAAGTGATTTGACAGGTGTTTATAAAATTATAATATTTCTAAAAAAAGAAAAAATCAAATCGCGTTTTGACAATATTGCCGTGGAGCATAATAAGGAAATTAATTTAATACATATTCTTATAAAGATGTAATTATAAATACATTTTAATTTAAAACCATTAAACATGAAATAGCAAAGATTAAAAGTATCAAGAATTCCACAATTCATGATATTCGTGAAGGATTTGACTATTCAATTTAAGCTTTATAAGTTTATTGATCTTTAAGGAATGAGGCAATTAAATAAAATACGAAACAGTAAATTCTTAATTATTTATTATTTGGTGCCTTACAAACGACAGTATTTACAAAATACCTTAACCTATTTGAATAGGGTGTCAATGAATTCATTCTAATTACCTACAAATAAGGTAAATGTACTATTTTTACATTTTTCAATTTACAAGAAAAACTGTTTTGAAAAAAGATTAATAAAATACTTTGTTCCAAAATTCTAACATTTGTAGAATACAAACTGCATAAAACTAGAAAAAGTTTTAAATAAGCCAATTTCAGGCGATATTTGTTTACGCCTAACGAGTGCAGCATACCCACCCTTATGCATTACTCTCCTATTCAAAACAGACTCCCTAGCCCACAACGACATTTCACAATTTAAAACGTGACTTGACATTTGTATGAAAATTAAAAGGAATCGCGTTAAAGAACGCGTCAATAATTTCCGAGACCCGTCCTAAAGAGCTGATACATCAAATATAAATTTGTCACGAGATCATACATGCGTAGATTATAACTATAAAATAATATATTTCTTAAGTGTCGTCTTCAAGAACAGCGCAGACGGCATACATGTACAATAGAGCCCCGACTATCCGAGCATCAGATTGTTCAGATCAGCCTGACATCTCTAACGGTTCATTTAATTTTTTTTTTATTTTTTAATTAGAATCTAAATATCTAAGTGTAAAGGAGTAGTGATCTGTTATAAAATAAAGATAATGTTGAATACGAATGGTAAATATGAAGTAAGAGGAGCATCTACGATATTAAGACATTAAAAAAATTTGATTTTGTATCATTATAGAATTATTTACATCTGCACTTGAAAAAAAATATTATAGTTTGTATCGTAATAAAAAAAATAAAAATGTAATTCTCCAGAATCACTTTTAAACTCGCTAAATATTAAATAAATTTCAAATATTATTTATTTAATTCGACTTGAAATGACTATCCATATTTTCGATTATTTGAAATACAACGGATTTGAATCGTTTCGATTAGTCGGGGCTCTGCAGTATTTTCAAAATGCATATACAAAATGTAGTAAAGTGAGGTTTTAATCGCCGCTGCGGTCGCGGTCGGTGCTGGCGCGCTCGTTGGCGTCGCCGTTCTGGCGCGGCGAGGCGGAGGCGGAGCGCTCGCGAGAGCGGTCGCGGTCGCGCGAGCGGGACGGGGAGCGGGAGCGGGAACGCGAGCGCGAGCGAGACCTCGACTTGGTCTCGCGCGAGCGACGCTCCTCGCGCTCCTCACGCTTGGGCGAGCCCGCTTCTTTGCTACGGGAACGAGACCTCTCCCTGAGTAAATAATGAAAAACTAACTAAAAAACACGCAAAATAAAATTAAATAAACCAAAACATTTCAATGTTGTTTACTATTTTATAATACAATATAAATGAAAATTTCAAACAATTTTTATTGTAAAAATACTAAATTATCATACAAGTGCATATATTTAATGTACAAATATATAAAACGGAAATAAAGCAGGGAAAAACTAAAGCGTAGTACAACCAAAAATAACATTTCCGAATAGTTTTCAAAGCACAACAAGCAACAAAACGAGAGGTGTGCTACTACTGCTAAACCATTGAAGAACATTCTCACCTGGCCTTGTCGACGGCCTCTCTTCAAATGTGGCAGGAAAATATGGTAAGAGTTAAATAAACAATCAATGTGCCATCAATTATTTACTAGTATGGAATTTGAATTTCGAACAGTGCCAATATTGTCTAAGTAGGATCTGACAATCGTGCCTACATTTGCATCGAGGTTATATTTCATAATATCAACAACCAATGTTAACAACCAATCAATTTTTCAACATTTCATACAATTACAAATCTACCTAGCACACATACTACACAATAAAATGAAAAACAATCTCCCGCAGCGGGGCACCATTGTCAGACGTGATATGGCGACGCGTGACTTACTTGTCGTCGTGCTTCGGCGAGCGCGAGGCGGAGTGTCGTCCGTTGCGGTCGGGCGACTTGCGCGGCTCAGAGGCGTCGCGCGACTGCTCGCGGGACACGCGCGACTGGCGCGACTCGGAGCGCCGCTCGGACTTACGCGACGCGGACCTCGACCGGCTGCGGTCCCTAGCGAGTCGCGTGCGACAAACGGTAGTAACGGATACTCAGATTAGCTACCTTCTACACATCGACCTTTACTATAGATTTGTCAACATTCAATTATAAAAGTATGTAATGGTGGCAAATCTAAAGTATATAATACAATTAGTGGAAAGACAGTGTGCATACGCTTTACATATATAATGGAAGCTACGACACTACTACATACGTAATTAACGTACTAGAGCTATATACTTACGATTTTAAGTTTTGCTCAGCGCATGATATAACACACCTAGCCAAATGAACACTAGGTTAATTTTTTTTTCCAGAGTCATGCAATATTCGATAGGGTAATTTAATTTGTGAATAGTATTTAATTGAAAACATGCAAGCAATGGTTTAATAAATATATCTTTGAGAACAGAATATGTTTCGCTAAGCAGACCTTAAGTGACATATTTACAGCAAGTAGTAACTAAGTGATAATCTAATACGAGCGACATTAGTCACTTGTGAGGTCTGTATACATTATAAAATTGATTACTAACTTTGATCGGGACCTCGAGCGCGACTTGGCTGCGGGGCTCTTGCTCTTCGGGCGGGACTTGGAGCGAGAGCGCGACGAGCGACGGGAGCGAGACCTGGTATTTTAGATTATTAGTTATAAAAAGTACTAATTAACACGAAAGAAAACACAAAGATATTAGCAATCTCAGTATGAAAATTATCATTCACAGGTATTCAGCCCCGAAAGATGGTTAAAAAGTAGTATCATCATAAACTTACAAAGTCCTATACAAGTATCAACTTACCAAATATACAGAGAAAATTATATACTTTTAACATATTCATATGTAATTGCGTTCTGTTAAGAAACCAAATGATTGTATTTGTCATGTACTAGACAAATCATTTTTCAGTGACTCTGGGGCCACACTCAGTGTTACTCGTGATGAGTTGTACACTGAGTGTGGCCACTAGTAAACATATAATATTTAGCGCACATTTGTATATAAGATGCATGCATGTTTTCACATGTAGTGTGCGGGTGTACCTGGAGCGGCGGCGCTCTCGGCTGCGGGAGCGCGAGCGCGAGGACGAGGAGCGCGTGCGGCGGCGCGAGGAGCGCCGGTCCTCCACCAGGCGGATGCGGCGTCCGTTCAGCTCTGTGCCGTCCAGCTTCTCCATGGCGGCGCGCATGTCCGAGTGCGTGGCGAACTCCACCACGCTGATTCATTTTATATTATTACAAAACCAAAGAAACAATGTTAACTATACTATTATACATTAAGAACCTTCTACCATTCTCTTTTGAACAAACTAGACAAATATATCTAGCGTCAATCCAACTATGTCTAACCAGATGTGCAAATGGGAAATATTTTTATAAATTTATTTTTGTTATTCTGATGATAATATAATACTTTCATATCATAAACCTGATTTATTCTTAATTATTTTTTTGTTACTATTTATTTATAAATTTCCTCACAAGTAGAAATAGACTCCATTGTCATCCTGCTTAGCAAGCGAATTCAAACCTTGTTTACTATGAAAGGTTCTAAGATATTAAAATTTTTACTCACCCTTCATTTCTGTGTTGTTTGTGAGCATCAGCGTAAGTGACTTCACCAGCTTGACGCATATAATCCTTCAAGTCCTGTAAATCAATAAAGCATATTAATAAACGATTTCACACAACATCTAAAAACCTTTCCTACAATCTTCATCAGATAAAATTTTATCATCAAGACTTTCAGCCCCGAAAGATGGTAAAAAAACGATATCATCATATTTATCTTTAAGCAATCCATGTCTCGATGAAGTTTGTAGGAGAGATGGTGATTCCCTAACAGTTTATGATGTGTTCTGATGAATCGTACCTTTGAAACCAAAAATAAATGACTGTGCCTATACAGATATTTCGTAAACGGTAAACCAATAGGTCATCATTCATTACTTTTAATATATAACGGTATGTCATCCATCACTCAACAAGGGTTTCTCATAAAGGTTACGCGCAGATGATCCTGATATAAATGGCTTTCTATTGCTAGTTCTATTATTATCCGAAATCGGTTCTTAGTTTTGTTTCCTTATGAATGTATGAGTATTGTTGGTATAAATCCATCTTTCCTCTTAGACATCTCCAGGCCACACCACTCCATTTCCATTTTCTGTCATTCAATTTGTGCACGACTGCAAAGCATCTCTACCTGATCCGAGTCTTCTAAAATCCTCAAGTCAAATGTCATGTTTCGTCATCGCCTTCAGACATTCTAGTTTCTTAAATTATGATAGGGCAAAATCCAAGCCGTAAAGCAACGAATTTCATTTTCATTCTCTCAGAGAGCTTCCGTTATTCCAAATCAGTCAATCCAACAAGAGCATCAATTCCATCATTGCCAGTTCCAGTTAATCCTACAAGTCCATATCCACCGTCACGCCAAGAAAAAACTAGAAGACAACCAAATTTGACATCCTGACCCTTGGGACATCCAAAAGCAAGGGACCCGACAAAGGACACGCAGAACAGCTCCCGTTCCAACCTGGCCACCTGCATTTCAGTAAGCAATGATACCTAGGCAGTACCGATAACGAAAAACTGTTTAGGCACCAAAAAAAGGAATTACGAAAAACAAAATAAACGCCACATTAACCTCGAGCGGTTAAAAAAATATAAAATGAATGAATTTAAAATGCGATCGCCGTAACGATCATTCCTGTGGTGGGCCCGACTTTACCTGGGGGCGGCGGCGAAGTGGCTCGGCCTGGCTCCTAACATCGCCTCACACACACGCGCTACATCGGCAAGGGCTCTGGGCACGATACGCCACCTTCTGTCGTTATTTAAAAAACTATAAGCTCGCAATGTTATGTAAGTTTTACTTTACAACTGTATATATTAGCATATAAGTTACAAAACATGAAAGCTACTTAGAATTTATTTTGTTAAAGCAAACGTCGCATCCGCCGACGTCCGCTGCGGGCTCGTCGCCTCTCGTTTGATTGTCGCTTATCGCATCCGTTCGTTACTCTCAACGCACCTTCTCTATATCGCCACAGTGTATTCGTCTGACATCCATTTCTCCATGGCCTGGTCTGGTGGTCCGTGGTTCGTTATTAAGCCCGTGGGTCATGTTTGTGTGGCCGTGCCGCGTATCGATCAGTGTCCGGAGTCCAGTGGTCCAGTGGTTGCAGAGTGGTTGCCCAGTGGTTGCCAATGGATGGCCGTGGTCCGGTGTGGGTGAGGTGTAGCCGTAGGTAGCCGAGTGCCCAGCCCTGAGTGATCGTGATGGATGATGGTGACCGCCGCTCAGTGTCTTACCTGCCAGCTAATGCGGCTAGACAGATTTTCGACGATAAGTCGATACTCTGTGCGCGTCGGCGGCCCATATCTATAATTGTAGTCACTGTAAACCGAAAAAAAAAAATGTTTTAATTTTAATTCTGTACAATGTTAAAATCTTAGAATATTAAAAAAATGTTTAAAAGAAATACACACAATTCATGTATATAAATTCGCAAATGATAAAAATACACAATTTTAAATGTGTCATTGTCAATTATCATGTACTGAAATATTTAACATATTTAGCACTTATATTGATACTTCTGTTCAAGGTTTTTTGTATTCATGGCATAACATACTTAGTGATATGAAATTTTCAAAACATTTTATCTGAAGTCATAGATATTCAATTTAAAACAAGAATATAGACGTCTAAGCATCACTTTTTTCCTTTATAAATGAATAACTACTAAGTGATTAAATGAGTTTAAGTAGCAGTTTATTGTTCAACTAGCTATGCTCGCAACTTAGTCCGCATGGAATTTAACATCTTTGTATCTATATTTTGTAATTTTAAAACAAAAGCAACTTAAGTAACTCCTTATTACATCAGTTATCAGCTAGTGAGTCCCGTCAAAATCAGCCAAGTCACCCAGAGATTAGCCGGAACAAACAGACATATCTATTGTGCCTATAACAGACATGTGATATCCAAATCTGTTTATCTTATATGTATGAAAGTTTTTAATGTTTAGTTGCTGTGGTATTACCAAAAGCTCAGAACTTTATATATTAATATTTGTATACATATTGTATTATATACAATAAATTTGTTACAAGAAAACTATTAAATATTGGCTAATGTACAAATGTATATTTAATGTAAGTTATATGTAAAATATATTTTTAATGTTTCTCGAATATCACAATTCAAATGTCAATAGATAGGTACAATGCATTAAATAATCAAACTAAATAAAACCGTTTAAAAACCTTTAAAAACGCTTCTAGCTTCATCCTGCATAGTCTATCCAGGCAGAGGCAACCTAGTGTCAAGACACTCCATGAACGTTACGAGTTAATGTTTAAATTGAAAGTGTCTGCTGTGTGTACGTATGTGGTGTCAGTGTTTGGGTGTGAGGGTGTGTCGTGTAGTAATACAGACGCGTGTTGCCTGGCGTTGCGCGCGCGCCGCTGCGCCGCGTGCTGCGGGGTGTGCGCGTGCGCGTGCGAGTGCGCGTGGGGCGGCGGCGCGTCGCGCGCGCGCCAGCGGTCCGACCCGCGGGGCATGCCGCGCGCGCGCTCCACCGACACCCTACAAACAACACTGAACACTCACTCGTATCGCGACCGGCCGCGGTCGCGCTCGTAGTAGCGGTCGCGCCGGTAGCGGTCCGCGCTGCGGTCGATGCCCCTCGCCGGCTCCACCACCACCCTGCAGCACACGTCCGCCTTTACCGCTCACGAGTCGTACGACAACACCGCGTGTGGTACCATTACAGTCTACCCATTACTACTACACAAATTCCTACTCTGCTAATACCAAAATGCTATTCAAAAGTAAACATTATAAAACTTATTATATTTAATATAGCATTAGCTGCGTTTTAATACACATTTAATTAACATATCATGCAAAAAGGTACTTGATATCAAAAATTATTCAAATTATAAAATGATTGTCAACATTTTATCATTCTGGTAAAACATTCTAATAATAAAAAATATGCTGAAACCGTAATGTTACATATTTTCAATTTCTAGTTGACTTATTTAATAAATACAAAATGGTATTAATATTTAGAGAATGTTTATAATTTGACATTGGTTTTCAGAGTTTAACAAATAGTTTCCATGGTAATATGGAATATAATTACGCTATACTCCTGTAATTGTACCACACGACTCACAACAAACAATCATCTCATTTCAAACAATATTTAAAAATAATCTTAAAAAAAAAAGAAATAACAAAAATAAAATAAAAACGAAATATAATTAACAAACAATAAAAATAATATATATCACTCTTCAAAAACCTTTCATTGTTATTCAGATATCTCTTTCAAACAGGCTCAAAAAAATTATTACAAAAATCAGTTCTCCATACAAATTCTTGCAAAATGTGGAGCCGGCTGATAAAGAAAATTATTAGTTTAACTTAGAAATTTACTAATTAATTTAATTTACTCAGAGCTACAGGCTAAATCTTAAATATAGTGTTTTAAAATATTATATCAATTACTTTTATGTCTATTTTATTTAATTATTTACTATATCAAATGCTAGGCATATCATTTAGAAAAATTGCTCACCTCTCGCCAAGCAATTCTTTTCCATTTAACTCATATACGGCATCGTCTGCATCTCTATAGTCTTCAAATTCCTGAAAATAAAGTAATATTTAATTTCTTATCTAGGCCAGTAACAAAGCGTTAGCACAGCATCCAACTGTATACGCGATCCCTACTCGGGACAGTGATTACATTTAAATTAATACCACTTCCTCGCTCTGGTAAAATAGAGTGCGGCGTTGAGTTCCACCAATCAACACGTAAGTCTCGAATTTGGCAGAAAGCGAAGTACGGAGTGTTTTGACAATAAATATTTTCTATCTACCCTGATCTTATAAAAGCGTGAAGCTAAAAAAAATCCATACCAAAAAACCATGATAATTATACTTTACTATACTTTATTCAAAAAGGACTAGGTATTTATATTTACACTAGTGATACAATTCATTTTCATTTTTTAATATGCCCCCTATTTCTTATATCTCTAGAAAAGGCAAAGTAATTTTTCAAAATAATTGTACATTAATAATAACTTTGACTATGTTAATAAGCAAAATTTTGTTTAATTCCAGAAAATTTAAGTATAAACGCGATGACGAATTTATCTTATTATTACTTGATAAATGGCGATGACGTGTTTGGTTTTATTGATAGCTATTGAAATAAATCTTTAAATTGGTTATTGGTTATTATTAAACGACCCGCATCATTAATTTTGAACTACTTTTGATAGTCATCTCTTACCACAAAGCCGTATCCATTTTTAATAAGTATATCTCTAATTCTGCCGAATCCTTTGAAGAATTTTTCTAAATCTCTTTCTCGTACACCGAAGGGAAGCCCGCCCACGTACACGCGGGAACCCACCATTTTCTTTTCACGTCTGTAAATAAACACGATCACACAATGCTGTAACATAAAATAGAATTTACAGGGCGCTCCGCTTATTATTAAAAATTGTAATAAAAAATTACAAAATTAAGTTATAAAAGCTTTTGATTATTTATCTAGAAAATTAGCAATCCTAACCTAAAAATATGATGTGCCGAATATAATATAATCATGAGTGTTTGAAAGCATTGTAGAAGAGGCAAATATTGATATATCAGTATATTTTGTTAAAAAAAAACAATTACGTAATTTGAAAGTCGAAATTTCAAGCATATTTTTAGAAAGGTTTGAATATATACGCAATTGTTATTTCGTATTTATTTTTGGAAATAGAGTAATATTTAGTTTATTTCCACGGTAATTGTATCTAATTGCTAAGAGTAACTCAGTGAATGATTTCTTTTTAGCATTTATTTCATGCAACTTTGGTTATAATATAGTTAAATGAAATGGCGGCACGAAATTTTTAGTCGGCACTCAAGAATCGGCACCACGCGGCATGCAAATGTAAACACAAACACATAATTTATACTTACTGCATGATTTACAAAATAACAACGCTGCTTTATGTGAACATAACTAAAATAAAAGCAAGAGAAACTTTAAAAGTAATCCAAGTTTATCGTTAATCGAACGATGAAATTGTGACTGGGTTCAATATGGCGACGCTTACCCAATCTTTATATAGATACTCAAAAATATAACTTGTATTCTTTTTAAAGCTTACCTTGATTTACTACGTAAAAGAAGATATATTAAAATCTATTACTCTATTTATGGTTTAATAATTATCACCAAAGAAAACTATAATGACTTTAAAACTAAAACGATACACGTGTAGATTAGCTCAGATTGTAACTTAAGCGGATGTGGCGTTTATGAGTAAATTTTAATACGCTTCTGTTTGTATCGTTATGTTGGCGCACATGTTCTAAGGTAAATCCGCACTATCAGTGTATATTATAAATAATATCTTTATTTTTTCTTTTTTTTATATTCAATTTTAATTTTTCTTTTTAATTTATTATAGTTTTAATCATTATAATATATTACTGTAGATCAAACTACTATTATGTAGATAGACATATGTGTAAATTGCCTATTTTCAAGTTTATAAAGATTATTTTTATTATTACATACCTTTGGAAAAGACAATATTGTTCCGTTATTACACCTTGTTTTAATTATCTTTATATATTTTTGTTATACACGTTACTGAAAAGTAACACTAAAAAATAAAGATACTCTAAAATAATTTTAAATGTTGCCCGTAAGCTTATTTCTCCGAGATTATTTTAACTTTCTAAACAGTAAAATAATTAATATTCATAATTCATATATTTAAATTTTAGTTGTCATAATAAATTTATGTGATATAATTTAAATTAAATATATATTTTTACATATTTTATTCACAGATTTGTCAAAAAATTTCTTCTTTCAAATATGCTACTTTTATTTACGTTATGTTATGGTTATAAAAAAGTCAAATGTTCTACGAAATTGAGGTGTTACGGAAATTATTCATTTATTTGTCTAGATCTGACTTGATAAGTCCGCGAATGAGGTTTCAGCCCAAACAAACTTTGATTCATACGTAGAAATCTTGATTGAACTTAAAAGATAACTTGAAAACTATCCAAGTTAGACTTTAGTTAGCTTTTAATATGTTATTTGACATTGTAAAATATATAAATATTGTTATAAAATATTTTTTTATGGAAAGAGGAGGCAAACGAGCACACAAAGTGCATTAGTTATATATACACGATCGAGCAGAAGGGCCATCTGATGGCAAGTGCTCATCTTCGCCCATGGGTATCTACAGAATTAGAGTTGTAGATATTTTGCCGGCCTTGGGTTGGAAGGGAAAGGAAATGAGGGAAAGGATAGGTAGGAAAAGGGAAAGTTGGCTTACATGACATCGATCCGTTACACATCATTACATATTTTTCGGATCGTTCTTGTTATTATAGTAGTCGTGAGCCAGTCGGAGGATTAACCTCCTACCACCAAGTTACTGGGATACCTGCCTTTTAAAGGACGCTATCGAGCTGCAGAGAGGAATTGTATTCTACCCCGTCCCCTCACAGGGGAAAAGCATCTACCATAATATTGAATTTGGCTTCCAAATTTGTGTTACGGATTAGATACAACTAGCAGAATTAATATATTTTCTATCTGAATAAATTAATGTCAGAATGTTTGAATCATTCGTATAAACAGAGCTCTCAAAATTATATTATGCTTTTTGTCAAGACCTATCTTACATTTACATACAATATATAACCATTACACCAAATATTAATAGCAGTGTGTACAGTTGCTGATTGAAAACGTGGATGGTTGTAGATTTGTTATTTTGTTTTTTTTAGGTAGACAGAAAATACCTAGTGTCAAGACACTCTGTACTGCACTTTTCACCGAATTCGAGACATTGCGTGTTGATTGGTCGAACTCAACGCGACACTTTGTCTTTACCAGAGCGAGGAAGTGACAATAATTTAAATATAATCACTCCCCCGAGTGGGTATTGAACTAGCAAACGATCGCGTTTACAGTCAGACGCTGTCCCACTTCGCCACGACTGACCTCAAGTTACTTACTAGGGAGAATTATTATATTTTAATTATGTTCATTATCCTGCTTTAGTGAGACAAAGTCGTTGGGTTCTGCGTCGAGTTCCACCAATCGATAGAAAATGCCTTGATTGCAGGTCAAAAATGAGAATAGAAAGTTTGGCATCAAGTTCTCTTTAACTATACTGCTTAGCAGGAACAGGAAATATAAGCTTAAATATGAGGAGGATATAATAATAAAACAGAAAAGTAAAAACATTTTTTTTATTTCCAATTCATAAAGCCAACATGATGTTATGCAACCTATATTATGCTCCCTTCCTTTAAAACAAAAAAAAATAAATGCAAACCGCATATCCGCTCATACACTTATGTAAAACTAAAAAGTTATAAGGAATATGACACGATGTAGACTCATGCTTGTCTCACATATTATCAAGAATTAATTAATATTAATGTTATATACCACAAATAGTACAGCAGAGAAGTTTTGATATTCGATCTGGCAAATTGTTATTTTGTGTATATGTTGACATTCATTAACAGTCTTCTGCTAATAATACTTTTAAATATTTAAATGATATTTAATTGTTACATAGTTTGCTTGAATATCATTTATTTGGCGGGAATACGTTTCCATTAATGTTGTATTTATGTCTAATTAATAAACACGGCAAAATTAATTCTAAAATATTAGCTATATACTAATACTACTAGATATTAATAATAAAAAATATTTTATACATTAATTTTACCGTTAACATGCACCACACACGCTTGCAGAAGAAAACTTAATACAGAAGTTTAACATAACATGCATTTTTTAATGAAAGAAACCTATATGTCAATAATTCATAATATGTATATAATAACAAAACAACTACTTCAAAAGGATATTGTTTTTCTAATACATTTGACTGTTGCTTATAAGAAATCAAAAAAATGTATGGTAATCAATTTTTCTTAGTCACTGGTACATACATACAATGTATTCGATATGAAAATAATATTAAATTTCACCAATACACAGTGTTGAAAAAAAATTGTCACTAACAATTAATATCAAAAGATATAAATAAAATACTCAAAAAGATTAAAGATCATATAAATAAATACAAAAGTAATGTCAAAATGTTATCAATTGATCAGTCTTAACATATTATGATATATAATTGATAAGGCCACATAGTTACTTATATATTCGCAAAAACATAATAATCGGAATATATTGTATTTATATAATTGTGATTTTATAGCATATATGTATAATAGTTAATGCTTCGTCTAATTAAATAATTATACATTATTTGTTTTATGTTACATGTTGCTGGCAATAATATATGAAGACTAAAAGGAATCAAGCAATGACTTTTGTTATATAATTATTTCATTGAACAAGCAATTGTAATTGAATAAATTTTAAAATACAATAATAATCATCATTATTAATTGAAAAATGTCATTCTTCATTGTTTATAAAATATACAATGCCATAATAGATATATTTATATAATACACATAATAATATATAAAGTAGTATGTGCTTCTATATATAGAAGACGGCAGTAAGTAGTATTGAATAATTATTATTCAATAAGAAACATTTCACTTAGAAATACGAAGGTACTCTGAAATCTGTCACTCTTAGTGCACGGAACACTCACTCACTAAACAAAGTAAGCTATTCATTAATTGTACTAAAATATTATACTTACGTACAAAACTTACTTAAGTATGTCAATTGTTAGTAAATTATTACTAAAGACAGCTAATTTGAACTTCATCTGATACAGATGATCATGTTTTTGGGATTTTTTTTAATTTGAACTCTTGCTATGAGCAAACGATTCTAATATTACGTCCGGTCCTAATGAAATGCAGATAATTAATATTCTAAGTTCTATAGAGAGTAAATATGTCACGGCTATTCCTTTCTATAAAACGAACACAAAACCGTAACTCATATGCGATTAAAATACTTTATTATTTTTTTTTTTCGTTCATTTTTTAAAAACTTTCTAATACACAAAAATTGACACTAATCTTAAAATTACGTGTCACTGACCATATTTGACTCATCAAAAACCATCCACCAAAAACACGAAGTCCAACCCAAAAATAAGAAAGATTACGATAAAATAAAAATTAGCACAACACTAAAATTTGACGATATAAATGTCACAACCTTAAAAATAACATTCGCATTGTTACCTATTCTCATATAAAAATTTTAATAGCCAAAAGGCTCAATAATTATTTTTCTTGAAAAATGAAACTCGATCTTCAAACATTCGATATTTTTATGAAGTCTCACAGTACGGATAAGATATGTGGTTCAAAATATGTATACCAATCCGTTTCTCATTTAAAAAATCCGTTGATAAGCACGTAAAAAATAACTCCCCCAATTTCTATTACAAAATAAGTATAATTACTTATTATTTAAGTGGCAATACTGTTAGTAAACGCCAATTACTGCGCCAATATACTGAAATTGCAGTAAACATCTCAAAAATAGCAACATTACTATCGCAATTTTTTTTTTATCAATACTACATTTCATTAACAAACTTCAAACGAGACATTATTACAAATTAACTCGTAACTTTATCTATCAAAGACTGTATACACTACGTTTCTAACTAACGTATAATTGTAGCAAAATTAGATCGGACAGCAGTCACTCTGACACTTGACACTGACGTTTGTCAGTTTCCCGCCAAGACATGCACACGTCGCTCTATAGGCACGTTTGAATCGCCATTAATAAAAAACTGAAATAGTTTTAACTAAGTGGACATTCACACTGGCGGCGGTCCGCGGACGTATCGCAGTTGTGGTGTCAAAGTTTGCGCGAGCGAGTTCAATGCGTCGCAGCATCTCGGTCGTTCCACCAACCAAGCCGCTAGGAGTATCGCGACGAGACACAGTTGTATGGGGATGGAGGATCGAAGCACGCGCCATACCCAGCTGCTACGAGGATTGTAGTCGGGGTCGCCAGCGCCTGTTTTATTATTTGACACAATGGCGTGGTCGCGTCTGAAAACAAAATGGTTCATTTAATATACTTTTCCAATCTATAAAAATAAGTAAATTTAAAATATTTGTAATAACTTTTTAAATGTGTTCTTTTACACGAACTCTGAAGGAGGAATTGTTATGAAAAAAATTGACTTTGAAAGTGCAATAATTATTATTCTATATTATATTAATACCATTGTGTTTTTATTATTGCAATACTTACGAAACTTCAATTTTCAAGTCAGGGATGCTTAGTTCAACCAAAGCGCGGCAAGATTCTTGTAAAGTTTTTACTTCGTTCTCAGTTTGTTCCATGCGCTGTAAATATAAAATATATTATTTTAGTTACATATAAAACATCATTACGTTGCAGCTAAGATCAGCCTCACTGGATGTAAAGTTTTTGGGTATTATAGTAACGTATACATCTCACGTAATACAAAATGTATGTGAACATGGTAATAATACATTTATTTATTTATAATACATATTATGACATTTTATATCATCAAAATATTTTATATAATATCATAATATTTCTTATGAGGATGTTAAGAATTACGTCATCGCATTTCTATGCAATATTTGTGTGATATAAGCATAAATCAACTAATAATGACATGACATTTTGCTGCATTATACATAACTTAGGGGCACTTATTTACTACTTTGTATATATATCGTGCGATTTCCAATACACGTTATGTAATGTAGCTATCGGGCCGGTCTGAGAAAAAAGTAAAGAAAGGAAGAGATAAAGGAAAAGGCGAAACTCATGAATAATTTTTAGAAATTAGAAAACTTCCGTCATTAAAAGAACTAATTAAAATATATGTTGTTGACCTTAATTTCTTTCCTAGTTATGTTTTTCATAGACACGTAAATATTTAACCTCTAACTACTGACGCGGGGGTCTCTCAGGCCCTGAGTAAATAAAATTGTTAAATTCCCCAGAGCGCGTACTTTCGACTCAAATCGCGTTGAGGTTTTCAACAGCTATATACGTGTTTGTGCCAGCAATTTCAGTATACATTTAGATTTTTTTCACGAACCTCTCAGATATCGCTCGGGAAAAAACGATCTATCAGAAATAATAACATGCCTATATCGAAATTCCGTGGTATCAGGCAACAGGATTTTCAGATACGTGATGTCGTGTATATATATATATATATATATATATATATATATATAAACGGATCTCAGATGCCCCTAAAGCTCAGACGTAAAATCAATATTTTAATCCACCTCAGTAGGTAAAGCTTAATTTCATATAGCTAAACTAACATTAAGGGATACATTATTAAAATTGTAAGTGGTGAAATAAATACCTTATCATTATTATATAATTGTGTACTTCTTACCTTGGCAATAGCTCGGTGCGCGGGAGAGTTGGGCGCGAGCGCAGCTTGCAAGCGCCGCGCGAGCTCGCGCAGCGCGGACAGGCGCCTCGCGCGGCCCCCCGCGCCCTCGCTGTCGCCGTCCGATATACCGGAGTCGGACAGCGAGTCGCAGGTTGAGCCGCCCTGGAAGTCGAATTGTCTTATACTGTTTGACGGGACGGGCATTATTATATTGTGCTTCTTATATATACCTTCACGCTCTATCCCGTATAGCAGGGTAGTCAAGGATAAGAATAGAGACATTCAGTGTTGAAAAATGATTGGTGTTGACTAGAAACTGCGTTTTTATCTTACTAGGGAGTAGCGATAAAAGTACATTTTAAATATAAACATTTCCCCGAGTGGGACTGGAACTTAATGAGATGGCGTTCTTAGCCAAATGCTGTCTAATTGTGCCAAGATAGTTCTGATTTTGTAGGATCCTAATAATTATATTGAACAACGACTTCACAGAGGTCAACTAGTGCCCTCGATATTCAATTGTATTTAAAACGTTTAATACACAAAATAAAAATAGAGAAATACCTTTTTCTTATCAAGCAAAGACACAGCTAGTTGTCTAACGTGAGCGGCCAGCTCGGCGTGGTCGGCCAGCGCGGCGCCGCGGTCGCGCAGCGCCTGCAGCGCGGCGTGGTCTCCGCGCAGCGCGCCTTGCAGGTCGCGGAGCGCGCTCTCCCATTCCGACCACGCTGATACCGCTTTTTCTAGTGAGAGGAGCTCGTTCGATGTGCTGTGGTGATAGTTTTATAATTAAACTTAGACAGAATTTCTTTCTTGCAAACTATATACTGTACGTATATCTATATGTATATGATATATATCTATATTGTTAAAACTAATATGAAATGCACGAAGGCGGACTTATCACTAGAAGTGAGCTCTTCCAAGCAACCAACTTGGAAAGGATATATCGAAAAGTTATTTATTGTGGTTAAATATTATCATAAAAATAAAGTTGAAAATGTCTTAAGCTACATTCGTCACATTTAATACACTTTGGACAAAATCTTACGTGTAACCTTTTGAATTATAGATTTTTCTGTCTTGCAACATACAGAAGGTTATATAAAAACTCGATATAAATTTAAGAAATATATACGAATAAATGATGTTTACATTATCATTACATTTTCTATTTGCTTCAAAAGTTAGTAATAGTGTACAGTTTTAAATTCTTGTCGTGGCGATTGAGGTCAACCAATAAAAGGATTAAACTACGTACAGGTTAAATAGCAGTGAGGCTACTCTCAAGACATCTAAGGTAATATTTTAAAATATACCCTTAATAATTTATTTAAATCGTGGTGTAATACATAATTTTATAAATCCATTATTAAATTCTAATCCATTAGTAAATAATACTTATATAACACATTAAAAACTCATATTTTAAACGAATATAAAAGGCATCAAATACAATATCATATCCATACATGATTTATGAATAATATAATTCGTACCGTTGGTGTGCCTCGTCCCAAGCCGCCAACAAGGCCGCTAGGTCCCCGGCGAGCCCGCAGTCGTCCGTCTCCATCTCCCCGAGCGCGCGCCGCACGGACACCGTCAGCTTCAGCATTGACACCTTGCATTCTAACAAACGCGAAAGGCGTTCCTGGAAATAAAATAATAATTTAGTTACGTTTTTTATAGCTCCACGCTTTTATACCACATAACAGAGCAGACGAAGACGATCCCTAGGGTCAAGACATTATTTACTTCCTATTCAAGATTTGCGTGTTTTTTGGTGATCTCAAAACAGTCAGACATACTGTGTATTATCATACTTATTTTATTCACAAGATATTGTTTTCAAATTTACTATTAAAATGGACTAATCGAATAATAATATGTTTAATATTTATATGTAACAAAGTAAAATTATTTATGTGTATGGGTTAAAAAGCGTGGTATTTGAATTTTGTATATATCCTGCTTGTTTTCACATTCTTAAAACCAATTAAAAATCTCAACATACGATTTCTCTTAGAAAGAAGCAACTTGATTCTGACTTCCTCGGCAAATATCACATACTTAATTGGTATATTTTATGTGTAGTACATAATTCATAGAGAAAAATCAATACTGTATAGAATTTAAATAAAGCTTACTTAAATATATGTATTATACAAAGTAAAGGTAGAGATTCAGGTTTTTTTTCAAAACGATAAGCTAATTCCAGCGATTAATACAGAAATAAAGAATGTTGATTATGATAACATTCATGTAAATTAATTATATCGCATACTCAATAAAAATATTCAAAATCTATAACCCTCATCTATTTTTTATATTAATGTTATAAATTCATTGTAAAAACGCTTCCGACCGTGCAGCTCCTTATATACAATAATTGCAAGATATGTATGTTTAGAAAATAATCCACTTTCAAACTAAAACTTTTAGAATATCTTCGTTTAAATGGGTTTCATCAATCAACCAATAAAGTTATTTAAATTCTTGTTATTTTAATTTACACATATTGCAAGATGGCAAAAAGAAATATCATGTTAAAAACTCCGTTCTCTACTTTCGACCTAACGATATATATCGTTACATTTTTAATAAACCACAACCATCACCCAGTTAGCCACTTGATAAATAAATTATGTCACTGGCTCTTCCTCTAGTCAAAAGCGTTTCTTACCTTCAGTTCTTCAATGCGTCTATGAAGTTGTGCCCTAGTATGCGGTTGCGGTGCACAGTCACCAGGCTCGCATATGTCGTCAAGAGTTTCCCTCAGCGCGGCGATTTCGCGACGTAACCGACGAGCACCACCGCGACGTATCGCAGCAACACGTAGAGCTGACCATCTTGCTGATACAGCTAGGAACAGAGGAATTTTGTTAATATTTATAGTTCTTTTTATGGAATAAGCTTATTTTATATGTAACTATAACTTAAAAAAACATTTTGAAGATAAAAAGAACGTAGGTATGATGTTTTCTATAAAAATCCTTATATATAGTAAATTTTAACGAAAATTTTAATATTAAAACAAATCTTGAACACAATAGTAAGTGAATGTAAAACAATATAAATTTATAACAGTAAATTCATATTTCATAAAGGAAATGACATTTTAATCTTTGTCTGAATAGTTGTCCACAGTTACACCGCTTGGCGTAGACATTAGCCCAGTTGTTGCACAGTAGATAGCTATGCAAATGCCGACCTTTGATAAGCAGTGCGTCAGTCAAACCAGTTTCAATTGAACATCACGAAGATATTTAATCATCAAAGTACACACGATCTAGTGCAGACTTTTCTATGGCACACGTCGTCACATTGAACAAATAGGTTTACATACAAATGGTTCGCCATTCATAAATATGTAGCGCTATTGAAATCCAAATACGAACGTTGAAGGCGTCAAGTTTCACACAAAGGCCGTACAGAAATAGCCGGCTATATCGCTTAGATGCAAATGGAGATGTTGGGAGGCAGGCAAGCTGTACGTACATAAAATATAATATATACATATGTAGTAGGTATATGTGCGTTAAACTATATTTAAAAATACTTATGATATATATATTTAATGTTAGAGTAACAAATTCTTATGTTTAATCATAAAGAATATGTTCTTGTCGCTCATTATGTTGAATTCGATTATAAGGGAAATTGTGTCTAAACACTCCAAAAATACACAACAAATTTACGACATCCGTAGTAAACCTTCCGTTTTTCATTTTACTACACATAAATACAGGAACATCGATACTAAAGTACAGTTGTCCTGGCACAAAACCAACAGTTGTATCGACATACATTAACCCACTAACTCACATAACTCATGCTTTGCCAGTACCGACCCACATAGTGCCAGAGTATTGCCAGCAGCATGTAAACAAATTATTTTTAAAAGCACCTTGATATTGTTAAACGCAAGATAGGTAGATAAATTAAATAAGTTAATAATTTAATGTATTCCAATGTACGTAATATTATACTAGTAGTACCCAAAAAATACATTATATACTTGTTATTGTAATTTATTATTTGTTAGTCCCTTCGACATAATAAAAACAAATGACATCATTGCAGTATGTTTAAAACATGCCTGAAAACTGACACTAAGCGGCGTTATTGTTTAGAATTATCTTCTTATACTACAAAATGTAGGAGATTCAAAAACAAAAACAACGGTAAAAATACTGAAAAAATAGCTTAATTGGCCAACCAGCTAAATTACCGTAAAGCAATTCAGGTACAATCACCTTAAAATGAAGTTTAAATTAAAATAAAACTGAATTTACAACAGTTGAATGTAAGTTAAAAATAAAGTTAACGTTGCATGTCGCCATGAGGTACTCGTAAGTTGATAAGACAGGATTTATTTAATTAAATTAGCTAATGTAAGAAATTGCAACAATTATTCATATAAATAGGATAAAAGAATGCCACAGAGTATACATTATGTAATTATAGAGCTCACATGAAATACACAACTTGGAGGCGTGTTCTACGCATAATTATATGCTTAACTGGAAAATGTCACTTGGATGTTATTAATTAAAAAAAAATGTTAATAGAAATTAACGTAACGATAGAGAACAATCGTCGTAGCCTTACCTTCAAAATGCGAGAAATTAATGAATAAGATGATAAAAAAATCTATTAATCTATTTCAAAAGCCGTTCTATAAAAGATTACCTTAAAATAACGAGACTAACTAAACATATTATATATGTTGTCGTAAAAGATCATAAATTAGGACGAACGACAATACACATTCCATGTAGAGTTTATAATAGCCACTAAATATTGTCGGGTCCATGAACTTGCGTTTGAACCACACAATCCGACAGTCCGCAGATGAAGTCAACGATCTGGTGACTTTATGAAGCACTTGTAAATTGCAAAACATTAATATAATCTCTCATTCGTACAACATTGAATTTAAACGTGTTTTTAAGGTATCAAGCATTTTATTTTGGGTATGCAGGGAAACCTTACACACCTATGTCATTTCTTCATTTTCTCTATATTATGAGTCATTGCGTACTGAGTGTCACAAGTTCCCAACGTTTCCCTTCTAAGTGGGGTTGGAGCTCACAACCATTGCGTCAAATCTATTTATCCATTATGAACACATCCTTATAGTCACTGCAGCGTTAATTTTAATATATCGAAGATTTCAAGAGGAAAGCAGTCATCAGAGTATCTCCGACTAGTCTGCTATGCGGAATAAAGCGTGAGCTGTTTTTTTATATTGGCTTATGTGTTTACATTGATTTCATTTAAAAAAAAATATAAAGTATGACTTTTGTGACCTAACTTATTCATTGTAGTAAAGGTAATTTACATATGACTGTTATTAACCTTCAAGTACTCCGCACCCTACCTACAGCTTTTATACAATAAATGTCTTTCAATATCAAAGAGGTCAAACAGAGGAAGTTATTTTCATAATTAACAAAACGATCGTACCAATTGTTTTCGAGGATCGATTTTGATGAAGCGAGCAATTTGCGTTCCGCAGGAAACCAATTTATGTTCCGTGCCGAGTCATCGCTTGTATCAATATCATATATTTGATAAATGATTTTATTTTTAAAATGAATGCGTAAACTATTTATAGATATTCTTAGACGTAAAAAAATATATCTAAAGTTTACATTAGCCACTATGGTAGAACCGAATTAAACGACCCATTACTTCCCTGTTGAAAGTCATTTGCGAATTGGAAATGTACAATCAGTAATGTGATGTTCCTTTATTGTTATAAGAAAGGTATATTGTCAGTGACCAAGAAAAACACAAATATATAAAATACACAGGTATTCGAAGTTCATGTTTCGCAGTTCGATAGTGTTTAAAAGTATACGAGGTGATCGTAAGTACAAAGTAGTTAATATTTTCTGTTCTAGTTGGATAAGGTTAAAACAATATTTTTGAAAAACATAAACAACATAAATAACTAGCAACAAAGATAAGTCGTAACTAACATATAAGAATTTCGACGTAGCCGGGTGTAGAATGTATGGCTTAGCGGTCAGAGCGCTTGGACAGCTTCCAAGAGGCGCGGGTTCGAATACCTTTCTTTCGAATTGCAGTTAAAATAATATAAAAGTATTTACAATTATTTGTATTATTCTTAAAATAATTTAAGTTCAGTTAGTGTAAGCAATATGATTCTCAAAAGAAAACTAATAAACGGTAAAGTTATTATTCCTGAAAAATTATAATAAATTATCTTATGAAACAAATGAGGTGGTAGGTATTTTACCAAACGCGAAGTATCACGAATTGATTTTAAATAATATAAAAGTGAGATGAGTTTTAAATAAATAATTTATATATTCATTGCTACCTCAGATTTTTCCACATATTAATATTTATTAAAACATGAATCGATTTAACTTTTGATGTTTTCGCAAACAGTAGATGGTTTAAATTGCAAAATAGAAAATGCAGTTTTTTTTCTAAATTGTTTAACAGATTTTTAATATGAATAATATATTGATAGAATAGAATTTCTATTGATGGATTCCTTATTTTTCATTTTGATGATTTTAAGATGCAAATATTTTCTAGTTATATGGTATGTTGCGTTATATCTTCGACGTGAGTGGTGAAAGCCAATAAATTATACAAGGTGTTATATGCTTAGCGGCAAGTCAATGGCATTGAATATATGGAGAGAAAATTGAAATGTTGGAAAAGAAACGCTACCAGTTGCATATACTCTAAAAATAATAGATATATATAAACGTTAAATATCAATAAAAAACTCACTTTGGTCACTTTAATGAACTAAAAAAAATATGCAACCAACAATTATTATACAAAAACCTATTTTAATATTCTAAAATTAACTCTACCTGGGTAAGGTGGCAGATAATTGCGATCCATTATGACACTGTCAAGTCGATTGCGCGCGGGAGTCGACGAGGCGGCAAGGTTGATACTGTTGCATTTCATATTACGAACACCCTTTTGTTTTCTCGCCACTATTACCACTAGATACAGCTCAAACCGTTCTGGCTATCATCCGAGATTGCGACGGAAAATTTTGTTATTCAACGACCGATCGCGAAATTATACACGTATTGTTATAAGCACAGAGCATCGATTGCTTCGAATAAGTTCCACACGACTGCAATTGACGAACGAAGACGACTTTAGTTATAATATTATTTACAAAAAATATATTTTGAAACTGTCAATACAATTTTCAGTATTTCAAAAAGTTCATATCGGAATATTTGTTTTAAGCAAGAAGACAGCATATCAAATAAATGGCGACCTGGTTATATTAGATATTGCGAATAAAAAAGTGAAATCGGAATAACAATTCCATATGAATTTAGCACACACTTCGAACTATAAAATGTAAATGTTTCAGAATATGTTTTAAACTTTAATTTATATATGTATAATACGAGTTATCGTAAATTGATAAGAGTAACCTTTATAATAAGTCAATAATAATTGGAAGCAAATTAATATAAAAATAAGTAAGCTCTATTTTATGTAAATATACCTATATGATTAAATATTATATATGTATAAATATACTTATTATTACTGAAGAACGTTTAAGACGATCTGCATATTTTTAATAATTAATTTTTAACGTTCAAAATATAATTTTTTTAGTTTCCTGCTTTAAATCTGCGTTGCAGGGTAGAGGCCGGTTGTTGCGGATATTGATAGCATCTGACTTGACTTAATCCTATCGGTTGTAGGTTCAATTTCGGAACAAATAAATTTAAAAAAATTTCGCTAAAGTAAGAAAAAGTGCGGCGTTAAGTTCCGCCACTCAACATGCAATGTTTCGAATTCGGCGGAAAGCGGAATACGGAGTGTTCCGACACTAAGCGCCTTTATTTTATCTACCTATGATCAGGAAAGATCGTAATGTATTTGAATAATACAACAACGATATAAGCGATTGCATTAAGCTATAATAAAAAAAGCATTTCGAATCATTAAAAGATAATTCACTATTGTAAAGTCAATATTTTGCAAAAAAAACGTATCAACGTTCGCAAAAAAAAATGACGAAGTAGACAGGTTGATGACATGCACCGAAGGCAGTCATTCACCCTAAAATTCCGCTATGCAAGCGGAGCATTCCGCACCAAAATCGAAACAGGAACTGGCCACGTGAATGAAATAAGTTATATAACTAATTCATTCGTAAGCTTAAGTGGTTGCGATATCGATCCAATTGGAGAGGAAATGTTAATCATTATCGTCTTTTGTAGCTAATTTTATTTTATTATCTTCTATCATCTAATTTTGTTCTTAATGTTTCCTGACGTTGAAACAACCTTCATAATAATATGGATGAGATGTATAAAACTTATTGATTGCCGAGTCCATTGCGGTGCAGTGAAACAGTTGTATATGTGATTGTGAGATTTTGTCGATTATATTTGAATTACTTATATTTCCTAGAGCTAGCTAAGACAGACGCGGTGTTGAGTTGCGCCAATCGACAATCAATGTCTCGGAATATATAGTCATCTGTCAAACTAAAAGAGATTACGAGTTCCATTTTTAAATAATAATATATAAAAATAAGTAGTTTAAATAATTTACTTTTTATACATTACACATTCTTCATAACCTCTGTATGTTTATATTATGCTATGAAAGATTTAAAAATATGAAAACATTTTTACGACTACACAAGCCAGACTCTTAGTTACAATATAGTCACAATAAATGTGTATAATTTTTGTTATGTAAGCATATCACCTCTATTTCAGCATCTTAGTTTTAGGATAATAATTAAGGTCGGTGTCGAAATTGATTTCTAACTTAATTACAGATTACTGTTTCTGTTTCAGGTTCTGAGCATGATATAACCAAGCATCATGTAATTTTGTTACGTACGTTGAAATTATATTCACGTTTGTAAGTCAAAGTAAAAAAGTTGATAGATGTGAACTAAATCTATTGAAAAACATATGGACGAGGAGTATACATAATACATTAGGATTATTTCCGTGCACTCGAGTGTTAAAGGAGGTCGGATGTCAAAGTAATATGTGAAGTCCTGTTATGCTACTGTTCTAGTTGTACAAGGTCATTTGCATGAACAAATTGTCGTATCACAATCCGTTGGCACGAATGATTTTAGTTGCGTCAGAGTGCATTTGTGCAGTTGCAACATGATTGCCAGATAATGGACTCAGAAAAAGTCGATTCTCTCGACCTACTTTTGAATACTAAATTTAAAGATTATACGCTCTTCTTTAGTGAAAACATTCTTAAGATGTTTTTGGTTCACTTAAACGGACTATGTAGTTATATATATATATATATATATGTATATATATATATATATATATATATATATATATATATATATATATATATATATATATATATATATATATATATCCTGAAAAACTCATAAAATTAAGTACTGCATTGTTCTTTACGTTATAATGGAAATTGCTTGTTCACAGTTCTAAGTAGGTTTTATTTATATATATATTTTTATACATGAATAAGATATTCTGTCCAAAAATCGTTTGACCCTCTAAACTGAATGCAGGTTGAAATTGTTCCATAATCTCAATTTTACAAAGAAGAAAAGTACAAAAGAATACACAACACTAACATAATAAAAACAATCTAAACGTATCTGAGCTTACATTATACTTGAGTAAAAATAACTATGATTACTCTAAATGATTATACCTTTCCTTTTATATTTATAAGAGCTGCATCTACGCAGCTATATTACAAAAATAGCTCGAGTTAATCACAAACGAAAGCTTTATTTAGCCAAGTTGTATTACTAAGGGGTTTAAAACATAACACGTGGGTGAGTGTGCATTACAAACATACCTACATAAATATTCGTTCATTTTATTTTAACTCGTTAACATCCTTTATTTTATTTAGTTTCAGATTCTGCCACCCAACATGTTGTCTCAAAATAGATGAAAATTGGGTTCAAAATACCAAAATTATTTAAATATCCTATAAAATGAAAAAAAAAACAGATATTCTCTGAAATGAAAGTAAGCTTTATGTACAGTAAAGAGTTAATAGTTGCAAATAGCATAATTAATGAAGGAACGAGCGAAACCTTCGACGCTAATATTGACAAGCGTAGGTTAGGTAGATGTAGGCGGACGAGACCGCACGCGGTCAAGTACACGATTCGCTGAGCTGTTTATTTTCATATATAATATCAAACAGTCCATAACTTAAATCAGATGTGGGATTATTTATTATGTTTTAAAGTATGCATAAAATTTAAAAAAATCGTTCTTTTTACTACAAAAAATACTTCTTTGAAGTGTTATTCAATTCTTTATCACAATTTTTGGAAAAAAAAAGAAGTAAGTCGAAAAAAGGGCGTAGAAATTATATTGTGTTTTAAATTGCTGGATGTTTTTTTATTTATAGGCGTGGGTTTTTAGATATTTTTAACTATTATAAAATTTTAAATATTTTTAAATAGTATTACTTAGCAGACAATAACTTACCAATTTCCTCAGTATTAGTGGCTGCCACGGAGAGACTCATTTTTGACATAATTATTTCGATTTCAAGGCAATTTTATACACTTATTAAAACACATATCATATTATTGCATACTGCTGTATCCATTGTTAAATATGATTTATATCACGTGTATATTGAGCTAACTTTTCTGTAAAATACCTATCAATTAAGTTTTATATCATTAATTTCGAAACAATGTCGTAAAATTATTTATCAAAATAATCTAAAACGAACACTTCAAGCATTAAAAATAAATAATGTATTTATTTACAGTATATAAATAATGAAATAATCTCGTAAGATATACATCGATCATTTATTAAGATGATTTCAATTTCGCATGACGCACGCCCGGGAAAGCGGTGTCTCACGAAAAACAATAGAGCTGCACTAGTAAAATTATATAAGCGTTTGTCGCGTGGGAGAGTTATATTGATAGACGTTTGATGATTATCAATTATGTCCACGACCACGGCTTAATTGATATCATGATTATTATCCGTGTGTTCCGTGGCGGTCGCATCACGATGACGAAATTTCACTTTGTAGTTATGGCTATATCGAGTTTATTTATTTGATTCTAAATTTATCTATCCAAAGATATCCTATCGTTAACACATTAGCCCGATATGCTATATTTAAGTACTTTTTGATTCATTGTGTTACAGCCGGTAGTGTTATTGAAAATATAAATGTATCAAGATGTACATCAGTTCTAATGGATTTCTAAATAGAAAACCTAGTGTACAATGCAAAAGAAACGTCGGAGGCAGATAGCGGTATACGAGATGAACTAGAATAGCCGGTCGGATAACCGTTACAACCTGACAAACTCAATTAATCGACGAATTAATCTTTACGACCAACAATGCTATGATAAATCGCACAAGTTGTTATAGAAATGCACAATTCACGAGTATTTTTGTATTTGTTATTATGTAATTAATGAAACCAGTTGTAACAAGTCACAGATTGAATAATAATTTAATTTTGAGTAAGCCATTTTCCCTTTTTACTATTAGATTGCTCAACTCTATAGTATTCGTATTAAAATGTCGTACGTAACAATTTTTGCATCGGCACCTAGCAATAACTATATAAGTAGCATTATTTATTTTGATATTTCATAATATTTAATAAATGACACATTCTCTCCTAATAATCATTGCTTAAATGAATCAGTAATAAAAATGATTTAAGTTCAGACTACTGCTACCTTTTTCTATGATATAGTACTAATTCTCTATTATTTAATAAAAGATACAGAAATATAATATAAACTAAGAAAAAAATACTGGATTCTATTATTATTGATATTCTGAAGGTCTAAATGTGATTATGACCAGTTCAAAACTATTTTATAAAGACTATATCTTGAGTTCTTAATAAAAGTGAAGATGGATGGATATATCGCTCGACTCTCACAAAAAAAATATTTGTGAGATTGCCTACATTTTATAAAGAACGTTATATAATTTGCTGAATACTTAATTATTCTTACGTTTGTATCAGAAGTTACGGTGAAGTCATTTGTATACTGGTTTAACAAGTTATTATCTACCTAAGCTAACTGTATTTAAATGTTTATTAAATAATATCAAGGTTTTTTTAATTTTATAAAAATCTTTTTAAGTTAAAATTTTGTTTATTTCTATAATAGAAATTAATCTTAATTGGCAAAAGCCGCTGAAACGTTCATAAGGAATTACTAAAGTACAATATGGTACAGTGGACCCGTATAACTGAATTTCCGGTCAATATATTTAAAAAGCGAGTTAAAAGTACATACATGCAAAACAGGCTTCGCGTATTGCGTGAGTATGGTGAAACTGCCTCATGTATTACTGGGAATCCTGTGCGTCTACTTTCCTTTAAGTACGGTGCATTTAAAATTATGTTTTGATTTGACTAATTATATACAGTTAAGAGTACGAGACTAGTATTTATGTAACATACTAAGATATTATTAGCAATTCTAAGATGAATATTCATAAACTAATAATTTATAACGTTTGGGAACGCTTATTTCATAATTTTAGTAACTATTGCCAAGTACGTAATATAACAATATTTTTGATATTAACGATTTTTATACATTTTAAATGAAACTATTTTAAGCGGTAGAGGTAGAGGTCTACCTGAGATCACGTACTACTGTAGTGTTCAAAACGTCAGGTTTCCAAAACTGTATTTTCGAATACCAAAATATATGCGATTAATCCGTTTAAAATAGTTTTATATAAAATGTGTAAAAAACGCAAAAATACCTAATTTTCAAATAATATTTTCCGTTTAATTTCCAAATAAGTTTAAAACTTAAGAAGCTATAACTTTACTGCTGTAACTCTTGGTAATCAAACATGACATCATGTACTGACATGAAATTGTAAAAATGCTGCAAGATCACTTTTTAAGCTAAGAGGAGAAAGCGCCCTAGAAAAGACAGCTTAAATAAGTTCACTATGTTAATTTAATAAGACGAATTTAATAATTTAATTAACAATACTAAGTTAAGTAATTTAATTTATTTATTTTAGAGTTACTAGATGTAATTGTTACACTAATGACTAATTGTCGTTAGTATCGGGGACTTGATATAAGTTACCATAACAAGAGTTCGCCGTATTAGGCGGAGTCGTTTTTGTATAGGTTCTAAGATCGACCATGATCTCACTAGTCGTGTCAAGATAAACTACATGCGATATATGTATAGTCAATTCTAAACAAAGAAATATTTTTTATTTGTAACTCCAATAATAATAAAAGCTTTTTGTTGAATTTGCGCAATTAATGGCATTTTACGTTATAAATAATTTAAAAACATACAGTTGTATATTAAGTAGAGTTAAAATGAGTCGTTAACCGCAGCTGCGTCAAAAATTTTCGACTTTCTCGCGGTGAAATCATATCGACGAGAACAGCTACAATTCAAACGACTACTTTATGAATATTATATAAGTAACATAATTTTACTGTTTATAATAAAGAAAAACAAGGCATTTACCTATTATATTTTTTGTTGGTACATTGAATAGAAGGTAATTTATGTTAATAAATACATCAAGCCGTAGGTTATTTGAATGTCAAACTAACATTTTAGTAATTGTGTATAGAACATAAAGGACACAGAGACAAAAAGGCTTTGCAAAATATAGTACAAATATTGAAACTTCTAAAATCTATATAGGTAAGTATTGAGGCTTATAACTAACCTTCGATAACAAGGTTAGTTAATTGTATTTTTTATTTAGATTATTAACGAGTTTTTTATATAGATTATTTAATTCGTTTTTTATTTTCACTTCTATCTTTCATAGTATCAACTATATAACGTAAAAACATAGTTATGTCATTCCCGTAGGAATTTTGGAAAATCCCTTTTTCGACTCTCCCCAAAGCAACTATGTTCTAAATTTCAAGTTGTATGTCAGTCACATAGTGAGTAACAAAGATTTGTTTATATATTGATTGGTTGCTTGATTGGTATTTGAATCTATTGATTTTATTATTCATTTTTGAAAAAACGTATAAAAATTTGAACGCAGCGGGATTCGAACCCGCGCCTCTTGGATAGCGTCCAAGCGCTCTGACCGCTAAGCCATGCGTTCTACTACCAGCTGCGTCGAAATTCATATACGTTTTGTTACAACTTATTTATGTTGTTAGCATCTCTGTAGAGAGATTTTTACAAATTTCTACTACTTAAAGATTATTAAGAAAATAATCGTTTAACAATGGCTTAGCGGTCAGAACGCTTGGACGGTTTCCAAGAGGCGCGGGTTCGAATCCCGCTGCGTTCAAATTTTTATACGTTTTTTCAAAAATGTTTTCTAATCCTAAGTGTGGAATAACACTTTAAAAATAGTAAATATGATTTTATTATTTTTAAGAAATGGCAGTAGAGTCAAAATAAATAACAAGTTATTGCCTCTAATCACCTTTCGTAGCCTTTATATAAATTACAAATATTTTAATGTCACCAAAGATATCAAGAGCATAAATAGCATTATGCAACTGGTAGTAAACAGTTACTTGATACGCATTATAGAACCCATTATATTCGTAATATGTGTAGCGGTCGTCGAACTGACGTGATTATTGTTTACAAATAATCCTTTGATTAATCGTATATAAAATAACTTAATTAAAAAAAAACATACAATAAATGCATCAAAAGTAGAAAAGTGTAAAACATCGGTCGCTATTTTATAAATAGTGTTCGTACATCGACTGACGTATAATCGCTAATAGCGTTCTACACTTATTCGCCGCGAAGGTCGCATATGAGCAAACAATCGAGAATCATTCAACACTAAACTTCTAAAGCATTCAATTGATTATTACCTTATTGGACACTAGTATTGCATTGAAATTGTAAATCAGAACAAAGCGAAAGTGTGAACTCATGCGCATCTGATTTCTTAGAGAAAAGTAAGCTCAATACAAAATGCACTTGCAAAGTTGCATACAGAAACAACTATTTATGTATAACTTGTACACGAATCACTCGCGATATTTACGTAATATTGCGCTTGCGAGGAACACGTCCGCCGCTCGCGACGTTCACAGCTGATCTACTGCGTTGTATGAATAGCGTACTTCACCTTTCGACTCAAAATTATCAACGCTTAAAGCGATTACACAAAATATTATAAGTAAATGAAATGTAAAAAACTACAGCGTTTAAGCGCTTTATAATAAAAATGGTGATATCACGATATGAAGTCATAATTAGAAGGTGGAGTTTTAGTGTTTGTCAAAACCTAAAAAAAATTGACCTTTTCTGATACATTTATGTGTTACATTGTGAATGTTATTGTGGGCAGTTTCAGTGTAAAGTAATATAATTATTTTCTATATTGATTCCTAATGACGTCATGTGAAATAAGCAACGAATGTCAAACACATTTAAATTTAACGAGCAAAACATTATTCAGTTTCATTGTCCAACTCTAACGCAAACAGAATTTTCTCGATCTTTTCAAGATATCTTAGAATATTTGCCAGAGCAATTTTCACATTGTTTTGAATCCTTGAAAATGTAAAAACGGCGATGCATTTTTTATTTTTGTTTGTGTTCTGCATCTCAGAATCATTTACAATTACTTCCGAAGGTTGTGTTTAAATTGCATACAAAGAGTATAATAACAGTCTATTAAAAACGTTTTTCAGCCGTTACTAGCGGCCATTTTTAATTTCATTTGAAAGCGAAGGCTAACTTATAAGGTTAATATTCTTGCATACTATAGAAGAGTTTAAAAGAATAAAAGGAAATATTTACTTTTTTTAGTTTAGGCTCCATTAATCTTAGAAGTTAGAAAAAAGATACCATCACAGAAATAATTGAAAAAGTTAAACTTCTATTCAATAGAGGTTCTGTAGAAATTAAACGACCTGCAAGTGTCGTGCCGTCCACATTCTGTAATCATGCCTTATATGAAATACAAAGAACACGTATGAGCTATAAACAGAAAAAGATTTTTTATGGTTACATGTATTTGAAAAATAAGTATGCAACCATCCGATAAATTACACAAAAAAAATCTAAACAATGTCTAGTTTAAAGATAAAGGACAAACATCTGTCGTCCATTGATAAATATTGTTTAAACATTCGATAAGGACTAACTGCATTATCGTTACAGCATAGGAAATGGCTATTTGTACATAATGTTTGGGGATCAAAACTACATTATAATATAGGTTTTGCTCTAAACAAAATGGGTGAGAAATGGACGTCAACGTTTTCGTAAACAGAAGAATGGTTTATCAAGTTCTCAAGAAATATATCAAAAAATTAAAATGAAAGCAATAAATGAAAACTAAGAAAAAAAACTTACATTTAAGCGGAATCTTTTTCGATTTCCCAACATAAAACACAACTTTTCTGATGGCCATAATAACTTTGAAATATCTATATTGTAGAGCCCCCAAAATATCACTGACGATTATGATAAGTGCATAACGAGACTGACCATGTTTATTTTACTTTTTAGATCTCTTACACCGAATGATGTCACCTTATCGTGACCTAATGGATAAATGAAATATTGACTATTATAGTTAGCGTATAGTCATAAATTTGTGGGTTAATTGCTAGTAAGACAATAGCGATTTAAAATTTACGTCTTTTCGTTTTTTTGCACATATAACATAATTTATATTTATTTGTATATTTATCTGAGAAATAAATGCTACTTTTATAGATTACAACTGTGGCCAATGATAGTTTCTAATACCTAATTAAATAATAGAACATAATTAACATTCCGCCGAATTGGACTTAAAATCCATACAAATTATGTACAGTGAAACATGTCACAATAGCATCACTGTTATTAGTATATTACGTTTTGTTCTGTTTGTACAAATTATGTAAATACGTGAGAGGAAATATTATATGCGGTGTATACTAAAATTAAGACAGAAAGACCGAGTATCTAACATATTGCTATAGTTATAATCCATAAGAGGTACATTTAATTAATAAAATAAATATTACATATATTTGACACACATTTTTATATAAACGATACGAGTGACATTGAGTCTTTGTGATCTTTCGAGTCAACAAGCTGATATATAACGTAATACTCCTAGAGCAACAACACCAATTAAAGTTTTAAATTAATTATTTGAATAATAATTAGTTATGAAAATTATCATAAGATAATACGTTTTTTTATAAATATAACTTAATATATATCTCAGACGGTATTGAGACCAGCTTGTATATCTATCGACTGTTAACGTAAGTATTTTTGGTGCAACTATTTATATCTGTACTTATCTGTTTTGGATGCTTTTAAGCAACAGCCACTTAAGAAGTAAAAGCGTGTTAAAACACCTTCTTTAAATTATATTGCTATCTTTACTTTGTTATCTTTTACAGATTTAACGGTTGTTTTGTTCACACATACATTTTAGAGGCGTTGTTAAAAGTACCATATGTTGGGCTTGATTAGTATTAATTTCCTTTTCCTTTAATATTACTATTTTGATATTTTTAAAAAGCCCTTAGTACTATACTGCACATTTTGAGGTTTTATGATTTTCTTATAGAGAATAAATATTATCAAATAGAAACGTTTACCATAATAACAGCAACAGTTGCGAAATGAGTCGGACGTCCTCACTTTCGTTAGAGCGTTCCGCTTTCTTAGGCAGAAATAGACACAGACGGCCAGCGCAAACGGTAGGGCGTGATGGCCATAACGCCGCTTCCGGGATACAAATAGTACATTTTACTTTTGGACGTTTTTGCAAAGTGTCGTCTACAACATGTTAGTTATTTTAAGTATTTTAGTTGAATGTATTGTTTTTGTTAAACGATTTTTTTTCCTTTTTTATATTCACTAATTAAGTAGAGAATCTGTATTACGACTGAGTTTCCTACTTTGTGGTTGCTTTATAGAGGACTGATAGATAGAAAAATCCATACAAAATGCATAACATATATGCATATATTCACTTATTTATATATAAAAACCAGGAAAATAAATAAAATTAAAATTTATTACATTTCTTGTCGTGAGTCATGTTTAAGCATTTTAAATTTGGTCGATATTAAATTACAACGAAACTGAACCGAGGCGAACCAGTTCTGAAACACCAAAAACAGCGTCACCTTGATCAAGAACAACATTTTATTTGAAGACCAAGGAAACGTCATGCTTTAAAAGTTGAATGAGTCTCGACTCTTTAGAATTTTTCTTAATGGATGTAGTATAATAAAATGTTTCAATAATCTGCAAACAGGAATACTGAAGAAACTATACTGTAAAATAAAATAAAGTAGGCTTTTCTCGTCGTTTAGACTTGAAAAGGTAAACAGTTTAAATAAATAAACTTACAAAAAACTAAATAAAATGTCATACTATACTTATCATGTTATAACGATTACATATATTTACATCTAAAGCAAGTATTTAAACATATATAATTTAAATAAATAATCTATAAACATATTTTCGATAAGCTCATGTTTGAGCAATCGAATTAGTTCAATCTGAACCGGTCGTAAGAAAATCCGAATAAAGAGACCGCAGACCACCGGCCGCTCGCATTTTTGCCAGTAACCAGATACATCCAATGCACGGTTAATACAATTACGCCTTACTTAAAAAATGTTCGAAGGATACACGATTTAAAAAAAAATAACTTAAAATTTCGATAAACGTAGGGGAATATATCATTTCCATATTTGTAAATTAAAAAAGCTATATTTTTCACTAATTTAGCTAACCAAAAAACTATTAATAACTCTGATTTAATAATAGAGAAAGCAAGTTTGTCTTGATGCCTTACCCGCCATGATTTTAGAAAAACTAAAAAAAAATTGAACAAACCTTTGATATCTCTTTGTAAAGCCACAGAAAGAGATCCATCAATGAGTGCCACTTCCAACAGATGTATGTTTTCGCGGCAACGCGATATCACCTCCGTCTGCGTAGAACAAAAATTCAATTTGCTAACGGAAAAGCGTTCGAGCGACAATTTTAACTTCAAATTTCGAATCACCACAGACTATCATATTTTCAATTTTAATTTATTTATAATTTTAAATTTCGAACTTAATTTTGCACTTTTTTTATTTCTCGTTTGACATAAATACACATATTTAAAGAATGCATGCATTATCTTTAAATAACATACATGCTGTAATTTTGAAATATTATTACAAGCATGCATAGCTTTTATCATTCAAATATTAATAATGCCAAAGCGTATGGAAATTTTAAGGCCAAATAGTTTAGGAAAGCTCAAAGAGAACCCAAATGCTTACAAGACCACATCAGTACCAGAGAAAATTCGTACAACTCCGTAGTCAAAACTTAATGTTGATAGAGATGGGTGTTAATTGACTGAAACTCCATTTTAATTTGCAAATTGAAACATTTATTCTTGTAAACATTTATACAAAGATCACTATAACTTTTTACATTTTGTAAATAGATCAATTAACAACCTAACCCTAGTCAACATACGTAATACATTCATAAGCGAAACGCTACTGCGGAGTTCAGTCAAATCACATATTTGTATGCATTAACACTATGAGAGACCTTTATGTAATACACAACCAATATAAGTAATACTAAATCATAGTTAAGATCACTTTTAATTATATAAAATAAGTTAAGTAACTAAGCTCTGCTTAATCTGTGATGCAAATGTCATTTGTGACATCTGTCAATTCGTTGTGTAAATATCAGTCGTGACCAAAGCGTCGTTACAGAAAAGCCGCCCGAACCCGCACCGTTAACTTTTATAAATAATAAATATATTACTTGAATATACCTAAAAGTTAGATTGTTCTAGCACCGAATACTTGCAACCGACAAAGGAGAGGATAAAGTTAAGAGGAGAAAATTAAAACAAATGAATCAGGCGGTTAGTAAACTACAAAACACAACACAAACACATTCAACTGTTAGTAGTTTAAAAAACAAAACAATCAAAACGGGACATATGTGATTTGAATTTTGGCACGATTTCACTTTGACATTCGTTAGTATAAATTAAAATATATTATAATATAGTAAAAGTAAAACCGTGCCAGGTATATGGAAAGTAATATCACACCCACAAACACACACTAGCAGTTACGTAAGCTGTCAACTGTCAAAGATAATATGAATTTGACAGGTGTCACGACAATCATCATGAAGGATAATAAAAAAACTGCGTTTGTCAGACATTAATAACATTAATAAATAGTTCCAAATGCGTATTATTTGTACCTACTTTACATTGACTTATAAATTGGAATGTATATTGACTATAAATTATTAATCACAATAAAGTGTATAAGCCCATTTAAATATCATAATACAGTGGATTATGTCGATATCCGATAGTAATAGTGACTAAAGTTTATTTTTTGGCTCATTATACATTTTTTGGACTAATATTGAGCGAGTGCCCGTTCAAAATCGTTGTAGGACGGTATATTATAGGATGGCTTAATTTGTGTATATTAGTTACACAAAGAAGCTGCTGTTCACCGTTTCATTATCTATCTCGAGGCACGGAAACCATCGCGAGTGACCGTAGTCGAATATCGAGTTCCAATCTGACAATCGCAGCGTACCTTATACGAATACTTACATACATGATAATAAATACCAAACATGCCCAAGCTAAATGTCATTGGATGTGTATGTAAACTATGACTAATATCGAGAACGCCGTAACCGCCAAACAGAGCCTGGCCTTGAGGCAATTCGGACGCACCGTGACGCAAGAGTCGTCGGTGAAGCTACTATAATCAGTATCGAATTGCCTTACGTAGTCGAACGAGCGCAGCAGGTCGGGGGAGTCCCGCGACATCATGGCCTCCGTCGCCTCCAGCTGCGTGCTCGACCTGCGTATGAGGGAGCGGATGCCGTCCGACTCCGAGTCCGAGTCCCAGCTTCTTCTCTTAGGCGAGGACTCACGTTCTGAATTGGATTCCGTGCTCTCAGTGGAGCGGCGTAACTCGGACAGAGCCACCTTTTGTAATTCAGACTCCCCATCTTCCTTGCGTCGACGGTTTAATGAATCGAGTATGTCCGGTCGATTGTTCACCTTCGGTGTATTCTAAGGAGCTGTTAACTTCGTCGCTAGTTAAGTTTGAGCTGTGACGTCTGCGGCTTAGAGCTTGGATGTTGAGGAGGTCGAATTCCGGTGAACGTTTGCTGTTCTTTCTTTCGCTTTCTGATGGTTTTCGTCGTCGGACCCCATCGTTGCTTTCTATGCTGGTGTTGTTTCTAGATCGTTCTAGACTGTCTAAGAGTGTCTTCTTGCGTTCGGCACTAGACATAGATTTTTTGGGTTTGCGTGAAGGTGTTTCGATTGGCGATGTTTTTGTCGGTCTCTTGTATCTGGGCAGGCTTCTCTCTCTTGAAATATCCGAGGGAGGTCGTCTTCGGCGAGTTCCACTTGGACTTAGATCGTTTTCAGGTTGAGCAGATAGGCTTGAGCAACAATCGGACTGCGAGTCGAGGAACGCTCGATAATCGTCACCGAATTCCAGTAGACGTCGAGCGGCGTCAGAGTCAGGTGCTTCTGAGTATGGTTCAGAATTGTATTTCTCCTGTTGACAATGGTGATTGAAAAAATATTTTATTAATACTAAACAAAGTAATTTAGTTACCCAAATATATGAAACTTTTTATATTCAATTCAATGAAATTAAGGGTAAGGCTTTAAAAGGCCGATAGAATTAAATATGATTATTTCTAGTAACATCCATAACAATATGTCTATATTTTAACTTATTATAATATTAAAAATATAATGAAATATTTATAAATGATTATTTTCTTGTTATAACTATAACAAGAAAATAATAATTATTATATATTAAACATACCTGATAGAAATCCCATGCTTGTTCAGAAAAAGAGCTGTGTTCCTCAGTACCAGCAGTCACACTCTTATCCAAGTCTGAATCTCTATCCACGCATAAATCCCACATTTGACTCGGATCTCCTAAACTAAGTGCCAAGAAGGTTCTTTCTCTTTCCATACTTTTGGTCATTCTAGGCCTAACTGAGCCTCCTTCGGGGCCCAATTTAAAACTAGGCGTGACTATTTCTTCATTTTGTTCAGGAATGGCACTATCGTCTTTAGAAATATGAGTTTTTTCGATGCTCCTACGTAGATTTGCGATTGTTGCTAGCTGTATTTTGATTAGTTCCTCGTCACTGTCATTGCCAGATGTGGAAGTGGTATCGAACCTGGTAATAGTTCAATAGTAATTATAATTAAATATTTGTTAATAAATTAATTAACTATCATTCAAAAAATTATAATGGCATTGTATTCGGTAAATGAGCATTGTTTTCTGAAATCCTCGACAAGAAATATTTACGTTGTTTTACATCATAAATAGACAAATATATTTTGCATCTTTTGTATTAAGAAGAAAAAGTACAAACTTCACTGAATGGTTAACAATTTCAAGAAAAAAGCTTTTGCAAAGTTATACTTTTAATAAGATTAACAAAAAAAAATAGAGAAAATGGTTAACAATTAATCAAAATTGACATCGTTTTTAAATATTTTTCTTCTCGATATAATCGTAACTTGACTAGTAAGTTCTGGATACGACAATATACATGCATGAGTAATCAACTTTCTTTTACCACCACGCTATTTCCTATAAAACAGTAAGCAAGAGTATTTGATTTAAATAGCTGTGAAATGGTGGAACTTTACATCACAAATGGTTTTACCAAAATGAATGAAGGAAAATAACTTGAATTAAATCAAACCCACGATCAATGACGATTACATTTTGACGCTGTCCCACTGCGCCCCAATAGTTTATACTTTATTTAATTGAAAAAAGAAATAGTCGAAGTACTTACCTATTTTTCCTACTCGTAGCGGGATCGCTCGCCGCACTCCTTTCATTTTTATCCTCTATCTCTGGACTCAGTCTTCCACAGAACGACAAAGATTTGACGAATCTCTCTCTTCGCATTGTGTTGTTGTTGTTGTGTCGTCGTAACTTCAACCGCTTTCGTCGTAGCCAACACTGTTTGTCGTTAGCTTCGACGCAGGATGTACACGCTTCCGTCATTGTATTTGTGCTTGAAATGTGACCCTATTAGACAACATACAATTAGATACACTTTTATAATTCATATACTGTATTATATATAAGGTTATTGTTAATTTTTATACTTATTAGGTAAACGTTGACAATTTATTAAAAATATACTTTAGAATAAAATATTTTCGCATACTAGAGGAAGCACTTAATTTCTTTATATCTCTATTGTACGTACGTAGTACGTTATTTTTAAGGAAAAAATCGTAACCCTTTTTACAATCATTACGCAAACGTATAAAATTTGATAATGTCGTAATTGATAAATTGTGTAGAATGCTAGTACATTTTTTAAATAATAAGAATTACTTAAATAAATTAAATTTATTAAAAATGAAATACATTAAAAAAAATGTAACACATGCAACCTGACATCTCTGAATATAATGACATACACGTTGCTACGGCAACTCATAAATGAGGCGTCAACGGGGGCTACTAGTATAATAAAAACCTTAATAAATAACATAATACCTGTACAGTAGTAGAACTACCGCGTAGCTTCGAACTAGAGTTCCCGGGGGTGACTCTTTGCGGTGATGCCAGAGTGTTCAAAGCGGATTCCGATATCGACATGTTGTGCATAGTGTCGTTAGTGGGCGTGGCCGCTAGTGATGTGCCCGCGTTCAGTTGCGACAGGCACGACACTGACCACGGCCGCGCACTAGTGTTGTTGCGCTTCTTGCGCAGTTGCACCTGATTAGCGAATGTTAGTTACAAACATTGGCATGATGAGTTAGTGTTTGTGCACATTTGTGCTATTAGCTTTAAACATGACAGCGAGATGTAATTTAAATACCAGAACCAGATTATTTTATGTAAATTCTTTATTTTGAGACAAAACAACTCAGAAGTGGCATATTGTGTAAAATAAAGATTGTCGAAAATGTAATTATGCAAGGTGCAGTGCGGTGATCGAATTTAGTGATATTAACATAATTTCAACTATAAATAATCATTCAAGTAAATGAAAATTATGAAATATTTACAAAGTGTCAAAGCTCTTAAATTTCGACTTTTTTCATTGGAACATAAAAATAACTTTAAAATGCATAAGCGTTTTAATTTACATAAATCTAGTTTAGTTTTCATTCCTTGTTCCGATGCTTGTAATGCAAAATGTTATTTACAATCATATACGAATATGTTAAATCACAAAATATTTTTTATTTTACCTTAGCGTGATGGGTCGGCGTGACGGTACACGTGGACGTGCTCATGTCCATAGACGAATGTATGTTCCTTTCCTCAGACGTTAAGGAAGTGTCTACTTCACTCTCCGTCGTATATTCACCTGATGCGTCGTAGCTTTCTGTTCCCTATAAAAATTAAACAATAATATTTTTTGTGTAAAAGTTTTAAATAATATTAGCCAAATCGTATTTATGGACTATTTTATATTTGTAGTTTCAAAAGATTAAATTTAACTACATTTACCTGATGACTGTCATTTTTGCCTTCCGAGCTCTGATTCAACCATTCCTTGATACGTGACATTTTCGCGCGACCAACCGATTTGCCTTCCTCTTCGAACATTAGTGGTTTCAAACTCCTGGACGCTTTCTTCTTTGCCAACTGTTGTTTCTGAACTAATTCCTCTGCCTCAATCACTAGTCTCTCGATGTCCTTACATCTTGCAGTTTGGTCGACTCGTATAAGATCAGGTGTAGATGATTCTAGCTTTGGTTTCGGTGAAGGTATCTTTTGGTCTAAGGGCAGTTCACATTGGATTTCAACTGATGACGTCATAAGGTCAGTAGAATCTTCATTAGCTACTTTAGGTCCATCGACGTAGGTCCATTCTTCTTCTGAAGACTCCGATTGCGATTTCTCATCGGTTTCGATCATCTGTCGATCCGAATCAGTATCATGATGTCTAAAGTAGAATGTGGCACAATTTTTTGATTTTCTATCAGATTGATTAAATTTAGATGTGTTTACTGGTTTTCTACGTTTCACAACAGTCGGTGGAGTTTTAATTTCCTTTTTGATTTCTTCTAAACTGAGGCATTCATGTGTGATTACGCCTGAGAATAAAAATAGATTATTGTCATTCATAAGCGTATTCATGTGATATGTTAGTAAACTAGTCATATTGTCTTTTGTGGTACCTTCACTAATAGATTCAACAAATCATTGTTATAAATTCAAATGAGTAGGGAAGAGCCGTGAGTTATTTTCTTATGAGAGAAAATAGAAAGTAAACTGTCACTCATTTGTTGCTATTGATCAATAATAATGTTGTTCAGAAACGTATGAAAAGGCATTGTAGAGAAAATTAGCAAATCTTGAATAGATGCATAAAGTACTTTAATATATGATGCAGTTAAAGTATTAAGTATCAGATAATAAAGTGTGATATTCATAGACTTAACGCCTTATATGGTTTATTGCAAGTCATAGAGTCTCGAGTTACAAAATTTACTTTGTACTTAGAAGAAAGTAAATATATACTTGCATTTGCTTGTACATAAAATGAGATCCATGAAAGTCAGGTTTAAATTTCTCTCCTACATATAAGTACAGTAATCATGTTTAAGCTCTAATTGTTTTATTCTTCATATCTTAGCAAAACGATAGTTATAACCAAAAATCATTATATTAACAATTTTGCAAAAGCAAATCTTTATTAGTAAAATACTTTTTAGCTAAGCTTACCATCAATTTGGTCCCCAGGAACAGTCTGATCAGTTTGTCGACTGTCAACGTTCTCAACGGAGGGTACACGCGCGTCCGCCATTGTGTCTCTATCGCGTACCAACTCGGACTCGCAGTCCGAGCCGAAACCGCGCCAAGTATATCTCACTGCATATTCTTGTTCCTCCTGCAATATACGTAAAATGCAATGTTAAATGAAAAAAAGTTATCTCTCACGGAGAGAGAAAGAGAGAGAGAGAGGGAGAGGCACTCAAAGTCCGATATCATATTTAAATCCACTAGGGTTAGTTACAAAGCATATTCCTTGGTAACTAACCCTATCTGAGAATGCACTCAATGAATAAATAACTTAAACGCTAATCAAGATAATTAAAAAAGAATACCAAAGCAAAATATCTGTAGTACATAAAAACTCAACCACGAAGAAAGTAGGACATGTTATTTCAGTATAACATCTTAAGTTCATTTAAGAAATACTAAAAGTTAAGGTGTTTTGCAAAGTCTAACTACAAAGACATACAGAATAGTGGTATTGAAGTATAGTGGTATTGGAAACATTACATAACAAACATTTTCGATTTCTGAGTAACAATTACTTAGAATTAATTGCTTAATATACCTCATTATTTTACAACATTAGAAACAACTGCTTAATATTAATAGACATTAAATATTTCTCTTTTTAGGTTGACGCTTTTATCCCGCATAGCAGGATAGACAGAAAGTGCCTAGTATGAAGACACTCCGTACTTTGCTTTCCATAAGGAATTCGTAAAATCTAAATACGGCATTTTAAGTTAAAAATGCTTTATCGTTAATTCTAGTAAATAATTTAATTAATAGCAACAAAAAACATATTATCAAAAAAATACAAAAAATGTCTCGAATGCTTTCGCTTTAGAAATGTTGACAACATTGTACTTAGATCAATTGATTGAAATTACTATAAATTTAATCCTTAGTATACTAAGCTAAAACTCTGTCCGAGTTTAATTATTTCACACACAACTTTTAATATTTTAAGAAATTTACGTAGCTATAAAATACCCGTTAACAATGATATACGTATTATAGTCGTGGTTGAGTGATAGATAGGCAATAAAAATGTAATGATCAGAAAGTTTTAGTTATTCTTCTTTGATGAACTGTTTTAGTATCGGAAGCCACCGCCTCTTGACTAAAGAATTTTGAAGTTTAAGAGGTTGTCTGTCAATTAGTTGGTTTTGGGTTCGTTTCTTTAATATTTGTATGTTGCGATTCCTTCAATTTTCATAATTATTATTTTAAAAAAATCATATTACAAAATGGCCCAACTAAAAAAGTCTTGAGGTGTTTAAAGATATAAAATTGTATGCAATAGAGTAATAAAATACCCCATGTTTTCTCACCTCAGAGGCAGATTGCCGGCTGTCTTCTGAACTATCCCTGTGCCTTGCATTGACCGGTGTACGCTGTCTCCGGGGCGACCCACGTCTGCTCAACCGCGGCTGTTTGAGAGCTGGCTCGTCGTCACTATCACTCGCCACTTCTACTGGCACACAGTTCTGAAAAGACATTATTTGAAATTTTATTTAATACCATACTTTTCAATATAAATGATTTATTGCTAATAAAAATAAAAAAAATCTTTTAATCAACAAACAATAAAAAACTATACAGTACTGATATATTTTATTAATATTATAGTTACATTCTTTACACAATCTAGTTTTTTCTAGAGCTAATAAAAATCAATATATTTTCTTTCTATTATTATATATATATTTTTAATTTGATAATAATATTATCTATAGTAAACATAATTCATCATAACAGCTTAAAATGTATTCTCGTAATACACTATAAAATTATATTATAGGACATTGTAAATTAATTTATTAAGCAATAAATGTCATTTATGGCTGCCACAAAATGATGCTACCGCTTTATAAATTATATAAATGTCAAAGTAAAGTCGCTCTTACTATTCTGAAGTTAAGTTTATTGAATTAGGTCAATGCTTCCAGGCGATCACAAATCAGAACACCAATCCCTTATACCATTATAAAATTATTTATAGAGGCATGGTGCGTGGGCTAACCCTACAATAATAGTCAACAGTGACGTTTAAAGTCACCACCCCTTTAACCAAAGTCAAGTTTGTTTTGATAAAACCTGGGGTCCTATCTGCAAATATAACAGCGTGTGGTTGATTGGACTATTGTGATATTTCATGCGAAACTCACTAAATGCGCAACTATTTCAATTGTTAGCATACGTGGGGTACATTGTATTGCTTCAAGTGAGAATAAGTTATATAATATTTTACTGATGAAATATTCTTAACACTTGGCACAATTTGAAATTGGTTTGATTTTATGGTAAATTATTTAAGTCTAGACTAGTGTTCACTACAATACAAACAGAAACAGATAAACTAACACAGGTAATGATTGCGATAATCATTATTTCAATTGAATTTGATGTCTTTTAGTGGCAGTAAAACGTTGAGTAATTCCCTGATAATTAGTTTCTTTTTGTCAAGCTCGCTTTCTTCATTGCGGTCGGTCGAAAGTAAAAATGCAATAAATGACAATTACGTAATATTCACAGATCCGTCTGATGGTTTATATTGATGTATCATTATATTTTTTTCACTGATCAAATAAATTACATATTTACTTATAAGAATTAGTATATCAAACGGATATAAATCGGCTAACTATTATTATTAATTTAGTAATTAGCTAAAGTTCTCAAAAGGTAGAACATAAGGCAATATCTAACCTGGTTATCAGTCTTAGCGAGACAGGCTTCTAGGTGGCACTGCCACTCAATAGCCCGCAAGTACAAGTGATGCCAGCGTCGTTCCAGAGCACGTGCGACGTCACCTCCACCGCACAAACGCACCACGGAACTCACGATCCGGCCGTGGCATTCCACGTCCTTTTGCAATACCTGTGAGTGAAAATTTGGATTTAATAACCGAATATCTGTCAATTCATCTAAAACTTAATATTATTTTTACAATAGTAACAAGTTTACAAAAAATAACTTATAAAGGTACACTTGTCTCGAGAATATATACATTGGAATGATAAAAATAATAAAAAGCTACTATTGAGGAGGTCAAAACTTTATGTATTTGAGTTACTATACGTATCTTCTTATAAATAGAGTTTTTTAGTTCATCTTAAATGTTAAAATCACAATTGAGCCTTAGCTATTCATAGAGGTTACTCGTACGTAGATTATAATAAATTTGATGTCCACGACATCGACATTTACTATCTAACTCGTTTCAGTAATGAGATGGACCGTAACACAGATTCCAATCTACATAACCGCTATGCATTTATACAAATTACCATCAATACAGATAAACGCATCGATTGCTGTCGAAATTACATTTATCGAGATCGTTCGCAGCCATTTCGATTTCGATTACGTTTGAGAAAACGCTTGATTGAAGCAATCGAAAGTAACGTCTCTGAAACTATGAAGGCAAACAAGTCAAGAACATAGGTTGTGGGTTACCGATTTGTTTATTATTACGCGATCATACGTAATGTGGTGGAGTAAATAAAAATATAAAAAGACGAACTGGAAATAAGCGAAAGTTTGCGGAAACGAGCAAAGCTGGTTATTGTGAAGATGGAAGACAAAACAATTGAGATAAAATCTGGAAGTACATTACAAAGATGGTGATGATTTTCTAAAAACTTCAATAGAGTTTTATGAACATCTCATAAAACTTTTTAAAGTAAAGTAAAAGTGTAAAGTGGGTCAGTCCATAAAAATTATCAGAACACTATTAATAGGAAAAATCATTTCTAATCACATAAGTTGTAATAAACCTTTAACGAGAAGGCGATAAGAACGTCAAAAGATGTAAAATATATGTTTTAACTTCAAATCTGTTACTTGTTTTATTTTTTATCCCATTTGGTGTTTTTCACAGAGAGAACGTAGTATCATAACACTCCGCTATATACTCAGAGTTTTACCAAGGCGTGGAACTAACAATAAATGTCAGTATAATTCCTTTAAATGGAACCTTCTAATAACGAGTTTACACTTCGACGCTGTGCCACTACGCCACGTTGACCACACTTATTTACACAAATAATATTATATTTATATATTAAGAATAAAATAATCAAGAGAATTTTTATTCCACAAATTGTTTACTTATTTCGCAACAGTAGAGTCTCTCAACAGTTTTATTGTTTTTATTATTATATGCAAATGTTCCATTTGGAACAAAAATATTGTGAAAAATTATTAACTAACTTCAACTATAAAACAGCTCTAACTAACAACTTTGTATACAAATAAGAATATGTACGTTAAAACATCAAACAAATTGATTGCGACTTTAGTATAGTACTCAAAATAATATATTAGAATAAAACATTATAAGCATCTTTTTCTTTCGTCTAGTTTTTACATGGAGTGTAAAAGGAATTCCTGCTTTAATTTTCAACTGAAGATTGAAAAATTAAATTTTTTGTATGTCTGCTTGAATTGATTAAAGTGATGATAGTATCATGTTCATCTCACCTCCCATTGTTGGAGCAACGCATTTCTATATCCAATGTATATAGTAATCATGATTTCGTCATTCATTTCGGATGTTATGTAACATGTTCTTATCAGTGGCCTTGTTGGCTCTATAATAATACACGAGAGCATAGTAAATTTGATGGTTTATTGACCCAAGCCATCATTTGTTTTTTTTTCATTAGATGCATGTTTTGCTTAAATATATATCCTAGCGCATAATATCTTTTAAATATACTATTTTGAGAACTACAAAATTACGCAACTGAATTAAAATCCTTATAGATATCAAGATAAAAGACCCGGTTATTAATATAATGATAGTTAATATTGAGGTCTGAAGTCACATAATGTATCCAATTGCTGTAATTGTTCCATGCCGTTGTGAAAGTTAACCATTGTTTTGTAAGCATGGCGTTTGTATATAGTATTTAAATCAATGTATTATAGCTTTGACCTTCAAATTATGTTCTTCAATCACATTTATTATTTGTACGATTTTTCTAAATTTTTTAACGTGTACCGATTTCAGCCATACGTTAAATTATCACAATGAGAGGCAATTATGTTATACATGATCGTTAGCAATGCTAATAATTAAAATCTCTTTCGGTGGAATAGTTATATTCATAATTAATTCATTAATACGCCGGGGTACTTTAGATAAGATGCAGGATGTACTTTATTTAAAAAAAAAGTATGTTTGATAGTCATTAAACAAATATTGGTATTTTGTAAATATATAACTAAATAATATAATAATTATGAGTGCAGAGAATTAGAATCATTAAATAAAGACTTTGCTGAGAAACACAAACATCTACTGCCACACACGATGCAGTATCGTTTATATGTTTAAATACCAATAGGTGTGAAGTCAAGGCTGTGTGTTGTTAGTATGTTAGCGTCGTCGTCGCTGAGGCATTTGAATTGAGATTCATTTCGTGATATGCCAATTTGGGACCGTGAAGCAGCAGAGTTTAACGCGCCCAATAGTTTTCGACAACGTAAAAATCAACATATTATTATTTTAGAAATAAACATGTGATGAGGCTGGTTTTGGCGCAGTTGTACAGCGTCTGACTGTAAGCGGGACCAGTGTGTGGGTTCGATCCCCATTCGGGGGAGTGATTATATTTAAAATTATTTTCACTTCCTCGCTATGGTAAGACAAAGTGCGGCGTTGAGTTCCACTACTCAACACGCAATGTCTCGAATTCGGTGGAAAGCGAAGTAGGAAGTGTCTTGACAGGTACTTTCTGTCTACCCTGCTATGCGGGGTAAAAAGCGTGAAGCTAAAAAAATATATATTTACATTCTTGTTATGTTCAGAAAATCTTATCATATTTTCTTTGTTACCATATACTTCTGATTTTGCAAGAAAACATGTGGGCAGTTTAATAAAATGTAAAGATAAGTCCATTGCAGTGCAATAATGTATGTAAATAAAACTGCAAAACATTTATAAGGAAAAAAGTATATAGAGCATTCATCTGTTTTTATAGTAAAAACCAAGAGATCATAGTCGATGATGAGTTTTAAAGTGGATAAATTTTTTGATGGTCATGATAATATATTACATAATCATGTGCTAACAGTTATTACTGTACTTGATGAGAGTAAATTGTCATTTTCATATTAAGCGGCATCATTTTGTAGAAACTAATGATTGCGCTTACAAAAACATTTATCTGTATATATTATCAGAAGAATCGCGACTAACGTTTTAATCAATATGTCATTACAAAATGATAAGGATAATCAGATTAAAAAAAATAATCAAAATAAATATTAAATTATTTACTAGCACTCATTGTTCATGCTTACCGAGTAGATATGGTTAAAACAAAGATGTAAAATAAATTTGCTATTTTAATTTTATCAATATCAATTCGATTTCTTGAATTTCATTAAAGATTTGAAAAGAAGTTTGTTATATATAATTATCATTATATACTAAGAATGACATAGCAAGTTTAGAAAAGGCATACAAATCGATTGACCGTGGTCCGTCTAACGCGCTCTAAATATTTTAAGCGCTTTTCCTTGTTGATAATTTGATGTACAGCAAGCTGTAACTCTCGATTAACTATATATTCATAAGAATTTCGCCTTTATTTCCTAAACAATGAAATTAAACAGAATGAGTAAGAGGTTATAAGTATTCCAGGGCATATATATCAAGGTTATGCAAGCTTGCAGCTACTAATAGGACTCCCAATGTGAGTCACGATTTCATTGTACGGAGTGTGTACAGTTATCTTTTAATCTTCGTTTTAACGCACACTTTTAACAAAACTAATTAAAAATAAGTATATAAATGTATAGGTACTACTGTAGCTTTAATATATATTTTTTCTAGTTTTAAGAGAGATAAAATTAGGGGTTTTCGACAAAAATGTTAAAAATAAGTTTAAAGTATCGTCATATCATCTTATGAAAAAGATTGAATCACTTACATTTGTAGGCCTATATTTAGAAATATTAAGTTTAAGAGTGAGTCAGGCAGTATTTTTAAAAAGTAGTATAGGTATTTTTTTACGTATATAGGAAATTTAAAAAAATAATAAATACAGTTAACACTTATAAACTAGAATAGAGTTTAAAATATTCATGAATGATATTCTTTTAAGATGCAGTAATTACATATTTTAAAAAGCTCGCATTAAATAAAAAGCTTGCTCTAGAAACACTATGGAAAGCGGATATGCATAATCTACATATTTTACAACGAATAATTATACTATAAAAAGTTTGTGAAACGTTTGTAATTAAGGAAAAGTACATTTTGTACGCAACTTGATTTATACAACTCGGTCTACAAAAGTTTGGGCGTGTAATTGCATGTGTTAATTTTATAGCAACTGTCACGCACGTACTTTCTATATATTTTTAACTTAATATTTCTATTATTCTAGGACATACATTTGTCTCTTTCAAATCACCAGGTAACCTAAATAGTTTTATATATTTAAATTATTTTGATAACTATCTTAACTTCAGATTCACAATCGGTTTTTTATCTCACTTATGTGATCTTCTCACGGAATTATCTATTCAAATACGCTTATAATTTCTGAGTGTGTAGTTTCACTAAGCTTCTTTGTTAAAATATATAAAGTTGCAAATCAAATGTCAATATGACATCAAGGTCCTGAGCCAAGCGAATGCCGTGGAAGTCATCGTCCGCAAACGCCGGAATTAGCCGAATAGGCGACGAGAATAGACGAATGACCAGAAAACAATCTTTCTGTAAATGTTAAACATTGTGCAGCCGGTAATGGTGGCAATGATCAGAACACGTAAACTGTTTGAAAATTTAGTACTAAGAATACAGTTTACGTTTGGCGAATGCATAAGAGTGCATAAGACGAAATAGTAGCAAAAAATTGACACAGTAACTAATGTGTTAGGAACCGGTTCGTAAAAGATAAGGTCGTACACTACATTATATACAGGTTTTTAAAGTATACGAGTTTTACGATAAAGATTTATTATTCGGATATAAATAAGAAACTAAAAAGTAATCAATTTGCATGTTATTAATAAGTGTCAATTTTAATTTCACTATAAATCACATTATGGATGGAGCACTATCATGATGTTACTCATTTTCATTATAAATGTAGAAAAAAAATAAAAAAAGGTCTATACAAATCGTAAAACGTGACTGGTTGTAGAGGTGATTGCGATTCCCATAAGCGCAAGCACAGTTGAACGACAACAGACTTAATGAGGTGCTCGATAAAAACTTGCAACTCTTTTTAGGGAGATGCTATACTTGTATACTTGTAGTATAGAGTGATTTATCAATCGCTGTGATAGGGTCACCATTATAGTTCTTCCTATAGAACTAATCATTTATTTCTTTTGTATAATAAATAGTATAGATGTTAATGCATCGCTATTGTATATATGGAACATTTCATTATTACAGAACTTTTTACTTTTTGCACCTGCACCTGTGTAGGGAGACACAGACAGTACTGGCAACATCTTAAGAAGAGCTTTTTCAAAACCATATCTTAACTAAAAAGTGAGCCAATGCCCGTGAAATGTAATATTCCTTTGCAGTGTGCAAACTAGATTGTGACTGTGGCTTATCGTACATTGGCCAAACAAAGAGGAGCATCGGGGTCAGGATGAAGGAACACATATCCGATGTCAAGAATGGGCGTGTATTGCAACCAGCTGTGTGTGAACATACAATGAGTAAGTCCAACCACTACATCAGGTTTGATAAGCTACATATTTTCGCTAGGAAAAGTAAATATATTCCTAAAGACCTGGGACCCACTTATAAAAATTTAAAGTCTCAAACCACCACACCAGAGACAGTCAGCTCATTCTGTAAGAACCCAGGGCAGTACGAGAAGCAATTAAGAAACAGATGGCGTCATATGGATATAATTATTTTTTGTATCAACTGACAGACTACTACTGTAGTGTTGGAAACGTCAGGTGTTCAAAAATGTATTTTCGAATACCAAAATATACGCGATTAATCCGTTTAGAATAGTTTCATTTAAAATATTTAATAGATATTTCCATTATAAATTTACAATAGCAGACATAAAAGTAAGTAATATTCGATTTGCAAAGGTTTGTAAATCTTTTCTTTGTTACTAAATGAGGAAGCCGAATAAAAAATGACCGACTCCGTCGGGTCGGTTAAAGTTATTTAGAATACATAGTAATTGGAACAACCAAGGCTACCGAGTCTGCTTCGGTGGTTTTAAATTGCAGTATTTAGGCGAATACTCACGACGACGCCGCCCCAAGCAATCATAAAATAGAAAAAGGTGGATAATATTATACATCCTTGATCTAATAAATTGAAATAACTTTTTTAAAATATTATATACTGAATATATTGAAGCATAAAAACATATAAGGCGCACGAACTGCCTCAAATAACTAGCAAACAATAAAAGATTTAACAACACTTCAAAAATTCAATTAATACATATGAACGAAAGTTGATAAAGTCAAAAAAAGGTTTTATATTAATAAATTTTAGCTGTTTTATGTTTCGTCATGTTTTAGAAACATTTATCAACATGACGTTACTTATATTTAAGCACTTGAATATAATTCGCAAATTCAATTGCAAAACGCAACGTTTACAGAGCGATGTGTTTAGATGAAAGATAAACTACCGTTATAATATGGGTTATGTCACCAGAAATGGGGAGACGGACGCGCAAGCGACACGACGCGCGGCGTACCCACTCGCGCTAATACATTTTCCCAGTAACTTTACCTGCATTATGGCATCGGAACTTATCAATTTACTGCTAATCCGCCACGGTATGCGGACCGCAATAAATCTATTGCACACCAGAAATATAATTCATAACAAACTCATTGATTCCATGCTTTGATGTGTTGTAAAGTGTTTTTGCATTGCCCGACCATTGTTAAAAACGAATCTTGAGATATCCTATGAGATCACTATTATTAAATATTGTCAAGGTCGGTTCAATTAATTCGTTTTTTTATGCTTATAGCTCGCCGGGCGTCACGTTTATCGTTTTCATTTGTGATGGAACCTTAGTCTAATTTCTAAAAAAACGTGGCTTAATGTTTGATGTATTGAAGACTATGATGTAATTGTAATAATAAAAAAAACAAACCAGTAACGATTATAAAAAAACCGTTTTAAAAAATAATATAAACATATTTTGGTATTATATAACATTCCTCTTTAAATTTAAATATTGTAAAAGCATAAGCATATTGTATAAGATATTTCCAGTACTACAAGTCATTTTAAAAAATTTACCTGATTATAACCACTATGTCGACATTCAAAAACACTTAAATAATACAAACACTACACTTTTATACACTCGAATGCACGGAATCCGTGACAAAGCAGATGTCATATGTACTAGAAACGTCTTGTATTTACACATTTGGTATGCGAAGAAATCAATCTGTCGATGTATCGATCACGAGCGGCGTCACTGTGTTTATTAAACAAAATTTTATATACAATTTCTTGGTAATCGATATTATAATCGATATATGATTACAGATAGTATATAAATGATACGCTCAGCAGCTAACTTCCAGATTTTAAATGCAATAATATGTTAATTTTCTATATATCCTTTGAATACAAAATATTATAAATATGTGTAATTAAAATATTTCAGGTTTTGTCCGTCGAGTTTAGCATCAACAAAACGTATTGCCACATTGGTCTTTACAAAATCGCATTTTAGTGCAGTCTGACAGATGTTCACGTACGAGTTTGTATCATGACCGACTTGCCTTCACCATTTATGGTAGAGAGGCGCAGTAAATGTCTCATTTAGGGATGGAATAAAAGCGTGTTCAACATTATCTGTTATGCGCTACTTGCGTTACAAGCGTTATCTATTTTTGAATAAAAACTAAGTATTATGAACATTATTTTATAACACAAAGTATATATTTAAAACAAATTTCTGAACAAAAAAATACTTTTATGAAATTACGTTTATATTACATATTAAATTGATATCTAGATTAGCAATAATATTTAATCCTCTCATACAAGTCAATCGAGACGGCACGTAATGAACAGTTATTCAATGTTCAACGTGTAGGTTAAGAGACAACCGCAATAGCTATATAAATCCGTCAAACCCTCATTTCTGTTTCCCACAGCCCCACGAGAAACGCGTCATATGTCATTGGGATATCTTATTTAAAACTCTATGTATTAATAAATAAAGACTATAATTGAATATAAGCGCATCGACTTGTGGTGCTTACCGTACAAGTTTAAGAGCAATTGGATCGTATTAGCACAGATTTACTATAAAGACACGGGAACGGCTTCTTTGCCGTGTAATTAAGTGGGCTATTTGAAACGAAAGAAATATGGTGACAGTGATATAATTCATTGTGTAATTACCATTTGTACAACGATATATAGCAAATAAAAGCTAGGCTAACTAGCAAATAAAACGGATATTAGCAATAATATGCTGCAAACCCAAAAAAAGTAAACGTATAATGGTTCTAAGAATATATATTAACACACTTAAGTGTATGACAATTATGAAAACTAAGCGACTAATTCGTTTTAAACAGTTTTATTTAAAATTATGAAAACGTTACGTTTAGTGTAGTTTAAAGTTTTAAAATAATAAATTTCAATTATTGGCCAAGCAATCCACATTTAATACGTAATTTGTTTGTTGAAGATGAGACCGTATAGATTATTGCTAACGTAAAGCTATTTTAAACAAAGAGAAAATACATTAGTAAACTTAATTGTCAATTATTTATTAGGCCTTTACAGCCGTTCAAAAATTGCCATAGCGGTCGGTATTTCACGACCACAAGGCGGGGTATTGGTAAAGTTTTCAACTAGCAATAATCGCACCTCGGATTAACCTCATTGGTTACGATATTGCCTCTGCGCAAAGTTAAAAAACAACACTGCGTCCAGAATTACTTGTTCTTTCGAACAGAACCAAACGATAGCGCGATTCAGACATACCCTAACGCCATCTATGCTATGAAGAACGGTACCACTGGACATGACGTCATCTGACTGCAGAGCTCAACAGGTTTGTCACTTTTTGTCAATATTGCAATGTGCAACCAGATCACTCATAATTTTAGTACAGGAGGTTGTAACTTTATTAATAGATTATGTGTTATAGAGTTAAGATTAACGTAACACAAAATTAAAAGTAAATCCCTGAGGAAGCAACATTCTCAAATGTTATTTAAATTTATTTTTACTTTACATTCTTTTATTTCTCTCGTAATAACCAGATGTCAATATAAACACACAAAATTTTTGACTTCAGATTTATCTATATAAACGAACCTAATATTTTTTCTCCACTTTTCAAAGGACCAATAACTAATTAAAGTCGAGCACGTCGTGCATCACAGCAAGTTCACGTCACTTATATTTTTAACATAATACTTCTATCTTGAGTAGGAAGGGAACGTCTTTACTAAATAGTAAGTACCGTAAGCACCGTTTACGTCTTTACTAAAAAAGAATTTCAGCATTCGGATTTTAAAAATATAATACAATTTCCTAATTATCTTCTATCTTTTTGTGTATCGTACATTTGAAAGGTATATTGATCGAATTTAAGAGAAACTATTAGAAAACTGATAGCTTAGCGAATTACTATAATGAAATTGAACATTAGTGAACTGTGTGAAGGTAGTGTTGACGTAAGTACCGATCAAAACAATCCGAAATGAACCATGACGGAATAGAGGCGTGAAATTAGCGATCATGGTGATATAATGTATCGAAGATCTAAGATCGATATCGGTACAAACTATACGTTAAGGGGAACAATTGAAAAATAAATGCCGTGCCAAATTGCCAAATGTTATGGAGAAATATAAAAGTAAAAATAATATCAAATTTGATATTTTATACGGTGCTTAAATTAATAAAAACTAAACTAAACCGATATGTAAATATTTTTCGTATATTCTTTTTTATGTCTATTATGAAAATTATAAAATTACCAATCTTTGTACTGAAAACCAATTTTTGTGCCAATATTGCTTTATAAATAATGTTGCCATATAAATGAAGTATTCTAGCTAAACTGCTCTGTTTATGAAATCCATATCCATATATATAATCTATAGAAATTATATTGATTTTGACACGTCTCAATAAGTGGCAGCTGCACAATATTTACCATTTTCATTGAATTTTAATATGGATTGAACCAATTCAATTTGTATTTGAGCTTAGGGATTAATATATTACAAAGAATAATAAATTTTAAATACATTTTAAGACGGTTTTATAAAATTCTTTCGGTTTTTATTTGGTATTAAGGAAACATATCAACTATACTTTATCACATGGTTGGTTTTACCACAAGAAAAAATATAAGCATTGAAATTTTGTAAATAGGGAACTTGACTTGTATAACAAGTAAAACTATAAATTAAGGGCATACCACAACTGAAGTTGGTAATTTCAATTTTCCTCACAAGTTAGAGTTCAAGCACCTTCACAAAAGCACTATTGTTCTTGAACCCTACGCCCATTTCCGACTACATTAGTGATTTAGTTACGCTAGCATAACTCCTCGCCGTACACGAAAAGTAATGCACGTCTAAAGCTACTCCACAATTACTATGTAAACACGTTCCCTGGAACTTGCATAAAGCCAGGTGCATCGGTATTCGTTAGTCAAACAATACGTTATATTCGATCGTAAATACAAAGTACCGAACAGTATTGCTTTGTTTAATAAGAGCTTGGAAATAATGTTTTCACTGTTAGTTGATTTCAAGTAAATTTACAACAAAGCTTATTTTAAGAGTGCTACTATGTACAATAATTAAGTTTGGAATGTTTTGTGTGTTTATTTTTAATTGAAACAGTATAGTGAAAATATTTTGTTTATTAAGTTTTGTCGGTTTCGCTTACACTTATTTTGTTGTAGCGATAATGAAAGTTGATGGATCATTTGTCAAAAATTAAATTATATCATCGTGTATTTAAAGAAGTGATGGACAACAAATTGACAGTGATAATGAAGTAATGATGGAGTGCATTTACGAATTATAAAACATGATGATCTAACCAATCAAGTGTTATACAACAACCATTACAATTTCCGCACCGAGTTACATATGTTAAAAAAAACTTATGACAAAAAGATACAGATAGCTGTGATGAATATAGAATTAGAAATAACTATGTATGCAGTATAAAGAAGAAATCTAATTATTAAAGTAAGAAACATATATCATACGCATGTTCAAATTGGCGAGATGATTTGCTAAGATCTAGTCATCAGCTATTAAATTACTTCGAGAGATATGACTAACGCAACTAAAAGACCTTCAAACAAATTTGAAGGGAAGCTGCAATTTGCTTACAAAATTTATCTCGTAGATTAATGCCTCGCACAAATGAGCAAAGAATTTAAAATATATAATTTATTATAATTATTCTTTATGTAACAATGTAAGAGGCAACACCTGAGATTACTAGCCTTGAAATTTGCAAAACAATACAATTCGCTTGCTATTTAAAAGGAAATCATGTGCTCTCATATTTACAATGCAATTTCTGTTAAATAAATTTAAATAACATAGCATTTTTAAAATATAAGAAATCCGTAAACATTAAAATATTATTATAATGTACAATCCACATTAGAATGCTTAACAAGAGAATAAAACGAGAAAGTAACAAGCTAATCTAGATGCTAGAACTTGCTTCTTAAAGGCTGTAATTATATTAATGGAGAGTGATAATATATTTGCATTTAACTGTCGTGCCGCAAGTAAACGCTTTAAACGCTAAGCCTTTCATTGTTTCAATATTTATTTATTCCATTCGTATTATCCGTATTTTATTAGATAGGTTTGGGTTAAATTTGCCTTGTTATGTCACGCATTGTCTCGAATTTAATCTAAAAATGAAGAATTAAGTGTTTTAAATGTGCGTGTTTCTAATGTAAAATGGAGTGTCTTGACACTACATATTCTAAATAAAACATGCATGTAAATCGATGGATATACAAAACTGCTATTCAGCGAATGAGTTGTTAAAAGGTCACCGTATCATAAATATCGCAATGTATCACATGTGATCATTAGCATTTAGTTACTAAGAACACAAAGCGGGTTGTTCACCTCGTCTAAAAGTAAAATTACATCCAATCATCCTCCGCCCACGTTATTTACTAATGCATTTACGATCCTCACGATATAACGAACAGTATAGTAACTTCCCACGTGTTCCAACGAAACACTAATTCATCATTACTGTGATGAAGTTATTGTTTCATAATCAAAATAAAGGAGGATACAGAGGAAACATGAATAGCTAAAACAGTTAAAGAAAGTAAAAAATTCAAAATTTAAAATTATGTACCTGATGTAGATGCAGGCTATAACATTATGCTAGTTTCTAATTATAATAATTTCACTTTTCTTCGTTATTTCATTGGTATAAGTGTGAAGTGAATATACGAATATCTTAACTCGTATTTATATAGATAATATTTAATTATATTAATAAATAAATTATTCTCAGCTAGCTATACATGTAAAATTCAAAATTAAACATTGTTAATTTCTTTTTATGTGTAGCATAATTGATAGTTGATGAAATAAATTAAGATTTTATTAGATAATTATATGGCTATATAGTTTTTTGCAGACATTAGATATCAGCATGGTGATCCCGCCTTACAAATTGCAACCCTATCATAACAAACGATGAACGCGTAGAAAAAGATCTTAGGAATATCTGTTAATTACGTGATTTTTACCTTGAATGGTTATTAAAATGACAGATTTTATTTCATTTTTATCTAGGGCTATTTAAAACATCTAAATATTTACTTACTCATGAAGTAATATTATTGTCTAAATCATTTTAAATTGACTTCAGAATGAAGGAAGCAAATTTAAAAGTGAAGCTTGTTAACGATTAAAACAACACTTCTTATTATAGCATGAGATCACCAACAGCGAGGTATGACTCACAAATCTATTAAGTTCGCGAATATACATATATCTGGCTGTCCATTCCAATGCCATTGACCTATTTTTGAATTATATTATTTCTACTGTTGGTGTCGAGTTGATACAACTTTAAATATGTTTGGCATATGGCTTCCTATTAATATTAATAGCGTAGTAATTAAAGAGCCAGATGAGATTTTGTGTCAAAAGTTAAATAGAAAATTTGTTAAATGTTTTATATTTATAATGGTGGAATTATTTAATTACGAATAACAGGTTTTTGTATGAAAAATAGAAAAGCACATATTACTACGTAAGTCGTTAAAATGTTGAATTTGATATAAAAATAAATATATTAAAAAGCAAAATAGATTATAATTTTTCATCACAAAGAGGCTGAATAACGGAGTTGATGAAGCACGTGCCCTTAACAATTTTCAAGAACCGGAGTCGCATTCATTGGTATTCAACACGAGCGGTCACTTTTCACGGTAGATTTAATCGTGGAGTGTTGTTTACTCTCCGACTATGGGTTTATTACAAAACGCCAAGTTTGGTGAGGCGATAATTTTAAAAGAAAGTTATTACAACTTTATAGAGTATCATTACATGTTTTACACTGTCATGTTCTTTAAGATATTATCTTAATATTTCAATTACTTGCTCTTTTCCTTAGGTTTTATCTAAGCTAGACTTTCTACAAATATATTTTAAATAATTAATAATTCTGCAATCATATAGATAAAAAGACTTGAATGAATATTTTGTATATAATTTATTTATGATTAATAGGGTAATTTAATAATAATTTGATAGGGTCAAATAAAATTGTCTCTAACCAATGACTTGTCCTTCCATAAAATATCAATCTAATTTCATATGAGAACAAGTAACAAAATAATTCTACTATACACACCACCCATGAATCAAATATTTGAAAATTGACGTGGTGCCAAAATATCAAATCAAATGGTTAACAAGAGTGCTCTAACGAATAAATCAAAATTATTTACGTCATTAAACTACTTGAGTAGGAAAATTAGAGATAGTGAATAAATTGCCTGCCATAATTGATCCGAAAGCTCTTACACTATGATATATTATTATATTTTTTCACGTAGAGATTACTTTAAACTAAGATTCCTATATACTTTTTTATCGTTATTTGTATTTGTTTGTGGTGTAATTTTATATTTATAATTAAATATTCAAAATAGGCTATGCGTAAGCGTATTTTAATTATGTAGTTAATTTATATGTAAGCTGAATCAAGTTTACACGGCGAAAAAGGAAATTGAAGTAATCAATACATACATGTTTACATAACTTAGCAATTCAGTTCATAGATAATATATTAGATAAGTATCGAACGGTCAACGCTCCACCATGAAATAGGAGCTAACATATCTAGTACGTAGCGAATTAAGGCCAAGTGCATTAGTCGAGGAACTGGCAGGGCACAAACCGAGTGTTTCATTAAGTAGAATTGCGAAATGTGATGCATAGTTTATTGTGTTCTTATATGAGACACTTCTGAAATAACTTATTTGTTAAAAAAAAAACAGATATATAGAACAAATTTCAGTTTAGCATCAAAGGAAATTCATACAATATATATAATATTGCAAATCTTTCTTGTTAAGGAACCTCAAAAGAATTGTATCTTGCTTGAAAATTATAATAGAGTATCACTCAGTGTAATCACAATGTAGGGAACATTGTGAACTCGAGATCAATTTAATAAATATAATATTAATTATAAATGATAGATACTCACTGAAAGCGACTATTCTTTTGCAACACAAAATATTTCAAATAAATTCATACGCGTATGCTAAAGAAGTAGCAACGAGATTGCTAATTTTGTATCCATGTAAAAAATTAATTGTTTTATAAAGTATTCTAAAGTCATTCTATCATTGAATTCGAAGTATCGATATTTTATGTATTTGTATTTTCTTAATATTATATGATTATAATATTCTATTTGTCACACTAAATTATGCAAATCACTTTTTGTTTTCTCTGCTGCAATCGTCTCTAAAGACTTCCGCAATGTCACACAATGATTTATTTCTATGCATCTTGTCGTTTTCACATTTTGTATTCACATATAATGACCCTATAATGACATACACATTTAAACATTATTGTATGCATACATTACGTTTTAAACCTAATAAAATGAAATCAGTCTTATTATCCAACACTGATAAAGAATATTATTACTTTAAATACAATATTGGAGGCAGGTCGTAGCGCAGTGGGACAACTTCTGACTGTAAACGCGAACGATTGTGGGTTCGATCCCCACTCGGGAGGGTAATTGTACTTAAATTATTTTCATTTCCTCGCCCCGGTCTTTGCCAGAGTGGTCGTTACAGAGTGCAGAGTTGAGTTCCACTAGTCCACAGTGTGACTAGTGGAACTCAACTCTGCACTGTCTTGAATTCGGTGAAAAGCGAAGTACGGCGTGTTTTGACACTAGGTACTTTTTGTCTACCTTGATATGCGGGATAAAAATGTGGAGTTAAAAAAAATTCTCCCTGAAACATATTCGGCATAAAATCATTTTAAAATGGTAAAACATTACGAAGCTTAGCCAAATATTCTGTATGCAAACATAACCAATGAGGCTTGTTTGTGTCTGCATAAAAGAGAAAGTAAGAAATTACAAGAACGGAGCAAAATTCGAGTGATTTAGGGCTATACAGCAAAAAGAGGTTTAGGTTAATCGACGCAAATTGGTCAATCCGTTGAGCAACGTAGTGTTTCTCTAACCTCTACTTAAAAAGAAACTACCAAGCCTCGACCTAAACGATGTTTTGAGCGCAAAAGGAACATTAGGCCGTAAACACTATTTAAAAAACAAAATAATACATGATGAGTTCTGTAAGAGAGGCTCATTTTTATTGAAAACTTTTAACACAAATTTGTATTTTCCCCTTAAATAGATAAAATAACACGCTATTACGTTAATTATATAGGATTTCATAAAAGCTCATAATTTGAAACAAAATCGCCACAACTTCGATTTACAGAAGGGGCGTCTACGAAATCGATTATTATGACAGGACCGATAAATCTCTCCACCACCATTAGGAAACTTGAATACACGAATGAACTACGATCGATTTATGGATTTTACTGACCGGAAATTATATTTGACATGTCATGACAAAATAATACTCTTATTATTAAACTGAATCCGAAGATAATAACTATGACGCGAAAAAGAAAACTGGTATAACTATATAGAACCAACATATGCCTATGTTTTTTTTACGCTTTTTATCCTGCATAGCAGGGTAGACAGAATGAACTTACTATCAAGACACTTCGTACTCCGCTTTCCATCGAATTCGAGACATGGCGTGTTGAGCCTTTTACCTAATATGATAAATATAAAGACTTTTAAGATATGAAACAATCCGGAAATTGTAACTTATATAAAAAAATATACATTAAATAATACAAAACAGATGAAGTAAAAATTCCCAGTACTTTGCACACAGAAGCCTTGCTTCTCGGAGCGTAACGAATTTACTAGCACAGCGAAGTTACGGCTGTACCAACAGGAACGCTTTTTGTCGTTACTCATTATAGTTTCGCAGTATTTTCTGTGAATCTGTCTTACTAACCGTTGGTGTACGTGTTTTGTGAGTTTCTATATATAGATAGACATCTTATTTTTGAAAAATTTTACTAATCACAACGAATTTGAAATTTAAAACTAATTGACATTTATTATCTCAATTTAATAAAACACATTCCTTTTGACAATTACTCTAGTCATAATTTATTTATTAAAAAACTCACCTACCATCAATGTAGAATTTGTACACTCATTACCTTGCTATTCTCGAGCACGAATAAGGTTAAGTTAGGGAAATTATCGTCTTGTTTTGACTAGCCGGAGAATAAAAAAGAAAATAATTTATAATCATTTTCAATAATGGAGATTTCAATAATTTTACTTTTCATATATTTTTAGTAATTTATTATGCTGAATTATGTTTCACATAATATGAACTCAAAGTAAACACTTATTAGGTGAGTAACATAATTTGACATTTTTAACATTACTGAAAGTTTAAAAATCAAATAAATAAAATGTGTATAAATATTTTTAAATCACTTATACATCATTTTAACTAGTTACGTTTATTACACATATATAACAATAATACAAGTTGCGTGAACAAACATATAATTAGCAGCACGTTTAAAGGTTTCAATATAATGGCCAATAATTATTTCGAACGCACGGGGAGAGGATGTGACGTAAACATTCAATTAGTGTATCAGAGCCTGAATCAAAATCTCTTTGTGACGTGTTCCCATGAACGTATCTTAAAAGCATCGTAGTTAAAATCTGCTAGTGTGGAATGACATAACAAGAGAAAGTGAGTAGCGAATATTACATATAATGCAAGTTAATTATACCAAATTATAATAGGTTCGAATTATGCTTATCATTCAAATGTCTCGTCTATTTAATTATAAAAAAAAATAAGTGAGTAATTCACAAAGAAATTAACATTATATGTTAATTTCATTATATACTATTATTGTAATATCAGATTAATTACTTCAAGCATGAATCAATACCTTTTTTCATTAAGTTTCCCCTAACATGTCAATCAATCTTCAATTTAAATATTGGTCTACAAGAGTGCACTCAATTAGGCGTTTGGTTAAATCCTCGATGTCGTGTAATTCAATAGATGGTACAGAATGATTAGAGGCTAAATTACGCGTTAAGCTAATAGCGTCGACACGACATCTGCCCAGCATTACTCTTTGAAGTTTGGAACAGATGGACTACATACAATGAATCCATGTGGGGCCAACAAACCAATAATTTAAACATGTAAATAAATCTTTAAGTTTACTATTCCTTACTTTGCGAGGCAAATCGGAAATTTCATTTTTGATTAACAAAATATAACGTTAATAATATGTTAAAGCACCTATTAATCTCATAGGTTATTAGATAATCATAACACGCCCACACCTTGCACACTATATATCACCAAAATTATAATAATATACAAATAAAAATATTATTAACACGTGGAAAGTGAAAGCATTACTAAATTATATCGATTTAAGTTATTGGTTAAAATTAAATATTCCGAGTCCGCTTTAAATGTTTAACAATGTGGGTGTGAAAGTTTCGTTGGGATTCCTGTATTCATGTTGAAAATGCCTATTGTTTATTTCGCCTACTGCAGGTACACCATAGACTACATATTATAGACAAACTATAAATTTAATTTCTAATCGTGTGTTGTCAAGCCTGTGCTAATGAAGTTTGTTTAAGCAAGTATCTTAAGCTGTTAAGATCGCTATCAGTGGACAGAGAGTTATCAGCTTGATGTTTTACATGTACATATTAATTATACAAGTTAAAATGTTTATAGTACTTGAATTGTGGTTCAGTTTTTTTTATTCTTTTGTTTTTAACAAGTTTGTTTCATTTTTGAAGGAATTAAAATGTTATTTTGTCCTAATCATAATGAATAAATTAGAAAAATATAAAGGATAAAAAGATAAAGATATCAGTTAAATAGTATTTAAGATGCAAAGTTATTTAATGTATAAACCCATAAGCTTTAAAAATTAGAAATGTAAACATAAAATGTATATGGCTGACGTTTATACAAATATAATATAAATATATAGAACAATATATTTAGAACAATATTTAAAAAATATATTTTTATTTTATCTCGGTTCATTTGAAACATTACAATAAAATACGCATATGTTGAAATCGCTCCCTAAATCATTTATTGCAGTTAACGTATTCTCCCGATAATTTAAACAGCTTCCCTAATGTTAAGATGAACATTAATCACTGCACTTCCTAAATTTTCAATGTTGTCGAGTAATGTTTTGTAAGCTTTTACGAATTTGTTACGTCATTTAGGATTAAGCATGTGTACCGACTATCAATTCACTACACCCTATAATTTGTTTCGGCGTTAATAATAGTAATTAGACCCTAATGTTTGTGTATTATAAAAAAATACATGAAATATAAAATATTTTATGCTTCCTATATGAGTTGCTACGTACTAAATGAAGTGGCACCAAAATATCAATAAAACAAGTTAAACATATAATATCAAGTAAGTAGTAGCTGAGGATTTTACTTAATTATAGATTACTGTATAGAAGATTTTACCTATAGTAGTCAAGAGACAACCTAGTGTCGACAACACTTCGTTAATTGCTTTCCGGACAAAATGGATTCATTGTATGATAAGTGGCGAACTCAATCTTCGCTTTTTCTTACCAGAGCGAAGATATGGAAATAAATTTTATATATAATAACTTTTCCGAGTGGGAATCGAATTCATAACACGCTTACAGTCAGAAGCCACCCCACTGGGCCACAACGGTTTTGAATAAGATAAAAATGATTCAAAGTTTTACCTGCAACAAAAACAAACATCCGTTAGTAAAAATAAATTATAATAATTTTAAACAGAGACTAGATATATAATACAAAGATCAATACTTCTATTAAAAGATTATGATAGCTATTTAACTGATAAAAGCGAGTATTTTTTATACTCGAGATAACATCGTACAGAGCAATGTTTATTAATCATCAAGATTACTTACTATATCAACATGGTAAAAAACGTGTCCTGTACATAGAGTATATACTAGTAAAATATATATAAGTTCACAAGTTTTTTAAGATAGCATTGATAATGTAACAGACTATAGTTTATAAAGAAACGAGAGATCAAACTCTAGCTTACGTTATAAATTTTTTTTAAGAAAAGAAAATCAAGCATCGAAACCTAATAATCCAACACATTGCTATGGTTTTTAACATAAAATGGACACTCTTTTCATTTCCAAACACTCTAAAAGCTCGTATGTACTCAATAAACATTGAATTAAGTCTATTCAACAAGTATCTGGTGTTAAAAAACATAACAAAAACTGATAAAAACTTGTGGCTAAGTTAATCTCGCTGTGAACAATGACGCTTTTTAATTTTTTTACAGACAACCGAGTTCTGATGTATTATGTTACACTTGCTTGAACATTAAAAATTCAGTAGCTATAGGATTACAACAAGTAAAAAATCAATATGCATTTTTTCGCACGGAAAAAAACCAGTTACGTTTTACTTTCACGGAACTAAAATTTTAGAGAAATATTGATCTGATTTCATCTTGAAAATTAAATGAAGTTGACAGTCGTTCCAATGACGTATAATTAGATATTACGTAATTAATATATAATTGTACTATACAAAACGGTTACAAATTGTAGTAACAAAATGTTTAAAGTTATTCATTATATAGTCCGAGTGCCTCCGGGTTGATATTTGCTATCATTACGTTCATAACATTTATTGGTCTTTAATTATGCTCATTGATATAATGTTTGAGAGAAAGGTAATTTAAATAAGTGACTTTTATTTATTTACACAGTTAATAATCAGAGCGTAAAATGTAAGCATGTTTGAAAGAAAACTATTCTACGTTTAATATATGATTAAATAATATACTGTTATTAGCGATCTATTTCATTAATGATGAATACACTATTAACAGCCTATATTGAAAATCAAATCACTCTTGAACCGGATTTGAAATCAATAATCGCATTCAAACATGCAATTAAATATTTTTGCAACATCTACAAATTATGTGCTTATGTGTTGAATCATCTAATACTATATAAAATATAAAATTCAATTAGTTAAAAACATTATAAAAAGTGAAAGTGGAGTAAAAAAATTTTGAATATACATAAATATAAACTAAAGAAAGTAAAGTCTTAGAGAGAACCTTTCATTATTTTAGTGTTTTATGTTTTAAACTGTTAAAGGAAAATGGTACCCAAGAGTTGATATTTTCTCCATAGTGTCCGTTAGCTATTAGCTGTACAGTGTTTATGGGTGATAATGTTCGTACATAGCCGAGCATTTCATACGCATATACGGAGCGTACAAAAAGTTGTCACTGTCAAGTTCAGACGACGCCGCGCACTCTCGGCAACTGGGTATCCATGACTTTCTCCGTATACATATTTCTAATGAGATAGTTAACTTTACATAGCATAGTGAATTGTGATTAATGACGACTTCTCATTAGGATATATCTTTTGAATGCGGTTGAAATGCGATTGAAAATTAAATTCACGCATTAATATTATTTATGCTCTTTTGAAAGTTTGAACGTCTTTCGTATTGGTTTAGAGGTGGATTTAGGTTCTACTTCTGACAATTTTAATACTTTTAAATATAGTCGCATTAATCATGTACTTACTATGTTACAATAGGTGTCGTAACATATAATGCTTTTAAAAGCCGGAAAGCGAAAAACGATACGTCATACATTCCCTATAGCTGCCTCCTAAGATGTAGCAAGCGTGTCAAGATAAAAAAAACAATCAGATTATGCACATCAATATAAAACAGTTACCTAATCAAAAAGCTACTTATGAGTGTGAAGGTTATCATTATATTATTTCTAATTCTAACGTTCGACTGTCCGCAACCTGCGGTTCACGCCGCAAATTGTATATTGTGTAAGAAAAGCAACTAACGCCTTTTATAAGAAACACTTATTCAAACGAATGTAAAAATATTACGTGACCGCCGGTAGATCGTGAATCCATGGAAAATCTATTATAATGGGACACTCGGCGTTTACCATTTTGGAGAACATAACAAAATAGTAATACTTTTTTGCCGTAAGGCAATCACAAACTGTAACTATTTTCAATAGGTTTGGGTGGTAAATTTATATTTTTGTCAACAAGATACTTCATTATAACAATTAATTGTGTATCAAATATGCGTTCTTATAGCAATATTTGGAATATTAAATATAACGAACGTACTATTGTTTAATAATAATTCGTAGGTATTAGCTATACTTAAATGCATTGTAATTCGTATCACTTCCATTTGTTATCCTTCTATACTCGTATCTATTAGCATTCACGACACACTTCCTTCTAATGTATGTATTGTTAATAATTTATTTTTTATGTATAGCTCATTCACACGTAAACGATAATTATTATACTTCATTCTGTAACTAAGTATGGTAAAGTGCTAATTTCAATTAATACTAGTTAGTTATTTCAAATACTTACTTATTTTAATTAATATTAATGTTAGTTAACAACGATAAAGTAACGACATCCCTTGACACTTGGTTCACTCTGTCTCCTACATATAACAATGCGACACACTAAATAAAATAACGTTGCTACAAAACCTACAGTTAAATTATTTTGGGTGATCAGATAAATCAATTTAAGACTGTAACGTTAAACAGTTAATGTAGTTACGATTTAAATTGATTTTCACATGTTATATTTATGAGTGATTTGTTAGGAATTTCGCATGACATATTAAATTTCCTGCTTAACGTGAGTCTAACAATAGCTAATGAACAAAGAATTGTCAGTAACTTTACAATCTTCTTGATAACAATTTTGCACTTGATGAACGTCATAGTAGGATATATAAAGTATTATTACTATTAAATTACATTTTATAACATTAGTATAAAATGATGATAAACGACTGTAAACGCTATCGGTTGTGGGTTCGATTCCCAATCGGTGGAATGATCATATTTAAATTATTTTTATTTTCCCGCTCTGGTAGGCAGCGTTAAGTTCCGCCACTCTACACGCAATGTCTCGAATTCAGGCGAAAAGCGAAGAACGGAGTGTCTTGACACCAGGTTCCCTCTAGTTACCTGGCTAAGCAGGATAAATGTATTATTAATAAGAACTTAAAAAGCAAGATAATGTTAACCAGTAAATGTCCTATGGTACTATTATAACAACGTTCAAATATTATTTCTCACTTTTTTGTTTAAATATAGGTACAATAAAATAATATCACATTACTTGCCGACGTGACCTAAATATAAATATTATAATAATAAAAATAAATCGGCGTGAGTTGCACGAGGATATACAAATCAAAATATGAAAGGTATTACGATAAATATAGATTTAAAAAATGCAAATTCTATGACAAGTATGTTGTGTATTTAATTACCAATTGGGAAATATTTATACTTATTTATAGCTCAACATATCATATATTATACATACATACTTGAATTTAGCCACGAAACGTAAGCTTTTTGGTTTTGGAAAGTAGTCATAGTTATGTTCTTTTTTTAACTTCAGGCTTTTATCCCACATAGCAGGGCTGACAGAAAAGTACCCAGTATGAAAAGTTTCCGTACTTCCCTTTTCGCCAAATTCGAAACATTGCGTTTTGAGTGGCGGAACTCAACGCCGCACTTTGTCTTACCACAGCGAGAAAATAGATATAATTTATATATAATCTCTCCCTCGAGCGGGATCGAACCCATAACCGATCGCGTTTACATTCGGACGCTGTTACAGTGTGCCACGACCAGCCTCCGTAGTAATTATAGTATTATAATGTAATTATAGTTATTATTGTATTATATTGTATAAAACAGTGAATTCTCTGTAATAATAATGACTAAATTAATCAGATATTATTGTTGCTGTCGTACATCAGAAATATTGTAAAGCCGAATAACTATACCTACTAAGAAAAGTTATTTTCGTACATAAATTTACCAGTTGCAAAAAATTACTAGCGGATTTTAGTATTTTTTTATTTTTTTTTTAATAACAAAATGTTAAATTTTCAACTAAATTTATATTTATTAATATATAATATCCTGGAACTCTAATCTTATGGACAAATAATGGTATCTTCTATGGTGAGATACTGCACTTCTTACTAATAACACAAAGTGTTCATTACGTATACATACATGTGCAACATGTAAGGTATTATTACATTAGCTACTTTCACGATTTATATACAAGTCACGACTTAACATTGTTGTATCTTTCTTCAAGATAAGGTTTTGCTCAAAACGTTCGACACACTCGATCACACATATCAAAACTTTAATAAAAAACAACAATTTTATATTTTACTCGTGATAATACAAGTAATATATAGTCGGAACTATTAAAAGTAAAAAAATTAAACATGTGACTTTGCCAAATTCATATAAAGCAAAGTGACTTTTGTGTGTAGAATTATAAGATTCGAACTAAGCAATATCTGAAAGGTAAAAAATGAAACAAATGCATCCGCTTTGGCAGGTGCAAGCACACCTTGAAAAAAGGAGAGAAAAAAGATCCTTCCGAGGCAGGTGTTACTTCAATCTGAAAGTTTCGCTTTGGGATCTTTGTGTAATAATACTGTAACGCAACACATCATCGTAATAACTCTATATATATATATATATATATATATATATATATATTCAAATATATATAAACACAAAAATAGATATAAGAAAGTATTTTTAAGCAGTCTTACAAAAACTAAGTTTTAATATCATACAGCCAAAAAAATTAGTTCAATCATTATTCAACACTTGTTCGATAAAAAATCGCGGTCGTTTTTTCTGCACCGACCTCTACCGATTATACAAAGAGCTCTTTGTCAGAGATCACGCAAACGAGATTTGATAATTATACCATGATAATTATGACTTAGCCTTAATTTCAAGTTCATACAGTTCAAATTCAACAATTTATTTATAAAGCTCATATTCAAATACACAATACAATATCTGGTATCATCAAAAAATAATATAGAATAGTAAACTCTTCAATATTTTTTAAATATTTGCAACGGCATTTACAAATACGTCCGTTTTATACATTCGAATTAAGCAAATATTATTGCTAAAACCTTTTTAATGACAAGGACCCCAAGCTGCCGTAGTTTGGGTAACCGGATCAGGGACGTGTCCCAAATACGTCACTACATCATCCAAAAGATTTTTAGTTTATTATTAATAATTAAAGTACGTATAAACTTGCATTTTTATATATCTATCTCTACTTAGCTACTGGATATTACTTCCAGTTATACAAACACTTGATATCTGTTAACTAACAACCTATTCAATATCAAAAAGCAATACTCAAAAAAAAACTACCAAACTTTAATCCAACTTAAATAATAATACAGTATCTCACAAAGGTTTCGAAGCTTTCACGGTGACTTATCTACATCAACTCCCACGCTTCGATTGATGCTCATTATAGTTTCAACTAATTAAATAGTGCTTATCTCAGCTTTTGTTTTATACAATATGTGCCCAATAACAGTGTTTTAAACTAAAAGTCAGCTTCGTTGTATCTACATAATACATGAAGTACATAATTCGTGGTATTCAAGATTTTTCTCCATCGTTGGGATCAATGAAAAGTATTTTATATTTGTTCGTCATGTTTTGCGTACCTTCAGTAATTTCACTATATTTAAAATTGTAAAATGTAGTGGAAACTAATCATTTGTTATTTCTAATCGTATCATGTATACTTTTAAGTGTAGTGATGAAGCAATTAACTACAATAGTTGTTTACAGAATTAGTAAGAAAAATAGAAAACTAAAAAAAATATAAATTTTCAATTTTGATTGCGTTATATGCAAAAACATGTAAACCAACCCTTTTACATTACATTTCAACAAGGTATTACTATATCGCAATAAATCTTTTGGGCTATTGTCGCTAGACTGAGACAAGACTGTAAACTTGTAATGTAAATTCAACATAATAAACAACGCGCTGAATACCACCGCAACACAGTTTATTATAAGATAGTTTAGGCGAAAGTTTTGCAAGTAAAAAGTAGATAATAGCTGCATTACATTTGAATCTCAATCGACAATCAAGGAAGTGTGTTTTTTTGGTTTCGAGCATATAACGAAGGATTACATCTCCCGGTGTTTTTATACCGTGTGGAATATCGAGAGAAGAAGAGTAAAGAAAAAAGCCCCTGTATTTATATTAAATATTTTAACTTATACATAAAAGTATTTTTTTTAAAAAAGCTATATTTTTATTTGTGAAATAAATTTTCAATAGAGAATTCGTTCAAGCGTTAATTATTAATTTTTACGGTCTATATCGTAATAACGTTCTAGGGCAAAGCAAAATATATTTAATTAATAATCCGCTACATATTTTGAATAAGGTAAATAATTTTAACCATAGGAGATTTGTAAATTTCAGATATGTAAATTTAAATGTCAAATATGTTTTTAAATAATTATATATTAGTAGACAACATCAATCAGTCTATCAATCTAGTAGACAAGATTACCATCAATCACTTATAAGTCAAATGGCTAGTTTAAAGTGCCAGAAATTGAAGTGAAAGTGATTTCTTTACTATAACGTGTAATAATTTTTCAATTACGTACACTTAACTAGGAGATATGGCATTTAAATGAGTGTAGTTCAAAGTTCACAGTACACTACTTAGCACGAAGTTAAGCTTATAAGGATGTTTGATCAGCTGTAATTTGTTTAAGACGATACATAATCTATTATATCACCAGATACGATGAACCGTACAATTTCATTTCTTATGCAATAAGTTGACGATTTCGAGTAATGACATAAACGTTGACTATAGAAATAAAAACTCAGTGTCCGCTTTTTATTTTATTATTATTTTAATCATAGAACAGTTAAGTAGTACTGTAGCACTAAAAATTCGTTGATTTGCAGTTTACGTATAAACTTAATATGCGTAATACTTAGGCCTTAGAATGTTCACAATGATTGCGAATAAAGCGCGTGTCTCAATTATAGTTGTTTCGAAATATTAAAAGCTTTTGTATTAGCGTCCAACTGTGAAACTTAAATTATTTTAATTGCACAGTCACGCTTAGGCCGAGTCGGCTTTGTGTACTTATCGAATGTCTCGTAAACCTACAACTTTATCGTTGGTCTGACATACGCTTTCTTTCCAGCTGCCCTTTAATTGCTTAAGACCATTTCAGGATTCGATATCGAGGACTGTTCGTAGGATCAATATGTTAAATTGAATGAAATTCTAACACAACAACCAAATGTTTTCTTTATAATTCATATTAAGCAGGTATTTTTTTTATTTGTGAATAAGTAAACATCATTAATGTTAAATAATTCATTTACAAATAGATATTAAAGTAATTAGGCAACGGCCATTTAGTTAAGTAAAAGAAACTTTGAGGCCGGTCGTGGTGCAGTAGGACAGCGTGTGACTGTAAACACGATCGGTTGTGGGTTCAATCCCCACTCGGGGGAGAACTCTCTGGTAAAGACAAATTGCTGGCGCTGAGTTCAACGCCCCACTTTGTCTTTACCAGGCTCAACACGCAATGTCTCAAATTCGATGAAAAGTAAGTACAGAGTGTCTTGACACTGGACACTCTCTGTCTACCCTGCTATGCAGGATAAAAACGTGAAGCAACGAAAAAACACTTTTAGAAACGATGGTTATCAATCATTTCCCGTAACGTAATTTAATAATGTATTCATTTATTAAAAAACGCGTATCTATATGTTAAAGTGTAATCACATATATATTTATTAAATACGATAATAAATAAATACAGTTTTATATATTAAATTACAATAATAAAACTTGGTATAAAGGTATAAAAACGTGAGACACTGGCAAACAGAACAAAGAAAATAACTTGTAGCAAGTCAGCTTCGCGATAATGATGTCCAGTGACTAACTGTGTTCGTCAGTGGAGTAACTAAAACAACTCATCCGACCACTTGACGCCATACCTAATATAACTAAGCGTGTGAAGTTCGATAAATAAAAAAGTAGCTTTCTGGAACAATTCCAGCGACCTTGAGCTTCTTAGAGCTTAGACAACTCACGCGCACAATTTATAGATCGCCCTAGTTTACCACATCGATATTGTCCAACAAAAGTAAGCGAGTAAGCGTGATTGTTTTTATGTAATTCATCATGTTTCTGCCATAGCGTGTGTATTTGGAAAGGTGAATGTAGAATTGATTTGCTATATCAAATCTTGTTACAAAACCAACGCATCTTTATATCGTAATTCTATTTCAAGTTATTGATCATAAACGTACCAAGCGCTATAAATGAGAACATAAAATATGAAGAAATGATAATGCAAAATGACTCCAATTTACTTTTGATGTATAATGTATATTAACAGCAATGCAATTTAAGACATTGTAGTCATAGGCTATCAGTTAGTTGTATATCACTTCCGGATTATTAACTACCAATGCAATTACTAACTTGAAACTAACAATTCATAAATAACTAGGAAATATATTTATCGAATTACGACCTTGCTGGAATATAAGCGTTAAGTGTTAGTACATCAACTCGTTAAGAACAAGGTCTAAATATATTTAACAAAGGTATAAGTATTCTGTACAATTACGTGGTACAGAACTAACCATTAAAGAAATAGATAGATATATTTCTTTACTTTTGGTTTTCTAACAGAGTAGCGGAGTGATAAGCACTACCTATTTTCTCGCATTTTAAAAAAATTGTAAAAAATTGTCCTTGGAATTTTGTATGGTATAAGCTGTCTGGAACAAATCACCTGTGGTGATAAAACCTCCTTACTTTTTTTCTTATTTTATGTCTATTGGTGTAGTAAGTAAATAAATAAAAAAATCTTTATATTCTTTCTTCTCTACTATTGTAGACCTCGCGAGTTGGACAAACTAAACCTCGATAGATTTTAAGAAAAAATCTCAGAAACTAATTACCATCAATATCTATCTATCGAGGTTTATTGAAAAGAAATTTAAATAGGGTTTATTTTAAGATGTTGAGCACATGTTACGAAATAATGAAGGAATTGGGTCAACCAGACTGCGTGAGAGAATTGTTATTAGTGACTTACGTTATACAAATAGGCACTCGAAATATTTTATTTTGCCCGTGGCAATGTCACATAAGTTTTAAACATGTGTGTTGAAATACTCATGCAAGATTTAGTAGATAGTCAAAACGCTTTTTTAAAAATCAATAATTAGTACATATCTTCGCAATTTTTACCGTTTCATTTGAAGTATACTAACGAAAATACTTAAATGATCTTGCCAAACTTAAGAATATAATAAAAATATATTTATTTATTATGGCTTCACACTTTTTATCGCGCAAAGCAGGGTAGACAAAAAGTACCTAATGTCAAGACACCCCGTACTTCACTTACCACCGAACTCGAAACAATGCATGTTTAGTGGTGGCACTTAACGCCGCACTTTGACTTATCAGAGTGAGGAAGTGAAAATTATTATAAATATATTCACTGCCCGAGTGGGGATCGACGTTTACATTCAGACGCCGTCACACTGCGCCACGACCGGCCTCATTTATTATAAGGTTTAATACATAATTATAACATCTTATAATGATAATAACTGCATTAGTAAGAAAATGAGACAAATTCATTTTTTTTACAATTAATAAAAAAATACCAAATAAAATGAATTAAAAATAATCAAAACAATGAAGTAAAAGAAGTTTTAAGGAAGGATTTTAAAAGTCTGAAATAGAAATTTAACGTGTAATATAATCTTTACAGAGTTGCAACGAAGTATAAGTACACGCGGAGATGTCATTTTGTATTTGTATAATGGTGGAATATATAATTCATATTACATAAAAATATTGTTATATTCGATATACTAAAGTTAATAACAAAATCATTTCAAACATTATGAATATTATTTATAATAACGATTATTGAATAGTGTCAGTATAGCCAATTAAAATTAAAAGAACATAAATGGTAAGTGAAAACGGTGTCACGGAATGTTCTTTCCATAAGATATAAAACCAGTAAAGAAACTATTTTATGGCGTAGTAATTATAGGTCGTTGAAGTAAACCATTAATACCTTCCTTTGTTTTGCAGTCGTTCGAGCATTTGGTTCATATTTGTACGTTCGACATAAAACAGCTATAAAATCGATATTGAAAATCGTTTAGAAATCTTCAATAATGTTATGTTTCATTTTATATAACAAAATATGGTATTATACAATAAAAGCATATTATTCTTATAATCTATCAATAAACGTTACTCTAAATCACCGAAATATAAAAATAAAGTAGGTACAACTGTAAGCAACATATTGTATAACACTTTCACTTGACGTTATTTGATTGAATATGGTGGTTAGTCTAATGACATGATTATGAAACTAGCTATTGAAATTAATATGTAATTATAGAATGACAACAAAATTGTAAACAACGTTTTCAATGTAAACTTTTCAATAATATCGTTGGAAAGTAATCTCGCTTTTATTACATTAAAAGAACCTTCTACTCGTAAGAAATATTTTATTATGTTATTTAATATTATATGTTAACAAAATTACAAGCGTTATATATTTATTTCAATGAATAAGCTGCTGGAAATTATTGTCGCTTATATTCACTAAAAATAATTAAGTTTAAGTTGTACTTACATAAAAAATATTATACGAGTATAACGAAGGCAAACCAATAACATGACGCTTACCTGTAAACAATAAAAAAGTGCAATTAATATAAGCATTGATACTTTAATTAAAAAATAAGCCAAAGTTATTACAACAGTGAAAAATGAATTTAAGTACTTGATAGAAGTAAAAAATGAATTGTATGAAAATCCAGCTAGAGTATTATTATGGTATTGAACCGTTAAAATTCGGAACCTAATAATATCATCGTTGACAATATCACCAGATGTCATCTCTCCCACAGCTCTGCTAAACACACACTTCTAACATACACGTTTTAAGCTAGTTGGAAGTAATTAGCGGATAACGATCTTTAGTATGTGTTTTATATACAAAGCACCAAGCAATTATTAATTTTATATTAATTATTAATATAATAAATAATATATTAAATATTAAATGAATGAATTATTATATTAAATATTAAATGTAATGCAAACGAATATTAATATTATAATATTCTATAAAAGGATATAGGTATCAGTGAAAAATACTAAATAAGAAACATGGTCGTGTTATATGGCATGGTAGTGTTTATATTATTTATAACAATATGCTTATTTGTTATTTAATTTTTGTTACCTAAGTAAAACGTAAATGCATTCTTTATCAAAATTTCCCAGTCACGATACATATTTATTTATAACTTGACTAAACATGTAGAAAGTGGTTGGGTCTGCGTGACACTATCAGGACGTGTTGAAGTGCTGATATATAAGATAACACCCGATATGATAACGTTAGCAATCCATAAAAGTGTGGAGAGATTTTTGCTAAATATATACATAACGTAATATTGTGAAAACCCTACACCACACTACACCAGGCATATAAACAATAAACATTTGATGTCTTTTGGAATTACAATATATAATTGTATATTTTTAGATTTATCATTTATATTAATTTAGATAATTCGATTGCTTCCATGTTATCTTCATAATAAGTTTCGGTGCAAAAACTCGATTATGTTAGTTTGTGGCATGAGTCAAGTCACGTATGCCTGGTTCACGTCAAAGTGAACAAGTGCTAATATTAATATAAGCTGTTACCTACATAACTAATAAACAAAAATCCTTTATATATTTATTCATATAACTGTCGAACTATGGATGTCTTCACTTTTCTCTCAAGTTTTAAAATATATAAAAAAATAACTGAAGGGTAAATTTCCTAATACAAACATTTTTATTTATGAAATTTAAGACATGCTCAAGAAATGTAAAAATCATTAAATATGATACAAACGTACTTTAAAAATGCAATACACGGCAAGAATAAAACAAGCAACAGTAAATAGAAACATGAAAATTCAACTCACGTTTGTTGCTATGATAGTTTAGAATAATAATAAGACATAAAAATGACCAATTATCTAACAATACGAGTCGTAACGAATTACAAATACCATACAACGAGTAAGAAGAAACCAAAATAGACGCAGTCTACACATAGCATCCGGTAACTTAGTAAAACAGGTCAGTTATTATTAACAAGTGCAATTCTATTCGGTTATTGCAAATGTAGCGTCATCACATTTAACAGCATGATTTCATTCAAGAGGTATATACAATATAAATATTAACTTTATGTATATTTACATTGACGAAGAATATTTCTTGATATAAAATATGACGTCGTCCTGGTGCAGTTCTGGCGTGTTGGATTGCACATAACAGTTGTGCGTTCAATTTCTACTTAGAAGTAAACCTATTTGCTCTGCGATTATTCTCGATAAACATGGAACGCCGTTACTTTCTGTCTCTGTCCCTTAATTAAATTTGTTTGTTGCAGTCACAGTCGAAGTATTAAGTCCATTAATTTGATTACTGTTGTTTTTTATTCAAAAGCTCATGTATGTATGCATCAGTTCACATAATTTGATATCACCTTTGAAACGTTTTAAATAGAAACTTTTAGAATACTTTTAAATAAACGAAGGTATACCCGTTCTAAGAAAGGAAACTATACGCCCATTAACACTTCCTTTTGGGAGGTGTCACTAACGGACGTCATCGTGAGTTGCATCACGCGGAAATTAAGATATCCTTTGATGATCGAAAATTGAACATATACATATTTAACATACATATTTTAATATTGTTTCATTAAAATATCATCATTTTGCAAATTAAAAAAATATATATAAAACGCAAAGATTAAAATTTTTGTTTAATTTACTATAGGTCAATGATAAATGACATTAGCTACACTGTGTAAATATGCCATCAAGAACAAAGAGTTCCCTAATTACTTTTGACGATAGGTTTATTAAGACACTTAAGTATCAACAATTTTTATGAAAAATATACGTTACACTACCTCTTATAAGATTCAAAATAGATCATGACGTAAGAAATATGGTTATATTTTAAGTATTCGTAACCCTAAAAGGTTCAAATAGCAAAGTGGCTAAGGGTCAGGGTCAATAACCTGTGGCGAAGTCATGCCCAGAAGGCTAGGTACGTTTATTTACAACGTCGAGGCACGCAAGTGTTAGACCTAGGCTTCATTAGGTAATTGCTTCGTAAAATTATTTTTCGCTTCGTGGCTGACACTAATGAGCCGTCAGAGTATTAAAATTTCTCTTTAAACATAAGCTTCCGTTTTCATATCACATTACAATTTCACTAATGAAATGTTTTCGTTTATTTTTTATTTTTTTAATTACGACATTACATTTCAAAATATCAGCTAGTCTATATCTCGTCATTTATACTAATTATAATATCGATTTAAAAAAATCAATATGACATGCAAATAGAAAATTTTATTAGTATAATATGTAAATCTATACCCACTTAAACTTATTTTGTACTTCAATATTGAGCTTAGATTTACTATTTAGTAATAATTAAACTTTTAACGATAAAATGTTCTATTACTTTTAATAACTTAATTCGTAATTACTGAATTAAAAAAAAAATAAAAATGTATTTCATACATAAATAAAAACCAAGATATTTTAAATAGGTAATAAGAACAATTTACATGTTTCTTGTGGGTGTTGCAGGACGTTATCAAATATGAGTAACCTGTGTACGAGTACATGAAATGGGAAGTACCCTATTTCACTAATAAAATGTGTCTCTAAATAGAATAGTTTGCTCTAGTTTATTTAATAAGAGACTTAGAATAAAGTGCCTACAACTGTTAAAACGATACAGCCAATCTCAGCATCAAGAATTTTAAAATTACATACTCATTATTTTTGCCATCACAAATAATAGGTTTCGGCATCTCACGCACAGAATGGCTTTAGGCTGATTTTGGTTGTACAAAAAGTGAAATGTAAAACATCGTTAGTGATGTTAAACGTTGTAAGATGATAGAAAGAAACGAATACTATAAGCGAAGTACTACTTTTGCAAGCTCTACCCTACACCCGCCGTTCGTAGAACGAATCGTGACTGACGAAAAGTAGACCACGCCTCCTTGTGGCTGTTTTAACCAAACCACACACGCCACGAAAAGAATGTAATATAAGGTCATCCATTACCATATATTTGGATTTTATTGCTACGTCGTGTGCAATAAAATCCAATAATGTAGACCAATCGATATCCTTTACATGAAATTAGCAATTATGACACAATTTTCTTATGTAAGGAATATCAAAATAGTGTCGTAACGATAATGTTAACATGAAGAATACATATATTAAATTTTACCTAACTGACGTATATGCCCTCATGATGTGAATTATTGTGCTTGAAAAAATTGTGCTAATAAACAAAATGTATTTAAAAAACAATATGGTTCAAGTTTTTTGTTAATAAAGTTTTAGAAGTGCTTCCGGTATAGGAACTCCAGGAGTCTGTTTTACTCCCCTATTTGTTCTTCCAATAATAGTTAACAACTGTTAATGACTGAGAGTAATTATTACGTGATTTCAGTAGGGTGCAGGCCCTTATATAGGACAGACGGTCATTGACTTCTCATTTGATGGAACCTGCTATTATAGGTTGTTTCTATTCGTATGTCATAATTCCTATTGTAAATAATCTAAGCAGTTTCATGGGGCCCATTAACTGTGCACACCTGAGTGGAACGAGCACATACTCTAGATAAATACGTCTTATAAAGTATGGCGTTCTCAAATGGAGGCTTGTCGTAAACTAATGCTCTTCGATAACTTTGACATCCTCGAGAATAAAATTTACGTTTTAGCCACAAATTTATCTCTACTCATATTTAAAAGGATCTAACCTTTTATAAATAATTAATAATTTGCCATTTCGAAACTATTTTGTACGTATCGAAATTAGTTAGTTACATGGTTGTTCATTTTATTTTTGCCCGATTAAAACACAGGGAGTTCAAGAAGAAGACGAATTCACTTACCTAACTACAGAAAAATGTCAATAATTAATTGGTTCAAAAGATTCAGATTTTAAACCCGAAAAAATTATTATAAAGATGATATATTTAGAATGATAAGGTCAACTAATGCTGTTTTATATTGAAATTGATTATGTTAAAAGTGTTTAAAGTTTAAAAGAACACTTTATAATTTCTGCTTATGTATTTATGAGTTACTTTAAAATTTTATATTAGAATCTGCATTGATTTGAACTTACAACTTCTTGTGTTAGATCTGCTTAAATATGTATGTCACAAATTTGATAGTCAATTGACATTAATAATAAAACCTAACAAGGCTAAGCGACACGCAGTAGTTAAAATTAGAGCAAGCACATATCGGATTGTCTTCATAACATAAATACGTAAATGAGTCTTTCGTTTCGTAGATTAGTCATGCATATTTAAATTATATTTATAATGTTAGAAATTATGAATTTTGCAAGTATATTGCTTTCCGATAGTAATTTCATAATTATTTTCATTATTACATAAAAAACCTTACTCTTATAAGACGTAACTAAATAAATCTTAATATATTGACAGAAATTGGCCAACATACAGACGTACGCATCTTGTTTTTTTATATTAGGTATAGAAATGATTAAAATGATGTGTTAATGTAACTAACCTAAATAATTTGTTTTTATATAGAATTACATTCGCTTGGTATAACGACAACCTTGAACTCGCAGGACAAAGACACGAGGACTCGCGTACAAAGAGTTCAATATGTATTTTGTAATGCTTCCTTTCACTAAGAATTTACTTAAAAATGTCCTTTGTACCATCCGTCCATTATTAAAATGAAATAAAAATGAAAGTATTTAAGATACAGTTATGATTTTTTACAGAAATTAATTTCGAAATATGCAATAGGCAAATTTTAATTAAAAACCTGCCTCTAATATTGCTGGTTTTATTTTTTAATGAATGTTCTTTAAAATTATATTTCTTAGAACATTTAGTCATAAAAAATATATGATGATCCTACAACTTCACGGCGAGATTAGCATTTTTTGCAGGCGTACTGTTATTCAGAAGTAGCAATTACAATGCAGACAAAGCCTCGGGCAAACTCTAGTGGCTCAATTGATTTACGACCGAGGCGAATGACCGTAAGCCGAAACGGCCGACTCGTGAAACACTAACCGTACCCCGAAAACGCTAATTTGATTTGCAATATGTAGTTCTATTGAAACGACAAAGCAGAGCAGAACCCTCCATACTAAATATCTAAGTAATCTACTTCTAATATGTATATAAAATAGTACTTTATATAAAAACAGAAATAACCGTGTAATATTAAACCGGAAAAAATCAAAATATTTTACTACATATACGAGTATAATGGCTCATCGTTTAAATTCAAATTTGATATTGCGTTTTTATGCCTGCTGCATCAAAATACTACCTTTATCTTGATAACAATAACGGCAGAATCTAGAAATTTCCTCGCGTGTCAAATAAAAAGTTACATCTATTATTATAAAGTTTTTATATACAGTCACGTTGAGATATTATATTTTATATTTATTAATAACTTTTTATTCGCAACCTGCGTTTCTTACATTATAAGAAAGACAGCGGAACCAATTCAATGACCTTCATTCTCTCATTAGTTCCAGTTTTTAAAGTGCACAGAAACAAAATATTTTTTTAAATATTGTCTCTTATCTCTATATATAAAATGTGCGTGTGTTATCTAGGAATAATTAAAAGTAAATGAATTTTTATTATATAAATAATATATTCTCATAAAATAATTTTCAGACTACAAGATCGCGTGACGCTGAAACATTAGTAAGTACAATCAATAATTCATACGCGATCGCTTTCTATTTGAGTATGACATATTTTTTTGTAAGCTATTGCCTAAAGAGAACAAAATTTATTTACAAAAAATATTATTTGCTTCTTGAATTCTCCAGCATTATGCATCATCGAAGAAAATCAAATAATACAAAATTCTATTCTCAATTTTCTACCCATATAGAATATTTTAATAGAAATATATTAAACTGCACATATTATAAGTATAAATATTAAGTGGGAAACCCGAACCCTTAAATGAATCGAGACACTGAGCCACGACGTTGTCAACATAGCAAATACTCGACAGTATTATTTAAAAAACATACAAATATAACATGAATAGAAAATATAATTTATCTTATTTATACGATGCGTGTTTGACAAAATAATTTAACGCAGTGTTTCCTTTAGTCGGATCAAGACGAATGTTCGAAAATTTAACTTAATCCTTATTATGTATTGTACTTTTTAACATTTCTACGGATATTCTAACCTTACAATGCAATATTTCAATTTTAATGAACACGCAATATAAATAGCCAACAATAACTTAATTTTCAAATAATCGAATTTATAATGTAAAAACTAAATAGTTTTTATCATATTTGACAGCTCAAGTTTGATAAATGAATAATTTAATCATCAACCACTTCAAACAAATGTTCGTTCCTTATTTAGTGTACAAGTTAATGAGCAAAGGGAAGGGGACGTTGGGAATTGAACACGTGTCCCGCCCGCTTCCGTTTCTCTGTTTACAGATGCTGTTTCAGTTGTTTGGTTTACTTTATATCTTCGGGCTATGTGGTCCTAACGTTATATTCTGGCGTTAACGTTTATGCCGATAGTAAAATGTGCATTCTGTTGAGAAATGTCATGTAAGGCATCATTAAAATAGAATAGCTTACAATAAATTTTTAGTATTTGATTTTGGTATACACAAGCGTTTTTAAAATTAATTATAATAAAAAAAAAAACAAATTTTGGAAAGATTATTTTTAGTACAATATTATGTTTAATCATTTTTTTTATAAAAAGAAAATAACTCTATAAATTGTAAATCATCGTTTAAATACTCACAAGTTATAAGGCTATAATGGATATGTTAAATCCTTTTATTTTTTTCTACAGTTAACAAACAATGGTATAGTTTTACCACCTTATCACTGTTCCCACGCCCCCGTGAGACAACATGTCGCGGAGACAACCGAAAAAATATCAAACTAGCTAACAGTAAAGTAAACAGATACAAAAAACGCTCCATGTTAACAATCATATTACGTAGATATTTTCGACGTTACAAATAAACATTCGTGTAAGGTTGCTATAACCCAAAGGCCGCGGCCCCTCATTCACTACTTAATTGATATTCTATAGACGGATTAGAGATGTTCGTTTTAAATACAAAATTAATATTTGTTTCATTTAAAATACGTAATGTATTTAGTAAGGAGTTTGCATTTCTATTTTTCATATTCAACTTTCTTCTAGTATGTAAAATAAATAAAAATATAACATACATATAATGACAAATTTTCTAACTTTCTTTGTATTTCAGTATTATCTAAAATTCATTAGTTGAATGTATTATATAAGATTTAAATAAATGACTACATATAATTTCAAACAAATTGTGTCTACGACAGCAACGATAGTATTTTTCAAACCTCTTATAACTCCTACATGGTAGTCATTTAACTTTTTATTCAAATGTCATTCATTTAGACACAAAGATGAAGGTGAAAACGAAGGTGACTGATTGCAGACAAGTCGAAATGAAAAATCGATAACGGTATCGTACAAACGTAATATGCATTGACATAGATTATTTTTTTTACTTATATTTAATTTATAATATACTGAAACTGTTTACAACAATTTTGGACTGCACGGGATTTGAAAGAAACAAAATGTATAAACTTAAGCGTCTATTGTTACTCCATTTCATCTACATGTAATTTTAAATATGTGCAATAATAGCGGAGCGGCTCATATCATATTTTTTATTGTAAGCTTTAGTCACTAAAATCCAGTTTCAATATTTTTTATAAAGCCAAGAAAAATAATTTCTTTTTTCCAACATTATCATTTTAATCTGAGATGAAACTGAATACGTGAGGCTGAGGAAACTAGAGCTCTATGTAATAGTAAACAGTACTTTTATCGGTTAAATTTAGATAATATCTGAGCGTGGTAGATCGAATTACGAAATATCAGTTAACTCGTGGTTTAACTGCATGATAAGTTCCGTCATGTGTGAATACTTACAAAGTATATTGTAAATGAAAATAAATAACTGTAAAACAGAGTATTATTTTCAATGTTAATAGAATGAAGCTGAATGAATTTACCACAGTCACGTCTTAAGCGTAATAAGCATGAGTTATTGAATACGAGTATATCTTCCTTACGTTAATTGTCACACGAGACAATCGGATTAACGGTTTAAGTTAAATACAACCTACACAATTCAAGCCGCACAATAACGATGCATTGAATGTGAAGAACACTAAGCATTTAATTACAAACGCTTGTATAGATTTCTCTGAGAGCCTTACCCATTGAATTGCTGTCAGATAAGAGATAATTAGATGCGGCTGCGTTATATTAAAACTGTGGAAAATCAATATAAATAGAATATTTTATAGAATTAATTTAGTTTAAATGTAATTAATATTCATTCATTATTATTCCTGAAAATTTAATAAAATATGTATGAAAATAAAGAGAAAGAATTTAATGGAAACTCTACGGACAGTATAAAAACGTTCAGAGATACTTATTTATTTAGAGGAGATAAGTCATAGGTTTCTTCATATAATTACCGTCTTGCTATAAATACAGGTCGTTAATCCTATATCTCACCTATGAAGCTTACCACAACGCGTACGGATTGCGCTTTAGCTTAAATGAGTTATTATAATATTAATTTCCACATCGACTGTTTTCAACATATTAAGTAACGCCATTAAGATGGACTTTATTACGTGTAATTACATACTATTTTTTATTGTTGTTTTTATATATACAGATATAATATCACTCTTAACTTCTGTTACTATAAGTATACTTTCAAATTATCTTAACGATCTGTCGAAGGAGACCGTCTGTGTAATATGAAACGGATAAGAGCTTTATATTAAGAAAATATATTACACTGTAAATTATTCTACAAAGGCAAATTGCCTAAGAAAAGTCGGATCATGCTTTACATACATATATCTAATGAGTATTTAATGTGATGATGACAGTGCTATGTAACATATACTTACTATATATCTATATACCAGATATTAATATTTATGTAAAACTATGAAATAATCTTAAAAAATACACAAAAAACTGCCATACAATATTTAATCTAGTCATAAAATATGAAACTGGCGATGATTAAAGGTTTACGAAGAAAACAATATGGTAGCAAATATTTCTAAGCCATACGTACAATGTCATGACTTCTCTATATAGTAAGTTCAAAACCAGTAATTTTAAGAAAATTTCCAAGTTTCACTGAAATCGCTAACAAAATAATGACTGAGCAACGTTGCCCCCTAACACTTTATCGTGTTTTCTCTTGGTTGGAGCTTTATTAAATGTTGAGTTTACTATTGTGTATCGCTCCCAGCAACTCCAAATGATATACAATCATCATGATAAGCAAATACGATAACTTGGAAGATGTATGATTATGTTTATGTTACGATATGTATGTTGCATACAACAGTCTATTGTATGTTGTGTACAAACAGATCTTGATTCGGATATTTGCAGCTGTGGTAAATATACTGTACTTACTATAGATTAGTTAAAAAATGTAATTCAATAAATGGTATAAGTTTACTTATAAATTTATTCAATAACAGCAGAGAATCAATTTGCCCCAGCAGGAAATATGGACGGCGTAGGGCTGTAAAAAGAGGAAACTATTAAGTTGTCACTGTCTACTATTAACCGTAACATCGACAGGATTGATTTATATAACCCCAGAAGCAGGTTATAAATAGCTACGCATAAGTGTGATAGTTATTGATAGTTAGTACATTTACAAATTATATGTCAGCTAAAATTTTCTTTACACAGAAAATCCATTAGTCTATAATTGAGATTAAATTATATATATTTATTACATTTTATTTATCATAAATAAGTTTTGACCTTACTGAAATAAGATAGCAACAAAAAAACAAATACATTTATTTGAATTATAAATAATAATATTAACGTACCTTTTAATTTTTTTTTTACATAGTAAAAAAATTGTAGTGGCCTCATTTTTTATTTGATTGGCCTTATTTTTACACGGCATTAGCGTGACTTTATGTCATAAAAAATCATTAACGTTAAGGACCAAATTCTGTGAATAATAATTTTGCTAACTGATTTTATAATAAAGAATTAGGAACTTTTACATGAAACCAAATTGAATATTCATTACGTGCCTTCTTATTAATCAACCAAGCCTGTATATGAATGTTAAAATACTTTTTGAAAAAGACTTGTTTTTCCTTTTTTTACAAATTATACTAGATAAGTAGTTTGTTACAACTATAAAATAATTCAGAACCACCTAAAGAGCGTCCGCTTATATAAAAAATGACCTAGTCCGGATATCAAGCCACTGCAACATTAACGGTAACCTTAGATTACATTTGGCCTGACTCTATTTTCGGGGCTATTGTTATACGCTTTTTAGTTTGCAAACCAGCGGATTGGGCAATCGACGGTTGGTAGATTTTGTTTATAAATAAAGGAAATTTGAATAAATCTGATGTGGTTGACTTGCTCTAACTTGACAAAATAATTGAACACAATATATATACAAAAATGGCAAATTTCTCCTCATAAAAAACATTACACATTATTTAATTATTTTACTCAATGATAAATTAAAAGACAGTATCAAATATAAGTATTTTTTTGTTTTCTCATTATACGTATATTTTTAAGATAAAAATGTTATAAAAAATAGTGCTAAATAATATAAAACATTTGTATAATACAACAACTCACTGTTTTTTTATTACAAACATGGTTTTTGTAAAATAAGGAAGTATTAAAAAGAACGTCATAATGATCATGTTTATACGACACATTATTGTAGCATGTAGCTAGAAATAACTTGAAGCAAAGGTGTTTTCAGCACAACAAAACGTGAAGTGAGCGTCCCAACCAGACCGTGAAGAGATCGTAACTACATCCGGACGCGCCGAAACCTGCGCACGCGCTTCTAAATATATACGTCCGACTGCCATTATATACCATTAACATTATAGATCACAAAACCTGGATGAATGAACACGCAAGATAACTTTTAAAATAAACTTATAAATAACTCAATGAATTAGTTTATAAAAAACTGCATGAAAATAGAGGTAACAATAATTAAATATATTTAATTTCCATAATTACATATAGAAAAAAAATCTATCAATATTCAGTTTTAACGAAGCACAGATAACAAAAAAATAAAAAAGTAAAGTTACGTCATAATAACAATACATAAAAGCTATAGCTCTCAACCACTCGCACAACTATCTGTATTTTTGTGCCGCTGTTAATTGTAATAGACAATTATCATCACTTAAGTGAGTGGCCGACAGTTGAGAAAAAGTAATTCTAGTTTTGTTATTTAACGTACACATACCTACTTGCTACCTCATCAAATACACGATGCTATGACTAATATTAAAAAATAAATTAAAAATATGATTACAGGCCTTATAATAGTATAATAAAATATCTATTAATCACTAAGAAGTGTTATGCTATACAGGAATAATTTAAACTGTTTTTTTGAAAAAAAAATTGTAATATTTTCTAATCCTTAATGTGGAATAATACTAAAGTAGTATATAGTAAAATAGTTAAAAACATACCTAGTGGTGTGTATCATCGCGTGTAAACGTGAAGCCCTGTTGATTTTCACTTGTAAAATTGTAGTAATTTTTTGTTTCCAATATTAACAATTAACACATGCAAAAATATATGAAAGAGGTTGTATTAAAATATTTATTCGATTTAATTTGTACTTAAACTGTACGATAAGAGCACTTTAATATCACTAAATCTTCGTTCGTTGATCTGTATATAGAAGCACTATGTGTCAGTTTGGTATGTCAAAATGAAAAATATTAAGATATCAGACATGCATAATAAAAAAAGCACGTATCGGAACACTCGTTTCATAGAATTTTTATTTTTTTCAAAAATATGAAATATGCGGGTACCGAACAGGAATATTATTACTTTATGGTTATAATAAAAGCCCCTTCATATAATATTTTGTACCGCTAATAAACCACTTTATTTTATTATTTTTCCCTTTTGAAGTAAATTCTAGTTTTGCGCTCCTCAAAGTGAGTCACACGATGGCTCTGAACCACTTGTTTTGTATTTTGTATTATTTAAATTACTTTATCAATGCACGGAGAAGGATCGTTGACTTTTAATGCATCAATTTATCTTAGGTGTTAAGAAAACAATTCTGTCTTAAAGGAAACAGTCAAACTGTAAAGGATAATTGACAAAGTTAAATGTATTTTTTAGTTTTAAGTTTTAATCTATTTATTATGTTATTAGCACTAATCTATAAAGAATATCATAACAATAATTATTTCACGTTAATTACTATAATATGAAACGAAGCGTGCAAAAGTGGCTAGAAAACATAAATAAATTCCCGTTGAAATGAATCAGTCATCGGCATGAAGACGATTGTGGATCATGATGACGATTTATGTAATTCAATTTAAAGCGCTGTGCGAACGAAACGAGATAAACTGTAGACGAATATAAAAAGGTTCATAGACATTAAACCCGGCGCCATGTCCTACAGCAATAAGAAAATCTAAATTACTGGTTTTTCTTTCTATATGACGTAATAAAATATCATATAATAGTAATATGGTATAGCAAAAATCCATTTATTATATTTTCATGGTTTATGTTTAGCGGCACAATGATACGAAGAATTCTATCAAATTCGTAACTGAAAGTTGCTGTCAGCGTAAGCAGCAGAAATGGTCAAGGTAAATCAGTTAAGGCTTCTAGTAGCAATGACATTTTGTAGATTTTATATGTATAAAAATAATATATATAGATAATATATGATTACAATGCACAATGATAACTATAATCATACAAAAAGTATTTAATCAATTATTAATAAAATTAAATCGCAATAACGATATTTTATGATATTAATTCTTTTAAGGGTATAAAGTTTCTTTTGATATCGTTACGAGTAAGACGCCCGCATATTCTCAGGAGTCAGGATAACCACAAACGAATGACCGCACTCGCAAACTGGTTTCAGTGCACTATTATTATTAAGGGCTCGTGCCAATATACGGGGCAAAGCGTGCATCAACACAATTCACTTAATACAAAGCATTAAAGCAAGTTTAAATTCTGTAAGTTAATCGCAACACTATACCAAAAGGACACAAAAAGATGCTTCAAAAATCACACACTTGTTTCTTCATAAACATTTAGTATTTAACGTCTATATTTTCATGCACATAAGACACATCCATTGATAAGGCACTGATTACAACTAAATTATAAAAGTTTAAAAAGTGTTATTAAAATAAATTCAAATATTGAGCGTAACAAACTATCTTCACAAGTCGGCCATGCACAAAGCCGGCAACTTGCAAACTGTTCCGTTTCATTTCGAACGATCAACGGACACGCGGACGCCCTACCTCTCCATCTCCCTCACCAGTCGAAAATATGCAGTGTGTGAAAAAGACGGCGGCTATTTACGCGTTGTGGTCGTGTTATCGCAGGATAAACTTTACAGCGACGTGAATAGTTTCCGAGCGTTAGTCAGAGTGAAACGGAACGATAATATTTTTTGTGTGTTTAGCACTTGGCAGGATTTTTTCTGTCAATGTCGAAGTTGAAGTCACTTTTGGACTTCTATTTTCGATATCAATATCGGACTTCAACGCGACATTTTGTTCCACGGTAATTAAACTTTTATGAATGTAAAAGCGTGTTTGTTTTATTTTGTTATATGAAACTTTTATAAACATATTTAAATCATAAAATAATTTTAAGTAATATAATTTAACTTATTATAAAAATAATTTAAATATAAAAGTGGAGTAAAGTAATTTAAATAATATATAATCTACACCTACATTTGCAATAAAACAATCTGAGAATATACAAAAGCCCTATAATAGCTACTTACCTTCCATTGTGTAAAGTGTGCAACCGTACATCAGCGTTGGCCTCAATTCCGGCATTATCTAAAAAGATCTTGAATCGATCATATCGCATATCAAGAATGACGTCCCGAAACCTACTTTTGATTTACAGACTAACCATTTTTTGCTAACTAGGTCAACCAAAACTATTTTTCCATAAAGTATTGTATAGTTTTTTTAATATTACAATTATAATTTCACTCTAAAATATGGTTCAATAAATTCTAATAAAAAAAAATAAAAATTGTCAAAAATATCTATAACTTAGAGAAATTTTTAATAAGTTCACACTTGAAAAATATAAGATATTTTTATTATTATTTCAACACATAATACTTATTGAAACACATTTACATATGCGTAAAAATATTAAAGTAGATAAAAACATTAACACACCAACTTGCAATTTACAATTTACAAAACAATACCGTTTTGAAATACTTCTCTCAAAGTGATATTACTTCCAAAAACGGTACGCAATACATAACGATTCATTTCAATAGAATAAAAAGAACAATTAATTTGTAAGGATAATGGATCATGTTGTAATTCGTATTGACTCTTACAAAGCATAAAGCAATATCTTATAATTATATAACAACGCTATGTGGAGAATACGAAAGAACATAAATTTGTTTGTATAAACAAAATTAAGACTTATCATTTTGAATATTGATTTCAATAACGACTAAATATATTTTTGTGTAAAAAATCTACATATTTCAATGTTAACTAAATTGGTAAGCAGAATACAGCCTTAAACGGCTGAGAAAACGAAGTATTGCGTAAGGTATGTATCTTGAGGAAATGAAAATGACAAAGAAACAAAGAAAAACATACCCGTAATTGGTTCGTGGATGTCTGTTGACTTTCTCCATAGAGCAAATATAGGAAGTTATAAGCGAAGACAATTATGCTTTCGACTCTTTACTATATTTGTGTACAATACTAATTTCATAGTTATGACCTATTCTTTCCGTCAATAACGTCTAGCATAAATATTAAAATTTTAATTATATTCTATAATCTAAAGATCAATGAAGTGAAATATATTTACGACAGCTCTTTTCAGGTCTGAAAGGTTCTTTCTGAACAAATAAAACTGATACAGTCTTTAGATTCACTTAACACGAATAGAAGATGAACTGCAAATAAAAACTTTAAAAAGTATCTACATATAAAATTCAATAAGGCTCCATTAGAAATATAAGATATTATAATTTTATATTTCTATACTGAAATTGTACTTATCTTTGCCTGCGTGACCATTGCAAAACAATAAAATATAATTATAAATCGTCGTTGAAACAAAGGTCATATATATCTTTTGGAATCATCTCGTCTGAGACAATAGTCAAAGGGTTTGAACATTGCATTTTTTGTTTCAGAGAATGACCTGACATAAAAGGTACACGACATTTAAAAGTCGTGTACAACTAATACCAAACAATTAAAGCAACATAAGCCGTTGAAAAGATTGATGCTTGAGACGAATCTGGATCGCTCACAATACGGTGAACTGATTTAGGAAAGATGTACGAACTTTCTCTTGGCCCTTACTATAAAGCGCCAAACTGTTAAAGCATTTCTCTTTAAATCTATACATTAACCCACGGCTGTCGAACAAGCTCTATAATCAAGGAATGAAAAGGTCACATGCATACTACCTATGCACAAGTGTGTGTTTTTGAAATTGTAATATACAATTATTGTTTTAGCTCCGTGCTCCGTTTTTTGTAAGATCATATTAAGTGAATAGAACTTATTATTATCAGATTTCTCGAACATCTTCTAAGTTATAAATTTTAATATAATTACTTAGATATTAGATTTAGTTTTAATACGGCGATGGAGATATAATGTAAATACGTTGAAAATCTTTCTATTTTTGTTATTAGATCACAAAAGTAATACATTGAATAAAATCGATTTATATTTTTTTTCTCGTAACACGTTAAAAACATAGTTAAGTTTGTATAGAATAAAATATAATTGTAAAGATATTTGTGCAAGAAAATATGACAACTTCCCGATCGCCAACGACTTGAGTCGATCACATTTCGATTATTATTAGTATCTAAACATAATGGTAACACGAAATAACTATCCTTCCTTAAGCAGTGCAATCGCTTTATCTCTCCTCATTTATATCGAATTACAATTACTCTTCGCTTCCCGGTTTTGAGTGCATTGCGTAGGCGCAGTTCCATCGTGTTTGGCATTTGATAAACAATTTATTTTTAATTGGCAAAAATACAAGATTTCTAAAAAAATATTCCTATGGAAACATAGTGTTGCTAAGAGATATATACTAAAATCTCGTAAAGTATATAAGTAGCTCATTGAACTTATGAGATCATTCATCTGGCTGAGAGCAATTCACAATTTTTTTTGGCTTATATCCAATGTCTAGAGGAAATTGTAGCATCGAAATACATTTTCAAAACAATATTCACGTGCCAATATGAAAAAATAAACTATTTCAAACAAAAACGAATACGCAAAATATCATTAATAATTTACATATAAGGGAAAGCACAATTAAGTTTTAGTCAAACACATCTGCTATGCTATTGTTACACCGTGTGCGATAACCCACGGGCCGACTGTGGTTCTCTTATTTAATGTATGATGATGATGAAAAAAATGATTAAAAAATGCTATTAACTCATTAACTGAGTAAAAATATTTTTTAGATATTCTAAATGAGAATGACAATCTTAAAGAGATTTTTATATACCTACGTATTCAATAAAATCCATATTGATCTCGCTGATATTTGTTATAAATAAAATTATTGCTGGTATACACTATTTTATTCTTACTCTCTATTCTTCACTGGGTCTCCTCATTGAATTAAACGACTACTTTAGAAAGTACGTAGCATTATTTCTTTCAATATCCGTTTTAGCTTGAATAGACAAACTTAAAGTTGACAATACAAGGTACCATAGGAAATCCATTCTCCCCGAGGCGGTGTCGCGTAAATCCTCGTGGATGCAACGAACCGTGTCTAACGTGGGTGTTCTGATGCAAGACTATGGCGTGGAATACAATATTTTATCATATCATTTCTTAATCGAAATTGCCATTGGATTAAACAATGGTTAAGCTCACTACAAACCAAGCTTTAGGATAAGCTGAATCGTATAATTTTATATTTTTATTATTTTCTAGAACAATTATTTACCGTTATGGCATATGGTAAAACTAATACAGGGTCCCGGGTGTCACAGAGCCTCACAGTAGTTTTCTAAATACGACATTCAAACACAAAATACTGTTTTTTTACCAATGATGAATTGAATATTCCTTAAAAATGGTTATTAAACAGATACAATATAAATTTTGTTGATAACCAAAATAAATACGCTCATATCTTAATACCCTAATTACATTATGCGTCCGGCGATAAACCTAGCGGATAAACACAAGTGCAACCGTAAATGTAGTATTTGCGATGTTGGTTTTGACCGTTTATGTTTCCGTTTACACGGAGCTTAGTTACTGTATTGGCTTCTGTTTTACCATCGATATCGAACGATACAGTAATAACAGGACTTCCAGTGTGGTTAAGTAATCGAACATACATAAAATACATTACAATACAGCTTTCTCTTCGGAAATGCATATAACAGTTCTATGATATTCTGGTAAAATGTCAAATTCATAAACACTTTACAATTTTTTTCCATAAGTGTTTACATTTAACTTGCATATTGTAACATTTGTTACATAGTTAGGGGTGATCGACTATAATAAAAATTGATCTATATTGCAGACATGTGTATGTTTCTATGGAGACCAATCACGCGTGGAAGCCACCTGGCACATAAAAAACAAACGGTTGCATGTAATTAAGTAAACCTTAGGAATTGTTTTTACAGTTCATATACTAATTTCTTAACTTGCAAAAATGACATCTATGAAACCATATAAATATAATAGAAGAAAATTATTTTCTATAATTATTTTCATCTACAGTAAACATATAAGCATTTCAGATAAATCAGGATGTATTCAAGATGAGAGGAAGTCCAAAATAGTAAAGATCTTAAAACGAATTATAAAACAAAACAATAGCGTCGCAACAATGACGTTATTATTGAACATAATATAATACAATATAATCTTATCTCGGAATTCATCGATAAGAATAACCTTAACAATATGGACTAGTCACAATATGGTTATTGTTCGGTAATTATAACGTCACATTAATATAGTTCGCGTTCGCTGTTAAAGAAACTCTTCTTTTTACAGATCACTACATTAAACCAGGCTAAATCTTAAACTGTTGTGATAGTCAGTTATTTATACCAAATATATGTATAAGTAATAACAACTTTTACAGGCGTTATAAGTTAGGTACCACGGAAGTTAAAAATGAAAATGTGCTTAAAAATGCTTTCTGTGAAAGAGGAAACATTTAAGATTTCCTTTTTAAATATTTTCATAGACGATAATTCATTATTACTATGTGGAAGTTATAAGTTTTAATCTGGATCAAATGTGAAGTATTGTTAAAAATTGCGGCATATTCGACAAAAGACATAATAAGTCCAATAAAGAGTATAAGATACCAAAAGAATATAAGACAAATAACTAACTATTTCGTACAGCAACAAAAAAGCATGCATTAGTCATAATTTGAAAGTTTCAAAATCTCCGAATGTGATATCTTTAATTTTTTTTGTAAAATTCAGTTTTGTTTTATATATAAATTTTTGAGAAATCATATTTATGAACATTTAGATAAAGGATTAAGTTGAGAATTCCTATGTTATCTGCCTACTGATCATGTCCGTTTTATAGGTTTATTTATGGTTAGTTCACGTATACTACTGGCATTTAATTATATTGTAAATTTGCAAAGCAAGGATGTTCTATAAGCTGCTTCAAGCTCAAAGGCAAGGCGTGGTACAATCATCCATCACACAACACCTCGATCAGTATGAATTATTATCGCGTATGTTATTTATTGAACCCCTCAACGTGTAACTGTGTTTGGTTTCTCTTGTCGCATTCTCAAATGGAGAGACAAACTAGATTATAAACTCCGTTATGTAATATAAATATAATATCCATATTGACAGCATTATGTTTAACGAATGTCAATTATTTTCTGAGTGAACATGCTTTTAGCCTGTTTTGAATGCATAAAATATTATATAGTGCTATATTATACATACAAATATTATTATTTAAATACAATAATTTTTTTTTAAGTAATAATACAAAAAAATAGTACTGACAGAGATAATAAGTATACGTGATTTAAGCCACTGCGGTCGTCACGTTCCCGGCTGGCAAACGCAACAGTTGGCAGTTTATACGCTCGTGAGGTTCACAGAGGTCATATAGAGCTTTGTAAGCTAGCTCACAAATTGCGTAGTTACGTTACAATATTGTTCTTAAATTACCAGCTAGCTACTACTGGAACGAAATTATCTAATTCATAATGCAATTAGCTATACTGAAAAATCAACTTTTCTAATAAGACACACGTAAGACAGACCACGGCACGAGGAACTGCAACAGCTGGAAAGTTAGGGCGTGGCAAATCATTAAACTATCACCGAATGCGGAATACTTGCATAAAGCAATACCCATGCGTTTATTACAACCGTGCCGAATTAAGGTATCATTAATAACAAGGAAACAACAAATTGTGTAAGAGAGCCCTACATTTACGCCGCTATCTTATTTAAGCACCAACATAATACGGTTAGTGCGTTGTTAAACAAATTGAGTTTAAATGCGGGAATTAAAAGTTTATTCGATTATCATAAATCGTAACTGACACAATGATGAGAATTATTAAGAGTGATTTAATAATATCTAATAAAACAACTCACGTCTCTTAAGAATGAAGAAGCAGACGAAGGAAGCATTAGAATAATAATATGTTTTAAGAACATTAATAAAAAAAAAACAATTAGTACTAGAGGTATTTCTGACATCAGTCGCATCGAGTTTGCAGTTTCGATATGAATAAATTGTTCATAAATAAATATCATAATTAATTGATTCTCAGTATGTCAAGTGTGACTCTGATCGGATTTAGTTGAAATTGATGTTATATAAACTCTTGATAATAGATAAAAAACTTTTTTCGTTTTAAATTCCATGAATTCATTTTTTTTAAATCAAATCTCAAGCAAATAATTTATAAATTTCACTAACCGCTTTACCATACATATTTTATCTTGCGTTGTTATTTTATAAGTAGGTATAATAAATCATTTCTAACTGACTCGGTACTAGAAATAACAAAACATAAAATGAAATCTTCACCACATCTTAGTACCATTTCTCAGAAAACGTGTTTGCATATCAATTTATAGAAATTAAGATAAATCAGACCCAGTTATGATAGTAAGTAGACGTGACGACGCGATGATAAAACTTTAAGCTTACATTAATGTGATTAGAAGTCCGGATAAACTTTGCAGTGAAAACAGCTTAGTGCTATTTATGCTTTTCATAACCATTAATGATGTGTTTATAAAAGTAATAAATAACATTTCAGAATGAACTATAGTTTTGTCAGTAGTATAGTCAGTTTCAGTTTACACTGAATATATATTTAGCATAACAATCGTGGATCGTATTTGTGTATTATTTATAATTTATAAACAAAAATAGAATAACAAAATAAGGAATGATTATTTGATGTTATTTAAGATTCACGATTCGTTAGCTTTCTGTTGGATAATAATAAAGCTATTACTTAATTACCTAGCAGTAAGACAACTGTGCATTAATCATTGAACAATGTAAGTATGTATAGCACACAGTTATTACCTCAACAACCTTAATTATAACGGTGACCTAAAAGCAACGATGCAGAACCAGGTGACATATGCGTGAGCGCATCACGCAGTAATGATTCTAACGGAAAATTGCCAACTGTTGGTCAATACTCAATACTATTCAGGTCACAGCGATGAAAGTTTAATATTAAGGCAAAATATGAAACAGTAAGTAATCTTTCATTTCCGCTATAAATAATTGGATATGATTTTTATACTCATATTAAAAAAATAATAATAAGCAAAATATGCCCATTGCTGAAAGCTTTGAGAATTCTAAACAGAAAAGAAGCATTATTTCAATTGAAATCAAAAATATTCCGTAATAAACATGCTGTAGTTTAATATAAAATGTTTCTCTACCCCAAATGATTAAAGATTCTTATGAAAAAAAGACTTTTTTCGTTTGATTTTACTAGTTTATCATCATTGTATTTAAACCAGAAATTATATATTTAGTCAAGTAAGTCTCTTCTCTGTTTTGTAAAAATAAAATTATTTAAGTATGAAAATACATTTACTTGGTGTGATTTAAGCATTTTATTAGCGCCATAACGGCGTAAATGAATATACTATAGAATAAAGTAGTATAAAGAACTACCGGAACTTATAATTCTCAATAAACAAAAGATAAGTCGCCAATGTAAATTAATAGTTGGCAGGATGTGCGAACAATGACCTATACACCGGATACTAATATTAAAAAAAGAGTTTAATCTTGCTCAGTTACTTAATGATAAAATGATCAATTTTAAAATATATTTTTACTCTAATATAAAATTCGGTGATCAGACGTTATTTCTTCATTAATTAATTAAAAGATAAACATCAATTAGACTTAATTGACCAATATATGTATGTAAAGATACGTTTATTTTTTTGATTACATTCCTTGCTTGCATGCATTCCGCAGGTGTTTAATAAACATACCGGACCGGAACAACCGTTCATGTCGTTAAAATGATTGATATTAAACTATCAGTAACTTTCAACAAATTCTGTTTCTTTTAAATATGTAAATAAATAACATTATTAATTTAAACGATCTACAATAAGTTATGACTTGTTTATTAAAAGTGAAAATAAATTGCTATGTATGTATTTTTTTAGTTCATTTAATTTTCAAAAATATTTACAAGTAATATATTGCAATTTCGTTACACTTGATTAGTTTGAGTCGATATTATGTATAAGAGTTTATTTATGTAGTACTTACTTACAATCTTTATTATAAACAATACGACCAAGTCAAATTAAAAATAAAGTTTAACAAAAAATATTTTCTTAGTGAGAAACAAAAATAAACCGCTGTGTTTTAGGACCAGGCCGTGTGAAATTATAGCAGCTACAATAAGTCGTTATTCACTCGAGGAAAATGAAAACACTCAAAAGCAAAACAAGAAACTTAGAGAAATAATCGTTTGATTGTAATGGTCGGCGATACAAGATTGTAAAGAGGCAGTCAAAACAATTCAGGGCGCGGTGGAACCGTGTCTAGAATCTAGATTTTATTAAATCAAATGTCCGGTACGATAAAATCTCTAGAAATTAAATGAATTGGCCCTTAGCGCGTAAACGTAAAGTACTTGTATTTAAGTCCCAACAAATCATAAAATATCTCACGAGTTTTAAGATCAATTTTTGTCTCGTCCTACATATTTAGTACATACACTTATATATAAAAATAATAATTTTCTGTTAAAATTACGTAAATATTTGTACAGTAGATATTTAATTTATGTCGTAATATTTTTGAATAATAAGCTTACATCCGTAATCTGACTTTAAATCTTTACAATCTCACTTAGAATAACCCAGGGTTCAAATATTAATTATATACTTACACAGTACTATCGCCAAAGTGAAAATCAGTAAAGTTTTGTTCCATAAATTATTATTATACCATCATAATGATTCGTGACGCCTTCAAGCCATCAGAGCTGGTTTGTGTCCATATGCAATTATACGTCAATTTGAGCAAGCCCTGTTATTACGCGAACTTTCCGGGAGCGCGTGCGGTAATTATGTAACGGCTAGCTTTGAATTATGCTCGGACTAATACAGATCACGATAGCCACACGAAAGCCGTGCTCGATTTATGACTGCTAGTGATAATGCGAGCACGAGATAAAAAGATTAATGTATTGCCAATATTAAAACAACGCCAGGTCTATATCCGATGATTTGTTATAGAGAATATATAATTGTGTTTTTTGGCATATAATGAAATGAGACTTCAAAATTGCACAGTTTTAATAACTGGCGTAGTTTACGAATTTCATATTAATTATATAGCTGATTATACATATATGACATAATCTTTGCCGTAAAAGCTTTTCGGATTGACCAAACCTCTTCGCTAACTTTATTTAAATTCAAGTTAACTTAACTAATAATTTTGATTATACAGATACAATACAGTGATATCAGTGAAAGTTCACTTCGTTCTTTATTTCCATACAAATAGAAACACTGGATATAGCAGCGTCACTCATCGCCGTATTAGGTAAATAAAATATATAAATATTGTATCTCACAGTAAATAGTTAGATATTTTCCAGCTAAACAAAATTAGGTCATCATTTTTGCATTTCAACTATTCAAAACCATGATATGCACTATTAAATTTCTATAGAGATTATTATCAAATGACCTGCATTTAGCTTCTCATATGGCATACAAAATAACAGGAAATCAATAGAGATAATACACAGTTACCATAGTAATGTAAAAACGTGCTTACAATATCAGGATAGTAAGGGGCCACTGAATAAACAATTCATTGGAGAAATCGATATTCGATACGATAACGCCCGCTGCAACCACCCTCTCAACAAAATCAATATTGTATGTTAACACTGTTATCAGTACTGAGTTTATATAATGTATATTTCACAACTACCATTACAAATAATTTAAAAATCCTTGTAAAAAATAAGATTTATTAATTATATACAAAAGATGGACCTAGCAAAGCCTTTTGTTATATAAACTGTATTTTATTAAAGTGTACGTTTTTAACATAATCGAATTTTGTTTCTTGTTCTATTAATATGGTTTTGTCACACATTTACACGAAAAAGCTTTATTCAAAATTTTTAGGTATCATTTAAGGTAACATTTTTCAATACGATAAAAAAATAAAACTAACTACATTTACAATTAATCTATTTTATTTCACTATCAGCAAAAACAATTTACAATAGAGCAATTATTTTATTAATTCTGCGTAGAAAGGTATGACGAAAGTTTCTTTAATGAAGGCGTGGTTGAATCTCAGTGAAAACGGCGACAAACGACATCTTTTTCAACGTTCTCAATAAATAAGTGTACTCGGAACTGAAGTGAATACTTAATTAGAATCTGACCGTAAAGATAATTTACCACAGCTGGCTGAGTAATCATTCGCTGCAATCGAAATATTTTATCGTACATAAACTATCATCTTGGACACTCTTAAACTGTCTATATAACAGATGTAATTTTTTTACTACCACGAATTTCCCACATTTTGCGATATAACCAAGTGATCACGTCATTTAATGAGTTACGTACCATTTGCGTTACGAGAGTTCAAATATATTACTAATGATAAATCTACATGTTGACAATGAGTAATATGTAATATTCTGACTCCTTCATATATCTTGTTCAGATTTACAAATGTGTAGTTAACGAAGATATTGTTCTAAATCAAAAGCAATCAATACTTATTGTTCATATAAAACAGCGTCATTGTGAACGCAAAGTATTCACGGTTCGGTCTAATTCAGTAGCTTAAAGTAATTATACCATTGAAAATTAATGAAAGCGAAATTGTATTTGAAAATAGCTCCTAGGCAAATATTGTTATTAAGAGAAAGTTTAAATTGTGAGCGAAAAGCTAGTGTTTGTAAGTAAACTGCAAAGGGCAACGTGTGACGGGTAGCGTATAGGCAGTGTGACCTTTGACCCACAGTCACGATGGGATGAAGATAGGACCGCGGCGATAATTGAACCTCGAAGAGAAGCTGGTTCCACCAAAGCTCGTTTCAAACAACAAACACTTATTCGGATATAATACTTCATAAGTAGAAATCGAATACATTACCTTACCGGAAATTGAATAATAAATTATTCTATTGACTTGGTATACCTGTAACGATCCTTTACATTAACTAGCATGTTGTATGTGCCAGCGTCGGTAGTTGTGAGTTCCACTTCCGCCAGCGCAAAATATATTTTGTATCACTAAAATAAATAGGTAATAAATTTATCCTCTGTATAATTTAGTATATTTTTTTACTTTTACAGAAATACTATCCATCTATAAATTATATACACGAGAAGGACTCTTGGTGAGAAAAAAACAATGTAAATTAGTACTATCCCACAGAATGAGCATCAAAGTGGACAAGAGACTGTGTAATTCGATTAAAGGATCTTGTGCGGTGAGTCAGCAGACAGATCATTTACATCATGTGTAACTTAACGACTGCCGCACTCGCGGTGGTCTGCGTACTCGCCACAATAAATCCCGTTGTCTTTTCTACGCCCGATTTTATAGCATCGCCTTCGGCAACGCAAGCGAGTATTGTTGGCGATTTTTGCTATATTACATTATCGCATACTGCGTGCCAGAGCCACTTTCACGGTGCTTTCTAAATTTACGAAAAGATAAAAGAGAAAAAATATTATTTATCATGTTTTCAGTACGGTGTTTTAAAACGCAAGTACTCCATTTCTTTGGCAAATGCAGCTTATGTAGGTTAACAACAAACATTTATTTACATAACGTCCGCACTACTGTAATCGCAAAACGCTACAGTTAATTAACTTAGATCTTTGTACTTGTACAAGTAAAGATGAGATCTTATCGAGAGCATGCAACTGAGCAAGTCGAGGAAAACCATCACGCTGTTTGCTACACTAATTCAACGTTCACCATTGATTGTTATCGTTGATCAAATTTCCAACATCAATTAAACGAAGTAAATACGATTGTTTCAAAATCGAATTCGTGGCACAAAAAATATTTGTATATATATAAAAAATATTTGTATTTATAATTATAACAATCGAGAAAATATAATAGCCTTTTATAGGTACTAATGGCGATAAATTACAATCATTGCTCATACTATAGAATATCTATGACTATTAGAATTGCACTCCACAGCGAAAACTAATATTTATCATCCATGCTTCGCGGTACTGTACCTGCTGTGCAAAACTCAATAATTGGACATTCGTATATTCTTGCACGTATCTGGCATGTTTTAAAGACATTCGACATTTAAAAAAGACATATGTTTAGAAAACAAAAATTCTTAAGATTATAGATATTTGAAGGTTAACTTTTTATTTACACAAGGTTAATATAATAAAATTAAAATTTATATTTAAAATATGGTACAAAATATTTTTTATACCTTCACACTGGGAAAGCTATAAACTATTTAACATAATAACAGACGGTGGTCATTCCTTTATTCTAGTTCGCCCTTGTCATACCAATTAAATTTTTACAGATTGCCATCAATATGTGGCTCCCAACAGAATCAATTTTCAATACGCGGTACTTCCATAGCATTATGAAAAAGGAAAATGCTTTTGAGGATGGATACGTAGTTCTACGGAGTAGAATTCCACAAGAGATGTTTCAGAACATTATTCAAAAAAAACTTTTACTAATGATCATTTCCTTATTTCACAGCTACGTTGCTCTAATATGGATGTGACTTAAAAAAATAATTATATCACATTATATTATATTCCTCCAGCTTTTCGGTAGCTTGGACCAACAGCCAAACAAAAACATTTATGAAATTTAAATTATTATATTATTAATAATTCGTACTAATTTCCATCCTCTATATAAACGAGAAAGTCAAATTTCATATTCCTGATTAATGAGTGACTTTATTATATAAAATAAATTGCTAATCTAATGAAGATTTAATTTTTTTTTAATTAAAGGTCTCTAAGTCATTTTAATAAACAAAAAGTATGTGTTATTATTTTTAATTATCTTTTTGCTTTGTAAAGCGAAAAGATAATTTTGCACACACAAAGCGAAGGCATTTTCGACAACAGTCATCGACTGGACAGCGAATTAAACTGAAGCGAGATTACTTGCGATAACTTCCTTGTAGCCGATAGCATTTTTGGTTAATTATCATTAAACATAAGACATGATTACATCACTATCTATAAATAAAACTTTCCTGACTATAGCACAAAAGCTTTAAATCAGGAATAGAACATCTAAATTTTACATCATCTCAATTAAAAAAAACGAAAAGAACATTACAAATTTTCATGTTTATATCCGTCACATACTTCGTTTAAAATTTCGATCTGCAGTGACCGTCCAAACTGCGAATGTCTAAGCGGTTTCGCGTTCTGATGAGTATTTATGTACAACTCTATGTAATAAACAAACTAATATATCATAAAGTGATAGCCAATCTGTGTGCAAGATATAGTTACAATAAACAATAATTATATGCGTGCGCATGTTAATTATGTTTGTATAAATTCTTCGTCGCCCGCGGGAGCGAAAGCTTGCTACTACAGGCAGATCTTACACATTGATAAATTCATTAATCACTCTATTTCTAACTAGGTTGTTTGTTCTCTTGAAGCCAACCGCGCTTAATATTAACGCTTTAATTGCACAGAAAGCATTGATCGTAACTTGATCTACATACACTTTGACATAATAGGTCCAATTTACATGTTGATTTATTGCCGCCGAAACGATTAACATAGTTTTTAATTTGAAACCTAGACACTCAGTCTACTTGCTACTGTCGGAATTTCCGTTCGTAATAAGCCAATATAATATATTTATTGGTAAGCGTTGTATATACAAGTTTTCCAAATCTCATTTCAGTATTCGTCAAGCTGTCTACTTTCTACTGTTTAAATTGTAATGTCAATAATTTACTTCCTAGACTTCAGACGAGCTGCAAAATTATATGGTTGCTACGTGTAGTTAACAAAGGAATATTTCAGTATTGCACCGTGCGCAATCTCCATAACGCATGTCACTTTGATTTATGAGCCGTTTGTTAACCTTATTTGACTGGAGTTACCATTTTTATAATATTATACAATCGTCATATTAAATGACCTAATATTTGCCTTATGTCGTAATAAAATTAGCGTAACAAAATAATTATATTTAAAAATTATGGTGTGCTTAATTAAATATCATATATGAGTAAGTCGCGAACGGATGTTTATTTTAAGTAATATTTTAAGTAATAAAAATGACAAATACTTCATTTTTATTGAGTACAAAAAAATAATTTAACACCATTTGGCGGATTTCATAATATTCTTTAGGTAGCCATTTGAATACATGGTGACCCTACTGCCTGGTAACGAGTAGTATATTGCACAAATGAACTGCATAAAGCGTGGTCTCGAGTCAACTGACGTTTGTGTCACGAACTTTTGATTTCTGCAATTGGGTTCAAATTATGTAAAGTAATATATTATTAAGCTTATACTATCTTGCTAACTACAATACGCAACATTAGCATGCGTTTCTAATCTTCTAGACAATCGCGTTTGCTATAAAACGAAACTGTTCGGTTAGTTAGCCTGGCCATTAGGAGTTACGATTACTTGATTAATGATTTAAAATATTATAAAATCTCTTAATCTATTTGTATTTATTTAGAAAATCCTTTGTTCCTTACTAAATAATCTTTAACCCAATATATAGTAAAACATACAAATATATCAGAATAGAAATACTTGAAGTTTTGTAATTATAAATGGACTCAAATCGCTATAAGTGTTCAGCACTTGAATAAAATTGGTTTTGCAAGGAAGTTGTCGTGACAAACTATCAAATTAGACTAACTCGTGAAGGCCGCTCGAGACATTTCTTATATAACCAAGATTTTGGTTTTATACATCTGTTTACAATTGGCTTAACCAAACATTTAACATGTATATATCTAAAAAAAATATTTTAAATTTAATGAATTTTCCCCGTGTTTTTACCATATCTGAATAATCTCATCTAAACCGACATAATATATTATTGTTACGTATGTTGTATGTACGGTAAAAGCTTATAGCCGAGTTAGTTTCACTTTCTTACGCTCACATTACCGCATTAAAGCATTATTAAGGAAACGATCCCGCTCTAGATAATAGATGGGCATGTCACACAGATTGAGTAGCGGGGTTCATTCTGACGTCCCGCACGTGGCACGACCCAGTAGAAAGTTGGCGGAACAGACACTTTGCATTAGTCAATCATGTTAACTATCGGTTCAATCATATCAACTGATGTTGAAATATTGTATGAGCATATATTTTCCAAGATAATGAAACTTCACAACTTTAAAGTTATAATAATTCACAATTTTAAAGATGTTAACCCAGAAGCAAAAGTACAATATTGTATAGTTAAGATTGCTTTGACACAAAAACAAATAATAAATGTGCTACTAATAATGTTTATTTTACGGTAGTAAATTTAAATAATATTTTTTAATGAAAAATTTATAAAGAAAATTCAATATAAACGAATCGACGTGCGAATGTAATAATTCAACAGAGAAACGAGGACGTATGGAGATAAACGTGAAACAAAGCCACTCGTAGTCGGTGTTAATTAAGGGCATCACTATATCGCTACTCGTTAGGGCGCATTCACATTGTACCGTTAGTGTTATTAAGAGAATTATTCCTCACTTGATAACAATGGGAGTGCTAATAAAATTATTTATTGTGTAATTTTATGTTAAAATCATTTATAAAAGAATTGTTTTTATTAAACATAGTTCTTATTAACTATTACTTACTTACTAAGCATTTTGGAAAGATCAATGAATATTAAAAGAACTGAATGAATATTAAAAGAAGAATTCAGACTGATGAAAATTAATTGACCTCTATTTTAAGTTATAGTTATACATGTATAGCAAGAGCCAGTGATTGACGGTCTGGTCGTTCGTTAATTTACAAAAGCTGAATGTTTGTTTGTGAGTGTCACAGGTAGGAACGATCAAGTTATGTGGAGCTTAGACTGAGGTTACTTGGAGAGCTACCAAATAGTAAAGGGAATAAAATAGTACTTGAGGTTAGTAGTATTAAACTACATTTCTACATTCTTTTGTTAACTATTTTCAAATAAACGTTAATACTTCTTTATGATTATAATGTATATATATGTGACTAACAAAATTTTTGGCGGTGTATCGTGTGATTTTTCAAATTTACGAAATAAAAAATATACTCGTATATTATATTAACATAACATTTTTACTACACTTACATACACATACAAGAATTACAATTGTTAGAAGTGCAAACAAAAAGATTTTTATTAATTTATTCATGACATTTCCATGATCGAGAAGACCACGTGTGGCGTTATGACTGCCATCCAGCATGTAATCTTTCTAACTAGGCGCAGCAAGCAGTAACTCATCACTAAAGCATTAATACAATAATAACTATTAATTTTACTTTGGTATTCTATTACGGGCCACGTGGCAGTATCCGCCCACGTTTATCAGATTGGATCAATTACATCTAAATGAAAAAACATGTACGTTTACAATGTTATTGTATTGATATCAAAATTCACATAGAAATTATATTTACACAAATTTTAGAACACACATAAAAAAGATAATGCAATTTTTTGCGCTATTTTTTGTAGTTTAGCCCTATGGTGATCTTTGAAAGTTATATCTCTCAAGCATTTGGTTGTATTTATGATAGATAGTATGTGTCTGTTGCCTATCATCTGAAGATAGCCGGCATTTTTATTTTTTACTTATTCTAAACAAAAAATGCAATATAAATAATAACAAGGTATATATTTTTTTGCTCTACGCTTTTATCCCGCATAGCAGGGTAGACAATAATTAAGACACTCGGTTCTCTTTCCATCAAATTTAACAATATCGAATCGAATAAACAACCGGTCGCGTTTACAGTCAGACACTACGCCACGACCGCATAATTTGTTGACCAATTAAATACGTCAAATACGTTGTGACTCGACACACACACCAATGACGTCATTTAATGATATATGACTAGTTGGACACGTGAAATCTCATTTTGGACACATCAATGGAGCTCACGCCAAAGTCAGATTAAACAGATCTAAGAGCTCTGATCAATTTATTTAAAACAGTAGGCTCTTTGAACCTGAAACTTTGAATAAAAATACATAGTCAAGATATCATCAACGTCAGTTATGAAGAGATTTTACGACAGAATATAATAGTTTCCGCAACAGTTTGTTAAAAGTAGCTGGGATGTATCTAAGAACAATTACTTTCTCTCACAGTGCTTGTTCCAGTTCTAGAGAAATTGACGCGAAAAAATATTAATATAGTAATAATTAAATAAATCATTTATGACACAAGGTAGAATACTTTTCTATCCAATAATACTATACTGATGTTAATGTGTGAAATTAAATGTTGTTAATGTCCACTTCTAAGCTAATTTTCATGAATTCATTATAAAATTACGCAGCAAATGTGCCTTCCGAGTCGGTGGTAGTCTCCTGTAGGACTGGCATTTTATGTTAATTTAAGATTCGAAATATATATAACACAATGTACAGTACAGATACCGACGTTGTTATACGACAGTGAAACGTGGGTATGTCAAAAGAAGAACGAAAAAAGATGAATGCTGTAGAAATGCGTTATCTTGGGGAACTTCGAGAGGATGAGTGATGAAAGAATAGTAAGAAAGATTTATAAAGCAAAGGTAAGTGGTACGAGAAGTCGGGGAAGACCTCGGTTGACCTTCGAAAACATAGTATCAATGATATTGGAGGAAGTTCACGTAAAAAGCATGAGGACCCCGCGAACGGCATGTATGCAGTGGTTAATGACTGTGGACTGGATGAGGCGAAAGAGGTATGCAGGGACCGTAGCGTTTGGCGCCCCGTTCTTTCTGACTACTCAGCAAGGTATAAAGCTTAAAGCTAAAAGAAAGTACTTCTAACAATAACCCATTTAAATAAACAAACTATGTATACTACAGAGAATTTTTACAAAAATAACGACTTTTTGTAGTTTTCTTAAAATAACTTCTTTTGGTGAAATGTGTGTAAATTCCTAATATCTGTTTATTAAAATATGAAACAACAACGAACATCATAGTACTTTATATCATTGTTATTAAGACGAAGTCGCAGACGATGGCTAGTAAAAAACAACAAACAACGTATATATATATATATATATATATATATATTGTGAAAAATTATATTTTATTGATGTTTAATTAAAAAATAATTAACAATGAAGCCCATAGTTACCACTCATTAAACAATCTTTCAACTTTAGAGTTCATGCGAAGAGCGATGTACCTTAATACTTCGTTCCCGTTTCCCATAAAAAGACGTCTGTCATAATGTATGGGAAAAAGTGTGTAACAGAAAACAATGAATAAATAAGGAAACATATTATTTTGATTTTCATGGAAAGAGTTCAAGGGAATTCACGTTATATTAATAAACATAACAGTCATCTGAAATACCAGGACAGATTGAATAAAACCGTTCATATGTTTATAACACTATTACAGAATATATAATCATATTATACTGTAATATTCCTTTTTAACATTCTACACAAAATAAAATATTGTTATATAAATATAACAATGGAATAAATATCACGTACTTATACTGAGAAAATCACTATTAACGTTTAAGGCAAATATGGTTTTATTTTATTTTTATGCGAACAATTAAGACATACGAGTTTAATTAGAAAGACTGTAAAAATAAATTTATTTTTATCTGAGGGATTTGTGCTTAGTATGTCTTTTCAAAGATAAGAAAAAAGAAACAAATTATCGCTAAATAATAAAAATATTCTAATATTATAAGGTTTATATTTTTCAGTTTTATGAAAGTATGATGCGTACAAAGATGTCCAAGTTAATTAATAAATGTCTTTATATCACTTAATGAGAATGTAGCGCTAACCTAATAAGTATATTTGTCACAAACTTAGCCAGAATTTAATGTACTTCAGCATATAAAGAATTACAATTTTGTCACATTTATGTTATCTATTTGTTTTTATCGTCCTATCAATAAATTTTCTATATATTTTCTTTAACGATGTGCAATATGTTATTATAAAAGTAGCTTATATTACGGAAAATTTAAATACTCAAAATGTTGAGTTAGTCTTGGCAATACAAATTTATATAAGTTATGTACTTTTTATAAATATTCACTCTGACCCATTGAAAGAGGTTAAAGAGGTCCCCCAGAAATCTAGGGAAGGTTGTTGTGCTTTAAGAACGATATATTTTCGATAGCGAATCGCGACAGGCTGTAAATCTTAACAGCGATCGTAACCACATACTTTCGAAATAAGCATTACAATTATAGAACTTAAATTAACTAAAATTAAAAGAATGTTTTAGATTTAAAACAAGCCTCCTTCCACAAATAGGTATCTATTTACTTTGTATGTCAATTTAAAAAATAATGCTATACTAAATATATTACAAATGGGGCATAACAATAAATTTCTGACTTTACTAAAATACTTTTAATAATTAAAAGAGACATTATTTAAGATTTTCTATTGTTAATTAAGAAAGCCTTTGCGGTAATGAAATATGTCGTATTTCATAACTATAACTCATACCCTACGACAAAATATTTTTTTTAGGGTTTCCTGAAGTAAACACTTTCACTGATAAAAATAGTCAAAATTTATATTACGTTTAATCTATAAATCGAATCAAATCTATAAATCAAAGAACAAAGGATATTAAAAATCGCCTGAACAAGCATTCAAACTTCATCATTCAACTTTAGACATCGTGCTTAGTCAAATCAAAATTGAAAGCGTATACAAGTTTTATTCTAATACTTTACTTCATAAGACTAGTTTTGATTAACTACAAAAGTATAAACCACATGTCAATAAAAATAACAGAATTAAAACAAAACAATATATAAATAAAGAACTCACTAACCTGATGTTCCCTGAGTTTCCTCAGCAGCTCGTGGTAGGAGGCGGCGCGCGCGGCCGCCAGCGAGGGCGGCGGCAGGCGGCCCTCCATGCAGTGCAGCCAGCGCCGCAGACACCGCAGCTCGTGGGCGGGGTCTGTTACATAAAGCACTTTTACAGATATTTTTGCATCTTTAGGTGTTTCCGCAAACCGCAGAGAAACAGTTTTATTAACTGCTCATTTTTTCTGTCTGTTAAATAAACAACTAGTTTAGTGTTGTCTCTCCATCTTCAGGTCTATCCCACGTAGCACAATAATCACTATTATATGTTATGTTACTTCCCGCATTGTTATGAGGGAAATAACATAACATATCATAAGACAGAGAAAATCTAGTGTCAAAACACTATCTTTATCAGAGCGAAGAGAGAATAATTCCGAGTGTAAATCGAACCTATACCACTGCGCCACGTTGGCCAGTACTGATTTTATGATTTATTATATAAATACTAAACCATAGGCTGTAGATTAAAAAATAGAAATATAATATAAATTGGTAATAAATTAAATTTTAAATATAGCGTTGTCGTTATGAGAAATCTTCCTATTTATTTTTAAGTATTTTCATTTTCAAATTTGATTTCTATTATATTGAAGTTTATTATAGGAATTTAAAAAAGTATTGAATTTATTATTAAAAAAATAAACATAACAAGTTTGAAGATACCTATAGTACGTGAGCACTTGGAGTCAAAAGTCTTTTACTATTAATACACTTGGACAGATAATTCTGATCCAAGCTTTAAGTCACAAACAGTATTCTTGACACTTTTGAAAAAAAGAATATTTTTTTTATATTTTTGTTTCAGTATTTCAACAGATAATAATCAGATAGAAGTGTAAAATAAACACAATAAAAATTTTCTCAAGATGAAGAAATTAAGTATAATTTTCTTACCAACAGTGTCACAGCACTCTCCGTCGCGATTCTGTTGTTCCGGACTCAGCAACAAGCGGAGACTTTCCCACTTTACGTTTAAGTGTTCCACTCTCCATGTCACCTGTAAACAAGGAAAGTTTTGAATAAGTTTTAAATTATATAATACTCTGTTAAATATAAATTGAATAATGATGGTCATTCTTTTTAAAATAAATAAAAGTAACAATATATGTAATATGGCGAGCATTATATTTAATAAGACATTATATATAATATTAGACATATATATACTAAATCTAATACGGCGAGCTCTAAAAGGAAACAGATGAATTATTTATAATTCAACTTTTTGCTTCTTGCAACTTTGTTTGTGTGGATTTAATGACAAGTTTTTTTCTTATAGTAAAACTAAACTTATGACATTTTCTCATTCTCGTTGCTGCAGAAGTTAGAATTTCAGATAATTCCTTCTTTGTGTTCGCCCACACTTCCGAAGTAAATTCTAAATCTTATGCCTTATTTCAGATCTCGGCCTAATATTTTTGTCTGTACAATGTAATATTTTTGTAAGTCGTTGCACTTAGTAAGAGAAAAGGAAAGCATATAGGACTTCACACCCACGAATGAAGAGCCTCTATAAATTCATGTAACCCTCATATATGTACTACGGGAATTTTCAAAGCAAAAAGTCAATTTTATGAGACCAGTGCCCCATATCCACTAACGCATTATTTGTTTAACGCATCAACTTTATGATTTAGTTGTTAAAACCCTGGGACATTATATGATCATTAAATAACTATTTAATTAGATAGTAAAACTACATTTTTTGCATATATTTAATAGGTATTGTTAACACATAAATTATTTATGTATATTTACCTCAGCAGCCGCTTCTGGGATACGTTCGAGTATGGCTGATCCCTGTTCTATAAACTTGGCTCGACGCGGCTCCACTGATACTAACTCCGACATGCGACTCTGTAATAAGTTAAAATTATGTGGGTTATAATAATGAACCTTAGCTAACTTAGTAATGTAAATATATGAATTCAATTTAAATTGTTTTATTAGTGCTTTTCCTCTAATATATTTGTACATTACTTAATGATTTTCCTTAAAAGAGCTCACAAAACAATTATATAAAAGCTAGAGATCATTATATACGACCTCTATAGGTCATAAAATTTAAATTTAAATTGTCATATAATATATGTGACTTATACAAGTTACTTTGTGCAAAAAATGTGCATGTTAATATGAGAAGTATTAATGTTTTAAATTCGTCTTATAAAAGCTTTCCCTTCAAGAACATGAAAACAAATATATTATTTAGCTTCACGCTTTTTATCCCGCATAGCAGGTTAGACAGGAAGTACCTGGTGTCAAGACACCTTGTACTCCGCTTTCCAACAAATTCCTGACATTGCGTGTTGAGTAGTAGAACTTAACGCCGCACTTTGTCTCGCCAGAGCAAGGAAATGACAATAATTTTTAAACATTTATGAAAACATTTATGAATAAACGCAAAATTTGAACGCAGCGGGATTCGAACCCGCGCCTCTTGGATACCGTCCAATGCGTTCTACTACCAGCTGCGTCGAAACGCAACTTATTTATGTTGTTAGCATCTCTGTAGAGAGATTTTTACAAATTTCTACTACTTAAAGATTATTAAGAAATAATCGTTTAACAAGAGAGATTGCTATTTTATTTTAAGTGTGGAATAACACTTTAAAAATAGTAAATAATAATTTTTAATATAATCCCTTCCCGAGGTGGTTATTAAACCCACAACCGATTGCCTTTACAGTCTGACGCTGTCACACGGTACCGCTTCCTCAAATACAAATATAATTAAAAACAATTACACCGTTATCTATTTTATATGAAATTAATTTTTTTTTCATTTAAATGTATTTTAAAAGAATTAAACGCATACATTTTGGCATTCGAAAATACCGCGAAAACTTAAGATTTTTATATGTAATTACCAATCTCAATTTGCGGCTAGACAAATTCTCTGGACTAGAATATATTTCTTCTTGCACGTGCGTCAACCACTGGCACAGCTCCGTGAACTCCGATATCAACTGGTTGAGAGACCACTGTCGGTTGAACGTCGTTGTCGGATTCAAGAGACGTGGCCCGGATGTGTTATTTGATAAGAGCTCGCCGTTTGCTTCCTAGATAAGGTAAAACTATTTATAAATCGGTATTAAGGAAGTAGTGATTAAACTTTTATTATTTTATTATACTTGTATCTAAAAATCAATCATACTATGAAAAAATCCTTGTAAGGAAATTCGACCTACGTTTTGCTGTCAAAATGAACGCATGTGTCTAAATCCTATGAAAAAACAATATTTTCATGACATGAACCTTGCCAGAATGATCAGGAAAATGAGACAATTAATTGCTTAAAATTATATGTTGTAAGTACAACAAACGCAACAACAAAAGCATTACAATTGACTAAACGCGAAGAATTAAAATATTTCAAATAATAATAGAGCCCATTTTATACAGATTGCGAAATCAAGTGTATTATAAAGAGAGACTCTTTAACTAACGAAATGAAAAATTACTCTTAAGAAATGTTGATAAGAGTATTATTCCTTGAAATTCTTCGAGTTGAAACCTCCATTGTATAGCATGTTCTATGTGTTTTACAAGAACTGAACTTTATACAACAATCGTCGACAAAATATCTGTACGTAGTCTTTCTCGTTAAACGAATCCGTACCGGTCATAATTTTTGCTTAGATAAAGAATATAAAACAATACATGTTTGTTATTATTAACTGTTTAGTTTCGTAACCAAATTCTGAAAACACACACAAATATTAATAGTACACGGAAATGACTTAGTATCATTTCGCAATAAAATTACGACAAAACTATTTTAAAGGGATCAATCGCGTATATTTTAGTATTCAAAAATATATTTTTATAAAGCTAACGTTTCGCACACGTTACAATAGTCCATGGTCACAGGTAGACCACCTGCTTATGGGATTAATCCGTTTAAAGTAGTTTTATTTAAAATTAGTAAAAATCGGGAAATTCAATTCTTATTAATTACGACAACTTGCAAGAAATATACTTAAAATTAAAAAAAAAACAAAATAATCTTTGGTCAAATAGGCTACTAGCATTATCGAGATCATTCACTTTTGAAGATTTCAATTTTTTATCATAACAGGTATAATTTTTTTTGTGATTTAATTGGGGATTTAGAGATAACCCTGGTAGTAGTAACCAATACAGAAATGTGCTACCATCAGTGCGAAAAACATGTATTTTAAAAATATAAATATTAGTTTTCGAGTCTACAAGTCTGATAATAATTTTATTGAAATGTTATATACCGCACTTTCTACAAGTCATCAAAAGCGTGTTTGTAATATTATTATCCTAGTATCATATAACTAGTAAATATTTTGCTTCAGTGTTCGATTTAGGAACATTGATATTAAATAGAAACAAAAACCATATTTAACATATTTCAAGGATATTAATAATACGTGAAAACAATCTAAGTAAGAATATTTATTTAAATATTAACATAAAGATATTAACATAAAGATATTAACATAACCAGTCAAATATCTTGCATATAACTTATTAAACAGTCAGGAAGATATTATGTATGTATGCATATATATATATATATATATATATATATATATATATATATATATATATATATATATATATATGTGTATATATATATATATATATATATATATATATATATATATATATATAGGTAGAAATGAGAGAGCAAATGTATGTAATGTTCATCAGTAGATAATTTAAATCTTCAATCAAACATTTTCTAATATTTTATCCCGCAAAGCAGGGTAGACAGTGGCGGAATTCAACGCCGCACTTAGTCTTACAGACAGAGAAAGTGAATATAATTTACATATAATCACTTCCCCGAGTGGAAATCGAACCCACAACCGATTGCGTTTACATTCAGACGCATTACTTGGTCATTTTAATAAGGATAACTAGGTATACAGCTGCTAGAAATTTTACTTAATCCAAAGAAACAGTCGACAAGAAATATGCGTGAACTTTCGAAATTTTTAGATAGTATTTTAATTCGTTTTAGTTTTAATACGAGTTACTAAAAGAGAAAGCTCAATTTTTAGTAATAATGATTATTTAATATACTTTGCAAGAATCGATGATCTGATTGTCCATGATATACTCATAGTGGTGTTGTAGCAAAGGCCACAGGTCGTCGCCGGTACTTCCGCCGCTCGCCGCGGAACCCCAACTACGACGCCACGCTTCACGACATGGTTCTTTTCTGTAATATATAGATATTTTGTTAATTATTTATTTATCAATATATTTTAAATTTCGAATCATTGTTTTCTTATTTAATAAACATTAAACAAAAATTAATTTACTACTAATATTTTTAAATTTATCGAGTAACAAGTGAGCTAATTTTCCAAGTTAAATAATTGATAAATTAAGAGATATTGATTCAATCAAGGTTAAGCTGCAATATGCGTAGGTATGTTTTTTGTATTAAAAACTACTTATCAGAAGGGAACGAAACCGACAATGATTTCTTTGCTTAGTAAAAACAATTTTTGTATATTCATTAAAATTCCTTAATGTACGAATGTCTGTCTATGAGTCATTAAATGACATTTTAAAATACTAGCATTATATAACGTTGTCCTTAATCGAAGACGTATTTAACCTTCACAAAAAAAATAAGTATAAATAAAAATATGAACTGCACTGTCGTACTTATATCTAAATCTATTGTATTTATATACATAGATAATTACTCGATCGATGATGATCTTGTCATCAAATTTGCAATACTCGGTGTTAGAAAAAGACATTAAAATATTTGGGGGATATTTCTCAAATTTTACCTTTTTTTTGTTAGGCTGTGATATGGACGCTCGAGCTGGTCACTGACGCCACTTGGTGGCGCCTGCGCAGATCGAAGCGAAGACAATGAATAGCTGCTTTTCAGAATTCCAGCCGAATTCTCGCAACCTAGAATGAAATTCAAAAAAAAATTATTAAACATCATAATTGAAATAAAAAAATAATTATTTTGAATATGGTTTCTATTATACTAATAAAAAATCAATATCTTAATATTTTTCCAAGATTAATATAATTTTGACCTTTAAATTATTTTCCGTGTTGACTACTATAAGGTTGTAAAAAGGACGAGGTCGTTTTCGAACTAAATTAAAACACATTATAATTCGAATAAACATTAAAGCAACACTTACTTGTAGACATTTTGATTTCTTTGTACGGGAAGTAGCTAATTAAATCAATTTAATTTTAAATCAACATTAGATTTCCCGTTAGTCTTTGTACTGTCTCGTCTCTTTGTACTGTCTTGATATTTTATTCACTTATTAAAGTAAAAATTGCTTCGTTATAAAATAACTAAAGCGACTAGATTCGTTATGTTAAAGTTAAAGTACAATAAATAATTTTCTTAATCATGTAATCTTGATATAAGACTCATGAATTTGAAGATAATATTGTCTGTTTTGGTGCATTGGTCGGTGGTCACATGTTGCGTATTTTCCCTTTTTGTCTTCCCTCTGCGCTCTGCCTAATTGGCCCTGTAATACAAGAAATAAATAATAAATTCAGGTATATTTCCTCTTGAATAATTATTAACACAATAACTAAGAAATAAAAATTATATATTAAAAACAACGTTATTTTTTTCATTAAAATATTGTTTTCACAGAAATAGAGTAACTAATCTATTTAATATGACAGTCAATTCAATATATATATATATAAAATATACAGGTATATGTCGCTCGGTATCTAGATAGGCATTACAACTTCGAAGCAATTAAAATTATTGTTAAGGACACTCCACAACACCTTATCGGTAAGGAGTAACATGGTCTTCCACCATAAACAGTAATGGGTTAAAAATGTCTATGCGTCATGTATGACCGTTGGTACATACTTATACATAAACCCTGACATAAAACTGACAAACTATGATATATCATAGAGGTTCAATTAATAGCTATGACGATTAATATTTTTAAGACAATCTACAAATTTTACAAACATCTAAAAAATACGTAGTATTATTTTAGGCAGAACCTAATGACCTAACCTATCTTCTCAATATTAGGATCCTTTAAGTACTTTCCTACAGAGAATGAAAATTTCGACATAGCTCAAAAGAACGCGTAACATTGATCCAAGAAAACTTGAACGAGATTCAATTTTATTATTACCCTTATGAATGTGACATATAATACAATACGTATAGAGATATTAAAATATAATATATACTCAATTCAGTAAAATTTAGTTTAAGAGTTCTTTTCTATATTATATACATACCCATTCTAGTAAACAATCAAAGATAGATACGCTTAAACACGTAGGGGACTTTCACTAACAAAAATCAATTGTTTTCTACGATCGTCACTAAGGGCACTAGGCAATGGAATGGAAAGCTGGCAACTACGCGCAATTTCCTTTAGTTTCACACCAATTTACTAATTTATAAAACAAACTGTTCAATCATAAATGTCGACGTGAGCTAAATATCATTCCTTATAATATTAAGTTTTACATATAAGTTATATACAAATTATATACAACTTATATATAAGTAGGTATAAGTTTTAAATACCAATTGTATTCTTTTATGTATTGAATTAGTTTTAACTTAAAATTACTCGTATTCAAACCGTTAGTGATTTTCATAAGACTCAATTTGACATTTAATTTAAATTTGACACCTTGTTAGGTGAAATAGAAGCTCAAGAGCTATTATATAATTCTTAATCAAATAATAGAAGGTGTTAAAAGTTTGAATCGATCACAATAGGCAATAACGACCCTTCCGGCGGAGAAATGCGGCCCCGATTTCTTTCCCATAAATGTATGTGGTGTAGAACAAGTAAAGTTTCAGCTTTCTAGGTCAACGAGGCTACTGAGGGCTAAAGAAAGTTAGACAAATGGACACATTGAGTGAAATTATAACATTTATCTATGAGGGAAACATTCTGCACACTCGAGGGCACACTTAAAACTGTCGCAAGGCATGAAACGACAACATTTACACGATGTATTATTTTCCTTCTTAATAGGATTATTTACATACTTACCACGAGTTTAAGAAATGTATATACTTTAATACAATAGTATTAAATTACTTATGTTTTTGGTTTACTAATGTATAAAGACAAATAAATAATAAATAAGAAAAACATACATAATTATATTTCTGTTTCATAATGTTCTCTAATAATAAAAAAATACTTACTAACATTGAGAATTGAATACTACGTAATATTTTCACACTTTGCTACCTATCTATGCAGCTATCTTATTGTTTATCTTGTAACTGCCATCATTACAATCATATTAAATTGCACCTGCTTCCCTTCAGTAGTAAACAAAAGAATAATCTACCCTATAATTTGTGTGGCGTGTATCTTTTGACATTAATCTTTTACAATTCCCGGTATTTTTTGAATTAAATTTGCGTGTCTACCTTAAGATCTCTATGATATACCTATATGGGGGTGTATATATATCTATATATATATATATATATATATATATATATATATATATATATATATATATATATATATAAGAGAGAAATAAGGATAATTTATAGAAATTATATCGATATCTTATTTATAATCGACAATGAATAAATAAGAATCCCAATACTTTCTTATTGCAGTAAGCTATTTAAATAATATTAGTTTTTCATACTACATACCGACATAATACGACCTACTCGATAGCGTCTAACAACAAAACAAGTTATTTGACAAAAATATCAACTTACCAAAACACAAGGTCGATTAAATATAATAAAGTTAACAATGAATAACCAGTAAATTATTTTATAAGATGATTTTCTAAATGTTAATAAGGTCATTGTCAAATACAAAAAAGATAACTGAAGAAAGAATGCATCTTACAACCTGTAAATAATGATGACATGTTAATGATAAAAAATCTTTGAAATATCATTATTTGTTTTAAATCCCACCACATGATATCGTTAATTTCGTTGTGTAGGTGTTGGTCACTTATATGTAAAAAGCTAATCAAGGCCACCGACACATTACATTAGGTCATTGACATCATCTTCCGGTTTGATCTTAGATAGATTATTAATAAAAGCCTTCGTCTAATAAAGAAATATTATTCAAATTTAAAACCAGACGTTTCATTTACTACAACTAGTAACAGGAGGCAGCTAGTTACTGTAGTTGTGTACATTAGTTGGCAAGAAAACGATCAATTTTCATAGATTACCTGCATTTTCCATTTCTCTAGATAATTTAGTACTCAAATGATCTACTTCTGAGGCGCTGATAACCTCAACGATCGAATTCTAGATCAATCACTTGAAGCATGACAATGTGATCTTCATGGAAAGCATGTACTCCATTTAAGTAAACGCTCACTTTCTAATATTCCGGAGATCAGATAAAATTAATACAATTGACCCCCATAAGATATTGCACGACAATTTAATCTGTCATTTCATTGTAACAGTATATGCATTAGAGTTTAAAATTGTAGTTTAGGTTACTGTGGTACGCTAGTTGAGCTCTGTAGACGTAACTCGATACAAACCCAATGTACCATTAGATGCATGTAATAAAATTAATTTATACATGTAAATGTACAAATAATGTACAAATTGTACTTATAAATTATATTAAAATGATGGTAAGGTTCCGTATTCGGTAACATCATCACGAATCTGTGATAAGAGTTATTGACTGTTTAATGAGTATTTATATTTCGTTAACAAGAACTCGGAAGATTAGAAAATATAAAATGGTCATAGTGAACGGACGAAACGTTAAACAATATAGAGTATAACAAATTAATAATATCTGAGAGCGAATACTGAATGATGAATGATTTTATTTTAATTTAAATGGTAGAGTCAACAAATTACGCTTCATCCTTTAAACATTACTTCTTGTATAAACATTATTAGAAAGCGAAGTTATTATATGTATGCCTTAAACGATTAATTTAAAAAACTGTTAATATGTATTGAATTATAGACCTAGTGTGAAAAAAAATAAAATCGACTTTTCGATTATAATTTCTTAAAGCAATCAAAATTTACTTTACTTTTAATATATTTACAATATAATGATAGCGTGAACGTTACTTTCATAAGAAATAAACGACATTGATAGATGAAGTACTCGTTATGAACGAAGAGGATATTGATTTAGGAAGTACTTTAAAGCAGCTGGAGTTACGTAAATTTGAAACTAAAAAAATGTAAAATATTGCAAGAAATTGATTAGTTTGTTTCAATTAGTGCGACTACTTCCTATGGATGATGAGAGCAATTTATAATATCTCAACTTACTTGTAATGTAATATAGCTATATACATTTTCAATTCTTAAATAAAAACAAGTCCATAATATAAACAGAAAAAGAAGGCTTCGAATATCAATTCCAGTAATAATAGCCCTAAACAAATAAAAAAGATAATGGACCTCACAGGGAATGTACTGATTAGATTCTTGGTAAAGAACATAAAGAGTAAGGTATGTAATAAGACACTTCCAAAAAAATATCTTGATACTGTTTAAGCTTTTGTATGTTGGTAATAAAAAATTAAAGGTTTATTTAATAACTAGTAGATAGTATTTTGTAAGAGAATATATATTTGTTACCTTTCTGCATTACCCCGCATACTATTGGATAGGCAGAGAGAACCTAATTTAGACATTCATTTCTCAACTTTTTAATAATATTAAGACATCGCACAATACTTTAGGCAGTCAAACGCCGCGCTTAGTTGTCGCCAAACAGATTAGACACATTTTGTATTGTTGTAACTTATGATAAAAGCATTACCGAAATTCTAGTTTAAAAATAAATTTATATGATTATCATATACATGTTATACTTCTTTTACAGTAGGCATCACTGAGATGGTTCAAGGAAGTTAAAAATATGTTTAAGAACAAGTTTCTGTTCCTTTACGCCTATTAGAGGGTTGCACGCTACAATAGTGTAATTACGAGATCAGAGGATCACGGCAAGATCTACCTCCCGTTTATACAGGTGTTTCATTGCTTTTATGTGTAAAAACTAACAATTGTTCAACTATATACAATGGTATATAGTATAGTAATAATAATGATAATATATATTTTTGATATACCTTATAAGGCGTATATAATAAGGCGTGTCTTTTAGAATATTTAACATAATTATTAAAATACTAATAGTCACAATTTATTTTAACCTGTTTTTATTTTATATTCATTATATCAAAAAAGTTTAATTGTGTTTAATGTAATTCAATGTAACATACAGAATACAGAATAAAAATATGTATCGACATAGAGAGATGAGATCGAACATCGAACATCCTGTATCCTGCAGATGAGTAACAAAACAACACTTGTAAAGCAAAACGAATCGTAACCGACAAGAGGAACGTTTTTTATATTAAATATATTCAGGAATCGCTGACCTTAATTTAACAGAATTTATAATCGATTTATCACACACTAATTTCTCGAAATAAAAATAAAAATTGAGAGATTGTTTTTTAGACTGAGTTATTTAAATATATGTACATATAACGTTAATTGTTAGGAAACAATAATATACGTAATAAAAAAGTGATTATTTACAATTGAATGCTTTTTAGTTTTTTATGGTCAGGTACTTCAGGCATAGGTTACGTAAAATTTTTATAAAAGTCAAATCGAAATAAAATAAAAATAAATTGAGCCATATGCTATTACGGCTAAAGATGCAACTGCTATTTACAATCATCATTACAATATCCATACATACATAATGTCATTTTCGATGATTAACGAGGAAATAATATACGATCTTCAAATATCAACAACTCGCGCTCTTTCCATTCTCTTTTGTATGACATAACTAATCCGTATATTAGACAAAAACAATACTTTTCTCAATTTGTCATAGACGATTTCTTCTGCTTCGATAAAATCTCATTATATTCCCAACAGTCGTTACTCGTTAGTATCGGCCAGTTTGAGATTACTTTCGTAGATATTTGAGAAAGCCGCCATATATTTTCTTTGAGAAATTCCACTAAAGATCGCTTGTAGCGACAATTCGAATATCTCACAATTTATGATATAAAAAGCCAAATCTCCGACAATAATAAGAAAGTTGAGAAAACAAATGTTTTATTAGCAAAATGATGTGATTACCGCGTTACGATAACTGAGATAGGAATATTAGATGATTATGATGTATACAGTTTCAAATAATATTCAAAAACAAATAATTATAACCAATTTTTTTTCATCCACATATTTGGAGCAGCATTTTCACTTTATATTAAATTATCATATATAAGTGCAAATATATAAGCTATTAATCGCGATACGACGTCGCAACTTGCAACAAAAAGCAAATTATAAGTGTAAGAGATTAATTTAATTTCAAATTGCATTCTGATATGACCGTCAATAACTTAAAATGAAAGGCCAAGTTCACAAACCACTTTGATTTCACTTTTCTTAACATGTCATAATAAAAGCGAGAGCGTTTGAGTAATAATATTTGTCTATTAAACACTTCAAAGGGCCGGGAAAGAATGTGAACTGTTCTTTCTATTGAAGAAAAGTGTTATATGGTTCTGCGGAAATCTTGATAACTCAATGTACATATTGTTTTGAAGTTTTAAAGTGTGATATGAAACTTGTAAGGTATTTGATGAAACAGAGGCAATATAACTGCTACTGAGACGGTAAGTTGGTTTGAACAAAGAATGTACACTAGTATAACCGTATGTATTATGAGCAGAAGTTTTTACTCTTACATTAAAATTAACTATTAGCATTAACAAGGTTAGCAAATACTTAACATTTTGTAACACAAATATGCAAACAAAATTAAAATACTTTAGAGATATAGTCCAAAAACACTAAAGTTAAGAAAAACATATTGTTTTTATAAATAAATAAATAATATGTTAAGTTAAAGTGGAATTAGTAAAAAATACACACTGACAATAAAGATATAAATAAACCTGGACAAAATATGACCAGGGTATCACTAATCAGTATCATGGGGTGGCCACACGCAACCTTCAAAAGTTAACACATCTGTCAAGTGTACGGCACAGTCATAACAGTTTATTAAACTAATAAGGTATTTTTATTGGACCTCTAATCATAAAATATGACTACCTACAATAATAAACTACATAATAAACTAGTAGTATATACTAGCAAAAGATTGTGCGTAATTGAACTTAGCCAACTGATATAAATTTTATTTATGTACTACGTAGTTTAGACAATGAGATGTATCCGCCTGAATGCTGTCTTTGGAAATTCAAAAACCTTTGTCCTAATCTTAAGTTTAAAGAATATACGTTTCTACCGTCTATATATAGAATTTTGAAAAGTTAGATCTTTGCATATTTGATAAAATAATAAAAAATAAACAAATGTGGAAGTAATAACTTAATTTTTGTTAGAACTTACGCATGCCTATTTTCAGTTTAACAACAATCGAAAAGATTAAGAAAAGTCTTTAAATATTTGGTAAACAGTCACTACACTGTTATTGTACAACAGGGATAGCGACCCACTAACAGGTGTCACGCGAGTTAGTATCGTCGACACGCAAGACTAAGATAAAATAAATAAAATGTAAGTTTATATTTGAATTTTATATTATAAGGTTATAGTTTACTTTTTTATTAAAAACATTTTATTGTTAATAATGGTTATTCATTATGTACAATTAAGTTATTATACATGTTGGGCAAAAAATCAGCGAAAGCTGTGGAATGTGGCAAATCACTTTCCGCATTTTAGTGAAAACGTGTATAGAAACAAAGTTATAATGTTAGAAATTATAAATATTATTTTGTGCTATTGATACATTTGAAAATTTGGCCGGTCTTGGGGCAGCAGGATAACGTTCGACTCTAAACGCGTGGGTTGAATTCTTTGGAGACTTCACTTAGGGAGAGGAAATTATTATAATTAATGATTATATTTAAATTACTTTTTTTCCTCACTCTAGTAAGACTAATTACAGCTTTGAGTTCCGACACTAAATACGCAATGTCTCGAATTAGGCGGAGAGCGGAGTACAGAGTGCCTTGACATTAGGTATATCCTGTCTATCATGTTATGCGGGATAAAGGCGTGAATATAGTTACTCTCAAAGATGTAAATGATTTAGCGAGATTATTTTCTTGATTTTATTATATTTCGTATCTAATAAAATAGGTTAAAGATAAATTTCGTTAGGATAATCATCATTTAAAAACCAATAGTTTCTAAAAAATATGTTATATATTATATATTTGTCAAAAATAAAAAATTTAAAGGAACGTAGCTAACGTTCACACTATTAATAACAGATGGTACAGCTTAAACTTAAGGTATTTGAACGATTCGGCAAGCATTAGCGTCACAATTGCTGTTCAACATGCGACGACTACTGACGAATACGAAATTAGTTTGGGGCTTAAAAGTTATTTATATGTTAATATAAAATACCCGTAACTTTTTAACATAACGTCTGAATTCTTTTAAATTAAAAATCAAAAAGAAACTAAATGATTAGCTATGCATTAAAATACTTCATATTTTACGCGCGGCGTTTCAAAAATATAAGTAATATTTTTCCTCAGAGTTAAATGAAGTGCTTTAGCTATATTGTACTGCCTAACTATACACATACACATCTAAATGTATGAGATGATAATAATATAAATCCGGCCTTAAGCTGGGATCTGTCATTTTATCGCTAACAAGTTATTCATTATCAATATATTTTAATGATTATATTTAAAATTATTTACATTTAGCCGCCCTGGTAAATCTTATCAGTATGTTGCTTCGTTACGATGAATCTACACCACAGACAATTTATCAGAAAGCAACCATCGGAGTGTCTTAACACTAGATCGCTGTGTTGTCTGTTAAGCAGGATAAAGCGTAAAGCTGTTTTTTTGTTGATTTTATAATAATCCTTTGGTTGATTTTGTAATATATGTAAGTGACTAAGCCGTAACCAAGATAGTGTTTGTGTTTAAAATATACACCACAATTTTATAAACGCTGAATCAAAAACCTAACTAGTTACTTGAACTTAATTAGCTCATTTTAATTAATTAGACAAAATCGTCGTAGGCAACAATTTTATAAAAGATAATACAAAAAAATACATGTAATGGGTGTACCAAAATAAAAATATGCAATGTTCTTATTACAAGCAGTGTAGCAAGTAGAAGTGACATGAATAGTTCTCAATCGCTTTATGAATTCAAAGCATGCTCTATCACAAATGCTGTTAGCATTCTATACAGAAACACTGTCCGATAAAGTTTCCTTGGCATTCGCAATAACGTTTTTATAATTCAATCACAATTTAAACAAGATTAGGGATTGTGTTTGTTCAAAATACAATTTACAAGACGTAAAATGACAAACCTTTTGAGTAGTTACATAAAAATAATTTCCAGGAATCGATGTTAATTGAGTAACTGAGATCGGAAAAGTGGTTCATTTAACTAAGTATGTGTCGCTTTCTTAAGTAAACATGCAGTCTGAGAAAGCTGTGAGAATGCAGTAGGTAACTAAGTCTATGCTAGGAGATGAATCACCGCTGACCACAGTCATTTCATAACAACCACGCGGTATCATGATTCACGACAATTTACCGCATAATTTATAACATTTGAATTATCGCATTTAAAATTCATATTCATTCAGCTACAAAATCGCATGTCAGTAAGTAAGCAAAAATTTATGTGAAACTGAACCTTTACTTAAATAAGCAAAGTAAAAATAATTTAAAATATATAACATGCTTTACTTACAGAAGAAATAAAAAATCGTCAATAAACAGTTAAATAAGATATAAGCAGTTACCATATAATGTGAAAACAACGTGGGTGTCGAATTGCAACAGGTTTGATTACAATGCGCGCGAGCATCTCCACCAGTCACCGGCAACCCGTAAAGGACATCGGATACGTTGACGTATTGCGTGAAAAGGTATCATACGTACGAGTTTTGTTTAAAGCGAAAAAAATAAGACTATCATTTATTCCTAATAAAAATAAAATTTTAAATAATGTGATACAATAATACTATATATCTATTACTTGTGTACTCATAATTTTCAACTTTAGATACCAACAGAAGTAGTTTTTACAAAAATGATAACACTTGGTAATATGCAAACTTTTGTTTCGTTCCGTGCCTACTTATTGAACCGTTGCAGATTGAGCTATGAATACCAATGAGCATTGAATTTTTTACAGGTTACAAGCTTAAGTGAGAACCTCATTTAAAAACGTTACTAGCGCTTTTGAAATACAGTTAAATAATTTTACACGTATGTATGTAACTGTCAAATGTTATTTTTACAGCCCTCGTATAATTTTATGGCATAATTGCTTTATTTCCCTCTTTTGTGTCTAATATAATTTATCTTATCACTGTTATATAAAACTGAAATGACGTTTGTCAGTGTCAGACACAACGACTTACTTAAAATCAAGTAATATTTTCAGGAAATACTAAAACATGCGACTAAAAGCTATCATTTAACAAAAAAGTAACAAGTAATAGCAATCTGATCGTTTGTGTTACCTTATTTAGATGTAACGTCTCTAGATCAATATCAAGGTAGCTCATTAGTACATGATTAGAAAGCATGTAACAGCTAAATTGCCAGTCATTTGACGATATGAATATAAAACTCCTGAGAAGATAAGTCTCGACAATGAAGATATCACTGTTATTGTGTGATCCAATTTATTCACAGCCACCTGCCTGTTCAGTTCTCACGGAAAAGTTACTTAATGACACAATACATTTGTAAAGTAACCTTATAATAAACAGTAAAATATATTTCTTGAGGCATTAAAACTCTATCAAACGCGTCATTTTCTTTATGTTTAACGGGATATAATGGTTAAAATAATATAATTTTAATTATATGTAAGAGTACATATATTTAATTTTTATCAAAACTTATATTAACCACCTTCACTGATATTATTGATTACCTAATCCCTCAGAGGTTGCATCTCGCTATTACCTCATCAGGCGGCGTTCTACTCTCAAGACCTTGCGCATTGACAACCTTGTAATGCTAAGTTCTCAAATTATTTCATGCTTAAATATTAAAATTTGTGAAGGATGAGGATAAATCACTCCTGGTTTCTGTTTTTTCTTAGGTAATAAAAATAAAATGAATTGAACACTTTTAAGTTATATCTTATTATTTTTAAAACTTATTTTTACTATAGTTACTGCTTCTTAAGTAATCATTTTAAAGAATTATAATTATATATTTGAAAGCAATCAAAATATAACTCAATTAAGAAATTAAAACTTTGCAAAATAAAAATGTACACCTATCGCGTATACATCTGAAGTGCAATTCGTTCAACAGTAGCTACAATAATGCACATAATGTATGAGCTACTTGCTTCTATCTGAAGGTTATATAATTAATAGCTTACTTGCATCAACTATAAATAAGCGAGTACAACCATACAAAAAAAAACACTAAAATAATTATAAATTTTTGAATTTTAAGATTTTATTTACATTTTACACACCTTTACCTAAGATAAATTTAAAATTGTCATCAGTATGAAACTTTAGGTGTAGTTACTTTCTACTTCTTGTTTCGTTTACACGCACTGTACACATAGGTATATCTTGTAAATATTGTCAGTGTTAATTATCATTAACATTTATTAACAACCGAAAAGATCCGAGAACGGACCCCATTGAGCAACAAAACCAACAAATTGTTAGTTTACACAGTAATGGTGTGCTGTGCCTTATATCTGTTTGTTAGTCGTATATTAATTATTATGAAATGCTTTATTTTTCCTTTTAAAAATTTGATTTGATTTTTATTTGGGGAATTGTATTTTTTGATCACACATTTGGTTGGTCTATAAAGTGAGAACGGAGTAACATATCTTTAATTCTATATGAATATGTAACATTGCGTGCCCAAGTTTAAAAATTAGTGAAAGAAATAACCATGCCAGAATAATTAGCTAACATTTTAAATTAAACTAAAACTTGTCATTTACCACATACATGACTTATTTCTGCGTTTGTTTATTTTAAACCATAAATTATTAATAAGCTATTGTAATTATTTATTAAAAAGTATTTTTGAAAAAGAAAAAATCTTATACAAATTTGAAAGCAACGGGATTTGGGATTTCATTTACTATATTAGGAATAAGTCTTAATTTATTTCACTTTGAATAGTTATTATTCAACCTAATTTCACGAGACCTTTAACATGAATAAACTTATCACACTTTTTTCATTCATTTCTCTATTCTTCACATTGCATCATCAAAGCATAACATTGACATACATTGTGGAAAAGACATCTTAAGCGTTGCCTAACTTAAGTATATGTATGTATTATAGATGAATTTTGGATGAATTTTTCATGGTTTTTTTAAGAATATATAACATTTTCTATGACAAGTATTTGTTCACAAAAATCAGCTTACTATAAAATAATCTTTTAAAAAATTAAAAAGAAATCCATTTTTTACTTAAAAGAAGTTTATATATAATACAATAAAACCTATAAATGAAAACTAAATGAATCGGTAATTAAATTAACAATTTTCTAATACAAACCTATTGCTGCCTAATGTAACAAATGCATCGTCCTGTCAATAGCTTGGCCAGATAACCTTTTAATACTGCACTTTCAGTACAGCAATCGTTGCACCACTGTTCGGCGCAGTCGACCTGTCACAGTTACTCGTAGTTTATTACGATCATACCTCTTACGGACTAAAGTTCACGTTTTTCCCTTTAGATAAAATAGATAAATTTTCCTTGTATTGAAGGTGGTATTTACTTTGTTACAATATTTACGCTTATAGACGTTATTTGAGTACGATATTGTTCACTTTTGTATGTTTTTGTCATAAATTATTTTTCTTTATTAACACAAAATACGAAAGAAAAAATGTCTTTCAAACCCCATATACTATATATATGGTTTACATTTTTTAGTCTTTGACAACGTATTAGGCCTCTTCCATTTTCAAAACAACAGAAAAATAAAAATGACATTTTTACCAAATTATAAAGTAAATTGTTACAAGTAACAATGAAAAAAACAAAACTAACCTATTACGCTTTACAGTAAAAATTTTATTAATACTGTATATTGACTATCATATTAACTTATTATTATGAACCTTTACACAATTGCGTTGGATACTACCAATAAACGGGACGATTGCACCCAACATAAGTATGTGTTATCTTTCTATCTAAATTTGGAGGACCAAGTCTACATGTTTTTCGAGAACCAGGAACAACTTTTTAGCTTCATCCTTAGTAGATGGCATTGTGGAAGTACAAGGCAACGTCATAGTTTTTAAAAAATCTCTCCGTCCTATGTTTTTTGCTCAACGTAGGTTATGAATTATATAGGCATTGACACTAGAGACGTTCAGAACTCTATAAAACATAACCATGACTGTACCCACCGACAGTAGCAGTATGACTAAATGGAGCATAGTCTCGTGGACTCTTAAGATTTTTATAAAATATGTTCGTCATTTCGTTCTTTTCTAGTTGTCAAAAAGTAAACGAAAAAATATTTTCATAGTATCTATAAAATTTATCTGAATAACAAATAATAAAACACAAAAAGGTTATATTAAAAAATATATTAATATTTTATTTTTACACTGATATTGATGCATTAAAAACTTTAAAAAATTAACCATAAATATAATAAACCCTTCCTCTTGTAGTATAGCATTCGCGTCACGTTGTAAAGTAGAAACAATCGCCATCGTCTCAATTTTACAGTTTATGCACAAGAGCATATCGAGGGCATATTAGATCATGCCACACCTCTTAAATATACACACAAGAAAGATTTTTACTTATATATATACCTAAATATAACAAAAGATCAACCTAATAATATTAAATGTATTTTCAAAGTAACTTAGTTCTATAAAGAAATATACTTAACACGTGCCAAATTAAAAAATAAATATTGATGAAATTTTAATTACAATATTTGGAATAATTTATTATAATAAGGAGAAAAAATTACGAATGTATAATAAAAAATACACTAAAGATAAACCAGTTATTAATAGCTCATACGTTGGAAGAAAGCTGCGAATCGATAAACAATTTCGTAGTGAAATCGAAATTAATCGCGTTCAAGGTAATAGCAGGTACACTATCGATTGTACTTGTCATGAATTAGTTTTAGTTTTGGATAAAATTATATGGATAAGAAAAACTTGTATATTTACTTTTATTAAATAAGTTATGATAGTTCAGGTTATAATTGTATTAACGTTTTTTAACATTGTTTCTCCTCCTCTTTTTTTAAATTTTTGTAGAGTAGTAAAAGAGAATTGAATTAATTAAGTCTCTACTTTGTCCACTTTGAGTACGGATAATACAATTGCATGATGGTGTTGGACTTAACTTACTTAGCTCTACTGAAATTGGCTAGAACTATAAAACCGCAAACCTTATCGTAATGTATCATCCATAAACAACTTAATACAGATAAATATTAATAGACATATAAATCCTCTTATTTTTTTAATATAATGATATAAAATTATTAGATTGCTTTTCTACGTGCGTTTAAAATTGCCAATGGTGTAAACATTATGTACATTTACCGGTTCAAAACAAACTTGCAAGACTTTCCCTTATACTGTTAACATATAATTTTAGAATAAACAGCATTTCAATATAATCTTTGATATCAATGCTACCGATGTAACAATAATTTAAATGAAATGAAAATCTATAAATATTGTTCGTCAGATATATTTTATATTTTTAAAGTTTTTACTGACTCGCAACGAAGCCATTGTGACACAGTTAGGAAATGACTTTGTATGTACGTTTGTGATATTATCGCAAGGCTCTTTGTCTAACCTGTAAAATTAGTTGTAAATGATTGATGAGTGAAGTGAAAAAAATAATATACAATAATGCATAAGCCTTAGTTTGAGAGATTATTTAAAAAATATATTAGAATGATTTATACTACATTTATTTATATTGTATGTGTATTAACAGACCAGGCTAACCGCAGGCTAAAAAATATGCGTTAAGTAATTAAAAAATATATTATTGCTGTATATAAAAGTAGAAAGTCAATTTTTTGTGTTTTGTAAACATTTGAAGTTCAGCATTTATTACTATGTATGTAAAATGTAAATAATTATACATTTAGTCATTTATCTAAATAAACAAACAATAAACACTCTCCTAAATAATACCTAAATAATAGTTAAGTCCGGATGTGGTACATTAATATAATTCAGCGGCGCCATAGAATCATAAAAATAAACTTTAATGGCGAATCGTGAACAAGTTGAAAAAACCTTACGACATAACTCGTAATCTATACTATACGAGTATTAACATCGGGTAGCACTAAGCAAAATTCTTATTTTTTAATCAAAATCTATTTTTTGTTAAGAGTCAAGGTAAATTCAATAGTATGAGATTAATATAATACTTTCAAAAATGAATTGTACATTTCACTCAAATGTGTAACTGTGTATCTTATTCTACTTAAACTCAATAATATCGTACATGAACATAAAATCAAACGATAACGGTTTATACCGATAAAACTTTACACGTTGAAAGCTAAGCTACTATAAAACTTGTCAAGAAATAAATCTTTCCAATCCCTTCTTCGAACTACGAAATGGAAACAAGAATAGAATAACGTAATATACTTCCTACTGTATAAGCAATACGAAATGTTGGATTACTAAGAGATTGATAGCGCACTTTCTACTATATTTATTACATTGAAATGTAAACACATAAGTGTAACCTTTGAAATCAACTCCAACCATCTTAACATCATCATCATATTAAATTATTTATATCTAAATTGCAAATGAAAAAAAAAAATATATATATATATATATATATATATATATATATATATATATATATATATATATATGCAATATTTCTTCGCCGTTTAAAATTTAAGTATTGTAAAAATACGTCTCTTAAATAATATTATTCAGAATAACATATTTCGTCTAAAGTTTAATAGAACTAATACAAATTTAATTTAGCACCGACGCTTTTTAATAGAATTTTTATTTATAATCGATTTAAATATTAATTAATAACTGATTTAATTTTTTTAGTTACGACGTGAGCTTAGACTTCTAACGTAAGGTTTTTCGTGTCAACAAACATTGCAACACGCCCGAGAGCAGATAAGAAATGTAGGCTAGCACCTTACTTAGTGCAACGTTGTTAAAACCAAAATGTTTTAATCAGGTATTGTAAATGTATTGATTTGCTTTCAAATTCTTTAATAGTAGGAATGTGGTTTCATTAAAAGTTATAACTAAGCATGAAATATTCTTGGCCTGTCTTTACGTTTACCTAAAGTTAAAGAAAAATAAGTCAAAATTTAAATACATAATATATTTATATTAATACATATTTTAAACATATATACTTTATTCATAATGTATAAATCAAAGTTATAATGTATTTTCTATGGAAATATAAGCTTTGATAAATAGCACGTTACTGGTTTATAAGGCAATAGTAACTGTAAGCCATTGAACTATTCTTATAAAATATGTTCACATGAATACATAAGAAGTGTGTCATCCCATACTCTGTTTTTACAGTTTGTGAGAATCAAGTTTCTTCTATAAAATTTCCAATGTGTTTATACAAGGCACTTTGACATTAACAAAAAAATAACAATACTGCATACATATGTATACTGTTGCTACTAGACTTCCTTTAAGTAACAAAATTGTTTATGCTTACCAAGTTTCCGCTTACATCGCCTTAGGTGAGATTTTAATAAAATTAGATCTTTGTTCAATCAACTATAGGCATCATTGAATTTAAATTGCTATCCGAATACTCCGCTTCTCGTCCCACTTACGCCAATCTTAATAATTCTATTCGATTGTACTCTGTTTGGATTGCCTTAATTCTTATCTATGTTGATAGAAAGTAGAGGATTCCGGGTCAAAAGAATGTATATTGTTCACTTTTTGTCTATTTAATGAAAGTGTGTACAGTACCACACACAATAAATAGGCACATAATCATCTCGATCTTTTAGATAACTTTATAATCACGAACTCGCGTATTGAATATTTACTTAGTCAACATTTCTAGGAACGGCTTAAAATGACCATAACTGTCATTCTAGTCATTAAAAATTATTGACTTTGTAACTTAAAAACGTGATTCAATCAGCTCGTGTTACTTAAACGTTGTACAAATATTTAACCGAGTTAAATTTAAGTAAATGCAACCTTATTAATATTTATTACAATGAAATATTTATATGCTTGTTAATCTTTCAGAGTTTTATCAAATTTATTCTTTTGTATATATTTATAACTAAACATTTACTGCTCAAGAGTCATTAGAGTAAATAGTAATTTGTGGTAACAAATGAGAGCGAGCATATACATAACGCGCTTTAAGCGTTATTACGTAAAAATATTATAGATGAGTTGTTGATAAATCGTTTGCCCTCCAGTAAATAGATTAATATGCAAAGGTGATTTTAAATAGTAATTACTTTTTGACAATATGTGCGGCTAATATATTAAGCAAGCCTCATAATTTCTGATGATAGCTCACGATAGCTTAAGGCAAATAACCGAATACGACGGATCGTGTACATGACGCTATGCAAAAATACGTGACATTCGTTTTAATGTTCCAGTACTGGTTAAGTACGTATACTGGTTAAGGTTTTATTCATAAAACATAACATTAAGTCATTATCAAAAAAGTAAGAGTAAAATCGAAAATATAACTTTAGATTATAAAACTCTTTAATAAAAGTTACAAGTAAGTACAAAAATCTTTATAAAAAATAAGATTGAAATCAAATCAGAATTCATCTCATTAAGATAACATATGTAAGTACTAAAACTGATAAGTCACGCAACAGACGTGATGAATTTATAGCAATATAATAATGAAGGCAGTTTCACGCTCTTTCCCAGATAGCAAGGTAAACAGACAGAACGTAATGTCTAAACTCTTCGTTCGACTTACTTGCATTCGAATCATTCCGTATCGATTTGCGAAACTCAACGCTGCGCTTTATCTCACCAGAGCAAGAATACGTAAAATTATATGATCATTACTCCGAGTGTGCAAAGAAATTACAATCATAGCGTTTATAATCAGACGCTTTCCCACTACTCCTATATTTATAATGTACATATATTTTTAAAATGTTGTTTCTATCTATAGACTACTTTAACTTCCTTAAAAAGATTAATTAGCGAGTAAGGTGCGGTTGGCCGAATTTAACGTTGCTAATTTCACTTTCTTATAGTAAACGTAATAAACAACTACTATATAACACAGAGATTTATCGTACACAACAATCAACACACGATATTTTTTTAATTGTAAATAAGAACATATTGTGACTTACTAACTTCAGCAATTGTCTTATGTCATTCATTTGTCTAAATCTATTAATAACGCTTTCACTTTCGAGCTTAGATAATATTTGTGTAATGTGTATATGTGTACACACCGAGTACCTATATTGTATTAATGATGTATATTTTAAATTTTACTAATACTATGTCTCTAAATATGTTTTGTGTAATTATTTAACAAAAACACTGGAATGATTTGGGATCTGGCTAATTGTATAAAAAGCATCTACCATATTGTATGACAAACTAATTTGGGTTGATCGTTTGTTTTTAAGTTAATCGTAATACTGCCGTCGTTTGGTTTATACTGATAATTATAATATAATATTTAAACGATATAATGACAGGATATTTAAAAAATTATATTAAAAATGACCTTTTTTATGACCAACATCCACTCTCTCTGACTTTATCCCTTTCCCACACGCAATCCTCCCTAAATGGTAATAATTTAACTTAGACTTACTGATTCATGTGGACATCAAATAGTTTTACAGAGCTGACATTAATTATATTAAATGAACAGGACATTATTTAGAATACCATTGAATGCGAATTGTATTGAATTATAGATGTGACAATACCCTGATAAATCGATTAAGCCCTTTCAATGAGAACCCATTGAAATTCGAAAGTAAAATCTAGATCAGGATTACCATTTCAGTTTCGATTTTATATAATCAATTTAATGGAAAAACATTCTCTATTCAGATGGCAAGTGGGTCGTTAATTGTATAGCGCGACAGGTGAAAATAAGGCGTGTTATATCGCGGGTCCCATGCTGTGAACAATACCTTTGCGAAAATTATTTCGAAGCGGATTCACTTTCGCCGTAATAAATCATTTTAGACATTAGTGATAGATTAGCTCGAATAAGGTTGCACAACGCTATGTGAATTCAAGAACACATTAATTTTTTATTTAGGTCAAATTCTATTTTTTTAACTATACAATACTTATGTATCAATCGTATCATATACTTAAAATTATAAGTCAAATCAATAGTCATACTTAATGTAATTACTTAAGGAATACTTATAGTCAGATCCTTAATAACTTACTTACGATTATTTATTTTTAATATCCAAGAAACGTCAGTCGCAGAATAAATAATACAAAATGTTGTTAAAAAAAATTTAAACTGATAAGTAAATTAGTACATTCTATGTTTTATTTAGTTTCACAAATTCTTTGGAAATTATTAAGCGTTATATTTTTTTATACTCCTTCTAGTCCAGTACAATACTTACGGAAATTAACTCACAAATAACAGACAGAAACTGTAAGCTATATTTTCAATCATTATATGTAACACGAAATTTACATTAATGACTAGGAATTGATATAACTTAACTAGTCTAATACTAGGTAACTAACTAGAATGTCTCTAGTTAAAACGACTTGGTTAAATTAATAGCATTGTACATATTTCTGTCAACGGCGTCCTCGATCGTACAGTATCTCGCTATGAAAACTTAATTATCGTAACGAGGAAATTTTTATCTTCAGAGAAAGCAAACATTTCTGCTTTCTTCGTCACGCCATAAAATATGTATTGAAAGAAATAACTATATGAATTCAATTGTAGTTGATATTATTATACTCAGTAAGATGTTTATGATAGTTTATTTAGAATATAATCCAAAACTACCAAAGTCGCCTTACTAATTTTCTAGTCGCTAATAGTTACGCCTATTAAAAAAACGGAATAAATAGACCAAATATATTTTTAATGTAGGTACGATTTGACTTGTCGTGTGGTAATGATATAATTATAATAATAAAATTAGATGAAATTTAAACATTAATAGCATTTACTATATTATCTATTGTGTAACTGTGGAAATAGCTTTAAGCCTGTTCTCAGAGGCAGTACGACAAGTGTCATCATAATTGTAACTTGAATCCCGTTCGACGGATAGTCTAACAGTGACACACATCGATAAGAGAAAAAGTAATTAATCATCCGGTCTTTGAAAAAAACCTTAGAAGTTACGTCGGAGCTGACCATATGTGATCGCAAACGAGTTTGTGGTCTTAACATAAACCATACGTTACTTTAGGTACTCAATACAAAAGTGTAAATATCTATATCAATGTAATATAGTATAATGTAAATATCGACATTCCACATAAAACTTACTATAAAATCCAATATGAAGCGTGCAAATTAATGAACATATTTCGTAATTTTTATATCAATTGTGGATATGCATAAGTAAAGGTATATCACACATACACGAAAAATTAACTTACTTAATACTTTTTTACTGTTAAATCTTTTAAAGTGCTAAATATTCTTATACATATATGAGAGCAATTGTAATTTTACAAAGTAGTTTTAGTATTATAAATGTTTTAAAACTGAACTACTGAATAGTGCATATTATTACTATGGCAATGTTTTAAACTCTAAATCTTTAAAAATAATTTTAGTAGTAAACTAATATATAATAACTTAAAAATATAAATAAGTGTCTTCAATTATTGTCATCCCTAAGGTCAAATTAGATTTTAAACGTTACTATTAGGGTTATGTACCTTATTTAATAACTTGTATGCATTAAAGTTGTAACTATTTGTAAATGAAGAAAAATTGTTTAAGTTTAAAGCATGTCTTTAACTTGACACCGGTAGATACTAAAAAATAATAGCAACAAGAAGAAATATATTGTGACGATACTTAAATTTGTAATTTTGAATAGCAAATTATTATTTTTATTTAATATAACATTTTATACTTCTTCTGTTTTATATTTATGAGGTAAACAGAGCAACTTATGTAGCGGATCTGATCTCAACAATTCGAACATTTATATTTACAATTCGTAAGCAAAATATTTTAATTTATACTTTAAAAAAAAAATAGATTTATGAATTAACATTAAAAGGTTAGCATTTTAATAATTGGAAAGCTACCGCCGAGTCAAAAGGCAATTGAGAAAAGTAACCGAGAACTCTGTAGTTAAATAGGTATGAATTTTGCTTACATATAATATTCTTTTAACAATAATGTCACTTTCTCGCGATATCATCAACAGTACTTAATTATAAACATAAACATCATTATAATAGACAGAAAAATATTCTTTGTTTTATTTTGTTACATAATCATTTATATTTGCATTTATGATAATTTGAGAAAATGGCGATCTTGGGAGCGAGCAACACAAGTCTTGTTCACAATACAATATAATGCTGATGAAATCGACGATTAAATCACGTAGGTACGCAATATAACATTGCTCCGCATATGAAGTGCCTACTTGTGTTTATAAATTAAAAATACATAAAAAGTTAATTGCTAATTTACAAATTTTCATTCACAGCAGCATACTGGAATATAGATGCTGAATAGTGATTTGGCAGAACTAGGTAATTACTTGTCAGGTGGTGGTAAAAAAACTTGTCTTCATGTCATTATAAACTCAATTGATTGACATACCGAATGTATAATAACGTTTTACTATCTTTGACACCTAAAAATGCAAGTGTTACAGATATCATTTTTTACGCGTTTAAGAAAACTTTCATACTTTTCCACGGCGAAATATTCTCCGTCCCTCTTTTAGCAGTTGAAAAATTTTCATTTATGTACCAATAAAAATATATAAAATAAATTTTATAGGCAACTAACGATTAAAGCTGATATTAAAATGCGTAACATCCTTTTACTTACAGTCCAAATTGCAAATAGTTGTAAGATATCATTTTATCACTGACTTAGAATCACAGCCTAAGCTTGTAAAACCATTATTTTTCACTTAACCCGGCACTGATCCAGTCTAGATAAGCTAACAAGCCTGTGATCAAGTACTCCCATAACGGGCACATAATACCATTTATTAAACATTATCCGTATTTACCCATACAATTCAGAACATTTAGATTAATTTCATAGATAAAAATAAAGAGGAAAATGTTATATAAAGTTGTTTTTACCGTATTTTTTAATGAATGTTGGTTTATTTTATCAACTTAATATAAAGTTTATTGCTTATATTCTTATTTGCTGTTTCTAACTCCGTAAAATAATAAAGCAATATTTTGGTAATGAATGATATTGTACAACAAACGTATCCAATTCTTTCGTAACACATATCAGTTTATATAGTTTTCTAAATTATTTATAGCTTTTAACATATGTCTATTAGGTTCAAACTTTGATCACATTAGAAAAATCACGTAAGCAGTTGTAAATGTAATTTTTATAACACATTTTAATTAACGTTATAAAGAATATTTTAATCTCTGAACATGCAAAAGCAATATGCAATCTACAGTTAAAGCAACAAGTAACCATATTATATACATATATACTATTTAAGTTGAAATCTACGATGAAGATATAGTTAGATATCCCTTATCCTTGATTGAGAAATGATTTTTAAAAGTATCTTAGTTTTCGTGGAAAATGTATTATTATCTTAATGTATATCATTTTTTCGCTAGCAATGGGTGAAATATTTTTACAATTTAGATATTTTTTCAATGCAGGCAAGAACCGCCTCCTAAGTAACAATAAATCTTCAAAGCAATAATATCAATTAGATGTTTCACACTTTGAACAGATAAACCTGTTGGAAAAATTAGAAGTTAGAGCCAGAATATTTTCACATTACGTTAATAACATGTTTGTGAACAAACGACAACTACGTTGTGAAAGATAGCTTATTGCTTTAAACATGAAATTGTATTTTCTGACAATCATATTATTAATAACAACGTTCAAAATGTTTTGTTTGTTTTATTAAAATAAGCAAATTGTTGGTACTTTTGAATTTATAATTTTTAATAATCTTTAAGCTTTTAAACAAGATCTAAGTCTCAAGTGGGCAGTTGCATATGTTGAGAAAAATCATTCTAATATAAACAAAAAAATAATATACGTCATATTATCATATTTGGTATGTTACATACTAACTGGTGAAAATAAAAATGCTGATCACAGACAAAAGTTTATATTTTTCAGGTAAAACCATTTATTTTATTTCAAACCATATATAATGGCTGCACAATACAGATATAGACAAATTGTAAGGAAAAATAAGAAAACAAAGTTATATACGACTAATAAAAGGTAATTACCGTTATATAATATTATACACACCTAGAAACAAATAGCAGTTATTATAAATTATTGTTTAATATTTTATACCTTTACATATTTAAGTAATAAATAATTTTAAGTAAACGTGGTAAATTAAATCTTCTTAGTGTATTTTCTATTTTAAACGTTTATAAACTCACAAAAAGTATTATAATAAATAACCTTTAAAAAAACATCTTAAGCAAAACAAAAGTATTATTTTATTTATTAAATAACATATAGTTTCTTCCCATACTGTTTCCGTATTGGATACAATGTGGTCCTATTCTTAGCACCAAATGACAATCAGATACACATTTATCAAATTTCAAAGCCGCACACTATCTTTGATACATAATACGCGTATAGAAAAATAGTCGGCAATATATTTTTTGTGTAGTTAATAAAAAATACGATTTCAATTCAAAATTTAAAAAAGCTCATGTAGTTAATACTGTTATTAATGTAGGTAATCTACTCGTAAATTTTAATTATGCAACTATAGCTATAACGTGAAGCAATTGTTTTAATTTATTAACCTCAAATTAAGCGTAACTATATATACATACATTTTTAACCACACACTTATGATGAATGGAACTTAAGATAATAGACTCCAATTACGCGTACACTGTTATTATCTGTTGCATAATGGAATTTAACGTTAGTACAAGTGAACGTTATTTATCGTCCATTCATTCTTTTGGTTAATTGAACAAAATTAAAACATTTTTATATTTACGGAACTTTCTTAATAAGTCCGGTTAATAATTTGCCATACATTTTGTACACCTTGAATACCTAACACAAAATTATCGTATGTGTTAAGTAAAAAACTTAAGTATACCAAAGACTTTTTCTTACCAAGCGATGTAACTTAGTGCCCTGTAATCTTAAATATAAATTTCACTCGGGTCTTGCGAGTAATTGCTAGGAAGCTGTAAGTAATTACCTCTTAAGGAAATTACGTCGCCTAACAATACTCAGTTGAGCGGCCATAAGTCACGACTGGAAAGTGGCCTATGTTTATTGACCCTCAAATAATCCTGTAATTGAACTAAGGTTTTAACTATACACATTAAAACGATGCCATATTATGAAGCATAAATAATTTAAGACTACAAGAGAAATGGGAATAATTACAAGACTGTAAACCCAACTATTTATTTTACCTGTAAGATACTATTGCAAACGTATAATTTACTATTATAGTTATTATATATTATATTTGATGTTTAACAATAACAGTATAGTAATCACAAATGCATATCGGTACTTTAGAATTAAATCTGTGCAATGTTAAGACATTAAATATACTTTTTTATTAGAATCGATACAGTGCAAGCTTTTCTTTACTAACAAAAATAACAAAAACAGGAATCAATAAATCTTATTTATGAATTATTAAAGAGCCAAAAGGATGCAAGATGACATGAAGAATTCATGATTTCAGCTCTTACTGACTGCCTTAACGTCACATTTGGGTTGGGCGTTGGAGTTGGTTGGAGTACTGCGTCTTTTCTTGTTTATTTAATTAGGAAGTCGTGTATTTTATGAAAATTTTATGAATGAATTGAAAAATCAGATTCATTAATATGAAGATCATGCACACTGATGAATCAGTTTATAGTTATTGCAACCCACAAGCGGACGTCCGCTGCACTACTTATATGGCCACGTGATTCGTCTTACTATATTATCATGGCAATAAAGTATACTTTATAAGCGCATAACTATTTATTTGTAATAAACATTATTATAATATTACTATTATAATATATTCCAAGCACGTTACGTAATCCTTTAAATGACACATTTAATTGATTTTATAATTCATTCTATATAAAAGTAGATATGATTTAAACCCGCAAATATAGTATGCAGTCAAACATATCCTAACTATACTCAATAAGGTCCTCCATTTGTAGATTATAAGCTGGTTAACAACAAAATATTGACAAAACTTATTTATATTTATTTGAAGAAATAAAACAGTGTTTTTTAATCAGGTACACTTGCCATAATAATAAATACTAAAGAAATTACAATGTCAGTATATTTTTTTGGATTATAATTTACTTGAGAACCGAAAAAACAACAACGTTTAGTACTATAGACATATATCTTGAACATATCTTTTTCAGTCTATCTGCGGAAGTCGATGAGTGCCAAACAGCGAAACATAAAACCATGGAAAATAAAGAAAAAGACAAAAAATATAAAACTATCTGTCAGTGTTTGCAAAGTTCAGAAAATAATTTTCATGCACTCCGACGAAGGCAATTTTGTATTGCATTTAAAGTTGCACCTATCAGCGCTCCCGTCACAGAGAGCGCGCGCCCATGTACCGGAAAAGGGACCAGACTATTGAACTTTTGGCCGACGCGACGGAAGGCGGTGTGCGTGCGACGTTGATTTTAATGATTTGCTGTGACTCAGAAATGTCCGTAGACAATAAAATCAAACATATACGATAGTGGAATCTATTAATTATGATTTTAAATAAATTGTGTTAACAAGTAGTACTTTAAGTATAAATTGATTCTTATCGCTTACTTTGGCACGATTTGCGACACCTCCGCGCATTTTCCCTATAAATCTTTGAGTATTATATTTTGCAAAGTAGCTTTAATTTTAATAAATATTATATCTTCTATATAACGTTATTGCTACTAGTTAATGTACAGTATTATCATTGTCAGTAATAAAATATAAAATTAAATTCTATTAATGGCAAATTAAAATTCAAACTGAGTCTGAAACTGGCGCTTGACGACTAGCGCTAATAAGCATAAATTGCAAAAAATTAAAGTAGATTGAAAACATGATAACGCGATAAAATTCTTGCCTGGTTGTAAAATTAAACAATGAGACGTAGTAGTAAAGATTAAATTTGTAGACATTAATGATATCAAGGTTGTGGCAAAATGAATTTAAACAGAGACGTTCAGGGAAGTGGCTTTTGTTCACGCGGCATCCTGCATTACGCAAGTTGAGTTAATAAAGCAATTAGTATGGAAATCTTTCGTCGCGCTCTACGTAATATCAAGAAGAATTTAGTAACTAGATCATGCTGTTAGATTAGTTTATTTATCAAACCCGTAGCTTTACCACAAAATTGTTAGTCAATGGTCATTATAGGGTTTTTGATTATACAAAACTCGTCTAACATAAACTGTGTTGTGACAGTTTCACATTTAATACAACCTACATAGCTGCATCAAGTGTGCCATGGGAGAATATTTTCTTCTGCATCGACCATAAATTATGGAAATGAAATTGTTATAGTCATAACCCCGCGACTATAACATAAAAATGTATCTAATTAAAAACAGCATTATTTCCAACTTTAAATATAGTGTTTAAGGCTTTATAATAATGAGGAGTGAATTTCAGATGTAGTTTCGTTTCATTCATTGTTAAAAAGTTAAGAATAAAAATCAGAACAAATTAATTGCTAATACTATTATAATTAAAATTATTCAAATAAGTTTGCACATTTACGATAATAAATTTCGCTTCACATTTACCTACATATATTTGTATAAGAGAAAACTCGAGTTAGATTTTATATCAGCAACAAATCTCAATATGAAATTTATTAAGCACTATGAACATTAAACTAGTGCCAAGTGTGATTTAGTAGCGGACACGTTAAAAGGGTATGTTCAACTTTCTTCGATATTACATATTCATTAAATATGTACAAGTGATAAATATTTTAATATTTAAGATAATTTTAGATTTTATTAAAATTTTATAAATATTTTAGATGTCATAATATTCTCCAGGAAGCTTGAACTAGTAGATATGTTTCACCAGTGATATGAACAATATATAATATAAAAAGTTTTATATAGCACGTCGGGCTTTGTAAAATTGTTTTAAAGGAAACAAAAACAACACATATCGTAACGAACCTTTAATCCATAAATATCAAAATGGCGCAACGTATCCTAATTAACTATGTGACGGTGACATGTTATCTAAGAGGATATATATACATATATATATATATATATATATATATATATATATATATATATATATAACATGTATATATATTAAACAACTTATTTTGTTTGTTGAACTCTCTTGTTAAAATTTTAATAAATATAGAACAAGTAAAAGTGTTCTCGGTAATGTCATTTCCATTTTAACTATAAAGGAATGAAGGAAAGTTGCGGCTATATCTACTCGTAATATCAAAGATCACAATGTTTTACAGACTTCGTGACAAAAGGTCAGGGTGTGGATATATATAACTAAATTGAAGCGCTAGAGGCAAGAGGAATATATATTTATTGTTAAAGTTAGACTGGTTTGTTTAAAGTTTGTTTATAATTTAAGTTTTACATAATGTTTTAATACACGAGATGTAAAGGCGAATGTTTTACGTCTGTCCAATTAAACAGTCGCTTTCATTCTATTAAAATAAAATTATTACAACGTACGTATTTTTATGATACATAAACATTTATTTAAATAATTGCACAATCAATATTTAACTTGCTTGACAAAAGATTTTTTTAGCTTCACGCTTTTATCCCGCATAGCAGGGTAGACAGAAAGTACGTAGTGTCAACTCCGTACCTCGCTTTAAACCGAATTTGAGACATTGCTTGTTGGGTGGTGGAACTCAACGCCGCTCTTTATTGTAACCAGAGCGAGGAAGTAAAAAATAATTTAAATATAATCACTCCACCGGGTGGGGATCGAACCCACAACCGATCGCGCTTACAGTCAGATGCTGTTCCACTGCGCCACGACCGGCCTCTTGACACGACTTGTCGTTATTATTCATAATTTGCTTTTTTTATTTAAATATCTTATCATAGTATTGCATAAATCTTTATCATAAAATATTATATAATTAAAAATTATCAACAAAAAATATATACAATAATCTTATCCAGCATATCCAGTTTTTTTATTAACTTTTCGACTTTTATTTATCTTGAAGTTAAAACTTCAATGGCTTTGAGGAACATGAGGCAGCCTAACTTCCAAACGAAGCATTTAAAGTCAAAATTAAACTTTTAAAAAAATTGTCAATTGTATCTAAACTTGTTATTATTTCGGAATTAACTCCACGTTTACAAATCACAGTATTGATTTTTTTTACATGAAAGATAATGAGATTACTTAACGAAAATATGTGTCGGAGCATTAGTATGGTGTTTGCCTTATGATACCTTAATCGAATGTGTGTATCTAATAAACGAATGATACCAAACTAACTTTCACAACAAAAATTTCAAAAAAATTATCATAGTATGTAATACAATGAATTTAAGCTTAATAAATTAATGAAACGATAAATATTTATTTAATTTTGTAGCTTTTATTGCTCATAGCCTTCATAGTAGAGATAAATGTGGTGTAGATTTAAAAGTGAACGGAAATCACAAGTTCCAGTTTTGATCATTTCGCACACAATGCCGGTCCCACTCGCAAGCGTCGATTCGCAATTAATAAATGCTTTGACCTACTCTCCCGTACACTGAGTATTGTCGATGTCATTTTTTTAATGTTAATTAATTTAAAAAATTGTATGATTCCGTTTCATCTATGAATTAGCTTACAATAAAATTACCTAAACTTTTTTATAGTTTCAAATAATATGTTTTATAAAAGTTCTTAAGTCCTCTTAGCAAAGCTTTCATCAGGGTACCATCTTTTTATGTTATATTTTATTAGTAAAGTTTATACTCTGAGGACTTGTTTCCTTTAATCACTGTTTGAACGCTTATGCGTTTTTGAAACGTGCCTGATGTCATTGAAACAGTCAAGCGATACCTACGCGATAACCTTTATTTTTTATTTAAATTCTTTAGTACTGTACTTAAGTTTCTCACCATTTATCAAGTCCTTGTTCATCGATCGTGATGATATAGAAATCACAAACAAATCTTGTAAAGTGTGATCAGTTATATCAAAATATTATCACTTCCACAACAACATAAGGCACATTCCACTTCACTGAATGAACACTGAACCTGCAAATTCCACAGCGCAGGAAGAGTTACACACGTTTCCTCAGATACTGTTAAGACAATAACTTAACAGAACGAAGTAATGTCACCAAAGATTCGCAAAGCGAATTATAAACATTTCATAAGGCACATGTCGTTTAAAAAACGACAGTTAAACCGACATTACCGGTCTATATTGTTCCAAAATTGTTTTCGAAAAGTCGTTTTAAAAAATACAAAAGCGCGAAGATCAACCCACGAGTGAGCTGCGCGGGCAGCGCGAGCAAACTGAGGCGCCACAGAGCGCTATTATGTGACGCATCTAACTGAACGACTTGGACTTCAAACTTTACGCTAACAAATTAAAAACTTCAACGCTCTAACGCGACTCAATTGCGACGTGGGGACATTTTAATTGGTAGGATAGCTAAGTTTCGAATAAGCTCACTGTTACATACATGGACAAGTCACCTGGGCAAGGCTTTTAAGAAATGGCAATCATGCATGTATGCAATCATTACACAGGTTTAATCGAACGAGTGATGGATCCTGCTGATATTGACCGCAACAGTGAAATTATATCAAATACACCACATTCATAAAAGCTTCATTATAAAGCAATGTTTATCTTTAAATTAAAACACTTATACCTATTTTTGTCTATACAACATCTTAAGTAAAATAAATTTATTTATTGATAACATACTAAAAAGATACCGTACTGCACTTTTTGTAGAAAATGTACAGATTGTAGAAAATGATGTAATATAAATGCAAGCGCAAATATTTGAATAAAATTACATTGAATAATATTAAAAAAAGAGTCGAATAATAATTTAAGTATGTCCAATAGGCAAAGCATGTGGTGTAATCTCTGGCCTAGAAAAAAATTCAAAAGTTGTGAATGAATGGTCAATTTTTCTTTCTATATATAAAATTTTTGCATATTGTCGTAATAAAAATAAATGTTCAAAAATTTATTAAACAAATGGCACAAATCTCTTAAAGTTAATATAAATAATCAATATTTCATTGTTAGTCTAGTAGCATAACTCACACTTAAAACTAAAGTGCTAATAGGAAAATGTTACTTATATTTTGTATTACTTAACAGAAGTAGACAATACTCTAATGCAAATACGGTAGCATATATATTCTCATTTCCATCAACCAAACATCACGCGAAGCAGGAATACGAACCGCAGAGAACAGAACTAGTTAATAATAGCGTCTATTAATCTAATGTATAGGCGTAATATATGTTATGAAATAAAACAATCTGAAGAAAATATAAAACAACGATATACAACCTATTATTGTATATTATATTTTAAAATAAAGATATTTAAAATTATTATAACCAGCGTTTGTGACTATAAAAGAGTTAAATAAATACATTATCATAATGTATACATTTAATATGTATTCGAAGCAATGACGAAAATGAAATTTACGAGGTTCAAGAGTACGAACTATAACTATAAAACAAAACATACCATATTTTACCGTTCCCGTAAGAATTTTGGAAAATTTTCCCCATAACTCCCAAAGCAATCCATATGCTAAATTTCAGCAAAACTACTCTAGTAGTTTCTACGCTTGTATGTATTTTCTTTGCCACGTCATCTGTTATTCACTCAGTTATACGACTATACCTACAGTTATTGAATTTCCAATTAAAACATCAACATTTAATTTTTATTATTAATAATATTGCCTACGCTGTTCAGTCTCTTCTGACACAGCTTCGGTAGGTTGTGGTTGTGGAACAAGTATAATTAAGGAGTGCATGTAATACAGTCTATTGCCGCGGAAACTGGATTCTTAGCCATGGGAAACGTTAAGCTAGAATAGCCATACTTCTATACTCAAACGAGCAATAAAAGATTTGTGTGAAATTTTATATTCCTGGGGGAAAATAGCTTTGAATGAAGGCTGCTTGAAAAAACGTGCAACATCAATCGGCAATAAACGTAACGTGAGAATATTGTGAGGATATTACATAAAAAATCGCTGTTATAAGTATAGCAGTCTATACTTCGTACAAAACCCTGTAGTTTTGAATATTATTCAATACTGTTATCAATATTTAATATTTATTAATTTCCATGAAACCTAAACCCATTTATCTTCCGGTCGGTCTCATAGCTCGGAGGGACACAAGGAATGTAACGAAGGACAGTGGTCCTATAATTATTGGTCGGCAACATGATGAGATGTGCGTGTAAAACATACATTTACATCTTAACGATCATACAATACACCCCGCAGAAGCGCTTGATAATGATTAGTGTCATTAATAAAGAATTATGAATACATGTCGCGCATTGAGTTGTCTTTACGAGACTAAAAATTTCTTTATACTGTCATATAACGTCTTATTTCTGTATAGTAATTCAACCATAATAGCTGAGCTTAGTAATAATAATTTGGTTTATTAGAAAATGAAGTGTTTATATTATTAAGTCAGTATTGAGATATACGTTAGAAATAAACATTCGTAGTTTAGTTCAAGTAAACAAATGTATTAGAATTCATACGTGGAACATAATCAAAACAAAAGTTCTGATTTGATCGGCAACATGTAGCTGCATCGTGATGTGAAACACCGTTAAACGCCTCACGAGGGTAATAGATAGCTCAGTACAATAAAATTATGAGTCTGCAAAATTCCATAGATTTTTGTTGTTTCCTGCATTTCATTTATTAAAGAATAGTTTTTGGAGCTAATGGTAATGTGCTTGACATTTAACATAATTCTTTCTTAAATTAATGTAACTGTACTTATAATAGTCAATATTAACATATTTTAACATTTGACATTTCGTATAAAAAATTAGAAAACACATCTTGAAAGTATGTCAATACAAAACACCTTTTAGACACTTGTGGCGCGTGCTCGTAAACTTCATACCGTACCAAATATAGAAGAGATGCAATTGGCAGCTGCTGTTAATTACCAAGGCGCATCTGCAGCATGCGTTACTCATAAATAGCTATAAAAATATTTTATTAGCCGCCTTTACTTATACCTAGCACGTAAGACATGTCTAAAAAGTAATAAGTACTAATCAATATTTTTTTGAATTCTAGGTTAATGGTTCACGTCCATAGATGAATATTATTGCAGGTGCATAAAATGTGAAAATATTTGTTATAAGCTCTTAAAAAAAATAACAAACGATAAAAGGTGCATTTTACATTTGTTTATGTAGTACTTACTATAAAAAATATTTTACAGTTAGCTGATGCCTATTTACATATGAATGTAAATGTAACTATAGAAAAAGTACAACAATATGTTTCTTATTGAACCTACATATCCTCAAGTTTACCTATTTGATTAGTCTAATAACAATGTAAGTATTTTTTATATCCTTATTTATATTCAAATGCGAATTAAATTAATTATGTACTAATTTTTCTCCGCTCCAAGTCCAGTTAAAGAAAGAACTTAACGTTAAGCCATATTTTAGACTTTTGTTAAATGACGAAGCAGCGAAATAATTTTAATAAGATCAGTCGACCCAGAGATAATTGAAGCCACATGCAATCGCGTTTATAGTTAGATATTTTTAAGATATATTATTAAGATATATATTGTTCTAAGAAAGGTTTTTAAAGGCTCAAAGTATGAAACCTGTCTAACTATATTTTGAAACCAATACGACGATTATTTCAACGTGATAGAATATTCCAACCTTTAAACAATTGCGATACTTACAAAGACCATGTTATGCTAATCGGTTAACATTATTTGGGACAAGTGTCATACCATGAATTGCGTTTATGTTAAACCACCTTGAGACATTACTAAGATAAATGAGAGCACATTTATAGTGATTGATCATTTTATATTCATCTGGGAAAATATACTTGCACTGACTTTATAGTAGGTCAACCAAAAGACGTGTTTGAAGAATGAAGAATGAAGAATGAATGAATGAAGTGAAATTATACACTTTTTTATATGCACTCGTATAACTTTTAAAATATTACCAATTAGTTGACTCGTTAAACCTTAGAATCGTCTAAAAAATTAATAACCGAATCTTAATAAATATGCAAAACATTTTCAATCGTGACAGATTTATGGAAAATGAATGAGGTGTATGTTTGATGTAAATAATTTTGGTTTGTATTTACATACAAATATCAGTCTTAATAATAAATCTAAATAGATATGTAAAAGAGTAAAAGACAGTAAACAATGACCAAATTATCTTTCAAATGTTTAACGTTTTTTATATTTAATTTCTAAATGAACCCTCGTTGGACAGGTATATAAGTATATCAATTTGCATGGGAAAACTTTTAGCCTTCGTTCGACTTCTACAACTATTTCAAACTGAAAAATTAGGCACATCGTTTTAGCCGTATTCGAGTTTTAATGAGACTAACAAATGCCATGTTTTCTTTGTATATTTATTTAATGTTGTAGCCCGTTGATAAGTAAAATACGAGTAGCACTAGCTGTTTAGTGACATACATAAAAAATGTATGTAGTAATGAGCGGATTGAATGAATTTTCAATATTTTAAATAAATGCATGTAGAGTAAATATGACAATTATTCGTTTTTTTCATTTCTCCTATATATAAACTAAATATACCAAATCTTATACTCTTATAACAGTATAATTTTAAATAAAATGGAAAATATTACACCAATTATTAATATAAATACAATACAATGCATCACTTCAGCTTTGTTTAAAAGTATTTCCATCACTGGCTTAAATGAATATTTATGGTGTGCAAATATGAAACAAGTGTCATAGATTTTAACCTTACGCAAACTATTATGTTAACGAAAAATATAGTACTAACAGATAAACATACGTATATTTCATTTCCATTCAAATGCCATTTAGAGGAGAGTCGCAATTAATCAAGCTGGGCAAAATCGAAAGTTCACCAATTGTATAAAGAATTAACACAAAAGAAGTTCTATTACTGTTTCCAACTGTCCTTTCGATAAGCAAAGGAGTAGAAAGTAAGAACATTGTTTTTGTGACATGTGGTAACATTATGTAAGTTGTCAAATGACTCGCTTTATTTCATTTCTTGTTATATTCAATTGATTCTTAACGTGAAATGTATGATTTTTTTAGATGCATTTAAATATAGACAAAGTTGCTTTTAGATTATTTTAGACATCAGTAAAAATATATTTCTAAAACTACTTCCATCATCGGTCATTTTCGGACATCGAAATTTTTCATGTTTACTTCACTTCAACATCAGACAGCGGTAAAAATATAATACTTATAAATAATTTACAGAAATTACAACTTTATACATAAATATTTTAAAGCCATATATAATTTTATTAAGAAAATAAAAATATTTTCTTAATATTTATTTAGAAGAAAGAAAAATACACATGAAATAAAATGAAGGTATAGATAAGTAGATTAGATGCGCACTTTTACTCGTATGTAAATAAAACATTTCAGAAACGCCTTTGTAATGTATTTAGTGCGACTTTACGAAGAAGCGTAAAAAGTAAAAAGTGTTACGTTAACAAGCCCTCTGGCAAATACGATTGCATTATACACGCTTTCCATCTGGGATCGTTAGACAATATCTCCATACATACGAGTGCTGTTTAACGAGAATGCTTATACGTACATCATAAGCGTCATAAATCCTTTAAATAAAGACGGTATTAAAATACTTGTCATGAAGATAAATCTGATAAACATTAAAAATATTTAAAGAAACATATAATTTTTTATATGGACGGCAATTGGTCTGGTCGAAGCCGTGTATACATGTAGCGCCATTTAAACATATACGTATACGACTATTATATTAATTTTATTTATCAATATTCTTAGAACGTGGTCTTATTTTTTTAATGTTGAATGAAGTACCCATTACTTCTGCTCGATAAATGAGCGACAGTCATATACTACAAGCTAGTTTCCAGTAGAATTACAATATAAGCAAATTAATAAATGTATTAAGTATCTACATATTTTTATGGTAATATAATTAATAGTATAATATCTCTAACTTATATCTAAAGTTTTACAATAGCATCGTTTTAAATTTAAATTAAATCATAAAAACTAGATCGAACGCGAATACTTTAAAAGTGGGCGTAAATGAATTGGTAATGTTTGGAATTGAATAACTTTCACGCCCACACAAATCTATTGGTTGCTTTAAGTCAACTCTAGCACTTAAGGATTTTATATTACACTAAGAAATTTAATTAAAGAGAAGAAAAGCAAATATATCTTATTGCATTTGAATTTGAATTCAAACAATATTTTTTTATTTTGTGACTTACAAAATAATGAAGCTTTAATATGTACGTTTTACTAAAATCTGTAAATATGCTCACATTACAATCAACATGTTTAAGATAAAGAACTTATTAATACTATTCTCCGCTTTCTGACATTGTTTACTTGGCATGTTTTGGAATTCAAATAGGGATCGAATGTGTAGTAAAAAATTTGAAGTATTTCAAAATCTTTAGTAAATTTTTTGTGCCGACATCTCTAGAAAGATTTTCTCTAAAATCTAAGCGATAATGATCAATTATCGTAAAATATAATATTCATAGCATAATCCGGCTTACGTACACTGAATGCTTATAAAGGATAGGAACACACTCTGTGGCTATTTGATAATAATATACTGTCAAAAAAACTGTAGAACAATCATTGCACTGACATTGTTATAGTTCGTTAGGTCATAGAAAAGCTTTTCTAAAAGTGACCAATCCTATCTAATCACAAAAGAAATATCCAATGTTATATTAAATTATTATGGCACACGCTAAGATAAATACAATATTACGTAAAATAAATGGCATCGTCGTGGCCGTATTATACTGAAAGTTCCTCCAATTTATTACTACATATTAAAGGTTGGCTTCCGTGTCCAAATTGGGTTCTCTAAACTTGTCAAGTGGATAAAAGAGGAGGAAGAAATAGCAACATCAATCTGGCCTCGCCGCTCATAAAAACACTGTTTGCTTTCTTAGATTAATTTTCTATGCATTCTATGCAGGCTTAAGTATTATTAGCATAATATATAAATATTGAAAACATATTGTATTTACTTTACATTTAACTATCCGTCGGATATTTTTATAAGATTTAAAACTTTAATATAACTTTTTTCTACCATAGCCAAGGACTACTATAAGGAAAATTAGTGTTTATTTAGTGATAAATGGTTTTCCTAACATAGTATGTATATGTCTGTAATATATTATTACATCGAGATAATATCTGGTCCTTTCTTGTTTTTATGATATTTTAAGCACTCACGTCAGGTAGAGGAAGTCCAAAAAGTTTAAATGATAGATGAGCGATAATTACAGGATTGTATTTTTAGTTTATTTTACTCATTAGTTCAGAAAAATAAACTAATCACTTTTAGATATATAATAAAAATATATAAAAAACTAGGTATCAATTTTGAAATAACTTTTGTATAGTGCTTTTATAGTTTGCTTTCGAATTTCTTCAGTCGAGATCATTTACATTTTTGGCACTTGTGATATTAAGAAAGTGACATAAGTAACGAGCAAATATGACGCTATCAATGATCAGTGAATACATTATCCAATTCAACTGTATTCAGCCTTACCACCTACAACATTGGTTCCTAAATAAAGTCAAGCGTGATTATACATTTGTATTTGTGTATCTAAACATGAGCGGAACACGCTTTACAATAGTGATAATCTTATGTTTAAAGAAAGTGAAATTTATATAATGAATAAAAAACACCCACGGTTTAGTTATTATTTTAACGTAATTAATCCTTCATATTTGCGCCCCTTAAATTACACATGTTAGTAGTAGCTAATAGTTTTTGTACTAAGTGAAAAATCACTTATTTGGAACGCATTATTGTTAGTCAAATCAACTGTTAAAAGACTATGTAAAAAGTACCAAGACTAGTAGTCCTATAATCATATCGTTAAAAATATCGTTTCAATAATATTTATTAAATATCACAAGATAGAATTACATAGTATGCTAGCCGTAAAAGTAAATATATAGGTAAGATTGGACAACGGCCATATGTAATTATTTTTTTAAAACAATTTCAATACAGTAATTAAATTCAGACTTCACTAATTATAGAACCCATTATAAAATTTGAGTATCATTTTTTTTAAACTTACTCCTATACTTCCAGTAAAATATTTTTTTTTGTGTTACAATAAAGAGAAGAGCAGCGTAAGCCCAAATAAAGATATGGTGATAATTAATTCACTACATAAACTATGTAAAGGCTTTTTACTGATACAGCTGCAATAGCAAATATTGCAGGTACTTTTTACACCATCACAATGACTAAAATGTCAATTACTACGAAGGTTATTTATTTGTTATATGTATATATCAATAAATAAGCAAAAAAAAACAAAAAACAAGATAGTCCATACCATAGAATTGGAATGTTGTATGAAAAAAAACTTTTATGACAATGCATATAATACATATCCAATGAACCTACCCGAAGACTAAATATATTTTTTTCTTTTATGCCCACAAACACAACACTGTAATAACAGCACTGTAAGTTACGGTTGTACATGTATTACTTTATGTCTATTATTTTATTATGCCTTCTTTCTTACAGTAGGTAAGGACACGTCAACCTAGTGTCAAGACAGTCCGTTTTCAGCTTTCCAACCAAATTTGGGAAATGCGTGTTGTATGATGAAACCCAACGCTGCATTTTATCTGACCAGAGCAGAGAAACGTATAAAATATACTACCACAGTTCAGATGATTTCCCTTGCACGGCATAACCTCCTATAATTCTTTAACGCCTATATATGGCAAATATAACTGAATATTTTAAAAACTACTTGTTACTTCTCCATAATTATATGAATCAGTCATTAGTTCATCACTTACATCAATATTTTAATCAATATTTTATCAGTAGCAGTAGATCGCAAAACATTTTAAATGAAGTAAGGCTAAAAATGTTATCGCTATTAAATAAACTATCAATGCTAAGTTCGACTTTCACTTTTTTCTTATTACATCTTCTTTACTGCTACAAGCCGATTACTCAACATCCTTGTATTTAATGTTGTAAATAAACCAATATAAATAAACGCGAATCTTAATCGGTTGAATAGTACTGAACGCATCGTCGACTATTTCACTGAACCATGATGTTACAACACCATTAATATTAATTTAAATATAAGCAGTTAACATATTCTATTTTATAAGTTGCACATTTAATTAAACTGTATACATCTAACATAAAATATAATTTCCAATGGTGTTATATATTATAATTTCTTTGGAATAACCACTCACACAGGTATATATTGTTGATTTAAATATAATAATGTTGATATATCATCATTGAAGTATAATTTTAAAATCTAAACTGATAATCATATTACGTATATTATTTCGAGTAAATCAGCTTTATTCCAATCAGATATATGATGGCTCATTCGCAGGTCCTATTTGCTCTGTGATTTGGAACTAACGTATTTAATGCTTGTGCGCCAAGCATTAAATACGTTAGTTCCAAACTATTAATAGGTTATAGAAATTAGTAAATAATTTATGTAGGTTTTTTTTATTTACGCTTTTATCCCACATAGCAGGATAGACAGGAAGTACCCAGTGTCACTCCGTACTTCGCTTTCCACCGTATACAAAACATTGCATATTAAGTAGTGGAACTCAAAGCCGCACTTCATATTACCAGAGCGAAGAAATGAAAATAATTTAATTATAATGACTCCACCGTTTACAGTCAGACGCTGTCCCACTGCGACACGATTGACCTCAAATAGTAGGTACTAAAATTACTTATATATTTTATTTCATATAATATATTCAAAATATTTATAGGCGTGTAGTGAAAATCACTTAGCTTACTATTTACATAAATAAATACAAGAAAACTTAATTTCACTACTATTGATAGCGGCTAAAAATATAATTTATTATGATGTATTTTTACTGGAACCTCATTTTTTGGTAGCACTCTTACTTAGATAAACAATCTGACTAACAGTAGAGAACAGTAGAGTGTTAACAAACAAACTTAACTAATATTTATTTGTACCCATTTTAAATAAAGTATTTATAAAGTATTTTATAAAGTATTTTAAATTACACGTGATAATTTCCAAAATGATTTATCAGCATGCTATACCGTAAGACTAATTGCATTAGTGTCGGTAATAACGCTAAGCTAACGGATACGCAGTATAAGAATCGTCTTATAACAACTGTTGCAGCCGGCTGCATGTTTACCCACCCACGCACAACATCTCAAGTTATCTGCCTCTCAACTATTAGACTTACAATAACCAGAACATCATCACTCCTCAGACAAATATATTCATCAAAAACTTAATATCATAATAAAAATAAAAAAAAAACATTTATAAGTTACAGAAAGGTGGACTATTGAAAAAAACATTTCGATATAATATATACGCTACTTAAAATTTAATTCATAATTCAATCAAAACTACTATTAGCTATCAAAGAGCACTTTAAAGAATATCAATGGTCCCTCAGTTTGCATTGGTTTAAGTGTATACAACATTAATAGTAAAACAACTTGCTGTAACTGCATTTTATTGCGCTTATACTGTTCTTTTAAACGATCCCCTGCGCATAGTACAGTTACATTATAATCGGGTACCCACCTCTAAAGCGCAGCTCATTCATATTCATTAGACTACTGTTTATACAAACGATAAGCCTCTTGTATTCATACGGATTAGAGGGCTCATTAGAGAGATCCCATGTTACTGTAATTAGGCCATGTTATATAATTGCGTACTAAAATATATTTGAAACAAAGAAATTGAAAACAAAACTTGTTTTAAGACAAAAACACTCATATACACGTGCAGTATAATTTTAATCTTCAAAAAGATTTTTTAACCACATACATATGTACATACAATTACTATTTATATATTTAAATTATAACTAGCAGATATGTGACATTTCTTATATAGTTAATTTCCGTTAGCTTTTAAGATAATAACAATAAGAAATTGAACATTTTTATGCCTAAGCAGATCACTAAAGTGTATGTAGCAGCAATATTTTTCTGTTGTCTTTGCTATGTTCGTATATACTTAGCGCGATATTTCGTCTTTATTTGGAATGGCTGAGGTCACTGAACTGTCTTAGTATAGTCCCACAAGGCCACCGGTATTGTCCTCGTAGCAACCAAATGATTTATGGGTTTCCACAACGCTCCTAATACCATTACAAGATTTGTGGTTAGCTGAACAACTTTTGCGTTCTACGTACTATATTTAGACACATACATATATGTGCGGCTTTAACAATGTGTAACACAATATGACTGTGAAAATAAAACCGAACTAGTCATTTAAGTTGGTGACAATAGTAATACAAACATTTAAGCCGCCAGTATCTAATACTCAGAATATTGATCGTGATATTGTCAATAATTGCTTAGTTTCAGATCACTTATATTATTTTTTTTTACTTATATTAAATCAAACTCCTAATGCCTATAATGTAATTTGAGCTAAACAACATAGAAAGATACGAAAACAATCCAAAATAGCTTTCAAACCTGTTTAATGTATAATCTCATTGGAACTTGAGTAAATCACGTGAATAACTTTATCTACCAGGCGCAAAAGGACAGACTATAACTTTGAGCGCTATTAATTGAGATTTCGATTACCACATGATATTTAATAAATAATTTCATTCCTCCGCTCTGGAAAGACAGAGCGTGGCGTTAAGTTCACCATATAACAAGCAATATCTCGATTTAGGACGAAAGCTGACAACATAGTGTCTTGACACTAGGTTGTGTTTGACTGACTTGTTTGTAGGATAAAATAAGAACTTTTATACATTTCAATAAACAAAATTCAAACTTACGAGAGAGCATTTATTATAAAAGTAAATAACTCAACAAGTATTATACTGTGAAGCGTGAAATTATACTGATGCTTTCGACTATTTCGGAAACTGTCGAGCCGTGAGAAAATACATCACCAAACTATTCTAGGAGTAATAAAAAAGATGTAGTAAAAATGTAGATTCAATCAAAAAATATAACAGCTTTTCCCATTTTATCCTAAATAGTAAATAGCGAGCTTATATAAATTTCAATTGATATAATAAAGTTGTGTTTATAAATACCACTGTCTACATACACGTTTGTATTATGTCACGTTACCAGTATGTTTGAAACTTACTTTATTTATTCAAATTTATGGTGACATCACGATCCTGTCTCCGCAATTTCTATTCATCAAAATTTAAGTACCTGAAATATGAAAATAAATTTTATTTAAGTCTATGTTCATCATAATCTATGCACAAAAATAATTTATTTTACTTTATAGGAAACCATTCCAAACCGTTAATATAATTTGCATTCCATTTTCTTACTAGACTAACATACTCTAATAAAAGAGATGACCGAAGCGAACTGGCACCATGCCAGAGCCCTGTTATATTTCAGGAGATCCTTTTAGATGTTTTATTAATTTAACTTGAAAGTTATTTTCCTCGTTTGCACCACCGTAAAACTAAGAACCTAACACAAATTATATCATATGGTTATATTCAATAAGTGCCTTAATAGTAAGGAAAAATTATTATAAACATAAAAAAATCATTCTAATTAAAATTGTAAAGCAACCACGATTTGCCAATGTAGCGTAGCCGTGAACAATTTTTACGAGTTGCAGTTTCTTAGGCATCATGGTAACTTTTTTTCGGTCTAATTTTGTTGCTAATTTAAAAAGAAAACAACAGGTTGGGCTTTTAAAAAGCAAATATTGCAAAAAAGTCAAACCCAAATGAAGTTGGAAGGATTCAATATTTATGATTGAGTATGTTAAATTTTTAAATATTTAAATTTGCCTTGATTTATTTTGTCCATATAAGCTTAGATATACCAACACTTATCTTTCAAGCTGCTTTATAAAGAGACAAGTTCGTCCCACAGTTACCATATTAGACTCTATAACGCCCTACTGAATTGTTAAAAGGTCCCATATTGCGTAAGCCTTACATAATGAAAACATTCATTTCCAAATCAGGTTTCATTTGCTTAGATTATCATGTACATCACAGAAATGATAGAACTCATGTAGAGTTCTATTATAAATGTATAATAAACGTAATAAAATACTTTATTTTTAAATATAAAGAATATATGATGACTAATAAATAGAAGATCATAAATTACTAAAATAATATTATAAGAATAAGTTATGATGTCTTAGTACTTGTTTTCGGTAAGATATATCTTTTAAAAAGATATTTCTTACCGAAGACAAGTACTTTTTAAAAAACAAATGCTTCGAAAAAAGCAGAGTAGAGTGTGTTGACACTACTAGGTCCTCTCTAATTACACTGCTATGCGGAATTATTATTATTAAAAAAACATTTTGACACATATTTTATAATATTTAAATAGATACTATAAATAAATAACGCTATAATCCTATGGTTAATAATTTTAATGTTTTATAAGTATATTTTCCGGTTTGCATCAGGGCCATGACACCAGAGTTTGATTTTTTTGATTGAGTAAGTATTAAAATGTTTTTGACCCTGAACAATAATAAAAAGAGATTCTATTTATAACAAACCCACGACCGCAACTAGGGTTGAATTGAAGCCAGGCCAGCAATAGTTACATTTAGGACGGAAACAAAGTCTTAACTTAATTTGTACGGGTGATGTTATTTTCTGATGTGGGGCATTATTGTTTATTAAGGAGGGTAATGTTAATTTCTCTGACATACACTACAGCACATATGGCTACTGGATTTTGAAATACAAGGCGTACGTAACAAGACTTGTTTTAACCTTAGTAATAAGAATTTTAAATGAAAGGTCACCAATAGACTTAGTCTATGTTTTGATCTTTTTTTATTTATTAGACTAGTTTAAGATGACGCCTAATTATATTGCACTAGATTCTTAACATTCATTGCATAACATAACATGCATTCCTCCCAGTGCATTTGTGTAATAGAAGTCAACAATGAATAGCGTGATATTAAACATGATACCTGCATGAAACCCGAGAAACGCTACTAAGGGCATGTTTAGCGCCCGAGTTCACTTCTAACCGAAGTTATAAACAATTATCTTTAAGACCTTATTCTCTTTAGCACGGTCAAGATAAAATGTTAATAGGTTTTTTAAATAAAATTCAATATTCATAGATCAAATTCATTTTTTGAATAAGAAAAGATACTAACAATAATTATACATTTTTTTAATCATTCTTAAGTAACCTTAATTTTATAATAGTATTTAATAACTGAAAATTAATATTACTAATGTAAATTAAACATTCCACAAAAAATACTAACACTGTAAAACAAAATTATAATAAACAAAATGAATTTAACTCTGTAACCTGCTGCATAATACTGCATATTTATTACCAACATCAAAAGTATAAGATATCAAAATATAAACGTTACGCTAAATTCTATTGTACAAAATGCTAATCGGAGCAAATTACATAATAGAAGACCGTAAAAATATGATAGACAATCGTTTCTTTCAACCCACAAACCTAAAAGGAAGTTATAACTATGGAAGTATGCCGTGGAAAGGTAAAATTAGTACTTCCATTGGTAATGGTGTACATTTAATGCACTATTACCGTGCTGTGAGATTTGCAACACATTCCTCGCTGACCGATAGCTGAAGGCAGAATAATAAGTTTGCATGTAGAATTGTAGTCTATCAATGTATATAGGAGGTATAAGTTAGTGATTGCATATTAAGCCAACAATCAGCTTTAGAACATTTTCATAGGACGTACGTTTTAACTATTTTATATGGAACTGTCGTTTTATAAACTTTACCGTAACGCTAACTTCATCTTCACATCTCATAGCAAGATAATCAGAGACAATCTAATGTCAAGACACTCTGTTGACTGTTTTCAGTCCAAAATCGAAATAGTGCGTTTATACTAACTTGAAGTTTATTTTTGAGATTTTTAATATATCATTCAATTCCTATATCATTCAAAGTTATCAACTACATTTTTATTACATTAACATTTTTATTTATTATTGAAAAATACAAAAAAATAACCTAAACACCTCGACATAAAGTTCTTGTTTAGGTCAAACGCTACAAACACGCAGGAACTATTCATCTGACATTGCAAACCTTCAAAGATATTAACCTCGTTGAACTTACCGTACCAAAGTATACTGTTAGCCACTCTACTCAATTAAAGGCAAACTGTTGTTGAAATTATTGCATATTTAAATAGATATTTCCTTATTTAGTATTTTTAAAGTGTTGCTCCATACTTAGGATTAGAAAACATTTTTGAAAAAACGCATAAAAATTTGAATTTTCGAACCCGCGCCTCTTGCACACCGTCTAAGCGCTCTGACCGCTAACAACATTAATAAGTTGTAACACACTTAAAAGAATTTCGACGCAGCTGGTAGTAGAACGCATGGCTTAGCGGTCAGAGCGCTTGGACGGTTTTATACGTTTTTTCAAAAAATATATTTCCTTCATTATAAGGAGTATTTCAAAAAATATTTGTTTTCATTATATACATTAAGTTCTTCAGCAAAAGTCTTATAATGAGATAACTAACAAAAGTACCTGTAGGAACGAAATATCATCACGTTGATTGCAAACGGTACCTTTTAATTTAGTTTTTTGGTGGTCGTTTTAAAGGGCATTGTAAAGTCCCTTTGATTTTGAATTGAATATTCCGTTACCGTCTTAAAACAGTAATGAGAGGAGTACTTAAATTAAATTTTAATAATAATATATTGGCATCATGAAGGTTGCAACACGGATGAACTAGTGCGTAGTATACTCTTATTTATTTTTCAAGTTAAATATAATGGTACAAGTATACAGTTAAATGCAAGAAAATGTGTATAATTAGCATGAGAATCGAGATAACCGGTGTACTAGATACATTATTCATTACCTCAACTGATTCTAAGCCTATGAACTCTGTGGATCTGGATGCCAAAGCTTACCGATTTAAAATTTTGTAACATTATGCTATATTACACTTTAATAACACTTTATTATTGTATGACTTGATTTAACTAAATGAACTTTTATATTTTAAATGAATGATAATAACAGAAATACAGAAAATGAAAAAAAATATATATAAAAAATTATTTATTTAATGCATCCAGATGACATATGTAAATAGACGTTTCCACAGATATACGATTCACTCGATAATTCTACGTCCCACGCTATGTTTCAGTTATTTGGCATGTTTAAACACCTGTTTGATTTCAAACGTTTATCTAACAATTGTTTCGCCATCTTAATGAGGCCAGATTCCACTATGAGTCGTAGTTTTGTAATTATTTATAATATTGCATATGAAAGGGCATAATATATTCTTATAAATTAAATAATTCTTCTTAAGTAGTGTAATATAATGTAGAAAATCATAATGAAAACAGATATAAAAGACATAAACGCGCATTTAAGTTGTTATTATAATTTGTAACATATCAAGATATTATATCTCCTCATACATCCTGATATGCTATATTGCAGAGCTCCATAAATGGGTGCAATATTCAATACATCAAATAATTTATGTCCGACCCCTGTTGGCGAAAATCACAGACAAAGTTCATAGTTTAGTTACATAGAAAAGATTTGCAAACAGACACTTTTTTAAATAATGCATTATTAATAATAAAACAGTACTGTAATCGACCTTATTTTTGTCTTATGTGACATAGTACGTCTAACTAAGTCTAGAGTACCAATAAAAAAATATAGATATCATCTCAAATGGATTTGAAGCAAACAGGTTATCCAATTGACTACTAATTATATTTTTTAATTTAATTTAATATAAATAAAATAACGATACTGAACGCAAATCTAGACTAAATTTCAATGACAAATCCAATAAAGTGCAATAAATAGACTGAAAATACCATCGAATACTTACATTTTATTGTGAATGTTAATTAATTTACACGTTAACCTACATAAGAACCACAATAATCTATTTTACTAATTATTACAATCTAAATTGTATAAGAAGACTATTTATGTGTCTTTTCATGATAGATAGTTTCGACACACTCTTTACATCTTAAAGAGAATGTAACTTTTTGAAAGAAACAGTAGTTTTTAAATAAATATTTCAAATACTAAAACATAAAATTTTTGTAGGTTTTAAGATAATTTTGCTAGCAAATTTATAATTTTACATATTAAAAGTCACCTTAATTAGTATAGCTATAATTTTTAATAATTAATTAGAATGAAAGTTTTATATATTACAGTTAGAATGCCTAAATATAATCTTGTTCTTAATGAATTTTACCTACGTCATGTCATAATTATAAGCATTTCTTTTAACTTTACGGACTCTCTTAGCCTAGGCAAATTTTAATTTACATGGACAATAAATTATAATAGATCATCAGTTTGGTGTAGTAAGGAAGTGAGTTCAAATTTCCATACAGATAAATATTTTCCTTTTACAAAATATTGATGTGAAAAATTTACATTACTTTCTCTTGTTAGGCAAGATGGAGCTGAAAGTAAGATACATCGCTATATTATATCTCATACTTTAGGCGCAAAGAAAAAAAGTATCTTATGCATAATTGCATAAAATACTTATGTTTAAACGTATGTTAAAAATATATCTCATTATATATTAGCTTTTTTTAGCTTCACGCTTTTATCCCGCATAGCAGGGTAGACAGAAAGTACCTAGTGTTAAGACACTCCGTACTTCGCTTTCCACCGAATTTGAGATATTGCGTGTTGAGTGGTGGAACTCAATGCCGCACTTTCTCTTACCAGAGCGACGAAGTGAAAATAATTTAAATATGATCACTTCCTCGAGTGGGGATCGAACCCACAATCGATCACGTTACAGTCAGACGCTGTCCCACTCGCCACGACCGGTCGCCATATTAGCTATTTGTCTAAATTTAAAAAAAGTACACAAAAAATATCAGCAAAATTTCCGAACTAACTCAAAACATGCTTTGCTTTTAAACACTACTTAATCAATGTATTTAAATATAGACATGTAATCTTACAGAATAAACATTACATGTATGAAATTTGTTAATGACTCCCGCAGAGGCATCACGCGTCGCTAGAAACGGAGAAGTAAATTCATCAATAATGACTGTTACTTTAATAATTTCTTTAAGAATATAATACTAATTAAATTAAATATAATGAAAAATATAACAAATATAATAAAAAAAAGGCATTTTTAAAATCTGCCTAAAATAATTATTTTATTATATAAATTAAATACCAATGTTATAATAGCTACGATGTTGTTTATTAACATTGTATCAGTTCCCAGCAGTTCAATATCATTGATGTGTTAGTAAATCAAACGAATATTGAATTTCATCTTAAATTTCGTCATGGGAAGTATCAATTGATTCGCACGTCACCTTGACTAATGGTCAGATTGAGAAATGTCTGCCTTTTAAATGTAATTGTGAAGGGCCTTAGTAATGTAAGCATAATTTAATAAATCATAGTTATAAAAACTCGCTATGGTAATTATAGATTTACTGCTTCTTAACTTAAGAGATAAAAAGATGTATGTACTCAAATAATAAACATAAATATCTTTTATAATTTTATATATTTGTAATGCTAAAAACATACATACGAAAAATGAAAATCGGAACAGGACGAGACACGAGTAAAAAATATTTATTTTATAGCATTATATTTGAATATATAAAAACTATTTTTGTATCAGCAGATCAGATAGCCATGATTTGCCAGAGTAATGATCTATCAAACCTTTTAAGGTGTTCTTTAGAAAGGCAGAAAGCAAAATGATTCAGATTACCGTGACATCAAAATGAAATATTACAACGGATTCAGTTAAAAAGAACACCGACTTCAGCTGACAACTGATAAACATTTTTTAAGAGTTAGTAATTTTCTTAAACATGGAAATGTATGTCGACGCTCTAGTGAAATTTTTTAGGAGTCAAGAACAGAACTTGCACAACTTTTGAGTAATAGACTAAGTTTAAGTATGATGAGACCAAAAATATCGCCTTCTTAAATTGTAAATCTGTAACATATACATATATAGGCAGCATCATATCGACATTTTTATTATTCATCGATAGATGTTTTGATTTCATTTTTAAAGTACCAAGCATTCCCTGTTTATACTATTAATAATAAATATTTTAAATTTCCCGACAACAACATGTACTATGTAATTAATGAGACAAAAATGAATAAACGTTATGACGTGTTTAAAATTCTATTTATCTTCTCTATAGGGAGTCTTATTATACTATATAACAAGACTCCCTATAGAGAATTATATTCTATAATGAAAAAGGAAAAGTGAATCATATACCCAAAAACGCGTAAACGGAATGACTTACCCTTATTAAACGTCGGAACCCCACGTCACATAACATTTTTATAACTCACAAACATGCAATAACCCAACTCGTGCGTGATAAGAAAGTAGCAACTTGCTGATTACTTAAACCAATGGAACAAAATACGCGTTTATAAAAATATTGAAAAAAAAATGAGAAAATAATATTAAAACATACTATCCGTATTACATGTTTTTAATGAACGCAATCAGAGAAAGTTTTGTAAAAGATATTTTATTATCTATAAAATATTTATGCACAAAAAAGGAGAAATTTTATAAATTAAATGAATTACATAAGTAAAATAATACATCCAGCTAATGCATTCAAATCAAAACACAAAAACAAATAAGCAGAATATAAGCAAACTAAGCATGCCCTTGGATCAAGTTCAATTTCAAATAGTGGGTTGTACTTTCAATTATTATTATGAGAGGCTCATTCGGTGTTCTTAGTGAGACATAATTATACAATCCACGTAATGTGAAAATACGATTATATACAACGATTTACTCTTTTTAATTAAAATATAAGATACATTTTTTAATATTTTGTTTATGTTTAGGTCATTGTGACGTTGACTGTAGAGCGATTGGTTGAGGGTTCAATTCTCACTCGGGATAAAAAGCTTGTAACTGTTTATGTAACAGCACATTTTTAAGTGTACATGAAAGTAAGTTTAAGTTGTAGTGTCGTAAAGAATATTTGTCTGTATATATTTTCATAAAAATGTTACATATTTATTTATTGTAATAAAGAAATATAGAATATCATAAAACTAGTATAATAGCATATAGTATTTTGGCCACGGGAAGGTCATTTTCTTGTGTCTCGTCTCTTCTTTGTTGACATATGTGTGTAGTTCATATTTACCTCCTAAAAAACGTACAAGCTGCTCTATCCAACGACGTAGCGTTAAGCAATATAACAATCAAACCAACATAGATAAAGACATTATACTTAATGAAAACAATGAAAACTTAGACCCCACACGACATCACGTGTAACAATTACGGCAATCGCCCTTGCAGTGAGTCAACATTATATTAATTGAGCGGAGATGAACCTTTTGTTTAACTCGCATTCTTTATCACAATTATCGAGTTTCTTTATCTGATTGCGACACGATGTCTATCAGTTAAATGTGAAAAACGAATAGTGACATAAACTATGATAATAAAAAAAAAACAATTTAGCGTGGTTTAATTAAGCAGTTAAAATATAAATAAATAAAGTTAGGATATCTGTTTGTTATATTAAAATATTAATATTAAAATAACCGCTTTTTAATAAATGCATGGTACACATTTATACTCGGTACATATATAAAGATAACATTTTTTACAATGTTTGTTGTCTATCAGTTTGTTCCTCCTAATCTCTGAAAACGGCTGAACCGATTTTGATGGGACCTTCAATGGCAAATAGCTAATGTAGTAAGGAGTAACTTGGACTACTTCCATTTTAGAATCACAAAATAAAGATCTAGAGACGTTAAATTCCACGCAGATAAAGTGTTGGGCACATCTAATCTTAGTATAAAAGTAAAAGATTCAAATATTCAAAGCAATTTATACCACGAATTATTTATAATTTTGAAAATTTAATGTATCTTCGTTTGAAATGAACCCCAACAAGCAGTCTCTAGACTACTCAAAAAGAGAGAACAATATATCTCGTCGATATTCACCCTGCTTACTCTATAAAATGCCGAAAATATACTGAGGTTACTTAAAAATATTGTCTTATAAATATACTAATTATCTCTGTACAAAATTTGTCATTGCTGAAAAAAATAATATCAAATAAGTGTAATTATCTTACAGTTTATACATAACTTCTATTACAAAGAACACCAGTCCGGTGTTTTTATGCATAGCAGTTAAGTTTCCGTAGTGTGTTATCACGTGTGCTTCACGCAACAAGGTCCACGGTTCGATCGTTCGATCCGAGCGGAAAAAGTGATAACTATTTTATTTAATTTTTAGCGCAAGGTTTTCTTACGTTATTCTTTTTTATTTTTTCTTCAAATTTGGTAAAACAAAGCGCGGCGTTGAGTTCCCCACTTAATTCGCAATGTCTCGATTTCAGCCAAAAAGCAGTCAACGGAGTGTCTGGACACTACGCTTTCTGACTACCCTGCTACGGGGTACTACGGGGTAAACCGTGAAGCTGTAAAAATATATATTAATGATTAACATCTTCACGCTATTTGTTACTTAACACAATCCAGAATAAGCAGGGAGTATAAGTAAGATCTTAGGTTAGATAAACATAAAAAATACGAGACACACTTATAAAGCGTTTAAAATGGGAGAAAACAGAAACATATACATCTTTATATAGAACTAGAGAGTAACTTCTTACGTGACGGATATCCTTTGCTATTTTTATGTAAACGAAGTGACAACGTCATCTTTCAAATGCTTCAAGTCATCCACCAAGTCAACAGGTAGTTATGTCTATATAAAACATTTCCTTATTAACTATTAATTTACATACAAAAATAAGATAGCCCAACTTCCTAGTTGGAAAAGGCCCAAAAAAATGTTATAATTACCATTCATGTTATTACAGAGACGTTCATGTTATTACAGCTTCAGTTGCAATGAACAGGAACTTCACAAATTTACTTTTTATAGATTTATGAGGGGCATAAATAATTCCTAATATTGATATTTCATTTTAGTAGAAATTATATACGCGTGGACGTACAATGTCATGATGACTTGGATGGTATTATTACGGTGGTGACAGGTAAAACAAATTGTGTTTCTACAGGCAATGGCCAATTCAAAATATTAAATACCTTTATGACATTTAAAAAAACACTAAATAAAGTTATCAACAAACTCATTGGTATAGTTTATGTTGAACAATCATAAAATCAGCAAAATATATGTGACTTTATACAAGTGTATGACAAACACATATTACATACTCCTACTAATATTTTTTTCAAATATCTATTAATTACAGATATACCGTAATTTTTAAGTATAATGTATTAATCACATTGTTATTAATAAACAAACATTCTAGTGTACATTTTCCGTAATATAATAGGTACATATGTATATTTGATCGTATTATGTATCAATAAAATTGATCATTTTCATATTCACATACATAATGTAACATGAATGCAATTATTTGCATTCGTTTTTGTTACTCAATAATAGTACAGATCTGTAATGATTTGAGACGTGCACTAAAACAATTTTAACGCGCTTGTTTTATTGTCATCCGGTTTCGAAAGACAGATAAAGCACGTGTTGATAGCTTGAACACACAACATAAATATTTTAGGAAATACTTTATATACTGTAGGTGTTTTATGTAACGGTTGCGTCATTTTTAATATATGTTGAGTTAACTGACTACATATTTTATTTTCAAAATCTAGCGCTCAGAGTGGAGCTCTAGCTATATAGCTATTCCAAATTTGTGAATGGACAGTAGATCAGTGAGGACACACTAGTGAGATTAGTAACTTAATGAAGATACTCCATTCTCCACATTATGCTTTAATTCGAGACATTACATGATGTGTGGCCGAGCTCAACATCACCCTTTGTTACTAAAGCGATATGAAAATTATTTAAATAAGATCACCCCATTAAGTGGAAAATAAACACAAATCTAATCCATCAGACATATATTTGCTTCATTTTAAACTGCCTATCTGTAAATGATTATAATAATTGGTACAATCAACAGTAATAAAAATGCAGCTTCCAAGCAGCGTCTATGGATTATCTCTTTTAAAAACTATTCAATAAAATTTATATTTAATAAAAAGTGACTTGAAATTATTATTAGAATATTTTAATATTATTTTAATTAGATTAATATGTCTTCATAAAACAAAGTTTGCAATCTTGATTACAAGACACTTTAACAAGTGACAATACTCAACATGCACTTTGCATTATCAAGCCAAAAAAATATTTTTTGAATAATAATAATATATAGAGCAGTATTTGAATATATAATTGGTACACATGGTTAAACATGCTGTGTTACAATGATGAAGAATGATTTTATAATAAATTAATTTACTTATTTAATTAATTTGCATACAAAACTAACTAACACCCCAGTTTCTCAGGGAAATTAAAACAATGAAGTTCATTGAGTAATGACCTTTTCTTTACTTTAGTCTAATATTACAGATACAATGAAAAGTCTGATGATATTTTTATATTTTTAGTGAGGTAGCTACTTAAGTTATTTTACGTTTTTGTTAGTTATAACTTAGCATTATACTCACTTTAGATAAATTTATAAAAATTTTCTATAAGGATTAATTAGACACATATAAATACTGAATAAACTTTTTATTTATCTATAATATAATTACTCTACAACATTTTTTTTTTAAATTCCTCAATTAAATAATAAAAAATATATTTAACAATTCTAAAACTTGACATAAAAACAAATTAATCCAAATAGCAGTTTAATATATTAATGACAATTGATAAACAACCGAAATAACATAAGAACAATATTATTCCCTAACTATTACTGTATATTACTATTACTACATATTACTATTACTATACTATTACTATTACTTACATAATGGGTTTTAAAAAGAAAATATCGAGTTTAACAACTAAAGAAATGTGCCTATCATATTATTTGAGCAATTGCAGCTATTTCTGTAGCCAAATTTTAAAAAGTAATCCTTTTTACAACTTAAGTTAATCACACATAAACAAACATACCCGGACAATAGTTTTGTATACAAAATATAATATTAATAAAAATATATATTAAAATACATTAAAGCTATTTACTTAAATATTGACATACTTTACCATACCAAACAAAACTTATAAAGAACAATAACATTTAAGTGTTTTTTACATATCTTAAATTCAAAGTTGTCTTTGACATTTCAATCTTTATAATTTTTTTTAACTTCATAATTTGAGTCTAAAAAATATGTAAAATATTGTCATAATGTATTGAAATACAACTTGTTTTTGTACACAAACAAATGTTTTTAAAAGATATACGAAATTTGCAACTAAAAGAACTATTGTTACTGATCAAAATCAAAATTTAATCAATTGAATTTGCTACATATTCTAGAATTCTAATTTTCTTTTAATTTCAACCTATGCAGTATATTGAGAAGTAAAACAAAGCTTTCAGATATTTACAATTTACTATTGAAGAAATTAAGTAAACAAAGAAGGCAAAAAACTCCCAGTTAATGTTTAATTGTACACGCAAATCAATAAACCAAGGTTGAACAAAATGCAATTTTGGAACATGTAAACAATTCTCATCTGTGTATGAAAATTAAAAGGATTATAACAAAACATGTACATAGTATTGTGTTCTATTGGAATAAAGGAGTTTAATACAAAAAACAGCAAGAAAACAAGTACTTACCCGGCGACAGGTGCACCGTATAGCAATGCAACATGAATTCCAACACGAAAATCGTATATCCAGAACTTCACAAATTATAAACATAAACCATCATATCACAATTATTGAGAACTTTAATTACAATCTGAGACTAAAATATATCCCACAAATATTCATATTCTTAATGATTATTAACTAAATAATTTGCAAACCGCCCGTACCGCACGCATTGATTGCACTTGTACAAAAATTTACATGAGGATGCAACGATACGAGTTAACTTGCAATATAAAAATAGGAGCTAAAAATATTATTTAAAAATGAGTAATATTTGATTTATTTGTCAAAAGGTTATTAGATGTTGGTACAATTAATTCAGCTATTTATTAATTCTAGGATTATTTGTGCATAAATAAAATAAATATCGTGGTCGAGTCGTATAAAGAGGCTTTTCACAGATTAAATAATTCTAGTATCATTACAAATGACATAAGTTTGACTTAAGTAAAATGCACTACATTTCTAATCTTTTCGTGTAAATGTTATCAAATTTTACGTTAATAATGATATAAAATTTATATTTGATATTTTAAATTTGATATTTTAAAAAGTGGCTAATTTTAAATTCATAAATTAAAAAATCAATTCAAATATCTGTTGATTTTTGTTTTGGATTAAAATGGAGGGTACTTTTACTAGTTAGATACAAATGAAAAATTGAACAAGCAATATTTTTAACTGTAAAACTAAATAGTAGCAGTTAAGCATCAGTTAAATAATTAAAATTGATCTATATATATATATATATATAAAATTGATCTATATATATATATATATATCTTTTATTATTATAAAGAAACCCCTCGTACTCCAATCTTTCATGGAACCGGGCGATAGAAGCCTGCAAGGCACGTGGGAAGGAGACTATGCGAACTTAAATTTCCAAAGTTAGTCGCCCTCTGACGGTCGCGGATAATGGCGGTTTTATGGCGCCCTATGATGACGCTGCCGCGTGAACGGAGAGGTCGTCTCCTATGTCGCTATAGAGACGCCAAGGTTGGACTTCACGCCCATATATCATGGCCGCGAGGCAGTTTTACAGTGGTAGTGGTGAGCATTGAGCCCTCACTCCGTGATCCGACACAGATTTCTCCTAAGGCATCCACCATGAGTTCCAACGTGTTGCGGAATGACAAGCCACGACACTTAGTTAAATAGTTAGCGGAAAATTGAATGAATTATTTCGATCGGCAGATGCTGCTGCCAGTCAGGGTTCCCGTCTAGTGCGGCATTCCGCTTCTCTTATTGTGGAGCCAACTGTACCAGATCCACAGACGCCCATCCTCGATGACATAAGTCGACGCTACAATGATCGAGTCCAGGTCTCACGGCGTAGCTCCAGCTAGCACGCCCACCACCTCACCGGAGATGAAGAAGAACAGTGTGAAGAATTGCTGTAACAGTGTGACCAGTAATATAGAGGCACTTTAGGGGGGCCTTGAAACATGATCTGATAAGCTTTGAAAATATGCATTTTGTCTAGTTAGCTGGTTTAATATATATTTTTGAGCACCAGTTAATTCTAGTTTTAACAAAGTTTTAACTGTAACCTAGGTATTGAACAAGTTTAATTTTTTCATATTTAGAAATTTCACCTACCTAAAGATATGAAATGTTTGGTGCTATAACGCTACACTGTTTGACTAAACTGCAAGAGCTTCATTTTACTAATATTTTACTCATTGTAGTACCCATTCAATGTATCATAAATCTAGTAATAATTTTTTAAATATAAATAAAGAATATTGTTCTTTATGTATGTTTTGAAAAGCCATTAATATTAGACCCATAGAATCAAACATGATTAAGGATATTGCAACATTTAAAAAAAAAGAAATAATACAAAAAAACAGATTGTAACTACTATATTTCCATTAAAATTTATAATTAATCATTATCTAGCCAAGTTCAGGTTTAGGAGTAAGAAATGTGCGTTTCCTAGATAACTTTTTACGTGACACTCTCATTTGTTGCAGCTGATTATAAACTTCACCCCAGATTTCAGATTGATCTTCAGCTGGTATTGTTTTTCTGTAAATAACATATCACATATATCATAAATTCATCTAACAAGTTGCCTTAAAATATATTAACTAAAAAATATTAAAAGAAATAAGCTTTAAATTAAAAATACACATCACTACCCATTATTTCAAAGACAAATACAAAGTGTACTATGGGTAGTCATAGCCTTATTTAAAATCTTGAAAATTATACCTATACTGTTTCATTAAGTCAAACTTCTCCCATGGTGTCTTCCTTAGTTCTCTTCTGACTCTATCTTTTTCTTTTAAGTGCTCTTCAATATTGGAAACTCCCTTCAATTCTTGTCTTTCCCATCTTTCCAACCACGGTCTTGGCTTCAATTTGACCTAGTTTAAAAAAAATATAAAATTTCCAAAAAAAGAATTGTAAATACATTATTAGTGAACATAAACACAATAACAATATACCTGCACAGGGTTAATTGGCACCGGAGATCCTTCAGGCAGTATTTCAGGATCCATATCCAAAGGGAAAGTAGAGTATTCAGGTAATGCATCTCGTAAATAAAGCAATTTGTCATCTAAACGCTTTTCCAAACGAAGGACTTGTATGTTTTGTATTGTAGGATCATATAAATCATAGCAAATCTAAAATTTTTAGAGCAAAACAAAAGTAATTATTTCATAAATATTGTGTATGTTCTTGTAATGATAAATTTTCCAATTAAAATATTAGAAAATTGATGATGTTCATAATTTGATTATATTAGATTTATTATACTTCGTATTTTTTTATTACAGTACCTCTATACCCTGATGGTCAACTACATTCCTCAATGTAAACTGTGCTCTTAGACCACAGCCCTTCCGTTCAATACATATACCAACAAATCTGTTAGTTTTTCCCTGAGCATGAGGATCAGATATTGTAACAGCTAAGATAGAACCTTAAAAAATATAACATTAATAAAAGCAATAAGTGTAAGCTTCATGATGTAATACCATATATTAAATATTATAGTATCTTAAGTCTATACTTTATATCAATATTAAATACTATTATTTAATATTGAGATGAATAAATAAAAACAACACTTGTATAGTATAATAAAATTAAACTTACCAACATAAAATTCTGGTAAATCAATTTGGCTTCTTCTTTTTAACATATCCGCTCTTTCTAATTTTTCTCGTAAGGAATTCCTCCATTTAGGATTGGGATCCGGCAGAAACTCAGGATATACGTGTCGATACTCTAATATAGGATTACGAGGCTGCGGTCTGCGTCCGGAGATATTTTGTTTTTCAACTTCAGCCGGCACTTCTGCTTTCTCAGGTAATGATGATAATAAACGACAGTCTAATAAAGACATAATTATTAATTTTCTTTTCATTTAAAAAAAATGAAATCATTCAATGCTTTAATAAATACTAACCTCTTGTAACAACCCATTTAGTGGCACTAAAAATATCAACAACTGATTTTCGCATTACTAATGACATATTCGATCTGGTATTTCTATGATCTTAATCGTATACGTTTATACGAAAAATATTAATTTTAAAATAAATTTAAATTAGGTACTACATAAACATTTTAGGTATTTTTATAATTTGAGTTATGACAATTTTGACATTTGATTTTTTGAAATAGGGTTGTAACGTTGTAGTTGCAAACTGACAAGAACTGAAGGTAAAGAAAGATTGTGATAAAAAAGCTGTATATCAGCAAGATTATATCATTATTAAAACCAATTCCAATATCGTTGGTGTATTCTATGAAATATTAAATGTTATATATAAATATATATATATATATATATATATATATATATATATATATATATCACAAGCTGATTTTGGCATAGGATATATCATCAGGTAGGGGAGGTTATTATACTGCATCATAAAATGAATTGATATGTTTTGGAAATTTTACTATAAATTAAAGACTGATAATGCTTTGTACACTGTCTTTTGTAAAACTTTTAGCGAAATAACAACTTTTAATAATACAATACATTATGTGAAAAACACATTTGCAGTCACCAAAATTTATCTCCCTTATAATATGCGTAGACATCAAAATTCTTTAATATTTTATTTTTTCTGCATTTTATTTATTATTATTCACGCAGACTTTACGACTTTGGAGCTTTAACAGTCTAGTTTATTAGGATACTGTTATGTTTTATCTGTGACATACACACATTACACTATTATTGTGACTTCACAATTGCTGCTACTTGTGACACATGTCAAATTAATAAACATTTTTATTGATTAAAACTTCAAGTGACCTAAATTTGTGTTCTTGCGATCAACTTAAATATAAAATGTCTTCATTGATACAAAAGTGTAACGATGATAATATCCCTCTCGCTGACGATGACCCACAAGTGATAATAACTGATGAGGTAGATAATCGCTTAGACCATGGAAGGTCTATGGATTCTCTTCCGAGTTCGTATACAGGAGGTTCTTCGAGTCCAGGTTTAAACGGGCCAGCTAGTTTTGAGCCAGATTCTGGTATAGATGAACAAGAGGAAAAGGCACGCTTAATATCACAAGTTTTGGAACTACAAAACACATTGGATGGTAAATACTTAAATTATTTTACTAGTTGGGTGCATTAATATAAATGTATTCAATTGTAAAAATAATCCTAATAGAATTAAATACATTTAAAATTATTTATGAATATATAAATAAGTAAATTAATTATTGTAGTTGTGGTTATTATTAAGTTAAATTTTTTTATAGATCTTTCACAAAGGGTTGACTCCGTTAAAGAAGAAAACTTGAAACTGCGCTCAGAAAATCAAGTCTTGGGTCAATACATAGAAAATCTAATGTCAGCTTCATCTGTTTTTCAGTCTACTACACCCAATGTACATAAGAAGTAAATAATGCAACACCTTTTTTGCCTTAGTGTTTAGGAAGACTGAGTAAAAATGCTTACAATGACAGAATACTTTGTCTTACAATGGTCTTCTTATTTTGTTTGTTTTACATATACCAAAAATAAAATAGAAAGTTTTACTACTATACTAGGATGAATTGTTGACAAACACCTTTAAGTTATGAAAAATGTGAGAATCAGTTTATTTTCTAATACTTATTTTAATTTTGATTATATGTTGGCACTCACAAGCTTTATAACTGCTGCCAATTTATATGGAAAACAAATATGTGTGTGCTCATATTCAAGCTTTGCGGTTTTAAAGCAATTGTAATTCACATATGAAAATTGTAACAAATAGGGTAATTGTTAAAATATAACACAGTTTATATATATTATATGTATATAACTATATAGGTTTTTTAACTTGACAATGCTTAATTATGTTCAGTGCATACATCATCTTACATTTTAAAATTAGATAAAAACTTAAGACCAATTAACAATTTTCTAGTTGATTCACTTTTGTAAACATTCCATACACATTTATTTAAAAAAAAGCTCTCTTGTATCTCATTAAATCTCAAATTTGTATATTATTAAAATATGTTTTGTTTTAGCTTTAAAAATATATTTATTAACTTTATTGGTCTTTTCATTTTGTTGTACTATTATACCTTAAAAAACTAATAAATTATGGGTACTGATAAATCGATATACTTTATTATAAGACTTAATTGCCAGGTTTGAGCTTAGCACCTAGAACGAATTTATTAGTTCCTTATATTAATACAAAGTAAAAATAGTTCAAACGGATCAAGGTAGGTTAGCGTGATGATCATGGCTGTAGCACGCTAGCTTATGACGCATTTTCATGAAACTAGAGGTTGGAGCTCCAATAAACGTGCATCAGGTGGCACTGTGGCATATACAAAAAGTTTGAACATGCAACAACCAGGCAGCTCTCGCGTGACGCGTTCGTGATCCTTGCATGACGTATCTGCCGTAAGCTAATGTTGTCAGTTTCTAAATATACCCTGTGTTTGTGACAAATATGAATGTTAACATTTTATTCAGGATTCTCTTGAATAAATGTATAGTACTTTCTATATATTTATTATTTATGACGTTGATATTATAGAACGCTGTAACCTATTATAAATATTATAAAGCGTAAATTAAATTGAAATTCCAATTATTACTACCTATGTTTATAATGAATTGACTACATTGTCATACGTGACAAAAAAGTTACTAATTAATTATCATATATATCATGTAAATTATGATGTTTGTTTATAAATACTTATAACCATAATAGAGAAAATTATAATTTTTATCAATAATAATAAAATTTATGATAAAATATTTTCGATTATTTCGTATGATTATTTCGTAATATTTGGGGAATTTAGTAATAATATAGAATGTGTAAACACTTTTGCGTCATCTCTTTCTCGCTAATGGGATCGATAGAATATTCTACTAGTCGCTCTTCTCGCACTGTATTGAAAATTATTTTAGTCGACTTTTGACAGTACTGCGAGAAGCACGTTGATAAATTTATTTCTTTTGTCTTCTATCAAGATGCCGAAAAAACTTAAAGTTGTCGTAAAATCTCTGTATTCTCATGAAATTCGTAAAGATGTGAGTCTAGAAAATTTGAAATCATTAAAATTGGAAGATGCGTGGCCATTTATCAGGGATGAAATCGAGATAGAAATCGGTAGCAGCCAGCTAGTTTGTATACCACATATTACTGAAGCCGACCTGTACAAAGTCACATCTCTGTTTGTACCAAACGAAAAGGAAATAAACGGTAAAATGTTCACGCCGCTCGGAGAACTAAAGAAGAACATAAATAAAGACAAATCTACCCCTGAATATGTTGACCTGCTGGAACAGGGACAGTTTCATGAGGATGATTTCAAGTTTCCACATGAAAGTGTTAAGGTAGGTTGCTCTTACATTATAAAACTTTCATACCGCTTATTGTCATTTTTGAAAAATACAAAAAATTGGACACACTGACCTTGAGGCGACTGTTAGTCCCGGACAAAAGGTCATGTAGGATTGAGGCTTATTATTATAATTTTACCTTTAAATTGTCAACTACTATGTGCTGATAATACAGAATTTACATACAGTTTACATTTAGTAGTTACTAAGATCATTAAATTAAAAGTACTAACTTAATGTAGTGCAAAGCTAAGCAAATATATTTTTATCATTAAAACTTTAAATACTTTATTTATAGTTATATACCGACAATGAAGTGATGTCCTTCACAAGACTAACCGGAAACAAAAAGCTTATTTTTATGAGGAAAATTAAGCATTAAAATAATAAAACTAAATATTCACTCTAAAATATATAATTTGAATATAATATTAAGGTCATATTTATTTTTTTAGATAACATTACAAGATGAATCAATAAAAAATAAAGTGCGAGTGATTATGGTTAATTTTACAAAATGTTCAATTCCTAAAGGAAAGGATTTTGTGAACAACATATACTTGGATGTGGAAAAAAACCAAGGTAAAAAAATTAAAAAAAAAACATTTTGATTAAGCATTTATTAGCATAATGTCAATTATCAAAACATTTATATGTAGAACAGAATATTATTCTTAAAATAATTTTTTAAATTGTTCTGTTACTTGTTTTTGCTGAATATCTCGACTATTAAATACCCAATTTCACCTCTTTATTTAGATCTTGTTCATTTATTTTTTAATATTTTTAGCATGTATTTAAATTGGAAAATGTAAATAAACATAGATTAAAAATGTAAACAATCTAAGATATTGTTGTTTGAATTAATTATAAATAAACTGTTTTTTCAGCTTTGAAAGGCAAAAAGACAGTGTACATGATCACAAATGTACTGATGGCTAAAACAATTGAGTTCAGAGTAACCCAAGGCACCTCATCCAGGATCTTCCATCTTGGGAATGCTTCACCGCTTGTGTTTGGATTAGAGGAGTACCTGATTGGTGACGATGGGAAGTTAGTTGCAAAGGTAAATTATTGTTATAAGATTTATATGTAATAATACATATATTATAATACAATATTGACATCTTATAATCATTTGCAAAGACTTTGTGAGGCAGACAGGGGACTGAATGATAAGTTGCTCTAGTTTTTGTCTGTTTGGGATATTATTACTTAAACAATGCTTGGCTTATCTGTTAGACATGTTAAACATTTGATCTGATTGAAACCTAACATTGCATTTAGTTAAACATATTGATTGAAAATAATTAACAAAGCTAATAATAAAGTAAGTGGTTTAAAGATTACCATCAGAGTTGTATTTTTACTTTCTCATTTACAATGTTAGTAGGATTTTATTATTTATAAGGAATGTGTATTATATTGAATTAACTTACGTACCTTATACATTCAAAGCGAAAATTTTACATTTAATATCTGTATACCTCGAAATTTTATGAAATCAATCTTCATAATAGTTTTATGATTTACTGTGATTATTTTACTAACAAAGCATTTAAATGTTTAAGTAGTTTTTATCCAAGGTTATTTTACTATTGTTCCCTGTGCAATAGAATGGAAATGATTAAATACAATATAACAATTGAAGCAAAATAAAAACACTAACAACATATACTTAGTTATAAAATTAAGGTGTTAAAGTCCAAGTGAAAGTCAAAAATAAGGAATCGAAGCTGACACGTTTCTTTCAAAACATATCCTGTTATTCAAAAGTGACATTACTAAATGCATTTTAGATAAATTAAGTGCTTCAAAAACGTTTTGTAGAATTATATTTTAATATAATACGCATAGTGCTTATAAATAGTTTCAAATATAGCTCGAGAAAATATTTATATGAATATTGCAGGTTTTTCCAATGTGCAATAACACAAGGAGACTTTATGTCTAAAACAAAGAACAGTAACAGAAATTATGTAAACAAAAAGCAATTTGTTTTTTTAAACGAACTTGTTTACGTATGACGTAATTATTCATGTTGGTTGCAAATTTCAAGTTAAAATTATCGATTATATTACGTATATAAGATTTTTAAACGTTAAAAAAATGCAAGTAAACGTTTTATATTATATTTTAATTTTGCAGCATATGTTTATAAATATACTTGTTCAAATGTGTAAAGTATGATCACATCCGTTAATATTGAGGAGATGCTTAATGCGTTACATTATTAACATGTGACTCATAAAAGTAAGTTACTCCCGACCAAATATCGGTTTATGGTTTTAGAATATGATCGATAGGTTTCTGGAACTTTATAGGGGTATTAGGAAAATGTATTGTTTATATCATAAATAAAGTAATTTCCTGTTACATATTGTGGCTAAATAAAAACTTACCTGAAATATTTTAAATAGATATTTTTTTTTATATGATTTTATAAAATTATAGCATACAAAAAAATATAAATGGTAAATTCCACTTCTTGCCCTTTATCTTCAGCCAAACTGTTTGAATGTTAATTTTGGTCTCATAAAAACCACAATAGACAGTTTTATAAATTATTAATTAAGTATAGATATCGGCTACATTAAGTTTATGTATCGATCGTACGTATTTAGCATATGATAATTCGCACATTTATATTTACACTTACGTACGTACGTTTACACTTACGTAGCGAAGTGGGACAGCGTCTGACTGTAAATACACATGAATGTGAATTCGATTCCCATTCATGGGAATGTTTATATTTCAAATTTATTTTCATTTCTCTACTATGATAAACAAAGCGTAGGCGTTGAGTTTTCCACTCAACACGGAATACCCTGATTTCGGGAGGAAAGAAATTAACAAAATTCTTTAACGCTAGGTTGTCTTTGACGACTCTGCTGTGCGGGGTAAAACGTGAAGTTGCTTTTTTTAATACTCATGCTTTTCACATATCTTACGTATCACCGTAGGCGAGAAATGAATCCGCCATCCTAGACTAATGCCATTTATTACACAAAGACGTTTAATTGGAAACCGGTATCTTATCAGTCAGTGCTCGTTACTTGAGCTCAAGTTATTTCAACGGGAAGTACCTTCTTTAGCCTTATCTATGGTCAATATTTATTTTTTACTCATCACTTTGTACACTAATCACGTAATTGCGATATCGTCACTATATGTATTTAATCACTTGACCACTTTGGTCATGGAAGATCGACTTTAATATATATATTTGTATGACTTAATTTTACTGGATGGATAAATATTCAGTACACAAATTGTTCTAAAGAAACATTTATTGCGATTACATTATCGTACCTCCTTCATGATGTACGTATATTATCTGATTAGGTTTGTTTTATTTTGTCATGTGAAGTGCACTATAACTAAACTATATTAAAATGTATTTTTCGTAAATATACCATTGCATAATTTTTTAATGTTAAGATTTGATTAATTTGGTCTGACCACAAAGTAACTTAATTAATATAAATGGTAATCTATAACGATCTTTGGAACCAGCCCAATGAATCGTAGCAAGCAGAGGTTAGTGTCTTGCAGAGGACGCTTTTTGACCTATTAAATAACTCGGCTGAAAATTAGTTACATTTTCTTTGCTTCCATATTTACAGAGACCGAGTACCCTCTTTACTCACCCTCCTCTATGTCGCTGTAAAGATCAACAGGGTCAACAGCATTAATCTTCTATTATAAAATGTATATATACGTACGTTAAACATATGTACGTACTTTCATATCAGTCCCTTGACTAGACTAGTGAAGAATACAAATAATTGTATTATTGGAATTTGATTCAAAATAGCATAACCGATAAGATAGTCTACTAACAACATAAGCTAATAATAGAGTTAATATATTTATATCATCTACAGTTCTATTTATGTTAGGTAAACTGATATTGTGATAAAATTTGTGCACAAAGCCTGTCGTGGTTCTACCTTGAGGTTGAGCTATATAAGATTTACGTTGGTAACATTTTTTTGAAATTTTAATATCAAAAACCTCGAATATTAAAACTGCGCGTTTTAAATTTGTATTTGTTTTAAAAATTGGTGAATTTTAAAAGCCCCTTGAATACAACAATCAAAATACAAAATAATATAATAATAAACATTGTCCAGAGCACAACCAATTGCGTTTACAGACATCCAGTGCAGTGGTCTCTTTTAGTAAGGTCCAAATAATCATTTCACTTTAAGAATACTTCATTTTATACAATTAAATGTTTCAACATTCAGGTATTATTAAGTCCTCAAATAGCACACGTAGGTATATCAGGTACCTTGGCTATTTGGCAAGAACTCGAGACATCTGCTTTTAATTATTCCTCGAAATATTCTTGATATATGTGCGTATTCGGCACTGTTTGATTTATGCTTAATAAATTTAAACTATTAAAATTAATTGGGCACTGGCTTTTTATCGATGAAAGCATGTTTTAATAATATAGGTTGCGAGTTTGAATACGCATATTATATTCTCCCTATTGAGGGATATCCCTATATAACAACATGACAATACAATTATTGTCATGTTGTTTTCATTTCCTAGACTAGACTCTATGAGTAGTCATTCATAATGCCAAGTAGTAACGCCGCAAATTATACTAAAACAGGAAGTATTAATATTGTACATAAAAATATTCTCTCGAGTGGGAATTTACATATTGTCTCAACTGCAGTACAATGTTATTATGGCATTTAAAATTCCAAATATTAATAGAAACATGTGGCCAATACGCTTGAGTGAATGAGGTATTTGCTTCGATCGTTATTGAGTTTGGTTTCACCTCACGTTTACAATACAACTATCAAGTTCACATATACAACTATCGTTTGGAACTGTCATTGCATACACGGAGATTCTAAAACGTTCATTATTATTACTATTATGTGTTAATCTTAAAAATATAAATTTCCTTACATTCTTACATATATAATTTTAGTGCAATTTGACAACATTGTTGAGGATTTATAAGCCTATTCATTTAGGCAATATTAAAGCATAGTACCTTCTAAAATCTCCTATTCTAATTGTAATAATACCGTATGTCGTTTTTGCGTATTGTACGCATATCCTCGGGTTAGACAAATTTTATAGTGACTCATGTATAATACTATATAAAAAACCCATTATGTTGCTTATCTACAGGCGTTTCCTCGAAAATCAATTAGTTATATCAAATATTTTATATCGCATTTTTGTGTGTGTTTAAATAAAAAATACTATCATGTATGTTTATAACATTTTTAAACAATATTATCACTGTCTCAGTGCGATTGGTACGTGCCTGACTGCACGTGATCATAGCACGTCTTTCCACTCCTGAAAATAGCAACCTACAGCAAACATGCAGTGAATATAGTAGAACCAAGTTAAGTTGAACATCAATAAGATGAAATCTGTCATATCTCGGAAAAAAATCTCCCTTCCTTGCAAACACCAAAATCTATATTACTTGAAAACTCAAACCTTTTTTAGTCCAAATAATCAATGAGTGTCACGAAGCCATTTTGGTACATATTTTACCTTCATAAATAATGTTGATAATAAATATTAAGAAATACTGCCTACTTAGTGAGGTTTGTTTAAATCTTGTTATTCTATTTTCACAAAGAACTTATTAAAAACACGAACAATGGCCGTCGGCTTACACTATGAGTATCGCAAATTATATGTTTAATTACATACAAATAATGAAATCTAATAATTTACTATGCTGAAAGACCGAATCATTGTCAAATTACCCCTCATATATAAATCAATATAAGACTAAAACCTAATTGATTAACACATTTTAGACCAGTATTTTACATGTATAGTAATTAAGTAGGTATATAATCCCCAGAGTCCCCGACTAACTTTACTAAACTGTAACACATTTGAAATGTTGCGAAAGTAGGTAAAACAAGCAAGTATGGCTTCACATGTGTTTATTCTGAGCGGATTTTGCCATTGTATAGAAAATGTCGTATATAATTTAAACTAGGTGACATATTATATATTTATTATATATTATTAATTAATTTGAGGCCGGTCGTGGCGCAGTGGCTAAACGTCTGACTAAATACGATCGGTTGTGATTATATTTTAAATGATTTTCGGTGAGTTCCGCCACTCAACAAGCAATGCCTCGAATTCTGTAGAAAGCGAAATACGGAGTGTCTTAATACTAGGTACTTTCTGTGTACCCCGCTATGCGTAATAAAAGCGTGAAGTTAAAAAAATATATATTTACTCAATATGTTTTTTTAAATAAATTTTAAAAAATATATTTTTTGCGTATATAATTTCATTTTGACAACGTTACGATGTATACATAAGTAGGTAAATAAATTTGTTATAAATATGTGTAACACGCATTTACTTGGAACATATGAGTTTCCATTGTTGATTCAATACTTGAATCATGAAACACTCAAAACAGAAGTTTAAGTTAATCACACCTAAGAACGTAGTACTTGTACCTGCAGATTGTTTTCTTTTATTGCTATATTGTGACGTTTTAATACGTATTTTTGGAATAAATATCTATTTATAATGTTAAAATTGTTGTTATTTTCCAAGAATACTTTGCAATGCCTGTTATAATTATATAATACTATATTACCACTATGTTAACGCGATAGCTAAACATTAGCATGTGATCAGGAACTCGTCGAACTTACGACCTCGTACGGAAGACGTAACTCTGACGCTGTTCTGGCCTTTTTTCCGTCACATTAATTGACTTATATATTATAGTTATATACTAATCTTCACATATTTCTCGATATAAGACGAAAAATGATATTAAAACACTCAGTTCATTTCATTTTCTAATTTCAGATATACTGTGTACATTAAATAGATGGAAATAGGTGTCGATGTAAAAGTTATTTAAATATAATCATTACTCCAAGTGGATATCGAAGTCAATGTCACTGACTGTAACACGTTTATAGTCAGAAATTTTTCAACTAAAATGACTAATCTAGTATTAAACATCTTTCTTTTTGTTTCTAGGAACCAGTGAAAATTAAGTCGAAGCTGCTTCAGTGGCAGAAACTCGATCCTTCCGATCATCTCTATATACCAGAAAAAGATACGGCTAGTGCATATTAGAATGTAATTGTATCTACATAGCTACATAACCCCATACAAAGATCAACTACTAATTCAAAATTTGCAAATTTTTATGTGACTGTTAATAGTATATTTAAAAATTAATTATAAATTTATAACTTATCGTACTTGACTACTTAATATATACATTTTTCTATGTATTTCAACAAATGCCTAGCCAACTATAATACTTTTTATATTTCGCAATAAATTACAAACGACCAAAGCTGATTATTAGTTACTATCAAAATCATTAAATTATTAGCATTTCTACAAAATTACACATTCTTTAGTTTATAAAAAGAAAGTGTCATGAATAAAATAACGAAAGACACAAAAAAATTGAAAGGATCATGTATCGGTTCCATGGTGTAATGGTTAGCACTCTGGACTTTGAATCCAGCGATCCGAGTTCAAATCTCGGTGGAACCTGATATTTTTGTTTTTTTTTTATTTTGTATTTTTTTCTTTTCTATCATTTATATTTAAATATACATATATCTATAATTTTTTTAATTTAAAATTGTATCCGTTATATAAATTTTCTTTTTTCTATAAACTTGTCGTTTACGACGTAGTATCCAAGGTCAAAAATACATAAACAAGATTGTTATTCAATAAAAATAATATTAACATACATAACATAATCTTACGATATACGTTGCTATGACGTTTATTAATGTTTACCCAAATTTATAAATTTACATTATTAGCCAATTTTAGGCATTTGAATTAACTTCTTAATTCCTTAAGAAAACTTTACATACGGACTTATTTATGTATGGGGTTGAAATTAGCACAGGCTTTGTACCGTAACACTATTAAGTTAAAAATCACACTTTAGACTCATCCACTTTATGTGTAGTAGATCTTAGTTTGTTATACGTTAGTTTATGGCATGGCCATGACAATTGGCTTGTTAGTATTAGGCTTACTAAATGTGCTGATATTTTATATTTTAATAGTATTAGATTATGCTCTCAGTATTCCTTAAGGTTGCGATAAAATTCAAGCAATACTTTGTGTATTTGTTTCTATTTTACATGTATCGGTGTTTTTAAAGTTTTATTTCAACATTCCAAAAAAGCAGAATGTTATGCATTATTCACAATGTAAGCCTTGACTGTGATTTATGGTTTGTTTACTATTACAAGTATTTCATTCATATAATTTATTAATACTATTTTTATTACACTTAAGTAATTTGAATGTGATTTATATGGATACTTAATTTTATTTTGCGTGTACTTATTGTTAAAACAGCGAAAATGATCAAAATAAATGAAATAGAGTGTTAAAAAAATATTTCTTGTTTTAATGCTTCCACCCAATTTTTTATTCAATACTTAATATAAAAATTAGATCTAGATAACAAAAAAACAAAAGAAGAACTTAATATCTCTTAATAGTTTTTCGTATAAGAGCCATCCTCTGTTTGTGGGCTTCAGTAACAGCGGCACGTTTATACGGACGTAACTCATCATTTCCAAAGCCAGGAATCCACATGTTCCATTGACGTTCTGTAAATAAAAAAATATACATAAACATTTCTTTTTAGAAAATTGTTAAGATAATCCACAATAAAATTCACCCAAAGTACTTGACAGTTAAATATAACTTTTTAGGATATGTCTTCATTAGAAGACACTAGCCTAAATATGACAAGACCTTCCTGGAGCAACTTGGAGTCTATGATACTTTCTGATCTTATTTCATTAAGTTTCATATAAAATTGAATATTGTATCAGTACCGGAATTGATAGTGTTCTCTATGTAAAATAAAGAAGGAGTTGCATTTTCCACGCAACTTCTATTCCAATATTATAAAGTAGGTTCCTATTATATTTATATAAAATGAGTGAAGTAGTTTTACGGATTGGTTTTGGAATTCTTCTAATGTTTTCTACAGACTAGAGATCTTAAAAATCACAAATCAATTATTTTTAGAACACTATTATGACAGTGCTTTTCACTATAATAGAAGGCATAATATTTTTGACATTTTAAAATTTCATAACTGAGGAATAAAAATTTATATTTTACATGGTTATTCTAAAAAATACTTTAATTTTTACACTCCACCTCAACCATTGAGAATGAATTAACTTTGAATACTTGTAAATATTATTTATAGCAAAATCAGGCTCATTTTCTTACCTAAATGTAACTGAACATCTTTGAGTTCTACATTTGCAGCATGTCTATGCTTGGCGAGTGAGCAAGAGGCATTAAGAGTTGTGTCAATAAAATCATCAGCTAATTGTAGAAGCATCTCTTCAACTTCTTCATCTAACTGTACTGTAGGATCAACTTCTCTTACTAATTCTTGAAGTCGTGGCCGGCTAAGTAACTAAAACAACAAGTATTGCTTTGTATAATTTTATGTTTAAATAATCAAATAATGTTCCAGTAATGTCAAAATATAATTCTTTAATTGTTATTTCTAAAATTGTAATTCTTTGAAATTTATGGCGCATAGCATAATAGCCTGAAAGAATCTATGTCAAATCGAAATTCAATTAATTATGAATCTAATTGAAATGTAATTACCTGTGTAGTCTGGTCACCACTGCCTTGGTTAATTTTTGTACTCACTTGTTGAGTGCCCATAGGGCTGTGTTGTGAAGGTGAATGCTGAACTGAACTAGATTGTAGTTGAGGGCTTTGAAGAGGATTATTTACGAACTGCATAGTTTGAGAGTTTATTGTACCTATAGTTGGCATGTTAGGAGCTTGGACAATTGAATTGCTAGCCATTTAATAATATAACTATCTTAATAATAATCAGTCACATAGAGACTTCGTGTACTAATTTTAAGATATTTTGTTTTATCTATCATCTACACAAAACCAAAATTCATTTTTCACATTTATTTGTAATCAAACGTTGACAATGAATCACTTGTGTGACAAATGACAGTCGGTTATTGCGATGTGTTTGACAGTTCGTACTTAACGTATGTAAATAGTGATGTAGTGAATAAGTTAACCGATTTTAGTATTTCAAATATAGATTGTATTTAAAGGAATCTATTATAAAATTGCTTTAAACTAAAAATATATATATTAAATAGAATCTCTTTCAATGGTTATTATATCTTGTCACTTAAATCGATAGTAATTTCACATTTTTTACATATTGAATGTATCAAACATCTTTTTTTACAATTCACAATATTTCACAATTAAGCTATGCGCTTAAATTATAATCAAACTAATTCCTAAAGCCATTAGTTGGTTTCGCTCTTGTGATTCGGAAAGGTAAAAAATTAAAACAAAAACGTAATAATTCGATATTTTACTAATCCACTTCATCAGACAATAAGGATGAAATATCTGAAATGTCTTCATCTAGCATCATTTTATCTTCGTTAACTTTGTTATTTTTCAAGTCTTTTGTAAATACTTTTAAAGCCACTCGCAAGTCCCAATCGTGATAAAGTAGACGGCTAAAATGTTCAAATATTAAATTATAAATGTTCTACTACTTTTTTTAAATTTATTTTCTATAAATATTTTAAGAATATCAAGTAATATTTTTAAAATATTTATTACATATAGTTTATCACTAAAGTCTTAACAGAAAAACAATATTTCTTGCTTTTTTTTCTATAACTTACGCTTCAGCTTCAGATTTTTTTAATTGTGTGTAATTCATAAAAGCTGTACATAATACATCTCTTTCCTCTTTGTCTGGATTGATTAGAGTTAATTGATTCAAATGCCTCACTGGATGCTGAAAAAGACAAAATGTTATAAATGTAAATTTAGTTACACATAGGTAAGTTTTATTTTATAAATCAACCTTATGTTACAATATATAATACAAATTATTAAAAACTATAATTAAAAACATTTTATCAATTCAGTTATGCAAAATGCTACTTATATTTAATTTGAAGCTTACCTTAAAACTATTTTTTATCATATCAGGGGTAGCAAAAGAAACAGAAATCATTTCATGAACAATGTTATAAAACGACATTGCATTCACAGAATAAATGTCAAATATCAATGATCTTCTGAAATGCATGAAGCGTTCAGAACCATCTGCAATATGTTCCTTATATACACCTTCTATTATAACTATTAGCACTTTATTCTGTAATATAATAATAAAAATTAACACTTAATATATATGGTTTAATAAATAAAATGATTGCAAGCCGAGGTTCGAGCCCCGCAGGGGGGCGCCCTAGCGGTCGTCGACTTCCTCTCAAGCAGCCATGTCAGTGCTTGCTAATTTTGTTACATATTTATTTTATATATATATATATATATATATATATATATATATATATATATTTATATATATATATATATATATATATATATATATATATATATATGATTATGACTTTGATTTCCATGCATAGCAGCTATTATATTATTTCTTCAGTACAATAAGATAAAGTACCACAATCTAAATTAATATATCTTTAAAGGTGGTAACAAAAAATACATACACAGATAGGTTAAACTTTAAAGTTAAATCACTATTATGAATAAAAACATACTTACATCATGTCTTAGCACATCAACAGTGAATGTGCTAGGATCGTGAGTGGTCTTTGGCAGCTGTAATAACACGGACACAATTGCACATCTCTTCTTGTACACTCTTCTAAATTTATAGTCCCATTTTTTTTGGTTTAAATCTAATATGTTTCTTGAGTGCATTATATATGGCTGTAAACTTTCTATAGAGTCATCTGTTTCTGAAATTTTATAATTTTTTATATTAATAAAAGATTTTTCTGGTCTAAATAATTGATATTCTCTATAAATGATAAAGATGATAATTTTTTAAATATTCAAACACACACAATATTCAAACACATTACGCCTGAAAAATTTTGTGACATTAAGTTTCTGACATTAAGGTTGTGGGTTTCAATTTGGGAGCTTTATTTTATATAAATTATATTCATATTCCTATTCTGGTACGACAAAATCCGGTGTTCAATTCTGCCACTTGTTTAACACACAGTGTTTTGAATTTGGGTGATCACCAGAGAATAGAGTGTTATATCAATAGACTGTCTGCCTACCCTGCAATGCAGGAAAAATTGTTAAGCTGCATAAGATGCTATGACTAATAATTATAAAAGGAATTCCTATATGAAAGTATAAAACAACCTCTATTAAGAAATTTAAAAAAATAACACAAAATATATAACTTCTTTTTCTGTTTTTTTTTTAATTGAGGAATAAATAAAGCTTTATCATTATTATTATTATTATTATTTGTAATAATTATATTAATCACTGTACTCAACATCACTGTACCTGTAAAAGTGTGTGACATTGTCAATTTAGCTTCTTCTACATAAAACATTTCCAACTTTTGTCTTGAAGAATCATAATGAGCAAAGTACAGTGAGACAAATTTTTCTATTATCATTTTTGTTTTTTTATCTGGTACCACTAAAAAGTTATTATAAAATGGTACCATTATGCCATGCTCATTTAATTTTACTCCATCCTGAAATCAAGTTAAAACAAATAATAATGTAATGAACATTACACTTAATATAATCTATTTTTTAAGTTGAATTATTTTAAATTATTTATTTTCTAGATTAAAATGTTCATGTAACATAATTTTAAAAATTGTCAATTTTTTGCACGAGTCAAATATAAATTTAATAATTATAAACTTACTAGTTCAGTCAGTCTAGGAAATTTAAGACTTATCTGTTTGATATATGCCATTGGCTCCATGTCTTCACACAGTGGGTTGCCTTCCACCCATAGCTTTTCTATTTTACTACTAATTCTGTGTAGCTCAGTTATTGAAGGGATCTTAAAAATTATATATAAAATTTATTTATGTATATGATATTTAATCATAGTTAACAAAATATAATACATTAAATTATTTGCTCACATTATTGTTGCTGAGGTTCACTTCTATGAGATCCCCTTTAATAAAAAAATTCAATATTTCCAGTGGAACTTGGCTAAAATATAATTATTAAATTAATTGTGTAATATTTACTGTTTTGAATTAATATAAATTATTTTCAATATCACAGTTTATACTGATATTACCTTAAATTATTATTACTTAAGTTTAAAATTCTCGTACTTCGGCCTATTCTTATCATAAGTAGCTTGAAATGAGCTAAAAGAGATAGTTTGTAGAAATTTATGCTCATCTGTATGAATTCTGAAAAAAAAGTAAGAGGTGTTTACATAAATACATCAGTGAGAAAATAAGATTTTGAAAATAGTTTTTAATGTTACCTTCATCATTAATAAAGTTTGACAAATTTAATTCCAGATTTTCATTAAATCTGAAGCTAACAACTCTTGATATGATGTCACTGAGTGTTGATTTCTTTTTGAAAAAATAACTTGAAGGTTTATCATTAAATAATATATCTATATTTATCATACTACGAGAATGAGGGAACATAAAGTCTAATTTTATTACTTTTAATATGAACATTAGGTTACTGGTATAGAAAGTTGAGATACTATTTTGTGTGGTATAGTTTACTGGTATAATCACTACACCGAAATATTCACTTAATGCATCAAATAATTGTGAACTACTAGTGTCCATCCAATTATGAATCTGAAATATTTTTACAATAAATAAATAAGTATCATAAAATTATAATGATAAGAATATTTTTGATGTATACAGAGATTTTTTTCAAATACATTAAAAACAAACCATTATTTTATGAAATGAATGTTTCATAGCTTCATCTTCTATAGCTAAACTATTTTCTAATGATTCAATGAGTGGTTGGGTAATAGTTACTCTATTCATAAGGAATTTTTTATAACTACTTAGGTCACTCATGTTCAAAATCTTTTAGTAAAATGATAAATAAAGCGTTATAAAACTGAAATAAATATAAAGCTTCAGTAATAAATTTGGGAATACATTATGTTTAGATATTTGTTCTCTAAATTTTTTTTTATATATGTTACTAATTTTCTGGTATATTTAGCAGATATAGTAGTATCGGACATTCAGATTACAATTGACAACTCAAATAATATTATTGTTAATTTAATGACAACTAGGGATAAGACTCCATACAACGAAAAATAATACAATACATTGAACATACGCTAAATGAAATCGATTATGTATTAAAATAATATCGATTTTATGTTAAAAATACCGACTGCCGTACTATAATTGGCTATTTTAATACTTTCATTGGTTAAAATTTTTAATAAATAATAAATTATTTTAGGGTATAATAAAAATTAAAAAAGCGATATAATTAATAAATAATTAATAATAATAAATAGTAAAACTTTTTGTATAGTACCTTCATTGATTTTTTTGTACTATTTATTGTTTGTTTTTTTTGGTAAATAATTTGTTAATTTATAAACCATTTGTGCTAGCTGAAGGATTAAAGATTATAATATATTAAGGTCGTTTATTCCACAAAGTACATTAGTTATACAGACAATTGTTCATTGGTTATTCTTGTATATATAATTAATGTACTCTATGGTCATTCAGGTTATTGACTGACGGGTTCATTTGTGCCCGTGGTATGGTTATACTTTAAAAACCCGTTATCTCTTTCGCTGCCTCTAGTGCATTTAATAATAAACAATAATAATACACTTTTATTTGATTTGCATTGTTCGTCTTATCAAAGTTTGTGTTCGCGCACTTTGCGAAATTCAATTACCGCTGGCTTAAGTTGTAATATTTTACTAGGTAACTGGTTAATAAAGTAAACATTAAATTGTTTACGTTCTGCAAATTTAGTTACCAACTATTTAATAATACAAAAACAATGACTAGTTCAGCATTGATAAATATTTGTAAAATAACTTTGTTTTTATTAATTTTAATGAGTGTTATCCAACATGTTGTCATAGCTTCTAATAACCCAAAAAAATTACAAATCGGAATAAAAAAACGTCCTACCGATTGTACAATTAAAAGTAAAAAAGGAGATCTCCTCCATATGCACTATACTGTAAGTAAATTTGTTTATTTTATATTAACAAATACAGTAAAATAATTGTAATATTTCATTAAAACATATATATATATAATTTAAGGGTACATTGGAAGATGGTACTGAATTTGATAGTTCTCTCAAACGGGGCAATCCACTTACTTTCAATCTTGGATCTGGACAAGTTATCAAAGGCTGGGACCAAGGCTTAATTGGCATGTGTGAAGGAGAACAAAGAAAGTTAGTGATTCCACCTGAACTAGCCTATGGAGAGGCTGGAGCCCCGCCTAAGATACCTGAGTCAGCAACTCTAACATTCCATGTAGATTTAGTTAAAATTGAAAGAAGGGATGAACTTTAAAGTATTAGTATCAATAAAAGATTTTTAAAGAACACAATTTTTTATTTTGAAATATTTGTAACTGTTTTAATAACATAAATTTTGAGGAATATCTTGGAATTTACCTAGTTATAAGAGAATTTCAATTATATTCATTCATATATATTTTAACATTAATGTAGTGTCAATCTTGTAGAGTCAATCAAATATAAAATCAGCCATCAACTATGCTAACAGTAATATGAAAATAGGGATTTAAGTATTTTACAAAATATATTTTATAATTTTTTAATTCAAAGTAGAATGTAAATTGTAGACGAGTTTTTGGACTTGATTGTCTGAATTTGGATTGTTGATTGCAATTTAAAATTGAATGTGGATTTCAGTTTTTTATTAATATATTTGTGTATAACTTGATATAACTTAATATATTTATTTAACTGACTTCTAGCAACCGATAGTTGTTATACTTAGTCTTGTCATAAATATTGTTACAAAGAAAAACAACTTTTTTTATTGTATGTACCATTTATTACAAATATGGTGTATATTTAAACTATTAAAACATTAATGTAAAACCATAAAAATTGAATTTTAAGCATTGAAATCAGTGTAACTAGTGATAAGTAGCACACACTCTTTCTGTAGGAAAATTCTTCATTGTCAATTGTATGGATTGTCATAGAGACTCCCAAACTATCATGGCATTTACAAGCAATTATTGACATAAATCATACTCCAATGCATCAAGTCAATGACTAGGTGATGGCCAGTTTTCAAGTCTGTTGAAGTTGAAACTGTTCATTTCTAACCAAGATTCAGCAGATTGAGCTTTATCATATGGCTTCAGGTCTTGAAAGGTTTTTCTTTAGTTTTGCTAATGATGATGGTAAGGGACTTTATATTATAAACAGTAAAAGATAATAAACGTATCTTTTACTATTTTTACTATAAATATCTAAAAGGTAAAAATCTTTTACAAAAAGCCATACTTTGTCTGCATTATTTCCATGGACCCTGTGACAAACGGTCTTTTATAGGGTGCGTTGTTTACCGATATATATCATTAAACCATTACAAATCCACTTTGTATTCGAGAAAACAATTTGAATGGAACATGACCGACGAAAGCGATGACTATTATAATGATTTTTCCTCTGTCTCTTTGTGGGTTCAATTCCCACTAGACGGTATGAATATATTTAAAAAATGTTTTCATTTTACCGTTTTGGTATTACAAAGCGCAGCAAGAGTTCTCGACACGCAATGTTAAATTTTCGAGTGGAAAGCACTCGATGGAGAGTTTTGACACTTGAATCTTTCTGACTACCGTACCATGCGGGATACAGTGTGTGTAAAGCTGGTCATCATCTTATGAAAACTCTTGTCTTCATTTATTTTTTTTGACAAAATAATATTGTGAGATCGTGAATTTACATTTTTGATAACCGTAGTTGTCTTAAGCGAAGAGAATCTGCTTAGGAATCGGACTACACGTCGCAAAATTTGTCAATTAGCAGGAATTCATCATCTGCCAGATCGTGTTCCAGCCAATGATTAGAAATTGTATAATTTAGAGCTATTTTTAATTAAAATAATAAAAAAATGTAACTGTACCGTACTGAATCACTAAAAAACCTAACATGAGTCTCTCAGACTCGAGGTAGCATCTTTTTTGACATCATCTGACTGTTGCACGCACATCCAAGCTTGACGCTACTGTGCGGCTGTTTCGTATCCCGAAAGAAGAGATTTGGCGGACCACGTGGTTTGGCATGCGTAGAATACAGTTTACGGGCCTCTTAAGCAGTAGGGAGTATGAGCTAAACAACCGGATGACTTCGGGGTGCAAAGAAACGAGCGAGAACAAAAACGAGGAAGCAAATGGATTGGATTTACTCACTTATCTGATTTCTTGATACTTAATAATAGTTTAACGTATACATTATTATTACATTAAATTTTAATATAATAATTATTGAATAGATTATATACAATCACAAGTATCTTCATTCATGACTATTATACTTGTCTGTCGTAACGACCTAATAGTATGCTGTTTTATCCTCTATTCTAATTCCTAAATAAAGTAGAAAGTACACTTATTCAATCTCTCACAAATTATTCTACCTAACCCCGACCCAACCATAGCAAATGATTTTTATTTAGTTTCCTTACGTGCATACAAGTACTTTCCACACAAATACTAGAGCTAAAGTTGTTTCTTTTTGTACGTGCATTCATGGGGCCCCAGTGCATACTAGATTCCCAGAATGTTGCCTATTCTGCCTTAAAGTTAATCCAGCTCTGAGCGTACTATGCAAGAACTAACAAGTTGTTACGAAATCCAGACGCCGAAATATTAACGATTATTGTGATACCGAGGTGTTGAGGACCCATAGTTGTTGGTTAAGTGTCAACTACTTTCTCAAGTATGGTATCTTGATGCACCAGTACTGATGCTTTGATATCTTTTTCATAAAAAATGACTAGAATGAGCCATATATCCTTCTCTCTCCTCTTCGTAGCTAACAACCCACTAAACTGTCTGAAGTCGGATAATATCCCCGTTTTACTCTGTTGACTAAATGCGAAACTTCTTTTGAGTTATTATTATAGATACGGTCATTTTATTTATAAAATATTGATCAATTGTAAATATTTCATCCGTATATAAAATTTCTCTGTGATCTTCTTTTGCGTACCGCTTAAGTATTTGTTTGATTTTACCATTGTATTGTTTTTTAAATTATCCGTCAAGTCCAAAGTCATACTTACTACGTATATAAAAAAATGTGCCTTTTCATTTGTAATTTGTAATGAATTAATTAACGTATCGAATAGAATAAAAAACAAAAGACACCAGGAAGTATACATGAATAAGATATTTATATGAATACATAAAACCACTTTATATTTATTCTTTTGATTTTACAATTTGAATATATCTCATGAGGAAATGTAAAAATTTTGACTACTACCCAATTCATAAATGATTACCGTTGCTAATTGTATTCACTTTAAAAGGTATATATTAAATATATAGGTACAAAAACCTTTTGTATAATTTTGTTTAATGTAGTTACCGTTGTTATTAATGTCACAGGTGATGAATGAAACGGATTTCAGAATAATCACAAATGTATGACTTAGACATTGACGTTGAACGTCAAAACTAGATAATAAACTGAGTAAGAAAATTTTGTCGGCGTATAGTGATTATCGAAAATATGTACTGTGTTGTGTGCAATAATAAAATAATACAAGCATAACTTTTACTTACTTAAATATATTATATAGTGTGCTGTATTTTAGGCGTAAAAATGGTCAAAATATTGTTCTTGCATCCGGATCTGGGCATCGGTGGAGCTGAGCGTTTAGTTTTAGATGCTGCATTAGCTTTCAAAACTAAAGGTCATGATGTAGCTTTTTATACGAATCACCACGATCCTTCTCATTGCTTTGCTGAGACCAGAGATGGAACTTTTCCAGTGACAGTTATTGGTGACTGGATCCCGCGTGCTATTTTCGGCCGGTTCAAGGCTGCATGTGCGTATGCCCGTATGGTATTCGCTGCCGCTTATTTGGCGTGGTACGTCATTCCAGTAGAAGAGCCTACTTTGATATTTTGTGATCTTATTTCTTTATGCATTCCATTTTTAAAGATGGCACGTGGGCCATTTCGTGTCATATTTTATTGTCATCATCCGGATAAATTATTGACCACTGAAGGCGGTCTTCTAAAGAAAATATACCGAGCGCCTTTGAATTGGCTAGAAGAACTGACTACTTCTAAAGCGGACAAAGTTCTTGTTAACAGCAAGTATACTGCTAGAGTGTATCAAGATGCATTTCAAAAAATTAAAGATATTCCTGATATTTGTTATCCTTCAATAAATACTGAGTTCTTTAATAAAACAGTACCAAAAAATCTAAAAGAGGTTGTACCAGTTGGTACAGATAAAATTATTTTTTTATCAATTAACAGATATGAAAGAAAGAAAAATTTACAATTAGCTTTACAGGCATTGGAAGCATTAAAACAAATAATAAATGATTCTGATTGGGATAGAGTACACTTAATTATGGCTGGTGGTTTTGATCCCATAAACTTAGAAAATATACAGCACTTTATGGAGCTTACTGATTTAGCTTCAGAACTTGCTTTAGATGATAAAGTTACATTCATGAAGTCTCCCAAAGATGTGGAAAAAGTTTCCCTTTTATATAACTGTACTGCATTGATATATACACCATCAAATGAGCATTTTGGAATAGTGCCTCTAGAAGCTATGTATTATAGTAAACCAGTTATAGCAGTAAATAGTGGTGGACCCACTGAGACTATTGTACATGATGTGACAGGCTTTCTCTGTGAACCTGATAGCCAATCATTTGCTATAGCAATGAGCCAACTAGTCATAAGCCCCGAGTTATGTGAAAGACTTGGGAAGTCAGGAAGGAAGAGATTTGAAACAAAATTTTCATTTGAAGCCTTTACAAACCAACTGGATGGTATTTTAACAAGGGAGAGGCAGATTATATCTGAGGCTCGAGCTATTGAATATGAGGATACGAAACGTAAATAACAGGATACCAACACTCAAACAATATGTGATATTGTTTGAGTGTCTTTAATTTAAGCCTTGATTGATCTCTTGTGATTTATATTGAAATTAGTTGGTTGAAGATAGTAGTTTTACTATTTTTATAACCCCTATCATATCTTGGCATTTATTATAATTATAAGTACACATTGAAATATATACCCAGATGGCCTTGAAGATTAATAGATGAATATTTATTTGTAGAAAAGTTTGTGATTAACATTATTTTACTAAATAAATTGCTTTATCTAAAGAAAATATATTGTAGAATTATATATATCAACATAGATTGTGCCTACATATGTTTGTTTACTCTTAAAGTTCACATATATTTACAATATTAAGCTGAAATCAAAGTAATTTAAAATTATAATTATACTATAGTGAGCCATTTTTCTAGTATTTAATCTATTAATACTAGCTTTCTCGGCATTTTTATGCTCTTATTTTGCCCTGCTTTCTATTGAACATCTTTCAAATTAATGAAATAGCTAATAGTAATATGTAGAAAAGCTATGTAGAAAAGCAGTTATTTAACCTAAATTATAATAAATATAGAAGAGTTAGCATATTTTTATACATTAAATCACATAATTGGTGTGTATGTGACATTCTTATTTTTTTTCTGTCTAACCATTTTAAAGGACATTGATTGTTCCTCAATTTAGATATATAAATTAACTGTGAATAATTTTTATTATATACATTTCATAATTAGTATGACATTTAATTGAATGTAGATGACATTACAATATACTGTCATTAATTATGCAATTAATATAATAATAGCTGAAAACTTTTAAAATAATGATAAAAATTTCATTTCTTAACATTATGTATAACAGGCAAGTACTTCTGTTTCAAATCAGTACCTAGTATAAATATGTTGATAAGTAAACTTGCACATTTTTTTGATGATAGAAGACATAAGGATCGCTTTATTTATATGTTCAATAAATAACTAAGCCAAAAAAGTGGGTAAAATGGCGCAAATCCAACGTGAATTATTAAATAGCCCTTTTACCAATGAAAAGTGAAAACTTCTAATGCCTTGAAAAGTTAACATTATTGACTTATCAACTTATTCACTCTTATAGTATAATATAGAATTGAATTCTATACCTAAATGTTATATTACCACTTCAGCTTATGTAATAACTTGGCTAGAAAATAAAAATATTTTTAATTATCAAATATTCTCTTATTTTTATCGTAGTTAACTCTAGAATATTTTTATCTATCTAATTATTTTTATCATAGTTAAGTCTTTGTTGGAATACAATTGTACAATTATGATTTGGAGACATGAATGAACTAAGGTAATTGTCGCATTTTCGGATGTTTCCTGTTTTATGTAGGAATTACGGTTTTAAATACACTAAAATAATATGAATCTCTTAGCATTCCCTTTGTACAGTTTTTAATCAGTGACATTTATACATTAAAATGTTCTTTTAATACATATTACGGAACGATATTAAATAGGGTAAAAAATTTTTTATTAGCGACAGCGTCTGACTGTAATTGTCGCGACCGGTTGTGGATTCGATCCCCACTCGGGGGAGTGATTATATTTAAAATTATTTTCACTTCCTCGCTCTTGTAAGCCAAAGTGCGGTGTTGAGTTCCACCACTCAATACGCAATGTCTCGAATTCTGTGGAAAGCGAAGTACGGAGTGTTTTGACACTAGGTACTTTCTGTCTACCTAGTTACGGTAAAAAGTGTGAAGCTAAAAAAAATATATTTAGAAATATATCTTTATTATTGTAATAATGTTCTAAAAATTTGTAAGCATAATCTATTTCACCTCTTACTTTAATAATTTTATTTTTAAACTCATTTAACACAGTTTTAAGGTTATGTTTCATTAAAAGCAATGCAAACATTCATTTATATTGTTAAAAATAAACCAAAAATTTAAAAAATAATTTATTTATAAATAATATAAAACATGATACAAATCATTCAATGATAACTTTATCGGTAGTGTCATACACTTTTTCAACTGTCTCAGCTGGTATGGGGTCTATTAGTTCAAACTGTAAATCGTATTGCTGGTCCAACCCCATATAACTGTCACTCATTATGTATATTGTGTATATTATGCGTCCTGAAATGAAAATAATTAGTAAAAATCTTAGTTGTTTACTTCACAATCCTAATTAATAAAATAATTTTATTTTAAATGCACATTTAAAATTAATTTATTTTAATTGTAATATTTGTGTATATTTTTTTATTTAAAAAATATATTATGGATAATCCAACTTTCTGTTTTTTTTTTTGTATAAAATACAGTTTATTAAAAAATATTGTATAGGTATTTACAATATATAACTCATATATATAAATGTATTTATAATATATACAAAGAAAATATATTTGATGCCGGTCGTGGCACAGTGAGATAGCGTCTGAGACTGTAAACGCCATCGGTTGTGAGTTGGATTTTCACTCGGAGGAATTCTTTTTATTGTCTCAATCTGGTAAGCAAAGCGCGGCGTTGAGTTCCACTACTCAACACGTAATGTGTCGAATTCGGCGGAAACCGCAGGTGTGTCTTGCCACTAGGTACTTCTACCATGTTATGCGGAATAAAAGCGTAAAATCAAAAAATCCAACTTTCTGAAAACTTATTCTTCCATGTAAAATGTCCGACAGATAAAAAATCATGACTAAGATATGTTTACACTTTTCTCTTAGGTTTTTGTAACATTAATTATGAACCATACACTTCTTAAAAATGATATGTTTTTTTCAACATTATATAAAATTAGTCCAATAACTACGAGGTTTGAAGTCAGGTAGACACTCATTAAATCACAGCTCAATCTCACAACGTTACCTGTATTCGGCGGCGTATAAAATGTGACATGCGTGGTTCCTTTAGCAGGTATCCTTTTCAATGCGTGCAATTCTCCATACTCGGTGGTACCCAATGTAAGGAACCAGCCCTCGTTCTTACCGCGGGGAAACCTCGGACACAATACGTTGTTTGGGTTCCCACCGCGTCTGTTCATATCCACTACCAGTGTGTATTCCTGTTAAGTCATATTAACATTATTTATGGGTTGAGGGCAAAGTTGAAATATTATGAGAAGAAACTCCTTTGCATCTTATGATTTCAGAGTGCAGGTGTCGACTGCGTTGCAGAAAGAAGAAAAATAAGATCTCGGAGCAGTGCATGGCAGGAGGTATAAGAACTGCACCCCTATAATACGCACATTTAAGTTTGCATTTACTATCAGAGCTCCTCCTTCCCTCCTCACTCAACAGATATTTAGGCGAAATATTGTTAGTATGAAAATTATTATTCAATATTAATTAAAGTTGTATTTGTATGGTTTATTAAACTTAAATACCTGATCAGCATGTATGGGCATCCATTCATCCCTAGCAGGCGGTTGCTTTATTCTTTTGTCCTGTTCACAGTCGGTATCGAACCATAGACCTCGCACGTGGAAAGTTAGGTTTAGAGATGGCAGATCACATAACGCCTAGAAAATATATACAAATGTTTTAGGTTATAAATAACATAAAAAAAAAATAAACCACAGAGGCACAGTGGGAAACCAGTCTGACTGTAATTGTTATTGGTCGTGGGTTCGATCGTCATTTCTTCCGTGTATTATATATGTATTATAGAACAATTAAATTATTTTGTAACTTAAAATTGTAGAAAGGCATACGAGTATACCCGAAAGCCGTCCAATTATTGATAAATAACATAGATAAAACCAACTTAACACGTTATATCTCGTATACGGTCTTGAGGAGTTGACACTAGCTACTTCCAGTCTACTATGCAAGATAAAAGGGTGAAGATAAAAAATCCAATGCATGATTTATATAAAATAAATATAAAATATCCGATATATTTAATATAAAATAACTTTTTCACTCACCCGATGAATTTGCTCAATCTGATTCTCATCGAACTCACGTCTCATGTATTTAGCTAGCAATTCATAATTTCTCATACACGCCACTTTCAATCCGTTCAACATTGTACAAGGCTTGTTCTTATCTCTGGCCATATTAGAAAACATGTACAAATGTTGAGATTCGACATGAGGGAGTGTAGTGAGGGGGGAGTCGGTCGGCCATCTTGCTTGAACTATACTTTGCATCAGTATTTGGCAGGACAAACAGACATACAGCCAGCCGTTTTCCGCTGATGTGTCTATCATTGCCTAGAATTGATGAAATTTTAATAAATTTGTTTATGAATACACTATACATTATATGTTGAAGTTGAAAAATAGTTTTTTTTTCGCATGTTACACTACTAACAAAGTAACTTAATAAATATTTATAGTTTTAAAAATCAACATACTGTAAAACGTATATTTGCCTAAAAAATTCTGAGTAGGAACAAATCAGATATTATTTATTTTTATTTTTTAAACTATACCATTAATAATAATTAAGTTCCCACGCATAGGTTTTTAACATAATATATTAAAAATAATTCCATTTTACTGGTCTGATGAAAAAAATGGAGAGTTCAAAAGACGACGGAGATATAAAAAATATTCTTACGAATATATGTATGATTTTTTCTCTATAAGTAACGCATTTCTAAGTAGTAGATATTTTTATCTTAAATTTATTTTGAGTTATTCACAAATTACGAATAGTTAAAAATTGGAATGTTACATACAGTTTATAATCTTTACCTGAATAATCCTTATAGTCTGATCCAATACAGATTTAGTGTCTGTCAAATAATCGGAGTTAGGTAGCGGAAGTCTTGTCAGATGGGCTTGTAGTAACAAGAACGCTTTTACGTTAGACGAGTCTAGTGTCAACGAGTCCACTGGCAACCGGCATTGTTGTGAAAGTTCACTTGAAAAAGAAGCTTAAGTTATAATATTAAATATAAAAAACATATAAAATGTATAGTTGAAGATAATATATGAGTGGTGTTTTTGTTATATTTACGCGTTCCTCCTGAATTCGAGACGTTGCGAGTTGAGTGACAGAACTCAGCGCCACGTTATACCTTATCATGAAATGAGGGCAAATAAAAATAATAAAAAAACCTCCTTCGAGAGGGATTGGAACTAACAACCGCCGTTTTTCAGCCAGAACGGCCAAATTTGAGAAATTTGAGTTTTAAGTAACAAAATTAATAGAAATGTTAAACAATTTAAACGATGAAATAATTTTATAGTATTTATTTTTAGGCATAAAATGATCTTCGTATAATACAATAACAATTGTAATAGTTTATTTGATTGGGGAAAAATGTTCTAATAAATATTTGTAAGGATTTTTTCGCCGAGTGTGAATATAAAGCACTCTCTATTTTCCCCCTATCCACACTTTGACCCAGTATAAAAACCAAAGTTACTTACTTAGGAAAACATCACTCAACGTTCTGAATTTAGTGGAAAGCGAAGTATGGAGTGTCTTGACACTACGTATTTTCTGTCTCACCTGCCCTAAGCGGCATAAAAGTGTGAAACTAAAAAATAAGCTTACCCATTAATTTCGTCTTCATTATGTCGTACAGGTAGCGTCGCGTACTCCTCCGAATCAGACAAAACCCGTAGCAAGCTATCGAAATTGAGATTGCTTTGTAAATTCTGATGGAAATGCGCCATCGTTTTATGTGATAAGTAATAGTATGACGCGATACGACCCATCCATGTTGAATGTACTGTGCGTTGGTCCTGAATAATTAGATAATAATTAAATATTGTTTTGTTATAATTCTTTAACTAAATTATGCACATATGTGGTGAATTCAAGGTTTGTCTGTATATTACATTGACTATTTTTAAATAACGTTTATATTATAATGCCTGTATACATATAAAAATATTTTAAATTAGTTTATAAATAAATTGAAAACGCTAAATGTATGTATGTAAGATACATACTTAACTTGTATAATCAATTGCTGATCGCTGGTACAATACAGCTCCGTGGAGTACGTGGAATAAACAATTTTCGAAATTATATTTATAGCAAAAGACAAATCTTAGACTGCGTGTTATTTAGTTCCTAAGTTTCATCTCTTCTTTCCCACTTAAATAACATTACTCTACGCCACAGATAGCTTTTTGATATACTATTATAAATTATATACGACTCACCTCTTCAATTTCCACGCAATTAGCGTTTAATAACGCATCCAGAGACGTTTGTACCAAATTAGATAAATAATAATTGATATCTTGAGGTTCGATACTTTCTAGGTTGTAATACGAAGGATTCTTGAGTAGACGACGGAAGAAATACGTCCAAGTCATGTAGTCTAGTATATCCTGTTTAGTTTGTACCGTTCCTAAGATAATAAAATATAAAATATTTCAGTATATTATAAATATATTGATAATAGAAATTAAATTATAATTTTATTCAGCAACATGTTTTTTTCTTTATGATCTCTTTGTAGTCTAAAACAACCTAGTGTTGAGACACAATTTTTTTCTAGTTTCTTTATCCCGCATAGCAGGGTAGACAGAAAGTACCCAGTGTCAGGACGCTCCGTACTTCGCTTTCCACCGAATTCGAGATATTGCGTGTTAAGTGGTGGAACTCAACGCCGCACTTTGTCTTACCAGAGCGAGGAAGTGAAAATAATTTTAAATATAATCACTCCCCCAAGTGGGGATCGAACCCACAACCGATCGCGTTTACAGTCAGACGCTGTTCCACTGCGCCACGATCGGCTTCACTTTTCAGACACAATTTCAGCCCGCCTAAATTCAAGACCACTCACAAAAAGTGGTTGAAATCTGCGCCGCGTTTTGTTCGTTGTAATGACGAGATTGCAAAATTAGCAGGAACAATCTGGATGGAGATTGTGAAGAACAGAAAAAAATGGCGGCACCTGGAGGAAGCTTATACCCGAAAGGAGTCATGATATATTTCTATTAAAATTAGTTTTTAGTATTTCTTGTAAAATTAAGGTGTCATGGATACAATAAAGGCTCATTTTTATTATGATTATAATTATATAATTAATGGGAATATGTTCAACTGTTCAAAACAATAAATTAAGTATATTATTACTCATAATAACAGTATTACCTGCAACAATTTCAGCATTCAAATGGTCGGCCAGCACTTCTAGCAAGCTGGACTCCACTGGGAAGGGCTCGTATAAGAACTTCTTGTAAAAGTTCTTTTTCTGATCGTGTACTAGGACTACTGCTACACCCTCGTTATCATACTGGAAATGTACACACCACTTTTTGATAAAAGTATCTTGTAAGTTCTTAAGGAAAAGAATGAATTTCTGTATTGCAATTTTTTTTTCATTTTAAATATATTTTGACACTAGATGTTATATTTTTTTATCATTAATTTTATTTCTTAATGGTTATTTAGGGCTATGGCTAGATAATTCATTAATAATATTTTTTTGTGTTAGTTAAGAAAACTATTGAGCATTCGAAAAAATTTCAATTTAAGAGGAACAGAGGCACAGTTAAATTCAAATCAAGTAACTTGATAAATGGAAATATTTATAAAAAAAACGTACTGTATTCAATATAATTTTGGAATTTTATTTAAAACTTAAAAGGTTGTTTGTCGCGGTCAAACACCTACTTAAGCAAGAAACAGGGATTTAAGTAATATGACTTACATCAATCATAAGTTTTCATAATAATATAATTTCAATATGTATATAAAATGAAATTCAGTCAGAAACAAAAACTGTCAGTCATATATACCTGAGGTCGGCCAGCTCTGCCCATCATTTGTAAAACATCAGTTATAGGCATGTCCACATATCTCTTTTGTTTTCCGTCGAAATACTCCGTCCCCTTAATAACTACGAGATGAGCGGGGAAGTTGACGCCCCATGCGAGGGTTGCTGTGCAAATAAGCACCTAAGAATGAAAAGAAGAATGTATACTGTGTAGCTATATTAATAAATAAATAAATTTGAATTTATATGATCTAAGTAAGTTGATAATTGGAAAGTAAAACGGTAATTTATTATATGGCAAGAATACAATAATTATAGACTAACATTGATATATTATATATTCTTTAACGATATGTATAAATAGGATGATTTGAAGAGTTAGTGATTTTTTCTTTATCTTCATTTTTTTTTATTTAAGTAAGGATTTTTTTTAACGATTTAAAATTACTTACCTTAAAAAATATTAACATATAACAGCAGCATTACACAGAGCTTTGACCTTAACTTTCTTTAAATTCTAATTTTACAAGCTTAGACATGTATGTTTTCCATACGTATCAATAGAAAACGTGTAAAATTGTTGAATACAGCTGGATTCGACCCCACTCTTCTTGAAAATTGTCAACCCCATTAGTGTAAAAATTTTGACGCATGGCATAGAATTGGAACGCTTGGTTTGTAAGAGGCGCGAGTTCAAATCCAAGTTAATTTTTTTAATATAATTTCTAAATATGTGTTTTCGTATTAAGTGTGAACTTTGAAATATTATAAAATATACCTGTATTTTCTGATTAATAAAAAGCTCTTCAACAGTAGTGCGGTCCTTCTCGTGTAAACCGGCGTGATGTATTCCAATGCCGAAAGCTAAAGTTAGCTTTAGATTAGATTCTCGAATATTCGCTAATATTTGCTCCATTTCAGATTCTTGCATGTGCAACCATTGTTTGGGATTTTCTTCTGCTGCAAGATATGCTATTAGATCTAATGCAGTTAACCTGAAAGCCCATAAAATGAGTAATAATAAATTTTATTATTTCGATATATATAAATAAATATCAGTATTTATTAGAATAAACCAAATCTTAATTATTTATTATATTAATGATTAAAAAATAATAACATAGTAAAAAAAAGCATATTCTGCCATCATTTTCACCCAAATTAAATTATTAATTACTAATAAGGCTAGCTAATGCCTAAGGGTGTTTTATTCTGTTTCGTTTATTGGAGACAGTTGGAATATATTGTAACTGTAGATAACTGACTACTAATATGGTGTAGAATGTTTATAGCTCATAAGTCACGCAGCCCGTTAACACAATATATGGCGTTTAGTTACAGTTCGGCTCGTTTTTAAACAAATGTTATTTTAATATTTTATTATTTTTAAAGTGTCATTCCACACTTAGGACGGAGAACATCTCCGTCCTAAGTGTGTCTCTATCTAACAACGTAACTTAGTTATAACATAACGTATAACAATTTTAACGCAGCCGGTAGCAGAACGCATGGCGTATGCGGTCAGAGCGTTTACATGGTTTCCAAGAGGCGCGGGTTCGAATTGTTACGTTCAATTTTTTATGTTTTTTAAAAAATGTTATTTAATTTATTTCACCTGGTCTGTCGTCTACTAGACACAAAGACGAGTGTAGGCGCGGACGGCGAGTGCGTTCTTATGGCTTGGAATGTGGGCTTGTTCATCGACATCATGCGGGGACAGTAGTGGCGTCCGGGGTGGCCCGATATGTGCACCTGCGACACATGTACTGTCAGATGGTGTCTGCATCATATTTGGACACGTTTGCACACGAGCTGTCTTATGTGGATATGTGAAATTGGATTACATGATGACACATGTGAACACGTAAAATGACATGGGTACAAGTCATATAATTTATGAATGCGTAAAATCGCATGTGGACACGTGAAGTCATAAAGCGTGAAGCCATATTTTCTACTCACCTCTAAAGGCACTGGCCGTACTGAAGGTCTAAAATTGTAAAGACCCATCTCGCCTATGTTGAGCCAGTTAGCGAGATCCTTAGCGTTTGCTAACGCCGTGGAAAGTCCGATGATTCGCAATCGACGAGACGTATGTGATTCTATGAAGTTTGTCCTGTATAAATAATAAGTAAATTAAAATATGGATTAATTATATCTATCGAAGACACCTTAGCAATATGATTAATTTGACTTAAAATTACTTTTTCAGTAAATTGCACATAAATGTATGCTCGTCCATTCTCGTAAGCTCTCGTAAAAAGGATACAAAGATTTTGTTTCTTGGATTAAAATATAGATGGTTAATATTAATTAAATATTTGAGCCACACTCACCTAGACACAATGACCTCCAACACCGGTCCCCTGTCCTCCCCTAGCAAGTGTATTTCATCGATAACTATCAAAGCGACGTCTCTGACATAGTTTCTGGTTTGCCACGAGCGACTAATACCGTCCCACTTCTCAGGAGTTGTTACTATTACATGGGAACTGCGTATCGCCCGTATGTCCGGAGATACGTCGCCTGGAATTTAAATTCAACTCAAAGGTTAAGTTTTCGTATTTTAAAAACTATACGAATATTTTGAGTTATCACCTAGAATTTTAGCATACATACTCAAAAAAATATAAAATATTTGTACACTTCAAGTACAGGTAAGTAAGATTTTTGATGATTATTATTAGTATTAAGAGTTGCGCAAGAAAACAATTAACGATAATAAATTGAATGAAATAAAAACAATATTCCTTACTTATTCAGAGAAACGCTAAAATCCTCGGGGGCTACGACCCTCAAACTGTGAAATGCTAGTGGTTGCAAAGCTATAACATAGTGTGTTATAATTTGATATCAATGCTTTACTAGGTCTCATTCAAAATAAAGCTCCGAAAACTATTAATTCAGACATTGCTTTAAATATAAACATAATAATCATCAGATGAAGAATAAACTTACTCATACGTCATTTTAATTCAACACAATCAATACGTACCAGTCAACTCTACAACTTTTTTGCCCAATTTCTCTTCTAGTCTTATCTTCCAATCTTTAATACGTTCTTTTACTAACGCCTTTAAAGGTGCTATATACACCACCTTAAATATGTAAGGTAATCTTAAAAATCTTCTAAATAAGTAACAATACAAGTATATAAGAATAATTTTAAATACAGTAACATTTTATAGTGAGACAGCGACTGACTATAAACACGATTTACCGCTGTCACTCTCGAAAATGATTATTTTTCCTTACTCCGATCTCGTCAGAAAAATATTTGGCGTTGAGTTGTACTTCTTAACAGCATACATCTAAAATTAAAGAGGACCGCAGAATGTCTTATTATCAAGTTTTCTCTGACAGCCCTTATTTATTTGTTTTTTTCATATTCACTTCAAACCTTGATTTACACAAAACTTATGTTACACTTATGATCCAAAGCAATAAAAAATAAATAAATTCGGAACTCACCTTACACCCCGGATATTGGTTAAACACTCTAAACATGGCGACTTCAGCGACAATAGTTTTCCCTGAACCCGTGGGAGCTCCCAACAACACGTTATTGTCCGTATGATATAGACAGTGGAAGATTTGAGTTTGTATGGGATTGAAATGGCTGAAATTGTAGAGCATTTCATATGACGGGTTGTTTAAAGCTGTTACTGGCAGTGGTTGAAGTTCTAGCAGGTCTGAAAATTTTATATAAATTCAATAAGATTAGTAGTGAGCATTCCCACTATCTGAGCGTTGGGTATAGGATGGTTATAGGTTCGATCCCCACTAAAGAGAGTAGTGCTTATATTTATTTTATTGTTTTTTTTCTGTTTCGTTGTTTAGGTAAGACAATGAATGGCGTTATATAGTTTTGTAGTCAACAAGCGATATCTTGAATTCAGGTGGAAACTGGAGGAAATTAAACCACATAGGAAGTAAAACAATAATAAGAGCGACAATTTGACAGAGAGCCTTAAGACTAATTATATAATTAAGGATTCACATGGCTTTTCTTTCCTAAGAAAAAACACAATATATAAGAATTTTACATTGTAACCAAGAAATAAAAATTTAAAGTACCTGTATGAGGAGGATGAGTTTCTGGTAGGATTAGATGTTGGAATGTTAACGGTAGAACACTTTCTGAGCCCAACCATCTGCCATATTAAAACCATATTAAAACACTAGTTTAAAAATATCACTAGTTTAAAAATTATAAAAAACTTCACTCAAAAGTTATTTATTTGTTGTTATCGGATCTGGGGACCTGTATATAAGTTATCAAGTTTATTCAAAGTAATCTTACAAGCATTGAAAGACTTAAGTTAAAATAAAAAAAAACATTTTTAAAAGAATTTGCCCAATATTTTACATTGATAAATGTAAATATTGCTTAGAACACATTATTACCTTTCCGAAGTAGCCCTTATATAGTACTGCGGCGGCAAAGGTTCAGAGATTGGTATTGTTATAATCAATTCTTGTGGTTCTTTAGTTACAACCTACAAAATAAAAACCAAATTAAATAAAAATATTATTTAAAAAATCTTCAAACGCTACATAGTATAACAAATAGAATAACAAATGTTAGAAATACCATCTGTCTTTATTATAGTTTTATTCAGAGAAAATCTAGAGTCATGGGACTCCGTTGACTGCTCGCTGTCCCAAAATGTAGCATTGAGTGGCGTAACATAACACAGCGCTTGGTTACCATAGCGAAGAAAAGAACACTTTAAAATTGTCGTTTTAATTTATTATTTTTACAATTGTATTGTACCTGTTTCTTGGTGATAAGGAAGTATTCGTGATAGTACATAATGTCCGTGTCGGGATCTTCAACCCAAATCCAAAACGCTTCGGGCGCCTTGCCGTGATATTTATCGTTCCATCTGTAATTTTATTTATAGAATTTTATAACTCATTAAATAATACTTAATAAAGGCCCTTATGGCGCATTGGCACAGTGTCTGAGTGTAAAAACGATTGTTGTGGGTTTTCCCACTTAGAAGCGTGCATAATTATAATTAAATAGTTGACATTTTCCACTCTGGTACGACAAAACGGGGCGTTGATTTCCGTCAGCGGAGAACGGACTGTCCTACCATCAAGCTTACTCCTACTAGGCTCCGCGTTTTAGCAGGGGAGCTAAAGGTACATTACAAATGATTTGTGAAAATAATTTTAATGGGATATTATTGACTGAATCCGATATAACACATGAGTTATGGCTAAAACTGCGATTGTGTCTACTACTGAAAGTCTAAAGAAAATAGGCACCAAAACTTATTGTTACTGAGTTTTAATGGAAGATACTTTAAACAATAAAATAAAGTTCTTTTAAATGGAATTATTTTAAACGGATTAATCATGTACATATTGGTATTCGAAAATAAATTTTTGAAAACCCGACGTTTCGAACACTACTGTAGTTCGTGGTCACATGTAGTCTACTTGTGACCACGGACTACTGTAGACAGATTTATCCGCCTCAAATAGTTTCATTTACAATATGTAAAAATTATTAAAAGATCACATTAAAACAAAGATCTACATAGAAACTAACTTGAAATTAGGCATTATGGTTAGTCGTATACGTAGCACTGTTCTTGTAATAGGATGTAGACTGGCTTCCATCTCAAGCAAAGGAAATTCATCTGCACATTTTTTTAGGTGTCGAGCTGTTTTAGGGTTACGTATGAGATCGCCTAAAAATATAATTATTATTATACATAAACTCTTTTGGAGACACCTTTCTTAAATATAAATAAAAAAAAATGTGTGCAAATATACTGCTAAGTAAAACTTCCAAAAATTTTAATTTCATTTTAAGCTTCAAGATAATAAGACTTCTCACTATGCCTTGATAAATATTGGAGAAGCAGAGCACAAAGAGAATCACAAACAGAAGTAACACTACTTCCTATCTCATTTTGTCTCATGTTAAATCTTATGGATTTAGGTGTCCATCTCTTTTTACTGTCTTGTAAGTTGTAAGAAATATTTAAAAAAAAATGTATTAAATATTATAAAACGCTAAAATATACCTATTTCCTTCCAATCCATATCCCTAATTTGATCAGGTTTCAGCATAGGATATTCTATGTGTTTCAGTATTTCATTTGGGAAACAGTTGAATTGTCTCATGTCACTGTAAAAGTCCCATAGTTGTAACTCCATCATTTTCGCCATTTTTAAGTATAAGCCCGCCATGTAAGCATTATTTTTACGTAATGTTATTTCGAACAAAGCACGAACTATTCTCACAGCATTCTGTAGAAATGTTTAGTAATAAATTTTTTGTAAATGGTAATAATAATTAACTGGAAAAAAACAGTTAACAAACTTTTGTTAACCGGACCACGTTTTCTTAATCATCAAATAAAAAACTGGGAAAAAAAATAATTAACTGATAGAGTTAATTATGTAAAAATATTACGACAAACATAATGTTTTATAATAAAAATGAAAATTAATAAATAAGATTTTTGATTTTTGTGACTATTACACATTTTAAATGAAACTATTTTTAACGGATTAACTGCGTATATTTTGGTATTCGAAAATATATTTATGGACATTTCGAACAGTTTACAAAATATACGCGATTAATTCGTTTAAAATAGTTTCATTTAAATGAAAATTAATAATTCTTAATTTCATACTTATTTTAAAAAATAAATTGGCGCCATATTAAAACAAACCTGACTAATATAATTTAAATCCGATTGCAGCGAAGATCCATTAACTCTCCCTCTAGACAAGTAAGTTTGTAGTAGAATGTTTATTTTCCAATGTATATCTTCAGGTGGGTCTTCTATTCTGAGTTCTCCATATTGATCTTTGAGGTGCCATAGCTCTGTTAATTCTTCTTTACGCACCTGCATAGTAAAAAATATAAAATAATAAATTTTATAAATTTGTTTCACGCATTTTACGCAGTTATCAGTTAGTTTATATTATCGGACTACCAAAGTGACAAAAACTTTAAACATAATTATAATATTACCTTAAGTTGTTGAAAATCGGAACATCTCGTCAACATTTCTAGTACATATCCTTGTGTCATAGACTTTCTGACCATAGAGTTGAATACTTCCATTGTTTCACATGTAATGTAATAATGACTTGCAGTTCGGCCTAGGTCTGCAAATAAGTTCAGTTATAAATTAGGTTAATGACTAACTAATGGTTTCTATACCGCGTAGCTGGATAGACAGGGAGTGGAGTCAAGACACTTTGTATTTCACTTTCCACTAATTTTAAGACATTGTGTGTTGAGTAGCGTGAGGATATGAAAATGATTTAAATATAATCTTTATCCCGAGTGGGATTTAGACCCACAACTGATCGCGTTTAAAATCATGCGTTGTCCCGCAATGTTACAACTATTATTTACACTAATATTTGATAATTAATGCGAAAGTTTGTGAGGGTGAAGTTTATATATGTTCGTTACTCTTTCATGTAAAATCTACTGAACGGGTTTCGAAGAAACTTACAGTAGTATCATATTAAGCCATGGGCTACAATTTATTTAATTTTATGTAATTTATTAGTATTATGACATATATCAAGTACTTAGATTGTTTTTAACGTTCGATGCGGGCGAAGCTGGGAGAAGAGTATGTATATAAAATGAAACATTTACCAGTAACATTAAGATCTCCAGTACGTTCATTGTACCGAAGCATGTGCGTACGGTCGAGCAGCATGGCTGCATTTGTTATTAGCTCTCTTCTTTTTGTTTCTAACATTGGTTCTTCTTGCACATCGCTATATGTTAAACCATATACCTGAGAATATTATATAAAAAAATTATAATATTAAATTTAAGTTAATTAATTTTTGATGTTATAGATATGTTTTGTGTATATAACTACTAAACAGAAGTATATTAAAAGAGTTAAATAAAATGAATGAAAAATTAAAATTAAAATAACTATTTTTACCTCATTAACCTAAACTATCTTTAAGCCAGACTCGAGTAATGATGTTATTTATATAGTCACGTAGATTTAATTTTTGTAGATAAAAAATAGAATTATTTAATAAAGAAAATGATACCGATTAAAGTTACCTGTGGATTTATCCTCATTCTTACAAAGAGGTATGTGTAACTTAGCCACTCTACCGCTTCGTCTATGTTTGTGACCGTTCCCAAAGCAACCTGTGAAAAAACAAAGAATATTTAACTTATCAACATACAACCATTATTAAAGGATTTTTAAGAATTTGTGCCCTATATGCACATAGGTATTAAAGTAAGCAGTTTGTAAAGCTCACATATTCTATGACTAAAATCTTTCACATCTGTGTATCTCTTACTCTTTGATATCATGTATAAAAGTCGGAACATTGCATACGTAAAACAGTGCGTCACAGTCTGTACAATTGTACCGTTCCGTTAATAAATCGTGAACCAGTTAGTGACTTTATCCTCAACTCAAGACCAGCAATAATTTCATTACAAGTAACAACGACTATATTTTATCTATGCAGTGTATATAATAAGAAAATATGGAAGATAATATTTTTTACAGGTGTCAAGTTTAGAGAGGAGCTAGAACACGGGAGGTGAGCGTTAATGCAGTTTAAAGGGCGCCTTAAACCTACACTTGTGTCATAAGTCCAGCGACTGTATTATGAATCCATGGTATTCTAGAGTTTCTTCTATATTAAGAGCCAAAAGATTACAACTAAGACTAAATTTCAGGCAATAATTTTTATTAATAAATTACGAACATAAGGTTGATTTTGTATATGGAATTCGGAATAGGATTAATGACCTCCAAAGCTAAGTTATATAAATTTTCTTTTTTTTTCTGAACTTTAAATAAAAAAGTCCGAAGTGCAAAAAGCGGTAAAAAATTTATGAAAAATTGAGCACCAATCTTACCTCAGCATTCAAATTGTCAGCCAAAAGATTAATAAAGTTACTTTCAATAGGGAACTGATTAGTCATTGATTTTAAGTAATGTGTTAATTTATCATGTGTTGTTATTATGATGCCTGTTCCCGATGTATCGAATTGGGGTCTACCAGCTCGTCCAAAGATTTGCAGTACATCTAATATGCTGAGATCTACGAACGTTCCATGACTTTGGTCGTATATTTCTGTTCCCTATAATGGAAATCAAGAAATTCATAAACTTTAGAATTATTAACATATATTAATTATTAGATGTCTTGTAATTTAACGGCTTTTTGGCTAGTCAGAGAGAACCTAGCGCTAACGGAGCGCATTCTCCTCTTTCCGCCCGAAAAGGGCAAAGAATATAGCTTGTTTTGTGGTGAAACTCAACGTCCCGCTTTGTGTATTATCAGAGGGAAAAAGTGAAATTATTTATATTTCCTAATAATATTTTAAGTACTGCATCTTTAGTGCAATGGCAGATCATTACGTGAATGTAAGAACAAATGTCGCCTAATATTATATTTTAATATTTTTATAATTTTAATAGGAAAATTTAGTTTCTATATAAAGTAAGTATAAAAGCACTTACTCGTATAACAACAGCATGAGCCGGCAGATTAACTCCCCACGCTAATGTGGACGTACAAACTAGGACTTTGATGTAACCCTCGGCAAAATATTTTTCAACCATATTCCTGAAAATTGGACAGCATTTTTATTAATTAAATCATATAATGTAATTTAAAATGTCATATTAAATTTTGAGGTAATTTAGATGAACTTTTGGATGATAAACATGTTGAAATCAGATCTATTAGAAATTCAAAACTTAACAGTTATAAATAAATGATATACAATAATAATATATAAATACAATAAAAAACTTTTTAAAAAAACCTCTTTTTCTTTTTCTTAATACCATGCGTTACCACATTTATTAGAATCTATCTAATAAATGCATAATCGTAAATCTATCTGCTTTGTCTATGGCACATGTGTATTATAGTATATTTTTTATATATATACAAATACAGTATATATATAAAAAATATACTATAATACACATTACTTACCTATCACTTCTCAACATTCCAGCATGGTGACAAGCAAAACCAAAAGAAAACAATTCACTTAAAATCTTATTAGGACTGCTACCAATAGATTTCTTTGCTTTAAGAAACCCAGGCGAATCTTCCGGTTCAAAATGTTTTAAATGTCCTTTTTTCTGAGCTAATTCTTTTAAAATCATAGCAGTTTGATGTGTGGCGTTACGTGCGTGGACAAAAACCATAACTTGGTGTCCTTTCTGCACCATATCTGACGCTTTGTCGTAGCATACCTCGTTCATTATTTGCATCTGTAACATTAACATGTAGATAAATGATAGTCCAAAGACTAGTGTTTGGTACTTCGTAATGTTAATGAAAAAACAATATTATATATATCATCTTAACTACATTTTAAGGTTTATATTTTTTAACAGGCTTTATTCAATTTTATATGTAATTTATTATAAGTGATATAGATAGAATAGATAACCTGATGATTTGCTACTTTTTTCTTGAATATTAATTCATTTATATTTCGGTTATTTTAAGATACTGCATTCTGAGTAGCAAGATATAAACAAAACACTGTTTTGAAGAAATCATAGCTCGAAATCTAACAAAAAACCAATGATCGTATCGATAAACATAAAAATATTACGTAACAAATCCAAAAAAATTAAAAGTACCAAATATGGAGAATACAATTTGATTAAGTGGTTAGTGGTGGCGCAGTGGGACACCGTAAACGCGATTGGTTCGAATTCCACTCGGGCGAATTTTTATTTCAAATTATATTTAAGTTATTTTAAAATCTTCGCTATGGTAAGACAAAGTGCAGCGATGTGTTCGGTTGCTCAACACGCAACGTCTTGAATTCGGCGGAGAGCGGAGTCTTGACACTAGGTACTTCCTGGCTAGCCTGCTGTGCGGGTTATAATTTAAAAATAACTTAATTTCACAATAAGATGTATATTTTTTCAAAATATTGTACGAGTATACCTGTCTTAAATGTGCGCCGCCACCACTACCCGTTTCCTTAACACCAATAAATTGTTGTTCAAGAGGCACTGGACGGAAACGCGAGTCGAAGAAAAATAGACCAATATTAGGATTAACGCGAAGAAATCTGGAAATAAAACAAAATCGTTAAAAACAAATCTTTTAAAAAATTAATAAAAATATATCCCTTTGAACCTAACACTTTTAGACAATACGTTAAACAAAACATTCTTACAGAAATCTATTAATGAAATAATATTATTACGTTTTGGGTTTCAAGTAAATAAATATTTTCCTAAATATTATTAAAAAAACACTAGCATATATGTAACTAGCATAATGAAAGTAAATGTCACATGTCAATATCACATGTGTTATATAGAGGCGACCATCATGTCTTAGTAATTTAATAAGTTCTCTCTCGCCGCTGAAGTATATACAGAAGATGGATCAAGGAAAAGTACAGAACTAGGAAAAAATAGTTTTAATTCTCACCTAGCAACATCTACATAATTGGGCAATGTCGCAGACAGTCCAACAATTCGTATCATATTCTGAGTAGATTCCACTTGCCGGAGCGTCCTTGCCACAATCGCTTCCACTATCGGCCCTCTGTCGCCATGGAGCAGATGAACTTCATCGATAATCAACAATTTAACTATTGATGCTAGTTCCGTGTCAGCTGAAAATTTATACATATAAGTGGCCCCGTCCCATCGACGCGTAAAATAAGGGTTGCCTTAGCAACGTATATGTTGCTGGATACAAAAGTGTATGTCAAAAGTAAAACTGTGTGAGCGTGAGTATCTGTTTTTATTATTTAATGTATTTCTAATGTATTATCATTGGGAATTGGGGATTGGAAGTATTTATTGACTTCCTACACTTTTTCTGCCATAAATTTAAATTTGAACATGAAAACTTTTTATTATCAGTTTCCATATGATTAATATGACATTATTCTACTAATACGTCTGCAAAATGTTCGTAAAGAGGAATTTTAAATTTTTCCTTCACATATTAACAAATAGATATTATTTTAAATGAACTTACTAGCTCCTTTCCTAGTAACAACGTCCCACTTTTCCGGCGTAGTGACAATCATCTGCGTTTGTTGCACTTCAGTTTTAGTTAATTTCATATCTCCTGTTAATTCCTTGACTGTTATTCCGAGGCCTTTAAGACGTCTGCCGAAACTTGCCGTCATTTCCGAGGCCAATGCTTTCATTGGTGCTATGTATATAATCTATAATAAAAGAAAGATGGAATATATGAAAGTAAATTGCTAACAATTTTTTTTCACTTTTTTGGGTGTACGAAGAGTAAATATTGCTTTTTGCCCTAGGTGGAGGAAGCTAACATCATCTTTATCAGAAAGGACTTGAGAAAAACCTTTTTAATGATATATGATTATATTTTTATGATTGATAATTATTTATATTCTTGAGATATATCGAAACTAGTTGGAAAAATATCTATGAGAAGTTAAAAAATATCTATGAATATCTAGTTATTTTGTGTCAAAATCACTAGATATGCATAGATATATTTAAACTCCTCATAGTTAATATCAAAATTAAATTATACCTTTAAGTCAAATTAAAAAGTTATATTTATAACTGTAATAAATAATTTACTGTTTTTACTGTACTAAATAATTTGACAAATATTAACCTACCTTAAATTTATTTTTCATAATAACATCATTTTCAATATGCTGCTTTATCTGGTGTACCACAGTAAGCAAGGCTATATTAGTCTTACCGGCACCAGTGGGCGCGCAAATCAATAAATTCTCATTAGTATTGTATGCCGTTTGAAATACTACAGATTGTATACGGTTCAATTCCTTTATATTTTCAAACGCCATTTGCCCAATCTGAAAAAATATAAGTTATTAATTTTCTTTTCGGGGTGAAGTTCACGTTTACAGTTCAATTAATATACAGCTAATAGAAGCTAAAAAACGTACTTAATAGGATTTTTGTTTGTCTGGGTCTGTTTGTTTGTGCATCAATTACGCATAAACTATTGGACAGGATTAAACAAATTTTGGCATGGTATAATAGTTTATAGTCCAGAAATACATACAGAATAGTTTTTCTATTAATATTTTTAGTGGTTTTCATATTGGAAAATAAGCTGTATTCATTCAATAGGTGACTATTAAATTTAAAAGTTACAAAGAAAATGATCGAAAGGAACACAGTTAAAAACAAAAAACAAGTGAATATATATTATAGGCGTAGTATATAATAACGATTTTCATATTTTTTTTAGTTATTAAGGCTATCGTGGCACAGCATCTACCGACTAATCGAACCCAAAACCAATCGTGTTAACACATACACGGTTGGTTATGGATTCGATTCCCACTCGGGGAAATGCCATGTGGTTCGCCATTCAATGTCTCGATTTCGAGCGTAACATAGTCAACGGAGTGTCTTGACACTAGTTCTCTCTGAGTATCCTGCTATGCGGGATTAGTATAATTTTAGTTAATATAATTTTTTGACAATGTATGTTATGCATATCATTAGATGTCATTAGGCCGTACGAATTTCAAATTAGTTTATTATAGTCTGTATACCATGTAATCTTAATCTTACAATATGCATCATATAGTAACAGTTTTATTTAACTTATTTAACTTTAGTATATCTGTTGGACCCTTTCATATTACATTATCATTACATAGTATAAAATGAAGTCGCGTCTGTCTTCGGTGCGCTTAGATTTTTCAATCTAAGTAACGGATTTTATCATTAATACACATTGTGACATATGAGAAAAATGAAATGTAGAAGAGAAACATTAATATAAAAAAGGCTCTGATATAAGGGAGAACGAGGGACGAGAGATAAGAGGCGGGTCCAAAATCATTCAAAGTAGCTATACACGGCAGGCCGCTACTATATAATAAAAGAGAAGAAAAGTCTGTACATTAAATATTTTTGAAAAAAAAAAGTTGTTTGTGATTTAAGTCAAAAAAGAAATAGCTATAATATAATCTTTCTCCCGGGTGTAATGAAACACACAACCAATTGCGTTTGTAGTTCGTCGCTCTGTGCTCAGTTCCTCTGCACCACGATGCCATGTGACGTGTGGCGATGGCGTCATATGCGGGTGAGTAAAACCTCATGTGAACTGTGGTGTCATATGTGGATGAATAAAGTCATATGTGGACTATGGTGTCATATGTGAATGGTTGAAATCATACGTGAAGCATGGTGTCATATGTGGACGAGTAAAATCACATACACACATCATATTCACCATGATGTCATATGTGGATGAGTTACATCATCAAATCACATGTGGACCATGGTGGCATACGAGGAAGGGTCAAATCACATGTGGGTCATGGTGACATGTGTGGAAGTTAAACGTGGTCGTGATGTCGTATGTGGTGAGAAAAAGAACATGTGGACTGTGGTGCCGTATGTGGGTGAGAGAAATCACATATCCATATAACCTGTCTAAGATAACATGAAATTTGAAGGTAGAAGAAGATGTTCATCGACGTTCGAAGTTTGAAGGCTTTTACTACAGAGTGAGATTATAAAGGTTTGAGGACAACACGAGTTTAAAGGAACTCTTATAAATATTGTTTATATGAAGTATTGTAATTTTGGCAATGTCTGTCATTTAAACAAGAACGCGTGCAGGTAAAAGAAAGAAATAGCTAAAGTATAGTAAGGTTAGGAAGGCGAAGGCACGAGCGGGCCGCTAGTATTACCTCATCCATATCTGATATAGGTACACGCTTGTTGCCAACTTCCAAGGGTGCTGGCTCATTTTTTGGTATTAACACTTCTTCATATTCTTTATTGTCCTTCCTTACTGCATTCTCTGGCAATATTAATTTAAGACCTGACACAAAACCTGAAAAAGATAATATTATATATGTAAAATTATAATTAGTTGTGTCACTCTAGTTAGAATGTAGTTTATGGGTGTTCAGATGACCTTCAGAGCTTCGAAAGAGCAGTGCCCTTTCAATGACATACAACTTATACTGTATTCTCGTCTGTGATTCAATTAAACAATTAAGAATAATAATATTCGCTGTGAGCTGTAGAAACATTGAACAAATGAATATGCATTTATTTTTTTATAATAATTAAAATAGTTTTCATTATAATTCAAATATTTTAAAGTAGCCGTAGAAGTATGTATGTCGGGTCGTTTTGTACAGTACAGCCATTTACAAGTTTTTAAGATAACCAAACTCTTACACATTTCAAGGAAACCTGGAGGTGTCGTACAAAGGTCAACAAGATTTTGGCTGATGTCAGCAAAATTGCTGCTGCAAGGAACTATCATGTTATTATTACCTGCAGAATATGTTTATTATTACCTGCAGAATTCTTAGCATTTATGGAGGAATCATATACATTTGGATATTGCACTTTAGTTTGGAAATATGATATTTTTTGTAAGATAGGATCTGTGTTAGATTTCGAGGTAGAAAATGGCACTACTGGCTTTGACAATTCCGCTATCCTGTAAAAACAAAGACAGATTGATAAGTAAAACTAAATTATAGTTGCATAAATATTTACAGTATAATTTTTTACTATAAGGAAAACAATATTTCCAAACATTTAAAAGACGAAGAAGAAATAGTTTGAAAAGATATATATTTTGTATAATAGAATGATTTACATAAACAAGTACTCTACTTAATTAAGCTTCATAATTATGAATACACAGTTCAATTAGCTAGAGGGCTTCGTCAAATTCTATAATAAGATTAGAATTGTCTATGTTCAAATTTTTCTATGATACACAAACATTTGTGTCTCTTATATTTTAATTTATAAACATTTGTGCCTCTTGTATTTTAATTCTTATTAATATAAAAAAAGTTTATATATTTTACACCTCTTTGCTCTTAATTGTGCTATATTAATTTCTTGATTGTCATCGTCGTCGTCTAGTTTTTTTGCATTTTTATGCTTTTTCTCTTCTTTTCTAACTAGTTTTGCTAACATTTTTTCTTGTCCAGATTGCACTGATACTTGACATAAATATTGAGGCATTTTGTTTTCAGGAAGGAGTGCAGCAACTGGAAATAATTGAGATAAATAGTAGGTAGATCAATTGTTTTTATATTCAGTTTTATATATTTACAAATCAATTTCAACATCTGTTATTGACATGAAAATGAATACTTCTAACACTTCCTTCCTTACATTCCTATTATTTCTCTAGTTCCTTTTCAACTTTTTAAGACATTGCATGTTGAGATATTCGCGACGGTTGACGTAAACTCACGTCATTTTAAATTATATTTCTGGTTGCAACTGACGCGAATCCACGTCCTGCAATTTCCGTTTCAGAATGCGCCTCTATTTGTTTAGTGTTAAGAGAAACTATTTGCATATACATATAAATTTGTAACAACCAGCTTAAGAATTTCAATATATTAGCCTGTACTTAGAATTAGAAACATTGAAAATTGGCGGGGCTCGAATATGTTATGTGGCTGGGCCAGGCATTATTTTATTAAAGCAAGAAAAATTATTTAAACAAAATCATTTTTCGAAGTGAAGATCCCACTATGATTGTATTTCTTAGCCAGCTAATGTTCCATTATGAGACTTTGAATTTTAATATTATATTAAATAAATATAAGATACATTTTTGCTTACTTTCTGAAATAGAAGGCTGAGGTGGTGGTGCCTTTAAACTGTCGGTAATATCTTTGCGATGTTGTAATATTTCTTCAATAAACTCAAATTTTTCAAAGCCCAGTAACTCAAATAAATCATTTTGTATTTCATCATTGGATCTCGGTGAATTCAATAATGTTATCATGGATTGAAGAATGTCTGCACTTGATATGCCACTTGAGCTTTCATATAATTCCTTTACTTTTGTTTCTAACCAAACTTTGCCAAACTAAAATGCAAAAAATATTTTTAATATCTTACCAGGGGGAGGAAGTTGCTTCCGTCCGTAGAAACTACCATCTTTCCAAAGACTTACCCTACACGTTTCCCCTGGGTAGTGCTATACAAGCAACAACGCCGAGAGTCAGGCGACGATAATAAACCTGACTCAGTTCGATTAACAAGCGATCATAGTTGGAGGTAGGAAATGACCTTCACAACCCGTAATTCCACAGACAATTTTTTTGGAATCAAGTCATTGTCATCACCACTCGTGCTTTGAGGTAAAAAGCGTCTCTATAACTTCACCCTAATCCCAAGGTGGGATACGAGCGGATAGGATAAATGGCTTGCAGGTAGCAAGAAGCTAGCGTCGACCTGAACTAACCCGGCTAATGTTGATGTATTGATCCTTCTTGAAAGATAGGCGTCACCCTTCAAGTAACTTTTTATTTCGTCCTTACTCGTGGGAACAAAATGAATGAAACAAACAAATATTCCATTAACCCTAATAATATGACAACAACAATTTAAGAAGAGCATGTTTATTTGGCACCGCAGTAACAGCTTACCATTAGTCGCTGCGAACTAAGCCAGTGATAAAGAAAATGATGACAAGGAACCAGAATTTCAAAACAATTCTATAACCTTATAACAAATTGATAAAGTACCTAGTAGCAGACAGAGAAATAAGGACACAAGCCTAATGATAATATAAAAAAAATAAAAACCGAAGAAGTTGTTAAAGTTAAAGATTATAATTCTAAGCCTAAGCCCATCTTTGTGACCGGAGTTATTGTCGTCACAGTATTAAAGTCAAATACACTGTAGACAATACATTATACAAATTGACAACACTCTCACGGTCTGGCCACATCATTATACTGCCCAATGATGCTAACTTGCAAAACAATCAGAGAACACTTTATAACAACAATATTTCACATTACACATATAAACTAAAATCAGAAAGAGCATACAGAGCATACACTACTATATTGTACTGAAGATACTACTCTAATAAAACAAAAATTAAAAGAAAAAGATCAGGATGTCAGACAAATAGTGAATGTTTTACATAGGAACTATGACCTATATTCTTCGTAGACTTAGAACCAAACAAGAATAATAAAGATGAATTTAAATTAAGATATCTTAGCTAAATGAGAGTTATATTTGAAGAACCATATTAAAATAGGAATAATGCAATGCAAAACATGCCAGATATTTGGCCATACCAAAAATCAATGTTTTCGACCATTCCGTTGCGTTAAGTGTGGTGACGATCATCCCACCTATATGTGCAAACTGTCAATGAAAACATCTTTCAAGCTACAAGGGTACGCTATATATATATATATATATACGCTAAATATAAACAATACAGGTTAAGAATATTAAAGACAAAAATTACTAATAACAAGGAGAATATTATTCAATATGGCAAAGAAACCATAACACCAGAGGACAATGAAACCTCAAATAAAACAGAGTGACTAGGATAAAAGAGTCTGTGCTGATGCAACAAAATCTCTTTTCTCACAACTTTGTAACTTACATGAACGAGAAATCTTTATTGAATGATTGATCGTATGATCCAGCTCGTTTCAAGCCTAGTAACAATTTTGTTCATTTGAACACAATTCTAAGTGTTACTTGGAACGCCAACTGTTTGACGGAACGTCATCCAGAATTTGAAACATTCCTTCATATAGAAAAAATGGATATAGCATGAATCTCAGAAACAAGATTCATCGAAAAATCTTATTTTGCAATACAAAACTACTTCGTATACTCAATAAATCACCCATCTGGAAACTGTCACCGTGCAACTGCGGTAATCATGAAGGATAACATAAAATATTACGAAATAGAAAATATTGTACAAATAAAATACAAGCAACATCAGTCAAAGTAGCGATCAACGAAAAAATAGAGACATCTTTCTCAGCAGTATATTGCCCATAAAGACAAATAAAAACTAAGGATATAGCATATATTTCTTTTCCTTTGGCTCAAGATTTATTTCCGGTGGGGATTGGAATACCAAGTGTACAAACCGGAGCTCTCGGCCCATAACTCACTGTGGCAGATAACTACACAGCACCTTACACGACCTGAGGCTTGATTGAATGTCTTCACGAGAGCGCAGATGTTATCACCAGGATACGAGTGTAGAAAGCGTACTATAAAAATCTCTTTAATAAAAGAATAGCCTTTGTTACCAAGATATTCAATGCCTGCTTAAGACTAAACTACTTCCCAGGGCAATGGAAGATAGCGTAAGTAATAATTCTACAAAAACCACCAAACGACGTTGGTTCTTACCGGCCTATAAGCCTTTCTACCAAAAAGAAAGGCAAAGTATTCGAGAAAATATTGTTAAATAGACTGAAGCTATACTTAAGAGACATAATCCCATTACAAAAGTTTGCTTTTCCAGAAAAACATGGCACACTTGAGCAAATTCATCGCATTGTCGATCTTATAAGTAAGACACTGGAGGAAAAAAAGGACTGCTCTGCAGTCATTTTGGATTCCTCACTCATTCTTCGTGATGTTTCGCGACAAGTTTTCAGAACTACGCGAGATCCATTCAGGTGCACCACAGGGTAGTATATTGGATCCTATTAAGGTAAGACCCTATATATACTGCTGACCTACCGATACAAACATGACAACGATTACAACACATGCAGATGATACAGCTGTACTATCTTCTACCACAAATCCTGTAACATCATCAGCACTTCTACAAATACATATTGACAAAATAGACGAATAGTTGAAAATTTGTAAATCAGAGTAAACCAACACACGTTACTCACGCTCAGAAAACAACACGCTCAGAAAGGAATAACCCTGTCCTAACTGACATGGCAAAATCATATATGGACAAAGCGCAAGCAGCTAGATTTAAAATTACCCAATAAGTACAAGGACTACACTCACAAATGAGCACACACAGCAAGTTGAGAGTGTACAAAGCTGTCATGAAACCAATATGGACCTATGGAATTCAACTTTGGGGCACAGCAAACAACAGTAATATAGAAATACTAGAAGGTTTCCAAACAAAAACACTGAGGACCATCTTTAACATCCCTTGGTATATAAACAACAAGACAATATATCAAGATTTAAAATTACCAACTGTAAGAAAGGATATAGCTCCATCATATAGTGTTCATACCAGAAAAGACTCTCACAACATACCAAATAACCTCCCTTTTACCTGAGTGGTGACCAAGGCCATCAATAAAGGAGGTTATAAAGACAGAGTATTCCAACCCTAAAAGATAGTTTTAACAGGATAGAATGAGATACAAATTTGAGAAGTGTCTCTAGAGAACCTAGAATTTTAAAAAAATAACCTACAGATATGCAATATCAAACATAATAGTGACTTATTGTTTATATATCATGTTGCAGGAGAACAAAAGAAAAAAAAAGAAGTTATCTTATCATGTCCATAAATGAAAAATTCTCTTATTTAATTTTTATATAAAAAAATTTGTATACCTTAGACACTGGTTTTGAAACACTTTGAATGTTTAATTCTTTGCTAGGTGTGTTACTATATCTCATAGAAAAATCAGTTACAAATGCACTGGATATTGCAGGTTTTTTAATTAATTTAGCTAAAGGTTTCTTATCAGGCTTGTAGGGAATGTGATGGCATTGTATATTATCTCCCCACATCTTCTTCTCTTCTACTTTCATGTTTTCTGTCTTTATGTAATCTTTTGTCTCTTCCGATATAATATTTGAAATTTGAATAACTATCTGAATATTAAAATAAAATTATATAATTATTATTATTTATTGTGAAAAGAATTTACTTCCTAATTTTAATTCCATTAAATTCTTAAAATTGATTATAAAATTTGTTACTAACAATATTACCTCACAAATCTTATTGGCAGTACTTGACAAAACTGTACCAAACATTTGTCTTAATTGTGACAAATGTTTTAACATTACCAATTCTTGATCTAAAAACATTCTCAAAGTAAACACTGCAGCATCTTCTACAATGTCATTTGTTACATCTCCAGTAAGAAGTTTGCAAGCATCCTTTAACTCGTCAAGAAGAAGGACAACTGAAGTAGGCTCATGGCTTTTTACATAACTGTATATATCAGTAAAGAATTTGAATCTGTAAAATTATTTCATTGTGATTTTATAAGCGGTTATGGAGTGTAATATTTTACTAATAATCAATTTTTACTTACCTCTGCGTGTTTTTGGGTAAAACTACTAATAATTTGTTTATATCGGTTGTTGGTTTTAGACAGCGAGGTTTATCTAATTGTGTATGAGCTCTGAGAGCTCTTGTAATCCTTGGTAGTTCTAACATAATTGATGAAAATCTAAAAATGTAACGAAATCTATTAAGTTATATTATATATTTTATGGCGTACTACATATTTATAAAAAAATAATTTATATGTATGAAAATATAAATTATTTTAATAATTAAACTAAAAGTATTTTATTTAAAAAATCTGGGATATTAATACTTACAATATTGTGCAATATTAATATTGTTCTTAATCGTAATGAAAGTTTAGGTGGTTATTTGCAGGAAAACTAATGAATTAATAAGTAGTAATAAGGACTATTTATATAACTATATGAGGAAATAAAGCATAACAATGGTGCTAAAATAGTTTCACATTATGTCTACACTATTTCGTATTACTTGATGCGTTTACATTTAGGGACGACGCTTTGACATATGTCACATTGACATAACTAAATCAGCCGGTAATGACAGAAGTAAGTTCGTCCCACAATAATAAATTTCAATATTATGGCTTTTAGGATGTTTTTTTCTGTCGTGTAATGTTTTTCATCATATGAATTTTACGCAAGTTTTATTTTATATAAAATAGAAATAAAACTGGGTTTTATTCTTCAAGTAGGTACTATGTAGGTAACTTATTCTTTTTAATTTTTTACACAATAAATTTTCAGCATTCTATTATGGCTAAGTGAACCGGTAGGAGAATTACAAGTCTTTGCGTTTATATTCATATCCTATACCGTTATACCTTTTTAGAAAAGGTAGGATGTTAATATATTTTAAAGATACATATACATAGTAACTTTACTAGTAAGATTGGAAAGTTTCCTCTTTGAGGAAACGAACAGATGCAATATTGTCTCTCATGTTGAATGATGTTGATCTCTTATGTTAATGAATCTGAAGATCGTTTATGTATAGTAATAATAATAATAATAAGCCCCCCAAAGCCCTATCTTACGTCCTAGCTGAACATCTTGCTAACGAGGGGGGCGGTAACATGCACAATCAAAACTTACACGGCAAACAAGGTTAAGGTAACCCATCAATATGGAGACTCGAAATAGTAAAAAACGTGTAATGCCGCTTCCCAGGGGTGAGCGCCGGGGCGCACCTGGAACCGATAAAATGCTACAGCCGACCCGACATATAAACCGACAGACTTTACAGACAGTAATAGTACTAGATCCGTTACACCGGCTGCGGATATTTCGCAGGAGGCACAAGCCAACAAACCTGCGACCACTTAAGCTGGTAAGCCCAGAGTGCGTATGCAATGGACAGAAGATATGAACCTATATATCATGCGCACTTACTATTACATTACCAATTTAGAGACTAATAGATCTATGTACTGTAAAAATCTTCATGACAAATTTGTTCTCCAGTATCCTCATATTAATGTTTCTGCACAAAGGATTGCGGACCAAAGATGAGTAATTATAAGAAATAAACTTTTATCAGATGAAGTTATTCAAAAATTAAAAATAGAAATATCTCATATTCTTCGTAGCGAAAGTAATAATAGTTCACCAAAAAATTCATTCGTTTCTCAAACATTATCAATTGAAAAATCAATTATAACTAAGTCACAGGACTCATCAACACCTCCCTCTGACGTTTACTCCACAGATTTATTAACACACACCGACTTCTCTACTAAAACATGGTCTCATGCATCAACCCAAACAAATCAAATAGGTAAGACGTTTCCATTAGAAAATATACAGAGTCTGGATCAAACACAAAAGGATATAGTTATTAATAAACTAAGAAGTAACTTACAAACTGCTCTCATTCAGTATACAGGAATAGATCTACAGTCCGTCCTAAGCTGCCCAAATTAAGAGAGACTAAAAAGCTCTATGAATACTTGGATATATTTAATGAACACATTCTTAAGCAATTTTATTCTATAGACTCTGATTTAAGCCATATCCATACCTTGATCTACTGTAGTGCTTTAGTAATGGCTGAAAATTTAGGATATAAAATTCGTCACCAGTCTTCAAATTTACCAAATAGAAATCATACATGTAAGAAAGCCGCATGGCAAATCAGACTTGAATTAGATATAAAACAATTACGAACCAATATAGGAAGAATACAATATTATGTTAATAATAATAGATCTCCAAAATTAGTTAAGAAAGTACAAGATATTTTCAGAAGAATGTCGGTGCATTCTATACATGAAAATAATAATAGTAGACCTGAGGAATTCCTCGATACACTAAAGCAAACTACATTTTATAGTAAGCAATATTAGCAAGGTACAATAAAGCATTGCAGAGAAAACAGGATAATATTTTATTTCATAATAATGAAAAAGGATTTTATAGGAGTTTTCATGAAAAACCGGGCGTGATTAAATGTGGTATAACTCAAAAGGAAGCACTCATAAATTATTGGACAGACTTATGGAAGAGAAAGGAAAACCATAATGAGCATTCGGGATTACTGAACTTGAAAATAAAGCGGAAAATATTGAGCATATGGAATGTATCAACTTCACTAAAGACGAAATTAAAATTGTAGTAAGCCGTATGAAAAATTGAAAAGCTGCAGGAATCGATAGAATCTACAACTTTTGATACAAACAGTTTAACGTACTTCATAATACTTTAGCTAATATGATTACGGACGTTGTTAATAATGATCAAGCTTTGCCAAAATTCGCCACAAGAGGAGTAACTTACATGCTTCCCAAAAATAGTGACACAATAAATCCCTCTCAATATCGTCCCATCACCTGCTTACCAGCCATTTACAAGCTTATTACAGCTTGCATAACACATAAAATTAACGAACATTTAATTCAAAATAATATACTTGCAGAAGAGCAAAAAGGATGGAGGCAAAACCATTAAGGGTGTAATTAACAGTTAATAATAGATTCAATAGTTTTAAAACATGCTAATATTCATAAAAAAAAACCTTCATATATCATATATAGACTATAAAAAAGCAGTTGATAGTGTCCTTCATTCATGGCTGATTAAGATACTTGAAATTTACAAAATTTACATCCATCTATTATTATTTTTTTTGCAAAATGCTATGGCAGATTGGAGAACTACGCTACATTTCGAAACGATACAATTGTGACCGATGAGATTAATATTGAAAATGGCATTTTTCAGGGAGATTCCCTAAGCCTAATATGGTTTTGCCTCGCTTTGAACCCAGTCTCCCACCTTCTGAATACCATGTCATCAAGTGGATATAAATTAAATAGAGATTCTGCCATAGCACATTTGATGTATATGGACGATATTAAAATTTTTGCAAAGTCTAGAAAAGATCTTCAGGGCCTTCTTAATATTACAACTCTATTTATTCAGGATATAAAAATGTCTTTTGGACTTGATAAATGTAAAACACTTCACATTTGTAAAGGAAAAATAATTAATAGAAGTAATAACACTGAAATTGATACATTTAATCCAATGGAGTCAGGTGACACCTATAAATATTTAGGAATTCATCAATCAAATAAAATTGATCACGTCCAAATAAAGAAAAATGTTATTGCAATATTCACTAAACGGTTAAACACAATATGTAAACAACAACTTCCATAGGTCCATAGGTTACAGAAAAAAATAAGGACAATGTTAACTAAACATAATTATTTACATCCAAAATCAGCCATAGAGAGAATATCTGCGAATGTCTTATTCGCAATTGGTGGCAGAGGATTAATTGATTTGAGAGTACTATGGGAGGGACAGCTCAGAAACCTCAGAGATTTCTTTTACAATAAAACAGAAAGCACTTTACATTCTGCAGTATTAGAGTTAGATAATAATTTCACACCTCTTAATTTAAAAAATAGTCTATTAAAATTTAAATCAGTACAAGAATACACATTAGATAAACTAAATAATTGGCGTAAAAAAGAATTACATGGCCGACATCTACATGATTTAGAACAGGAACATATTGACTCTGAGGCTTCAAATAAATGGCTTAAACTAGGCTCTTTGTTTCCAGAAACTGAGGTCTTTATGATCACCATTCAAGATCAAGTCATTTTAACTAAAAATTATAGAAAATTTATTGTAAAAGATTCCAAAATAAATACCGATAAATGTAGAAAATGTCATCGACAGTCAGAAACGATACAGGATATAACGAGGGCTTGTCCATCTCTAGCGTAGACAGACTATACTCATAGGCACAATCAAATTGTACAAATAGTGCATCAAAAATTAGCTATAATTTTTAAATTAATACAAGATAAACCTCGTCCGTACTACCAATATGTACCAAAACCGGTGCTGGAAAGCTCTAGTTGCAAGATGTACTATGATAGGGCAATTTTAACAGATAAAACAATTCATTACAACAGACCAGATATAACATTTATAGCCAAAATAAACAAAGTAACATACTTAATAGACATAGCGATCACTAATACCCATAAACTGCAATAATAAATAAAGGAAAAAATTACTAAATATACAGAATTAAAAGAAGAAGTTACAAGAATATGGAAAATGAAAAAAGTATATATTGTACCATTGGTGCTTTCTTGTGGAGTAATACCAAAAAATCTTTCACATTACTTAAGTCAGATAAAATTACCTACAAGTATATACATAACGATGCAAAAAGCCGTATTGTCAGGAAGTTTTTACAGGAAGAGAGTATGCACCTACTACCTATTCCCGAAAATGATCAAGACTTGGCTTAAAGCCCGTGGTGTTCATATTTACTGAAACGATAAGTTTTCGAGAAGGAATATCCAATAAATAATAATAATAATAAGAAAAAGCCCTAAAATCTATCCTCGTGGCACATCTATCTGTAAATAGTAATCGGCCGACTGCATTATTTACAGCAACATGCAGAATGCTTTTAGCAAGATATGAAACAATTACGAATATTGTCGTAGATTCTATAATTAATTAATTTAAGTAATAAGTCGAAAATCTTACAAATCACAACTTTGTTGCGTTCTGTGACTCCTTTCAGACATCATATATGTATTTATGGAGCGCAACCTCCAAATCTGCCTTTGTAAAACTATACAGTGTATTAGGAAAAATGTTTGCTCAGTAGTAGCAATATAGATACGGATCTATAGTTGCTAGGTTCATTATTTTGTCCATTTGTAAACTATGGCACTTTTGTACTGTTTTTCAGAAGGTCAGGGAATTAATTTATTAAACTTGAATCATAAAGTGATTGTCGTGTAAAATATCGACAATTATTAGATTTTATTGAGGAAAAGTTTGAATATCTCAAGACAGTATTGTCTTGAAAGTTATATAGCATTTAAGAAAAAGAGAACTGGATGCTTAATCTAAATTTAAAATAAATAAGTTGACCGTTTAATGAGAAAAAGCTTGAATATCTCAACACAGTAATATCTTGAAAGTGATATAACGTTTAAGAAAAAGAGAACTGGGTGCTTAATCTAAATTTAAAATAAATAAGTTGACTGTTTAATGAGAAAAAGCTTGAATATCTCAACACAGTAATGTCTTGAAAGTGATATAACGTTTAAGAAAAAGAGAACTGGGTGCTTAATCTAAATTTAAAATAAATTAGTTGATCGTTTAATGAGAAAAAGCTTGAATATCTCAACACAGTAATGTCTTGAAAGTGATATAACGTTTAAGAAAAAGAGAACTGGGTGCTTAATCTAAATTTAAAATAAATTAGTTGATTGTTTAATGAAAAAAGGTTGAATATCTCAACACAGTAATGTCTTGAAAGTGATATAACGTTTAAGAAAAAGAGAACTGGGTGCTTAATCTAAATTTAAAATAAATTAGTTGATCGTTTAATGAGAAAAAGCTTGAATATCTCAACACAGTAATGTCTTGAAAGTGATATAATGTTTAAGAAAAAGAGAACTGGGTGCTTAATCTAAATTTAAAATAAATTAGTTGATCGTTTAATGAGAAAAAGCTTGAATATCTCAACACAGTAATGTCTTGAAAGTGATATAACGTTTAAGAAAAAGAGAACTGGGTGCTTAATCTAAATTTAAAATAAATTAGTTGATCGTTTAATGAGAAAAAGCTTGAATACCTCAACACAGTAATGTCTTGAAAGTGATATAATGTTTAAGAAAAAGAGAACTGGGTGCTTAATCTAAATTTAAAATAAATTAGTTGATCGTTTAATGAGAAAAAGCTTGAATATATCAACACAGTAATGTCTTGAAAGTGATATAACGTTTAAGAAAAAGAGAACTGGGTGCTTAATCTAAATTTAAAATAAATTAGTTGATCGTTTAATGAGAAAAAGCTTGACAATCTCAACACAGTAATGTCTTGAAAGTGATATAACGTTTAAGAAAAAGAGAACTGGGTGCTTAATCTAAATTTAAAATAAATTAGTTGATCGTTTAATGAGAAAAAGCTTGAATATCTCAACACAGTAATGTCTTGAAAGTGATATAATGTTTAAGAAAAAGAGAACTGGGTGCTTAATCTAAATTTAAAATAAATTAATTGATCGTTTAATGAGAAAAAGCTTGAATATCTCAACACAGTAATGTCTTGAAAGTGATATAACGTTTAAGAAAAAGAGAACTGGGTGCTTAATCTAAATTTAAAATAAATTAGTTGATCGTTTAATGAGAAAAAGCTTGAATATCTCAACACAGTAATGTCTTGAAAGTGATATAACGTTTAAGAAAAAGAGAACTGGGTGCTTAATCTAAATTTAAAATAAATTAGTTGATCGTTTAATGAGAAAAAGCTTGAATATCTCAACACAGTAATGTCTTGAAAGTGATATAACGTTTAAGAAAAAGAGAACTGGGTGCTTAATCTAAATTTAAAATAAATTAGTTGATCGTTTAATGAGAAAAAGCTTGAATATCTCAACACAGTAATGTCTTGAAAGTGATATAACGTTTAAGAAAAAGAGAACTGGGTGCTTAATCTAAATTTAAAATAAATTAGTTGACCGTTTAATGAGAAAAAGCTTGAATATCTCAACACAGTAATATCTTGAAAGTGATATAACGTTTAAGAAAAAGAGAACTGGGTGCTTAATCTAAATTTAAAATAAATTAGTTGATCGTTTAATGAGGAAAAGCTTGAAAAAAGAAAAATATCTCAAGACAGTATTGTCTTGAAAGTTACATAGCATTGAAGAAAAAGATAACTAGATATTTAATCAAGTAAATAGCTCATATCATGAGAAGTTTCTATACGTCGTTGTGATTTTTTTTAGTTTACCTTAGTTACTTATTAAAAAACAAGCAATATTCTTTAGTAATTAAAATAACAATTATATTGAATAAGGTTGTATAGCAATATTAATAGTTACAATCAGTAATAATTAACAATAGTTTACCAACTAAGCGCAAATCCCCAAACCGAGAAGCAAAAAAAATACCCTGTTCTGTTTGTTTAAGTTGCTTTATTTATTGAAGCAAGTTACAATAATTAATACTATCGGTACATATAGAATTACATTATTAATTCTATAGTTTTAAAATGAGATTACAGTGATTATGTTTTTGATTGTAACATACAATGAGTTATATTTGAACGTTTTACCGCTGATTTTGCGTTTCTATTGTGAAAGTAATTATTTTTATACAACACTTAAGTAAGTAGAACTTTCAAATACAACAGCTACAGCCTATAAAATCTAAGCACACATTATATATTGAATATTTATTTAATTAAATATATCATTGAAACAGAGTCGATACTATAAACATTGTAATTTATTGATGACATACTGCTTATATATTTTCACAACAAACATAATATTCTATCTAATTATAATATTGTAATTTATTAAACGTAAAGCAAATTCCTTAAAACTATAATAATAATACTTTTAAATGAATTAAGCTGGTTTATAATAATTTCAGCCGAAATATTTTTACACTACGCTCGTTTTATAATCTTATTTAAAAATTATAGTATAGATAGTAAAGAAAGTTAGCATTTATTATTTTCAAATTTCATAAAATTTTATCTATAATAAAGAATACAAAAAAACATTAAAATAATTTGAAATTATATATCATTACAGCTTGAACTGGAAATAATAAATAAATCCAATATATTTAAATCTTAACAATAGGCATAATATATGTGTATAAGTACCTATCATATAAGTCAAGTAAAGGCAAAAAGTATTAACTATTTTTACATTTTATACTATTTTAAACAATTATTATAAATATTTTATTATTTTTTAGTTACTATTAGGAGTGTTATGTTTTGAAAGCTAAAGATTTACAGCGCCCATACAAATATATTTTTGTCTAAAACTGATATGATGTACCCTTTCTTACTTTATGTAAATAAATCTATATTCCTGAACAAAATAAAATATCTTATATTTGCAATAAAACATACTTGAATATTTGATATATTTTGTATATTTATTGTTTTTAAAATTTTCTACGTTATTTTCGATATTGTTACTAGTTATAGGTAAGTATGTATGTATATTAAAATATTATATTGTTTTACATTTATATAAGTAAACATAAAAAATCTTTAGCTCTCAATAAGTAAATAAATATCTTGCATATAAATATAAATATATATATATATATATATATATATATATATATATATATATATATATATATATATATATATATATATATATATATATATATTTATATATTACATTATATTTTGTACTTTTTTCTAAGTAATATTACTAAATTAAATAATTTTTGATCAATTAATACTTTTCCCCTTTGCCTTGTTATACTATGCTATGTCTATTTAAAGACATGTGGTGTGTTATTTTTTTACCTTACAGTGAATTTAGGCCTCCATTTTTGAATGTTAAGGACTTTGAAACGTTTTATTAATTTGAAAATTAACACATAGCAATAAAATGTATTTATTTAGGCAACAATTTTTTTTTAGGTTTCCTAACATAATACACTCATACATATAAAACCCAATCCAAAGACATCCAAAATTTAAGATCTATGCGCAAACTTAAGCCTTATAGATTCAAAAACAGAGGCAAATGGTTAATTTTAATCTATATCTATACCCACGTTATATTTTTACTAAAATTCGATAAAACACCTATAATAAGAATCAACAATATCATAGTGCATTAATACGACTATAACGTAAAATTCTAATATGCCATACTTTTAGACTTATCCACCATTTGAAATACAAGCTTTCGTAGCTAAGAATTGGTATAGTTAATAAGTCTAAAAATATTATTTTAAATATAAGTATGTGACACATATTACTAAATTTGGTACATTCGACTCAATTCGATATAATTTATACAATTAACGTTCTATTTAAAATAATGTTTTATTTTGTTAATGTTTTTATTTTGAATATAGGATCGCATTTACTTGAAAATGGAAAGTCGAGGTATTATGTTTATTCACAATTTTAAATAATTATTTGAATAATAGCAGAATTAAAGCAAAACATGTGAGGTGAAATACAATTTATATATTACGTAATAAGCAAGTTAAATTATACATATAACGTGCTGTACGTTTTACAATTAACTAGTACAAGCTACAAATGATTTACACACAGAAAAGTTACGAATACCGGATTATAATATTATATTAACATTTGTCTAGGTAACAATAACGAATAATAATATGTTCGTTTATAATGATTAGCATAGACAGATGACTACTAACACTAAGGTTATTTCATTATTGACTAGATCGTTTTTAAAAATAAATGCAAAAAAAAGATTTTACAATATATATTTAAAAAATGCCTATTCTTGGAATGGACCGTTACAAACAACCTATGTACCTATTCAACATCTAAAAAGTGTTTATAAAAATATTGTAAGCATAACAAAGAATTCATAAAGGGTATCAAAGATCGACTATAAAGCTGGCGTCACACGGGGATTGTCACACCGTATTTATATATTTCCAAAAAATTCTGTCAACTCAAAATTAATCGTTTAAAACAGTGTGACGCTCACTCCCTACAAAGACGACAGAATAAAAAATATACCAAGTATAAAAATAAATGCGGTTACTAAGAGTTCAACTTCAGAAACTTGGTCCAAGTTTAAACAAAAACTGATTAAATCCGTCTTATTTTTGAACACAATTTAAAATTACAAGATATGGTATATTTTCGATAAGCCTTAGGTATCTATAATATGTATAGCAAATAGCGATATATGTTGTTACGATTTCACAAGGTAAATAGTTTAACAAAGAAAGATCTTCTAAAAATACTCTAATTTAGCTGATAGTGACTAAAGGAGTCGTTACAGGACGAGTGATTTAGAAAATTTGTAAATATAGGAGAATCTATAATAAAATACACGCTGAAGATATGGATTATCAATTTTGAACGCTCAACAAGACTAATTTAATTAAACAAACTATTTTTTGTGTTGAAATTGCTGGAAAAGACTTATTGTTGAAATAGGTACCTGAAATATATAAGACTTTTATTTATGTATCGTTTATTTAGTTCAGATATATTTAACATAGCATTTACACATACCTTGGCCTCTTTCCTCCATTACGGTGTTTACAGACCTAGAAAATAAAAAAACATTAATATCAAAATAAATTCACCTGAAAATATTTTTAGTAGGACTAATTTTCTTTTTTGATGAAGGATAGTTAGTACTGAGAAGAGAAAATATTTTTAAAGGTATAGTTTTTGTTCTAATTAGGATATTTTGGGATGCCAATTAAGAATCTACGTAATAAAACACTAAGATGCATTTTAAAGAGGGTTCAATTTGTTCATATAGTTATAAATTATCTGTTAACATAAATTAATGTCACAAGTCACTTGTCATTTGAGCATTGATGAGCACATGAGCATTTCCATAGGGTAAGCGCAGCATTCTTGGAAGACATTTAGAAATTTGGTATTTTAAGCATAAATTATTTATATTTTATCATATACAATTGAGTATTCACATGGTTAGTTATAACATCAATATTAGACACAAGGTAGCACAATAACAAAATAAGCTGTGGTTAATTTGTAGGGTAGTTTTCATTGATAACTGGTTATTTAATAGTCATGTTTTGCTCGTTGATTTAGTGGAAACCAATTAAGTTATCATTGAAAACGTAATGTAATATCAGCTATGAGTAAAGATATAGAAGACAGCATGAAACTTCAGAGACAAACGAACATACGAAGATACGGTAGAACAGATAAAGCCAACACTTAAAACTCATATATAAGACAGTAACTAGGACAAATATGCAATCCTTTTGGTCAAAAAGATTTAGAGTGCAATTTCTCCCATAAATATAAAAATTGTACGTTGATGTGTGTAATTGCAAAAATGTCTTAATTACTCATAGACCTGCATCGCCAGAATAATTTGGCATCAGTGAAGAGAAATAAAAAAAATTGTGTTTCGTTGTCATAACTTTCATATGTATGTTTTTTGTACACTTTTGCCAAGTTAATCCATATCAGGCTATTTCATCAACAATGACACTGCCAACTTACCAAAATAGGTTAAATATCAAATAGTAATAACAAAATAACAACATACGTTATATTACTATTTATATATTATAACAAGTAACTTCTAAATTAAACTTCGGTTACCGAAACTTGTTCACACAAAGTTGGCTGAAAATGTGAGAAAAAATAATGGCATGATTAGTCTAAAAACTCATTGAGTAATAAAACAACTTAAGAGCGACATGCTCTAATGTGCACCGGATGGCTTTTAGTGAAACTTACCAATAATTAAGGCTAAAATAATAATGCCAATGACCGCTGCAATTATCATCATCTGTAACAAAGGAATTTATATAGTAAAAATTTCAACTTCAAGCTATTTAAAAGATTTCTAGTATTTATATTGGAAATGCGAACTCCATATTGGGCGTCATTTTTTCGATAAAATATTCTAAAATAAGTTTACTTGAAGTAGACTACAAGTTTTATCTTGAATATGTAGCTTAGTGTGACCAGAGTGTGACCATGAAATTGCACTTAATTCTGCGTATAACGAAAAATAGTATAACGCAGAAAACGGTTGTTTTTTTTTGTTTACACAAGCTATATTGTGAATTAAATAATTTTGTGCAAAATTATAATTTTATAACTTTTTTTACTAATTTTTATGGAAATTACAAGTAATGCACCTTTAAGTTCTGCAACCAGAATTTGCTTTTCAGTTTCCCTGCCTGCTGCTCGAACTGTGACGCGCCTTGCTGCAAAGCATCTGAAAAAAAGTAATTATGAAGCTTTTCGCTTTCAAACGTATATGCTATCTTATCGATATAATAAGGAAAACTTGTACAAAACCTTTTGAAAAAAAATAAAATGTAAAATAGTAACAATGGTGATTTACAATCAGAAAAATTTGGACATAATTTTAATAAAAAATGTTTTTAAAGCGTCCTACCTGCCCTGTCGTCGAGCTCTGAGAGCTTTTGATCTCTCTCCAGTACTTTCTCCACGTTTGTTTTCATTATATCAACCACCTAAGGAAATAAAAAAAATATTCCGTAACCTCTAAAGTTAATACCACGAATACAAAAATACGCGATAATGCTTATTTAACAGAATATCAAATTACAAAGTTTTTTATATAAATTTAAAAGATCGACAATTTAAATTCATTTTTTTATTTAAAAACAATAACATGTTTTATATAAGTACCTCATCTACTTGCGCCTGTGTCTGCTGTAAGCGACGCTGAGCAGCGATCTGCTGAGGGGTTTTCGGGCCTCCAACTGGCATATCATCGCCACCAGGCGCGAGACCTCCTTCAGTGGCCCTATTGTAAAAAAAAGTTAAATAATGTATTTTTTTAAATTAATCATAAAGTTTAATTGTATTTTAATTTTATAATGCTTTTAACCGTCAAGTCAAAAAAATATTAATGAGAGCTAAACGATTTTGACAGTGATAAAGTTATCACGACTTACATACTTAGTTTAAGTATTTTAAAAAAATAAAATTTGATATAATTTATTACATGACGAAAGCTTTTTAATATCAACTAAAATAATATCGGTTAAAGACTCCATTACTTTACGTTATGCTTAAATGTTCTAGACAATTACGTTTGCGCCGAGACAAAGTCAAAAATGTTATTCAAGGGATCATTGACCTAATATTATAGTTTACTTTATCAGTATAATATTTCATATATAATAATTAATAATTAATATGAAATTAGGTATCATTCGATGTTTTTAGTGAAATGACATTGGCGTTGACGATCATACAACTAAATATATACATAGCATCACGTTTTATTACACATAGCACGGTAGTCAGAGACAACCTAAAGTTAAAAACCCATTGACTGCTCATCCCTCGAAATCGAGACATGTCGTCTTGAATGGCAAACTTAATGCTATATTTTATCTTATCATATTGGAAAATTGAATTCGAACGGGAATCGAACCCGCTAGCAATTGTGTTTTCAGTCAGACGACATTGCGCCATGTGATAACTTCGTATAGTCATAGATTTATTTCAAATGCACACAAACCTAATATGCGTTAATAAATATAAATATTTGGACGTGTAATGTTTATTTAACAAGTTTATTCCTGATATACAAGTAGTATAGTAAAAACAAAAATCTTGTTAATGTAATTAATGTTCATCACATATGTGTTCGCCTAAATAAAACTATGTCAATCAGCTTATTAAAGGTACTGCCGAATTTACATACTTATTTACTGACAACTAGGAACAATTTTTAACTTAGGGCCATTTACGGAAGTAATTCAGACATTTGTGATTTGTTGAACTCAAATTAATCTGTCATATATTTTCATTAATTTATAGACTCAATATTATTTTATAAGAAAAATCCTGTAATAGTATTATTTCTCAAATAATTTATTTATTATTATAACCAATATTGTTATTTATATAATTTTATTAAAGGAAGAAACTAAAAGAAACCTAAATCTGTTAAAATTTCTTATATTAATGAATGCAATCTTACGCATGTATTAAGAAATATATTCTTAATATATTTCTTAATACATGCGTAAGATTGCATTCATTAAGTTTGATAGTTACAATGATGTCACTATAGAATATTTCCTTTATATATCCAGTAATATACCGCAAAACGATTCGCGTACAAGGTTTATTTACAACATACTCATTTTTCTTTACAACTCTATGCTTTATCCAGGGTGTCAGGTGACGCAGTATCACGACACTTCGTTTTCTACTACTACCAGTACACTATACTTATTCCGTTTTATATAATCGTTTTAATATGTCTATTAAAAATAGAAATAATACATATTGTATTTACATGAAGGCCATGTATAATTTGGTAGTCTAAATGTTAGTTTTTTTCAATGTCTCTATACAATTGTGTGAATGTTTTAGGCCATTTAAAGAAACAGCTTCACTTATTCCGTATAGCAGAGGGACATTCCGTTAATGCTTTCCGCCCGAAATCGAAAAATGGCTGTTGAATTAGAAACACGAAATAACGCAGCGTTTTGTGTTACCAAAGCAGGGAAATGAATATGTATTTTAAATGTAATTTAGTTTTATTTATATATTTTTTATTTTTTAGTTTCCAAAATTTGCCAAACATAAAGAACTGTTTCCTTTTCAAGCATATTTTTATCGCTAGCTTGCAATTGCTGGAGGTGTACGAAATTATAACTAAGTATGTACATAAATATATGTAAATTTCATCTTTAGCGAGTTAACGGTTATATACCAAATTTAATTACTAAATAATTTAGCTTTCACAATTTTTTTATACTTGTTTGTGTAGATAGATGCTAATCTTGACGTAAAAATTGATTCTAATATCCAGCAGATGACCATAAAATTACATATAGTCCAACCATAATGATATAAAATAATATAAAATATTTAAGTTTTATCGTCAAAAGACAGTATAAACATTAGATTTGCAAGATTTGCCATTTATTAAATCTGAACCTCGCTTAACTTTTTATGACTTCCCTCAAAGAGACTACGCCAGGAAATTGGCAAGCACTGGAAACTCGTTGTAGGTTTTATTAATTTTATTCTAAAGGTCTATTCTTTTTCGAATTTACATAAAATAACTAGATTTTATATTTTGTAAGATAATTTTACCAATATAATAACTAAATAATATTTTTCTATTAGTTTTTTAGTTTATGTTATCTTAGCAATTACACCTAAGTATGTCAAAAATGTACTTTTTACATTATTTATTAAATAGCATACAATTTTATTTTTCATATCATAGATATAATTATATAAAACATATAATCATAAAATAACAAATAATTAAAAAAAAAACAATTTATTATTTACTATCTTTAAAGTATTATTCCACACTTAGGATTAAAAACCTTTTTGATTCGAACCCGCGCCTCTTGGATACTGTTCAAAATACTTATACGTTAGTTATAAATTATTTATGTTGTTAGCATCTGTGTCGAGAGATTTTTACAAATTTCTACTACTTAAAGATTATTAAGAAATAATCGTTTAACATTGATCAATTTTTTATACATTTTTTCAATAATGTTAAAAGTATTTATTATTAAATAAACTAAAGAAAAAATTACGCGAATTGTCGGATTTCATGTTATATTACTATATAAATAAATATATTCAAGTTGATAAATACATTCGTCCATAAAATCCATCATTTAAGAAGGCTGCTAAAATCTAATCCGCCGGTAGTACAAAAATTCAAGTTTAATGTATTAACAGGAGTTTGAAAAGAATTTGATCCAATTCAAGCCCCAATTAACATCATGACACAATGGTTGAAGCTACTAACTTTTTAATTAATTTAATTGTATTGTTTTGAAAATATTCATATATTACCAATCTCATAATTTTTGTTTATTTACAGGATTAGCAGTTTTATCCTGCAAAGCAGGACAGGCAGATAGAACTTAGTGTTGATTGCTCCTTTCTCAACTTTCTCCATATGAAAGCTTTTTTGCGTTGCGTTCCGCCACTCAACACACAAGGTCTCAATTCGGCGGAAAGCAAAATACATAGAGTCTTAACACCAGGTACTTCCAGTCTTTCACTATTTAATCCAGTTATTTAAAATAACGGGCATCGAATTCACTACTAATCGTGTATATAATCGGACGCTCTCGCACTGTGCTATGATAATCACAATAAATTGGGTTTCATAAATTTTACTAATATTTAAGAATGGCTATGTTAAGAGACGTAAAAAAAATTAAAAGTAAATGTTGATCATCACTATATTTAGATTTTTATAAACTTAGATTGTTGTATATAAAGGTAACATAGCCTTACCTTTAAAAGAACAATGTCTTTTGACCTATTTATGAATGTCAGAAATTTAATTTAGCTAGAATTAAGATATTAAGCCTTAATTTATATTTAAATTATAATATGTAAAACGATACTTGGAAGTTAAACTTGGGTATGTCATTAAATTAATTGTTTAGGAAAAAAATAGTGAAATAAAACGCCAGTGAAGTCGTCGATCAGTCACAGCTTCAAAAAAAAATTCAACAAAGCTGTGACAATTTAAATAATTTGAGCTTATGAGAAGTTCTTGATAACCTAATCAACCTAGGTAGGTACATAAGATTTGGCATGCAGTCTACAAAGCTTCCCGCCCCACTTGGTCTGCTGCCAGGTCATGCGTCCTTTACATGTAGTTTAAGTGTTCTTCAACAGAAAGTGCAAGCTGAAGTGCTATTCGTTAAGCCAACACATAAATGTCAATTAAATTTACTAAAATTTAAAAGTGTTATTATAATAGATGTTTTTAAAATATAATGAGGTCACAATTATAGGTAATTTATAATTATAAAGATATATCGGTTCCTAGTTACAGATATTTTTATAATAAAGATATTGGTTGTCGTCCACAACATTCTCTGATCAACATTTTATTTATATCTCTTATATATCTATTGAAAATGCAAAAAAATAGTTTTTATTATTATTTTGAATATACTAAACTTTATTATACAACTTCATTGACGATTTGATCCACGATAAATAGGTAAACATATTGACAAATAAACTGTCATACGTAATATACTGATTAATACTGTAAGTTTAATGTTTGTTTATATGCCAGAGTGTGATTTCTAAAATAATAACGACTATTAAAAGGTGTTTATACAAGGGGCAAAGCGAAAGCAAGGAGCAAATAAGCACATAGATTTTGGTTTTATAACTTCTAAACCACAATCACTAATTAAGCATTTCTGTGAAATTGTTATGATATTAAAAAAATGCAGATGAATTTTATTTACAAAAGTTTTGAATTTATATTTCTAAAGAAGACAAAATATAAAGCGCTTCTAGTAGGTACATAAGACGTCATAAGAGCATCTCGTCTGTTCAAAAGGCTCTCTTCACTTTTAATTAGAAACTGTAAGAAGGTTAAACCTGGCGACGATAGGTCTTTTAAGCTATTTTTAATACATACAAATGTATGTAATTATGTTTTTTTCATAGGAAATTTTGTAGATTTATGTAATTACAGTGCTCATTTTTTTTAATAATATAAGGCTAGTTTTATATTTTGAGTCGAAATAAATTACATAATATCTTATTTAATTTTCTGATTGATGACTATTAAACGAGTAATGAATAGTGATAAAAGTCAGTCATCTTTATCTGTTTCCCAATGATATACAAGTAGGTAAATCTTAACAAAATTTTAACAAGTTTATGAAATCAATAAAATACAATAAATTTGGTATATAAAGAGTTATTATAATATTTTTACGCCATAAAATAACAAAATGTCTGTTGTCCGAGTTTTAGCAGTTTAATATTTGAATTTTACATGAGTGTATGAAAACTGAAATTCTCTTCTATTCAGGCAAAATTAACAAAACATTCCTTTGTCCTAAAAACATACAAAAGATAACATCACAACTAAAGTTCAGACCCGCATTCACAGTAATGTTATGTAGACCAGATTTAAATCAGTTAAAAGTGGTTTATTACCATTACGACTATTTATTTATATTCTTTTATAAGTCTAATTTTATTTAAAATTTCAATAGGTAATTTATGAGGAAATTAATTATTTTTAATAGTTCACGCTTTATTCCGTAGGGTAGCAGGGTAGTCAGTCAGAAACAAGTGTCAAGATACTGTATTGAGTGGCGGAACTCAACTCTGTGCTTTATACACAACTGATCGTGTTTACAGCCAGACGCATTGGGACAATGCGCCACGAGAGCTTTTTATTTAATTATTTAGTTATAAGTGAAAGACAATAAATTTTGAGATGTGGGCTTTACGACTTCATATATACAGGTTTCATTAAAAACTTTAAATATGGGAAAACTACATAGTACCTATATGTATGACCTGAAAGAACACATATAACCAAAGTTCCTTATAGTAAAGAGCTATAACAGTATTGTCACTATGTTGGAATTCATCATACGTCAATGTATGTACGTAAGATGTATTAGCAAATTAAATTACCTGTCGCTAGATAATATTTAACTTAATTTCACAGCCGTGAGAGATACACAATACTTCCAAGGTAAAGGTATTAGAAAGGTTCTGTTTTTTTATTAGAAAGGTATTAGAAAGGTGCTGTTTTTTTATTATATCATTGTGTAAAAGGAGAGCACGGCCACTGGATAGTGGCTAAATGTCTATGAGACAAAATTTTATAAAATAATTAGGCTCTAATTTGTGTACAGTAGTATGTAGGTTATAATCTATACGTATGTATCTATCGGATTCTTTTAACTCGCTTATTACATGGAAAATAATTACAATTATATAATGCTGGAGTCGGTGTTGTTCTACTTAAGTTAAATAATTAATTACAGATTATATATATATATATATATATATATATATATATATATATATATATATATATATATATATATATATATATATATAGAAATACCAAATATTTGATTTATTTTTATGGCACATTTTGTTAGTATGTCTAGTTCTTATACGCCATAAATGGTAGCATATGAAAGGCGGAGTGACTTATCATAAGGTCTATTTGGAATATATGGAAGATTAAATAGTTTTTTTATTTTGTAACCACCACCATTGTAACCAGGGTCTATTGTACATTGTTTGCAGCGTCCTATTCCCTAAAACTGTATTTTCAAACACGTAATACCTATTCACCATTAATATGTTAAAAGAAAGTTTAATTTAAAACGTGTTAAGTTTTAGGAGTTTTCCACACAACAGAATAGTCAGATAGAAACTAAAACTGTCAAGACATTCCCCGTTTTCCACACCGGATTTTACGAATTGGAGTCATTGCGTCTCAAGTGGTGGAACTTAACACTGTACTTTGTCTTACTAAAGAAAAAAATAAAATATTAATAATAATATTTGCGCCATATGTGAAAATAAAAAAATAATCAAATTAAAGGAATAGTTTTCAATCAGCTCTCAGTGTCTTAATACTAACATAACGAAATAAGTATAAACAATATATTCAAATTATTGGTGTAACGTATTCTTCTTTATTATTTTTTTATAAAACTCTGGGGAAAACTTATAATTATGTAAGAATCAATGCCTATTTTCCAGGTCGGTCTAAATTCATAATAGCAGTAGCATATTATTAAAGAGCATTTGAAACTAGAACTATATCTAATAGGAAAAGAAACCATTCATATATACATTTATACCATAGAATTATAATTTGTTTGATTATTGGACTTTATTGAAGTTATATTCAAACTTATATTCTAACTTAGAGAGATAGAGATTCGTAGTAAAGGAGGAGGAGCTATTATTAAGACTGTTTGTCTACACTTTTCGAAGAGCCTAGCTCACAAATTTTTCAAAAGAACTATTTTTGGACGACATTTTAAGATGTCTTAATATTTCCAACAATAATTGTACTATGATTAGTACAATGATGTCATAATTTTATAAACGTTTTATATCAAATATTATCATGAATGTAGTATTTTTTATATTTCTTTAATAGTTCGCGCAATTTTCTATATTTCTATAATAGTTCATGGATAGAGACGAAAGAGTTACGATGACATGGCACATGACATGACATGAAATTCAAGAGCCATAAGGCTTAAGTAAAGCGCTATATCGACGTTTTCTTTGAAGACGATTATTGAGAGGCGGAGAGACGATAGCTATTGTGTATGTAGATCTTCTTAAAATTCATTGGTAATTCTATTATTTTCGAAGAAGATAAAAATAAATAGATATTTTTATAAAGATATTATTTATAGTTAAGTATTTTCTATGCCATATATATATATATATATATATATATATATATATATATATATATATATATATATATATATATATATATATGCCAGATATACGATGGCGAATGTCGTAGGTGCTTCCTGTGTTGTAACAAGTGTTACGTAATAATACTGATAAAAAGTAGAGTCAAATAATAATATTGACATAGGCAATTGCAATCTACAAAAATGTCTTATGTTATACATATTTCATAATAGCTATTGTTCGTAAGAAGCTCGATTAATTACTATCTTAATGAAACGTAAAAACTAATAATCATTCAATTATTGAATTGAAAATTTACTATATAGGTTTTTTTTTTATTATTATAATTATAGGTACACTATCAATTGACTTTACCAAAAACAAATAATAGAAATTAGAAATTAATTAAAAAAATAGTTATTCTGAAATAATAATATAATTGTATTCCAACAGAATGGCGTCTTCTTTTTGTACTTTGTTTGGCTTCATTCAGAATTTTAAAGCAATAAATAATACTTACATATTAGCTGCTGTGTTTTCTTGTGTAGATAAAGAAAATCCGAAAGAAATGAGTTAATACAGTTCACAGATGGTTATCTAAATGTTCATTCACTGTAGACACCCCGACCTATGCACCTTCACTGCCCGGACTCAAATGAATGTGTTTTATGAATGGGATGCTTACTAGATTTTCCCCACAAGTATATCGGACAATCTATTTATAGGATAGACCTATCTGCCACAAAAAGAAGTTTCTAAGGTCCGTCTAATAAGTAGCCCACGTTCTGGCGACTCCACGTTAACACTAATGTGCTCTTGTTGCGAGAACAATGCTGAAATACGCGATATTAAATAAAATATAGACAGATCAGAAAACCTTCCGTGACGAGTTTTCAGATTTGCATGGAAGAGGGCGCCCCAGTATATTCCCTAATAGGTACGAATAGTCTAAAAATACTATCTCATGCTATTTGTAAAATTGAATCCTATCTCTCAAAATATAAAGTTTGCATTTCTTAGTAACATAAAATGGAAAGGATAAATGTGTGAGTTCCATTAAGCTTGTGTGTGTATGGGTCGACGCATGCGTATTTCGGAGGGGTGAGGAACAAAAATCAATTCGGTATGTGGGTGTTACGTAATGGTATAGACAAGTTTGCGTTGGCGACTGTTCTATCCTAATTGGAGTTAATCCCATTTAATATCTATATAGCTTAAGGGTTAAGCTTTTAATAAGAGGTATTTGATACAAATGTGAATACCCAAAAAGAAAAACTAATAAACTTTCATTTATACTTATTGATCGGTTGCCCTTTAAACTTGCTGTATGCTATGCTGTAGTTCACTTGATTGAGTAGTATGCAACAGTAGATATTAAATCTGAATGTTATATACCAATAGAGAAAGTCATTCGAATTTAGTATAACTAGAAATGGGAATAATTGATAAATCATATTAAATTTTAGCATATTTACAAGTAATCATAAATTATAAATTAAATATAATAAAAATAACATAAGCGAGCAAATGAGTAACCAATACAAAATACCATGTTTATATGTACGTATATTCACTTCACATCGCGTTTCATCCTTTACTGTGTGGGCGAGATAACGCGATTCACAGTAACCGACGCTACGCACTTTCAGCGTAATTCAAAGTTATATTTGACAAGCCGGTTGGTTTTGAGGTTACCGACAGTTTTGAAGCTGCTATTTGCTTTTCTCCGCATAGTAGGGTAGGCAGAGAGAACATAGTATAGAGATGTTTTGTTCATCACTTTCAAATCTTAATGGGTAAAACGTTAAATTTGTGAAATTTCAGGAACTCAATATATGAAATTATTTATTAATTTCAAGAATAAAATTGCACATAATAATGAAAAAAAAATTTTTTTTGGAATTATGAGATTGGAAGAATAAAAATACTGTTAGTAATTTAGTTATTAGTTTAAACGTAATTCGATTAACTTGTAGATTTTAGCCCAGTTAAGTCTCAAATATTTTACAAAAATTAATTAATGTTTAAAAATAGACATGTTACTATATATAGCAAATGCATAAACACCAATACATTTTTAAGATTATGGAAAATAGACAAAAACAATTTTGTAGGTAAGCGTTTTCTAACAACAAATAGGTTTATACAAAGAAATACCGTTTATTCGTAGTGTATACTTTTATATGTATTTACATGATGAAATGCTAGTTCAGCTTTCTCGAGCGTCGAGCGTTTTCGAGTGAAGATTATGATTGGTATGCCGGAGTATGCAGTATGCATCCCTTGATACTATTTTTAGCTGAACATTTTAAAGCTTTTATAAAATGTTTATGTTTTTGTAAAAACAAAATAAGTGTTTATTTTAATTATATTACCAAATTATAGTGTACAATATTATTTAAAGATTTTTTAAATTTCCATTCAGAATATAACCTAGTGGCATGGCACTCAATTAAGTTCTTTTCGTTCGAAATAGAGTATATTGCGTAATAAGATCTTTGATTTTCGCGATTTTTATACATTTTAAATAAAACTATTTTAACCGGATTAATCGCGTATATTTTGGTATTCGAAAATACATTTTGGACACCTGACGTTTCAAATACTTTACAGCATGAGTGGCGATATTAATGCCGTGGTTTGCCTTTTGCCAGAGTAAAAAAACGAAAATGAAGTTTAAATATAATCATTTCTCCGAATGGGTATCGAACCCACAATATGGCGATGGCGATGGATACGATAATACTTATCAATAATGTATGATAAATTTGTGTATGCTAATTTAAACATACTTCAAGAAAGAAGTTTGTGCCTTTCCTTCATATTTTGACAGATAAGAATGTGCTAAATCCTGCATATTATTAAAGTCAAAGCTAAATAACTTTATCCTATATAAAAAGTTACCTGCTGTTTTTTTTGAACGTCATATAGTTTATCACCGGTTCCCAAAGTTACTGTTTTTCTTGATAATAATTTTCTTTTTCTTTTTATTAGCGATGTTCATGTTTATAATAGTATAAAATAGGATAAATTATTTAAGCATCAAGTGGTGAAACCAGCTTTATCTTATCTCTATAATGTGTTTATTTAATTGTGCAATATACGTTTGGCCTCCAGTTCATAAAGGGAATATATGAAGGGTTAAGGTCATGGAGATCATATTTTCGTAAAATGATTTATTATAATAATGTTAATGTATATGGAATATGTATATTTTTGAGGAATTTTAGTTATCTTGTTACTAAACTGTTTATGTGTTTGTTACTATTTCAAAAATCAATATAGACACATTTATATTTGTTAAAAAATACATATATTTAAGTAGCAGGGAAAAAGTTAATATTTACTTAAAATAAGCTAAAATGTTCTAAATCTTTTATGTTACATTAAATAAAGTTATAGTTATATTATATTAGGTTGATTTTGATAGTCGAGAGCAAACTGTGCATGATTTGTGATATGTTCCACATTTGTAATAAAAACCAATATGAGTGTGAAAAAATAAAACTGGTTAGCAATGTTTTATGATTCACTTTACGTAGGTAAGGTTGAAAACTTTATTTTCTATTTTATAGAAATTCTCTTAAGATAAAAACCTTCTTCTTCGCTTCTGCCTTAATAGAGCGGAGAAATTAAGTGTAGAAATTGTACAAACAACTAATTGCCACTATAGTGTTGAATTCTCTGATTTAATATACAAGTTATTTTAAAAGGATCTTCTAGTCTATTTTAAGAACACTTATATAACAATATAGGTTCTTAGTTGCTAATCGAACATACATTTGTTGTAGGAATTATTTTAATACCATGTTCATCAAAGCAACATTTTGTTTGGGTACGTACGACTGTATAAATTATTCAAAAGAATTCACGTCCAATCTAATTAATGTGACAAATTACACGCTTCCTCATTGTGTATATTTATACTTTATATGATAGAACGCACTATAAATTAAATACTAGGACGTGAAAATGTATTTTATTTATATAATTAAAAACACAAGTAATATTTGAATTTGTTCCCTGATATGTTTGTATCTAATTCTGCATTTTGATTTTCTTTTATCAAGTATATGTTACTTATATCCTTAGTTATAAAAATAACTTGTGCTTGTACACCTAAATTAAGAAATTATATTTGTGTAGCGCAGATGTATATCAAATAAAATACAGTACTAGAATTAATCCACTTTTAGGGTTACTCGTGAATACTTAGTTCAAAGTCCAAAAGCTGGTTAACAACACATTTAAGCGTTTTTACATGACGTCTAGATGAATGATATTATGAAAGTATTTGAAGGATATAATAATCGTTAATTAATATAAAATGTAGTTTTACAACTCTGATTAACCTCTCTATTGTGTATTAATAGTACTTATCTCCACGTATTAACATCAATATTGTATTCTTAGATAAAATAATATACTAAATACTCTCTATAAAAATATTTTCAATCTTGAGTATAAACTGTTAAAATGATAAATGTGTAAGTATTTGTGGAATTTTATATCTTGGCGACATAAACGATTTGTTTATTCTGATGGTACGTCTATCTGATCAAGTACTATGAACTAATACAGGCATGGAACATGTATCTGAAGGTATAGAAATAAAGAGCTAACTGTTCTGAAATTTTCAGTAAATGAATAATTTTTGAAAGGGTTTTGGAATCGCGTATTTTCTAGCGTTCCCTGAAAAAATACCAACTTGATTTATTATAAATGATAAAAAAAAGAATATCGTTGTTCAATATTTGAGCAATCTGTTATTTCAAAAAACTCAAATGTCATTCCACATTTGAGGATAATTTATCTCGCGTGGGAAGATTAACAGTTCATTACTTCATGATAAAGGTCACTCACTCTGTTCGAGCGTACTATAAATACTTTAAATATCAAATTTTAGGTATTCATATTTTTATTTTGTATAATTTAATAGTCAATAAGTATAGTGTAATAAATTATATAATTATATTTATTAAACTACATTATTAAGATTTTTAAAATATATTTCTGCACCTTCTCTTTGTGGCTGAGTATAATAAAATAATGAAGATACAAAAATAGCTCGGTTCTAAGAATTAAAAAAGAGTTCTTGTCTATGCATAAATAGCGACGATAGTGTTTTTAATAATATAATAAAAGTTAAACCACACATTCTTTTACTATTAAGATATTTTTTTTTTCAATTTCTTCAACGTTCAAACTTTCGTTTTCAGCCTTTACATTGGTGTTTGCTAGCCGACATTTGTAATCACACTTGGATCCCGGAGTGTGGTACTGAAAATGAGGAAGACATATTCAATAAAAGACTTTTCATTGACGAGTGCGATATGTATGAATATAATTGTGATTTTGAGAGCGGTATGTAAGTTCTGCATAACAAATTTGCATTTATCATATTTTATCTATTTATTGTATTCTCCCTTATAGTATATTCTATTAAATTGATTGATTACTTTATTGAGAGCTTTAAGATATTTTATCTTATTATATTTTTTTTTATTTCTGAAATTTTGTTAAGTAGGATAAAAGTAAATCTATGTCTTTTTTTGATAAACTTTAACATTGTTTATATACGAGTATAAATTTCAATGATGCTATTTTTTGCAGACTATTTTGCCATCAACTACTCAGATTGTTTTACTGTGCCAGTTACACCGTGCCCGACGAAACCGCCATGCCCTTCCATACCTACGTGCCCTGACCACAGGTTTCATAGAATGGGAGCAAAATATCGAATTATGCCATCCAGAAGAATGGCTAAGAAACCTAAAACCACAACAAAAATTAATCTACCAGCTCATATGTTAAAAGGAAAAAGGAGGTATTCTCCAACATGGAAGAAAAAGAAACGACGGACGAGAATGTCGACAACTAAAATGACAACGACGAAAATGATGAAAAGCTTAGCAAGTCCAATAAAAATAAGTACAGTGATATTGAAAAAGGAAACAATAATAAAAAATGGTAGACGATTGGTAAAGGTTGTGAAAGGCTTTCCAAAAAAGTTAAAAGTTACACCCAGCGATAAATCTGATTTCTTGGAATAAATTAAAATTGATTTATTTTAAAATAGAGTACGCACTTTATTTGAAAATTTATGGAGTATAAAATGTAAAGAGTATAAAATGTGAATAAATTTGATATTTTAATGCCGTAAAGTATTTCACTGAATGAATATATTCGATCCATATAAAACTTTAAATATTCATTGCGTAGTTAAAAATATTTTTTAATTATTAATGAAATAAGTGCTGTATAAAGATGTTGATGAAATCATTTTATATGATATTACTTTTAAATTTTTGGTATAGATTTACTTTAGAACATTACATACCGGTAAGTTTTAAGTTTTGAGACATTCAATTAATTAGAAGTGGCATATTAATAAAAGGCTTGTTATATGTTTATTTATTACCGATTTATTACCCTTAGCCACCTAACTTTTGCATTTTTGCGCAAACATGTAACCATACTTGGACATCACTTTGTGGATACGAGGCCAACTTAAAACATAATAGAATGTTTTTGGATCAGTGTGACATGTTTGAATACAATTGTGATTATCAAAAAGGTATGTCTTCGTCATACATATTTAATCGACACTTGATTAGTTTTCTATAGCGCATATATAAACTATATGAGAACACCCATATTTTGTACATACTAATAAATAAAATAACATATAAGATAAGTGGAAATAAAATTTAATTTACAAGTTTTTGTTTATATATAATACGCCGTACTAAACTGTGTTTTATTACTACATTAATATTTTTAGTCATCTTGGTGGAAATAATATCCCCGTTCATAGATTTGCACAATTTCCTTTATTTTTATTATACAATAATTTTTACAATAATTAGGTCAAATATATTTATTGCAATAATATTAGATTAACATTTTTATTTATCTTTAACATCAATATATATATATATATATATATATATATATATATATATATATATATATATATATATATATATATATATATATATATATATATATATATATATATATATATATATATAATTTAACTGAAATCAATACTTTGACAGCATATTTTCAAACGGAAATTGATAGGTGTTCTAAAGAAATTGCGGAGACTTTACCAACCTCAAAGCAAACAACATCAACGGCACAAACAACGATGAGTACTTCAACTACAACAATAATGACCACAAGTCAACCTCCTTTTGAAGTCACCACGGAGGGACTCACAAATTTGACGGATCCTACTACACAAACAGAAATTACTACACCTTCCACCATAAGCGAGACAAAAACAACACAAGCAATTACGACAACATTAAGAACAGTTCCAACGAAAGCGACAACTGAAGAACTTACAAAATTGCCTACAACAGAGGCTAACAATGTTTCAAACGAGACAAAACCCATTTTAACATCTTGCACTGCGCGTCCTACAACTGTACCACCCAATTGTATATATGTCAATTTTAGTTCAAGTACTCTTACTACAAAAGAAATCACATCACCCTCCACCTCGACGACCTCTCCAGCTCTATCTACTAGCACTCAAAAAGACATTACTTTCGTCACTACAACAATAACAACAACTCATAAACAGAATTCCACTTCTGTAATCTTTTGTGATATGTATCCAGAGCATTGTGACAGGCCACGGACATGGGAAACCACAGTCAAAGGTGAGACAAGAGATTTCTTTCAAATACTTAAAGCCCGTTTTGGATCGAGATATAAAATCTTAGAAGACACTACTCACTGGCCTCGGCGAGGGACTCCGCGTCTAAATGATATAGTTGATGGTTTGAATTTTGGTCATCACAACGATGGCAAAGAATTGATTAAGCAATTAGACTATTAAAAAAAATTTTTGATAATGAAGTTTCCACTCACTAAAAGATTGACCTTGAGATCTAATTAATCTCATATCGTGAGAACGTTCCTATTACACTGTCACCAACATTGTAATTAATGTCTAATGTCAAGGTATCCTATACGAAGATAAAAAGCTGATAACATATTCATTGTTCTGTACATTTTAAGGTTTTCTTAATAGTATGGGTCTACAGCTCATACATACGAAATGTGACTATTTATTCATTACAAAGTCTCAGTTTATATTTAAATAGAAATTAGTACCTTAAAAGTGCAAGTAGCACTTCATATAGCTATATAAAGTGCTTTAACTAAGACACACTACATATAACAGATATTTAATACAATATATAATACAGCATCCAGCGCATTTATTTAGGTTAAAATATTAATGAATATTATGTTTATTGTGATGAACATAACATTATTTAATAAATTAATTAAATTTATTATTCACAGAAACAAGTACTTAGCCTTTTATTAATATGTAAGCAAATTGCTAGCATCTTTATATTTTTAATAGGCTGATTCCGCGCAGTAAGCCAGTGAGGCACGTAGTCACATGTTGTGTAACCTCGTTAAAATTGCATTGAACTTGGCCCCGCTGGCTGCTTGAGAAATCGTTATATGAATATGTAAAGGAGTTCGTATAGAAAAATAATATTTGCCTTACCGCTATTCTTTTTTACATTTAGGTAAAACTTATACAATAAGCAAAACTTATACATATTTCATTGACTAAGTATACTCAATAAAATATGTATAAGTTTTGCGCTATTATGGATACTGTCATTTTTATACATAATTAATCAGGTAATACGTTTTTATTATCTCCTTATTTTGGCTTTCAAAACTCAACATATAATTAAAATTATTTTACAATGAGAGTGCAGTTCAACAAATTCCTTCACTTTCTTTCAAAATCAATGTTATAGATTTTGGGAGTTTAGGCCATTGGAAAAACGTTTCTCATTATTAATAGTTTCTTAATTTTTTCAAAAATGCTGTTTCATTATTTAAAGTTGTTTTTGAAACAACTTTGATTAAGGGTATCACAAACATAATTTTAAATCAACATAATTGTAAGAATACGTATGCGAGAATACGTATTTGCACAGCGTTCCAGTATATTTTCACAAAACAAAAGGGTGGTATTTTCTTTATTTTTCGTAAGATCTTAAAACGATCTAGTAACCTATTTACATGACACGTGTAACAACGGCGTTCTACTTATAAATATTCTAGCTCAAATTCTTAAAAAAATTTAGGTACTCGTATATAATAATATATAGATTACTCATAAGTGTATATGTGTATATACATATATATATATATATATATATATATATATATATATATATATATATATATATATATACATGTCTCTGTCTGTCTGTTTTAAATTATCTTCATTTGCTCGCTCTGGTAAGCGCGGCATTGGGTTTGCCACTTAACACGAATCGAGTATCGAATGTGGCATGGCAGTGCATACTTGTTAATTTAAAAGGCAGTGCGGTTTGTGTTGATACTAGGTATACAATGTTTTGGATCGTATCCAAAAATTGTGTCTTCCAAATGAAATCTATATTAATAATTTTGTCAAGGGGTATGTTCCATTGAAACTTTACCTTAATCATAAAAAAAGACCTCGAGTCGACACCATATAACTGCAAAATTGCAGTCGATAGAGTCTATATTCATATTGAGTTCGTTATTGCCGATCACACAGATCACATCTGAAATTTCCCAGTTTCAAAACAGTATCGTGATAATTAATATTCTTTCATAAATCACCTGTGAAAGTATCTCCGTCAGTGTAGTTCTCACAAGCAAAGTGGCGTGTGAGCCGCTAGTGTATATTAATAATATGCTTAAAATATTTCTTAAAAATTAAGTTTCATTTCACTAAATATTCTTACCAAATGTTATTTCACTATTTTAAATTGGTTATAAGGATTTTGTAAAGATATAGAACTCCAAAAATGTTATTTATTTATTTTTTAAATTTAAATTTAAACGTTCGATTTACTCGTATAATAAAAATGTTAATAGTTGAACAGCCTTCACTTGTGACTTAGTGAGTTAAAAAAAAATATTTTTGTTTTTCGTTTCTATTACACAATCAACCAGTAAGTATACATTATTAAATTCTTTTAAAAAACGAACAAGTTAGCAGCGTAGTTAAATTATACTGTTGGTAAACAGTATAGAAAAATCATTAGTGCATACTTGTTAATTTAAATTTTTATACATTTTGCAGTAATTGATGTCTGCAACTTGATTATATCAGCTTTGCTATGTATATTACTTTCATTTATTAATTAATTTCGTTTGAGTTATGGGTCTCAACACCGCACTTTGTGATACCGGAAAAAGGAAAATGATAAATTTAAAATGATCAGTCCTCATAGTGGGAATCAAATTCATGACTACAGCTTAGGGCCAGATGCTATTTCATTGCGCCACAAAGACTCCAATTGCCAATGATTTTGTTTCATCAGTGAAAATTGTCCAGCATAATAATTTACAGATACTGCCAACGTGCCTTTTATTCCTATCTTATACCTTAGCTGATCTATTATAGTTCTTTATCAGATATTCCAGATCTTTAATTGTTAATTTCGTTAGAAAATACATATCACGCAGAATAACTTTTACTAAGGCAGCTTTTCTTCATTCTTTTTAGTTAAATTCTGCAACTATGGTATTATGCGGGTTATTCCTTTTTTGAAAATTAATTATACCCTAAATCGTGCTTAGATGTAAGCAATAAAAACATTTACATATGCAGTTACATTTAAATCTGTCCATTACAAAACATGTGCGAAATTTTAAAAGCCCAGATCAATTTATTTTTATTACGGTTTTTATAAATATATTTACTATACAGACAAACTTATACGTTTTTATTAATGTATAATATTTAAGATATAGATAATATTTAAGATGTGATAATATTTAATTTAATGGCAACGTTAAAAACGATAGGCCATCGTCACGTCGTCTCTTGGAATGATTTTGTTGATTTACTCCATTGTTATTATATAATTTCTAAACTTATAAAGAAAGAAATGAAATCAATTGTGATTTTTTGAACTAACAAAAGTGATTCGGTCTTTCACTAACACCTATTGTGTGAATGCCAAGCGAAACTACTTTTGAACAAAATGTACGGATTTCATAAAAGTAAATACACTAACAAAAACTGAACTAAATTATAAATAAATTATGCAAAATATTTTTATTATATACTAAAATAATTATTTTTGTAATGTAAACGAATTAAGATGAATTAAATTAGAATTAGGGCAATCGTGTCGCAGTGTAACATCTTCTAAACGGAATGACAGTGTTGCGAGTTCAATTTTCATTCGGGGGAATGCTTGTATTCTGTTAATTTCCGTGCAGCGGAAGTGTTTGCTGGAACACTGGAACAGCTCTGTATGACTGTATGATGCAGTCATCGTGCCTTTGTATAAAGGCAAAGGTTCACAGAGGGTATATATAAATAGAGTATTGGCTGTGGACAAGGCGATAGAAGCATGTGGGACCGTAATGTTTGGGATTCCATTACCTCTGATTACTTCGCTAGAAAAAAAGCGTGAAATTAAAAATAAAGGTTGATAAGGTTTCAATATTGGACTACAATTTGACACACAATGTCTTGAATTTTTTTTAGCTCTACGCTTTTATCCCGCATAGCATAGTAGACAGAAAGTACCTAGTGTCAAGACATTCAGTACTTCGCTTTTCACCGAATTCGAGAGATTGCATGGTGATTGGCAGAACTCACTGCCGCACTTTGTCTTGACAGAGCGAAAAAGTGAATATAATTTAGATATAATTACTCCTCCAAATGAGAATCGAACCCACCACCTATCGCTCTTACAGAAGGACGCAGTCACATTGCACTACGACCGGCCTCTATATGTCTTGAATTTAAACGCACAAAAAGGGGCGGATTGTCACTAGGTTCTGTAAACCTTGCTACGTGGAAGATAGAAGGTAGCAAAAAGTAAAAGATAATTTGAAATAACATACTCTTCGTAAACTACTGCCTTTTAATAAAAATATTTAAAAAACAATTATATATTGCTTCTTTGTTTAACATTTCATATTATTGTATAAACGTAGTTAAGTCAGTATAAGCTACCAAGAAAGCGTAGGAGTTTCTTAGAACAAACCTTAATTAAGATTAAAAGTAATTTTATTTAGTAATTTAAATAAAAATGCGTGGGATAAATAAAACAGTAGTTGTATTCTCGAGTCAATTTAAATTAAAAATCTTGTTAGCTTTTATTAATAGTGAAATAAGAAAATTTAATAATATATGTGATGATCCTCATTGTAGAACTTAAAGCGTATCTGAGCTAGAATCATAAGTAACGTGTATTAGCTACATAATAAATCACTAAGGATATTGATATATCAGATATGAAATCAGCTATATTGATGTAAGAAGACGGATAGATTTTCCTTGGAAACATGTTATAGTCCACGAAAATGATTGTCCCTTTCGACTCCAAGAATTAATTTTATTTAGTATTAAGATTTCAATTTAGGTAAGAATCTCCCCTTTTATGCTTACTATACTAAAATGTTCTTATTACTTAAATAAATATAGTTTATGTAAAGTTATAATAATGTTTCTAGGGCGAAAAAGTTTACGTAAAATAAACACCAGATAAACAATATTTTTCTTAAAACTAATTAAAAACGTTTTAGTTGCAATCAAATAAGGAAAGTAACTTATAGCTCTTATTCTGCAGTTGCCTTGTATTACCACATATCATTTATTTACTCATCACGTATCTTTTGTTAAAAAACGACATCATGACTTTGTTGGTAATATGTAATACGTAAGTTTCGCAATTTAAGTTACGTTTAGAATTTGGAATTGAGGCAGGAAATGTTTTTAACATTTATTTTTTTGTATAAAATTACTAATCGTATTAATATTAAAGTTAAAAGCCTGTCATGGCCCAGTGGGCCCTTCCACTGGGCCATGACAGGCTTCTAACTTTAACTTACTTCTAACGTTTACTTCTTACTAACTTACTTCTAACGTTTGACTGTAAATGATTATTTAAATTATTTTTATTTTCACGCTATGGAAGATAAAACGCAGTGTTGAATTCCGTCAATCAACACGCAATGTCTCGAATTCGGCGGAAAGCGGAGTACGGAGTGTCATGACACTAGTACTATGCGGGACAAAACTGTGAAGGTAAAAAAAGTGTATTAATTTTTAACATTGTTAGTTATTAACGAATAAATATGAAATTGGATAGTTTTAAACTTCAAAAGCTTCATATAAAGCTAATGCTAATTTTCTATATCAAGAATATGATATTCATATATTATGCGTCATATTTAGCGTTTAGCAGAAATGGTAAAGAGAATATAGTGACGTGTATATTTTGTACACTTATTAATTGAAACATGGAACTTAGGAATTGTTACTTTAAGAAAATGCCGGTCGTCGGGCAGTGTGACAGCGTCTGACTGTAAACGCGATTGGTTGTGGATTCGATCCCTACTCGGGGGAGCGATTATATATAAATTGTTTTCTTTCTCACTCTGGTAAAGACAAAGAGCGGCGTTGAGTTCCACCACTTAACACGCAATGTCTTGAATTCGGTGGAAAGTGACGAAGAAAGTACGAAGTGTCTTGGCACTAGGTATTTTCTGTCTACTCTGCTATAAGGGATAAAAGCGTGAAGCTAAAAAAAAATCTATTCAATTATTTACTAAATAATAACAAAAGGAATACTTTTCATTGCGCCACCGGGGCGTTACTGTTTTGATAAAGCGATAAAAGTTTAATTGTTATGTTTATTATACGCTGTAGGTAAGTAGGTTTTAAAAAATAATTATTATTTGTAAAGAATCAAAATTAATTTGTAATCTTGAAAGCATGTCGAATGGTTAAAGTCACCACATCGGGTTTCAAACCCGGCCGTGACCTCGATATAGTTAATGTTCTGTATCATGTGATTGCACATTATCTAATTAAGTGGTTGTAAACTTGCCCTGTAATTATTAAATATACAAATAAGCAATGTAATGACATATTGTTATTAAAATTAAACAAATATTATCCTATTAATAGTGATAGATTATTGTGTAACCATGTAAAATGTTTGAGGTATTTTGTTTATAATTTACAATCAAAACATGACGTTGAGTTTAAGCACAGAGCTATCAATCGCGCTTTGTCAATCCATGTTGGAAATTGTATCTATTAATTTATGAAGGACAATTTTTCGAACTATTTTTATGATTATTACGCGGACAAAAAAAAAGTGCAAAAATGCAAATAATTCCTATTAATAAAATATTAGCAAAACCACCAGCAGTATAATCTAAGAGAAATTTATTTTTATATGTTAAAGTATATATATAAATGAATGGTTTTCCATTTCGATATTATTTATTAAATTCCTAAAATTTGCATTAAAGTTTAGCAAAATTATGACCAAATGGATTCTCACAGTTTGTACCTAAATAGTATATACTAATTCAATATATATACATACCTAGAAACTCTATACCAATTCTTCTTATATGAAAGATTTATATGACGTGAAGCTAAAAGAAATCTGAAAACGATTCTTAAAGAAGGAAGTCTCGGTTTGAGTACGAAAATGTCGGCGGAGTGTCTTTATCCTTATTTATCTATGATGCCTCTGTGGGGCGAATCAGAAGGATTCTGGATTCTTTTTTTTAAAAGTAATTTAAAAGAACTCGCTTAAAATAGTTATCTTGATCGTCTCGGCTAGAACATATTCAGTAATTGTCAGATCTGAACATGTGTCTAAATTATCCACGAGTAGATAAAATAAAAATTGTTTTAAAACATATTACAGCGTATTTATGTGCCGATAAATTATATATATATATATATATATATATATATATATATATATATATATATATATATATATATATATATATATATATATATAATTATGGCTCTAAATATTACCCTGAGCTAATTCCATGCCTTTGATCTAGAAATGTCGTTTAAACATAAATCACGTTCGGAACTAGGAAGTGGCGGCGGAAGCTATCCAACCTGTGGCTGTAGAACCTTTGATCAATGTGACGGCGCGCAAGGCAAACAACCTCGTGAACTTTGTCGTACTTATATATTGAAATAAGTTATTGATTTGTGTTCATTTTTATTATTAAACGGTTGTTTTCTTTGAATATTGTCTATTTAAAATAAATATTAATTTCTTTAGACATCGACTATTACCAGGTATGGAATATCAAAATTTGGATTCTGCATGAGGATAAAAATTGAAATGTAATTTAAAAAAAATAATATATCTAGACAGAATTGAAAAAAAAACTATACTGCTATGGTGCTAATTTATCGCTAATTAATAGTATTAATAAGTGGAATTTGTAAACAATGCTTTTTTTCAGTAAGTTTCTTTCAAGGTATGTGTGAAAAAGTGTGAAGTTGAAAAAAGATGATAAAGAAATGTTTTTATAAATGTATAAAACTTAATGCGTTTGCTTTAACTTAGATATTTAATTTTATAATTGTTTGCTTTATGTTAGATATTCACTTAGATTACGATCTGTGATCTATAATCCATAAACAGGTATATTGGCCTTTATTAATTATAATACCAATATTAAATATACACTACGTATAGTCGATGCACATTACGGAAGTAGGCAGAAGGTTGCTTGTAAAAGGCTTATATACCAGCGGCGCTGCGCCCGCGCAGATAGTAACTGTTGACCGTGACTCGAGTGTGAAGTAAGTTCGGTTTAGATTTTATTCTGTGGTGTATTTTTTTGTGAAAATTCGTTTATATTATACGTTTCATTTGTTGTGACAAAAATGTATATGAAAAGAAGTTATTATTAATACTATCTTATATAACAATTTTATGTATACTTTTTTAAAAAAAATAGTTATATTTTTTAGAGGAGGTTGCAAATTTGGGATGTTATTTAATTTTTGTTTCGTTCAATTAAATATTCTATTAGTACTACTAGTTCTATCTTTTATGTTCCAGATTCTTTTTTATCGATTGATATTTAAATAATTTCAGATGATTTTTTAAATAGGTAATAATTAGAAAAATATGGACTCTTGATTGACATTATGTATAAACATTTTATTTTTATTGTATCTCTTTCAAAATAGTCACAACTATAGTTTAATCTCACTGAAGCTATAAGTATAACGATATTGCCAAATTTTTATATATTTGCATTGCTATTCATTAGTATATAGAAGCAAAGAAAACCTTGAGTGTTGAATTATAGTGTGTTAAAGAATACCTGAGAAATATTACCTGAGAAAACTTCTAATTAAGCAAAGCATACTTACTTAAAACGCTTTACCCTAAGTAGGTATGTATTGTAATTCCACAATTGAAAAAGCGATTATCCACACAATATCAGTGGCACTAACTAGTTAGTACAGTTACTTTTTTGTTAATATACCACCATCTGACTAGCCCGCTAGTGATAAAATGTGAAGCAAATACTACCAACATAACAATAGTATAAGATTCCATAATTATTGAACATATTTTTCAGGTCAATATGCATTTCTTAATCGTCTCTGCATCTATCTTCGCTATAACGCAGGCTTTACCTGCCTTGATATTCACCCAACCGCTAGCCTTACCAGGAATCGAATACGCTCATAGCGCCCCAGTGGTCCACGCCCATCCTGCAGTGGAACAAAATGCAGCTAGCGAAGCCTTATTACCACCAGAACTACTAAAATCAAACGCTTTCTATAGCAATCCCGCGATTGCTGCAGGTTTGGCCAAAGAATCATGGTTTACGAAAAAAGAAATGCAAGTTGTAGAGCGTGAAGCTGAAAAGATACCGAGGCAAAGAATTTATGATATTGTTAAAAGTGCTGGTTTTTTAGATAGGCATTAAAAAGTGATTATTGCTATGGAACAGAATGTGTTAATATACTGATCTTGGGCACAAAATAAAATTTTAGTTATATTTTATGTGAAAAGTATGTTTTTTGTAAGTTTTACAAAATATTGAGTGTGATTGCCATGAAGTACTACGTAATGTATTGCACTATATATATAGACAAATATTAATTTGATTTGTTGCTTCTTTAGTTAAATAAGTAATTTATTACATACTGATTTAGTTGCTAATGTTGATTTAATAATGATAAATATATCGAATAAATATTCATTAATATAAACTGTGATCTCGAACAATAAGTGCATTGTTGTAAGTTATTGTTCTTTTAATATATTGTTGTAAAAAACATTTTATAATAGTTTTTTTATTTATAATGATAATCATAAACGTTTAAAATTAAATGAACCTAGTAAAAGCTTAAAAAGTAGCAATCTTACTGTTTCTTTTTTTTATTAGTGGTTATTGAGACTTGAGAGACACTAATTTCTATATAATCATCTATATTATATTAATACATGCACCATGTTTTAAAATTAATTAAAATGAAATTAATTAATTGGTAATTAAAATTTATATTATATAGAGGTGTGCAGAATTCTAATATATTTTTAAAATAATAAATAAAGTACATTAATAAAATAAATGTAACACAATACCATATGTTTGACATACACGTTTATATAAAGTGACATACGACGGGTTGTTTGCACGTCAATGGGAAATCAAGTAATAATAAATATGACAGGTACTACATGTTAGCATTTTGTGAAGCAGTTAGCTTCACAACTGACAAGTGCTTCATTGTAGACGTGACGGAAGTAGTAGTCTCACAACATATGATGTGTGATCTGATATTTTTATTTTCACCGAGACTTAGTGGTTATTTGCATTTTAAGATAATACATTTGTTATACGGTTATCTTTGATTTATGTTTACAATCTGTGGGAATAGTTTACATATGTGTATAAACATTTTCATGATACTGTAAACAGTATTTCCACAACATGAAAGTTTAGTGCGCTTGATGAATTAAATATATTTGAACATTAGCTATGTTTAAATAAATATTTTAGTGAGACGAAATAATACTTTCAACTAACGTTGGTAGCTCCTCTCAGAACTAATGGAAAAACTATATTAGATTTTGTGAACAGTATAAAGTACGGATTAAATGTAGCGTGGAACGTCGAGAAAATTGTGTTAAGTAGATCACAAAAATGATTATAATGTTGTGTCATCACTTTTATGTTTATAAAGTGCTAGTTATCGGATTTATATAATCTTTTAATATTTAATCAACTTGCGTAAGTCATTTTTCACATGCTTGGTAATGAATAATAAGTGACATACTCAGACATATAGTGTGCACCACGCACACTATATGTCTGAGTATGTCACTTATTACGACAGACAAAAGCATATTCTATACACTTGAACTTTTTTAAAAACTGTACTCTATTCTGACTATTGTTTAGTCTGCTTGTTATAGCTTTCTTTACTTTATTCTTACTGGTTTTTCTTATTTTTTATCATATATAAACCATTAAGCGAGTATTAAGATTGACGACTAAATTACTTAAAGTTTAACTTTTGCACTGATATGAGTGACAGCACTGATTTTATTGAGAAAAAATATGTTTACACTTCGCCACTAAATATAAGATTTACTTAGGTAAGCATAAAGCTCCGTACTTTAGCTAAGCAAATCTAATATTTAGTAGATGAGACATGGCACATCGTTGTGCCATGTCTCATCTCCATAAGGTAATGATACATGACAGACCGTACTTTGACAACTCTTTTGTATATAATACGATTGATAAAGTAGTTAATGTGAAGATATTTCATTCAGTTATGTTGGTTGGTTGGTCCGAGCAGACGGAGGAAATGTAATAATTATTATAATAACGAATTTTTATCTAACGAACCACTTAAAATTGAATTAAAAAAATAAAGATTACGCTATAACAGCAGTATTTTGATATATTTTTAATATGAAAATAGTACATCAACTTATAAAAAATCCGTTAGTGTATAAATCGAAAATTTTCAAACATATACAAATAAATATAACGAAATGAAAACTGTTGCTATGGAATTGAATTGAGTCGATCGATATTACTTTATTATGTTTTTTAGGTCACATGCCGCTCCATATGCACTCTTCTTAAAGCTTCTACCTCGCTTGCACGTCACCCAGCACTCGTGGACGGGCTTCTGAACAAAATCTGTTAACATTAATATGATTATATGTACAAGTACAATTTTCTAAAACCTTTTCGTTCCTTTGGCTAGAAAAGTGTAATTGGAGTAAATAATTTAGTATTTTTAGTGTAGTATACGTAGTTTTATGAAATTATTTTATTTAAATTTAAAATATTACTAAAACAATTACAAAGAGAGCTCATAACTATGTAATTAACTTCAGACTCAATTGTATAAAATTGTATATCGTCTGATACTGATGTTAAGACAACCTAGTGTCAATACACTCTGTTGACTGCTTTCCGCACTAAAATGATACCAGAGGACAAATGATAAAACATTTTGTAAAAATTGTACCCCCGAATGGGATTCGAATCCACAAACTGCACCACGATGGCAATATAAATAGGTAGAAACACGAACGCCAAAATTCTCAATTTTTCTTATAATTCTTATAAGTCAGTATGAGAAATTACAGTTACTTGAATAATATTTGAAACATTTATAAATTTATGTGTCTGATAGACATTTACGTATAACATGTAGGTAGGTATTCCTGAGGGTGTTTCACCATTAGTGTATTAAGTTGGATGACAGAGGTGACCTGTTATATAGCGCGTTACTAAATTATTTACTTTTGCATTTATCTACGAGTAGATTAAATAACTAAACATTTAAAAATGTTTATCTATTTTTTAATTCAATAAGCACGATAATTATAATGTAACTCGTATTATTTTTCACAGTTGTGTCTATTTTGAATAAAATAATACTTTATTAATTTAAACAGAAACTTTGTATGTTTTTCCAAGACAATGTTTCTAAATATTTACTTGAATGACCTTAAATATTTTTTTTGAAGGTTATTACATATGATGAAGCATTCATCGGGCCATCGTGCCTTCAGATGATGGCTAACATGGGCCATCGTGGCGGAACAGGACATATGTCGGGGGAATAATTATATTTAAAAATCAGGGGATCAATGTGGAATAATTATATTTAAAAATCACTCAGGGGAATAATTATATTTAATAATCATTTTCATTTCTCCGTCCTAGTTAGATAAATACGCAACGTCTCGATTTTCGGAGAAAAGTCAACGGAATATCTTGAGAGAAAAGTTAAAATTTGAAAGTTGCCAACCTTGACAGGTTGTCAGAGATGGTGGTCTAAAACTTGAGGCTGCATATAAACCATACAAATATAAAAAGATACACCTTTTCTTATTTTCTTCAAGTTTCCAGGAAAATACCTACTAGAAAAATGCCTATTTTACGCGACCTTTAAAGTCTGGAAATACGAGATTATTCTACAGTTTCAACCTTTAAAAGGTTAAGATCAAAATAGAGAATAGTTATTTTCAGAATTTCCACAATATTTTGATCTTACATTACGCCAAACGTATCGTATTTAGTGGTTCTAAAATATTTGTAGAGATATGTTTATATATCTTAAGAAATTACGCAAAAAATTTTTTCGCTGCTCTATACGAATAACATATTCTATATAAAAATATGTTTTACATTAAATATATTACCTTCAAAGCAAATGAGGGCGATGCTACAACACTTATAGAATACGACGATACGATTATTAAAACTTTTATGCAAATAATATAAATGAAAAAATGTATAAAAATTGAATGCAGTGGGATTAGAACCCACGCCTCTTAGAAATCGTCTTGGAAACACTAACAGTTGTAACAAACGTATAAGAATTTCGACACAGCGGATAGTAGAACACATGGCTTAGCGGGCAGAGCACTTGGGAGGTTTCTAAGAGACGCGGGTTCAAATCCCGTCGCCTCCAAATTTTTATACGTTTTTTCAAAATTTTTTTCTAATCCTAAGTGTGGATTAATAACACTTTAAAAATAGTAAACTTTTACGTCTCTCTGTTTGTCTGGTTGTATGTATACGCTAATTTATAAAACTCTTGAACAGGTTTCAATATTTCTTTTTTTTTAGTTCGTATTCGTTTAAAACGAAGTGTAATCGTAAGAAAAATTGATAAGTATCTTGGACAGTTTTGGATGGCAAATGAAGGTCATGAGAAATTCAGCAGTTATATTATGGGCCATAAAATCCAAGCAAACAAAGTTGCAGGTATTAATTAATGTTTAAATATTAAGATAAGTTCGTGTACCCTACGTTCGAATGCCCCCCCCCCCCCCAACATTTTCGGAAGGAACGATAGTCTCAGACGACTTAGCAAAAGCCGAATGCTTAGCAAATAATATAGAAATACACCGCTCACGAAACAAGATCCTTAAAATCCTGCCCGTTCAGATTATTTCGCTACTCGTGGCAATCTTTAACACTCTTCTAAAAGAATGGTCGTTTCCTGACCAATAGAAAGAAGCCATTGTTATAGATATCCGTAAATTGGAAAACCGGTATCCAGTCCCCATTAGTTATCGCTCGATTAGCCTTCTAGGCATCATAACCAAAATCTATGAGCGTATCATACCTACGTGTCTTCAGGCCATCGTCGAGGACAACAACATTATTCCCCCCGAACAGTTTGGCTTTGGAGCTCAGCATTCAAGCGTCCATCAAGTCCATCGCCTTACGGAGAACTTGTTAAATAAACCCAAATGGATGTCATCAGTAGCCATATTCTTAGATATCTCCACGGCCTTTGACAAGGTCTGGCACAATGGCCTACTTGATAAACTACTTCAAGCACAGCTTCCTGAAAGGCTAGTGAACATGCTCCGAGATTATCTCATAAACCGCTCATTTCTTTATCAGGTCGAAGATACCCTGTCCTCTAAACATCCTATAAGAGCGGGAATCCCTCACGGCTCGCAAGAATCGTAAATGCCCAAAGCCCCAAGTACCCATCTAGCAATATTCACGGACAATACCGCAATCTTCGCTAGTGGCCACAATACGGTCAATATAGCAAAACGTCTCCAAGCTGCGACAAACCGCCTGGGCCAATGGCTTACCAAATAGCACATCGAGGTCAACCCCGAGAAAAGCGTCTCAGTTCTCTTCTCTCGTCGTAGATACAAGGTCATGCCGACAGTAAAACTACAAGGCAAATCAATATCAATGGCTAAATCCGCCAATTACCTAGTAGTAGTTCTAGACAGTAAACTGTCTTTCAAGCCCCACATAGATTACGTCTACCGAAAAGCGGCTTTTACCCTCAGTAGACTCTACCCGTTGATTTGCGCCAAAAGTAAAATGTCTCTTAGAAACAAGATCCGCTTGTGTACAACGTATATCAGGCCGATTTTCACGTACGCCTGTGTTGTATTTGTACACACGGATTTCAGACGTTCCCAAATTCATCATAATAAATTCTTACGCATGGCCACGGGTGCACCGTGGTACATACACAATATAGATTTCCACAAAGAGATTAAGTTAGACTCCATCAAAGAGTACTGTCTAAAACTTTCTAGTAGCTACTTCGAAAGAGCTGCTACTCATCCGAACCCGCTGGTGGTAAGCGCCTGCGATTACTGTACGTCCCAACAATTATAGAGAAGGGAATTATAGGAGGGATCAGAAAAAGCTGTCGCCATTACGCACGCTAAAACACACACATACCCCACCCACAAAGACCCAATACACATGGGTAAAGTCATACACACTGGCAAACGCATACGCTACTCACACTATCCCCGCCGATGGACCCGGCGTCCCAGTTTCGTAACCGCCCGATGCCAATAGGCCTGTTCCGGACAGGAAAGTCCCCCACTACAAACGAGGCAAGGCAAGAGGTTCGTGCCTCACAGGAGGTGCCCTTGTGAGACTGTCCTAAGTTGATGGTTTCCTCTCGGGTTTCCGTGCCAAGGTGAGAGTTCTTCTAGCTCGGCTTCTCTCGAAACGAGGTGACGCTGTTAAGGCCGGTAGGGCCAACAGTATAATAGTAACACATTCGAAAAAAAAAAGAAAAAAAAAACGTATACCTTACTAAAAAGATCGAGTAGCTTGTCATATCAGACATTATTTTTTTTTTATTAATTAATACTACATATAGCGCATTCAAAATAAAATTAATTATCAGAAAATAAAATATTAAGTTATGTAAATGACTTCGATCTACGCTAAAAAATTAAAAAAAAATCTTTCAAATATTTTTATATAAAAGTGACGATAAGATTCCAAATAAGCGAGTACTTATTTGACGAAATAAGTTATACATGGAATGATAAATTTATTTTTAAATACAAGAATACACAAGCTACTTAAAATGTTTATTTAATACGTACTACATTTATTTGTATCTCACACATAATCCACGACCTTTTATTTAGCATATAGGTTTTCAGACAAACAGACAATTTGAAAAAACTCTGCTTGATAAAATAGCAAAGCTATTGTCAAAATTGTCAACATCACATCAATAAGTTATTGACGTGATGTTGACAATGTTTGTGATACCTGTTAAGCTATCACAAATAGATTCCATGAAGTACTTTATAAGTTCATAGACAGGGGAGTGAGTGTTGAATCATTTAATCGAAGATTTCAAAGGGCGCCAGTGTGGGTGTCCTGTGTCCATTGAATATTGATCCCTGTCTGATAGAAATTGAATGTAACGTGCTTTACTCTATGGGTGTAATATAGTTCTACACAAATTGGTCCAAATATATGCGTCACTTAGTTACAGACGTCTAGTCACTGTTGTTTTTGTATTGACTAATTTATGTCTGACTTTTATACGAAAGTCATTATACTAATCAGTATGATTACATTAAACTCTTTGAAAAAAAAAATTAAAATGCTAACTTAAATAAAAACATTTGTATTATCATAGTCAATTAGCTATTAATTAATTAAAAAAAAGAAAATACATAATAATATAGGTACTACACATAAGTGATCAAATCTCACAGGCATAGCATCTGTGTGTCTGACTTCACTTGATAATTGTAGGTTTGATATCTACTAACCTAATCTAACCCCCTTTGACATTATCTGCTTAGTTGAGCGAAACAAGACCTAAATACTAAGAGGCCAAATTTTGTATAACTCTACAAATGTTGAAACTAAATAAAAATACCTTTTTTGCTGTCACAATTGAACTCATGCATGTCACAGGTATCTATGAAAGTCCGCATTTCTCCACATGAATCTATTCCGCAGATTGGCACTTGATCGTGACGACAAATATCTGCTATTTTACATTCTTCTTGTAGCTACGAATAGAGATCATTCATAAACATTAAAAGTTGATGCATGCATAGGCGGAAAACAATGAAGAATTATTTATTGTACACTGATTAAAATATTTACAGTAAAACTTATGTTAGATATCTGAAAGCCCATATAACTAAGTAAGGGATTTCTTCAACGCAACTTTGGGACAGATTAGAGAATAAATTAAATGAAGGGAAGGGTTGTACCTAGTAAAAGAAAAAGAAAAATCATAACCATAATAAAAATATGTAATTTTATACATATGTACTTGTATACATAAACACCAACATACACACACACAAAATAAAATATAAATTTTGCGGAATTTTCTGTTGTCGTGTAGCGAAAATTTGTGAAGTAAAATCTCAAAAAGTTGTTTTCTTCGTAGGTATAGAGAAAATGGAACTTAGATGGATTCTAATACAAGCAATATGCATTATATTGATATATTGCATGATGCATATCTCCTATATGCATATATCCTGATAAACTTGTAAAAATAAAAAAATATACCTTAGCGCCGTCAACATGTGCATAAGAAATTTTTAACTCAAATAATAAATGTATGAAAATACATAGGAACGTTTTTTGAAACATTTCACATAAATATTTCAAAGATGAAAAGCAATTTCACTGCAATATCGTAAAAGACGCATTGCTATTTCTCACGTTGGTCGATATGATATAATCATAAATGTGAGTAATATATAAATAAGTAAGCGTGACATGCACTTTTTATACATTTTTCAGTATGATTGTATGAATTGTTAAATTATTACTTGGGTTGCCTATCTGAGTATAACCTAAGAGGTTTCAATTAATCACATAGTCATAGGCTCAATTACTCAAGTGGGGAAATATTGGCTGTAGATAATTAATGTTCCGCCCGAGCGGTGTTCACTTTTCCCATTTCTGTCTCAATCAAACTGATATGATTAATTTTCGCTTCAATAGATAGCTCAAGATAGCTCAAGGTATAAGCAAAATGGAAAACTTTTTGTTCTGATTTTGCTATCAGCGACAATATTTTTCTTATAATTGGTATAACTTTTAAAATAAACAAAAACAAGTTTTATAATTATATGGACGAAAAGCAATGACCAGAGTGATTGAGTACTAGATTCTTTTTAGTATCTCGTCTCAGCGAGATAGAAACTGTAAAAAATATTATTCAATACAATGAAAAACAAGTTTTATATATTGTTTTATTAATTATACTCGATTTTTAACATTCAAATTACAATCAGTTCTATATTCTGGTTTCTTGAAGGAGCGTCCTCGCTTACACGTTACCCAGCACTCATGGATAGGTCTCTGTTTGAAGTCTAAAAAAAAAACTTTTTTTAGTACCTCAGGTATACATGACCTTATGTATTTTTTTAATTTAATGAACAGGAAAAAGTCTACCCTCCAAGTATCACTATCTGTTTATTAAGTTCAAGTTTTACAAAAATAAATTTTAAGGCAGAACCTACTAAAAATATTACCAGTAAATACTAGATTATGTTTTTAAATTGTAGGTAAAACATATGTTTTAATTTTACATAGCAATAGTGGTCCACGTGAAATGCATTATGAAATACGTGACAGGCGCTTTATACACGGGCTTACGCTTAGAATACAAATATACGTAACTTTAATTAAAATATAGAAGCACTAGTTTAGAGTAAATGAAAAATTAATATTATAAAAGTGCATTATTGTTACTCTTTCGCGCAAAATCTACTGAACGGATTTTGTTAGCTTTGGATTTTACATTTTGGCTTTGTATAAATTGGTCATAATATAAATACAATTATCGAATATTTAGTTATTTTTTATTAACACACCACGCTAGCCGAAGTTGCGGGAGGAATTTAGTATATAAATAAGAGATATTTTATCTATGTGTTCATTTTCATATATGGATATTACGGAATATAAAGACTTTCACTTTAAAAAATAAAAAAAGGGTGATGAAATAATACTGATAATTTAATGTTATTTTGTTTGTTTAAAAATCAAAAGGCATGCTTAAAATTACTTTTTCGTTATCCTGACCATCCTGACTATAGTGTTAGGTACGTGGTACTAAAAAAATATATCCTTATCTAACCCGTTTGCCAGTTTTCAAGCAAATAGTTCAGTATAAAACGGGCTAAAATAGCCTTTCGTTTTTTTACCTAGTTATTTACCAAGTTATTGCCAATCGATTTTTATTTTTTAAGTTGATTTTCCTGTAAACCATCAATTGATGGTTTTCAGGTAAACAATTTTTCAAAAAACTAGGCTTTTAATAATAAACCAAAAAGAGACAAAAAAATGCTGAATCATATACATAAAAAGAAAATCCTATAAAATCAATAGGTACACGTGAACAAACAAGATAATTATTAATTATAACCTTTCTTGCTGTCGCAGTTGAACTCGTGCATATCACACGTGTCGATGAACGTCCTCATTTCCCCGCAAGAATCGATACCGCACATTGGTACTTTGTCGTGGACACATAGATCCGCTATCTTGCACTCTTCCTCGTTCTAGATTTTATATATATCATTACTAAAGTTTTCTTCAAAAAGGATCTAATTTTTCTTTAGTATTTTAAGTTCATATTGAATTCACCGGGTCAACAAAATAAAAATATGATAAACAAATAAAAAATGTTTATCGTCTGTTCAACATGAACTTTTGTATATTTTAGCTCTAACTTAAAATTTATATGCACAGATCTCAGCCTCTTTATATCGAATTTGAATCCGTCTAAGTTGAAAAATACTATAAGCTATACAAAAGGTATAGCTTGAATTTTTTGGCGTCTCCCTTGAGATTCGACTTATAAAGATTCTATTAAATACATATACATTAGGAAATAATACGAATTTCTTTCATTAGTAGATATGTTAGTTCATTACAAATGTATGAAGTATATTGATTTGATAACTTATAAGTAGATGCCGTTGTTAATATTTTTTGTAGATGTCTAAGACATTAATGTATATGTGACGAAAAATTAAGCTTAGAGACGTGCCAGCAACATACGGATAAGAGTTATGAATGATAATGAAGAATTTCTTAATAGGTATTTATGTAAGAAATTCTTACATATATGTGGTTCCGTTCCCACACAGCATTCATTGTTTTCGGGTTCAAAAGTTACTTGAAAAATTAATACCAAAAAAATATTCTGTTTTCCTACTAAGATAACCAGTCCAGTTTTGCAAAACGAAAATGAAATCAAGTAATATTTACAGATACTTACTTTAATTGTCTCACTATGACCATCTACGAAAGTATAAAATACAATCGCATTAAGAACTGTAAACAAAATAAATATTAAAAAATGCATACATAATGTATATATTAAATTGTGTATAAAGCAATACAGCTTTCAATGAACAATATGGATATGGCTTCTAAGAAATTGTCTTTGTGTAAATCAATCCTTTTACATAAACGTGGCGACACAAAAAATGTTCGACGTAGAAGTTCGTAATTATAAGAAATAGCGGAACCATTGAAATAATTATTATGTTTATTAAGTTCTTAATTTTTGAGGCCGGTCGTGGCGTAGTAGGACAGCATCTGACTGTAATCGCGATCGATTGTGGGTTCGATCCCCACGGGGGGAAGTGATTATTTTCACTTTTTCGCTTTGATAAGACGTTTCGAATTCGGTGGAAAGTGAAGTACGGAGTGTCTTGACACTAGGTACTTTCTGTCTACCCTGCTATGCGAGATAAAAGCGTGAAGCTAAAAAAAGTTCTTACTTTTCTTTTAATTTGAAAGTTATACAAAAAGTATTATACATTTATTTTGTGCAAAGGTTTTACTAACAACATTTTATACTGTACACGCTGTCACTGCAGATTAATTGCCTTGACGACAGTGGCAAGTGGAAACAAAGTGAAAAATAACTAGCCTTTTCTAAAAGAAAAATATTTACAGTTATAATTAAGAGTTCAACGGCAATATACTTTACCTAGTAATATAAACATTATATCAAATCATTTTAAAATCCGACTTATATTCGTCCTAATGTTATTCAAAACTTTATATTATAAAATATTATATTCTTATTCTTTTTTCCAGCGGTCATAAAAGAAATCGTAATTTCGTTTTATTGTAAAACATTTGAAATATGTTAGTGTAGTAACGTGTATAAAAACTGAGAAACAAAATTATGTTAAATGCATTTACCTAAGTCATTAAGTTAAAATATAACTCATTCAATTTAAAAGATACTTAGAATAAGATAAAGTATAATAAGACAAGGCTATAATTTTTTAAGCAAAAACAAAACGTTATCAAGGAGAAAATGACACAGGTATTTTTCAATTTTCTATAATTCAATCATTCTACATCGACAGTCGTAGTGATCATTTCATAAATATGATTTGCTATATATATATATATATATATATATATATATATATATATATATATATATATATATATATATAGCAAATCATATTTATATAAAAAAGATAATTAAAATATTGTACAGTACGTACTAATATTCGGTTTGTAATTACAACTAAAAAGCATGTGACGGCTTTAATGGTGCAATTTGCTGTCTGAGAGCCGTATCAGCTCTAGTAATTTAATCACGCCGGGCCTAATGTCTATAAATCACACGTTCCGAATGTATGCAGGCTAAGCAATTTTGATACTGAATATAAAATATTTATTATTGCAACTCTCTTATTTTATAAGTGTTTTTTTTTTCAATTCTTTCAAGCGCAACGGGTATGCTTGGATGTTGTTCCGTTTGTTTTAATTGTTTTTTTTATTACTTTTATATTTTTGAAATCCGCCTCCTCGACTGTTCTAAGTTGAGCAGCCCATTCAGAGGAAAGTAAACAAAGTTCAGTTTATACAATAGCCTCATGATATTATACTCCTACATCTACTTTTCTGAAGAATCTTATAAATGAATGACTGTTAAATTACATAAACATACATTTTAATTAATATTTTAAAGATATTATTTAACCACCTTAGGTAAGTTTGTTTCATATGCGGTTTCACGCTTTCCCCGCTTGGTAGATTAAGGGAGACTTAGTATAAAGACATTTTGTTGTAAGCTTTTCGCTTGCTACACTTCGTTTTACCTAACAGAGGAAATATATATAATTTTTTGAGTGAGGCGTCATTGTGAGATACACAGTGGTATTATTTCATCTATAACTAATATAAAGTATAAAGTATCAAAAATAGTGCAACACCATTCTAAGTTATCGACACTATAAGTGTGCTTTCTCCACTCTTCCCTATATTTGTAAGGATTACGGAAGCACAAGCACACGCGATGCAGCTTCCTATTTTTGGTAATTATTACATTTCTATTAAAGAAAAATTTTAGTTAACAAAAATTTATCTAATTTTTTGTTTCAGCTGCTGTTCTATTTTCCACAATAGGACTTGTTTTTGGAGAACCTATTGAGAGCTTGGAAAATATTTTAGTTTATCCTGTAGAAACACCGGTGGTAAGAATTACTTAAGTTATTATACTAATTTAAATTAAAAAAAATATCCAATTTAAGTGTCATATTATTTTATCAGAGAAAAGCAAAGCGTGAAACTACTTCCGGTAATACTAATATAAGTGAATTTCAAAAATTTGTTGAAGACAAGCTAGTGCAACAAACAGCGGCGTTGGAGTTTATAATGAAGCTACTTCATTCCAACGAAGAAGCCACAAAAGCTATAGTTGAAAATTTAGGTGACACGATATCGAAACCGAAACTCCCAGAAAAACTAGAAGCACAATATATTAGACGCAGTAACGTTGATCCTGATCAGGATAATTCGGTATTAAAATTTATAAAAAACATACCTAAATATGGGACGTTTTTAGTAAAATTAATAAAGGCTGAGCTCAGTGCTGACGAAAGCGATACGCTTCACATCACAACTGATTAGAAGATCTATTCGACGCTTCAAATTTTTGTGAATTATAAAATTTCATATAAATTTTTAACAAAATCTCTTTATGTAGCTTTATGTTATTACTTTGATATACTTATTTATATTAAACTTTTAAATATCTTTCTTTTGTTTTCTTTCTTAGCAATCAGTCTCCATTTCATTTACTATGCTTCGATAATTCTATTACAATCTGTTATATCCAAATTACTACAACTTTCTACTTTTTGCGGGTATTCGAGTGATTATTACGTGTACTTACATGCTTGTTTAAAACCTTTAATGCATATATTTTTTTTTTAGTCGCGGCGTTCTCAAATGGGTGCAAAACCCTTGCTTGTCCCAAATAACCAGAGCGACAATAAAATAAGTCCATGGTGTGCTGTGGCTATATTGTGCCACAGGAAAATGGATCCTGTGTGTGGTTACGATGATAACTTCGGATTTGGAAAATTTGATGATGTTTGCCATATGTTACAAGTAAACTGCTATTGGAAATACAGTTAGTAGCTCCATATTTAAGTATAATATCATTGTATATAATATTATGAAACATATTATTATGAATTTTTGTTTCAGATTTTGCACTGGTACCTTCTTGCAGGCCAATATTTGAAGAAAACCCAAAGTTATGAATTTAATTTTAAAAGAAAAAAAAAATGAATGAAATGAATGAAAAATATTATCTTAAAATATTTTACTATATTTTAAATATAATTTTCAAAATGTGAGCGATCAATAAAAATTGTTCGTCACGATCAAAATTAACACAATATACATATAAATTATTTCTTTTATTGTAATATTAATTGACATAAATATTTATTCATACGTTTATACTTTTTCACAAATGTTTTTCATTTTCTAACCTGCTCCCGGTCTTATTTCTTTAGGATTAGGACAAACTCCTTCCTCTTCCTTGACGTGTCTGAAAACTAATAATAGGAGAAGATTAATTGCAAGTAAATATCTATAACAGTTTGGTAAACTAATTATCTGTATTTGTCAATGTGTCGTTAATAGCCCAATCGTGTCGCAGTGGGACAGCGTCCGACTATAAGTGTCCTCGCTCTGGTAAGACAAAGTGCGGCGTTGAGTTCCATCAATCAAAACACAATTTCTCGAATTCGGTGGAAAGCGAAGTACGGAGTATTTTGACACTAGGTTCTTTCTTTCTACTCTGCTATGCGGGACAAAAAGCGTGAAGCTAATGTGTAAAGCAAAAACTGTATATTTATTATAAAGAAAATGGATAGAGGAATTTCGAATAATTGATAAAATTACTAATAATTGATAAAATAAATTGTACACCCTACTATATGTTCGATATACACATATTAATATAAAGTGACATCCACGTTACTAAGGCAACACACTATTAACGTCAATTGAACATCTAGTATATTGAAATATCAAATTTTCATTATTACCCATATTATATTCGCATGAATACTCATACAGGTCACATAGATCAAGGAAGGTTCTGGCTTCGTTCACTGATTTACCACAAATTATAACGTTATCATGAAAGCATATGTATGCGTGTTCACATAACTTTTTGAGTTCAGTCTGGAATGAAAATATGGTTTAATTGTAAATAATTGAAAGATGTTGCTTTTACGCTTTGACAGAACAAAGCACCGTGCTTTGCCTAACTATGGCGACAAGGATTTAAAAATCTCTAAAATGAGATCGTTAAAAAGCTTAAATTTTTAATTTTAAGTTTAAAGTCTACCTATTAATTACAGATGTAATTATAAGTATTAAATTAATTGTTATAATTTATAGATATAGATTAAAAATATTAAAAAAATTCTTTGCCTAAAAAGGTTTTAATAAACTTACTATGTGTGCGTCACCTACTACATGACTTTCAACCATTGAAAATGATAATATAAGGAGAAATATATTAATTAAATTCATATTTGAATATCACACACTGAAGTTGTTAACATTGAAATCTCATTAAGCGTATCTAAAGGGCGAGCACATAATTAGCGGCTGCAATATTGTAGGAAACTATTCGAACCTGAACAATGAACATAAACAAGCGAGTGTTCTATTATTTACTTTGTTCCTAGAATCACTGTAACTGGTGGTTACACCCATAAGTAACATGTGATCTTGTAAATCTTTCTATTATAAATGATGCTCATATTAATTGTTTTAATATATTTAAAAATGTTGTTCGTAATCATTTAAAAATAAGGCTGGCCGTGGCACAGTGGGATAAGATCAGACTGTAAATGCAATCGGGTTCGATTCCCACTCGAAGGAGTGATTATATTTTAATTATTTAACTTCCTCAGTTCCGCCACTCAATATCTCGATTTTGTCGAAAAGCGGAGTAAGGAGTGTCCTCACAATAAGTATTTCCCGTCTACCCTGCTATGCGGGATAAAAGGCATGAAGCTAAATAAAAAAAACAAAATAATCTCTTGGAAATTTAATACTCTTGGAAGTGATCTTTAGGTAAATGAAAATTAAAAAACTTTCTACAAAAATACTAGCAATATAAATAAGACAACCGATACAGTATTTAAAACGTAGTTCTATAACAACGTATAGTTAATGTGTTCGAGCGCATAAATCCGCGTCACAGGAAACTAAAAGGCACGTTTTTTAAATATTTCTCCTTACATTCATTTCAATTTATTTATTTTTTAGTTTCGCATTTTCATCCCGTATACCCGCATCCCGCGTAGGGTAGACAGAAAGTACCCAGTGTCAAGATACTCCGTATTTTGTTTTCCACCGGATTCGAGACATTGCGTGTTGAGTGGTGGAACTCAACGCCGCACTTTGTCTTTTACCAGAGCGAGGAAGTGAAAATAATTTAAATATAATCACTCCCCCAAGTGGGGATCGAACCCACAACCGATCGCATTTACAATCATACGCTGTCCCATTAAGTTATTTAGTTAATATGTTGATAAAATAAGAATAATTATAGTTGGTTTGAAATGAAATCAACTATTTTTCATATATTTTGTATTCAGGTCTAATTGAGACGAAGAAAGTGTTTTCTATATAATATATCTCATAACGTGTGCAGGATGGCGGTATTAAATTATGCATACAAAGAAGTATAAAATATGCATAACTATTTTTATTTTAATGCATTAGACATACATACACTGTTACTATGAAATTGACAAACGCTATTGTATAAAGTAACATAGTCGTTACTAAGGAAATTAAAATATTTTACGCTGCCTATTTTTTTTAGATAAAATAATTTCTATAGTAATAGACTAACAATTGGAATGATATGACATGAAATGTAAAATTGAATCTCTGACTTTTGCTAAATATAAACATAAAACTTAAAAGCCGCAATGTCATAAATCTAAGGAAAGTAAATCAGAACACTGAAAGGCGTATAATTATTTTATTTATAGAAAAAGTATATTAGAACATCGACAATACAATATGTCTATAAGCATTTTAATACTTTTAAATTAAAATATTGTTAAAAATGTATTGTATTATATAGATAGATAGATAGAGATATTTTAATCATCATAGTAGCTATTGGTAGGTCGACGCGAGACTGTGAGAACTGACTTATCTTCCGGACATGCAGTTTGCTTGTAGTCTGAAATTGATTTAATTAGTTAGTAATGAGATTTATCTTTATTATTATATTTAGTCGTGTTATTTGGGTAAATTGTATCAATAAATAATTATAAACTTTGATTAGTGTAAGAAAATTGTTTTTAAAATTATTTAAAGGACAGTACAGTATAACCAAAATTAAAATACATTTTTTTATTATTTTCAAAAAATAGTAACAGTAAAATTATATTTGTCTACTATTAAAATTAATTAAATAATTTATACATTAGAAATATAATTTTCCATAATAAAACTGCAGATGTGCAGTTTCTGTATATTGAAATTAAAAAAAATAAGGAGAAGAGGGTGATACCAGATTGATACTGAACACAAAAATGTGATTACGCAAAATATTATGGTTCGATCACAATTAAATTGAGTAATTGACGTAATTTGGCGGTATTGGGGTTTTTATTTATTCTATCGGAACGACAATGGATATTAGAACGAAATTATGTAAGGTCTAATGCTCGTAGCTATTACCATCCAAAAATTACTCTTATCTATCAGTTAATTATCAATATATAAAATAATTTGATATTTTCGGTTTTTATCGAAATCTACGTCAAATATTACGATAAATAGTATCCTATAGGTACCTATAGACTATATACGAGGCTTACATAAAATTATTTTTTTTCTATCCAGTACTTTTAGCGTGATTATCGCATAAACCAAGAGACAGACGGACTAAAATTCTACTGAGTGTAATATTGAATGTACATAATAACGTTACCCAATTAATATTTTTAAATATTTCATGTATTGTCTTTTGAACTTTTTTGATATATGTACATATATAGGTAGATAAGTTATAGGTCTATATAGATTTTAATTTAAAAGTTGGTAGATGCGTTATTTCTATGACTTAAATAAGTAAAAATAACTTTTATAATTTGATAAAATTATGAATTTTGGTTAGTCTGTAATAAAACGCGAAACCCGGAGAGGTGAAAACAAAGAATAGCTGTAGTTCACGTGGGCAAAGCCTCGAGCGGTTCGTTAGTTAATTATCAAATATAAGAAAAACTAACTTCTTCTTCTAATGCAATTGAAGTCAAACATATCACACAGGTCTCTAAAGCCCATCACATCCCCAGCGTGGCTGACGCCGCATATCGGCACTCTGTCGTGGTTGCACACTTTAGCCATACTACACCACTTGGGGCCCATCTGTAAAATATACTTGATGTAAATACTTTTTACAACTAAAATTAACATATCTAAACAAGATTACATTTCCTTACGTATTTAATTCATTCTGAACTATAATAAATTTAGAAAATTAGAAATAAATATTAAAAATGTTATTTAAATGAGCAATGTATTTAAAAACATTAGCAAGGTCAAGTCAGGTTGGCGCAGACTGGCCTTATTTGCCGAAAATCCCTTGGCTACCGCCTAAGGCGGGCGCCTTGGCAAACGTAGAGTAGGACGCCTTCCAGCATAATGGAGTGATGACATATGTGAAGTGGCTGGCCAGCGGTTGGAAGTTAAGAGGTGAAAATCAATTTCAGTAACATGCCTTGGGAAAAGCGATGAACGGAAAATGAGTGATGATTATCTAAAAGGACTTATGACCTATTAAATTGAACAGGTATTTTTATATTTGTATTTTATAGTGATTTTGCTATATGTTTTGGTATATTCTAAGATTACTACTAATTGATTGTAAAATTTAACAAAGAAATCATAAAATGAACAATGAAAAGTCCATACTTTTTGTACCTTCCGCCCCATGGTGATATCCTCATTATCGCGTTCTAGTGGCGGTCCGTGTGAAGATACCAGCACTGCTAGCATGTATATCAGGAAAATAACTGTAAAATTTCCAAACATATATTATCGTAAGTTTCAATAATTAAAAAAAATAAAACCGATTTTAATGACTATTTGTGTTTAAAGTTTCAGTTCTTAGTTATTTTTCTTATGATGAGCCATTAACCTAGCCTTAGCTTTGACTTTCATATGTATATATGATTTTTTTGATAAAATGTATGTGATAAAATGACAAAAAATTGCTTTTTAAAAATAAAATTGACTGAATTTTATTGAAGCCATACCATTGCTTTCCTTTGCAAAAATGATTTATTTAAAAATAATAAAGCTTTACTTTTGCAGAAAATGTTTAGTGTTTATACACTAAGTTTTTTCTGCAGAAGTAAAGTTGAGAAAAACCTTACCTGTAGTGTTAGGGACCATTGTAATTACAAGTTACAGTATATTCCCTTGAGTGGTGCGCTACGAATGGCGCTCTAGCCATCTATTTTGATTCCGTACTTTGTTGACTAAACTTGTATCTATCCATTTATGTTATGCGTTACGTTACGTAAACTTTTCTGTATATTGTTCTATTCTAGGAATTTCAATATGTTTCTACTACAAAGGTGGTACGTGTTGACATTTATTTGATGGGAATATTTCAAATTCTAAAATAGTATTTATAATGCAATATGTTATTGATTAAGAAATTATTTTTATATTTCTTGGGACGATAATAAACGCAAAATATTTTTAATGTGCTTTAATACTAAAATAACAATATATTAATTCATTAGTCATAATTTTGGGCTGTTAGAAATCTATATACATATATATATATATATATATATATATATATATATATATATATATATATATATATATATATATATAAATGCGGAAGGTTACTCGCTCACGTATTACGAAATCTCAGAAATTATTTGTGCTAAAATTTGCGAAAAAACAGGATTTTGCGATATTCTATGCCTAGGGCTTAGGCTTGGGGTAAAGTTTGTATGAAACTTCATTATTACCACTGCTAGGAGTATAAAATTCTGCGTAGTGGTTCTTTTTGAGACCTAGGTGATTACTAAGACTAGACATTGCATAATTCTTCCTTGATCCTTAATGGGTTGTATTTGGGGTTGAAAAATTATATGAAACTCCATTATTATAAGTGATATAAATGTAAAATTATGTGATAAGTATACAGTATATTGTAAAAATCGACACCTAAGTGATCAGTATATAGGATATTGTAAAAATCGATACCTAAGAAGTTGTTTTTGGGGGTTGAAAATTTTTACATAATTTCTTAGTAAAGAAAGTCTTGTAGTAACAAGCGCTGATATGATTACTAAGATAGAAAATTGCAAAATGCCACCACTGTGGGGTTGTTTTTGGGACTTGAAAGTTTATATGAATTGCGAGAAGAGGAAATTATATGTAGTAGTTGTTTTTAACCAGGATGTTGCAAAATTCGTTTATTATGGATCATGGTACCATATGTGAACAAGTCAAATAACGCTTAGACCATGTACTCATATGTGGACGAGTAAAATCACATGTGGACTATGATGTAATATGTGGATAAGTCAAATCACATGTGGACCATGATATCATAAGTGGATAGGTGAAATTACATGTGACCCATACTGTTATATGTAAAGCACCATTGGATGTGGACCATTATGTTGTGTGGATGAGTGAAATCACATGTGGACAATTATGTGATTTGTGAGTGAGTCAAATCACCTATGGACCATAATTTCTGTGTGGATAATTGAAATCACATGTGGAGCTTGGTGTCTTATGTGGGTGAGGGAAATCGCATGTTGATCATGATATCATAAGGGGATATATCAAATCACATGCTCATAATACTTGTTAAAAATGACATGAATTTTGGTGATAGAAAATATTTATAAAAACAGCTATTACGACAGGGGGAGATTATAAAGGTTTAAAGACTCTTGCAAGTTTATATAAAGTCTTATAATCATTGCTTATGTAAAGTATTATAAATTTTGGCAAAGTCTGTGATTTAAGCAAGAACGCGTACAGGTAAAAGAAAGAAATATTTATATAATATAGTGAATCCACGTAGGCAAAACCGCAAGCGGGCCGCTAGTGTACCATATATATTACCTGTGTATGTACATATATGTATTGTAATTATGAATAAAGAAAGTACTAATAAATTGTATCAGTTATGTCATTCTAGTGATCAGTTGTACCAAAAAAAAGAGATCTCCTAGAGGAGATTTGCATAGAAACAAATACGTTTTATGTAGACATCCATAGTAAAAAACAAATCTCTTTTTATATAACATATTCACAAATATATGCTTACATATTTGTGGCGGAGGATATCGTCTGACTGTTAACGCGATTGGTCGTGGATTTGATTCCGACTAGGGGGAATGGTTATAAATAAAATTAATTTTCATTTTTCCGCACAGGTAGGGCAAAGCGCTCTATTAACTTCGCCAACCAACACGTAATATCTTCATTTTGGGTAAAAAGCAGCCAACAAAGTGTCTTGACGATACGTTACCTCTGACTTCTTTGTTATGCGGGATAAAGCGTAAAACTGCTAGAAAAAACCTATCAGTGTTATTTACTATTTTCATTTCTAACTTAAATAGCATAATTGTCTTTTTTGTACGCAGATTATTTAATTGTATAGAGGAGACTGAATTTTTTTCCAGTAAAAGTTTATAAGCAGATGGAAAAATGTTTGTCAATACTTTTTATACTAACGCATTATACTTAAATTAGATTAATTAAATAACTATTTTACACATCGTGAGATTGATATAATAAATTCTGTTAGAATATAAATGTTATATAAAAGTTTCTAAGGCAACTTATATTTTACAAGCTACTTTGACTTTTAGTATTCTTAAATGCCAAACAACATATATTATTTAGGTACATACAAAAATTAATTATATTATTAACTATAGGAATACTTAGTTCTTTTGAAATTCACTGACTTGTGCGGTATTCACAATTAAACTCCAATATATCACATTTATCAATAAACCATCTCACTTCCCTTGAGTTCGTATCAAGACCACATTTTGTTTTACCATCATGCTCACATGCAGAGGCTTCTATACATGGCGACTAAAATAAGTCCAATATCTTATGATTATAATATAATATTATATAGAATATAGATAAGAGAATATTTAAATAATATATTGCAAATATTTTGTCTATTACAATGATGTTATTTAAAAAAACACCGGTGATTATTATTAGGACTATCATAACACTTCTCTTATATATATATGCAAGTACTTACTTTATATCTCCTTGTCTTTGTGTATATTAAATTAAAAGAAATTATAAATAATATTGACTTTAAAACGATATTATTAAGCATAGCAAATACAATTTACTGAACATTGTTAAGATTCTTCATTTCAACTCAATCGAGAATTTCATTTGGATTTTACTGTTTTGTGAAATATACCGATAACAAAAATCGTTACACTTTAGTTGAATTATAAATCCGACATGCGAAACAAATTTATAAATTTATTGGGTAAATTTAAACATTTTATAGAAATATAGTAAATAACAATAATAATATTTTCAATTTAATTAACTGACATTAAAATTTTATTTCAGGAGTCACTGTAATTTTCATCGTAATCCGATCAAGTGTTCAAAATGTGAGTAGTCATTATAATTCTTTTTTGGAATTTTTTACATATCCGGAGACGTTAATTTCACATTATTTTTTAATGTTTATAAAAGAAAGATATTATTTATACATTTTTCAAATTTACTTACTAACTTTACTAACGAAAAATATTAGAAAAAAATATTTTTTTAGAAATGCTATCAAGCAAAAATTTGTATTCACGATGGGGAAGAAAAATGTGGTAAGAATAAAGGTGGCAAAGTTCGAAGATTTTTAGATAGCTGTGATATCAAGGAGTACAACTGTCTACGAGAGACCAGTATGTATTAATTGTGTAGGTAATCAATAAAATATAATGGATATATTTTAAATAAAAAGATTTTATTTTCAGATTATAAAAGAGTTGCTCTTGAAGCATGTAAAAATCTACCACCAATTGAAGAAAACACTACAAAACAAGATAACAAGAAAGGTGTGTCTAATAAAGAAGAAAGTTCTAAGAAAGAAAGTGCCATTAAAGAAAAAAATGCAAAAGATGTGGAAATAGATATAATTGTTAAAGATGCTGGAAATTACAACAAGCATACAGATGAATATAATACAGAGCTAGAATATAATGAAAAGGAAACGAAATAATAATTAATATAGATGTAATTGTAATTTTAATTAAATTTTTCAAATTCCTTTGAAGTTTAATTTGATGTTAAATATTTTGTGTTATAACCTGTTTTTATATAAATCATTGACTAAGAATAATTTTACAGAATCTTTTCGTAAGCCAACTTTATTAAAAACTACGGTTTTTATACTTTAAAAGAGTAAATATACATATGTATATTATATCATAAGAAAATCACCCGTTTCACAGTAATACTTTTATATTCTTTTTTCTTTTTTATGTCTGTTACAAATCGTTTTTTTATATTTAATCGCCAATCGTCGCTCGCCAATAAAATTGCCAACGAAACGTAAATAGTTCATTCATTCTTTCTAAGTTTATTTATCATCCCAATTTTTTGTAACTTTTACTTTTTTTTCTATGAGATTTATATATTTTTTATCTTCATGCTTTTTATCCCGCATAGCAGGGTAGACGGGAAATATCTAGTGTCATGACACTCATACCCCTATCTCACTACGCCACAATCATCGTGAATATACTATGATGCTTTTACAATGTAATTGTTTTATGTGTAGAGATCGATTCCACCTATAGAGCAAGGCAAGGCGGCGGTAATTAAGGAATATTGGTGTTGGCGTGCTAGATATTGTCACACGGACGCAAATATCGTATGTGGAAGAGACCGACGCCTCAATAAAAAACAGAAGTTTAATAGCGTTTGTGACTTGTATAAATATAATTGTGACTTTGAACATGGTGAGAATATATTACTAGTGAATATTGTTTTATATAATTATTCCAATAGTAAATTACCTATATGTAATTTATAATTTTCAACTTTTTGATGCTTACACCGGCTTTTAGCTGTAATCCTGGCTTTGGTTTGGTATAATGAAATAGAATAATTAAAGTGTGATATACATTTTTTATATGATATATAAGATATGTGCGTAAGATAGATAACTAGCTGGGCAGAAAGTCGAATTACCATCGTATGCTTGCTTATATAAAATATTTTAAAAAGTTCATTGTGGTAGATGCAAAAACGCAAAAACAAAAGATCTTATTATACATTAAACTTAAACTCAAGTTATGAATACAAACAGTACAAAGGTGGAATAATGTGGATAATTAATTGAATCCTTTTCAGATTTCACAGCAACCGACGTAAAGTTCTGTAAAAGATATTAAATTCTTTCAAGCGTATAATTTGCTTTTCATTTCTGGTCATTTACTAGTAAGGCTGTTTACGAATCGTTACAACTGTGGAAGACATATTAATTAATTATGTATTTACATAACATTTTTCATTTCGGTAAGTGTTATATTTCGGTATTTGGTGCTTTATTAAAAAGCTAAACAATACAAAATATTATGTATATAAATAACTTAAAATGATTCATTTAACATATAGAGAAAGAAAGTTGAAGATATTCCACATATACATATGTATATATCTTTATACTATAATTAATTTTACAGCTTTAATATCATTATACGCAAAAGGTACACCACTTACTAATGTAAGTGTTTTAAAGTATTTTTATTTGAAATCTAATTATAAAATTATAAAAAATAATAAATTTAATTTTTTATAATATAGAATTATAAAAAAATAATCTATATTATAATAATATAATGCAAAGTACTGTTTTTTGCAAGTTAACTTTGATAAAACTGATTTTGCTTTTTCTGGCAAATAGACTTTTATCTATTTTTGTTTACATGTATTTCCACTATGACTGTTTAAAATTGTATCTTATAATTTTTGCTGGTGAACGGATTTTTTGGACAATTACTTTGAAAATTAAACTTTAAATTATATAAATTGAAGCAATTTAATTATTATTTATATATAACTAGTAAAATCAGCATCAACACTATAGCATCCCAATTACGAAGACAGCCCACTAGTTAGAGAGAGGTACGCTCAATTTCACTGTTTCAAATTGCGGATGTGTACACCCGGAGGTGACAAAGTGTGTGGTTACGACGTTTTCGAAACATTCCTTGCAGAGTTTGAAGATATGTGTACATTTCATAAGGTGAACTGTGACAAAAGAGGATGTTAGTACTATTTATATTCATATCATTTTTTATACTAGATCAGTAATATTTTTTTTTCGCTGAAGCGCTTTTATCCCACACAGTTGGATACGCAGGAAGTACCTAGTGTCAAGACACTCCGTACTCCTCGTTCCACTTAAGTCAATGCATAGCGTGTTGAGTGGTGGAACTCAACTTTGAATTTGATATTGGGTGAGAATCGAACTCACAACCGATTGCGTTTACAATTAGACGATGTCCCACTACGCCACTATTGGCCTCAATTTATTTTGTTTTTGATACTTTTATACATATTTTACAATCATATAGTATGCTATTTGGAACTAAGAAAAAAATATATAATGAAATAGAGTCTGCGTAAGCGATAGCAACGCAAACCAGATAAGAAAATGTGCAATAATTTGACTTTTGAGTTAATGAGTTGTATGATTACACAACCACTACGTCATTTCGTTTCCTTTGTATAATATTTGAAGTATGTTAAATAATTTTACTTATAATTTTTTTTCTGAATTAAATAAGCAATTAAACATAAGAAGAACAACTTGAAAAATCATATTTAATGAATGAATTTATAATTTAAATTATTTTTATTTAATTGTTTCTTTTCTATAAGTTTTGTAATTTATTTGTTTCCACCTAAAAAAATGTCTAACACTTATTTTATAACTTAACATATATTTTATGTACACATAAGATATTATATGTATATAAAATATAAATGTTTTTCTTTCTTAGACAGAATAATAATATAATTTTTACTTTTACAGTTTTTCAGCTCATTGACATGTACATTTGTGAAAATCAAAAGAATTATTCGTTTCAAGCCTCAAATGCAATAGCCGTATAATTTATTAGCCAGCCACAAGTATATTAAAGATTTTTCCAATTAAGTATTGAAGCATTTATTTTCCCCTATTCGCCATCTATTGAAACTAATCTTAACTAACTTGGAAAGTAACGTTGGTTCAAAAAACAGTTGCTTCGCTTAGGTTGATATATTATTAAAGTTATTATAGATGTCGCTGTTTTAGTAAATAAAGTAGAATGTAAGGCGTTGTCAAATGAAGTTCATTATTATGTTGAAATTCAAACTAAAACTCAATAAAATAATGACAATTAAATAAATTAATTTTAATATATAATGTATATTTAATAAAACATATAACACATTTAAGTATTCTTCTAGTATATTGCCCATAGTATATTTTTTTTCTTGAATTTTTATCAAGTCTGTATATAACAACGCTTATTTGACCTTCCTAACGTTTAATTTTTCCGAAAATTTGCCTACTTGTACAAATCCGACAAAAATATATTTTCAAAGTATGAACCTAATTTACCTGCAAGGATTACGATAACCAAGTAATTTAAAGCGTGTTTCATTTTGTTTAAAACTACGATTACCTGTAATTAGATTTTTTGGCTATAAGAAGATTAGAAGACATACCCTCGATATCTAATTAAACGTAGTAATAAAACTAACATAATTGTGCTTTTTTGGTCAAAATATAATAACGACTTAGATATGAAGCTAAGCTTATTATTAATGGATCCTAAAAACGTAACGACGAATGCAGTTTTTTAAGGTTTTTCCACAAATATCATGTAAAATATGTAGAAAGAATACAGATTTTTCAAATTTAAGAATTTCTTCATACTGAGTAAAAATTGAAAGGATATTTACATATGTATTGAAGGTCATCAATTATATCATATAAAATTAATATGACACTTTTAATATGACGGGTATTACGGGTCATATTTTATGGTATTTTGTGACATACCTTTTCTTCAACATATGCGTAATATTATTTTACTGTTTAATTGCGTTCGACTCTCGCTACGTTCAACTTTTTAAAGATGTATTAAAAAATCCCCAGTATTTTGTGTAAAAATTAAGTATTTTATTCTATATTAGATAGAAAGATCTATTTCTGTCTTTCTGTTATATTTTAAGTATTTCTTATATCTATGGGTTTAGAGCCTAGAAATGACATAAAAGTTTTGTAAACAGATTAATTATAAAAGATAAAGATAGAAGTGTAGAACATACCGTACCATAAAAGATATTAAAAACAGCCTACTATTAAGCTTTTAAGGTAAAAACGAATTCGCAAATGTAAGCAAAATGTTTACCATTTTAAGTGAAATGTCAGTTTATTGTACATTAGATTAGATACGCCTACCACACCTGTGGTGCTTGTGATCAGTGTCACAGGCTGTGAATATTTAAAGTAAATAATATTTTATGTGACGTCTACTATCCGACATATCGAGACAAGAACATCATAATATGTTTAGATATTGATTATAATAATCGACACCTAATAACAATAGTTTTGTTAGGTTTTAATTGACAACTTTTCTTAATCTTTAACGGTACCCATAGTATATACTTGCGTGTTATTTCCTATTTGTTTTCTAGAGTGTTGTAATAGTAGTTTACAATTGATTTATTATATTAGAGACTATTTTTTATGTTGTTGTTTAATTTAAAGAAAACCTTGATAAATATATTTATTTATAAATAAAACTGATATTTGTCGGTTTTATACAGTCGGCCGGTCTCTCTGATGATTTGACACCTGTTTGGAACGAACCTACGTTAATATTCTTCACATCGGTCTACTTCCTACGAAATAAGATCATAAACATAATGCCGAAATCCGTTATTGACATCTAACGGTCCGAAAGGAATATCGATACAATCATACCGTTACCATCCCTTTGTATTTAATCGGTATCATTTTTAAAAAACCATTTAAATTCTCAAGTTGTTCTAGGCACGTGTTAAAAGAGCGTGCGTTTGATTTGATTGGGAAGGGTGAAAACAAAGAATAATTTTATAAAGTAATTTGAAATTCAGGGTGTGAGTCCATGTCGTGTATGCGCGGAGGACACGTGGCAAATGACATGATAATCGTGCGCTCTGTGGAACAAGTAGAGTTGTAGAGGAAGGTATTGGCGCCTTACTATTATGTTACATGTCTATACTGTTTTTATGTTGACTTTATAGATTTTAAAATATAAAATAGGAGTTTTAATATTCTTTTATTCTATAATTAAATTGTTGTAATTAATCGTTTTTATGAGATATTTTTTGTTTTTTTTTATTTACTATTTATTTATTGAATTTCAGTTGACTTAGGTATCTTACATAGTTTTCAAAATTAAATTGAAAATAGATAATTTGTTAAATATTATTCTTAATACATGTCACAATATATCTAAGAAATTGATAAAATAAACATTATTATTTTAAATACCAAAAAATACGTGCCTTGTACACAAAATAAAATAAATAAAACTATATTTTACTACTATTCATCTATATCAGAATATTAAAACTGCGTAATAATGGATTTGGTATATAAACAACATTATTAATAACAATATTATAAATATCGATTTTAAAATATCGAAAAGCTCGTCCATCCCTTGTAACATACAGCGTCGTGCGCTACCCTGCCAATTGTTTTAATATCGATTCATTTTGATTAACACGATTAAAAGAATCAACCTCTTTGATAATATACTTAGTATTCGTTGCAAGGTGCAGGTGGTCTCGACGTGCATTAATTTCAACGAATTAAAATAATTATGACATATTTTTGTGTTTTTGGTCATTTTTTATAGATTTGAAGTATTAAATTAATTTGGTTATTGCTTTATCTATGTTATATGCTTCTTTACTTATTGATAAATCGACCATCAGTTAGAGCTGATCTTAAATTTGGACTTACACACATACATACAAATGGCTTTAGACATGTTTATGTTTATTAGGATATGTGAACTTATTTCTTTCTTACAATTTGTGACAAAATGCAAATGCAATGTAATGAAGCAAAAAATATAATGCCCTATCTATTTTGTTATAGTTACTTCCTATATAAAAAATATTTTATGTTGTTTAATTCCTGCTCGTTCTTGACAGGCACTTAAAATTGGATTGTATCTTTGTGTATCTTACGACATATGGGGTTTCCCAATAAGAACAATATGTTTTGAAATTGAAATAAAATATGTAATATATATTTGAATTTCATGTTCAATGGCTTTATTTGATAGGAAATTTTATGCTATTTATGATAATAAATAGATAAATATCGTTCAAATAAGTGCCACAACTTTTTTGCACTGGTGAATACGATCGGTCCAATTTTCGATGACTCGGTGCAGCATTTCGACTGGTATGGCCGCTATAGTCGCTCGAGTGTTGCGTTCAAGGTCTTGAATCGTAGCTGGTTTATTGGCATATACTTGAAATTTAACATACCCCCACAAAAATAGTCCAAGGGTGTTAAATCGCATGATCTTGGTGGCCAATGTGAGGACCGTTGCGAGAAATAACCGACTCACCAAACTTATCACGCAATAAATCCATTGTGACGGTCGCAGTGTGGCATGTTGCATCATCTTGTTGAAAATAAATGTCGTCCTCCTCGATATCATACACTTCAGGAAAAAAAATCGTTCAACATGTCACGATAATGGTCGCCATTGACAGTAACAGTACGGCCTTCGTCGTTTTTGAAAAAGTACGGGCCAATGATTCCACCGTAAAATAATCCGCACCAAACAGTCAATTTTTCAGGATGTAATGGTGTTTCATGAACCACTCTTCCATGTTTCCATCATTTCAAGCGCCCAAACAGCAAATTCACGACGTAATTGATGGTCTGCTGGCTTGAGTTCTTGTGCCAACACAATCTTGTATGGATGTAGGCCAAGATCTATACGTAAAATTCGCCAGGTTGTCATTCTGGATAAGCCCAATTCTTGTGCACGTCGCGGAACGGAAACATTTTGAATCAATGTCATATTGGCAATATTTCCTTCACTACGCCCTGTCCGCTGTCGTGTCTACTATCGTGCAAAGAATATTCACTTTCCAGTTTTTGGATTATGCGATGTATAGCGAGCTCAGACGGTGCACTATGACGACCATATTTAGTGCGAAATGCTCTTTGAGTAGAGACAATACTTCTCGTATTTTGATAGAAAATTTGGACAATTTCCAAACATTGAGGTAACGTGAACTTATTCATTTTTAAATGGCAAACATTACTAAACACAAAAAAATACAAATGTCAAATGTTAAATAACCAAAATGACGGTTGTGAGCTATGAAAATCCTATCATCCCTATTAGAAAACATTGTGTAAGAAATATGTATGAATATATGTATGAATATTTTTATTCTAAAACACAATCTAGAACCCAAAAAAAATCTTATTTATTTCACATACTCTAATTCTCTTTAAGACTGTAGTACATATTATATCTATATATATATCTATATATAGATATATATTTATTTTTATTAAACATCTAGAACCCAAAAAAAAATTCTTATTCATTTCACATACATGTACTTATTATTTTTTCCTTGAACTCATACATTTCTGCTTTATCCAAACAATTGTATAATGCTTATGAAATTAATTATTTTCTATAAATACAATAATTACTTATTATATTTAAATTAATAGCGTATTATATTTAAATTTATTTGCAGAATTGAAGGCATTATTCACAGTGGAGATATTATCGTAAATAGTTAGTACTTAATCGATGAACGCGAATGATATTTGCATTTTAATATAAATTTATTTTCCTTTTCCTTTTGTATTGTAATCGAACTGGTGACTCCTTCCGTGTATGAAGAGATTATTATAATTTAATTACACTTTTATCAATTTTTGTTTAGTGATAAATCTTACTCTCTTACTATATATATGTATATATTTAGTAGTTATTTTAACTTCGTGCTCTTATGCCGCATACTAATATAGACAGGAAGTAAAGATCTTATATGTTTGATTTTAGCGATTTTTATACATTTTGAATGAAACAGTTTTAAACGGTTCAATCGCGTATATTATGGTATTCGAAAATACATATTTAAAAAGACCCGCAGTAGTATGCCTCGTGTACTGCCCTGGATTTTTGCAGGGTGAGCTGACTGTATCTTTGTTACTGTGTGGTAGATTTGGGACTTTAAATTTGTTATAAATGGGTTCCAGATGGTAAAAAGTAAGTATCTAATGTCAAAAAACTCCGTACTTTACTTACCACTTAATTCGAGATATTGCACGTCGAGTGGCGGAATTCAATGCTGCGTCTTGTCTTAACAAAGCGGTGAAATAAAAATTATTTAAAAATAATCATTTTTAAGAGTGGGAATGGAACCCATAAGCGATAGAGTTTACTGTCAAACGCTATCTTTCTGTCCTACGACTGGTCTCTGAATGTGGCTGTGATCGTTTGGTGGTTAGGGCCCTACGTTGTGAATATTAGTTAAGCAGAATCGCCAAAATCAAAATCAAAACCCATAAATAGATATCCAACAATCAATTTTAATAATAAAATAAATTCTATATAGTAATAAATATACTTCAGAGACATCTTGAATACAGAAAAATAAAAAAATCTGTTCTTAAGATAATTATTTCTTCAATAAATTTAAAAATGATAATGAAAACCTCTTACTTACTAGAAGACCCTGTCACTATTTTTTTCTATACATTGCTTATAAATAGGTGATTAACGACCTGCCGTACTTGTGTCAGCCTAACCTAGCCAACTTATTAAGAAAATATAATCATTGGAAATATAATTATATAAATGTAATGTTTAATAGTCTCACTCAATTATATGTTACTTTTACTATTTTTGTATTAAACAAAATAAGATGCATTGATGTGATTAACATATCTTTTTAACAGGCTCTACTCACTCTTTTTTACATCTATTTAAAATATAGTTAACATATATTGATTTATATGATTTATTAAAATATTTTCCTAATCCAAATTTATTTAACTTTATGACAACTTTATTCAAATAGCTACTCTGAACTTTATTTGCACTTTAATACTTTATTTTGCTCTGTTATGTATTGAATAGCTCAAATCATTTTTTTGACATAGATAATTTCACTTTTAATAAAATTTTCAAATACAAATACGTTTGAATTATATAAAAAATCTTTTTGCTCCGAACATATTATAAGTTGCGTCAAGACGCATATTGATATAACACAAACCAATAAATCGCGCGACGCCGTCGTTTCGTTTAGTATAAAGCCCAGGTCTGTAGACAAACAAAGCGGTGTATACATAATAGCACATAATCTATCCTCGTTCTTATTTTCCTTTTTACAAGGAATCCAGGATGCGTGGATATTTGCATGAATATTTATCACGATAGTCGGTTATGCTGTAAACCGCATTTTAATGCATTTTTATCTAACACCACACTACCTTCCGTCTCGGTTACATTGAGTTTTACGAGCGCTTAAATGTTTACAGGTATTATGAATTTTATGTTTTAGTTTTGAAAATCTGTTTCTACATACTTATTTGCTTGCCGGACTATTAATACTTATAATTTCTCTTTTATGGTTTCCTTTTTTATATAATCGTTCCTTATGACCATTGAACAATGCGAAATCGTCTGGTTGTAAACGCCATTGGTTTTAGGTTCAATTCCCACTCTGAGGAAAAGAAGTAAATATAATATTTAAATTATTTTAATTTCTCCGCACTGGTAAGACAAAGTACGGATTCGAGTTCCGCCACTTAACATACGGTGCGTTGAATTTGGGCTGAAAACTGCAAAAGGAAAGAAAGTCTTCGATCTGTTTACCTGCCATACAGTATAAAGTGTAAAACTGATTTTATCTACAACTAGATATTTCTTGTTACTTATTACTAACAAGATATTAAATATTATTATTAGTAGCAACGTACAAAAACATATTATTTTCAGATGCAAAAGTTTGTATGTAATGCTGTTCGGCTCTTAATCTCATTTATAAATGAAATTAAGCACTTATGCAGCTTTTAAGCCAAACAGTTTTTATATTTCAGTATTTCAATATAAGTTTATAACGATACGATTTACTCGTAAAATTAAATGTTTGTAAATTAAATTATACACGATTGATAGTTATTTGCAACATTTTGACAGATATTTGAATTTAACACATTTCAGCTCAAGATATTTAAAAAAAATTGATAATCCTGTAAAGTAGTATGGGTATAATTATCAAAATGTTTTTTGTTCCATGTTTTGCGATATTTAAAAGATTCATATTTAGATGGTGTCTAAGCGTAATTGATATACATAATTGAAAAAACGTATAAAAATTCTACAGAGTTTTGCTATAAACATAAATAAGTTGTAACAAAACGTATAAGAATTTCGACGCAGCTGGTAGTAGAACGCATGACTTAGCGGTCAGAGCGCTTGGACGGTATCCAAGAGGCGCGGGTTCGAATTCCGCTGCGTTCAAATTTTTATACGTATTTTCAATTATGTTTTCTAATCCTAAGTGTGGAATAACACTTTAAAAATAGTAAAACGTAATTGATATAAAATATTTGGAACTAGTACCAATTAAATGACAATAATTAATAATAAGCTTTATAACAGATTAAATTGGCTGCTGCAAAAAGAGCTTAGCTTTTTAACATTAAAAAAAATGTCAAAAGGCGTGATATGTCACCTGTCAGAGTACGTTATAGTATTTACACTACGAATCTAATTTGTAATTCTAATAACATTTACGTCATTATGCATACGCAGATACATATAAGACGCAAAACATTCATCACAAACAAATTATAATTGCTTCAATTAAAACCATCCACGTATAGCATAGCCTAGATAAATAATATAAATAAATTAAGTAACTTTTCCCACGGGGCCAGCGATCAGGGGAGTATAATTTATTAATTTGTTTTCTGTTAACGAGTTGAGCTAATGCGAATCGCTCCTATGCTTTTCAAATGTCTGGATGACTCTATGCAGAACGAAGCGACTTTAGGATTAGTTTTATAAAATAAATGTACAAATCGAAGTCTAGCCCTATACTATTTCCTCAATTTATTTTAACTCTTCAAAAATATGTAATTAAATTATTACCAATAATAATAGAAAAATATCAGTTATTGTATATACGAGTATTTTTAGTATAGTTATTATTATTAAAATATATTTTATAAATCGATTTTGATATTATTCTTGATATTTTCTTAATATTTAAACATTATTGACTTCAAAGGATTCCTTATTGTATAACATCTTTACACTAAATACTTAGTGAACTAAGTACGTTATAGATTTTAGATATGCATACGAAATTTATTATCCCTAGTATTCTTAATCTTGTGCTTAATAATGTAAACACCATGTATAATAAAGCTAGTATTTTATTATTTTTCTTATTTGATAATGGAAGGATTTAAAAATTGTATTTAAAATTTGTTAATAATAATAATATTTGTTAATAATAAACTTTTTCTTCGACTTTTCTGACGTAATATGATTATTGAGTCCCATTACATTTAATCCAGGGTGTCTTACGGATCACGTAGTATTACATCAATAATTCATCATAGACGCGGTCAGGTGGACAAGTTCGCAATAGTAATGTTTAAACTAAAGTCAGCCATAAAATATCTTCATGTTATAAGCTTCTAGCGATTAATATTATTTATTTATTATTATTTGTGTTTATATATATTGTAAAATATAATTTATTATTTAAAAAAAATATACAAGTTTTGCAGGAAGAATAAACCTTGCCATGTGGCATAAAGCGTGGACGTACGAGTATATACCCTAAATCATAATTTATTTTTTAAATTATTGCATATTTTTTGATAAATTTCAAAAAAAGCCACTTCACTTTATTCCGCATAGTGGGATAGTTACTGTCAAGGTACTCTTTTGAATTGACTGCTTTCCGCCCGAAATCAAGATGTATATTCAGCAGTTGTTTAGAGACACTTACATGCTTGCTGTTGTTTATTTTTTCTATAATTTATATATTTTTTAAACTTGCAATAATTAGGTATTGTGGTCGAAGTGATATATCAATTAAAAACATGTTTTTAATTATTAAAACACTTATGACTTGCGCTCATATTTTGCGGAATACAGCTTTTATCAATTTGATGGTCGTAGCGCCACCACCATAAAATGATCTATACTATCTAGAAATATATGAACATTTGTTCGTAAATTGCGAATATTCAATAGAGTCGCGTAGCTTTTCTTAGAATGGTTTTAGTAAGCTGCACGTCTAATAAGTACCTACATTAGTCAATCTGTTAATGTAAATGTACGTATTGTAATTATTTCGGAAAACTATTTCAATAAAAGCTAATGGAGGGTTTTAAGCCATTGATTTTCATTTTGCTAGTCACTACTACGTTACGAGTTGAAATAGAACATTTAGTAGTTAATAGTAATAGTAATTTAGTGATGTTTTTGTGTTTATTAATTACGACATTATCTTCACGATTAGTTGTAACAGAGTGAAGAAAGAAAATAATTTAAATATAAAAATTCACCTGAGTGAACACACAACCGATCGCATTTACAGTCAGACTGTCAGAATTGGAAATAAACATTTAAAATTGATTTATTTATATGTATTACAATTTATTTAAAATGAAAATATCACTGACTAACGAAAATGATGAACGTAGTGCTTTTTAAATAGAAGATGCATTTAAAAGACTATATACTTAATACATGAAAATAGACGAACGCTATCATCAGATTTGTGCTTAATTTATTATATATTTTTTGTTCAAACAGATTTATTAGAAAACAGTTATATTTTATCGAATTCTCTAAAAAATAACAAAATGTGTATGATAAATTATAAACATTAAATACTTTTGAAAAATTTTATTTCACAACTTACATTAACTTAACAAATTATGTACATCAAAAGTACCGGCTCTATACATTAAAATAATTTACATATGAATATTTACATAACATGACTTAATATAAAACTTCATATAAAAATATTAAATAATTATTCCTTTGGAATGAAAAAAAGTGTATTTGGACGGAAACGTTTTCCATTTTACTAAAACTATCTTACATAAAAAGTATACGTAAATACCTATTTTAAAATACTGATAGTTATTATAATATTGAGTTTATTAAATACAATAAAAGTATGTTAGAAAGCTTTGGAGAAATCAAGAGCTTTTTGCGCTCTCCAAAGGATATGTTGTAACACAGCTAATTTGCTAACTTAGTAGTCTAGATATCTATATGAAAATTCAATAATTAATTCAAGTTCAACTCGAAATTATAATTCGGAACGCAAACAATAGTGTAAACAAGCTTCTTTGTAAAGATACAAATTTAACAGTATTAAAATTATGAAATGTATACTTATTTAAGTTTTATTTACAATTAAATAATTAAAAACTTCGAATATCTTATATTTATATAGTATTGCAAAATAATTGCACAAACACATATTGCACAATCTAGCCTTTTAAACTAACCAGTTATAAAAAATACACCATTATATTATATTTAAAAGAAATTAAGTGACCATTGCTCTTTCTGGTACAGGATGCATGTTATAAGTAAATCTTTGAGAGTAATCGTTCATTTTCAGGGTGTCTGACCAAGGAGGGCTCGGGTTCCAGCGGTCTATACCTTCTGCACCTTCTATGTTCAGTGGCGCTGGCCCTACTCTCATTCGTTTAGCAGACGGATATTCAATACCTGGATTAAGCAAATAACAAAGCATTAAACAATTTATACATCAATTACTATATTTCATATATAATTATTATATTACGGAAATCATTTCTGAGTACACACATTATTTTATTTTTACAATATATTTTTAATATTAAACATTTAATTTTTAAAACACGATTTAACTATAAAATGACTAGATTGTAAATTTTTATTGCCTAATATTATCATTAATACAATTTCATTTTGTGATATCTATAATGACGTCAGTTACCATTAAAATATACTTATGCATGAATATAAAAAACAATTTATTATATAATACTGAAGTAATAAACCTATATTTAAAAAGAAACAGATTCACAGACATAAAGTTTATTTGCGTTAGGCCTGGATCTTATCTAAGTCTCTCTGAAGGAAAATTCTTACAATTTTTTTACTAAGAACAAAATTAAACTGATTACAGTTTAATTTTGTTCTTAGTAAAAAAATTGTAAGAATTTTCACTACTACTAACAACAAAAATAATATAATAACGGTTTCCAAGGGGCGCGAGTTTTTATACGGTTTAAAAATATTTTTTTCTTTTCCTATATTTCGAAAAATATTTTTTACATTTATTATACATTAAAAGTGTATTTTCTTTGATTTAAGAATTTGTTACGTTATATTACCGTCAAGACTCCCACTGGAACAAGGTTCTTGTGTGTTATAATTTATTTGAGGATATTGTTCGTAGTATTCACGTTTGCCGTGCATAGGATACATGTACATATTGCTGTTGACTACAATATCTGGTGCTTCGTAGTGGAGGGGTGACCTTAAACAAAAAATAGTGATATTTTAGAACTTTGATGACTATTTAGTAATTAGAGTTGGCTTTTAAATCTGGCTCGGGTATCTACCGATACGAAATATTGTAATTAAACTTTAGGCGTTTGTAAAACTTAGTTGGAAAAGGTTTTTTCGGTCAATAGATGAGAAATACGGGAAAGCGTGATATGGTTGATTTTCCACCTTCAGAGTGCTTTCTTATCCTTAAGATGTTAATAAATATTATTATGTAAGTATATATTTCCAATGTGCATCTAAACCTTTTGAAAAATTATATATTTTCTTTATTAATTTTTATCATAAAACATACAAGTTAGAGTATGCACATTCAATGAACTTGAATTAGTAAAAAACAACACAAGGTCACATCGTACAATTTGTATTCGTCATGTCACAGCGAGGGAATATAAATAAGAAAATCATCACCCTGTCCGTCCGTCTGTCCATCCGCGTAATTTGACACCTTTCATTACCATATTTATTGTGAAGTTACCATTACAAAAATCAATTTACCAACAAATTATAAGTAATAATTCTTATTTCAACGGAATAAGGTTTACAACTGAAATATGTTTCAATTGTAAATGAAATTTATGGCTGTCTACGTTAACCAAATACGTATAAGTTGTATGGAAAAAGGTCTCAAGTCAGAACTCAATGTTCACTTCAGTAATAGTTTGACGGACGTTTCCAACTTGACCTTATAAAATTAAATGCGTTATTCTGAATAGGTATTCTATATTGGGACGAGTGATTTAAGAATAAGCTATGTTTTTTAATACTAGCTTTTGCATCTCGGATTTTCTGGAGTTCAATTATATTACAAAGACATGGTAATATGTTTTTCGCTAATTTCAATGCTATAAAACACAACTCATATTGTAGCAACGATTGTTAAGTCAAAAACCACGTCTCCAAAACTTCTAGTCATTAACAACATAAAGGTGTACCTTTATGGTTATGTATAACCTATATATTTTTCAATATTAGTCAAATTTAGAGTACGAATTTTAAAACAACAGAATTCCTAGATTTTGTCAAATTCATAAATATTAATCTTCATTAAATTATTCATTTCTAAAAATCAAAATCTCTAATAAACTTTTATTTAAAAACAATAGAACTAAAATAAAATATATTTTAGTAACATTATGATACTACTCACCTTTCTTCGCTTATTGTAGACTGCGGTGAGTGCGTCGAGTAGTCAACGGGTCCTCTATCTGTATAAATTCTCTCGCATCCATATTCATCAGTCTTATGAACATATTGTGTCATATGGTAACTCGTGTAGTCGACTTCTGAATTTTCAACATATTGATATTCTTGGTAAGGATCAGGGTATACCGGTTCCCGCCGGAAGAACTTTTGGCACCTAGGGTCTAACATGCCGCAAGGCTGGTTCTGGTACCCATAATATTGGTACAACCAAGAATTTGCCAGCATTATTGATGCTTCTTCTTCACTGTACAATGGAATAATATTATTTTAATATGATTCTAGTAACGTAATAGTGTACATTAGACTAAAATTAATTTATAATTTTTGGCAACGAATCTAGAGTTACTAAATATTTAAAATTAAATTTTAGTAACTTAACCACTTTTGTGAAAGCCCAAGGCTTTTTTCATAGACTTATGGGACAGCGAGTATTTTATTTAATAATAAATCTAATTTTCGTGGTATTAATATTAACACAATATGAGTAAGTCTTTTAAATTAAATATTAATTAAATATTAAAATATTATATTAAAAAATAATACCTTAAAACTTGATTAGTAGCTACAATAAACTGTCTCGGCGCGTCCGCAGCATCCTTAACTTGTAACACAACATGTACCCATAGGAACTGACCGCTTCTTTGCTGGAGCTTCGCTAGTAAAATACAGCATTTCTCTTGATCTGACTGAGTTACTGTAATAAAACTGACTATTTACATTTGTTATTTATTATATATTAACCTTACACAGACTGTTGATTAAACAAAGCTGATAGTAACGTAATAATAAGATATGTTTGTTTTATCATTTTCATTATTTTTTTGGATATTTTGGAGTAAACAGGAAAACTTAGTGTAGTACAACCAATGTGATATGTATTATTGAATCATTAAGGTATTTTAAATTATAAATGATAAGATTATAATAGGAATATTTCATTTTTCATTTTTATATACTCAAAAATAAATTTTAGAGCCCTAGATCTGTATTTTGCTAAATTAGTACTGTAAGACAAAGCGCAGCGTTAAGTTCCGCTATTCAACAGGCATAATTTTCGACTTCTGAAGAAAACGGTGAACTGAATACTTTTATATATAGCTAGGCGGAAAAAAGCATAATACTGCTCTTTTCTCTAGATATAATAATAATTAGTTTCCTTAAAGAATCTACATAGCAATTTAGCTCAGAAACACAGGTTGCTTCCATTCTACGCGTGATACGTTTGCCAATACGTTCATTAGACTAAAGTGCAGTTACGTATCTAATTGTTATTTAACGATGTTATATGTGTATATAAAGAATACAGTAAGCTGTATTCACATTATAGCTGTATTCATATTTTAACAATGTTTACAAATATTTTGCTATTTTTATCTGTAGCAATACCTGTTTTAACCAGTACATTGCTTTTTTTCTAGTACGTTTGTTTTATTTTCTAGTACGAGAAAGAGAGTTAATCTATATATTTTTAATTTTCACTCAGTATATTAAAGACATTAGCTGATTACTATAAGTTCAAAAAAGAAAATCATAGTTAGTTATATTACCTGCATCGTTTTTGAACAAACAAATTTCGTGACAAAAAAACTTTACAAATTCACGGTGTCTGCTAAAGCAGCACATATATGTATAAATTTTCCAATAGACAATATGTATTTATATGACGTATATATGTACAATACAATTCGTTTGTTGTCACTTTTTTATTAAATTTCTGACATGACAAGAAAAAACAAGGTCAAATAGGTTCAAGCCATTCTATTACTTATGCAATTTTATTTATACTAAAAGTTTTATTTATATACTAAAAGTTTTATTTGTGATAAAAATGTCAGAGTCACTTAAATAAACTATCCAAAAAAAGTAAGCTCACTTAGTTTGTGTTTTGTTTGAGCTTCTCGTAAGCTCTCCCAGTGAAGAATTTGGTACCAAGACACATCTACTAAGTCCATTTTTTTCCATCCTAAATACCATTCGCCGCTGAAATACAATATTTGCTATTATAATGACTTAATTAAGAAGAAGTTTGAGGCTATATAAAAAATTATATCATTTTAAACAGATTTCAGTGCTTTTCAGCTACTGTATTTCCTTATTACAATGCAAAAACATTCAAAACTACGGTACAGAAATAAAATTATGAAACTATAACTTGTCAAATAACTATATTTACTTATAGTGCATCTATAAGTAAATATAGTTATTTGACAAGTTTTTGTTAGATAATTTTTACTTTAGGTTCAATGAAATCATGTCTCAGGGAAACTGAAAAAGATCTACGAAAAATATATACTTCTGAATGTAGTATTTTTCTTACTAAATCAAAATGATTAGTACAAATATTATTGTAATTCTTACTTAGCGTCTATATGCAATATTTTCATGTCCATCGCATGAATAGTTGTAAACACATTGGTTGCGCCGTGAACAACGCATTCTCTTGTCTCAGGCATCGCCAGGGGCGTGCATGTAGCTAGGAAAACAGGCTCGTTTTTACTGCACAATGGTAAATATGATACGTAATGTCCTCGAACTAATACTACCTGGAAGGTTTATTTTTATTAGTAACATTATATATTTCATTGTAATTTGATTTATTTTAGTTTCAGGAAATTATATATTATATTTTTTTCTTCTTCTTTGAACTAGGTGGACTTTTTAAAATACCATTTATACTTACTTTTTGGTCACCAAATCTCATTTGCCGTCTAGCATTTCTAGACACGTTCATCCTGCAGAAGAAATGCCTAGTCTTTGGTATATTTTCAGTCTCTCCATTGCAGCCTTTGTTTAGCTCTAATTGTACTACTTGATGGTCTTGTCTGTCTATTATGTCATAAACACTATCTCCGTGTATTAATAAGTCCTCCTAAAATGTATTATTTGCTCAAATGAATTAAAAAAATTTTCAGGCTAAGTGGAATATATATATATATATATATATATATATATATATATATATTATATATATATATATATATATATATATAAATATATATATATATATATAAGTAATGGTAAATCGAGAGTTCTTTGTAACATAATTTGTTAAATATAATATAATAACGATTATAATTTATTACTGTACAATATACATACCATCGAATGTCCTAAGTACTCCGCCGCATTCTCAGATATGTACAATAGTTTGCCGTTCTGTGTCATCATCATCATAAAACCGTTCATTGCCTGAAAAAAACATTGTAAGTGTCAATACCGATTTAATAGTTTCACGGCAACAGTCGTAAACTTGAAAAAAATACCTTTGAAAATCCAATATTAGGTGTAGGAGTAGTTTGCTCTTGGTACTGATAACTGAAGTCGTGACTTTTGAACACTAAAACAGAAGAAAGACGGAATTATGGGTGAAGTAATAGCAACGGGAGATAAGATAGCGAACTAAATGCATTTTAAACGTCTTAATATGCCGTTTCGTGACTGAAGGTGAAACAAAAAGTTTGGGGACGTTTTCAAAACATGGTCGAGATTTAGGATAACGGCTTACGTGATGAGCTTAGCCAAAGATCCGGAGCATGGGAAACTTTAGAGCAAATTTTACACGGAAACTTTGCTCTTACTTTACTTTTTTATAGTTAATTATCTTGAATTTAAGTAATGAGGGTCCTATGGAGTATGTTTATTACTCTTAATGTTTACTTCAACATATAACTATATAGGTACATATGACTAATAATTAAAAAGATAAAATTTATATTTAAATAAGAACTGTTTGTTTTATTTTTTTGTTAAGCAAAGTGTTTTACAAATTTACCTTGTTGAAAGTAATTCATTTTTCTCACATAGACACAAACTAGAGCCATCAACTGTAGCTGTGAGAGTCTCTGCCGCGTCGACGGAGGCAGAGGGAGCAAGTCCCTGAGGTTAGATATTTCTGCATTGATCAGATCGCGCCGCATCTTGCTTGCGCCTTTTGTTGACTTTGTTGGCTCGAACCTGTACCATAGTTATTATTATTATTTTTAAGCCCTGATGCAAACGCGGTAAATTGTGATTTTGATTCGCACTTCGGGAAATGAGTATATTTAAATTATTTTCAATTATTTGCTCTGATAAAAGAAAGCGCGGTGATGTGTTCCGGCACTGAACACCTAAACCATGTAACAATGACTTAAATTTTCGTTGAAAGCGACGAATATCATAATGTGACGGAATATCTAGACACTAGATTTTCATTTCTTTACTCTGATATTCGGGATAATGGAAGTTGCTTTGTTTTGGTAATGATGTACTTGAGTTTTACTTATGATAAGGCTATATTGTTTTAATGTTCACCTTTGTAATATGTAATTTACTGTACAGTAAGATATTTACTAGGTAACATAGTGAAAAATATATATATACATATATATATACATATATATATACATATATATATATATATATATATATATATATATACATATATATATACATATATATATATATATATATCTACACATTAGTTTCAGGCACCACACTTTATAGCATCAGTTGTTTCATTAAATGAGAACACAAATTTAATTGGATTTTATAATTAGTTTAGCAAAGTTTATGTACAACTCTATTATACGCCCTATTTTTTTATCTGTTATTATATAATAATTCTTTTCTATAATAATTTTGTTCTTTTTGTTAATTAATAATAATTAATTTTGTTCTCTTCTTATATAATTATTTTATTTGTTATTATATAATAATTAAATTCTTTCTTGAAATTGAAATGTATAAGTAATATTTTAATGCTCGTGCCTATTAAGAAATAAAGTATAAAATAAAATATATACGAGTATATTTTTTAATAATAAGTATGTAACGTATAGTAGTTTGAGGAAGCTTATTAAATATACTTACTATATATCTATAGCAATACAACATGTATTGCTATTTGTTTTATAACTTATTATAAGCGTGAAAATTTCTCTATGAAACTTAAAAACTATAAATGATTCTAGGATTCATAGACAATGCGCGGATACCGTGTTCCGGACAGGTGTATGTCGGCATGGTACACCCATATTAACATAACGCGCAAACCATTAGAATAGTTGTAATAGCGCCGCCGGAAAGGACTCTTGGATTTATTACCTTAGCTTAAGATGTTTATTGTAATGCAAATTCTACGACTTCATTTTAAATGCAAACAATTTCTTTTCCTATATCCTTCGCGCGAATACGCAATGAGTGATATTCATTCATTTCTGTAATAGTAGATAGCATCTATGGTTTTGCATGGCGTGTGATGTTACATTTATAATGTTTTACTTGTTTTATTAATCGTTTTGAATTTTATATCATGCGTTTTTAGATGTATTCAACACTAGTGTGCTGTATCGAAAGTTTTTAAAGTAAAAAAAAATGATTGTGTTAAGCCCAAAAATAAGCCATTGGATGTAAACGATATTTTTGAGAAAAGGATTGTCTATATAAAAAGGTCTTTCTTAAAAATATTAATCATGAAAACAAATATATACTGTAAGAATTTGATTATATCCAATTTATGTCATAAATTATAGTTTAATAAATAATTTAAATTTAATAAATAATTGCTATGTCTTGTATTTTTTTAAAATTGATATCCTTGAATTCACTTTTATTTGTGTATTTAAAATATTAAATTAACACACATTACATTACAAATGTAAGCTAATAATAAAAAAAATGTTTATCAGGAAAATCAAACGATAAAATGAGGAATACTTATGACAATCTTGACGTCTACCCAATGACCATAACGAACAGAACAGCATGTTTAGAGTCCGCTACATTGCTTTCATCACCCTGGGACATAATTAATTTAACTAGTAGCTTCATTCATGCGTTACATACGCGTGTTAACGGACTTTTATACGAAAGTGTATATAAAATATATGACAGTGTATGTGATATTTTTTTCTTTTTTATTTTCTTACCAGAGCGAGGAAACTGAAAATTGAATCCACATTCGGATGCGTTAACAGTCAGACGCAATTAGAGTCAAATTGTACTACGACTGTCCTTAATTATATTGTTAGTTTAATATGTTTCTAAAGCATTATTACTAAAGGTAATGGCATTCTGTACTTCTGTTCAATGAAATTTGGGACAAATTTCTTACTTCTCCTTGTGTATAATTTTCATAAAAAACATTTCTTTACATTTTAAAATTATATGTATGCAAACATACTCATATGTATGTGTCAAGTAAAATTTTTTGACGTTTTCATTAGAGAAAATATCAAAACTTTAAGTATATCTTTTGAAACAGTAAAGGAAGTAGCGATCCCGAATGTTAACATTCACCACAGCACATCGCGGTACGTTTAATCTCTCTAGGGAGTCCTTTTTGTAACCATTAAGTTTTATTACGTTTTATTCGGCGTTTTCGACGATTGTTGAAATAAATGATTGGTGCCCCCGTCGGTTTATTAATTTGATTGAATTGGATGTTTGTTTTGAGGTCCGAAACAACTGGTAATGATGGTTGAGACGCTAAAGCAGGTTTATGAGCTTAAAGCTTCGTCAGTACTACTTATTGTAATTATTGTAGCTTTTCTATTTAAAGCTTTTTTTAAGTCATTTCGTTGTCGCACTAATATTAGTAAAAAAATTTAATTTATGAAAGTTACATAGTACTTATAGAGATAGATACATAATACTAATAGAGGCCAGTCGTGGCGCAGTGGGTTCGATCCCTACTCGGGGAAGTGATTGTGTTTTAATTATTTTCGCTTCCTCGCTCTGGTAAAAGACAAAGTGCAGCGTTGAATTTCACCACTCCACACGCAATGTCTCGAATTCGGTGGAAAGCGAAGTACAGAGTGTCTTGACACTAGGTACTTTCTGTCTACTCTACTATGCAAGATAAAAGCGTAAAGCTACATAGTACTTTTCACATTCAAAGTGACATATTACATTACTAAATATTTTTCCATCCGATAATAAGTTATTATTTTTCAAAAATTATTAGTACTACATAAAAATTAATATGTGACATATAACGTCCTAAAGCGAAATCGCAATACATATATATGAAGTTATACCATGTATATATGTTAAAATACAAAATAAATTTTTTAACGTTAAAAAATATTTAAAGTTTCTTGTTTCGGATCTTCTCAGGTATGAGGCATTAACTTAAGTGGTAAATTATTTTATGTTCCAAAACTGCATCATTTGAATGTAATTTCTTATTTTGAATAAAATATTTTGCCTTTGACTTTTGACATTAAACAAGTAAATTATAAAATACTTTAGTTATAATGCTAATACGATAAATTGTTTTCATAAATCATGTGGAGCTTTGATAATGTTTACTCATTATAGTAGTGATTCATAAATAATACGAAGTTAACCTTTGACGCTTTATAAAAATAGTTACATTACCTTAATTCAAGGCATTCTATAATATTAAACAAATTTGTACAAAGTAAATATAGCAGTTAGTTTTGCAATCAATTACTAATAATATAAAAAGAAACATGAAAGTATGAAACACTTAGGAATTTACATCAGAACACGTGTTATAGTTAAAAAGTGTTCATTCATCTTACAATTCGTTTGGGTTAACTTTAAATCGACTTATTACCTTTTACGCGTATAAAAACTGGACATTTCTCACATAGCTGCCATGAAACGTGGGCATTTCACGCCGCTCGGCGTCAACCGTGTAAATTCTCTGATACATTAGCTTGTGCTCACCGGGTGGAAGCACGCGTTTAAGCCACTACAGGAATTTTAAATTGTAAAAATTTTATAAAGCTAAGGTTTTTTGAAAGTCTGTTTTATATTAATACTTTATCTTCTGCCAAAATATATGAAAATAATTTTGAGATATTTATTAATTCAAATTAGTAGAGCTTTTTAAAATATAACAGAACTTTTGCAGGTAGAAATTTTTATCGAATGCCTATATAAATGTAGATTAAAAAGACTTACAATTTTCCAATATATTTTTGGGTAGAGTATATCTTATCCTATTAGAAAGAATACCAGACAAGAATTTTTTACAAAGCTTCGACTAAACTATTAAATAACTGAATTTTGTTAATTAAAGGTACAAATAATGATAAAACATAAAATAAATACGTATAAATGTATATATATACATACCTGTATTCTTTAGACGATGATAAGGAATGTTAAAAACAATAATGCTCATACCGAATGGATTCTACAATGCCGATAGTTTCGACTATTTCCAGTACAATTGACGTGATTACTTGATTACATACGATAATTCTGTCTAAGGCCGGCGCAGTTTGACATAATGACGATCGAAATATTTTATCCGTTCGATCGCTCTCTATCGACGTCCATCAACGCTACAACGCTACAACTGCACTCGATACAATCTGATGTTTAATTTCATAATTTTTTTCTGATAAACTTCATAGATGTTTGGATCAGTGTTTTTTATGGAAAAAAGATTTATTATTTGGATATTTGTCTTTATATGCTCTTATCTGTTATACATAATAACAAAGCTATCTCAATCAGATTTTTGTCGATCTCGTCGTTATAACATTTGATAATTTAGTATTTAAATTTCTTTCTATTTTTTTTTGATAAAAAGTTGTTAAACATTGTAATATCTAAAATAATCTGTAGTTTTCCGTTTTATGTATAGTTAAATAGTTAGTTTAAATATATTTTTTTTATTTTACCTACCTTTTAATCAAAACACGGATGTTTATAAATCAAACATAAATACATATGTAGACAATTTAAAGTTTTATTTACCTAAGAGGCTTACTAAGATCATACTAAATATGAAAAATTGCTATGTCAGTTATTGTAATACTAAACACAATATCTTTTGTATATACACTTATACAAGTACATCACAAAAATTAACAATTTAAATTGGCATAATAAATAGAGTAATGATAGCGCGATGTAATATTTAATATCTTTATTTATACACAAGGACTTACATATATATATATTCTTGTACCAACTCATACATAAATCAATGAATATATGTATATATATCTTCATGTACACTACTTATCTATAATATATGTCGGATATTATTTTGTTTGTTACACGTAAGAACTACAATAGTATGAAATAATCATGACGTATTTTGTGTACTCACTTAGCACTTCAGTGTAACAATGAAACTGTTTTTCAACTGTTTTACATATTATTTTGCTGGTATTTTACTCTGATATGTTTTTCACAAATGTGTGTTTTACTCGGACTCGAACATAATACTCCAACATAAATAAAATTTAACAGAATAGCACATTAATCTAAGTTTTTTATACGTTTGAGGCAATCGTGGTCCAGTCGTGGGTCAGAGTATGACTATAAAGGTCAAATGTTGTGGGTTTAATTCCCACTCAGGGGTATACTATTACATTTTAAAATATTTTGATTTCTCCGCTTTGCTAAAAAAAAGTGCGACGTTGATTTCCACTCAATATGCTATGTTTTAGGCAGGGCACAGTAAAAAAGTGTCTTCGTTATCTTAAACTTCTTAAACTACCCTGCTATACGGATACAAATAAGTTAACCTGTTTTTTTTTATGTTAAAATATATAGAGGATTAGTTATAGATACGTTATTCCAGGTATTAATTCGTATTTGTATATGTTACTTATTATTGATATTAATTTTGTAATTCATATTTTATGTTAACATTCCACTGGTAATAAATATCATTTCATTTAAAGGCAATTGACACTATTTGTTACTCATTTTATTTTAGTATCTTGATCTTATAGTTAGATTTAAGAATTATTAAAAGATAGAAAAAATAATGTATGAGTCTGTATGCAGCACTTAACTAAATTAGTTATAAACCCATATTATTTGCCAGAATGTAGAAATGCTATAAAATATACTAGGCTTAAGAGATTACACATATATTATATTAAATCAATTTAATTTTTCAAAACCGGTATATAAGCGGAATATTTTTAATATTTATTTTAAATTTCATTATCTTATTACTTAGAAAGATTGTATAGATGTTGTATTTTGACTAAATAATTATTAATATAAAATATTTTATTAAACGCTTCAGATGGAGTGTTTACCTAATACAATTTATACCTTTATATATAAATTAAAATCTTTAAATTAATTTCATTTTAAATATAAATGAAATTTTAAATAGAAATTAATATAAATGTTAATAAAAAAATAGTTATCTCTAGATATTTTATTTAGTATTAGAATTTGTATTTATTTATTGTAAGTTGATATCTGTAGCTATATTCGCTCGGTATACTATGACTCTTTCGACACTAAAACCATTTTATCTACCGTAGAAAAGTTCTATATTTTCTTTAAGTAAATATTTGGAAAGATATTATCTTATTGCTATATTCCTCAAATGTACATTCTTTATCCTAGTTATTTATGTACGTCTAATAATAGCGACGACCCAATGTTTCAGTTATTCTGTGAATAACGCAAGAGTTTTGTATGTTTAATTATTAATCTTTGTATTTTCATATATAGGCAGTAAAAACGTAGTGTTTTATCAATCCGTCATTCTATATTCGCCCCGTTTGTTAAAGATATTGTATTAAGTTTTGATGGGGGTGATAATCATTTTTGTTTGTTTAAGCAGATCGAATAAATCAGTTATAACTTGTACAATGCCAAAATTATGAATAATCTAAGGTTGATATGACTAGTTATATAAAATTTACTTATAATTATATTTACATACTATAAATATATTTGGTATAGTCGTAATCCAAAGGAAGAAGAAGACCAAGAAAATACAATCAAGAATATTTAAACGTTTTTCTCCATATCAGGATATTCAGGTTTCAGGGTTTTACAATTGTTGTTTTCAATATTTTTTTTATATTTTTTGTAATATTGGATTTACCCTTGATATAGGTATACATTGTTATTGTAACATATTGTAATAGTGTATGTTTATGTCGTAATATGTATGTATGAGATAAGTAAATAGGAAGCAACTTGTGAGCACATTAAATTGTTAGTGTTTATTGAATGTTATTATGTAATATGTCTACACTTTATAAACATTTAGCTTTTGTTAAGACCGGCAAAAATATTTTTTAATTTGTATTGAAATTGTAAACCTAATTTAAGAAAAAGTTATTTTTAATATATTAAGTGTAATAAAATATCGTTTTTTAATCTATTTAATATCAATCAAATTAAATAATGAATTTGAGCGTAAAAATATAAATAAATTATTGATAAAGACAAATTTTTAAGAAATACAATACAAAAATTTCAATATTTTTTCTTGAAATATTGAAGTTATATTTATATTTACTAATAAAATAAATTAAAATACACTAGTAATGGTACTAAAAAAATAAAATATATTTAAAGGGGAGAATTCCACGTACCTTAAAAACATATTGATCACTATCTAATATTCTTAAACCAAGCACTACACAAATTTAATTAAATTCCATTTCAAAGGGAAAGAAAATAAAACAATAAACCACGACCACACTGTTCAAACGAAGAAGTCTCAATGATTGCTCAATAACAACCCTAATAATAAAACTTAACAAAATTGTCATTTGACTATAAAAAAGATAAGGAACACGTGCCTAACATAATTTATTTAGAACCTCACACGAGCGCACAAAAAAGCTATTTCTATTAAAAACTGTTTACAACGCGTCAATATATGCGTAGGCTTTTTATTAGAATGAGATTAAGAGCGATCCTGAAGCTCGATACTTCCGTGCGCGAGCGCATCGGAACACTGACTATAAAGCCTCCACTCGCCTCTCTTTCCCGCGCGCTCGTTTTATTTTTTCAACCAAAACGCAGCCTTAACAAGTCCCGATGTCTACTTCCAATTTTAAAACGCTTTTTAAACACTTCCAACGTGTCATACGAAAGAAATAGCTTTCATTTTAAATGAAAATTTTTAACTTTTAATTTTCGGCTTTCAAGCGCGTGCGAGCGAGGTGGATATATATCGGTATGTTTTGTTTCTGTAAGAGAGGAACAGAGTAATGAGTGGTGTACGAACAATACTTCGGATTAACAAGTTTGAAAGAGACGTAAGTAACGTTCTAATTACCGTACTTTGCGTAAAAGAGACGATGGTATCGTAAAGTAATGACAGTTATTGATACTTAAGTCGAGTGCGTCGGCTTGAAGCGCGACGATTTGCGCAGAGGCATGTGCAATGAATCTTGATATGAATTCTCGAGTTAATTAGATTTTAATGAGGCTGTTCTCTGAAACCTGTTCTTATGAGAGTTTTAATCCTCCAATATATAGACATGTATTGTACCTTGTAATTAAAATAATAAAGTGGTTTTGAAATGTTTACTGCTGTTGTAAATTATATATTATTTATTTAATCACTTATTTATTTATAATTTAGTTCTTAAGTTTACAGTCAACTAAGATATTAGTTTCTGTATGAGACACTTGAAATTATTATTTTGTTGATTGATGATTATTTTAATGTCATTGTGTAATCAATACTGGCAAAAGTCCATGATTTATGATTTTAGATAAAACAAAAAAATCTAGAAAAATAATTGTTTTAGTTAAAACTAAAAATATTGTTGTTGCTTAGAATACTTTAGTTATTTAGTTTTAATATAAGGTTACAATATAATGCATGCTCAAATAATATCAACATCTAATATTTTACTTTTGACTAAATTACATTTATCTAATAAATAAATATATTATTCTTGTATAAAAATATCTCTGTACTGTATAATTCGTACTAATCTTGCTTTTGTTAGTATTATTGCTAAAAATAAATTTTGTAACGCTAATTTCACTGGCCTATCTTTGCCCGATTTGCTTGAAAATTTGTATACGTGTTCGGATTCGAAGAAACTATAATATTATTATGGGAGGAACTAGGAAAAGAGAAAAAAATTTTAAAGTGTTATCCAGCTTAGAAAACCTTCATATTTTGTAGTTAAGTACCAAGAAATATAGTAAAAGTTGTCATGTATTCAATTCGAAGTTATGACCGTCACGTGCGTTTAGACTATACCACGATGACATTAAGATCTTATAAACCATATAAAAAGAAAATAAAGGTTTTAAAATGTGTTTAAAAAATAACAAAAAAGTTTGAAGAAACTCGTCGCCTGCGGGCGGCTACCGCGTTACCCACGATCACCGTAATCTTACAACTAATGGGAACGAGGATCCAATCAATCTTCAATCTTGAAATAAGCTATCTTGTTTTATAGAAATAGCTTTTACTTACAAGTTCTCTCTAAAACAAATTAAGTAGAAAAAAATAATTATATCTTTAAATAAAAACTAAAGGGAAACTAGATTCAATGCACTCTGTTCTTAACTTTCCACCCAAATGAGGAATATTGCACATAAAGTGGTTTTGTACTAAAATGAGTTAATAAAAATAATTCTAATCTAAACATTCCTTCAAGTGCGGATCGAACCCTTAACCACTGCATTGACGCGCCTGATGCTGCGTTGTCCTACTATGTCTAAATTTAATATTTAGCAAGTATTTAATTCTATGTTTTCTTGAAACCATGTAACAGATTTTCTTGCAATAGTTAATTGTAAATTTCTAGAATAGTTACCGAATTATTATAGAAGCTAAAAAGTTCAATTTCAGAGATTAATAATTAATGTACGTACGTATGTAATATAGAGAGCGTGAGTATGAACTATAGATTAGATTATTAAAATTATGAAATTATATCATGAATATAATCACAACTTAAAATTGACGTTTCCTGGTGACCACCACCAACACCAACACCAAATTATAAAATTTATCATTTTTAGTTATTTGATTAGAAAAACTTAAAACTACTAATTTTGGCGTTTGACCTGACCTTGTTGACTTTTTTTTTGTCGCTGGTTAATGCTTTTTACGCAGACCATCCGTGCATATGGCAGACTTGCCTTACGGACGGATGATACTGTGGGACTCATCAGATCTACCTGATGCTACCCACTAAAACCCAGCGGAAACCATCTACACCTAAATGAGGCGCCGCAGGATCGCTTGCGCACGCCACTACGACGCCTCGGTGTTTGGCCCACTTGTTATGGGCCACCTTCGCCTTCAAGGTGCTCCAGGGTTTCTTCTACAGCACCCGCAGCCTCGATGATTTACAGGAGGATCACCATGATCCTCCCGTAGTAGTTCCTCTAGGGTAGTGGGAGTTGAAAATTCGTATACTGTCTTCTACCTCCTGGCCTACAGCTTCGGAGTGGATCTGCATTTGCGCTACACTCACGTACCCGCTTCGCAGCCACCTTCAAAGCGATAACTGATTCGCAGAAGGAGACCATTGCAGACCAGTTCATCTCACTATCCAGCATAGCCTTTACTACACTGGGTAGTGAGAGATCCTTACCCACTACAGCCATCAAGGCATGGCGTAGCAGGGTCCATGCGGGGCATTCGGCCAGAGTGTGATGCGCCGAATCGACAGGCGCATTACACTCGTGGCACAGCGACGACACCTCCCGACGTGCAATTTGGTGCAAGTGTTTGCCGAAGCAACCGTGTCCCGTCAGTACCTGCACCAACCTGAACGTCAGGACCCCAAAACTTTTATTGACCCAGCGATTTAGGTTGGGCCACACCCCCTCCACCGTTGCTAAGCCTGCCGCCGGAGACCTCAGGTCCTCCTTCCATCGTCAGATCAGGGCTTTATCCGCTCTTTTCCTGACCCGCACGATACTCTGCTTCGATGGCCGTTCATCTCGCGACCGTTCACTTGCACGGAATGCGTGAACTCTGGCGAGCACTTCCGCCTGCAATTCCCAAGGCGGAACGCCCGCCAGAAGAGTAGCTGCCATCCAAAACACCGTACGGTATCCCCGTATTGCCCTCACTGCATATATGTATGACCCTCTGCGCTTTTCGCAATTGGGCCCTGTTACGAGTGGTGAGACCATGTTGACTAAATAAAAAAAAATATTTATGAAAATAATTACATTGAGGATACAGATATATATATATATATATATATATATATATATATATATATATACATATATATATACATATATTGCTACTCTTGTTGCCTTACATGAATACGTGCATAACTAAAAGATACGAAACGCAAAAACAGGCTCGCGGAATAAGAAGCGGATGTCCGTGTTGATGCAATTGTGAATCATGTATTAACGAGCATTAATAACAATGTTAAAAAATAAATATGATTTGATTAAGTTATCGTATGAGCAGTCAGATGTATGAAAAAGCTTAAGGAAAAAAGACCACTTCTTAACCAGGCACTTATATTACTACTTGCGACTTATGGTTGTGGGCTTTTCAATGAAAATAATTTTTATAAAATGTAGAAGACCTAAAGATTTTGAAGCTTAATGAAGTAAAAAATCTAATAAAAGTGTTATTTTAAAACTTTTATATTTTTACATACATAAAAAATCAACTTAATTAAATATTAGTAAGTAAGAAATTAAAAAATAAATAACGGAAAATTAAATTGCATTCATTTCATAGTAGGTGGGTACCTACTATGTGTTTGTTACATTGACTAATAAATATCTCAGTGAAAGTAATAGGAAGGAAGCTTTACACCTAGATTCTTAATAAGGGAATATCAAAAAAGGGCCGATCTTTTGATTTTCGGCATTTCAAAGGTCTCAGTGACGTCCGGGCGGCGCGGCGGCCGCAGGGCGAGTGACATTGGGTCATTAGCGCACCACTCACGCGCAAGTTAAACTGCGCCACGTGCGCGTGCGCACCCTGTAATACAGTGTGAGCTTTTTTGTATGAGAAACATTAGAAATAGGCTTAAAGTTTATTATTGTAAATATTCTAGTACTTATACTTTAATATTAATCATTAATATCAAAGTTTTCTTTTAAATATATCTTCTCTTTTTATCTTTATCTAAAATAAAAATGTTAATTAAACTGTTAATATTAAATTAATATATAGTATAGTATATAGTATGTAGGAGTATTTTTTTGTTGAATAATAATTATATTTTCATGTAATATAGTTGAAGTAGATTGTAATATTTGATATTTAAAAACAGACTACATGAGCTATTATATTTGATTTGATAATAGTTTATAGTACTATTTATTTTAATCTAAAGCTAATTAAGCTAACATGTTGCGTCATTCGCCACAATGACGACGTATTTAAGAATAACAACAGGGAGGTCCGCGTAAAGGTGCCGGCGTGACTTACAAAATCACGTACGGCACCCCAATGTAAACAATAGACAAAGGGCCCGGCAGATTATTAGGCTAACCGATGCTTATCATAACGCCGTATCGCACTGTACGGGGAACGCATGCCTCAACTTAGATAATTTTTGGATGAAGATATCTAGATCGCATTATGAAAATATTCTTTTGAGTTTTTTTTTGAATTAACTGTACCACCTCGTGTATTTTAGTTCATATTGATACCCGGTTGACGAATTTGTGAAGAAAAGAAAACAAAGTAGATATGTAGTTTGGTAACACAAAGTTTCAGTCAAAACAGTTGTAACCTGAGAGGGTAAAATAATAAAAGAAAAAATAATTATTATATTATTTCCCTTATAATTTTCGAAAACTTTTCTAAAAAATGGCTATATTTGTTTCAGAACTTTTAAAGTAATTTATAATACAGTCTCTAATTTAAGGGGCTTCGTCATTTTTAAAAGTTAAGCTAATGTGCGGCTTATCTTGTCTGAGGGTAAAAGTTGCTGCCGTTACAAATTCGTTTCATTATGAATCGTCTTACTTTGTACTCAAGGTTTATTTTCTATTGAACTAATTATATAAATTCAATGCAATTTTAACAACATACTGTAGCGTTCTTGGAAGATCTGTTTATATATTAAGAGAGATAAAGTTAAAAATTATAAGCTATTGGTCTTTTGGTTTATATCTCATATAAAAACTTTTTAACGATATAGTATAAACCTAATGGGAAATAAATCAAATCGATTTCTAAAATTGCACGTGATTTTTTATTTATTATAATATTGATATCTTTAGAAACGTTTTTTATAGGTGTCTTAATTTGCAAGTAAACAGCGAGACTACCTCTCCTGTTTTATTTATTCATATTTTTTTTAGTTTCATGTTTTTATCCCACATAGCAAGGTAGACAGGAAGTGCTACCTACTAGTCGTATCTAGCGTCCAGACATTCCATACTGCACAGTTTGCTTAACTTGGCATATTGTGTGGCGGAACTGAACGTCGTCTTTTATCTCTTTATCAGAGCGAGCATATATATATATATATATATATATATATATATATATATATATATCCTAACCTTCCTACGGATGGGAATGGAATCTACAACTGATCGCGTTTACAGTCAGAAGCTGCCCCACTGCGCCCTGACCTACCTTATTTACTTCGTATATTTACATGTATCTATCCCGCTTTTGCTTATGCATGTTATGTTAATACAAAGTGCGGCGTTGAGTTCTATTACTTAACACTCAATCAAATGCGTGACGCTTGTAAATAAAAGAATGTTAAATTTCAATTTGCAAAGCTTTCTTTGGAGGTCAGCATAAGCCTTTTAACCTCTGTCCTTGACCCCGAAAACCACCTGTCCTGAAACCGGCTAATCAACAAAATCGGCGGGCGGGCTGATTTAATGCCCCCGTTAATTATGCCTTGTTCAAATTGTACCTTTCTCACGGACTATATGGATAGTTCTAACACGCACTACAGTTTAAACAATATTTGATTATGAAATTATCTTAAAATATTATATTTGTGCCGTTTTATTTAGATATACGGATACGTATTATTTTTTAAATTTGAGTGACTTTTGTGAAATTCTATGATACCATATTAGTATGAGTTATGTTTCAAGGTACGATTATATTGCTGTCTCTTGTTTAATTTAGACTAATCTCAGATTTTATTGTGTAATATCTAGTTTATTCATATATTTTCAACGAAAAAAAACATAGTAATAGTACATATATACGTATAATAGTTATTAATTGTTTGTTAGTTCACTCAATCAAAAGTACTATACAATAAGAACGTGTTCATGTTCTTCTGCCAATTTGATTTTTTTAATATATTTTGTTTTAAAGAAAACAATAGATTAAACTTAAGTTAAATTATGATTTTACTTTAAGGATTCTGGTACCTTACCGCTCGCTATACTTACCCCAACCTGTTACCGCTCAGCCTTCAGAATCTCCATCTCAGTTATACCCACATAAAATGCAAAAGGTTTGTCTCGTTCTATCTCGGGTCAGACAGGCATTACGGTAATAGTACTTAAACACATATTTAAGTAAAGATATTTTTTGCACAAAAGATTGTGCGCGTATGATCTCGCTTCGTTATAATTAACTTTGCCTTTGATTTTTCTTTATGGTTTCATATAAAGATGAATTTTAAAAGTTCCTATTTATATTTCCTAGAGTAATTTATTGTTCTTGTTAAAGAAGTATTATTAAGTAGAGAAAAGTACTTCTTTCGTCAAACAGTTTCTAATGGACAGTCTTTAAAATCATAAATTTAATAAATTATCATAAAATTATTTTAATGTTATTATAGTTTATTATTAAAATAATTTATATACTATATAATTTAACTTCGTTTTATTTACTTCGATTCGGACATCCGGGCATGTCGTCAATGTGCACATAAACTGGAAAACAACAATTATACTCAATATCTTATGCTGTTTTGTTATATCATTTTAATATATTAATGACAAAAAAAGTACTATTGTAAAAAATCTGATAAAAATAGAAGATCTATCTATCTTAAATACATGGTATTCGTATAATATCATTTAAGTCAACAGAAAGTAAAGTAAAAAAATATATAGAATAATAAAAAAATTAAGTTATCACAACTCTATCTACCATCACCGCAAAAAGCAAAAGTCAAATATTTTTTAATACCAATTACGAACTTATAAAGAATAATTTACATACTCTGGTTAGTGTCACAAGCAAATTCCAGCAAATCACATAAATCTAGAAAAGTTCGCTTATCATCTCCCATCCTGCCGCATATCGGTATTGTATCGTGTATGCACGTGTCGGCCAAGCTGCAAAACTGGTCTATTTTATTCTGAAACATAATATTATATTATGATTTTCTCCCTATTCTTACAATTTAAACTTTAAATACAAATTAATTATAAAAAGAATATAGTCACGTTAACGAATTTTAGTACTTTCCTTTAGTTGGATCAAAATTGGATTAACAATTTAATTGTTGATCGAAAAAAAATCTTATTATGCCATCAGGTTAAAACATTTAGATTAACATTAACCATGTATCCATATGGAACATAATTTATAAACTCATTGTATTTAATTTATCTTCATCTATAAGGTCAATTGCATCATAGAAATACATAGTATTTATTCATAAATATATCATTGCAATATACATATTAATAAGTTCATAAAATATTATTATATTGTAATTTATTAATAGATATGGATTCAAAAAGTGTTTATACTACTGTAAATTAGAAATTTACTATTTTTTACTCCTTTACGATTTCTTCATTCCAGGAGGGTAGTCAGACAAAATCAAATACGAAGACACTCCTGAGACATACTATTGTTACCAGAGTGAAAGAAAGGAAAATAATTTAAATGCAATCATTCCCCGGAATGGGATACAAATCACTCTAGGGTTCCGTTGATGGAATCCTTTTAATTAATTTATTATGTTTTTTGTATTAGTACGTAAAAAAAGTATGGAAGTAAAATTATCGACTTTCATTTTTTAAATTATTGAGTGCATTATAAAATATTTTAATTAAAAAAAAAATAAAAAATCTTAAATATAAATATTTATCTTGTGAAATTTAAAGCAAAATGTACATTTACTGGCGCTAACATAATATAATATTATTTATAATATATTTATTTCTTTAAGCCAGCTCTCGCAGCTTTATAAGAATAGGTACGGCTAGAAATACATAAAATAATAGACATTGCTTAATTTTCAAGCAAAAACATATAATATATACATATATTTTTAAAGTGTGTAATAGACACTTAGAATATAAAAAAACGCGTTGTATTTTTGGATGTTACTACCTTACCACTGTTCAAACTCGTAAGCTTAAATAGCTCAGATTACATACCTAATAGTACATTATTTATATAAATATTAAATCTTTTGTCAAGAAAAAAAAATTAAGTATTTTTTTATAACATGTGTTTACAAATACATAAATTTTCTATTCTATTAGCCTGAATTTGCAATATATATACAAAATAATCTGCCAGTGTCATGAAACACAACTTAAGTATATTTTATGTATCGATACAGATTATATATTATTCTTACAGATGGTGTAGATGCGTATTCCGGAAGATGACAGCATACTCGCCAAATGAGGAAATCCCATAATATATCTGAAATATGGATATATGAATAAAGGGGTTAATATTAACGTATTAATTATATAACGCAATCCTTTGATATGTTTACGCCGTTGTAAATATAGCTTAGTATACGTTATTTCAAGCGAAATGTAATCGATTTTGCTCCCATTTTAATCGATTTAAATATGTTATGCATGCTTAATGCAAATTTGAACAATTATTTATTAATATGAAATGATCATGTACTGTAATTAGTTATTAGGGACCGTAGCGTTTGGCGCTCCATTCTTTCTGACTGCCCCGAAAGGGATAAAGCGGGAAGCTAAAATATTTAAGTAGATTAAAGTTTTCAGTATTTTACTAAATGCTGGCATATTTTAGTAATGCTGACAGTTTTCGATTTTCTTTTGCATTTTAAAAACTAATCTAGTACCTGTATTATCCTTTCAATTCATGTATAAATTAATGTATACTTAGATAGATGCTAACTAGTTATTATAAGATAGTAAATTATGTACAATTAATATATTTCCGAGTTATTTTTTAAGACGTTTAGGTTTGACAGGGTTTGGTTAAAATTAGTTTTAACAACTGAAGGTGTTTTAAAGGAAATTTGTTGACGTGCATCATTCAAACTCTCTAAACCTGTTAAAACTTTTGTGTTGAGGTTTATATTACTTTTGTAAACTATTATTATTGTTTCAATACTTTCTTTTTAGTACTATTAAGTTCTGGTCTACTATTAAGGTCAGATATTGACAGTAGGTAAATAGTCTTGTTTCGTAAGGTTATACGCAAGTAAATTCATATATAATAACCAAAGTTATTTAAATTACAAGTAAATAGAAGAGAAATTGCTCTTAATTGAAAGCAAAAGGGCTTATGCATATTCATAGAGCTATGAATGTTATACAGATAGGGCTACTTGAGATTCTCCGCTTACTTCATTAGAATACTAATGATAAGTTAAATAATTAACTTGAAATAGGAATGCTAATTTTTGTAGTAATATTTAATTAAATCAATATTATAATATGAATTATTGAATTAATAATTATTCGATGTGGAGATGTTATTGAGAACTACAATATCCATAATATGTAAGTCGATGGTCGATATATGAATCGTATTCGTATTAAGGTGTTGTTAATTTAATGCCAATAAAAGGTTTTTATTATACTTAATGGCCTATCGTTTCTGTATAAATAAGTAAAATTATTCATATTTTTTTATACACTAAAATTTTATTTACTAGAATAATATGTTAAAGGTAATAGTAGAAAATTTATGAATTATTTACAAATAGGAAAACATCGAGGTGTTATGAAGATAAAATTAGATATTTACTTACAATGAATAATGATGTTCAACCACATCCCGGTGTATTGATCTATTAAATGATAATATCCGATCCGCTCGTGTTGTGGTTTAGTATGGCGCTGTAGATGAAGAGGTGATGTCAGGTGTCACAAACCTTTTAGTAATACGAATTAGTTATAATTTTATTAGTTAAAATCAACATTTGACTTGACTCATTTAAAAAAACCTTAAATTAAAAAGTTTTATTAGATTTAAGTTGTTTCATTTTTTAATTTCACCTTTAGCGGGATAATTAGAGAGAATGGGAGATATATATACATATATATATACATATATATATATATATATATATATATATATATATATAAGATTTAAGTTGTTTCATTTTTTAACTTCACCTTTATCTCTAGCGGGATAATCAGAGAGAATGGGAGGTTTTTCGCGCCAGCATACATCTTTTGTTCATGCTTCACAATATAATATATATATATATATATATATATATATATATATATATATATATATATATATACACATATATAATGCTATTCTTTTTAGCTAAAAAGGGAAGAGTTATGATACAACTTAAAAACCAGACTCTGTATCCTGTATCCACTTTAAACTAACTGTTTGTATGTACTGTATAAACTTCTAAATAATTTATAAAAATTTTATTATAAATATAACATAAAGCAGATCAATTTAAGAAAATGTTGATGATTTCTGTTTTAAGGTAACCAACTGCTCCACATAGGTTTCTACATAAAGCATATGTTTTGCTACAACTTCCTGTTTCTTGTTGAGGTATGGGCAAACATGTCTATTGAATTTTAAACTAGATTATAGGCAAGTGTCTATTAGATTAGTCGTGTGATATGATACTTAGGAGGCTTTTGACTAGTAAGTTAAATTATACTAAATGTCTATATAATATTTATGTATTATATATTATTTAATATTATAATTATCTATAAAAATAAATAAAACATATTGTGGTATGTAAAAAAATAATTATGAAGAAGAATTGATAATATTAAAAGTATTTTCATTTCCCCAACTGGTTAGACAAGGCGTGGTTATGAATTTCGTCACGTTGTCTATATCTCGAATAATTAGATAACTAAGTTTTAATAGTGCGTCCTCTTTAACTACCCAGAAAAAGCATAGACGTTCTTTTATAGCCATTTTGCCTTTCATTAGTTACTAATTTAATTTATTACAGGCTTAGTTATTTTAGAATATGCCGCTGAAGTTTGGGCTCATGTTGAAATTGAAGCTGAAGATTATTTCTTTCCTTTAGAACCTGTAAGTGCTCTCCGAATATATATACTCTTATATATCATTAGGATTTTAAAATATAGAGTAAATAGGTACCTTTTACGCAAATGTGTGTCATCGTAGACCACATAAACTCTTAACACCAGGTTTGATGTGGTCAAACGCAGGCCTATCAATTATAAAGGTAAAATTTTAAAGTAAATATAAAATATCATATGTCTTATGTATGTCTTATGTATTTTGAATCTCGTTCTGTACATAAATATTGTTTGTATGTACATGTATTTGTTTTTATGTTTCCAGGTCATTAATTTTTGCAAAATGGCAGATCAATGCCAACACGATTTTGTACCGATATGCGGTCAAGATTCTTTGGGTATATCACGTATGTTTAATGATAATTGTGATCTTTATGAATATAATTGTGATGAGAAAAAACGTAAGTTGTCAGAGCTAAAAAAATATATGTTATGTCATAATAATATATTTTAGATTAAAATATATATTGAAATGAAATCTTCCACTCACTCCCAATACTGCCAAGTAAATAAACAGGACAGATATATAGAAGATTTGAACTTGCTGTTAAAATTATTTTAGTCTCCATTTCACTATTCTTATGTTTCAGAGTATCGTCATGTTAAAGTGGATGTCTGCAAGTATGAAGCGGCTGCTTCTCTTAGAAACGAAAATTGACATGTATATAGCCGATACTTAGACCGAGACCGAGATATTACTAAGCGTAGGAGACCAATAAAAATAATGAAAATATTATTAGTACGTAAATATAAACGACAAATAGCATTCTCCACTGATGATTTACATTGCCCTACGACTTATCCATGTTTGCGCAAACATGTGAAGCCAAACAACGCAGAGTAAACTTGCGTATTCGACGTCAGAAGTTCCCTTGTTACATGTTCCTTGAAATGTTTATTTAAAAAATTCTACATCTTATAAAAGAAATATATACTATTATTTATGTCGTTCAATTTTAATAAGCAAGCTTTGTAAATAAAACTATTTTTTCAAATTACTTTATAATTGTTTAAATTATCATATGGACAGGAGGAGCCTACTTATGTTTTATGAACTAAATTTCTTGCACTAAATTGTTTAAAAATGATATATTCAGTAGAACATAATAGTTCTGTCATGTCCCTAAGTAATCCAAAAATAGAATCGGCCTTATGACTATGTTTTTATTGTCTCTTACGAAAAAAATCAAAAGATTATAAGAAAAAATCAGATTTAATTTAAGCTGTTATTAATACTTACAGCCCAACGATTCACGTCTCCGTTAATAAATATTAAGGTCGCAGAACGATTCCATTACACGGCTTTCTTCGTCCAATTAATTATTTGCAACTCTCGCTGTACCACACATCGTCGAGCTATCATGTAACTATCAGAAAAGTAGGCTTTATGACTAAGGATTGTTTTTTCTTATTGTTTTGTGTCTTACATGTAATTATTGTGGGTTATCTTTCTCAGGCAATATTTTATTTTGTTTTTACATCTGTAGTTTATGAGGTGGACAGAGAAGATATAGAGGTAAGCTACACTAACTTCGCTTAGAAAAATGGTCAGGTAGCAAAAGACTGAGTCTAAGTTTTGACCGAAGTCCGAAAAAATATATTAGACATTTAAATTTATTATCCATCTTTATGGCTATATATTGGATATATCGAAAAAGATATTTGTTTAAATGAAATGAATTCATATAATATAAAATTTTATAAATGTTTAAATAATAATAAATAAATCGTTAAAAAAGTAATGAAATAAATAATATTCCTTAATTTTTTAAAATCCTTAATTTTAAATCATAAAATAGTTTATTTTAGTTTTATTCGAGGAAAGTAACATCAATGTAACAGTAACACGTGCGAGTGTTTGCGTTCACATCTGATACATTTCTTAGTTACATTTCTACTTAAGCTGTATGCACAACTTTATACGGCATGTTTTTAAATAGTTGTGAATTAAATATATTGATGTATATTTAAATAAAGCGCAGGTGGAAAAATTGAGGCCAATTTAAGTAATATTTTGGTGTTCTTGCCGATCAAAAGATATTTTTATATTATATATGTTTTTACATCAATTTCCATACCATAGTTGCATTCACACGATCGATGAGACGCATCTACAACTCTAATTTTGTAGCTGTCCATGGGCGAAGGTGACCACTTACCATCAGGTGGCCCTTTGGCTCGTTTGTCTCCTTTTCACCTTTTTTGCCTCTCAACGCGCAATGTCTTGTTTTTGAGCGGAAAACAGTGAATATATATAGTGCATTATATGTATTATTATTATTATTGTATAATTTGAGACTACGATATATATAAGTTCGTTAACCACAAATTATATCTTACGTTCTCTTCATAATTACCACTAATTTTGAGTATTAATCAATGCGGCCAGTGGAAGTCTATGATTTAATAATTAAAAAAGCAAATTTTAGGTCCAGGGGTTCATTCTTGGGTAAACATTTGCGTTGTAATATTACAAACATACATATATATAAACATACAAATATTTATAAACTACTTCTGTTGCTTTTGAGTTCAAAATTTTCGTACTTTTGTTTCTTCAAAATTAATTCAAAGTACAATTGATATTTTTAATCTAAATCTGACAATTTATTTAGAAATAAATCATTCTGTATGTTGCATATTGTACAGTTGTGGTGCACACCCGCCATATCAATTATCATAGACGTGGTAATGCAGACAGATGAAAAACACCGAAATTTGTCTTAGATCGCCCTAAGATGACATCACTTTTTACAATGCTATATTAAATGATCTAGTTACTATTACTAAATTATCATAAGGATTTAGTATATTATTGGATTTTTATAACAATTTTACATAATTTTAAATTAAGAACCCTTAAAAGTAGTTTCTACTTAGGCGGAATATTTTATTTCGATAAATTAAATACAAGGCAATTTGATATAATATAATTCATATGAAGTAAGTCTAAGTGCTTGTTAAACGATATACAATATAATGTTAATTTATATTTCAAATATTTATGTCTAACTAGCTGTTGCGATTAATGACACCTTAGAAATATATGTTACGTCATTATATGTAATTTCAGAGTCATAAGTAATAATCAATAATTTGAGTAAATAGTACGCTGCGTATGAAAAATAATAATGTATTGCTATTTACTTAAATCAATAAAACTTTAAAAGCAAGATGCGGCCGTCCCAGCTTAAATATTTATAAATGAAATGGATAGGTTATGTCAAAACCGTAACAGTAGCGGGAAAAAAGTTAGATATTTCACGTATAGCTGAGAAACTCGGTTAAAATTGTATGAATTATAACGGGTCCCTACGAATTACAGGCAAAAAATCAGGATAAGCCAGCTAAGGTTTGCTATATTTGCTTGTAGTGTAAGTTGTAAGGTGTAGCGATGCTATAAATAAGGTAATACAGTTAAAATACTTATGTTTAGATTGGTAAACTTATAAAATTTATATAGGATGCAATAGACATAAAACTTTAAAATTTTTTTATAGTATCAATTTATATATAATTATAGTATAGTATATCAATTTTAAAATTTGATGCAAATTTAACCTTGTTTTTGAAATCTAGTTTTTAAAAAAACAAACATTTCATTTTTACTTTATTGTAGTATGGTAGGAAGGTGTCATAAAAGGCGGCAAAATAAAATCGTTCCAATGAGAAGGGCTCGAAGTTACAGTTATCGTACCTATAGTCGTTTTGCGTTTAGTATTTATAAGTATTATATAAATCAAATAAGACCATTAACTATAATATTTAAAACTATAACGAATTGGTAAATATATCAAATTTCGATAAAAGTAAATTAAAATATAATCTGTTATTTAATGAATTAGACCATACAAACCGAAAGGCACTGGCTTCTTGTACCAGCTAGCAAACAGCTCGGTCGTCTTGTTAACCTAAACAGTTAACAAGGATCGCAGCACTTAGCTTGGCCTCGCTAACTCGGTGGACAAAGCGTGGATATGTTTACTGCGCCTAGTTGCAAGTTAAGTGGACTAATTGTTGATAGAATGTCGGCATCACCTGCCTGCTCCTGTTCGGTAACTTGTATAGACTTGGAATCAATTAAATATGGTTATTTATAGTTAAATATTATTTTCTTTAGAAATCTATCTCATTTTAATTTCGAAGATTGACGAGATTCAGATTTCAAAAATTGAGAATGCGAAGTGAATATCTCCATTGCTCGTTGACAAACGGCAAGTCTATGAGTAACGTTTTTTGTTCAGACCCATGTTTGGCTACCATACGTTAGAATTGGTACGACTTAGACATTAAATAATTTGCTCTTTGTTGTTATACGTAGCGTTTTGTCTTTCATTTCTTCTTTTAGGTTTCATTACTTTGTCTAACTGTTTGCTATTCTTCTTTAAATTTCTTTATGTATATTTCCTGTACATGATATCAGCTGTCCTAAATAAATATATCTCCATTGGTTAATATATCTCCATTGGTCCTTACTTTTGTTTAATCAGCATTTAATACTAGGCCTATTATTTTGCTCTCGGGTACTACATATTTAGAATTCGATTTAGGCCCTTTAGTGTTTATGTGAATAGAAAAATGTCGTCGGCGCACCTTCAGTTTATATGCTTACGTAGATTAAACAGAACAGACGATAAAACAGCAGAGAAAAGTTTAGGAGCCATTGATGTTACATTCCCTTTAATCGAGCCTATCTTAAAATCTGTTCCTTAGTCTACTTAGTCACTATAAAGTTTGCAAGCAAGCAAGCTTATATGAAGTCTTAGACTTTATATAAGCTCACTCATGTCACGAAATAAATAAAATTGCGTGCATTTGGTTTATTATTGTACACATATACTATTTTTCAACATTAAATTTTAAGATACTTAATAAAATACGGCCACTAAAAATACTTACGCCATAACTCCGTGATTTCAGGGGTATAAAACAATTAAACAAGTTCAGCAATAAACAACTTGCTGGGACCATTAAAACTACACAGACTACGTGAAGGTAAAAAAAATCATGCAAACTATCAACTCCAACAAATTCCCTTCAGGTGTCGAAGCGTCAGTCAGGTGCGTAATTCTTATGTACCGAATTAAAAGTGCTGCCTAAAATTACTTCAGCACAATGGTCTAATTTTATGAGCATTATGGAGTAGTATGGAGGAGAAATAGTGTATTTCTTTTCTTACTTACACTCACTGTTGTTTCCCTTGTAATAAGATTAAATTTTACGACATTCGATTAGTTTCTTTTTCAATTAATTACAAAATAAGAGCCTAAAAATTGCACTTATTCTTTAGAATACTTAAACTAAAATGATAACCATCGGCCTAAATAAATAATACGTATATTTTGCATATCGCCATGTATATTTTACATATCGCCATGTATATATTGCATATAAATAAAACACCACAGTATGTTTGTTAATTGTTATTATAGTTAGTACATTTTTCTTTAGAGTAGAGGCAATTGATTAGGCGGTGCTCTTTGATGCCGCTCTTAACAATTTGCTCGGGGCCCGACCGCCCTAATTTTAATGGCCTTATAAAATTTATACTTAATGTATTTATCATAAGTTAAAAAATATGGATATGACTTATTGTAAATAATTATAATTACAGCTATTTTATTTTTTTGATCTTTATTGTTGTGCGTTGTTATGCAATACGTGTTCAGATTTAAATTTTGTAATAAGTGTATGTAGTGTATACCTTTAAATTAACACTTCTCTTTTAGGCTAAGAGATACTTATCTATAAATAAACAATATATTACTTATTATGTATTGACGAGTAAAGTAACCGTTGGCTTAGTGATGCATATATCACTTTGTACACAAGTGCAAGTGAAAAAATAATATTGCTTTTTACACTTATTCTCCATATAATTTCAAATTCACCTGTAAGCATAATTTTCATAAAAAGTAAATCGAATTGTTTTCCATATGTAAAAGATAATTTATTTTAATATGGCATATCCATAATATTTCATTAAATATAAAATATGCTATTGTTTTATTGTTAAATGAACGCATTAAGTATCGACGTAGTGGGCCACACGTAAACGTTTCTTTGCCACTCTTATTACCTTACTATAACGTCTATAATATGACAAGTATAATCATACAAAGCTTTCTCAGTTATTTGATAACAGCTATTTTCTTAGAAAATAAGATTCATATTGCAATGTCGATATTTAAAGACTTCAATTTAACTTTTGGCTACATCATTACGAACGATGAAGTGGCTCCAAACAATAAAACTAATGAATAAATGATTGAAGGAGGCTAACGCGAATGACATAGAAAATTTTAAATATATCTAAGTGGTCAACATACAAAGAATTTTGTAAGTGTTTATAATGTAACGTTGAGGCCGGTTGTGGCGCAGTTTCACAGCTGAATGCAAACGCGATCAGGTTATGTTTCAATTATTTTCATTTCTGGTAAGACAAATCGCAGCGTTGAGTTTCGCCACTCAATACACAATGTCTTTAATTCAGCAGAAGGTAGAGTATGAAGTGTCTTGACACTAGATACTTCCTGTCTAGCCTGCTATGCGAGATAAGAAGGTAAGACTAAAAAAATGTAACGAGGTAAAGATATGAAACGTAAAGTTTTATTTTTTGTTGTTAACTTGAAAGTGTTGCTTGACGTCAGACTATTTGCGGGTCACGGTCGTCCTACACGTGGAATGTGATATAAATAAAATCTTTATACTACTTTAGTAATACTACATTAGATAGTCTTTATTCAAAATAAAATAATTGGTACGTATCTGACTGTTAACGTGCTTGATAGTGGGTTCAATTCACAATAGTGCAAGTACTTGTAAATAATATATTAGAATTTAGGTGTTAAGTCACTCAACAGGTATTGGTTCATTTTGGGCGGATAGGACGACAGAAGTTCTTGTCTGATAAGAACTCTGATTCCCTCTGACTACTGTTATGCAGGAAAAGCGTCAAGCTACTTTTAATCTACTAGGTGTTTCTCTAACGTAGTTGTGAGCCAGTCAGACGATTAACTTAGTACCACCAAATTGCTCGGATACTCTTCTCTTACACTACCCTACACTAATAGCAGCGGGGTAAGGATAAATGTATCCTACCCCATCCCCTCACAGGGAAGACTAAGTACATAAATGCTACCAGCTAGTAATATTACATCCTTCTACTACACAGAAGCTCTACATCTATGTTTATTGGGGACTAAAAAGGAATGATTTTTCGGCAGAAAATTCTATTATTTTTTAATCAAAATATATTTTCTTAGTATTTTAGATATGAGTATAAATAACTGTTCAACGTTGCATGACTTGAAAGTATACTTTTATCTAATCAGTAATAGTTTACGTTTAACTACACAGTTTAGCTATAAAACTTCGTAATGATAACAAGAAGTTATTGATGTTATTAGTTTGTTGTATTATTTTTTACTTTAAATTATTTGTCATGTTTCAAGTACACCATTTTTTTATATAATAAGAATAAGCATTACATGTCTATAGCAAATATTATTATTATAAAATATATGTTTAATTAACTTAATTATAATATATGCCATTTTAGGTTTTAGTCTCGATTAAGGGTAAATTTATTAAATAATACTCCCTTTATTTTTTTACTTCATACTTTTTATCCCGCATAGTATTCGCTTTCCACTAAATGCGGGACATTACGTGTTGAGTGGTGAAGTTTAACGCCGCACTTTGTCTTACCAGAGGGAGGGAGTGAAACTAATTTTAATTATAATCACTCCCTCGAGTGGGGATCGGTCCCACAACCGATCGTGTTTACAGACAGACGCTGTCACACTGCGCCACGACCGGCCTCCACGGTGATTATAATATAATAAATGTACATATGTTATACTTATCATTTTCTAGATACTCAAGTCTAGTAACGGTAAGGTAATGAGTTCTCCAATTCAATTCTTAATTTTTCTTAATGAGTGGAAGATATAGAAAATTTCAATTTCTGCCTATTTTGTAAAATGCAAATGATGCTTTTGAGAGTTGAGACTAAAACATTCATGCACTATAATGTATATGCACTATTTTATTACCTAAATTAAACAATAAACAAGTCTTATTAAGAATAGTAAATAGTAGCTTAACGCTTTTTCCGCGGGTTAGTTAAGGAGACACTGGTGTTAAACTAAAGACACGCCCTTCTTAATTTTATGCCCGAATTAAAGCAATTAGAGAAATAAACACTTATCTCAACAAAAGTAGACATGTCAATCTTTAATACGAGTATATTAGGATAAAATGGGATCATCGCCATTGATTCGGCTCTAGGAACTCATTTCAATTTGCAGTCGGCCTGCTGTCCTACATCGCCATGATCGTCTCTCAATTAATAAATCATATTCACCTGCATTTACGTATAGACTCTCATGTCCACAATTATATATACATATATACATACACGGTAGATAAATACTGTACAGTGTACATACATAAAGCTGTATATAATAAAGGAAAATATGAGCTTTCGTATCGTTTATTATATTAATTAATAAATCACATGAAATACGTTCTTCTTAATTAGTTTAATACGCGCTTAACTTAATTGCTGGCTTAACGAAATAATTAACACGGAGAAGATATTACTTTTACTTATCTCAGCATCTTCATCTCTTTTGTTAATAACTTTATGTGTTAATAAGATACATTTTTATTTTTATATTCTTGTGCAAAATACGAATTGTAGTAATTTTAAGAAGAATTTTTGTACTGACATTTTATAATTCTTTTCGTATGTATAACGCATAGGATAAGTGTTACCATAACGTCCATGCCATTTTATTCAAAAGTGTATGGTGTAACACATGGTATTGCGTATAACATTTATTAATTATATATATTATACGTGTAATGTAATGATTAAAATCCACTTCAATTTTTCGAATTGGGGAGGAATGTGGAGAGTAGAGTTTCTTGACATTAAAGCTGTCTACACTATGTACAGGAAAAGGTTTAAGGTTAAATAAAAATTTTTTTAATGTAATTAATTAAAAAAATCATTAGGGGAAAAATTTGTATATTTTTACATTACAAAAATAAAATCAATTAAAGTTGGTATTTCCATCATAACGATTCTTTTAGTGAAAACCGAATAAAACACCTGTTAATTACGTGATAATATATTTATAGTCATTTCCCAAATTAGTATCTCAAGTATATTCATACATAGATTGCATTCATTGACTAAACGTGCAGCACTCCCCGGACCTACCCCACAAGTGCGCGTCAATCGATGGGACACACGCAGTGGCGCGCATGCGTCCTGCAGCGATGCGGTACTGTCGAGGAGAGATGTGCTCTATCTATGAATCATATATATTCTTATGGAATTTTTTTGGCAATACTTACAAATAATAGAAAACTCGTGTATGTACGTTAAATAATACTGTTCATGATGTTTGATGTTATATTTTTTTATTAATGTTATAACAAGTAGTGAGACGGGGTAGATGGAAATTAATTAAATTATATTTTTTTAGCTTTATGCTTTTATCCTGCATAGCAGGGTAGACAGAAAATACCTAGTGTCAAGACCCTCCGTACTTCGCTTTTCACCGAAGTCGAGACATTGCGTGTTGAGTGATGGGACTCAACACTGCAATTTGCTGCGGCAATTAACTATAAACTGTTAGTACTTTTACGAAAAAAAAATATAACAATTATTGAAAAAATACCTTTATTATAATATCCTGATTCGTACAGACATATATACAGAAGCAAACTAGTACGATTTACCATAAAACTAGGTTATACTGTTACATCACGATCCAAATCCCATCGCTATGACGCAGGTCTGAAAACATTAACCTAGCACAGTTGTGTGCGATGTTACTGCGGCCGATTCAGTCGATCTTGCGGCAAGCTTCAGCGCCAGTGGGAAGCTTGGTTTCTAGAGCTTTGTAGCTTTTTAATTTTCAAATTTTTCAGTGCAAACTATACGTGTAGTGATCAAAAGGAAACATGTAAGTTATTTTTTGTGCATTAATTAGCTGGTTTCAATGTCCTTGACTGTTTACTTTAATTTAATTTAATGAACTTTTAGTTAATAACAAATATTGAGTTGGTAACTAGCATTGCTACTTGCTTTATAGCTAGCTATATTATATTATTATAAATCTTGCTTCATGGTATAACTATTTTTTTATATTTTGGAATGAAAATAATAAGCGAATTTGTTTTGTTTTCCTTTGTTTTTAGACAAAAATACTTTAGATATTTATATATTCATTCATTTTTGGTAACATAGTTGTACATAAGTTCTGAAATGATAAATATATTGCAAATAATACGAGTTTAATGATGGAGATCAATGTTACAATCCACAAAGATAACATAATGCCCTACTTCTCAGATATTTGAATGGCGCACTGCCAAAATTGTTTTAATAGTAGTATTGATCATGCGGCAAAGATTAAGGTTTTTATTGATTTTATAATAAAGTTATTAATAGCAAAAACTCATTGATAGCAGTCGTTACGTTAACATGCATTTTTAAATATTAATATTAAAATAATATAAAGTTAAGCCCCTTTCAATCCAATTTTAGAAATAAAAAATAATATTATGCCACTAAAGCTATTTGTATTGTAATTGTTGATTTTGTGTCATAACTTTATTATTTATAGGGCAGAGGAAAGTGGAGCACCTGGTGGCTTAATGCCTGCGGAACCTCAGACTGGGCCAGATGGAGAAATCATCGGAGGACCTCGTACACCGCAGCAAATTGCAGCTCAACGAAGGCTTCAGCAAACTCAGGCTCAAGTGGACGAAGTGAGAGTTTATTTAAAAAAACAAAATAACTAATTGAAATTTTAATATAATTAATGGAATATGCAAAGCAAATAATATATAAATAAATACAAAAATAATTATTTTTTTCAGGTGGTTGATATTATGAAAGCTAATGTGGAGAAAGTGTTGGACAGAGACGCAAAGTTGTCGGAATTAGATGACAGAGCAGGTATATTAATAATATATATTAAAAAACCATATTATAAAATAATTCATTGTTAAAAACAATATTATGTTAATTTACAGATGCCCTGCAACAAGGAGCCTCGCAGTTTGAGCAGCAAGCAAAGAGTTTGAAAAACAAATTTTGGCTGCAAAACTTGAAGGTATTATTTTAAAAATTTAAGGCACACAAAATAATATAAAAATATAATTTTATGCAAAACGTCAAAATGTTATGAGGTTCGATTTCCTCTCGGGCAATGATTGTAGTTAAAATTAGCTTCTAATTTTCCGTTATATGTGATACAATAAAGCGTGGCCATGACTTACTTAATCAGTAATCTTTTGATTTCGGGTTGAAAGTAGTAAACGGAGTGTCTTGACGTGAGGTTGAGTCTGACTATCCTACTGTTCGGGTAAAGCGTAAAACTGCTAAAATTTGAACGTGATAGGACGCAAATCCCCTTCAAAATGGATTGCACGGTACCAAGGATGGACCGTGGGTTCCAATTAAAATTATATAATATATCATTCAACGTTAAGAAACTGTGTTAAAAATTATTTCTCTATACTAGAAAATAAATAAGAAGAATAATTGATACATTATATTTTTTCAGATGATGATAATTATGGGCGTGATTGGTATCGTTATTATAGGCCTACTGTTCGGTAAGTATTGATAATTTTATCTTGATGAAAATTCAATGTTGTCTTGTGAATAGATGTTAGATAATTTTGAATGCCCCTGTGAGAGATGAAATTTGGGGTAAATTTATTTTGTTTCCAATATTTCGAAAAATACGTTTAATTTGAAACAAATTTCATCTTTCTAATTAGCTAAGGCATATGTGTTGTAAATGAAATGTGATTTAATAAATTACTTGTTTGTTTAGGTGTTATATAACAAGGTTATAAATAAGGATAAAATAGATGGAATCCAATATTGTTAAGTTCTTGTTACCTAGTTTTAATATAGGACTGCGATGTTAGGATGCTTCAATTTGCTTCCAGAAGCTCTTAGAAGATTAAGGTTTCCTGTTTTTCTACTGTCTTGAGCACTTTCTCTATACTTCACTTTACCCTTAACTTATTATATCCTAAAATATGTGAGTATAAAATTGACATTCTTATCACGAAGTCAATTTTATATTCAATATATGTAACCTCTCCCTTATGGATAAAGCAATAGTGTAGAGGCTAGATGCTTCTTGGCGTATGTTCTGCTTACTGCTGTTTGCAGGTGATAACATTAAACAAATGTTTGGTTAGTTCGGTATCGCGGCACTCCGACTATGACCGGCATCCCTGCAGTCGTACCCACAAATGCTACCGCAGCCGTAAATCATAATTGTAAGTCACATAGACTCTTCTTTCCTGACTATTTCTTCGCTTTGAACGGTAAAGCTTATGAATTTGCTCATAATATTTTATTTCTTTACTTATTTTAATTACTATCTTTTTGTATTAATTACTAATTAAGGATAGCTTTATGCATGCTTCATTAGCTTTGTTATAATAAATTAAATATTATAATCATTTCAATGATTTAAAAAGTCATACTGATTGTTTATTGAATTATCAAGAAAATTTACGTAACTTAACTGTATTTCAATTGTTGGTATATGAATTTATACTATTATTCTGGGAAAAAAATAAAAAACCTAAATTTACCTAGCTTACTCAATTTTAATACTAACTAGAAAATATTGAAAATTTTAAATAATTTACTATATCAAACATATTCTATTTTAAATGTATTATAACAATTAGACAAGCACTAGATATATATATAATATGTAAGTACACTTATATTTCATTGTTACATGAAAAGGCGAATGAGCTAAGCATTTATTAGTTCAATGAATCCTAATTAAATTTTGTAAAGCATCACACCCTTTCGTCAACCACATTTCACACGCACATTCTCGTAACTAAATACACTTAACTTTTAAAATGTTATCACGAATTTATATATTTGTGTATATATTTATTTTTATTTAGAAGCTAGAGATGCCACTGTCATTTAATTGTATGTTTAAATGTATTTTTATGACACTTATCACTTTGTACACTATATTATCTGTTGGTATATTTCGTTATAATATTTAAAAATATATTTAAAGATATTAAAATAAAGTAATTTAATTGGCTCGTAATCTAAAATCACTTGGACTGTTAGAGAGCACATTATTGACTTTAATTATCTTATAATATAATACTTATAACGAAATATAGAGAAACGTCTCATCAATATAACTTCTCCCTGTGACATCTATGTTTACAAAAAATCTACTGATACCTGTCTTCTAATCATTTAAAACAATTTTTCAGGAAAATACATGTAAATCCACATTTCACAAGATACTTCAACGGAGAACATAATAATTACTATAAATAAACACTACAATATTAATAAAATGGAATTTAGTATTTAGTTTAGAAACGGTCGTAAGATTTAAAAAGATATGAAAATGGCAGTTGCGTAAAAAGTTCATTTTTATATAGAATTATAGTTTCGTTCTAATTGATACACCAAAAATATCAAAGAGTTTATTGAAATAATTAAATATGTGCATTTGTTTTCTTCCTTATGTGAGCTATGTACTAATTATAATTATGATTTAAAATAATGTTTTCTTTTAATATTTTTTTTTCGTTAAGTATGAGACAAATTTCGTCAAATACTCAAACTAAATAGCCCCTATTTATTGGATATTTATTTCATACATTTTTTCTCATTATACTCCCCATTGTTTATGTGCAATCAGAACGAAACCAGACGTACCTAATGTGAAAAGCACAAGTAAATTTTATTATAAAACCTGTACTTTACATTATTATAAAAAAATCTATAAAATTATAGTGTATTATGTAAAATGAAATTTGAATATTGAATAATATATTTACAGTATATAAATCCAATTATTTAGTAATATTGCCTAAACTTATTAAAAAAATTGTAAAATTAAGTGTGAAATTAACATTTAATGTCACGTTCAAGTTCTCTATTCGATGTCTACGATATTATAATTGTTTTATAGCTGCACATAAACTTTATTTGCGTGCCTTGTCTTATGTAACGTAGAGTTCAGATATATAAAATAATATTATTATGAATTAATGTATAAATATTGATAAAGTTTCACTATCGGCCTACAATGTTAGATATGATAATTTGTTTAAAAATATCTGTTAAACGTCAGATCCCGTAAAATGTGACAGATGATGAAATGTAAGAGATGGTCAAAGCTGTTAAAATAATTTAGGTATTGTGATTAAATCACGTTATTTAATTATGTTATATTAATTTAAAATGAAATTGGAATTGAATAGAAGTTAAAGGTATTATTTGATATGTGTGAATATTTTAAGTGATAATTATAATTTGATACAAGAAGCCATTATTTGTAATTTTTAGTACAAATATTATTGCCATATAAATATTATGTATATTTTCAGGTAAATTTCAATTCAGTTATAACCTATGGATGTTTGTTTTTGTATTTTATACTTACGAGTTAGATTGTGTCAATTATATAATGGTTTATTTAGTCATCTTTGATTCTTTATATCATCTTTGAATTACAAAATAACGGTCAAAGTATGTCGTTTAAATCTTTATTTAAAAAATAAAACGTAGTGAAGTCTTTTTAAATAGTTTAAGGTTTATGTCAATTTAGAAAATAAAACAATATTATGATTTTTGAACATTGAATTAAATATTTTAACAGATTAATAATTTATTCGGAGATTATAGACATATTATATGGCTTATTAAATTATAGCATGCGTAGGAAAGAATAATGCCAATATAAAGGTGTAATAATGCTTGTTTAGAAATGTCAAAAATGAAATTTTTGAAAAACTTTGTTTTTTTTTAATTTATTAATCTAAGCGCTGTTTAATGTGAGTAACGTACGTATAAATAGTTAAGAAACATCAAAATATGATGTATTAGTTGGAATATACGGGTACGAAGTGTAGTTTAGTATGAGGTAAGTACATTTTGTTGTTAGTGATTTTATCGATACATATAATAATACGATAACATAGAAGCAGATCTTCTATAAAATAGTTGGAGATTATTTTTATTTGATAAAAAATTGTGTTATATCGTTTTGCATTCCGCACTTTTCTTAATATATTGTAACTCAAATCGACGTTGTTCGTTAAGTAAGCTAAATGTACCTACATCTACAGGAAAGTATGGTGCCATTGACAATATTGAATCTCTTATAATAATGTTGTAGCGATGAATCTAACTAATTAACTATTAATTTAAGTTACTTCTTAGTACTATCCTATCGCTTAAGACTTTTGACTTATTCTTAACGAAGAACAATAATTAATTATAGAATTTATTTAAAACATCGGCCATATTAAAGTGATTTTTACTCATATTTTTAAAATTTCCTTTGTCTCCGGTGTATATATAAAAATATTATTATATTATATTAATTACTAAGAAATTTCATATTATATTAAATTGGTCATGAGTAATATAATATACTTTTTACTTTTTTTATCGAAGTGTTTACACAATTTTCATGACAAATGTATTAAAAATTATTTAAAAATCTAATATACAATTCAATTATTTTCTTCATTAATTCGAATACTAAATAGATAGATAATTAAATATACTATATAAAAATATTTTTTTCTCATCACTTTAAACCTATTACGAGTTCCTTTATCAGTTGCCATTTACTCTTTTATAGGAATAAAAGTAAAATGTTTCAGATCGATTAAAATTTTAAATTAAAGAAGTAACAACAAGCTCATGTCAGTTAGAGTAGTCGATGTTTAGAATAAGTTAATTGCACTAAATTGTTTGTGACGGCGTATTCAATTATTAGATTTGCGATCGTTTAACGCGTCCTATTGTAAAGGATGAAACTAAATATGTTATTTAAATACATTGTGTATAAGGTATATTGTTTTATTTATTTCTTTACCTCTTTACCTACTATGTATATCAAATGAATACACATATGTATGTACATATATAGCTAAAAGCCTTTTTTGATTTTCGTTTGAAACAACTGTACAGGAAAATTAAAAGTACAAAATTAAATATTATAAAAGGTACCTAATACTTCAAAATTTTTAATATATTTTATTATATAATAAAATTAAAATTATATATATATATATATATATATACATACATACATATATATATATATATATATATATATATATATATATATATATATATATATATATATATATGAAGTTTCAACGTTACTTACACATATATATGGAATAATATATATATATTTTTAAAGCTATTATAAAAAGTAAATGTTTTTCTGATCTAGATAAAGAGAATATTCTTAGATTAAATACCAAAAAAGTATAGTGTGTAAGAGACCTTATTGAAAGATGAAATGTTTGCTGTTTATATTCTAACACAGCGAGTCTTCGAGTATCAATAACGTATACACTCTGCACTGAAGAACAATGTGTTATCATGGCAGCAACTAAAATATCCATAATTTAATATTTAGCAACCATTGCAACGCTCTGAACACGACGGTAACGTGTTAATAATGCCAGACAAAGAACAATCTTCGTAAATTGATAAATTTAGCCCTGTCACACTCGGGCGAATAAAATTTAAATAAACAATAGACTAAAAATATACTCTATCTATATAAGATAGAGTTGAAAATTCTGTAATAATATTTAGTCTATGCCAGGTTCCGCAAGCAGCTCATAGACTATAGCTCGGAGAATGATGTGAGAGAGCGAGCTTTCTCTTTGATAGCCGCCATTTTGACTTACAGTAATGGCTGGAGCGACGTGAGTTATGCGTTCGTGTCACTAAGCCTTAAGTAATGTCGGTAGTGTACGAACTCTTAATGTAAGGTTCAATTAAAAGGATAAACGACGCGCCAAAGCGTTGCAGAAGCGAAAACTTTGCAATAGTTTTATGTTAGAGTGAAATTATATTTATGGCGCCAAAATTGACAGTGACATTTACTTTATGTATAGATAAACTATAATAAATAAGCTTACATAGATGTAATAGTCTTATACATATTTGTTTTTTATATGCAATTCATTACGTGGTGATGCAAAAGTAATGTGCGAATACGATATTTTGTTGAACAGACAGTCAATTATTTTCGCTGTGGGAACTGTCCGAGAAAACAAAGCGTGTTCAGTTACAACTGATCTTGAATAGCCCTGAATCACTTACCATATAACACTTTTACTTATATCACGTTAACTTTTCGTCGTAACTTTGTTTAATATTTTTTAATACAAATAAAATCATAAACTATTGCTATTTATATATACTTATATTTATTATTTGAATACAAAATTAAAATAATAAAAAAAAAGCAAAATATACTCGTCATGTGATAAATACTTAGTAAAAAAATTACAAATGTGTTTATTAATATTATTATTATTATTATTATTGGCTTATATATAGTATAGAAATAAACATATAAATAGATTTTCACTTTAGGTACATAATTTTGGGATAAATTTTAGGCAGCAACCTTATTAAAACGAAAACTAAAAATATTTTAATTAAAGAATTATAAGCATATTTATAATGCTTCGAAGGCAAATAGTAGAGGAATCAGGATCTCGGAACTAGATCTTGCGTTGCTTGGAGATATTGAATTTAGTGTGAACACTCGGAGCATTATTTAATTGCGTGTCAAGCAGTGAGCTGCGGCCCTGTCGAGGTGAGAGGTGATACTTGCACAGTGCGCCTAAAACCATACAGTGGATAAAATGTTTTATAATAAATAATGGATTATTTTTAAATGTGTTGCCATATAGAATTCTAATAATTTATAGCCTAACATAAGTTTACAAAAGTTTACATAAGATTACATAAGTTTATTAAAACTTATATATTTAGTATAAGTATTAGGGAAAGAGCGAAAAAAAATTATGTAAAGAATTACTTGAACAAAAATCATTTATATACATATTTATTTAATTTTATTGTAAGTGTTTTTTATATAAACGTATTTAATTTTAATCTAAGTTTTAAAACTGCAGATAAATAATAAATGTAATTTTATTTTTAAAGATTTGTATTAACTTTAAAAATTACATTCTGCAAAATATGGTTTAATTATGTTAATAAAGTTTTCTTCATTTAAAACAAAAATAAAAATGCTGTTTCTGCGTTGTGCAGCGTGGGCGCAGTTTGCATTGATAATAGTTAGCGCGGTAATGAGACTGTCAGGTGTTTGAGAAGAACTTATCGTTTATTTTGCTTCTTCAAACAGTGTTTATTCTTATCCTTCAAGTTCTTAAGTTTTAAACAACTCTAAATACGGAATGCCTGATTTTATAGTATACGGTTTTTAAATAGTTCTATTATTATTTACATGTTGTGAATATATTAAGTTAATTTTAGCAAGGTTACCACTGTGTTTAGAAATAGGAAAGTATTATAAAATTTAAATTATAAAAAGCTCTACTCTTTTACAATTCTAGCAGAGTAATTACAGATAAACTAGTGTCAAAACACTCAGACAGAAATTGGTTGGTATATGGCGAATTAATCACCGAACTTTGTTTTACCAGAGCGAGGAAACGATAATAATTTAAACATAATCATTGCCTTGAGTTGGAATCAAATCCAAAGCTAACTACGTTTACAGTCAGTTTATGTCCCACTGCTCCACGATGGCTTCAAATTTAAAAGTATATTTTGCTTATTTTTGATTTATACAATATTTTCCAAAACCCCAAACTAGGTAATCCATCGTGCAATCACAATCATACAATCATTGCATATTGTACATTATAGCAGATCAGACGCGGCTGTAATACAGAAACAATTGCAAAAATTATTGTAATCTTCCCATTACATTATATTACAATTGGGTCTTTACTAAAGAGGATGGTATTCAACGCAATTTCAAGTGTAGATAATATATCTATAATATCATTTTACTATTTCACCATTGACTTGATATAATAATTAAAAATGTCACTAGAAAAATATAATAGATACTATAAAAAGAAAATATTAGACTGTCAGTTTATATTTATAAAAAAAGCTTCACGTTTTCCCCGCATGGAAGGATAGTGTCAGAACTTATTGTTAAGACATTATTGTCTATTTCCGACAAAATCGAGATTATTTGTTAAGTAGTAAATTAAGCCTTTTATGTAATAATGAATAAATAGAAATAGTATTAAGAGAAATATAAGTATATATAAAAATGAAAATATTTATTATTATTCCTTTCTCGTTTCCAAGTTATTAAGTAAAGTAGAAAATGTTTTGTTATTAGGTTATTATTATAGTAGGTAAAGTAGCCGCTACTGGCGGCGGCGTGCCGATGCGTGTAATATGAAATAAGACCGAAGCATATCCAATTGTTGTCGTTATTGTTCACATACACGTAAAACATTGAAATTTTATTTAATACATATATATATATTTTTATTTTAGATGAAGTTTGCCGAATTCGAGATATTGTGTTGAATGGCGGAACTAAACGACGCGTTTTTATCTTACCAGAACAAAGATATGAAAATAATTTTAATTAAATCATTCCCCTGAATTTAAGCGAAACCAAAACTGATCTCGCTTATAGTCAGACACTGTCCCACTGCGCCACGAGAAGAACTGAGTGTCTTGACAGTAGATTCTCTCTGTCTACCCTGCTAAGCAACATTTTATGACCAGTAATAAATAAATGAAAATGCTTCAAGTAATCAAATATCAGATAGATATTAATATATGATTATTGATTGTCGATTCCTATCGCGTAATTGTAACCAGTAACTACGACTACAGTGTTTATCGACTCAGATAGGTGACCTAAGTTTAGGTTACCTAAGCAATTAACTTTACATGGAAGCACAATGTGGGAACGCGAACAGACGTTGTTGAACTTGTTACGCATAATTGCTTTACTGGACTGCCTGGAGTATACGTTTTATATAATATGTTGTTTTTGTTCGGTATCTTAAAATATTAAAAATAATGTAATAACATATTGGTAATTTATTACTTTTTTTACTTAGTATATTTATTATCACAATAGTAAAATATATTTTTAAATTATTATTCCTGTATTAAGAACATAATCATATACTCAAAATAGCTTAAAATATAAGTAAAGAAAAGTATTTTTCATGATCTTCCAAGGATATCAGATTATCGTATATAAAAATGATTCTTATCAAATATGGGCATGTGTGTAAATTTTTAAATGAATTTAACGAAAAGCAGAAGGTCAAATGATAAGATAGATGAATCTCATAAAAGAATGATATTATTATTTTCCTCCTAGTATCGTTCGAACTTTACTTTTGAAGCAGTTTAGTTAAGTTTATAACAATTACGTTTCGAGAACCAATGTTTATGTTCCTATAATGTAATATTACATTAGTACTGGCTCGAACGTATTGGTACATTTAATTCTTTTTTTTAGTAACTTTATAACAACTGGTAGCTGTTTGTGGAGTAGTAAAATTTTATTGTACAGACCACTTAACCCGTAACGTGTAACAGACAACAGCCCACTTAGGCCTAATAGTGCAACCATTATAGTAAATACTGAATTGATTTTATTTCTTATAAGCTCTTCTATTATTAGAACATATCTTTTATACATATTTATTTTAGAAATCAAAACTTAGTATTATAATAAATAATACATGAATTGATTTCCTTTATTCAAAATGCTAAATTATATACGTACAAACGTATCTATGGATATTTTATATAGACCCAATTCGAGCCGTTTCTTTTTTTTTGCGTGAATGTGCAATATTTTTACATTGCGTGAACTTATTTATTCAAAAGCCAATTATTTAAACTAGCAGGTGTTAATAAACTTTAATACTTTTTATTCAATTGCAAGAAGGAACCGCTCTTAAAATACTTTATTCTTTGTACTCCTATTTCCTGGCATATTCGAAACGCAACGCCGTGTTACACCTAGCCAAAGAAATAAAACGAAAATAAATGACATATACATAATTTGGACGATCCAAGTTTAGAATGGACCCACAATCATTACAAAACCAAGCAATTCCACTGCACCATGATGACTACCACGGTTTTTTACTAAATGTATATATTTTTTATAATTTTGTCGTTTCATACACAAAACATTGATATTATTTAAATTTTATGAAAACAACGCTTAGAGAATGACCTAAATCTGTTTATTCATACAGTAAGCGATCTCTGGCTAGCCATTTGGAGCGGCCGCATTTGCACACTCGATAAAATCGTCAAAGTGACATAAAATTGTACCGGCAACGTTGCACACTCCAGAACACGAACACTGTATGAAGAAATACTTACAGAAGTGTTAACGAGATATATGTTAACATAAAATTTGTCATATTCTGTAAATGATTAATGACAGCATTAGCATTATTTCACAGGAAAGGTAAGGGTAGTAAACTTTTTCTGGCTTTTACGGCTACAAATTTCTTGATATACGCTAAAAATATATTTTCAGATATTCTTTTTAAAACATGTCTTGTGTATATTAAGTGTATTATTTATGTGTAAACATATATTTATTATTTAGTATGTGCTGTATTTATATGAGAGTAAATAAATCAAACACGTAAATATTTTTTTCAATTTAGTTTAGCATAAGGTGAAATAAAATTAAGAGATGCAATCAAATATGTAATGAGATTTATGTACAACTATTTGATTAGTCGTTTATTATTGTTTATACAATTAATGCGATGATTTGTGTTATAACGCTAAAAGTTATACTGTTGTATTATGATGAATTATAAATTTATATATAAATTGCGATTAAGATACACGTGGTACAGTCGTACACGGACTGTAAAATCAATGGTTAAGGATTCGATTCCGGGGGAGTATTTATTTTTAAATGATTAGTGCTCCACTTTGATAAGACAAAATGCTACTTTGAGTTCCGCCACTCAAAGTTATACAACGTTACGCATTCAGGCAAAAAGCTGGGAGAGAAGATGACACTGACACTAGGTTCTCTCTATCCTGCTATCAGGATAAAACTAAAAAAAGCATGCATTTATAAAACGTTTGGCCTTGGGGGATTAACATATGTGATATGTATTACAAATAAAAAGCAATAATCAATCTATGTTCGAATTTCTCAGTTATAATTTTCTCAATATTGGACAATCAAAATAAAATCAAAAAATGTGCAAGAGAACTAAAGTTCTAGTAATTTTAAATCCATGTGTGTGACGTAGCTACTGGTGTTGTGTTATGTAGTTATACTTCTCGGGTCACGTTTCAGACAAAGCCTATAGGTTTATGTCTTAATTAAGGACCACACGTTCTATGCTCGAAATATATCGAGTATAAACTGTAAGTACATTAAAACCTTTACCAATCGCTAATGCTTAGAAAAATGGGCTATTATTTTTTATTGGTTCACACTTTTATCCCACAAGGCAGAGTGAACAGGAAGTACTTAGTGCCAAGACGCTCCGTACTCTCCTTTCCGCCAAATTCGAAACATTGTATGTTGAGAAACATTAACTTTGGATAGACATTTTTTAATCGTAGTAGCTTTTGGGCTTTTACGAGCTTTGCTCTAAATTTTTGTACATTAATCCTGGAAGGTTTTATTCGGTTTTAATCGATATTATTGTTATTATAAGTGGCTTAAAATTGAAAAATTGAATATATCATAAATGAATAATAAAAAGCCAAAGGTAAAATACTGAATTATATTCAGAACGAGAGTTACAAACGTGGAATATAATTATACACAATAATTAATTAAAACGAGCTACGTTTAAAACACTCTCCATTACTATTTGTCTATTAAATTATTGGCTAAGATAACAAACAACTACTATCTATTCAAATGTCAGATTAATCAAGGGTGTAGAGCCTGTTAGATACTAATATCGTATTGTTACATAGTATCGATTTGGTCTACCTGCGTTATCGAATAACGATACTGCTAAAACTTAATGAACTGGTATTTATTAAGTGCGCCTAAAAGCTTTATGGAAAATGCCACTGCGTGGAGACAAATATAAGCAATTATAATGTTTAGAATTAGTTATGTTAAATTTATTAATATTTTTTTCGGAGATTCAATTTGTAATTAGATTTTTTAAATTTATGATTATTATAGTACAAAGTATTAAAATTATGGCCTAATCTCTATGTCTTGTATCACAATAAGTGACGCAAGTTATTATTTGGTACTGTGCTTTATTGGAGGGGGTCTGAGAAAATTAAGGTTGTAAATAATAAACTAAATAAAATGCATTGAATGCAGAGCGGCGGAGTTAAAAATAGGAATAACATAAGTTGCACAGTCAGAAATGGCCATATATAAGACATCAACGACCGATAGAAAACGCCAAATTTTACCAAATCAATGATGGTTTAAAAAGTAAGGAGTATACGAGATACCAAAGTTTATAACAAAAATAGTGTATCAAAGTTTCATAAGAGTTATAGAGTTTTTATGAAATTATTTTATCTACAGATATGCTTGTCACCACAGACTTTTGCGGTGTTCGAAATATCGTTTTCAAACATGTATTTTCAAATTCCGAGTTCTCCGTTTTTCGAGTATGCCGTTAAAAATAGTTTCATTAAAAATGTATATAAATCGCGACAATCTTATTAGAGTAATAGAATGTTGGTTATAGAACTTATAAAAGAAAATTACTTAAAATCGTTTTTTTTTTAATTATACTAAACTCAAAATAATTTCCTCTTATGAGTTAAATATTTGCTTATATTTTTTTATCTATGAGTTACGAAATAGTACATGTAAGTACGATACTTTTTGAATAAAATAAATAATTAAATTTATTAACACTAAATGTTGAGACAATCAGAAATTATAATTTCCATAAAATCTTATAAATTAATATTAATCATCGTTAGCGGTGATCAGTTAAACATGACGCCATTTAATCAGAATTGATAGTCTCTACTAACAGATTTGCCTATAATTTATTATTTTTCCTCTTAGCTATCGAGAAATGTAAACTGGATAAGACTAGAACCTCAAGTATTCAATGCCGAGAATATCATATTTATACGTTCTATGTAATTATTTATTGCTCTGATTACATAAACAAAATGAAATTAAAAGCTTAATTTTTATTTGTACTTATGATAGGACATGGAGGTATGTAATAGATATTATAGTATACGTATGATTTTTATTAATAACGTGTTCACGCATAGTGGGGTATAGAAGGGTAGTCGGAGATAAACCTGTGCTTACACTGCCTTTACTGCTTTTTGCCCAAAAAAGAGATATCAAGACCTGTAGAGAGGCGAACGCAACGCCGCGCTTTGTCTTACCAGAGCGAAAAAATAAAAATAAATCTTAAATATCTTTATTTCAAATAACGTTTACAGTGTTTGCCCATGACGATGGCCTCATATATATATATATATATATATATATATATATATATATATATATATATATATATATTTATATAGTTTCAGAGTATGTAAGAGTCGATTAATTAATTACATGTATCTTTATCATGGTTTAACGCTATGATGACAATAATTATATAAAGTATAACTTAGTAGTAGCCTAGTAGTAATAGGCATAAATCCCCTATATTTAGAACCTATTATCTAGAACTGACTTTTGAGTGTTTCTGCATTCCGCTGATTCGAGGCACTGCGTGTCGTATTGAGTTTAAGTAAATTCTTCAAATTGAGGAAAATTAGTATTGACTTTCTTCTCCTATATTATGGTAAATTAAATATTATAATGAATTATTTTACGATAACTTCTAATATATACCAACATATTATAATTTGAAGCCGATCGCGGCGCAGTCGGAAAGCGTCTGACTGTAAACGCAGTATAAGTGCAATCAGTTGTGGGTTTGATCCCAACTTGGGGGAGTGATTATACTTAAATTATTTTCACTTCCTCGCTCTGGTAAGTGCAAAGTGCAAAGTCAAAGTACGGCGTTGGGTTCTACCACTCAACACGCAATGTCTCGAATTCGGTGGAAAGCGAAGTACGGAGTGTCTTGACTAGGTACTTTTTGCTTACCCTGTTATGCGGGATAAAAAGTGTGAAGCACAAAAAAATATTTTAATTCTGTTAATATCTTAGTTCATGACTCAAATATCTTTATTACACTATCATGTCCTCAATCTATGCCAGATCTAGTAATAAATTGAATGACGGTTGATACATTGTTTAACATTGGGCTTGTAAATTCAAATTAATTGTCCAGGTGTAAAGCAAATTAATATGATCTAATATATCTTAATTTCGAGTGAGTCATAAGAATGTTACTATATATTTGTTAAACATAATGTCAATATATAGACAAAATATATTTCTATACCTTCCACGTAAGCTGTTGTGTCTAACGATATCTTTGCGGAATGCTGTAACTTATTTTGCATTGTTATAAAATAAAAGACTTCTGGTATAAAATCTTGACAATATTTATAATTAACTTACTTAAAGTGATATGAGCAAAAAAAGAATTAACTTGCGGAGTGTCTTGACACTAGGTACTTTCTATCTACCTTGCTATGGGGGTTACAAAGCGTGAAGCTAGAAAAATAAAATACACATAAAAATGATTTTTATTTTTTTTTGTTTTATTTTTGTCGTTATACACGCTAATCCCGGAAATGACTTAAGCGATTTAAATGCATTTATCTCTTATGTATTTTGGTGACTTTCCTTTAAAAATGATAGCAAAAGTCAAGTCCATGTAATCGAAGTTGCGGCCGTGCTCGTGTAGTGGATATAATTTATAAAGTTATGGCCAACAACAACAAAATTTATTTATTCATATTATTAAAATAATTTACTATATTTAACTGTGTATATGTTTAACTATTATACAATAGTGTACATTAATCAATTATAATATAAACATTAAAAGGGCTTATTTTGACAAGTGTCAAGATATGATTTATGCAAAGCACTTGCAAAACAACTCTTACTATATTATTTCTGGACGGTATATTAGACATAATGTGATATTATATTAACTAAAATATCAAAACACTAATATTTGGAAACCCTTCACTAAGAGTATCTTATAAAGTTTAAGCTTGCACAAGACTTCGATTGAATACAGTATTTTTGTTCTGTTGCAACAGCTATTGATGGGAATAAAGGTCTTTTGTACAGATATTTCGAGCAATGGCAGTATTTTATTACCTTTTTTCTTGGCTCAGTGTCCAAGTTAATGTTATTAACTCTTTGCTTCCATTTCTATTTAAGAACTTATTTTTAAAAAAGAATCAGAAGAAATAGTTTCCGCAATACACGATGGTGGCGCAGTTGTAGTTTGAGTGTCTGATCATATAGGTAACTTTTAGGTTCAATTCCGTTTCATAGAAATGTTTTTATTTAAATATATTATTATATGTCTAGTTTAGTAAGAAACAACGCATTGTTGAAAAATAGAGAATGGAGTACTAATGTATCTCTGCCTACCCTCTTAAAATAGGGCGTCGGATTGATAGTGCCACTCAATTCTGCGGTAAACATTATATGATTCTCATTTCTTTGCCAATGTAAGACAAACCGTACTGTCTCGATTTCGTACTAAAAAAGATAACAGAAAGTATGCAATAAAAAGCGCGAAAGTGTTTTTAATATATTTCCTGCCTTGGTTGGAAGTACTTAAAATTTTATTAAATTCGTAATCTTGACACCAAATGTTGTAAAGACCTTGTGAGAATCAAACTCACAATCATTGTAAATCAAAAGGTCCTACTGCACCATAATGGCCTTAGGAAATATGTTGCTCTAAATATAAATATAATCCCGGATTTGTAAAGGAATATTGCATTTCAATCCACAACTAAAAGAACTTGATTAAAATACTCAGTTTGCAACATTACTTTTGTTTATTTCACAAATTATGACATTGAAAATTTAAAGGTCAAGAAATTAGCAGAGATTTTACAGACATATTTTTTAAGTTCCATGCATTTAATTATAACACCTCTTTAACTTTAGATTTACGATCGTTTTTTTGTATTGCGCAGTTTTTAGGAATCCGTAAACATTGTATGAGAAATGTTATAGATATTGCCGTTATCTTTCTTAGTGCATTTTTGGTAGTTCGAAAATTTAGTAATGAAATACTCTTTGATGTTTTTTTAGATTGATTAATATTTTGGCTATATGACGATATCATGTGTATATATTTTTCTTACATTCTAGGACACAGGTACTCAATTTGTCGCTTAACTACACTTTCCTACTTTACTAGGTTTTATTAGTTAACGGAACTGAAAACATATTCTGGGTTTTATTGAAAAAATATTTATTATAAATATCCTAGACACCTAACCTACACCTAGTGAATGCCGAAAGATAAAAAATATTAATCAATCAAGATCATTATACTAACATTATTTTATTTATTTTCTCTTATTTTATTTTCTCATTCAACTTCAATATAAAATACACATTACAAGCGGAACCAATGTCAGAAGTGTTGAACAGTTTATTTTTTAACTGCGTACGATATTGGGTGTTTATGTAGTCATAATTTATTGCCTCTGGCGGTGTTTTTATGGTTAAAGCTGTGAAGGCACGTGGTATATTTATTATGAACGTTTCAATCTGGTAATCTTCGTGGTTCTTAGTTTCATCTTTGCGCATATCTTGCGTTTTACAAGGAAGAAATATATCACTCCACTAAGATATTGATATAGCACTCTGTTATTAACGGAACCTTGCGAAACCTAATATGGGATGTGGCATAATCAGTTCAAAGAAATACTAATTATGAAAATTATTTATTACATAAAAATCGTGTTTCTGCAAGAAGAAATGAAGATTTTAGTTCTACAATCGACAGACCTTGTTATATATGGGCAATAGTATTAACGGCGTTGCCTAGTGGATGTTAAAAGTGCAAAAGTAAATTGCTATCATGCTGCAGTAGGACAGCGTCTCTATAAATGCGATATTTGTGGGCTCAATTCCCACTCAGCCAAATGATTACATATAAATTATTTTCATTTCTCCGCTTTGGTAAGACAGTGCGGCGATGAAATCCTCACGTAGTGTCTCGAATTCGGGCGGAATGCGGCGAACGAAACGTCACTAGAAAATCTCTCACTACGTTGCAGTAATAAATTCATTCCACTTAATTTTTCTCTACAACTATTTTTATTTATTTTGATAAACGTCTTTTTGTTTGTCACATTTCACGGGATAGAGGAAGAGAATTTTTCTTTCTATGTCTAGTGCATTACATTTTTTAAATAAAAGCCAGGGATAATTTTTTCTTTATCATAAATAAAAACGGTGATAATTTCCAAAGCCTCCAAATAGACTTTGTGGTATGTTATAACATACTACAACAAAATTTTATCATAATTTGATAATTTTTATATTGGCTTTAAAAATGGTTTACACTAAACAGTCCCATGATATCTTAAGCCAAGGTTCTCTTCAAATCTATCTGTCTATTTAGATTAAGAAAACTTGTATTATATTCTACCTGTTACCATTTTAGTGAGTATATTTATTAATACGGTAACAATTCATATTATCATAAACACTTAATCGAACAATAGGGAAATTATTTTTCACAATCATTGTAGGTTATTCATTGGAATTAATAATACGTTCCGGGAATACAGTCGCAGAGAATACAGCGATTGCATTTTCCTGTGTATTATAAGTAAATAAAATTTGTATGTACCAGCATTCGTGTAATTAGAACGACTGCATGACGTGATTATGAACTCATTTGATTCCTTGATTTTGTATGACGTGGATTGAAACATGGTCAATTTAGATCACCACATTAGTTGTTTTAAAATTCAGAAGCCATCTTTGCGCCGAGTGGTATAGTGCCTTATAGTAAACGTCTTGGTTATAGATTCGATTCCTAATCAAGAAAATGATATAATGATAGAATTTTCGCCGCAAAACATGTTGTCTTCTGTGACATTTGAACTACTCTGTTGAGTCTAAGTCATTAAAAACACATGCTTGCAACCCGAAAATGAAACTATAAAATACATTTATATCATGAAGGAAGTCCTTCGAGTGAGATCAAATCGATGACCTCTATCTTCTTATAGATATTCATTGCATCAAACTTAGTATCGTTATAAAATAATAATATTTAATTATAGTATGTAACACAAGCAAAATGACTACTAACTGGTTGTTATATCTCTAGGCATAATAATTAAATCAATGTTATTTACAACGATACGAATGATTTATTGGTTGTATATTAGAAGCCATGACATAAGTTTTACATTGTGTACTATAAATTAATGAGAGTGTTAATATGGTGTATCTATTATTATTTACTAAGTAATTTTATTATATTTAATTTTATATACAAACTGTTTTCCTTAGTTATTTCTTAAGTTACTATACAGGAATGACCCATTCTAATGTGTTTTTTTAGCTTCACGCTTTTATCCCGCATAGCTGGGTAGACAGGAAGTACCTAATGTCAAGACACTCCGTATTCCGTTTTATACTGACGAGAAATTGCGTGCTGAATGGCGGAAAACAACACCATGCTTTATTTTATCGGAGTGAGGAAATGAAAATAATTTAAATATAATCATTCCCTCGATTGAGAATGGAACCCAGAACAGATCACATTTATCGTCAGCTGCCACAACTGGCCTTATAGCATTGTGTTTTCTTTGCCCGGTAAATATTTAATATAGAAGTGATAATAAGTATAAAATAAAAAAAAGATTTATTTAGGCCAAGACAAAATAGAAGACTCCTCGTCTGAAGACCACATAATCACATTTCACGTTGCGAAACACTTTTTAGTAAATTCGTTCCATATGACTAACTTATTCTTACGAAAATTATCGATTTATAAGTAAAAATAGTTAATTTTCATATTTGTTATAGGAAGGAGCGACTTAAATATTTTTAATACATTTTTAAAGAGCATCATCTAAGTATCCAATGCATATAAAAAGATAAAGCACTAAAACGAATCGGCAGTAACATTGAAACTGAATCAAAGCCAGCTATATCTTTAATGCAGCTCTGAGCTGCCGGCGTTCCATAACTTATTGCATATTTATTATGGCATGAGACTTTGCCGGTGCTGGTGCGCATTATGACGAATCGATTATATCTTTCTACAAAAATAATTCTTTTGTTGTTTTGTTTTTATATGTCAGTTGCAAATTTTGATTTCTAGTACTAAATAGTTTTAAAAATTTATATTAAATTATTAGTTATTTTAATTGTCGGAGTAATTAATTATGAAAGGAAATTTTTTATTTTGAACACAATACAGTTACTATTGAGATAAATTTACATTTGACTAATGGAAATTGATATTTTTTAATAACTTTTAAGTCTAGATAAAATAAAAATTGTTGTACTTTTGCAAATATTAAGTTCTCCCGTACTCATGTAATTAATGTTTTTACAGCTACTATTTTATTTCAACATATCAATTGTATGCCGACGATACAAACATTTGTCCATGATAACGTTATTAAAGAGCTATAACTAATACGTTACTAACATAATGCCTATAATTTCATATCATCTATGAAAATACTTTACACAGAACAAATAAGATCTCTTTTCATGAGTTTCTTCACTCTTAGGTACAAATGGAGAGGCATACGCCATTCCTCGTATATGTCACTTACGTTTATACTTTAATTTAACTTTTTTATTTAATTTAAAAATAATAACTTTAATATAAAATATATAAATATAGCAAAAAAATATTAAAACAACAACAAAAGACAAGGCTACAATATAAATTATTCAATCTTGGTCGTCCAAACAATGGAAAGCCGCAATAAGATTAGATTAGTTGCGTATCGCACGTACATCCCTGTAGGGCGCGGGTTAAATCCGTAAATAATCACTAATGTACAACGTGTTCGCCTTAACTAGATTACGCGTGCGTTTACGCCGAAATGCTTTCTGTTTGTGAATTTATTTGGAATGCTGATGCTGGGATTATTGTTGGAAGCAAATTTAAGCTTCAATGTACATTCGATTTCTGTAATAATATGCAATTGCATATAAAATGGTATATGAATTATATAAGAAAATAAGTTTTGTTGGACAGCCAAGTTCATCAATTTCTTGTTTTAAAAATTAGGAAATATTATAATTTTATATTAATTTATAAATTGAATACATTACGGCGCAGTGGATCAACGTCCAACTGTAATTGCGGTTGGTTGCGGGTTCAATTTCCACTCAGAGAGCGGTAGGGCATGAAGCTGCTTTTTTATTTACAAATAATTGTAATAAATTCAGATATGGACCAATGCATTTCTTAATTGTAGCTTTATGTTTCGCGTTAGTGACCTATTAGTATTTTTTAGGTATTTAATATATTTTCTGCGGACCTGATTTGCGAATAAAGAACTGTGAAGGCAGACTTAGGTTGCTAAATTTACAAAAATCTTAGTTTACTTTTGTGTATTTATAAGATTTTATATAAACCTAACCACATTATATTTATCGTTTTGTACTTGATAAATTGGCTTAACAACCGCAAAACCGGAATGATTTAGTTACAAATGTTTATTTGCAGTCGCCATAGCGGTATCGCGCTTTATTCCGTTGTAAAACCGGTGATTTTTTGTTTTTTATACGTTTATAATAAGAAAATGTATGTTTGCTCGTTACGTCTGTTGAGTGACAAAGTGACAGGCGCTAAGGCGGTAGACGCTTGAGACGAGTCCAATCATTCCAATCCAAGCCATTTGTAAACACAGTTCCCGACGTATGGGTTGGCTAACAGGTGAATTTCTATGGGATATTCTAAAACATATTTCATCATTCTTTGTGAATTATAATTGTTATGTTTATTTAAATATTATACCAGTATATGACAAATGTCACTGATGATGGTGAAAAATGAATTACCATTCGAGATAATGTTATTATTTAAAAAAAAATCTTTTTCGGTGTATGGCTAGCCATACACTACTACACTACACTACTCTAAAGTTTGATATTCGTTTATTAAAAATAGAGATGGTTTTATTCTGTAAAAATAAAAAAAAGAACAGTTTCAGTGGGTCAAAAACTCTTAGTTACTTTTTTATTTCTGCAATAAGCCCTTTTTCTCCATAAGTTCAAATAAATATGTTTAACAAAAAATATACAAAGACGCATTGTAATTTAAAAATTGATTTGAAAAAATTGTAGGATAGCCCACCTCATACACAATGTATTGCCGTAGGCAGTCGGCTGTGTTTGGTCTCTAATGAAGCATCCTTCCTCATTAGATTACAAAAAGCTAATTTTAGAACAGAACTCTTGTTCTTACAATTTTAAAAACTACAGTTTCTGTTATTGTTTACGCTCTATAATATTCACACGATAATGTTTAATATTTATAAAATTATACTTTAAATATTACTCATAATTAATCACGTGTGCTATCTATCATTATACACTGTTCATCTCATTATGAGTTAATGATAATGAATTAAATATAAAAATAATATAGCGACAAGAAAAAAAAATGAACACTCATTTGTATTGATTTATGTCATGTTACACTTATTGTATGTGTTCATATAAGTTTATGGTCAATAAACTTGTAATATTTTTTTTCTTTCCGATAGATACTAAGAAATAAAGAGAAGCAGTTCTATTTCTGGATATAGATATTGTACAATCATGATCGTCAGTTACTCTTTTTTTATTTAAAGTAAACAATTCTTTGTTTTAAAGCGATTTCAATATTACCATACCGTCCTGGACATATTTTATTGATCGCATACACTTTATTCGACTACCGCGTATTTCAGGCTATTGTGCACGTCCAATAAACAATCGGAACAATACCTTTAGCCTCATAATGCGAATGGAATCCCATGTCTATATAAGAATGGTAAGAAAATATTCAAGTACAAATATATTTGCTATACGGGAGACATTTGGCCACTGGCGTAGTTCCACGTATCTTCACGTAATTTTTTTTCTTTTAGTTTTTTGATATAAATAATGTTTAAGCATTTTATTTTCATCCAGTGATGCTATCTGTACTTAATGTGAGGATATCGAGGTAACTAAGATAAAAAAATCCTTGTCGTATACCAGTATCGATGTATTATTGATTGATGTGAATTATTAAAACTTAATTTTATTACGTGAAATAGGGAAAAATTATTTGTTATTACTCATTGATGAGTTACTTAAAGTAAAGAATTTATTTAGTTATAAGTAAAAATAATAGAATTTGTTGTTACAACTAAAAACATAAAAATACGTTACAACAAATCATAAAGTTCCAACTATCGAAAGAGCATTGTTGCAGGATTGGTGGTTTAAAAATTTTTTTGTAATATGCGAGGAAATGGAAAGTGAGATATGCGTAACGCGAGATTCTTGTGTACGCGCCGCTATGCGGCTGTGCTGATCAGTGAACCATCGATAAAAGCTTAAGTTAATCTTCAAAAAAATCCATATATAGATATATTCGTTAGTTGCATTTTTATTAATTTCGAACTTTTTGGAATTATCTTATATATATATATATATATATATATATATATATATATATATATATATATATACATATACATATATATATATATACATATACATATATAATAAAATAAAATTATGTATCATCGTTCCTGTGTATGGTACAAAACAAATCAGTACGTATGCGCATGCGCCTGCATCCTGCTTGATTTACTGATTACTTAAGTGATGATTAGATTTAAATATTGTACCTTTTTACTTATTACCCGAAGCGCATCAACACTCGAAAGTTGTAACATTCGACAAAAACCTACTTTACACTATTATTCCCTTGCAATTTAACTATCTGCCTGTCTCTATTATATCCATAATTTTGAATTTTAAAATGGCTGAAATTACTATTGAAATGATAAAATTATTTTATAAACAAATATTTATAAGATAAATATGTGATATTGAGATGGATAAATGGAAGGAATTAAGGTAAACGTGAAAAAAAAAACATATTAATATTATATAGGTTTGTATATATTATTATACTTAATTAGTATATATTAAATATGTATGCCATACTTGTTTAAATAAATTACAATGCTATCATTTTTTTGTAGAACGCCGGAATGTCTGGACCAGACAAGGCTTGACTATTCAAAAAATTCATTTTTTATTACTTTACTTTTTATTTCGAAGTTTGATTAAGGCATTTTATCCGGCACAATTGACGACCGTGTTTTTGCTTCTAACTATATCCAGCTTTAAATGATCTTTAATAACTCTTTGGATGTAGAGATTTTGTCAATAGCTAGGGGTCTCTGTTTCTGGTTACTTTTAAATACCTACACGGTCCAGCTGAATCACATCGATTTAGGTACACTTTGCTATTTGAGGAATTTTAGGAAGTTAATTGGAGGAGTAAGTTCGAATTTCGTAAAGTTACGCAACTGCTGGAGTTTTAATTCAATAGAATATAATTATTAAGAAATATGGTAATTTAGTTAAATTTTGAAATTTTTTAAAGTTTAGGCTAGTATTTTGCTATTAAACTATAATTTTCACCACCAAACTTGCGACCAAATATCTATAAAATTAAAATTACGAAACATAGAACACTTATTGTGAATGATTTTTTCATCCAGAATAAAAGCAAAATATCATTCTACACGTAATATACTGTTAGATATTGTTGTATACATTTTTTTATGAAAAACCTTTTGTTTTTAGACCCTGGGAAAAAATGTAAAAATTCTCGCCCAGTAAGATATCTACAACGAATGCATTAATTAGCTTTAATTAAATACAATATTAATTTTACAACGCTCAGTGTAATATATTCACTATAAATAATATTATAAATTAAAGTTATAAAAAATTGTTTCGCCTTATTTCGATAATTTGAGCTTTTAATATAATCTCTGATTAGTTAAGAACCGTTATTGTACCGTTTTTGTCGTATCGAATTCGGCATCCTATGCACGCGACACTAGCTAGTTACAGTCCAGTGGTCTGCAGTAATGTGAACTTTTCTTTTACTTTCTTAGTATCTTTCTTCTATTTTTAATGCTAAATTACTTGCATTTATTATTTTTTGCAATTTTCACGTTATCTACGAGTAATTAAAAGTTTCCAATTATACACATACAAAATATACTTAAAGCATCATTAATTTTTATATATTTACATATGTATATATACTAACTAGACATACCATTGTGGCCACATCTATGATAAAGGCAATTATCGAGTAATGGGACAGCCGCTATCAGTCAACGTTTTTGATTGTGGGTATTGTTACTCACTCTTTATAATATGAAGACAAACCGCGGTTTTAAAGTCACTAAACCTAACCTAACATGCGATGTCTATCGATCAACGATGGAATGTCTTGACACTAGGTAATCTCTGACTATTCTGCTATATTTGATAAAATGTGCAGTTGTATATAACCAGACATACTTACGACTTTCTGATTATTACTATTGAAAATTGAAATTTGCTATGTAGATTCAAGATCTGTATGAAAATATACCTAAATTGCCAAAATGTCCTAGGAAAAATTTATTTAAGAATGCTAATACAAGTATTCCTCGCCTTTGTAAGCTATAATGTAACGAAATCGATAATTCAATTGATATATACATAGATTCACTAGAACATTCAGACGTTCAGTGTTGAGTCATATAATCAATCAATACTAACACCTCACATTCTTGTAATCAGCTTTTATTTCTTTTTTCATATATTTGTTTTTGCAGTACTGTTTGTTTGTTGTTTATTATAAAATTATTTTGTATTAATTTTTGCTTTATTGTTTATTGTATTTTACTTTGGTTCTATTTTTTGTGTAATACGAAACGTAAAATTTTATGAAACCGGGCTCAATATATGTATGTCGTGTTTGCTTTTTAAAGATTATATATAGTAACTACTATCAAAAACCTTGTTAAAAAAAAATTAAATAAATAGGATAGAAAAGAATTCTATAGGAAAGAATTCTATGGGAATGGAAATCAGTGGGATTTTAGTTTTCGCTATGGCTAGTAAAATTTGCGGTAAAGTATGTTGTCATAAAGTCCAGATAGCAAAATAAGTTTTTTGGTAACAAGTGTTATAATATCTTAACTGTAATAACTTATTGTAATGTTCGAAGAACTAATTGTATATTCTTAAGGTTAGCAGCATAAAGCAGGATAGTCGGAGACAACCTAGCATCAAGACATTCTGTAGGTTGCGTTTCTCCTGAAATTGAGATATTGTGAGTTGAGTGGCGCGCTTTATCTAGCAAAGCGGAGAAATGAAAACAAATTATAAATATAATCATTTGTTCGTGTGGAAATCGAACCCACATTCAATCTTGCTCACAGTCAGACGCCATCCCACTGGGCCACTGGCGGTAAATACATATAAAAAAATTACAACATATAAGATAAACTGATTAAAATTAAATTAAATGATTGAGCGGCAGAATTTAATTTAAAAATAAATAAAAGATAACATTCAAAGTGTCATCCTTTTTGGGATATTATTCATTTTCAGCTGTGAAAAATTAAAAAAGTAAAGTACAGTAAAGTAACATAGGGAAGATATGTAAGGGTAAACATTATGATACTAATTTGATCATTATACATTATTTTTTTATATAACTAAGTTACATTATGACTCAATAAATATAATCTTACTATAGACATAGATAATAGGTTTGGTAAAGATTATTTAACATTTAAAATTTTAGACATAAGTAAAGCAAGATAAAATAGGAATATTAACATTATTAAATAAATTTATATTTTCATATAAATCACTGAAAAAATATTTGTTTGAAATTTTAAGTTAGAAGAAAAAGAAGAAGAGATTACCGTTTACATTCCCTAGTATAATATCTCGGGCGCAGTAAATCTCTTGCCTTCACGAAGCTACAAATTACGCTCAATATCGGCTGATATGCTCGCACAAGCATCGCTGTGGGAAACAGTAGATCGTTGCAGGAATTTGAAAAGTCTAATCGTAGTATAAAAGTATAGTATTTGTAAAGATTACAGAATACATTTATTATTAAATTTTAATGTAAATAGTGGAAAAATTATATTTCTGATGTAAGATTTCTTTAGATTCCTTTTTATTTAGGCTTGGTGAAACGAAAACGCGAAGAGATCAACAGATATTGAATTTAACATTTGACATTTGATATGTCGAATAGAAGTAAAGTAATTAATGAATTTGTTAATAATAATATTATAATGTTAATATTAATATTATAGTGGAACAGTGAGATATCTAATAACCTGTACACATTATTGTACATTTAATAACCACGTGGCAAAAATTTTGGGGGTTCTGATAGGATAAAGAGCAGCGTTAAGTTCCCTACTCAACAAGCTACGCTATTTTTTAGCTATTGTGCATCGCTTTCCGCCGAATTTGAGACATTGCGTGTTGAAAGACGGAAGTCAACACCGCACTGATCTTACCAGGCCAGGAAATGATAATATTTTCAATATAATAAAAAACAGAAGAACAAAAAATTAAAAATCAAATTGATCCTTTCTTTATTATATCTTTGCTATTATAGGTTTTTATAATACATAATACAAATATATAAAACAATATTCTATTTTAACTCTTTCGTTGTTTTAATTACCTTATATTATTGTAAATTAGGTACAGTACCTCTAAAGAACTTTTCAAGGAGGCTGGCCGGGTTATGTCACAAAAGATATCTAAGTCTAGACTTAAATTATATAAGGAGAGTTCAAATGCTAAAGATACATAAAGCCTGTATATTTAGTATTTTATATTGATTTTGTTAAGTAAAATGAACGCTGTGTGAAATTCCGTCACTCATCACAAAATATCTTAATATAAAAAAGTAGAAAAGAAGTAGTTTGTAACAAGGCCATCTTTTCAGGGCAGTCTTTTAGATTTCAATGTAGTCTATAGTAAAATTGTTATTTAATAATTCACATATTTGATTTGCGCGTCAAAATAGTTAGTATTTACAATGACATTTATCGCATTAGTTATTTATTCACCTTTTAAATATATGAATAATGATGCCTATTATAGTGTAATAAAAATATTTACGTCTACTTATTAACTTATTCACGCTTGGCACGGATATAATCTGAACTCAACTACAGCATTATTTAAAAATATGGAAGATTGTATAATAATGTTCATAAAATATCGTTTACCTATTATTAAAACTATTTAAATATTGGAGTGCTTAGAAAACAGGGAAAATATTATTAAATACACCTACAATTTATTTCATAAAGAACAGGTATAAAGTAGCAGCTAGTAGCAAATATCATATTTTTATGCTTTACTATATTTCTCGAACTTAACTGACTTGTAAAGATTTACTTCCGTGTCGAATTTATAAGAACTATTGTTACCGCCAAAACTTTTTTTTATTATTACAGTTGAAAACATCATACAGGTCAATGACATATTATTTTAAAGTTGATCTATATACAGTAAAAAATGAACAAAATTGTAAAAACTGAAGACATTCACCGTCTCACTCACTATCTGCGTCAGCGCTAAGAGTGATAGAGGTAGATATATTTTGTCGTCCCCTCCTAAGTGGGCAGTCTTTAGCAGTGACGCGTGACGACTGTTCTCTTTGAAGAAGAAATGATTGTCGCAATATGAACAACGGGAATCGTCTCGTCTCGCTTGCGCGTTTTTATACATTTATGTTGACAATATTATATAATGATACGTTTCGGGTACTACCCTAATAATTTGTAATGAAATTTAAAAATATATATATGTTCTTGTTTTTCATAAGAAATATCCAATTTTTATAGTACTTAATTGATATGATACTTTAGGCTAAATAATTTTGGTGTATTTCAATTAAATGCTATTTTGCGTTGATGTCTTTTCTATTGTGTTTATTGAAAATCTATTGTCTTGTTTCTTAATCTTAAAGTTTACACTGAATTTACTTACTTATAAATAGTAGCTATTACAATATATATGTATATTTATTTCTAAGGTTAAGTTACATAAAAAAATATTTTTGAGGAATAAAATTATAGACGAACTAAATAATATAAATCAAATGGATTGCTTGTTGATTACTGTTATTATAATCTCGTAATAATAAGTAATCATATAAAACAATAAATTTAATTCTATTGTTCGAGGTCAAATATTTATATTATAATAATATTAAGTATACAATAGTTGAACAACCGTTAAGCATTCTACTTATGACATAAAAAACCATAACTGCAATTCACTACGCTCCATAAAACCCTGACGTTTATAAACGGTAATCCTATTTCAAAATAAAAAAGAGATCAGACGTCAAAATGAAAACAAAACTCGGACAGAAACAGTCAGCGAAGATGCTATTGAGTATATCCTATAATATAATCCTTTCCGTGAGAAAATATACATCCCATTCTAGAGGTTGAGAAGGTTTCGTGGGTCGAAAAGCGCGCGAACGCAGTACTGCGCCGATGCTCGTGCGCACTACACGCTCACACGCGCGCGCACCTGTCAAAATCTGACAGCCACCCAACGAAACGTAATTGTCAAATTCGGTTGCGTTCAAAAATGGAACGAATTTTCAATCGTTTCTGCGTAGACCTCACTTGATACAGCCAAGCTTATTTTTGTAACAATATAGCAACTTTTTCATATTTTAAACGTATATGGGACGGATTGAAGTGACATTTTTCTTGTTACAATGATAAATAAACATGTGTTAGAGTGTTCCGAATTTCAGTGCTAAACGTTTTGTAAGGTCTGCTTGTTATTGTTTACTCTGTTATGTGGTTACAAGGGCGTGAATTACAGCTCGTTGAAAGTGTGAACTGAAAACGTGTAAAGTTGTAAACTATTTAATTTACGTTAACACTTAGTTAAAAAATCATAATAAAAAAAGGATTTTACTGCTTCAACTTTCTAAGCGGTAAGACTTACTTATTTGTATTTATGATAATTATAATATACATTAATAATGTGTATGAACTAATATATACTAGTCACAAATAAGCTGGGTTTTTTAATAAATATTTTTTACAAAAAGACTTTGCCTTAAAATTGCCCACATTGTATAATATGATAATTTAATATTGCAATTATTGTATTATAAATAGTAGATGTACTAAACAATAAATAAATGTTTTTTTACTGGTTTCAATCAACTTCTGCTCTGTATGTATAAATACACTCTGAAATGAAAAAAAGGTAGAGTTTTGCTTTGTGTAATATGAATTAATTAAGTATATGTTCGTTACTGTTTATAATATTTTATTATATATAATATTTATAGTAATTTTTCTTGGGTTTTATTTTATTAGGTAAAAATTTCTTATGAAGATAGTTTTGAAACCGAGTAGTATAAATTACTATTATTATAAAGATTTTTTTCTGAGGTTTAATACTGTGGAGTAGTGTTTAAATTGATTGCAAGCAGTAGAAGTTAATATTAATACTGGCTTCTATCGACCTTTATAGGTATATAGATATATGGAACAGATCGTGTAAACTTTTTCAACGTGCTAATAAATCAACGGATATAAAATTAAGATCGTTATTAAAAAATTTAAACATTAAAAAATATAGCATAGTAACATTTATATTACTATATAATGAAAAATTGACGTGTCTACTTTTTCTCAGAGTCGATTAGAATACCACAATCACTGTAAAGGAATATAGAGGTGATGTATATAGAGTTTTAATATTCAAGTTTACAACAAAATTACACTAGTTGGTTAGGTGTAATCAAATTTCTAAGTTCCATTAATTTTAATAAGATCTTCACACATTTTTAATGAAACTATTTTAACTGGATTAATCGCAAATATTTTGGTATTCGAATATACATTTTTGGACACTTAACGTTTCGAACACTATACAGTAGTCCGTGGTCACGGACCACGTTAAAATAGTTTCATTTAAAATTCCATTAATTTTATTTACGTGATATACGTTTACCTGCACATCTGACAATGTATGTGTGAAATGTAAAATTATATTTCATTTATTAAAATTTGCATTAATATACGTGACAGATAAACTCGCAAGTACTAGGAAGGCATCATTCGGGTAAACCCGATGATAGTTAGAAAAGACGTAACTATTGTTAACATTTGTCGCATAAAACATCACCCTGATTTTACTTAGTAAATTATTCAAAAATTTGACTTATTGTTAGTAAATAAAATGTATATGTTTTATTAAATTAAAGAGTGTTTAATACGTTAACGTTCACGAAAATAGTGTATTTTCCGACTTCAAACATCCTTATGATTAAATTAAATAAAGGAATATATATATATATATATATATATATATATATATATATATACATTGTTGAAAATCTTCTAAATATAGACGCCACTTCAGTCCTTACCAGTTACTATTGTACACGTAAGCCCCGTTTTTATATGATATATTTAATAGGTCAAAAGCATGACGCATTCGATTAATCTGGTATTTTTTGCTGCGTTAGGCGCTTGGGTAATCCTAAGCCGTATTACAATTTACGTCCATTTTATTTTCCTAGTAATAAGCAAAGATAAGCATTATCATTTTTATTTTACTCTTATATGGATATTTCTTAAAGCAATTGAATTAAAAAATTAAATTATTATTGTACATTATTCGATGAAATTAATTGGTTATAGATAAAATTGTTTGATTGAAGATCCCTACCGTCTATTAGGATAGGCAGTTGTAATTAGCGGCCTAACTACGTCACAATAGCGTGACGCGAGAACTGTCAACATCTTTGGTTCAAATGACTTGTTACATTCTGTTTTACTGTTGATAGTATTTTTGGTACTGATATGTATGAAATTTATTTTATATAACCCTTATAGTTTTTTGAAGAATTATTAAAATAGAAATGTATGGTTATTTTTTTAAACAAAAACAATATATAGTCATAGTATTTAAGATTTTTCTAAACCAATACGGTAATAATTTTTTCCAATTTAATTTACAACGTCTTTATATATTATAATATAATATAATTTTATCTTGTAGTGTTTTGCTTAATAGAACAAAAATATTTGATAAATTATTCTTATAATACACAGATTATTAAGTCTTAAACATTTATTATGTAAAATATGTACTATATAAACTATTTCAGATTTATATATGGTTCATTCATTTGAAGAATTTGAAATTTTAACCACAAACATCTAAACTACTTGCAAGTATAAGTGAAAGGATTTATGAGAACAATATATTAATTATGATCATTGAGAAAAACCAACTACACGCAAAGAGTATGTAGTAAGCAAGAATTTAATTTTCACCCGAGTTATAGTAGATATATGTATATGTACATGTATAAATCCGTCGTGAACTTATATTTAATATGAGTATATTGGAAATATTGTTTGATATTTTTAAAGCAGTTTATAAAAGTATGTGATGCATACATTACATCTCTTTACAGTATATTTATTTATTATTAATAATAATGGCACAGAAGTCAGTTGTATAAGACAAAAACAATATTTAATTCAAAACTGTAAGGACGATCCTTTAAGTCGTTGTTAAAGTAAATGTTCGTTAAACTGGATTGGCAAGGATATCATTTTCATTCTATGAGACATATTGTGACGACATATATCCTTATCTGGATATGTAAAAAAATTAAGCAAATCGGATGGTAGGAAGTGGGTAAAAATAAAGTCATAGAAACAAAAAAAATATTATAAGCGTGTTAATAACAATACGTACGTAAAATGACATGGATTGGATAGCGCGCATCCAACGATCGAAGCGAACGATTTTCCATACTACTAATTTCTTACCATCATTCTCGATTTACCAAAAAACTTGACGAAGTGCTAGGGCTGACTCAGGTTAAAAATTACTTTTATATTATCTACATAATGCAGCACAATAACAATTCACTAACATATTTTTTCTAAGATTTAAAAGATATATTTTATTCCAATTGCAGATACAAGCTACTTACATTGATATAATAATTAGATATATACACGTAGTATATGTAGAATTTATAATAATAATTCATAATTTGGAGCGTTTAACCGTCGGTTGTAGGTTCGATTCCCATTTAGGTATGATGATACTTAATTCATTGTAATTTCTCCGCTCCAGTAGACAAAGCGTGTTGATCTCGATTTCGGGTGGAAAGCAGTCAACGGAGCGCCTTCACACTAAGTAGTCTGTTATCCCGTTATGCAGTATAACGTGTCAAGTTGTTTTTTAGGTCTAAGTGTCGATCGTATATTTATTGATTTTACCTCATTCAATGCCTATGATTAATAAATCAAATTATTATAAAATATTATAATTTCACTTTTTTATTTATAATAATTTTAATAATTCATTTTTAAAAAGTACCTCTTTTTTAAAAAAATATTAAAGTTATGAATTTTCTTACCAAAATTCAAGAACGTAAATTGTTCCGTTTTTTAATTTCCCTCCAGTGCAAGGCATTTCATGGCGATGGAAAAATATACTTCGCCAAGGAGAAGAAATAAAAACAATAAATCAATATAAGAAATTCTAAGTGAATTTCGAATCCTAAACTGTAACGTCTGGTCCTCAAATTTCTACAACGGCGGCGGATATCTTATTTATATAAGTTTCATTTTTTGAATTAAATCTAAATCTTAAATATTTCTTTTTAAAAGCAATACATGCCATTATATTGATTTAGAATGCATAGCTTCATGCATTTTATCTTACATAGCAAGGTAGACAGAAAGTCCTCAGAGTCAAGATACTCCGCTTTCCGCCTAATTTGAGACTTTGCATGTTGAGTGGCGGAAATCAACGGCGCGTTTGGTCTTATTAGATCGAGGAAATAAAAATAACTTGAAAATAATCATTTCCCCGAAAGAGAATCGAATCTACAATAATTATTAAATTTTAATAAAAGTAAGCAATACTTAAAACATGTTACATAATTTGATAGCCCTATCACAAGCAGTCAGCGGAACGGTCACAACTCTAGTGTTGCCCTCTGAACCTCGTTCCGTGAAATGCAATTAAAATTTTGTTCATTACTTTTACTTATGTTTTTGAGCTGATATTTATTAAGGTAACAAGATAATGTTTTTACTTTTTTATAAAATACTTTTTTTAAGTGTTTGTGTTAATATTTTGGTGTTCTTCATGAATTATAAGGAAGAAAATTTAATATAAATGTATAAATATACTATAATTCAATACGTTCTTTGTAACATTGTAAATATATTTTAAAGAAATTTTTTCATGACAGCTTAAAAGTAGCGTCTCGTTTTACCAAGCTAATTTGTAGTAAACGTTTTTTTTAATAAATTTTATTAAAGATTTTATAAAATAAAATACCAATATAATCTTCTATTTCGATACTATATGCAATGTTGCCTGCTGAGTAACATATTAAATATTAAGATGGCAACAGTGATTTCAAAAAGAGAATAGCCGATGAAGCCCGTCGACTATCCCAGCAAATATTTAAATTTCAATTCGAACGTCGCATATCAATGGGGAGCCATAAGCCACCGGCTTTTGTTTTTTTTTCCTCGAAAGCCTTACTGCCCGCACAGAGACAATAAAGAAAAAGATACAGGGAAAAAAGAGAAAAAAGGAAAACAAACAGAATCTAGATTCGAAACACTGGCTGATTCGAGGTTGGAAACAAAAGAAGTTGGCTCCCGCCTGACCGAGATCTTTGCGTACGCGGGCGCATCTCGTTTACGTTTTATCCTCTTATTTTTAACTTAGCATCCATGTGATTTCTTTCCCTGATGCATCACAATAAGAATGTCTAACGACATTTGCTACTATTCCTACTATAATTCTAAATATACTCCCTTTATGATGTAACATAACTAAAATGTATATAACAGCCCGTGTAGCTTGCAGGTTTGATTCTTAGTAACACAATTGTTGGCTTTTAATTAAAACCTTGTTGTTATTAGATGTATTATTGTTAAATTACAAATTTTTTATGATGAACTTAAAAAATTTCTTTGATTTGTATAGAGCCAAAAGATACCTTACTCTCGTTAAGTATCACATGCTAGTGTGCTTTTAATAAAACTATATATTTTAATAAAAACTGCAAATATAAAACACGTTTCAGGATCTTAATTAAAATAAGATATGTATAATTTTGAAGAAATCTAAGTAAAAAGTCAAGTGAAGAAAACGTGATTTTTTTTAGCAAGATACGTCATTGTTATACTTAGATATATTTTGGTTTGCTAAGGAAAAATTGTTAAAAAAAGCCTCCTTTTATAATCATTAACGAGTGTTTTGTTCTAATAAGAAGTCTGTGACTGTCAATGAATATATTAATATGTTATTGTTTTACCTTTAAACAAAAATGAAAAGCAGCTTTTACAGATCACGTTGTCAGAGATAAGGTAGTGTCAAAACACTGGGTATACAGCTTTCCACGTGAAATCGAGACCACTGCTTTTTGAATTAATGCGTGTTAAATTCTAAATACAATTGTTCCTCTGAGTGGAAATCAAACCCACAACAATTCATGCTTACTGTCAGACGCTGTACCAATGCGCTCAATGGCCTTTCCGTTATACAAGATGCGCATATTAGCAAAATCTTATATTAATTTAATTTTATAAGTTTATTAGCAATGTGGATCCTAGCTCCGCTACGATCTATAAATTATAATTAATGCTTGCGATTAGATCATCACGTGTTTATCATTGCATGGGAAAATATTGTAAATCCTGGATATATTTCCGAGTTACATGATATGTTTGATAAGTATGAGGTCATCTCTGAATGCATCTTCAAATAGAACTGACTAATCATTTTTGGCTACATCCTTATAATTAGCATAATATTATTCCGATTTTTTTATAAAAGCTTAAGTAGGCGTAATTGTATGTGTTTAAGTGTACTTTGACAAGTTATTAAAGTTGTTATTTTTTGGCATGTCCCATTGATAACGTTAACATATTGCTTTTAAATATTTATTAAAGTACGTCAATAACTATATTTAAAGTAATTAATTATATATGTTGCTTCTATTTTATGTTTATATTTGTTAAAGAGATATTATTACTTAGTTATAAATGATCTATAGTATGAAGATTGCATTCACGAATAAATAGCTAACATTCGAAAATGTCAAGAACAAAAATTTTTTTTTAAAAATCATCTGTTCACAAAGTTAGTTAAAAACTCCAAAAAATGGTAACCGTATAAATATTTACCACTATTTACCCCGCATTTTTACACATTAGCACCGCGCAAGGACAGGGTGCGAGAGGTTTCATTAGCGATCACTTAGAAAGGGTTGGCAGGTGGTCTTTGTTTAACGAGGCTGGCTTTGTTCTGTTAATGTACTTTAAAAACTTATCATGGTATGCCAGGTGGATATCGTTTTAAAAGTATTTTAAAATTTCTGAAAAAAAATGTATATACTTGTCCAATTCACACACTTTTAGGTTTATAACAAAACCAAAAAATAAAATTATTGTAACTTATTTGCTTATAATAATATATTAAGTTTACACAATTTGAAATCAATTTTAAATCTTAAAATTAGAATCAACTCATCATGCATGTCTTCAATTACTAACTTAAATATGTCTTAAACTTTTATATATAGCTGTATGAGTTGTGCACGTTTCACTATTTTGTATTATAAATAAAAACACTACGAAACTATTAGAGTAAATCGAAATTAAATTCATTACTAGACGGGCACCAGACAAAATTGTAGTTGAATAATATTTCAATACTTATCTACATACCAGACCTTTGGTATTTAATTTAAAAATTCTAATGCTCATGATAAAATACCTGACCAGTAAAGTAGATGCCATGCATAAACAACTGCGCCTTATGGAATACACTGATCTACGAAGAAAATGAATTGTATTTAAATTTTCAATATTATACAATTTATAGCCTATATTTTTGTGCTTTTTTGTTAAAAAGAAACTTTGCTTATTTTTAATATTTGATTTGGTGTAACTGTAACATGAAAATAAAATGATTAGGCAAACAAACCTGCATGCATCACTAGTGTGGTATATATATTCTAAAAAGTATATTTCTCCCAAATACAAAATTCTATAAATAAAATATCAGTAAAATATGAAAAACATGAATAAAAAGGTGTAATTTACCACCATATGTCTATTATTTACGACGTTTACGACGATAATGACGAAGACTTTACGATTTTATAATTCACAATGTAACAGTACTATTAAGAACATACAATTTTTATGAATAGCATTAAATTCATAATAGATACCGTATCCATGTTTCGTAGCTTACTCCTTAATTGTTAGCCATTACGCCCTACCAGAACTAATGCACGCCTTATCATAATTTGAATCTGCGTTCCGATGACTTTTAGATGACAAACCTGTGTTTTCTTACACGGTTATTAATTTTGGAGCTATACAATTTCGTTTAAATGGTAACATTGTGATAGTTCAGTGACCTTAGCGAGATTTGGGGTCTACCTGCTGACTAAAGGAGGTTGGTCTAAATAGCTCTGTAAGAGCTTTTACTTTAATTTGATTTATCGATGATAACTGAATTTGATAGTACTTATCAAAATGTATATATCGGTTGTGGATTAGTCATTTAATTTATTGTCATTGGATTTCTTTGATGTTATCCTTGAAATATTTTTATTTCTTATATTAAAAACTTTTATTTATATACAAAAAAAAGACTTTTACAAAGAAAATACTTTTAAAATGAAATTGAAATTTTAATTGGAATAAATATAGTACTCGTCACTTTACAAATTGTAGATATTGCATTTATAAAAAATAAAACAAAGTAACTAATCATGTTTTTCTTAAATAAAGTCAAATATAATGTCAAAAAGCAACAAACGCGTTCAAAATAACCGTTAACAATGACGTTAGTCGAATAACTTTTAATTAGACTTTCTAGCACCTACTGCCATAGACCTCCCTTATCAGCCATAACGTTATCCAGCGCTGCGATAGACACGAGCCTCAAGCAATTTGCATACAACGATTCAATAACTTGAAATAATCACACAATTAATTTCTCCACTTGCTGTGTTACCTTATCAAAGTCATCTAAGCATGCAGTACAGGTCATCGACGCATTTAACTTATATCTATTGTACGAGTCTTACCTATAAAAGTCACGGTTTCTTCCATATTGGCATATTGCGAACCCTACATGGTAGGGACCTAATGACCTACGACATTTCAACCAGTACCTCTATCCCTCTCTGACACACTCTATCGATGTACGTGCGAATGAGAAGCAAGACCGCCATAATACAATATCAGTTGTTTTATTCGATTTATAAGTGGCTAGAATTCAGGATCTACTGTTTCTCATATTGTTTCTTTAGTATCGGTTTGTAGATTCTGTATTTTTGTTTACATTTCTGCTCTGGTAGCCTCAGAATCGTATTTTACGTCGTAATAGCGCAGTTTTGACATGTTTGAGAATACTATACAAATATGATTCTAAGTTAGGGTTTCATACATTTTATAAAAATATATATCTATGCACTTTATATTAAATATGGAGAACGCTTTATTAGAGAAAAAAATATTTCGCAAATTATATCGTATATTATTTTTTGTTATTTATTTTTCATCAATTTAATGTCACAATTGAGAAATTTGAAATTCCGAATAAACTTTGAACGCATTATTAGTTAGCAAACTCTTTGACAATTCGCATTGTCTAAGAGGGTGTAACAGTTTCACAGATTCCTTTTATTGGACTGCAATTTATGGGCTGCCATATATGGGTTATCAATAGCAAAGTAACAGAAAGTTTAGTCGAGACAGATTTGATTTAATGTTTTGTGTAAGCATTTCGACTCTATCGACTGCGCCAAGCCTCTTAAATTAACTCTAACTAGATTATATTTTTAGCTTTTGTTTATTAGACTACATTACAATAATTAAATACTTAATTAAATACTTACAATAAACTATTAATTGTTCTATGTATTTTTAACTTGGAATCCAGCTCTCATATAATTTTAGCGCACGATTAAAACTTACCTTTACAATCATACTATCAGTTGTCTTACCTAATTTTACATTCATATATAACTTTTAAAATACATTTCAATTTTCCTAATCACACTTCTATTAATAATTGAGGAGCTTATAATAAAAATACATTGGTATATAAAGTATACTATATACTGGTGCTTCAATATTTTTTCCCAGTATATTTTATAATTTGATTTAATATATAATAAATGTAAAGCTTAAAGAAATAAGTATAGATTACAAAATCGTATATTGATTACGATAAAATTATTGAACACGTTTAGGAATGTCCATACATTTTCGATAAGTAAATTGCTGTTTTCAACGAGTCCCTAATACCAGAGCCCGCTAACAAGGCTGAGGGCACGTATTTAAAATAATTACAAGCACTTTGCGTTGATTGGACGCATTTTGTGTATTTATATGCTATTATTTGCCGAAAAACTTGTAAAAGGTTTGTGAATGGCCGCTTAAGTAATTGAATAATTAATATACTGTGACAAGAAGTATAATTTAGACGTTTTTTTTTCAAAATCCAAATAAAATATTATTCAGACGTTTACATTAAGTATCGTAACGCTTAAATAGCAAGCATAGAATTATCAATCTCTTATTCACCTTCTGTGATCTGATTGACGCGAAATTTTATACTCATGCCCAAAAACGACAATAATACATTTTCAAAATATAATACTAAGACCTTACTAAGATGTTTTTTTCTTAATAATGTAAAACAACAATTTTAAACTTTAAGATGTTCGTACCGCCTGTCAATGAATAAAAATATGGTAAACAAAAAAGGCGTAAAGTATTTTGACAAGTTCATAATCATAAATGTCATTTAAAACATAAAATATTATAACTACTGGACTCTGATTTGTTTTCGCGAGAGGTTAACGCCCACATTAGTCAACTCGGAGATCGCCTGGACTGTATATTCTATATTCCAACGGTATAAAATTTAAATAATATTGAATTTTATATAGTGTTACTTTGTGAAGGAATTTACAAAAGATTTTTCTTGTATTTTTTTAATAAAGTAGTAGTTTAATGATAGTACCATTATCACACACATTGGTTGGGTTAAGCAACGCCCCAATCTGGCCTACTTCACGCTTCACAGGACACGGTGAGCAGTCAGTTCTCGTTGTCAGTCTGGCATCAAATACAATTGTTAATGACTTCTGAAGCTTTTTTAATTCTGCTAAGTCTTCCTAAAAAGTCTACTCACGTAGCTGATGTGAATGCCAAATAAAAATATAGAACAATATTACGGAACGCACTCCTAATATTTCTTTTTGTAATATATTTTTCATTAATTAAAAATTATTGGTATTAATTTAAATTTAAAGTATGAAGCTCTTAGCACGTAGTTTCGGAATTATGTTAATATTTAATATATACTTTTAAGTTTACGTAACTTGTTTTTTACATTTTGCAGTAAAACAATAATACTATTATACATAGTATTGTCATTCATTTGGTTCAAAAAACCCAGCACCACTTCTCAACGGAAGAAAATAATTTCATTTTGAATATGATATACATAGGTTTGTATTATAAAAACTAAAAGATATAATTACATATACAGTCTATGACAGTTGTTTAAATCATTGGGTGTAAAAATAGTAGCTATAATAGCACGTTAACAAGAATCAACAAGCCACGCCCATTTCCTTTTCAGGATTTTGAAATACCAACATCGATTGGTTTTGCTTCAATTAAAGTGTTTGATAAACTTTTAGCATACCATCTTTAGCAATACTTAAGAGGAGATTTATCACTTACCTTATATGGAACAGCCAATGAGGATACTCTGTAACATTACATCAGGAAAATATTGGTTATGACTTGAATTTCAAATATTTAGCGAATTATATTGTAAAGCAAAATAAGAAATATATACTTTAAGAAGATATATTATTGACTTATGAGGATCCAATTAATAGAAATTATTTTATTATACTATACTTTATAGCTTTTAAAAATGTACAAAAATGAGAGAAACAGAATTTGCTACATTAACTTAAGTTCACATTTTATCGCGCTTAACATGGTTGTCAGAGACAACCCTGCTAACAGCGTAACACTCCGTTGACTGCTTTAGACCTGAATTGGAGACACTGCGAGTTGAATGGCGAACTCAACGCCACGCTTTATCTTACAAGAAATAAAAAAATAATGAATAAAAACATTTCTTAGTGGGGGAATTGAACTCATAACCAATCTCGTTTAGTCAGACTGCTCGATAATTTATTTTTTTGATTTGATTTACATGACCACGAATTATGTATATAAAATTAAAGCCGGTTGTGGCGCAGTGGGACAATGTCTGAGTGAACGCGATCGGCTGTAGGTTCGATTCCCACGGGAGTGATTGCATTTAACATTAAAATTCCTTCCTCAATTGATTGGTGAACGTTTGCCCAGCATCGTGTTTATAAGCTGTGGTTGCATTTAATGTAATAATTTGTCACATCTAAAAATATCCTTTCTTTTATTAATTTTATTTTAATTGTTATTTACTTTGCAGGTGTTAAAGCGTGCCTGGCTGAAGGAGTGGCGCGCTAATGATGACAACTGTGACACGTCGGGACGCCACTCCGAGCGCGCCACTGTCACACTCGCCTAACAATCATGTTCACGAGGTTAGCTTATTTATATGATTTTATGCACTTCTTAAACAAAAAATAAGAAATATATATAAGGTATTTGATCTTATACATCGATGTATATAGCAAATACTTATATAAAAATCATGTTTGCCCAATATACCTACATTCAAGTTATCTTACTAAAAGAGTCAATATACATAATTATACATGAAATATATAGCATAGCAAATAACAAAGCTTTGTTAAAATCATAAAATAACACAATATTATAATTATTTTGTGAGATGACGATGGTTGTATGTACACAGCAACTGTTACGTTAAAAGAGTATATAAGAATTAAACTCACGTATATTTAAAAATTATGATGAAATTGGATAAAATTAATAAAGAAAGCTTCAAAATACATATTATGAAAACGCAATACCTTTAAATTTGTCTAATATCTGGATAGTCTTTTTTATATTGAATTTAAACTATTTTAATTTAAACATACCTAAAGCTTACTATAACTGATACATGAAATGTATTTTCGGTAGTTATTTACACATGTAATAAGTAATAAATATGGTAATAGTGCTAAATAATGACGTTTCACACGGGTGTGTTTAAGCGGTGACGTATGAAGTGCTAAAGTACAGTGTTGTAATACGAAAACTAGTATACGTATATTTACTTTTAATATTAAATAGAAGAGTTATACTATATACATACAATCATCATCGCTCTTATTGACGCTTTATCCCGCAAAGCGGAATAGTCAGAGACTATATAGTGTCAAGACACTCCGTTGACTACTTTCCACCTAAAATCGAAACGTTGCGTGCAGAGTGGTGAACTCAACGCCGCGTTTAATATTATCGGTGAGGAGAAAAAAAAATAATAATACATATTTACTATTTTTAAAGTGTTATTCCACACTTAGGATTAGAAATCTTAAGTGTGGAATAACACTTTAAAAATAGTAAATATTAAAATAAAATAGCAATCTCTTTTGTTAAACGATTATTTCTTAATAATTTTCGCGGGTTCGAATCCCGCTGCGTTCAAAATTTTTATACGTTTTTTCAAAAATGTTTTCTAAAAATAATACAATCATTTCCTCGAATGAGAATCGTAACTACAGCCAATCGCGTTTACTATGCCACTATGCCACGAGGGCATTAATAAAAACAAATTTGCTTATTATTACTTTTAATTATTTTAAAAAAAAAATATGAATTTTAAATTTCCAAACTTTATCTTAAATTAATGCAACAAAACTGTATATAATCTTTGAAATGTAATTAAAACATTGATATTAATGTTTGTATATACAAAAATATTAAAATATATATGTATATTTGGTATTTTCAGGAATTGAAAATTAGAAAATTTATGTAATTGCTTTTTTATACTTCATTGTAAACCACAGAATTTTGATCGTTTATATAACAATATAAAGATCTCCAATTTAACTTCTTAAAATATTTAAAAATTGTGTTAGTTACATTAAACGAGTAAAAAACTACATAAAATATTAAGTGCTCAAAACGTCATGACATTTTTGAGATGGAATAACTATTTACTTTTGCCATTAGAGCTTTCTTAATTTGGCGTCGACCGTGTCTGATGCATTAGCGAGAAATTATCCCGTTAATAAATAAATAAGAATCGTGTTGTATATAAATATATAATATTAACGCGAACTAACATTAAGCAGATATCTATATAAATATTAATATCGCTTTTTCTAGATCGATTTCACATAAATTTAATTTTTATAAAAATATAAATTTCTGATTACAAAATTTAAAATCCATTTTATTTATTACTGCCTCTCAAATTTATATAATATCACTTAAAACTATCAGGGACTTCTTTGTATATTAAAAACGAGCTACGCCCGCAGCTTCCTCCACATACAACTTAATATCTCTGGTTCTTTATTTAATAATTCTAAAATAAAAGTAGCCCAAGTCACTCTTAATTACGTATCTTTCAGTTACGTACCCTTACAATTTTTTTAATGATCTCTTATCGCAAATATCTATACTAAAAAATAAGTTATTTCTGTAATTGCAAACATCTGAGTATAAAAGCTTTTATGAAAATTTTAAGATATCGCGGATTTTATTTCTTAGGATGCAATTTGGAGTGACCAAAGTGACTTTTATTAGGTATTGACTAGATATAGTACTGTATTACAAAAAACATTGTGTTCCTCCACATGTATAAAGCTTTAACACTTGCATTACAAATTAATATGGGAGCTTTCAACAAAATGTTAGTTTCCATTATCTTAAAGAACATTCTTGGTTGATTTATTAAGACTGAATGTTCCACACATAACTCAGATTGTCTCTATTTTTTGTTCGCTACAAACCACTCAAAATAACGTAATGCGCGTAAGACCATTACGAGTTTAAAGGTTGTACGTAGTTACAGCTGTACTATATATGTATTTTTATCTCCTGGCATCTTCTGTATTACTGTAGAAATATTTTAGGAGATTGATCTCCTGAAATATTTCTTCTGGAGAGAATTTTGAAAAAAAACCTTTACGCTTCAAATCAACCATCACAATTATTATTTGTAGAATTGCGCGATCCAGCACAATCGCATTTTACCTAATCAAATAGAAAAAAATATAGACCTATCTTCTATAATACAATAGTAAAAAAATAACAGTAAAAAAATATCTATAGTTCATATTATCTGAATGACTATCAAAATTTTTATTTGTCTGTTTTTCTGTTAATACCTACACGCTAATCTCTAAATCACTATACGTGTCTCAAAATAATATATAAGGAAAAGTTTTGCAAAAGTGGTTCAAGTATTATCGACAGTTTTCGATGTCAAATTAAAATCGTCGGAAGTAGTTGCCATATTATTTAAAAATGTATCACAAATGATTTATTTTTAATTATTATTTATTTTATTTTAAAAAGTATTATATGATATATGTAAGTACATACCATACATTATATTTGGCAGTGGACTACAATCTTTCTATACTTTCGTTGAAATGAGCTATTTGTATTAGGCTTAAGATGACTTGCTCTTATTGTGGTCGGCTGAGACTGATTTACGAAACTTGAAAAATCTGCTACGACACGTTTTATAAAATTGAAACGTAAATTCCTTAAATGCTTTTCGATCTTAATATTAAAATTTGCCACTTTTTTATGAATATTTATGATGTATACACATTGAATTTAGTAGCGGATCACAAATCAAAACAAGTATTTTCTAAATGCAAAACTTTCTTAATTGGCATTAATTTTAAATCAAGCTATCATTTTTCATATAAGTAGCGTTTTTATTTTATTACTCTAATTTCAAAAAATAAAAAATGAAAACTGCATTTATTTTCAAAATTTTCAACTAAAGTATTTAAAAAAATAAATTATTAATATTGCGATAAACTGTAGATTTCTGTCAATCAACACGAGCTATTTAAAATTACGTACACGAGTAAAGTTATATTCAAATAAAGGAAGAAGAATGTCACCTCAGTAATCCCATAACCCGTTGCCGCGTCGTAGCCCATTAATCAAACACTAGTACAAAGTATACATTTGATTCGGGCACGTGGACAGACGTAGATAGACGTAAGCCGATCAAAGCTGTTTTAGCTTTAGAAGTGTTAACGAGTAGAAAAATGGTTAATTACTTTTTAAAAATATTATTGACTAAATATCAGTATTGTAATATAGTTATTTTGTTTTTACAACGATATATTTGTTATTATGTGTGATTAAGAGTGGGTTCCGAACATACATCGAACAAGATATCAACAGAGTGATTTATCACTGGGTTGTTTCTAGCTACGCCATAAAATAGAGGTTAGCAGCTAGGAATAAATTTAAATATATGACGGATAATATCTTACGTATAAGCTATATTTATAACATAATAAACGAGAATAACTCTACATGAGTTCCATTTATGAAATTGTAAAAAATAAATATTAAAAAAAAGCGCAGAGAATAATCAATATAATATAACTGTACACAAGCTGTCTTTAACTGTACCTGTCATTTCTAAATTTGACAGTGTCACTGACGTTTAATATAAGTGACATCAACTTGACGTAGCGCAGGGATGTTATGACAAGAGTACGGTAATATATGTACTCTTTTAATAAGGCTATTGTAACTTCGTATAATTTTACTAATTATATGGCTGTAACAATGATGACAATTTAACTTAATCTATTAATACTGTAACAGAAAACGTTTCACTAGCCTACATATATCATGAAGATAAATCATGAAGGCCAATTTTCATATATTTTTCTAAGACTATGCAAAGGTGAGAATTAAAGTTTTCAGTAAAGTTTATTAGCACTGATAAAGTTTTGGAAAAAATGTACATAAATACATGTAGTCAAGGTTATCAAATTATTATTAATGACTTAAAGTAGTTCATATTACTCTCACTCGTTACACTAAACTTAAGTAGAACTTTGCCTGCGTAGTAAACTAGTCAGAGGGAGCCCTAGTGTCAAATCCCGATGATGAATTTCAATTTTTATCCTTTGTCTTCAACCAAAAAAGTAATAAAATTCATAATCATTGGGTGAAAAGGTTTTTTAAATAATAATAATATCTTTGATTTTTGTAATTTTTCAGTGTACCTGTGACCACGGAGACCTGTAATGAATTTGATACCAGATTTTGTAAATAATGACGTTTCGAACACGAAACGTTGGTATTCACAAAATCTATTTTTGAATACCAAAATATATGCGATTAATGCATTTACAAATCTTTCTTTAAGACTTTTTTAAAATATTGCATTTCAAAGGAAGAAAACGAATATTTTACCATTTAAATCTTACTTTAAACTTTCTACTTGCTTTATTTTTACTTATTGAAAGAGTTATTAAATTTGAAAAAATCTTCTCTAAACAAAACAACTCGAGGTCAAATGGAGCTTAGCGTTTAATAAATACAATAACGTCGCAGCCGGATATATCGTTCAATATCGAGGCCTTGATTTAAGTTTTGCCATTTCAATTGTATAATATACATTTGACCTGCTACAATATTTGCATAAAGCTGTGGGTACGAGTAACATGAAAGAATGAATATATGGAAATGCCTGTTTAATTATTCAAGGTTAACTTGTCAGTTATATTAAAAAAAACTAAAGTTTATTATCAAAAAGTGTTTTAATAGAATAAAATCTTAATAAATATATTTATAAAAATAATATGAAAAATCTGTTCACATTAAGTTAGGTAAGCCTGAAAGCTATTTTCTAGAGTTCATTATGAATTATTTGTAACCCTTATTGTATTATAATGATAAAAGTACAGATTCTCTAATTAATACAGATTCTCTAATACAGATTCTCTAATTATCGCTTTGGTATTACAGAATCTATATGATATCCAAATAAATTAAATTCTTTAAATAGTACATTTACTGTTTTAAAGAGGCAAAGTTAAATTACACAATGATTTTGGTAATTCTAAATTCTTACCGTGCTATACATATATATATATATATCTATATATATATATATATATATATATATATATATATATATATATATATATATATATATAACACACGTATAGGTGGACAGGCGCAGAAATTCACAATTAACTAAGTATTATCTTAATGGACTCTACCTCTTATTGATGCATCAATCAATGCCCATGGTCCATGCCTTAATTGATAGATCCATTTCTAGTTTTAGTTGGCTTTGATCAAAGCTTTTTGTTCGATTTACTTTTAATTGTATTGATGTTTTGAACCGGGTCTATCTTTTAATTCGACTAACGTAATTTGTAATATTAGATTGCGTATAAGTTTACGATTTCGTAAACTTATATTCGTGTTCTTATTTCGTCGTCTTATTTCGTGATCTTACTTTATTTTGGCTAATTTTATGTGCTTTATATTCAAAAACATATTCTGGAAATAAGTTAAATATTAAATAAAACATTTCTGTCATGTCTTTGTTGTATGATATAGTGGTATTTAAATTCTACCAGTTTCAAATAACTTATATAAAATACGACAAAAACAATTTTTTTCTGAACAAATAAGCCAAAAGCAGGCTTTTAATTATATAGCTTATTTTAGATAAAATTATTTTCTGTTGAATAGTGTAACGTTCGTCATAACGATTTTTCTATAAAACGTTACAATTTTTATCTAATCTAATATATGCAATAATTTGACACCATTAAGGTGCAGTTTTGACGTGTGTAATGATCAATAGTTAGAGATCCAATTTTATATGAAAGAATTTTTGCAGCTTTATAATACTTTCATGGGTGCTTTCGGCTCGTAATCTAGATATAGTGTGATGTGCGGCGAATCCCACGTTTTGTCTTATCAGAACAAATAAATAAAAGTAAATTTTAAATGCAGTCTTTTCCATGAATGGATATCAGACGCTGTCTCACTGCACCACATTGTAAAATGGAACAATTTTTATATACCTATGGTGGTGGTGGTGGTGGTGTAAGGTGCCGTTCAGATTTTTTCAGTTGCTCTTATTTACTTCTCTAGAAACAGTTAGTATTGTTTATTTCAACTCCTTTCGGTTGCGTGGTCCTAATAACTTTAATCCTTATTGTTATATACATAAGGTCCTTTATCGATGTGACCTCTATCATTCCCACGAGTGCTGTTAGTAATAAATAATCAGGATCCAATAACAGTGACTACATTAAATCAAGTTCCGGTACGATCAGTACTTTAATATCGTACGTGGTGATATATTGAAGATATCGCGATAGTGGGATAGTGAAATAAATTATATTTAATTTTATATGTCAGATATGTATCTAGCTAAGTAACTGTGAAATTGCAAGACGTTCTACTCTTAGTATTATTGCATATTATTGTTTCATTATCAAATATTTATCATACACTTACTTAAGTGTTCAATCTTTTATGTAATAGAAAAAAATGCTGAAGAGAGCTATCTTCAATTAATTAAAGAAGTCATTGTATCTCTCAATAGCTACCTAACTAGAAATTTTCATAATGTGAAAAATTTATATTATTAATATTTTAATTTGCTATTTATAACAGTTACAGATTAAAAATAAATTATAAAATAAAATAAAGCAAATTATATAACAATAGTTTTTTTTAAGTTATACTGCACGATTTTTCATATTGCCAACGACTAATGAGTAGTTTGAGAGTAAATAGAAATTTTAATACATGTATGCATTTTAAAATGTACAAAGTGATTTAAACAAGATTTATTGCCCATTGACTAATAAACGAAAGTATACAATTAATAAGACGAAATTGTTAAAATCGTGATTGAAATCATTATAACACCTGTTAAAAAACCTATTATTACTAAGCTACTTGCTAGTAAGCACGATTTACACATTCATTTTTAAAATCGTATTCATCATAAAAACCATATATAATATATATGTACATTATATATTGATTAGTTTTCACTCACTCGGACTTGCCTGATACATTAGCAACCAGTGACCTTTACCTCATTACTCGTGTCAAAAGAACGATGTGTTCTGTTTCCAGTGGAAAGATTTTTAATATAGCGTTATTAATATAATTTTAGCTTCACGCTTTTACATCGTGTAATAGAGTAGACGACAGGGAGTACTTAATGTCAAGACACTCCGCTTTCCGCCGAATTCCAGACGATCTGTGTTGTGTGGTGGAACTCAACGCGCGCTGTCTTACCAGATTGATGAAATGAAAATAATTTAAATATTCCCCTGAGTGGGAATTGAACCCATAACCAGTCTCTGTTCCAGTATACCATGACTGGATTTTTATACGTAGTTTATATTGCTTTTCACCATTGTACAAGTGATGGTTTATGGACTCAATCCTCACTCGAGGTAACGATTATATTAAAATTATTTTTATTTCTCCGTTATGATACGCTCTTGAGTTCCGCGTTTTATTACTTAAATTACGTTGCGATTTCAGGCAAAAAGTAGAGAACGAAGTGATACTAGATTCTCTCTGGCTATACTGGTATAGGAGAAAGAGTGATATAGGTAATATAGTGTTATGATTTGAGGCTTTTTATATTATGCTATTCTTTTCAAAATACAATTTATTTAAAATCACTAAAATTTCGTAGTGCGTCCATTCATTACGGATTAAATAGCCAGTGAATCAAATAAGGCCGGTCGTGACGTAGTGTGGCAGCGTCTGACTGTAAACGCGATCAGTTGTGGGTTCGATTAACATTCGGGGGAGTGATTATCTTTATTTTTTTGTACTTTCTCGCATTGGCTAGACTAAGGGCGAAGTTTCATATTTGCCGGAAAGCTAAGTAAGGAGTGTCTTGACACTGGGATTATTAAATTTACCCTGCTATGCGAGCTAAAAGCGTGAAGTTAAGAATAAATTCTATGCTAGGCTATTACTGACAATAAAAGAATTAGGTGTATATATAACCTTCCAAAAGCTTTAACAAATAAATTATTTAATTGAGTAAAAAATATATTCGATTTTAGCATAGTGGAAGATAAGGCTTATATTTTGCGGTGAACATAAGTGCGTCGAATAGCAAGGTTTGATGCCGATGTCAATCAATTTTAATGGGAAACGACTAAGTAGATCTAAGATTTATTTCTTCAATTAGCCTAAGCTTTATTTCTATTTATTAAGACCTGTTTTTATTATGAATGGGACTACTGATATAAAAGCACTTCGTTTCGTACTTCGTCTTAATATTTATACTAAGCGTTTAATAATTTTAAATTTACATGGAAATAGGTTTTAAAATAGTTTAATTACTAGATAGAGATATTGAAAATGGAATCTATGAATTAATTATGAATAACGTAATATTTTTTCCATAATTAAAAAATATGCGGACGGAGGAATACGATGTTATACATATTTAAAGTTAAAAGCACACAAAGCCATTTTCATTCTTTGAACTTATAATTTACAAAAATAAATTAATAGATTGTTGTTTATAGTGATATACAAGTTGATATGGCCACGGCGTCGACGGAGATATTACTTATATTATTACATTGCATATGAGGTTAAAATAAATTATCGTGGATTCTAATTCCTTACCAACCAATTCTACACAAAATGCTTGTATTTTGATACAGATGCTACACCAATTTTAACTAGGCAACTAGGCCATTAATCTAGTCATCAAAACCTGTGTCAAAGTGGGCAGAAATTAAAAACAAAATGTTTTTTTTGTTATTTCATATTGGTAGAACTGTATATTGTGTAAACTTAAATATAAATTTTGGGTACACTAATTCGTTATTATAAAACACAAAAGAGTTTATAAAAAGAATTATGTTATTAAGTCTTTTCATACTAATGACGTAGGACAAATCATGTCAATTACCCAACAATGGTTGTCTGATGCGCCACAACCTTGAGTTTGGATGACTAATATATAAATTAACCTTTGCAAATAGTGTCAGTACGGGAGGCATTTTGTTAGTATAGAGCAGGTAGGTAATGTATAGTAAAGAAACGTTTAGAATAATTTCAAGCGACATATTTTTATCACTATATGTTTCTGTACCTTTAGACAACCTTGAATAATCCTCGATGGAAAATGTTTTAATTTTTTTCTAGTTAAATATTACGTTTGGCAATTAGATTGTGCAACGTATACTTGTAATAAATATGGGACCTCACTCCTATACTGCGTGCAATCAACCACATCAAGCTATGGGACCATTGACTATCATTTTTCTATGGATTTTGTATAATGTTTAAATGTACCTCTAGTTATTTTGTATTATAATATTTATATTATCATTATAAAAAAAATATGTTTGTAAGGTAAAAAGAACCCAGTATCAAGATACTCGGAAATAAATGTTACTAATCTGTCAGTAAATTTTGAACCTTACTGTAGTTAAACTTTTTCTTAGAAAAAATAGTTATTGTCTATATAATAATATATGAAGCAAAATATTTGTACTCCTTTTTACGAAAATTTCAAGTATGAAATTTGGCAAAGTTATAGTTTATATAGAGAAATATTTATTTAAATAAATTAATAAAATAAATGTATCACACAATACTATCTTTGCCATACACGTTCATGTAAAGCGACACAGGTTGCTAAGGAAACGTATTGTTAACACGTCAACAGGACCTCTAGTGTACGTAACTATATAAATTTGCATATTTAAATCTAACATTGATATATACTCGATTGTGAAGTTATACTTTATTTTAAATTAACTTTTAAAATCTTCGCTTCCTAGTCATCTGTATAGAAATCAAGGCCACGATGTGAGTAAGCATTAAAGTAATCCTGCCTTATACAGATAACGACAATTTCTGAGCCTTAAAAGTTGTAACATTTCTTAAATAATAGCTTATTTATAAAAAGTTTAGTTTAGATTTTTTGCTGAATTTTGGTGCCTTATTTTTAATAATTTCTATTTTTTAAGTATGTTACTGGCTTGTCATACCTATAGTCTTTTGAAGCAGAAAAAAAAATTATATTTAAATACTAATACTTCCATAAATCGAATTTTAAAAAAATAATTTTATTTATAGATAAACCATATTTTTTTTATTATTTACTTGTCTTTATTCTAATATATTTAGTTTTTAGGAATAACAATGATCTTATAACTTTTTAAAGTTACAATATCTGTTACGAGATATTTTAATTATAATTATATTATTATTTTAACATCATTGTGGACCGTCGTTGCAAAGTGAGACGGTGTCTAACTGAAAACGATTGATTGATCGTGGTTTCGATTTCCACTCGGGGTACCAATAATATTTAAAATTTATTCATGTTTAACATTTTTCTGCTCTGGTAAGACAAAACGCATCGATGAATTAGCCATTCAGCACACAATGTACCAATTTCAAGCAAAACGTAGTCAAAACGTGTCTTAGCACAAGAATTAAAAATAAAAATAACGTTTTTATAATACTAAATAATTATTGAAGGCCCTGTGTACAAAACCACTGGGTGGTCCACTGTACGCAATAATTCGTAGCCGTGCATAAAAATAAATATCAAACAAAAGATTTATTTCAATTACAACTAATGAGCGTGAAAAACAATTATAACGCTGTGGCGGTGCGAGGCGGTGTTAAACAATCCGGCGGACGGCAGTCATAGGCCCTTTACACATCAACGAATGTACTAAATTAATAAAAAAAACTTTGAAATATTAATATGCATAAACTATTATCTGGTTGTTGTTAAAATTACAATATACAGAAAATGATAGAATTTTAATGTAAAGCTAAGTCGATGTTGTAGTGGGTTCAAAAATCATTTGTGGGAAAATAGATATATATTTGCTTTATACAAGTGAAAGTCGTCAAAGCGTCGAATCCGCCACTCAACACGTAGTGTCTGGATTTAGAGCGGAAAGTAGAGAGTTTGCTAGAAAGTAGAGTCTTGATACTAGATTTTTTTCTGTATCTATAATTTTTCCTATCTGCTTATTTTCTTTACTTATTCTGCTTAGGTCATGTTGGGATCGGACACAAAGCGCATAGTTTGAATAAAAATTTGGGAAAGTGAAGTGAGTAAAATAAAAGAAATAATATACACCTACTGAAAATTTCATTTTAATTACAATTCTAGAATAATTATTAAAAAATATTATTTGTAAAATAATATATGGTATTCAAATTTCATGAAAACAAATACGTGCTTGTACGCACATCGAATCCGTTAGACGGATATATATATATATATATATATATATATATATATATATATATATATATATATATATATATATATATATATATATATATATGAGTCGTTGTGTAGCGATCCTTATCTGACAGCTAATTATATTCTTCGATTAAGGGCTAGATTTCTGTCAGAGATCGAATAATGAGAGGCAGATTGTTTATAGCTGACATTGAGGAGATTCATGCGATTGTATAAATCGTATGTATGTGCCTTCATAAAATTAAGGACTTCATAGTATTACGGCTAATCAACACTTTATAAAGCAACATGAACTTTCAAGGGAGACTAATTATAAATAAATTTAAATAAGGTTAAAGTAAAAATAATACTTAAAAAAATTTGATTCTTCTTGTATCAAAAGATAAATAGAGTCGTATAAAAATATGATTACTATACGAGTTTCTCCTGTAAGAGAATTCTTAAAATAACAGGAAAAAAATTATGACTATTGTCACAATGATAATTGCAAGTTTTTCAATACTTTTAACGTTTATTGTCGGTAGCTAGGTATATACAAAAATAGTTTCATGCGTTGTTCGCATTGATGAAAACCTAATGTCAAGGCACTCCATTCTTTATTTTTTGTTACGGTAAAATGAAAATAGTTTTAATATGATACAATCCTCTAATAGAAGAAATTAAATTCACAACTGTCAATCAGCATAAACAATTGCTCGCCCACTTCCTTAACATAACCTTAACAAAGCAGTTCTGTTTATAAAATAATTAAAATATAAAAAAATTAAAGGATCAAGAGTAAAAAGTGAACAACGTTGACACTACAAGTTTGACGCAGTTGCCGTGTCGCCATAATTAGTGCATGCAAATAGCGTACTAATGAGTGTACCATTGAACGCCGAGCACTGACCCTGCTCACCGTCCTCCTCACTTGTCCAAGTTTTTCAGAGTCAATTGATACTAGGTTTTGTTTACCTTATATCATATAATTATAGGAAATGGCTATTTAATACAAACAAATAATTATCTTAAATGTTGTTCAATTTATTATTCTTATGATATTTAGTTTTATTGGTAGGTTAGTTGACGCATTTCATGCTAGTTGCCGTAGAGATCGATACATCAACAATTAATACTAAAATGAAAGTCAAACATTTGACTTTCAGATTTACCATTTAATGATGATATAAATTTTTTTCAAATGTAAGTTTTGTTTATAAATTAAAATATAAATTTATATATATATATAAAGTTACAGTTAAAGCAATTATAACAATCAAAGTAACATGAATATTATTAAGAATTATAGTATATATTCAATTTAATGCCATTAATAGATAAAGCTGCCACGGAAAGGCAAAAGCTATATATATATTATATATATATATATATATATATATATATATATATATATGTGTGTGTGTGTGTGTTATCTGTGTCTCCTACAGAAATTACCAGTAACGTACACTGTTGGTTTGCAAAGACCTATATCTATAATACCATATTATATTAAAATTAATAACGAGATAAAAAAGGTAAAAAAATGTTAAACAAACTGCCAAGTAACACGTGAAGGTTAATTGAGTGCTAATAACTGCATTGCAGTCAGTGTCAAACGCGGTCGTTACTCAGCTAATGTGAAAATATCTGTTATTTATGTTATAATACTTGGTCTTTAATATGTTATACACATATTAAATGTTTTAACATTTCGTATAAAAAGAAAGTGGCATTTAATATATCACATAAACGATACTTGTTTATATTTTATTGAGCTGCATGCTTTTATTCTGCGTAGCAGGGTAGACAGAAAGTACCTAGTGTCAAAACACTTCATACTCCGCTTTCCGCCAAATTACGTGTTGCTTGCGTGTGACATTGCATGTTGAGTGGCTGAACTCAAGACCTCACTTTTTTTAACTACAGCGAAAAGTGAAAATAATTTAAATTAAATCCACTAGTAGAAATCGAAATCCAGAATCGATCGTATTTACAGCCAGATGCTGTCCCACTGCGCCACGGATGAGCCTCTAAAGGTTTGTAAAACTACTGAATAATATTATACTACGCATCAACGTTTGCATCGATTTTAACATGAAAAATCACGATATTTCTCAGTCCGGTGAGAATTTTGAGAAATCCTCCATAAGTGCGTCTCTATACTCTCCGAGGTTGTTATATGATAAACTACAACTTTCTACAACTAGTAGTATGTATGCCTGTTGTCTGTCAGTAATGCAAGTTTTGTATAAATATATAGATGTTTGGAGTTATAGACTATGTTTATCAGAGGACAAGTTGTACAATTGTTTTGTTTATGTGTAAAACTTTTATTTGTATTTCTAATACTTTCCGAGAAGTTTTATATAAAATATTTATTAACCAGAAATAAAAATTAGAATAAAATAATTATATAACAATTATAGAGACTTTAGGTATGAGACAGGCCAGGTATTACAGTAAATATCATAGCCCTACATTTAAAAATTCATGTATTGTATTCAAAGGCGAATAGATCTCACTTATTACAAGTAAAATTCCTACGGTGCAAGATGTGAGTAAATTGCTCGCTCCGGGCTCCGTTTAGCGCACTTTCCAGGCGATTGTTAGCCAGAGCTATCATAATCAACTCTTTATAAAGAAGTATGTTAAGCAAGTAACATGTCTTGTATATTACAACGTCATATGCTTAAAAAGAAACATTGAGATTTTGTATAACTGATTATGATCACTGTCTGTACATAAAAAGTATGAAAAAAGTGCGGGACTTTTATCTATGCAATAGAACCCTAAACAACGATTTTCAAAACGTTTATCTGTCTGTACGCTTCTATGAGCTTATCTCGAAAACGCCTTAATCCACAATTGTATTCACAATTGTTTCCTCAATTGTATTTTGGCAATTCTTCTTTAATGTTTTGTGTTTGCATTATTTTAATCGGTCCATAAATAAAATAGTTATATTATTTTAACACTTCTATAATAACTGTTATCTTAAATTTGCTGAAAGTTAAGTTAATAAATGGAAGTACAACATATATCTGGAATATACTTTTGAGCATTTTATTTTCTTACCAATTTATTTTTATATAGAAAGAAGTTTAAACTACTGTCTTATTGATTGAAATATAAAAAAGCTCGAAAAATATTATATAACAGTCGAAAGATAAATTTATGCTACGTAATAATGCAAGGGTCGTGTACTGATATGCTGTTTCGGTTACGTACACGGTCGCTCACTTGTGGTACAAGTGAAAAGATAAGAAATTAAATTTTAAGCTATTTTAGACGGATTAATCGCGTATATTTTGGTACTCGAAAATACATTTTTGAAAACTTGACGTTTCGAACACCTTACAGTAGTCCGTGGTCACAGGTAGTAACAGGAAATATCAGGTTCAAAAAAATTTATTTTCGAATACCAAAATATACATAAATAAAAAAAATTAAATAAAAATCACGAAAACAAAGATCTTATTATAGGACGATAAAAATTTACACTTGAGGTAGTATACAGTACAAATATATATATTTAGAATTTTTTTGGTAATGTGGATGAACTTTTAGTTATTAACTATGTAGAATAACTTTTTTATATATACTATTTTTAAAGTGTTATTCCACACTGAGTATTAGAAAACGTTTTTGAAAAAACGTATAAAAATTTGAACGCAACGGGATTCGAACCCGCGCCTCTTGGATATGGTCCAAGCGCTCTGACCGCTAAGCCATGCGTTCTACTACCAGCTGCATTGAAATTCTTATACGTTTGTTACAACTTATTAATGTTGTTAGCATCTCTGTAGATTATTAAGAAATACTCGTTTAACAAGAGAGATCGCTATTTTATTTTAATATTTACTATTTTTAAAGTGTTATTCCACACTGAGGATTAGAAGACATTTTTGAAAAAACCGTATAAAAATTTGAACGCTGAGAGATTTGAACCCGCGTGTCTTGGATACCGTCCGTAAAGCGGAATTTAAACGATACTCAATAGTTGGAAATTAAATCTTATTTCAAAAGATATATCTAATTACTGATATGTTAAATAGCTTTACTCAATTAAAATGCAAGATATAATAACCTAAACGAAAAACTTGTACCACAATCGATCCAATATTGGAAAATTGCCTAAATTATTGAATGCCTTTGTACTGGTGTAGCGTGCGTGGGAAAACAGTTGAGTTTCCACATGAGGCACAGCTTGTCTAAACAAGCCGCCTGCATTCTAAATTGAATATACAATGGTAATTTACTTTATTTTCGCACTTTCTTAAATTATAGTTGGTAATAGCGGTCATTACATTCATATAATTTAATGTTAATACAATATAATTGATCGTTTACGTTAATATTAATATTTATGCTTACACTATATGTATCGAACTTATAAAAATAACATATTTTTTTATCGAGTAGCATATATTAAATCATACTAGATGTTACGTTAACGCGTTGACAAACCGTTGCCTTAGCAACGTGTATGTCACTTTATATTTAATATATTGTTATTTTAATATATATTTATGCATTATTTCGGAAGATTTTTAGAATTGTAGCACCCCTTCACTGTATAAACTATAACTTTACCAAATTTCATACTCCTCACGTCACGTAATTTTTATTAAAAGAGGTACAAACATATTGCTTTACATATTAATATATAGATATAATGTGTAGTTATAATTCAGAATGCACCATTTACAACACACATCGTGTGTATCGCGTGCGCCTTTTTATTAGCTAATAAGCGCAAACTCACTCATTGATTTTGCCGTTTTGTGCCACTTATTGAACCCTTGTAATACCTTGTATTATTTTTTTTACATTTTTTTCATCTTTTTTAACGTGGGAATTTTAATTTAGAACCAAGTTATTTGTATGGAATGTGTAAAGAAATCTTATTACGTACAATACCTACTTGACAGCCTTTGCATATTTTGACGTCATCATGGCGTGATTGAGATATACCAACTGGTATATATTAGTACAAAAGTCATTTGGAGGTTTTAGTAAAGATGGTCGGTTACATTAATTTCGTTCTTTTTGTTTCTTTAAACTAAGTGCAGCTTTGGGTTCCGCTATCAATTTCGAAATATTATTCAGACAGAACGTGGAGAATATTGTATTATTAGTTTATCTGTGCAGTGTACCTGTTTATTAGTGAACTAAGAAAAAAATTAAGTATTATAGTTATGTAAATATGTTTTCGCGTAATAAATAATATTTTATTAAAAATACCGTTTTTATAAATAACATATCAATCAAAACATATAATTAATATATGTAACAGACGGAAGTATCGCATTCATATGAAAATTTAACAGTTAAGGCCGGGTCAACATTTTTTAAGCGCTTTGAAGTGGTGTCAAGGTTCTACGCACTTTTAATTGATCAATAGTTTTAAGCGTTCACGTAATGCTTACCTTCACTTGTTATACTACACTTCATAGACTATTAATATTATTTAGAAAAATTGTATTGGATACTAAAAAAAATATGTTTATATCAATATAATTGTGTAAAAAATAAAGTATGTTTTTTTAGAGATTTTTAAATTGTAAACATAATAAAAAAATAATAGTTATATTGATCATAGTAAACAGTAAAATAACGACTATATGTTAAGTATAACGCAATAAAATCCAGAATCAATGAAATTAAAATGACTTACCTACTAATATCTTCACCAAGGCATCACTGAGTGACATATGATACTATTTTCCACATTCTAACTAACTGAACTTAATGCTGATGTCTTGTGTATGCATATGTTTTGTTTTACATATTAAAAACTAAAAAAGATCAAACCCATATTTAAATTGTAATCATGCTTATGTATACTTATAGATTACTTTACTTCCTCGACGAAAAAATAAGGACTTTTTCAATAAATTAATAATTTAACTTAAGAGAAGTCGAGGGAGAACTCGATTATTGGAGAATACAGTGTTGATGTTACTGGTGGAACATGAAGTAAAATTATGAAGAACCGTGACCTCTGACAGACCTGCTAGGAATAAAACATGCAGTTATAGAAAAAACACAGAAAAATAGTAAAAATAAAACATACTAATCAATTTTAAATGTTTAAAGCTATTTGATATTAAGTAATTCTAGTATTATCCCAAATTACTGAATAGAGATGATTATAGTGATTTGACCTTTCTTAAATTGCTATATTGAACAATTTGGTCTTATTTCAATTATCAATCAAGGTCAGTACACAAAATTTCAAAATAATAAAGTCGAATAAAGAAAATTAAAATACTCACCGATCAATTTGAACCATTTGTAATAATCTAATTGTCCGGAAATGAAACCATGGCCAATTTTAAATGTGGTTATATACGCAGATTATAATTTTTTGTATGAATGAATCATGTAGATTTTTTTCCTGCTTTTTGCTTTTTCCTGCATAGCAAGGTAGTCAGAGAGATCCTAGTGTCAAAATTCATAGCTTTTCGTTCGAAGTAAAGGTAAACCATGCATTCAACGCCGCGTTTTTTCTTAGATAGCTTTCTTTTTCAGAGCGGGAAAATAGATAATTTGTAAATATTGATTTTTCTGAGAGCGAATCGAGTTTAAAAACAATCGCTTTTACAACTACTTGTAGTTGGATGGAGTCATATACATATGAATTTGTATTTGAAAGATAAAAAAATTTTTTCAACGTACAATAATTTAGCAAACAACGCTTTGGCTTTGAGAATTATTATTAGATTAAATATTAGAAATCGTGGCGCAGTGGGACAGTGTCTGAGTGAAAATGCGATCGATTATGGTTTGATTGGTTATCGAATATCGAATGATTATATTAAAAAATATGTTGATTTTTCCGCTCTGGAACGCTGTCTTAACAGCGTTAAATTTGCCACATAGCAAGCATTGACTCCATTTCGGGCAGAAAGATGTCAACGGAATGTCTTGACACTGGGATATCTCTGCCTACTCTAAAACGTGAAACTGCAATTTTATATTATATACATATAAATAAAAAAATTATACGGTATAAAAATAACAATTAATGTTCAAATATCGATAAAATATATATGCTAATTAAACAACTGGTGTCGAAAATATTTAATGTGCAACAATTTGTCAATTGCCGGAGAACATCGAGACGTTATCGGTATATCGATTATGGTTATAGATATATCGATTCGTTACAGTTAGAATAATAATTTCGACAGGTTTACCATTTATAAGAAGATTTATTAACGACTCATATTGATTTTAATGGTGGCCCATTACATTTATCCCGACGTTTTGATGTTATTTTTATGTTTTATCAGAATATTAAGTTTATAATTTCGATTTGTTTTTTGTGTGTTAACTTCCATATTGTATATTGCTTACATTGTAGCTTTTATGGAAAAACAAATAAAATAGAAAATAAAATAAAAGTCATACTACCTCGTCTTACCTTGATTAATTGTGACGGAATATTTTTCGATTTTAAAGATACGTTTGCTTACTCAGGCTTGCTCGGGTCCTGCCCGAAAAAAAAAAGTTTTGAAACCGCCAGATTAGAAACTAATTTTAGATTCCTTTCATTTAACGAGTTATATTATTTTCTGTGAATATTATCGAATTTAAATATATTACGTCGGTAGATGGCGTTGCTAGGCAAAATACATTATAACAAATACTATATATTGCATTCGATCAATATGCTAACGCATTGTCTACCGATCTACGGATTCATCTATACAGGTAAATAAAACTGGGATGTCTGTATGTAGTATTAAAATAATCGCTTCTTTACCAAATGATTATGTACGTATACACGGTAAATACCAACACTTTTCTTTTTTCAATTTTTATACCAGCTGTCAGTTCCGGTTAATCTAATCTAATTTTGACTAGACTCTTACTGGCAGATAGTTGGTATAATAAGAAGTAAAATAGGCTACATTTTGTAATTATAAAATAAAGTCACGGGCTAGTAAATAATATGATAAAATAAGCAACATCTTGTATAGCGGTGAATTTTAACCAGACATGTTGGACAGTTGGCCTATTAATGAATTTATAATTATTTATCAGTCAGCGTGAGAAAGTAGCTAAAAAATAACAAGATTTTTTTAAGAGATTCTGTAACTTAAGCAATTATATTATATACCTTTGTTAGGTGCTCGGTAGTACCATTTAACTAGAACGAGCAAATATATACAATATCTATGGATCTAATTTTTTTATTAAAACCATAATAAGTTCTTTTAATTTTTAATACAATTTTTTTTAAAATTTATGTGCATATAATATTTCTAGACATAATTCCTAGATGCAGTTAAATCAGATAGTAACAATTTGCAAAACTAATTAACCGCATTCCAATTGGTTGAAGCGAGACTATTTTAGTCGCCATACGTCATGGGATCGAAGCTTTTACAACTTTAACCGGTTTTTAATCGGTAAAATTAGATACTGAACAGTCAAGTGGAGGATTTAACAACATGTCAAGTAATGGTGATAATGACTTAATCGTTTGATGAGAGAACCCTATACTATTTAATATGTATGTCAGTTATTTGTGTTAATTGGATATCTGAAAGAAATAAGTCAGTAGAAATGTTTTGTTTTAACTATTGTTTCACTACGATCACGAAATTTCATACACTAATTTATTTCCCTCCTGAAAAAATATACTAAAACTTATTAAACAATGATAAATTTGATTTCAGTGACAAATTTTATAAGCAAATTCGCAAAAAAAATAGTTTATCTCTAGCGGTATTGGCAAATGTATAGGATTATTTTTTGTAAGTATTATATATATATTTCCGTATATGATATATAACTTTATTTCCAGGTTCGATCAAGGCAAATCAACGAAAGGCGCGAGCAAACTTCGGCGCGACCTCATCAACGCAGAGATCGCCAACCTTCGGGACCTCCTACCCCTGCCCCCGTCGACGCGACAACGACTGTCTCAACTGCAATTAATGGCACTAGTTTGCGTCTATGTGCGGAAGTCGAACTACTTTCAGCAAGGTTTGCTTTAATATATAAAGAATTAAAATATATATTAATACGCGAAGGGGAAGTTTCAATAATGTCTATAAAAATATAAAATATTGTTATAGTTAATATTTTTCTAAATAATATATTAGAAGTACATTAAATTATTAAAGTAATGCTACACAAGCTGTTAAAAGTTTGACATACATGACATAAATTATTAATGTAGGAATTACGTTAACAGGGATAAATAAACGTAGCATCTCAAGATTTGAAATGATAACAATCGTAACATCGCTATTAAATTACTATACAATATACGCTAGGTGTTACAACCTTGCAATACCTACTTCTCACTTACATGTCAGGGTCAGTCGTTCTTTCATATCAAATGTACATAGCATCATTACAGGACGTTAGAAAGCTTCTTTTATAAAATAGAGTTCGAATGGCTCGTTATCATGATTTTAATCAATTCACGTTAAAATCTTACAATATTTTGTCAAACATTTTTCAGAATTAAAGGTTTCCTTAAAACATATATACCTACTTAAAACATATAATATAATAAGCGGTAAATATTAAAAATTTATACATCTGCAAACAAAAATAATTATATTAAATTTAAATCCAAAGTAATATTAGGTGAAATTAATAGACATACATTGTTCTAGTATTATTATTTCACAATTTATTTAATAATACTAATAATAATAATATCAGACGCAAATCGATATTAGTATTAAACAAGTACGTGTGGTAAATTAAATATGTCTGTATTTACTATTAAAAATATGCTATACGTATATTTTCGTCTATTTTCGGCCCTAATTCGATATTCAATTACGCAAGTTAAATTACCCCAAGTGAAGACTGAATCTACACCTATCCCGACTACAGCCAGAAACTGCGTCATAGTAACCTTATTTAAATGTAATAACTGATTTCATTTACTAAAATAAATTTATATTATGGGTATATGGAAATTTCTCGAACTATTATATTATAGTGTATAATTGCATTGCTTCTATCATACCTATAACAATACTCGATGCTTCACCACGGTGTATTAAAAGTCCATAGGTTATGCCAGCATTAGGGCTTATCGTTAAGGAAGATCAATACTTAAACGGTTTTCTAGAGAAATAATGTTGTATTACCAACTCGTAAATAATTCCGTCGACCCCAACAATGTAGGTAAGTATCGATTTGGTTTATTTCAATCTTCCATCGTTCTTGCTATAATAGTGCTGCTAACGGGGTTCAGTATTTCTACTTTTTGTTATGAAGAAAAATCGATATTTAGTTGTGTTTTTTTCGCTTCACGCATATCAGGGTGGGCAGGTAGTACCTAGTACCAATATATTCCGTAATCCACTTTCCGCCGAACTCAAGATTGTATAATAATTTTGTATAAAAAAAATATGTTAAAAAATAATGTACATATATCCCATCCATTTAAATAAATTAAATATTTGTACTCAAGAAAAAAAAAGGTATTTCAAATCGAATATAATAAATACTTTGTAACTTGTACATTACGTGTACAACACTCAAGTATAAGCTATGGATCAAGGCATCGGACCGACAGACAGTGACAGCCCTCCACGCGTGTTAGAAATTAATTTATTCATTGTTTGTTAGGGTAAGTAGCTGCCAACGAGGCCTAATGCTGACCCAACTTGCAAAGGTCAAAATATAAATGTTACGTTTTAAAGATTTAAAGTTTTATTATTATCATTTATTTAATATAATAAATTAAAAGCCCGCCCAAGCATCTTTTGGGTATATAATGGTTGAAGTTGTAAAATAATTGGTGTGCAATAGGTAGCAGACTGAATTTAATGTCAATATTTAAAATTTCATAGTAAGAGCAACAAATACCAAAAAAAAGTCGAAAGTGAAAAGTCCCTGTGCTTTAATTTTACATAATATTAGGCGTGTTAATAACTAAAAATATATTTAATTTTTTTTTTATTGGAGCTTAAACTATCTCACTTAACCCTGTGCCTTTCTATCAGAATCGATTAAGCATCAACCAGTTAGCGCAGTTTCCTTCAAGCTCAATTTAACGGATTATCACAAGGTCGCATTTCGTACCTAAATATCGATATGCACGCTACCATCAAAACGCAGCCTTGAACCGGCCGAACCGAAAATCGATAATTACGTAACGAAATCGATGTTCTCACGATTCAGAATACAGTTATCCTTATTGGTGGTTTAAACAATGGTTTCGCTTTTGATAAGAAAATTAGAGAAAATTAGCGAGTTGGACCGGCTACCGGCTGATTGTTATTGGCACTAATGGTGCCCGCCGGGAGCTGAACCTGGGAGAGTGGTGTCACGCCCGCGCCGCACGCCACTCACCGCAGGGGGTTCACATGGGTAAGGAAGTCTGCATTTTTAGACAGACATATGGAGATACGCTATGGATTTTCTCACGTGTTGCAAAACGTTGGAAATAAATTGTTATGACTTCATACCATATTTTAAATTGCAATTTAAACACAATATTGTTATTTGTTTATATTTTCTTAACTAATATAAATAAGAACTCAGATTTATCTCAATTACATTTTAATAAAGGGAATTGCAGTAAGAAAAGTTCACAGTATTATGTTCTTAATCGAATCCATCATAAGCTTTCGTTGTTTGAGATGACTACCGTCTTTGTTTCTATATAGCGCGGCTCGATAACCGTCGATCGTGGGAATCGTAGTTTGCATATGATTTGCTTAGTTTGTTCATCGATTGCTTGGATACTGATTGTTTTCACAAATTCAGTATTAAGCTTTTAGGTTTGCCTAAAAGGATGGTGCTTTTAGATAAGTCTTAGTTACATTTATGCAAATAATAATCGAAAGCTTAATGGATCAATTAATTTTATTTTTATAATTTATATAAGAAATATTGTACGAAGAATATATATGTGACTGAAATATATATTTTTAAATTGCTATTTGTAGGAAATATAGCAAAAGATAAAGTCAACTATAGGTGGTAATACTAAAACAAATCGACGAGTAATCAATCCTTCAACAATTTCATAATAAGTATATCTAAATACTGAAATTGCGGACCCGGTCTCGAATTAGCGAACACGCACATATATTTTCTCAACAATTTTTGCATACCTCCATGGGAACTAGCATCTTTCAGTCTAATTAAGTACACCGCATCGGTAATGTATAGTGGTGGTACCTCGCGTATCTTCGGTAAATTTTTAATACTATACTCGCTTATGTTGGAATTCTTATACATTGGTTATAGGGATATTTTAAACACGATTTAAAATGTAAGATACATTGTTACTTTTTTAACATTCAGAGCTCACGAAATCTGTATATAGCTTACCTACTCATTATTCTATTTGTACTTAGAAATATTACATTATTTTAACCTACGTGAAGAGCAGATGTTTATATATTTTATACTAAAAATAAGTATCGCGCAATATAGGGATAATTGAATAGCGTTATGTTGAAGATTTTTAACCAAAACTAAGTTTATTTATGCACTCTTTTTAACCCGCTTAGTAGGGTAGATAGGAAGTACCTAGTAGACACTTTGTGCACCGCTTTTCGCTAAATTTGAGACATTGCATGTTTTTATTATGATGGTGAGGGAACTCAGCACCGCGCTTTGTGTATCAGAGCGAGAAAATGAAAATAAATTACATATATTTCTGTTGAGCGGGAGTCGAACACAACCGATCGCCTTTACAATCAGAATCTGCCCCACAGCACCACGACCGGCCTCAAACTTATTATAAAAATAAAATTATGAAAATTAAATTTAAAAGCGTCATCAATAATCGAATACTTTTAAGTACTTATTTCTTTAGGAAAATATATTATTTAAATTTCCACAAAAATAATATTAATATGCTATCATTTAAACGAAATCATTTAAATTTGTACCTTGTCAAGACTGCGATGCACGTGTACATTTACACTAAGTTGTTTATAAGAGGAGATTGCGCAGAAATATATTTGTTATCATTAACATAAAACACTCATTTATAAAATCACTACTTAACAAAGTTGATCGCTCTCTAAAGGATGATTCAGATACAAGAACTAAGTGTTCGTTTACTACTGCTACAATTAATTGAAGCTGTACACTTAGACTGTTTGAACTATACTAATAGATAACTTGATTTATATGTAAAATACTACATACTTTTAAAATTTCTAAAGCACCACAAATAGATTCACATTTCATTTTTTTATATATTATACAATTGTGTTACCTACCTCGCAACATAGAAATGTTCAAAGTAATTATAGTAAAAATATAAACAAATTTCACCGTAGCGTATGGCACTTCGTTGGCTTTGACTATCCTCTGTGTGTTACAGTGTGAACCTAAAAAAAATATCAACTGCAGTTTTTTATATTTATTTATTACGTGCGCAACAGACTATAATATTTGTGCCTGTTTTGAAAAATAACTTCATTTATTTGTTTTTGGTCAATTATTTAATCATTATCCCTTATTAATACCTAGGTATATCGGTAGTAATAGGAGAAAGAAAAACATACAAATAAATATATTTCTGTCATTTTATTTTTTTATTTTATTTGCATACGCTATTTATACTTTAAACTGTTAACATTTATTAATTAAATAAATATAGGTTAACTTAAGATATACATACATTATTCTATTTTTAACTGGTACTGTTGTACCAGTACTTCACGCAATTATATTAAATGATAGTGTTGTGAGCTTACAAAGAGACAATTGCGATATTGGTAATAGCGCTAAGTATCGGCCTGCCCCTGTGGTTCATATAATGATAGTCGATGCATTGCAAACGTGCATTTTGCCTACTGCTTGTAGGTTACTATGTTGTCGGAACACATACATTTTATTAATGCTTAAATATATGTTTTTTAGACTTTCAGATCTATATATACTAAATAAATTTGTGAATAAAATAAACTTAAATATAACATTTTTATGGTTTCACAAATTTCTTTGCAAAATAACATGTACTACTTCTTCTACGTACAATGAAAACAAATTTTAAACATTAAATAAGTCGATATCAAAATTACTATAAAAAATACTGATTAGTCTAACTCAATTATTTATTTAGTCAAATATTAATATATTTTTTTAGCTTCACGATTTAATCCTGCATAGCATTCATAACAATGCGTGTTGAGTGATCGCGGAACTCAACGCCGCACTTTGTCTTACCAGAGCGAAGATTGAAAATAATTTAAGTATAATTACTCCCCCGAGTGGGTTCAATACCCACAACAGATTGTGTTTACAGTCAGACATTCAGGCCTCATCGGCATAATAATATATAATAAATTATAATTAAAAATATCAATAACAAACATAAATAATTAATTGTAACACTTTAAAAAACATTTGACAACCATTTAAATGTGGTCATCAATCATTGAAATAAGTAAACATACAACAAATCGTAATTTCATTGAACGTCCAGTATTTTATCACCTCGGATATGCATATACAAATATGTTCACATATAATCCAATTAGTGTGCACGCGGCCGTGTCATATTAGCATAAATTTGAATTTTAAAACAGTCTGAAATTACTTGCTCACTGCTTAAGAGCTTGTGGCGACAGGTAGTGTCATCGATATTATTTATTGATAGATTTAAAACTATAGTTGCTTATGGGTAAGTCATAAACTTGTATGGAAAATAGTGTTTTTATGATTATTGATTAAAGGGTATTTATTTTATTTAATATTAAATTAAAAGTACTTTAAAAAATATATTCGTAAACATGTAATTTAACTTGAGCGTTACGTGTACTATAAGTAAACCTAGTGAGTACTGGTAGCTCAGTACCAACAATGGACACATAAAAGATAAAAATATTATTATATAATACACAATTACATGACATATATATTATATATAGATATAATATATTAATGTTTTTTTAATTATTTAATCTACTCCATACCAAAAATATAGCTATATGTATTCTTGCTCTCATCTTATGTCAAAAAATATCGATAGTAGTCTAAGGAAGGTTTAAAATTTACTATAGTATACAATCTTCTTCATCTTTATCTTAGAGAACATCTCCAAATAGTGAAGGTTGGCCCAAGTCAGCTCCGCATATTTTGCCCGATCTCTGGGTAAACGGAATGTCTCTGACTTTTTTCTACGACCGATTCTCCTTGTTTTAGCTATACAATAGTATTCTACAGCAATCTTATTTTCCTGCACAAATTGTTCGTATCTATCAAGCAGAAAGAACATAGCTTGGACTATACAATGGTAAGAGATGTATGAGTAAAAAAAAATGTGCATTATTTAATCTGCTATTTATTCTTATACTCTTTATTTCCTTTTTATATAGCTTGATAAATCTTTCTAAAAAATATACTGAACATACCGAAATTATTTGACAATTAACAATTACGTTAATTAATTTTGATATATTTTACCAACCATTTCACTTCACAACCTTTATTTTTAGTTTGATTTTCTGATTGAAACTAAATTTCTTGATTGATTTAATTCTGAAACTATACTAAGTTCGCCGAGTCAACTAGTATTTTATATTATTAGTATTATTAATAGTATCGTCAACTATGCATTAGGTAATTTTATTTTCAAAATGTAGCTTCACTCATCGTCAAAATTGAACGCAAGTTTTAAATAACCATAAATGCCGTTTAGCGCAATATAACTTGTATGAGTTAGTTTGATTATTAGGCCACAAGCACTAGGTCAAGGCAAGCTCATACTCGCGTCCACACCACGACTTATTGCCTCTACATTATTTCTAGTTTTACAATTGAATATAACTTTCGATAGGCATATATTCTTTACGTTTAGCTACCCTAACCTTGAACGGCATTCTTGGTAACAAATTACAAAATCAATATTAAAAAAAAAAGATTTAAATGAAATGACGCTATTTGTTTTCAAGTTTGGCTATAGGAGGGGGTTCAAATTGTACACACTAAGCTTATATTTTGAATATAGACAGTATTTGGTTCTAGATAGACAAAATACTCTACTGTATTTAGAGATAAGCGTTGCCTCTTTATCTCTGAGTTCTCCTTAAAATGACAAGGGTTAAAATTGGGACTATATAATTTTTTATATTAATTAAGCATTTTTAAAAAAAACTATCGGAACAAAAAAGTGTAAAAACAATGCGTCTGCCTATAAACGTGACTTGTTATTTGGTTTGGTTTGATTCCCATTCGGAGAAATTATTGTATTTATATTTTATCCATATTTCTCCGTTCCGGTAAAAAAGAGCGTGAATGTCTCGATTCTCGATTCTTCTCGATGCATATATATATATATATATATATATATATATATATATATATATATATATATATATCATTATAACATTTTATCATTGTGCATTAGGACTTGTGGAGTCGACTGAACGAATCTAGATACGTGTAGTCCCACAAAGTTATATAGAACTTAAATTAATTCCTACTACAAGCACATTATGAGGCACTATTAAAATATCTTAAAGTATAGTAATTATTTCTTTAACAGCCATTATGTACTTAGTGTGTGTATGTATGAACACATACAATTATAAATCTCGATACATAGTGGCGCACTTCTGATTGAAATGAGTCATTATGTAGCTTCGAGCATTAAAATAATTATGGATGATAACATAAATACTATTAGCGTTACATAACATTATTTCACGTAGCCAGTTGATGCAAACTAAATTAGAGAAATATTATGTATGTACATAATATTGTAATAGGAGCCGTAGCGGACCAGTGGCACAGAATCGCACTTTAAACGTGGGTTCGATCACTACTCGAATTGAAGTAATCGAATCGAAATCGAATAATTTAATTTATTTTCTGCTTACCCTGCTATGGTGGTCAAGGGATGTATTTGTAAAAATATAACGCAGTAGGATAGTGAAAATGGTGAGATTTATCCCCGTTCAAGAAAAAAAATATTTATTTACTCGCATTTCCTAACAGAATAAAGTGACGAGTTCGGCCACTTAATTTATTTTCCTACATCCTCGGTGTGTGTAGATGACTTTGTAATAATAAAATTATAATTCCTGCAGAAATAGTGTTATGATATAAAATTGTTTTTATTCCTATACAACAAAATAGAGTAACTACTTTAATTATAGGAATATTTTAACATTATTTTGTCTTTGACTACTCTGCTATGTGGAATACAGCGTAATGCTGTTTCTTTTGTAATTTATGTTTTTTTTCACTTCACTTACAAATGCCCACTATTTGGACGCGTTATAATTAATAATTATTTTGTAAGTATTGGAACATGCTATATAAATTGATTAAATCTATTAAAATCAATTAAGATCCCTTAATGACAAATTATGAAACAAATTGTTAAACACAAGTTAAGAAATCACAAAAAAAATATTAACAATTTTATTCAACAACTAAGATAGTAATACTCGATAAAGATAATTTACAGTCAAATAGAAATACGATTCTATTTGAATAGATCTGCGCTGAGATAACACCGCCATTATTTTCAAGATTATATCAAAACCCATATTTACTTGGTATTTTTCATTACATAAACTGTTTTATACCTAGACGTACTTTTAATTTTATCATTGTTGTTAGAACTTGCATTTAATATGCGAAATTTATTTTATCTGTGTAACTAATGACCGATCTGTCTAATTAGACAAAACATTATTGGTGGTTTAAAACTTAAATTAAATTAAAATAAATTGGTAATTTTAACCTTTAGTTTAAACCTTAGTTTTAACCTTACATTACGTTAAACAAGTAAATATATTTCTTGCGAGACTGGTATACTGATAAATTAAGAGGCTCATTAAAAGTTTTGAATAATATTTTATTGGAATGTTCAATTACAATGCGATGTTGGATTTTGTCAACCATTATGTCAGTCTATACTTAAAACTAGCAAATAGGACAGAGATGTTATAATGTTTTATAGAAAATATAGGACATATATAACATTGTACAATATTTCTTAGAACTTTCGATTTCAGTTAAGCATTAGTATGTATCACACTTACAAATATTTAATTATGTTAGTTTTCTTAACGATAACCCGACACAGACCCTATAATTCTCATCAGAAAAGATCTTCTACCATGCAGCTACAGGAGTACTTAAATAACATAATTAATACGACCTTAGTACATGTTTCGGTAGCTTTTACGTAACTACAAACGATTGTGCCGCAATTGTTAATCAAATTAATTCTCCACCAATTCGAACAATTAACTCCTAGTGAGGTTATAAATAATTATTTGGTATCGATTATCGTATATCGATTACGATTAGACATAATAACCGATTCAAATTAGCGTGAGACGTTATAATATAATATTTTCTTTATAAGTAAAGAGGAAACGAGGATGTATCTAAAATATTAATATTTCTAAAATTAAAAACTGGCTGGCACCGTCGCCATAAGTTACCATCTTATACCGCAATAAAGGATTAGTAATATTTAATACAAATATTTTAGACTTTTATTTAGGTTGTTTCATTAATGTAGTAATATGTACAATATAGCGTAGTAAAATTCTACTTATATTTTTAGCTTCACGTTTTAATCCCGCATTACATATCAGAATAGACAGGAAGTACCATGTCGTCCAATTGTGTGTTGAGTTGCGAAACTTGAAGCCGCGCTTTTTCTTAACAGAGCGAGGAAATGAAAATATTGTGAAAAATATTTGACTTAAAACTATATTTATATTAATGTTTTGTAAATATTTAAGTATATCTTATATTAGCTCATTATTAATTCTAACAGTCGCTTGTCTTATCTGCGGGAATATAAGATAAAGTTAGGAAATAATCGTAAATACGTATAAACGTAAGCATTATATTATATGACCTTAAGCTCTTGGAGTTACTCAAAAGCTATGATAATATCAGGATAAGTATTTAGTTGTTATTGTCTAGATTATTTAAATGTTGGATAAACAAATTTGCAATTATTTTACTTATTTCATATTCATTTATTTTGTTTAATTACCATATAAATAAACTAGGAAATTTACAAACAACAAATTAATCTTTTTTCGTAGTGAAATAAATTATTCGGTGATCTTTATAAAAAATTGTAGAAAGAGAAGGTACTTGTTAATTAATATAAGACCTATAAAAGTAGTCAGTCAAAAAAAATTCACAATTAATATTATTAATTGATTAACCTACGTATATATTAAAAATCTTACCAACACTAAATATAACAAGTTCTAGTGAAAAATCATTTAAATTCTTCAGTTTTTATTTTGAGAATAAAGGTCAACCTGGTGCAGTAGGGCAGTGTAATAGTAAAGGCGGTTGATTGTGAATTCAATTCCCACTCCTCGAAATGATTCGAATTTCATACTTTGCTCTGGTATTATATATTTTTTCTCCAATACAATTTTAATGGGTTCAAATTACAGTCAGAAAATTGTTAGAAAATTTTCTCTAGTGATCAGGTTATGTGTTGCCTTAAATCGTTAAAATGAAATTAACTTAAAAATCGAGTTATTTTTAATATTTCAAAAATTTATAAGATAACTAACTAGTTATCTTTTAAGTTAGATATCTTCTAAAAATAAGCTTATATTTAAGTCTAAATCATTCAACATTTGATTCTCATACTAATCTCAAGTTTATATTAGCGTTTAAATTTTACAAAAATATTCCCATCATTCTTGTAAGGTTATTAATAACGTTTTACAACCAAAAATCACACCGTACGGTTTTGACAAGGTCAAATCAAGCGCTATGTAATACATCAATCGCCATTAACACATAGCGACATGACCTCACATGAAATTATTGTCGGTACTCACTTTCAATTGTTTTAATGAAATTACACCTTGTGCAATAAAAGGTCGTTTAGATGAGAACGATTATTTTATATTTTTTTAATTGCGTATCGTTTATACTCGTAGACTTCTTTATGTACCTGATTGATGTATAGGTTAATTATTTTTGGCAACTTTACAATTTATCTTATATACAGTGGTGACATGAATATGGAGCGTATCTAAGCAATATAGACTTAACTGAATGAATGATAGAAATATTGATTTTAAAAATGTATGTAATTTGACCATTTGTGAGAAGCCTATAACATTTTTTATTTTTTTCTATAGCTTTATACTTTATGTCACTTAGCAGGATGCTCAGAGACAACTTAGTGTTAAGGTACTCCGTTGACTGCTTTCCGCCAAAAATCGTGACATTGCCTGATGAGTGGTGACTTTATCGTCGCGGTTTGTCTTACAAGAGCGGTGAAATGAAAATAAGTTTAATATATTATAATTCCCTCAAGTGGTCCCAATCGAACTCATAATCTATCGAAATCAAGCGATGTCCCTGCGCCACGATGGTTTAAAAAAATTGTATTTTTGTAATATTAAATTTGTTACGTGTAATTAAATTGTACTTAACAATTACAATTTTTTTTTAAATATGTACATGTCGATGTCTAAAAATATTTCCAAATAATATTTTTTTATCTCGATCTATTATCCCCACAATTATCGAGGCAATCAGTAAGGTTATTAGAGTATTATTTAACTCTTTAACGAGCAATATTCTTAAAAGTTTTAAATAATGTATTATGACATCATTCATAATGTTTTATGTCACGTGACCAAGAAATATATTTTAAATTGATAAAAGATGTAGTGACGAATCACTTACTTCTTTGTGCTGAACAAATTTATCGGGAGTGCGTTTTTTTAATTTAATAAACTTCCAATAAAATAGAATGACTATTTAAGGGTTAAACAACCTTGCCAAAATCAATATAGCGGCCACACTTGATTGGATTGCGCTGACAAGTATTACAAATCAAAAATTGATGACTCAATCTGTATATAACTTATTGATACGTGATTGATAAAGAAATATCATATTTCATTCATGTTTACCCGCAATTTTTGTTTGTCTTTCGCTGACAGCCAATTTGCTGGTGGAAATGATTTATTTACTATCTCATTATTGATTGCCAATAGATTGACCTTCAGATAGTTTATTCTATATTTGCATTACATACAGTGTAATTCTACGAGTGAATATACATTAAGCGCTTGTTTGGAAGAAACTGATATAGATTATAGGTATTGTGTATGTACTTTTTTAATACATTTCAAATGTATAATTTTAAATACAGATACCGAAATATCGATTGTATTTTAATATTTTCTTATAATACAGTGCCTGCAGAGATAAGCGTAACTGTTGATAATGATAGTATAAAAACATCACTACAGTTACAATAGAAAACCTATTACAATGAAATAGAATATCAATGTCCCTTTTCTCGTACGTAGCTGTGCAAATAGTTTATATTCTGTGACAGCAAAAATACTTTATACAATAGCTCTACTTTTGAAATAAGAGAAATTTATGTCCCTGTTCGTACTTGGCCCTATACATTATTATTAAACGCGATCACCGCCCAACTATCTAATTTCTAATCTAACTACAATTTAATTAATAGTCACTTGTTGAGAACGATTTCAAACTTGATTTATAAACCGATTGACCTGTATTTTAATATCGATTAAAATACATAAGTCGATTAAAAGAACAAGCTAGCTATGTTTCCGCTTTAGTTTGTAATTTGTTTTGACAAATGCGTTCGTGTATTGCTGTTTGTGTGTTTATATTTTTAATTGTTGATTTCATATCGATCACTATAGATATTATTTTTTATCTTGTCAAAATTATTGTTATGTACTTGATAGAAATTAGAATATTATTATTAGTACATAAATTATTGTTTTATGTATTCAAAATTATTCCAGAATATTGAAATACAATAAATACAATTCAAGTGCCGAGTCACTTATAAGTCATACTTCACTTAAAAAATTATAAATCCTGGAAGTATACGACCAAAATGATATATGCTTATAGTAAATGTTAGATAGATACTTGTTAATATGCTCAAAAAGGCGGTATACTTACGAGAGTTTTAAAATATTAAAGTAATCTTCTATGCTTATAATTGCAAAGTGTACGAAAAGTTATGGCTGTAGAACCAAGGCTCAGTTAAGTATTTGAAATATAAAAATTAACGTTTTACGAAATTGTAAATAATACCTTAATAAATGTCAAGGAAAATTCATATTTTTAACCATGAATTTTATAAATTTATGAAATATTCCCAAAACACGTTATTACTTTTTACAAACAGGTGTTCGGAAGCTAATAAATATGAAGATAATTACACGTTATAGCTTTATTCTCCGATTCAAGGTAATAGCGCCATTTTTTTATCTATTTACAGTAAATTTTTCTGCTGGAATTGTTACTTTGTAACCGCACATGCATATTGATATACCTTTTAATATACATTTTGCTATAATTTATTTTGCACTAAGATTAATAAACACCATCTTATGTTTTTTACTAAGCTTAATAATATAGTTAATTCTGATTTACTGACTTCTCAATTTCCTTGTCTGTGATAAAATAATTGATGTCTACCGTCCAAGTAATTAAATTTAGCGTACTGAACTTGCAATATGGATGTTAGTAAAAAAACTTATAAGAAAAATGAGAAACGGCAAGATACGACGTACATATATAAATTTTTATGATCAATATATCGAGATTTAAAATTAGCATTCTTATCACAATTATCTTAATGAACCGTTTAAGTAATTATTATACAATTAGCTATATTTCCGGCATATACAAATTAAAACACTAATGCCTCTGGCAAAAATATTATGGTTGAGCAAAATTGATTTTAAATGAGTAATCCAATGTTTTTAATTATTATTTGAGAATTTAATTTTATGTTTTCTTACCAATAATTGATCAATTTCGCTTAGATTTGAATATACTTGCGGCTTAGCCTCAAGGAACAAGCTATTAATTTTACATAACTTTAACTTCAACTAAGTTACTATACTTGTTTTAATCAAAATATTATTATATAGTAAGTTGGTTGAAAGATTTTAAAAAATATTCTAAATAAAATAAATTTCACAATCTCCAAAAAATAAAAATTTTATAATCTGTATAATTTTTCATTTCAATGGAAAATATCGAAACTTTGTTTTTTATCTAACTATATACTTAAGGCTGACAACATGTAAATTGTAATGTTTACAAATATTATCAAAAACACAAGCGTTTGTGCACCTCGCAGCTATGCCGCTAATGTGACGTCTTCACACCGATGACTGGCTAATTCGGCTGACGCGTGAAACGATAATTGCGCTTCGCTTGATAGATGAGCTACGTTATGACAGATCAGATCTGTATTTTGATGGGGTTTCGTAATGTTTCAAAAAGTATATATTTTTTCTTGTTTAAAATAATTTCTATGCGTCTATTATACAGGGAAGACTTTTAATTTGAGCAACTTGTGCTCTATGGCAGAAATCTGGGCGATAAAAGATTAAAGAGCACGCTATGTAATTAATTGTCTAGTCATTAAAAATTATCTAGATGGTAATAATTCATGATCAGTTTCACGGATACATGCATGGAACATAATGTCATTTATGAGACAGAAATCATTACAAAAAATAGCACCGTAGTAGCATCGAATAATGCGTACTTACAAAAATCTTATAAAAGACAAATTAAATTTAATTATGTTTAAGACATTTTTTTTAACATAAACTGTTTTATTAAAACTAAATAAATAAACTTTATTACGCTAAGTGTCCAAATGCCTTTTTATTTAAATTTGAACTGCAAATAATTTAAAATCTGATTAGATCGTATCAACATGAGTTAGAAACGATAAAGAAGTGTCCTATCAAATTTTATAAACACCCAAGTCTAAAACTGAAACATTAAACCAAACTTTAGACGTTAAAAGCAGCACGCAATAGTAGCAATATAGCGTCTGCCTTCACGGATACCATGAAACGCGGCCGGATAGTACTGCTTATGCAAATCGTATGGGCAATTACTACAAAAGAAATGGTCCTATACTCCTCACGAGAACCGTGCGATGCCTTTTGGGGTTAAACTTAAATAAGTCCATTGTCTATCAGTCCAGGTCTATTAATTGTAGTAGTTTAGGCCATGTGTGAATGTAACGTTTCGTTTCGATCTAATGATTTTGCAAGATACACGGTCGCCTCGTAATCGACATTCGACGTAATTAAGATGGCATTTGTTAGAACTAAGGACTGTAAGGCTGTATAACGATCTAACCTTTCTCCAGTGTTACACTGTTTCAACGATTAGTGTTTTATCTTTATGTTTACTTTGTATTTAACTATTTGTTTTGTGTGTTTTAGAAATATATATTTGTTTGCTTCATATATGTAATATATGAACATAAAATATAAATATTTAAACAAAAATGTGTTTCATGAAAAACACGAACTTAGCCTTTAAGTCAGGGTAAAGTAACATAATAATAATAGATATAAAAGAAATTATTGAAAAATTGATCATTTTATAAATTAACTAAATCTTATATGTATATACCAAGAGACTGATTTAAATAGCTATATTATATAGCTAGACCATCTCGCCGAATTCCTCTGCATACAAACTGGCAAATGGCAAGTTTATTTAAAGCGAGGCAGGTGGTTGGTTAAATTGAGATGTTCGTTAGGCCATAATGGTATGTATCGCGTCAATCTCGCGCGGTTATTTCTGTCGCCCGCCACCATTGCACAGTGTGATTGGGTGCGCGCCCAAGCCTCTTATTTTTAATGCTTCAGGATTTTCTTTGAATTCCATTGACATAGATTATAAATGTTCTTATTTAAATTGAAAATGATACGTTTTATATGTTATAAATTAAAAAGAAACTGGAATCTCTTAGAGAATTCACAAAAGCGTTAAGCTCTATGAGTGTAATAAGCGTAGTGAATAAGTATAGTTTATAAGTATTTTTTTAGTCACATCAAAATTTTGTAAACGTTCCAGAGCCAGAAACACACACACTAAATTTATAATATTTTTACACACACACAGCTAAATTTATAATATTTTTAGGTTTAATATATAGTGCTTTATTGATTTGCCCTTAGTAGTAATTTATTGCTAAATATTAAACATTCAAAATCATTATACTTGACTATCATCAATAATTTCAAACTCGTTAACATACATCTCATAGGCAATAAAAACTTAAGAATAGGTAAAGATCGTTAATTCTCGAGTATTCCTGCTAAATGGCAGATTTAAAGCCCATGTACCACTAAAAGTGTAAAGCGACATAATTATTATGTTTTAACTTATTCTCTTATTTATATGTTTACTATTTTAACTTTATATAAATAAAAAAACATTTATCTTTTAAAGACCTAAAAGTAATTATAATACTAGTAAATTAAAATATTACGTTAATTTTACTTTCAGAACTCTCGTTACTCGATGAAATCAATACCATATTAATGTAATTAAACCTCTAAACAGACAAAAATAGAAAACGTAATAAAATTGTAAAAATGTATAAAGTACGTAAAAGTACTCCACAATTTCAGTGGACAACAAGACGATATTAGCAGTCGGTACATAGAGTTGATTAGCGAGCGCATTTGAAACGATACCACGAGCCTTAATTAATTAACTTAACCGTGACGACGCGAGCCTTTATATAAGCTCTGCTAAGTTATCCTACTATTAAACTTTGAATAAGATAGATTTATGAGACACTTCTACTAAGGGGAATGGTAATTGAATTGTATTTTATTTGTCTATTTTATTTATTAACATTACTATATCGATTTAAAATTTTTGTATTTTAATTTGAAGTTAACGTTAAATAATGATTTACAAATATAACGGTATAATAATCATTTTTAATGTTATATATGTACATATGTATGTAGGTGTATAATGTATATTCTCATATAAAGTCTATTGTTACATATCGTTTTCACTCAAAATTTACTATTTCTTATTAAGTACTAGTAAATGCGTGCTTTTTCCTTTCCTACAATTTTGAATACATAATACTTTATATTGAAATAAAACATTGCATGTAAATCAGATCAACTGTTTCCGAAACAATTTATTGAAAACGCACAGAGAAACATAGATAAATGCCCCAATAACAGTTCCCTTGTCTTGTCTTATATTTCTAAATGATTCTGTAAATAAGAAGCGAAGCTTGATTCCTCATTTTCAAACCAGATTGGAAACATCTACGTATCTCCTGAAGCATAATCATACCCTTTATGAGATGTTAACAATTATAAAATATGTAACCATAGACGCGGAAAATACAAGCCGTATTTTCTTTGGCAAATATCATTTTATATAAAGTAGTAGATATGTACTATTAATTACTATTACTGATGCATTATTATTAAAGAAATAGACTTTTTTTACTTCTCCATAAAAAATTATATCATGATTGTACTAATAAATCTTCTAACAAATATTCATCGTAAGACCAAATAAAATGACTGAAAGTCACATTTGAATATATAAATGCTATATTTAATCACTTTAATGGCTCTTCGTGTAAGCATAAAATAATCGCTCAGCTTAACAAACCGCGTTAGAATCAGTTAGGGGCGTGTAAGAAGTTCGTGAGCACATTTGTACTGAATAATATCCGGACCACTCGGCCATTATATTTCTATTAGATAATTGCAAACCTTTATCTTATGTAATGTGTTTTCTGTTTGAGTGTTTCACTATATTTTATTATTTTACTCATGTATTTAGCGAGAATAATATATTTTTACTTTAAAAAATATTTTAACTGAATTATTTGCGTATATTTAATACTATTAAATACATTTACATCCCAACGCTATAACCTGACCACGGGTTGACCGAATACCAAACTATGCGCAATTAAGTAATCCATTGAAAACAACTTCATTTAAAATATTTAAATTTATATTATTTTATTATCTAGAGTTTTGTTATCAATAAATATATTTTTTTATGCGCACACAAATATAGATCTTATATAGGTAAGCAAACTTGGTTGTAAGTGAGAAATAATGATTATTGATAAATAATGATTTACAAATATATCGGTTTAACAATAATTTTTTTAATGTTATATATGTACATATATATGTAAGTGTATTATGTATAGTCTCACATAAATATAGATATCACACATAGATCTTTTATAACTAAGAAAACTTGGTTCTAAGTGAGAAATAGTGGTCACTTCAATAGGTTATATTGGTGATTGATGGCCATTAAATTATTATTGTTGCAAAGTTGACTTCAATTAACATACGTACTCGTATTTATATATTTTTTCATTAATACGCCTAAATATATCTTTACGGTATTAATTTTATTAAACGTAACCTAAAATTATATACGTAAATAACTAAAATCATTTCGTTTGTAGTTAGTTGAGTTCTAGAACAACTGACAGACTTCATTACGTTTAGTAATGTAAGCTTAAAATCAACGTCAAGTTGATCGCATACATTAATTATTTATAATTGAATTACCCTTCCAAAAGTATTTTATCAAAATATTTAAGTATCATGTTTTATAATCCATCCTCTTTTATGGACTTAGAAAGTATCTCCTTACACTTCGCGGCGGGTCCATTAGAGTCTGGATTTATTCTACATCTAATCGATATAATCGGGTAGCCGCTCGGTTATTGTTTATCGATATTTCAAAAGCCTAGAAAGTATCGATAGAATCGGTTAATTATAACAATGTATGTTCTTTAAGTGGCCGGAGTGACATCGATTTTTTGACAATGGCTTAGAATTTCACTAGCGGTAATACTATATCGATTATACTACACAGATAACAAATTGTGATTGATGCTAAATACGTAATACGAGATTGCATGTCATCATTGTAACGTTAGCTTCGCTCTTAATAAGCTCTTTCTAACACAAAAACTGCATTGTTTCAAAATGACGAAACTTAAGTGGATAGATAACTCAGAAAAACATTCAACTTGTACATTTTTTTTGATCTTCGCTTGTACATAATATATGAAGTAATATTAAAATGTTTAAAAATGTATCAATGATAATAACACAGCGAAGCTTTCCTAGCCTATTGGAAGAGAACTCTAGAAATAGCCGAAGTCTCAAAATTCAGTCCATTATAGATTAGTATCTCACTGAGTAGGTTGTTTAAATAGTCAATTGTTCGAGTTATTTCTTGTATATTATATATCAGAGTTGAAAATAGTGCTAAGCGGTGACTATATTTTGTTTAATTTCTTTAAATAATTTAATTATTAAAGGTGTCTATAATTTGTCGTATAAATTGTACTGTCGTAGCTACAGGAAATCATTTATAGCAATTAAAATATTAAAAAATATGAGAAAAATAGCATACAAACCAAATTTCTATAACATCACACTATATTAAATAAAGAAAATCTCATTTTCTATTGCACAATTTAAAAAGATTTCATTGTGACCCAGATAGGTTAACTGAAAACATTAACTTGAATACATGCAGCTCTGTTGAGAGGTTTATTATTTAGTCTTTATATGAATATAATAACTTTGTTATTGAGCGACCAATAGACAAGGGACAACATAAGTTACTATACGTAGAAAATTTATATCTATTATATGAAAATATTCATGAAAATTCCATGTAGAATGAGAGGGAGTGTTAAAAGATAGTTACTTAAAAATCGCACGGGAACGAGAACATATTAGACTTGATAGTTTAAATATCTATATAGATAATCAATTTTCATTAGTAGACCCGCTCGCGCATAACACATGTGTTACGCTAACAACATATATTTGTAGTAAAAGTAGTCCACAGTTTTTCTTCACATTTCAATATTATGATAATGTTTGTATGTTAATGTAATGTATAATAGGATGATAATTGATTTCATTAAATAACGCTGAATCTAAGGCGCTATTTATTAACAAAAAAAGTGGAACATATTCAAAGGAGGAGAAATATGAAGAAATATATATATATACATATATATATATATATATATATATATATATATATATATATATATATATATATATATATTATGTGCAATTAATGAAATTAAAAATAAAAATAAATATTTTTTTTCAGTTTATCAAGCTACTGTTACTTATTTTTAGTGATTTATACTGTTTACAATTGTAAAATTATGAAAATTACATGAGTTCGTAATTTTAACCGATTTCAAAAACTACGCAAGTATTACATAACATTTAATGTTAATTTAATGCAAATGAACTTACGTCCTTAATATACTAACCTTATGAGCTAAAAAACTAAGATAACTAAATAAATAGTTTTCACAGATTCAAAATTCGCATTATTAGGAATAAGTATAAAAAGAGATTATAAATATTCTTATTTTAATCTTTAATATATATTTGCTACGAATAATACTCACATAAGCTTGTGAGTGTAACACCAGCCTTAGAGCTGGCATTTCACCAGGAACGTTACAATTTCTTATCGATTGCAAGTACATTATGTTACTATTAACTGTTTTATGGATACCCGTGGGTGTATAATGCCCCGCTAAATGACAATACACTCTACATATGATATACGTAATTTCTTGACTCTCTCTTAGAAATGATATGATATATATTTATCGTTTAGCTTAGAAAGTTTTCTAATACTGATATTAACTTATTCTTATTTATATGATAATATTTATTTTTTTATGTGTAAAAGTTATTGTAAAATACGTTATTATGGTTATTATAATCACGGTTGTTTTGAATGAAATGCGATGGATATTACTTTCAAAAAAGTAAAATTTCTACAAACAATACATCTTTATACATATATAATTCTTTAAACTGAATGTGGTTAAGCCAAATGCTTTATTTTTCGAAATACAAAAGCATAATTATAATTAATATATATATTTTTAATATTCTTACAATAATTTTATTCTTCAACAGTTTTCAAGCGGTTTGACATCAACCATCAGCCCACTACTGCACCGAACTTTGGATTTTCGAAGGTAACTTAATTGTTGAGCATTTTTTTATTATATTATTTTTATATATAATCTATCAACTGATTGGTCTACAATGGAACGAGTTACTAACGAGTAAATAATAACTAACTAGCTAAAATAATACTATATAAAAGAACAAAGTTTAATATTATATACTAATATCAGTAGGAAAGTATAAAAATAAATCTTAAGAAATAACTTAAAGAAGACTTTACTGCACAATTCTTGTGTTTCCCACGCCGCATTGTGTTATACAAATTGGTACGCTTTATCATTGTCCGTCCTTCTCTGACATATAACGTTGGTATATACAGGAGAGAGATGAAATCAATACAGATTTATTTCAATTCGAGTAAACTACGTTATTAAATGGGCGTGGCTCCTTAAAACCTCGTATTAACTTCGATTTAGGAATCTTTGAAGTAAACTTTAAAATGCTTTATGGATATGAATAGTTTGTTAAATATTAGATAATTCATATATATTTTTTTCTATTTATTAGAAGAAAGAAATATAATATGGTAAAACAAGAATGTATCAAACTAATGTATATATGAATATTATCACTTCCTTTGATCTCTTAATGTGACTATCTAAAGCCAAGATATGTGCAGCACGTAGGTACGTTTAATGACACGCACATAATTTATTAGAAACTTAATATTATTTATATAATTTTTTTGCTATGCTAAAATAAAAATCAGCTCTTGATCATAAAAAAAATTAAACCACGTAAATGCTTATTCTTATGCACTTCTTAAACAAGCAATTTTGAACTATTATAAATATTTTTTTTTTATGTTACAAAAATGTTCATTATGTTAAAAATACCAAGATTACTATTAAAAATACCAAGATTACTATTAAAAATACCAATTATTTAATTATTTTAATATAAAATAGAATCTATTCAATAGAACCACTGCGCTAGTATGTACTTCTCTATTGTAATTCCGCTTCACCCAATCGTAGTTAAACGGTTATCAGTTCTGATTACTGATAAAATATTAAATCTAAACATTCAAACATGGTGTGAAACGAGTATTATCGTATATTACCGCACTTTACTGTTATAGCAGCCTCACAATGCCTATATCGTTCTCGTTATTATGAAAGTGAAACGTTCTTTGAATATTTGATTGTAAATTATTGTACAACACAATTCACAGCTAAGATACGATTTGGCTATCAAAAATTATATACAATAAAATAAAGTAAGTAACACCGTCGTGTTTCAATTTAAATGTTCGAATTTGGATAATAGTTACGGGTTCAAATTTTAATAAAGAAAATATTGCTAATGTATTAATATTCAAATAATTTTCGTTTCCTCTTTCTGGTAAGATGTTTGGGATTCAGCGGCAATCGTAGGACGGAGTTTCTTCCACAAGACAGGGCAGACAGGAAATATTTAGTTTTTTCAGTCTAACCTGCTATGCGGATAAAAGGGTGAAGTCAATTTATGTAGACTTGTACCTCAACGAGAAAGAACCAGGGGAATTGGACAAATGGTCCTGAATTCCATTAATTAGCTTTATAATATTTACTATTTTTAAAGTGTTATTCCACACTTAGGATTAGAAAACATTTTAGAAAAAACGTATAAAAATTTGAACGCAGCGGGATTCGAACCCGCGCCTCTTGATTACCATTCAAGCGCTCTGATCGCTGAGCTATGCGTTCTACTACCAGCTGCGTCGAAATTCTTATACGTTTTGTTACAACTTATTTATGTTGTTAGCATCTCTGTGGAGAGATTTTTACAAATTTCTACTACTTAAAGATTATTAAGAAATAATCGTTTAACAAGAGAGATTGCTATTTTATTTCAATAGTTACTATTTTTAAAGTGTTATAAACGTATAAGAATTTCGACGCAGCTGGTAGTAGAACGCATGGCTTAGCGGTCAGAGCGCTTGGACGGTATCCAAGAGGCGCGGGTTCGAATCCCGCTGCGTTCAAATTTTTATACGTTTTTTCTAAAATTAGCTTTATCTTTATATCTATGTAGATAGATAGATCTATTAAAGTTGGTAAATGTAAATCATTATAAGAAAATCTTCCTTCCTGTCATCGGATTTACTTATAAATATCCGACAATAAAATAATTTTATAGCCAGAAAAAGTGAGGTAACAACAAAATCGTTTTAATTTTTTTAAACTAATTTATTATATTAACAAATTAGTTTAATTAGTTTAGTTGTATTAACTGACCATTGAGACTAATTTTGTATTGGACAAATTCCTCATTGTAAATATTCATATATAGGTAATACACATATATAAGTATATAACAAAATATAATCTGAATATATTTAGCAATTATAAAACAATAAATATACATGTAATCTTCATCATTCAATTTTACAATTTACAATTAGCGAAAACGTTAAATTTGAAATCATTTAATAATGTTTTCCTAGTAACGCAAGGTCTTACACAAAAAAATAACTGTAAAATGTTATTGTGTATGCATAATTTTTTATTTGCCGTAAAAAAGCATATATATATATATATATATATATATATATATATATATATATATATATATATATAAAAAAAAAGTTTTCCCGCACGGCTGATGGTTGTCGGTTGGTTGACAGATTGTAATGTCAATACACTCTGTTCTCTGCTTTTAATCGAAATTTCTTTAACTTTTACCCCTTGTTTTGTCTTACCAGAACAGGGAAACTAAAAACAAATTAACTCCTCCGAGTGGATATGTAAGTTAGGACTATCCGATTTATAGTCGTTGGCCACAGCAACTTTAAATACATCTTTAATAATAATATTTTCTTTTCTCAGGCACTAAACGGCTTCTTGATGATGATGACACAGAATGGAAAACTATTATACATATCGGACAACGCTGCTGAATATCTCGGGCATTCTATGGTAAGCACTTTTAAGAGATATTTTATTGTTTCTTATACATTTTCCATATAATATGGGTAGCCTGGTGACGTGAAACTAATCAAGGCCATTTATTATTACGGACAGACATTACGGAATCTAATTTTGAGTTTTTTTCTGAGATTAACATAGCATTCTAAGCTGTACCACTTATCGTTCTCGTTTTCGTCGTCTTTGAGTTATTTTGAGTTGTAGTACTTATATAACGTTGTAAATTATACTATTTTTAAAGTATTAGAAATTAGTCAAATTTATAATATTAAACATATATCATTGAAACATGTTTTAATTAACACTGTTGTACGTAATTGTTTTATAACCAATAATATTTAGGTATTTTAAATGAAACTATTTAACCGGATTAATCGCGTATATTTTGGTATTCGAAAATACATTTTTGGACACCTGACGTTTCGAACACTTTACAGTAGTCCGTGGTCACAGGTAGACTGTCTGTCTGTGTGAGTCTACCTGTGACCCGGTACGCGATTAATCCGGTTAAATAGTTTCATTTAAAATGTATAAAAATCGCGAAAATCAAAGATCTTAATATTTAGGTATATTAAATAAAGCTATTTTAAACTCTTTATTTCAATTTTAAATTCTTCTTTTGATCTTAAATTCACCACACCAGAGACAAAGATACAGTCAGCTCATTCTGCAAGAATCCAGGGCAGTGCACAAGGCAATTAAGAAACAGATTTTCAAAATAAACGCGATTAATCCCTTTAAAATAGTTTCATTTAAAATGTGTAAAAATCGCGAAAATCTTAATATTTAGGTATATTATGCATACATATATTGGTTTTCACATTAAATAGTGAACCGCTAACACTGCTTTAGGAACCTTTGTGTATTCATTTTATATAGGAGTATAAGTCAAACATATAGTACTCGAGCCCGCTTGCCGATCGTAAGTCGAAGTTCAAGTCCCGCAGGTCTGTTAGGTTGTCGAATGTCATCATTGTATCTACTATAGTGACATTCGACAACCTAACAGAGCACCCTTCCTTCTCCCTACCGGAGTCACTGTAAACGTAAGTGCCGTAAACGTGTATACGCCATGAAAGTTAACAACATTTCATCATTTTTTTATTTTAATTGTATATAATACATTAAATTAAAACATATTGCCTTTCTGCGCCCCAAACTGCTTTGCCAAATTATATAAAATTTCTTAATCTTCTTCTTCGTTCACACAAATGCAGTATAATGGTATCTAAAAATATATTAATATAGTATAATGATTGTTTTACCAAATAAAATATATTATAACATAATACTATAAAAAAAATGAAAAGTATATTAAAATAGAAGAAATTCAAAATGTATAAATTTTATCAATGGTAATTATATGGACCCTCCATATAAAAAAAATGAGTTACGGCTGTACTTATTTTAACAATCCGCTAATACATCAAAAAATCAATATGAATCGTTTAATTTCCCTCAAAGCCAGCCGGTGGGTCGATACAAATCGTACCGGTGACCCCAAATCGTTAGCCGCAGAGTGGATAAATTAATCATTGCGTTTTATTGTTCGCCGCGCCCGCACACCGGCCCTACAGGTTGATTCATAAACTTTGTTTCATATTAATTAAATATTTGACTGTTACTGTTGTTTATTTACTGTACTAAATAAATGTTGACGGTTTGCCTTTATTAACCGACTGCAATGGAAAGAGTATGTGCATGCGCATTTGTTTATATTGTCCGTGCCTATAATGATTATAGCGTCGTTTTGAACAAGACCAATTTTAGATGCATATTTAAAAAAGGTATATTTAATATTTAACTAACAAATGCATACAAAACTGCAAACTAGTGTTACCAAACGTTATGCATACACACCATTGCATACATTTATAAGTCAAAGAATTATCTATATGTTATTAATAAGGAAAATTACATAATGTCGTAGATTCTAATATACTCAAATACGTAATATACTCAAATTCCAATACTTAATTATCGTATGCATTAAGATACGTCTCATCTGCGCTCAAATCGTCAAATGACAATATTAAAAAAAAAATTACAAAAACAATTTAAAATTTAACAACCTGTATAAAATGTATAAACAAAATTTTGGCGGTCAGTCTGTGTGAAACATGCTACCATACCATTGAACGGAGATACCCGATCAATATATTCAAATTGTGATTAATAACTTTTACGCTAGCGTTGGCACAATGATCGACATTGGAGTAATCAGTCTTCAGATTTTATGTTTATTTATCTTATATCACCAGTCATTTATATTTTGTTCCGATAAATTGAATGTTTCAGTTTCACTATCACTTTACTTCGCGCCTTTAAAATTTACTTTTATAATAGAATACTTAATTTTTTTTGCAGATTTCATATTTAATAGAATAGATTTACTAATACGTTATCAAAAATATTCTAATAATTGAAATACAAAAAAAAAACACTTATATAAACATTACTCAATTTAACTTATTTTTTTTGGATTATTGGTAATTTATTGAATTACTAATAATTTTTTTCTTGTTTTTTTTTTAGCTCTACGCATAGCAGGGTAGACAGAATGTATCTAGTGTCAAGACCCTCCATACTTCGTGTTTTTGTGCTATTATTTATTTATAAACCAGAACTTTTTTAAATTTATACAAAATTATAAAAACTATTTTCAATATATTACAATAGCTTGTAATAGAGACATACTGTGTTATAATTTATATATCAATCTGAATCAAAAGTATGTAACTTTTGTTTCCTATTAAGTACAGTGTTTCCCAATAGGGATGATAGGATTTTGATAGCTCACAGCCTTGGTTGTTTAACATTTCACATTTGTACTGTTTTGTATTCAGTAATGTTTGCCATTTAATCATGAACAAGTTTACGTTACTTCAACGTTTGAAAATTGTCCAAATTTTCTATCAAAATTCGAAAAGTATTGTGTCTACTCAAAGAGCATTTCGTGCTAAATATGGTCGTCATGGTGCACCGTCTGAGCTCGCTATACGTCGCATAATCCAATCCAATCTGGAAAGTGCATATTCTTTGCACGATAGTTGACCACCAACACTACAACGGACAGGCCGTAGTGAAGAAAATATTGCCGCCGTATCAGCCAGTGTCGAAGAAAGTCAAAATGTTTCCGTTCCATGACGTGCACAAGAATTGGGCTTATCCAGAATGACAACCTGGTGAATTTTACGTATGGATCTTGGCCTACATCTATACAAGATTGTGTTGGCACAAGAACTCAAGATTACGTCGTGAATTTGCTGATTGGGCGCTTGAAATGATGGAAACGGACACCGTTGTTATACGGCAGCAAAAGAAGAATGAAGGAAAGATGCATGCAGTAGCGATGTGATTTTTTTGTGATTCGTTGGATATGCGGAGTTAGTTTAGCTGATCGTACAGAATGGCAGGCATAAGCGTGAAAGTCATAGTAAGAATGAAGAAGAACGTGCTCAGGTGTTTTGGGCATGTTGAGATAATCGGGAATCAGAAAGGTCGGGGGCATCTCGGTAGACCTTGGAAACCACAGTATCGAAGATACTGGAGGAAGGTGACGTAAAAAGCATGAGGACCCGCAGAAGGGCATATATGAAGAAGATAATGACTGTGGACGATGCGAAAGGGGTAGGCAGGGACCGTAGCGTTAGGCGCTCTCACTACTCCACAAGGGATAACGCGTGAAGCTAAAAAAAAGTATATGATGATAAGCACGGCGAAAATTTGTTTCTCCAATAAGTGTTAATAATAAAAAGTTTAGCCTTATTATAATTTGTGAAAAATGAAAAATGAAATGACATATATGGATGCTAAGAGCTGGTTACAATCGTTTGGCGAAGTGTGATCTAAATCGGTCTTGTGTAAAAAATATATTATTAAATCACTTTACGTAGCGTTATTGACCTTTTAAGAAAAGCTTATAGGCTTACAAAACCCTTTTTTGACCGAACTATATATAATATTAAATATAAATAGATAAAGGCGATTTCAAAATTAACTTTTTATTTTCAAAATATAGCTAGTTAGTCTCTTTGTTTAGTTTGAACTAAATACAAATGCAATACTTGATAGGAGTCAATAGTAACATTTATAGATCCATCTGTTAGATTGGCCGACATTTTGTTGTGATAGAAGCAGTTTGTCAGATGTCGAAAGACTAAGATAGTCTGTCGAATAGCGATCTGATATCCGTCTTATTAGAAAAACCGTTTTAGAAACTGATGATCCTGTAGACAATATAAGGAAAAAAATATTTATGGTTAGTAAATATTGTAATGACTAATACTATAAGGTGCACAATTAGTTAGGTGATCATAATTACTACTTTGCAGTAGTCCGTGGTCACAGGTTACACAAGACTACCGTAAAACATTCGAAACACCGGGTTTTCTAAAATATGTTTTTGAATGCCAAAACATACACAATTGATCCGTTTAAAATAGTTACATTTAAAAACGATTAAAATTCACAAAAATCAAACAACTTAAAACACAAATAAAAAATTTAAAAGAAAGGTCAGTCCGAACTAACTATGACTTTATGCAAGGTATCTCGTTAAAAAAAACATAATTTCGTACACAGTTTAGTGTAACTAAAAGTAATTTAATTGTGTAGTTAATAAAATATATTACTGAATTGTCATTTTTAGTTTACGCTTTATCCTTAGCGGCGTAGGTATGTGGTGCCAAAAACTACGAAACCTGCTTACTTCTTTTTTAATTTCTTTTGCCTTTAAATAAAACAAATATAAAAAGCCACTATTAAAGATCGGCAAAATAAAATAAAACAGAGTAAATATACAAAATTAATGACATTGCCAAATAAAGATAACAATATTATTAAAAAGCATCTCAATCTTCATACTTTAGCTATCGGCCATTTTCCCACGATCTCGTTCTTATAAGACCCGTAATGTAATGATCGATACTAATCATTATTGTTGTATAAAATAATGTTTTAAGCTCTACTTTCACGTACATACAGTTCATTTTTCACTACTTTCTCTAAAGTCATCTAAGCGATATTTTATTGTTATTTCGCAATTAAGATTAATGATAAGATTTTAGAAGAAATAAGTACTTAATCCAAATATCTATTTAAAAACAATGCGTATCTTAAACGTAGTGTTTAAGGCACAAAATTACTGTGGAGGCGTATACTTTACAAAAGTTCTTTGCTCTCTTAATGTGAATTGACCTATCGAAAAGTTCATTATTATTTAAATTAAATCTATTATTTTTTTCATGTTTCTACTAAATTTTCAGAAAAGAAAGTGTAAATATGAATAAGAAAATATTAGTATAGAAGAACATATTTTATAGGGATAATTTTAAATATTATTTAATATATTTTTTAAATTATTAATATATATTTTTTATATGAATAATATAATTTTTATAATAATAATATATATATTTTTAAATACACTCCTTGTAATCCGTTTTTAACTCCTTGTAGTTTTAGATATATAGTTTTATTTTTATTTTGCCAGAGTAGACAGTCTCAATTTTTTTATTTTTTTTCCATTGGCAGATTAAGCAGTCACATATTTTATAATTTTTGTTATACTTATTATTGAATCCAATACAAATATAGTTATAAATACCATCGTGTTTCAGGACAGCGTGTAACTAAAACTTATTCGATACGACTCATTTTCAGATGGATCGACACACGAGAAAATTCAAAATGGGGCGCAACAAGTTAAAATGAATTACTCTGACGTTAGTTGCGCTCTCTATATACATTTAAACTGAGGTTCAAATTTCAATTTGTGCAAAAGATATTGCTAACTAAACAAAATATCACCTAACATAAACGTTCACGTTAAACAAATATTGTATAGTATAATAAAGTCATAACGGTTCCGCTCACCTGTAGAAACCTGCCTACTATGAAGCCGAGTAGACAACCTAATTGCACCCTTCATGCACTTTCCTCAAGCCACACACGTAGTTAATCGAGCTATAAACAATAGAACGCACAATTCAATATGCAAACGAAACAATAATCATAGCAACAACGCTTCGTCGCTAACCGTGCCGATTTGTTGATGTAAATCATTAGAACCTTTGTTATTTAACCGACCACCGTTAAATGATCTACAAATTTAATACATCTCCGTCGATACCAGGTGGTATATCATATATTGGAAGGGCAAGGTAGGTCTAATAATAATGGGTGGGCTAAAACGAAGCTTACGCCCGCGGCGATACAAATTTATCATTGCTATTGTGTAACCCGTGTATTTCTAAAGCTACGTCTGTTTCCTTATCGTTCAATGGTTTATCGCGGTTTTCGGTTTTACACGTCTCTAAATGTTATACACCTTATTCGCTTTGAGATTGACATTTGAGATTAAATTAGTTGTAACGATATTGAGTCTGCATACTTTATCAATATATGCTGTTTAATATATATATATACATATATATATATATTATATATTGTTTATTTATCTATATTGTGTAAAGTATAGAAAATAGCTTACTGAGCTTTAATCGAAATATTTATTATTAACTAAAGTATAATTAGTAAAAAAAATTGTATTGAGAACCATAATCATTCATTGTCAAATTCATAGACCTCTTGCCTTAACTGAAAATCTTATCAGACTAAATAACCAAATCGTTTTTTTTATATTTTTTAATGTCATTAAGAACACTCCTTTTATTAAATGTGATAATAAAAATAGTTTTTTTATTTTTGTTATACAATTTAAAGTGCTTAAGCTTATAAGACTCATAGGATCTTTATGTGTTCCTTAAAAGAGTCCAGGATTTACAATAAGTTGCCTTACTTAGTTCCTAACTTTAAATTTCAATTAATTACTAAATATGTATAATATAACTTATACTAAACGAACTATACCAAATACATATACATGTACATATTACCCAATGAAAATCCACTTCCACATTCATATTACGAAAAATTCCAATTGAATTTCAATTATATTTATAACTTTACTTCATAAGTCCCTAAGTGTATATGACTTAATTGTTGCATTATAAACTATTTTTAAATTTTAATACAATCCCTTTACATATTACCTTTGCTATAAAAACTAAATGACGGAACTAAACAAAAGCTATGTTTGCTAATGTTAATAACACTAGCATAGTTTAATGGTGCCAGTACATCAAATCAAGGTGTAGAGTACAATAAATCAAACATAAGACAAACATTAATTTGTAATACAATTACGACAGTGCTTTCGTTTTGAACATTAATCTACAACAGGCATATTTAAATATCGGCCTCTAACTATTTTTATACTGCATATCTAATACTATATAATATTCTATAGGGCGCTTAGGTTTATTTTTATATATAAAATAGCCATTTTATACAAAATATTATTTTTTAATAACAGAAATATTCGAGATTCAAGAAATCGACTTTGATTTACTTATATTATATAATTATATTTTTTATACGTTGTCAATAGATTTCAAATTAACCCTAAGTGAATCCTAATTAAATCAAATATCGGGTTAAAATAATCGGGTTAGCCGAAACAAACAAACAGAAAAAATTGAAAAAGAAAACAGCAATTATTTTATTAAATACAAAAAGGTTTTCAAATTTTCTTTATTTCCTTATTTGTAAAAATACTTAAATTTGAGCTCCCCTGATCTTCATAATACATGTCCAGGGGCTTGTTTATTTGTCCGCATATGTAACGTGTGTGATTGACGAGTGTAATATGTTAATTACCAAAGAAATACAGTCTATGCAAATATTAGAATGATTAATTAACTATACTTTTGAACTGTACCATGTTTTTAATAAGCAGAGTATTTTTTTAAACTCGCCGTAGCGCAATCGCTACTTGACAGGTTGAACCAGATGGTCTATATATGGATGGATACATGTTGCAATCGGAAAATTCAAATATTATTATTCTTTATGAAAAAAATATGGATTTAGTGTACAAAATATAAATTAAGATATATATAGTACATAATTAAAAGTTTAGGTTAGGCATAAGCAAGTCAATTAATTATAAATCTTGGAACCTCTTGGAAAACGCATGGTGACACTAGGATATAGTCTTGTAAGCTTAAGCACTTTAAATTAGAGTGAAATGAAGGAATTATAAAAAAAACTAAGTAACAAAAGCACCTGACCTCCGTAGAATGTTAATAATTATAATATTAAAATATTATAACTCTTCAAATAAACAATACTTAAGTTAGCAGAAAGTAAAGAAGAAGGAGGTTTTAAATTATTGCTGTAACTGAGGATTGACTCTTATAACTAATTTGTAGGAAAATATTTTTATGATCTAAAATAATTTTCCTGAGTTTTCGTTCATTCATTTCATATCTTGAAAATGATTTCAAAATAAATTTAAGTCTGCACTCGGTCTGTTGTATTCATCTCGACATAGTTCCGGTATTTCGTTATATTCAATTGATTCCAGTATTGTAGTCTCAATGCCCGTTAGTCCAACATTTAGATCTGATCGACGTGATTGCTACAGATCATCTTGTTTATGATTGTAGAGTTTTTAAATTACAGCGCACTTTGTTTTGTTTTAACCGTAACGGTTTTTTTTTATCCTTGAATTAAAATTATTTCAATTTATTTGTTTGCTAATTGAGTAAAGTTTTTTTAATGATATCAATGTCGAAAAAAATACTACGTAAGTAGAGCTATAATAGTAAAAATGTTTAATTTATGTTTTAATACGAGACAGTTTTATAATAAAAAAAAGTAAATTGCAAACAGTATATATTAATAATAATAAATTGTAATTCATTATTTTTAAATATATATATATATATATATATATATATATATATATATATATATATATTTATATATAATATTAACTAAGTGTTATCGTTTAGTTACAGGAGAAATTTCTCATGAACCATAATAACGCGGATACTTAAAATAAATTGCTTAGTTAAGATTATTTTATGAAAGACATAATAAATGCTTATAGTTGCCAAAGGCTGTTTGTTGTAAACTGACAGATAATTGTTAAAATTACTACTTGATTATTCCTTACTATATATGTCTATATAGTACAAACTTGTGAATGGCAGTTACTTTTTTAAATATGCGTAAGTTACTCTTTGGTATGTCACCCTTAGGCTTTATAATTAAGCACTAGGTACCTAGTAAAATATAAATATTGCAATAAAAACGTGGTTATAGTGGTTATATATAGTTATATGAAATTTATCAACTTAATTTTCATTTTGACTATGTATATCGGTATCATAGTCATTTAGTGCAGTAACATAGGAGAATTCCTTCCTATCCTAATAGTATAATTGTATTAATTTCATAGTTACAAATATTTTATTATCAATTCCACTGCAATAATCATTAAGTTAGTAAACTAATAATAAAGCTTTTAAAGTCAAAGTGTACTTCTAATCATTTTCTACAGCTTTCCGCCAACAGCTTTATACGGCTTAACAACTGGTTGTTTAAAATCAGATAAGTTGAGCTCTAGAAGTCATTTAAATAATATCTTGATTAACTTAATATCAATGTATTCATTTTAATTCTGCACGTCAGGTGGCACTCGAGCGTATAATAACATCTTAATAGCGACAAGTAGTCTGTGAGCTTGTGACGTTAATGTTATATGGTGACACACCTGTCATCTTAAGTGCTTTAGTAATACAAAAAATGTACATTTTTTAATTTGTGATATAATTATTAGTATATAAATGTTTATATAAAGTGTAGATTTTTATTTAATATTATACATAAATTATTGAAAATTTCATACAAGGCTCGACTACTATTAAGTATTGATATAATAAATTAAGGCAGAAAAAAAATACAGTTAGCATTTCTATCAAATATATATAGTTTAATGTCAACATTGCAGTTATTTATAAAGATTTGGATTTTGTATCTTTTTGTTTTATAATTAAAATTAAAAAAATATATAATGATGAGCTTTAATAAACTTATGATTTACAGACTAATGAACTTAGCTAAGTTTATTTCATCCTTGGTAGTTTTATTTACATTTTGCACGTCAGAACGCGGCCAGCCTCGGCGCAGGCGCACATTTATGTCACGCCGGACCGCCCGCGACAGGTGGGCGGGGCGTTGTGACACTGACGTCAGATGAGGTCGCCACGTCATAAATTAATAGACGACCACACATACTCTTTATTTAATATTGGATTCAGTTATATTAGATAAGAAAATATTAGAAATCAATACTAAACTAAATTTTATTCAATAATATATACCTAACGTAGAGCAATTGCTCTAAAATATTAAAATTATGATTTTATTTCATTTTTTACTTTAGTAGTGATGAAGTAAACTTTTAGTGTGATATTCATATAACTTCGATTTCCACTTTACACTTTTACACTATTTCAGATTACAAAGCTATTTGCCATTAAAGGGCAGAGAGCATATCTATTTTTGACTAAATTTGAAATTTGTAATATATAGTTACAAATTTTAAATTTGTCTTACTTTACTTGTTTCTGAGCTTTTATGATTTTTAAATAAAAAAAATACATGAAACCGCTTCATTTTGTACAACCCTAGATTATACATGTCAAAATCTTAGAAAATTTCACCTTAGATTTATTATTTAATTAAAGTCAATAACACTGAGCCGGGTTAATTGAAATTGTTTAATATTCTAAACAAAGAGCAATGCAACGATTATATTAACCCTGTCCAACTAAAACATCTTACGGCAACTAACTAGTAATTATAGTGGATTTACTAGAAATAGGGCTTTAAGAAATAGACTATGTAGATAGTTTTGTCTGACAATATTCTGCATTATATTTATATTTTTGATAGTCATCCTGCTTAAACTATAATTAAACAGCGTCCATTGCCTAAAGCATTTAACATGTAATTGTTGGCCAACCAATGGAAATATAATGGCTTGTATAGATAACAAATTATATATTATTAAAGTGTGGGTTATCTGTAGGTATCTGAATTATGTCACCAATTTCACTAAAATAAAAAATGACAAGAAACTTGCATAAAAACCTTTCATTTTAGGTGTACAAATGCTTCCAATTATTTTTTCATTGCATTGCTTGACAGTCATCATCAAGTTGGGCCATATAACATCAGTAAAAACTAGAGATAAGCGGAAATATGACCATCAGCATCTGCTATCAGTAACTATAATATTTTTGTATTTTTTGTACCAAATCTGCAAGAATCTTCATATTATAATATTGAAATACTTATGATTGTAGACATTTTCAATGAATATTTGAATATTGGAAAATAAATCCAAATTTATAAGAAATCTATAATAATACATTTTTAGTAAGTATTTAATATATTTATTAATGTAATAGTGTTTTAATTTGTTGGCAATTTATTCATAATTTTCTGAATAATCACAGGTATGTTTAGAACATCCTTTTAAACTATAGTAGCATAATTGAATTTAATTTCCTATGTGCTCCAAGAAAGTTTTCTTTGAATTTTATTTCGTATTTTAAAATTCTAAGTCATGTCAATGCGCTCTACAGGCGTAATTAATTCATTTGTAATCATTGGTTCACTAAAAATGTCAAAATATTTCTTTCAAACCATAGAACTAAACATAAATGAAGAATGATAATTGCGGAAACTGAGCAAGAGGTCGCCGCCGCAAAGTTGAAACAAACGCTTTTATTTTTAAAGAGGCGTATACTTAGTGAGATTGCGTCGACATTTTCATCAGTGTGCTAACCGCAGAATATTATTTTAATCGCGGACTGGCACCTTTGTCTTTGCCTGTTTGTGATATTTTACACATTACGACTACGATTCGTATATTTCACGATCGTAAAGTATAACTAACCTTAAATATATTACACAAAGAGCAAAACATATGAAGAAAAGAATCATTTCACCAGTTTATGAAATACTAAAGAGAGAGCAAAAGTTGGGTTCTGTCAACAGTTATTTTTTCTTTTAAATAGCTTTTTATAACTCGTGTCTCACGTGTCGTAATTAGGATTTTTTAAGATGAAATCTTTTGTTAGTTAATTATATATACTTTTGCCCAAACATTAGCGTAATTCCATTATTTATTTAATTTCACAGGAAGATCTCCTAATCCACGGTGACAGTGTATATGACGTGATAGATAAACAAGACCAGCAAGCTGTCAGGTCAGAGCTGTCAAGAGCACCTACTGACGGGGAAGACCGAGTGTTCTTATGTCGGATGAATGTTGCAAGAAACGCAAGACGACAGATGCGATTTGGTGATCAAAAGGTAAGATCTAAGAAAAAATGTCAATCTGAAATTATAATATCAGGAAAATAAATGATTTAATCGTATCGAATTATAATATCACCCGTTTTTTGAAGACATTTCTTTTTCTGCAAATATGATGTATTACAACAATGGTGCCTTATAACACTCAATCCTTTGAAGCTAAACATATTTTTAGTCTTAATATTTGGAAATATTATTACTATACGTTAGTACCGTAGCGTACAGTTATAACTTCGCCGTAACAAAAAGTATAACAAGTCTTAAATATATGTTCAAACGTTTTAATTGATGAAGTAAGAAAATTAAAAGCTACATTCGAATATTAATTAATACATTAAAATCGATACCGCAAGTAATTGAAACAGAGAATATACTCGTTAGAAATTACAACGTCACTCAGATATTGGTTCCGTCCTGATATATTATAAAAATTGATGAGAAGATAATTAAAAAGTTTACTTTCGAATCGATTTAGTCCATACATTTATAGTCTGTGGTTATTGCCGTTATCCGTAATTAGTAAAGTGTTTATTCTGTTACATCCTTTACACAAACTTTAAATTTAATCAATTTTAGTAAAAAAAATACTTTTTATTAAATATTATGTTATTATTTGAGTAAATAATTTAAATATATATACGGACGTTGATATTAGCTGGTATAAATAAATAACACTCGTCATTCTCTGGCAAAGCTAGTACTTTTGTCTCAGTTACCAGGACACCCTAAATAATTAATACGATATTATTTATAATTGTATTGTAAAAATATATGGAATAATTTAAATAATAATAACTAAATTTAATCAAAATATTATGGTAGAGCAGTCAGGAACACAGGAAGTACATAGTGTAAAGACACTCCGAAAAATAGAGTACCGTTTTCCGAATTCAAGACAAGGAGTGTTGAGTGGCGGAAGTCAACTCAATATGAGCGAGCGAGCGAACGAACATAATTTACATATAATCATTCCCCCGAATAGGAATCGAACTCACAACCTATCGCGTTTATAGCCAGACGATGTCATTCTGCGCTACGACCGGCTTCAAAAAACTTTTCTTAGAGAACCTTTTACTAAACATATATGCATCAACTTATTTTGTTCTAAGTTAGACACCTCTTTGACCTTAAGGTATTTCACTGCCATTATTGTACCATGAAACAGCTTAACCAAACAAGATTCTCTATATTCAGTGCAGTCTATAAATAATTCCACGGACCCCTACAACAAGGCGTATAATAAAAAGGTCAGATTGACGGACAAATTGAAAGGCATCAATATAGTATAGTTATTACACGTAATTGAATACTCACGTTAGAAAGTGATGGTGTGAAGTTTGACCAGTATTCTGTAATTATTTCTTGGATCATAACCCGTGATAAGATGTAATCGGTTTAATGTGTTCGTTATTATATGAAAATAACTTATTGGGCGAGTGCTAATGCTTAAAACTCGACGGGTGTCTTCTTTAGACAAATCAGCTACGTTACCTACATTTTGTTAATTGAAATTTAAAGAACATGATCAATTAAGATATGATTATAATGTAACGTTGTTTTAAAAAACAACTTGCACCATTTTTTAACCAAAAGTATTGATAATACAAAAAAAAACATAAAAATATGTTTGTGTATAAAGAAAATATAAATTTGTAATTCTGAAAATTGTAAATCAATTCTAAGCTCTCTTGAATAATCTACGAGTTTCTGTAATACTTCTACAAGTTAACCATTTATATATCGAACTACTAAAATATAATATTTCCACCCAAAGGCGACAGTACGTGCAAGGCGACAGTTAATTTCTAAAGAGTATTTTAAAACTTACTTTACCTTATACTTACCACAGTGTCGTATATCTTAAAGGAATTTATATTAGCACGCCCACACTTAATATGTGGTGTTCAGATAAAGAGGAGAGGACGCATGAAGTAACAAACAGTCTCGGTTCCAAGTTTATTGTCTCCAATTAATATTCAAGACGCACGTGCTACTCGCTGAGAACAGCGCAGATATTAGACAAGACTAAGTTGAAAATATATGATTATCATCTATATTATATCTATGATTAGTTTTAGTTTTTTATATATAATATTTTAGAAACATATAACATTTTAAAAATAAATTAAAACAAAGTAAAAATATCAACATAACAAAATATAATTGAAGTGAGTTCATTTTTTTAAAAAATAACCTTTCGAAATATTCAAAATAAATTAAATATTTTAATGTGTATTAGTTAGCGTATCACACTACTGATTTATACTTATATTACGTGCTTTTAATACCTCTCTAATCTATCATAAATACAACAGAATATGTGAAATAAATATGTCTAATCTACCTCTTTCTCTTAGTAATATACTACAAAATTACGTTCGTTTCTTGTATCCAATAAGTAGTACTTTGTCTTAACAACACTGAAAACTGGATCGACTATCTATCGAGACAATACTAGCATTTGTTCTTAGAAAAACTTAAGTATGTAGTTTTTGTAACATTTAAGTATTATTACTTTAAATAACAATAATGTTGTCGTATTTTATGTTATAAAAATAATACTATATGACAGCGAATGCCCGCTACTTCGTTTGCATGGACCTGACTTTGGCTAATTATGTCGAACAAAATATTTTAAATTGATGTAAGTTTCTTACTTATGGACTAACTAACTAAAATATAAGAAACGCTTACAGTTTAGGAGTGGTTGCAAAAATACAATAATGAAAATAGCATTCAAATTACAAACAAAAAATGATGAAAAAAATTAAAATCGTTTTGGATTCTATTTCATTGAAAAATAGTCCCTATGATATTGTTTTTTCTTATATATCTTCCAAATACAGACAGCGATCATTTACATTTTTATTATATGTATAAATATTCAAAACAATTGGAATTGTTAATTACCCATTGAGCTGGCAATTTAACTTCATTACAATATAGTATTTCATGTTTGGTTGTAAATGATATTTTATTTTAATTGTAAACACATGTGTAATAAAGTTTAAAACATAACTTACATATTAAACGTTTGTTCTAAAACTAAACATATTATTACACTCATGTACTCATTATTGCGTATCGTATCTCAAAAGTTCTCTCGGTGAAGCGCTAAAATGTCTCACGTCTGTTCACTAATCGCGTGCATATATCATATTAGGAGCACTACCTACGTGCACTGCAAATTACTTCAAGATGTTTTCTAAATACAATAACGAATGCTTGGCTTAAGATATATTTTTCATCTATGGACAAGTGGAAAGCTAAGTGTTACAAAATGTACTATCATTTCATATAATAAAAATACAACTTTTTTAATTTAATCTGAAATAGAATTAAGAGCCAGATTAAAGTCTTGGTTATTAAACAATCTAGAATTCTTAAAGCAAATTAAATACTAAAGCTTATTCAAAAATATCATAACCAAGTAACTTACGAAACTAGGTTGTTTAAATAAATTGTCGAATTAATTCATACAAACCAAACAGCTATGAATCTTTTATTAGGATTTATTCCTTTGAAATTGTTTGATAAATGCGTTATGATAAATAGATATTGAATAATGGTTTCTTTATACGAAGTATTTCATAATCGATTTTAATCAGCATAGTAATGAAACTGAGGCAGCGAAATGTCCGAGCTGTTAATGGTGTCTTATCATACCGCTCCTGTCTGATAAGGCATTCATTACGCGGCCACACAGCCCTTGAATAGAACCTATTATAAAGAAAAGCTAGTATTTTTATATAACTTAGGTATATAGATAATCTAAAAATATAACGATAGTAATATATTAAAATAAAATTATTACTTATTAGGGCGAAGAGCCTAAAACTAAGCCATGGTAGTGGGTTCAAGTCAACCCAATGGAATATATTTGAATTAAAATCCATAGTTATTTTTGTATAAATTTATAATGATTAATATAATTCATCTATTTAGAAATTATTATATTTTCACTGTATAATGCAACATATTTGACTTTTGATGTTCGTCATGTCCTTTCTGTTCGTCATATAAAAATATTAATATTTTTATACTTTATATATGCTTGTATAAAGCTTCGAGTCATCTGCTCCTTAAAAAATAATAAAATAAAGTCTAACAATGACAGAACATCAGAAAGTGGAGTACAGAGTGTTTTAACACTCGTTACTGGTCCACCGTGCTATGCGAGATAAGAGCGTGAAGCTAAAAAAAAACACCGTACACACAAACAAAATATCAAACCAATTTAACCTTAACCCGAAGTAAACAGAGACTAAAGTAGAGGAAGAAAAACTCCCTAACATTACTAATTGGGATAGATAATAAAAACAATAGTTGACATTCACAATCAAGAATTACACATATATAAAATGTCGTTAAGGGCCTATACGTAACTATTAACCATTCTACAATCCAGTCGCTTGATGAAGTTAAGAGCGCTAATGAGGCTTATCATGCCTGCCCGAGATGACACGTCCGATGGCGTACCCGCACTCCCGAAACTCCCTTGTTAGTGGTATAAGCTCTACAGCCTCCATTCGTTCATTTTGTCGTAGTTTTTTATCCATTTTAATCTTTTGTTGAGAATACGCAATGAATTATAGAAGTGGTTTTTAAATGTATCTATACTTTAAAAGGTTCTTAACAGATCTCGAATTCACGTACTTGTAGAAGTTAAATGATAGTTTTAATTTGTAAAATAATCTAAGGACACATACATTAATATTTATTTATGTTAGACAAATAAAAGCTTAAAATCTAATATAGCCCGTGCAAGTATTAAAGTCATTATAATTAGCTTAATATTTTAGTAACGCTTCCAGATATTTTTTATGATTATGATAAAATTGTACATAATAATGGAATCAAGTCAGTTCAATTACAGTATCTTAAAAAATACATTATTTTTTAAATACAATACGCAAATAATAAATATTTAATTAACAAATGAAAGTTATTACAATTGAAATAGTCTCTTTTGTTAATATCTACAAACAAATAGCAAGTGGTAACACGAGCAAACCATGCTTGCTAACCACCCGCCAATCCATAACATTGTATCAACGAATATTATTCAACGGAACGTCCCTTTATCTTTGAGTAATTTAGTGTTAAGTGCACTTTGAGTACGATATTCCGCAAATGGATTTTGAAGTAGCGTATCATTAATATCTTTGCTGGGATAGTTGGAAATGGTCAATTCGTTGTGTTATTGCTTTATTCCCACCTTGCTCGTTTTCTTCAATGTAATAGAAAATGAAAATGTATGAACGTGTAGCCTTGGTGCAATTTCATACTGTATATATGACGTAAGTATATTATCATGTAAATCAGAAGAAAATTGTACGATGATATTGTTGTAATCATTACAGAGGTTATATAAATTTTAGTTAAAGCAATATAAAATAGATCGTTATAATGTTCTTTTTGGCTTTACGCTATTATTTTTATCCCGCATAGCTGGATAGACCTAGTCTAGGAAGTACCTAGTGTGTAGATACTCCATACTACACTTTCACTTTCAAACCTAATTCAGGATATTGACAGTAGGTAGTTCCTGTCTTCCCTCCTTGTGGGAAAAACACGTGCAGCTACAAAAAAAAATTACAAGGGACTGAAGCCTCGGCTAAAAGTCCTCGATCGAATTAGGAAAAATCAACTTACTTATATTTATTTATCTTCATTTATTCAATGATATTGTCAACATTTGAAGAGACACTTTACGGGTAGATATAAAAACATTCCAACTAATCTACAGTACAGTGACAAAATATGAATAGCTCTTCACAAATAAGCAGCTTCACTTACAGACTTCACGACCTTCAGCCGTACCCACTGCATATTTTTATTATAAGTTATTATTTTTTATATTTAAATTGCGCAATTCACTCATTATTTGATTGTCAAGTACTAATCACAGCTTGTTAAGACCATTTCAATAAGTTTTTGTGACTCCTTTTTTGTATTTTGCAATCAAAAGATGTTTTAAGCCTTTTTTGTTTAATGTAATTGTTTTAATAGGATGTAGATCATGGTTTAGGATATGTAACGTAATTTGATAAATTGCACAAGTTTTTTGTTTCACGCGTTTTCCCCGCATTACAAAATGGACAGAAATTATCAAGTGTCAAGATACTCCATATTCCGCTTTCCATCAAATTCGAGATATTGCGTATTGAATAGTAGATTTTTTCTAATTCGATCGAGGACTTCTAACTGAGGCTTCAATCTCTTATGATATTTTTTTAGAGTTCACGCCTTTATCCCGCATAGCAGGATAAAAAAAAGTATCAAGTTCCAAGACAATCCATATTCCGTTTCCCACTTATTCGAAATATTGCGTCGTTATCGAGTGGCGGAACTAAACGTCGCATTTTGTCTTACCAGAGCCAGGAGATAAAAATAATTTTAATATAATCATTCCCCCGGGTTCAGAATCAGAATCGGAATTGAGAAATAGCGCTATTTTTCCGGTTTAATGTTTTTTTTTCATTTCTTGTTCTATGATCCACGTAGGAGGAAGTTAGTGACTAGTCACTTAATTTCGCTTGAATCGTTGTAAATGACCTCACGTCGACAAAAAAATTACAGTTTAAACATTATTTAACGATTTTCATGACGTATGGCCATCTCGAATATTTACGATTCATAGTTACGTGGCTTGTGCCCTTATATGGCGCTAACTGAACTTGGCCTTTAATATCCTAAGACATTGAGTGACAGTAAAGTTGGCCTATTGAATATGAAAGCCTTATGGAAGTGATACAAAGTGTATACTTTTAACTAATGGTAAATAAATTATATATTAAAGATAAATTTGAGGTACTAGAAGCTAAAGAAGAATTTAAGTAATTTTATTATATTATTCTAAATTATTATATGTGTAGATGTTATTTATATTAACAAATTAAATAATTTGTCTTAGACCAACTAAAATTTTGCACCTAATGTACAATTTTTTAAACTACTATAATTTCACATTAGAGACGTTTGTCGTACCACTAAGCTTTCGCTTTCTCTCTCTAGCCATACTCGAAAGTAAAAAAAAAAAACAACATATTAATCAACGATTTCTTCTTTACAGAAAGAAACGTCCGTTACGAGCATCTATTATTTTGCAACTACAATACCTTTACACATATATATTTATAAGATTTCAACAAAGTCTGTACTGGTCAAATAAACCTAGTAAAAACTTATTTATCCTCATTACTTCTTAACGTATTAAATCAAACATCAGACGTAAAGTATAATAAATGCTGACATCGCAATGCTATTAATCAAAATTTACCTTTCTCTTCATCAATTACAAGTTTTAACTAACATTACTACTACCGACGCGACACATCGATCACACGATTGTAGGAAATCTAAACACATTTGCACTTATTAGTGTCGAAAAATGGAATTTTAAACCTTATATAGAGGAAATAAGAGTGTTTTATTGTTAAAAAAATGAAGCAATGTTAGTTATTAGCTAGAGTATAATCCATTTCTGTATGGCACATAAGTCTAATCGAAGCACATTCCAACTCACAAAACATCACAAACGCTAAGCATCATTATACAATGACAAAAGAAACTTGTGCAACTGCTTCAAATGTATCCGCTTGTACTGTCCACAAAAAAATATTCATTTTACATTTGTTTACTTTATATATTGACAATAATTATAAAAAACAGTCTTGAACAATTGGCTCGTGTATAATGCAGAGATTTTTTAATATTAACCATAATTAAGTTCGATTGCTCCTAAACATAAAATTAACTGTTTGAATAATATATCAACAGATTTTATGTTTCTGTGACTTAAGATATCGTTAAAGATAGAGAAAGAGAGAGAATTTTAAGGACATTATAAATATTTAAATATATTTCAGAGTATATGTATCAGTATACTAAAATATTAGGAAAAAAAATTTTTCAAAATCAAATAACTTAAAAATATTAAAAAATATAACTATTATTTACCAAAAATATTTTATTTTTAAAATAAATGAAGTTGTTAGAAAATGAGTTATATATTTATAAACGTTCCATATTTGGCTGCGGACGGTACAGTGATCGGTTCCAGTAGGTATACTAATCTTATTCCATATTACAATAACGGCTCGGATCGTACAGAGCAAAACATTTCTATCTACTCCCTCTCACTATGCATACATAGTGCATACGTTTAAAGCGTATACAAAATAACGCTTTAAATACTTCTTAAAAGAACCGCAATATTGTAAATTAAAATATTCTTAATATATCATAATACGCTTTATTATATCATATAATTTTATATGCATTTGTACTACAATGTAATATTTTAGTTCATCTTTATTTAAAAAATAAGCCTTCTTTAGCTTACGTTTTTATCCCGTATAAAACCTACCCTGTTATGCGTTATACAGAAAGTACCTAATGTCGGGACACTCTGTTTTTCATTGAACTCGAGACATTGCATGTTCAATGCTGGAACTCAACGCCGCGCTTTGCCGCCGCAGAGCGTGGAACTCCCCCGAGTGGAAATCGAACCCAACACCAACCGTGTTTACAATCAGACGTTGTCCTCAAACCGGTTCTTTTGAATTAAAATTAAAATAAAACGTCACTAAATTTCTATGCGACAGGTTTTTTCAAAATTCTGGACAATCTCTATACTTTAATTTTACTAACAATCAAGGTCAATCCAGCCCTGGTGGTCAGTCTTTGACTGTATACCACTATAGGGAATATAATATTTAAATTATTTTCATTTGCCCGCTCTCCGGTAAGACAAAACGCGGCGTTGAGTTTCGCCATTCAACAATGTGTCGAATTCATGCAGGATGCAAATGGAGAACAGAGTGTCTTAACACTGACTGCTAGCACTTAGTAACTAGCTAGCTCATATAAAAAAGCTTAAAGCTGCTTTTTTTTATAACTTCAGTAAGGTAAAATTAAATTTGAATTTACTACTACCGTGTATAGCAACGCAACTTATACTTGTAACATGAATGCGTCACTTACATTTTAAACTCTATTAAGTGACTATGCAACTCTTCAAAAATGTTGTAACGACAACTAAACTATACAGAAAGTAAACTAAAGTTCGAGAATATATCGAGAACGTATTGAGAGGCTCGCCGTCGATCTCCGTACGGAATATAATGGACCATTAAGTATTTTGTTAAATTGACAATATTGTTGTGTTGAAATCTTTGTATTGCGATGGATTATGGCTATTTATCATAGAGCTCTATTGTAAAGTAAAATATAAAAAATATATTTAAAAAAATGTGGTCATAGATTGTGCCTATAGCGTGTCGCACAGTAAATCAGTCTATGCGTTTTGAACCATTAAATGAAGATAGAAAAGTTATTTTTCTTTTTTTTAACCTCTGCACGTCTCTCGGGGAGATAGAATCTTATATGAAATAGTTAGTGAAATATCTCTAAAAACGGCTTCTTTATTGATAAAACAATCAAATTCAATCAATTGAGTCAGATCAGTAAAATACGTGTATTTTTATAGGTGTATATATTTTTTTCTATTAGGCCTAACCTTTAAATATTTAAAATTCCTATTAGTTTAAGAGATTCCTCACTCTTTTCACTTGTGCCGTTGTAATAATCGTTTACATTAAAAGTCAACATTAACTATTTTTTTTTCATAAAAGAAGTAAAAAGAATACACACGATTTTGAAAAAACTTATAACTTAAGATTAGATTTTTATTTGTTGTGACATGTAACTTGAAATTTGTTTCGAAACATAAAAGTAACATTTTTGAGCAGAAAATCAATCGATCACATCAATATTAAATTAAATAAACGTTTCACAAGCTCACCTTCGAATTGAATCGTAATTAAAGAAGACTGTACAATTACCGTAGTTTATAGATACCTTTAATTATATGTATTTGATGTTTTCTATACGCTGTGACGAAAGAAGCCTCATTGAGATGGTCATTATTTGAATTAATATACCTACGTGTTGGTTCGGAGGTTGCTTAAAATTATAACTTGATTTTTATAGCGTCCGTGAGAACAGAAAATAATATGTCTCTGAAAGCATTAAACATCATATCCACTTGTATTCAATTGTGCGTTTTTGTAGCCACGCGTGTGTGAATGTGATTGACTAGTGTAGGTATCTATTACTTCTTGCACGTAAACCTATTTGAATTTAACATTAAAAGTGAAGTGAAGAATAGAAATTTGCTATATCCCTACGTTATACATTTCTACTTTTGTAGATCTGATAAGAGTAACCACAACGCAATAAAAAAGATTGAGCCTTTTCCCGCAAGTTGGGTCAAGAAATTAATTCTTCGGTTTTAGCATGAATTGAGGATTTCATTTTGATTTTCTTTGATTGGCTTAATACTATTTTTTAGCATTACACTTTTATCCTGTACAGACAGGATGTATAGACAGGAAGTACCTAGTATCAAGACAGTCCATACTGCACTTTCCGCTGAACTAGAGACATTCAGTTTTAAATGGTAGAACTAACGCCATTTGTCTTACGAGAGAGGGAATGAAAATAACTTAAATATAATCATTCTCTGTTTGGAAATCGAATCCACAAACGATCGCGTTTACAGTCAGACGCTGTAACACTGTATTTTTTTTTTTCATTTAATCAAATTTTAGAAACAGCTTCCACAGCTTCGTGTCTATAAATCAACTAAAATCAACATTAATTTTCCAAAAGCGAACACCAATCTGAACAACATATGGAACAAAATCAAAAGTGACGAAGTTACGAAGCATTTTATGAACTTCCAATACTAAAATGCTATCTGAAATTCACACTTGCATCCCAAGCGTGTCTTATTTAAATTAAGGCTCGCACATTTTATGCGGCGAAAACATTGAGTGTGGCGTCGTTAGGGCAGTCCGAGATGCATTTATTTATGAAATGTAAATTCATCTGATTGTAATAACAAAACTGCGAGCCACCGCTCTCTATATTAAGATGTTATATTTGCATACTGTACGTTCGACGTGTGTGTGATTTAATGGAATTATTTTTCATTGTTTCATATTACTTTGAATTTGAAATATGACCGCATGTTTATGTAATTTAATTCTTTATAAGAAATTAAATTGCACTTTTTGTAAAATGGCTTTTGAAAAAAGATTAAAAAATACTATATTTTATTACACATATCGTTTAGAAAAAAACATATACTCAAATTTATTAGCGCGTTTTCTTCTCTCTTTTGAATATGAGAGATAATTTGAACAACAAATTGCTTCTTTACTCTCTGTTATCATCAAAACATTTTCAATTTCATTGAAAATTGATAATAACTTATACATAGTTAGAATATTCTAAAACAGATTTATCGACGACAAAAATAAAATGACATCCAAAGCCATACGCTGAACATACAAAATATGTAAGCCAGCGAAGTCCATTTTACATATAATATTCATTTATAGAATAGCTACACTGTTCCGTCAATGGCAATGGCCGGGATAAAAAACCTTTTGAACGATCGAGTCGTGGTGGCGGTGTGAATTCGGGCAACGCGCGCACGCGCACGCATCGTCATGTGACGTCACGTCACGACTGGCCACCTTGTAAAAAGCTAAATATGTTATAATCTTACCTTTTAGTTTTTTTTAATATTTACATTAAGTGAGATGATTGAAATATAATTAAAAAAACTATGTATTCACTTTATTTTTTATGTAACTTATAAGTATTATTTTTAAACTAAAATTATTTATTTTTTGTCGTAATTATTTTGTTAAGATATATAGGGAATTGAGGTACAATTGAAATGGATGACTACTATACATAGACAATATACTTTTTAGATTATTTTGACCCAAATCTTGCTGTCTAATGTATATGAATCCGAAACACTTTTTTATTTTACATCAAATTATGTTTCACTGTGCAAACATATTTAATAATAATAAATATAAATATAAATAATAATAAATTTCTGCGAGTTCAAATGATAAATATTGTAAACACTCGTTTACTTAGTGTTTCAGTGATATACGCGAGTGAGGGGAACAAAGCGAAATATTTCTTTCGCGAGTTTATAAATTGTCTCCACGCAGCACTAATTCTTATGTAACGGAATTTATAGTACTTTCCTTCCACATTGTATTGAATGAACTGAATGTCCAAAGTCGAATATATTTAGTGCAAAATTTAAAATAAGTGTAAATAATACATATATGTATGTTAGTGTATATATAATAGTCACATATAGGGTTATTGAGTACCGCTGGTCTGTCTTTTAATAATAAATTCTCTATTCTCTTACCTACATCGAATGCGTAAAAATATATATATTTCAATTCAAGAACATATTTCTTTTATATCACACAAATAAAATAATATGCTTGATTTATTACAATTACAAAGAAATCATAGCGGCTCTTTTTCTATTGTATTCAACTTTACTGAAATATGAACTCACAATGTGCAAGTGTCCCTCATATTACGATGATCCTAACGTCACCGTTAAATATCCGAAAAAAAACCTCTGAAGCTTTTGAGAGGTGTGTCCTGACGTAATATTTCGTGACTATATCTGGTCGTGAGTGCTTTGACCGAGCTTTAAAAGCAATATAAAATACTAAGATTCTATACATTTTGTTGTAAAATCGCTTTACGTGTGACTAAAAGAATTCGCTTTTTGTAATGATAATTCAATATAGGTTTAACTTTTTTTATAGAAGAAGTATAAAGTAAACAATGTAAGAAAATTGTCTAATTAAAGTATGAGAAAATATTTTAATTAGGCCATTTTAAATGCATTACATATTTTTTTTGGTCTTCGAAAATGCGTTAAAATCGCTAAAATTATAAAATTTCAACAAACAACTATTAGACACTTACACCAAAGTAACATAATACTAACGATACAGCAATAATATTTAAATTATCACAATATGCCTTAATTCCGACGCCTTTCACGAGATAGATATTGCGTTAAAGACCCTATAAACGGCACTGCTCCACAATTCTGTATAATAAAATCATTGAGAGTAAATCTTCATATTTTAAATGGTTTAATGATCGTCTAAAGTAATCAAGTTCTGTGTTTATGTTGATTAAAGTGAAAAGCAAGTTATTGCTAGCGGTAAATCCATGTAATGTCAGCTGACGTACAATACAAACATTATATAGTATATTAAATTGCTTAAAATAAAGCTTACTTGATTCTATGAGCAAAAATAACCTTTAAAGTAAACGCAACGTGTTTTCTCTGACATCCAAATGGGAATAAAAATTCATTTAGTCTTCTAAATTTACCCGAAAGGCAGAAAGAAATGGTCTTCATCTGCAATTCTTTATTGATTTAGGGAACGGAATTATATGAAATGTAATCTAGCGGAGTAAAGGCGACATATTTTATTCTTTTAAGAGCATTAATTGTAATGTACAAATATTTATGATGTGAATATTTATTAATCACCTATAGTGGGCTGAATGTAATTTCAAGCCTGGATAAGTATAAAATATATTCGTCTCTGTACTCATTCTTTGTCATGTTTATCTACTTATCTAATTTAAATATAAACATTAAACATAAGCAATAAAACCTAATAATGAAATTAAGCTAATCATACGACAGTGAAAATCATATACAAATGGACATATGACCTGGTCAAGGGGAGTCACGACTGCGCCTGAGTAGAAAGCGGCATTGTTTCCTGTAGACCAGTGATAGATTCAAAGCAGTAATGATAATAAGTCACGATTGATCGCCCAGAGTTGTCATACCCACTCACAAGATTGTTTGATAAGATACTGTGTGGGTGATAAGGCTTTAAATCTGTCTAAAAATATATATTTCTACGCCGTTTGTGTTAATAACGATAAATCAGTGGTAGCTGAAATTTATTGTCACTGAAATATGTTTAGCATTTTTTTCCAGTCGATTTGACGCTAATTAAATAATATTTACATGAAATTATTTCTATATTTGTAAAACTTAATTATATTAAAGTAAAGTTTCTAACTTGAAATCGTATCAGATTTACATATTATCTGTAAGCTATATTTTAGATATTCGTCTCCTGTGTCGTGTCGAACCGGTAGAGTGAAACTACTTACGACTCTTCACTCCATACTCTTTCACTTTCTGTGATACAATTAAGGTAGCAAAACCTATTATCACCTTTTGTAATACTGTAGGTATACAATGTAAGATATATGTATAATTATAACAAGTATTTAATTTCGTCGAAGTGTAGTGGGAAAGTCTCTGAATATAAAAGCGAATTGTTAAGGGTTTGACTCTCAACTATCGTGACTTGACACTCCAGGAAAGAATATATCTAAATGAATTCAACATTAAAGTACGGAGTAGCAAAGTACAGAGTGTCTTGACACTAGATACTTTCTGTCTACCCTGCTATGCGGGTTATAAAGCGGGAAGCTAAAAAAAGAATCCATATTATACGTGACAAAATTGATAACATCGATATTCAATTACAGAGAACAAAGTATCTTGAAATTATTTATGCTGGAGAATATATTAGGTACTTCTTATGTGAGGAAATGGAGGCACAATAAAAGCAAAGACAAAAAAAGCATCTATATGTATCTATATCTTTATATGTATATAAAAATTTAAAATGCACTTACTTATTCATACATTTTACTTGTACGGTAACTTTTACTGTATCAAAACGTGCTTTAAATGAAACTCAAGCCAATGTCTTATTCAGTACGTTTGGGCGTTTCATTCGATCCGATATTTCAATGCTTCATATCAGATTATAGCCTCATTACATTACGTTTTCGTAGGCGGAGACACGTTGACGCAACTGTTCATTTCTAGTTATTAATCTTCGCGGGAATCGGAAAATAAATCTCGATGGCGATTAGAAATATTGAGTGTTAATTAAAATAATTGTGGGTTCCCCTGTATATCGGATTGCTTTAACTCGCTTGGGAACACTATCAAAATATACTACATCCGTACCTTATGTGTTTTTTTTTAAATTATAAGGTGTCTCTTGAAATGTATGTAAAATATGTAAGATTGCAAAAAAATAAAATAAGCCCTAATTAATCAGTGGCAAAAGCATTTATTAAAATTAATTATTACAAATTGAATAAAAATATCAAATATCTATTTAAAGTTATATTTAATGAAAATTATTTTTTCAAGCAATTTAATATATTTATTTAAAAGAATAGAAGTAAATGTAATAATAATGTATATAACATATCTACAATGATTTCTACAGAAAAGATGTATTAAGATGACAATAAACAAGTATGAACTTAACCATAAATATTTATCAAACATTATATGAATAAAATCAATAAATTCATATAATCATGATTACTGCGAGTTAGTGTTTCCAGGTATATGTAAATTATTGGCGTTTTTGTGATTTAAGTAAGCTTACTATTGACTTAACAATTTACAGGAAACACATAATAGTCCTGACAATGTAAAAACTCGTTTATGTTTAATTTTATAATAGAATGATTTCCTTATAATAATTAGATAAGCAAGGCTTTGAATGCGAACCCTTTATCTATTAAATATATATACTACATTTAGGATTTTTTTATTTATTAGGGATAAGCATTACAACTCCTGAATACTGAATTTCTCTTTCAAACACTCTCTCTTATTACGTCCACTTGTACTTACTGTCAATCAATTTTAGCTCTTATTAACTGTAAAAAATATAAACGTCCCTACATCATTTATTAGTTCAAACATTGAAAATAGTCCAATATTTTTATATAATGTCCTAATATATATAAACAAGATGATAACAAATAATGTGTTTCTTCAAGTGATTTTTAAACTATTTTTTTATATTTTTATTATTAGTTAAAACTATAATTAACATGTAAGATTACATGACTTCCAATTTCTGCATTTGCTTACATTAAGCAATGTTTATCGCAATTTCAATATAAACATTACAATAGGTGCATATCTTAAAATAATACCTATATTAAAACTATAAAAATCTTACAAAACCATCAAATAAACCGAAAGCACGTACAATTTCTCAACTTAACATAAAACTAATCATCATTTATTCAGATCATAATGAATCCACTAATTGCTACAAATTGGTATATCGATACCGCATGCAATATGTAATATAGCAACGAGCTTTACAATTCATTAGGCAATACCGATTTGAACGCGTTCAATAAAATGTATACCAAGGCCGTAGTCCCGGATCGAAGATTACCAGTGAGTGGTTGACCTGTGAACTATTGTGTCGTATTCTTATCCACCTATTGTTGTTAAAGCTGAAGAATGTCAAAGCGACACGCCCATTGCCTTTGAAGCTAAGCGGTCATAACTGAAAGCAACCGTCGCAGATAATAGAAATTTTTGATACGCAACCTTAAACTAGTTGTGTAATATTTATGTGTATGTAACAAGTAATGACTAATGAGTCAATGGTAGTGGGTTCGAAATATGAAAACTAAAAAGGAGGAGGACAATTGTAATACTAATGAAGAGTATGAAATTAAATTTTTCTTTTATGTAGAAAGACTACGTTCTTTATAGTTAATTCATTCAAAATTAATTTGTTCAATTAAAATTAAAATGAATTAAAGATATCGCCAGTAAAACTATTAGGTATTAGATACATTATATTTACTAAGTTTGTAAAATTTTGAATATAAATTGCACCCAGTAGCCATCGAACCAATAGCTATCGGGTTTCAAACAGTTATTAACGGGAATTTATAATATTTTTGTCTTTCCAGGTTGTGTTGGTACGTGGTCACTACGTGTCATACTTACCACTTTGCAGTCGCAACGAGCCAGTGTTCCTCGCAGCATGTACGCCGTTAGCTATGCCCGAAACGCGAGAGTGTGTCGTACATGGTGCCACCAATGTGTTCACTACCGTCCACGCTATGGATATGAAAATACTACATATTGATACTAAGTAAGTAAATTAATACATTGTATTTTTTTATAGCTTTACGCTTTTATCCCGCTTAGCAGGGTAGGCAGAAAGTACCTAGTGTCAAGACACTCCGTACTTCGCTTTCCATCGAATTCGAGACATTGCGTGTTGGGTGGTGGAACTCAACGCCGCTTTTTGTCTTTACTAGAGCGAGGAAGTGAAAATAATTTAAATATAATCACTCCCCTGAGCGGGGATCGAACCTACAACCGATCGCGTTTACAGTCAGACGCTGTCACACTGCGCCACGACCGGCCTCTACATTTCACCACTCAGCGTTTTGTCCTTTATTTGCCCGGTATTACCGGTAAAAAATGCGGACGTTCAGTATTCAACATCTTGTACTCAGTCCATCAAAACCCCTTTCCATAGTCCTATTCTATTTTTCCATCTTTTCCATAGTTTCTACTCTTTAATCGATGACTATTTGCGAGTAATTATCTAAGATTATTCGCAGTTGAATCTCGGTCAGTACGTTACATTAAAAATATTATTATTTCTAAGGGGCCTTTTAAATCTGTGAACTCACGCGTGCCTTCCCAAGGACCGGGTACTTATAAAACCGATATATAGCATATGAGAGATACACAATAATAATATTTTATTGCTCACATAGATTTGAACTTAAATTCTATTTACTATTTATTATTATATAGTAAAAGACTAAAGTACCTACTATATAAGTCTTTTACTGATATCTCAATATTTGATATGTCTTATATTAGAATGATATTTTCTTAGGTCACGGTACTTCATAAGCATATAGGATTTTATTCTCTTATTCAATCCTTTATTATAAATACTATACTTTTGTGTAAGATAAATAGCACATACATTATCATGTTAATGTCCAAACTGCAATGCAACTAAAATAAATACAAAACGTAATATAAATACTTACGATAAGTGTTTACTGACATTGACACCAACACGTTGCAACAATCCTTTCATATATTATTAAAAAAAATAGTCATATATTTCGATTTTAAATATAATAAACAATAAAATTGTTCCCATAATAATACATATGTTTCTTATAAGAATAGCACAAATCAAAAATCTTATGTAACTAAAGTCGAGGCCAATAGCTAATCTTCGAATGGAGCTGATTGTTCTGAGATGTAAATATACTCGAAGCTATGTCTTACATGGAACAATATCTCGCAACTACTTAATAGGAAGACCTCGTTAGGCATTGTAGCAGATTAATTCAAACAAACAAAGGCCCAAGGGCAATGAAGAACAAAGAACGAGACAACTATGATAATATTCTTCTAAACAAACGGCTTTTCCCTCGCTTCCTCGTTAACACTAGTTCAAGGTAACAGTTTTGAAGCAAACAATAAACAGGTCTTATTACCAATGCGTAACTGTCACATCCAGCTACTGTCCATCAAAAGATGTATGACAACGTCTCTATTGAGAGCGTTTCATATTCATGTACGTCAGCGCCTACAATGGCATGAAATAATAAGACGAGTTGAAGTATGCAACGAAGAACAGTGGTCGGATGAGTCGCGCGCCGGAGCGGGCGCGGGCGAGGGCGCGGGCGCGGATGCGAACGCTGCGATCACTCAACATATGTATGTCAATACTGAATGTTATTATCAGATCACAATGCGACGGGCGTAAAGAATTTCACAATATATGTACATAACATTATGTACCTAAATGTATGGGAGCAAATGTGATATGTCTCTTTTATGGGAATTCCGATAGTCTTTCTGTTTTAACTCACCAAGATCAGGTTGAAATCGTTTCAAATCGAGAAATTATTTTATTAATTTTGTTTTTTCGTGCATTTTTATCTTCTATCTTAGTATTTATTTATCTAGTGTAGTTCAATATTTATTACAGAATAGAGCAATTATTTTAGCTTTAGCACTACTACTTATACCGACGACTAAGAAGTTTCATATGTAATTTAAAAAATAAATTAAGTAAAATTTACTTAGAATAACGGAAACACATTCATACTTCGAAATTTAATATAGGAATAACTTATTCATAAAATGGTAAGTTATTTTCAAGTGAAACGCGTTAAGATTAGAAATTTCATTCTCTGGCAAAATGTCTTGGTATTATCAACTTTGTTTTGAAGGCGTGTTCATCACCTGCTCACAAGAAACTTTGCATACAATGACAAACTTACAAGCTCCCGAGACTCCTATTATAGGCTGAATACACACTTAAAATACATTATCGAGTTTTTATGCCGTTTACACCGGTTTTTTTATTTATTAAAATAATTTTAAGCGACGTAAACTTTTGACGCAAGCGGTCGTCAATAATAATTTTAATATAATAAAATCGATATATGTTACATACATTTAATACTAATTACACAGTATTAATAATAAAAATTGATAGAATTATATACAATTATAAATAATATAAATATTTATAATTATAAAATATATATTATTTGATATTTTACTCGAGCTTCAAAAAAAAAAGTTAAATCAGTTTTCGCACAATAAGAACTAAGGAGGATTTTTTCTGACTTCAGTTTAATTAAATAGGTTTTTTTATATTCTACATATTATACTGCTGTATGTTTGTACAGCTTTGTACAATTCCATATAAACCAACATTTATTATTTCTACCCAAAACATCATCATTTACCTTCACCTACAACTCTTAACAACAGAAACTTACAAGCTATATCATCGTATCATAAAATTAGCTGCCATTGTGAAGTCATCTTATTATTCAAGCTGTAATTTATATCTTAAGCAAATCACTTGGTATTCGCACGCACTGCGCACACGCATATGTCATATCGTCCATGATATTCTATTACATTTATCATAAACATCATTGTACTGTCTTGTACCATAGAACAGTGAATAGGTTAAAATGTCTCATGATAAATTAAATGTATGCTTAATTTATTAACGCATTGAAAGTAACGTATTTTATCATCACATAATTTAAATCGCCATCGTATAGGAGGTAGGACATGATGCAGTATATTAGTAAATACGATTATTGTAACATGAAGATTGTTTTTAAATAGAAGGAAAATAAGAGTGAGCAGTTGTATTATTATATTTTGCGTGAATTTAGTTAGAAAAATCAAAAAGAATAACTTACAAAATAAATATCTCTTAACTATAGGTATAAAAATTATTGTTATCTACCATAAAAATTCGTAAAATCGATAACATATAAAAAAAATGTTTCAATTTCTTATTTTTGATAAAATTTATATAAAAATATCTGTGTATGACAAAAAAAATATATTCAAATTAGAATTACTTGAATATTTATGTCTGAACTAACCTCTTCCTACTTTAATAATGAATCCTTTTTATAGTACTTCTGACGTGTCAATATTCTATGTAGGCTTCATCACACACATTGTTCTGTCCTACGCTATTATATTACTCTCAATAGACATGGGCGCCACTATAGCGTTTTCTAAGTGGCTTTAGATTTACGTGAATGGTAATTAGTTCTTAATAAACACGTGAATATGTTTAATTTAATGTATTAAATTTATACTTTTAAACCAAAAGCTTGTATAAAAAAATAAAAAATCAGAACAAACTATAATCTGATAATGCTGATTGAATGTATGATTATATTATAGGAATGGTTTACTTTTAATCATACCTATAATATAATCAGACATAAAATCTCGCATCTTTAATCAGTTTAGACGCGCTTGCTTAGTCTACCCGTTCTGGGTAGAAAGTTCCAAATAGCCATTATTAATATTGTAACAGCAAATTGAAGACTGTCTATAATATTATTATTAGTTTATATATTAATATTAGTTTTAAAACCATAATTCGGAGTCTACTTGTTATTCAAGGCTACTTTAACAGTACGTTCAAAACTACGGGTTTTCAAAAATGTGTATTTTAAATTCAAAATCACGTGTATACGTGTTAAATCAATTTAAATAATTTCATTGGTAATCCTAATTCATTCTTTCACTCAAATTCATTTATTCAGTACTTTTAAATATATCAAAAGGATCTAAAAAAAAGAAAAATTTTAAATTGTACAAAATTGTAACATATTAAATTTCTCTCATACTTTGATATCAATAAACTCATATCACGAGGATGAATATGAAAATAATTGCTATTATGTAAAGTAAAAACATATATTATAAGAAATATATGTGAACCCAATTATGCCAGTATGTTAATGCCAAAGGTTCATGCCCTAATGAATTGATAAATATTAATTCAAATGTAGTAATGCCCTTTATAAGCCACTCGATAGTTGACGAACATAAATCCATCCAAATTGTCTACACCACACTAATATTAAGTATTTCATATTTTAAGCCAATAAATTTACCTCGGGTTTGCCACCTGGTATTTTAAAAGCATTATGGGATAAAATGTATAACGAGTTAAACTAAATATCTTATCTTTTCCGTTTTTAAATATATATATATATATATATATATATATATATATATAGAGAGAGAGAGAGAGAGAGAGAGAGGAGTCGTGCAACTGCGTTTGACTGTATACTTTATTTTTTCATATATCCAATCATAAGACAAGGCGCTGTTTAGCTCGCTACTCAACAGAAAATATTTTGATTTCGGGCGGAAAGTGTCGGAGTGTATTGACACTAGGTTATGACTACTCTATCTACCCTGCCTACCCTCTTGCGTGATAAAGCGTAAAGCTTAGGAAGGAAATGGTTTGTTAATTAATTTTACTTCAGAATATATTTTCGTTTATAAAAATCCTAAGTAGCCTACAAGTGAATTATCCGTCAAGTGACTCACGTCTCTTCTTAAGTTAAAAAAATTGTGATATTTTATTATAAAATTAAATTAAACAACTAAAGATCGTCATAAACCTCTTTATAATATTGTTGGCCTGGACAAAAATATTTGAAAAAAGCTATATACTCGTTTTACTAAATTTATTTCGCACGAATCACGACTCTATTACTAGGTAATAAAAAACAACATGTACATATCATTTTTTAATCACTTAAACTATCGTGTTTGCTTTCATCTCAGCCAGCCAAATTTCAAAAAGGTCAATAGCAAGTATACCTACCTATCAATAGTTAGCGACTGTTCACAGTTCTAAAAATATAATAAAATTATGATAATAAAGATTAATGTATAATTTCATATTAATATTATATAATTTCACAATTCATATATTACTTATGACTTATACTTCATTATGACTTATACTTCATTATGACTTATACTTCATTTAAGTTTACTCCATATGGTAGATAGACAAATGTTATCGAAAACTATTCTTCTTCATACTTTCGGACATGATGAAAGTTAGCTACATTTTCTCTACTTTAATTTTTTTATATTTATATTAACTTAAAACTTTGTAAAAATATGCTAATACAAAGATTAAGTAAGTTATCTTTCATTTTGGCTATTTTTACACATTTTAAATGAAATAATTTTAAACGGATTAATGTTTTACGAAAAGAGAGAAATTGAGGATTAGCGTATTTTTAACCCTTGAACACTCCGTTCTCCGTCAAGAGAAGCAAAATTAAGTATACGAGCCACTTTAAAAGTATAAAATAATAAAAATTTCAAAAATAAAACAAATTCAGCTTTGCTGTACATAATGTCAGTTAAAGCCATTTACATGAGAATACAGGTCAGGTCCTAAGAATTTGTGGAATCCAACAATGTACAGGTAATGTTAACAGGTACTAGAAATATCCACAGTGTCCCTGGCTGAAAGCTTAACCTAATGTACTGGTACGATCAGATATGAGACTACTTGTCGAGAACGTAAAGTTCAAGGAAAGAAAAATATCTTTGATTGAATTGTTAAAATTTGAGAGTTTTTATTAAAATTAATCGGGGTAACATTACTTCCTAATTAACCAAGTGAGATATGAACCCATAGGCTTAAAATTAAAGTTGGGTACAGGTCCCAACTCTGCTACAAAGTTCTAATATGTTCTATACAAAAATTATAAAACTCGACCATGCTTACAAAAATATCATATTTTCAGCACTGTTCGAGACGTATATTGTAAATAAATCACATAACATGTATTAGTTAATCGCATTGTATAGCGACAACCTAGGTTCGGATAGACGAACATATTAACAACTCAACATCATTATTCCGGCTGATGAATTCGAAGAGTTGATTAAAAATAATGATAAATGTAATTAAAGTGAACTTGACACAGCAAAACAAATATCTGGAGGGGTCATCACATCGATCAATCATCGAGACCTTGTCAATACGACTTGTTCCGACTTGCTCTGAGTTTCTAATAATTTTCAAACACTTTAATTATGGTGCCCATGGTATTTTTTATGAAAACATAATTACTTTTAAATAAGCTACTCCAAAGTTTATTATCTATGTAAACTTATATGTAATACAAAAACTTAACTAAAAATAATGAAAATATAAAATTTGTTAGTGAAATGTTCATTCTAAATATGATATTATTTGAATTTTCTTATATTAGCGTATAACAAGTTGTAAAAGCTTGTATGAATTTCCAATTTAATTTCATCTCTATGAAAGTTGTAAAATAGTAAAATTTTAAAAATATATTATAAAAATATGTTTACTATGAAGTGCTTGTAAATTTTTATGTTTCGATAAATTTAACCATATTTAAAATCATAACTTTTTATGTGTCCAGTAGCGAGTGGCATCTGGGGTGGGATCGAAGTTCTCTACATGGCGTTAGCTGGTATCACCTTCTTCATCCAGAATGCTGTAAAGAAGCACAAAATAAACATCGGCTGAGTAAGTAAATAAACCAATGGCAAACTTAGTAATTTAAACCATATTTTATAAGTAAATACAATATTAATACTAATATGTTACATAGTATAAACGTCAAATTAAACTTTCATCCATTTAAATCCAATAAGTTTTATATGTACATCTATCTTTCTCTGAAAATAATGACTGATATTATTAATGACGTGTGTTATAATTAATCTAGATAAAAACTAAGTAAAACATAAACGTAGTAACATATTTTTAGAGAAATGTAACTTTTTTTTATTTTGACATCACTTGAATAAGTTTTAATATAGCAAAATCTTTATTTAATTTTGAAATTATTAATGTCAATTGTATGCAAACATTTATAGAAAATAATGAAAGCAATTATTTTATTTACAACAAAAGTACACGTTTTGGAATAATTTAAAAGGTTGAAAAGAGCAATAACAGCTTTCTTATTTAAATAGCCTCGGTAATGAGATGATATCGAGTGTTTAGTCGACAAGATTTCGCAGAAAAAAACACACTGTATATACACACTTATTACCTCATTGCCGCGAAATGAGGTTAGTTTCTCATTGACCTTCATATAAGGAAAAATTGAAACTAAAATCACATACAATTTAAACAATAACTTCAACCTGCTTCATTATTATAAGCAATTTGGTATAGTATTATTGCGATCTAAGTACACTTTTATGTACCTATACTGTGTAATAAATGACACGGATATGCGTCCCGGATTTCTTTTATAATATAATTTTATTTTTAAATTTTTGTTATATTATTTAAATTGATCTTATTAAAATTTTTCTTCTTAATCTATATTACAGGAAGTATACTTTTTTTATAACATTTAATAATATTTGGGAACTGAACGTTATATAATTAAATATTTTTTTATAAAAAAAAACTATTTATTTAAATTGCTTAAATGATCTTAGTAACAATATAAAAGACTGTGCATTATTACATATAATAATTTTAAATATGAAAATTACCAAATACCAAACAAGAGTAATCATTAGAAAAACATAGTAACAAATCTAAATATTATATTGTAATCATAAAAACAACGAAAATGAAATTGGGCACCAAAGACGAGCTTCATTATCTTAAAACTTAACTACTTAATATTCAGATTAAATTATTTATCAACAGCTATACCTGTACTAACCTCCCTAAGCCTAGGACCTCCCTAAGCGTAGGATCCTTAGAGTATTGAAATCATTAAGATCAAAATTTCCGGGGTAAAAAGAAATTAACGTTGTTTATTCCACACAAACGAAGTTGCGGACTAAATGGATATAGTATAATGTGACCAATTAGCACTTAATCAAAAATATTTACCAGCAAATCAATAAGATAGGCTATTAACGTTATAACAATGCATACTTACATCTTGAATATTATAATTTATAAAGGAGTAATAAATCTTTCCGCATTAGTTTTGTTAACCACAAACAAAACATCCGTGACAACGCACTATTAGCCTTTACTTTTAATAGTTTAATAGAAAAAATATACATTAAATAGGCACGGCTGTAAAAAATGTGCAAAAAGGAAGCGAGATTCTATATAGAGCCAAGTACCAAGGATGTTGTTAAAGCTTTATAAGTGTACCTTATACTTTTACTTGTGACCTCAACCTATAATGGATCTGAGAAAAAAGAATTGTGAAGGTAAGATGTCAATCGTTTATTGGATACCTAGAAACATTAAACTCAGTTGTGTAAAGCTATTTCTATTGAAGGTTACTTAAATGCGGATCTGTTAGTCCCAAATGGATTAATAGTAATAATTTTGTATATTATAATGTTTGACATATGATATACCGTCTAAATCACTTTGATAATATTTGTTTTTATAAAATAAATAAATGTGTACAAACAATTCTACAAGCGTTCTTAAATGTGACAGAAAGACAACGCACAGCCGAACAGAATATGCTAACTGAATAATTATAATATAATATATAAATGTAAAACCACCTCATTTTTTTATATCTAGGCTAATAACGCAAAACGATCCAACAGATAATACTTCAGCAAATTCAAACATTAAATCCAGCTTCCCACGTTATTTTATAACCGTTTTAACATTTCTAAATGTGGCCAGTAAACTAAGCTTCGTAATGTTCCGGCCGTTAGCGGAATCTACTCGATCGCATTAGAAAATATTTTTTGAACCATCAATTGCTTTGTTCACCTATACTCGGATAGAATATGCCATTTTCATAAAAGTTTATTAATAGTTTTGCATTTGTTTTTTATTATATGAGATAGAGTGAGACGTACCTATGAAAATATTATAGTAAATAATTTAAATGGCACGGAACAGTTAGGTGAATATGTCTGCACGAAACAACTTTGGCTCAAACCTCACTCCAGGCACTGAAAAAACTGCACGGGATGCTAACTCATTAGGTTGTCTTTGTATACGCAAAAATTAGAACATACATATGTAAAATATAATGCTTAGACGATTTTTAAAAACTTTTAAAAACCTTTTTTTCAGTGAAACTTGCTAAATAAATAAATTAACGTTATAAGTTAGAATAATTATATTTAACCTTTTTACAAAATAAAAAAATTATAAAGAAAAAACATTAAATAAGCTAACAATTGTTAAGTTAGTTGAATTTTGATAAATATTTATTCTGCGTAATTCTTGAATGTTTGCGCTACTCATTAAATATAACATAAAGCGCTCCAATGTGTAACTGAATGTCGACCATGACAATAAAATATCGTCTATAAAGTCGTACGTACAGCTAAGCAACTATAGCAACTGAAAACAACAAATTCTTTATTTTTATTGATTTAAATACAAATCTGAAAATTCGAACTCACTACAATAGGTGTAATGCAACGAGGTGAGTCATAGTTGTGCCGCGTTGGTTTATATTATAAAATAAATATGAAAATCATCAGCTACATTCCTATAACTTGTCGACAAGTACATGACAAGTAACTCCTGAATGCTAGACACCTGTCAATCTGTGCCTAAGGCAAATTACAAGCCCTAACAGATTTATGTTAGTATTTATTCAATATTTCTCATTAATAATATTACCTCACTTACCCTAAATGACCTATGATTATATGAAAATGAATAATTTACAACTTTAACTTTATTAAATGATAAAACAATACTAAATATGCATTAAAATCATGATGAGGTTATATTTTCTATTTTAATCAAGTTCATATGATAAATATTACTTTAGGAATACGTATGTGGGCAATTTGATTATCATGTAATTTATTAGTTTTTTTTTTTTATTGACACAAATATCGACAATTTTTCATATGGCAGATTTCAAATGTCAAATAATTATTTGAAATATGTCACAATGTACAAGTTAAAAAATTACCAACCACGAATTTAACCCTTCACGTTCGAGAGAAAGTTGACACATTATCACGCGTACCTCTCGTGTACGTTTGTACGTGAGCGATTAAATCAAACAAACCTACCAATTTTAACATAATCCTATAAATGTTGACAATTTTGCACTCTATTGTTTAGGAAAATAACGACACTCTTAGACCTAAATGTCTTAAATCGTGACTTTTAAATTGGAACACTTTCTAGTATGACGAAGGTGTGAAGACGCTTTCATGAGACACAAGAGTTAACAAGCAACCTGCCTTACGTAAGGAAACAATTATATCAAACATTATATCAAACAACATATTACTTAAATATAAATTTAATGAAGACTGACAGTTAGACAAATGAGTTGTTTCAGTAGAAAAATGTAAATATTTTGTGAATAAATATTCAATATAGCGATTGATTTCTGATTTATTCACTAATACCATTCATATGCGTAGGCAGAGCTTAGAAAATAGGAGTCACAAATCAAACCCACTTAGGAAAACATACAGATAAAACAACTAGGTACTCGGCCGACCACAATCATAGCAATCGTCTTCTAGACTAAACCAACAGTCTAGATTGCACAAATAACCGCCTAACATTAACCCTTATTACACTTTACAAACTTAACCTAAATTTATCAAAAGTTACTTGACTCAACGTCGCAAAGTTGATTTTCTAATGATTCCTATAGATGTTTCTACAAGATAAAATTGGCATGTAAAATATGCCCATTCGGCTATGCATCCATCGTATGCTGGTCGAGTCATCATTCGAATAATTCGATAATCGCGTCGACGAGGACCGGCTGTGCGCACTGACCTTAAGTTGAACTTTGTACATCTTTTTTGTTCTGATTCTTGACTTTACTTTTGTGTCTCGTTGTGTCTATAATATTGAATTTAGCTTTAAAGTAATAATTTTGTAATTATTTCAAGATTTCAGGTGGATCTTGAAATAATTACACATCATGAAATGATTGTTCATGGCTCAGTGTAGGGAAAGTACTCATAATAAATATATATAATTACCATTTTTGTAATATACATAGGTATATGTTGTGGAGTTGAACGCTAATTTGTTTTATTTTTTAAATGATAATATTAAAATATATATAAGGAAGAAGTCAGGAGAAACAGATATTACGTAAGATTTCATAAGAATTTTAAAGCTCATACATGGATTAAAATTTCTATGCTTTTATACATATTTACCAATATTAAAGCCAAGGAGCAATAACTTTATGATAATTATTCATCTACACATCATCATGAATATTAATATTTCTGAATAAGAATATCAAAAACGTATATCAATCATTTAGATGCACCTCAATATAGTCGAAGCAACCATATTACATGCCTCAAATGATTATATACTCGCAAATTTAACAACTTATGTTAAATAACTATTTAGTCTGTATAACGCAGAACTTATTATCCCATGTCATAAGAATATCCATCGAATATTCATAATCTTGAAGATAATAAGTCAGAATTTGTCTAAGGAACATGTTAGAGTAATTGCATTCAGAAGTTAACATTGATGCAGTGTACAAAATACTTCTAAAATAATTAAATTTTAAAAATATATAATTAAATTTTAAATCAGATTATATAACATAAAAAAATATTGAAACCAATATAAATATATGGCTAATTTAATAACCTGCTTAATTCTGTGTATAATGTAAAATTAAATAACAACACGGGCGTCACCTTTCAATTTCCATACATACTACGTATAGATCGTATCAAACGATATTAGCTTTTAATGCCATTCTTTGACTATAAACTGTCACACTGGATTTATTGAGCGCGGCAATCAGATATTGGCATGTTTCGTGGGAATTCCAGTAATTATTAGCATAAGATAACATTGGAATTATAGCAGGTATAAATCCGTTCACGCCTACGAATATTTTGCTAATAGAACTTTTCATAACATATTTATTGATTTCGAACTAAAATATGTTCAAAGTTAATAGATTTTTTCAACACTTTTTACAACTTTTGTCTTCTATTCTTACTTTTTTGATATTTGGCAGTGTGAGAATAGTATTGTAATGTTAATTAATACTATATTACAATTACAATATTCAAGTAAACACTATTAATAGATAAATGAAGGTGCAGTACGAATCCACGCGGATGTCCTGTACTGCTAATAGAATGCATACTTAATTGCGACCTCGGGCTATACGGCCGGCAACATAAGTTCGTATTTCCATACGAAAGTTTATAAGTAAATAGTGTAAAAGTAAACTGTACTGTCTATATTTATTACAACCTCGTTTTAAGTAGTAGAATATGTTACAATTTGGATTATTTTTTTTTACATATACCTTATTAATCAATATTTACATTAGCTTAATATTTTGAAACTGACGATGGCGCTGCTCTAGACATTCTCATGATTTAGTTAAATAAAGAACAACTGTATGTCAAACCGTTTATCGCAAGCGGAAGTCGGAGCGCTTTACAACCAGATATTTCATACTAATTCGCGAAAATATAGACTTATGATTATGGAGAAATATTTCACATTACATGATTGATGTTATTATCTTTTACAAAACTTTATTATATGAAATTATTTATTTTCGTAGTCAAAATTATTATTAAATTTATTTTATAAGCATAATGCAATGTCATTCAGTTCATCACTATAAATCATGAAGTATTACATTCGACTAATCTGTTATTGTAGTAGTTAGTGAATCTGAATGCTAAGTCATTAGTATTATCTAGATGTTAATTTATTTTTTTATGTTTGTATTTAGTCAGACGAGTTTCTTACAACAGTTTTCAGATATAAACTTTACTTTTAGTGAACTGGACAAATTATATATTTTTTTGTAATCCAGACGTTTCGAACACTACAAAATGTTACTTTACAAAATAAAGTTTATTTTCGAATATCTACATACACGCGATTAATCCGCTTAAAATAGTTTCATTTAAATTGTGTAAAAATCGAAATTCAAAGATCTTATTATGGTTGACCGACTAAGACGTCAAATCTATAAATGAGTGTTATTTTATTTTAAATAAAATTTGGGTGTTTTCAATTAACTACTACGCTTATAACAAGGCACTCTCCAGTTGGACAGTACCTAGATCGTTTTGTATAAATTGTTTTAATATATTTTTTTAATGAAGACGACGGTGAGAGGAATGTCACCGTAGTTTTCTTATGACACAGTATTTAAAGTCATTTAAAATATTTAGTATCTGTTTAAAACACTCAATAGTGTTTAAAACTTCAATAAGTTTCATGAATTATTAATTCATTTTTCGCCCCTAAATATTTGAATCAATTATTAAGACTTACACTAAATAATTTAAGATGTAAACAAATCATAACATTTTCATATTTTAATACTAATAAGCTTCGCGTGGTTTAATTACACAACAGATTACCATAATCTTTAAATTCTACACAGACTATAAGCAAGCTATTTATCAAACTTGACATTTTATCGCATTAAAATCAAAAATGACACTTTTGCACCTGTATATTTAAATTTTATATCAAAATATAGTATATATTTAATAAAAATATTTTTAAATGTCTTTTATTATTTGTAATGTTCTATGCCTATTCAGATTTGTTTTTCCTTACTCATCCTCACCTATGGAGAGATGGATTTGTTAGCTTTTTGTTTTTTTTTTATTTTATTATTTACATATTTAGACACCATGTATAAATGCAAAATCATATTTAAATCGCTTAAAACTTTAGTTAAATGTATAGTTTTATTGTTTACATATTTTTCTTATAATAAGAATTACTAAGATAGAATTTTAAAAAGCTACTCTGGTAGTAAACTAGTTGCATAAAGCAAGCAAACAATATAAAACATTAAATCCGAACCTATTGTATATGGGTTACAGTTGAAATTTCTTTAATACATATGAAAATTGCCTCTAAGATAGGAAGTAAAGTTTATAATCCGTTTATTAACAATGATCTCATAATAGTTACATTCAATTATAATAATTTAGTTTCGATTGAGTGTTAATATCTTTGATTAATGCCTGTTATATATTCTTTTTGATAGTTTTTGTGGCTTTATTTAACCTTTGTTAGTGATGGACGGCACAAAAAGATTTGAAAAGATTTATCGAAATGTCATTCTGTTACATGTGTTTTTGTTATTATTTATGTGATGTACGGTTCTTGCCATTTTAAATGACTATTGCCCAAGACAGTTCAAATGCGATTTAAAGTAACTTCATAGTGATTTTTTTTATTTAACATTTTGTATAGTGTGACGGCACTGTCATAAAAAAGTTACATAATTATTATTTTTTTATTTATCATTGATTTATTTTTTATCATTGACTTTATCATTGATTTCTATGCATAATATAGCTAGTTTAAATATGGCAAGAAATTTAACGAATGAGACATTTTTATAGCGCTTCTTTTGCGCGAGTTGCAGCTCTACAGAAATATGAAAAAATATATGCTGTATAAACAAAATATATTTTTTCATATTTCTGTAGAATTTCCTAAAATCCACTTGATTCTCATCCATTTCATCCGTCAGTGCAACTACATGCCAAATTCCAATCATTAATTTAGAGTTTAATATACCACAATACACTACAGACCATACTGAAATATTAGTAGTTCATATTAAAAAACCTTAATAATAACTTTGTTTCACCAGTCACACAGTCGGAACAAGAACGGTCGTGCATCGCTTTACTACGCCTACAGCGTCGGTGTGGACAGTTCCTATGGGTGCATGCAGTGCTCCAGCTCAAAGACAACCTCGAAAACTCACAGAGACCTGTCATCGTCTGTACAAATCAAGTATTAAGGTAAGAATTTAACCCGTTACAAAATTTACTCTTAAATCTCGTTGCGCTAAAGGTCCCTATGTAGAGAACAATTAGATATTAATGTTAATTATAAAAAAGAGGATAAGGAAGTCTTTCATTAAGTTGTTCTATGCAATATCGTGATAATTGCAAAAGAAAACAATTTATAAATTACATGTATGATAATATTTTTAAAAATCGTAATAGGCAATGTTATGGCAATGTCTATTATGATGTATATTATGATATTCACGTTGTATATACATTTCCTTTACAACTCAACCAAAGTGAACTAGCCGTCGATACTAATATATCAAATTTGATTTTCTAACAGTATTGCCAATGCCTACTCTAATAATTGTTATTAAAGTATGTTTGACAAGTCTGTGCTTTAAATACTGAATGATAAATATAAATTAAGCATACTCATGACTATATTTCATAAGAATCAACTTAAACTACAATTCATTTCATTATAAATTAGCATAGATTTGCCATTGATAAAACATAATTTGACAGTAATACGCAAAACCATTATATTCACCTAATTGATTGATCACCAATACAAATTGTGTACTAAATAACGCGAGGCAATTTCGCAAGTAACATCTCACTCGGCTCTAAATTATGAGAACTAAATCATGAAAGCATTCAAAACATCGAACGTAATCGCCCTTTCCCTCGGAATCTCTCATTGGCCATTAATACATCCAAACCATAGCAATCTAGCGATCAAGGGTAAAATCACTTCATCTTTGCCGCTCTACGCAATTACTTAAACCACATACATACCTTAATATAGTATGGACGGGGCGATGTGAAAATTAGGCTTACGATTAGTGTACCTACAAAGACGTCTCACTTCAATAAGTGGGTGGTGTGTATGAGTTACTTTAATACACTTTAAGTTTAATTTATTAATTTACTAATTTATCAAAAAAACATTTTTCTAGTTTTTTGTTAAACTTTAACAGCATTAGTTAGGTTTAACGTAACCTTTTTACTTCGGTGTAGACGTTGTCTCATCCTATCTGTTACTTGCAGTGACAAATATGTGATATTTTCAATATGACTTGTGGTCTAAAACTTAAATAAAAACTGATTCAAACCTAAATTTAAAAAAAAAAAATTCAATTATATATTTTTTTGCAAAATTGCATTATTATTACTTAAGACGAATCTACGACTTAAACAATCGTCAAATAAAAGTCGTATATGTACGACGTTGTAAATGTAAACGCACGTGCATTCAGACAAGAATATAAATTTTTAGAACTGGCTTTTAAAGTTTAATGCGCAATCAAAATATATCATCGCGGTGTAAATATTACATGGTCTGTCAGAGCGAGTTTTTTAACTGACGCAAAATGTAAAGTGACTTGTGGAATTGTTTAACATATAAATTTTGCTTTATGTAACGTCTGTATTTATACATTTTAGTTAACATTTATTACACATATTGGATCAATATATTCATTCATTATATTCTACGAGTACTTACATTATAAGCAAGTCGCTTACTATGTTTTATTTGATTAAAACATATTATACGACAGATTATCATTGTAAGTACTAAGGTTTAATAAAAGATTATGATAACTTTTAAAATGTCTACTTTGCTTTCAATTCGATATCTTTATTAATTAGATATCAACGCGCATAAAGCTGTGTTCAGTATAATTTAATGTTGTGAAAATTATAAGTAAGTGATTTATGATTTTATTAAACCTAATTTAAAATAAATAAATTTGCTAAATTGTAAACATAATAAAAGTTTTATGGAAAGATTTTAACGTTTAAACAAGATATATTCAAAGAAAAATTAAATGCTCGTAACGATATCCCACATCATATTACTCGAAGCCTCATAAAACTAACAACAATTATGAAGTATTGAATATAGGTATAATTTAAATTCCATAACTGTTAAAAGTTAACTATCAATTCACGTCACTTATTTATAATGACTTAAGTACGTGTAAACTGTGCTCGTAGAGTATATATACAGTGCCATAGGCGCAGAGAGAGAGAAAAAAATCTTTAAAGTACTACATACTTAGCTGACCTATTATTATAGAAATGAATAATAATTATGTCAAGTAGTTGGGCCGAATTAAATAAAAAAAATATGAGTGGGATCATAAATGTTTTATATAGAAAACTCTTCCAAATTCATTTTGTGGAATTATGTTCATCATTATAAATTTAAAATGTAATTGAAAATAATTTATGAGTATTGCCATTTACACAACTACCTATGTAAATAAGTTGTACCTACGTTTAACTTGAAGATGAGCAATACACGTTTAACCATGTAACCATGGTATTTAAACGTATGAAGCATATACAAAGATAAAAGATAACCTAATAGGTTAAGCTAATAAATTATTTTTCCCATTACTCGGTTAATATGTCAGTTAAAATAAAAATGTTATGTGGGAAATACAAAACAAAGTGTTAAATTTATCATTTATTTCAAATGTTCATATATAATTATTAGTTCAAGTTAAGCAGTTCATACATATTAATGCTGACTCACTCCACTCCAAGATAAAAAGTTTGGAAGAAAGATTTAATTGTAATGAAAATAATAATATTGGCATGATAATAGATATATTTGGAATTACATTAAGAATAGTTTTTGTCCTGATCCAGTTTTCAAATAAAAAATTAAAAAAAAAACAGAAAACGTCATGTTACTCTGTTACTGATAGCTGTGGTATATATAGGAACTATTTGTCTCATGGCAATAGCTTTTAGCCTTGAGTATCATATTGAATAATTTTATTTTAATATTAAATGTAGTCCCCATAAAAATAATAAGGCGACAATAAAAAATCGTCAAAAACGTCGATTATTCCAAACTTCATGTAAAAAACAATAATTAAATAAAGTGTCCACCTTGCATATTTTGAAGTACTCATTCCCAAAAACCATTAAAGAAGTAAAACATAAAAGAAACCACTTAAACATATCATCTCGGCTTGTTTTTGTTCTAAAAAAAGGAGGGCAAGACATAGTACGGAATAAAAGTCTGTAATCTCATTAATATAAAAAAAAAGCATATTTTAAAACTTTTTTATTGCAACGCATAATAAAGCAATTATAAATTCTCTAGTTATCCTATATATGAACGTATAAACACCTATATTTTTTACAATTGTTGAGAATGACTTAAAAATGTTAAAAATGATGAAACCGAAATAAAATTATACATCAAATTGTGTTACGTAAAAATAATATTTATATATTTATTTCTTTTAACTAAATAAATATAAATCGTAGCTAACAAAATGTAATTCTAACATAAAGTTGTTTACAAGGCAGCATATATTTAGTGTTAATGCTTTTTAAAATCCTCTCTCTTCAGTGGTATATTCAGTACTAATTGGCTTTAAAGCGGCTCTATTACACTTAGTTCTCAGTAGGGGCTAGCTTTTGAAAAATAGCTGCCATAATTTAGAACGGTCGCTTACAGACTTCCCTATTGAGAGATCAATACTAGATGACTGTTCGAGACGACAAGTGAACACCCTTACTATTGGTTTTGAAAATATAAAAAGAAACTAATTTAATAAATATTAAAATATCTACTTTTTCTATGCTATTATTTATTATAGTTCTTTATTAGATTCAACACAGTGCAGTTACGTTATTTCTGAGCTACGCTACATTTATATACGTATTTTTCGAAGAATTAGGAAGAAAATAGTACGTTAATATTTTACGCGCCAAACTGTAACGAGTTTACAGTAAATATTTTTTTAAAGAATACAATTGCCTAATATAAAATATAATGTAATATTTGTGCATTTACCAGTAAATTTTATTTTCGAAATCCACGTGAACTCGTAGTAAAGTTACAACGAATAAATATTGTAAGGGGTGATTTATGAAGTAAAAGCACCTCGATCCGATGTTCGTATCGGGATGGTTTGAAATATGCCCGTACAGCCATTGTGATGTGAGAAACGGCGTTTAACAAGCAACGGGCACCGAACACCAAGCTTGCTTGATCGATGGTAGAATTTACTCTCAACAATATTTTATAGCGTGAAAATGCACTAAAACACCTGATTCCGTGGAATGCCTAGATCTATCTTGTTTGTATACGGCGAAGCGTTTACCTCGCCTTGGCAAAATAAAAGCAAATATTTACCATTATTATAGATTCAATGTACATTCTTTGTTTATTAATAACGAGGCTGCTCAGATTACATCTTCATATATTTTATGCTTTCCAATATGTTTATATTGCAATCCCTTGTAGCTTAGTTGCATTTGAAATTATTACTTAAGTAAATATGTGAAACACTGCAAAAAGATATATTTAAATATATTCGATATTTAATCAAAAATAGCATCGTAATACACCCCTGAGTGCATTAAAATTTATCACAACAAGCCTAAGGCTATTACCGCAACTATTAATTTAACAGATAATTCTGAACAAGCTCATTATGCGATGCGGTGACTAAGACCTCAAATTAATCGTCAGTAGGCGCTCGAGATAGTAAATCTAAATTAATACCTATGTGAGTGGGTGACGCGAGTGACCTAAACATTCAGAAAGTATAGAAGGTGCGACTCCAAGGAAATTTGATATTGACGTACACACACACGTTATTTAAATGTGATAGTGATATGTGTATACATAAATGCATAATGATATGTATATGAAGATATCTCTAAAATTTAAAACCTATGTAATTTTATATTTAAAACTATGCATTTTTTACTAATAATATTTAATTTGAAAAAGCTATATAATTCAGGTACATTATTCATAACATGATTACAATTGATTAATTCATATTGTACTCACACCACTTTTTAAAACTTTATACAATATATTCTAAGTGCTCGAAAGCTCAGTTGCATTGTTCGCGGGATTGCGTCATTTGTCACGTTTCTGCGCATGCTCTTGCGCAACTCACTCGTGTCTCTTCGTGCTTTCCACTGATAAATGCTCTAGCTTTAGTAACACACTAACTATCATATATTTAAATACTAACTAAACCTTTTAGCTGTCAGTAGGTACAACATTACACTATGGGAAATTGCCTTCGTTTTAAATCATCGCAGTGATTGAGCAAGCAGTTCACTAGTATCATTACAAGCAGCTCATAATTATATTTATTTAAGTCTCCGCTGCATCTTATTCATTATGTCAGCACAACCTTTAAAGGAAGTTTTATTATAGATCGCCTTATACGTAGTAACGTCTTAATAAATCCATAGGAGCGTTGTAGGTTCCACACATGCAGCCCCGTGCGGTGAACGACAACAAATTGTCAACAAGTCGGCCGCCTACGTCATGCTTATGAGATTTATGCGTTGGACCGATGTGGACGCACAAATTGGCGGACGGATCGAGTACCAGATCCAAACATTCCATTAACTCAGATATGCATAACAAGACCCTGATTACATTACTATTCTAGCCGAAAGAAATAAGAATTTTCAATGAACATCTAAACTGAATTATTTTACATTTTAAAATATATATGTTTATGGTATTGTTTTAAATTGGGTATTACGACCACAGGTATTTTCTATTTCTTTCCACAAAAACTGCCGTCGAGTTTTGCAAAAATAAAGCAGTCTGTTCTGGTTGTTGCATAGGGCAAAGGTTGCAACTTGTTATAGGGGGAACGGACCTTAATTATACTATTACTACGCGATATACCGTAGCTGTATAAGTCAGGTAAGATTTCTTCTTAAACACACGCAATTCATAATGAAAATTGTTATACCAGTCTTTACAAACAGAAAGACAATATAATTATAATTGACTTAATATATACTATTGTCTGTATCAAGCTACAATAATACACTTCCATATATAAAGAAGAAAGTTAAAAAAGGAAAACTGCTTAAAATCCTATTATACACGTTTAATTCAAAGAAGGCCAAGTTCATTATGCAGAACGTGTGTATGCGTTCGCTTATCCACCTTACCCTTTGATTCTTAGTTATCTTCGAATAGTAAACGATTTGTCGGCGTCCAAAACATATTTAAACTTTCATCTGGGTACTGTTGCTTTAAGAAGCGTTAATGGAACGGACGTCAATGTAATGATATCAAATACCTGAACCTTATATTTTAATCTCTATATTCTTAATTTCTCTCAATATTGGTTTAACTATACTTCGAATACAGACAGAGGCGTTGCGTGTTAGAGTATTGATACTGGAATTACATCTAAAACAATAGTCTTTTGCAAAACGTCATATAACCACGAAAACCTTATAAAACTAATTTTGAATATATCTTATAAATTTAAAATATTTCTAATACTCTGTGTATTTAACGTTTTAAAATTATAATTATAAGTAATATAAATTATTAACATAAAATAATTATGCCAATCAAAATATAAAGTTGATTAATTTTAAACATTATGTAATTTAAAATATTTTTTCTTCATAATATATAACCTTTTTTCTCAGTCGGTGGAAACTTATAGATTTTAATTTATGATAGTGCCCCATACATTTTTTTTGAATATTTCTGTAGTAAAGTTTTTATTTTCTCACTTTACTACTCTAAAAATTATGGTACACATATTTTATATAAGTCTAAATTCCGTGTCCGTAGCTCCAATCGTCTTGTAGGAGATAGCGTTTGAAATTTCATTACGTTAGCAGTAAATATTTTTGCTTCGATTAGCTTAATAAAATGAGAACATATTTAAGAAGTAAAATTATACACTAAATCAAGAAACAGTATACACAAGTACACCAATATACCTTATTATTTAAATATATATTTTTTGTGGAATTGGGTATATAATAAATTAATACTTAAATTATTTAATGCATAGAGGATTTATCACTGGAATATCCTTATCAGAGTCGTTTTTGTTTTACAATAGCTGACATTAATCGTGTTTAAAGTTCAGAAACATTTCCTTGCGGCTGTATCTGCAGTCCAGGACTCAGTCCAACTATGTGACATTTCCCCGCATCCACTATCTAAAAGGTTGCCTCAAAGCTTGAGTTAACGTTAAAGGTCACGTAAGAACAACAAGTTTAATACTTCGGTGGCGACAATTACACATGAAACACTATTAAGAAATAGGTACCTATTGTTCGGTAAACCGGGACTAAGTTATCTGCTAATATATGAAATAGACTTAGTCTCGATGATGTTGAACGTACTCGGAAAAATAATCTATTATTTATGAGATTCGAGCCCAATAATATGAAAGAGTACAATGTTAGTTATTCAAATCCCAACAGCTATATGAGTCAGAAAAAAAATTAAAAGGAATATTGTTAGTTAAACTCTAGCATAAACTTTAACAGTGAAACGATTATTGCCTTTATCAAAGAGAATAATTTACCTCGGCCGTAGTCCTTTACATCGACCTATTCATTGTAAAATAATTTTCACATACAAGGCGCAAAAGCTGGCGGCACTACTTAATATAAACATTAAACTTTAGTGGTCCCCATTCTCAGTTTCTACTAATGGGTAAAGCATGTAACAAAGTCGTAGATATGGTGATATGCGATTCTTACTAACAATAAGACCCGTTTAAACGTAATTATATTGATGTTTCATTATAAACACATTCTCACATTAACGCTTGAACGTACTTAATGTTTTTTATCTTACTTTAAGTCGTTAGGTAAATTGCTTCGCCATAAAATATGAAAAGACACTAAGGAAAATATTTAGAATAATGTAGACCTAGGTCTACCGGCTAATAATTTTCTTTCAATGGAATGCGCGTTTTACAATATGTTTTAAGATTATCATGCATTTTCTACATTATAAACAGAAAAAACTGACATGCTCTTGAATAGCGAAGTGCTTTTCGTTGTTGACTAGCCAATTTTATTAGAACAATATTTTTTACATAAAAAATAATATAATAGAGCCAGGTCAGGTTCAGAATACTTAATCATCGTCAACATCTTTTATACGTTATCTTTATGCAAATGTTTTTAAATATTATAAATTCTGTATATTAAATATTTTATTTCTTTTACAAACAGTGAACAAGAAGCAGCAGTAATGAAAGCGAACCCTTGGCTGTACCACTATTATGCAGTACAGTCGAAATTACACTATGGGTTGGCTTACGAGGCAGCTACTAGAATGTATGGGCCACCCCCTCCAGACATACAAGTCTACCCATCAAATATACAGTATACAGCACCACCAGTCTGTATAAATGGAAATCAACCAGTTGTTATGTCAAATACCACTGTTCAACCCCATATACCGCATATTCCACCGCATTTAACTCCAATACATTATGCTTATGAAAGGCATGATAATGGGCCAGTTGACTACTCTGTGTCTCTTCAGGAAAATAGGTAGGAAGCTTTAAATAAATCCTTCAATTATTTAAACGAGAGAAAATAACCTGTGTAAATACTAATTATTTTTGACATACATATTAGACTTGGGTATATCTCTAGTGCATTATGATGAAATGCATCAAATTTAACATTAGATTTCTTTTTCAGGTACCATAACCTGCGAGTTGACGATACACGGCAACCGAATGCGAAGCGAAAAAAATCAGAAGACAAAACGCCTATCACTAATATATCCCCTCATATAACATCGAACGGTGACACGTTAGTGGCAACTGCTACAATAACTAATCGAAGACCTGGCTCCAAGAACTATAATATAACAGAAGCGGAGATGGATCAGTGGAATCCAAGTCCTACGTGGTCAGAGTCAGCATTACAAAAAGTTCCAGACGTGTGCCACCAGGACCTAGCGCCTTATGTCACAACAACCCCCCCAACGCCTTCAGGGACTCCGTCAGCATACACCCAAAATTATCATACATTTGTCTTCGATTGGTCTCCAGAACAATATGTTCCACACACAAACAGATGTAGTACGATCACAACCGAAAGTTCCTACCATTGGAATAGAAGTCAAAGGACATTCGCAAGTGATGGAGAGGAATGTACCAGAATACGAGTAAGAACTCCTGATGCGAATAAAGATGAAAATCTTAGACGACCTATGGGTATGTATATATATGAACTCTTAAGAAATTCATGTTAAATAATGTTTAAAAACAAAAGATAAATATCATGATTTTTCTTTTGTTTGATATTGTAATCAAAATTAAAATATTCCTTATTCAAATAGGCTACGAAAAGTACTTTCGAATCGTCAATTATCATAAAAATCGGTCAGTCCTATTAGAAGCAACCACCAGTTCTGCTGAGAAGAGCTGGCGAGAAAGTTGCTCTTTTCTTAAGTAATTTTACAAAAGGTTTACATCTGATATTAACCTCTTGAATAAGCATTAACAGCAGCATTATATCATATTTTCCCTGATAGAATGTTTTTTTTATTTTAAGTTTAATCCATAAAAATTACGGATGCACGGTCGTAATCACATTTTTTTAATCTATAATTTGTTGCAGATCGTCCACATCCCGACTCACCAGGTGCAAAGAAACCTGCATTATAACTAGTATATTGCCTAGTATATAAATATAGAATAATATATTGTTACCTTATACTCTTAGTTGATAACTACCCACATGAGGTAAGCTTTCTGGAACTCTCCTGTGATGTGTTTATAAGAATTTGTAAAATAGCGTGTACAAACTCAAGGTCACATTAAATGTGAGGAATTAGTATAATTATGTATATTTTATGTAAATAAATTAATAAAATTTAGTTAAAAAGACAGGATCTGTCTCTACTTCTTGTGCAATTTTCATGTCTTCTTGTAGTTAGTTTGTTCAATAATGTAATTACAAAATTTGTTCGTAGTGATCCGGCTTAATGCATTGTTTAGTCTTGAAGTCTTCTCTATATAAATCGAAATATACTTGAACTAAACTTAGCTAAAATATTTTTAATATTTTCATAAAAACTTATTGAAATCCAATAAAGTAATATAAATTTATAGGTAATAATAATATCTGTAGTATCAATTACGGACAAGTAGTCAACTACAGCAATTTCTTAATACTACAACTATTTTTAAGCACAACGCACTTATTTAAAATACCCTTAATTATTTCCCTTTTTATACCTATTCGTAAAATTGCCGGATCACAAGCTATTAAAACCAAACTTGCTAAAACATCGATATTCTACATCACAATTTTTATAATGTAATATATATTATAAATCGATGTTTTAAGCGATCATTGCCGTCCATAATATTTGAAAATTATTAAGTAAGTTTATAAGATTATTTAATTGCTATTGTAAAAAATATTCTCATGAAAACAGGTAATGTTAAATGATTGTTAATGGCAAAGGAGAATTTAAATTAAAAATTGATTATGAAAATAAAGGAAAATATTATTGTAAAAGATTTTTTATTACACCTCCTCTTTAATAAACAATGTGTGTGTGTGCACATTTTTTATATAATTTTCTACTTATTTATTAGACCAAACATTTTATTACATTTTAACAAACTTTTTACTATAGCATGATAAAAATATTTGTGGTAAATATCGTTTAAAAAGATATTTTAGAAAAGTTAATCAATGTGGGACAGCTTGTCTTATCCATAACTGTACGTAATAATTTAAACAATATTGAAGCAAATTAAACATTATAAAGTAAATGCATTATTCAGGCCTGAGACGCATATTTCTCAACAAACAAAGATCTCTCGCAGTATCTTTTCTGCCATAAGTAGTAGACAAATCATAAAGTCTTAAAATCAGTGCAATGTTGAAGTTTTCTGGTAGAGCTTTTATTAATGTAGGAACAATTTCACTTGGCATCTTCTGTAGTACAACTTGAGCTCTTTCTTGTCCACATTCAACGGCGTATACCAAAAATTCGAAAATGAATTGAGTTTGTGCCGTTACTTCACCATTTTTTCCTGCCAGTTGCAAAAAAGATTTATACAACACATCCAAAGCTGATTGTAAAGGTTCTCTTATGTTTGCTCCTGGTACACTTTGTCCTTGAGAATAATACATAGAGTCCGAAGAATTATCATTTAATCTTCTCACTTTATTTGAAGAGCACATTGCATCTAAATCTTCTGAATCATCGTGTCGACGTTTTCGAGAAGTCAAAGGTCTAAATGTAAGACTACTCTCAAGGGCTGCGTAGATAGCATACACACATAATTTAGCCAATATTGCTGATTGAGGTTCAACTAATTCATCACATAACTTAGCATTATATAGATACTGAGGCAGTACATGTGTTAACAAAGCTTCTGTACACTTTTCAATATCCAAATAAAACATTGCTAGTACAACATCTACAGATCTATCCAAATCATCTTGATATCTGAATTTGAGAGTTTCTTTAATGAGATTAGTCACAAACCATACAGGACCAGCAGTATTTAAAAGACTTTTTACAATGTGAGTGGCATCTATGTGTAAGTATCCTCGAGTTTTGACATCTTCCCACACTGTTTGTAACTGTTCTAAGATGGGTTGACGAGAAACGATACAATGAGAAAAAGGCAATATCTTAGGTTTAGGGAGGACTGGAGGATGAATATCATATTGCATTTTCCTTATAATCTGACACATTAACAAAGCCCTTTCTTTGAAGTTATCAATTTGACTTAATTCAACTTCACTTGGGGCTGATGAAAATAATTGTACCATATTTAAAGGTTTTATAAATGCTTCTTGATGAACAACATTCATATAAGAGCACAGCCAGACGGATGCACATACTGCTAGGGAGGCCATTTTTTGTCTCATGGAATCTAACATTCGTTTAACATCAGTAGAGGATATTGAACCCTGTTCCCAAGCAAATAAAATCTCTTTCATAACACCTGCTACATTTGTACACAAATCATGTGGCTTTAAATTAGTATTCTTAAAATCAAAGTCTGAAGCACTAAGGTGATGAATAAAAATATCCACTAGCTGAGAATCACATTTTTGCAAAATTTGATCAGGTGACTTATATACACCTTTGTGTGACATACATTCTTTAACCCAAAGTTCAAAGAATGAATCTCCATTTTCATCTAGAACAGCTTCAGCACCATAGTCTTGTACTATAGAGCACAAAATCAAGAATGATATATCAAATATATAAACTTTTGACTGTGAAGCTCCTTTTTCACTAGCAGTTAAAAGAGCAAATTCATTGAATTTAATCAGTCTTGATGCAAATAATTTTAACTTTCCCTCTACTGTAGCAACAGCAAGTATGGTATCTAATGTAGTTCCTCCAACAATTTGGCATAACATTGGGTACAAAGAATCTTGAGTTTTATGAAAATCGCCTCCCATAGTTTTAAGCATGCCTGCCAATGTTGGTTCGGCACGAGTTATGAAAGATGGGACTGAGCCTTGTAGACCAGTTGGTTCTAACTTTTGTAATTTAATGTCTTTGCTTTCCCTCTTCTGACTAAAATAAGCCAGCTGAGTTTCTGATACAACATTCAACTTTACTAAAGGCTCTAATAAAGACACAATACTGTTGCAAGAATTTTTGGCATCAACAACATCGAGTAAAGGAGTTCCCTGTAACAATTTTTCAAATGCTTCTATTACTTCCGCAGAAGAATCTCCTTCTTTATTACTAGTGCCACAAAAATTATGAACATAACTTATGACCTGTGGAAGTTTAAGAAATGTAAAAGCAGCCCAAAGTGCCTGTTTAGAAGCATCCTTACTGGCATCATTTAAAGAAATAAAACATGCCCTAATTAATTCACAATAAAGTCTTGAGAGCTGGTAACCCTTAATTCTTTGTATCATTATTAATTGTCCTGAAAGCTGCTGTATATCAGCACTAGGATTTGCCAACACATTTACAGCTATTAAAGCTTGTAAGCAATGTGTTACCGTCTCAGGTTTATTATTCAATGGTGCAATTTTATCTATGTCCATATTACAAATCTTTTGTAAAGTTTCATGAATAGTAACTGGAGCTTTAAATTGTGTATTCATCAACATAAAAGTTGTTATCTCTTGACATTTCTTTGTTACTTCAATATATTCATCAGGGTCATTTTGCCTCGCTAAATAAAACATAGCTATGAGAAAGTCAGAATTGACTATTGAAGTTAATAGTAATGTGGATTTCTCTAGTAATTCTTGACTCTGTATAGGATTAGATGATGGATATTTACTCAATGAATAGTGGTAGACTTGAAGTAACCATAAAATTATTGATGATACAGCAAAAGCCAATATTTCTTCTTCCATTTTACTGCGGCATGTTATACTATCAAGGAAACACTCAAGAAACTCCAATAGACTTAAAATGCAATGTGGTTTGTGAAAGGCATCAAATTTAGCTATTCTTTGCAACACCGCAGCATAAGACACTAGGTGCGACGCTAAAGAATGCTTGAGATAAGAAATTACTAATTGATTAGCCCCACATCCCACCATAGCCTGTTGGAGAATACAATCAGCTAGGTTATACAAATCTCCGCTAACTCCTCTTGGAAGAATAGTTTTAATATTTATTCCCCATTGTATATCAGTCCACCTCTCACGCCAAGCTTTCAAAATCAAAGCTTTAAGTGAACTTGTTTTACTAGTAATTTTTGACGCATCCATTTTGACCATTTTTATTTGTAATTCCAAAAATGAAAGTATAATTATTTACTGTCCATAATTAAACCTTATAATTTAACTTATACAATATAAATATTGTGGAAGTTCTAATTCACAAATATTAATAATATAACACTGTTTACACATAATCACAACTTAATATCAGATGCGACTTTATTAAATCATAGACAATATAAGCACAGATTATAAATAACTCTAAATAGCAAAAATTATATATGGAATAAATTTTACATTTATTATAAATGCTGACAAAAATAAGATTTATATAAATTAGATTGCAGAAGATTCACAAATTAAAAAGAATCTGTAAATTATATCACATATATCATAATTCCAAAATCAATGTCAATGTCAAACTCACATGCTAAGTTAACTGTTAGTAAACATTACTTTATATCTTTAAAAACTTTGTGTACATAGTTTTCAAAATGAGTTTTAGAAATTATAAGGAAAAAATAGACGAAGGAGATACAGTGATCTTGTATCTAAGCAATAATTTGCACGCCATTGATGTCCGGACTGAAATAAAAAATAAAAAAGGAGAAATGGTTGAGAATGTGTACCAAACAACTTTTGGGGCATTAAAAGTCAAGAATTTGATAGGTATTGAATATGGAAGCAGAGTGAGTCAATTTTTTTAATTTCTACTACTATATCATAGCCATATCTTGCATTCTGTATGATATATTTAATATATCCAATACACTGAGGTTATGTTATGTTACATCCTATCTATAAAAGACAAAATTTAACGATTGGTGAGATTCAATAGGATAACGTGTAAATAAGTAATCTATAGAATGAAATATATGTACATAGGACTAAATATATATACATAGAACTTTAATGAAATATTTTGAGAACTTTGAGATGCTATAACAATTGCTCTGATTATGTGGTACTTTAAAATTGAAATTATATTATTTGATTGATTAAATTTAAAATATAAGTATTATTATAAATATATCAGTAGGTAACATTTACTACAATGAAATAGCAAAAATATATGTGATATATTATATTAACTTTAATTAATAATAAGCATACAATTATTTTAATTCTTAGGTAGAATTATCAAAAGGATGGGGCCATATTCTTCAACCTACACCAGAGCTCTGGTCATTGACCTTGCCACATCGAACTCAAATTATTTACACGCCAGACATAAGTATGATACTATTACAATTGGACTTAGTTCCAGGCAGCATTGTAATTGAAGCTGGTAAGATGATTTTGCTTATTGTTTTGTATAATGTAATAAAAATACTTTTATTTCCACATTCTTACTATATTATTATAAAGTAATCTCAATTATCATATATGTTGTATTTCCATTTAATCTATTATTTTAATTTTAATGATGTTTCAAATTTTGAATTACCAGAGCAGAGAACTAAATATTGTTTAAATATAATGATCTGGGGGACGGTCTTAGTGCTGTGAGACAGCATCTGACTGTAACCATGGTAGTCCCATAAGTTGTGAGTGTGAGTTTGTGCTTTGTAAACTTCCCCCGAGTGGGAATTCGATTCCCACTCGGGGGAAGTTTACAAAGCACAAAGTGTCTTGATTTTTGTTCCTTTCAATCGACCCTGCTAAATGCGATAAAAACGTTAAGCTATAAACATGATTCCCCTAATCAAAAACTCAAGCCCTGATCATGTAAATACTACAAAATGCTTTCACACTGTGCTTAGTTTCACAGATACTAAATATATATCAGGAAATGAAATAAATAATAAATTCCATATTTGTTTGTAATTTTTACATCAGTCTAGCCATCATTTTTCATTTTTTCTTAATCTCTAAATATAATTTTAAACAACATGTTCATTATAAGTAATATATTATATTCATATAGGAACAGGCAGTGGTTCTTTAACTCACGCGTTAATTCGACGTGTGCGTCCGCACGGTCATGTCTACACATTCGACTTCCACGATCACAGGGCTAAAGTAGCTGAGGAAGAATTCGAAGCCCATGGACTCGCTGACTATGTCACAGTTAGTAATTTATATTAAAAAAACTACTACATATTTTAAATATTTTATGTTATGATAAAACATAAGTATTTGACTCGAAGCTATGTCTTCAGGAAACCGTCCTAGCGTTTTGACCACTAAGCCACGGTCTGTACATCTCGTCGAAATTCTTATACGCAACAAGCGTACTTTAACATCAACTATCTAATGTTAAAATGATGGTTCGGCAAGGTTGAACGCTATTATTGAATAGTGTTAATATTAATTACAATTTATACACTATATAAAGATAAACTATGTATATTCTCATGGCATATTTTCTATATAAATATCTCATAAATTATCTACAGGCTCGTCATAGAGACGTACTGACAGAGGGTTTTGGTGAAGAACTTGAAGCAAATGCTAATGCTGTGTTCTTAGATCTACCTAGCCCTTGGTTAGGAGTTGTTCATGCCGTTAACGCTTTAAAAATTAGAGGTGAGTACAAAAATATATATATTTTTATATATATAAAAATATATATTTACGAATATGTAAATATGTATATGTAAATAGTTATTTAGGCAATGCTAGTAATTATAAAATAATTATAAACGTAAATAGAAGCATAATTATAAACATTTTTAACTAGCATAATGGGCAAGAAAGTCAAAGGCAACCTAGCGTCGAGATACTGCCGACCTAATTCTTAAAAACAAAGATTTTCCAAGTGGAATTGGAACCCACAACTATTACTACTAACATAATTTCGCCTTATAATTTTTCATTTATTTTTATAATTGATATTTATGACAATTTTATTTCGCTAAATATATATTACAGTGAATTATTTCGCTAAATATATATTATAGTGAAATGGCTGCAAAATGCTTTAAATCTGTTATATATGATAAATTATATCTTGTATTCATCTTTAGTATACGTAAACAGTCACAAATATATACTCACTACTAATAACTCATACTAATCAGAGTTAAAGATTTAAAACAATAAATACTTAGATATATTTAATAGTAAATATAAGTATTTATTTTGCAAAATAAACAATTAATCACACTAGCAAGAATCTGTTAAACCTGTTATACCATTAGTAATTTAAATACTTCATCTAGATGCAAATAGAATCCGAACGAATCCGTTTACGACACGATCCATTTGTTTGAATCGTTAATAAAGCCATAAAGTATGGCGAAAATATTACAAATACTTTTAGTGTTAAGATTATTAGTTATAATTTAAATTGTTTTTGGTCCGCATTTTTGAAATTAAACAAATTTTCGACGTGTTTTATATTCCAAAAATATAAAGAAGACAGACATATTTTTAGACTACTTGTCATTTGCAATTTTGCTTAATATATAAAATAAATGTTTATTCATCTTTTGCTTTATTTGTTGTACTTTTCAAAGAACTTATCGCCTCTTTACCATGTTAGGTAGCGCACTCTAATTCTGTGTTTATTATGACTAATCCGTTACAAAGCTATAGGTATTTTACATATATCTATCTGAATAGAAAATATGAAGATTAGTGTTATCATTTTTATGTGCTAAGCTATCTGACATCACACTTTTGTATCAACATTCATAGTATTATTTTTTTGAAAATATTGTAACTACTTTACATACTTAATGAATAAAGTAACTAACATGGTTTATTGTTACGTATTACACCTTTAGTAGGCTAAGGTCTGTTGTTTATATAGATCACAACGCGTTTGTTTTTATTTCTATTAAAATAATTTTAATGAGATTTATTTCAAAAAAACTTAATTCCAATAAACATTCTATAAGTATATCTATTATATATTAATCGGTCGTCGTAATATATTTATAAGACTACATTTGCAAGGAATAGATATACGAGTATATTTATTTAATATGAGATATGTTCATGATCATTGTATGGTATATGATACTAAATCTTCATAATGATAACATTAATAAATATAGTTATTGTATAATATATTTGTATATTTTATTTGACAAAAGCTCTTACATGTGTTATGTAAAAGATGTGCTATTTCAAAATGCTTAAAAAATATTATACATTAATATAAAGCTAGTTAGCTAAAGTTATATTAATGAACGAATAAGAGTGTAATTGTAAATTTAATATACATAAGCAGTGCAATGCGACTTCACAATACACGAAACATACCATTAGTAAAGCAACGAAAGCAGCCATCTGATAAAGATAAACTATCACAGCAGGAAACTACAGATCCTTATAAATCTATTTCGATTGCAATCTGAGTACCCAGTGTCGATTATTCCGATCCGCTTGTAAGTTATTCTATTCTATTCATTAAACATGCTAGTGCTGAACTAGATAACGAATTTAAAATCGATTCATTGACTTCGACTCGCTTAACCTTAGATTTTATGGTAGGGTTGAGAGAACGCGAACTATTTTAATCGCGTATATAATGTTATTCGCAAATACATTTTTTAAAATCCTGCATTTAAAAAAATTCCAATTAAAATATGTAAAAAACGTCGATGTTGTCATTAATTTAATATGATGTTATAAACAATTTTTAAAAAGTAATATATATTATGACTTGTATTTCTGTTTTTGGTTAAAATATTTGCGATTTTTTCATTATTTACTTACGGTATTAGATTTTGTCATGAATGCCTTTAAGCAAACATACAAATTAGAAGAGAATGGCTAATATTTACATTCTATTTACTTACCTACATAAACATGTAGGACGGCATTCACGTCATTCTCGTACCTCTTCAGTCACCTAACAGCATTCACGTCCGTTTATAGATATAACAATAAGCTTTGTTATCTATTAATAATTTTGACACTAAAATACATTTTAACCCATAATAAATTATTATTTTTAGTTACAATTTAAAAATGTATTAGTTAAAGATATTAAATACTTATGGTATTACAAATTATAGAAAATCTTTATAAATTATAGCCAATACAAGCTATATAGATTCTGATGTGGAAGCTACCTTGCTTAATTTATAAGTGTCATAAATCCATTTTTGTCTAAAAGAGTAACAAACATCCATTCTCACTAACTCAATTATATATTAGTTATTTATAGTATCTTACATTTTAATAATTTGGCAACCCTAAATCACTTTGCCTAATTGGTAGATCCTTATAAAATCTAGATACGCATCTCTTGCGCCGTCGCAAATAAATGACACATTTTGTTATTCATCCTTGAAGGCTTTTTGCTACCCTATTGTTAGATGACAGCGACTTTTTACGCTGTGATGTAATATACTAATATAATTAGTGTTTTTATTATAGATGATAAAATACAATTTGCAAAGGAAAAGCTAATGTTTAATTTAAAATTTATTTTATATGGAGCTTTATGCTTTATCTCTGATAGCAAGGTCAAGGAAAATGTAATGTCAAGACACCCTAAATAAGGATTTATTTATTGATTTCTAATATTGAGCAGAATATCGACAAACAAAATAATTACGTAGAAATATTTTTCTTTCTTAATTTAGATTTATTTAAATTTATAAATTTTCATAATTATGAAAATTTTCATAATTTATAATTTCAGAGGCCGGTCGTAGCGCAGTAAGACAGCGTCTGACTGTAAACGCGATCGGTTATGGGTTCGATCCCCACTCAGGGGAGTGATAATATTTATATTATTTTCACTTCCTAGCTCTGGTAAAAGACAAAGTACTTTCTGTCTACCCTGCTATCCGGGATAAAAGCGTGAAGCTAAAAAAAATAGTAAATTTTTCATGATATTTATTAAGTATTCTCACTCAAAAATTACAATTTATCCCAAAAATATCATGCTATAGTACAGGCAAAACCCTAATATAATTTAAAACAGCACTTTGAGTTTAAATTAAAGGCTATAGGTACAACTTAAAAACAACTGTATGGGTACACAAGCACGTCATTATAGGATTGCTAATATGGATACGCAAGTTTCTTTTACTGGCAATTACGCATTTCTTTTAGGAAGAGCGCACACTAAGTAAATTGTTCATTTTTATATAATATGCTTATAACATAAACAAGTCACAAAAGAAAACTAATATCTTAATAATAACTCAGTGCGTCGCTTTTTTTAGAAATTTAAATTAATTTTTCTGATACCTCATTAATATATCAATAGTAATCGAAATATGTATTGAAGTATTCAGCAAATGCAATAAAGTGTATGATAATATCAGTATGTTAATTAATATGCTTGACACTTAAATATATATTGAAAATATCAAATAACGTGTCAATTGTGAGGTTGAGTTTAGTTAGCTAAGACGATTTTTGGTTAAAATTTCTCTTTTTTAAAATTGTTATACAAAATTAATATAATCTTAAATGTATGTTAATATACGCTTTATAACTCGTAAGAAGCACACTTTAAAATATATTATTCTAATTAGACTTCTTGCTATAAATGTAAGTTTACTTAAATAATTAAGGGCAGAATGATGCAGTACGTAGGTTCCAAATAAAATACTACTTTCGTTAGTCGTACCTTACAACCGGTGCGTAAACAAAGTTCAAAGTATGGAGATCGGGAATACATGGACTCAATTACGGATACGCTAACAGCACAAGTTACTACCACTCCTATGGACCGTATTTTACAATGGAAGCGTAAGATGGCTTTGTAAATAAATAACTCCTCTTTGCATTTACATGTCTAATTATATAATATAGTAATTAAAATAAAGTTTTCGTTTAAAGTTTAAATAATATTAGTATACAGTAAGATTTTAGGTTTTCACGATTTTCGCAATCTAAATTTAACTGTTTTAAACAGTTTAATCGTATAGAATTTGATATTGGAAAACCTGAAGTTTTGGACGTTGTGTTATAAATGAAAAGAAATATTGATTTTATTCCTTACGAATATTTGGAAACTACTTATTATAATGTTTTTGTTAGTAATGCTAGTTTAAAATATATACTAAATAAAACGTATTGGTTGACATTTCATTCTTATAATAACCGTAACATAAACATATTTTACTAACTGTACCGTATATGTAAATAATAGTTATAATAACACGCAAATGACATGCTACTGACGTAATCGCCTTTGTCTAATACCCTTTCATTTCAAGACACACAGGTAGCGTAATTTGTTAGTATTAAATATTAAGTTAACAAAGTTATATTGATTATGAATGCTGTAAAATTTTTCCACTAAATTATATGAGGAGAAATGTTTAGTAATTTGAAATTTAAATATTAAAATACGATTTACACAACTCCCCGAAAGCTTTCGTGGATTTTTTTTGCTTTATGCTATTTTTAAAGACTAGACAAAAAGTACATTGTGTTAGGATACTACGTACTTCGGTCGAATTCGAGACATTGCGTGTAGAAAGGCGGAACTTAACGCCGCGCTTTGTCTTACCAAAACGAGGAAATTAATATAATTTAAATATAATTATTCACGCGAGTGAGAATTGAACCCACATCGGCGCTGTCTCACTGCACCACGACCGGCCTTTAGAATGAGTCTATAGCTTCAACAAGGCGTGAAACACGCAAAAAATTGTATACTTTAGAACGGCACTTCTTCATATATTTGTTCAAACAATATTCCAACATAACTGAACTCACTCCATAATTCCTTATATACTGTTACAATAGACGTTAAATATCTTCTGTATCACAGGCGTATCTAACAAGAGTTTCGGCTCACTATGATTTCTATGGGTTTATTTATCGCCCGTCGGACGTTGTCCAAATATGTCTTATTAATAAATGGTCACTCGGCAAAGTGATGGTCTAAGCTAACAATAGTTGAGAAATGTACGTACTGTTCTTTGTAAACCTCGTTCAAAGTTCAAACTACAAAAGATAATACGTTATTGTACATTTATATGGCTAATTATCTGTAGAATTTATGTTTCTTTTATATAAAGATTTCCGATTTGTTCATGAGGAAATACAAAAGTATGTAAAATTTTATTTAACACTACTACTGATCACTCATCATCGTTCCTGCGGAGAGTAGTCACACATAACTTTCTGTTAAGTCACTGTGTGCCATGCTTTTTATAGCAGTTTCGAAGCGTATTAAACGGTGGAACTCAACGCCGCGCTTGTCTTCCCAGAACTGGTAAATAATAGTAATTTTAATATAATCACTTCTATCAAACACGCAATCACTGCGCCACAACTACCTTAACACTCACAAAATAAAGATATAAAAGAAATATTAAAATCATTAACATTTACTTAGCTAATCGGATGGAAACACATATACAAAGAAGGCTTTTAATGATATCCCAGCACTATTACTAGCACTTACTAAGTGTCCAGCCGTAATCGCGGCATTTAGTACACTTACAAATGCCTGCGCTTGGAACATGACATATCAATGTAACCGAGCTCTCTTCCATGGTGGTCTAGACATAGAACGAACGAAAGTCTAATAAGACAGCCCCTTACCTCAACTGTCTCGCTTGGGACGTTATCTTTTCCTGAAAAATAGCACCTATTGTACTTTAAGAAGGAGACCCAGTCTTTAAATAATCCTACGAATTTGAGTGCAATTTTATTTCGTTTTGTTTCATTCATTAAATTGCAAGATGCATTTGTTATAATTTATATTGTCCCTTTTAGGAAGCCTGTTATTGCTCGTAAGGATTATAATGGAAAAATACCGTCTACAAATCCTACTACTTAAAATATGTTATATTCTACATTCAATTTATAATTTTACCTTTATTTCAAAAAATAACTGCATTAGTTACTATTTTTTTTAAACAATTCTTTGTATAAATAAAAAATCTATAAACCTAGAACTTCGAATTAATAGAATATATTAGTATTAATAATTTTGCAATATTGGAAGTATAACTTAAAATTAAATACTTCAATGGTTATATGTATAAAATCATGTAACGCATATCTGATTACAATTTCATATATTAACCGATTAATAATAGTTAACTAATCCATCTAAACAATCTCAACAAAATTTGCTTAAACCGTATAATATAACATTCTGAATTAACACATCAGTGGTTAAAATGATCTTTGACACATGTTCAATGCGTAACCTAGTAAATACATGCAATATAAAGCGATTCATTGCCGTTGCATTCAAATACATCCATCTACAAGTAGAAACTTAAGCCGTAAATCAGGATCGCGGCTATCATCATAGCTCCAATCCAATCGCAACTGGTCAAGTGTCAACACTCACTGATAACTGACAATATTATCGCTAACCACCGTGTCTTTTCATTCAAAACAGCTGTTATGCACGAGCTGCTCAACAACCTGATACAATAGTCGTTCGCAGCTATATAAAAGATTAATCTTTCAGCAATTCTAAGAGTAGGTAACAAGATCAAGTTATAGATGTGTTAAGATAGGATGAGTTGAATTTATATGCATACTTAATGAAAATAAATGAGTATTATTCTATATTTAAATACTGTATATATAATTAGAAACATTTTAACAATTATGAGATCAACATTTTTGTAATCGAATGAACTAATTCTGTTACAAGACACAAGCCCATAAATAACTTAACGCAACGTTTCTAACGCGTTTAATTATCAAATCCTGCAATTACAGATAACGATCAAGGAATTGTCGAATACATTTCATACATATTTCTCGCACCCTGCAGGGGTACTCGTTTCGCATACTTCGACGATAACAATCTTATATCCTTGTTACTTTCCAAATACATGTCATAAGTGTAATAGCCACATGACATAGCCTGTCCCCTCAGGCGCTACTCGGCCAGCCGTCTACAGCCAACATAACTATGCTCTCAAGTCACTGGCTATTACTCTTTATCATTATAGTCTTAAGATCTAATAATCTACTATAAAACTTTCTTGAATGAACTTCTTACATTTGTGAACGTTTCCGAAAGACCACTGTGCACCATCAAATTTTTATTCCAACTATCATTCTAATTTGAGCGCTATGCAAGATGCATTAAGGATTTAACAAATTTTCCTACGGGCTATTATAATATTGGTAATGTTCTGCGCCACTAAATCAAATAGTGGTCAATTAAGATAAAGCTCAGAACGACAGCTATGGACAATAGAGCATATGACTAATACAGCGTTTTGTTTGCCTAACTGAATTACAACTGGACTGGCCGATAGCTGATAGAATGTCTATTAATAATGAATTTGTTTTATGTTTTCTAATTCATTGCTGATCGAGGCCTACAATATACGGTATGGTATATTATATATAGTTGTCACTATCAATGTAATTTATTCAGCAGTTACGGCCCGCAACTTCACTTGTGTGGTGTTTGACTCTTGCCGTACTATTTATTTCAAACGAACAACTTTAATTATCAAAAATTAAGCCGAAAAGATGTTTTAGATATTAAAATTTGGATCACCAAAAATATAACTCATCAAAAAATATTTCAACGCCATTTCGTTTTTTTTTGTTTATAGCTTACTAAAATTTTAATTTTAATTTTTTTTCAGCAAAAACTGCTTATAATATTGATAGTACTACATTCTTTTTTTGTTCTTTTTTTTATATGTCAAACAAAAATATTTATCAAACCACTTCTCATTTCTCATAGCTGTTTCCGTTCCGTTCGTTCCATCTGTATTGCGTCTACATAAGGTATTATTTATACCTTATGTAATATTCAATTTGCTATAGCAAACAGACCCCGACTAAAACCAAATAATATTTTAAAAATATAACATACTACTTTTTCATCCACTACGAAGTAAAGATATAATTTTTAGTTGAATTGAATGATACTTGAATTGAATTGAATGAAATTAATGAATAAAATATAGGTAAAAAGTTATTTACAAAATAAACAATTTTAACATAATGATGTTATGTAAATTTTATGTTGATTAATAGTTCTAGTAGTAGTATTGAAGTATGTAAGGTGTGACGATAAATTGTTTAAATTAAAACACAATTAATAGTTAGGTATTGCAATTAAATTCACTGTTAATGATCGGTGCATATTATCAGGGCGATAAGCTAATTTATAAAGTGGGAAAATGCGGCTACTAATTTATTCAACTTCTGCTGTTGTCAATGTCTTAATATCCAACAAACGTATTGACTTTCCAAACATTAAGCGAATAATAATATGGATATTTTCAAAAAAATTATAGTAAAGAAATATATATTCTTTTAAAACCAGCTTCTGACAACCGTTTGTAACGGCGAACATTTGGCAAGTTATAACGGCGAATTTTTATTGTATAGCATAGTAAGAGACGTAAAACTAGGAAAAATTAAACCAAACAAAAAAATTGTAAAAAATACGAAACTGATTATTATGTCATTAAATATTGCAGCCATTTTAAAATAAATATATAAATTAATGTAACTGATGCATGTTAAATCGTTGTGTTTTTACAATACAGTTAGTTCTATTATAGAATTTTTACCTTCCTTCAACCAATTCTTCAGCTAGAAAATCACAATTAAATATTTGGTACCAGCAAAATAAAACACATAAGAAAAGCCAAATATGTATAAAATTATAAAGTCACAATCAGTGTATACTTTGAGCTTAAAAGATATTTTTACGATAAGCCTACTATATGCTTAAGTAACCCAAATCACAAGAAACAGAGCAAGTAATCCACGACAACATGTCAAAATGTTAGAAGACAGCTGTGCTAGGTTTTCATTAAAACCAGATAATATTATTAAAGCGTAAGTTTACTTCGTTTATAATTATCTCGGTTTACAGATAATTAAATGACGTATTTGAATTAGTTCAAACGCTGAGCAATATTTTTGCTATGATTGTCATAATGCAAAAGTTATGTTTTGTGTCTAGCGCTCATTGCTTTTAGGTCAGTGGTTTATTTACGAGACTAGATTTAATTTATAGCATGGTGTTATCTACGCACGTATTTTATCGCCAACTAAATCGAATTCCATATTTGTGATTGATTGTCTATAACTTTTAGGGCCTTATCAATTTCGACTTCATCAACGATGACTCAAAGTTTTGATCACTGACTATTATTTATATTGGACGACTAAACAAGTCACCTACATAAATTTCTACATATTTCTTCTTATATTCATTTGCAATCAACAATTGTTACGTACATAAATAATTTCGAAATAGTAAAATCGAAGCATTAAATTATACCATAATTCAATGTATCGCGCTATCTACCCTGATTGATATATTGCTACAACGTAAATCACTGTAAACCTATCACGGGCTATCATAACTTCCATGACTGCTTTACATAAGACAAGAACCAGAACAATAGGGCTATACTTGTAATATCTATAGTATAAAATTAATACAGACGTTAAGCTCCTTTCTACGACCCTTTACCTTGACTCGCCGCTCCCTGCATACCGCACGTCTTAACTACTTGCGTATATATCTACTATACGCGTTTGGCACGTGGCGATTTGTTATCGTAATGCTGTGATATTAATCCATTTTGTTATATAATTGTAACTTAATATATTACTGAATGTGGAATTATATTAGACAACTCCTTATAAATATTTGTCATTTTAGGACACTTATTTTTGACCGTATTAATGTTAACTAAATCACCTGTTCGGATAGTACATGATTTAACAGGATCAGATTGCGAAAATCGCAGAGGGTCATAGCGGTGAGGACAATACGGGGATACCGTACGACGTCATTGTCGGTGGCCCCTGTCCTGGCGGGTAATCCGCCTTGGGAGCTGTAGGTGGAAGTACCCGCCAAAGTTCACGCATTCCAAGTAAGAGAGCGGTCGCGAGGAAAGCTACCATCGAGAGAGAGAGAGTATCGTGCAGATCAGAAGAAGAGCAGATAAAGCCCTGATCTGACGATGGAAGGAAGACTTGGGTCCCCGGTGGCAGACCTAGCGACGGTAGAGGCAGTTCCCCCTTATCTTGTAGACTGAGCCACGAGAAGTTTCGGGGTCCTGACATTCAGGTTGGTGCAGGTTACTGCGGGATTGTCATTGTCGTCATCCTGCAAGTCATCAAAACTGCGGGCACTCTGGAGGAAACCCCGGAGCACCCTAAAGGTGACGGTGGCCTGCAATAGGCGGGCCGTACACCAAGGCGTCGTAGTGGCATAGCAATCCTGCGACGTCTCATTTAGGTGGAGAAGATTCCTCTGGGTGTTAGTGGTAGTAATCATCTGTCCGTGGGGCACTATGTCTCGCGTGCGGATATTCTGCGTAAATAGCATTTTCTAGCGACAAAAAACAGGGTAGTACATGACATTTTAGAATATCTGAGTTTATTGTTGAGTAAATAATACTTTAACCATTCCAACTTTTAAACTAACTACTTAGATCATTTGATTATTGTAGAAAGTCGTTATTATTATAGTTACGGAGCGGATATATATATATATATATATATATATATATATATATATATATATATATATATATATATATATATATATATATATATATATATATATTGTATTTGTTAAACATTTTATGACACTGGGTTCTTTCCAGTCTGATATTCACGCAAATATCTCAGTATTATAATTATTCACGAAACTATTAAAACCAGTATGTTTAGTACGAATAAAATAATAATTTACTATGCGCCCTTAGCGGGTGATAGGCGCGAAAAATAATAAATCACTTTTTAATCAAAGTTCATTAGTGGAATTATTTGTATTTTGTGACCGGGTGGGGTCACGTAGAAATGATTTAGTTTCAATACGCGAGACGTCGCCCGTAAATGCTGCTGTCGGCTGCGGGTAATTTACACCGATTGCCGCCTGTTTATTATTTTCTGTCTATGTTTTAAGTCAGTTTTGCGTGGGAATTTATTGTACCGCTTGCCCATAGCCGTTTTTAATAATATGACTCGCCTTATCGTCGTAAGCGTTTGTTGCTATCGAGATATTAAATTATTTGATCCCTGTTTTATTGTCAAATAAACTGAGCTTTATAATTCTATTCTAGTCAGTGTCAGCGATAGAAGTTTATTGTATGGTGCAATAGTAATAGAAAACCACGGAATTAACTGCCTTTCGCAATGCGATGTGAAGAGCATCTTTTATGTGACAAGTATCTTTAAATTATGTCAAGAACATAAATTTCTTAAAGAACAGCAGACTAATATTTTCAAATAGATATAGTAGTTCTGATAGTATTTCTATAATTAATAAATATTCCTTATTTTATCGCGACATCCGTATTTTGGCGGCTTAGAAACATCGTGTTCTATTCAGTTAGGCCGTTATATTTTGCCACACTTGTTTAACCTGACGCGAGTATCACCGTATATTCAATTAAAAATACAATAATCATCAGCCGAATATCTCATTTAAGCTAGCAATTAGTAAACGTTGAATGTTTTAAAACAATTTTGTTCGTGTCCTCGGGCGACCGGCTAGCTCTACTGTGGTCAAATACACCACAACACGCTGTCTGATATGTATTTACTGCTTCCACTTACAAATTGTTATTCGTAACAATTTCTGCCTAATGCATTCGTCATCTAACACTTCGCTGTCCAATTTTCATTGTATACTATAAGAGAAACTAATGCCCTGTTTATGCGCTTATATATTTCTAAATTAAATTATGTATTACTATAAATTAAATTACTATGGCATATATGTTCTAATAGATAAAAAAGTTTATATATTATGTGTAATGTTTCTTATCTTTGCGTTCACCTATGTATGTACTGCTTCACGCTTTTTCCTTTTTATCAGGGTCCTAAAGAACCTAGTCTCAAGACACTTCGTTCTCCAGTTTCCATACGAAATCGAGACAGACTAATTGATGGCAAAAGTTATCGCCACGCTTTGGAAACGAAGATAATTTAAGCATAAGATTACAATTATCCCACTGCGCCACGATTATTTTTTAGCTTTAAACTTTTATGCCGCATAGCAGGCAGAAAATACCTAGTATCAAGACACTCCGTACTTCGCTTTCCACCGAATTCTAGATATTGTGTGTTGAGTGGTAGACCTCAACGCCGCATTTTGTTTTATAGGTTACGCCACGATAGATCACATAATATTTCTTTTTAATACTTTTTTATATATAAGATAACACCATATATAAGATACCTATTGCTAGGAATTTATAATGTTATGGTTTGATTACTATAACGTCGGTGTCTTTTATATTCCAATCGAAATGAGTTATCGTAATTTTTGCCGTGCTCTATAATGCCATGCGCTCGCTTTGAATGAATTAACGAGGCAATTATAGAGATTATCTTGACCGCCTATTTATTATGTCTCTTAATTATTGTTCGGCACAATCAATTATGTTCTTCAAGATTACAATTAGACGTACATTACAATAAGTTATGATTGAACATACAAACGAGTTAACTTCTATGTTTGAAATTCTTGTGGGTATATAGCTTAGTACAAACATATATAAGCGTAAATATTCAGATTAGCTAGTCGAAATCAGCTTTGGTATACATTTTATTATCAAATATAATACGCATATTTAAGTACCTATATATCATAGTTGTAAAGTAGAAATTAGTAAAACGTGACTAACACATTCATTATTCATTAAAGTTAATAAATTGTAGCGATATTAAGTAATGGTAGTAATGTAATAATGTACAGATAGATATAACTCTTATTGTTATATATTCATTCACCTTGAAGCACATTGTTTCGAGGACATCGAACACAAGTAATATTTGTTAATGGTCAATTTTAAAAGAATATCTGAAATAACAAATCCGGCACGTCCGTAAAAATATTTGCTACAAATTAAGCAATGTTAGGCTATTTAGTGTAAAATTAACATGTTCCAAAGATATGGGCTTATTTATATCTACGTCATCTATGTAAAATAACATGTCCGCACATCGCCGTTGTCGTCACGCGACTAATCAATTGGCGGCCCCAATGATGTCTTCATCAGTCGCCCGCGGGCGTAACGCCCTGCGCTTGCACAGCCACCTTTGTACATTTGAGCTATTCAAGTTTATCCTGCATTAATTGTATAGCTGATAAACTCTACCTCTAAGAATAACTTCACGGTTGATAGAAAATTATCTTGAAAGCCCATAAACAATGAATATCAAAAACATTAAGGCCTTAAGTTATGTAAGTGCTGTCGATGTAACCATATAAGAGTACATACATACTTTATTAAACTAAACACTTCATTATATTTCCTTTTAAATTACCGACACCAATGGCAAATAAACGAAAATGCGTAGAAAAGCCAGTAATAGAAGTCTTAGTTAGGCAAGCGCCATTTATTTTGCCAATTGAAAGTGGCCACTTAAAGGAATCACTGTGCGGAGAGGCAACAAATCCAACAAATTGAACAGGATCGGCAATTACAGAAGACAATGCGTGCGTGAGAGCGAGGTGCGCGCACGCAGCTCGCGAATTAGACTGGTTGTAGGGCGGCGGTAATTAGGGGCTCGTTCCCACGGGTTGAACCCCGACAGGTGGAATCCGTCTTATTATTTCTAACGGGCATACATTAGTTCGATGACCTATCCTATGATAAACAAATATCGTGATACTTGCTTGTATCACGAGACTATCGTTAAGGTGGCATACCAATTTTTATTTCACATAAATAAAGGCATATTTAAGAATAATTAATTCAGTTTTAAACAATACTTTCATTTAATATATTTCACTAAATCAAGTATTATCAATTTTTTTCTAGAAAGAACACTAGCAACAAAAAATGCAACTTATATCTAAATCATGTATGAAACGAATAATTTCCAAGTAATTTAATTACCATATTATATAATCTACCTATTTAGTGATACTAGTACCCAGAAACAGTTTTAGTATATTAATTACTTGCAATGTTAAAGGTCTACTTTAAGTGCAGACCACAATAATTGAACATGGCACGAATAAGTAGGTGTGAAGATTACATGATGTTGAAGTAAGAAATTGCATCAAAGTACCTTCGCATATATGACATGTGAATATAGAATGATGATGTTGTAATTTCTTAACAAATTATAGTCTGTTTGAGACACAACGTTGAATCAAATGATTGCGCAAACAACATCAGGGAAGACGGGCCTACTCAGACCTCGCGAAATCTTGATTTGCGAAGTCTATTCACTGGTCGTGTAAACACAGTTCTGGCTCTATTGTGGCTCTATCAAAGTAAATATCCATATCTAAACGATTAGTAATCAATGGTAAATGCAATGGACATTAGAATAAATTACACGCAAACGAAGTTTTACATGGAGTTCCAGTATTCACAAAATGGAACACGAATAAATTTAAATAATAATCTAACCGTACTTAAATCAACCTCGTGCCGCGTAAACGCACTGTATTAATTTTAATCGAGAAGATTTGATCTGAAATTGTATCGATTCGGTATCGATTTACCAAATCGTTTTTAATAAGGCATCTGTTTGGTTGACGAACGTCTGAATGAGTATTATTGCCTTATGCGTGCTTTGGTTTAGCCTGAGCGGCATTGGCACGTAGTTTAATGATTTAAATACACAGTGTTAAAGTGGTACATGTTACATTGAATTTAAAGTCGGTTTATCTAAATTAAGCTATCGTGGTCTGTTTAGAAGTTGTCTGATATTTCTCATGAACCGAATGGTTGTAGGTTCGAATCCTATTTGTAAAATATTTAATTTATCACTTTGTTGTATAAACTTTACCGTTGGGTTCCACCTCTCGTAAAGAGGCCTCTGAAATAGACAAAAAATTAAGAACAAAGAGACTTAACAAGATTTTTCTGCCTACGCCCACTTATAGGGCATATACATTAAAATAAAAAAAAAATTATATGCAGTCGTTTTAGCTATATAGATAAGAAAATATTTGTTAAAAGATTCTATTTATAATTTATCTAGCAAAAAGTGAGTTTCTAATTGCAAAACTCTGGCCGTATAGGGGCGCTCTACACGCACTGTCAGCCATTCATTGCGTATAAGGAGCTGCAACATGTTCGCGCGACACTACACACGGCGGTCGCGCTACTGTATAATCGTACTCGCACCTTAATATACGACGACCTTACTGAAACTAATACCGGAATGTGTCGCTGATCACCTTAATAAATAAAATTCTAACAATGTATAATTAAGAACTAGAACAAGAAAATAATGAAATTCACTAAAAATTGATTAGAAATTAAGTATTTTAAACAAATAGCGTTTTAAGTGCTAACCCAATATGCTGAAATAAGTCTTGACGAATATAACTTTTATTACTGCATTATTATAACCAAGACTAGAGTGAAAAAAAAACAATATAGGCAAAAAATAATTATGTCAGAAGATTTTACAACTAAAATCTGCTAATATGCCATACATTGCCGTTTAAGAAAACATGGCTTTAGTTGCCGGTTCAATTTCCGCATTATAAACTGAATCATAAATTTATCACGTTATATTATCTCTATGTTAAATTGGAATTTCAAAATATGAGGTATTGATGATTAGATAACATGAAATTATTTTAGAAAATTCCAAATGCACCATTAAGTTTTTAAAAAGTAGAAATTAATAAAATATGTTCAACGTTAATGTCTATAACATCTTATTTACTGAAATGCCTTTATAAATTTTAATATATCATAGAAGTATAAATAACGAGTCCTTATTAAACCGTTGTAACTTAATAGCCATATAAAACCAGTCGTCACTTAGTAACGAGTAGTTGTTTACAATAAATCACGTCGTAATACGTCATAAAATAATAAATAAATCAGCTCTACACGGAATCCGGAACTTTGTAGGGTTCATGTGGACAAATAAATCAAAGGCAAGTGCACATTATAACCGGGGCGGGCGAAAACTATATTATTTTACGGTAAAAGTTCGCATATGAAATGAACATTTTATAGTATTTATTTCTATTGAGTATTGTATCCATATTAAGATCATGTTTTTTTACATAAAATCAAATTAACTCTCGTAGTGAACATCATATATTTAATAGCGAACAAAGTTTAACTCAATCGATTAAACAAAAATGATTGAGATAGAATATTTTCTATTAAAACCATAATCATCACAAATAAACAATTATTAATTGAAATAATTTACGATATAACAATTCAAATAATTAAAGTAGGTAAATGGCGATATCCTGAAAAAATATTTTTCGTAATTTAAGTAAATTCTCAGCGGATGTTAGCATTATAATTGCAAAATGGAAGATTAGATTTCTCAGAGCTTAAGTAATATAAACATTATGCAGCGTCGGGAATTAATTAAGATAATTGAGAGTGTTCTTTAATAGTTCTTTACCTACGCAATTTATTACTTGTCCTGGTTTCCGGTTGCGGAGGTCAAACGACAGTCACTATTGGTATGCAATCATTGTAGTTTTCATTTTGTTGTTTCATACTGGCACGAACTTACTCACGGAGCTTTTTTTGTTTAAATTCCAATTGACATTATATTACCATTGTATTTTTTGAGGCCACCGTAGCACAGAGCGATTACGTCTTACTGTAAACGCAAGTGATTTTAGGTTTCGTTCCCAGTACGGAAATTTTAAAGTATATTTATTTACCCTCTCTGGAAACACAAAGCGCGGCGTTTCGCCCCTACAACACGTTACCTCGAATGAAATATTATAATAGTATATTATTCTCGTTGACTGACAAGCTACGCAGAAAAAAGTTTATAAGTCGAATGTTTGTATAAATAGCAAAAAAGTAACATATCGAACAAGTAAACAACTTCATACTTAAAACTTCAATATTGTTAAAAATTTACTGTGCTGTCCTACGGAACTTTTTTCATTTCCTACGTTCAACTATCACAAAATATACTGTTTTGTATTGTTTTTGAATTATCGCTACTCTTTTCCTCATTCTATTTAACAAGTAAATTTCCTAAGTAAACAAAATTTATTAGTGATTCGTGACGGAGATTTTTGAGTGTCAGGACCCGTGTCAAGCGTGACTCAGTTTTCATGTACCTATATCACTTTTACTGTTCAAATTACCCGTTTCAATCACGTTTTGTTTTAGAATGTCTTGTTTAGCGTCGTCTGTCATTTGTGTCAACACATTGTTTTGAGTTCAATATTTAAAATGAATTCTTTTACAAAACAAATAACTGTTGTTAGTTTAAATTGTATAATTCTACTTCAATTTTTGTAGCTTACTAAAAGAATAATTCTTTAATTTGCTAAAAAATAATTGTATAGAATAGGCGTAGTGCATTTTTAACCAACATGAACAGATGTTCATCAGGTCAGACTACAACCGAAAATAGGCTTGTAAATGGCTCCAACCAGATCTCTTCACGTTTCTTGTCTCCGACTCTCAAATGTGACGGCTTTCACGTTCTGCTCAGCCATTCGTCTACCTCCGCTACTGCGGCTGTAACCTATACAATATTAAATTGCGAATCTTTATTGAATTGTATAAATCATTAAGTAGTTTTTGACAGCGTCTGACTGTAAACGCCATCGGTTGTGGGTTTGTTTCCCCTCGGGGTAGTGGTTATATTTAAGTTACTTTCACTTTCTCGCTCTGGTAAGACAAAGTGCGTTGAGTTCATCCATTTAACACGCAATGTCTAAAATTCGGCGGATAGTGAAGCACGGGGTGTCTTGACACTGGGTATGCTTTCTGACTATCCTGCTATGCGGGATAAAAGAGTGAAGAGAACTTATTTTTTCCTAGTCTAGTAACTAACCATCTAACAAAGAAATAATATTATACATTGAATAATTTATATATGGTCCCCTAATTGCAATTGTAATGCAATAAAGTGAATTATAACATTTTTTAATAAATAAATACTCATACGTTTTCTCTTTTAACACACCCGAATCTGAACCTTTAAAACCTAAACACACCCAAACCTTTATTGATGAGTCGGCTGATTTCCAGAAATAAATAGCGTTGTATTTATAAAGTTAAAGCAACGAGAGATCTCGCTCACCGATTGCCGTATATTCTTGTATCACTTGTAAAATACTTTATTGCTCTACAGTAAACCTTACTTGCACTGGTCACTGGATTACGTAATTTTAATATACATACGTATAAGTTATTATTCTAATTTAAATACTGGATTCAAAAATAATTGCAAAGATTATTTTAATTTTTTAGTATATAAAATAAATTATTACTTTTTTAAGATAAAGAGCAATTATATTTCAAGTTAAATCCTAATTATATTCCAGGAAATTTATTATTTAATTTTATATCAACTTAAAATAAAAACGTGTACCAATTCTCTAAAACTCGATCACATTAATGAGCGAGAAGCCTCTAAAGGATTTAGATTTTTCTTGTGTGAGAGTGGGACAGAGTAATAACGTTTCGTTCGTTTTTTGTGTTTATAGCGCGCCTCCCCGTTACCTTTATCTCTATCGGATGGTGCGCTATGGAGCTATCGCGCGCGCCAACCACCATCTGCTTGGACTCAGAATTACAATACACACTATGCGAACATGTCGTTCATATAATTTTGTGATTGTTTTTGTTACGAGGGAAAAATATAAAATATAAACATATGTACATACATATATATATATATATATATATATATATATATATATATATATATATACATATTGGTCGTAACGATATTTTAATTATTAACGACGTTTTATACAGTGTTGGTAACTACGAATATGACAAATTATGTAGGCATCTGTTAATTTCATACACATTATTGTTATTCCACACTTAGGATTAGAAAACATTTTTGAAAAAAAAAACGTATAAAAATTTGAACTCAGCGGAATTTGAACCTGCGCCTCTTGGATACCGCCCAAGCGCTCTGACCGCTAAGCCATGCGTTCTACAACTAGCTGCGTCGAAATTCTTATACGTTTGTTGTAACTTACTTATGTTGTGAGCATCTCTGTGGAGAGATTTTAACAAATTTCTACTACTTAAAGTTTATTAAGAAATAATCGTTTAACAAGAGAGATTGCTATTTTATTTTAATATTTTTAAAGTTTTATACCCACTTAGGAATAGGAAACATTTTTATACGTTTTTTCAAAAATGTTTTCATACGTGCTATTAGGTATATTCTAACATAAAGCAGTTTTAGATACATGAATGATCTACCGTAAAACCTTAAATTGACTGGAAATCTAGCCTATTAAATATCCGAGACTTTTATACAATTTATATATTATCTTGATACAAAATAAAATGAAACAATCGCCTAATGTGAATTGTTCTATAGCTAATGATACTCTGATTAACAATATTCGGGGTAGATAGCTGTGAGTTACTCGCGGGGGGCGGGCGCGATGTTAGATTGCGCGAGCGCCGATTTATGCCATACCCGCCGTATTAACTGATATCGTCCACTAAATATCCCATTATTATATGCGAAACAAATAATGCGCTTTACAACGACCGAGCTATCTTTTTATTTATTGTTGGGAAAGGTATTTAAAAGGATTTATGGGGTTAGACGTAGCTAAGCTTTAATTTATTGGCGGTTTCGTGGTATTTTGTTACAGGAAAATAAATACGATAGTTTATTATACTTGTACTTTACCGTAACAACTAATCTAATAATGAATATAATACGTATTAGAAAACAGCATGTCTTACTAAATACTTTTATATATACACAGATCGATTTTGTGGTCTAAAAGAGCATTGTGGAGCAACATCAACTTATTATGGAGCTACAATTTTGTATAATTTGTTTTTGGCAACGCCGTAATTTTTTATGTAACAATACTTTTTTATATTCTTAAAAATTATGTTTATAATACGATTATCATGTTTTAATATAATATTCTTTGAGTTAACCATTTCTAAGATAATAACACGTCAACTTAATGCTGTAGACGATAATCATGCTGCTAGAATAACAGTTTATACTATTTTTGCTTAAAGTTGTATATGTATCATATTTGAAGATTATAAATCATTTATTGTCAAACACTATCGAGTATCTATAATCTTCACTAGCGGAATATTTTCTAAGGCTGTATATTTTATTAATATTCAATAACAATATGAAGCTTTTTTACCTAACTGTACTTTAAAATATAAATAACAACCACAAAATCATTGAATGGTAATTGTATTAAAATCTCTTTTAATAAAATCTCTTTTAATAAGTTTTTAAAGAATTTAAATGAAATGCATACTAAACTTTTTACAAAGAAATCACATAATTATGCAGCTCGTAGATGAACTATCAGCATATCACTTGTGTCGCCTTTGTTGAAACTGAATAAACCCAATTTATAAATTCGTCTGCGACACGAGCATCATTAATTATGTTGCTGGTTGGGTGGCTGAGAAAAACTTACTTCACTCATTTTGCTATCATTACAATCAAGCACTATCCCCTTCCTGCGTATAGCAAAACACGAAAAGCACCACATACATTTTTGCTATAACTTCTTCGGCTTCTTACGAAAAGTTGATCCGTATGGTACCAGTACTGGACGAAATTCAATTAAGCAACTCATGTGACTTACGCTGCTTTAGTATCCAAAGTTTTTAGGCCTTCTCGCTCTCGAGTTGGGCTTGCGAGCCTCCCCGGCGTTAATGGTGTTATCTTGCCCCTCGAACGCAGCACCTCTCAGTATATTTCTTTATCTTGTCTTTGCTGGCGGTTTTCAATTTCTTTTTTTTATTCATTTGCTAATTTCGAAAATGAGAAGGCGCTGCGATCCCATCACCAGTGATCGTAGATTTAGGCTTGAGCATTAATAAAATTAACGAATGCTCTTTAAATTAATTGAACGTCTCTTGGAAGTCGGCTATCCAGATCAAGTTCATCCTTGCTGGGCCACTTGGTGTATTATAATAGATCTGTATCAACCTATAATACTTGGAAAAACAGTGTACATACAATTAACAGTATTTTTTGTAGGTAACTTGATTTTATTTTGATATCATTTATTTTAACGTAGGCAGGCTTATAGCATTTAAAACAACTTCACCTTGAGTCAACCACCAATAAAAATTGAATAGTGCCACCTCATTTACAATGCTAATAGACTATAAATGATATTAAAACAAATATATTTTGATTCTGTAATTACAATTTGTTATTATCAATTATCAAATCATATCTTGATTGTCGATAAGCAATGTATTTATTCCTTTATTTCTCATTTAACTTGACATAATTTATTGTTGTATTTAATTAGTAAGACTGATGTGTGTCACTATTTCCTATACTTAGATATCTGATATTGCCCTTGTAGAATATATAGTATATCTATATAAGATACTTATTTAGTTACCTTACATTGGCTTTTATACTTATAATAACATGGTACCAACCTCCCAAGATATAGTAGATATTATCGTTAAACAAAATCAACAAAATTCAGCAAATAAATCATACAACTATATGTAATGTACGTAAATAATGTAAGTAAACGTATTTTGAAATACACTCGAAGATATTCAGTATCTATTACACTAACTGAAAGCAAATCAAATATGAAACAAAAGCAAACATACGTTTTGACATCACAATCACCATTGGCGGGATTGTTTACATTGAATTATCTGCAGTTTATAGGTGGTATTTTATAATAGTGAGCGCCCCGGGCGGGGGCGGGCACGGCGCATGCGCGGCCACCCCAGCGAACGCCCCGCACTCGACTATATGCATATGCCCTGTAAAAATAATTGCATACACTATATTTGAATTATAGACTGCAAGGTACTAAAATGTAAGTGCAGTGCTAATACAAGGGTAGGTTAAATGCGTAAAACTTACTTCCATATCGACACAACGAACACATTAACTCAAGAACTGTACCCTCTAATTTTTGATTTTATTATTTACGACTAAAATTACTTTAAATGTGTTAGTTTAGTTCCTTATCAGTTAACTTGTCACAATATCTTGTGAGAAGTAATACCTTAATTTAACGTTATTACGATCGATGACTTGTTTTGACTATATACAAGATTGTTGAGAATTTTATGATAAACAAAAATCTTAAATATTCTTGATAGTATTTTAAAATTTTACTATTTTTAAAGTATTATTCCACAATTAGGATTAGAAAATATATATTTTTAAAAAGGTTTTAATATATATTTATTCAAAATTGCAATTAATAATTGACTAGCACTCATGTGTACTTTAGAAAAATATCATGACGCTTGTTGCAAGACTAGTTATGTACGTTGTAAGACTACTAGTTAACAATAAGATCGGTTATCTAAATCATTATTTTTCGATCCAACTCATAGAACAATACTACCCATGTGGAGTGACCCCATTACATATAATACATTGAAGCACACAGTATGCCTTATGTAATAATATAATCTTAATGTTAATAGTAATAAAGCCGAGTAATTTCATATATAGTATAGTTTGTTACCAACTGTATTAGGGCTCATGTGTGATTTCCCTGCCAAGCTATCTTAGGTAATACATCAATAGATGAACTACTATTGTAAGCGATGGCGTAACTCCTTTTGTGAAATATGGAGGATATATATATATATATATATATATATATATATATATATATATATATAATAATCACTAGTATATAATAAATATTACCCTAAGTGAAAATCAAACCCGCAACCATCGAGCATAAAGTCAAATACTCACAATCGTTTCATAACAGCGACAGATGCTGAAATTTAATTCACAACATTAAGACCAATAAATGATGATGTAAGATTCCATTTTCACAAACTAACCTCATCCCTCATATAAATTGATACTTACGATTACTGTACAATACTTTGTAAAATATCAACTTAGTTGCTTTAAAATATCATAGGATTTGAGTCGACCTTTTAAACCTGCATTAGCTCCAATCAAGGGTGACCTATCAGCAACATGGTATCGAACTTGTAAGCTTTAACAATAATACTATCGTGATATTTAAGAGATATTAGTGTAAGAAGATTTTGTAAGCTATCAGACAGTTAAACGTTTTTCTACGTGCATTATATTTCACTTCATAGAAAGTTTAGGTAATGTTTATAAACTTGTTTAGTAATACTAATAATATGAGAATAATAAAAAAACAAATGATACTCCAAAATAAATCTTTGACAGAGGTTAATTAGATACTATATTATTGGCTAGTTAGGTGATATTGCGGATATTTTATAATATTTCATACTAACAAAAACCTTAAAACTTATTTTAATGATGAGCATAAATGTTGTAGGAAATTTCATGTAAATATCATTCATGATAGTATAATATGTTAGAATATATCTTAATATATTCTAACATTTTATACTACCGTGGATGATATTTACATGAAACTCCTTATAACATTTATGCATCATTCATTAATTTTGTATGTTGTTATTATTAGTCGGGATGAAATATAACAAATTAATTCGATTTTGATAAAAGCTTAACAGCAAAATATTATGTAATAAAAAAACAGGACGTCCGACTTACAAAAAGCGTCACGCCTGCCCATAAATACAGTGTAGCATTAAATGAATTATTGCAAATATTCTTATAGTTATAAATTAATATTACGAATCAAATATCAAAATGCTAAATATTATTGGTAAAGAGTATTGTATCTACATACTTATCACAGTTACCAGCAAATCTCAACCTTTTCACTATAGTTTTGGCTTTGTATTAAGTTAATTGATTACTTCTTGTTTTGGTTATAGTTGAAAAAAAAAAAGAAATAAATAAAAACAAAATAAATTGTCCGTCAATGAGAAACAAAAGAGCAATTGCCTTAATGAAATAAAGATATTGATCGTCTTATTTCTTTAGTAATTTAACATTTGATAGACATTTACAAATTATTGTAGTCTATAATTAATTTGGCATGCATGCGATGTATTACAACATATAAGAATATGCCTACATCATTGCAACTTTCATATATAACCAACTTTCAAGCTTAAATTACATTATTTAATTGATAAAAGACTCGCTTTATCTATCTGGTTCATCACCTATTGTTATGGGTAATAGAGTTAGCACAAACCATCGACACAATGGATAAGTTTCGATTACGTAGCGTCTTAGAAAGCTTGTACTTTTAATCAAGTATGGTTTATACTAAGCATTTAGAATTAGAAATAAATAATTATTTAGACAGATACTTAAAAAGTGATACATACTCGTGTGCATACATTGTATGCTCAACTTCAACACATAACTAAAGACTAGATATTTGCAATTGCATCGTGTCTTGTGACTTCATTAAAGTGACTTGATTCTCCAAAGCTGCAAACTTATTGCTCACTAATCCATCCAAGTGTATGTAAATTTGGTAGGTATGAAGTATTTTTAGCTTGCACAGCGTATATGAACGTCGGTTCGCATAATTTATCGCTGATATGCGTCAATCGAGTCTACAAATTTGGCGGTAAAGTATTTTTAGTGCACATTATGATTTTGGTCGACGTCAGTTCGTATAATTTACCGTCGCTGATGTCCTCACAAGTCTGTCAATTAGCCAGCATTCCAGCCCCATGACCTACTCCGTTGCCACACGGAGGATGACTAAGGGCCATTGTTAACCCTTTTCTTGCTTGTTGCATTTTATGTACTTAGTGCTGATATGATATTAACGAGCAGCGTTAAATTTCTTTGAGGTTTTTCCGTTTAATGATACTTTATAGTTAAGACACCATACAAATTGTATAAAACTTTAATTTTAGATATATTGCTAACTAGATAATCACAATTTAATGCCTATAATTTCGGGGCAACAGCCTGAACACCATATTCCCTTGATCAACACGGCTACGTGACTTTTGATGCATTAAGATAACGTATTATATATTTCGCCACCTATTCGCTTGAGATCCTCTATAATGGCTTCATTACCTCACCGGCCCGGTCACATTATGCTAATATACCGCTACAAAGCCCATTATATCATCCAGGCACGCGATATACATTTTAAAATGAAAATAATTTGAAAATCACCCCCCATGGCGCTACGTCCGCGTACAACGGCTCAGATTGGCAGAGTGAGTGACGTTCGCCGTCCTTATTGGTCGATAAGATTTGATGGATAAGAACCGGCGGCACATTAAAGATGTGTTTCGGGCAACTTCACCTTGTAAAAATGTTTAATCTGTATCATCATAAAGAAAACGTCCGTACGTTCCGTTATCGGATCTAGCTAGTCTATCACTTGGAGACAACAGCTGTCTAACTTTTAGCTGTCATGTTTGTCCCTTTTAGATACACAAAGTTAGTTGTTTTGTTTGTGTATCTGATTGTGCTCTAGTATCTTAAATTTTACGTATCTAGTTCAGAAAGTATAGTCTAGTTAAGAAAACATATAATTTTATGTATAATTCATGAAACAGGCAAGATCATTATTTACACCATAAACGTTTTACATACTTTAGCTTAGTTATAAGCTGTAATAAGACTGACAAATATTAAACTAAATATTTTACAAATATTATATAATGTTAATTTGCTGGTATTTATTTATTCATTTCTTATTTATTCTTACTTTGGACTTTGATAGACATAAAATTCAATTCTATATATTTGTCGTCAGGTGGTCGATTCTGCTCGTTTTCTCCCTGCATAGAACAAGTACAACGGACTTGCTCTACACTTGAACAACATGGTTTTCAAGAAATCAGTACCATGGAGGTGCTTCAAACGGAATTGAAAGTAACGAGACGAACAATTCCAGTCAGAGATTTATCATTTTTGAAACATAAGGTAAATTAAAACCTTTTTCTTTATATAAAATATAATGATATTTTAAAAGAGGGACTATCCATAAACCTATTACATATTCACATAATTATGCTCTTTATACTTCACTTTCCACCCGTTTCTTTGAGGTTTAAACTACAACCACTAGTAAAAAAACACTTTAAACTAGATATAATAATTAATTAGTAATTGTATCTTTTGTAGTGTTTCTTTTGAAATGTTAATAAGTTTGATATTTTTAATCTGTAATAGTAACAAAAAGTAATTGAATAAGTTTTGTAAGTAATAAGCTTAGTCAGGCCGCCCGCTGGTCTCACGGCTGACACGTCAACTCGAGTAAGTTACAACGCTACTACAACTGAGAGAGGATCGATCAGAGACTAACAAGCCGATAATTGGCAACATACATACGGAAACTATATATTTTATTTTTGTTTTACTCACATACCAAAAAAGGCAGATTGCTAATTCAGCAAAGTTGTTGAACATCCTATAGAGCTAGGACGATCAAGTGCTTTTAACTTATTGTTTTATATAGATTTACGTTAGAGCAACAGCATGTAGATTTCGTTAATGTAACAATTTCTCCTAGATATAGAAAACTTTAAATTAAGGCTTTTTTAAATATCCACTGATTTATTAAAACATTTATGTCATAGATCTGAAAATACTTTAACAATTATAAATTATTTAATAGAAATTATAACACACAATAGTCTAAGCTGGCTTCGTTAACTATCGCAATCTCGGTCGCCCGCTGACCTCACAGCTGACACATTAACTCGAGTAAGTTACAACGCCACAGAGCGCCTGGATCGATCAGAGGCTAACTCGCCGTTAATTGACAGAATCCTAAATGTTCTATACAAGAATAACTATACGACTTTTCCTTGATAAAACAATATTAAACGAAAATATTATATTTACCGTGAGAGTTAAATTTAAAATACAATTTATTTTTATTTGATTCACTGTGAACACAAATTTTTGCTGTTTAAAAAATGATGAAGGTGATAAAATAATAAAAGCGGATTGATGATAGCTTGCTCGACAGAATTATTACTGTGATATTTGGGTCAATATTTTACAAATAAGAAGACCGAAATAAATAAAATAATCTGCAGTTTTTTATTGTATGGGATGATTATATTTATCATTTTTACCATTTCTATGAATATTTTTCTGTTCTGAGCAATTGAATGCATTTTAGAAATGTACATTTAATTTAAATTCAACAAATTAGAGTACATTATTATCCCTATAAAACGAAGTGAAACGGATGTTCTGAAATATGGTAAAGTAAAACTATCCGTACCGGTACCGTAATTGGATGTCTTCTTCATGAAAAGGATCATAGATTTCCCTTACTAAATTGGAGGTAAATTCTAATATATGAGTACTTTCATAAGGTTAAAGAGTATGAACAAAACCTTGTATTTCTTACGTATATACAATTTTCCTACATTAATTTAAGTAGCAAGAGGTTAAACTATTGAATAAAAATGTTTTTATAGAAAAGAAGCCAAACTATTTAGAAAATTGTACAAAATTGTCCTTTTAACGTGAAACTTTTTATAAACGTATGGCAGAAATCTTATAGTAGTTTAAAAAAATCGTCTACTTTTCGGCGCCGATGGTTAAAAAACGTAAAAAAAAAGAAAATCAACAATCTCATTAGGTACATATATTCTCATTTTTTAATATGACTGTCAATTTAGCAGCCATTTTTAGGATGAAAAAAGTACGGAAATAATTAAACAAAATAACAATGAAAACCAATTTAGAAGTTAAAAAAATATTACTTTATTTTATAAGTGTAAAGAAATATTGTATGTCATATATTCGTAGATTAACAGTCATCTAATAATTATTACATTTACTTAAAACTTGATTACTAAATCTCAAAATTTTGATTTTTTAAATAGTACACAATATACATTTTATACAGAATTTTTATCAATACTAGGAGTACTAATTTTATATGATGTAAGATAAAATATATAAACGTCATTAATACATTTTTTTACATGAGTGTTATAAATCAACCCCTAACAACTTCAATCGTATGAGGTATGTAATATAATTTATTTATTTAAGTAACTAATGAATTTTGTAAGATGAAGGCATATATCGTGACCGCATTGAGATTTTGTGAAATATATTGTTATGACAATCTAGAATAATCACAATTAAAAACGAACGAGTCTGAAAGTTAAACAAATGTAATAAACTTTAATATTATTCAAATAGGGTCTAGATTTTGATTTTGGCATACATTAGTTAAATATCGGTGACATGTCGAGGCGCGTTCACAATAGTCACGCGCGCCGTTTGTCGCTAGCGGTCACGTTCTGGACGGTAGCTGATCGCTAGTGATGATCATTCTGACAAATTGTTTCGATATATTTGTAATTAATGGCTTAATATTTAAACTAACAAGTTTAAATAAAATCTTTTTAGTATTCGTTTGTATTTTGTGTCTGTAAAAATCCTTATCATTATTGACATAATAAGGATATTAAAACATTGAAGTAATACAATTTATTCACAACAATTAATTAAATAATGTATATCTCCTTTAGTATTATATAATCAATAGTGTAAAAATATTTCTTTATAAGTGTCCATTTTATAGCCAATATTAGGTGTTAAATAGTCGGCGTGTAAGATTTTAAACATTTATATTTCAAAATAACGGAAGTAGTACATAAATAGATATGTTAAATCTTTTTTATATATATATATATTAAAAAAATACATAGTTTTTACGTTATGTCATTTACATCACTTGGATTTGTTTCATTTAAATAATCTTATAAACCTATATTAAAACAATATTTACTTATTGTTTTCACCCGTGAGATATTCAAAGCTTTTTATAAAATATATTGATCCTAGTACTAATATATTATCGCGTTACCAGATAACAGACGGCATTAGTTTATTCCATATTCGTAACCTGACTATTTTTGGACAACCTAGAAAGATATGCATTTGCTTTACACGGTTTGGTGTGTAATATTGTGAATTTATAATATAGTACTATTCTTATTAATATGTTTGTTAAATTTTCAAAATAAATAGTGATTTATATTATTTAATGCTAAAAAAACAAATATGATTTGTTATCTTAGGATACAGAGCAATTTGTTTTTATTCTATAATTTATAGAAATATTACTTTATTAAAAATATATTTAGTGACCTACAACATTAAAAATCCTTTAAAGCGGTACCGACAGAATTACGAAAAAGCAAACTATAAAATAACCTATTAATACGATATTGATTTTTTATACGGAATCTAAATATTAGGACCGTTTTAGTAAACCATGAAATCCTGGGACCTTAAAGGAAATAAGAAAGCGGGTTTGAAAATCGATATTTTGCAATTGAATTTAAAAATATATAACATCATGCTTTAATAGAGGCTATATAGGTAAATATTTGCGTAAATACCGCTTGTCCTTCCAGTTATAAGTCACCAACAAATGTGATATTTTATATCTGATCGATGCACATGACAAAACTATATATGGATTATTTAAAACTTGAAATGTATTTTCGGGAGAAGTCATGACCAAAATTTAAAATATTCTTTTTATAAAAAAAATTAAAATAAGGTAAAATATCTGTAAAAAAATAAAATAAAGGTAAAAAAATTGGTAATATTGGTTTTAATCTCGCATAGCAGAGTTGACAGAGACAAACGACAAAAGTGTCAAGAAACTCTGTTGACTGCTTTCCGCCCGAAATCGAAAAGTTACTGAGTGGCAAAATCGAACCCACCACCAATCGTGTATACACCAGACGCTGTGTCACGTGTCAGCGTAATGTAGCGCACATTGACCTCTGATAAATTTAAAAATTTAATATAAATGATAATAAATATATTTAGTATCTTTTGGAAAGATAATAATGTTTGATACGTTTTAATAAAAAATAATTATTATTCAGCAAATAATTTTAAATGTTTGCATATTCTATTACGACAGTAGCCAGCACTAGTCCAAGCTAAGATAAAGCAAATCATAAAGATTAGTATTCATAGGTTAGCCACTGTCACGGTTATGAGCCTGCGTCCTTGTACACTGATAGTGTATAGGTTGTCTCTACCAACTGCGCTTACAGTTAACAATAAAGCTTTCAGTGCTTTATTGCAATACTTCTGGAATATTCACCGTTAACTTTCTATTGATATTGAAGTAATTCCGCCATCCCTTTTGTTCTATCAATCACTTTTAAAGTGATGTATTTTATTTTTTCAATTAACCAGTTAAAAAAATTAACATTAGCTTTGATACGATTATCCCAATTTTTGTTGTCGAATTATTATAACAACTAGCGAATAAATAAATGCACAAATATAAACAGTGTAATTTCATAAGTATATGATATTCATTAATTTAAATTTCAACGGCAAGAACGTTTTTAATATTTTACTATTTTTTATGTATTATTCTACACTTGGATAAGAAAACATTTTGAAAAAACGTATAAAAATTTTGAACGCAGCCAGATTCGAACCTGCGCCTCTCTGTAGAGAGCTTTTTACAAATGTCTGCTATCTAAAGATTAATTTTAAAAAATAATCGTTGGCAACAGAGAATGCTATTTATTTTAATATTTACTATTTTAATATTTACTATTTTAAAATTTTCTAAGAGGCGCAGGTTCGAATCCCGCTATGTTCAAAAATTTTTATCGATTTTACCAAATGTTTTCTAACGGCTTAATATTTTTATTTCATTGATTTGATTTAAATCAAGTTAAACATTTGTCTACATTGGTTTTTTTTAGATGTCCCCCAAAATTTCATACAAGACAAAAATTTTGTAACAAACATGGCTTTTTTGTTTTTTCGAATAATAAGTGTATAAATTGTAATTAAAATCTATCGCTATTCGAATACAAATAGATATGTATCAATCTTTGTGGTAACAAATATGATTAATACGTGCGCGGACGCAGCTGCGATAGAACAAAGCGACTAGCATTCCCACATTACTTATGAGTTGAGAGATGATCGGAGATCCGCTTTATGCTTTTATAATGTGTTACAAAAACGTGTTGTAAAGATAACTTTTGAGCAATTTATTATTCGAAAATATTAACTATGATATAATACCTTAACTTTCATACTTAGCAAGTTACTTACATTTTATAAATGCATCCTATGTATAACAAATGTACCCACACTTTTCGTGTGAATATTTATTATGAATAATTCTCGTTTAAGTTTCGACAACAAACTACATTGTTAATGCATCTAAAATAAATTTAAACTAGCTTTTGTGACACTCTTGACATACTGTTACTAAGCTGTTTAGGTGGTAATATAATTATGTCAACTAGTTTAAAACGTTAATAGTGTTGTAATTTCAACAATTTAGAAGACAATTAATCGAGAAAGCCATTAGACTCAACCATAAATCGGTCTTAATTTCACGGCGCAATCTAAACCGGTGCGCGGCGCGTGCGCAGCCGGCAGATAGCATCTTATCGCGGATCGGCGCGATCTGTCGTTGTCGCTCCGCAGTCGCAGCGCGTGTCCAAACACTGTCCGAGCTTGTAACCGATCGACTGACCGCTTCTATCGAATCAATCGCCATTCACCAAGGGCTGATTTAAATGATCTACACTGACGAAATATACATAAAAATTTTGTCAACTAAATATTGAAATATGTTTTAATTAAATATTAACGTTTAGATAACATTTCGTAAGTCAAACACGACACGTGATAGATATGTTGCATAAATTCCTATTGAAACGAGTCTATCATTTATAACACAGAGCGGCGAATAATTCCAATAATGTTTACCAACACCATTCACCAGACAGTTTGAACACGCGAATCGAAGAACAAAGAGATTTAGGGCAGTGTAACACGATCCTCCATATTGTTGCGGTGAGTGACGCAACAAATCTGTCGCAGGCAAGATGGCGGTGCGAGACAGCCGTGGCTAAAGGATGCGCCTGCGCCGTGAAATCGCTTGTTACGGCCCGTGTGGCAATGCGAGCTTAATGTATGCGTCTATGCGCTCGCTCTCCGACCCCGCACTCATGTTTTGATCCAATTAAAAAATCTTACTACATTTTTCGTTATATCACTTTTTATACATCAAATATACAACCATAATGGTATTTATAATTTTTTATACCCAATAAAACGAAATGCGTATTTTCGAATATAATACATTATACTTAATATAAACGCAAATGATTAAAATCCTGAGATAATTATCAGAAACAGTACAAGTCCTTTAGGACCGAGTATATTTCTTTGAAAGCAACGTGTGCATGTCTCTTTTATAAATGGACTTAGTTCCGCTTATCCTGTCGCCCGATAGCATCAGCTGTATGAACACCGTAGACGACCTTTAGAACACCATCGCCAGCGAATGTTCCCGGGACTCAACACACTTTACCGTTACATCCGGCAACTATAAATCCGCAACTTGACAAAATAATAGGGACGCGATAGTTCGAAGCTATTAACGCCGAAAGAGATATATTGAGCCTACTCCTCTCAATCAGATACCTAAATACGGGTGCAGTGTAATAGAAATTTCCAAGAGCTTTGATATCGAGATAATTTCGATTGGCAATTGCAATCGTAACAGTGAACAGCGTATCTAGCGGATCTTGTCAAGCCTCTATAGTTGTTATTAAATCTAATTATAGTGATGCCTTTGATCGAGATCAGTTTTGATTGTTAGTCACTACACAACAATGTACTCTACTATTTCTGGTTTGATCAAATCAATACCAACCAAACAAGGCAAAAAGTTAGCACGGTTTATCTAAAAATAAACTTTGCTTAAGTTTCTAGTTTTATATTAAAACCAATTAATGCACTTCAAATTATAATACTATATAAATTATTCAAATAATTTATTGGTATCTTATAACTTCATGCATTTTATCCCGCATAGCAGGGTAGACAGAAAGTACCTGTCAAGACACTCCGTACTTTGCGTTCCACCAAATTCGAGACATTGTTTATTGGGTGGTGGAATTCAATGTCGCACTATGTCTTACCAGAGCGAGAAGGTGAAAACAATTTTAAATATAATCACTTCCCTGAGTTGGGATCGAACCTACAACCGGTCTTACCAGAGCGAGAAAGTGAAAATAATTTTAAATAAAATCGCTCCCCCGAGTGGGGATCCAACCCACAACCGGTTGCGTTTACAGTCCGGCGCTGTTCCACTACGCTACGACCGGCTTATTATATAAGATATCGTATCTTCTTGTATCTTTTTAGTTTAATTGGTTTTATTTATTTGATATATACCTGCTAAGATTCATTTTTTGTAGATATATAGAGCACTGTCTTAACAGGCTTCAACTCACAATATGCCTTGCATTTTGGACACTGCATACTTTACTTCACTTAGTTTATCTTGCTAACTTTAACATGGTTTCGTAATTTAGCAACGCATATTACAAGTTTTAGTTAAGTGACATTTTAATTCAATATAGCTGGAATTATAAAATTAAAGTGCACGAAAACACGAGAAAAGGGATATTAGTAGTGTAATATTTACATTATAAGTCATATTAAAACAAACACTAAACATTATGACTTGTCTTGCGTGCAAGATGAAAAATGTTTAAAATTGATATAAAATAGAGACTCTTGGCCTTATGACAGAAAAATCGGTGGTCAGAGTAAATAAGAGACACAAATGTTCCATATTGATCAATGTTTTTATTAATACCCTTCTTATCAAGTTTTTAGGCGCAGAATCAATAACAAATATTCAAAGAAGGTATTTATGTAAAATATAATACAGTACTAAAATAAACGCATAAAGATGTCTCTTAAATAAACAAAGGATAGAGACGTATAAATATATGGTAACTGAAACACAAAATACGATTATGGAGTTAGTACATACATACATTTACATTAAGGACACGCAACACAACTAATGGCGGTTTGCCCAGTTCCTTTATATGGGAACGTTTTAGGGATTTTTTCATTTTAAAAATTATATGATTGATATTGATATTAAATTTAAGTGCTTAGAGCTTTCCACAATTTTCAAATAACAAATCTATACTTAATTATATAAATTATAAAAGGTTCCATTTATTTCATTATCTTTAAGTAGATCATATTAGTTCTTGTATTATATATTATAAATAAGAATGTATTACCTAACAGTACAAAGGTTTACAGACTCCTGCTTAAGCTAACTTAGTCGATACAGATGAAGATGCATAATTTACAGCTAAGCCTTATTGCACCGGCTATAAATAACGGATATAGTAAATTCGTGCATCATCACGTGCATTTATTTATGCCACTCTCAGTGAGTGGTAGCAGTGTTCAGTAATCAGATGCACCGTGTGAATCTAGTACCGTGACATAAGTTACGGAATATATACTCATTAAGTGAGCCTAAACTGAAAATAAATTTTAAATTTTAGTAGTTCGTGGCTTTGTTTTGGCGAATGAGTAAATTTAATAATAAATTTTTTAAAGCGGTTACCAATTCCCTATATTATATTCGTAGGAAGGATTATATTGAATTACCTGAAGAGTTTATTATGTAGAATTGAAATTTAACGATAAACTTTATCAATTATTTATAATATACTGAAGTCTCTGTTTTGCTATTGAATCTACAAACGACAAATTTCATTATCTGTTTCAATATTTTGACATTATTATGAATGAATTAAAAAATAAATAACACGTATTCATTTTAGCGCGGGTTTTTTACTATAAAGCTGCATAAGAACGAATAGAGTCGTCACTAGCATGTACTATAGTGCTCGGCAATAAATTAGCTGGCGAGTGTTCGGTCCCACGAGGACCGTATCTAGATGAGCCCGAACAACGCGTCCAACTCGAAACGACGATGAAATGCTTTATTTTCTCCTTGAATTTATTTCGTATGACATTCCCTTGCGTTTTGTTAACTGTCACTTGCACTCTTAACAAGATGTCAGGGATCAAAGAAAAAGTCTTTTGTACATTTGCTTGCACGACAACACTACACTACAAGAGCTTTGCTTTCTTTTAGAAGATACTTATGAAGATACCTATACTGTTGAAACTGTTGTGAAAAATAATTTTAATACGTTTTTCATAAATACTTACAAAATAATCGATGTATAGGTTTTCATAACACCTTCATAGTGCCTAGAAATATAATAATAATATAGTGCTTGACACGGCCTGATAGTTTCAAGATTAATTGAGCAACATAAATTTGTCTAAGGGCATCCAACAAATTGTAACTTAATACTTGTATAACATATTAAATATTTACACATAAATCGCTTTAATTTGATCTGCCATCGTTTATTTCTCAAGCCAGGTGATATGGACGATCTGGGCTTGTCATGTTTTTAGAACGAAATAACTAATGTTCAGCAAACTTCCCTAAGACTTGATTTATTACTGAACGCATATTATATTTCACTTTACAATCTAATTTCTTGGTAAAACTTAATATTGTATTCAGATTATTTTAATTACGTAGTTTAAAATAAATTGATGTGTTGCGGCATAATTTAAATTAAGCTGATTTCTAGCTATGGCCATTAATGTGAACAGCACATGGTGAATCGGGTAATTCAGTTTGACTAAGCACAGGGTTAGGACCCAATATCAATAACTTATTATTTCTGTTATAATGTATGACTTACTTAAAATATAAAATGAAAATAAAAAAAAATAACTAATACATTTACTGTTATTTGAAAAGCAAAACTTGTGAAATTACTGATGCAGCACTTAATTCTGCAACTTACTGTAAAAAATATTGACAGTTGTTAGGTATTCAGATAAACACATATTGAAAATAGAAAAAGAAATTCGATCTCCAGTTGCCTATTGAGTGTTATATGTTTGTGTATATTTTAACAGCATTCCAACAAGATATTAAACTCCGAATAATGTAACGTATCAATCAGGGCAGTAAGGTCCGATAGACTCGTCACCCGTGATCTTGGTCGCTGTCGGGTTGCCCACGTCGAATTCCATTGTTAACTCTAGTCCCGATCAATCACTATTACGGATGTGGTCTTATATTATCATGTTTATTATATTAATTAATATTAATGCGATAGAGGTGATTGTTGGTTGTACTTTAACTTACTATTGTTTCAGGGCAGTGTATGATATTTTTTGTTATTTGTTTTCTTGCGCAAGGTTAAAGTTAAATAATTACATGTATTTCATATGTTCCTTTTGTTGGTATAGTAATATTATACAATATACTTCATATAACGTTGTTTGTTAATTTAGTTTTTAGTTTTAATGTTAATTTAGTTTTACTGGATTTAAGTTTAAGCCTACTTCGTCCAAATATTAATGACTTCTTTATATAATGTTCTTGGGAGAATATATCATCGAATAGAACTAAACATTACAAGCTATAATAATTATAAAACAGTTGCACAAATATTAAATTTAAATGACTCTACGTCATGTAATAAAGATCCATTTGGATGCGAGATTATTGTCTATTATAGAAAAATATTTTAACTTATTAGCTTTCTGCAACATACTTTATAATCTAAGTCGTTTAAAAATGACCACAAAAACTTAAAGACTTTATTATTATTTCTGTTAAATCTCACAACTATTTTATTTAATTTATACTAAATAATATAACATGTAGTATGGCTGAACACTTATTTAATTTAGGAAGTCATTTACTGTACAACGTATAGCTTGACCCTAAAACTGGTGCCTGGAGCTCATGTTGGTTCGTGACCCGCCCTGACCCCGATCTACTAACCAACCGTATTGTCTCTGACGTGGCTTGTGTCACAACTTATGAAATGCAAGCTTGATAGTTTGATAGCTACATGAGCGTAGCTTTGCAATTCCCATGTGCAATAGTAAATAATATACAACTTAATATAGTATTAAGATCTTTGATTTTCGCGATTTTTACACATTTTAAATGAAATTATTTTTAACAGATTAATCGCGTATATTTTGGTATTCGAAAATACATTTTTTGAAACCTGACGTTTCGAACACTTTACAGTAGTCCATGGTCACGCGTGGTCACGTGGCAGTTTGAGTCTACCATAATAAACCCGTTTTATTAAAAAATAGTTTAATTTAAAACTTAATATTATATTTAACTATTTCTTTGCATGATATATCATTTTATTTTAGAATATATATATATATATATATATATATATATATATATATATATATATATATATATATATATATATATATATCATATCATATCAATTTAATCTTATACTAATATTGAAATAATCTCTCCTAACTTACACCATCATACCCGATAAAACAATCTGACAACATAATAATAATTACAATCTGCAATTACGTTTGTCTGTAGGTAGAAAATAGTGGCAGATTTGCAAAATTGACGTCTAAAACACGGCGAATGAATAGAACTAATTGATCTATAGAATTTCCTAATACGTGTTGAGACAAAGCAATCAGAAGTTTATTACTCCAGCCTTAATGAGCGCATTTGGGTGCCATTGTTTTGGACGGATTAATGATATTGGGACTGGCCCTCGACCCCTCTGATGACGATCGTTATCGAAAACCAACCAAGGCTTGCGTTACTTTGTAACTGCTTTAAAATTAGCTCTGACTATGAAATGTTATAGTAACGAAAGCAAGTGATGTGTCATTTTACTTATTCTTAAATATATATGTAATGACAATACAATCGAATGATAGAAATTGGAAATTCCTAACAAATATTTTATCATTTTAAACGATTGCAATTATTGTATTGTGTTAAACACTAAATCTCGGGTTCGTGATTGCACGGTCCAGGAAACAATAAATAATGAAATGTTTACGGTGTTAAATATTTTTTGTGAAACTATTTTATAAGGGGTAACTGGTCCATTGAGGAGACACACCATCGTGACCGATGAAACTCCAGTCACGACTGAACCGTTGACCGAAAACGCAAAAGTTTCCATAGTCGTGAACATTTCTTTTCTTATAAATCATTAAATTATATGTGTTACTCGACTAAAACTTAAATATATGTGTGTATATATATATATATATATATATATATATATATATATATATATATATATATATATATATATATATATATATTAACATGTGTTCCTTTTTATAAAAGTGTACATAATTTTTTCATTCATCTTTAAAGTTATTTAGTATATCCTGATAGATATCCTATGTTGTATTATTTACCCGTACATTACATGCGCTGTAACTAAACAACTACTTTTTAAGAAATTACATTTTAACAAAAAAAAACCATTTTCCATAATTTTGTCGTACTCGAAATAAAATAGAGATTGTATAATGGATAATCAATGACCAAATGCACGATCAGTCGACCTCCGACACGGAAGGCGAAGTGTCACGGTCCGATAAAAAATGATCATAATAAGGTCGTGACTTCGACTCCATTCATTCATAGGATACTCTGAGAAAACGCTACGTGCAAGCATTTTCGCGGGGTATCATTCGTTGCGCTCACCAAGAAAAATTAACCCTATAATATCTTCATTCTCATCTATTTGTATCATGTGAAGTATATAATTTAAGTATGAATAATATTATAGGTGTGTCGTGGTGGCGCAGTGGAAATGTGTGAGTGGCGGCGATGGTCCCGGGTCAAAAATTAGTAAAAGGCAACTATTGTTTATATTGTAGGTGTAGATCAAGTTAGGCAAAGAACAGTGATGAATTGCATTGTTTAGGTCATAATGTCTTATATTGTATATATTTAGAAAATATACTTCAATATAAAGAAATAATTAATATTGAAAAATACGGAATAAGTTCTTGACGTATTAACGAATTCATATTCCTACTTGATAAGCACCAGAACTGAGTGCAATTATTTGCTAATTATTCCTTTTGTTTCCTTTTGAAAATGGTCAGTGCCAAGCCTATTATTTCATAAATTATAACTTTTAAAAGAAAAAATAAAGAAATAGAGCTTATGCGAAAAAAAACGTACCTTCACACAGATAGTTTGTACAATTTGCCGATAGATGGCGTTACGGTATGTCTGAATCGCGCTATGGTTTGGTTATGCTCGAAAGTATAAATAGTTTTGGCCGTAGTAATATTTTAACTTTGCGCAGAGGCAATATCGTAACCAATGAGGTTAATCCGAGGTGCGATTATTGCTAGTTGAAAACTTTACCAATACCCCGCCTTGTGGTCGTGAAATACCGACCGCTATGGCAATTTTTGAACGGCTGTAAAGGCCTAATATACTTGAAAATCAGACTATGTGCTATGAAGTGAAATCTTTTATGTTTATGCAAATAAATCATTAGAAAAAGTTTTCTATTGATTTATATGTAAATGTATTAACTTTATTATATATATTTATATATATATATATATATATATATATACAAATTGATTAAGTCAGAATATAATAAGTTCGTTATGTCGGTAAAATTTATAATAATAAATTATTTAAATAGATCTTATTCGATACAGACACGAACGAATAAATAAGAGGCGTGAAAATAATCTGCTTAATTTAATCTGTTTATTTATGCAAAGTGCAGCGTGTTTACTTAATATCTTTTAAATCCAAACAAATTAAAATCTTTTGCTGTAATTATAAAAGGGTAATGTAGAAATAAAAAGTGTTATATTTAATAAGAAGTTGTCTTGAAAGAAAAATCTAAAAAAAGCTTCCTGAACACCAAATAAAAAGCATAGTTAATAAAAGTTATTAAGTGACCGTGTCAAAAGGGATTGTGACAAAACTAAGCACTAGAGATTACGAGTGATCCAGATTTAATAATGTCACACAGATTTGACATTTACAGACTGTAGTGAAAGTTCTGACTTATTGAGTGGAATCGATTGATCCGATAATCGCATTATCGATCCGCGGGGGGTCCCAGGTTCGAACAAAGTGGGTTCAGTCTACAAATGTAATAAGGAGATTATTTATAAGATTTTGTTTCATTAAATAATAATACGATTAAATATATATACTTCAACAAGTAGATCAATAGTAAACCTCAATATTTTTACGTCTTTTTTATTAAAGAAATTTGTTGTTCGAAGCATTAAAGTAGCCGTGGGCCTGCTCAATATTGGCCAATATGTCAACATTATACCATCGGCGTTTCAAAACCTAAATCAATCATTGCTAAGTGCTTCAATCATCCAAATGTAAGGACTCGATCACGATCGAAAGCCGGATACGTATCTGATATGTTGGAAATATTATAGTAATCATATACGAGGGTCCGAGCTTAATACAGTTAATTTACAAGAATTAAAATATATTCAAAAAGTTTAGAAAATGTTATTTTTAATCAATATTAATAATAATGGTGAAAGGGTTACTAACAAAACATAAAGGACTGATGCAGCAGCTGCTTTCCTCCCTATGAATACAAAAAGACAAAATATTTTTTAAATTTAATAGCTTATTTTACTCGATAAATAAAACAAAATCGATAATGTTGTCAAAATAAAGTAATACGCGTATAGTGTCATCACTTTATGACGCATTAAATAAGATATGCTTAACGGCATCATATTGGTATTAAGTTATAAAATGTAGATGTGTATTGAAGCTAAGTGTCCTCATAAAGCGATACTGGGTAAATATAAAGTTCTCAAACATTGACCGCACACTGCACGGTAACACCCACGGAATTTAAATTCGGTAGCTCTGAACGTTGAAGCGTAAACATTTCGCGTGGAGTCACTTACTCAGTTTAATTTATTGCTCTCTTTATTGTAGGCGGTAAAATTTTTAAAATTGTGTTTGTCGATTTCTAAGATTTTGATGTTCCTTTTTTATATAGGTGCAGTGACATCTTGAATATGTATATATATATATATATATATATATATATATATATATATATATATATTACTTATACTTATAATAAGAGTGAGTAACACGCAAACGTAAAGGCCTAAAGTGAAAACAATATTAATATAGACGTTACCAATAACTCAATATAGTGTTACATGCAACTTAAGTTTATTTTTGTTAACTAATTGAACAAATGAAAAAAGAGTTAAAAATCAATCGACTTGTTTGACTGTTACCATCAAAACTGTCAGCATACTACAGCGGCGCTTTACATCACGTATCTTTTGATGATTATCGCATTAAGCGAGTAAGAAGCTAAAAACAAAACCTTTGGAGTGCCGTCGGTACAATGGGCGACGAAAGTTACAACGTATTTTATATAAATCTCTATACAAATAATTTCTCTAGTACTTAATCATGTCGCCATGTATACCTTCGCATGATTTAGTTGCCCTCATTACTGACAGATGGCGGCGTAATGACGATTGATTTACGATACCGCAACATTTAATAGTTGCGTAATCCAATATTGATCGTATATTGTCTATACTATTCATACTTACATAGTGGATGAAAGCTCTGGATTGTATGCATTTATAATATCATATAAAACAGTCGTTAATTACACGACTAATATTACACTTTTGGAGGTCAAAAAAGACAATGTTTAATATCAAAGTAAAATGAGTTAAAGCTATTCTTTAATAACTACTAAATATAACATATATTTATATTATAAAATAGACATGTATGTATAACATATAAGCAAAGCGAAGATACGCTATCAATAACACGCGTTTTGACCGCTACCGATGCTTTTTACGATATCTTGAACGCTTTGATTTTTTCTCTTATTTATATTTCATTTATCCTTATGAATGTCTAAATCCGAGGCATGTTTATCGCTCAGACGGTAACGGCGTCGGTCCCGGCCCAGAGTGATAAAACTCGTATTTTGTCAGGGTCTTTTGGCAGCAGCATCATTTTATCGCCGATTTTTTCTGTCCAACGATCATTTGCATTATCATTCCGATTCTGCGAAACTGTACATTCGAAATGGAAAATAAATCTTTTTAGTGCTAAACGTGAGATAAGGAATGTCTCAATGTTATTGTCATCCGTTTACCTAAAGTATTGTATGTTAAATAATATACACACTCTACAACATAACAACCTATAAATAACAGCCAGTTTTAGTTTCACCTGTCTGTGACCACGGCGCTTTAATTTAAGATCTAATAACTATTGCAAGAACAGATTCCTTATCTGTGTTAAAATAAATTATAATGTATAATAATGAGTCTTAAGTATTTAAATCGCCTCAATTTACACACCAATTACCATAAACACAATATTTCGGCACGGGCCAAACTAAAAGTAGATAATTATTTTAAGTGTCAATAAATAATAAAGATGGCCGCGCGCCGCTGAGTGCTCGTCCATCTCTCTTATCTCAATTCTTAATGCGCCTCTTTGCTGGTCATTCTTTTTTCCAGTTTTATTTCCTTTTTTTCCCACGTCATCTGTCGGGAGTTTAAGTTTTATGTTGACACCGCGGAGGTTTTATGTTTTAATATCGACTTAAAATCCAATTCGTTTAAAAAGAATCTTTACTTTAAGATTATGTCGACACTTCTTTTACGATGTTATCTAGTTCATTATTTTACGATGAATGGTATGATTTACTATACTAAAGTACAAATAAAAAAGCTAAACTAATTGTTTTAAATGGTCCAAATTATAAACGGTTTAAGGTAGTTTCGTAAGTTGTGGCTATAAATCAAAAGTGCAAGGATAATATTTTGTTGCATTTCCGAACAAGACGGACCATCGATCACGACGCGTTCCTAGTTTGAATAAATTTATGTAACGTAATTGCGGTGTGGTGTGCGTGCGCACTCGCGACCACTGAGCTTAGATTACTTATGACTAAATTGTCTGAATTTAGATGACAGTATTTTACATGGGTAATATAATAGTTATTTTATTATAAACCATTTTTTTACTTTCCTTTTCGTTTTGAGAGCGTCAAACGATTAATTAGCAAATATAAGAAAACACTTCGAATTCTTAAATTTTACAAATAACAATATCTTAATATTTTACTATTTTTAAAGTGTTATTCCACACTTAAGATTAGATAACATTTTTGAAAAAATGTATAAAAATTTGAACGTAGCGATTCGTACCCGCACCTCTTGGAAATCGTCCAAGCACTTTGACCGCTGAGCCATGCATTCTACTACCGACAGCGTTATTTTATACGTTGTTATATATGTGTGCTTATACGTTTGTTACAACTTATTTATGTTGGTAGCATCCCTGTAGAGATATTTCTTGTTCTCTTGTTAAACGATTATTTCTTAATAATCTTAATAGCAAAAATTTGTAAAAATTTCTCCGCTGCGTTCAAATTTTTAGACGTTTTTTCCATAAAAATTAACCAGAAACTCTAATTTTAAACATTGTCTTAAATTTCAAACATATAATTTTCAAGAACTATCAGTTCAACAAATATTACCCACTTTTTGAAATTGCTTTTTATGAAAAATTTAACCTTAGCCACTTAGTAGCTTTTACCAATGGACCAACAGATAGTTGTAACATATCTTTTACTAATACTTTCATAGATCTATATTATTAATATTTATTGCAATGTAGGTATACCTAAATTAGCAACTTTTGTCATCTTTTAACATGTAGATAGGTACTTTATATCCTTCTAGTGATGTAAATAGTTTTTTGTTAATCAAAGCCAAGGTCGGGTTAAGTTCACATTGTTGTGGTTAGCTTCGGTATTTAACGTCAAATTAGTATAATCTTCCCACAAACCAAGGTTTCAAATTCTATACTTATTTTAAGATTTTATAACACGTAAGTACAAATATATATATATATATATATATATATATATATATATATATATATATATATATATGTATATATATATATATATATATATATATATATATATATGTATATATTCTTGTATTCTTTTTATTACATGTTGTTTGTACAAACGAAAATAATTAAATATATTCATATATTTTTAATCGATATTTATTTTTATGAACGACCAAATAAAAGTTAAGATTAACTTGCTAATCATATAGGTACTATTAGATAACCACGTAATATGTGATTGTAATCCTATACAGGGTTTTTGGTATTTGAAACACATATTATTAATGACTTTTGTTGAGAAACGTGACGAGGAATATTTTATTTAGTCTTTAATTAACTCCCAAAAAATAGTACATTCCGTAAGAAACTGCATAGCTTTCGAAAATTAATATTTCTAGAACACCCATCGGCATATCAAAGAGCAATCCTTCCTCGCAATATGTTCATAGCGGGAGGATCTAAAATTAAACTGTGCACATACATATTCAATACGTTTTGGTAATAACGTACATAACACTTCAACGCACTAATCTGTCGTCTGCGCCCCTGTCATTAGGCGCGTGGCGCCACCGCTATATCTGACTTGATTCTCTTACGAAATACTGCATTACTCGGATATTTTAGTACAACGTATTAAGCACACATCTTAAACTAGTGAAGATACAAGTGAAAGCCCGCATTTAGTATCTTTAAATTATAGTCTCTAGTACATGATTGTGACAGAATTAGTTCTACTTATCCACCCGCAAGGCAGACATGAGAAAAATTTTTTGCATTTTATAATATTGTAATACGGTACGTACATACCGTTTCTTTTATTTATAATTCGCTATTCGACGCTATTCGTGCCCATACAAGTTTCACACAAAGTTTTCATTATATTTATTTACATCGCAATGGCGCTCAAGCTAAATACATAATTATGAAAGAAAACCTCTTTAAAAGCCATAGCTTTATAAAGGTTTCCTTTCATAACTTCAAGTTAGAATATAACAAAAACCAAGACCTCTAATGAGATATATATGTATATATATAAATATACATATATATATATATATATATATATATATATATATATATATATATATATATATATATTTACTAGCGGCAAATATTTTTGCTTATCGACCCGGAAAGTAGAGTCCATTGTCTCATGTAAACTAGTATTAGTTTCCCACAGGCAAAATAGACCATAAAGTCGCTTAGTGGCTTTATTTGGAGGACGAGATGTTACGATTTACGAGACGCAATCCGTGACATCGATAATAACTCCTTGCGCCCTGACCCCCTTGCGCTACAGTCGGGACAGAAAGTGTTCACTTGTTAAATCTCTTGTTAAGCTTAAACATGTTGAAATGACAACTGACTAAAAAAACATTCTAGATAAAATTTAAAAATTAAGTTGTTAATAGTAAATATAAACAAAATGAGAGAATGTTGTTTTTTTATTGTTGACTAATAATCAGACAGTTATTAGTAGACCACTCCATGCCCACTTTGCACCAAATTCAAGATTTTGGGTAGGTTGAGTACTAAAACTAAGTATCACATTTGCTATAATCACGCTGCAGGAAATTATTAATAAATTAAATAGCATTGTCGTGGCCTTTAAGTAAAACAAATAATTATAATACCTAATATACTTTTTTTATTTGAAAAGCAAAATAATCGAATAAAAAAATATAATCTTTCATTCAAAATGAACATAAAATGATTACATAGACACGGAATTGAACTCGCAATAAGTCACATTTATAGTCAGACATGTCAGAACACGAAGACCCGAATGAATATATTTTCCTGATATCAGGAATTTTAGACAGAAGTAGAAAACTTATGCGTCCGAGTGCCCCGCGCCATCAAGCACGTACTCAGTCGGCAGGTGTGTATTGTATAATGCCTGTCTGTTGATCTTACACATTTAACAACCGATATGACGCATTGTAACATCAGATGCGGATAATTATAACTTTATACTGTAATCGTAAAATTATTTTTATACTTTTCGCATTCTTTAACAAGCAGCAAATCAATTGTATCGAAATATAAAAAAGAAATGATTTTTTATTTTTATATGAAACGCTTTTTTAATAAAATAAATTTAATTAATCAAAAACGTATTATACGTTTTTGATTTTGGAAGGAAAAAATATTTATAATAAAAATTTGTACGGATGACCATTCGGGGAATTTTTAAGTGCTTCTATAACAAAAGTTTAAATTGTTCCAGAGTTCAGAAAATCCCGTAGAAGAAAAGCCTAGTAGTGATAAAAGCTACGTAGTAGGTGCGTGGCCGCCCACCACGCCCGGGCACACCGGGTACCTCACTGTGGGGACGCTGCCTCCTTTATTTATACGAAGTAAGTTATTCGTCGATAGTTATTTTTTACAGATTTAACTATTATTTCTGTAGTTTAATTCAACCGTTTAACTTAATAATTAATATTAAAGTAAATTTATTAGAAAATACATTTTTCATCAAAGTCCATAAATGATTATTTTGCTGGAATAAAAATTAAAAACATGTAATAAATATTTATATTTTACAGAAACCTCTATCGGCAATAAATCAGAGGATCCTATTAAAAATGACGAGGCGAATGACAGTCCTCAAAATAAGGAACAATTAGCAGAAAATAATAAGTGACATTTAGCAGTTTAACTAATAAATGAATTAAAAAAACACGAATTGTTTAATTTATACTTTATTGATAAAATCACTTAAAACTAACTATATCTAAATTAAAACTACATAAATGTAGAGATACGGAACTTTTACGCCATATTTAGTATCGGCAGTGGAAGAAACCTATAAATGTTGGCATTTGATTTATTCATTATTATTCTATCACAACAATATTTCGCCCTATTATTTATTATATTTATTAAGTTTTTAAATTCGAAATTCATTCTTTTACACTCAATATTCAGTTTTATGAATTATTCCATTTTTTATTATTTTAATCCTGTCCTAGTCTGGAAAATAAAAGTAATGACATTCTTAAAAAAACTGAATTTAATGTGTAAAAAAATTATTTCAGTATTATAAACTTATTTTTTATTAGTATACGTCGCGTTATAAAATGAATGCTATGCACTCTTCAATTCTCTAAAGAATACACATTTAAATATAATTTTACAGTAAATAAATTTGATAAATATGTATAATAATATATAATAATATCATTTCTTACAAATGTTAGATAAACGAGTCTCATTATTTCTCTATAAACTCTAAGAAATTAATAAATTCTAAAATTAATGATAAAACTAAAAAGTCAAATTGATTAAACATAGAGCAAAAGCTGTTATATATATATGGTTTTAAGGACTGCTGAAAAGGCTAGTGCACTTTTATCTCGTTATTAAAAGAATAAAAAAGGGGATACATTATAATGGTACTTAATTTCATTAGATATATGTATTATTGTATAAATAAATAAGCCTCATTATTACATCTGGAATGTTAAATGTCTATATAACGAAAGAAACGAAGAAAGCAAAATTGTTTATTTAAAATAAATTTGTAAATATTTTTATTACGTCATAATTTAGGAAAACTATAAATAATTTATAACTATACTAAAATTTTGACTATTCCAAATATTTTTTAATTATTTTTTTTAATATATAGACTAGGTTACCGAAATTCATTACAACTTACCATTAATTTAATTGACCGAAAACGTTCAATTCGATATTAAATAACAATACATGCAGGCATACAAACGTATTTGGGTAATTAACTGAAAAGAATAAAAAATAAAAGTATTATAAAATTAAATCAAAATTATAACTATATTGTTTAAAATTAATAATAGAAAAAGTATAAAGTGAAACTAAAAACGAAAAAAACCAAAAATATCAAAAATTTAATATTTTGAGATTATTACTCCAGATTATTATTAATGTAATAAATTTTAAGTCTAATAAACTTTTCAATTTCTTACATAACTCAATGAAGATATCTTTGTTTTGTTAAATTTATTTTTCGTAATAATGTATTTTTTTATTTATACTGTGATTAAATTTGAAATGAATGGATGATATTCCAAGAATATTAATTATAAAATAATGCATCGATATTTGAAGAGGTTAAATAGCTTAAAAATTCTTTATGATTATTATAATAGTAGAAGAATTAAATTATTATACTATATTTCAGTATTTTATTACAAAAAACCTATGTCTTACGAAGAAATTTTAATTTTATCATTTTTAGTTATCCATGCGTCCGTTCACGTTATCAATTAACACCAATTGTAAAGCAGCTTTAAAATATCCTAGCCATATTGTTTAAGAAAATCTTTATTAGAAAAAAATAAAAAAAAATAGTATGGAACACTTAACAATGAATTTAAATTTTTTAAAAAATAATAATGTTGCAAACTATATTTCAATACTCCATCCAATTAATAAATGACACCAAAAGTTAGATCATTTCATGTTGACTGCTCAATTTAGAATCAGATAAAGAAAAACAAACATTTCATGTTTGTAATTACAATATTTATTTTAGCTTCACGCTTTTTATCACACATAGCAGGGTAGACAGAAACTACCTAGTGTCAAGATATTGCATACTTCACTTTTCACCGAATGAGAGACTTTGCGTGATGAGTGGTGGAACTTAACGCCGCACTTTATGTTACCAGAGTGAGGAAGTGAAAATAATTTTAATTGTAACCACTCCACCCAGTGGGGGCCGAACCCACAACCGTTTGCGGCGTTCAGTTCCACCACTCAACACGCAATGTCTCGAACTCGGTGGAAAGCGAAGTATGGAGTGTCTTGACACTAGGTACTTTCTGTCTACCCTGCTATACGGGATAGAAGCGTGAAGCTGAAAAAATATATATTTAAGGTTTCTGACAAATGTATATCTAAGGAATGATTCCTTAGATATACATTAGGATAAGGATCCTTAGTGTGAAATAACACTTTAAAAACATTAAAACATAGTTATTTTTGTTTTAATATATTGTATTTGCAAATAAGCGCCATAGTAAATATACAATAAATTCACCATAATTTACCTGAAATCGCTGAAGTCAGTTTTCAATTGTATAGTTGGCTTGGGAGTACGAGTTTCAAAGGAAGGTCGTGAAGGCGGAGCCCTGCGTAGAGCTCGACTAGCTTGGCTGGCCTTCACTGCATTCTCCAGCTTACTTCTAAGCTCTGAGGACTGCTGCATCATGGTTTTGAATTCCTGGAAAAAAATATATATTTATTAAACTTAAGGCTTTGATAATTTATCCTATGCTTTATTTATATCATAATTAATTTAGAATATTGCAAATCGCTCTTACATCAATCTGAACACAATGTAAAACAAATTGTGTTATAAAAAATTAATTTTTGTACTATTATCATCATATAAGTATTATTTTAACATTTCGAATTGTAACACATACCCCGAAAAATATTTTTAGAAATAACAAATGTAACTAGTGTTTACTACTGTTTCCATAAGCCACAGTCAAGTCGTAAATAATAATACTATTATGACATTTAAATAAAATAAAGAAAAAAGAAATTTACAAAAGTCACCTGTGGATATTTAGGCCCGATCTTCACAAGCCAGTTGAGCGCAAACTCGTGCAACGAGCGGACGTGCGGCGCCGCGCGGGACAGCTCCTCGCCCTCGCGTAGATATGATATCACTATTGGCACTAAGATGTATAGCATTTGTATACCTGGTGGAAAAGGATATTTTATTTACATGAAATTGTCATAATCCGCTTGGTTTTATTTAATTGATATGTTCTAAAGTTACGTAATATATTTGTCTCACCTTTGTGAGGATCCTCTATAGGAAAGAAAAAATACGTTATTTAACTATTTATAATAACTAAAATTTATCAATAACTTAAAGCTGGTACGTACGGCTGGTCAAACTGAGTAGTCAAACACTTGCAAAACAAAGAAACATTAATTATTTTAATGAATATCTTAATAGGAATCCAATGAAATAAGATGATCACAATCGGACGTGAGAACGAACGACTTTCTTCTATTCCTTTTAATTATTTAAACGTTTCATTATAATTTTTGTTTGTTTGTTGTGTGTTTAATAATTTTTTTATGTTAATCAGTTTGACCAACCAGACGTTACTTTTAAATCTGCTTTTTAGGTTTCGTATAAATATTAGGAAGGGATGATTTTAGTTTCATTAGACAGGTATAGTCTATAATATTGGTATAAAATAAAGAAGACCCTTCATATGTAAAACATGATGAACATGATGACTAATTTTATTATTAGAAAACATTTTAGAAAAAACGTATAAAAATTTTCAAATTAAAATTGTAAATTAATTTTCAAATTAAAATTTTCAAATGAAAAAAATCAAATTTTTATACGTTTTTTCTAAAATGTTTTCTAATCCTAAGTGTGATTTTAATGAACTATATTTTTGATTATAAAAATAATTTAATATACTTAATATTATATATTATTATGTAGTAGTTGTTTTCTAATTAGATAGATAGATAATTTCTAGATAGTGGAATAGTCAGAGAGTGGGTGTTGAGAAATAATAATAAATTTTAAATAAAATCAAATCTCCAAGTGGGAATGAAATCCAGAGGCTGCCCGATTCCGAGAGTACTCACGCGCGACGTCGGGCGCGGCGTCCACTAGCTCGTCGAGCGCGGTGACGGCGGCGACGGCGGCGCGTGCGTGTGCGGCGTCAGCCACGTGCCGCGCCGCCGCCGCGCGCGCGACAACGCGCGCCGCCAGCGCGCGCGCCCACCACGACACCGACTGCGCGCGCTCCGCCTCCTCCGCGCCGCCGCGCGACCAGATCGTGCGCAGCACGGCGCAGTACAGCGCGAACGTCTGGCGACATACGTTATACATTATAATTAAACGGAAAATACATTTTTGGAATTGTGTGGAAAAAGCAAATATGGTGCTATCCGACTGTAATATAGAAAGTTTATCAGTTCCATCTTCGCTCTGGAGAATAATTATCTTTAAATTAAATTCATTTTCCGGGTTTGGTAAGGTAAAGCACAACATTGAAGTTGACACTTAACATGCAATGTCTCGATTTCAAAAATAAAGGCTTCTCGACACTAGATTCTTTTTTCTGATCCATGCAGAAAAAAAGCATAAAATTGAAAAAATGTATATCTTATAATACATACTTTATTTTCAATTCTTTACTATTAATAAGTTTATAGTATAAAATCATTTTAAATGACGTTAATATTTTGTCATTATTTGGTAATAATTACCAAAATTTTGTATAGATATTAACGTCATTAAAATGATTTTATACTATAAAATTATTAATAGTAAAGAATTAAAATATATATATATATATATATTTTAATACATACTTTTTTTTCAATTCTAGATCATTTTTAAACAATAAAAATATTTTTTACCAAAGGTACTGAACACTAAAAACTTACAAGTACTTCCAACAACAATACCTCATTATCTCTAGTATCCAAGCACTGCCGGAAGTGATTAATACACGGATAGTGTAGATGTGGCGCGGGCACAGCGCGACCCAAAATGCACGCCATTGCCCGAGCACCCGTCACACCGTCTATACGCTGATCTGCGTCCTCTGTAAGATATTGTTGTTTTAAATGAAATCAAAAGATCACTAATTAAACTTTAAGCGAAATTTTTTTTACATATTTTGTTTAACATTTTTAAATGTTTTACACATTCACACACAGAAAAGAAAGATATTTCAAATTTGAAAATATTCTCAACAACACCAATAAATATATTTTTCCGTAGCGGAAATCTAACACAGATGTTAAAACAAAACAAAAAGTATATTATATAAGAATTTTAATTTTCATATTACATCTCGTTACAAAGATTATAATAACGACTAATAATTTAGCAATTTGTGTTTGAAACTCTTTTTGATAGATGGTAAGAAACAATAGTTTAAAAAAAGCATCTCAAGCACCTGTCTTGACTCTATCAACGAGCGTGGCAAGCGTGGCCTGCAGCAACACGGCGTGCTTAGCCCGTGTGTCCTGTTGCACGCGGGCAGCGCCGCACTCTGCTGCTGCGTGCAACAGTTGCACGCCCGCGTCCGCTAGTGTGTTAGAGCCGCGGCTTTCACGTAAAACCTCTGTTGCCAGGTAGAGGATTGTTGGCAGTACTGATAATGCGCCTGGATAAAGAATATGAATAATTTGTTAATAAACATAAACATAACGTAAATGCAACACTTATAAGTAATGATAACAATCGGTTAAACAGTGACGCAATCGGAGTATACCGTCTAAAATATTATAATGGTAGATTTGTAAATTCGTTAAAAAAAATCATACTTAATATAATTTTCTTGTTTTGTTGGCCAAAGACACTTGCAAGATTCCCTTGCACTGACAAATAGAAGTGAAACTAATAATATATAAAAAAGCAAGCAAACAAACAAAAAATCACCTTGCGGACTAGTCAATGTGGTCAACTGTGACATGGAAGCCAAACTTTTAATCAGCAACGTATCGCCATGGACTCCTAGACCCTTTCTTACTCCGATAACTCCAACTCTTCCTTCTTGTTTTAGAGGACTGAGGGCTGGTAGTCTTCTCACTAGCAAACATACACACACTTCTAAACAAGCGAAAACTAGGGACTTCCCGGGAGGTAAGTCCCCTGTGGGTCCTCCTTCGCCTAACGTATGAACAACTTCTAGTACAGATTGCGGTATATTTTCCGGAGTCTCATTTGGTGCCAATTCTGAAATATAATTAATATAATTAAAATTTTATTATAAATTATATCATAATTTTTAGTTTATAAATTTTCTTGTTTTTTTGAAAAAACGTATAAAAATTTTTGAACGTAGCGGGATTCAAACCCGTGCCTCTTGGATACCGTCCAAGCATTCTGACCGCTAAGCCATGCATTCTACTACCAGCTGCGTCGAAATTCTTATACGTTTTGTTACAACATAAATATGTTGTTAGCATCTCTGTAGAGAGATTTTTACAAATTTCTACTACTTAAAGATTATTAAGAAATAATCGTTTAACAAGAGAGATTTCTATTTTATTTTAACCTTTACAATTTTTAAAGTGTTATTCCACACTTAGGATTAGAAAACATTTTTGAAAAAACGTATAAAAAGTTTTTCAAAAATGTTTTCTAATCATAAGTGTAGAATAACATATATATATATATATATATATATATATATGTTATTCTACATATATATATATATATATATATATATATATATATATATATATATATATATATGTGTGTGTGTATATATATACAAGCAAGAATGTAGTGACAATGTCTATTACAGGAAAACTTAAGATTGTTACAGTGATGTTGTGAAATTGTTTATTATTTCCAAACTATTTGAAAGACTGTTTACAGTTTCTTATACCATTATAATAATTGTAAATTCAATTACTCTCTGTTTAACAGTATATGTAAATTAAATTAAACTAAGTTAAACTGCCCGAAAGTTATAATATAAAAATATATAAACTACACTTTAAAAACATACAACCTACCTGTCGACGGCCATTGTGGCACAATGGGACAGCGTCAGAATATAAACGTAACTGGTTGTGAGTTCTATTCCCAGTCATAAGTATAATTATATTTATATTTATTTTTATTTCTTTGCTTTGTGAAGACAAACAGGTACATTGTATTCACAAATAGATTCCGGGCGGCACGCATTCAATGCATTCAACACTAGGTTGTCTCTGACTCTCCTGCTATGCGGAATAAAATGTAAAGTTGAGAAAAAACTTACCTGCAATTTTATCTTGTATAGCAGCTCGCAACTGATCTCGAGCTGCTAACACCACCAAATGTAAAACATCAGAGGCTAATAGCAACGCCTCTATGCTGTCTTGTGTGAGACCAGTCCGATGGATTATTTGACATAATTCTATTGCTAGGGCTCTGGAAAATGTTACTGAATGTTAATATCTTAATTATTTAATTTCTGAATGTAATACTATGAAACATAAAAAAAAATAATAAACAAAACATTTTTCATTTCATGTTTCACAATTCATATTTCATTAACGCGTTTGTCCATTTAATTATTTATTTATTAATTAATTACATTACAAAATAAAACTTAAGAAAAACACAAATTTAAAACCTATATATCTAAGTTATAACCTAATACCTAAATATCGTACAATCGTATATATGCCTAGACTAGATAGTAGAAAATACTTAAGGGTGAACATATTTATTACGAAAATTATAAACATATATTATGATTTTATTTACTTTTTTTTACTAAAACATGGCTAAGCTTTAGATTTACATTTTAAATATTATGGTTCTTATTACAATTTCTGTTATTCAATACATACTAAGAGTATCAGAAGGAGCACAAATTTAAATGAAAAACCATAGCGGATCGAAGAAAATATTCTATTATAATTATACCTGTCTTTTAGTAATCTCGCTCTATTTTCAGGAGCATCGAGTAGAGTGACTAAAGACAGCAACACAGATATTGTGTTCTCTACGCTCATGTCACGTTGAGCACACAGCGCTTCCATACATATACCTGAAAAAAGTTCACTTTTAAATAATCATCTACAACCACAAAACGCTCTTTATTGCACACACAAAAAAATACATAAATACACAAAAAATAACCTGAATCGAGCATAACTAGATACTACAATATATTAATAATTCATTTGAATTAAAAAGTTTTGAATAAATGAATTATGTTGATAAAATATAATATTAGAAATTAATAATGCGATAAATTATTTTAATGGAAAAAAATTCTTACCAAAAAGAAGATGAAACTTCTCGTCAACAGGTTCAAAGAATTCAAAATTACCATTCTCGGTCTTGTTAACTCTGTTGTCTACATTGTTATCTAATTCTTCTGAAACATAAATATATATCAAAATATTTTAAAGAAACAAATATATGTAAATAAAGTTTCTTGTACACTTAATTTAATTTAAATTATTCTAAGTCCAATTTTATCAAATATATTATTTAATTAAATTTATAAGTTTTATCGCTTAACACTAACAAAAACCAACAACACTATCTTCTAAAATCAATCACATTATTCACAAATATATTAAACAGCAATTTTTTTCTTAAAAACCTACCATTCGTGACATTTCCGCCCTTTTCGTGTCCTATGGTAGCGTTAAACCGTAGCGCGGCCGCGTACAGGAGGGAGGGCCAGGCGCGTGCGTAGTGCGCGCGCGACGCCTCCGCCGTCTCCGCGGAGTAGAACGCGCCGCCGCCGTGCGGCAATTGCGATGCGAATTCTGAAGTATTACATAAATATTAAATAAGACAAATGGATGGAAATTCCTCTGATGAATAAAATAATACATATATACAGTAAATATAAAATTTGACTTAAAGATTTCCACAATTAAGAATGCAGAAAGCCTATATTTTATATAATAATTCGTTTGTCTATACACCCTACCATTTTATAATTATATATAGAACTTACCAGGTGGCAAACTTAATAAAGCATGATCTTTCAATGCAGCTAACCAATTCTCTCCCAAGCTTTCCAACTCAGGCTCCACTAATTTCAACAAACTTTCTCCTTTGGATTCAAATTCCCCATATTCGTCGTCTTCTGGCGATTCATTATTAGCATTATCTATTTGATTGGTACTCTGAAGTAGTGAATTCCGCCATTTCGCAATTTCTGCACGGTTATTGACAGGTTTAGTATCGAGTTGCTTCACATAACTACCTGGAGCACTATCATTGCTGACCATTGCAACAATGTACACCTAAAATATAACAATGTACCATTGTGTATTAGTATATTTACTAACAGTTATGTGAACTGAAACATATAAAAAAGTACAAAAAAGGGAAATTTAAAAATTAACATAAATAGTATACTTGTATTCTGTATAAAAGAAATATAAAAGTCATTTAAATTTAGTATTTTTAAATGATATGTCGAAATATTAAGCAGAATGCTTAATCAATCCCAAGTTATGTAAATATTAATTTTATCAATATTTTCCACAAATTAAAAAAGTAACAAAAATTGCGTATACCACATACCTCAGCCCATGCTTTCAAAATGGACAGTTTTTCTAACGTCGCCATACTCTCGTTGTAAATGAGTGTTGTATTTCCTTTTTTGTTTAATTTATCTAAGCTAGATACGAGCAGCTGGTGGACACTACAAATAATATATTTAAATTAAAATGTTTATAACGTATTATACTTATTTGTGTATTTAAATTAGAATGAAAATAAATATAAATAGATCAATTAGAAGATAAAATTAATAAATAGGTTATAATTATAGATAGAAGAAAAAAACAATCTGCCGCTCTTTACAAAAAATACGTGGATGTGAGCAGTATTATTTTGTCACAGTTATAGTTTAAATAGAGCGAAGAGTGTGGCATGTTAAATAGTACATTAAATTAATAAAATAAATGTGGCACACACTACCATGTGTTTGGTATGTATGTTGAAATAAAGTAATATACACGTTGCTAACACAACGCTTTTTAACGCATCAGCGGGGACGCTATTATGAAAAAAAATGGGCAAATAACAAGATAAATAAAAGCGATTCTTATTCAAAAGTAAAGTTCTGTTATTAAGTTTAAGTAGTAATTAAGTTACCGTCTAAGATCATTAATGTCCCTGGCAACGCCGCAGCCGATCCACGCGGAGCAGACGTCGCAGGCGGCCGCCGTCACGTGCGACGCCGTGTCGCCCGCGAACGCGGGGCGCACCGCCGCCCCCACCTGAGTTAAACACCAACTACTTACAAAAAAACCAACTTTATACTTTATGTCGCACAGTAGAATATTCACCAAGAACCTATTATCAAGACGCTTCCTTTGTTTCCGCTGTCCGCTGACTGAACTTAAAGCTGCCTTTTGTCTTACCGTCGTAGAAAAATAGAGTATTTATATCAATATATATAAATTAAAAACACAGATTTTATGTTTTACGGAAACTATTATTTTATGTCTATATGCTATTATTCTTATGTCTGACATAAAAAGCTAAGGTTATTGGTATAGAGAACAATCAATTCAATGCAACAAACTTCTTTCGGTATTTACTTTTAGCAAATTTTGAAAACATTAAATGCAACAACACTTAAAAGAGGACTTTCTCTCAACTACTTATAATTTCCGTCTATTTTTTAAAATAACAGCAATAATTATCTGCTTTTACTTGGACAAAATATTTAAATGTTCAATAAATACTATAATTTGAAACTACCAAGTACCTAAAAAATATACATCAACACACAAAGAGGCTCAGCATCTTTAAATATTATTCTACAATGTCTCAGATCACTCCTAACAAATTCAAAACGTCATAATAAAAGTTTAAAGAAATACAACGTTTAAAGAAAAACTATATATAACAGTTATATAACCCTAACAGTTATAAACCAATGGTGAGAATGAATGTGAGTAACCAAATCACTGAAACCTGTGTTATTGCGTACACTAACTCCATATAAAAACTAGACACCTGAGCCTGATACTGCTCCATGAGTAGGTGTCCGGGGAAGTCCGGCTCCGGCGCCCGCGCGTACTGCTGTATGACCAGCTGCAGCGTGCGCAGGCCGCAGAGGCGGAGCGCGTCCGACTCGCCGGTGGCGCCCACGAACGCCATGCGCACCAGGTCCGACAGGTGGAGGGACAGGTAGTCCGCTGTGCATAGCAAAACATTAGTCAATGTCTTTTTGGTTTTTTTATTTTGATCTAAACTTTTCTTATGCATGGGAAATGCAGATTTCAAGTAAAGTAAATAGAAACAATCTAGTGGCGAGACTCAATAGCGTCAAAAATGAAGTTATTCATATCTATATGTATTTATAAAATATTTATTTTTTTAAAAATGCGCAATTTCTTGCATTCTATATAGTAAATAAACGTAAAAGTATTCTAATATTAAAATGTTAGGATATTGATGATGTTAGGATATGATAGGAGTTAATATATTTAGAATATTTTCTAAAACATTCATAATTATATTCTTTTACTCTCTCTAAAAGTTACTTATTAAATATATTATAAAATAATTAAGCATTATCTCGACAACTCAAATCGAATAAGTGTATCTCAAATTAATAAAATTTCAGTAGACTGTATGACCCGGACTAATTCCTGTTGTTAGGAATTCGGATAACCAAAAATCCATGTTGTGAGAAGAGAGTTTATATATTTTTTGTAAATATAATGTCGCATTAATACTAACAAATAGTCCGGATAATCTAAAATTTTTATAATTGGCGGCCGGATAATCGAGTCTACCGTATATAGTAAATGGTAAATAAATACGATATTTATAATAGGAGGTATGTAGATATTTTCCTTACCATTGGGGTCTGTCTTTAATTTCTCTTTAGCTTTGACGAGGTCGAAATGAGCGCTATCACCAGTAGCCTCACATGCTCCCATTATCTTTTGAATACATTCCATTGCAAATACCTAGAGAACAGTTATTCTTGTTTTAATAGTAAATGTATGCAATTCAAAACAGCTATAATATAAGTTATCGTTATAACTAAAATATTGATATTTCTTTTATTAACTATTTTTATTAATTTTATGTTGTGCCAATTGTCTAAAGTTCCGTAATCCATAATTTTACAAACTAAGTATACATAAAATTAAGTCTCTAAAAAATCGATATATACATACTCGAGTAGGCCACCTCGGTTGTATGGCAGGGTGAGTGGACTGTTCACTCTCCGCATGAAACTCCGCTTGATCGTCATCGCCCTCCCCTTCGAAATCTGTGTCGGTGTTGTTACTATCCTCTGTAACATAAAAACAAATTTTAAGAATAAGCTATTATTTTTTTTAATGTTCCATTGTTTGATTTAGCCCTATGACGTTCACTGGCCTTGACATAGGCCAAGGGACAGGGGACCAATAGGGAACAATAGAAATAAGGATTCCCACGTCCATCGATACTGTGCTTCCCGCATCCAGCGACCTCCAGCGACCCTAATCAGATCATCAAGAGAGACCACAAATAGTAAATATATGTTTGTCACAAATGTCCATGCCATGTGGCGTTAAACTTAGTAGGATAAAAGCTACGCGACGACATATTTAAGTTATTATTATTTATCCTACAAAAAGTATGTTATATGCTGATTTTATGCTCACACAATAAGAACCAGAAAATACTATCACAAAAATCTTAAACTGCAAAATTTTTAATTAAACCAATTGTATACACAATAAATTTAAACGGATATTTATTTATTTATATAAAAATCGTACCCAATCTAACAGTAAGCACTTTCTTGGCCAACACGAGCCAATCCCTCACATTTCTGTTGGCGGCGGCCAGCAGGCAGCACGTGAGTGTGTCGCGAGCGTACGACAGCGCTGTGTCATCGCGCTCCATGTCGAGATAGGCGAATAGAGCGCCTGGGAGACCAGTGTCTGTTATTGTTACACCTGGAATGAAATTGTAACGCTTTATTTATTAATTTTGTGTCATAATTTTAAAGATAACATTATAGGATGCCGCGAAATTTGAATCCATCGTAGCGTAATGGGTTCGATCCCAACTTTAAATAATTATTTCCCTTTCTCCGTAAGACGAAAGCAGCGTTGAGTACCACTACTGAATACGACACTAAACCTGATATTATTAATATACCTTTTATTTAATGATTTACATATATATTTATATAGTATAATTGAATCACGGCATTCTTTATGTATTTATTGATTGATGATGATGATGATTATTAGGCATACCACAATAAGGCTTTGGTGGCACATGTTCCTTAGCCAACATTGCATACTTGCAGACATCGGCTGCATCTTTCTGAGACAGTTGTCGGAGACAACATAACGCAGCTCGACGCACTGACAATTCTGGACTGGATAGATCACGCTGAAAAGTTGTTATAATTCGTAAATTATTTTATAATAACATAATTTGTATGTATACTAACAGCCATAAACTGAAATTTCATGAACAATTTCTTTTCGAAAAAACAGAATTTAAGTATGACGTTCTGAAATACTGTTCTTTGAATTAATGCTAAATATAACCAAACCTGGCAAATTCGATTTATTTATATTTTTATTACATTTCTTATAATATTTAAATAAAATAAAATTAAATGAGGCTTATATTATTTTATAAACAACATAATACTAACACATAATTGCGGCACAAGTACATGCAAATTAATATGATTCGGTGCAAACATATGCAGCTGCTGCAGACAGCCCGTGGCGTCGCCCGCGCCCGCGCCCAGCTCGCGCAGCGCCGCGCACGCGCATATGAATCGGCCTACTGCATTGCAACCGCATGCTGGAAATTAAAAAAGAACTCAATATTTTCACTATATATATATAACAAGTAAGCCATACGTCGCCACGGCTTAATGGACAAAATTGCATTGTCAACAATTGGAATTTTTATTCAGTCTTTTCGAGAGAAATGTGGCAAATATCAATATCTCATTAAGTTCAACTGTAAAAATACATTTATAATGAAAATGAAAAAAACAACGCTTTCTCGAAATAATCAATAATAAAATATAAATTTGATAAAATTCATTAATACATTACTCTAACTACTTTTAAACTTTACTCACATTGCAACTCAGGCCCAACTACCGTTATAAGGGCAGCTAATAACCTCCCAATACTGCGATGCAGTTCATCCGAGCACGGCGGCGCACTGAATAGCAATTTCAGCACTAAATTCAGAGTGGACTCCACGTGACCGCGGAACATGGGCCCTGATGCATCTACTAACACCGAGAGAGCGTGGAGAGACCACACCTAGAAAAGGAAATAAATATTTAAATTGTAAATCTTTATTCCTTACCACAATACTTCATCTTATTAGAAAATTGGCAAAATCAACATTTAAGTCATAAGTTGTAAATGAGATGCCTGGTTGGTTTTAAGTCAAAATCTAAAACATATAATGTAAAAAAATAAATATAACCTTTCTTATTTTTACTGGTTTATGTCAACAAAGAAAGAACAACAAGGTAGAGCGGGGGTTAAGGTGGTAAAGAACCATGATGATGGAGAGGCAAAATATCGATTACCACATCTGCATACTAATATTTTAAATGAAACTTTTAAATGTCCAAATTTCAAAATCTTTCTATCGATATATAAGAATATGTTAATGAAATTTTCGTTACAAAGGTTATAATCTTTCTTATGTATCATTATCCCTTTTTTAAATGCACTTCATGCCATACCTGTACATCAATAGCAGCTGTATCCTGAGTGAGCGCTCTCAACACCGGCAGTGCTGCAGCGCTTGAGGCAGCGCCGCGTGCCCGCTGCACGGCTCCCACTGCCGCTGCGGCCGCTGCACGAGCAGGACGGTTAGCAGAAGTGCGGGCAAGCGCTATCACCCGATCGCTCAGCGCTTGGCTTTCCGCTTCAGTGATACAACTACAGAGGCGTCCTGCGCAGGAAGCAGCTGCTGCGCGTACGATAGCGCTGTTTGCTGATAGACCCGCCTATAGACATTATGTCCGTAAATTGACTAGTTTTAAGAACAGCGAAATCTTAATAATCTACGAAAACATTTTGATCTCTCTAGAATATTCTAGCAAGCGTTTTCAAAGCGGCATATTAGGTCCATACCGTAGATTTAGTACGATTTTAAGAATTTTAATTTTTTTATTATTATTATAGAATTTCACTTACAATAATAAGATCAGTAGCAATAGTTTTAACAGCTTCCTGTCCTAACGAGCTTTTTAATTCAGCAAGAGTGCGCAGCGCCAGTAACATCGCCGTATATACATTTATCTGAATTGCTTCTTGACGTGTCCCTTTAGACATTTTGATGCATTCCACAAAGTGCTCTAGCATCTGTTGCCTAAAATAAGATAATTTTTTTATTTTAAAATTATTATAATTTACAGCTCTACGCTTTATCCCGCGTTACAAGGTAGTCAAAGACACTCCAACTGCAATAGACACATTGTAAGTTGAGTGTCAAAAATATGAAAAATTTTACGTTATATACATCAAACTAATAAATTGTACCAGATAATCTTTTAAATATTTTTTTTATTTCCAACCAAATCTTTACAATTTGAAACAAGATAAAGTAATTCTTAATAATTAGCTATTTTTGTGTAAATAATTTAAAATCTATATACGTTACCAGTTTGTTTCGCAATATATTTTTATATGAATTTCATTTTTTGATATATTAATAAAAATAGTAAATTTTAAGTAAAAAATAAATAAAATATCTCACCTACCTTAACCTTTTAAAATCAAAAAGCAACAATCCAAACATACCTGTGTTTATTAGCGGCCCTCGCAAAGATATGCGGGAAGAGCACAACAGAGGCATCTATGACGGCCACGCCCAGCGGCTGGGCGCCCGCCGACTTGCGGTACAGGCAGCACGGGTCGTGCTCCAGTGCGCCCGACCCGCTCGCGCTCAGTGGCGATATTAACTGAGAAATATAGCACTTCGGTTAGTGATTTACTCTAAATATTGCTATTAATGCGTCCGTGGACTAGGCCTTTTGGTGTCAATTATTTGCAAAATTTAGTTACTAAAATTACAAGGTTTCTATCTAAGGATGTAGTTAGTATAGTATATATTTACAGGTATATATCGGTATAGGTATAGTATATAGTATATATAGGTATAGGGAAAATGCTAGAAAAGTATTATTTTGATATAATTATTTACTGTCACGTTTGGTGCCAGTATTAAGGACTAGATTATAATATGTCTATTTATGGATTCTATAATATATTATACGATTACGTTTTATTTGTAACTAGTTGTCTCCACGACTTCATCGAATATTTATTTTAAAATTCTGAAATAAAAGCATTTTAAGTCGGTGCACTCGTCCTAAAGATTAGCCAGAATACATAACCATTCAGCAAAGACTGGTGATTTAGGCATTACAAACAGACACTCGAATTTCAATTATTTGTATAGATTATTTTGTGTAAGACAACTTAGGTTTAAAGATATTTCACACATTAAGAAAATTCAGGGAAAAATATTACATCGGGTTTTTACTGTTCATATTAGAGATATCATCGCCATTACCTGCTCTTCTATTTCAGCATGATCAGTGTCATATATCCAACCCTCTTCACCCAACAGGATAGTATCACGAGGATGCATAGCACTTCTTAGCATGCCTGTAAATAAGATTAATACAATTAAATGCTGTATATAACACAATGTGTTAATTTCTTTTTGGTACGACTTTTAAAGTGAGTTTTTATTTTATATTCATAAACCTTCATTTTTATATTAGTTTAATTGCGGCGCTAATAATAAGCAATTGTCTGTGATAAACAGAAAACAGAGAGATTTGACACTTGGCTCTCTCTGTCTAACGTGCCATACGATATAAAGCGTAAAGTTGTAAAATATATATAATATTACATACCAGTAGCAACATTAGCACCTGACGGATCAGAGCCAGCCAGCTCAGCGGCCAACAGCCGTAGTAAGGGCGCAGCGGGCGCAGACGCGGCGCCCAACGCCGCGCAGGCTTGGTATAGACGGAGGCGGAGCAACGCCGCGGGAGCTTTGAGTGAACCGCCGTAATTACGGATTACTGTGCTTACACTGCAACAAAATATAATTACATAGGTCAAGAAAATAGAGGCTCCACTAATATATATTTATTATTAACTAATGACGCCGACCGCCCTCGTGGCGATGTAAGTCTGTGTCTGACTGTAAACGCCATCAGTCATCATCGCCATCAATTATTGTCTACCCTGGTATGCGGGATAAAAGCGTTAAGCTAAATAAAAACTTAAAAACTCTATCTGTAATATGATTTATGTAAGGTGGAAAACTACTAATAATAAATGCTGCCTTATTTTATAATTCATACTTCTTTAAAAATAAAGACACAATCAATATAATTTAAATAGACGAAAAACTTACTTAGTAAGAACAGCAATGGCTCCTTCAATAGGCTGTGTGAGTCTCTTCGCGGTGTCCTCATTATTGACCAAAGATGGACAATGTATGAGGAGGCTGTGAAGCGCAGATAATGCCCCAGCTCGGCCTTCTAATGTTACCTGTTCATTTATATACATTATTTAGTGATAAAATTAAAATTTATTCAATCGTAACATTATAAATAATTATATTAAAGTCATGAAAAAATTGTGATAGATTAAAAACTATAATAGTGGTGGACGATTACAAATTTTAATACATATGTTTACATTTATAAATAAAATTTCAGTATTATTAGTGATTCGTTAATGTCCTAATAACATACATATTTACTAGTTTTATTACTATATATTCATTACAAAGAAATAAAAAATAATATAAAAGTTCTCGTGCAATTTATATATAAATACAATACAATGTTACATATCACAAACTTTAGTTAAATATTACTAATGAGTTTAGGACATCTCTTCCTCAAATCATGTTCTTCATAGTTAAAAATCAATAATTGAATAGATCTGGATCTATTACTTTTCTGATTTGTTTATGATTTTCTCCTGACATTTATATTGTATGTAAATAGAGCCAAATACATTTTTTTATTATTAGTAAGTCTGTAAGATTAGAAGTTAGTCTGTAAGATTTTTTTTTGTAAGTCGAGTGTCTATAAATCTAACATAATGCCGAGTGTCTATAAATCTAAAGATAATAAGTGTTAAATAGTATTATAAGTGTCCACGAAACAGGAATATTTAGTGTAGGATCGTCAGATGTTTTAAAAAAATTGTAAAACCTAATTTTGTTAATAAATACTTATTTTTTTAATAATATATCTAAATATTCACCTGCCACGTAAAGGCATCGCCTCGTGCCTTTTCTGATTCGAGTTCCTTAGCTGAACGCGGGAAACTGTTTCTCCATAACAGCAACATACGCGGCAGTAGACCTCGCACTACCGGCACACCTGAAACACAATATTATATTATATAATATTGTGATAAATAAAACGTAATTGTAACATAAATTAATATAATTACTTTATTTAATGTATAAATATATAACATGAAATACAAAATAATCTTTTATGTTTCACTTTGGTAAATCCTATTAAAAATGTATTTAAAATAGTTGCAACTTGCACATTAAGTAATAATTACTTGGATGGATTTTCTTGGCTCTTACAATCTAATGATACTGATCTACCATGCTAACATAAATCAATTGCTAGAATGTAGCAGTTCAATTTTACATCAAAGACAATATACAACCTAAAAAAATAATAACTTTCTTTTTTCTAGCTTCACGCTTTTATCACGCATAACGGGGTAGATAAAGTATCTAATGTCAAGACACTCCGTAGTCTCACTTTCCATTGAATTCGAGACATTGCGTGGCACAACTCAACGCCGCACTTTGTCTCATCAGAGCGAGTAAGTGAAAATAATTTGAAATATAATAACTCTCCCGAATGGGGATCACACCCACAATCGATCGCATTTACAGTCAGACGCTGCGCCACGACCGACCTCAACTCTCTTATTCACTCTATTATAAAAAATAATTAACTCCCGTAAAAAAATAAATAACTCTCGTATACACTCTATTATCTTACTATCATTATAAATCAATAAAATCTCACCCAAAGTACAAATAGCACCAACAATAAGCCACCCGGCGTTAGTCCTCGCAGCTGTAAGGCGGCTACTTTGACCCGCTGACCGCAGCAACTGTTCTGCGGCGTTGAACGCCACCTTGCCGCGACCATGAGGAACGCCCAGTGGCGAGGATTGAACAGCACCTAGTATTGCTGCTAGGGCTGCTGAGTAACCTGTAAAGCGAAATATATACATTTATAGTACAATATGTGTATTCAAGAATATTATAAGAATATTAATTACACATTTATTATTTGATTTTATAAATTTCCTGTGTGTAGATAAAATAATTGCAAAAGTTAAAAGATCTTCTTTATACGCAAATCTTTTTTACCCTTACGGCACCACACTTCGCACAAGAAAAATGCTAAGCCCACTGACCACTAAGCGATATGTTTGCTACTACATCGAAATTCTTATTTGCGTATTATAAGTTATAATTGTTTTTGGTATTATGTTGATCATATTAAAATTAGGTTAGAAATAATTCAGTTTTTACCTTTAAGGTTGATAAATCAAACCAATGCAAATTCTATAATTTATCATAGTTCGGAGTTTGACAGTAATATTTACCTGATATACGATGAGGTGTCGGACGCGGCACATCCAGCGCGTCGGCAGCGCGGTCCAACAACGGCGCCAGCAACGCCGGCTGCGCCACGCTCAGTCCGCGCAGGCACGCCGCCGCGCCCAGGCGTGCCGCTACGCACGGGTGCTCTAACACCTGGGAATATATACAGTTAGGTGCAGAACTGAGTCAATATGTCGTCATCATTAGATTCTATGAATTATATCAATATTTATTAAAAGTGTTAAAAGAATTTTATATTATAATTTAAAACTATATCCCTCTAGTTAATAGCTCATATAGATATGTTGTAAATACGTTTCAAAACGTTGGAGTATTTGAAAATGATAGACTCACTTTTGCACCGTTCTATATCCAATTGTACGTTCAAGTAAGTATCCTGTTAATGAAGTCGTATTCCAACACGATAACGACCCAAAGCATACATCGAAAATAGTAAAAGATTTTCTTAATAAGCAAAATTTTCAAGTCCTCTCATAGCCATCACAGAGTCCTGATATCAATCCCATAGAAAATTTATGGGCATACTTGAAAAACATGCTTTTAAACGAATATAAAGCACCATCATCGAACTTAAACATTCTCTGGGAGCCCACCAAAGTATTGTAAAAAACTAGTAAAAAGTCTAGAAAGTAGAGTACAAGCAGTTAAAAAAGCAAAAGGTTATTGGACCAAATATTAAAAATATGTTTCTATTATATTTTGGGACTGGTGCAAAAGTGAATCAATTGTAATCGTGGTGATTTTATTTCAAATATTAAAATACATTTTTTATTTTGTAATTAATGACAATTCTATATATATATATATATATATATATATATATATATATATATATATATATATATATATACACATATATATACATATATATACATATATATATATATATATATATATATATATATATATATATATATATATATATATATATATAGAACTTGCATAGCAGCACATTACCTATTTATTGTAAAAAACTAGTAAAAGTCTAGAAAGTAGAGTACAAGCAGTTAAAAAAGCAAAAGGTTATTGGACCAAATATTAAAAATATGTTTCTATTATATTTTGGGACTGGTGCAAAAGTGAATCAATTGTAATCGTGGTGATTTTATTTCAAATATTAAAATACATTTTTTATTTTGTAATTAATGACAATTCTATATATATATATATATATATATACACATATATATACATATATATACATACATATATATATATATATATATATATATATATATATATATATATATATATATATATATATAGAACTTGCATAGCAGCACATTACCTATTTATTGTTGTTTTTACACCAAATAATTTAAATATTTAAACACAGTAAAATAATAGAAAAAATATATTACATTTTGAACAATTCTCAATAAAAAACTTATTACACTCACAGAGAATACAGTATCGAGGACGCCAAGTGAAGTATCTGAGACTAAGCTATGCACAGCTGTACCCAATTGTAAAGCCAGCTCCCCGGCCTCTGTTAATGCACACACTAACAAATGTTGACTGAAAAGCGTTTCCTGTAACAAAAAATAATACTTATAAACGATATTATTTATTCAATTATCTTAAATTCATATTAGAAGCCATTGTTGTGTTGTGCAGTTGTGAGCAAAATAAATATATAATATCTGAGTATTATTTGCATATGTAATAATTTCCAAGTGCAGTATTTATTTAAACAAAAATAAAAAGAAATAAATACCTGATTACAATCTTTAGCATTTTCCGGATTGAAGTCGATACTGTTCATTTGCTTGGCCACTATCTGTATAATTTCGCGACACGCTGACGCTTGTGCCTTTTCACCAAGCATCTTGCCTAATGTATTTCTCAAGATGTAGCTTATGCATTTCCTAAAATTAAAAGAAAAAAAAGTAAAATTACATTACATAAAAATTACATATAATAACATTTTTACATAGCACAATTATGTTCAGAATTTCAAATATATTTATTATCTTATCGTTATATTATTCCTAAAAATATAATATCTTTAAAATAGTATTACCTACATACTACTCTGATTTTATTACTGAAAAGATTCATCTAAATTCGTTCAGAAGTTTTGGCTTTATAGAATAACTTATTAGAATAAATTATTTACCCATTTATTCTCTCAAACTTATATAAATATGAAACAGGAAGTATGGTATATTTTAGAATATTCAATTAAGTTATCGTAAAAAAGAAATTAATTATAAAGACATTAATATTGAACACCAAAATAAATTAATTACAAACAAATATAAAGCATAATACCTGGAATAAACAGCATCAACATGCGAACTAGCTGCCTTAGGATTCGCTACTAAATCCAAAACGTGAGTCAAGAACGTAGTCATGTTACGCTCCAACCAAACACCGCCCATATTTTGTACAAACACTACATAAGCCTACAAAAACGTATTTTTTTTAAATTTTGCATATAAAAAAATATGTAAAATGTAAATATTTATTAAAAAATTTGGTAAAATTGTAATTTTTCAATATTTTTTATTATTTCAACTTTAACCCTTTAACCCGCATAATAGCAGAGTAGTCATAGAGAACCTAAACATTTGAGACATTCCACGTGAGTGGTAGAACTCAACGCCGGGCAATATTTTGCCAGAGCGGAGAAATGAAAATAGCGTAAATTTATTATTTTCTGAGAGCGGGAATCGAATAACAATAATTATTTTATTAAAACATGACGTAATCTATTTAGTTAAGAATTGTCTTAAGCTTAACACTACAATAGTGTTAAATCAATGATGGAAAACAACAAAGTTATTTTCTTTTGTTTTTTGAATATTTGAACTTTTGATTTTTTTTAAGTATCTATTATTAAGTTCTTTATTAGCTAGTAAGCAAACAGTGTTGTTCTATGTCTCTATAACTTGATGAAAATACAAAAAATAATTTATATAGTAAATTCTCAGCTAATTCAAAATATAATGATGTGTAGTAAAATATGTTCTATATAATTATCGCCTTTCTATGTAAAGTACAGTATACTATTTACATTGGAAATATGGTGGTTTTGAATAAAATTACAATAATAATTACAATATTTATATAATGGTATATTATAAGGCCGAAAGATTTTTTTTAATGTTTTTTGACAAAGAAAGTATCAAATATTATTATCTAATTTATTACTAAAACTATAAATAAATTAAATACTCACATGAGTAACACACACACGAACTTCCCTATTAACACCAGAACCAGATTTGATAATTTCTCCCTTCAGAAATGAAGTGCCACCCCTCAAGAAAGCACCCATTAATAGATTTAAAGCTTCATCTAAGGATATCACGTTTTTAGGTGGGTCCTTTTTGTTTTGTTGCACTGGAAAGATCAAAAATAGTCCTACTGTTAATCGAGCAAACATTTTAAAATTGATATCACCATAATTTTTGACTTTAGAGAAAATTAAACTAATTTCATAATAACTCTACACCTATATATTCTTACGAGTAATTTACTTATATCTCTGAGCTACTGGAAAGATTCTAATGAAACTTGTACTATTCCCTAAGTTGAAAAATACCTAACTGAAATTAATCTTAGAGAATCATCTCAATATGACATTTAGTTTTAGAGAAATTCCTGGACAAATAACCATACAAACAAACAAACATAGAAACATACACTTAACAGAATAAACTCACGTGTTTCGAAGCCTAAATGGATCATGATACTCAAGTATTATTCAATTCTAACACTACAACATATATACGTATTAAACTTATAACTGAATTTTTTTAAGTTGGTTAAAAATGAAATAACTTCTCAATATGAAGAATTATAAATGTGTGACTTGCTTATTTTATTGATTACTTGAAAAGAATTAATTAATTTTAATGATTTTAAGATCATACTGGTATCTAACTATGGTTTAATACAATAGGTATTAACACAATACTAAAATCAATGATAATATGTAATAGGTAAAGTAAGATTCAAAATAATTTTTGCATAAAAATAAAAAGAAACAACAATTCATAATGACTAAATTCTCAATTTATTTTAAAGTTATATAAGTAAAAAAATATATCATCAAATTACAAAAAATTATTTCATTTAGCATATCATTTCTGTATTTTCTTTTTCTTTCCTCAATTAGTAAAATGGGGTCAATTAATATTAATAACTATGTTATAATTTGTCCATAATGTACTACTTAATATATTTTTTAAAAGATACACAGATTATTAAAATGTGATATTAAGTTTTTTTATTGAAATTTTTTATTGTGATCATATAATTATGTTATTTTTTAATATACCTACTCAAAATTATTTTTATAATATTTTAATTATTTGTTTCAACAATAATATATAAACTACAATTAATTGGGAAATACCTTGTTGCATTCCTATTTTGGTTTTTGTGTTGATATTGGTTGTTTCTCCAGCTTGTGTTGCTGCTATCAAAGCACCTAAAAGCTCTGACACTGCACATCTGTTAAAACAATTTAAAAAACTTATTGTTGCCGGTAGGACATATCTGATCTTATCCAACAAAGAGACATTACAGCACAGAGAGACAGTGACTATCTGTAAACGCAATTGGTTGCGGAGTTGATTCCCGCTCGGAGGAATGATTACATTGAAAATTTATTTTCATTTCTCCAATCTGGTAAGTAAAAAAGTGAAACGTGCTCAACGCAAAATGTTTTGATTTCAGACGAAAAGTAGTCAACAGTGTCTTGACACTAGGTTCCCTTTGACTAAGTACAATGTTAAACAAGGAATATGAAATTAATATATGTAATAAATATTATATATATAAGATATAAGAAGAGAGCAAAGATATACAAAAACCTCAACATGTAATCACTAGGCTGTACAGCTCTTAAACAAGCCGCGGCTATAGCATCGACGTCAGCCGGAGTCAAACGTAACAAAGGCAACATATGTCGCAACGTATGCGCCGCTGCCGCCCGTACAGATGGCGCGCGTTCACTTAACAACGCCGTACGGGTGGCGCGCGAAACTTCGCGGAGGGCTGTACCCGCTGCGGTGCCCATACCTACACATATCTATGGACAATGTTTTTTTTTACTATCTAAGAGTTTGCTAATAGTTATTATTTTATATATAATAATTAATAACAAGATATACTTATACAACTATTAAAGTAAATGCTATTTTTTTAATAAAGTAAGTAGATAACCTTTTTCTATTGTTATATTACAGTTATTATCATCTTTTTTTCAACCATATAATCAAACTAATTGATAAAACATTTATTAATGGAATATAATTGAAATCCATATATAAATTAATAAAATTGGAAAATGCAAACAGACTGTACAATTAAATTAAATAAAAATTTCATTAAATAAAAATCTATACAATTGTCACCTTATCAAGTGTATTCATAATTTCAAGTCTAGTCTGTGATTCAGCACTCTTCATGGACCTTATTAGGGTTGTCACTGTTTCTTCATACGATCTACCCATCATGCGACCTAGTTTTTCATACATGCTGCCAAGACAGCAAATAGCAGCTCTAAAAAATTTTTTACGATATCTAGTTAAATAATTCTTATTAAAACCACTTATTTCACAAAAGTATGTTTTGTCTTTTCTATAAGCAAATAATATTTGTTAGCTTCATTTGATCTTTACCAAGGGGCTTTTCACATAAGCAGGCAGTGAAAAAATATTAAGTTTTTAATTTTCTTCTTAATTTTTTTATTTGAACATGTATAGGGCCTGAACTATTAATTACCAATATTTTTATTATTTTAAAAAGTTAAAGGTTTATGCAATTTCAAAATTTTACAAAAGTTATTTAATATTAGATAAATAATGGTCACTGAAGAATGTTATATATTTCATATGTCAGACCGGAAGTCAATGTTAAATTTTTTATGTGATTTCGCAATTTTTTATTTATTTTTGGGGTCATTTATTTTGTTGTGATTTTGATATAGAAATATCATGTACATAAAATTAGAATGGTATTTCGAATCTTTAAGATACAAAGGTGCCGTATGGGAATGCTGTACTAAATGGCTACTTTGTGTGGCACTCCTGATCCTTTGTTAATTATTTATTATGCTTAAATTCACATATTCAGGAAGAAAATTTTGTCTATTGACGTGACGTGAATACCCTTCAATTTTAATACAAAACATATTGCTATTAATAAAATTATAAATTAAGACACATTAATATTCCAAAATATATTAAGGTAATATCACAGAATAATAATAATAACAACATAATAAATATACTCACAGTCTGGTGGGCAGATATGAGGGTGAATCATCTTTGACCTTTATAATATCATTGCATTTGTTCACAGTATCAAATAATAGAAATGTATCTCCAACTGAAAACAGTGTAGCCAAGCATCTTGCCAATAATCTTCTTGCTGGAGCTCCAAGATTCTCACGGAGTAGGCTAACTAGTTGTGCTACTAGCTTCTGTTGACAGCTTTTCAGATCAGACTATTAACAATAAAATGTGACAAGTATAAAGTGATGGTATATTTCTTGTTAAATTCAAATTAAACTTTAATAATTTACAAGTAAATACTGGTGGTTATCGCTACTGTGACCTAATATTAATAGTTTTAAAAATTGTGATTTAATATTTTAACACCAAAACTGATTCTGGGTACTTATAGGGTCACAGTGAAAGTAGGTGGTTACAATTCGGAATGAGGACCTGAAGATCGAAGTCAGTGGAGTGCTAATGGAGAGACCTATGTCCAATAGTGGATGGAAAGGGACTGATGATGATGTTATATATTATTCCTCAAAAATTCTTTCCTTCTAAATATTTATTAATATTAGTATACTTCTAAATATAATATAATAAATTATTACTTTACAAGTAAAATAAAATTTTATAATTAGATACAATTTTAGTGCAAAACCCAACCCATACTATTCATGTTCATATACCTAGAATTCCATATTTAAGATGTCAACCAAGTGTTATAATTGTATTTATTGATAAGTTATGACTTCCTCAGACTGAAGCCATATGCGATAGTATTTGTTTTAAGAATGAATAAGTTTACTTAGATGCATATTATTTATAAATATATATATATATATATATATATATGAAACATTATTATGAAATACTCATAACTTAGAACTATAAAACATATTAATTACTAATGTGAATTAAAACTTAAAAAGTATTAATAGCTTTACTTACCTTATGTGCAGCAACTAAAACTTTATCAAGAAATCTAAGCCATTCAAAAATAAAGTGTGGCTTCTTATCATCAGGAAGTTGCTGTAGAGCAGCTTCATTTAAGGTTAACGAATGTGATACTTCCATATTTATAAAACTGAAACATAACAATAAGTCATAGTATAACTAAGCAGTAAATTAAAAATTAAATTGTAATTGACCATATTGAGAGATAAAGAATATAAATTATATAGTTAATTTCACCAGTAAATTTGCACCTGTCTTCATTTTGAATATAAAACTTGCACATTAATAGCAACTTCAAATTAAAGGTCATTAAATATCAAATAACCATTAAAATAAATATTTTAAATATAAAGACAAACAAGACCTTCGCCCAATTTCTAAATACTCAAATAAATTTCTGTCGGTCGTAAACAATGGCGTCATCCGTGAATGAAATGGTAGAGTTATTATTAAAAAAAACTATATATCAAATCTTCCGAGATAACCTATTTTGCATTATTTAAACAATTTTTCTATTTATTTATAATCAAAATAGTTTATCGAATACTTACTTAACTTTCAAGGTTTTGATTAAAATGTTATATTCACATAATTAATAGTTTATAATTAAAATTATATATCTCATATTAAATAAATTAATTTAAATGTAATAAATATAATACACTTTATTTTCTACTATATTAAAGTAAGAACATAAAAATAAAACTGCAGCGATTAAGATAGTGTCAAGCTGCTTAATGTCAATCTTATTTCTAAAACCTACAACTGTCAAAAATGTTATAAAAAAACAATTCGACAAATGTTTAAATTAATTTGCTTTACATATGAAAAAGAAAAAGTCACATTGCAAACAGTTTCCGAGAGATCAAAATGAATAAATTAATACGTTACTTATTTTTTAATGTCATATTTATTTAATAAATGTTTAATTGAACCCTCATTTCGTTGTAGTTTACTGAAAATATTTTGCTTTTATTATACATTTATTTTTGTACTTTGTTTTTAATTAAAAAGCTAAACTAATTTTATTATATATTCGTAATACCAACATATACACTAAAAATAAAAAAACAGAATATTTGGTTATCATTTTTAAAAAAACTTAGTAATGAGGTAACCACAGAGTCAAACTCACATATTTGACGTTCATAGGATTGGCACTCGCATTAGCGTCTGGCAACTGGCAAGTGGCAGTAACACTTCCAAAAAGAACTCAAGTCTATAAATTAACGACTTCCGAGTGTTGGCGTGTGATGTAAAACATTGCTATTTTAAAAGAATTGTCATTGTTGTATTTCATATGTATAAAGTCTACAAAGTATTATAAAACCATAAATATAATTCAAAACGTTTCTTATAAGAAAAATTGGGTTGTGTAAAGTGAAATGTTGTGCTTATCATGAAAAATCCTATTATAGATATAGAACTTGTTTAAATTCACGAAAATGAACAACAATATGAGCTCTCAGCAAAGCCCGGCAAACCTGCAATCTGTCGTTGACAGAGAAAAGATTTACACATGGATCTTAGAGCTTTGTAATCCAGAAACACGCGAAAATGCTCTTTTAGAACTTAGTAAAAAACGAGAAGTTGTACCAGATTTAGCGCCAATGTTATGGCACAGTTTTGGTACCATTGCAGCACTGTTGCAAGAGATTACGAATATCTACGTGGCAATGATACCGCCTACTCTCACAGCCCACCAGAGTAACAGAGTCTGTAACGCCTTAGCCTTAATGCAGTGCGTCGCATCTCATCCTGAAACAAGATCAGCGTTTCTCCAAGCACATGTACCATTGTTCCTCTACCCCTTTCTTCATACAGTCTCGAAAACTCGTCCGTTTGAATATTTGAGACTGACTAGCTTAGGTGTGATTGGAGCTCTTGTGAAAACTGATGAGCAGGAGGTGATCACTTTCCTTTTGACTACTGAAATAATACCATTATGTTTACGTATTATGGAAAATGGTTCTGAACTATCGAAAACTGTTGCTACATTTATATTACAGAAAATTTTGTTAGATGATAGTGGTTTAAGTTATATATGCCAAACCTATGACAGATTTTCACATGTAGCCATGATTTTAGGAAAGATGGTGCTATCTCTAGCTAAGGACCCATCAGCAAGGTTGTTAAAACATGTTGTTCGTTGCTACCTCCGTCTCTCTGATAATCCTAGGGCAAGAGAGGCATTAAGGCAGTGTCTTCCAGACCAATTGAGAGATACAACATTTGTTGCTTGTCTCCAAGAGGATAATTCAACTAAACATTGGTTAACACAGTTGATTAAGAACTTGGATGCCCAGCCGCCCCCAGCAAGCCCAGCTCAACAGAATATGTGAGATTCAAGTATATATCGCTTTTCTCACTACAATGTTTACAAAAGATAATATTAACCTTACAATCTTACTCTGAGATTTTAAGATTAATAGTATATAATAAAACCTAAGGTGTTACCTCACCTGAATTACTTACATTGTAGTGGGATGAAAGCAATTTATATATTGAGAACAATCTTGTCGACTGTATCTTTGCTACTCATAAGTTTTGACTGTCAAATAAAAATATAGAGGTAGGTATAACATGTGCCTGAAAGTGCAAATCAATATTATCTTATAGTTATAATTGATGAACTAGAATAAATTGTATCTACATTTAGAAATATAGATTTGCACTTATATGCTAGCAGATTTTATAAATTGACATTGAAAATAATATTTTTAACAAATTTTTCTTTATAGAACAAATCAATTAGCAACATGCTGCAAACAATGTATTATTTTAGGTACAAAACAAAATGAGTTAATTTTGTAAGCTGTTGTAGTGGACTGGACTAGATTAAAGATATTAAAGTTTTCAAAAATTTAAAGATTTGTCTTTAATTTTTGCTTATTATGAAATATAAAACCAACTTGATCATATATTTATTGCTTATTGAAGAAAATAATATGCTAAAAATCAGAAATCTGGCCCTCTTATGGGATAATTTGAAATAGCCCACTGCTTTTGTCCTCCATATTGTAAATCTAATGTGTTATTGCTTTCAATGTACTTATTACGCATATTTCTTAAACAATCTTCAGTAAATATTTTATTTCCTTTAGAACTGGTTTCTGAATGATGTAACATTTTATTCTCTTGTACTTTGATTGTATTGTTTGATTTTGACCTAGAGTGGCTGCCATTACTCTTTAGAATACTATTAAAGTTATCAAAGAATTGTGTTCCACAGCTTATTGTTTCTACACATTGAGTGCAAGATTTATCCAATAGAGACCCAATTTTATTAATTACAGTTTGTATTTGTTTTGATCTGTGTTTTGAAGTTTGCTGCATAATAATGCATTTACAATTTATGTTATTGCCTCTTTTCCTCACTGATGTTATACAATTATTGTCACATTGTAAAGGCCCTGAGATCTCCGTGTTAATACCAGAATTATGAAAATACTTTTTTATCACTGTTTTTGTAGTTTTCAATTTGCTTGATGTATTGCTACTATGTGACAGATTTTTATTCAGAACTTTCTTTTTTTGTGAAGACAGTGATGGTGCAACCCTATCATTTTGTAGTATGTTTAAACTCTTTTTATTATTAATTTTAGAAGAACTTAAAATGGGATGAACAATATCATTGCAAAGTTTTTGAGCTATAGTGGACATTTTAATTACCTAGTTTGTTTTTACATGATTTGTGGAATTGAGGAGATAAATACTGATTTTTAGTTACTGCTCCATGTTATCAAATTACATATGATTTGTTATAAGTAACATTTTAAAATTTTCTGTTAATCAATAATTTGCCATCTGTCAAACCTAATTCTGTCCATCAAAGTTTCATATGTCAAACACTTTTATTCTAAATTCTTTTTTCTACACAAGAGTGTATAAAATTGCATTTTCATACTCCTTTTTTTTTAATAATTTGATTAAAACATCATTATTCTAAAATTGTTGTGTGGTTATTCATACTTACTCTTAGTACTCTGAGATTTGTCTATTTATTAATAAAATATTTAGCTCCTTACCTTATTAAATCAAAGGCATCATTATTTGAAATGATAAAATTTAGATTCGGTGTCACCGATCTCGTGAGCCCTGTAAACAATGACTATTTTCTTGTAATTTAGTTTACTTTCCAACTAGGCCACTAATTCACGTGTGTGCAAGGTCAAGGGCCCGTTGATTTCATTAGACACTGCCGTGTTTTTGTTGGCGTCATAATATTTTACTTATAATATGTGAAATAGATAAATATTAACTTATTTTTGTTAGTGTAAATAATATATATGGTCAATTAATTAGAAGTATTTTAGAAAATTAAATGTGTTATATAAAACAATGTTTTGACTAGTGATAGTGATACATATATAATACAACAAATTTAGAAATTTATTGTTTAGTAAATGAGTGGTATTAATATTGAGTAATTGTAATATATACTTTATATAAGGAAAATTATTAAATTTAATTTATATAGACATCAAGATGTAAAAAATATTTATCACTAAATTTTTCGGTAAATGGGCTAAGAATATGAAATGTTTAGTTTATTGAATAAGTACATTAATTTGACTCGTTTATAGACAATTGTATTGTAAAGGTACAAGAATAATTAAGCTCAAAACTAAATCCTTAAAATATAATATAGTTACTGTATTCCATAACTGCCTTTAAAAACATAATTTGTATATCTTTTATGACAAAAATAACAATTTGCTTTGTAATAAATGCTGATTGACTGTAATGTTTTTTTTTTATATTTGTCCAAGAGCAAATCATCAAATTAGTTTACAGGCAAAGGTTATCCTTTAGTCATTTCCAAAAGGTCTTGAAATCCCAATAATTACTAAACAATAAAATTAAAAACATACACAACTACAATTTAATCTTTGACGTAACCGTAATATACACAGGATAAGACTTGACAAACTATTATAAATTCTAAAACAAAATCTGTTTTAATTTTCTGATTTATTTTTTCATATTACAAGATTGGTCACATTTCTGTTGCTAATGATAATTTTTTTTCTTTATATTTGTAAATTCTTCTTATAAATAATTTCAGACGTAGTTAAGTCTAATGAGATGATGATGCTGATTCACTATCATTGCAGTTTATTGTTTTACCCAGCACAGGATCTTATAATTGCATAATATTCATGAATGAATACAGAACTAGATTAAAAAACTTGATATAAAGTTTCGTGATATTTTGTTTCTGCACAAGAAGACTGACTTAATGTATCGAATCAATATAAAATTTTATAGTAATAAAATCATGTTTGTTGTATTGTATGTAATGAAAATAATAATGCATTTATTTACCTACTTATTTTAATAATATAGTAACTATCAGTGGACTTAAAATGTATACAACTGCCATTTGATTTTAAAAGTATTTAAGATTATATGTTTTATAAAAGTAGCTTTTTGTACAACGTAGAGTTTTATAAAATAAATGTTACGATTATATTTATTTAATGTTTTGTCTATGGTCGTGGAACATTATTTGACGTATAAAAACATTATATTAAGTAAATAAATTATTACAAATATTTAAACAAACTAAGAATAAAATATAACTAAAATAATAAGTTATCTATTTACATATTACATTTTAGATGCTGGTAATCTATCCTTATCGAAATAGAGCAACACGAAGTTGTTTTCATTCCTTATAACTCAATTGTCAGTTGTCAAATATGATTGAGTAGAAATTAAATTTTTATAAATATGACAGGCAAATTAAAATTATCATCATTTAATATTTTAGCAAATACATGATGTAACTAGTAGTTATTAGACATTACACAACTTACACAAAAGTCATAGTCATCATGTGGGTTTTTGGTTACGGTTCTCTGATTTGGAAAGTAGATTTTAAATATGAATCTAAAGTTATCGGTTATATACAAGGCTATCTTAGGAGATTTTATCAGCATAGCATTGATCATAGAGGAGTACCGGAAAAGGTGAAATATTTAAAAAATATATGTCACAAATTCCTTTAAACTATCTTTTAAATTGGTAATATTGTCATATAAATTAGATAATATTTTAATGTTTAAATTTTAGCCTGGCCGGGTAGTTACCCTACTACCTAGTGATGACCCAAATAGTAAAGTATGGGGTATTGCTTATAAAATTAGATCAGAAGACATTGAACAAGTAACAAATCACTTAGATTTTAGAGAAAAGAATGGCTACTCAAAGCAATATGTTACATTCCATCCTCAAGATGTTACTTTTACTCCCTTTACCCTTACTTTATATGTAGCAACTAAGGATAATGAATCTTATGCAGGTATGTTAATTAGTGACTGTGGTTTTTTCAAAACTTATGGATATATGGCCATTTTTATAGAAAAATTGTTAATATTAATTTAAATTTGCTAATATTTATATACTTTTGCTTAGCTTCTATAAATTATATAAATAATGTATATGCTAAAGAACATTATGTTTAATTTATTTGAGAAAGTATTAAATAAAACAAAATATATTTTCACATATTATAATCATTTACATAATTTATTTTGCTATTTGGAAACTGATCTGTGTTGAGTTTGATATTAATTTTATATAACATACTCATGTTTATCTAATCAAGATAATTTAGTGATTGTGCATGACCTCTATAGATTTACATTTTAGTTGTATTTAATAATTTATATTGCAGGTCCAGCCTCAATTGAAGATATTGCAAAACAAGTTATCAGTTGCCAAGGCCCAAGTGGTACAAATAAAGAATATGTTTATAATTTGGCACAAGCAATGAGAAATTTATTACCTGGAGTTGAAGATGATCATCTGTTCTCTCTTGAAGCTGCTTTAAAAAAAATAGACCCTGATTTAAAGAAAATTTTTTAAATTATTTATTTATTTACACATTTTTGCATATATATTTTTTATACAATTTCTGTATTATATAAATGCATTGATTACCAAGAAATAGAATTTTACAGTTTGATTGTAAGAATTTTGAATTTTGATTGTTAACTAAATGCTTAATGTTATGAATATAGTGTATCAATAAAAGAAAATATATATTATAGAACATATTAAGATGTATTTGTTATTATCTGCAGAATCACCACTTCTTTTGGCAGAGAGAGGCCACTCACCTCGGTGTTGTGAACAACCAATCTCTCCATGCAGGTGCATGTTAGAAGAGCAATCACGGCAGCTAGGGTTGCTGCACACCTTCTGAATCCAGTGTTCAGGTCGAGCATCCTGCTATGCACTAGAGTTAACCTCTAAATAGGGTATGTCAGACCCCATCTGACATACGCTGCATCAGCTTGGTATGTTCTGAGCAGCACCACCCGGAAGAGAGAACTTGAATATGCACAGAACATCTTTATCAGACGCGCGTCTCAGGCTCTATAGTATGTGAGGAATGCGACTCTGCATAGAGACCTCCGCATAGAGAACCTGGACGCGCACATCAAGTCCCTTGCGGAAAGGATATTCCGCCGTGCTGACGCCTCGGATATCTTGCTTCTCCGAAACATCGGACCATGGCACTCCAGACCGCCGGAGAGACGCAAGCTTCCACGAGACCTTCTCCCTGCTACCGAATGCTGAGCTGCTGCCTCGGTCGTCGCTGGATAGCCTAAGCTGGGCCTCCCTTGAGTAATCAGGGGTCTCACCCGGCGGGTCGTCCGCCCAGACAGCACTCGGCTCATCCTTTCATACTCAAATAGATATTCTTACCCCCAAGACTCTGGTCCAACACTGTCCATCAATGGACCTCATAAAAAGGTCTACCCAGGGACCCACTCATATTAGTGAATGGCGATGGAAGCTACGGCCAAAGGGCTCTGCCCTGGCACCGTTACCCCTTTCCACTCCAGGAGAGAGAAGAATATAACGACGAAGATGTATTTGCTGACATTGATATATGTTCAGAGTTTTGTATAATATTACAAAAAATTAAAAAAGCAATCTTGCATTCAAGTAAGACTAAAGAAGAATATTAATAATATTCTTTGCAAAATCGTTTATTTAACATTTTAATAAATAATTTATAACAAAGTTAGTTATATAAAAATAGAACTTCTATGATTCTGTTTGTGTTATAAATGAGCTTGTATATTGTTTAAGTACAAACTTTATTATAATGTAGATATTACATGTGTGTTGTGTGTTGTCTTGAATTCTGATATATTTTTTGTTAAATGTTTTGTTTAAATAAAACATTGAGCTTGACATATATTTGTCTGAAAGTAAATTTTATAAATTTACGCCATCTAGCGTACCAATACGTAACTTCTGATTTTTTTATTGTCATTAAATCGAAAACCTAACAATATTTTCTAATTCAAAGTTTGATGAAAACGACTATTTGAAATCAGATGTTTAAATTGTCCTTATGGTATTTAGGTATTTCTTTATAAATATTTGTAACTAAATTATGCTTTGAGTTTCTCTAGCATGTAGAGTATGGAAAGGGTACTAAAATTTAGAGTTACTAGGTCACTAGGTACCATGGTCCTGTACTTCTTTTGAGCAATGTGTGAACATATTAATTAATAAAGACAAAACCACTTAACCTAATGAAATGAAAGATTGTATAAATTTTAGTAACATTTATTAATCAAAATAGAATTCCTTACCATAACTAGCAAATACTATTATTAAAACTTAGGAAAAATTTTGTTTTTATTAATTTATATTTATTTATTTTGATTCGTTGTTACAACTTGATCGACTAGTACTGTAAATATGAACGATTATATCATTTTAGCAAGATAATAAAAGGTTATAAATACGAGATGATTCTAAATTACATTGTTTTTGAAGACATCTTTTGATTTGATAGATTTAATGTTTAACATAAGCTCAATATCGTAAATATAATCAATATCGATTTCATGACAATGATAAGATTGATTAATTTATTGAATAAAATGGAATTGTCTCGAATAAATATAATTTTCATGTTCCTTAAACCATTGTACAAGTTTTCCTCATTAAACACGGTAAAGTACAATATTTATACATCAAATCGATATTATAGTCTTTTTAAAACACAAAAATACATCAAAATATGTTTAATTAATATAAAATTATCACATACAACATATGAATCATTCGGAAATAACACAAAAACAGGAAATTATTTAAAATCTATGTTGCAATAAATAAAATATACGTATGTAAAACTATATTAGAATTTTCATATTTTTAGCGGTAACGGCCTTCTAATTCAATATGGTAGGTAGATAGATTAAATTATCAATTTTTACAACGATAACTAACCATTACAAATAAAATATTTACAAATAAGTTTAGAAATCGTTATAATTAATTATTTTAAATTTCTAAAAATATAAGCACGGATAATGCTGGGCTTTGTGGAGTTAGTGTCACATGGCACGTACTTTATCAATTTACGATAACCTTTTGCATTAAGATAAAATTAGAGGATTTGCCATCGTTAGCTTTAATATAATTATTACAAATATCATAATGTAATGTTGTTACTGTATCAATTTACTTCAATTTTTATCAGATGATAAGACACTGACGTCATACATGTTTCTACAGCCGGACCTACTTTTGAAACGCCCTAAGTTATTTTCCATTTAATATGCACCTATTGGAACTGTTATAGTTACTAAGTAGTAAAGTCAATGTTTATACATAGTTCAAAATGTTTACAATAGTAACATCAAATAATAGGCACACACTGACATTTTGCAAATCTACCTTGAACTGTCTTTGGCCTGAATTTATTTTCATTGTTTTTCGATCTTGACACCCTTATTCCTACCTAAAAGTTTATCAATAAAACTCCTCTTTCTTTTAACCTTTTTCCCTCCTGCTTTCTGCCTGTTCTCTTCTTCCCTCTGCTGTCATTTTATCAATAAGTCCTGGAATGGTAAGGTCTACAATTTTATCAAGTGGGGGCTTCTTTACAGAATCTTTTCTTAATGTTTGTTTAAATGAAGACAGTTCAGGCACGTAGTCGTTTTCTTCCAATACAGAGAGGGATGTTTTGGAATCGTTAATCTTATTAGCAGAGTTGTTGCTATCAGGATTCTTATTTGCGCTAATCTCTCCGTTGTGTAATATTTCTGCATTGATTTTAATTGCCTCTGCTAGCTTATCGTCTACCATTGATTCACCTTTATTTTCATCTTTTTTCTCAAATACATCGTCTGTTCCTTCTTTTTTATCAACGCTGTCAATACTATCCGCTGCACTTGATGTAGATTTCGGGACTGAACCGACTACCTTTGGCCTGGTCGGTGGTAATGTCCAATCTACCGGCTTACGTTGTGGCGAATATCGCTTGACTAGTTCTTCGTAAAGTTTTTGAGGATCAATAACAGGTGAACCTGGTTTTATATCATTTGATAAGCTATGATGCTTGGGTTTTTCTTGTTCTTTATCTTGTGTTTCTTCATTGTCCACTTCATCACCTGGAGATCCTAAATCCACGACAACTCTTCGTGTGGGTGTTGGTGTCGAGTATGGTTCGGCGAATGGAAATTTATGTATATTAAGATTCTCTATTTTGTACCTTATCGTCGAGACAGTGCTAGTAGTAGGTAGAGACGCACGAACCCCGCCTCGGTGCAGTGTGCTCTCGCCTGGTTCGTGTAAATTCGATTTTAAAAAATCTCGTCTCATTTTGGAAAGTCGCCTATTTCTATCGGCCATGCTGTATCTGTAGTCAACATCGTCGCTTTGGTTCAATTCAGATGTAAAATTATCGGAATACTTTCGTGGTCGATAGTCGTATTGTCGATCTTCGCTTCTCGTCTCGCGCATGCTGGAATATCCAGAAGTGTTGCGCTTAAAATTAGACGTCGTTATTCCGTGATTGGTAGTTATGATCGGCTCTACCTCCTTGTACGTAGGTGTGATGGCGGTCGGGGAAGGTAGGGGTAAAAACACTGTGTCGTGCTTTTCAAAAACTTCGCGGCGCTGACTGAACTGGTCTCCACCGATGATCTCCCTCGACTTCACACTAGTAGTAGGCGATTTGTGCGCCATTTCCGCTCGATAACAAACCACAACACTTTTATTATTGATACTATTTTCCTGCAAACACTGTATTTCTATTTTTATACGGCACACATTATGACTTCACCGGCAACATCGCGCCTATGGAAGAGTACACGTCTACACGTTAAATTGGACAATAAAGGTAGTCCGGTCGTCCGTATAAGGCGAGCCGTTCGCGATATAATGATGAGTGATCAATAGAGTGGTTCTGATAAGATACGACGCTCGTGTAGCGCTTTACTTATTTTCTTTATCTTTTAGCAGTCGAAACAGTTGTGTAAATAAAACCGAATGAACACAATCATGTTCGTAATTAATAGCGGAGCGAGTGAAAGCAACCGGCGGCGGCGGCGGCCGATCGCCGAGCGTTCATTATATAATGAATATTAAAACAACCGTCCCGAATGCGATGCGTTAGCCCGACTCTCGGGAGTCTCGTCGACACCGTCGCCGTCTCAGCAAACGCAAAACTATGATGTTTCATCGACAAAGAACGCTAACATGCAATATTTATATTTACAAAGTATAAAGAAATACACAGTAACGTTACTAATTACGCAATAAATTATAATATAGGTATCGTGTATAACTTATATCCTAAAAGCGTTACATTTTAAATGAAGTGGAAATACATGAAATAAGGCAATATTAGAACAGAATAAATAATTTTCATTGTTCTAAAGCGAAAGTACATGGATCTCTTCACATATGCTTACATTTACGAACAAACGGCACTGAGAACTAGGTGAATAGGTATATCACCGCTTAAAAATAACTGTTGCAAAAAGTATTTAAGCAACATTTCTGTCTGGTTTATCTTAATTACCTACTTCGTGGTTTATCATTGAACTCATTAAATTTGCCAGTTTTTGGAAAGCAATACAATTAATGAATTACTTCCAAGGCTGTTTAAACAATGTGTTTTCTTCTAATATCATTTATTTGAATATTAATAATAATTTCTTAACTATATTTTTATATAAATAACGGTTACAAATTGAGTCATCTCAATTTCTTTTTTGCAAAATTGCGGTTTCAAATATGGCATGAAATATTATGTAGGTAACACGAATGTCTTATATAGTAATTGTGCAATTTTGTTATAAATAAATTTATTTCAGGTATAAACAAACATGTAACGGTCTAAGTAACGACCATGAGATATTCACAATAAAAATAAATTCACAGTAAGGTGAGGCGTGTAAGTCTCATGTGGTCAAGAATGTAGAAATCTATGCGTGTTTATTTCATAACTGACCGAGCTCTTGCTGCTAAAGGAGACAGCCGGGTTTTTATTATTTGGGTTTATGCGTTACACTTTTAGCTCTAACCAAGTTGTCAATCAAGTTGCGTAATCCAATAAATGCCATATAGCACGTATAAATTAAATATATAGATACTAGTTAGGTACATATGTCCCTATATTCATGCCGGAAGTTAATTCAGTGATTGTTTACAAAACAACAGTTACCTATATAAGATGTGAATCATCGCTCAAGAACAAAACACAAATTTCGTAAATTAGTATTTATAAACGGTGACCAGTTTTTTTTGTCTTTTTACCCGGGATCCGGCGCTAATTTTATTTATACAGCCACGAGTAAGTACAAACGTTTCTCTATTTGTAGCAATTCTCGGTCGGTCAATGACTCCATTACAGTTTCTTCCGAAGACGGCCGGTCCCTAAAATGATCGAGGCGAAAACTTAGTATCAGACTATTAGACAGTGATATCATTTCATTTGCATACAAGTTATAATTCTACTGAGGATTGTGTTAAATGTGAATCTGTGGGTGGATATGACTCAATGAGGTAAGGCTAATGGCATTCACCACGGTCAATAAAAATTTCAACAGAGGAAATACGTTATAAGTCTACATATCTGCCACTTAACAATGTATAATTAGTTAATTGTATTTCACCTTAAACATTAAATTATTGTTTGTCTACATAAAGTTACATTTACTAACGAAATGATTTATAGCATATCTACTTAGTCGCTATATTGCCATATTTATGCGATGTAAATCTTTTTATCTGACGCTACAAGTGTTAAATAAATCTATCAAATATAATTTATAAATGTCGTTTTAAGATTTATACAAAGTTAAAAAATATAAGAAACAAAGCTTAATGAGTCAATGTAGAATAAGCAGTGTAGTCAGAGGGAACCTAATACAAATACTCGTTAAGACACTACGCTCTTTGCTTTCCTCTCCCTAAATCCAGCCTGCGTGGTAAGTGGTAGAACTCAATGCCACCCCCCAGACGCTGTGCCACTGCATCACAAAGCCCTCAATGTAGAGTCGGCCGATAAATATTACAATTATATAAACTTGAGTTGTTTTTTTAAATAGTGTAATCCATACATAATGTAAACCTTTTAATAATTTATTTTGATTTATAATTATTTTCTAAATATTGTATCGCACACACACGAATGCTAAAAAAATAAATATAGATATAATTGTCCTCTTTATATAGTTTTTCTTAACTAAATAAATTATCAGCATTTTGCAATATTACTACTATTCAACATAAGGTATTTCCCTTTTTTGAGATATATTAAAGATACATAGTTTTATGACAAAATTTAATTAAAATATGTATACAAAAAAGTTCACGTTTTTATCTAAATATTCCATCAAAATTTTTCAACCAATAGCTTTGCGTCACTCGTACTTCTAATGTTTTTATTATCACATATTCAAAATCTTCCTAACCAAAATAAAAGTATAAGCTACTTGCTATAGAAAGGTGGATTGCTAATAAACTAAATATTTGAATTCATCAAACAACCGCGCTCAGTTCGTTTATTTAGTCTTTATGACTTTTACGTGTATGCAATTTCGTGGGTCGAAATTTTAAAATATGATTTTTTGACTTCCTATTAAAATATGTCTAAGTAAATTTCGATAAAGGTCAACGAATAATTTTACAATAAATAAATATTTAAAAACTAATAAATTAAAGTTTACTGATAGTCAATTGTTGTCGTTTTCACGCGTAAGTCCTAATGTCCTCCTCAGAATCATTAACTTAATCATTTTTAATTGATATTTAAATATATTTTTAAAATATACATGTATTTTAGTTACTAATCTGTACTTAGAATTTTATTTTATTTTTTACTATTTCTTTCAGCCTTTGCGCGTTGCGGTTAAACCTAAAAAAATCTAGACGTAGGTATCAAGGTGTTCAAGTATGACTAACCGCACTTGCTTGATTGGTGCCCAGTCGTGCGTGAAGCTGCTGTCGACTAGCGAAGCAATAACGTCATTTGCCAAATTAATAAACATTTATATTAAAGTCTTTGCAGACATTTAATAAGTTTACTTACTTCCTTACATAGGAAAACATTTTCTTCTATAATTGTACGAGATAAAATATAAAAGTTAATATTATGAAATATCATTTTTAATTGTAATATGTATAAAATCATTAAGATATCCTTTTAATATCTCAGTACAGTAGTAAATATTTATAGGTAACCTTCTATAGGTAAACATACAGTCTTCGCTACAACTCTACATATCACAACAATTTATATATCAAACACAAATGTTACTAACATAAGTCTTATTATTCAGTTAATATAATTTCTCGAATATGTATTAAATACCTATTGATGAAGACAATCGTAGCTTATAAATAATTACTTAACAAAATTTGAAATGTCTATGAGGGCCTTTATTTTCCAGCTTTCGTTTTAATATTTCGTTAACATATCGTAAGTTGTTTTGACGTGAAGTAAGCTCATGGCCACTCTAAAAGTTTACTTGAAATTGCTAAATCGATTTTTTATATCTTATATGAAAATAATAAATGTTAAAGAATTGTCTTTGTACCAGTTATTTTTTATAAATAGTATTAAGAACTTGAGATTTATATATTTCAATTATTTCGTACACTAAAAGTAATAGATTATTAAAGAAATTTCGGCTTTCTTAGAATATAAGATTAAATAGGAATTCGGAAGTCTCCTAACCTGAATCGTTCACTATTAAAACAGGAAAATGTGGGTCACCGCGTTTTTAGATGTTTTTCATTCAACGCTTGTAATAAACATCGAATGTTATTCGAATAATGGGACATCCAATAATATCGCAATGTTTGGCTCGATGCTTTGGATCGGCTTAATGCCTAGGGATCAAAGGACGATGTCCACTTACTTTATAGTGCCGACGCGGATGCGACCAAAACGTACGCTTCCTAATTTCGGGATTTCCTTCTATAAATTTTTGTTTAAGGTTTACAAGTGATATATTGGTAGTAAAACGTATAAAAAGCTTCAGGAAGCGATATGTCTGTCTATGTAGTCATGTAGGTAGCGTGTCGGAATCGTGAGTCATTCGACTATTCTAGGCAGAATCGTAAAAGTACAAATTAATTGAAATCTACGATCAAAATGTTTTATGTGCCGCTGCTTTGTACAATAATGTAGCTATTTTTGTGTAAGCCGGATTTTGAACGGTTAGTACGGGTACCTGTTATCTTCCATTCTTATACTGACATTATTAGTATAATACGTACAATAAACTTTGCATTTACTTTTATTATTGCAATTACTTAGCAAATGAATATATTTTATTTAAATGTTGTATATTTATATTGGTATTTATACTGCTGTGTGTACGCACATCTAGTAGTTTTTTCATTAATCTTTTAAAAAATTTATAACAAAATATGAAAATACCTTAATTTTTTTTAGCTTCACACTTTTTATTCCGTATTATGTATTCTGTTATATGTTAAGTGGTGGAACTCAACGCCGCACTTTATTTTTTATCAGAACGAGAAAATGACAGTAATGTAAATATAATCATTCCCTCGAGTCGGGATCGAACCCACTAGCGACCGCTTTTACGGTCAGACGTTGGCTCACTGTGCCACGACCGGCCTCGCAGTAACTTAAAATAATTCAGGATATTCGATTCCAATATCAGCAAATGGTAAAAAAAGGAGAAACGAGAAAGTTTTATTTTAAGAAATCAAAGTAAAAGTATTTTTAAAAGTAACTAGAAGTAATTACTTTTAAATTAGGTGAAATTATAATACAATTTGTATCGATATAATTAACGACCGCTGCCTAGGACAGTTGACGTGATGATGATGTGAACGTTCACTTGTTGGTTACCGGTTCTATCCGAGGTCCTGTCTATTCAGGGACTTATATTATATATCTGTTGTAGTCCTTAAATGTCCCGTTGGCGCGTTAACAAGGCGTTGCCTGCAATTTGTATATGTCATGTTATATATATGCGGTTTTAAAACATTTGTGTTACATTTGTTTTATTATTTTAATTTTTTTTATGCATTTCCAAATTTCACACTTCTCTGTATAAATTATAATTGTGCCTGTTTCATACTAATCTGTTCGTTCCATTTATTCCAAAAAGATATTTAATACGAAAATGAATAATATTTTATTGATATCTTGCAGACAGTACTTTTAACTACTTGCCAAATAATTAAAAATGTTACAACTAAGTATTAATAGTCTAGAATGTATTAATATTTACAACTTCTTCTTAGAGGCATGGCTCATATGATATTTAATATTTCAACAGATAGATAAATGCAGTTGCAGTATAATTATATAAATTGAGTTGAGTTTAGGACTTTTACAACATTGTTTAACATTGTAAAGAAATCGACCAGAGAATTATGATAGCGTTACATACGTACTCAGTGATAATTGCTGAGTTGAGATAAGAAACCGCGGTTCGGTTATGCAATTAGGGCGTCGTCGGTTTTATACCACTTTATATCACAAACGATTGTAATTTGTAACTTTTTAAGAACATATCTAAGTATAACATGAATTTGAAAATATTTATAGCATTTTAATCGCAATATGTGGCTTTATGTTAGACAAAGTTAAGTGTAAGTGTAAATAAATTTTAAAGAAAACAGGATTTTTTATAATTTGGGAAATACTTGACATTCACCACTGATTGGTTTATTTTATATATATATATATACATATATACATATATATATATATATATATATATATATATATATATATATATATATCGTAGAAGTTAAAAATTATAATTTGTTAATTTTAGCGGATTCAAATCCAATGGAGTGGATTATCATTAAATTATTTCTAAATCTTTATTTGTGTATATCGGAAACATCTAGACGTTACGGTCACTTCAGTTGTGGTTGGTTTCATTGAAAATAAAAAAGATTATAATAAAAAAAGCAAAAAATGTGTCTGTTCGGTAAATATATTACCTAAAAATTAATTGAAGGCAATTCTAAACCACCAATAGAATACAACTAAATGGTTTTTGTTAGTCGGTTTGTGTGTATGTTTGTACGTATAGTCTAATCTCTGAAACTACTTAATGGATAATAACAATTTTTTTTGTTTTAAAGCTGTTAGTTATGAGCACATGGATTTAAACGGTAAAAGCCCGATAAAATAGTAAGAGATGTGATAGTGGCACCTTAGTAAAAGTTATTCAGAATAGAAGATCTGGAACAGCTAATGAAAAACTATAATAATTTAACTAAGCTATGTAAGTATTTAACACAAAACAAAATATCATCGTAAAACAAAAACAAAGTCAGTGTCATATGCAGTTTCAGATGACAAATTAAAATCTTTGAAAAAAACTATATCGAAGGTGTATGTAGTATATGCAACCCATGCAAACGAAATTGCGGACATTTATTGATTATTTAATATGAAAACATAGATTTATTGTTTGAACGAGTAATGTTATCGTAAGTTTTAATGATAATACCAAAAAAGGGTGCGGTATTTCTGTTCGTAGAGTATTAATAACAAATACTTAAATGAAGAAAAGAATCTCATTCGTAACTCAAAAATACTTATAAAAATGTTATATTTTTAATAAAGTGATCTGTTTATGAAATTAGTTTTATTCCATAATGATCCGGTTCGATATCATGGAAGTCAGGTTTTCCCTATTCCCACTCATCCTTCACTCAGAGTGCCACTAGACTATCTCCTCACACTTCCATCCTAAGGCCGGCAACATAACCCGGCGAAGCTGATCACTTACCATGAAATGGCCCTTCTGCTCGCTTGCCTCCTTTTTATTTAAAAAAAATCCTACCCCTGAAGTCTCTAATCGTACATTACGCAACAGACTTAAGTACCGTTCCTATCATCTGACATGTTATATAGCTATTTCCTTCTAAGTGCCACACATTTGTGGAATTGCTAGCCTACCAGCGGCATTGTTTCTATGTCGATTACCTTAAAGGAAGTTAATGCACCTGTAGCTCCCCTGAAGTTACACGAGGCCATGGGCGGCGGTGATCACTTACCATCAGATGCACGTTTATTTATGTTGCTTTTCTATTAAAAAGAGAATACATGTATGTTCCAGATGGCAACACAACATTTTCAAAACACGAACTTTATTTCTTTGCCTTGATGACCAGGATAATTTTAATATATATTCTATTTATATTATATTTATTCTATTATGTTATCGATCTTATTTGATCATCCCTAAGTATACTCCATAAAACGTAGGTATATCAAATTAAATATGTTATCACAATCGATTTCCGATGGATGCGATAAACAAATCTTGATATTAATATACATACATATATTTATATCTACTTCTGTGTAACTTTTATATTATTAAAAATACTATATTAAAATTTTAAATACATATATTTATAAAAATAAAAGATTAAGTATATTAATACTAGGAATAAATAATTGCAAAGGTCAATAGGTAAATGTTGAATGTAAAATCAATATTAGTAAGTGCTGTATGTGCACTTATAATTTTAATGTTATTGTGTCAATGACATTGTTTTAATTTGAATATAACTTTTACAATTATTTAATATTTTCTCATTTTGGTTATCTTAGCAAGATCAGGAGATCAGGTGTATGGTATAAATATATTGTTGTTATTGGTTTTGGTGCACGTCTACATTTTTTTAAGAAATCAAAGAGCAAGAAGTAACTCAAAAAAGACAAATAAATTAAAAAGATATTTATATAGGGGGTTCTAAGATAGAAAACTTGTTCACAGTGACCCCTGCCAGCCTTACACGACTGTAACAGTTGTATAAGGCTGCAGCATTCCATCCGCACGACTACCAGAGCGCACAGTGCGTCCCCGTTGGTGTGAAAAGTGGAGACAAACGTGTGGTTTGGGACTGCTACTCAACACGCCATGTCAGAGACGGCGGAAGGTGGAGGACGGAGTTACAAATATGTACGTGGAATGTAAGAGGAGGGATACAACAGACCATAGATGAGTTTTAAGATGTGATGGATGAGATCTGGGCGTTATCTATGTGACTGAGACCAAAAAAAGGGCAATAACACCACCGATTTGCCGGGCAACCGAGTCGACTTCTGGGTTGGAGTTTCAGAAAGTGAACGAGAGTGATGGTGTAAGCAGCGATATGGAGCAGATGGAGTTACTGCAGAGATGATCAAATATGGTGAGCCGTGCATCTTGGTTCTTTTTTCTCTGCAATTTATACTGGAAAATAGGAGAGGTCCCGGATGATTGGCGAGGCGCAGTCATGGTACCTTTGTATAAAGGCAAAGGTTCACAGATAGACGGAGAAAGCTATAGGTCTATCAATTTGATTAGCTTGGGCAGTAAAACTTATGCTAAAATCCTAACGAGAAGAATGCAAGAGGAAGAATGGAAGAGGGCGCATGGATCTGGTCTTTTCTCTCCGCATGATCACGGAAAAGTTTTTAGCTGTAAACCAGAACATTTTCTGTGCTTTTGTGCATTTAGAAAAGGCATTTGAAAGGGTTGTAAGAAAGAAGTTATGGGAGATACTACCCCGGTACAATGTGAACGGACCCTTGTTGCAGGCTATAAAATCTCTTTATCGAAACCACTCAGTCTACTCGCAGTAGCAGCTGGTATGTCACCTCAGTTTGTTATTCGATCAGAGCTGCGCCATGTCAGCTTGGCTGTTCAATTTCAATTAGGATAGCTGTCTCCGAGGAGTGAAAGAAAGTGACATAGGAGTGAAAGTTGGTGATTTGACAGTTAAGTGTCTGTTGTAAACAGATGATGCAGTGCTAATTGCATAATTAGAATTCGAGTTACACGCATTGATCACTACTCAGAAAGAAGTGTGTGAAAGTAATGGTTTAAACCGGAATGCAAGTAAAACTAAGATTCTAGTATTTGAAAGAGATGAAGAAAGAACTGAATGTAAGATTAGGGTAGATAAAAAGATATTAGAACAAGTTAATGAGGTGGTATATCTAAGATGTTATGATGTTAGGATGGAGGACGTGATGGAGTATGTTTAGTAGAGATGGAAGATACGACATTGATGTGGAAAGGCGTATTGCTGTCGGTAACAAGGCTATCGATACTCTTGCTGCATTGATTCGATGGCAAAACGTCAGTGCACCTGCACGTCATGCCATTCCCAATGCAGAAATAATACCGACGTTGTTGTAAAGAAGAATGAAAGAAAGATGAATGCAGTAGAGATGCGATCTCTTCGTCGGATATGCGGAGTCATTTTAGCTGACCATATATGCAGAGTGGAGATACACAGACTGGCAGGTGTAAGTGTGAATGTCATAGTAAGAATGAAGAATAACGTGCTTAAGTGATTTGGGCACGTTGAGAGAATGAGTGATGAAAGAAAGTAGAAAGAATAGTAAGAAAGTATTATGGAACAATTGACCTTCAACACCGTATCGAAGATACGTAAAAGCATGAGGACCCCCCGGAGGGCATGTATAAAGAGGCTAATAACTGAGAAGGAGGCGAAAGATGTATGCAGGGACCATAGCGTTTGGCGCCCCATCCTTTCTCACTACTCCGCAAGGGATAACGCGTGAAGCCAAAACAAATATTTATATTATAAGTTTATTAGCCTTAAAAGTAAAAACTATATCTACGGAACATTCAATTTTTTATTATAAGTCGGCAGTAACGTTATTATGTTTCATTGTTTGATGTTTTTTTACCATCATTCTATACTTGAATGAAGCTCTGTCTTTCTAAGTGGGTCAAAACGATAACCTTAGCGATTCCGAATTAAGATTTCCGGTCATTGGTACTTATCATTAAATTCCACGTCTTATAAACGCTGAATTATAATATTACTTTTACATATATATAATATATACTTAAGTTAGACAGCGTCAGCAGATATACGCATATTCCGCCAAGGTATGTCGTATGGGCACAATAGTGGTTGTGGGTTCAAATATTCGACAATATCAATGCCCTTATCATCAAGTAAAAAGCGTTATTGCGACTATCCTATTTTTAATTAACAGACTTTTTTAGACACCTAAGTCAATTTTGTACTTCTAGGTTACATAGTAATCGAGTAACAAAAGATCTCAGCACTTTGTTTTTTTGACATTTATTTTATGGTACGATAATATATTAGCTTTGTTACTACTTTACGCACAAGAAGCAAATACGGCTGTTCAATATTTTGTTTTGCTGGAAAAGTAAAAAAGTAACTTTTGACAATTATGAGAAATAATAAGTAAATTAGTACATAAGTTTTTATATCGCAAGAATAAAATATACAAATTAGCTAAAAGATAAATTCTATATATGTACATAGCAATTTAACTGACGATAAACCGCCTTAAGTGGTCATTAAATACAGATACTAAGTAAATGTTTGTGAATTTAACGATTGAAGCCTCACAATTATGAAATGTACGTAACAAATTATATTTTGAAAGAAAAATGTTAAAAATACTGTTTAGTGTAAATATTTTAAGTAATTTTTATCTTTAGGTATTTCTTTAAGATATACTACTTTCAGAGTCGAAGTTAAAATTAATATTTAAAATAATATATTCATTAAAAAATAAAAAAGTAAATAAAAGAAACATTTGAAATTATTTTCTTGGCCTGTCTTCAGGTCATACTATTAAAATGTTGAATAGGAATCGGTCAGTGTGCAAACTTTGAAGTAAATTGTACATAAAGTGGATAAAAGTACCGTAGTAACATTTTCATACATTGAAAGACAGGTGATAAAATTACTTACGTCTTACATAGTTAAGGCTCAAGGCTTTTCTGCCACTAGTTAAAACATCAATTAAGTTTTTAATTAATCTTTGTTTAAGTTAGAAGCCTCTATTCTTTTTTATTTAAATTGGATTGCGGCAAGTGTTTTATAAAATAATTTGAATTTGTCATTTTTCTATGAGCTATTGAAGTTTTACGTTATTTTGTTTGTTTTACGTTATTTTGTACATAACCCTATGTAATACCAATTTTTTAACTTTCAATTGAGAATATTTTAATGGATTTAAATGGATCAACAAATAAATTGGCAGTTAAAAAAATTTAAATCCAGTATAAATCAAAAAATATATATTTAATAATACTATTTTCTATGTCAATGTCGCGATGTTTTATTGTTAAAAACTTTTAAAAGGATTAAATTTAATTTCTCTCAAATATACATTCTAGTTAAGGATAATGTATCAAATTAATTTTGATAATATATGCAAAATTTTTATTATTCGTGCGTAATTAATGTAACACTTATATTGTGTTTAATTTTATGAAACTATAACAACAAATCTTTTAAATATGTTTTGTTGGCTGTACTTGAATGATTTTATTTTCATAGCATACACTTATGTCATCAGGATGACAGATAACGGAATATTAATTGTTTTTTTTTTATTTTTATTTTTTATATATTTTTACTATTTTATCTAATATTAAATTGTGTTTTTTAAGAACATTCAGTATAAATGAATTCTTATTTAATGTTGTAATTTTAGCAACATATTTAAAGCTGTCAGTTCAAAAGGAGAATAAATAAAAGTCCAATAAAAGCTTCATAATTTATTATATCAGTGCATTTTAAAATAAATTATACATTAAATATTAAAAGTCTAGAAATACATGTAATAACGAATATAATAAACTAATAACATTATACTACAATGTAGTAGATATTTTAAATCGACTAAATCCTATGATCCCACACTATGATTTTGACATAATTTCTTTCATAGCCAGTTCAATTTTCAATTGTATACACGCGACACGTTCCTGAAATATTTGATTGACTAAATTCAGGCGCTTCTGTTCCAACATGGCATTTTCCTTCATTAACTTTTGCCTCAACTCTTGTTCTTCCAAAGAATAATTCTCTTTAGACTCTTTATTTTGTAAATTGCCTTCCTGCTTGCTTTTTAATGCGACATGACTCCTCAGTTTAACAATTTCAAACTGTTCAGAATTGATTTTGGCTTGAAGCAACGACTTGAGTTGTAAATACTCCGCATTTTCAAGTTGCAATCTTAATACTTTTAATTCTTTCTCAGTGAGCTTCGGTTTTTCTTGGACCTCCACTTCAGTTTTTTCTTCAGATGGCTTAAATTCAAAGTTATCTTCAAATTCAACGGGAAATGTTGGGTCTGGGATGGAAGGCATAGTGTTAGGAGATTCTTTAGCTTCAAAGGCATCAGTTTGTATTGTTTCCACTTCTATTTGGGTATTTTCATTAGCTTGCGAGTCTCTTCTTACCGGCTCCGGCTTCTCTTCTTGTTTTTCATCTATAGACGGTTGTTGTTGGATCGGTGCCGTGTTAGGTTCCACAGATTTTTGAACTGCACGTAATTTTCTCTGAAACATTAAGATTTTTTTTAATAGACTGAAATGTATTTATGTTGCTACGACTGTGAAATTTATTTCCATATAGTTTTAAAAGTAAGTTAAAATACAAATCATTTATTATCTAAATGCAACATTATACCATAACCAATTTAATAGCTTATAAACATAAAAACTTAACAGACATATAAAATATTAATAGGATTAGAAACGGGACTTTGTTGATTTGTAACAGTTACCTTAAAGTCAAGTTCGATATTAATATCAACAAAATAGCATAGCATTACCTTCAACTGTGTAACAATCCTCTGCGCCTCCCACAGTTGTTGGTCCCTTGCCGTGGTTATGAACCCGGCGTGCATCTCCGCATGTATTTGATTTAAAAGGGACTCTTGTTTTCTTAACTCTTCACTTATCTCGTTGGCAGTCTCAGGAAAATCGGATGGAAGGGATTGAAGCGGTGGAACGTACCTGGAAATATTATAAACTGTTGAACGCAACTCATTTGCATGGACTCGACTATTGCAATAATTTCGCGAATAAAACGCTTTAAATGGATGTATCTGTATTTATGAACTGATTGAATCAAAACAAACACTAAATATTGAGGAGAGGTTTGGAAAGTACAATAATGAAAACAGCATTTAAATCGGTTAAGTCGTTTCCGAGATTAGTGAGCACAAACGCATAAACTAACATAAACAATATTGTTTTGGGTTAGAAGTTTGAACGAATGCTATGCATTTGTAGATGTATAAAATTCAGAAAACCGATATCTTTTTATTTTTTTAGCTTTACGTTTTTGTCCCGCATAGCAGGGTAGACCGGTCAATACACTTGCGTTCTCCGCTTTCCGTAGAACTCGAGACATTGCATGTTAAATGGCGGAACTGGATGCCGCGCTTTGTTTTGCAAGAGGGAGGAAATAAAAAATATTTAAATTTACCCAAACGGGAACCGATCGCGGTTATGATAGAAAAAAAACTTAAGAAATCAGGAAATTAATAAAATAAATATCATACTCATGCAAGTTATGATTAAATATAAGAAAATTTTTACTTTTGAAATAAATTGTTATTTTATTGTGTTACTAGTTTGTGTATATGTATTACAATACATATACACAAACTAGTAACTCTATAACTTAAGTTTAAGTTTTCGCATGAACAAAATTTTTATATTATATAGTAAAGTGCATAAATCGATGATTTGACGGAAATAAAGTGGCTTTTTTCTTATTTATAAGATATGTAATATGTTACATACTTTTTTAAACTTAACATTTAAGATTGAGTTTTTATACTACTCAGTACCTCACTTTATTTCCGAATTCGACTAGTACACGTTGAGTGGCGGAACTCAACGAAGCGGTTTCACCCACAATAAAAATTAAGACTCACTTAGTAAGACGAACATCTGGAAACAGTTTCTCTGCTTTAGTGATGAAGTAAGTAAGGAGATTTAAAGACATATTGAGAGCTGGACCCATCGCTGTGGCTATTGTTTGGATATTCACGTGGTTTACCTTAAAAATATAGCAATCTTATGATTTGACAAATTACATTGTTCCATTATTTAATTTTATAACTAGCTATCATCAAGCAAAGCGTTGGAAACGTTGTCGTTCGGCATTGTGTTCGCCACTTAACACGCGTTGTCTTTATTTCAGACGGAAAGCATTCAACGGAGTGTCTCGACACTTGGTTGACTCTGACCGACAGACTACCGTGAAGCTGCTTCAGTAAAAACAATGATGAATAAATAAAAAGCAGTTCCAGTTCAGTGAAGTAACGTAGACAGATAACTTCACTCAGACACTCCGTTCACTGTTTTCTTCCAGAATTCTGATATTGCGTGTTGAGTTGCGGAAAATAACGCCGCGCATTGTCTTACCAGAGCGTAGAAATGAAAATGATTTAAATATGATCTCAATCGACCGGTCGTGTTAACTGTTACATTCTGTGCCGCCACGCCTTCACGGCTTCTGCTTATTAGAATACTAAACTTTACGATCGCCTGCACAATATAATAATGAAAAAAGTGGCAGACATTTGGAAACACTTCCTAGTTGAGAAGTGCCAAGTGACCTGTTCACTGGCGACGACGTTTTCGAAGTGCCTGAGCAGCCACGCCAGCAGCGTGTGGTTGGCGTGCGGCAGGCGCTCGAGCAGCGCGGCGGCGGCCGCGTCGCGCTGCGGGTCCGCCATCGCCGTGCTCGCCTCGAACTGACCGTGCAGCTCCTGCGTCAGTATCGACTCCGGTAGCTCACTGCGGGTACAGATTATTGTTATGTTTATGTAGCTTTTGTATCAATAAGTGCTGTGTTAACTTAGGTGAAGAAGTTGCTAGTCTCGTATTGAGCGCTTTGTTAAGTAGTGTATAGAATCAAAACCACTACGTAAAAGCGTACTTTTAGTGTGTTTTACGAAGCACTTTTCGATATAAAAGCTAGAATTTCACCAAGGCAGTCGTTCTTCCCGGAGGCGGGAATAGTTGATGTGGGCCTAAGATAGATGGAGTTGCTTCAAGTGAAGAAGAAGTGGCAGCACTGCTGCACTATAAACCCACAGAACCCCTTTAAGTTTTTATAGAATGGGCAACCCTTGGGAATTTCACGTAAAAAAGTTATGTTAAAGGAGCAACATAACGCCGCGGTTTGTCGTATTAGAAATGAAAATAATTTGATGTAATTATTCCTTTGAGTGAGGATCGAACTCACAACTCATAGAGCTAGGATCACCTGGACTTTAAAAAAATATTAAATATTTATATGTAGTGTACATATAAAGAAACATAATATTTGTTTGATGTAATAGCCTATTCATATATTTATAATATTTATATGGGTTATGATGAAAGTTTTCTAATTCTAAGTAATTTTTGTGTTAATAACATAAAAAATACAAAATAATAATATTACCTTATAAAACTTTTGAGCATTGCACAAGCCACCGGCACGTCCCAGTGGTAAGGGAATGTTGGTCCTCTGTCCGTATACAACTTGCGTAGTTGTTGTAGTTTTATTTTGTCAGGCTCCACTCGATATATTTGATTAGATTTTATACCGTGAGCCTATAAATAGGTAAGACAGTAAAATAACAAATTTATAGTGTATTACAATTGTTTTTAAAAGTTACAACTAAAATAAATACGCTTTAGTTACAAAATCATACAAAAAAGTGGTCGTTCTGGCAAAGATAGTGTTTTATGATGTCCTTCGATTTGAACATATAGTTACATTTTGAAGTAAACCGGAAAGTGAAAAATTGGTTAAGATAACGTACTTAATCGCGTATATTTTGGTACGTAGTCGCAGGTAGATAGATATTTTTCAGTAGTACGTGGTTACAGGCAGACTCGGTTTTTACCTGTGATCACGGACTTCTGCAAAACGTTCGAAACGTTGTGTTTTCATAAATGTATTTTTGCCAAAATATATGCGGTTAATCTGATTAAAATAAGATTTCGTTGTACGTAAAACTAATAAGAGCGTGTTCGAAATCCTATTGGCGAGAGGTTTGTCAAAATAAATATTACCAACGTCGCATAGTATAGGAAAACCTCGTGTTTAAAGCATGTTGGGTTTCACATTTTGCAGAGCAGTAGTATGAATTGAAGCAGTAATATATTGTTCCAATGTAGTGTATTTTTTGTTTCATTTAATGACAGTTTAATGCAGCATTTGGTCTGATAGACCAAGAAGCGCTTTCTTGATTAATCAGACCAAATACTGCATTTACACACAAATGTTACTCGTTGGGGTAGTGTTCTGTGGGAATTAAGCGTAGTGCTTTCATATTTTCTTATTACTAAATTTATTTATTTCAATAGCTTATGTACAATGAACACGATATGTAACATAATATATTATTTAAAAAGTCATTATTTAAGATGACAGTTCAATATATAACATACATGTGTTATAATACATCCATTGTTGTTGTAAGTCACGAGGCAAGGCAATTTCGGTAACAATGCAAACTAAGTAGGTATACACCGTTAATAAACGGTATATGTATGTTAGTTTGTATGAATAATGCACATATGTTTCAGACCTTTCAAATCGAATGTAGGGTAATATACTTATTAGTTTTACGTCTTTTGTAACAGTCACAGTACGCATATGAAGATCTAAAAATATTAAAAATAATAGGATAATGTCTATAGGAGAAATAGATTCTTGTAATATTAAACTAACCACTTATTACTAAACGCATACAGTGTACACGGTACATATATCAAAGTAATATTTTTTACAATTTTAGTCTGTGTGTTTATTCCAGTTAAGCTCTGGAAATTAGGAGTAACTTAGGATGCTTTTTATTTTAGAATTCAGTATAAAATGAAGATGTTAAATTCTACGAACGAGGTAGCGGTCACAATAAGTATTTCTTAAACAGAAACGAGTAGCATGTACGTCTTAATGACATACAAAAACTTTAAAATCTCAAGGAAAATGTCTTCTTCGTTTATTTATGATAATTTTATGCAATTTATTTGTATTGTAAAAGAATCAGGTATACTAAAGTAAATTTTATTTATACATAAATAATATTCAGAAATTATTATAATAATATTAAAAGTAGGATATCACAATAAGTAAATTATTATATTAATATTATATTATAGAATTTTTCAGTTCAAATTAATGACAAATAGAGTAAGATTTAAAAGTTGTTTCGGAGAGATAATATGGATTTGAAATAAATAAAGTCATACCAAATATGATTTTTGAGGGTGCAATTAGTTTAAAATAATTATAAAATAATACCTGTAAATAGTCGATACTGTCCCGAACAACTAAAGGAAGACCAGTGTCGTCGTGACATCTTGAACGCTCCACCGACTGCTGGAGTGGAACGCCGAATATTGGTAAAGCGACTGAAATGAAAAAATATCTTGAAAAATATAATATAACGTGATGTTTACATATTTATATTTTGAATCAACTTGCCCTAAAAAATATAGATTAAAGTAAGAAAGTTTTTAAGATCCCCCAATATCTTTGAAGGCTAGATTCATTACAATATTCGACTAATGCTCAGATGCTTTTTGCACGTTCCGCGGACGTCGCTCATTGCATAGACCACTTCCATGGCAATGCTAAGTAATTTTCGTTTCAATAAAACTAACTGATGTCAAAATATGATATAGCTGTCTAAAGGTGATAAAAATGATATAATGTGAACATTTTTAAACCTATACATATTTTATTAACGTTGTAAAGTTTCAAGTGGACAGCATTTCTTACCAACAGGTGACGTTTGACAATACATCAAACTCCAGTTGGTCTTGTTATCTTGTTTTTTGATTTAGAACTAAGTGAATATCGATTATGGCATAAAAATTTCAATAACAACATATGATCCTACATATACACTACCGGTCAAAAGTTTGAGACCACTAATAAAAACTTTTGTTATCAGTAAATATTTTAAAAAATATTGGTGATAAATAGTAATCTGCACACCTGCATATTCTTTTGTTCATTTAGATTGCCTAAAAGCTTATTCTTTTTTATACAAGCCAAGACAATAAATAGGCAATGTATCCAAACATCAATGTCAGCTGCGAAAGCGGTAGGCCAACCGATCAATTTTCAAAAATTTATTACCTCATAACCGCAGCTGGCACTTCTATTCTATATACATCAAGTTACAATACAATTGTTCTAAATTCCCAAAATATGTTTAATTATTATTTTAACATTGCAGTAGTCTGGTCATTTATGAATATCCACAGTTAGTGTGATTTTGTGGTTCCTATAGTCAAGACATCTCTAAAATGGGAAAGTTTTGGAAATTAGTATTTAAACGCAATCTGCCATCGTTGTTCTCTAACGCTGTTCTTAACGTCGTCGAAGGCTAAACGTCAGATAGGGAGACAACTCAAGTTATCGAAGACAAGCAAACCGGAAGTAATCAAGATCGTCCGCGGTCTGAGAGACCAAGAGCTACAATTTCTAGTGAAGATAATTTTTTGTGGTGATCAGCAAGCGGAACAGACGTCTGACAGCCCCAGAAATTCGTGTTGAAGTCAAGAAATCACGGGAAAAACCAGTATCAATTTCTACAGTGCTAAGACTATTGCGAGACTATTAAAACCGCAGAATAAAAAGCCCTAACCCATCGAGACTGGATCGAACTTGCCGACTGTCAAGCATGGTGGCAGATCAGTTATGGTCTAGAGTTGTTTCTCTGGCTATGGGATTGGAAATCTAGTCCAAATTAAAGGCATATCGAAAAAGAAGCAGTATAAGGAAATTTTGGAAAAAAACGTCTCTAGACTAAGGTAAATCGGCGGAGGATTTATTTTGCAACAAGAATATCATACAAAACATAGATCTAAATTATGTAGCGGCTATTTAGACCAAAAACAGTCAGAAAAAGTATTAGAAAACATGACCTAGCCACCTCGAAGCATCGATCTTAACCCCATTGAACTTTTGTGGGAAGAGCTCCATCGAAACGTTTGAGAAAAGTGTTCATCTTCACAACAGGCCATGTGGATGAAAGCTGGAATAATATCTCCCGAAGAGACTATAGATAAATGAATTGCTCGCATGCCCAGATTGGTAAAAAAAATAATAAAGTGCAAAGGAGGATATTTCGAAAAATCTGCTTAAACTCTCTTATGTGTATTTTCTTATGAACAAAAGAATTCGTCAAGACTTTTCTTTTTTTAGTTTAAAATCTTCTGTGTAACATGAAATTTAATACAGTTTTCTATAAAGTTTTAATTATCTTGGGTTTTATTTGTTTTCTCATATTTTTCTTAGTGGTCTTAAACTTTTGATCGGTAGTGTACATGTATGTGACAATGTAGACTAAATAACGGTTACATGCATCTATACATTTGTTATGATTGGTCGTAAAAATGTAATAATTTAATAAATAAATATAATGAAACAGATAATAAACATAAGTGCGATACAGATTCATGTAAAAATATGTTGAGACTAAAAATATTTATTATAATGTTTTTGTTGTTATATATTTTAATATTAGAAATAAAAATGTCTATATATAATCAGGCGAAACATAATATCAATTATTAAGTATGTATTGTGTTAAAAACTCTTTCTTGAAAAAAAATTCAAACATAACATTTCCAAGTATCATAAAACAGTACTACAAACAATATTTTATATATTCACAAGCGTCTTTTTTCTTTAGGAAAATGTAACATCATTTTGCTATAAATGTCAAGTAAGACAAGCACTCAATATAAAAAGGCTTTTGATTCCCAGGTGACTTAAGACACGACGCGTTAGTGTTTCAATTTTATAAGTATTTACTAGAAGGTAATGTATTTTCTATAAGCATATACGAACATTTCTCATATAGGTACAAGGTATTTAAATGTGGAAATATTTAATGTTTTCTTCATGTGATTAAATAAGAAATAAAATAAAAATAGGTTAAAAAATATATAATAATACAAACCTCGACAATACAATAGATCAAATTATTTTTATTATTTACATAATTATAATTATATTATTTACATTAAACAAAAATAATTAGCATTTAGTCCGTTTACTTAAGCTTGATTTTAATTTTTTGAATGAATTTGAAATTATAAAACGCGAATTAGATGCGAAGAATTTGCAGTTCAAATCTTATATTAAAAGGTATTTTTAAAACAAATTTCATTTACATAAAAAACATGGACTAGAAATAATTTAAACACAAAACATTATTTTTTGACAAATTCGAAATGAATCAATAGAAATGCAAAATCAAAATATTCTATTCTTTTAATTTGTCAACTAACATTAAAGTGTCAGTATAGTCAGTCCCACTAGAAGTTACCACCTGCTCGGAAGGCAGTTCTACTGAGAAGAGCTGGCAAAAATCTCACCAGTTTTACTCGATTTAATTCAACAATTGTTAAATTAATTAAAATATGTTTTACAATAACATATCTTTCTCATATTGAAAAATATAATACAAAGTAATACATACATTTCGATACTAACGTCAACTGACTAATCAATTTCAACACTCACCGTCGATATCGAAGCCGTTTAGAAATGGATTAGTAGAAAACATTTAAAATATAATTCATATATGAGTATATAGTATAGCATTAAGAAATATAACTCTAGATACTAAAAATGTACCGTCTCACGTTATCATTTACCTTGAGACTGTGTCTTGTTTTGTCATTAGCACAGATAATATTTTAACACTATCATTTAGCGTCATTTCGTTAAAATGTATATTTTTCGTATAGCAATTTTAACATTAATGCTATATACTTATTAATGAACTAAATGTTTGAACCTAATATTGGCCGATATAGTGTAGTTTAAACGTTACGGTCATAATCGTTACGGATTCAATCTGCACTCGGCGAATTGTTTTACTAAATAAGTTTGACGATGCTACACGTACCAAGATATACTTTTTTATTACTTTTATTTATTTGTTTATTTGTTCCAACTGGATTGATTTTAATGGGATTGTCACTGGCAGACAGGTGAGGAGGAATAAGCAGTGACTTAGGCTTTTGTTTTATTATCATAAAATAAATATCGAAAGATGGTAATTTCCACAAACGCGAAGTTGCGAGCCCAATTTATCTCTAAATATTTTGAATTTTTCAAAGTACAGTCATTTTATATACAATGGCTCTAACTTAGGGAAAAAAGGGATAACGAAGTAATGTTTCAATAAATTTTCTAGGCTAGTCAAGAATATTGTGAAAATAGGTAAAAAAATGTCAAATAGAAAAAAAATATAAACGTGCTTATTGTGTGTAGGTCAAGGTATATGTTGAAATTTATTCTTATATGATATTACGTCTTATAAAGTAAAAAAGATAGTATATCATCGTTTTTTAATTATTTGGAAAAGTGTTACGTAAAAATTTTTTTTAAAAACTAACTAAAAGCTTTTACAATACAGTAACTTTTTAGATAACTTAAGCTTGTATTGCTTCGATAACGATGACGACGAAATTTCAATTGAAGTCAGATATATTTTCAGAATATTTTGGGAATTTTTTATCAATTTTATAAGTGTCAACATTTTTTTACCTAAAAAAGTTACAATTTGTTCTACACAATATTGGTTGAGATAATATTAAAGCTTAAGAATAACAAATTACTCACAAAATAAATGTCCGTCAATTTATTATAAAATATATACGTTATTTTTTACCTTTGTTTAAATTGTGATTACAAATATAAGATTCCTACTTCAAATTATGCTACGCATATTATCTTTATATTAGATTACAATATGGATAACGTGCTTCAAGCTAGAAAAATACAACGACTAAGAAATTGTATCGGTATATAACTTGACGACGTTGTAGCGTAGTTGGAACGCATCTGATAGAACAATAAAAAAAATTAAACCTTACTAGTGAGTTACTGCAGCATATGGCGTAAATATACTAATACTATTATCGATTAAATCAAAATCATAACATCCCAAAGCATTTGAAAATAAAATATCTTTGAATATAGTATTTTATCAGTATATCGCATTATTAATACAAGTGTCATAACTTAAAATTTATCGAATTTTACATAGCTCTATAATCAATGAAAATATTTGAATATAGAACATATATGATATGTTAAATTCGATAAGTTTCGAGTTACGAAATATTGTATTAATAGTGCGATATATATGCTAATTAGCGTACATAGTTAAGCTTGACGTCTCCTTAATAAGGGTTTAACCTAGATCACCTGTCATAATATCATGATCCGCGCAAACTACATTCGACACATACCTATTATTATATTTTTATTCTTTAATGCCAAAATTATATGAAATAAAAAATTCAAATGTTTAAAAAAACTTTAAACCTCTCATCTCAAACAACATGTTAACATGCAGGCATTAAATTTTAATATTGCAAGCATAACAAGCTTTACGCTTTTTCCTCTATAACACCGTAGCGAGAGAGAGCCTGGGTCACAACGACGAAATTAAAAAATATAAGGAGTAGGTAATAATTTCTTTTTCTTGTGAAAAACAAAATATCGTGACACAAGATTCTCTCTTTCTACCCTGACAAAGAGATTAAAGTTGTAAAAGATTATTTATTTTCACATATTTCTGACACGGATTTGTTTCAATATTATTTCCATTACCCTGTCATTTTAAGACACGGGCATCTAGCCTAACCTAACAGCGTATTTTGCCAATTACCATCTTTAAATTTAAAAATAACAATAATAATATGTATTAAAAAAGTACATATATTGCACAAAATGAACATAATACGCTCAAAATGCGAAAGAACAAAATTATAAATATGATTTAGTCTACGTTTTGAAACGGCGAGCATATACGATTTTGAATTCGTGTGGGACAACGCGGGTCTTAATATTATATGAGCTTAGAGATAACGACAAAGAATAGCGTAGGAAAGAAGGAGCCAACGATGGCAGGACCCTTTCGGTCCGACATGACCTTCAATCCCACTGTATTTCAAAATTCATTCAATAATTAACTGAACTAAAGGTGAACAAACTATCGTGGCGCAGTGGGGTAACCTCTGACTGTATCCATTGATTGTGGGTGCGATTAGTGGTATAATTACATTTAAAATTTGTTTTTATTTCTCTACTCTGGCAGAACAAATAGTGGCGTTCAGTTCGTCAGTCAACAAGAAATGTCTTGATTTTAGGCGGATAGAATTCTAAAAATGGACTACCCAAAAGCTAATAAAAAAATTAAAAGAGCTCCAAAAAACAAACAGCACAAATACGAAGTCAATCGAACAAGTTCATACATATAAAAATTAGACTTAGACATACCTCCCAAAGTAAATATTTCTTCAAATGGTACACCCGACGTAACTGTGGACGGCACCTTGGTCAATTTCTTGTCCTTCTTGTCTTTATCTTTCTCTTTGACTTTGTCCTTTTCTTTTTCTTTGACCTTCTCCTTATCTTTCTCTTTTACTTTTTCTTTTTTATCATCTTTTAATTTTTCTTTTGACTCGAGTTTAAATTTAGCTTTTTCTTCTTTTTCCTGCAAATAAATATACGCAAATTTACACATAAATTGTCCTTAACATAAACTAAAAACGTAGTACATTTTTGTATAATTTCTATTGTTTTTTGATACCCTTAAACTTTAAGTTAAAACATTTTTATTATTAGATTCATCCGATCAATGTGCTTATCAGTATATCAAAAGTTTATAACATTATAATTAAGTCTCTTATTATTGTCAGATTGGTTACAAAATTTACACACGTGTGCGAATCTGATGCCTATATTTTATTTTCACAAACTAAAGTCCTTGCGAGGAGAACCTAAATGAGAAAAAAGTTAAACGTGTTCCTTTTATTTTTAATTTCATTCGCACAAGTTACAACATTCAAATAGGTACTAGGCAAAATGTTACAAGCCTTAATAGTGTATGTTAACGAAGAAACATCTATTATCTACTGCCTACACAACAAACAATAAAAGCTGTGTAGACAAATACAAGAGTTACGCAATTAATTACTGTAACTTAGCTGGCCTTTATTTATTTAGCTGGAGGTACACTTAAATTTAATTAAACTGTTGAGATGAGTCGACAAATGTTTTAAAGTAACACGGCTCATAAACCAAGAAATATAAAATTTATTATAGTTCACCAACTTAGTAAGTTTCTAAATAAACTTTAAAATGATAGCTACCGTTTTATTTCATTTATTGATCTTTCTCTAAACAAAATACCAAGTTATTTGGATTTGATAAGCTAAAACACTACTAACAAAAAGTAAGGAAAATATAGATAAGGTGTACAATACAAACAAATATATTTACAATTTATTTATAATAACGAAAACTTTTATAACAAATCACTACTGCACACAAATGTCAAATGGGCTCAAAATTAAATAATTGCACAATTCTGCATACAAATAAATTGGTGGCACATATATTAACTTTTCAATAATCACTTGTTACTATACTATTAAGTCATATATAATATAAAAATAAATAATCGCGAATTCGATATATTTAGTATTGTAATATAAAACTATGATAATATGATACGATTGCCAGTATTTTTACGCGCATTCGATCAGAAATAATATGATCACCTTAGTAAAAACGCTACGCAGGTGATGCATGTCGCGGTCTGAACACAACTGAGTAAGCCATGTTGACTCTGCCAAGGTCGGTGCTACCTACAGTATACAGAACAACCTATGCATGAATGAGCTACATATTTATAATCCTTCGATAATCATTATTTACGCACATTAATCAATAATAAGTTTTGAATATTGATAGCGTATGATAGAGGAATTGCAAACGTTGTTGGTGTGATTTTCATACTCAAATTTAATTACGAAAGTGGTTTGAAATATCTTTAGGCTATTCTTGTTTTTGTTTAAAGTAGGGTAGGTAGATATAGATATAATCTTATTAGATTAAGTTATTCCGCTCCGACCTATTACCGGCTGAGCGGCGGAACATAACGCTGCTTTGTCAAATGCTCACAATATCTCATATATCAGAAAGATATGAACGGTCTCCAAAATTCTTATTTTCCTTAAAGTAAAAAATAGAAAAAATATAAAAGTGAATACTTTTAATTATATGAGCAAGTTAAGGATAACCAAACAAGGCTTTGAAAGGGCAGATGATATAACAAAACCAACATTCTCTTAAAACTTCTATTTATAGATAGCAGCTGATGCTGTTACTACTTTTTTTATAAAAATGCTATATCTGACGAAAGATATATATGATGATATATTTGAACAATAGTTTGGAGTTTTATATCTTGACCTATATCCGCTAATTAGCGGTTGAAAAACCTGCACACTTTCAACCTCTGTGAGTGTTAAGATTAGGTATTTAGTCAGACGCTTATAAAACATAGATATATACTTTAACTATTAAAATCGAGCGATTTTTGGGATGACATTTAATACAGCGACAGTTCTGACTAAAGATACCTATTGCTTAGATAGTTGTTAATGTGTGATAGTGTTCAGTATTATATTAGATAATTATTAAATACATAAAAGATATTTCGTTTTCGAGATTTTTTACAAATTTTAAACGAAATATATTAAACGGATTAATCACATATATTTTGATATTGGAAAATACATTTTTGTAAATCCGACGCTTCGAAACACCTTGCACTAGTCCTGCAGTAGTGTCTTTCTGTGACCACGGACTACTGTAATTTCGAATACCAAAATATAAGCGATTAATCTTTAAGCTTAAAATAGTTTCAATTAAAGCATTAAATACTTAATAAAAATGAAATGTATCACTACCATTTCCATGAGAATGATAACCATTTAAATAATTCATCTATAGGCCACTTTTGTAGTTTTTAGGTATTTTAGGTTTAGATGAAACGAACACGATGACGACAAAAGTCATTTAAAAACGTTTAGTTTCGCTTCGTTTTGCACAAATTAGCGAATAGATTTACAATTCATTTGCAAGTAAAATGAAACTTGTTTTGCTTTTGCCGTTTTTTTAATATTTTTATGTCAAGGATAATATATATATATATATATATATATATATATATATATATATATATATATATATATATATTTGTCATTGCGTATTTTTCATATGAAGCAGATATCACGTTTTCCATTTTTCTTTACCGCAAGAGATCTTTATAGCGAGAATAGAGACATAAAAATATTTTAAAGATACGCATCGATTAAAGAAACACATCGAGTCGTAATCGAATCCACAACAATTGCGTAGAGATCGGTACACGTCAACTGGCCATGATATGATGTCAATTATACCAGCCACTTAGTAAGAAAAAGTTGTTCAGAGAACCTAGCGCCTGAAATAATCTACTCTCCGCTCAAATTCTTTTAATTATTTAAAAAAAAACACCTTTGTTCAGATGCTGTTCAAATTCAAGCCTGTGCTCAGATGCTGTCTCATTGCACCACGAATGAATACTATTACTTTACGAATGAATTTGTTTAATAATGTGTACTTATGTTTAGTTGGGTGAATTCAAAATTTTTAAATATTTTTAAGTAGTAGTAGTAGTAATCTATTTACTACTTTAATTATTAAAAAAGGCAGAATTAAATAAATTTATAATTGCGATTTTTTTAGCTTCACGCTTTTATCCCGCATAGAAGGGTAAACAGAAAGTACCTAGTGTCAAGACAATCCGTACTTCGCTTTCCACCGAACTGGAAACTGGTGGAACTCAACTTTGTTTGCACTTTGTCGTACCAGAGCGAAGAAGAGAAAATAATTTAAATATAATCACTCCCTCGAGTGGGGATCGAACCCACAACCGATCACGTTACAGTCAGACGCTGTCCAAGTGCGCCACGATCGCTCTCAATTATTATGCGTTAAAAAACATATACACAACAGTGTCACAAGTCAGGTAGTGTACGCCATGAAAAATACCTAGTCATACCGAAACTTCGGTCAATAAATTAATATAAATAAAATTATACTAGTTTAAAATTATATTCACACGAAAACTAATACAAAATAATTAAATAAAAGGAATTAAATCTTCCTATTAATTAAATCAATTATAATTGATTCGTTTACTGCTTTATATAAAAGTAATAGAGAAATCGATTAGTAATATAAAAAGGTTTTAAGGTCATAGTGACTAGGTCTAGGTCGTCTGTCTATCAAAGACATATCAATATTAAAGGTTTCTTTTCCCACTTTCCCCGAATAACAGAGTTAGTTAGTTAGATTACGTAGTAGTTAGACAGGTAGTTAGAGTTACTTCAATCAAGACCTTTTCGAGAAAAGACGATTGCATGCTAAGTGGCGAAACTGAACGCCGCGTTTTGTTTCACTAATGTGGGAAAAATAATTTTAATTTAATAATTCCTCCAAGTGAGAATCGAACCTACGGCTAACCGCTCCAAGTACTCCCACTGCGCCACAATGATAAGACTCTTTAAACTTTTAATTGTGTATTAAGTTAGAAATACAACATTTCATTTTGAAAATACTTTCTTTTCAAAACTTTTCAATGTGAAGGTGTACAATGAAATGCCTTAATCTAAAGCTCTAACTGCTGTAAGTAAAAAAGTGCAAATCCTAAAAAAAATATCGATATTATGACACAAGTTGCAAACTGATTAGGCAAATTTCACTGCAAGAAACACTGTCTATAGATGAAGGAGATATAATAAGATAAAACAGAATATTGTTTGCAGTGATTACAACACATCTTAATATTTTACAGTAACAAGAGAATTTTGAAAAATCATCTCTTAATGCTCTCTTATATTCGCAAAGCATATATTCCGAATTTCAGCTCTCTGCACCCAGTAGTTTTACTGTCTGTCAGTTATTTATTATTAAATGAATTATAAATATAGCAAACAAACAAAAAAAATATTCTTTATTGCACACACAATAAAAAAGCATACATAAATATACAAAAAAATAAATAGAAATTGAGATGACAATTGAGATGTTTCCAACAATACCTCATTTTTTGGGCTACAGACCCAGTCTTTAGTGCATTCAATTTTTATTAAAAAATACAATACCTCATTACCTTACTATACCTTAATTTTTTAAGTGAAGTAAAGCAAATCAAGTAAAAATAGAGTTATAAGAATATAGAAAATCTACCTTATCTTTCTCTCGTAACTTTTCCCTTTTTTCTTTTTCCTTCTTTTCTTTTTCTCTTTCTTTCTCTCTTTCCTTTTCTTTCTTCTTTTCCTTTTCACTTAGTTCCTTCTGCTTAGCAGCATCTTCTAACACTTTCTCCTTGTCTCTGGACTTTTCCCGCTTTTCTTTACTTTTAGTTGGGAATTTGAATGATTTTGTCTTCTTTGTCTTTGAAGGACTTCTGAGCAAAATATACTTTAGCAGGGTTTGATTTTAGTATATATTATGTTTAAAGAAATTATATACTTTTTACAAACACACAATTTTTTATAATTTCCATAGACTAGAATCACAATATATATGTAACCTAATTTTAGTATATTTGGTAAAGAAGTGTATAATGTAAATATTATTGTTTGCATGATTTCACAAAATTTTGTTATATTTTGATATAATATTTGAAATAATACTCACTTAGTGTCTGTATCTTCTTCAGGAGAACTTTCTCCTTCTAAAGCTGCATATCCTCTGTCTTTCTTAGACTCCTTTTTTTCCTTCCTTCTTCCCAATAAATCTTTTTTGCTAGGTTTTTCATGTTCTCCACCATCACTAACTGTGTAAATCACAAAGAATTTTATATTAAAAATGATAAATAACTAAACTGAACATTGTACTTATGGGTACATGTCCACTTGAGTGAAACAATATATGTAAAACATACATTTTTTTTTATTTTTTTTTTGGAATGTGTATGTATGCTGTTGGCCCTACTGGCCTTAACAGTGTCACCGGGTTTTGGGACAGACCAAACTAGAAAAGCTCTGACGTTGGTGTGGAGACCCCGAGAGGAAGAATCAAATTAGAACACAGTGTGACAAGGGCGCCTCCTGAGAGGCACGAATTTTGGCTTTTTTACACAATTTGTAGTGGGGACTTGCCTGTCCAGATCAAAACCTACATTTAATTAGACAAATGCAGTAATAGTAGCTACAACACACAAATTAGTATCTATCACTATACTTTGCTCCGTCAAATGAGGGAAACGCGTGATATCTTAGGCCACTTTTCACACTCCTTTTGACTATTGCAACATTTAAAATGGAAACAACATAATACTTAATTTCTCTTAACTTACTTCAACGAAAGTTGAATTTGAGATAAGAATATTGTTTGTGAATTTAATATTTAACAAGTACAAAGCACTTACAATCACTTTCATTGCTTTTACGTCCAGTCTCAGATGCATATAAGCCAGGGAAATCTTTTTCTACATCTGGACTCTCAAAATCCATTATAATTAAGGTATAATAGAATTAACATGGAAATTTATAACTTAATACATACTTAAATATACATTCACTGTGTGTATTAAATTTCTAATTGATATATTTATTTCTTTATTATACAGACCACAAATACAATTCAATATTTTTGTTCCGGTCAAGTGTCAACAAAGTCATTGTAATCTCAAAAGCTTACACAGATGATAAAGTTCATACAACACCAAGGAGTTCTATCACTACATATTTCGATTTTATTAAAACACTTTAATATAATTTAATTCAATTTGATGTACCTCTCTACGTTGGTAGGTATAAAAATTCAATTAATAATATTAAATATAACAACAAAGGTATAATTTTAGAGTAAAAATGTAACAAACACTAAGGAATGACTAAAAATTATTATAGAACTAACTAGAATCTATTAAGATTACTGTATATCATACTACAACTAGAATAATAATAAAGTGTATGACGACACTTACAATATTAAATGTCACGAGTGTATGAATAATCACGTTTATCATAAATAAGACAGAGATAATATTTAGTTTGTATTGCTTGAATTTATAATATTTAGCTATAAAAGTACGTCAATTCAAAAAGTAGTATATCATATATATAATGCATGTGTCTAAACGTTTTGTACGTATTGCGACTTCTTTGTGTAATGTTTACGTGTCACTGTCATTTCTGAGTGATATGTCGTTGTCACGAAAGTGAAGATGTTGTGATTCGAGCTATGTGTAATTATCTATTTTATTTGTATTGGAAGGAAAATTTTGGTCTTTAATTTCATAAATATATAGCAAATATATAATTAATTTACAAAATTTTACGAAATATTTTTATTTTACAAAAATAATGCAAATTGGCTAAATGTTTGTGTAGCTTCTTGCAAGAATTTAGTGAAGTTTATGTGAAACTATTATTATAAATGTCATGGTTCTCGGACCTCGCTGGTAAGGCTGAAAGCCTTCTCAATAACCTTGATGAACAGACGGGTGCAGTTTTACGTAATCACAATGGCGTAAAGGAAACCAAAAATGATTTTATGTTTCATTCTGATGGTACGTGGGGTCAAAGAAAAAAGACGACTCCTCGTAATATTAAGAAAAATAATGTAATATCTGAAACGAAATCCAATGGCACACCAACAGTTAAAAACTCACCTTCAAGACAAGCTAGATCAACAACAAAACATTATGATAACATGAGAAATGGCATTGAGAATGTTAGAAGACAATCGCCTTTGCGAAAAGCTCCATATACTGTTAAAAACAGTCCAAAGGCTCATAATAAAGATTGTAATGATGAATCTATTAATCAATTTGGACTTAGGCACAGAAGTTAGTAATAGTATTATAATTTTCGTGTTTGAATATTATTTTATAGGCAAAAATATTCTTTGTAACACTGCCTTTTCTATTTACTAGGTTAGAATGTTTCAATGTAAGCATTTCAGAGTTTCAGTATGAAATTAAAACCTTATTATTTATAGGATACAGCTTGCCATCAGATCTGGAATTTATAAATACAGAAAAACTTACATACAACATGCAAAACTTAGAGGTTGAAAATGCTATGTTGAAAAATGAACTTAATGTTGTAAATAGAGAAGTTTCAGAGTTGCTAGAAAGATTACGTCAAACTGAAGATGGTGAATATATGTATCTAATTGTTTTAATTGTTAAAATGTCATATATGTACATTTAAATAATGCTAGTTTTATTCATATGCATATGTATATTGTATACTGGAAGGTAATATTTAATAAAGTGTTAATATTTTTCATTCAATAATTTTGCAATATCATCTCTCTTGTTCATTAGTAAATTGTAACATATAGTGTTATTTCATTATATGTACTTTGTCCTATTTACAACAAATAAAAATATACTTTTATATATTAATTCAAATTTGTTTTCAGAACTCAAAACTACTAAAATTAAGCTTGGAAGTAGTGAAAAATTAAATGGATTATTAAATGATGAGAAAAAGAGTTTGGCTACACAATTGCAGTCAAAAATTAGTATATCAGATGTTGATAGTGTTGAGATTAATAAATATAAAGCACAAAATAATGAATTAGAGTCTACTGTGTCTATACTTAATGAGACAAACAAAAAGTTAGAGGAGAGGTAAGTTTGCTTATTGTTTTTTTTTTAAGAAAAGTAAGCATTTTTGTTTTTGAAAGTGATGTATATTATTAACAAGGAACATTTGTGTGGTTTTTCTTCTACACATAAGTTTTTAAGGAAAAAAAACTAAATAACACATTGAGTAAATAAACTGATAAGTAAATAATAACAAAATCTTTTTGCTATTCCATTTAGAAAATCTTAATAGAACTTCTTTAAAATGATAAATTTAAATTTTAATTACAGAATAAAAAATACTTTACAGACTTTAACAAATGTTAACTCTCTCTGTCTGTTATTTTAATTTGTACAGCCTTAATAATTTGTGACATTGCTAACAACTTAAATAAGTTGTAACATTGTTAACAACTTAAATAAGTTGTAACAAAACATATAAGAATTTCGACACAGCCATTAGTTGAATGCATAGCTTCCCAGTCTGAGCATTTGAACGGTTTCCAAGAAGTGCTGGGTCAAATCCCGCTGCATTTAAAATGTTACATGGTTTTTAAAAAAAATGTTCACTTCAATGTTTTGCATTTTTAAAGAGATGTTAGATGATGATCTTAGTAATATAATACTAGTAATAATATCTTAAAGAGAACAGACAGAGAGAGAGAGAGAGAGTTAATATTTGATTAAAACTATCAGAACAGAATTAAAAGATTGTAAAGTACTTTATATTCATTTTTTTAAAAAATGTTTCCAGTCCCAAGTGTGCAAAAACACTGAAAATAGTAAATGTTGAAGAATTTTTTTACAAGAGTTGAATCTTGCAATATGTCTCTTTAATCTACATATTTATCTCTTATAATAAATGTCATGTATTGAGCACACTGCAAATATATGAATCAATATCAAAGTAATTTAATCTAGTAAATAATAATGTATTTATAAAAAACAGAGTTATATAAACAATGTTTTAAAATTAAATGTTTTTTAATTTTTTGTATTATAGAGTTAACCAATTGACAGAGGAATTAAGCTTTAAAAACACTGCACATATAAAATTAGAGAATGAATTACGACATGCACAAACTACAATAAGTGAACAACAGATTAATTTAGAAAAAACAGTTGCCGAGTGCCATAGATTAGAAAAAGACTGGGAAGCTTACAAATTGAGAGTTAAAAGTATGCTATTTGCCAAAGACAATCAAATACAAGCTATGAGAGAAGGTGCTAATATACCGGAGGATAATAAGTTACTATTGGAACAAGTTGAAACTTTAAAGTAAGTAAAATATTTTACTGTTTTTGTCTGTCTGTCTGTCTGTCTGTCTGTTTGTTTGTTTTGAGCTAATCTCTAATGGCGGAGAGCTGATGCAGTAGTGACAGGTAGCTGATCTGCCATTAAAGATATTTAAAGTGAATAGCAAACACATATTATTTAGAAATTACTTAATTCTATCCTACTATACTATACTATACTGTACTGTACTGCACTGTACTGCACTGTACTGCACTGCACTGTGCTATACTGTACTGAGCTGTTGATACCTAAAACATTTACCCGACATGTACTCTTAGCAAAGTGTGTTGCAACAGTGTGTAATAGTGTGAGTATTTTAATACATTTTTAATATATTAGTGTAAGAAATTTATAATTGTACTTCTTCTCCATGTAAATTGTAACTGTGCCAATATTCATAATCTACAGTTGAAAGTTCCCTCAAATAAGGATCGAAAATAATATTAAAAATATAATTCGAAATATTGTCGTTGAATAATTTTCTACTTGGATAAATGTAACTTTTACTTTATTTTAAAACATAAAAAATTATAAATTTGAATCATATATAGGGAGGAAAAAGAAAATCTATCTCAAGTAGTTACTCGAGTTCAGAATGAAAATGATAAAATGAAGCTAAGTATATCCCAATTGGAACAACAGCATGTCGCAGCTGAACGTGTGGTTACAGCTTTGCGAGATAGCTTAAAAGAAGAGAGACTGGCCAGAAATAGAGCAGAAGGAAATTGTGCTCTTTTAAGAAAGGTATGTACCTATATGAAAACAAGATATTCATATACATGTTTAAAAAATAAGATTACGAATTTTTGTTTCGATTTTGAATCCAAGCCAGTCAGTAACATGACTGTCGTGGTCACAGGTAGACTGAGGTGGCATAAGCCTGTCAGTTAATACAAAAATAAATCACATTAATCTATCGACATCAGTTTCTTAATTGCCTTGCGTACTGCTCTGGATTTTTACAAAATGTGCTGACTGTATCTTTCTCTCTAGTCTAGGAATATATCTTTCTTTCCTAGCGAGGATATGAGGTTTATCAAAACTGATGTAGTGGTTGGGTATATTCATCATAGGTTCACATACAACCTTCTGCAATACATGCCCATTCTTGACATCGGAGATGAGTTCCTTCATTCATCCCTGATGGTCCTCTTTGTTTGACTAATGTAAGATAAACCACAGTCGCAATCTAGTTTGCGTATACTGGTCTCAAGCATTGGCTCATTTTTTTAATAATGCCTAATGGCTTATATAATATATAATTGTTTTTAAAATGGTGCCAATTCTGTCCCTTTACATTTGATAGAAATGCTGGCTTTTTCTCCACTGTGGGCGGCTTGTTGGTATTCACACAACGCTGGCGGGAATTGGGAGCTTGTATCGAACTATAATAGAAAATATTTATGTACTTGTATCTAGGTTGCACAATGTGGTAATAATAAAAAAGTAAATTTGCGGCCGAAAATATCAAGACTATAATTAATGATACATACATATAATCATACATAAGTAAAATTTACAATTTTACAATAAAAATAAAAATTGGAGTTATATTTAATATTTTAAAAGTGTGTTACATTTAGAAGAAAAGCGTTTTTAAGAAAACTCATACTCATTGCATTTGCAATTGCGTACATATTTTTATAGAAAAATAACGTATTTTGATTATTTCAGGAAATTCAAACTCTGCAATTTGAGACGCACCAAACAATAATAAACCTACAAAAATCTTTGGACCATAAGGAGGACGAGTTAAATAGTCTTAAAGATTCATCTTCGAGTGCACATACAGGCGCTTTAAACGTCGCCGACTATGAAATCAAAGATATTGACAACGAAAAAATTGATTATTTAACACAAATGCTGATACAAAAACAGGGAAAAATAGATACTTTATTGGCGGATAATAATATTTTGAAAATACAGCTAGATAAATTGCAGGTTAGTAATAATTTTAGATTTTAGTGTTTATGGTTTTTTCTTGTTTTGTAGCTTTACTATATAGCAGGGTAAGCAGATTCATTGTCAAAGTTGCATGTTGAGTGGCGGAATTTAACGCCGTGCTTAAGCGAGAACAAATTCTCGCCAAATGAATATAATTGAAATATATTAATTTCCTGAGTGGGAATCGAACCCACAAACATGGTGTTTACTATCAGACTTTTCTTGTATCTCCAATAATATAAAGCTGCTGGTAGTAGAACGCATGGCTTAGCGGTCAGAGCGCTTGGACGGTAATCAAGAGGCGCGGGTTCGAATCCCGCTGCGTTCAAATTTATATGTTTTTTCAAAAATGTTTTCTAATGTATATAATGTTGCTCAATTTTTGAACAAAAGAAAATACTTTATATACCTTTTAATATTATGACAATTTGAATATGCATTTATTTTTCAGTCCAAGCACAAATCAGAATTGGCATTGCTCCAAGCAAAGTATAGTCACAGCATAGTCCATTTGCAAGATGACACCCGAAGAACTAGAGGCACATATTCTTCATCTCCATTCAAAGCTTTATCCTTACGGATTGGTGTTATTATTAAAAGATTTCCTATATTTAGAGTTCTTATATTGGTTTATATGGTGAGATTTATTTTTAAAACATATTTATATATAATTTTTAAATTTACATATATTCAGATTATTTGGATATTACAACAAACAAAATATATTTTGAAGTGTTTGCTTCTTAAAAGATATTTTTAATTTAGTGCTCTATATTATAATATTTTCATTTTATAAATTTGCTCTATTATCTAATATCCTTTTGTTAATTTATTCAATAAATATTTTTGAAATATTTGGTAAACAATATATTGTGACATACAATGTGTTCCCTGACATAATTTACTTATTTTTGATCAATATTTTATCAATAAAATAAAATAAAATATTTTAATAAGTTCTTTAATCCTCCAGATTGGTCTCCACCTGTGGGTTCTCACAGTATTATTCACCAGTACACCCGAAGATTATGTACCACGGCCAAGGAAAACTTAAAGAAAAATAAAAATATATTACAACATACAGTACCTAAATTATAATAAATTAAACATCACAGTTTAAACATGTATAGTGTTATTATATTGCAATTTAAATATATTTTTTGATAATAAAAGCAATAATTATAAGTGATATGAGAAATTAATTATTGAATAAAATTATTGTAAAAATAATCCGGCCATCTTTATTAATTTATAAATTTGAGCTAATATTTTTAGATTTTATTTATGTATCTATCTAAGGTAGAACAGTAGTTGTCAACTAGTAAGAAACTTTGCAGAAACTTATTTTTTTTATTACATTATTTATATTGGCATCTACATAAACATATTAAATAAATAAAAAGGTTCATATAATATTATAACAGTTAAATTAGTCACAGTTACAAAACAACTTTAATATTTACTAAATAAATTAAAATTTATTATATGTATTAATATTTATTATATATGTATATTGGTATAATGTACATATTAAATTATTTATTGTTATTAAAGTATATTTAATTAATGTGTGGTATATTTAATTGTTACGAATATTTAAAATTAACCTCATAATAAACTTAAAATATAAATATAGAAGTACTCGTCACTTGACCTTATTACAATTTCAAACGTTGAAAGAATACCCGTTGCTTCATTTTATGTAACAGTCATTTCAGTACTTGATTGTTTATAAGCTTTATAAACTTCTTACCAAATGTTTCTCAAATTTCTACATGTAACCCCTCTAATGGACCAACTTGTGAACTTTGCTCTCTTTAGCGTCGCCACAAAAATCGAACTCAAAAATTATTTTTAATTTCTTGTACGAATATATATATTCTAAAAGCTTCAGCGAGTTACTGTTGTCACTAAACTTAAAGATTTTGCAGTCGGTGTCTTAGTTCGAATTTTAGCTCGAAAGCCTGTGCATACACCAGACACATTTGCGGCGTTATAACGCGAATCTCCACGACAGTCTTCCATATTTAAGCTCAAGATATTTTCCTCAAAATTTTACTTTTCTTATAATGTACTTTTGCCCTAGTGATGGCAAAGCCTTGATAATTTTTTTACATGACTTTCATGTCTCTCTAATATACTCGTACTATATCCAGTGTCGGATCGATGATTAAAGAAAAGTATTTCGATCACCAAATAATATTTAGCGCTAGAAACATTACCAACTTTGGAATACGCATAAAGAGCTTCTTTGAAGCATCATCAAGAAAATAAAATCTGATGCTACATACCCTATTTTCTTCTGTTTCCATGTCGTTTCCATTTCTCTATTCGTTCAAGTACAAACCTATTAAACATAGCACAATCAATACGTAATATTAAACTCGTTGAAGTCATTAACGAAACTTTTAATAATATTTAAATTAAAGTGAAGCCCTAGACTAAGCCTGTTCACATTCAGCCTATTGGTAAATTCACCACAGCTTTAAAAAACAATTTTAATATCAGTGTTAACAAAAAAAATCAATCAAAAATGCAATTTATTTGTAATATTAGCATATTATATATAACGTTATTTATAAATTTTTACGTTTATTTATAACATTTAAAATTATATTACTTTATACACTTTTTTCTGACGTATTCGAGGCAATCGGGATGTACGCGATCACACTCTGGGTAAATATTAACATGGGTACTTCCCAAACTTATACAGCATCAATATATTCTTGTAGACCATTAATAAAATGGTGTTACACACTACATTTTTTTCTCTTTTCTTAGATTTCCTTTCTTAATTAATTGTGAAAGTATTTAGGGATGATATTAAATCATGTCCTTCTTTACAAAGAAAAAGTTCAATAATTAGAATTATTTATTTTAGTAAAAATAAATCTTTTTGTCAATGATATTACATATATTTTGTATTTTACAGATTTGATTTGGGATATTCCGTTCATGTAAATTAAAATTACGTGCCGGGTTGGGAGAACTAGATAGAGGAAATAAAAATGTTATTGAATACATTTCCTCCATATACTTTGAAACCTCAAGCTTCGCACCATCGCGTTACAAAGCCATTTACCAAATGAGTCACAAAACGTCCTATACTCCAATTAAATAATCAAATTATTTTAACACAATACAAAGACGATACAATTAGTAGTCATTTCTGTTTAAACTGACGAAAATACTCTCGTACCGGTAACTATGCGAAGTTGAGTTGAGTTGAGAGTTGAGTGGACTGTGGAAATTAACGACACTCGTGGTTTTTCCAGAGAGAGAAAATGAAATTAATTTATATATAATGCGCTTTTCAATTTTAGGTTTAACATAAAAAAAATCATTGTTTTGGTTTCTATTACATTTATAAATGTAATAGAAACCAAAACAATATATATTTTTTTCATGTACGGTTAGGAACCGGATACATTTTTATTATATGTATAGCTATCCTAATACATTTAAGCGGAATTACCTTTAAAAAAAGCTTTTTTAATGGCCAAACTAAGGCTAAAAGAAGTTAATATATTTGAAAAACTATTTCAACATTATACATTAAGCTCAGTCATGGTAAGCAATTATTATTAAGTTCCCTCTGAATATACCAATAACGTTTATAATTCTATACGAAAAAGTTGAACCTTTGAATAAACATCTTTTGATGTACCTCATTATTAAAATTCATATAACTAGATTTTTAAACTTAAAAATCTTTAAAGGCCAAATCATGTAGTGGTAGGGTCAACTGTACGAATATATAAAATTGAATAGTACAATATATTACTATTTTAATATTAAGTCAAGCTATTATGACATAGTGGTCTTACTGTAAGTACTATTGATTGTAGATTCAAATTCCACTCAGAGGAATGATTTATATTTAACATAATTTCTATGCTCTGGTGAAACAAAGCGTTGAACCCCGCTAATCTATACGTACTGTCTCGAATTCGGGCGGAAAGTCTAGACCGTAGTTTCTAGACAATGGTTTCTTTATGAGACTAAAGTTTAAGCTTAAAAAACGTAAGGAATAATAAAGGAAAAAGGAAATATAAAATGGATTTAACTAGTCAAGTTATGAGTCGAAATCACGGGTTCTCCGTAATGATAAAACAAATATGTGAAGACGTCTTCAGTTGATAAACAATGCATGAGGTCATAATCTTAAATTCCATCTATCATTAATGATAGATCCATCATATAGAAAAGTTAAATGTATTCTTCGAATTCTTTGATCCTATAGTAAATAACTATGTTTCCTTATAAAAAGGATATAATACATACATATTTTTACATGTAGTTAGTTATATTTGTATGTATGAATAATCGTTTATCCCTAGATAATATGAATCATATGGTTAAAATAAGTACCATACCTGATACTACGCAAGCATTATAGGTGTTACAATAATAAAGAATGTTTTAATTAATATTACGTTAATAATAAAAATAAAACTTATTGTTTTAGTCGCACATTGCAGTGTAGGCAGAGTAAATATAGTATTAGGACACTCTACTTGCTGCAAATTTTCTACATATTCCATGTTTCTTATCAGAATCTTACTCCACCTTTATCGTTACAGAGTGGGGAAATAAATCAATTTAAATATCATACTCCTACATTGAATTGAACCTGTAACGATCGCGTTTATAGATGGACACTGTCTTTGTTATTATTAAATGAAAAAGATGTACAAAGTTAATACATTTAGGTTTTTTATTGCAGACAAATTGTGGTCACTTCTACGTAACTTACGCTTGTCGTGAGTTGTATATTGGTTTTTCCATTGCCGCTTAAAAAATATCACGAAGGTACTGGCATATATTGGTTTGTGTAGTGACAGGATGTTTGTATGTAATAAATTTGGTCAAAACTCTGGCACTCTTAAAAATACTTAACAGTAACAGATTATTTATATTTAGGCTAAAATGTAAATAAGTAGAAAATTTTTAAATTTAACTTCGCGTGCATTGTTTTACGCGCCTTTAGATTATCATCCAGAGACTGTAGCTAGTTGAACGATACCTTCATATCCCAAAAGATCGTTACATACCTAACACTGTCTTGATCATTATTAAAATTAGATTCTTTTTAGATAGAACTTAGTTTTTTAAGAAACCTGGGTTTCCTTTTCTGAGAACAAAGTCAGTCAAATATATATATAAGATAATGTCAGCTATAGTAATATAAACTTTTAGTTTAGGCATATAATATCAATCTCTGATTTATTTATTTTTAACTATATCAGTGGAAGCAATACATCGTTCAGGGGAAAACCAACGATAAACAGTTATTAAGATAAAAATATTTGTAGGCCTAACTTCTAATTTTAGCTTATTATTCTCATAGTATTTTACCATACCTTATCTTTTTTATCTTAAAGAATCAATGAATTTTCTAATTTTATCCAAAGCTGTTCATTGTCCGATTAAATGACAAAAATTATGTGTATATATAAGTTCAATACATGAAGTAATTGAACCTAAAAATGTTTACTCACAGATTATTTTTTACGATATATTCATCATTATTCATCATAGAGGTAGGTATATATAATATTACACATATCCCAATTACTGAACGAACACAACTGAAATTAGACAAAAGAAATTTGTGATTTGAAATTTTTGGATATTTCGACAAAAGAAAACGGAATTTTACGTTTCACAACCTAAACTGTGAACGATAGACCTGGAAAAGTATGGATCATGTTCTGTTCTGTATGTTGAGTTTTGCTATATTTACATTTAAGACCGAAAATATATATGGAATTACATACTATGATTTTTTTCTGTATTGTGCTAAGAAACGTATACTATTGGGGTGCTACTATTGCATATTGTGGCTTACGCGATACAAACTGTAGGTATAAAGATATTTTGTAAATAAAAAAATACCAATAACGCGATATACATAGAATACCTATAATAAAAGCACGCTATCGTCATCGAACCGGTTCTGAGGACCTTCTTAGCGAATATCATCAGTCAGTTGTGATCTACACTTCGCGTAGCTTACACGTATTTTAATAATGTAAATAAAGTAAATAATCATTATTGTGACATACTTACTTTTCGTTTAGTGTCAGTTATATAGATCATAATTTTAAGACAAATTCACTGTATCCGGCTCTAGCAACTTGATAATTTAAAGCGTAGTTTTTTTATCAAATAATTTTTCCTTGTCCAACAGCCAAGTGCGAAGATGAAGTTTTTATTTGTGATTTTTTTCGGTAAGTTTAAATAAAACTACTTGTTTCTTTTATAATAGTATTGGTTTCGTTAATAACAACCGTTGTCTATTTGTTTGTCTGCGAATTACCACCTTTTACTAGCTTATTAAAAAATCTTAACTGTCCTAAGAATCATTAAAAAGAGGAATAGGTAGGTACTTTAAAGTTGTAGAAGTCATGGAATAGATCAAAACACATATTTAGGGTATTCCTGAGTTAAGTTACTCCTAAATAGACAGTTCATATCTTTACTATAAACAAAACAACGATATGACGTAATACAGAAATAATAAAAGATGTTTCTCATATCAATACTAAAGTGGTGTTACATTTGCTCCCAAGATATGAATATATAGATGATATTACCTACATATTAAGATTATGGGTTGAAAAGAAAAAACGAATTATATCAGAATTGTAAATATATATGTGTGGCAGTTATCACAGATTAATTTACAATGTTTTTTATTTATACATAAATGTTTATTTAGGTCGAAACAAGAATCAATTATTTTATAAGTTGTTGTTGTATTTCTTTCATTTCTTTCCATCAGTTCCAAGATATTTATTTTCGTTAGTCAGATTATTTATTTTAAAAATTTTTTCAAAATATAATGAGACTTGGATTCATGATTTCATGTATTCATTTTTCGGATATCCAGTTGTAGACATAGGTACTAGGATCAGTACTTGGACTTTGTGACCCAAGTGCGTGAGCATAGGTGTTTCACATACGTGTTAGATACCAGTCGCCTCTATTAACTGAGCTCTTCTTTTTACATAATAAAATTTTAAAACCTAATCCCACCTTCGAAGTATGTGGTACAATTACTGAACTGTCGTTCAGTTCAACTGGAATTAGGCAGACCAAGATTTTTTAATAGAATATATAAAGATTTCGCTGTTATACTTCCTGTACCTTCTACCTCGTATTAATCAACTCTAAACCTATACCAGTTTAGTTCGTTAGTAAGTTTTTTTTTCTATATTGCAACTGCAACGTACTGAACGTCCAACTGAGCAGTTTATTTGCCAGCGAACTTCACATCACCTTAGCTTTCAAAATCCGAAAACCAAAATAAAATACCGTAACCATTTTCAGATTTGTGGAATATGTTATGACATGTTTGTTTGTCGTAAAATATTCTTGGTACCTAACAAAGGTACGAACAATATGTATGGCAAAATTAAATTGATTTTTTCCTTACAATTCCTGTATAGTTTCTCATATTGGATTTGTCAATTCTGATGTTTACTTATAGTATGCTGACAGTTAGTTTATTGTCCATATGAAAATGTAATGTAAAATGTTCCTCATGTTGCATATTTTAAAAACCGAGCAAGAAAATAACAAACTATAACTTTATTACAATAAGCTTAAGAGTTATCTTGTCAGGTTAGCGAGGTTAGATATTTTTTACCAGTACTTGATTTAGTTTTAATTAAAATGCTAACAAAATAAACCTTTATATGACCAAAGCCTAAAACTTTTTATTTAGCTGACTGTTAAACGATTGGTATACGAAATAAATAATTATTTATCGCAGAGCCTCAATAATTAAATACCAGTTGTAAATTGAAATGGTTGATGATTTAATTTCATTATAATGGCCATTTACATTGACGATATCATTGGGTCGTTTTAAAGGTCATCATAATCGCCTATGAAATAGACATATATAAAATCAACCTAATGAATATTAACAAAAGTCTATTGATTATACCAACAATTTCTTTTAAATTATTTTTCATATATTTTATTACTAGACACCTTAGTGTATATTGATTTGTCAATAAATTGTCAATATGCAAGGTATTAAAACACTCTTTATACAATAATGGAACCTTTTAAATGAAACTGTTTTAAACGGATTAATGGTGTATATTTTACCCCTTGATCCCTAGCGAGGATATGAGTTCTATAGGGAGAGCAGATAATCCTATAATAATCCGCAAGGCTATTAAAATACGAAAATATCTCAATTTCAATAGACAACGAGCTTAGAAACTTTCGAACCATTTAGACCCATTTTCAAAAACTTTAAAGTCTTAAATCCACCACGCCCGAGAGCGAGATATAGTTGCCGCATTTTGCAGAAAACGAGGGCAGTACGCGAGACAACTAATTCACAGAGGTCGGTAGATTAATATGATTATTCTTTGTACCAACTGACAGACAGTTCGAGACATCGGGTTTTCAAGATTATATTTTCAAGTACCAAAATATTCGCGATTAATTTCTTTGAATTAATTTCATTTTAGATGTGTAAAATATTGCGAATATCAAAGATTTTTTTAGGCATGGCACCTATTCCCAGTGATCACTGAACCCACATTTAAGCCGGCTTTTGATATTGGCTGTCAGTTTAATTATAAATTCTTAGCTTAAGTTGTCCCCTAAGTTAACAATTCCAAGTATACTATGACTGTGTTCTCATATTTGTGTAAATCCTTTGCAATTATTATAGACAAGAATTGAAATAAACTAACAAAACTAAAAAATCAAGAGTTAGAATAAACTAATAAATCCACAGTAACAAAACTCGTTTCATGGGTCTTACAAATTTTCTGTTTACATTTCAGTTCCACTAGCAACATGCAATCCCAACATAGCTATCACACAAGAGCTTTTGGAAAGCGTTTTCGGAAGTCCAGACAAAGTACCAAGTGACCCTCCAAAAAATATTTTAGCTCAGGCTATACCTGTATTACCTGCTCAAAGCGATATAGGCAGCAATGAATATGATGAAAGCATTAACCAGTTTGTCCCATCTGCCATAGATTATGACAAATTCGACTGGATCCTGACAAAGGTATCATAACATGACAGCCTTATATTGCATATCATATATTCATTTATGGTTACGTTTTATATTTTAATTTATATTTCCAATTTGAACAAAAAAAATAAATGAAAATATTTTTAAAATAATTATGCTGAATTTAAGCATCTTTTCACCTTTTATGCAATTTTTAAATGATGAGGAACAAAAATTATGTGAATATAAAAGCAATAGCATACATACTCGTTTAATATTCTAGTTGTGTACAATAATTATTTCAGCGTGTGGCGTCAGGTTCACAAGAGAACCTTTTAATTTCACCTTTAGGATTGAAATTAGCACTGGCAATTCTTATGGAAGCTGCAGCAGGCACTACAAAAGCAGAACTGTCATCAGTATTAGGCTTGGACAGCAATAAAAATGTTGTGAGACAAAAATTTGCGACCATATTAGATTCATTACATGTAAGTTCATTTCTATTATCATTCTTTTAACTTTGTTCATCATTCGAAAAATATTTATATTTAAACATCTTGACCACCTGGATAGATAAACCTTGCCATCAAGCACAAAGCGATTCTGAAGATGAAAAGCAGAAAATAAAATAATAATCGCCAGAAATAAATAAAATTAAAAACATGAATGACGATCGTAATAAAATCATTTGTTCTAATTTAATCTGCTATTTTAAGTATTCATTTCATTTTCTTAATATATTAGACGAAATCTTCGCAATATATTCTGGATTTGGGCAGCAGGATATATGTCGGTGGAAATATAGTACCACAACAGCACTTTGCTGCCATAGCGGAGCAGTTCTATAAGACTGAATTGAAATCTTTGGACTTTAGTAACCCGATAAATGCCTCAAAGTGTATTAACGAATGGGTTGCTAATAACACTCAGGGAAGAATAACCAATCTAGTAAATGCTGGTAAGTAATATGATAAAAATAAAAAAAAAACATATAAAAATAAATTTGTTACAATAATTTATTTAACATATTTTCAGATGACGTAACCGGCGTCTCCGCTCTAGTCCTTAACACTATCTTCTTTAAAGGAACTTGGCGTCATCAATTTCCTTTAAATGGAACTAAAAATGATGCTTTCTATATTTCACCAATATTGAAGAAAGATATTCCTTTCATGAATCTTAAGAATAAATTTTATTATACTGAATCTGCACGCTACAATGCAAAAATTTTAAGGATGCCATACATGGTAAGCATTGTTTAGTAAGGTTACTTGACATTAAAATTTAAGCAAATTTTGAATTTATTGTTGTGTTGAACGCTAACCGTTCACTTGATTCCTGCCCCTGAATTTTCCAACCACACAGTACGTAGCAAACATAAATAAATATCATTTAAACTATTTGGATTTTTGGGAATTGAATACAGTGTGGTTTTGTAGGAAATTCTTTCCACGTGCCAACCAACCGTGTTTCCAGGTAGATACGATACGGGTCATTCTCACCTCAAAACACCTGTAGATCCTCTAGTGTTATCCGAGGCAGCATCGACCGCTTGCTACCAAATGACCCATATGCCGCTTTGCCACAAAAAGCAATATAACATAAATACACACACACACATATATATATATATATATATATATATATATATATATATATATATATATATATATATATAAAATGAAAACGTACCTAGTACTGGAGCTGACCGAAAGGTATTCCCTAAAGGTCGAACGGGTCTATGTGCCGACATCGCGGCTCACTACAATGTTATCATGGGGGATTTCAATGCTAACGTGGGAGCTTGGCTTTCAAGAAAGCGAAGAATCGCGTATCGGGCATAAGGGATTGGGGCGCAGGAATCACAGGGGGCAAATGTTGGTAAACTTCCTCGAGATGCAGAGACTCTTCTTGATGAACTTGTTCTTCAAAACGAAGTCCCATACGAGGTGAACCTGACGGAGCCCTGACGCTGTGACGCGGAACGAGGTAGACTTTATCATAACAGATAAGTGGATATTTGGAGATGTATCCATACCTAACCGGTTCAACACCGGCAGCAACCACAGGCTGGTACGAGACACGCTAAATATAGATTTTAAAGCCAGGAGGCATCGCTTGATGAAGTCTACTCTCCGACCGATGCAGCTCCAAATAGATCATGAGTCCGAAGAATTCCAATTGAAACTTCAGAACCGATTCGCTTCGCTGGTAACCGCCGATAGTGTTGACAAGGAAACTGACGATATGGTGAAAGCTCTGTGCCAATTAGGAACCAAGCATTTTCAACTTATTCGGAAGTACAGGAAGTCAAAGGTCTCAGCTGAAATCGTGAATCTCATGCGGCTGAGACGTGAAATGCCTGACCAAGTCTCGTCAGTGGAATCCAAGACCCTCTCTAGACGCATAAGAAACGCGAAGAAATAATTATGCGGAAAGGAGAAATTATGCGGAAGGACCTCCGCTGCTCAAATGCGGAAACTTCAAAACCGCAATTGAGTAGAATAGGGGGTTCAAGGTGTTCTTAAGACAGCGGTCGGGCAGAACAAGACCGATTAAACTCCGTCGTGGGGTGGGACAGGTTGATGTAATATCTCTAAAACTGTTCCCCAATGCGATGGAGGACGTTTTCAACATCAATGGAGAGCGCATCTCACATCTTCGTTTCACAGACGATACAGTCATCTTTGTAGAAACGTTAGAAGAGCTTTGCGAAATGTTTAACGACCTACGTGAGTCCTTTCGACGGGTCAGTCTCGGCATGAACTTGGACAAAATTAAGGTCATGTTCAATGAACATGTCGTGCCGGGACCGATATATGTCGATGGCGTCCCCCTCGGAGTTATGCAGGATTATGTCTACTTTGGCCAGACAGTCCAATCATGCCGGCACAAGTTTGAGAGGGAGGCTGATAGGAGGATTCAGTTGGGCTGGGCAGCATTCGGCAGGCTTCGTAAAGTCCTTACGCGGCTGTCCCACAATGTTTGAAGATGAAAGTCTTCGACATTGCGTCCTACCTGTGATGACGAATAGTGCCGTGATGTGGACAGTGATAATGGGGCTAGTGCACAAGTTTAAGATCGCGCAGCGGGCGATGGAACGGGCTATGCTAGGTGTCTCTCTCACAAATTAAATCAGAAATGAGGCTATCCATGACAGAAGCAAAGTAAAGGACATAGTTTGGAGAATAAGCAAGCTGAAGTTGCACTGGGCTGGCCGTATCTGTCGTAGAACCGATGGCCGCTGGAGCAAACGAGTCCTAGAGTGGAGACCACGTTTCGGTAAGCTTAGCGTTTGACGACCTCTGACATGCTGGTCCAACGACATTCGTAGGATCGCCTGTAGACACTGTATGCAGAGGACCGAGAACGTGGCACGCTCTGGTAGAGGCTTATGTTCAGCAGTGGGCAATTAGAGGCTGATGATTGATTGTTTGTAATGAAAAAAACCTCTTTCTAAGTTTTTTTTCATATTAATACTTATACATGTCACTGCTTTGTTTAATTACTGGAGGTAAAAATCATTTTGACAAATCCTTAAATTTAGTCATACGGGATTTGTGGTTGAAGTCTTTTTTTTGTCTTGTAGTTTAGCAAATAATTTATTAATAAATAAGATATTTCATCAACTACATACATAACTGTTTTTGTTTTTCAGGGGAACAAATTTGCAATGTACATAATAGTGCCAAATTCTCTAACCGGCTTGGCATCCATTTTTAATGAGCTGACTGACTTGAGGTCGGAGTTGAATTATTTACAAGAACACATCGTCGATGTAACCCTACCTAAATTCCAATTCGAATATACCTCTGTATTAGATGGAGTTTTAAAAGAGGTAAATGACCAAATAAATACGTAAACATATTATTTATGACATAAAATATTCACAAGACACAATACTTCTTCTTTCTTTCTAATATACTTTTTGTTATTTTGGTAAATACTAAAAATAATAATAAAATACTAAAACTTGAAAAATATTTAACTTCAATTAATATTGACGAATTTTTATACTTAGAAGAAAAGTTGTTTTTTGGTTGAAGACTGTATATTTGATTGATTTGAAATGTTACTCTGGACCATTTAAATATTAATTTTTGTTTTACAAGTTCACAAATCATTTAAAATAACAAATGTCGTCATTATTTATAACTAGGTGTACTTCCCGCTTTATAAGTGTGTGGTAGATAGAAGCTTGATATATTTTATTTGTTATTATTTATTTTCCGCCCAGTGATAGGTTAATAACGTGCTTTGTATAGTCAGACCAGAAAAATATTATATTTAACATTAAATTACTTTTACATCGGTCATACACGCAAAATATACTATAGTATCGATTTATTGTGGTGATGTTTAATATTTAAGAGTAATATAAAAATTATTTTTTTCTATAAGCTCGTAATATAGCCTATAACAAAGCAAAACGCTCCTTTCGAAAATTATGCGGGCGGAGGAGTATGGCAGTAGCAGGTTTATTATGATTATGATTATAAAGAGAAAAAGTGTAGAATACTAATATTTCCTTTCAATTATTTATAATTATTACATTCAATTATTACAATAAATGTAACAAACACTGCTATGTGTTTGACATACACTTTGTCAATTTGCTGTTTACAAAAGCCAACGTAGGGCAGCGAGGTACTTAGGTATGACTGTAAACGTGCTATAAATACGATGGATTGTGAGTTCGGCCGCCACTAGGAGAATGATTATGTTTTAATTATTTCCATTTCCATTTCCATTATTGACAAAGTGCGACGTTAAGTTCCGTTACTTAACATGCAATGTGTCTTTTGGCTCAACACTGTAAACCTTGATACTACATTCTATCTGTCTACCTCACTGAATAAAAACAAAAAAATATTTGTAATATAAAATTAGAAATACAGCGAATTTTAATAAATAGATCAATACTGACTTAATGTTCTTGACTTACGTTTAGCATACATTTTCCTGCTCACGACATGCGCTAGAGTCGTATGCAAATGGCATGGGTATTTCCTTTCGATGTTTTTGTTTTGTTTCATTGAATATTTTTGCCGTAACGAGAAAATTACTATTTTGTCTCCTTATTATATTATATTAGATTATTTTATTATTATTTCCGCAATTAATTTGAAAAAATAAAACGTATTTTTTATTCTAATTGTTACGTCTACTAAGTTTTTAATTTGCAGGCAAAAAGTATTTGTATATTTTAGATTAATAAAAAATTCTTAGCATTATATTTTTAATAATAATAGTAATATAATAGTCAATATCGTAAAATATTTTACGATTTTGGGAGCGTTTATTATTATAATTCAATAAAATAATATTGCAATCTTGCGATGTCGATAATCTGATTAACTCTAATAATAAGCAGGTTATAACTATTTTTAATATCACGATATAACCTTGTTTGACTAATTGTTATTTTTAACACAAATTCCTACTTCCTTATATATTGTATATATCTAATGTATATATTTAAATATTGTTTCAGCTTGGCATACGACAAGCTTTTGAGGATACAGCTTCATTCCCTGGCATTTCTCGTGGACAGTATATCAGTACTAGACTTAAGATAAGTAAAGTGTTACAACGATCGGGAATTGAAGTGAACGAATTAGGAAGTGTGGCATATTCGGCGACAGGTAATTGATTTTTTATCTTTTATTTTTATATTCATACAACTTTAAAAATGTATATTTTAAGAATTGCATGGTCAATATATTGAAACTCCAATGTTTTCTTTCTTAGTGATACATATCATCATAGATACCTACGATAAAATACTTCGATTTAATGCTTTTTAATGAAATTTTATTAAAACAATCGTATAGAGGCCGGTCGTGGCGCAGTGGGACAGCGTCTGACTGTAAACGCGATCGGTTGTGGGTTCGATCCCCACTCGGGGGAGTGATTATATTTAAATTATTTTCACTTCCTCGCTCTGGTAAAGACAAAGAGCGGCGTCGAGTTTCACCACTCAACACGCAATGTCTCGAATTCGGTGGAAAGCGAAGTACGGAGTGTGTTGACACTAGGTACTTTCTGTATGTGTAATAAAAGCGTGAAGCTAAAAAAAAAAGAAAAATCGTAAAGTGAACTCCGCGGTGAGTTTGCCTCTAGTATTCATATCTTTCATCTAAATATTAATATGTGAAGTATCTAAAAAAATTTACATCACGAAATAAATGGAGAATGTGAATATATATGAAGAAAAAAAAATAAAATCAATGTAGCGAACTTTATACAATATGTTTCACGTAAAAGTTTATATAGAGTGACATACATGTTGCTAAGGCAACGCGTTCTTTACGCATTCAGGACAGAAATTCTAGTTTAAGAAGACATTAACAAATATTATAATCCTTGTTGTGTTGAACAGAAATTGCGCTGGAAAACAAATTTGGCGGAGATACTATGACAAGTGCCGAGGTTATAGCAAACAAGCCTTTCCTATTTTTCATTCAAGACGACCAAACCAGGCAGTTGCTGTTTACTGGAAGGGTCGCAGATCCCTCTCTATACGACGGTGCTTTCAAACTCACGTAGATAATCGTGTAATAAGTGTTGAAAGAACAAACTGAATTAATACTACATAAACTTATTAGTTTTATAGACATTTACTCATATTTTTGTTGTTAATATGCCTTAATATAAATATTTGTGAAACAATGTGTTTGAATGTAACGTTTTATTTATTTTTAAACTGATTAATATCACCTATTGTTACAATTTTTGTTTATTGTAAAGCTATGCTTTCTTTTTTGTAAAAGTTCAAATTGTATCTAAATTTCGTACACAAGATATTGAGTTCTAATATTTTAGTTATATATGAATTCCTTTTCAAATAAGCAAAACAAATCGTGAAAGCTGGAAAGCTGTAAAGCCTTAAACGGAGCTCTCTGTATTTCATGAAAATCATTTCGGGCAATAAATAATTTGATAAAAAAATTAAATTCTTTTAATACCCTCTTGCGTTTATTTAAAATCCTTTTTTATATAATATAACCTTATTTTATTTAAAATCCTTTTTTATATAATATAACCTTATTATTATTGTATATTTACCAATTTAAATATTTAATTTATTTGGAAATATAATTTAAATTATATTTACCAATTTAATTAAACCTTTTATTAAATATCTAACTAATTTTAAACTACCTAACAGTTTCTTGAGATATGAAATTTTATGGAGCCCCCATATTAGTTTTAAATTGAATTCCATTTTAAGAAAAATACAATTGACACTAATATGAATAAACTAGGTGCGTGCACGAGTACGTCCGCGAGAAATATAACATCTCGAGATCTTTACTTAATAATTATAAAATAAAAGTATTTATTTTGGTATATGTAAATATAAAACAATTCAACATTTCTATAAAATCTTTGTTGTCTCAAACGAAGCATTTTTTTGTACTATTTACTTTTACTTTCTGCGAAGATTTAAAAACGCATATTTCTAATTATGTGAGCAAATTAACTACAAGTCTTCATTGTCAAATATGACATAGATACTTAAATATATTATGTACGAAAAATGAGGAAAATTTGATAGTTTTTTTCTTCACGGTTTAACCCGCATAGCAGGGTGGACAGAAAGAGAAAGAAGTTTTAATACTTTAATAATAATAATTTTAAAATAGTATGTAATATTAATATTACCTCTACAGAATTTAAATATTACATTACTTTTTAATTGTCCAGAGATACCTAAATAGGTAAATATTCTCGATCTTATTATTACTTTAAAATCATAATATAATAATATAAAATTTTACTTTCGTCATACGTTGCAGTGCTGTTAAAAATATATTAACTCAACTGTGTATGTGTATGGAACTTCATTACAATCATTCTCTTCAAAGGCTTTGGGTGTCATCCCACTATCTAGGTCGCGCCGCTCAGTTCAATCATATGCTCCACTAGATCACAACGATCTCATTATGTTAAATGAAAATCACCTTTTATGAATTACGTACCTGTAATGAAACATTTTAATTTATCATTTATAAGTTCATTTAAAGAGAGGTGTCAGGCAACGGATGGATGTGTTGTCCAGGACCGGTATGGTTGGTACTCTACCTTGATTAGTAGACGGCGACAGACTGACAAACTCTAACAATGTTTAACAGGAATAAAGATTTTCTAAATTAAAAATTAATAAGATTCTTTTACTTTATAATGGTATCTCTTAATTAATATATTAATGACATAGGTATTATTACACAAAAATAAACCTGATTTAAAAACAAAAATATAGTATATTTTCATCAAGGTTGTATGATCGGCAGATAATTGATAAATAAACAATTTAAACCAAATTCGACTATTTTTGTACATAACTAAAAATGTTCATCCAGTTAAAACTTTTCTTTAAGCGTAATTTTCTCAGAGTCTATATAAGTTTATAAATTTTTGTACTACTGAATAACTACTGTCATGGCTATTGTCTTATTTTTTATACCTAACTCAGTTGGTCTGTGTATATATAATACATCAGCTGAGTTAATCTTTAAAATCCAGCCTAGGCTGGTATTACTAATATTAACTATGTATATAACAAAAAAAAAGAGTTTATTTTTAGTCTATTTAGATTTCGAAATTCATTTAATTCACTACTACACTACAATAGTTTGTGCTTATTAGGTAAAGTCTACCTGTGAAAAAAACATACAAATACCAAAAATTATATGCGGTTAATCCGGCAATAAGTAAATAGTTATATTTGTTAACTGCAATTTTAAATTCCACTTGGTGGACTGTTCATATTTAAAGATTACGTGTTTCTCTTGACCGGTTCTTTTCAAAATTTACAACAAACTAAAAAAGGTGACAATTCTTTCTTTAAATCTTACAAAGGTGACAATTTTCTGTTAAAACTTTGTTGTTGTTGTTTCTTATAATGAAAAGTAAATATATTTATTAGGTTAGCCTTAAAATAATATTCTCAAAAGATGCTTTAAATATCTGGGGGTCATGCCATAAATGTCATCCATACACGTCCCATTAACTTCCTGATTTTCGACCCCTCCCCCGTTCTTGTCACAGCTGGTCCTTTTGTGAGACCAACCTTTTTAAGCAACATCACACTTTGTCCCGTCTAGGGAAATTATTCCTATTAATCAAAAATGAAAAGGAATGACTTAAATAAGCTGATATAATTTTTAGCACTTTTTATAGTATACTAATTAATATTTGTTCTTTCTATTGTGCTCATCTTTATGACGTAATTGTGACCGAGTCTAGTCTAAGAAGTTCCGTATTCACACGCAGTGCACCTCCACTCGCCTCTGTTGTTCCTCGATGTGTTTAAATCCAATTAAGCTTTAATTGTTTACATTTTGTCATTCTCATTCATTTTTTGTAGTTAAATTTACCATTTGTGTAAAGACCGTCTCCACCGACCCGCGTGTCTATAGTTTTAATAATTTATTGTTAAAATATAAGACTCAAGCTATGTATCGGCAGTTAGTAAGTTTTTGTTTTTTCAATAAAGAAATTTGCAGTTATTAATTAATAAATTTGTGGGAAGTGATTGAGTTATTACATATGCCCTTAATTGTATTAACGTTCCTTAGTAAGTGCTATCTAGTGCGTTGTTGGAACCGGTTTCATAAAAATCTCAATCAATTAGAAGTTGTACTTAACTAACGAGTGTTTGTTAACGTTTAGCACCAAGATATTTTGAATTTATTAGCGTAGATCGTTGAAAACATTGAAATTATAGCAAAAATTAATTATATAGCTCTCTAAGGACAGGTAAACTGGTTTTAGCAGAAAACATGCTGACCATGTCTAATGACTGCCAAGTTAGTTATGAATTAGAATATTCGTTTCTTGTAATATGCATTCTATATATTTTTAATTCCTTTAATCCTTGGGATCGATAATATCTAATAACAATAGTTAAGTACTTGGGTTTTTCTAGGTTTGTATGTAATAAATCTTTATTACTGTTTGCGGTAATGAATACCTCAACTTCAAAGGCTTTGGGTGTCATCCCACTATCTAGGTCGCGCCGCTCAGTTCAATCATATGCTCCACTAGATCACAACGATCTCATTATGTCAAATGAAAATCACCTTTTATGAATTACGTACCTGTAATGAAACATTTTAATTTATCATTTATAAGTTCATTTAAAGAAGGTGTCAGGCAACGGATGGATGTGTTGTCCAGGACCGGTATGGTTGGTACTCTACCTTGAGTAGTAGACGGCGACAGACTGAAAAACATCTAACAATGTTTAACATGAAATAAAGATTTTCTAAATTAAAAATTATAAGATTCTTTTACTTTATAATGGTATCTCTTAATTAATATATTAATGACATAGGTATTATTACACAAAAATAAACCTGATTTAAAAACAAAAATATAGTTATATTTTCAATCAAGGTTGTATGATCGGCAGATAAATTGATAAATAAACAGTTTAAACCAAATTCGACTATTTTTGTACATAACTAAAAATGTTCATCCAGTTAAAATTTTTCTTTAAGGCGTAATTTTCTCAGAGTCTATATAAGTTTATAAATTTTTGTACTACTGAATAACTACTGCTCATGTGCTATTGTCTTATTTTTTATACCTAACTCGGTTGGTCTGTGTATATATAATACATCAGCTGAGTTAATCTTTAAAATCCAGCCTAGGCTGGTATTAGTAATATTAACTATGTATATAACAAAAAAGAGTTTATTTTTAGTCTATTTATGAGTCGTTTTAACGATTATTGTGTATAAACAGATTTCGAAATTCATTTAATTCACTACTACACTACAATAGTTTGTGCTTATTAGGTAAAGTCTACCTGTGAACAAAACATAGAAATACCAAAAATTATATGCTGTTAATCCGGCAATAAATAAATAGTTATATTTGTTAACTGCAATTTTAAATTCCACTTTGTGGACTGTTCATATTTAAAGATTACGTGTTTCTCTTGACCGGTTGTTTTCAAAATTTACAATAAACTAAAAAAGGTGACAATTCTTTTTTTAAATCTTAAAAAGGTGACAATTTTCTGTTAAAACTTTGTTGTTGTTGTTTCTTATAATGAAAAGTAAATATATTGATTAGGTTAGCCTTAAAATAATATTCTCAAAAGATGCTTTTAAAATATCTTGGGGGTCATCCATAAATGTCATCCATACACGTCACATTAACTTCCTGATTTTTCGACCCCTCCCCCGTTCTTGTCACAGCTGGTCCCTTTTGTGAGACCAACCTTTTTAAGCAACATCACACTTTGTCCCGTCTAAGGGAAATTATTCCTATTAATCAAAAATGAAAAGGAATGACTTAAATAAAGCTATTATAATATTTTTTAGCACTTTTTTATAGTATACTAATTAATATTTGTTCTTTATATTGGTCTCATCTTTATGACGTAATTTAACCGATATAGTCTAAGAAGTTCCGTATTCACACGACAGTGCACCTCACCTCGCCTCTGTTGTTCCTCGATGTGTTTAAATCCATTAAAGCTTTAATTTGTTTACATTTTTCATTCTCATTCATTTTTTGTAGTTAAATTACCATTTGTGTAAAGACCGTCTCACCGGACACGCGTGTCTATAGTTTTAATAATTTATTGTTAAAATATAAGACTCAAGCTATGTATCGGCATTTAGGTAAGTTTTTGTTTTTTCAAATAAAGAAATTTGCAGTTATTAATTAATAAATTTGTGGGAAGTGATTGAGTTATTACATATGCCCTTAATTGTAGCTTAACGTTCCTTAGTAAGTGCTATTAGTGCGTTGTTGGACCGGTTTCATAAAAATCTAATCAATTAGAGTTGTACTTAACTAACGAAGTGTTTGTTAACGTTTAGCACCAAGATATTTTGAATTTATTAGCGTAGATTCGTTGAAAACATTGAAATTATAGCAAAAAATTAATTATATAGCTCTCTAAGGACAAGTAAACTGGTTTTAGCAGGAAAACATGCTGACCATGTCTAATGACTGCCAAGTTAGTTATGAATTAGAATATTCGTTTCTTGTAATATGCATTCTATATATTTTTAATTCCTTTAGTCCTTGGGATCGATAATATCTAATGTCAATAGTTAAGTACTTGGGTTTTTCTAGGTTTGTATGTAATAAATCTTTATTACTGTTTGCGGTAATGAATACCAATCATTTTATTATTATGAGTAATTTAAGCACATACTAATATATACTCTAATATTGTATATCTAGGTTTTGTTTTTTTGGTCTAAAGTTAGGAAGTGGTTGAATAATTATAAATGTGGGTTTTAGTAGCTTACAATTTTAAAGTTTTTGTGACATTTTCACAGTATTTCTCATCGCGTGCGTTTTTTCATTGGATTGTCTTGAATATGTGCCACCGGAAATTTCGCGTTTGAACTTCTTCGACACTGATCTTCTTCGATATGTTGCTGAGGACAAAGTTGGGAATGTGATAGTTTCACCAGCCAGCATTAAATCTGTCTTGGCTATGATTGTAGAAGGATCCAGTGGGGATACTGAAGCTGAAATCAGAAGTGCTTTAAGATTATCACCTTATAAAGACGAACTTAGAGATCAGCTGAACTTATATTTGTCTGCACTTTATGTAAGATAATTTATGGGCATCAATTATAATGTAATTAAAATGCACGTCGAAAATCACTGCCCAGTATGAGTAGTTTTCTGCAAAAATTTTTTACTGTTTAAAATATTTATACTTCAGAAGTATTTATGCAACTTTAACAATAACATATTACTAATTTTATTATAATAATTAAAATATTTTAGATTACTAACATATATCACAAGAAAAGTAAGTAATCCCGAGTTAATTTAGTGTTTTTATTCTCCATTACTTCACATATTATGTAAATAAATTACAGGCAAATACGTCCGGAGTCTCTTTACAAAACGCAAACGCAATATTTGTTTCTAAAAGACTGAAACTCAAAAAAGAGTATGAACAGATTGTACGAAACGTGTACTTTTCCGATGTAGGAGTTGTTGACTTCAGTGACACGTATAATGCATCTGCACTTATTAACAATTGGATTAATCAACATACAAAGGGACTCATACCAAATCTTATTCAACCGTGTAAGTATTTGAAATATATATTATTATATTTAGGTATATCTATACAATTATTTATGATAAGTTACTTTATCAATTTTACTTTACCTTGTTTGTGTGAAGATTTTTTTTATCCCAAAATTTTGCTGAAAAAGGATCTTGAAATTTAGGATATCTATCCTAATCCTAAGTTTATGAGAAAAAGTAGAGCAGGCGGAAACATATTTTTAATAAGGCATTGGAAATACGTATAATTCAGACCGGGTCGCATGTCCTAAACTATATTACAAACTATTTAACCCATTTCGAATTGTAGTTAATCTAAGAAATAAAGCTTCATAGATTAATTTTATTAAATAAATATTTCTGACTTTTTATAATTTAAGCATTTTTGGTGCAAGTAACTTGTTTTTCTGGTTAAGGAAAAGGGTTCGTGACCGAATAATGTTAACACTACGTAATATCTTCTTCAAAGTCTTCAATGTCACAAGAAGAAATTCCTTGACTCATCAAGTGACATTTCCGCAAAATTGTACCTAAAAATTACTTGAAGGTTGAAAGTTTTTTTTGAACAATGATTATATCAATAAAAAGACAAGTTCAAAAAATATGAGTTGCACTGAAAAGATTATAAGAACTAACTCGACAGATGATGTTATTATTAGAATTAGCTGGGCTTTTGTGATGCATGAATTTGATGCTTGTATATACTTCACTAGTGCCTTGCAATACGTACATAGGACACGTTGCTTTAGTAACACGTATGTTATTTTACGCATCATATACTTCTTATGTATGTAGCATCATCATAAAATATATAATGTGGCTTAATTTGTAGTTAAAGTTTTTGTAAAGATTTTGTGCTCTCTTTTATCATAAAAATATCAGGCTTATTGAATTTCACATTCCTCTGTTCACATAATTTGCCTGAAAATAGTCGTAAGTATTTCCGGGATGAAATTATCATAACATGAACTGCGTTATATTTGCAGGCAACCGAATATAATGCATTAAATATTTTTTTTAGCTGACATCAATCCGACATCTGATTCTCTTTTGGCAAATGCTTTATATTTTAAAGGAGCGTGGCTTAATGCTTTTAATCCAAAATACACAAGAGTTGGTTGTTTTCACATCGAGCGTGTCTGCCACAAAGTAGCCATGATGGAGCAACACGAAGATTTAAATTACGCTTTTGTGGATAATTTAAGAGCACACGCTTTGGAACTACCGTATGAGGTATTTTTTGGTGAAATGTCTTAGTCTTATAGGAAATGAGTTTATATATATATATATATATATATATATATATATATATATATATATATATATATATATATATATATATCCCATAATCATAAAAGTGGTGTGATTCACCAACAAACCTATATTATTTTAAGTGTAGTTTGTTATATACGTATTAGTGATTTTGAAGTCATTCAGCTTAATTCTGTCATTAATATGTAGTCTATTATTAACGTTTTACATGTGTATATATTGTATTATTCTTCATACTGTTAATACAATTATTCTAAGAATTAAAAGCTTTCGTATTTAAAATTATTAATAGATATTTATTTATATTAAAGTGAATGTACTTTTTAAAGGTTTCATTATAATATTGTAGTCAGTTTTTTCCTCATTCGAGTCATGCGGGATTTTGATAAATCTTACCTAAAATTATTTGTATATACATAAATATATATATATATATATATATATATATACATTGTATATACATATATGCTGTAATATACATATAAATCATGTGTCCCCAAATTACTTTTCATCATAATATGAGTACGTCTATATAAATTTGCAATTTTTAATAAACTTGTAATAGCAATTCTCATGTCTAATTTTACTTTCTAATTTTACTTTGAACAGCAATTTTATGTTCAGTTTTCTATTATATAAAAAATGTATATTTGAATTAAATGAATTTAAATAATTGAATAAAAGGAATATGTATAATATTTTTGAAAAAAAAAATTGTTTTACCACTTTATTTTAACATTTTAAGCGTGGAATAACACGTTTAAAATAGTAATATATGATTAAATTATTTACTCGTTATCTTGATCGTCTAGTCATGAACATCGGGATATTATTTTAAAAGATTTTCATAAATGTGTTGTAATCCTTAGTGTGGAATAACACTTTAAAAATAGTAAATATGGTTGTAATTTTCTTTGTAAATAAATTTGGCGGCGAGAAGTGATATAAAGTAGTATATCAATCTATGCAATATTTCTTTTAATGGGTAACTGAAATCGTTATAACAAAACATTGTTTACTAACATTATAATAAATACCAAACGTTTGTGATAATAAATGGATGGATTTTACTCTTTCACGTAAAAACTAATGATCAGATATAGATCAGATATAGATAAAACTACAGTATATAGATTTTATTCTATAAAATATAAGACATAATTTATAAAGGTTTTGTGTAATGTAGAAATATTATATCGATAGCGATTTAATATACACGTTCACTATCAAAGATATTGACAGTGTATTGTCATTGATTTAATAAAATGTGTTAAAACTAATTTATTTTGTTTTTACAGGGTGGTCGCTATTCAATGATACTTTTAGTCCCTCAGGATCATACTGGTATTAATACACTAATCAGAGATTTACCATACATGAGTTTGCCACAAATAACGCAACTGATGGTAACGACTAACGTTCGTTTGTTTTTACCTAAATTTACAGTAGACTACAGTGATAGCATGGTGGAGCCTTTACGTAAAGTAAGTTAAACTGCGAGAGTCCCTTTTTTCAGGTTTTTCCCACATCTTAAGATTGTCGGAAGGAATCTAATATAAGACACTCAGTTCTCCAATTTTCTATTGATTTCGAGATTGTTGCTTGACTCGACTCGAAGGCACTTTGACTTGTTACCAGAGCGGGTAAATTAGATTAATTTAAATTTCAACATTCCTATTTCTCCGGCGTCGCAATCAAATCTACAACCATCGCGTTTACAGTCAGAACCTGTTTTCAGTCCCATGATATACTCTATTTATTTTGGTTGATGTTATTTATTATTAAATTTTAGAATAAGAAGCTACCATGGCGCTGTGACATATAATTAAAATTTATTGTCATTTCTCCTGACTGGTAAGACAAAGCGCGGCGTTGGGTTCGCTACTCAACACGCAATGTCTCGATTTTGGGCGGAAAGTCAACGGAGTGTCTTGACACTACGAATGAAATATGGAATAAAGCACGAAGAAAAAAAAGAAATGAAATGTACAATTCATGTGAATGAATATACGTATACTTTTGCATTGTTGGAGTAAAAGAAAAAAGCAAGTAATTATTAAGAAAACTTTTTATTAGCTTCTATGAATATTATTAATTCATAAACTGAGGTAAAATGTTTCTGCATCTCACCGTAATTAATAATTAACATTTTTTACAAACAGATGCGGATAAATACATTATTCTCCAAAAAGGCTAACATTACAGGAATATTTGATAACGAAGTTTCTCAAGTGAACAATATTTTACACAAAGTTTACATGTCAGTGGACGAAATGGGCACAGTGGCAGCAGCAGCCTCATCAGCCATGGTCATACCACTTATTGAAGATGGGGTTCAGTTACGAGTTGACAGACCTTTTGTGTTCTTTATTAGAGATAATAAATTAGGTTTGATTCTGTTTGAAGGCAAAATTGAAGAGCCATCTATTATTGTGGATGACAAAGTCATAAGTAGTAAGTTTTTTTAATTTGTAATTTGTATGTATAATATATTCGTAGATGCTAACCCGACATGCACTACCTTAATTTTTGAACTATATTTCGCTTAAAACTTCACTTTAAAATATGAAAACGTTTAAAGTTTTAAGATAACCTTAATTGCACTATGTTATGGTTTCATAACTAGTTAATAATTAACTAGCTTTTCAATATGTTTACTATAATAAGATCTTTGATTTTCGCGATTTTTATACATTTTAAATGAAATTATTTAACCGGATTAATCGCGTATATTTTGGTATTCGAAAATACATTTTTGGACACCTGACGTTTCGAACACTTTACAGTAGTCCGTGGTCACAGGACTACCTGTGACCAAAAATGTATTTTCGAATACCAAAATATACGCGATAAATTCGGTTAAATAGTTTCATTTAATATGTTTACTATACTACAGCAATACTACTTTAATCGTTATTTGAAATGAAGAAGCATGATTTTTCAACATTGGTGTAAGTAAATGTACACAATAAAATACCTGTTAAATTATATTTCAATTATGCTAGTTAAATATATAAGCACAACAGTAGTATTATACTGATTGATTTTTTATTGATTTGCAGATCCAATAAAGCAAAATGATGAAGCTATTTATCGCAGTTGGTTACAGCGGCAGCGCGGTTAGATTTATAATTTAAGTGTAAAATTTTTGTCACTTTTATTAGTATTTTTGCTATTAAGTTTAAATAATAATATTTTTACTAAGGAAATACATTGTTTTATTTTCATAACATAATCACATGATTATATTGTATATTTTAAATAGAAATTATATTTTGTTACAAAATCTTGTAAACGTCGTTTGAATTTGTTGAATGACAGTGCTCAGATACAAGCTATAAATAGAAAAGCAAGTCTTTTAAGAAACCAACAATATTTTTAAAATAAACGTATCCGAGTGAAATAATTCATTAAAATAAATAATATAAAATAAGTAACTGTCGTTATTACCTCCGTAATTTACAAGTAGGCACTATAGTTCGAAATCGTAATCACACGTCGATCTAATAAGATTTTCACGATTTTACTCTTTTTAAATAGTTTTGGACACTTCACAGAAGTCAGATATTTGGTATACCGTATAAAATTACTTTAGTCATCCGTCGGTTAGAATCCTTTAGAATTGGTATAAAACTTTACCTTTTGACGTTTATTTTTAATAGTTTGAAATATTTATTTTTAATGATATAACCTCGACTTTTAAAAGAAAAGGTTCACGCTTTATCCAACATATCAGAGTAATCAGAGACAACCAAGTTTCAATACGTTCCGTTGACTGCTTTCCACCTGAAATTGAAATATTGCGCGCTGAGTGGCGAACTTAAGGCCGCACTTTGTAAGACAAACGGAAAAATAATTTCTCCGGAGGAATCAAACCCACAGACAATCCAATTTCAGTCACACGTTGTCGTGCCGCGCCACCATGGCCTCGTTGATAATTAAATAATAAAAAAAAACAGCGAGACATAGAACAAGGAAGTAACTGCATTTTATAATATTATTAGTAATAATTTCTAAGCTGACATGAAAAAATTGACCTAAACAAACACTTGCTTTTTCTAAACAAATTTCATTAAATACTAGTACTTACTAAAATAAATATTAATTAGTTATATTCATATCAATTCTCTCCGTAAAAAATATGTACACAACTTAATTTCAAAAGCCGATATAAAATAAGCTCATAAACAGCTTAAACCTGTTAAAAAGTTTCTTTTACCATACAATAAACAAACTAGGTTTACAGCTTTTACCTTTTCACATTCACAATGCATAACCTCAATGTGATGCAGGACGACATTTACATATTCGATTAATTTTATCGACTTTCAAGTTCATAAAGTGAGACAATTATCTGTACCTGACTTTCCTTAAATGTATAATACTATTTTAGAAAATTCTAGAATACATTGCTACTATTTTACTTCTTGTATGTATAATTTGGCTGTTTCTTTTTATTCGTATATATATATAGGCACATATGTATCTTTAAATAAGTATATATCTATTTTTTGAGAAATTTACTTACATTACATTAAATATTCGATATTATTTTATTACCAGGGTAGGATTACTTAAAGTTAAGAATTAATATCTTTAAAGACAAACTACAATTAAAATTCAAATTGACTTGAATGTGTGTCATGCAGACCATATTATTTAAAAAAACGTACATTTAAATGTACGTATATGTGAGTTTAATAAGCTCAGAAATTTATTATACATTTAGTAAAAAATATAGTTGTTTTATTTAATTTTAATTATGATGTATAGTAGTATATCTATGAATAGATAGAAATCGATGTAATAATTGCTTTAAAACGAGTTATGCCTAGCGAAAACATGTGATTTCACTTTACTAATACTAATTGGAGAAAATCGAAAAGCTTCTAGGCGATCTATTTAGATGTGAATATAGTTTACATATGTCCCGCATTAAGCGGGATAGAAATAAAGAATCTCGTGCTTAGAGATTTCATTCTTAATTTTTTGTATATTTCAATGTAATCTTTACATTGCGATTTTTCCTGTAGAAATACCGAAATTATGATCCTTTAATGGCATCTAGTTATTTTCGCAGAAGATACCAATCTCTCAACCTATAAGTCCCACCTCGCTAGCAATTTAAGTTATAACTTCGTTTTTTAGTATATAAGTACGGTATAGTTGCTTTTCTATATATTATTATTCTACTATAGCACCTACTTTAGATAAGGTTTTTTTTATTTATAACACATAAAAAATACTAATATTATATATTTAATAACGAAATACAAACCTCATTGCAACATAATAAAAGGCTAACTTTATAATAAGCGTCTGCTACTCCATTCATATCATACTAATTTGTTTATTTATTTGTATCCTAGAGTCATGTTTAGGTCATAGTAAGCTCAGAGCTAAACTAGTTTTTTTAAAATAAACGAAAACATTCCGTAAATAATTTCAAGGGTTGATATTAAACGACCATCTAATTCCGAGAAGGTTATGGGAGGCAGAAAAATGTATGCAGACAGGTATTCGAAGCTTTTTATGCGGGGACGGACGCACTGGACGAGTTGTATCACTAAAATTAGATCTTGTTTTTCGAGAACTTCTTGACTTTTATACATTTTCAATTCTTATATTAACATGATTAAACCCTTTTTGCATATACAACTATAAGCAGTAATATTATTTTGTTGTTCGTAGGGAGGAGTTATAAACTTTTTCGTAATAAATATCATTTTTATTTCATGTTGTTACGAAATGAGCGCTTTAAATTAATGTCTCATCTTTTAATGTTCAATGTAGACACTGGTCCATCGGTACAGTAGGAAATTAGAATATAAAAATTTCTCTCTCTCTTTTACGACCGCCGTGTGACTTATTAATAATATACAGATACATATATATTACGATAATCTCGGAATTTTTTAAGCCTTTTAAGCTTTAATACCATTGTATTTGGTAGGTATTTTAATATAATTAGCTATTATTATACAGCGTACGTGGATAAAGATGTTCTCTAGTGTTTATTTTTCGACTAACTTTACTATTATGAATGTTTAAACATAATTAAGAATTTTATGTTAAGAAATTTATGAAGCTTTATGTTCGTCTACAATACTTTATCAAATTTCCTTTTCCAAATTACATAGTTAGACACATTTTAATGAAGAAACGAATCTAAATTTAAATTATATTTGATACTAAAAACATTGGGTTCAGTTGCAGCAGTTACTTGATCTTATATTTAATTAAACTATATTTTGTATAACTTAAAGTAAAGTAATTAAGTCATTAAGCTAAATGTCTTAAAGCTTGTTTAATTTTGCGGTTATATCTGGACCACTTGTTAGCTAATGTGGTTTACATATTTGTTTGTTGTCACGTATGGTTTTGTAATGTAAGTACCTTAATATCGTGTAACGGATCTCGTTGTTTTATAATTAGGTGATATTTTGTATATATTTAAATGTATTTCAGAAAGCACTTGTCTTTTATATTCTTGATCTATAAAAATATTCTAAAACTTCCTAAAATCACTATAAGGTGTCGCTAGGAAACTAGAAAACATTTAGAAAAAACAAATTATGCCCAATGTCAAAAAATATACACTTCACTGTTTTCATTTCATTTTTTTGATACAGACTTACAGAATAACTTTTTTGGAATAAACTAAAACGTGGATGAAACTATTCTAATAACTTAAGAAAACCACTGTACATTATAAAGGTATAAGGTAAAGGTATATGAACAAGTGATGTAAAGTACAAACATATAATTTCGCCTTATATTACAATACCTTGTTGTATACAAGGCATTGTATTAATAAGGCGAAATTATCTATAAAATAAATACTTACGCTTTATTCGCGTAGTATTTATATTAATACGCGTTATGCAACTGCATTCTTATTGCAATCGTTTTCACGCAAATATTTGAGAATATTGAATACCTACTGCATAATTATATGAAGTTACGGCTATCGGAGTAATATTTACTGTAAAAGTGATTCTTTCTAAGTGTTAAATATGCCAGTCTTGTTATTTAAGATATTTTGTACATATAAAGGCCAGGTAAACACGTTTGCTTGTGGCTTCGTTCCTCTCTTGGTAAAATAAAAACACGGCGTCGATTTCCCCCACAACGAATTGTGGCTGTCATACTTCATTGTAAACAACCGTGACATATAGTAATAAAAATAACATACCTATAAACAATTTTATAATACGCACTCTTTAAGTGTATAAAGAAGCACTTTTTGTCCCGTGGGCAAACCTATTCGCAATTACCAGGCTTGCACTATGCAGGTTATGTGTGACTTCTGGTTACATCCTACTCTCTAAAATTAGAAGGTGGCCCACCAATCTGCTTCATTCGAAGTGACCGTCAGAGATATTGTTATATTCTAATGTAAACTCGAGACAGTTGTTTAAGTTGATATTCTCTATGTAATCTTCAATGTATATTTCTAAGCTAAGTTAAGCTAAGGATACAGGCTTGCACACATGACATGCCATGAATGAGGGATGTTGTATAAATATCTCCCAAGACAACCATATCCTGAGAGGATTTGTACTATGTTTTTAGCGACAAAATTGGCCTAACTGCCTAAATTATTGTAGTTGGGATCTCTCAGTTATCCTTCCATGCTTATGTACGGTAATCAAAAGAAAGTTTTTGCTATTGATTTTCATTTCTTCTTGCTTTCTATGTAAGTATTTCCTCTACGATTTTTGGAGATTTCTAGCTTCTAAGTCTCAAGGCGGCGTACCTGTAACACTGTACATAAGTCGCTTACGACGACTTTTGATCTACGGATACCTCTAACCCGAGTTTCTGGATTCATAGTACCATTTGAGAAACTGTTGCAGTGGCCATTCTTACTGATTTTTAACGTTGTAAGCTTAATACCAACGTATAACATTTCTCCACGCAGAACCCACTCATATTCAATGTTTGTCATGAGCGTACCAAGCAAACCCTGTGGAATACAGCATTGTCTGACATGTGATATTTTGTGGCCTTCTTTATGCATTCCCAAGGAGGAGTTTTGAAAGCAATAATATCTAAAGCACATTGCCTAGACAACATTTCTTTGAGCAACTGCTCGTTCTGACAGATTCTTTAATCAATTGTGGATCGGCCTGCAAGAAAACCAAGTTGAATTTCGGATAAATCAAGCTCACTAGATGATAAAGATTGAAAAACATGAGTAACAAGAATTATAAATTTTACCTACTTCACTAAGTACAACATAAGGCCGATAAGATAAAGGGTTTTAAGATTTAAATTTCATAAACAATTCCAATTTTTACTTAAATATTAACTTAAATATTAACATCGAAAATCTTCACATTTATCACTCTTTGACGTATAAATCAAAATTAATATCTACTTTCAGACAGCCTAGAAAATTAAAAAAATTGCATCCTGAAAGGAGGTTGAAAACAAAAAATAAACCAGAAACTGGTTTGTTAAAATAATTTTATTTTATTTTTGCAATTAATTGATTCAATTAGGAACTTACTTATATATCACTATAACTGTTAATTAAATTAACAGTTTGGTTGTTAATTACATTCAATTAATGTAGTTTTGAATAAGTAACCTACTTACGAACAATTTTTGTACAAAAAGTAGTGATATCCACAAAAAAATAAATGTGAAATTAGAGCCAAGTTCAATATTATAATAGATACTCAATAACATTTTAAATGTCCTTTCTTCTTATAAATTAGGATAAGATATTGAAACTTAACGTATTCTCTTGGCTAGTTGGGAAATCAAAGTTTCAGCCCGAATGAATTTTGATTTATATTTTTTATATACCTTGATTCATATTTTATATAAAATATCTGAAACCTAAGCTTGAATTAAATACTCGATTTCTTTTTGTAGGTACATTTATTAATAATTATGATCACTTTTTCATTCATATACTCAGACAACAATATGAAAAAACAGTAAAACTGACATTAACAAGTAGATTTATGTTACATTAATTTAATTTTTCCAGTTTCTATAGTCAATTTTACACGCAGTATTGTTTGTTGAAACATAACTGTTAAGTGTAGATATAAAGCGCGACGAAGCAGCTTCCGTGCACGTCACTCACGGTCGGGCACAGCACGCGCGCGGCCGCTTACCGCGCATTTTCATATTTTTTATCTGTGAAATTTTTTTATTTGTGATTCTGTTTTACAAGTGAGTATTATAGCAACTGTTTAAATATGACCTATTTTTATATTGTAATTATTTAATTATTTGTTTAATTGATTATTTCAAAAAAGTTTTTCTTTTCAAATTTCCGTGTTAAGCAGGTCCTTTATTAGGGTCAAAAATTAATTTAAGGTTTATGGGAGTAATCGTAGTGGCGAATTATTTGACCACTTTTGCAAAGTGCATGATGTCATGTCACATACGTAAGATTTATAAAATAGGAGTCCGTGACTTTTTATAAAGTTTTATGTAAAACAAGTTACTTTTAAATATCTTTAATCTCTCTCTTAATTTTATAGCCAAATGAATAAGTTGATAACTGACATTATAAAATATTTTGAACAATCAGTTTTCGAAATTTTATATTTTTTTTGTCCCAAATGCGTAAAAAACTCTTTAAAATATTATATTTAAATGACATTATGTTTTATTTATTAAGTTTTATTACAAAAAATATAAGATTTTATATTATTAAATTATTTTAACTATCTTAAATCTCTAAAAAAAAACACTTCAAAAATCCTGTTCACATTGAAAAGGCTAAAAGGAAAATCGTGAAAATGACGCAATACATATTATTTACTATAGTAAAGCCTGTCCTTCTAAAGTTGTCATTATAAAGTCAAAGATGATGTTTGCTTTATTTTTAATATACTTATGTAGGTGAAGGTAATAACTTTGATGTAAGTTTATATTTGAGAGAAAAATAACTCTATAAAATTAAGTCCTATAATTGTTTTTTTAAATATCTTAAATAAAAATAATTAATAGCTTTTTAATTAAATAAACAGTAAGTTTTCAATTGTTTATTTTTAACGTACACATGCCCAGCAACAAATAATACTTTGCGTACTTATAAGCTGATTTGGTATTTTATTTTACTTAATGCATAATTCATAATTATGATTGAATAATTACATGAAAACTACACATAAATGCATTTAATTTTTTAAATAATAATAATATCAAATAACGCATTTTCACATTTTCTTTACAGTTACGGCTTGGAGCAAGCGATCTGCAAAATGAAGCCGTTATTCCTGGGTAAGACGATGCTTACGGTTAATAAATGCTTAAGGGTCGTGGGAGAGGCGTTTCAATCACTTAATATAATGTGTAATAGGTTCAATAAATTTTGTTGGTGGCAAATATTGTGCAAAGTGGACGAGGTTAAGTGGGAAGGCAGACCCAAACTAAGCTGGGACTAATGTCAGGTAGAAGAAGAAGGAACACTAACATTTGTAAATATACATAAACTTCACTTGTATTTAGATTCAAGAAAGTACTTAACGGCGAATTCAAATCAAAACTAATGTGTAGAATTATAAAACATATTCTTATTATATAGAAATAAAAGCAACATTTCATTACTCGTTAGTTTAACCTTTGCGTGGGATTCGTAGACATTATAATTTTATAAAGAAAACTTATATAAAAAATATAGATACTGCATTGAAAAGTAATTTATATTTCAAGCTTGTATGGGAACATCCGCTAAACATATCATAAATCTTGATTCTACGTGAGCGTCATAATATTTAAGTACGATTTCAACAACAAACTTTTCAATGAACACAAGTATTGAGAAATGCATTTGTCGGTTTACGTGGTATTAATCACTAAATAATGTGCTATTTAAATAAATATTTCATTGGATAGTGATTGCCGTAGTTAATTATTCATATTTAAACTTAATTATATTTAATTTCAATAATTCACTTGATTTAAAAGTTAAATTCCTAGTACGAGAAGTGATTAACAATAGTTTGTTTTTAATGAAGTACTTTAATTGATAATAATTTGCGTCACCAATACTAAAGTTAACAACAAAATGCTTCCAGCATTGTTCTTCAAATGCTATGAAATATGATTTTGTTTAATATTCATCTTCATAAAAAAAGGTTCAATCAGTTTTTCTTAAGTACATAGTAAAGTGTAATATTTTTAAATATTTTTTACACTAAATGCGATATATATTGCGTACATTATTTGTAGTCCGTGTGGGCCCACTGATTACTTTCTCGCTCGGTATGTGCTAGATTGCTAAGTGTTATAGTAGCGTCTGCAATAACATAGTATGAAATAAAAAAGCATTTTAATTTATTTTTTAATAAATAATATATTTTATATTTGTAATTTTTAATATTTGTATGTAAAAATGACTATGCAAAAAGTAGATTTAAGAAATAAGCAAACTTTTATAAATTAGTATTTTATGCCAAATTTTAATCAGGTACACAAATAATCAATTTGTCCCGAAATATGTTCACTGATTGCGGTCCTTCGACTTGTAATATTTCATTGTTCAAGTTTCAAACTAAACAAGATATAGTAAAAAATTTTGTATAACATCAATTTATTTTCTTTTGTACTTTTTAATTCATTTTTTTCTTTTCTACTTTTAAATTAATAAAAATTGAATGTGAAAATTTAGGATTTTTAATGTTTAACTATTCAATATGTATATATTATTACATACAATACACTTAAAAAAATATAAAAATGTACAATAATCTGTTATTTTTTCAAAGATAGCTACTGTCGGTACATACTTGTGAGAGTACAATAGCGTTGGGTCAGCGTAGTGCGTTCACCGCGCACTTGCCGTGCCTTACTTGCTTCACGCTAGTTCGTTCTTAGTACTTAGAATAAAAATCTTACATTACAATAATATGTTATCTCACAATCTACATAAACTCCATTTTTTAAAAATATATTTTTAAATAAAACGGTATTTGAAAATTTCATAGTTTATCAGTTTGTGTCATATTTTGATCGTTTTTTAAATTTTTATTTTTTAAATGTGTACTTACACTTAACCTACGGATATTGATGTAACTCATTGTCACAATGACTTGTTCAAACTGAATTAAAAACTGAACTGAATTAAAATACTTGCCACGAGGGATAAAGCATGTTTAATATTCTAGGCATAACTTTAAATGTTCCAGTTAAGTTTACGTGGTTTAAGTAGAACTTGAACATGCAAACTTAGATCGTTTTATATCTATACGTTGGTCTTTATGTATCATTTGACATACCAGAATCTGCTCATACTACAGTATTAAAATACTGAAATACAAGTCCAATCTATTTTATACGATACACATTTTCTAAAAAAGTTTTAAGGCTAAAGTGAATTAAGGAATATTTAGCTGTCTGTAAGATATATGAGAAAAATGAATATTAATGAGAATATTTACATTAATAAAAACAATGACTTTTGAAGTAAAGTTTTGAAGTTTTTATCCCTTTGTATTTATGTCTGTTTGTCCGTGCGTTTGTGCACGTTAATCACAGAAACGACTTAACCAATTTAAATGCAGTTTCACTATTATACTTTGGCAAACTCTCATTAAAATTTAATGTCTGTTTTATTTTAATCGGTTCCTAAATAAAAAACTTAAAGCAAGTGTTAAGTCAGCGCAAGCGACGTTGCGAGAATTCACTAGTTTCATAATAAAATCGCTTTATACACAAACGCCTAGCATTGACATTCTGTTATAATTCGATAAACTGCATCTGCAAGGTGTACATCCGCTATGCACAGATACCGCTAGCAACCTACAATCTAGCATCTAGTTTTTAAATCGGTTAACTTTAATGATGCTGTTTCAATACGTTTAAGTAATTCTCAATTTAATACTGTGCCAGCTGATAAACTGGTCGAAAATATATCTTCTTTCATTTGATATTCATTTATGTAAAGTTAACTAATGCGAATTTTATGATAAAATTGACACGGATATTATAGAAACTAGATAATTTAAAATAAAAATAAGTATAATATTTTCAATTTAGCTCATGTATAAATCATTTTTCTAATAATGAAGGTCGAGTTTTGTGAATTATATTACGTTGAAACCTGGGTATGTATAATTATAATATGATGTTAAAGCAAACACGTTGCCACGCATACGTACGATTCTAATCTCTCTAAAAACTTTATTATTAATATTGCTTATATTTAAATCAAAATAACCTAAATATAATTTTAACTTTACAGTTCTTTTGGTTGTTGGGCTAGCATGTGCGAGATTTGTACGCCGACAGCGCTCTGATCAGCCCAGAGAGACTAGTTTCGTCGGCAAAGCTACTAACGAACTTTCTACGACAATTCTGCAGGTATTCATTTAGCATATTATAAATATTTTTCAATTAAAATAAGAAAGTTGTTTTCGATGTCACAAAGTCCATTAATAAAACGATATTTTTTCCATTTCATATTTATATCACAATATTTTTAAGCAGTATCTATAATTTTCAATTTATGTTTATTGCAGGGATACATCGACGATGAAAAAAATATTGCCTTCTCGCCTCTTGGTTACACAGCTATACTTGCCATACTCGCGGAAGGTGCTAAGGGCGAAACTAGAAATCAGCTAGTATCAGCATTACGCTTACCAGAGGTCCAAAATCTGACTAGAAAAACATATAAATATATAATGGAACGCCTTAAATTTAGAAACGAATATAAATACAATCAACCGGAATTAAAAAATTTCTTTTATATTTACAAAAACTACACGATAAATGAAGATTATAAGAAAATTCTGGAAGATTATTACCTGACTGAGGTAAGGTCTGTTGAAAGGAGTTATGATCACGAGGTTGATTCGAAAAACGATGACGATGAAAGTGATGTAACACCGAATGAACCTCTTCCATCTGAGAGTAACGAAAAATTAATTTCTTACGCTGTTGAAGATATTCCAGAAAGGGTGGATGTAACTCATGTCGAATATAAACCAGCTAAGAACATAAAGGAACAGATAAAATTAGTAAAAACGAAAGAAGAAGTTGGTGATGATGAAGAGACGATGGTTGCTGTAGAAGCTAGAAACCACGCACGTAGTCTAAATGTACTGAATGATAAAAATGATGTGGTCACTAGCATCTCAGCAAATAGCGTTGGAAAGAAATCAGGCAAATGTAATAATCACATTAAATATACCCTTAATACATGTTGCATATTTTACATTTTTATATTTTTTCATTAAATTATAATTAACCATTTTTTTAGCAACAAACTCATTGATGTTAATTTTCAATGGAATGTATTTCCGTGGATCCTGGAAAAAAGCGTTTGATAAAGTAGAACCTGGAGTATTCTATAAGTCGAGCACTGAGAAAAAACAAGTACAAATGATGAAATCAAAGGGCATTTTTAAAACCGGTTCTCTACCTGATTTGGATAGTGAAGCTATTTTACTACCGTACGACGTAAGTGTAGCGATGGAAAGGTGCATTTTTATTGATAAAAAAATTTATAACACGTAATTAAATACGTTAATTATAATTACTCATTACGTAGTCAAGTATTAGTTGCAAAATATAAAAGTAGTATTTGTTGCAAAATATAAAAATTGCGTTATTAAATAAAAAGGCAAGACGAGATGTTAATCATTAATAACATAGTGATAAATAAACCATTCTAAGTTCTATTGTCATATTATTAAAAAGTAAAATAGTATTTAATTTTATCTTTTCACGGATAAAATAATAATATATGTATCAAACTACATTTAACTGTGTTATGTTATTACATGTATATATAATGCTGTTCTAATTTTTTATTACAGGGTGGTAGATATGCATTGTTGTTGATAGTACCAAGGGCACGTGATGGCTTAAGACGGTTGATAGCAGATCTGCCCGCCACCTCCGTGTCGGAAATCCAGGAAAGTTTGACCGATGAGGAATTACAATTTTCAATGCCAATATTCTATGTTGAAACTACTACTAAACCTGTTACTGCATTGGCAAAGGTAAGACAACGACGACGACAGACTAATTTTTTATATAAGTATAAAAGGATTGCTCGAGTTGTTAAATCAGTCTTGTAACAATGAACAGAGGCCGGTCGTGGCGCAGTGTGACAGCGTCTGACTGTAAACGCGACCGGTTGTGGGTTCGATCCCCGCTCGGCGGAGTGATTATATTTAAATTATTTTCAATTCCTCGCTCTGGTAAAGTGTCATGACACTAGGTATTTTCTGTCTACCCTGCTATGCGGGATAAAAGCGTGAAGCTAAAAGAAAAAAAAACAATGAACAAATATGTCTGCCAGTATGTTTGCTTCGTTATCTTAGCATAGCATATAGGTATATACGTCGTTGCTTTGGTTCCTTGTAAAAAATAATGTGAAATCTGGTAAATATCCATAACGTGTAGGGTAAATTAAAACGTTTCTATATTTATTATTCATATAAAATAATTGCCAAACCTCAATATGTAAAATTTCTCACTAATATTTTTCACATAGCGTCGACTAGGCACAGAATCTAACAGTAAGTTAAGAAATCATTATCATAGATAGGTCAAATAAACTTTCTTTCTTTGTTTCTTAAAAAAACACGAAAGTGTGAAATATTATAATTTCTTTATAATGCAAACATTTAATGAAAATAAGAAAATTTGGATACGATAAGAATCGTAAATAAAATAATAGTATATTTAATATTTTACTCAGAATTAAAATGTTCTCATAATATTTATTTTTTTCAGTTTGGAGTTAGCAGCATATTTGGTAAGGAAGCAGATCTGACCGGCATATCTTCGAAGGAGGGATTATTCGTTCAGGAATTAGTTCAAAATGTTGCTGTTCGCGTAGATAACAATGATTCCTCAGTCACTTTAGTTGGAGGTTAGCAATTTATTTATATAGTTAATCAAAATTATTAATAAAATTATATTAGTATTTTGACTGTTCATTTTCTTAGTGCAAGCTTTGTATAATATATAGTCTTGATTTTGGTATAGAATTCAATATCATCATTACCTAACCATGTTAATACAAACCTTGCAAGCTAACTTATTAATTAATAATCTGATTATGGTATCAAACAAAATTTTTATGGCAATGAAAGAATCATGAAATACTTATGATGATAAAAGGATTCAAATTCGTATCAAAATTAGTTATTGTTTACGGCATTTTTTTTAAAAAGAAGATTACATTTTAAATTTATTTTTATTTATTTTCAGCTGGCGTAGCGGGTGAAGAAGAATTGGCATCATTAAAAAATCTCCCGTTATATGATAACAAGGAGCCTCGTAAATTATGTGTGGAACATGCATTTGTTTTCTACATCTTAGATCATTTAGACAACTTAGTTGTTGCCTCCGGAAAGGTCATTGACCCTCAACTGCCGACTGACATTTAAATTTAAAATGACAAATAATACTGCCAAGAATCGAAGTATTTTAATAAATTATGCACAATAACGACATTCAATGCCATTATTCAATCACTTTTAAGTAGTTTTTATAATCTATGCCTCTAAATATAATCTCTAAGTACTTTGTTACTTTCCCACCCCCATAATTTCATTTTATTTTATAACTTTTGCTGTGGGGTTGTCTATAAATAGAGTTTTAAACCAGATGCATTTGATAATGAAAAAGTACACAGCGTAGTATAGTTTAGTCTAGTTTTAAGTTTATTTATTTATTTTTTTTACAATTTGTGATATTTTTAAGAATAAAAAGAAATATTTTTACAATAGTGTGATTTTATTTGTATATCCTTTTTCGTTTGTTTTTGGTCATTCACAGATATTAGGATCTAAAACACTTAACAATTTTAAGAGGTTATTATAATTCTATAAATTTATAAAAAGATCTTGCAAAGTGGAGTAGGTTAAATGGGGAAGACCCTAGTTAAGGGTTCGAATGTCAGGAAAAAAAAGTATTATAAATTAAGTAAATTTTATAAATCTCTAATTTTCTCCTCTTTATTTGACGAAATGCTGTTATTAAAGATTAAAATCTAAAGATCTTTTTATTCTAAAACTTGTAGAAACTTGTATATTTGTAGTGCATTAATAAAAGTCTTCAGTTTGATTAGATTACCTCTTCGAATAGTACTTATTGTATATATACATAAATATGAGAAAATAATGAAATTACTATAAAAATAATATAGACGTCTTTGAGATTTCATACGCGTAGTTTACTATTAAAATATGAGGGTATTTTCGAAATTAAGCAGTTTTTGTTAACTTGGTCAATAAAGTTTTTTTTAGCTTAGTAACGGTCAGTCTGTCACGCTGGTCGTGATTGGTTGTAACGGAAACATAAAAATAATATATTTTAAAAATGGAAAGTGGTAAAGAGAATAAAGTTAAAGCTAAATCAAAGATACCTCTTCCGAAAGAGCCACTTCCACCGTTACCACAGGTTTTAATGAAGAGGCAGCCCGATAAAGATAATGAGAGGCATCCATTGAAGACAATCAACTGGCAGACAGTTCATTCAAATACAACAGCCACAATATTAAACAGTGATAAAGTGTATGTAAAAACAAAACGTCCTTTAGCGATTGACACGCGACATGTAACTCTTCGGCAAAATACTGAAGATCTAGATTGGAATTATCAAGTCTTTAAAGATAATACAGTAAAAGATTGTAGTGTTATAATCATAAGCGACGATGAAGATGACGTAAAAAATACTAATGAAGCGCGAGATTACTTCAATAATAATAATGAAAAAAATTGCCTTGGGGAAACAAAAAAAGCCCTAACGCCTTTAAAATCACCATCTCTAGAGCCGAATAGAGTTAAAAATATTAAAAGAAGTCTCAAGAGACCTCACAGTCGTGAACTACAGGGGCTTTCTCCAAAAGTAAAACTTGAGAGAGGTGATGAGAGATACAAACGGCGCTTGGAGTTCACTGAGTTACCACAACATAGACTTCAAGCTCCAGATTTCTGTAAGTATATTGTTTTTAAATGTACTTCAACTTTCAATGTTCCATTCATTTATCATTAACGCCGAGCCTAGGGAACTGTCAAGTGAAATATGTAAATAGTCCAAAATAAACGCTTTATTTCGGCATCCTTAGCTAGCATCTACTACAAAATTCTGCATAGAAACATTTCTTATGACTTCTTATTAAATATATAAATACGACAAGTCCATGTATATATGCTTAAAATTAGTATCTACATAAAATTTACACGCACTAATAATAAACAGTAATTGGACGAGCCCATACCTTCAGGCTACGAATACCAAAAACAAAACTTGGAAGAAAAAATATAAGGGAGGGTCAAATCGTTGTAAGTCATAAAAATTACGTAGAGTACCTATTTTGCAAGCAGCGAGTACGAATGTAATAAAAAAATTTACACGTCTGCCTTCTTATTGTAATTTTTATATTTGTTTCTCATATTGTTTTAAATTTGTTATTACCTAATAATATATGTATTTTCGATCTGTGCAGGACGCCAATACGATTTCCATTGAAATAGATTTTATTCTCATATAGTAGTTAATATATATATATATATATATATATATATATATATATATATATATATATATATATATATATATATATATATATGTATATATATATATATATATGTTTCCGATGAATGTCGAGATATGCAGAATTATCTCCTTAATTTCATATTACTGCATGGCTATAGGCTATTTACTGCATGGGAGTTAGTATTCTTATTGCTGCTCTTTACAATATATCAATAATACGATTTTGTGTGTCGCAAAATTATTTAAAAAACAACACAAACGACAAATAATAAAAAAAAGACGATTCGTATTTAAAAATTTATAAAATCAATTATGGCTCAACGCATAAATATGTACAACGAATAATTTCAGATCTACCATTAGAGATATTTACTAAAAATATATTATTAAAAAAAGTATATCCAAGATCTACATTATATTAAAGTGTAGAATTAAATCTCAATGTGTAAAAGTAAACTCACTGTAAATTTATATTTGAAAAGAGCAACTGTTGAGTTTCTCGTTACCCTTCTCAGCAGAACTCCCCTCTGAACCGGTGGTGGCTTTCCGTAAGACTGACTTTATGCTTATTGACAATTTCAAAGCTTTTTAATAAAAAAATATTTTGTCACCGGGTAAAGACGTTTATAGTTTTAAACTTGATTTAATTTATGGTTATTTTTAGGGAAAAAGTCATACATGCAATGCTTAAACAGAGATTACACAGAAGATTTGTTTACATATTTACTTAGTATTGAGAACAAAACAGTTGTGCCAAGAATATCAAGTAAAATCCGGGCATGCATTATTAATTGGATAATGAAAGTGAATGTAAGTCGTTTTTATTGCTTTTTGGCTTATAAATAATAATGGCAGCTGTAAATTGCTACCTCATTGTAATATGATAGGATTCCACAAATGTTGTATCTATTCTATTTTATTATTGTTGATTATTTTGTTACTATATCTATTCTTAATTTAAGGGCCTTAATGGAAATCCAGCAGTAATCCAGTCAGCTCAACGATACTTAGATGCGATATTAACAGTTAGTCAAGTACAAATAAACTCTTTACAATTAGTAGCAGCAGCGTGCTATTGGATTGCTCAGAAAGTGCACGGCCCAGCTTTCAGTGCTCGACGCCTAGTAAAGTCTTCAAGTGAAGCTTTCACTTGTAAAAATTTATTGGCCGCTGAAAAAGCTGTTTTATATAAACTGGTGAGACACTAATTACAAGGTATATTCTAAGCATTTTTAAACAAGCAATGCTTTTGACTTTCTTAATTAATATTAGACAATTGACAGAACGGCAATTGTAAGGAATAGGATTTTTTCCAAAGGTTCAATATACATTTTATAATTTTATGCATAAAATAAAAAAATGTAAATGTATAATAGGGACAAAATTATTTAAATTTTAGGAATTTCCATCGCAGCCTGTAATTCCTCAAGAGTTCATAACATATTTGTCGTGGTGTTGCGATAACAGTCATCCTGGTGAGATAGAAGTGGCTGCCACATTTCTTTGCATGGCAGGCATGATGGTAGACAAAGCGCTGTGTAGCGAATGTCCATCAGTAATTGCCGCTGCTGCAGTGAGGAATGCAGTTCTGTTGCTAGGGAGAAAGGAAGCCATGGTCAAATTACATATGAATTCTATGTAAGTTCTATAATGTTCTATAATTACCTTTGTAATTGTCCGTTACAGAGGAGTTTTAGTGTACATTGTTCAAGTAGTTGTTTTATCAGAAATACTTCAATGTATAGCGCCCACAACCTTTTATTACACTGAGAATCTGTAAATAGAAGTTCTTATTTCGTATTTGTACATATATTTTACAAAATATATCCTTTTATCTATTAATTTACAAAATTAAATTATTATTAGTTATTTAAAACGATGATCATAATGATAAAAATTAAATATGTAAAGCATTATACAGATATGTTTGAATAAGTTATATTTAATTTTTATATATTTTATCTTGTAGATATAAGGCAGCTGAAAGCAAAATTACAAGCATATCTCTGATTTGTTCAATACAACGGAAGGCGGTTCGATGTATGTCATCACCATATTTTAAATATAAAGCACCCTTGGAACATTATGGTGTGGCCCCACATTTTATAGCTCAGAAAATTATTCATTCTGCCAACGAGCTATTACTTGTGGAAATGTAATTTATTAAAAAATAAGTTATGATTGTATTTAATATGAGTTAAGTAACTGTTTAAATATTCATGTTCATGTATATTTCATGTAATCACCTAACTTTGACTTTGACACTAACGTTGACTATATGCTTTCTTAATATATACCTATTCTTATACCTTATCTAAATTATATTTAAAAAGTAATGTCTACCGACGAAATGATGTGAAAGTGAATAGAAATTTGTAAATGTCTAATGAATTATCTTTTTGGGCTCTTTTTTTATATTGTTTGTACTTTTTAAAAACTTCTGTTTTATTTATTGAAATCATAATGACTTACAATTTGACTGGACATATACATATTTTTGAAAGATAAAAAATATTATAGAACCTTAATTAATAAACATAGTACTTACAAAAATGGTGTTTTAATGACATATAAAAAATTAGGAGGATGAGTACAATTACTTAAAAAAGAAACAACTGTAAAAATGATTTACAAGTATTTAATAAATTTGTGAATGTTTGAGACGCCATTATACATATACATATATAGAGTTTCTCATTTTCATCAGATTTTTGTCTTTTAAGGACATTCAATGGACTACTATTTATATTTTGTTTTTATTAAATACATAGAATGCAATAAGACGTATACTGCATATGATCCGTTTGCATAGCATTTAAATGTATGATTTTTCACGTGTCTTTTATATCATGGTAAATTAACAGAACCTAGGAAAATGCGTCTGTCTAGTTAATTTTTTGAAGGAGGAACCATAAACTGCGTGCACCGAATGCTGTATTACAACTGTTATGATGGAGTCCAGTTTTGGATGCATATAATAAACTTAATTTAGTAGTACTTAGCTATACACAAAAAAATGTATTTTATTTTAAATTTTGATGATTTAAGACGCGCAGTAAGCTTTTGAGGAAAAAAAACGTGTTAAACTTGCCATCTAAAATATTTAATATTTAAATTAGGATTTGAAATATAAACGCAGTTAGTTTATGTATATATTTTTGTAATAAAATAAATGTCATCTAAATACTACAACAACAACGGCATACACCTACACCATTTTCGTATAAACTATCTACAAATACGGGGCTTTATATATCTAAATCTATATATACTTTGATCTTTAACTATAATTTTATCAACAAATATTTCTTAAATACTTGTTGAGGAAACCTGCTCTGATGGGGAAAACCACTAACAGATAACTTTAACAAAAAATGCTGCGTACTAAGCGACACTGTTATGTTTTACAAAAAGAATCTTTATCTTTAAAAACATAGAGCTTACATTGAAAGAGCATAGCTAGATATGGTGATCCACTACTATTTTCTTGTTTACGATCAGTGTAGTAGTGAGCTGAGGTCGAGCTGTGCGAATGTTTTTACATTTGAATAATATATTTAAATTATTATATAAAGAACAAAATTAAAACAAAGTGCTTGCAAGTTGTAATATTTAATTTCTAATGTGCTGCGTAATTTGTTATTTATTACAGTTAAGATGAAATTTATTATTGGTAAGTACATTTACGAAAAAATACAGTCTTTTAACATTATTTTCATGACAAGGATTCATCATAACTATATTAAAAACGCAATTGTGGCTTGTAGCGGAAGTTCATTGTGAACTGTTTTAAATAAATATTGTAATTTTGTGTCAGAACCTGTTGTTATTATTAATTTATATAGGTTTTGTATTTAAACGTATTTATTTATAATTAATTTGTAGTCCGTATTGTCTCGCATACGTTTTCGAAGATTCTATGACATTCGACATAACTATTTCTTATTTAACAAGTACGATTTCGGTGGTAGTATCGAAATTCAGGCACAAAATATACCGTTTGCACCACGTGTTGGTTCTCTCAACTTACCTTATTATACATAAAGGTATAAGAAAATATAAGAAAATAAAATATAAGAAAATGTCATTCACCCTGACCCATGTCTAAGATACGCCATAGATGTAACTTATTTCTGCACTTCACTTTTATACGTCAACAAAAAATACTCATATGGCTACACCGCTAATTCGACGTAATATTCTACAGTTCCACAATAGACGTCTCAATTATAACTTTTAATTTTTATTTCTCATTAGAAACTATATATCATCCTGTATTTATTATCTTTAATAGTGTCATTAAGTTATATTTTACTTAGTTTATTAAAACTTTTAGTCAGAGTATAAACATGCATATTATTTATACATATAAAATAAAAAATAAAATATAAAATTCACATTAAACTCATTCAAAATCAGTACCAGAGTACCGTTAAGTAAACCTTTGTAGTTTATCGTAAAAATAACAGCAAAATAAGAAACTAATGAAACTTAAAAGCAAGTTACTTTTAAGCTGAATAAATTGTTTAAACCTTTAATATTCCATAGATATTGTTACGCATAAGAAAACGAGAGAACTTGTAGCAGTTTGTGGATTTATTAAATTCAGGTTACGAAGTCTATTTTACAAATGTTCAATAACGTGTTATTTATTATCCGTTTAATAATGTACCAAGATTGGTTAAATGTTTGAAACATTTTCTTTTCTCATAAATGATTTGATTAAGCAAACATATTTTTTTATTATCCATCATTAAATAGAGTACAAAGTATATAAAGCGAGAGATATCTTGAAAAAAAATACAACACTAATAACAAATAAAAGTATTTATTTAAAAATAAACGTACAACTTTTCTATTAGTTTCAGCACTCAGTGCGTTATGCATTATAAGCGTAAAGTCACAGCGCTTTTACAACGGTCGACAACAAGTTATATACCTAGCCCCGAGGCGAAGCAATGAAAATATTGGAGAAAATATTAACTTCAATGCAAAAACTACAAGTAATGTACAAGATTCTTACGATACATATCTACAAGAAATAACTAAACAGCGCAATTCAGAGGCGCAGGCATATCCTAATAATAATAGTATTAATGGATTATCCTTGATAAATAATCCTGATAATAATTTGATTACGCGTGTGCCTTCAAGTCGACCTGTAGATTTAGACGAATCTCCGATTATTTCCAATCCGGTCAGATTTTTTGGTGTGCCGAAAACTGATGTTGAACAACTTAATAATATAACATATGCAATAACAACATTTGGAATAAATTTAATGAAAGTAAGTTTTAACACGTTATACACGTTATACTTTTAAGCTATACTTTTTAAATTAGAATTACCTATTAAGTTTTTTAGATATGAATCACAAAGTATAATTATTGTTAATGATTTTCAGAGTGTGAACAGCTTACAAAATGGCAATATAATAGTGTCCCCTACATCGATTGCAACAGTGTTGGCTCTATTACAACAAGGTACAGTGGACGAAGCACAGAATGAAATAACAAGATCTCTGCAAATGACTGCTAATATCACTGCACCTACTTATAGGCGACTTACTTATGATATGAAAGTAAGTGAAAATTATGATAACTCATAACATATTATAATACGCATACACTAGCTAGATAAGATGACCTCCCAGCGCATACTATATATATTTATCTGATCTTAGGAATATTTTAATATGTACTGCATGTAAAGCATAGGTGTAAACAAATGAATGTGATTATTATTTAAACTTTTTTCTTTTCAGAAACGAAACTCTCGAAATATTTTGACAGTATCCAATAACTTATACGTCGGTGATGGCTTTGATATCAACTTTGACTTCAAAGACACTGCTATTCAAAATTTTGGCAGTGAAGTCACGCCTATTGATTTTTCAAGACCTGCTGCTGCAGTCAGACAAATTAATAAATGGGTAGCAGTACAAACACATAACAAAATTGAAAATCTGCTGCCATATAGTAAGCTAGTAATTAATGATTAAATAAAGATAATTTATCGACTATATATCCAATTTCTTACTACCCCGCATGGGATAAAGCGTATATCCAATTGAATAAAACAGGTGGGAATCAGAAATCCTGCTTAGATATTAAGAACCACAAAAAATTCACTTACTTATTATTTACACTTGTGTACATATTAAATTAATTTCTATTTTAGATGCCGTCAATTACCAGACTCAGCTTGTAATAGCTAATGCCGTATACTTCAAAGGGCTGTGGGAAACGAAATTTAAAAAGGAGGCTACTAAACCTCTAATATTCCATCTTAGTAGTGGAGAATCAATATCAGTACCATTTTTGCGTATGCGTAGTACATTCAAGTATGGTATTGATGAAGAGACTAAATCTTTTGTTACGGTTATGCCATTTGAAGTTAGTATTTTTTTAAACTTTATATACCAAAAATAAAGTCTTGTAAGGCGTATATATTGAATGTTTATTTATTTATATTTTCTTTACAGCGTCACCAATACTCATTGATATTGATACTGCCACATCGGTTATCAAATGTAGACAACGCTTTAAATGCATTAACTAATATGAAACTAGTGAATTTTCACAAATTTAACGAAACTGAAATACAACTGGAAATTCCTAAGTTTACCATTAAGTCTGATACTGATATGATCCCAGTGTTGAAAAATGTAAGTAATTTCGGCATTATTTCTTAATAAGACTTAAATGATTTTTGACTCTAAGATTATTTTTTTGTTTTATTTAAATATGTCTGATTGCAAGTTGTTTTTATTTTCATTACAGATGGGAATTTCTAGCATTTTTTCATCTAAAAGTGACCTGACTGGTATAGGTACATACAGAACATACTCTCCTGAAATATCTCAAGCTATTCACACTGGATTTTTATCTGTCGACGAACAAGGACTTTCTGCTTCTGCTGCATCTGGATTCGCTGCCATTGCCTTGTCGTATGATGAGCCAGCCGCAATCTTCCAGGCTAGCCGACCATTCTTAGCTGTTCTTTGGGACACACAGTTTGCTATACCACTATTTATAGCAAGGATTGAAGATCCTTCAAAGTGATCTACTTTACGTGAAGTTCATATATTTTGTATAATTTAAAATAAGTTTGATACATTTTTTACATATTATCTCTTTCCCTTTTATTCCATTTTTTTAAATAAAACAACCATATAAAACGTTGTTAGAGTGGGGTCAGATTAGTATAGTTCCAAACAAAACAAGAAACTTAGAAGGTATTTATTTTATCAGTAATTATAACATTATTTTTAATTTACATTGCCTATAAAATATATGTATTGAATGATTTCATCTTTTGCTCTCTTTTGGTTTTCTAAATTTATTTATTATGGGGTCGTCTGCAAAAATTCTAAGGTTTCCCTTGTAATATTCTTCAATTTCTTCTAAGCTTTTCCCTTCGGTTTCTGGCATAAAGAAGTATAAGAAAATTGTTCCCAAAAAGCCGAAGGTAGCATAAGTAGCGAATGTACCCCATAGTTTGATACTACTTTCCAAATTAATAAAAGTTTTTGAACCTAAAAATGAAAATACATAATTGCTCGCTGCAGATAAACCTTGCGCTGTAGCTCGGCTTCTGTAATAATATATTAATTTTATTAATACTATTAAAATAAGTAATTTAAAGTTAAATAATCATATCTTCTTTACATTTTTAAGTTTCATATATTACTTATTGAGTGGACGACTTTGAAAAAATAAACGATATGAATTCTAGGCTATAATTATATACTTTCAAATTACCTGAAGGGAAAAACTTCACCTAGCAAGACCCAAGGAAGGCCTAGGCCCGTAAATATAGTCAAGAGGTACAATAGTACTAATGGCACCATACTTGTCATCTTTGGAAATGTTGTAGGGTCATATGAAAATACTTTGTCATCCAAGCTTCGCCTAGCATATACACTAAGCAACAGGCAAACTATTGCGCTTCCGAATAATGATGAAATCACAATTTTCCTTTTGCCAATGATTCTGATTATAGCGATAACAAAAATATTTGTTATGAATGTTAAAACTCCGATCATCAACTGAAATGTAAAAAATATGTTATTGTCAGTAATATAGATGTAACTAAGTAAATATTTTCCGGATTTTCTGTTTCTGTTAATTGTCTGTTTCTTACTTTATTTATTCACTATTTTAATATAATTTCACGCTTTTATCCCGCATAGCAGGGCAGACAGGAAGTAGGTAGTATCAAGAGGCTAGTATCAGTACTCCGATATCCATATATTGCACCACGACCGGCTCATATTTACAGAGGTTTCGTTTTCACTGAGCTTAACGAATTTTAACATAATAACAGTAAGACAGTATAGTTAGTAAATATACTCACCACAATCTGCTTTCCTTCTTGTGCCATACCAAAAGCTCCACATACATTTACCAAATTTGGCCGAATCGGTGTAAGTCCACTCATCACGAAGAACAGAAAATACATCATTACTAAAAACAATGGCCTTAAAGTCTCTTTGCAAAGCATCACATATCTAAACTTAAGCAAGCGTCTGAAATTGAAATAATAAATATACACTTTAAATGCGTACCATGTTTAAATTGCTTTTACAATTACATTTGGAATAAAATTCAAAATCGAATGACTGTTTTAATATAGTTTTTGAACAGGTACATTACACATTACAGCTAGCAAATACCTATAGTACGTGTTCCTTTTACATAACATTTTTATGATGAGATTGTACACATTCGCAGATGTTACTATGTTATGTGTGCTACAATTGTTGGAACATGTCATATTATAATGATTTTGAAGATGAAGAAAAAAAAGTAGCAAACATTTTGTTTGATACTTATGCTAGTGAATAATTATTAATAACTATATGTAAAAAATGTTTCTACATTAGTATATTAACTTAAAGAAGTCACATTGCTCTCTTATTTATTCCCGAAATTATTCTTTTTGTAAGAAAATTACTACACCCTTAACCACTCTTTTAGAATCGTCGCAAAGAACGAGCCTCCGGTAAGAGTATCTTCATGTCGCATTCTGATGTTCATATAAAATAGAAGTGAGGGTCTTCTGTATTCTAAATACTAAATTCTAAATATATATACAGCTTACTAGCACAATAATTGTTGAATTAAAAATAAGCGGATACCGGTAATAACCACTGAATAGTTTTGAAAATCAATAATTATATCACATGTAACTTAATTTTTTTTAAATATTTATTGACAAGTTTGAACATTTTTATAATACGGAACTGTGGAGTGAAATATTTAATAAGATACATATTCTCTAAGTTAAAAACGAGTTTCGTTTATCCTAGTACAAACCCAAAGGAAATAGTTACTTTGCAATTGTTCCTGTTACTGTAATAGTTCAATCATCTCTGTCACATCGGCAGACAGCGATTTATCTTTAATATATCTTTAGAAAAGTTATACCTTAAAGTGCAGTTGAAAAGTCTCTAAATATACACAATGGTCATGAGTTTGATGCTCAATAGGGAATAAAAAATAATTGTATATCTGTAAAGCCAATTTAAGGAGAATAATTTTATGTGATAACTACGTAGGAATACATTAATGAAAAATTTCATGCTTTTATGAAATGAATTATGATCATAGAATTATCATTATTTTGTGTACTACAAAGTAGTTATCGGAAATTACACTTTTTTAGATATATAAACGTTTATTTAGACTAGTTAAAGTAAATATCAAAGCTATTAACAAATTATTTATAACTTATATGTACATGGAACATATTTAAGATCTTCCAATTATGCTGTTAACAGAGGAAAGGGATAATTGAATTAAGTTTATTTTTGATATTATTTAAGATCTTCCAATCGTGCTGTTAAAGAAGGAAAGGGATAATTAAATTAAGTTTATTTTGATATTGATTTGACGGTTAAAATACTTACTGTCATATATAATTTTCATTTTAGTCATTAAATACAATTCTAAAACACTATTATACAAAATGTGGTCATTTGTACGTTTATTGGTCATATATTTCATATGTCATACTCCTCCGTCTGTTTTTCAATATTTAATTTAAGTATTGTATTTACTAACCTTTTGAAGCAATTCATAGAACCATGCGGACATGTTTTAACATTTCGGTCTGTGCTAGAACATATAACACAGTCATGTAACTTCTTACTGTAATTGATCAAATCATCGAATTCTTCTTTAACATTCTCCGGTGAGGTCCATCCGCGTAGTTTACAAAGGGAATTTAAAGCTTCCTCTTCTCTTTGTCTCATGAGAAGCCAAACTGGAGTTTCTGGGGCCTAAAATTGTTATTTTAATTTATACACTGTCTAATTCTATTTATTATTATTTATTGAAATAATTAATAATTGATTGCAATTTGACATTTAACCTAGACATAATATATAAAATTATTCGTCATAGTTAGTCGTGTAAAAAATGAACGAGTGTTGTAAATCCCATTGTTTAATCGGATTGGAAAAGTAAAATTATTTTGTGTATTAATCATTATTAATAGTGTAGTAGTGTAGTAGACATCTTATTCAAAGCTATCAATTTAAAAATCCGTTAAAGTAAATAAACTTTGTAAATTTATTTGGTGATCAAATTGCAGATTTTTGAGTTAAGCTACTTTCATTTTAATTATATAAATATCACCATATTTACTATTTTTTAAAGTGTTATTCCACACTTAGGATTAGAAAACATTTTTGAAAAAACATATAAAAATTTGAACGCAGCGGGATTCAAACCCGCGCCTCTTGGACGGTATCCAAGAGGCACGGGTTCGAATTCCACTGCGTTAAAATTTTTATACGTTTTTTCAAAAATATCACCATTTATTCATATATTTGCAAAATTCTTACAAATATAACCAACAGCATGGATGCAACAGGTGCTACGAGACAAATTAAAGCAGCGGTCCGCCACTCTACTATAGTACCTAAAAAGTACATGATAAGAATACCGAAGGATGTGAAGAACTGTGTCACAGTGCAAAGTGCACCACGAATTGACGGCTCACTGTAATATAAAATTACAAATTAAAATTACAAACCCAAAGATCTTATTGACTAAACGAGATTATTAAAGAACAAAATTTTTCAGAAAACATATTAATAATCAAGTTTTTATAAGGTACCCTATTCGAAACGTCATGTGCTGTTGTCTACTAATATCCATATAAGAGATGTATGAATATATATATATATATATATATATATATATATATATGAATATATATATATATAAAATTAATGAACAGGATTATTGAAATTACTATTAATACATAACGCTTTTGAATCATGTATTTTTTATTAAAATAAAATAAATGTGCACATCTATTTTAACAATACTTATGTGACCTATAAATGAGAAATTAATTACATGATTACTAACATAGTAAAATAAAAATACTAAAAGTTATAATGGAAATTCAATACTGAAAATAATAAATAGTTATCAGTCATATAATGATGGCAAGAAGGTCGAACTGACTTTTTATGTTATTAGTCCACTGTGATCGCCTTGGATGTTTTTTTATCGAAAAATATAAATAAATACATAATATAGTAAACCAATTAATTGTTATTTATATACCGAGAAAACAAAATAAAATTGATGTCATTGTATAATTGTAGCGATGTGTCGATTTGCTAAGCTTGAAACAAGCAAAAATCAAAATATCTAGACATTGAAAAGCGTTACAAACTATTAAATAGTAGCTTAAAATTAGATCATATTAGTTCATACCTAATTACATAACATTTTTATATTAAAGTATCTAATATCTACGTTTATTAAATTATGTACTTGATTAGTACGAGTAAAATCCTGAGTACTAAGGGGATACATACAATGTAAATATTCACATGAAACTTAGAAAATAAACTAGTAATTGACACTGACTTGTCACAGTAGGGTTAAAAGCAGCTTACAATTCATTGTAAGTGAAATTCAATACAATAATAAACAACGAGCCAATATTTACATTCATATTTACTGATATATATAGAATACGTATATGACTATTTATATACTATATATTTGTAACTTCAAAATGTTGCAATGCCATTTTCCGTTACGTATTAATGCAATGAATTATTATATTAAGGCCGGTCGTGGTATAATGGGAAGATTGACTATAAACACGGTCGGATGTAGGTTCGATTCTCATACGGAGGAATGATTATATTTGAGCATTTTCATTTCCACGCTCTGGTAAGACAAAGCGTATGATCAATGAAGCAAATTTCAAGAAAAGTGCATGCGCGAAATGTAAACATCACATATAAAAAAACCTTAAAATTACAACGTAATATAAAACATTGATTTAGTTTAACTGGAACAATACATAAAGTGTTTTAAAATAACTAATAAAATCAATGTTTTGAATTGTATCGTTGAGCAATTTTAATTAATATTACATACGTTATTTCTCCTACATAAGAGTTGATAGGTGCCTCCATGATTCCAGAACTAATGCCCAGCAAAGCATTAGCAGTGAATAGAGAAGGTATGTTCCATGAGTAATACATAATAACCCAAGCAACTATCATAGGTATGTTGACGAGAAAGTTAGCCTTTTTTCTACCAAAATAGTCCACCACAGGCCCAGAGACAATTGCACCAGCTGGCTGTGTTAGAAATGATATACTTCCTGAAATCAATATGAATGATAAACAATCGGATTAATATTAGTAGTCCTAGTAGGTATATGAAACATTTTTTCATTCATTATTCACTTGGCTTCGTTCGTACTGTTTCAATACAAGTATCATTTTTTTATAAAACTTACCGAACCAAGATGCTTGTGTCTCATCTAACGACAAACCTTCCTTTGCATTAAGAAGGGCGGGGATCATGATAGTTGAGAAATTGATTGCCATTCCCAGGTCGAATAACAACAGAAATGACGAGGTCGATGCAAGGAACTGTGAAAAAATCGTTATTTTAAAATCATCATCATCAATCATTTTCAATAAAATTTTAAAATGAGATGATTTATACTTTTTGTTACTTATCACATAGGACATACATATGATATATCTGTATTGTATTTGACACACTCCGAATAGAGGCCAACTAGTCATTGTTTTAGTAATATTTTTTTATAATATAAAACAACAAAAATCTTGAAACCCGCATTTTGAATCGATACGATACGATACGATCCTGTTTAACCAAGCACCCAATACTTATATTAATATGAACAAAATAAGAGCATTCCCACTGGGGTATCACATCCATTTTTGAAATGTATTTTTACTTTAATTATAAAGTCTTAATATACCGCTATAAAAAGGTTATGTATTGAAATGTGCCATAAAATATGTCTAAATTTACAATTTTCAAATTTCACGCCATTTTTAAAAAAAGTGTTGCAGGCCTTAGTATGATGTAGGAGTGATGATTTTGAGAAGTTTTAAAGATATTTTATTTCCTCTTTGTACCTATTAATATAAAGTGCATAATATATTTATTCATCTATCTTATATCTGATGTGTATGTGTGTGTATATGGAATTTAAATTATTAGAGCGTACGGTGTCATGTCATGGCGGTTACTGTTCCGCGTGTTTACTGTTTGTAAAGAAAGTTAAGTTTGATTTAATTATAAAATAAAATGTGTAACTTTTTGAATTAATATTAATATTTTGTAATAGCTCTATTGCCTTTTCACTTAAATTGTATACTTTTATAATTAATTAAATATAGCGTAAAACTATTTTTATCTTAACTATTATTTTAAATTTTATCGGACTTGAAGGAAATTATAAGAAGTTAGATTAATTGGTTGTTGTAATATTTTCTTCATAATTGAAATATATTTATTTTGTTTTTATACACATTCAATGGCAGCTAAAATACTAGAAAACCCTGGTCCTCCGTTCTCTATCGGACAAGGCGACCCATTGTCTCCTAAACTATTTGTATCTCCCCAGCTAGTATAAATACTGGTCCTTAAAAGAGATATTCAAAAGTAGTATGCCAACAAATATCAAAACAAAAGTCATGACTTTATGCCATTTACTTTGTATAACCTACGCATGTCAAACCTGGAAATATACATCCGAAATAAAAAGCAAAATTACTACCTGCCAATGTAAATAGATTTAAGTATGCTGAATATCAAAAAGATGAAAAAAACCCGTCACACAGAAATTAGAGAAACTACCAAAACGACAGATGCTCTAATCTATGCTAAGAAACTAAAATGGTAGTGGGTGGTGTGGACGAGAGATGAACCAGTAGGGTAACAACGTGGAAGGGTACAATTAGCAAACTTTACTTTAAATATCTATTAACATTATGAGATGCAATTGATATAAGCTGAAAATCGATGAAAATTGATGAATAGTAAAGTACTGATAATACCTATGACAACACAATTACATTTGACTGTGACTATTAATCATTTTCGACGTAGTTTTTCCTGAAAGCGATATCATTTTGCAGCCATTATATTGATTAATTACAAGCAAATATTTTTTATTATTATTTTATTTTATTTATAAAAGTCTAGGTAAAGAACACTGGAGTAAGTTATACAAAAGACGCTTGAAAGTCCTTTTCGCAATTATGGCGAGATTATCCATCAAATCAAAAAAAACCATCAAAGTTACATGTATTTCTATTTACCCTGCCTGACTCACCACACTCGCAACAGTTAAAAATTTACTTAAATTTACAAAAAACAATTGAATATTTATGTAATAATAACTAAATAACTTTATATATGTTATTATAACTTTGTGCAAATCAATGTACATCTCTTGATGTTTTTTTTAATTAGTTAGAATTTAAGCTTTTCAAGACGTCAAATTGTACTTTTTAGTAATAAAGTTATTTAAAAATTGACGTATTTAGTTTGCGCGATAAAAGAGGCTCATCAGCTTTATCACTTATTTATACAATAGACTTAGCAATCCTAATAATTAAAACATTTAATATTTAATTTTTTTATTAAATAAAATTACTATTTTATAACGTTCTAATGTTGTTAACATTAGTATAAAATGATGTCGCAGCTATTAACTCCCGCCGCACAAGCGTCATTCACAAAATAAAACAAATATTTATCTAAAATAAATAGTTATTACTGTTAAAGTTAAAGAAGAAAAAAAGGAGAATAAATAAAAAAAAGATTTTAAAAATTTACAAGACGCACGCGTAGGATATGTACACTATATTTCAGCTAGTCCAATTTCAATCAAATATTATGTAGAAAAAGTGTTTTAATCTTTGCATACCTTCATCTACTTCAATAATAACATAAAAAGTTTTAGAAAAAACGTATAAAAATTTGAACGCAGCGGGATTCGAACCCGCGCCTCTTGGATACCGTCCAAGCGCTCTGACCGCTAAGCCATGCGTTCTACTACCAGCTGCGTCGAAATTTTTATACGTTTTGTTACAACTTATTTATGTTGTTTAGCATCTCTGTAGAGAGATTTTTACAAATTTCTACTACTTAAAGATTATTAAGAAATAATCGTTTAACAAGAGAGATTGCTATTTTATTTCAATATTTACTATTTTTAAAGTGTTATTCCACACTTAGGATTAGAAAACATTTTAGAAAAAACGTATAAATAAGTTGTAACAAAACGTATAAGAATTTCGACGCAGCTGGTAGTAGAACGCATGGCTTAGCGGTCAGAGCGCTTGGACGGTATCCAAGAGGCGCGGGTTCGAATCCCGCTGCGTTCAAATTTTTATACGTTTTTTCTAAAATGTTTTCTAATCCTTAGTGTGGAATAACACTTTAAAAATAGTAAATAACATAAAAAGTTAATAAAGCAGTGCGTATGCTGTGTAATACTATTTTCTGTTTTCAATCATTAATACTATTATAGGTTTTCTCTAAATAGTAATAATTAATTTGTATCTGTGTATATGGCACATATGGTTTCACGGTCCACGTGTGATTACACTCATCCACACATTGCATCATGGTCCACATGTGATTACATCCATCTACACATGCCACCATGGTCCATATGTAATTTCATTCACCCACTTATGATGCTTGTGGATAGTCCACATGCAGTTTCATCCATCCATATATCACATCATGGTATTCATTTGATTTTTTCATCCACATATGACATCATGGTCCACGTGTGATTTTTCCCATCCACACTTGCCACCATGGTGAATATGTATGTTTGACTTATCCATATATGACATCATGGTCAACATAAGACCTTATGTAATAAAATTTTTGATATTCCCGATTTTTACGCATTTTAAGTGAAATTATGTTATACGCGGATTAATTGCGGATATTTTGGTATTCGAAATTATATTTTTGGAAACCTGACGTTTCGAACACCTTACAGCAGTCCGTGGTCACAGATAAACCGAGCTGTCGTTTGTCCATCAGTTGATACGAAAATTCGTTATATCAAACTATCGCCATCTGTTTCTTAATTGCCTCGCGTACTGTCCTGGATGCTTACAGAATTAGCTGACTGTATCTTTGTCTTTCTGGTATGCCACCATTTGAAACTTAAAATTTTTAATAAGAGTACCCCAGGTGGTAGAGTATGGGCGTGACCACGGGCCTACTGTAGTGTTCGAAACGTCAGGTTTCTCGTTTCGTCTATATATATTTTCGAATATCAAAATATACGTGATTAATGCGTGTAATTCTCTCATCCTCAATTTTTTATATACAATATAATTTTTTCATGTGCAGATGTGACTGTTCTGCTCTTTTGTTAGCTTCACGCGTTTATCCCGCATAGCAGGGTAGACAAAAAGTACCTTGTGTCAAGACAATCCAAACTTAGCTTTAGACCGAATTCGAGACATTGCGTGTTGAGTGGTGGAACTCACGCCGCACGTTGTCTTCGCAGAGCGAGGAAGCAAAAATAATTTATATATAATCACTCCCCCGAATGGGGATCGCACCCACAGCCCATTGTGTTTAAAGTCAGACCCACTGCGCCATAACCGGCCTCAACTCCTTTAATTTAAAGCCTGCTCGTGGCTTCACCATTTTCTTTTCGATCTGCCCTCGTTCTTGCTAGCTAGTTCTCAGACTGACAAAATTTATAATTTTGTTGAATTACACAATAAAAATAAGTGCTAGGAAACAATCAACCTACCAACCTACTCTATAATTGAAAACAGAAAATAGTATTACACAGCATACGCACTGCTTTATTAACTTTTTATGTTATTTACTATTTTTAAAGTGTTATTCCACACTAAGGATTAGAAAACATTTTAGAAAAAACGTATAAAAATTTGAACGCAGCGGGATTCGAACCCGCGCCTCTTGGATACCGTCCAAGCGCTCTGACCGCTAAGCCATGCGTTCTACTACCAGCTGCGTCGAAATTCTTATACGTTTTGTTACAACTTATTTATACGTTTTTTCTAAAATGTTTTCTAATCCTAAGTGTGGAATAACACTTTAAAAATAGTAAATAACATAAAAAGTTAATAAAGCAGTGCGTATGCTGTGTAATACTATTTTCTGTTTTCAATCATTAATACTATTATAGGTTTTCTCTAAATAGTAATAATTAATTTGTATCTGTGTATATTCGATATGTCGACATTGATTCAGGTCAGGTTCACATACAAAATATATTTCTATAGGCTTTGTTGTGAAAATAATAACATATTGTTACGCTTAAAATATTCTTTTATTAAAAAGGTACACATATGTACATACTGTGTTTATCATAAAAACAATGTTTTAGAAATTCGATAATTTATGTATGTACTCGTAACTTTTAACAATAATTTATTAAGTTAAAATGTATGGTGAATTGTTTTTCAAAATACAAAGAGTATTTGTTATGTAGAACTTAAAATTCATACGCAAATACATGGATAATTAGAACCTACTAGAAGGTTCGTTACTGTGTAACATAGGCGTTGCCCTAGCGACGCGTACGACACTTTATATAAGGTAAACTACCAAAATATTTAAGGTTCTTTCAATGAAGGTTTTTTTATACTTAGTATGCACTTAAATCTATACGATAATATGACATTATAAAATCTAACTTAAAACAGTTTTTGGCCATACCAAACTATTTCTATTTTAAATATTTCGTGTATAGAATTAACTTTCTTGCTCTCTTATTATAAGTATTTATAGATATTTGGGTATATAAGTTATATGTGTGGTAGGTACGTATAGATTTTAATTATAGAGTAGGTTGGTAGGTTGATTGTTTCCTAGCACTTATTTTTATTGTGTAATTCAATAAAATTATAAATTTTGTCAGTCTGAGAACTAGCTAGCAAGAACGAGGGCAGATCGAAAAGAAAATGGTGAAGCCACGAGCAGGCTTTAAATTAAAGGAGTTGAGGCCGGTTATGGCGCAGTGGGTCTGACTTTAAACACAATGGGCTGTGGGTGCGATCCCCATTCGGGGGAGTGATTATATATAAATTATTTTTGCTTCCTCGCTCTGCGAAGACAACGTGCGGCGTGAGTTCCACCACTCAACACGCAATGTCTCGAATTCGGTCTAAAGCTAAGTTTGGATTGTCTTGACACAAGGTACTTTTTGTCTACCCTGCTATGCGGGATAAACGCGTGAAGCTAACAAAAGAGCAGAACAGTCACATCTGCACATGAAAAAATTATATTGTATATAAAAAATTGAGGATGAGAGAATTACACGCATTAATCACGTATATTTTGATATTCGAAAATATATATAGACGAAACGAGAAACCTGACGTTTCGAACACTACAGTAGGCCCGTGGTCACGCCCATACTCTACCACCTGGGGTACTCTTATTAAAAATTTTAAGTTTCAAATGGTGGCATACCAGAGACAAAGATACAGTCAGCTAATTCTGTAAGCATCCAGGACAGTACGCGAGGCAATTAAGAAACAGATGGCGATAGTTTGATATAACGAATTTTCGTATCAACTGATGGACAAACGACAGCTCGGTTTATCTGTGACCACGGACTGCTGTAAAGTGTTCGAAACGTCAGGTTTCCAAAAATATAATTTCGAATACCAAAATATCCGCAATTAATCCGCGTATAACATAATTTCACTTAAAATGCGTAAAAATCGGGAATATCAAAAATTTTATTACATAAGGTCTTATGTTGACCATGATGTCATATATGGATAAGTCAAACATACATATTCACCATGGTGGCAAGTGTGGTTGGGAAAAATCACACGTGGACCATGATGTCATATGTGGATGAAAAAATCAAATGAATACCATGATGTGATATATGGATGGATGAAACTGCATGTGGACTATCCACAGGCATCATAAGTGGGTGAATGAAATTACATATGGACCATGGTGGCATGTGTAGATGGATGTAATCACATGTGGACCATGATGCAATGTGTGGATGAGTGTAATCACACGTGGACCGTGAAACCATATGTGCCATATCTCTCGCAAGCAGCCTCTCGTTAGAAGTCATTGCAGTTGTGAATGCCTTGTCACTCTAGAGATGGAAGCGAAAGAAGATAGTGCAGTGGCCACGGCAGTCAGAACCGTCGGAACCACCACACTCTGAGAGAAAAGAAGGGTGGGACTAAAGAAAGTTAAATTACAAAATTTAATAAAATGAACATTATGTATAAAAAAAACTTTAAAATAACAGTTGTAGAGAGCAACGAAGTCAAGGTGCACTTAAATTACCGTTACATTAAAGTAATTATATTAAAATCACAAAGACATCATATTTATTAGCGTCGTAATTATTATTAGCGTTGAGTACCGCTACTTAACATATCATGTCTCCATGAAAGCGGTTAGCGGTTAAGTATATTGGTTACCCTCTTATGGGGGATAGCGTTTTTTTTTCATTCAGTTTAATACACATCAATCCTAAAGAAAAATTCCTTCGAAATATTAGATTCATTCTGCTCAAAGTTGCAACGTACCATACATTTAAGAATATTCTATGTTGCAATCTTATCAAAAATTCGGACGTACGGAGGCATCGAGGAAACAATTAAATTAAAACAACTTTAAATTCCCTAGATACTTTTAATTTAAAGTAAAAGTATCACGTGGATAGGACGACCCAAAATGAACTAGGGACATACTTGCATAACAAGGTATGATAATGTTAGTTCCTGCTTGTACATACATCTATAACATATTTTCTATTTTCCATTACAATTCTATTATACATATCCGTAAAGTAAATAGATTGTAAGAAGTGTTAATATTAAAGTAATACATCGCTTAGGTCTAGATTAACAAAATTTATCGTTTAAAAAAGAGTTTGAGTGAAAACGCGATCGGTTGGGAGTTCGATCCCCACTCGGGGCAGTGATTATAATTAAATTATTTTCATTTTCTCGCTCTGGTAAGACAAAGCGCGGCGTTGAGTTCCGCCACTCACCGCGAAATGTCTAGAATTCGGCGCAAAGCGGAGTACGAAGGTACGGAGTACGATCTTGACACTAGGTACTTCCAGTCTACTATGCTGTGCAATATAAAAGCTTGAAACTAAAAAAGATTTTTATAAAAAAATATATTTTCTAAAAACTTAATATACCCCTTTTCAATAAATAATTATTTCGAAAATACGTTATGCCTAAAAATAGAATAAAATTGCAGCAGTTAAATGAATATCTACATTGAACTCATGAATAAACAATACTCTAACTGAGCAAATTATTGTAAGCGACATCGCTACAACGAACAGGAAATGAACAATAACAGTAATAGTTAAACATAATGACAGTGTTCACGTAAAATCTTTATAAAAGTTTAGAAATAATAAATATTATAAGCATTAAGTACTAGGGGAAGCAATATAATTACATATGAAGAAACGATACGTTTTGATTATTTGTCAAATAAATATGTATCTTTACTTGCAATTGACTGTTAAAACCTTTTTTAAATGTCAAAAATTATTATTTCTTTGTTCTTTCGTTCTTCTGTTCATTTAGGTAAGGTTTAGTACTTTTCTGATTTATTTTTAAATTTATTACTGTCAGCGTATACAATAGAATGATTTTGGGTTTGACTTCTACTCAAGGTTTATGATTAAATAATAATAATAATAAATTGTATTTTATTTCCTTTAACAAATTAAAAATATACTAACCAAGGGGCGACATTAAAACAGTAAATTGGTTAAGCTTCAACAACCTTAAAATTGATCGGTTTCTCTACGTCTACTCTACCTCTGGGCTGGCGTAAGTTTTTTATTTCTCAAAATATCTTAATAATATTATTCAAAATAGTATTTAAATTCTTGAAAAATAAATAGTCAAACTAATTAACATTGATTCGTTTTATCGTTAGTTAAAATTAACTTATTTTAATAATTACACTAAAATTTAAATTAAGGTCGATTATTTGACGATCTGGATGTTTCCTTCGATTTCTTATGTACCGGTGCCATAACTGTTTTTATATGTTTTTTAAGCATCACAATGGTTTTAGAGTCATCCCAGGTGAATGAGCAGTATTACTAAATTAGATGTGCTTAAATGACAAGCACATCTAATTTAGCACACAATATTTTATTAAAATATAATTATATAATTTGTTTAGTATAGTATGTAGGGTGTTTGTTTCCCTCGATCAAGTTACATTCTATATATTCGCCTAAATGAGTATGAGTACGATATGAGATTTGTTGAAAGTCTTTTTTGTAAGTCTAACTAGATTTTTTTTTTAAATGTTATTGGCATTAAAACATAATATAATAATTAGAGTTTGTTTTATTTGAATCTAGTATTATTTTTTAAGAAAATGTTTAACCGTTGCCATAATTTATTATATACATATACGTATATGTTTGTGTGTAACGTAATTAAGTGAGGCAGAGAAGTTAATAATTGTATAGAAGTGTTTGTATGGCAAAGAGATTATATTCGAGCAATAACGTTTTTTTTCCGCGTAAATAGTATAAGAAAAAATTGAATTGTCTAAGCGTCGTGAAAACTGTGTTAAAATATTGTATGGAACACAATTTAGCCATTAATAAAATAATATTACAGTGATAAGTCGACTGGAATAGTAAATTTGATATATTCAATATTTACTGGTCTTCTCTACATCTTTCATATTTTGTGGGTACAAAGAGGTAGGTAAAGAGAACCCAGTAGAAGATCGCGTTCTGCGTTTTGAAATTTATTGTTTAATATACATAAAAGAAATAATAAACTATCGATTTTTATTTATATAAAATGTTATTACTTATAAATATAAATCACTTGCTACCATTAGTGCAAATTATACTCGTAAAATATACAAAGCCTTTTATTATTATCTATATCTTGTATTGTCTTACATTACGTACTTATTATAACTTCAATACCGTCATATAAATATTTAAAAAGTACAATTATTAGTTCTCAGAAGTCAACCTGAATATATTCATTTAAATTATTTTCGTCATTAGCGTCATAATGATTACTCTGGAATTTACTAATTGTAACTTATTTTGTATAATTGAAATATACTGTTAGTTTTATTGAAATACTTTCAGATATTAAATGAAATTATTTTAAATGTAATACTAGCGTATATATTTTGGTATTTGAAAATACATTTTTGAAAACCCGACGTTACGAACACTTTACGCACGACAGAAGGTTTTTAAATGTTTTAATTTCATTTTAAAAGTATAAAATTCTCGAAAATCTAAATTTTTATTACTTTTAGCAACTTACCTGAGATGCTATCGACCGAAGTCGACTCATTCGTGGAGACGTTGGTTGGATTTGTAACTTGAGCACCATTTTATTAGTTATTTAAATTATTTTTTTATTTATAAAGTCCAAAACAAATTTAATAATTTTAGTTTACACATTAATCCTACACTTCAAATGCTGGCCACGACATGTTTTAATACCGCGGAGTTAACGCGCCTGCTGCGTTATAACGAATACTGTAAAGTGAGCTTGTCACTGTAATTTTTGTAGGGCGAAGTATAATATATTCTTTTCTTTATGTCGTTATCAGTAACGCTAAACAGTTTTGTCATTTATTTGTTAATGAGAAGAACTTGAGATTTTTATATGATTTAGAAGAATGTATTAAATAAATAGTTACTAATTTTATAATACATGACTACTTTTTATTATTATAGAAATACTTATTTCGTATTTTTTTTGTTCTATAGTATTAAAAGTACGTAACCAATAAATTCGTCGCTTTTCTACCCATATTATAAATTAGACAACGACGTTCAACATTGCCGTTTTTGATACGAAAAGTTATATGCGAAAATTTGAAATCGAAAGTATTCGAAATCTGCATTTAAGTAAATGCAATTGACGTAACAACGTATATGTGAAAAAAATTATGAGAATAATATTGATAGTAAAATAAAAAATTGTACTGGCCAAGAATATAATTTTAGATTTCAGTTTATCGCTCTGTTCGTGATAAGCAATAGATTTTATATTTTTTCTTTAACATTATTCGAGGACGTGTAAACATTGTATTATGTTGTATATAATTTTACTGCTCGGTAAAACATGTTCATCTCTTTAAGTTGAAGTGTTATGACTCATTGTAAAATGTAGATAATTATTTTCAGTGGTACACTCCATCATTCGTTCGCAGCAACACTTGCAAGGCGTAAATATATGTTTTTATTATTGAAATTGTACTTATTACCAATTTTAATTTTAAATTTAGACATTATTATTCTGTAGCTACATTATACCAATTTAATGCAAAAAAATCTCTGACTCATAAGTTACAATATAATACTAAAAATATAATGTAAAGAAGCTCTTTGTTTTCTGATGTTTATTACAAATGGTCGTTTGTTTGTTTAAAAACAATTTGGCTGGGAATTGCTATTTATATATTATTTATTTTTTGTGCATATATATACAATATATGTTACTAATAATGTTACTACATTATTTTTTAATTTTTATTTACATAAATCCTATGATTTTATGTGACGCGATAGCTATGAGTTTGATGATAGTTTTTTTTCTTATTTTCTACATAGCAGGGAAAACAGGGCATGGCAATACACTCCATTTTCCACTTTTTGTCTTAATCGAAACATTTGTCAAGTTAGGTGGCGGAACTCAATGCTATTCTGCACCACATTCAAAATAAAACATATGACGATTATAATGTTATACTCTGTAATTTTAGTTAAACTAAGTATAACTTTAAAGGAATAGCATTATACAAATACATAATATTTTAATATTATATTTTATATCTTTAATCGCCTAATTACAAATATCCCTTCCTTTTCAAGTTAGTCATATCATATTTAATTTAACTCGTTTTCTGTCTTGAGATGTTAAGTGACTTATAGTAAACAAGTTCTTAGAATTTACAGTTTAAATAGTTTGCGACACGTCTCATCTTTGCACTGATTAACGCAAATAAGCAAACAAACACACTTATTTCCTTTAATCATACTTTGTGTAAGAAAATGATGTGTAATTCGAAAAATATGTATTTCTAAACATTAAAAAATCAACATTATTTCCACACAACACAATATCTTTTTTATGAGCACAAAGGTAAGAATGGATTAATATATATCATTTGAATTCTACTCAGCGGATTGGTTTAATATTGTTTTAATTTCTCCGCTCTTATAACGTAAAGCGTTGAGTTCTGCTAATAAACAAGGATTGTCTCTATTTCTGGTAGAAAGTGAAGAATGGAGTCTTGAAATTAGGTGTTTTCTGATGACCTACGTGGGATAAAGCGTGAAGCTAAAAATAATTCATAAATTGAAAATATCCAAATAGATTGTAAGTTGAACTCTGGCACAAAGTTGCATCGCTTGACGAAGTCAATATAATATATTTAGTCGTTGTTTTGTTTTCACAGCCCATAAACTTTTGTAATCTGGCTACGACGTGCATTCATGGAGGTCTACCAGTTTGTGGAATTTCACCAGACAATTGCATACGGCGACGCTTCATAGACCTATGTGACATGTACGAATACAATTGTGACAATAACACACGTATGTACTTTATAAAATTTAAAAAAGAGATAATCGTTATATCTTTTTCATCTCTAAAAGTATGTTTCTGATGCGGTATGATTTCTGCTTTATGTTTCTGATACGGCGTTTTTCATTTTTTGTCCGTTGAGTAAATTAGCGCGATGTGTTGTGGCTTGTGTACAGTTAGAACGAAGGATTATTTTACATAAAATTTTGATCTACATACAAATTTATTTGTATGTACAAATAAATTTGTACAACATTTCATCCACCGCAAGCCCCAGGGCGCATTACGTTACGGCTACCCCACGAGGCAACGCGCACCAGTGCGTCCCTGTTGGAGTGAGAAGTGGCGACGAATGCACCGTTAGGGACCGCCACCCAGCATGCCATATCCGGGACGGTGGGAATTTGAGAACGGAGCTACAAATAGTTACGTGGAATGTAAGAGGAGGGATACAACAGAAGATGAATGAATTATTAGATGTGATGAATAAAAGAGATATAGATGTTGTTTGTGTAACTGAGACTAAAAGAAAGGGCAAAAGCATGACTGATTTGCCGGGTAACCGAATCGTCTTCTAGGTGGGAGTTCCAGAAAGTGAACAAGTGCGTCAAGGTGTAGGTGTGTTATTGTCCTCTCGAGTTCAATGCTAAAATATAAGGCGATCAACCCGAGGCTGATTTTGCTTCAAGCTGGGCATAACAAAAATATTCTTGTTAATGGCGTATGCGCTGGTATCCTCAACCCTATCAAGTGAACGAGGGGAGTTCTGGGAGTGACAGGGAAGTTCTACGTAGTGTAAGAGGGAATGAAAAATTAATAGTATGTGGTGATTTGAATGGGTCGGAACCACACGACATGGTTACGAACGCATACTAGGGAATTATAGTGATAAGAGAATAAATGAGACTGGTAAGCTCATATTGGAGTTATGTAAGTAAAAGGATTTGTTTGTGGCAAACATTATACTTGACCACAAACAAATTCACATGTACACGTGGGAACGGATGGAAGAGAAAAGCATGATTGATCTATGCCAAGTGGATCAGCGTATTTGTAATCAAGTTATGGAGACGTGTGTGTTTAGGGGTGCTGATTTGGGAAGAGATCACTATCTAGTAGTTGCTAGAATAAGGGGTCTGTTTGAGAGAATGCTATACGAAGTCTGACATGTGGTAAAGCAGCGGGAGCAGATGAAGTTACTGCAGAGATGATCAAATAAGATGAGCCGCGCATCTTAAATTTATTCTTTTTTCTATGTAATTTATGCTGGAAAACGGTAGAGGTCCCGGATGATTAGCGAGGAGCTGTCATCATGCCTTTGTATAAAGGCAAAGATAGACTGTGTAACCTTACATAGTCTCAGTGATCAAAATGATCACAGATAAAAGGGGTTATCATTTTGATTAGCTTGGGCAGTAAAATTTATGCTAAAATTCTAGCGAGAAGAGTGCAAGAGAGATCCGATAGGCTTTTATGGGAGGCCCAAGGAGTATTTAGACCTAGAAGAGGGTGCATGGATCAGGTCTTTTTTCTCCACATGATCACGGAAATGTTTTTGGCTGTAAACCATAAAATTTTATGTGCTTTTGTGGATTTAGAAAAGGCATTTGACAGGATTGTAAGAAAGAAGTTATGGGAGATATTGCCCCGGTACAATGTGAATGGACCCTTGTTGCAGGCTGTAAAATCTTTTTATCGAGATCACTCAGCCTCTGTACGAGTAAGAGCTGGCATGTCACCTCAGTTTCATATGCAATCATGTCAGCTTGACTGTTCAATTTCTATTTGGATAGCTGTCTCCAAGGAGTGAAAGAAAGTGACATAGGAGTGGAAGTTGATGATTTGACAGTTAAGTGTCTGTTGTACGCAGATGATACAGTGCTAACTGCATCATCAGAATGCGAGTTACAGGCATTGGTCCGTACTCTGAAAGAAGTGTGTGAAAGTAATGGTCTAAACCTGAATGCAAGTAAAAATAAGATTCTAGTATTTGAAAGACATGAAAAAAGAACGGAATGTAAAATAAAGATATTAGAACAAGTGAATGAGGTGATATATCTGGGAAGTATATTTAGTAGAAATGGAAGATACGAAATGGATGTGAAAAGGCATATTGTTGCAGGTAACATGGGTAACGGTGCTCTTGCTCCATTGATACGACGGCAAAACGTTAGCGTACCTGCATGTTTTGCCGTTTGCCGTGCAGTACTGATACCGACGTTGTTATACGGCAGCGAAACGTAGGTGTGTCAAAAGAAGAATGAAAGAAAGATGAGAATGCAGTAGAGATGAGATATCTTCGTCGGATATGCGGAGTCAGTTTAGTGTATATGCAGCGAGGAGATACCCAGAATGGCAGGTGTAAGTGCGAATGTAAGAATGAAAAGAACGAAGACGAACGAAGAATGGTAAAAAAATTTACGAAGCCAAGGTGAGTGGTACGAGGAGTTGGGGGTGACCTCGATTGACATTCTAAAATACAGTATCGAAGATACTGGAGAAAGGTCACGTAAAAAGCATGAGGACCCCCTATTGGCATGTATGAAGAGAATAACGCCTGTGGACGAGGCGAAAGAGGTATGCAGGGATCATAGCGTTTGACGCTCCGTACTCCCTGACTACCCCGCAAGGGCTTACCCTAGCATACAAACAAACATAAAGCATACAAACATAAATAAATAGCTAATGCTTCAGTGTTACAATTATAAAAAGTAAACAAAATAGGTTTTTTACATTAATGTAAAGTTAATGTGCGTTTTTTACATATGTATACTAAAAGTATTTAAACTTTCGCTAAACTACACTTTCGTGTAGCCGAATTGACTTACCCATACAAAATGGACAAAAAGTGTATTTTTATTTAAATTTCTTATTAAGTATATAATATGTATTTTTTTTATTTAAGCCTATTCTTTTTATTTTATTCAATTTTATTTTAATTCAATACCACTTTTGAAAATATATGATTAATATGCTGTAATTTGAAGTTAAGAGAATGCAGCGATGCAACAAAACTTGCAGTGATGCACAAGGCAAATTTATTCATAATTCTATCCAAAAGAGTAGTTCTGCTGGAGTGTGGAAGTTTTTGGATTCGATGGGTATCGGTTGCTTAAAGAATACAATTTTACTAAGCGATAAAATTAATCTTGACAAAATTAACAAGCATTTTACAGTTGTTAAATATTGAATCCCCGATTTGTTTTTCTATTGTTTCTACCAGTGAAGGAAAAAACGCGTATTAGCCATTAAATCCGATGCCATAGTGATTAAATCAGTTGGAAAATGTTTTTCCTAACTTTAAAATGTGTGCTTCCTATCCTACGTCATATTTTCAACCATTCCCTTTCCACAAATTGCTATTCCTAAAGTATCTAATCCTTCATCTTTTACCGACTATCGTCTTATCTCTTATTCTCCCGTTTTTATCTAAAGTTTAAAGAAAGTAAATAAATTTACTTTCATTATATACACTCGCGTGCGGCCGAACCGACTCACCCATACAAAAAAGACAAAATGTGTGTTTTTAATTAAAAAAAATAAAAAATAGTTAGTTAGTTATAACTTTATTGCACATTGATATAATACATAGTACATAGATTAAAAAAAGAACAATAAGATGCACAAAGGCGGCCTTATCACTGAGAGTGATCTCTTCCAGGACACCAAATTAAAAGGATTTACCATAAAGATTGAGCATAATGCGGTGCAAAACAATAAAAAAAATAGAAAAAAGAATTAAAGATCTTAAACTTTATAAAAATAAATATATACATTAATATAAGAATTTAAAGGAGAGTATTAATATAAGAATTTAAATGGAGTGAGGAGAGCAATGTGAGGGTTTCGGTGGTTTTTCACAGAAAGCCACTGCAGCCTACCACGACGCTGACTGACGTAATCAAATTCTTCAGTCCAAAAATGAACCTAATAATGAATTTTTGTAGACGTTCTAGGATATTGAATTGTAGTGATAAATCCAGGTAGCAAGTGTCAGCATAGTCTAATATAGGCAGTACTGTGTGAGACAAAGAAATCTTTGTACTGATTGGTAAAAGATTCTTCTACCTTTTCAGTCTTGTAGTACTGTAAATCTCGCGACTCAGTTCCGAGACGTGTGGTGCTCAGGAGAGAGTGCTATCCATCTTGATACCTAGATTTTTAATAGTGTTGCCTACAATTGTCAAACATTATTGGGGAGAGGGTAAAGATATTTAGTTTGGATAGTTGTCTTGAACTGCCCAGGATACAGATTTGTGACTTTTTAGGATTTATGGATAGGCCAAAAGACTTGCTCCAAGTGTTAATTTGCATATTTGAATTTACTAAATTTATGGCTTTCGCAATATCCTTCACATCTGTGGAAGTATAAATCCGCAAATCATCAGAATATAGGTGGAAAGGAAGTGATGGAGCTTAGTGACGGAGTTGATAAAGATAGAGAAAAGCAAAGGAGAAAGTACACCACCCTGGGGAACACCAGCTTTAAGACGACACGCAGATGAACACTTATCATTAATACGAATAACCTGCTCTCGTTCATGTAGATAAGAATAAAATCATTCCCTAGCCTCAGAGGATATATTAATATATTAATAGACCTAAGAATAGCAAGAAGGAAATCAAAATCAACAGTGTTAAAAGCATTGGAGAAATCCAGAAGGGCAAGAATAGTGACTTGCTGGTTATCAATACCTAACTGACTTTGTTCGATGTCGTAACAATGCTGTGCCCAGGGCGTAAACCCAATTGGAACGGCGAGAGTATATTATTTATAATTAAAAAGGATAAGAGTTTTTTTGGACTATACGTTCCAAAACTTTAGATAAAAACCGGAGAATAGAGATAGGACGATAGTCGGTAAAAGATGAAGGATTAGATACTTTAGGAATAGGAACCTCTATAGCCTGATGCCAGGAATTGGAAAACAATTTGTGGAAATGGTTGAAAATATGACGTAGGATAGGAAGCACACATTTTAAAGTTAGGAAAATCATCTTCCAACTGATTTAATCACTATGGCATCGGATTTAAGGGCTAATAAGTGTTTTTTCACTTCACTGGTAGAAGCAATAGAAAAACAAAACGGGGACGGACCAAAAGTGATAGGAATGGATTTAATTGTATTCATTTTTACATTATGATTCAATATCTTAACACCTGAGAAATGCTTGTTAATGTTGTCAAGATTAATTTTATCGCTTAGTAAAATTGTATTCTTTGAGCAACCGATACCCATCGAATCCAAAAACTTTAACACTCCAGCAGAACTGCTGTTTTGGATAGAATTATGAATAAATTTGCTTTGTGCATCTCTGCAAGTTTCGCTGCATCGCTGCATTCTCTTAACTTCAAATTACAGATAGCATATTTATCATATATTTTTAAAAGTGGCGATTAAATTAAAATGATATTTTAAAAAAATACGCTTGAATAAAAAAATACGCTTGAATAAAAGAATACATATTATATACTTCATTATATATGTAAGATCTTTAATTCTTTTTTTTATTTTTTTTATTGTTTTGCACCGCATTATGCCCACTCCTTATGGCAAATTCTTATAATTGGTTGCCTGGAAGAGGTCACTCTCAGTGATAAAGCCACCTTTGTGCATTTTATTGTTCTTGTTTTAATCTATGTACTATGTATTTTATCAATGTGCAATAAAGTTTTAATTAACTAACTAACTATTCCTAATTTTTGAATTAGAAACACACATTGTGTCTATTTTGTATGGGTGAGTTGGTTTGGCCGCACGCGAGTATATATACTGAAAGTAAATTTCTAACTAAGAACTACTTTGTCTGATTTAATAACAATTAATAGAAAAAAAACAAGTTGTTTTTTCCAATGTTCCCAGTATGGTCATTAAAAATATTACTAAGTCTCATAGTGGTGTTATAGATTACCTTGTCTTTTTATCTTTGATTACAATTTCTCAACATATATATTTACATTACTTAAGTAAAATTAATAATAGTGATCAAAGTAATCATAATAAAAATAATAAATAAATAACAGAGAAAATTAATTGATAAAATTTAATAGGTCATTAATATTTCAATGCCTAATATTTTTTAATTCAAGTCATTATTTTAAATTTATGTGTAATACTAAATTTATATATGATATTTATACCTAGTTTAAGTAAAAAGTAAATACGTTCGTGGCTTCTTGTGATTAGATTGATATATTGATATTTAATGATATTTGAACGACTCATTTTTATTTCATTTGGACTTTAAAATAATACTAAGTTTAATTTAATATTTTTTCAGAAGTAGCGATAGTTTTTTAGTAGCACATGTGTATAGAACGAAATCATAAGCTAATTAAATATTTGATTTTCTATTTTAAAAGCGCCATTTGTTTATCATTTCAGAATATGTTTATAATTTACAGTACAAAAAATATAAACCTAACACACAATGTGTTCTAAAGCGGATAATAAAGCAATGTATATCAGCTGCCACTGATAATGCGGCAAATACGTTAAGATAGAACAAACTTTGAATGGTTTCAATCTTTAAAAAAATAGTTAGTCACTAGTCTTGAATATCTTCTTACGAATTAACTCAAAATTATATATAATAAATATAATATCTGTAAGATTAATTTAATAATAAATAATATCTTTCATCGAATAAATATTTTCTGGTTTAATTACACTGGTCAACAAAATGATTTTTTTTGCCGTTGCTCAGAAGTGCTTGCTTGAAAAAAAGTATCCTAAGTACGTAAGAAATGCATAAATATAGTTTTACCAGCAAATGTCCCTGTGCAATGAGGCTTATGAGACATTATGCAAACTGATAACCGACCGGTTTGAGTAGATGAATTAATCTATAGTATTTATTCATGATCAACTGGCTTATACCGACAGTTTATTTAAAATATAAAAAGCGGTTGTGTCTTTAAAATTTTAAAAAGTAATTTACATATCTTTTTGTAAGAATTGTGTCGCTAACGTTATTATAATTGTTATAAAAATTAACCATGTCAAGGATATTACCTAATCTAAAGTATATAAGAAAACGTGTTAATTGATTGTGTCTTGTAAAGATTATACGTAACTAACGTCGCATTAATAGGTTAATTAAAGCATTCAGCTAATTCGATTTCTTGATTAAGAACAAAGTTAGTAAAATAATGCATAGGCTAAAATAAAAGTGTTTTGATAGAAAAGATTGAGCATAGTAAATATTTGGTTATATGGTCGTTATGGGGCTTTTCATTATTGTCTACCCACGATCCTGTCTTTGACACGATTACACTAACGCTGTAAAATCCAATATTTGTTTTTTTGCGGTGTCTGTCGTACACAAGCAGAAATAATCTCGTCGTAGATGGTGCAGAAATATCTAGTGCACAAGTGCACTAGGTACTTGTGCACCATCTACGACTGATCTTAATTATAGGTATTCTTGAGTGGGCCAATATTTCAAAATATTGTCTAATTGTAAAAACACTGAAAATAACGAGCTCAACCCATTTTAACACAGTTTTACATTCTTCAAGTATTCCCTAAAAAATTAAACGTAACTGTTATTCCTTTTATTTCAATATTATTTTCTTTTCAGGTTTTATTTCATGTAATTTTATTTTTATACGCAGTTGAATATCTTGATATTTACGCTGGTTTTGTAAGGATAAATTGTTTACGTTATGTTAAGATTATAAGATGGTATATTTCACAATTTTGTTATCTCACTGAGGTAGATTACAATACAATTTGTGATGATTAAATTACTGATTATATTAGTCCCTTTGAAGACCAAATTTTACTTTTAATTACGTATTACGCTTACTTTAAGTTATGTTTAGATGTGTGCCCTAGATTTGAAACTGACATCTGCTTTCACAGTCCCCGGTCACACCACATGCGTGCGTTTTGCAGTCGAATAAAAAAACCTAAAATTGTTATTGTTTTAATGTAGTATTGTATATTAGTTTCAATAGTATTCAAAGGTAAATTAATGTATTGATTTTGCGAAATAAAGTATTACAATGTATTGGAAAGGCATTTGTCGCTGTAAAACAAAACTCTGCATACGTTCATCTTAAAATATCGATACCTATGTATAAATCTTGTTGTTAAAATTATCACGATGTTGCAATATTGATATAAAACTAAATCGATAGTATTATCATAGACACTAAAAAATTATGAAATATATTCAATATATGTATGTATATCGTTATCTTTTAGAATATATGACGAAAGTGACAAGTACATGCACTAACGGTCAGCAAGATAATAAATGCTGAAGGACTAATATTTAAGTGCTTATAAATAAAAGTTTTCCCAAATAAAAATAAATGTTTTATTTAAATTATTTAACGATTTATCCAAACTGAGATTATAAATAGGCAATATTTGATAAGCTCTTTGATTTCAATTGTATATATTTTGGTATTTGAAAACATATTTTAAAAAATTACCGTAGTCCTTGGTCACAGGTAAATTCAGACAGGAGGAGCGAGAAAATATTTATTGAACAGATTTTATATTTCATTAAGAAAACAAAAAGTTAAAAATAAACATCATTTTTAAATCATATATTTTTTAATTTACAATATCTTAAAAGAACGCATAATTGTGCGTTTAACAATTTACACTACATATGTTGTTTGTGCTGTATATAAAAAATAACGTTCATTCATCAAACAAAAATTCCTTAGGTATAAATAAATTGAGGTAATCATGAAAATTTCCATACGTCTCTCCTACACTTAGTGACAAAACACTCCACTCTCATTTTTGTTTTTAACATTATTATGCATTAGAAGGTAACATTTGAGACCACTTCCATCTTCAGTCGTTACTGAAAACCAGGGTTTGTATATGAAATGTCCGAACGTAAAAGTCATACTATTAAAAATAATTCATTATCACTAAATACTTAGTTCTTTTTTTTACATTTCATACATTATATTTTTAACGAACAGCCACACGACGAACCCGTTCGAGCATTATTGCACATAACAATGAAAACCTAACTACAATTGACTAGCATTGGCTTATTGGACTCATTTGTAATATTAACAACTTTCTTTTTTCTAAATGCGTTGATAAAGAAGTCGTCAGCAAATATTTTTTTATTTCCTTTATAAAATCCTTCAATTTCTACAAGCGTTTTCTTTTCTGTTTCTGGCAAGAAGAAATAAAGATAAATAGTACCTATGAAACCTATTATGGAGTAAATCACGAAAGTGCCAGACATATGGAAACTATACTCAAAGTTATAATTAGTTTTAGTCGCTACGAAAAATATGACATATCCAAGTGCAGCGGACAAACCGGTCGCCAAACCGCGGCTCCTGAAAAGAAACATTAGCAATTACTACTAAGAATATTTAAATAGATATAAGTTTTAGCGAATCATTTATTTTTATCCAGCATAGCAAGGTAGACAGAAATTACTTAGTGTCAAGACACTCTGTACTTCGTTTTCCACCGCTTTCGAGACATTGCGTGTTGATTGGTGGAACTCAACGCCCTTTTGTCCTTACCAGACGGAGGAAGTGAAAATAATTAAAATATAATCGCTTTCCCGAGTGGAAATCGAACCCAGAATAGACCACGTTTACAGTTAGACGCTGTCCCACTGCGCCATGACCGGCCTCAACTGCTTTTTCATTGAAAGTTTTAAGTTCAAATTAATCATTGTTCACTGCAATTTTTCTAGTACATTTTTTCAGAAGATATTTATATAATTAAATTAAGAGCTTTATATGCTTGGTAATGTTTCGGAAAATATAATTCATATTAATTTACGTAACTTATGAGATACCTAAGTATCTCAAATGTTTCACTTTTCACTTTGAGTCACACAATGCAATGTCAAAAGCATTGTCAAACAGTTTTTAGATTTTACTAGTAAGAGCTTCACATCACTCTTATAACAGATAAAAAAATAAGTAACTAACCTGAAAGGAAACACTTCAGAGAGTAGTATCCATGGTATGCCCATACTGCTGAACGACACAAGTAACATGAACAGTGCGATAGGCACTATTTCTTTTTGTTCTGGGAACGTATTTACCTCATATGAGAACACATGAGGAGGTAATTTGGTTTTTGCATATATTGACAGAGCGAGACTAGAACACGCTGTACCGAATAGAGATGAAAGAATAAGCTTCCTTTTCCCAATAACCCTGACTATTACAGCCGCTAGAAGATTAACTATAATGAAAACGACGCCAACGATTACCTGTAAACAAATAAATATCAGCTTTTTCAACATAATTAGCAGATACATATATAATGTATGCTACTAACAAATAACAAATACAAAAGTGTATGTCAAACTATATAATATACAGAGGTATAATAGATAATGTGTATATTTTTTTAATTACTTTAATATATCTATTTTTTTCACACAAATTTTAACAATACTAATTATGATTTTCTTTAATTTAGTAAGCGTTAATATTTTTTTGACAAAAAACGTAAAATAATATACTTTTAATACGAAGCTGACAGAAACTTTTAAATTAAATAGAATAATAATATAAATAAAATCTTTTCTTTTAATATAAATAAAATCTTACTTAATAGAGTTCTAAAAATAAATGAATCAAAACCACTTACCACCATGGCTTTTGGATCAAATTTCATTCCCAGCGCTTTGCAAACATTAACCATATTTGGTCTGACAGGTAGTAGACCACTCATGGTATGAAAAAAGAAATATGCCATAACCAACATAAATGGCCTCATCGTTTCTTTCACAAAGAATACATACTTAAATTTAAAATATACTTTTTTAATTATATTATATTGTGTATGTTCACAGCTATGTTTTGTGTCTTGACAAACGACGCATTCTCTCATATCGTCGTTGTATTTTAGTAGTTCGTTAAATTCTTCTTGCACGTCCTCGGGTTTGGCCCAACCTCGTAATCTACATAATGAATGTAGTGCGTCTTTTTGCCGACCTTTGGAAAGCAGCCATATTGGAGTTTCTGGAACCTAAGCGTAAAATATTAAAATTTCTTACATTTCTTATATTTATGTATACATAGAAATAGAGGAACAAAATAAGTAGATATGACATTAAGGAAAACGAAAAAGAAACGTGAAAATATTTAAAAACAATAAGAAATGATGTCTTTGGTGTTCTGATAAGCTGTGCCTACTGAGTTGACCCACTTCTAGATGTCCAATTTATTTTTGCACACAGTCATTAAATAATCGCTTAATACATGACCTTCGGGGAGTTCTCATGGTTTTTACGTAACTAGTTATATTTTAGTTATTAATAATACATAGTCCTAGGTATGTAATATGTATATCTAGTGATTAACTAAATCAATGTATTATAGAATTATACGTGATTAAAATAATTATTAAATAATACATATATAACGAAGCGTTTTGTTACGCAACTTTTATAATGAAGTATTTTATTATGCGATATCCAAGTAATTAATAAAATCATACTAATAAAAGCGATAAACAACTATCGTACAGGGTTTTTATAAGTATTTTCCATATTTAAATATGGATTTAATGATATTAAAATGTATTTGACTATAGGAAACCATGACAGATGACATTTTAAGTATTCATTAATTATGGAATTATTTAACTTGGTTAGCTGTTTTCAAATTATTTTATTAAAGAGATAATCATAAGATTGGATTGAAATGATAACTTTTAATGAATTATTCGTATAAATTAATATTAAGTAAAGATTTTTTTAACTAATAAAATTTACAACGCTAACAACAAATTAATTAAAAATATCATTTTTTGGCAACGTGTTAATGACTTCCGTGAAGATCTTATTAAAAATAATAATTAATAAAAAATTGCAGTGTTAATGGCGCGTAATCACACGTAAATTAACTTTTATAATTTAAATTATACATTTAATAAAATTATTACGGATACGGCCCACCAAATGAAATGGAAAATTTCTTTGCCATATTTAAACGAATTCTAACATATTATAATAGTCCATGGTCACGGGTGGGATATACCTGTTCGAACGTCGGAATAACGTATTTTTGGAAATTAAAATATACGCGATTAATCCGTTTAAAATAGTTTTATTTAAAATGTCAATGTAAAATAGTTTTAATTAAAATATCAACCTCAACACTGATAAAATTGTGCTATTGTGCTATTATGTGTGTTGTAATATTTATTTGAAATAATTATAACTTCGCGACATATTGAACTATTAGTTTTATTATCAAATATGGTTAAAATAGCATCGAATTATAATTTGAGATAAGGTGCGGTGTAGTTACGCTAATCATCACGTATTGTCAGGCAACCAATTCTCCTATCAGGTTCTCTATATAAAAACTATATTATACTAGTAACAAAAATTTTGAGGCGGGTTGGAGCGGCGCCGTGGGACAGCGTCTGACTGTAAACGCGATCGGCTGTGGTTGCGATCACCACTTGGGGGAGTACTTTCTGTCTACCCCGCTATGCGGGATAAAAAGCGTGAAGCTAAAATAATTTACTATTTAATGGCAAAAAATAACTACTCGACTCGACAAGTATATTCTTTACAGAATATACTTGATTACGCTAAAATATACATCGTATAAAATATATATTGCGGCAATTTTGCGAAAAATAAATAACATTTTATTTATTAAGTTAGTGTCATTTAGTGCAACGTATATATATATATATATATATATATATATATATATATATATATATATATATATATATATATATATATATATATATATATATATATATATATATATATATATATATATATATATATATATATATATATATATATACAGGCGTCCCTCGTATAACTCGGTTTTTGGGTACCGTGCTATATCGAAACCGTGTTATTCGAAACAAGGTATACCGTGTAGTATCGAGACCTTGTCTTGTGTTATATCGAAACCGTGTTATACGAAACCTTGAAATAATATAAATAAAGGCAATGTGTACCGTGTTATATCGAAACCAAATCTTAAGGTGTAAAATTTTATGATAGCTGAAATTTCGTTCCAAATACTACATAAATGAAAAAGGAAGTTACCTTCAAGTTTTTATTAAGAAAAATAAATGAAATTCAATTTTATGATGAAATACAAAAATTAAAAAATACAACAAAAAATATATTCAATGACTAATAATTATAATTACATATTATAAAACAAGTAGAAACAGCTTATTACGATTACAAAATTAATTTTCATCATCACTCTCATCAGAAATTACAGCTAATCTTCTTTTTTTTCTCCAGGTTGGTTGAAACTCCTCTTCACTAGTTGTTTCTCCATCATGACAAAGGTTATCTGACGTAGTAGCAACTACCTGCCTATTTCGATCTTGCAATTCTGTCAGAATTTCTCTATAAGGAGCTAAAGAGCTATTCAATTCTCTTTTAAATTTTCCGCTACGTACAACTGAAGGATCTTTTTCAACGAAAAATGTTTCCAATTTTTTAGCTAAAGCTATTCCTTCTTCCAGATCAATTAAATTTAAATGAGGAACCGTTGTAATATTACAAATGTTTTCCGAATCATCGGGGTAATCGAAGTTGGAGTTATTTAGTAGTTCAATTAGTTCTTCCTCATTCAAAGTTTGCTCTTCAAATAGTTCCCGAACATCATCAATGTTCATATCAGAAAATCCGTCCCCTTCTAAATTAGAAGCAACCGATATTATTCTGCTAAATTCTGCTTCCTCAAATAGGACACAGCTTCCTCTCTGGACCATTTGCGGTAACAAAGGTTTCCAACACGCATGAAGTGTAGACTGTTTTAATTCCTTGCAAGCCACATCTAAAGTTGTGACACAATCTAAAATAGAAAACTCTTTCCAAGCTTGAGTAAGCGTAACATTTTTATCGTTTTCCAGTCTTTCAAAAATTTTTGGAATGCTAGTCGTATGTAGTATGCCTTGGTTGTTGCAATGATTCCTTGATCTAATGGTTGGATCAATGACGTACAATTTGGAGGAAAAAACACAATTTTTACGTTAGGATGATTCAACTCTCTACTATGGCTACCTGCATTATCAATGAGCAATAAAACTTTAAAGCTCAAATTTTTTTTCTTCAAAAACTTTTCTACTTCTATAATAAAACAATTTTTAAACCAATCTTCAAACAAATTTTGCGTCATCCAGCCTTTTTATTTGCTCGCCAGAAGACTGGTAGATGAGACTTATCAACGTTTTTCAATGCTCTGGGATTCAAGGAACGATTTATTATCATTGGTTTTACTACAAAATTTCCTGATAGGTTACTACACATGTGAAGGGTAACACGATCTTTACAAGTTTTATAACCTGGTGATTGCTTCTCATTTTTTGAAATAAAAGTTCGAGACGGCAGTCTCTTCCAATATAAAGCTGACTCATCGGCGTTGAAAATTTGATCTGCTGAATACTCTCCCTCTTCAATAATTCGCGGTATTTCCAATATAAATTTTTGAGCAGCTTCTACATCTGCTGAAGCTTGTTCTCCTTGCAATTTTACATTGCGCAAAGAAAATCTTTTTTTAAAATTTTCAAACCACCCTTTACTTGCCAAAAATGATAGGTTTGGTTCTTCTTTAGAAGAAAGTTCATCTTTCCTTAAATGTGTGTAAACTCTGAGGGCTTTTTGTTTAATAATATTTGTACTCAAAGGGATTTTTTTATCTAAACAATCTTCTATCCATATTATAAGAGCATGTTCCATTTTTACGATATTTATATCTCTTTTGCGGGACACACGTTTTGCACCTTGCGAGCAACCAAAGGCAACATTTTTTCTAATTTCGCTTTCATTTTTGAATATTGTTCGAATAGTAGCTTCGTTTAAATTTAATGATTTTGCAATCGATGTAGGTTTTTCTCCGCTTTTTATACGATCTAAAATTGCAATTTTTTCTTCGAGTGAAATAAATTTTCGTTTAAATTTTTGCTTCTTGATCTTGTCAGACATTATCTAAATTTAGGGTCCAAAATAAGATTTACAATAAACGTTACAACTTCATTTTTTACATACCTCAAATTAAAATTATTATGCACTTATAAACTTGCAAAAGAAGGCTTTTTTACTACGTACTTTTTACTTTACTTTCTAAAATGTTAAAAACAAAGCAAGCTAAAACTTTATCAACTTCATTTACAAAGGACAAAACGCAAATGTACTTTCACTTCTCAAAACGAAATGAGATATTTTTTTGTAGCAATAAATTTGTGGTATTCCCCTTATTGAACGGAAAAAAAAATTCAAATTTTCAATGCATATTTGTTATTTATTTCAAAACCCTGTTTTACCGTGTAATATCGAAACCGTGTTATATTAATCTCAATTCTTGTACCGTGTAATATCGAAACCGTGTTTTACAAGTACCGTGTTATACGAGGGACGCCTGTATATATATATGTATATATATATATATATATATATATATATATATATATATACATATATATATATATATATATATATATAGATATATATATATATATATACATATATATATATATATATATATATATATATATATATATATAAATATATATATATATATATATATATATATATATATATATATATATATATATATATATATATATATATATATATATATATATATATATATATATATATATATATATATATATATATATATATAGCTAAGTATAACATACCAACAAAACGAGGACCATTGTTGTAAGTGGTACAGCAAGTGACACAAGTGCAGCTTGGCGCCAAGACACTACTGTACCCAGGAGGTAAGCGATGAACATCCCCGCAGATGTAAAGGAATTGGTCAATGTTGTAAGTGTACCGCGAAGATATGGATCACTGTAAAATATAAACACAATTTTAATAAAAGATGTATTTGCTAAAACATTTACGCAGGGTATGTAAATCAGTTAACGTATATAAGCGTATAGTATATGTATATAGGATATGTACTGTGTAGGATTTTCATATATATGCTAACGGCAATTTGTTTGATGTTCAACCGTAAAACTACACATAGAAACATACTTTTATGAGACGTATAAAAATCAGTGCTAACATATTAAAAGATCTTTTATTCTCATAAATATATATATATATATATATATATATATATATATATATATATATATATATATATATATATCTTTACTGTTCTTCATGTTCAGCGGGGTAGGCGTAACAAAACATGGACATTCTCCACTTTTAAAAGGTTGAAAATATGTTGAAAAGATGTTTTTAATATAATCGATTCTCAAAATTGGAAATCGATTTCATTTAAATTATCGTGCATATAATGTTTATTTTTGACGTATTTCTTTTAAAAAATTGGTATTATGACAAATAGTGGCTCACTGCATTCCTCTATATAAACTTTAACTATGCCAAATTTTATTCGCTTAAGTTAAGTTCTTCTTTTTTTAATATGTGTATTTCAAAATAATGTCGTGCTCACGTAATTCAACTGTTCTTGCTTAGAGTGCATTTCATATACTTAAATGTGTTAAAATTTAATTCAGGTAGTTTCGTTTACTAAGCGAAAATAAACCTGAGTAAAATGAAACATAATATACTGACACTTGATCTGCATTTCCGTAATTTCATTATGCCCTGGAATGCAAGTCGCCGTTAATGACACAATCTTCGTAGAGTGTTTTATATAAATATATATATTTATAAGGGGATTATTAAATTTTAAAATAAAATATAAAGCGGTCGTGGCATGTTAATTAAAATTCAATACAATGAATTTATATATCTTTTTTTTATTTATCATTCTTAAAATTGTTCCGATTAAATTCATAGATGAAATCGACGTTACAACGATATTTTAAGACGCTTGACTAGTTTTGGATAAATCTATATTAATGACTCATGTATATTCCAACTATGTTATGTTCCATTAAAGTTGAGCAGTATAGGATTTCGACAAAATAAATCTAACTAGGTGATTGTATTTGGAGGGCTTTTTATATGATTATAAGCGTTCCTTTTTATAAAAATAATGTTACAAAATATTAAAAGGAAAATTAAAACGCAGGAAAATAAAAAAAGCAAAATAACTTATCGATCATCATTGAGTTCTTTTAAAGACATAAATCTAAACGATGCATACTAATTAACAAAAGTAATTTATTTATTCCTATTCCCGCCTATATTTGCTTGAGGAAAAATATTACTAGGCAGTTTATTCTAAAATGGCTTCCTTTGTTAGACAATAATTATTGACCCAGATACCATTGTTTAAATATACTATGCTAAATAACTTGTATTTAATAATTAATAAGAAGTACGTTATTTACAAAGTGAAATGTATACTTTAATTATATGGGGTTTCCCAATAAGAACAATATGTTTTAAAATTGAAATAAAACATGTAATATATGTTTGAATTTGTGTTTCATGACTTTATTTGATAGGAAATTTTATGCTATTTATGATTTAAACAAAATATCGTTCAAATAACCGCCACGACTTTTTTGCACTGGTAAATACGATCGGTCCAATTTTCGCTGACTCGGTGCAGCATTTCGGCTGATATGGCCGCTATAGTCGCTCGAATGTTGCGTTTAAGATCTTGAATCGTAGCTGGTTTTTAGGCATACACTTGAGATTTAACATACCCCCACAGAAAATAGTCCAAGGGTGTTAAATCGCATGATCTTGTGTCCAATTGTGAGGACCGCTGCGAGAAATAACCGACTCACCAAACTTATCACGCAATAAATCCATTGTGACGGTCGCAGTGTGGCATGTTGCACCATCTTGTTGAAAATAAATGTCGTTCGCATCGATTTCATACACTTCAGAAAAAAAATCGTTCAACATGTCACGATAACGGTCGCCATTGACAGTAACAGTACGGCCTTCGTCCATGATTCCACCGTACCATAATCCGCACCAAACAGTCAATTTTTCAGGATGTAATGGCGTTTCATGAACCACTCTTGGATTTGACTCATTGAGCCAAAACTGAGCCTCATCTGAAAAGATGATTTTCCTATGAAATTCTGTGTCCGTTTCCATCATTTCAAGCGCCCAATCAGCAAATTCACGACGTAATCGATGGTCTGCTGGCTCGAGTTCTTGTGCCAACACAATCTTGTATGGATGTAGGCCAAGATCCATACGTAAAATTCGCCAGGTTGTCTTTCTGGATAAGCCCAATTCTTGTGCACGTCGTGGAACGGAAATATTTTGATTTTCTTCGACACTGGCTGATACGGCGGCAATATCTTCTTCACTACGGCCTGTCGGTTGTCGTGTTGGTGGTCTACTATTGCGCAAAGAATATTCACTTTCCAGTTTTTGGATAATGCGACGTATAGCGAGCTCAGACGGTGCACCATGACGACCATATTTAGCACGAAATGCTCTTTGAGTAGAGACAATACTTTTCGAATTTTGATAGAAAATTTGGACAATTTTCAAATGTTAAGGTAACGTGAACTTGTTTATGATTAAATGGCAAAGATTATTGAACATTAAACAATACAAATGTCAAATGTCAAACAACTAAAATGGTGGCTGTGAGCTATCAAAATCCTATCACTCCTATTGGGAAACACTGTATATTGATGGAATTACGCGTTTATAATACTATTATTTTATACAGCTATGCTACGGAAACAATTGATAAAACTTCATAGGTTGCTAATATAATAAATAATGTAAACGGTAAGGTTACTTACGTAACTTCTCCCACATAGGTAACCGACGGTGCCTCCATAATTCCAGTTCCGATGCCTAAGAGTGCATTAGCAAGAAACAGCGAAGGTACGTCCCAAGCGAAATACATCAGGAGCCAAGCGATCAAATGTGGTATATTTACAAGGAACAGAGCTTTCTTTCTCCCAAAATAATCCAGCAGTGGTCCGGAGAATATACTTCCTAGAGGTTGGCAGAGGAAAGCCATGCTACCTGAAAATATTTTTGAAATTAATTAATTTTAGTACTTACATTTTTACTAATTTTCTATGTTGAAACCTTGTCTTTCAACCCTTAAAAATAAATAATTTTGTTTTTTATTTCTTTCTCTTTTATACCAAAAACGCTCAGCAGACAGCAACAGTCGAATTATTTATTATATTTTAGTCTTCAACAACAGGGTTAGTTATAAATTATAATAGATGATGTAGTTCATAGTCTGTGTATCTTTTTATGATTTACAATAATTTGCGAAGAAAAAACAAAATTTTGAACTTTTACTCTAATGTAATCAGCACACTAAATGAAAAAAACTTTTTCATCTATAAGAAAACAAATTTTACTTCTTACATTAAAACTATGCTAAATAAGGTGTTAGATTATATTATTTTCAAGACAGTAGTTACAGTAGACAGTAGTGAATAGTTACATGTATATATAAGTTTATAAGTAACTTATATACATAACTTATTAACTGTAAATGCCTCTCACATGTCTATGTTACATAATATTTAAACCTAAAAATAAAATAATTTTGCAACATAATCCGCTAACTATTGGCAACATTGTAATCGAGCAAAAAACCTGCGAAAAATATCTTGGCTTAAGAAAAGATAACCACCTTAATTTTCACAATCAAATAGACCATATTAAAGGAAAACTTTCGTCTTTAATTGGGTCACTAAAGAATATTTCTAGATGCATACCACAAAAACTACACTATAATATTTACAACTCTTTGGTTAAGTCCCATATTATTATACTTAATTGAAGTATGGAGTAATGCTAACAAAACAAAATTACAAGAACTTCAAAGAAAACAAAATAAAATAATAAAAATACTCTTTATATAAATATCCGTTATCTACATCTACAGTTAAAATTTTTAAAGAAACGAAGATTATGAATTTAAAACAACTTTATATATACAATTCTTGCCTTCTAATAAGAAAAATTATTAATAAATCTGTACACTGTACACTTACTAATTCTCCCAAAGACTAGGACAAAATTTGCAAAGAAGGATATCACATCTGAGGGACCACTCTATTATAAGAAATTCAAGTTCAATTAACGAATTTAAATCTAAACTTTCACAGCATATTTTAGAAAATAATTGATATACTAACGATGTAACACACTTGTAATAATATCTTAATATCGTTAATTGAGTTTTAAATAATTTGGCGACTATTTTTTGTATTTTAACTTTTGTATTTATGTTCTCATGTAAGTGACTATGTATTTTTGAGAATAAAATTCTTTAAACCTATATATAAATGTAACTATTCATGGTGATTAGATTCTTAACATTAACCGTATAGTTTACCTTGATTTAAATATCCGGTAAAAATTAAAAATGTAATTGGAATCTTTTCTTTGTCAATGTAGTATTAGGAAAAACAATCTTAACCTTCATATTATGTTGAGCGTCTGACAAACAGTTGAAACTACTGTACGTAGAAGGTTGAAAGTTGAAATGTGGTTTATTGGGAAATGTTGAGGAGTATTAATAGACGATTTTCTATGAAGTATACAGGAATTTATATTATAGAAGATGATGAGATTTTTTCTGTCATACAATGACGTCTAAAATAATAATTTGCAGAAAATCGTAAATGAGTTTTACTAGTGCAGAGTTGAATAAGCTATCAGGCTTACTGATGAACTTAAACCAGAACTGCATGAAGCTCAGAAATATTCATTACAACTACAAAATAACAATTTAAAGTAGAAGGCCTCTGAAATCTAGAACATATTGGCGGTGCTAATTAGGAATAAACGTTTTCTTTTTTCCACAGTCATCATCGTTATAATGTTCTTAGTAAGAATAAATTAAAAATGTATAATAAAATAAATAAATATATTACTTTAAAAAAGTAAAGTCTCCTTAAAACAAAGGATATGATATGGAGAAATTACAAAAAATTATGTATTAAAAGAAAATAACTTAAATAAACTTTCTGAGAATTTAAAAAATATTAAATTATTACATAAAGTTCAATACATTTTGACATTATAACATTACAGAATATGTATCTGCTATGGATGCCCCTGGTTAAGTTATGTAATCAAAATTCTGAGACATTATCCAAAAGCTATTTATATAAGGTTAACGTTAGTAAATAATCTCTGACACCTATAATTAATTAAATTAACTAGTTAAGTTTTAAAATTTCAGTAGCAGCTTTTATGCCTGATTTTTTTTATAAAATCATCAATGATGTCGTCAAAAGTAATTTTATTAACTAATTTCGTTTTTCACGGTACAAAAGCGCTAGTGTTTAATTTTATCGGCTCAGTCTATCCTAAATAATTTTTTGGATAAAAAAAACTTCTACAACCACCCGAAATATTTGTCTTATATGCTTGTAATTTATATTCTATTACTTGTTTAAATTATGCCATACATAGAACTATACCTAATTTGAAGTAAGCTCTATTTTTACTGTAAAAAAAATAGACTCCCTAATGTTCGAGAATCTGGATTTGCTAAAATTGTTTACAGGGTTTATTTAGTATTGATTGTAACAATTCACTCAGTTTGAACAAAAAAGAAAAATTCTTGGCTAATTGTCTAACACCTACTTTTTTAGAATTAGTTTACGTCTTTATGTTCAGTGAAGAGAAACGAGTTAGCCCTAAAATACCACTAACAGTCATTTCATTAAATGATGTTTTTTCTTATTTTTACAGGAACATCAATAGAAGCCTGAAGTTTTCAGGTTAGTCTATGAAATACTTGCGAGACTCAGAAAAATTAGTTAGAAGAATCTTACCTATTTCTTTTAAAAATATTCCATACAACAATAAAACCACAGATCCATAATTTTGAAAGAATTCCCGTTTCATGTGACTGTGTTTTCAGTGCAGTTATAAATGATTGTTTTTAAAGCTTTACCTCATTCTACGAGCTTCTCTAATTTTTATGTAGCCCTTATCCCAATTTGCTGGTGTACTTGTAAGGTTTACTCTCACTTGAAGTTTTTGACGGTCGTGACAACCATTATTTTTGTTTTGTGGAACTCACAAAAAACAACTTGGAACAACATGAAGAATTGACTCGCTGTTTATCGACTCACTGTTGCCGCTGTATTGGTAAATTTAGCAGATAAGGATTGAAGAAAACAAACAGTAGTTTAGACTTTTTGTTTGTAAGCCAATTTATACATCATAATTCAGCTTCGAATCACACGTCATAGGCATCTTTCGGGCATTAAGAAAAATATAATTAGCTTTTACTTCTTCAAATAATAGGTTCCCCAATATTATTTTTATTTCTTTTCTCGTCTCCATTCATGAAAGATCATATAATAATTAATACATGAGATTAAAATTGATAAAGTTGATATGATCAGGACAGTGTACATAAATGTTTTATATTTTTTAAATTAAAATTTAAATCCAGTACTTCATATCCTAATAATTTTCGACCTATATCTGTACTGATCTCATTAAGTCAAAATTTTGAAAAATATTGTTTAAAAAATATTAGTGCATTTTGAAATTTTATTGCAACACTAAAGCTCGATTTACTATGGAGCCTGGAAGGAGTAACAAGACGTTCTTGGCATGTTCTGTAATTTGTCAAAAGCATTTAGTTGCGTTAGCATTTCACATTGGTCATGAAGCTAGATCATTACAGTACAAGAGGACATGTGTTGGATCATCTGTTCAGGGGGTTGATGTGAATGACAAGAATAATTTATTCTACTAAAACAACTTTGGTTATAAAAATTAGTCATTAATTGAAACTGGAAACTAATTGAAACTGAAAAGTGAAATAATACTGTTACAGTTATTTATAGTATTATGTCATATGGCATTTCACTTGGGGTAATTAAGCGGACTACTAACGTAATCTGTAACTTGGGTCTTAAAGATTACTTAAGATAAAAAACTAAAAACATTAATATATGGACAGATATATCTTAAAAAATTAATGTAAGTAATGTAAAATTTTAATTACTCATAAATACCGGCAACTTTCAAGTGTTATATATTTAATAAATTGTCGACATTCAATACTAAATTTCCAGCTAATTCAAGAGAATAATTACTTTAAACTTATATATGAACCGATTGACATAAATACACTAAGTGTCAAGGAGATTAGCGTGCACAAACGCAAAGACAAACTTAACATACAGACAAATATGTTTTTATTATATGTATAGATTTTACCAAGAATTCGAGGATGTTCTTTAGCTGAATTTAGAAAGGTTGTGAAAATATAATTGTGTGCTAAAGATCTTTGCTACATTAATAATTTAATAAATGATAGCACGCCTTGGAAATGAATTGTTTGCTCTAGTCTGGTAGGCTATTATTGTCACTAATAAAAAAATTGTAAATCTAAAAAACGTTAATACTGTACAAGTTAATGCTTTTCAAATTTATCACCACAGTTCTTCTCAGGACTTAACTTTTTGATGAAAAATATGCCAGTATCTATTACCAGCCGCTCTCAATTTCGCCCGCGTAAACTCAGGACTATAGCTATTTTGGTTTGTCATCTGCCTGCGTTCTTGCTTAAATCTAAGACTGTCTAAATTGATATTTTTATCGAATTGTAAAAAAAATTATCACTCCCGCAAGTGGGAATCAAAACCATTGCGGTTATAGTGCGTTACGTAAGGACGTTAATCCACCACACCATTCGCTAAGAAGGCCTCTTATTATTTCGATGGAATTATACAGGATGGGCCAGAAAGGCGTGTGAATTTCAAAATCGGATTGATCGTGAGAGGGACGCGAAAGCGGGCCGCTGGTAGTGGGGATAGGTAGCTTGGTTCTCAGAAATTTAATCGCCATGGAGCGTTTCGCCGGTGAGTAGCGTGCGTAAAGGTTTATTACAAAAATGGTGATTCGTGCACTATTGTGCGGCATCTATATCTCTCTGAGTTTAGTCACATGATTTAAATGAATGTAGTAAAAGTATTATCAGATCACGAGTCTAAAAGGTTGAGTCTTCGGGTTTGACACTGAATCAAAAACCTGCGGAGCGTCCAAGGTCAATAAAAATGGAAGAAACTGTAGCGAAGTCGCGACGTCCGTACGGTGCGATGCAAAGTTATCAACCTGAAAGAGATCATCTGAGCTCACTATATCAAGAATATCATTAAGGCATATTTTGGCAAAATATCTTAAATTTCATCCATATAAACTTCAATTAGTCCAGGAATTGAAACCAAGTGAACACCATCTTCGCCGTGCTTGTTTGAACGATATTCTCTTCTCGGATGATGCTCATTTTTATTTAAGTGGATATGTGACTAAGCAAAATTTCGGTATTGGTCCTCAGAAAATCCCAAATTAAATCATCATAAAAATAAAATATATTTATATATATACATATGCATATACAGTTTTTCAGTAAATATATTTCCTTCAAATAATCATATTACTAAAATAATTTTAATAAAGTTAATTATTAACGATTTACATTACTTTATATTTTATATATTTTATAAACGTTAATAGACTGGATAATTGAAGAAAAACATAATTTTAGTAAAGTTTATGATATAAGAAAGAGCGCGGGCGGAACACGAAAGAACGAAGTAACTACAGTTAACGGGTACGGACCCGCGAGTGGGTCGGTAATATAAAAATAAAACTAATCAACAGCAATCGGTTAAATCTATCTAATTCGAACTTCGGTGCTTTATTTACAGCATAATATTGCACAATATACAAAGTTAAACAAAATATATGGTAATGAAGATTCAGCCCTGATTTAGCCCGCCAATGACCCTTTGCTGGCTAAGCCAGAGTCTAAGCCCATTGAGAGTGTTTAGGCTTTAAAACCGTTAATCTAGATTAAATATATGTGAACGGTGATGAGTATTAGGTGAGGAGTATTAGGGCACACCGGTTTCCTCACAATGTTTTCCTTCATCGTTAGAGTAATGTTATAGTCCTAAATCGCACATACGTTATTCAAACCTATGAACTTTAAATTCGAGGGCGAATCACATCAATTGCATAAATTTGGTTTATTAACGTATGTACTACTGTTCCACATTCAACTTTAAGATACTTTGGCCACCGAATAGCATAACGCACGGTGCCCCCAATGACAACGTAATATCAGGAATATAAAATATAAAAAAATAGCAATAAACAACTTATTGTAACCAAAAAAAAGCTACATATAAAAAAACACCCAAAGCACAAATCATCAACCCCAGTAACTACCACTTAGCATTCGAATTTTGCAACGTCCCGTCTTAGCGAGCACCTACATTTATTGTAGCAAAGAAGTTTTATTTAAACTTTTGTCCTCCAACAACAACCCCTCAATTTTAAAATGTGTTAATGATCACCTAAGCATTCAAAAGAGCCATTATGCAAAATTTTATACTTCTAGCATTCGTACGAAAGAAGTTTCATATAAACTTTCAACCACAAAAACAACTCTTTAGAGTTAGAATTTCGCAAAGTCCTGTCTTAGTGAGCACCTACTACTAAAGAGATCCCTCATACAATATTTAAAAACTTCTAGCATCCATAGTTTCTGACATTTCGTGATAAGTGACCTTTCGCATATTCGCATTCATATACATATATATACAGATTTTGCATAATTTGCAAATATAAATGTGCAAATATTCGCTCGTCCGGTCGCAATAATATTCAAAATCTAAGTATGATGATAGAAAAAGAAAAATAGAATATATTTTTAGACACAAACGTATATACAGGTTGACTTAATACTACACACAGGCTATGGCTTTTAGACATTAACAATGTAATCTTAAATATCCGGTATCATTCTTAGGACTAAATTTTTCCTGTAATTCATTTATCTGCAAGAATTTGACGATCAATTACTTATATATTACGTACCTATTAAATTTATGATTTTTTCGCACACTTCAATCTATTTAGTATATATTTGTTTGTTTCACTATTTAAACCTAAGAGGGTTAACCAAAAAGAGCATCCTTACATACGCACGTGCTCTCTACTGCAAACGCGTTGCCTCAAAACATTCACATATTATCACATATTATCTGTCTTAGCTGTTAAAATGAAATTTTAAATCAGTTACTGAGTGATTAGCAGTCAACGTACATTTAAAATTACTGGGTGGAGCAATCAGAAATTTTGTACATAAGTTTCTTGAAATCACAAAGGAAGAAATTTCGAAAAATGTTTGTAATAACGTGAAAGACGGAAATAACGACAATATTATAACAGAATTTTACGCAATCAGAATTGTGGACAATAAGTAGTATTTATTTAATAAAATCAATGGCAGTCATCATAATAAGGAGAATCGTATACCTTTGTACATATGGATATTGTTATAAATTACATTTACAATATATTTGCATTACGTACTTATCACTGCAATATGTTTTTGTAACATAAGTCATTGTGTTCTAAGGATATAAAATTATTAAGAACCATCAACAAACAAATAGTATTTTACAACCGTTATCTTTTCATTATGTGGAGACAGTAATGCCGTGATTAAACTTTTGCTTGAAATAAGGTCATTTAACTATTTCTTGAACAGCAGTTACAAAAACAAAACCTGTTCTAATAATATCAACGCCCATCACATTAAAAAAAACCCACATCTACAAAGATGGAGGTAGTTTTGGTCATGGATAGTTTTAAATTATAAGCATATGTATAAGTTGAAGGTTCAAGTTATAACAATTAAGGAATTTATTAAAAATATATTTTACACCGTAGAATATATGTAGTAAATAATAGGATTTAATTGTTTTACTCTTGAATTACACAAATATTTACTATCGAAAGATGACCAGATCTTTTAAGTTTCAAATTATAAAATGAATACTTTAAAATCTATCAAGAGAATAGTAATTTAACACATTATTTAATATGAAAAAATAAACTTACCAAACCATGATGCTTGTTTTTGATTTAAAGACAGTCCATGTTTGGCATCCAACACGTCGGGGATAACCATTGTGACGAAACTTATTGACATGCCGAGACCGATAAGGAGTACATTTAGAGCGGAACACGCTAGAACCTTAAAAAAATATTGTCGATTGTATTAAATATATCAGACATCCACACAATCCTTATCTATAACTCTAAATTCTAAGCTTATATTATTTGTAAGTCATCGTAACATTCATAATTCGCAACTATATTAATTATTCAATATATATATAACAAAATAATTTAAATAAATTTAATTATGCACTTAACTATTGCGCAATGAAATCTTAAAAATATTCATCGTGTAAAAGGTCGTCAAGCCTTCTAAAGGTCTTCATATTCACGGCTATTTCTAATTAATAAGTGTTTTAGTACAAGCATCTTAAATCACTGAAGGTTTTCTAATAATCTTTAAGGCAAATGTAAAATGAAGCTTTTAACTGCCGTCAGCTTGTCTGTCATAAATATAAGCATAAAAAGTTGCCTCCATACCGGTTTCTTCTAAGTATTATGTGGCGATACATTTTTTCTGAAGCTTATAATTTGACCAAATTATCAAACTAGAATGGAACTGAAAACCCCAGTCGAACCCACAAAATTGCTCATAGTAAAACAACTTAAAAATAATCGATTATTATATACATATAATATTTAGTAATCCAATTTAGAGGCCGGCCGTGACGTATGAGTGTAAACGCGATCGGTAGTGAGTTCAGTTCGTCGCCGCTCTGATTATGTCATACCAGAGTGACAAAATGACATACGCGCGGCGTTGAGTTCCGCCACTCAGCACGAATTCTGTTGAAATGAGTACGCAGTTTCTTGACACTGCCTTAAACATTTGCACACATATCCGAAATCGATGACACTATAATATTCTGATAAATACAAATAAAAGCGTCTTTTATTTACTGTCTTTTCAACTTTATTTTTAAATAATTTCACTGTTATTTATTTCGTAGTCAATATTACTAATTTGACCAGTCAAGTAATAACTTACAAAGACAGGATAAGATTATAGAATGTGATTGATGAATGCGGATGATAATTTGCAAGACTAAAGACAACGAAAATAGCTGTACTCGCGATTTTATGATAGTCCTTATTAAATTAGATATTTGCCAGGGAAGTATCATAAAGGTCCAGCTGCTCCAGAGATTTACTAAAACAAACATTTAGGTATACATACCGTGTATATATACATACGTATATACATGTGTACTTATATATATATATATATATATATATATATATATATATATATATATATATATATAGATATATATATATATATATATATATATAGATATATATATATATATATATATATATATATATACGCGTATATTGTATATACGCGTATAAAGCGGTTATTTTAATACTCAAAAAGACAAATTTTATTTTTTTTATGTTTATAGACATATACACTTAACCACAGGCTGTGTTAATGGAAAATTTTACTGAACACTTTTTTATAATGAATCTTAACGACACGACAGGTGACAGAGTGTAGGAAGCGACTTGTCTAGAAATATTTTTAATTAGTTTTTTTTACAAATATCTTCTATATATTGGAACGACAATAAGTCGTAATTAATCTCGATGAAATCGCGGGTAAAGTTCGTATTAATTTCATACAAAAAAACAAAACTAAATTGTTAAAGCAGTGGGTTGTCAAACTAATGTTCACCTGGGAAGTTTGGAGAGCAAAAAATTGTTAAATTTAAAGGAATATAATAAATTTGAAATTTCTCTGATAGGTAATTTTGTATATTTATATTACTATGATACATGATAAATAGGTGTGTTTTACCCATTATATATTAATAAATAAATATTTACATAGCCAGTTATCAAGAATACAAGTAATAAGTGAATATACAATCTATCCAGTCTAAGTCATTATATGAACTATATTTAAAAAAATGAATAATAATGTTTTTTTTAATTTTTAGTTTCTTATATCTTTACGCTTTATCTACGGGATAAATCTTGCTTGCGGGTAATCAGAGAGAGAGCCTACTGTCCATGACATTCCTTTCTCCTTTATCTACCCAAAATTGATAGTTTGCGTGTGTCGTGTGTGGCGGAAGTCAACCCCGCAATTTGATGGCTGTGACAACATAAATTAATTTATTCACAGAGATAATACGTGATAACTTTCATATTTATTAGTTATATTTAAATATAACTTTGTGTATTAAAATAAAACTTAAAAAAAAAAGTTAGTTATGAAAGCAAGAGAATTATTTTATGTAGTCTTCAATTTAAATAAGTAAATTCTTAAAATAAATAATGAATATTTAAACTTACTTACATTTACTTAAATTTAAAAAAAAATGATTATAATGTGATATGGTATATTTCATTAGTACATTTCATTTGAAGGTATTTTATGGAAAAAAATAATTTAATATTATTTAGTTTCCAATCGCTTGAACAAATGATACATTAAAAATAAACCCCTAAAGCTCGTAAAGGCTAGGTGTTTAGTATCTTTTAGTTATAGAGATATATAGATACAATATGATATATAATATTTTTATCTATACATGGAATGATAAATATATTGCTTGTTAGCAATTAAGCTGTATTTTGTTAAATTGCTTCACGTTAATAACAATAATTGTTTTAGGTAAAATCAAACTTGTCGGCGCGGCATTGTGTTTGCCACTTAACACGCAATATCTAAATTTCGGGCGATCAACGGGGTCTTGACACTAGGTTGTCACTAGCTGCTATTACTGTTTTTTTTTTTTAATTAAACACTAGCCAATGAAAGAATATATTAATGATAACATATATTTTAAACCTAGTAACTGGTTTTTAAAGGAATTTTAGGACTATAATTAAGAATGTTGGCACACCCGCCTCTTTCTTGTAAAACAATTACTTTCAAGCTAGTTTACCCACAGACTGGAAAAATTGGAATTAATTTCCTGTTTACAATCATCTAAAAAAAAATTAATTATCGCCATATTATGATTTTTTTGAATAAGATTAGAAAAAAAATACAATCGTAAAATAAAATGTAATGCTAAATCTACGTACTAAAACTAATAAATTTAATTTTATTGTACATATACTATAAAGTTATGCTCTGAATACATAGGTTTTATTTCTTTGTGTAATGTGTTGTGCAAAGTAATTTCTATAAATTTTAATTCCTACTAATCAGATGACATTTTAATTTTCTGAATCAGTTATTTTACACATTACCAATTATGTTTTTATGTCACACAAATAAAGCATTTCCAAATTTTATAAATAAAGCCTTAACATTCATTTACTTTAAATTGTAATTCATCTTATATATGCATATGTTTCCTTTCCTGCACCTAACGGTAGTCAGAGAACTCAACACACACACACAGTTTCCGCCTAAAATCAATACATGGCGTGTTTAGTGGCGAAATTATTAATTTAAAAAAAGCTATAGATAAATAACTTGTATGTAATTTATTTCTTTCTTTTATTTATGGCTTTTAGGCGTTGAGTAGTCAGGCCAGTAAAGCACAGTTAACTTTGCCAATGTCACATAGAATGAAAGAGATACGATAGAAATTAGACTACTAAATATCGCATAAATAACATTTAAAGTAACTTCTATGTTACTGTTTTTACCAGAAAAAATGAACTATGAATGTCTAATCTTAATTGTTACAAAAATATACCCACATTAAAAATGACCCACATTTTTCTAGACACATTTTTGTAAAAGCATATAAAAAAATCAAAAATAGATATCATTTACATAATTGGTCAAAGAATTTTAATAAACTAACCTGCGACAACACAATTCTGGTTCTGCTAATAGATTTTCGAGTTTCTGTCGTCATTTTGAAAAGATTTTACGTTTTATCACTAAGTAAATATTAAAACATTTCACTCGCGGCCTTTGTCACGTTATACTCGCATAATGCAATTTTACTTGTGCAGTTAATCCTTTAACGAGGTTTGTTTATAAAAGCCTTCAATTGTTAGCTCAATTTGTCTTACAACTAACATAAAAGATATAGTTAGCTATAGATTATAAATTGTTTTCACTTTATTTTATGGAATTCAGTTTTAATAACTAGTATATAGTAGCTTTTAAAAGATTAACATTTATATACAAAATATTTATTTTGATAATAGATTTTAGAAACACTAACGTATTTGTATATTTTTTTAGTTCACTTTATTAGATAATTCGGTTATGTTATGAAAATGTGTGGTAGTTCGTAGACCTTATCCGAGCGGTGGCGTAAGGTAAACTGAAGCACGTTTGTTTTAAGATCTCCTGCCACTATTCATTATAATTTGTTTAAGTGGCCAGTGTTACCGACAATTTCTAATTATTTAGACCGGTCTAAAGTAAATAACATTAAATAAGCCTTAGTTACTAATTATATAAACATATAATTGTTGACAGGTACCTATATATCTATTTACACATTTTTATTTAGTATTGTGCAATCTGATGATAGTTCATTGTTGATACAATCTTTACCTTTTTACAACTTTATAAAAAGTTGATTAAAAGTGTGGTTATATATAAATAATTTCAATTTCAAAGTAATGTGTTAAAATATGAAAAAAAAATCTTAAGTAGTAATTTTATAAACATAATTAACAACTAACATTTTCATTTAAACGTAAGTAAATATATAGGTACATAGCCAGTTAATGTATTTGTTAGATACTTACTGTATATTTCCTACTTGATTTCAAACTTATATACTCGATTATAATCATTTATAAATTCTATCTTTATTTGTTAATATCTTCAAATATCCAGGATTTTTCAAGTATATATATATATATATATATATATATATATATATATATATATATATATATATATATAGACGATCAGAAATCATTAAGCTAAAACTTAGAACTTGACTGAACCAGATAAGCTTTTATAAATTATTTTGTAACAGAACAAATATTTGTTAAAGATTAAGTTTCAAAAACTAAAGGCCGAAGACGGAAGGGCCTTGTTTTTTTATAAACCATAAAGTAATCGTTTTGACATTGAAATATAACTTATTCAGTCATAATTCAGTTTTAAATGATTCGAAATATTACAACATATCGCTTATTAATTAGGTAAGCAATTTGTATAATGATCTTAAAATGGTTTAAGGTATTTTAACAAATATCGTGCTATAGTTCCCACTGCTATAAACTTAATACTTTTTTATCTTACTTCAAGCTCCATACTTTTTTTCGTATAGTCAAGTCCTAGTATTATCTATTTGCCGCTTTTCGCCTAAATGGGTTTTGCGTTTTAACCTATGGTAAACACCGTAATCGCATTGTCTTTCCAGAAAGGGAAACTGACAATCATTTATCCGGTAGATCGATCCTACTTATATACAAATAAAACATTAAATTGTCATAATCAATTTTATAAACGGCCTGCAATATCTACGAAATAATATCATTGATGTTCAAGCTTATTTATTAAAGCGAAATACATTGCAAGCAATTTTAAATATACCAGTATATATTATAATTTAAAGTTCATGACATATCTTATTACCTTTTTGTTTGTGAAGTTGGAATATGCTTATTGATATATAATTAATGTTTTACCAACTCGTAAAAAAATATTTTTGCTGATGTGATTGTGAAATTATACTTAATTTTAAACGTAATAGTGTCCATTGGTAATGGCCATAATTATATTTAAAACTATTTAAGTATAATTATTAGTTTTAATGAATATGAAAATGCTAATTGCGAATCTCAATAATTTTATTAATCTATGTTCACCATAGATTAATTAAAAGATATTTCTTTAATAAAGTAATTTAATCTTAATATGTTAATTATCTAAAAATTAGTCGCCTGATATAAAGTAGCAAAAATATCACTTAAGTAGTTTTACCAACTTGCTCTGGTGTTCTAATCTATTCTATCTATAAACATGTTATTCGAATATTTACACTATAAATTAAAGTGGTGTATCGTTTTTGGAATAAAATAATGAATGCAATTTTATGACAAAAGTATATTTAATCATTATATACAGTTAAAAAAGCAGCAGTGCTGCTATTTGTTCTCGCTTGACCGTATTTAATGATTTTGGTTGCAGGTTTCATTTGCCACGTATCCTACAAAATAAAAGAGCTGTGTCGCTAATAAGACATATTAAAAGCCTTAGTTTTTATCATAAATGAAATTGACTTTGTGAAGTTATAGTAAAGAAACGTATAAATGAAAATAATTAACTACATAATAAGTTAAAGTAACTTCAGACCCTCTTTTAATGGTAGTAACTTACCAAACGCAACAGGTATTTCAAGTTTTGTTCCACCTTTCTTTTTGTCTAATAATTTCGTTCATACATATTTATTTCGGACATAAGCAAAAGATAGAGTATTTTTTTGTCGTTAACTTAACTTATCATTTCTATATGTTTATATAAATTAATTTTAATTTAAAATACATATTGACAATAAAACGATTTAAAAGTCTATAAAAGCTTAGCTTTGATTATATAATTAATTACCGAATAGCGAAATAATTCCAAGAAGTATATTAATATGATATAATTATAATAACAATTTTACAAACAATTTTAGGGTTTCCTTTGTTTTTTAGTATAGACCAATTTAAGGTTGATTATATTTAAATTATTATTATTTTTTATTAATTAAACATTTATGAAGACCGGTCGTGGCGTATTGGGACAACGTCCGACTGTAAACGCGATAAGTTGTGGATTCGATTCCCACTCGGGGAAGTGATTATACAAACTATCTTCATTTTCTCGCTCTGTTAAGATAATGTTGAATTCCACTACTACTACACGCAAAAGTTTCGCAAAAGAATTCGGTGGAAAGCGAAGTACGGAGTGTCTTAACACTAGGTACTTTCTTTCTATGCGGGATAAAAACGTGAAGCTAAAAAAATGAAGCATTTAAACATAGCTATTCGGAGTTTTGTCCAAGAGCTTCAGTCCATTATTGAATGTTTATAATTTATCTTGTCAATGTTAAGTAATTTCTCTGTAATCATTTATAACTCTTGGACTATTTGTAATAATTTAATATATATATATATATATATATATATATATATATATATATATATATATATATATATATATATATATATATATATATGATATGATATTTTTGAGTTAGATTCATAATTAATTAGTGAATCCAAAAGTGTTGTCAAAACAGGTTTACTGATTTATACATTCTTTACTTATAAGGATAATGAGAAACACCAAGCCATAGAAGATAAAAAATCTTTAAAGTCTGAATGTCGATATTCATCTATAAAATATTAAAGTGTGTAGTGCAAACTGTGATTTCAAAAATATTTATTTTAAATAACATCTCTCATATCCTAATGGCAATTAATACGCCTAAAACAATATAACACACGTATACAAGTAAGTATATAGTGTAATTATAATAGGATGCTAGCGCAGGTGAATGGCTCTCGTCCTCCGCGCTGTGAATATGTTATTAATGAAATACCAATAATCACCCATTGAGTTCAATTACATCCAATAAAAAAGGTTCCTTACAATAACATTCTAAATTTCAATACAGGTCAAATCTTATTGTAGTCATACTACTATCGAGAGTAAGAAATAATTGATATTACGTTTTATAATTAGCCTTAAATGAAATAGTTGACGAATAACGTATCTATATAAGAAGTTGTTATTGGAGTAATAAAAGTCTGCCTTTTTAAAATTACACGTAGATCTGATGACGTCTATAATACGTTTTGCCTTGGCGACATTTATTATACATATTATGTAACATTTTATACAGAAGTGTATGCCAAACACCATATATTAGGCATATCGTATATGATATATTTATTTTATACAAGTTCATATTTCCCGTACATATTTCTAATACTATTAAAAAATGGAAAAGGGATTTCTACGCCTCCACAACCTTTTCGTAATAACCGTACATAATAATTCGTGCGTATTTAATATTTCGTAATTTTAAAAATATTTAATATAAATTACGTCATATTAGAATGATATGTGTATTTAAAAACACTAAACTTTTTTGAAACATTATTAACTTAGTCAGCAGTTACATAGTGATTAATCGCTTGATTCTTATTTTTTACTAAATTATCTTGGAATTACATTTGTAATCTAAAGTAACGATTGAAGCTGATATTTATTTCATATACGAGTATATATTATGTACTTCAGTAGAGCTTTTTGCATAATATTTTACTTATAAATCCCACGCATTATGATATAATAATGTGAACTATTAATAATTTATACTTCATTTTTATTATTCTTTGAAATCGTAAAGGAATAAAATCCGTATTTTTAAATAAATAAGTGTGATATCTTTATTATATATCATCATTAGCCGTATACTGAAACAGAATGTATTATGTTAATTAATTAAGATATCCAGACATAATCTGTTTTTTTTAAATAACATGATGTTTGTACCAACAACCAATGGTGAGCAAAGGTTCTAGAGTGGGGCACCGCGAATCAGGAGACGTATCATGAGATGGCCTCCTAGATGGGAAGACGCACTCGTCAAAATTGCTAGCCGCTAGATCCGGGAGACAAGCTCCGAGTCCATCTTGCTGGTTGTGGTTCTATTTCTTTTATCCTGTCTATATTATTATTATATTATTATGTATATTATATGATTTTATTTAAAAATGAACACAATTTTTTTCTAACAAAGTATTTTTAAATCGTAAAGAAAATTCGGAAATAGATTATTTGGCTAATTATCTAATATATCTACTAAAGAGGGTTTCTTATACAACGCGAAGTTAAAGTTATAATATAAATTTTATTTAAAATATAAACCTAGTTTAATTTTATCCCACAATCATCGCATACAGCTTTCAAATTGCATAACATTGGCGAAAGTCATTTATAATTTATGTATTCACATATGACATATGTGATAATAAGTACTTTTGAAAGTTAAAAAATAACTTCCTTAGCGTTTTCGAAAAGTAAATAGCTACATTTTAACGTAAGGAAGGTTTAATTAAATTAATCAAAATTAAATATATAAAATTCAACATATAAGTTCAGATTCAGCAAAGAGCGTACATATTTTATATTTATAGAATTATAAAATCTGTTTTCAAGGTATTGATTGTACAACGATTCAAATAAAATTGAAGAAGACGTTATAAATAGCATTGGACATATTATATACGACTATGTACCTTAAGCCTTGTAGTAATCTTGAAGTTATCTTCGAACCGGTTTTAGTTTAATGATTAATTGTAGATAACTGATAGTTAGCTGGTAAACGCAATATTTACTTATATATAAAACAACACATACATAAAATAAGATTTTATAATATGCATATATCTGCATACCAATGGCTTCAGATTGACGCTTTATCCCGGATAGTAGGGTAATCAGTGATCAAATATCCAGACACTCAATTTGGGTAGTCCACTCAACACCATGTTTAGTCTTATATGGGAGTCATTGGATTTTTATGGCTAAGGTTTTCTCAAGTGGTAAAGGTTGAGACGATTCAGAGAATAATACCATATAACTTCGTCAACTTGCGCAGTAATTCGGTGGGTGGGATTAAAAATAATAGTAGCAAGCCCCAGAAAAAAAAATATTAGTAAACAAATTCTCGCGACAGTAAATTTTTAATTCTAGTTTACCTCGAACATAATTTAATGTAATGCGCATTATAACTATATTGAAATATTATTAAATTCATATTTTATTTTAGATAAAATTTTAGTTCAGTTAAGAATTTTAAGTGTTTTTGCATGTTTGAGCGACCAGCGGACTCATAACCTACCGTGTTATAATCAGAGGATTTTTTGAAGTATTTTACGCCTTTGGGCGGCGTCCACCGCTCATCCCACCCACAGAACCGCAGCGGAAGTTGACGAAGCTATATGGTATTAATATCTAAATTGTCTCACTAAATATCATTTGAAAAGAAAAGATTACCCAAAATGAACCTCCCTCTTGTGTTACCAGAATGGAGAAATAAAAATATTTTTAAATATCATCATTCCATCGAGTACGAATCGAATTCAAAGCAGAATCATTATAGAATATAAATTACAATATAAATATTTAATTAAGCTTAGTTTTTGTATTAATAAAAATAAAATATTTTTAAAAATCTTTTTAAGTAACAAATAAAGGTAATCAAAAGGTGATTTATATTGCATTCCATAATAAAAACGTTTCTATATTGTATTCTCAACTAACTACTACTAATATACTTTTTATGCCTACTGTATGTCAATTCTGCTTATACGTATATCATCATTATATTAATATTCGACGAAAAAATCTTTGAGGATATTTTTTAATATTATCATTTATGCGGATGAAGTTTAAATGAAATATACCACATCTATTTAAAGTTTATATGGTAACAGTGTTGAAGGCAATAATTTTTAAAATGCAACAGAAACATTAAATTAGTAAAATATTGTGTGACGATATGTGTGACAAATATTTTTATAAAGCAACGCATGCTAAGCGTTAACGGGTATACAAAGTACTGTTTGTTAATCTAAATTATCATGTTCGTTTAAGATTCGTTTCTTTTAAGAAGTGTTCTGTAAGATCTTAACGTTGATTGCAGCAGGGCAATCAACGTCAAACGAGATTTCACATGATATTAATAGATGTCTTTTCTTTGCTAATCTTCAGCTAGCGATGCAAAAAATGATTCTTTTACACTTTTTTTAGAATACAAAATGTTATTAATGGGTTATTAAGAGATAAGGCACATTTTGTTATGTTGTGGTGAATTAGACTTCACCGACCAGTATGCTATGTAAATGAGCCAAAAAGCGGCAAACGTCTGCTTTACAATTGCTTGACGGATTAACGGAAAAATACTTTTCATATTTGTTTAAAATGAATATTGATATGATATAACTCAATTGTAATTCTACTTATCCTTTGATGTCTTCTGGGGATGGAAACGATATTCACTGGGATTTCGCGGGGGATTCATAGTTCAGTCCCTCAGTACCGTTCGTTCCTTTGACGTTTTCATGTGCCTTACACACACGCCTGAGGTGATCTGAGCAAAAACCAAAGGGAAGGAACAAAGATTTATTGCCATGTTAGGCATCTTTATAGGTTTTTTGTAATAAAAACCATTTCATAGAGTTATATTTTATGGTAAGATAATCGAAACAGGCTGTGTTTGATAAATATTTCATTTACATATTGACTTGTATTTGTTACGACCATAATAAAATTAATGACAAATAATTTAACTTTACACTCAAAATAGATATGAACATCTATCTGTACCAACTTCGCATTGATAAATAAGAAGTATATAAATGCAAAGACGTGTTAATCGGTGTAAATATTTACTGTCATATGATATTTTTAGTCAATGCTCCGTTTTGTTTATGAAAGCTAAAAGATGGTGACTTCTGAAAGTTTGTACACTACATAAGTTAGAACGATGAACCATAACGAAGTTTAAGTTATTCTAGGTTTGGCAGGTAAAGGGCACTAAAAGTATGTAAAATATCGGTCTAAATTCGAAACATAATTATAAATATAACAAACTAAAATGTTTTATGTTGACACGTAGATTTCGTAGTCTTAATTGATTGATTTAACCTTAGTTATACTTAACTTAATAATTAAGTTAAAAGTTATTTTAAATACTATTTATGTTTCTACACTTACTGTACTATGCCACTGCCATCTATTTATTGATATACAATACTTATTGACATCCGCAGACAAAAATAGATGAACAATAATTGGGTTAACATATATGTAGCAAAATAAAAAATTAAAATAGTTCTATTAATTTACTAAGCAATAAAATAATTGTAACTTAAATTTTAAGTATAATATAAATTCACTAACCGCCATCTTCAGAAATAGTTTAAAATGCCAAATTGAACACAACGTAAAGTTTTAAAACAACTATAGATAGCGCTGTATCGCTAAATAATATACTTAATATTGTTAGATGGCGCTACACGTAGCGCCAACTAACAATAATAAGTTAAGAAGAAGAATATAGAAGAATAAGAAGAAACTTTATTATTTTCTTTTAGCTTCACGCTTTGTTCCCGCATAGCAGGGTAGACACTTAGTACGTAGTGGAAAGTACCTAGACACTCTACTTCGTTTTTCACCTAAGTCGAGACATTGCGTGTTGTAGAACTCAACGCCGCACTTTGTCTTTATCACAGCGAGGAAGCGAAAATAATTTTAAATATAATCACTTCCCCGAGAGGGGATCGAACTAACAACCGGTCGCGTTTACAGTCAGACGGTCTTACACTGCGCCACGACTGGCCTAGAAACTTATTTAATTAGATATAAAATGGCAAAACTAGTCTTACAATATAATTGTATATAATATGATGTTAAATATCCTTTTGGAATTTTTACATTCATATCCAACTACTTAAAATAAAATTCATACCATAATAGTTCTTATTATAATAGTTAAATATATTGTTATATATCTAACGAAGTTCATTGGCTAGAAGGAAGGGAGAGACTCGATTCTAGCTTCTAAAACAAACATGAGGATCCCTTGAAAGTCACGTATAAAGAAGTTGACTGCTGTAGACGAGGCGAAAGAAGTATACGGAGACGGTAGCGTTGCATTGCTCTGTTCTCGGATTACTTACTCGGTACTTAAAAAGTAATTGCAAAATAAAATAAGGCTAAAGTGATTTTCTACCCGTACCGCAGGCAATGGACACTCGAATCTAAGTAGTGCATCTTATGTATGCTATAAAAGTGCAATTTTGGTAACATGTTTTTCAATTTCACAGCAACCAAAAAAGCCATCGATTTTTAGTCATTTTGACCCAATCAATAAACTAATAACAGGTATTCAAGTATTATAGGACAACGTTTTGTTTTATATGTATTTTTGATTGGAATGTTAAAGTTTTATGAACTATACAATTTTGGTCTAACTTACTAAGAACTACATATAGCTGTCAGTATATAGCTGTCACAACAATTACTATATTGTTCTTACAGATAATACTACGTTGTCATGACGTCACACTTGAATATTTCACATCTGAATAATTATATATCGATATAACTATAATGTTGTTTTGAGATAGCACGATCTATAATTGATATCATTAAATAACATTATATACTGCTCTTTTCTTGTACTTAGCATAATCATGCAAGGTCGTTCCCCTTGCTAAACAGATGCGTGCGCGCAACTCACGTGCGTTTTCCACGTGCGCCGAATTGTCAGCGTGACTAAGCCGAATGAAGGGATATAAGTAGGTACCTCTATTATACGCCTTAATATATAGCTAGTTTAGTCACAAAAAATATTTGGAAATGTTATTATCTATTTCTCAAGTTTAAGTTTTAATAAAATAAGCTATTAAGATACAAGTAGGTATTAAGGAACGGTATTTTCGAATAGAGTTGCGGTTAGGTACGGCCACAACAAATTATCAAGGAAGTTATTCTCTTGCTTCTAGAAAATTAAAACAATTTAAACATAAATAGATAAATAGTTTCAAAATTATTTGTGAAATAATTTTTGTATAAAAAATGTTTTAAAATTTAAAGTTCTATTGATTAGATATCCATTAATCAATACTAGATTTATATAAATTAGACAAGTATTTAACAATACAAAAAGTAATCATTTATTATTTTTGTTATTTATTATTAAATAATGAATATCATAATGCTAAATTTACAAAAAATAATTTAAATGTAATCTCAAGTTTAAACGTAATTTATTTATTTGGCGCACCTAAAAATATTGCTTACCAACTAACTATTATATTAGTTAGTTGATCTTCGAATCAACTTTGTAACCGATCGATTAACTATGTATGTATGTGGATAGTTGATCGAATGAAATACATATTATTATAGTTTTATATTAAATCTTATGGTTTTATCCGCAAACAGGTAGGGAGGTAGGTATATTAGCTACATCTTTTTAATAGAAATTCTGGCGTCGATAATCAACATTTATTATTTTCACATGATTAGTCTGTTAACTTCATATGCAATAAGCATGTTATTTGTAGTGAGTTTCATATAAAATAAAACAATAGCTGGAAAATCGCAAGAAGTTCTTCTTTTTTCGAAGTGCCAAGTTATAAGTGCTGTCTACTATAATCATATATTTTAATTTTTCTTTATAAAAATATGCTATTAAAACTAATATTTCCTATATATATTATCAAACTAATGACAGGTTACGAAATTCAAATAAGAATGCCTAAACTCCCAATGTCTTTAACAGGAAATTCAGATTTCAAACATTGCAATTATCGTGTCCACGTCCTATTTTGATTACAAACAAACCAAATAAACAGGAATTTAAAGTATAATTTTAAAAAGATATTATTGTGCGTTTATAAAATATTTGCTAATCGTGCAAATGTCCCTTATTAAGTTAAAAAAACATTTCAAAGCAAAGCTCATGTGTGACCTCACCAATTGCTTTTTTTTATAAAGTAGTCTTCCAATAAAATAATTATTCAATTTAATAAAATATCTCCATCCGTTTACGGCAGGATGTGAATGGGCGACCGCGAGATGCTAATAGTTTGTTTTCGCACATTTTAGATTGTATATATAGATGTACTCAAGTTCTGGCTACATAAACTGATTCGTTAGTATTCCCATGCTTATGGTATTGATATACAAACTCATAATATATAAGAAAAATGGTATGTTGGTTTTCTCTGTCTTTCCCGTCGATTATAAAAAACGTAAAGATAAAAAAGTAATTTAAATTAAAGCAACTATTTACTTTTTAAAATATAATATTAATATATTATTTCTATAACTTTTATTCAGTAAGTATTAGATACTTAAGTCGTCAATCTTTTATACATAGCGACAAGAAGTAGCCTTGGCATTTTTTTTCATACATAATAGTCTGTAATGCAGGGGGAAATAATACTTAGTCAAACAAAAGGCAATGGTCTGTCGCTGTTAAAAAAGTTATGGAAATAAAACAATCACACTAAAAAACTACACACGCACACATAGAAACGTTCTATGTTATAGCAATGTGTAGCTGTACAAGTGTCGTTATTTTTTGAAGGTAACTAAGAAAACCAGGTGCAAGTGGCAAAATGCATAAATAGGATTTTAATGATTACCCATTACCACAATTATTAGTTACAAAAACCAAAATAAATCGCATGAGTTATATAGCTATTTCGTTCTTTCACCTGCCCGTGTTCTCTGTTAAATCACAGACTTTACCAAAATTAAACCACAGACTTTTCTTAAATCACAGGTAATTAATACACTTAGTGGGCATTTTGTCTGTCTGGTCGTTTGTGCGCCCATCACGCTACAATTACTGGATAAAAAGAATGAATTTTGGTTTAATTACTCATAGTCTGCAGGTACTTATAGGATAATTTTTAAAGTAATTGATTTAGTTTTCGAAAAAAACCGAATTAGTCAAATTAATTACTGTACTTATAATTACGGGATAGATAAATTCGATTTTTTGAATGGTAATAACTTAGATTATTAGAGAATTGATGCGCTTATTTTACCCTAATATTCAATGCAATGTCTTTAATAACAAGAGACTTGTTAGAAAAAAGCAATAAAAAGGGAATAATAGTGAACTCCACTGAGAGTGTATGACAAACTTACTACGCGCTTAGTAGAGTAGCCGTGTCTAGATATTGGGCAGCAATTATTAATATTTTTTTAATGTACATACTTTTTTTAGAATAAAAAGTACCCAGTGTACAGAATTGACACTTCTACAGATGTATTATAAGAATATTCTTATAATAAAACTGCAGAAATGTCAGTTCTGTACGCTGGGCTGTAAATAATGTAATCTATATCTATATATAGATAAAATTCTTTAGTATATCTCACTAAGACGTATTTAATAGAGGAGCAAATGTAATTTTTAATTTTTTCAAAGGATATAAAATAAATAATGTAATTAACAAATAATACGAGTCGAGACGTCAGTTTCATGTGCGCGATTAGATTTAGTCTAGTGAGCAGTCGGGTTACAAGTACTTTTATTATTTGCATAGGGTTAGTTTGCTTTTTACTTTGCCAGAGAAGAACGCCTGAACATGGCTACAACTCACTTCATCTGTTAATCTCCTTAACCCCAGGGGGGGGTGATGGAAAACGGCGGTCATCGCCACCCACAAATTTGGGTGGAGCCCTGGGGGCTCACTAAGAAACGTCTTTTATATGCGTCCTATCCCGAGAGAGACAGGGAACAGGATTCGGGGAAGGGGGGGGGGGTCTTGATAATGAGCTATGGCTGCCGGTGCGATCGACCCTGCTGGGTGAGACTTGGCAGAGAGGCCTTCTGTCCGGTAGGTGAGCATGGTGAGGTGCAATGTCTCGGATGTGGGCATACTCCGAGACATCAGCACGTCTATAGGCTTTTAAGGCAAGTCTTCTCATATGGTCTACTACTCACTTCCGTGTTACTCTATGCTATCATATTATTAGAGCTACTCGTAAGCGTTTGTTGTATGTAGACAAGGAACCCCAAAAAAACAATTTTTTTACTTTCTTGGGAAGCTATCATCGCTCCTTTTACCTACTATAGTATGCGCATACAGGTAAGTAAGAAAAACTGCGAAGTCATATTTTCTTTATCCTTACAATTATCTAACATTTACAATTTCAAGCCATTTTATTATGAGTTGGGAAACGCAAAATTGCGTTTCCTTATAAGCAGACTGAAAAAGAATAAAATATAAATATTCCCTCTACTTAGGATCAAATCCAATATTATTGTGAGATTATTAAAAACGGTAACGTTGTAAAAAAAACGACATCGGTTACGTTGGTGTGTTTCTCAAGTAATTTTAGTATTGAGCGTCTACTTAGTACCTAAATAAATGAGGCCTGACCTTTTCGGGTAACTGACTTGGCCTCGTGAATGAGTTTTACATAAGAATTTTGGTAATAACTTTTAATAAATTCGAAAAGACTTCTAAAATTATTTTTACATAGAATAAAAATATTTTAATTTACTAATTTATAAACTACATAGTATGCACAAGAATCTTGTAAATATCTTGCAATATCTTGCATTTGAGGTCTACAATTTTTTTAATGTCTATCAAAATCAATAAATTTTACAATTAATTTGAATTAGATATGTGATTACAAACTGATAATTTCCACCAAATAACTTTTTACATTGAGAATCTCATTGTAATGAATGATATTACTATGTGAACCTTTTGGTTTGGAATCAAATTTGGTTACGTAAAGAGAGGAATTCGGACAGTAGAAACGAGCGTTAATATGCATTATAAAGAGACATAACATTTGGGTTGCAAGTCCGAATTATTACTCAGATATCCTTATTGCAACGCGATAGATCCGGCATCTGTACGGTGAAATCATAAATGGTTAAGGTATTCCGACTGTTCTTGTAATAAATATAGAAATGTTGTTTTTTACAAAATTTAAATGTTAGTAATAAGCCAAATGACGTCAATATTAAACCACTAAAACGTACCTTATTCAAACATGTTTTCAATTAAATTTTAATAGCCTTTTAAATAAGGTACTTCAATGAAAATAATGAACTTATCGTCGCCACAGGACGCAGACATCGGGCGATGAATGCCGCCGGCCTCGTGTATCAACACGTGACCGTAAAATCGATAGCGTAATAGCTGTAACGATATTATGTATGATTGCATCCACCCTCTACAATGAAATTACGGAGCTTTCGGTATAATGTATACCTAACAAGTAGTATAATTAAAAATTAATATCGAATTTTATGTTTTTATTGCATACAATTTATAACAAAATAATAATTAACTATTTAATATAAAAAATTGGATTCACAAATATTTTATACAGTTATATCTCAAAACGCTTTTTAGAAGTTACCTTAAAAAATGCACCTTATTAGATTTACTAAAAGTCTTAAACTGCAGCGATAATTTTGAAGCTAGTATGCACCATTGACCAAAATGTTAAAAAATACATAAAAAAATACGTTTATAATATTGTCATTGTACCTGGACACGTGTTAATTTACAAGCGAATCGTTACGGCAATAAGCATTAAAACAACATTGTAAGGTGATACAGAAGCAGTAATAAAAGCGTGTGAAAAATGACAACTGGCGTCATTTTTAGTCGCACGATGAAATCACTGCTTAGTCTGCATAATCAAGAAAAGTGTAAATTTTTCATATATCTTAGATTTTGTAGTAATGTTTATTATTCTAATATCTTAAATAAATATATCAAATCTTATTAAATTCAAATTTTGTGTTTTCCACTGTTCTATCATTTTGTTTTAATCTTTTGTGTCAATAGGTTAACGACCGATTTACAACTAATGTCATTAAGATACTTACATAATACGTCCCTTCCTATCTTTTGTTTACAAAACATTTTTTTTAGTTTATGTCATGTCTATATAAAGGAATGGAGTAAAATTGGAAAACGGAGTGTGTTAAAACTAGTTTCTCTCTACATAAACTATGGAATATGTTCGTCATATACGGAATATGCGTGAGGTTACAAAAAATATATATATGACACCTACTATTGATCACGTTATAATCAATGTGATGAGGAAGTAGTGTCACCAAGGCCCGGCGTGAATTTTATTATTAAAACGTGCCGCACTTTGCGACCAGAATCTCCACAGCGCAAACAATACGTCTTAGCTACAACTTAATTATAATTTAATAATTAATTTATATAACAAATCATGCGTTAAAAAAAACAAAATAAATATTTTTTTGTTTATATATATTTACAATAATTATGTTTGTATCGTTCGTTTGTCTAAGCATTTATTAAAGTAAACTGATTATGTTTTTTATTATTATTTAGGATAAATTTGTTTAAATTTACAAAAGTTTTAAATAAATTTTAATCAGTAACGCATGATTCGTTGTCCATCGTGTATAGATACTATTTACACATGTATCATTCACTTACTGTCAATCGTGGGGTGTGTGAACAAAACACGTGACTCTTGATTAATCATCACGTTTCTATTTAAATGCGAAATAATCCACTGAAATGGTACAGTTTAGGCCTTGGTGGTCATTTTTAGAGACGTAATAATTTAATAATTTTTAAGTGTTTTGTATGTGACTTCAAATCCTAGTTAGTTGTGTCGCCAGCGACACATTGCATGCGGCCGCCATTTTGGGAAAAGTAATGCAAATGGTTTTCGCGCTTCTTTTGCCAAACTATTCATACGTACTCTTATTTTGTGAATCAAGATTTTTATAACTTTATTCAAATTTCTTTTTATCAAAAAAATAACCAAGTTATGGACAAAAATATTTGAATATAGAAAAACCTACTACATCTTGTCGTAATAATAACATTTTCCAGTTACAAAATTAGTAGAGCCTAGCCTAAAAGTAGAAAAGGTTTTACATACAATTTACTTTAAATATTTCTAAGTTTGTTAAGTTTAATGTAACTATATTCTAACTTAGAATTTCCAGATAGCACTTAGGAGACCTGTGAGAGCTCTTCTAAATCTGACTTTAAAATTAAATCGGTTCCAAGCCGTTCTGCCAAATTTCAAGATTTCCTATAGCAAAAAAATTAAGGACTTCAATATAAACTTATTAGATTAGTAAGGTAGACCAATTCGACGTTCTAAAATGCCATACATATATTAACATATAGTATTATTTAGGCACACGTGATCTCTAGAGTCCACATGTAATTTTATGCATCCTCATATGACATCATGTAGTTTCACGCATGTGTCTATCTGGTCATATGATTTCACACATCTGATATCGTATAAGATATTCACATCAATGGCACGCTGTTAATTGATCTACATTAAACACACGACATTTTTAACAGATTAAATTGCTTAAAACAGCATCATATTTTTAAGAAGAATAATAAGAAATGTTTATTTGTTATCTTTAGAGATAAGAGATAGCATAAATCGTCGCGGGCTTGTTTGTTGACATAATTGCGGCATAGTTATTATAATATTATATATATATATATATATATAGTATATCTATATATATATATATATATACTATATAGGGTGTATTAATAAAATTTGTTCTATATTGCCAGGCGAAATGTTAAAAAACGTGAAGGGAGGTCATTGCTTCCGGCAGATACAGATTCTGGTGAGCGTCGAAGCAGACGAGCGACAAAGTGGGCATTTGCAATAAATTTTATAATATAATCAAGTTGTCAGTTATCACCGATAAAGAAGTGATTTTTCTTAGCCAAGAGGTTAATCAATTATCTTGGACGGTATCCAAGAGGCGCGGGTTCGAATCCCGCTGCGTTCAAATTTTTATAGGTTTTTTCTAAAATGTTTTCTAATCCTAAGTGTGGAATAACACTTTAAAAATAGTAAATAATGCATATATCTTATTACATTATAATATGCCAATTATATTTTTAATTTATTATGTTATTATTTTATCCCAATTTAAAAATATATAAATATATTATGAAAATATTAAGCTGGGTAGTAAATCCTGTAGATACATAATGAGTAAAGTGAATACATTTTATACCTACACATAAATTTTATGTATTTTTACTGATATATGAAGAAGCGACCTTTAGGACCCTAAAAATATCTTATCTATAAATATTTTAGCAGCTCTTGTTCTATAAGTGATAAAATCATCTTACACAACTTACAATGAGAACGTGATGTGAAGACTGTTATAAGGTTAAACTAAACACGTGATAGGAGGTCATAGCTTTCCAATGACACCAAATGAGGACAATTTGCACACATTTTAAAAATTTTAGCTTTCTAATATTCATAATTGCTGCTGTTTATTGTGGATGAGTGGAATGTGAATAAGCGGTTTTACGTTCGAATCCTGCTTGGGGAAGGGTTTCTATTAAATAATATTTTCTTTTTCTTATCAGGTTCTTTAAGTAATGGAATAAAATGTATGTATAAAGATTTTGAATAAAATAATTAAACCAAGTTTGTTCTAGAAGCCTAAGAAAATCTTAAACCCATTCCTATACTACGAAAAAATTTTCTATTTTTCTTTAGATAAGATAATATTATATTTAAATTATCGTGTGATGCACTAGAATTACTAACTACTAAAATTTTATCCATTTACAAGTATATTTTGTCGTACAAATTATTAGGTTAGGTATTTGTCTTTATTGCAGTCTTAAGTCTGACATGTGCTCAAGCAGATCCTGACATTCCCGCTTGGGATAAAGTAAGAGCTAATAAAGTTAAATTGTACACAAAATAACTATGAAATGTAATAACCATAGTATAAATTAAATAAAATCTGCAATGCCTATATTTCATTTTTGAATTTAAAAACATTAAAAAAATGTACCTATATAAAACACTTGATAAAATTTACAAACAACATATATGTACATACCTACATTGCAAACAAAACCATAATCATATCCAATTATTTTAAAACAATAATTTCAAACAGAAACGAAACTGAGACACTATATTTAAATATTTATGAACATACTAGCCTTTTTAAGGGATACTATAAAAGAATCTAATGATGAGTCATTAATTTTTACTTATATCGCTTTTAAAGATATAATTGAATACGTTTTTAATTTAATATTATCTTATTTGATGCTCAGTTTAATTCAGCCTCAGTAATGTCTATGGCATAATCAACTTCATTTTAGTATTTACATTTATTCACTATATTAGAAAATATTCAAAATATTTGACAGTTCATCCAAATATTAGTAATATTAATTTGTTATATTATTAATACATACAGTTTTTAAAAAGAGAACTGGGTAAAAAAGGGCCAAATTAGAATAGTCGACCTAAGGAATATTATGGTCTACTTAAAAACTAGTATACGACACTACTGACCGCTATCTTCGCCAAACACGTGATCAATGCACGTGGCCGCTGACACAGAAAATTTTGTGCGCTGCATATAACGGTATACTGTAAGTTCTTATAAAAAAATGTAATTTAATATAATAGCTAAACAAAGAATTCAATACTAATAGAAAAAGATGATAGTCAATTATTTTAACAATTTCAAAATTTCAATTAAATCCAAACAAAAGAGGATTTATGTGGGTATATCAAATTAGTTTATTTTGTAAAAGTGTGGATATGTCACTTGCTTATGAAATAACTGTTTATGGAATAAATTAAATAAGTTTTAAAGTGTAAAGAATGTTGAATATTTCTTCGGTTGCATTGTAGTTATCTAACAAAAATGTATCCACAAACACTAAGCACGTGACTGCCGCGCACGTGTAGCAATGACATAATGAAGCTAGTCAAATAAACTATACAATACGACTATGGACCTACACACAGAACTTGGAAATGCCTTTTTACAATGCAGATTTTAAAAAAGTTTGCGATGTTAAGTGTTTTTAAAACCTAAAAACAAATCGATTTGAAAGCTTTTTTCATACTCGTATCCGGCTTATCATGTTTTTGTTGAATACTATTTGTAAAGTAGGTATACAATGTTTCCATCTATAATATAATAAAAGGAATTGTTTATTTATTATATTAGTACATAGATAAATCCTGCGATGTTATTTTTAGATATCCCTAAAATCATTTCAGCATTTATATCCATATTAAAGGCACCTGAATTGCAAATCCCAGGCACAGCTCTGAATTCGTCTTCCTGCATCGCACGGTGAATCCAGCCAGCGGATGCTAGAGTTTTTTCTTGATAAATACATCAATAAACGACAAAGAATAATTATACATTTATTTATTCATTGGTCAAAAAAAGTTCGCATTTATATTAAAAGATAAATCGAATATTTAAACCTCAATGACAAAAATCGCTGCATGATTTATGTCATATATAAACAAATTTCAAAACACACGCACATGCTGAGTCACGCGACATTTATTTTGAGTAACATACTTTTTTAAAAAAATAATTTAATAGCGTAGGCTATTTTAGAAATAGACTAACTATAGACCTTATTTTTAAATAAACGCGGTCGTGACCTCGTTGCAACATAAACGATACTGATGTGTACTCGATGGTTGTGAATACAAACCAAAAGAATTAAAGATATTAAAACCTTTCTATTGTATGATAACACAATAGTAAGTCAAGTTTTTCATTTAAAATAACAGAAAGCTGACGAGTCTTAGTCTTAATTTCCAGTCAACTCTACAGAACAAGTATTGAACACGCAAACAAATAATACAATTAATCAAATTTAACAGTATATAATTTTATGAAATATAAATATTAAAATTATAAATAGTAACATGTTTTGATAAGAAGAACCAAATGAAATAGATATTAAAGAAATTTTCTTTACGTCGAGTCGAGTCGTTGAGTTTTGAAAGATGCCATGGCAACCGTGAAAAACTTCAAGAAAGAATTATACAAAGTTATACAAAATGATTGATTATATACATACAGTAACAAATGTCGGGATGCCTTCTATGCTATTCTAACTGGCATAACGCTCTCACAAAAATAAATTTGCCTGATTTTTCTCTTTTTTAAATGTAATAAGTTTTTGTTATTTACATTCAATATTATTACGCATTATGATAATATTGATACGTGTCCAATGCTCTATTTACGTCCACGTGCTGCATTATCAGCGACCACAACACGTGAATGACTGATAACGAATATTTTATAGACACATAAAAAGACACGTGAAAATGTATGTTTCCTTCTTCACAATGACAGCTTTAATATAAAAAGTAACTACTTCCTATTATTTTATTTTTATAGTTTTGATTAACAAACTTCCAACGAGCTAAAACATATATAATGATTTTTAATAAAGATTATATAAATTTCTTTAATAATTATCTGAAAAGCTCACGATAATTTTTCTCTTTCGAGTATTTAGTATTTATCAAACAAGAAATACAGAGGGTAGTATTACTTATAGACGTATTAATATTATAATATGTATTAAAAAGGCGTATTATGAGCTTCTGAGGAATGTCTAACGTTGCTGCAATTTCATTAAATCATATGGTAAGCCTATAATTTAAAAATAGGTTTAAGTACAACGTTTAATCTGTGTTGTGCTATTAAAGCTAGTCAAATGTATAACAATATATATTATGACAAAAATATATTATATTATTATATATAATTACGTAGATCAGGCCGGTCGTGGTGCAGTGGGATAGCGTCTGACTGTAAACTTGAATTGTGGATTCGATTCCCACTCTGAGTTAAATTATGTTCTATTCCTCACTCTGGTAAGACAAAGTGAGGCGTTGCGTTCCGCCACTCAACACGCAATGTCTCGAATTCGGCGGAAAGCGAAGTATGGAAAGACTTGACAGTAGGTACTTTCTGACTATCCTGCTATGCGGGATAAGAGCCGAAAGTTAAGGAAAAACGTAAATAGCAGGAACATGTTATACGATTTTATTGGATATGTAAATTGTCTACAGTCTTCAAATAATCGACGTCTTCAAATAATCGACGTCTTCAAATAATCGACGTACCAAATTTAAATTGTATGACGTCGCGTTATTTGTTAATAGCTCAGTCAGTAACAGAACAGTTTTTAATATAGTTATAATCTTGTAACAAAATCAAATTATATAAACAAAAGTTAATCATAAATTAACTAAAATAAATTATTTTGCTTTAAAATTGTTATGGAGACAATTATCGACACCACAGAGTCGTTGTCACCTTGGAATTTGCGGCATTACAAAAAAAAAATTGTTTTCCAAGACCTTCCCTGTATAGCCTTGCCCTCAGTATTGCATCTTGGCAGAGATTTAATATATACAAGATGGTTACTTTTTGTTCTTCTCTCTACTTAAGACGTATCTACTCCCAATTCTTTAGTTGTACCGACTAAGGGGAAAGCTGTAGGAGATGATAAATTAATCATTCATTAAAAAAGAGTATTTTTACAATGCACGGCGCCCAGATTTATCTATAAGCAATGATGAATGAACAAATATGAATGTATATATTAATGCCGCTTTTTATAAAATTTATTTAGAAAAGAATTAAATAAAAAACAAGGCAACAGTATATGAGAAAACTGGTTCAAAAAAGTTCTTCTAATACGAAACAAGCAGAAAAAGTATCTGTAAAAGAATACTAACGTCGAAGGAAGAAAACTACTTATGTTCAGAAATCGGAGCCATCAGAAAAAAATTAGCTTCTACAGAAGCTTTTTTTACATATTTTTCTTAAAGAAGTTAGTAAACAATATCCAAAAAAGTTAATTGCTTGTAATTTTTTGATTTTTATAAAAAAATTATTGTATGTTGACGGAAAATCATTTTTGATAATTATTAATTATTGAGGATGAAAAGCGACTTGGCGCTTTGTCGCACCGATGGTACATTTTTGTAAATCGCTAAAATAGGTATTTTTATAAGGTGAATTTAAGTTGTAATAATTGTTAATTAAAAGGTAACTGAATAAAAAGTTAGTAGTTACATTAGACTTTATGCTATTTCATTTATTGTTACAATAATATTTCCTTAGGGGGTACGACTTAAGCAACCTTACCCTACTAAAAATAAGTTTTAAGATAAGAATTTAATAGCTAAGCGATTTATGCTCAACTGACACGTTTGATGATGCGTTATCATCAAAGAACTGAGCCAAACTAAATTTTGATTAGATTATAGAAAAAAAATAGTATATTGTCCATTGTCCAAAACTATTAACACAATCCATTTCTAAGCGTTATGTTGCTTGGTAAAAACCTTTAATAAAACATTTGATTTGTCTACCGTCGTTAGGTATACGAGGAATATTTAATTTCAGTTATTATTAGAAGCGCTATTTCATAGTTTAAAAATAGATATTTCTTTATTTTCTACTTTCATGCTTAAAACAAAAAAAATATTTAAATTTCGTATAAATCACTCATATATACAGCGATCACACGGTAATGAATGTCACGAGTCTGTGTCAGTATAGTGTTAGAGCGACACGTGGCTCTATTGCTAGGTTTGTAATTATTTATAGAAAATATATTATGCACATATTTTTCAATAGTCTTTCTTATAGGTATTAAGAAATGAATTATAAAATAAATTTGCTTTTAGATTGATAAAATTAACATGAACTTACAGTTTACAAATTTCCGGCTTTTTGATTTCTGATTTTTTTTTCGACTGTGTAGTATCCTTGTTGGCCCTACCTGCCTTGACAGCGTCACCGGGTTGCCGATTGGGAGAGGCCGATCTGGAAGAGCTCTGACACAATGGCGCCTCCTGTCAGGTGTTTGTAGTGGGGAACTTGCCTGTCTGGAACAGGCTTATTGGCATCGGTTGGTTATGAAACTGGGACCTCGACTCCACCGGTGGGGATGGTGTGAGTAGCTTGTGTACTTGCGTGTGTGTATTTATCTATGTGTTTAGGGTCGTTAGCGAGCGTAATGGCGTCAGCTTTATCCGATAGAACATGTCGGGGTCTGCGGGGTCCCGACATTTGTCAGGCCGTAACGTAAACGCAGGCGCTTACCACCAGCGGGTTCGGATGAGTAGCATCTCTTTTGGAGTAGCTACTGGAGAGTTTGCGACAGAGCTCTTTGATATAGTTTAGCTTAATGTCTCTATGGAAATCTACATTACGTATGTACCACGGCACGCCGTGACGGCCACGGGTGGCCATGCGTTAGAATTTATTCTGGAGGACTTGGAAACGTCCGAGATCTGTATGTGCGAACACAACACTGGCATACGTGAAAATTGGCCTGATACACGTCGTATACAGGTGGATATTGTTTTTGAGAGATATTTTACTTTCTGCGCATATCAACGGGTAGAGTCTACTAAGGATGAAAGTCGCTTTGCGGTAGACGTAATCTATGTAGTGCTTAAAGGACAGTTTACTGTTAAAAACTAGGTAATTGGCGGTTTTAGCCGTAGGAATTGATTTGCTTTGCAGTTTGACTGTAGGCATGACCTCGTGTCTACGACGAGGGAAGAGAACTGAGATGCTTTTCTCGGGGTTGACCTCTATGCGCCATTTTGTGAGCCATTGGCTCAGACGGCTTAGAGGTGTATTGCCACATGGACCGTGTCGTGGCCACTAGCGAAGATTGCAGTATCGTTCCTGAATAGGGCTAGATGGGTACTTCGGGCTTTGGGTATATCATGAGTGTACAACGTGAACAGAAGTGGAGATAGGATGGAGCCTAGAGGGACTGCCGCTCTTATAGGACGTTTAGTGGGGAGGGTACCTTCGACTCGATAACGAATTGAGCGGTTTTTTAGATAATCTCGTAAGATGTGCACTAGCCTGTCCAGAAGCTGTGCTTGAAGCAGTTTATAGATTAGGCCATTGTGCCAGACCTTGTCGAAGGCCTTGGAGATATTTAAGAATATGGCCGCTGCTAACATCTATTTTTATTATGGATTTACGTAACAAGTTCTCCGTGAGGCGGTGCACTTAGTGGATGCTTGAATGCTGGGCTCGAAAGCTAAAATGTTCGGAGAGGATGATGTTTATGGCTTCGACGATGGCCTGAAGACGTGTAAGTGTGATAAGCTCATAGATTTTACCCATGGTGCTTAAAAGACTGAAGGATGACGAACGGGAAAACAAGATCTATATCTAGTTGCCTTGGCGCAGTAAGTACGGGCTGTCTGTTTATATTGCCTTTGGGATTGGGTTTGGAATTGGATGTCGTCGAGTTGAAGAGGGATCTCTAGAACGGGCGGATCCGGAGGCCCTAAGCGTCCTGCCACCCTTCCCACTGGACTTACGTGGGGCCTTGGCGCACCTGCGGTAATTTGCGGGGTGCCCCTGGGTCCCACACAAGACACAGCTGGGTGGCACGGCTAGATCGTGGACCTTACGCGAACAGTCCTCTTTGGCGTGGTCGTCGAGGCATTTTACACACCTCGGACGGGCGTGGCAATTTTTGGCTGAATGGCCGTAAAACTGGCACCTATGGCACTGGCCTTGAATGCCACGTGACGATGGCTTCTTTACTCTAATGCCTGTGATTTGGCAGACTGATTGCAGGTTGTAAACCTGTTTGCCTTCCAGCGAAGAATTCATAATGACCATTATCATATCATATCGTTTTTTGTTGTGTTAGATGTACTTACATGCGGTGGTGTCTGTACAGGTCACTATTAGGTTAATAATGAAACAACACACTTCCATTTATGACGGACACGTCTTGCTCGCACGGCGAACTAACAGATAATAAAGTGGCCAGTGGCCGTACACCCCCACTCTTGCTCGCCCTACGCGTAGGCTTGTCCGTATTTATTTATACACTACATCTTATAATACACTACATCTACCCTCTACAAAATTTAGAAAAAATAGAATTAGGTTACACAAGTATAATCAAATACAAATCAGTTTATGTAAAGAACAATCTTCAACAGCATGTAATTTATGTTTTTACAAATATCTTATTTATTTTCATCACTCACTTTGTTGTCGACGATATCATTATTTCCTGAAGATTTGTCTCCAGACTCTTCCCCATTTGTACAGACTTTCCAGTTTCCTTCAACCCTCTTCAAATGTACTATATTTCTACGTAACCGTTTTCCATTGTCATCATTTACCAATTCGACGTCGTTTCCTTCTTTATTAACAACTGTGTGTGTCACATCATCGAATGTGGAGGACAACTTATTTTTCTTCACTGCATTTTTAACGTATACCTTCTCCCCAATATCTATACTAGATTCCGTCGCTTGCCTCTTTCTATCTGCATATTCTTTCCCTTTGTTTTTCATTAAAGTATCCCTGTCTCTGGCTTCTAGATCGGTAAATTCAATATCAGTCACGGAAGGCAACTTATCTTTAAACTGGTGCCTAAAAAAAAGAGTTCTGCGGGAGTTTTACCTGTAACAGAGTGGGGCGTGCTATTATACATAGCAAGATATTTGAGTAAATCTTCTTGCTAATTTGATTTTTTTATTTTGACTAATCCGTAGCCGTTTTAAAATATCACGGTTCTATCTCTCAACTTCGCCATTTTGCTGAGGCCAATAAGGAATGCTATGAAACAACCGCATTTCAAATTCTTTGCAAAAATTTTCAAACTCTGTACTTACAAACTGTCGACCATTGTCAGCGGTAATACTTACAGGCGAGCCTAACTGAGAAAATACTTCTTTGAGCATGGAAATGGTATGTGCAGAGTCTATATTTTTAGTGATTTTGATTTCTTTGTATCTACTATAATAATCTATAATAACTAAAAGGTAATGTCCAGTCTGTATCAACATAAGGCTGAATTGGCAATTCTCTTCTGCGCATCGGGTTAGGAGGGTTTGGGGTAGAAGCCAGAGTGCAATCCTTACAAGCTCTAACATAATGTTCAGCATCCTTATCAATTTTCGGCCACCACACTTTAGACCGTAGTCTCATTTTCATAGCTACAAAGCCCGGGTGGCCTTCATGAGCAGCTGCTAGAACTTTTGACCTCAAACATGACGGGATAACATACAAACAAACAAAACAAAGTTCCTGTTCAAAGACCTTATAAACATTAACACTCTGGTCCCAGTTATTGTTATATATTCCATTCCTAACTAATTTTAGCTCTAAATCCCTCTCACAAGCTTGCTTTAACTCTTGCAGGGCAATTGCTACAGGACGATATTGATCAACAACTAAGTTCAAATAATTATCATCGTCAAATGGCTCTGGGGACTTATGAACTAAACATAGTCGTGACAGAGAATCTGCAATATTTTCCTTGCCTGAACTATAGACCAATTTAAAATTATATGATTGCAAACGCAAAACCCAACGTTCGATTCTCGCACATGGTTTAGAATCAGGTCCAAATATCACCTCTAACGGCTTGTGATCGCTGACAAGTTCAAAACTATCTTTTCCTAATAGGTACATGTTGAAATGTTCTACCGCCCAGACCAACGCAAGAGCTTCCTTCTCGGTCTGACAATACCGTTTCTCGCGGTCTGAGAGACTTTTATTGCCATATTCGAGGCCCATTAGTGCCAAGTTGGACGAGCGCAGCTCCCAAACCGACTGGACTAGCATCAGCGAAGACTTGCGTACGATCGAGCGGATCATAATAGCCTAAGCTTTTGATTTGGACCATAGCGCGTTTTAGCCCCTCCAAAGCTTGTTTTTGACTATGGCGCCAGTAAGAGGTGATATCTGCACCCTTGCCTAGTTTTAATCTTAGAATTTCGCGCAAGGGTTCTGTCCAAGTAGCTAAGTTAGGTATCCATTTCCAACATAATTAAGAAGCCCTAAATTTGTAATTCCTCAATCACCTTTGGTTCTCGAAACGATTCTATTGCATTTACATATTTATCTAAAGGCTTAACTCCATTACCGGATAATTGATGACCAAGAAAATCTATTTGTTTCACCCCAAATGCACATTTACTGTCGTTTAACAAAACATTATTCTCTTTTAAAACCTGCAAGACTTTTTTGAGTCTTGCGCTGTGTTCAACCTCATTGCTACCATATACGACTATATCACCAATAAAGTTGACAACTCCCGTACATGGCAAGAGAACCCTTTCTAAATTTTTTTTGAAAATATTCAGGGGCACACGAGATCCCGAACATGAGACGCTTATATCTAAATAGTCCCCAGCTACAGATAAAGGTAGTGATGTGTCTACTGTCCTCACTTATTTCTAATTGGTGAAAAGAATTTTTAAATCAAGTTTTGAGAAAATTTTAAATTTTGGAATTAGTTGTTCCATAGTCGGCAAAGGGTGCTTTTCCCTAACGATAGCTTTATTGGCTTTTCTCATGTCCACACAGATGCGTACATCGCCATCCGCTTTTAAGACTGGTACCAAGGGAGAGACCCAATCAGACGGGCCATTAACTGGTTCTATAATATCGAACTCAATAAGTTCTTGGATTTTTTACTAATTTTAGATTCTAGAGGGACAGGGACTCTACGACAAGGCTGAGCAACTGGTTTAACTGATTTATCTATAGAAATATGAATTTGAACGTCTTTGAATTTAGGAAACATACCATTAACTGAATTTATTCCTAGTCCAACTTTAAGAACGCCCAGGAACGAGGCCGTGTCTTTTCCAAGTAAATTCCTAGTACCATCTTTTACTACATAAAAAGTAGCCTTGGCTCGAGGGTAACTGTTACCAATTGTTATGGTGGCGTCAAAAGATCCTAGCACAGTTAAAGCATTAGAACTGCCGTAGGCCATAAATCTCTTGTTTGGATTTAACTTGATTTTCAACAAGAACCCCCTTATTCTTAAGAATTTGCCATGTAACATCATTTATTATATTGCACTTACTACCGGAATCTATTAACATTTCAACTTCTATCCCCCATTGCCCTAATAGTATCATCATACCCTAATGGTATCATCATTATCAATATGAAAAATGTAATCTACTTCTTCCGGCTTGCCTTTAGACCTTTTACTGATGTTAGTAGTTTTAGAAATGCCATCATTAATTTTGCGTTTTCTCGCTCTAGCTCTACACAGTTTGCGGAAATGTTCAACAAATCCGCACTTAAGACATTTCTTATCACGAGCCGGATAAAATTTTAAATCGCTTGAATGACTACCACCACAACGTATACATGAATCTCTATTTAAAGGTCTTTTAGAAACCTCCACTCTATTCACCGTCAGATCTTTACTTGATCCCAGTAAATCAAAATTATTAAGTTGTCGATTGACAGTCTCTAGGGCGTTGGCCTCAGAATATAGGTACCGTTCCGAATAAATCGAACTACCTCTTGATCTAATTGTATTTAACTCAAGACTATTTAGTCTGTTATTTTCAATTTGTAAGATCATTTAGGTACCGTTTGCTAAAGCAAACTACCTCTGAAAACAATGTAAACTATGGTTATTATTGACAGAGTAAAAAGTGTTTATTAGAACCCCGAATATGTCTAACACACTATTATTATTATATTTACACTAACCCTAGCGACAATTTCAAGTATAATATAATTAATAAAAAACATAAAATTTCATCGAAGATAACACAAATAGTTAAAAGTAAAGTATGAAGGATATGTGTAAATATATCACAAATTTCTTTAGAATTGTCATTTAGTTGATAACGTTGTTACACCGTCATATTATAGATCGATAATAAAATAATTGTAATATTTTTACAAAATATTATGTAATACACTTTCTAACGTATCGTAATAATAATAGTTGGCAAAGATTTTCTACGATTATCAAAAATAGTCGTTCATAATTTATAACTAAAATGTTGTTATGAAGCTCAAATTTTACATTGCCCTATTTAGTAAAAGCCACAAACTATTTTATCTCTGTCAACAATAAAATTGTATCTTCGTATACGAAGTGACGTTATTACCGAACATATAGGTACCAATCGAAATAACTAAATCAGTTTTATTTTTTAACCGATAACCCTCTTAACCTTCATTATTATATTAACACAATTAAATAATCTTGAGATTAAATAAGAATTAAAGATTTCAAAGATGCTAATAACTACAACATTATTATGTAGGGTCAGAATAACAACAAAACTGATTAGATACCGATTTACCTCTTAGTTTACATTTAGATTTTTGAATCAATTTGTACGTTCCTTTTTATCCTTATAAAATGGATCCTGGCAGGGTCGCCACTTGTACAGGTCACTATTAGGTTAATAATGAAACAACACACTTCCATTTATGACGGACACGTCTTGCTCGCACGGCGAACTAACAGATAATAAAGTGGCCAGTGGCCGTACACCCCCACTCTTGCTCGCCCTACGCGTAGGCTTGTCCGTATTTATTTATACACTACATATTATAATACACTACAGTGTCTTTTGACGCTTTAGCCTTTTTGCTGTTTTGTTAACGACAGTCTCGAAACCGTCGTCTTGGCTATTGGTGTCACTTAGTTGCACGTCAGGAATCGAGCAAAATGAGTTTTGCCTAGATCGTTGTTTTGAACTGAGTTCTTTGTTCATGTCAATGTCTATTGGTCGGGATCGAACCGACTCTGTGTCATCGACATTTGCGTCTTCTTCAATATTTTCACCGGCTTGTTTAAAAGCCTCAAGCACTTCCGGGAATTGAAGCGTGAGAAACGCGAGTAACGTCTCTATTTCCCATCATGTCTGCGGCGTTGGTTAACCGCTTGGGGAAAATCAGTAAGTCCCGCGGCTAATGGGTCAGGGTGTGGCCTTCAGTGGCCTTATGTTTCCGCCGTGAAGCGGCAGGGGTATGTACCTACATACTCACGGATGTATGGCGGCGCTGTCTCGAACGCACTACACGACGCTACACTGCACAACACTAACAGTCCAAAGCTCAGAGTCTTTCACTAGCACAAAGATGTCGCTCTCTTGAGCGAAAGCAGCTACCTTGTCATACAGTGCTACAACACCTACTATTTTTAATCTGATATGTAATCTTAATGCGTTTGAACATAATGCGCGGTTGGACATAAAGACGTCCTATCGGTTCGGCGATCGCAATCGTAATCGTTCCCGGATTCGTTCCCATCGAATCGGAATCGTTCCCGGATTATTGTGAACTTTAACAAGTAATAACTTAACAAATATATTAATTTTAATTGCTTTATGTTGGTATTCACTTGACACGGAACAATAGATCATTAACACAAACTTCCGTAAATTAAATTGCTTATAAAATATGGATTTAATGAGTTTATTCATTTCTTTGTATTGTAAATATTTGTTAATATATGTCCTTTTTATGGATTGAGTGAATAAAAAGACACGAAACGATCATTCTTCAAGACATATATTTGTTTTAAAATATTCATTCTTATTTTATATAAGTAAGGAAATGAAAATGTTTAACAAAGTCATTTATAATTACAATAATTGACATACTTACTTATAATAATAACAAAAAAGAAGATGACGATACAAATCTATGATGGTCGCAACTACAAAATGGCAGATTTCAAATTTTATCACAAATACCACCAAATAGTTGAGGAATAAACCTTGTCTGAGGCCGGCCGCGGCGCAGTGGATCAGCGTCTGACTGTAAATGCGATCGGTTGTGAGCTCAATCTCCACTTGGGGGAGTTATTATATTTAAATTATTTTCACTTCCTCGCTCTGGTAAGTCAAATTTCGACGTTGAGTTCCACCACTAAACACGCAATGTCTTGAATTCGTTGGAAAGCAAAGTATGGAGTTTCTGGACACTAGGTACTTTCTGTCTACCCTGCTATAGTGGATAAAAAGCGTGAATCTAAAAAAATACTTAATAGGTAATAAAATTAGACTAAAAACTAAAAATTTGGATAAAATCATTGAGCGTAGCGTAACCTGAATAAACATCTAAATAGTACACCCAACGATTTTTTTAGGCCGATAGTTTAGATTCCTGAGGAGAATAGTTTGGCTGCTATTTAGAACTTTACAAAATAATTTTTAGCCCGTAGTACATTACGTAAGTACATCATTGTTATCAGTTGTTTTCGATATAACACTTAATTAGTAATGATAAAAATAATCATCCTACCATAAGAATTAATATAAAAGTTTGGTTTTTGAGATATTTAGATGAAAATGTAAGTGAATATAATGATTTCAGGGAAGCCGCGTGAAGAAATCGTGTTGTTCACGAGGCGAAGCCACAAGCGATTCGGTCGTAGTAAATAAAATGTTCTATTACTTATATATATCAAATTTATAGACAGTTTAGCTAACTGGCCGCAGCTAAGTGGCGAACGTATTGGTGTCATGGGCTATTCACACGTGCTCGCGTCGCGTGTATTCCGACCTAGATACCGAGTCTACAATTACGACTTACCTAGTAATTTAAGCTGATGCGTGCATTCAATTATTTAATTTACAATTAATTTATGTAGAAATGTCATCATAAACATGTTCATTTCGTCTTCGTGCATTTTGCATAAGTTAGGACATAAAAGGCGTAGTAATCATAGCTATGCATAATTTACTGGTTTCCTCTGTCAGGGAATGAAAAAATAGACTTCGCGCTTAATTTTTTAAAGCATTTAAAATATTTTCTTTCTTGCGTCTTTACGCCTTTTCTCGCTTAGCAAGGTAGGCAAGAAGACGAGACGCTCTCTGGTAAGATAAAGCACGGCGTTCAGTTCCGCCACTTAACACGCAATGTCTCGAATTCGGCGGAAAACGGGGTTTGGATTGTTTTGACACTAGGTACTGTTTGTAATATTGTGAAGACTATGCATTCTAAAAAATAATTAAATAAAAAAAATGTTTGCATAAACCATATTCTGAAACTGTGGTTTGTCTAGAGATTACTTTGCTTACATTTAATATAAAAATGTATATCCTGTTTCTTTACTACTATGTGGAACAGTTATTATGGGGTAAATTGAATGATAACAAAACATGTTTCAATAATGCATCATACATCAAGAGCAGATGCATTATTCACGGCAACGTGGACAGGCGGGACCTTCACAAATGCGATCAGCTTAAATATTTTAAGCCTTATGTTGTTTTATGCCTTATTTTATTTTTAAGTAACTACTGTTTATACTATTGTTGATATTGAAATTTAAAAAAAAAAACACAAATAAAAAGAAAAGGAAAATGTGACGCACAAATTTCGTTCGCGTTCTTAGCACTAATTGGTGATTTCTTCCATACAATCAATAGACTTACATTTTAATATTTACTTTAGTTTTTTTATAAACAAAGTTCAGAAGAATATACATGTTTAATATTCTATATGTAGCTAACTTAATAAATAAATATATTTCAGTTTTCTTTACATGCACGTAATATTCGTACCTATGTACGAATATATATAATTTCAGAACAAAAAAATATGGTTTTTATAAAATTTCGTGCTTTTTTAATCACGAAATAGTTCGACCTGTTTTGATCCAGATGCATCCTATTCGGTAATGTTTATAAAGTGTGTAAACAATTTGAAATCTCAATGATATATGTACTTACATATATGTATGTATGAGCGACATTATAACAACGTGAGGCGTGGTCAGCCATGTGCACTTCCGAATCGTGGCCACAACGTGACTTAGGGTTTCCAACAAGGTACCTATAGCAAACATTAGTGATTGATCTGCATTATTTGCTATATTTAAAATTTTATTTATAGTGCTAGAGGCTCATGGATGCCAGTAGGATTAAATTAATTAATTGAATATGTTTTTTTTATAGTATCAAGGTTATGAATTTATATTATTGTTTATGTTGTTATTAAATATTTGTATTTAGAGTGTACAGAGTTTCTATGTTTTGTTACATGCAGCTTTACTCTTTATAATAAGTTAGTCATATAGTGCTAAAACACTCCGTTCTCAAATTTCCGCCTGAATCTACGATATTCCATGTATGTATGTATTCCTATGTAATGGATCTCAATGCTGCGTTTTGCCTTATCAATAAATAAAAATATTTAAAATATAATCACTTTCTCAAATGGAGATCGAACTTAACAATGTCAATTGCTACTGTGCCACGATGATACGGCATAAACATTATATAGATATGAAATATTAATCATTTATTGAATATGATCGACTCCACTAAAAAAGATATTATCAAGATAGTATCAAGTCCAACGAAACAGCTGTTATAAAACTGTGTATAAATTTTGTATAATTATATTATTAAAATAATATCATATTTCAAATTATTATTTTCGTCACCCCTAAAGACCGTACTACAAACACAATTTTTTTTTAAGGATTTAAATTTGTAATGCTGTCGCATCGTAGCCGTTCTAACAAGCAACGTGATAAAGGATATTTCAAAACACCGCATATATCCTATAGGCTGTAATTTTATTTCAATTTTATTCACATATTTATTTTCCTCATTGTTATTTTAATCCATTACTAAATGACTTAGTTGAGGCACCGATGAGACTTATTGACACAGATAGCTTAAATTTAGCATGATGATAACTCAAAAAAATATAAGAGAGGATTTCTTGAAAGTCCAATAGGAAATGAGCAAATCAGGGATTTTCTTGTATGTAAAATTTCTGTTTTGCTCATTTCAGTTTTGCGACATAGAACTTTGACAGATAGCAATTATTGGATATGTTATGTTATTTCTATATTATATAATAAAAGGGTAGAAAAGTGAATTCTCTATACTATATATTTATCAAAAATTTAAATTGGATATACATAAAAAATACAATAAAAAGATACACGTACACTTCATTAGTTTAAAATAATTGATGTTAAATTTTAATGTTTTATCAATCCACAGAGTACGCATAAGAAGCGCCATCATCATATGTCACAAAAGTAACATTATACTGTTTAAGTTTAATCAACATATTAATGTTAACGTTTTATAAGAGGCGTGATATTTTATTGAAACGATTTTATTAGCATCTCTTAAATGTATATATGGTTTTATGAATATAAATTATAAATTTATTGTCAAATTTGGTTGGTTGGTTGGTTCTTAGCTTATGGCGTTTCGAGCATGCCAGTAGAACACAAATCACTTCGCCAATGTCACGTTGATAGGAGAACACACGAAGGAGGTTGTACGGTAAGAACGTGAATTGAAACACTCCTAAATATTTTATTCATAAAGAAGTGATCCCGTAAAAAGTCTGCATCTACAACAACACAACACAAAATACATACTTATATAATCTACACAAAAACTGGTTAGTAAAGAAACAATATATAACATATTAAGTACATCTACAATTTAATCATGTTTTTTTTAATATATTTACAAAGAAATTTACACAGAGGACTAAACACAAACATTAATAAAGAATTTACATTTATAGGACGAGGAACTTTAAGTGGGAGGTTTTCATAGAGGGGATAAAGAAGATTAGGACAGCTAAAAAGGATATGGGAGGGGAGGCCTTCATCAAGGCCACACTCACACAGAGAATGGTCCCTGACCTTGATCTTAGCCAGATGTACAGGTGTGCATGAGTGTCCAAAGCGCAAACGACAGACAGTTGAGATAACCCAACGATCTGCATGTTTTAATTTATAAAACCATGGTCGTTTTGGGATCTTTGCTTGAATGAGTGCATAATTTTTACCTTTTAGTCGATTGGACTACTCCCAATAACGATTCCAAGAACTATCCAGATGAGTTTTTGCAAGAGACAACAGATCCTGGGCCAAAATAGAGAAATGTTCGAGTGTTCCGTACTGAACAGCTGACTTAGCACAGTTATCTGCTGTAACATTACCTCCAATCCCAGAATGACCCGGGATCCAAATCAATGAGATATCCAAACCCTTACGATGACATGCGAACAAAGCTTCACGAATCCTTAAAATAATAGAAGATAAAATATACATGAAAAGGTTTTTGTTTGATGGCCAATAAGCAACTTAGAGAGTCTGTAAAGATAGCAGTCCGTGGGAAGTCATGTGAAAGCGTAAACAGGATAGCTTCCAATAGAGCAACAGCCTCACCTGTAAACACTGATGATTAGGGGGGGCATTTAAATTGTAAGATAATTTTGAATTTTGGGATCCAGCAAGCCGCACCAACACAGCCTTCTATTGAAAGCTTGGAAGCATCAGTAAAGATGAGAAGATGGTTAAACCAATTTCGCTGAATTAACGAATTAAAATTTGTGTTGGCACCCGGATCATCTTTGGACAAGCCAATATCCGTGATAATGATTGGGGAATGAATTAGGGCCTGATAAGGAGTACAATAAAGTGGATTACAGGAAATCTTTTCAAGGGATGAGGGAGATTGGTAAATCTAAGGAAGCTGTTGAGTAAATATGATACCGATTTATCACGATTACAAAGGTTGGATAAAGTGGATAGTTTAGACAATAGGGGATGGGAAGAGAGCTGTAACAATTTACCTATAAATCGATCTGACAGGAATTGACTCTGGAGAGGAAGAGGAGGATCAACACACTCCTCTTGAAGTGCGTTCATAGGAGTAGACTTCATTGCACCTAAAACTATTCTAAGGCATTTGTATTGTATTCGATTTAATTTATCATTAGCAACCTTATTAAAGGGGTCTAAAACAAATAAGCTGTAGTCAATGTGACTATGGACTAAAGAATTGTACAATAGTTTTTGAGTATAGGGATGTGCACCCCTCCATACACCAGATACTGCACGTAGAGTATTAATAGCTTTTTCACATTTTTTGCTAAGATATTCAGAATGTGCCATTCCGTTCAGTCGTTTGTCAAAAACCATGCCTAGGAATTTAATATTATCAGAAAAATTAATAATTTCATCGCCAAAGTAGATTCGAAAATTTGGAATAACTCTTTTTTTTGTGAATAAAACAGCCTTACATTTCTGTACCGACAATGAAAGACCATGTTCAGAGAGCCATTGGTTTAGATAATGCAAAGCAGTAAACAAAAATTGATGTCCTCTACTGAATTTGAACTATAATAGAGAACAATGTCATCAGCATACTGGAGAATGTTGCAAAAATTGTTTACAGACAATTCAAGGTCATGCGTATAAATATTATATAGTAGAGGACTAAGAACCGAACCCTGAGGAATACCCTTCCAGGCACGTCTGGGAGGTATAGCAAGGAGAGGATGTTTTACAGAAATAGTCCTGCCGGTAAACAGACTGCATATGAAATGAGTCAACCTCACGGGAATATTCAGATATTGCATTTTCTGCCTGAGTAACGGAAGAAGCACATTATCATATGCGGAGGCTATATCTAGAAAAACACCAACTAAGTACTCTTCCTTGGCAAAGGCTACTCGAATGTCCGTAGTGAAGATGCTGAGACTGTCAATGGTACTCATCCCCCTTCTGAATCCAAACTGGGAGGGAGCTAATATATTTTTGCTTTCCACTATCCATTCCAATCGATTTTTTAAAAAACGTTCAGCAATTTTTGATAAAGTAGACGATAATGCAATGGGTCTATAGGAGCTAGGATCGGAAGGATTTTTACCTGGTTTAAGGATAGGGATGATAACTTGAGATTTCCAGGATTCGGGAATATTGCCTGAATGAAAAATACGATTTATTAATTTTAGAAAATACTCTTTGGATATTTTATTTAATTTACTTAAAAAATAATATGGAATACCATCTTCAGCTGGCTTAGTGTCTTTTAAGCCTATAAGAACACTCTCAAGCTCATTGTAAGAGAAAGATGAATCCATTTCCACTAAGGATATAGTTGGGGAGAAATTATAAAACGAATCATGGCAAGGAACAAATGGAGGCGCTAATTTTTCAGTAAAATCGTAAAGCCAAAAAGCGGGGTTATTGGAGCTAGGGCTGAAATTAATATTAAGAGATCGGCGAAATCTCTTAACATTATCCCAGACAATAGACGAGGAAGAGCGGGGAGAGAGGGATTCACAGAAATTGATCCATCCAAGTCTTTTCTTCTTCCAAATCAATTTTCTAAACAACTCGTCACTGCGCTGATACTCAATAAAGTTCTCCACCGTCATACATGCTGCATATGACGACTCAGCAAATGTACGCCGTTTGACTGAATCAGAGCATTCCTGATCCCACCATGGATTGAAAGGCATCTGATACTAAGTGAAGTGTTTTTTGGGGATATTATGACTAGCAGATGATAAGATAGCATCAACAAACCGACCATAGCAGACAGTTATATTCTCATTATCAATAGACTCAAGATGAGAACCCAACATGTCATCAACAGAGGATGCATATTCTAACCAATTTGCATTTTTAAGATTATATTTAGGAAAAGGATAAGGGGAGGGAATAGGTGCCTGACGATTAGCTAAGGACAGAAGAATGGGAAAGTGATCACTACCATAGGAGGAGGAAAGTACAGACCATGATAGTTGAGAGGCAAGGGAAGGAGAAGAAAGGGAAAGGTCTATAGCAGTCTTAGGATTCTGATTAGGATTAACCCTACGAGTCGGTGAGCCATCATTGAGGACGCAAAGACCAGCATCATCAATCATTTCCACCAACGAAGGAGAGAATCCATCACAGTAATAACACCCCCACATCGTGTGATGAGTGTTAAAATCTCCCAAGACTAGCACAGGACTAGGGAGAGAAGAAATAATAGAATTTAACTCAAGAAAGATGGAAGAAGATGGACGGGGGATGTAAACAGAAAGACAGGAAATATTAAGGACTCTCACAGTAACAGCATTAAAATGAGGACTGTGATAGAAAGAAAGAGGAATCAAGGAATATGGAGTGGAGTGCTGGACGAGGATAGCACTACCTCCATACCCGTCACTCCTGTCCTCCCTCAAACATGAGAAACCCGTGACCCAAAAACGGGATTCCAGCATTAACCATGTCTCCGAGAGGGCAACAATGACAGGTTTATATAGTGAAATAATAGAAAGCAATTCATGTTTTTTAACACGAACACTCTTACTATTCCACTGGAGGATGGACAGAGGGGCCATATTTAAGAATATTAAAGATTTTTGCAAGATTTTGGGCGACGTTGGACGGTAAAGGGACATCATCTAATGGGGTTAAAGTACTTATAAGGGTTTCAGTCAAAGCAATTAGCAGATCTTTTCTGGATTCTGATGGTCTATCAGGTAAAGCACAGCCATTAGGAAGGGAAGAAGGACAGTCAACAATTGCTTGATGAGTGAGGCTATCATATCCCTTTTTAAGAGGAGCTTGGGGACGGGGAGAGCGGATAACAGTTTTGCGATAGGATATTGTGGGAGAAGAAAGAGCTTTCCCCATATCAGCTTTTGGTTTGGAGGGAATTGGAGTGGAAAACATTTCCTTAGTTACATCAGCATAAGAACGCTGAGCAAGCGGTAGTCGGGAGGATGCTTCAATGTAAGAGATATTCTCTTGAGTCATTAAAATTTTAATAGCCTGTTGTCTTGCAAACTCAGGACAGCCCTTGTCTGTGGCAAAGTGTTTAGAAGTACAATAGAGGCAAGTAGAAAACTCTTCAATTATCTTGCATGAGTCACCAATGTGGGATTGCGAGCATTTGTAACATCTGGAACTAGACCGACACTGTGCTTTTACATGACCAAATCGACAACAATTTAGGCATTGGATGGTTGGAAAGTAGTATGGTTCTACACGAAGGGAGGAGCAATAACAAAAGACTCTCTCAGGCAACAGTTGTCCTCGGAATGTTACTACAACTGACTGAGTCGGGATCCATGTAGTAACACCCTCACTCACATTTTTTCTGTTTAATCTTCGCGCTTTCACTACTTCACCATATCCAGATGGGTATTTTAATGATTGAACAAATTCTTCCGTTCCCCAATCAACAGGAACTCCTCTTACAATACCCATTCTTGTTATATTAAAAGTTGGTATAATACAAACATACTTACATAGTATCCGGCGGGCGATCGTTATCCATTTATATAACCTTAAAACACTAACTAACTTACCTAATATGACAATATAAAACTAACTGAATTGATCTCTTTTAACCCAACACCGTGTTAAAAGAGATCAGTTCAAAGAACTTAAACTTCAGAGATTATTAATTACAATATGAAACCTCACTAATACGTGTGTCAACCAATACAAACGTCAAGCGAGTCTATCAATTTAACCTTGTCAAATTTGTTTGAAAATTTCTAACTTACCTTCTTCTTAAAATGATATAATATCTTAAGCAAGAGTCGTCGTTTTTTGTTTTATTTAATTAGGCTAAAGGATCTAGCAAGCAGGATAAGAATAAATATTTAATCTGAAATAGATCCACTTAATTTTGTGTCCCTTGACAAAGGAAGTTATGAGGATTACAACCCTTAAAGAAAAAGTAAAATTTAAACCGAAGATTGTAGTCTAAAAGCTAATAATAATATATTTTCTCACAATTATTGCAATATTGTAAGGTAAGAAGCGGGGAGGATCTCAACATTTATTATGAGGCGTATCAAAATATATAATACTATATTCATTCATTAGTCAACTATTGCATGTAGAAGTTACAAAGAAAATAATTTAGTGGAGCACCGTTAAAAAAATACTAACCTAGTAGATATATATATTTGCGTAGTTTATCATAAATTTGTTAACATTTTTCATAGTATTGTATTGACTATTAAGGCTATCACAGCGCAGGGGGATAACCTCTCTCTGTAAACACGATTGGATGTGGGTCCGATTCCCACTTGGGGGATGACTGTATTTAAAATTTATTTTTATTGTGGGTCACTTGTTTATTTAATAAGGTAGTATCACTTGTTATTATAAAATAAAATGGCGTAGATCATGATAACAAAAAATTGTATGAAATAGAATAAGCTCTTAACACGCACACACACACACACTCATATAGAATACATTGATATAAAAATAAATTATTACATCAATAGTATTGTTAGTGTAAGAATGTTAAATAATAAATGAATATTGTTTCATACAATTTTCCATTCGAGTAGCTAAACAAACATCATAGCGTGGCAGATCAGGGGCAGGTGATAAATCGCGATTGTCATAATTCGTGTGCCCACAAACGTGCTCGATGTTTACGCTGTTACGTTACAAGGTGACGCTTTTAACGCTAAGTGCATTTAACGCATTAGCCTATAACTATACACGGTTGGAGATATTTACTTTGCAAGTAGAACTGTTATCTAGTCTGGTATGATAAATATTATTGGCTGAACGAGTTGATTTAACGTTTAAATCTTTGAATAAAGTCATCATCACACCTTGCATCAGAAAATATGAACCACAAAGTTTTCAATTACACCATATATTATGGCAAAAAGCGTGAAAAATATACATTTGCTTTTTTAATTTCTGGTTTTAATAAACATTAGAATACCAAATTGGAATACCAAAGCTGTTTTTGTAATAACTAAAACAGGTTTTATAAATAACCGTCATCATCGTAAATTATGAACATTGTGATCATTACAGCAATACAAGAACTAATTGATTAATTGAACTTAGCGCTGTAAGTGATAATTAATATTGTAAGAAGATTACGATGTCACGTGGCAACGTATAATTTATGAGTTTTCAACTCTTTGGTCTTTATATATTTTATATGGTAAGAAATTTACTTTAAAGGGTAATAGGTTAGTTTTAAGGTTTGTTCAATTACCATCACCTTATTGTATTATTTATTAAAAAATTAAGTAATTATTAGAGATGATATAAAAATAGGTACCATAAAAAATCCCTTTAAATAAAGAAAATGACAGAAAGTAACTAGGAAGCTTCGTCATAGTAAATAATATAATATTTAAAATATTGTTTGGTTTTAAGACGTAATGTTAAATTTTATTTTCGTACTTTTTGACAATACTTCCTAAACTCTGGCATACCTATTAATTAACAGATGTTATTATTACTAAAATTATAGTTGAAATACGTTATGGATAGGTGTTAACTTAAGCTAATGTAATTGTATAGCACTAAGGTGTAGAACATGAATTTTTATTTTATATTGAGAAATGTTTTTTAAGAATTTTATTAAGACACTACTTTACTGTGTTATGTGAATAAGGGTTTATAATATTATAAGAATATGGCTTCTACTTTATATATTTTCAAGGGATGAATTTCTTTATACATTTTTACAAAGCCAAGCTAATCTACGGCACGTTAGTGGACGCCCGACAGCGTGGATTCCAACGTGACGAATACTCTAGGTAACATGAAGAAGATTAACCAAGATTGAGTTCATATACATCTTTATCAATTAGATAACTTGAAAATAATGAATATGTGCTTGTAAATGCAATGTATTTTATAACATACACGATACAGGAAACATAATTTTACTACACTTTCTTTAAATCAGTAGTTTTCAATATTTAACAAAACCCGTTTATGTAAATAATGTAAATAAATCGAAAATGGTAATGAGAAGATAAAGCGAAAAAATATATATATAAATAATAATAAATTTATTTTTTTATTAAAACCAGATTTCTATTCCATATTATTTAGTCATTTTCTAAAGTAGTAGCAGTATTATTTATTTTGTATACAAAAAAATCATCAAGCTATATGATATTCATACTTACATACTTACGTACATAGAACTAGGCCGAGCTACAGCGGCACCCTTAAGTTACTATTGCTACGATGCTTAAGCTTTAAAGCATAACGTAGAGGCGAGCCACAACATATTAATCTTTAAATGAGCAAAATATAGAGAACGCAGTAACGGAATACTCTAATAGAAAAAATAAGAACAGATTGTCTGTATTCGTTCTGAAACTGTGTGATCTTAATGTTTTCAAGTTCAATACGTTACTATACTCAGTTCCACTTTTATACATTGCTAAAATAGATCGAGGACGTTCAGAGTTAAAAAAAATGTTGTATTGACAGTTTTTTTCTGTAATATTACTCTTCTAACATGTTCATATTTGTCAATATGAAGTATATTGTGTATGAACATAATATATAAATGCGTTTTTATATTATAATTGATACAAGTAAATACCTAGAAGAGAAAAAAATACCTGAAATGGCTATTACCTGCTGGCATTTGATTCCTCATTGAAAAGTTTTTATAAATGTTATTTTACAAAAAGTTGTACCTATAGCTTAATTGACTTTCTGTTTGAATAATAACATAACGGATAGGTAAACATAGGGCTCAAGTTTTCCCATTAGAGAAATATAAGTTTAATATATTTGTTAAGTTATCTTCTTTTTTAGATAAGATTTTTTTAGCTTAACAGAGAAGACAGGAAGTATCTAGTTTCAACTGACTTCGGGACATTGCGTGTTCAATGCCGAATTTTGTCTTACAAACAACCAATCGCGTTTACAGTCAGACACTAGCATCACGACCGGCCTCAACTAAGTTTCTAGCTTATAAATTATCTGTACATGATAGAACAAATTGAATAATTTATGAAATGTAAAAACATCAATTGTTTCATATAGGAATGAAACAACAGCCCCGTTAAATCGCACCGGCGCTGTGTTTCTCCAATTTATATAAATATGTGCCTAATACGTCAAGCATATGATAGTTATCAGTGTACTATCATATGCTTGACATATCCATTTGTTTGGTTATAAGAAATTAAATATAAATATTGTAAAATAGCTTTCTGCACGTGTTTTCCGTATAAATTTGAACTCTGCCATATTTTTTACTCATCTCTCTGTATACGTTCGTAAAATAAGCTTATTAATAAAGAGTATAATTTTCCAAAATATATGACATTAATAACAATAATCTTTACTACTTTAAAAGATAGCACGTGACTTTAAAACGCACACTTCCTGTTAATAACACTCGACGTAATGCTAATAGTATTATATCCTCTCAGACAGAGGTCTGGCAAACGTGAGCGGAAAAAGCATTTGTATTTATCCTGCCGAGACACACGAGTGCAGTAATGAGTAATAATTTATAATGATTTTGATCACTAGGATTTTACAGTTCTCGGAAAATACTGATGTGACGTAAATATCTTATTTATAGTTGTTCCAATAAATACGCTTTAATCATCATTAAAATATTTATTTTTTTCCCTACATAGGAAACAATCTATACAAATAAAAAAATATAGTGTCTGCTTATAATATTAAAATAACCGCTTTACACTAAATGCATACACGGTACATCTACCAAATTGACATTCTTTACAATTTTTGCTAATATCTGGGAAAATTCTAATGATTTTAATGGGACTTTCACCAGCTGATGTTATAAGGAATAACTTAGGTTACTTTTGAATTATATCCAGATCCAAATCCAGAGACTCAGGGGTAGTTCTTTAATAATAATTTACATAGTTTTAAATATCTTTATAAAGACACTAATTCCTAACATTTCTATGTCTTTATTTTATTTTTCATAAATTAGTATTTAGAATGTTATTCCTAGTTGATAATACTAAGTGAATTTACACGTGGACAGGGAAAAAACAATTAAATATGAAAATTTTTATTTTTCAATATTTAGTTTTTTAAAAGAATTACTTTTTACTAGTGTGAAAATAATGTGTTAAAATTGAATAATTTCCTCATTTAGCATAATTAGTATAAAATATCTGGTTGTTTTAAATAATTGTGCATGTGTATACATTTACTCTTTATTTTTTCAGTAAATACTGCCAATTAATAATATCTGTAATATATAATACAAATAGTTTCAGATTATCGCCTAAGATATTATATAAATGGCAACCAAAATCCGTGTATTTACAAATATTAAAAAAAATGTATTAACCCGCGCCTCTTGGATACCGTCCAAGCGCTCTGACCGCTAAGCCATGCGTTCTACTACCAGCTGCGTCGAAATTCTTATACGTTTTGTTACAACTTATTTATGTTGTTAATCATCTTTTCCATTTTTTGTAAATGCAGATTCGATATGTAAAACAATATATATCCAATCTACGGTTTTAATCACCAAAAAACTTTTAATTTCACAACAAACACTTACAAAGCAATTAAATAAACCTGTGTACTACTTACTTTTGTATTAAACAAGGAACGTTACCCGTAACGTGCCAGCTTGTGTGACAGTCACATGGTTGTTACGAGTGTTTTCAATGTAGTACGTACCTACATGTAATACGTGACTTCAACCGCCTATCAATCACATGTCTATAGTATACTCAATAGACTTTATACGTTTCTAATTTACGTGTAATATTATATAGCTTGTTCCGCCTTGGCAAAATTGATAAAACACAATGATAATGGGTTTCAATGTAACTTAATACCTATGTAGAATATTATCTTGATCTGTTTAGGCAATTTCGCACCCTTTGGCCCTTTAAGTCAAAGTCGTCTTCTGATTTAAAGCGTGAATTTATTCAAAAAGGAGAACATGATAGTTAACATTTTGTCAAAACTATTAACAAAATATATGAATTATTATTTATATAAAATAAATTTTGGTATAAATTTTCCTTAACTTTTACGCAGAAGGTTAGATAAAACTAGCTTAAATAACTATCCTGGATAACAAACCTGCTTATGCGGAAACATGCTGATGAGTTCTACTAATACTTTTTGTCATTTTAAAGTTTAGTAAAATTATAATCACATAGAACGGAAAGGACGTAAAAATTATTAACTTAGATGGTATAGAATGTTTTTAGCAAGAGTATCATAAGTCTAAATCATAACTACATTAATGAAATCAATTAAAAACTTGCTATATGCTCAATAGAGGCAATTATTGTTCGTCAGAATCCAATATTAATTTTCTATTCGGAACCATCGTTATAAAATAGAATTTTTTCATAAGTACATTGTTGAGTAAAAAAAAAATAATCATTTACATATTTACAAGTCACTCATACAATGACTCATTATTCTGTAAAATGATTGTGAGAAGCACAACTCTTTAATTTTTTAAAAACTATTGCTCTATTTTTACTTTACAACGGCAGCGTCAGACTATTTATAAACACAATTAAATACAAACTTTAAGAGATTTTTATACTGTAGCCTTGCGCAATTTTAAATTAAAATAATATCAAGTAAACCGGTCTTAATATATTTATATAATGCTGCCCCTAATACAAAGTTATATATCTAAATAATATACTCAGAAATATGCAGTCTTAAGTCATACAGGTCTCACTTATAAGAGAAGAAAGAAAATCGTAAACTAAGAAAACAATACTATTACGTAAACCCAATATTTAGTACTAACATATTATAATACACATACTACTGATAAAGCAATATTATTAGTATCGTTCCATATATATTAGCCTACTAGCGATAACCAAAGGCGTTTAATCGGTCGGCATAGTACGGTGTGTATCAACACGAGGTTGGTGCAGGTCATCGCACGTTGCAGCACGTTGGCGTGCATGCGCTTGCAACGAAGGACGTACGAACAATGGGCCAATGAGACACGCTTCACGCATATTTCAATCTACGATATGCCTCATAATGATAGTCGGTGAGTGGTGACGTTGCTAGCTTTACCTATTATAAATTAGTGACGATTGCTTTTGAGATGTTTGATTTATTGCTTTATTTTTATAATTTGATGAAAATAAACAGCCTTTTTCCATTTCAGTCTGAAATTAAGATTCTGTGTGTTGAGTGATAAATCTCAACGTGCTTTGTTTTATTCTGCTAAAAAATGAAAGTCAAGAAGTATAGAATCCACAACCAATCGTGTTTATAGCAAGCGAACAACATTAAATCTATATTTATTTGATATTGCTTATATTCCAAAATAAAGTATGTAAAACTACAAATAGTATTTTAAATACACTCGAAACATATTTCATTAGTAATTTATTATTTCTAATAATTATAAAAGGGAATAAATGAATAATTAATTAGGAAATCAGTTTTTTTGCAAGATTTTTATTAACTTGCCATGTTAGTTAATTGCAAGCTTAGTTTGACCCAAATCAATTTGATTGAACGGAAATTTGAATTACGACTTCAGTTCTGATCTGATCAGACCAAGGAAATTACACATAATCAATATTATTGTTCATCTAAAACGGCTGCTACAATAAAGTGCATATTAAATGATAGGGCGTAACTAATTATTTTTAGAAACGCTTTTTCTCAAATTAATTACAAATGTAACTAAGTTAAGTCGTTATCTTTATATCCTATTAATTAGTCAGTGTCTTTTGACGTTTATTTGAGATTTGACAAGGTGACTTTGTATAAGTCTATATATATATATATATATATATATATATATATATATATATATATATACACACACACATACTAAACATGTAACTTATCGCCGTCACTACAAGAAAGATAACTAAAAACTATTATTAGTGGCAGATCAATGCCATGGAAATTTTATGCCACCGAATTTGCGGGCATAGCGTCATGTATTATAAAACCTCAAAAAGAAATGTAAAATGAAATGACAAAGTACGATTCAATCGACTACCTCATGAAGTTGGTAAGACATAAGGAAAAATCATAAAATTAGCTAGCGTTCATTGCATCATACTACACGGGCAGGGAGATGTACACCGCCCAGTACACTTCCTTTATATTAATAGAATGAGCTGCTAGCCGAGTAAATCAATAAAAACTGCGCTTCGTAACCAAAACTGAAGGGTTGTTTGGAATTATATAACAAACTTAGATAAACTATAACAGGTAAATTTAAATAAATATTTATTTAAATTTACCTATTGTAATTTATCTAAGTTTATCGATCCCCGTCCCTGGTTGTGAACCACCATCATGCCAATCAAAAAAGGTACGAAATGTAAAGAACGGAGTATAATATCATTAGGATATTATTCATTAGCATTGAAGTATAAAATTCTACTAGCCCCGTTGTAGCGTACAGTGCGCGGAGATGTCTTAAAAATGGTCAGGTATATATTATTTATTTTATAAGTTTAGTCTTTTTAATGCATCGTTATATAAAATATTTGCTTTCTGCATATATTCCTTTTCCAAATAAACTTAAACTGTATTTAACTTTAGGACTTCTCCGTTCGTAAGACTTTTGTTAATATTTAGATTCTATATATTAGCCATATAGATTAGGGAAGATAATATAATCTTTGTCATAATTTATTATTATAAATGAACATCCTATTTACGTAGAATCGTATTGACGCGACAGTCGTTAAGCATATATGAACGTCACATGAAACGTATTTGTATATGTACTCTATAGTAACAAGAAATACCATGACAAATAGATACTGATTTTCCATTCTAATGTATTATAGTAGTCGGGACATTGAGCACGTTGTGTGCACGTTGAACGTGGAGGTCCACGTGGGGGACAATGTGGAGTTTTCCACAACTGAATAATTTTATATTAGAATTTACAACCAGCGAATTTATATCCCTCTGCTTGCGCCCACAAATGTACATACATTATTGTTTTAAGATATATCTATGGCAACTCTTCCTCTTCCGGCTTTGTCAAGTTTTAACTAAAAATACAATGTCACAAACATTTGTTTGTTTCTTGTATCTTATATTTTGCTACAATGGTATAAACAACCTAATTATATATCCTCGACCCTAATTTTTTTTTAGCTTCACGCCATTATCCCGTATAGTAGGGTATACAGAAAGTACCTAATGACAATGCGTGGTGAGTAGCGGAACTTAATGTCTCACTTTTTATTACCAGGACGAGTGAATGTAAATATTTTAAGTATAATCATTCTCCCTTGTGGGAATTGAACCCACAACCAACTGTTTTTACTGTCAGACGCTATCCCACTTTGGCCTCAATCTTCTTTGTATTTATAAAATAAATTAAAAACGTATTTTATATTACTTAAGTTAAAACTACTTCGGTATTTGTTCATACAGAAATACAAATATAATAGAAATGCTCATTTTATTTTTAATAAGTACTAATTTTTGGAAACATTTTGTAAACTGTAAGTATAATATTACGAACACTTATCGTTCATAATTAAAAATGTATGTATTTTATATTAATATGTAGAAAAGAATGTAAATATTTTAGATTGTGTTCATTAATATGTTCAAATATAAAAAAATATCAACCTTTTTAATTATTTCGACGAATCAGTATGGAATTTAGGAAATAAAAGTCAATATTTTTACAAAAAAGGCAATATTGCTTAATCATGTGGTTGTCAAATGCTTTTGTCAACCTTAATTCCTTAAGGTTAGAGGTGTAAAAAATATTAAAATATCATATTGTTATAAAAACATTCTAAATGTTAAAATGTTATAAAAACATTCTATCGTCTGTAAATATAAATTCTATGCATTTACCAACAGTGCTATGTGAGCTCGTAACAAGTGAATCATATGTCGCGTTGTTATGTCTGCTGTCACAACGTGCTTACGTCGAGATACGAATATAAATGGAGCCTGCTATATTAAATATGAATATTATTTTATTATAATCTCTTTTCATATAAAAACATGTTATAAGAATTGTGCATATATTTCATTTGTGGATCCCGAAACCCAATAAGTGCGACTTTCGGGAATTATATTTTTTTCGAAATTTAATGAAACGTGACCTGAAATATTTCTTTTATTTTATTTTTAAGTATTTCTTTTTTTCAGGACTAGAATGAGAATGAGTTAAAATATTGTTCATAGTGAGCATATAACCTGAAACTGTCACTGCCTTTGAAAGTGTTTATAAATTAAATAGCTCATATAGATTACTTTAAATTCATCGTTTCTGTCGGGCGTCCCGAGAAGCACGTTTTTATTTCAAATCAATCATTATGACGATATCAGTGTTCTGTACATATACTGAAAAATATAAGGCACGTGTTATTGCAATTTCATAATATTTTTTACATATTATGATCCACTCGGCATATATATCTGTTATTATAACAACTTAGGTAATATTACATTATTTGAAATAAATTATTTCATTCAACTCATTCTATTTTAAAATAGTTAATTATAAGAATATTGATAAAATATTGTCCTTTGTCTTTAACAATACTCTACTACATATCATAACATACGTAATACATTGCGTAGTAAAAAATCAATTTTAGTATCAAAAATAATATAGAATGAGTGACGTTTATTATTTCATGTATTCTAATATTATTTTTATCTAAAGATAAAAAGTTCAGTGCGACGTAGCTCTTTGTCGGTTAGATAGCGGTCCCTGGCAATTAGTCTACACGTGTTGTACCATGCGAGAGTTGCATATCGCAGACAACTACGCCTGTGCTATGTTACCATTACAGAAATTACCCTTTTAAATGGGTAATTTGCTTTGTTCGATTTATGAATGTACATGTATAATAAAAAGCTTTACTTTATATATTAAAGAAAAGCTTTACTTTATATATTAATGTTTACACTTTTGCAAAATATAATATTACGGTAACATGTCACAGACATTTAATAATCTTAATTTAAAAACCAAATAAAATATTGCAGTTCTTAATAAACGCCATTTGTTGACAACAACTGGAAATTATCTATATATCTTACTAAAATAATTTTCAATATTAAAGAATTCTATATAATAAAGTTTTATATAAAGAAAAAAATAATCAATCAATTTGTGGGAAACAAATGGAATTATTTTTTTGCATACTCATTAAATTGATTTTAAAGTACGATTCTAAAGTTTCAATGATTGCGCAATGCTAAAAACCTTATGCATGTCGATTTAGTTCAACAAAAAATATCGTTCTCATGTCATTTTTTATGTACATTTTTTGACGCCGCATAAATAATTAGTGAATGATAACCGTAGAATAAAATAATGTAAACACTTAAGTAATTATCATATTAACGATATTTCGGTTTATTAGAAAGTTGTGAGTTACCCATTAATTTATAAACTATTAGTTAGGTTTTTTTTTTCGAAAAATATATATACATAAATTTTACCAAAGAAGCTCTTATTTACAGATAATTTTATTTTTCATAGAATGTTTATTTCTATTAATTATGTAATTTTAGACTTGATTTAAATTAAATAATAAAATAAAATTTGCATTTTTATAATATTAAATGTATATTAAATAGATAGTTTCACAAAATAAATGAGCATTCCCCAAGTTTCTCTTTGCAAATAAATCATAATTTTAAATTATTTAGGTATGTTATTAAATTAGGCGAAAAATACTAAAATATTTAAAACTGAATTAGCCGTCACGTATACAATCTGAAATTTTCCAATTACATCATAATGACATCATTAACCACATTAAAAAGTTTCTTGCATAAAAGCATAATATATCATTCAAAACAAAACGTGATGATCTGTGGAAATGGTGATTTTCGCATGACAATACCACTTTCCATCTCGCTCTGTGGCGCTTCACATCGAGGCCGCCCGGGACTTCGATTTTCAAACCAACTTCGGAGCTCGAGTGATACGCACGTCTCAGTCAACGCGTTCGATTTACAGATATTGTTTTTATTGTGTTTTTCGCCAGCCAACTGTGTGTAAACAAGGAAAATGTGTGAAAAAAGGATTAGAAAAATCAAAAAAGGTAAGCTTTATATTTTAATTTCGCTTATAAATAAATAAAAACACTCATAGCAGCTAAGGCACTGACCTACCGCACTAGAGAATATAGATAATGGTAATTTATCTGAACTCTAAGGAATATTATTATGAAATTTCCATTTATTAATACAATTATATGTGCTCATTATTGATTTTTTAATTTAATAAAATTAAAGCTGTTAAATGTCATACAAAAAATGTTAAACAATATTCTACCCTACAGTCTTGTCTTACTTATTAATAGATCATTTCAAAATTTGAGGCAAAAATCATCCCGCCTTTACCACATGGAAACTCTTTCGAATTTATGTTATAATTATACATAGATACAGGATGAGATAGATTAATATAAATCGCGCTAAACAACATTCATGAGTGATTTATGCGTCAACAAAAATACAATTTGATCTAAACAACTCTTATTAGGGTACTCTTCCTAGTAGTGTCTCCATTTATTCCATTAAATGTTCTAAATGTTTAATTTAATTTTCTACGATTCACGCATCTTCCTGCCTAGGAAGGTAGATAAAGAGAACTTAGTTAAGACACTTCGTCCTCCACTTTTCACCCAATTAAAGACATTACGTGTTCAGAATCGATCTCAAAGCAAAGCATTCCTTTGAATGAGAAAATGACAATAATTAAAATGTAAGTCCTTCCCAATGTGGGATTTGAATTTATAGTCAGCGTCAGTAGGCTACAAGTAAAAGGAAGTTATTCGTACTTCTCTGCCAACATAGTCAAGTACAATATGCTAAAGATTATAATATAATAAAATCACCATTTATGCTAGTTATTATTTATATCAATTTTATTAATTATAAAAATTTTCATTTAAATTTATTAAGTATATAGTTTTACAATTTTTGAATACTTTGCACACAATACATAATGTTATGTCATTTATAAGTCATTATAAATAATAATAATATAAGTATTATACTAATAAAACGCCCAAAATTCCTGTCTTCATGAGAACAGACGATGCATATGCAATATTTCATATATTACATACATTTTTTATCTGTGGTGGCCGTAATAAATACAACATGGAAATTCAACATTGTATCCGTTTCCGTTGTAGCTTTAAAAAGACAATTGTTTTCAATAAAGTTTTGTTGTAAACATTTTGCAAAAGAAAAGAAACTGTTATAGTTATAGTATATTTAAATAACTAATTAATATCTTTTACTTAAATACTTACTTTATTAAATGTTATGTCCACTCATAGCCCTATAACTCATTCTATATTTGTTAGAATAATAACATCGTCAAAGATATTCAGGGAATTGATTGATTAAAATTCAAAATACCCTTTAATATTGAATATTAAAAATTAAGTACTATTTAATGTAGTAATCTAGAATTCATCTATGCACGATGTAACAAGATGTCAGCATTGATTGACTAGGTCATTCACCTAGCTATATATAGTTTAACACTTTCTAAGCAAAACTGTTAATGTGTTGATTTCATTATTCCATATATATATATATACACAAAGACACACATATATATATACATATACATCTATTAAAATATCGTCTATTCTACGACTATAGTTATTACTCTCAATAAATTACTACAAGTACTTACAAAACTGACAATTCTTAGTTTTAAAATGACGTAATAAATATTAGATACTTGGGTATTTTTAATTAATTTATAGTACATTAGAAGACAAGTGGCGTGATTTAAGCGTTTTTACTTTAATGTGAAATCCAACTGTTCTTTTTTCTCACTCTATTTATTCTCACTCTTTGTTATATTTAAATAATTTTTCCTCAATCAAATTCCAATCAAAAAAGTACAGTATTTTTTATAAAAATCTAGTATAAAATTTTTATGTTATAATTAGTTAAAATAGAAAAGTCTGTACGTTTTTCTATTTTTACTAATTAACCTAATAATTTTACCCATGTGAAATTTGAGTTTAATAAGTTATATATTGTTGTATACTTAGTATACTAATTTTTTTTTAATAAAATGTCTTCTTTAAGATTTACTACAGGACTAGACAACCGTACTTTGCATTATTGTTTCTTTCTTTCTCTCATTTTATCACTTTAATTTCCCATCGCTGGATTAAAAAAAATTAACATGTTGATAGTATTTAATTCTCTTAAATTACTTGTGTGAAACTCTATAAAATATTTTCGAAGATCTTATTTTATTCATTTAATATAGAACTTTAAAAATGATAATATGGTACTGTTGTTTTCAATAACCTTTAATTAAACTATTTAAGGCTTTGATATACGTTTCTACTTAAAGTGCTCAGAACTTTCGTCGTAGCTGAAATTTCAATCTAATTTTAAGACAGGACCAATAGGTAAACAGAAGCCGGTTGATATACTCACTTTTAAAACCATCAAATATGACCCGATGGATATTGTAATTATCCATAAAACTAATTAATCAATAATGCTCATCCTAGAAATATGCACGCTGTAACTAATTAATAAACAAGTGCAATTTCAAAAAAATTGCGTGAATATGGTATGTAAAATATTTAACAAAATATACTAGGGTCTCCGTGACTCCTTTGTGATGAAGGATAAAGCTGAATCAGAATTTTTAACACAAAAAAAGAAACCGAAAAATATATTATATAAAAGCATATAGAGACGTTAAAATTCCTGTCATGCACGTGCCCGAAGCACGTTGTATTTGTTGGCGGCTACTTTTTGAACGTATGTGCACGTAACGTGACGGCTGCATTCTCATTTAGGATCGTTTGAAACATGATTTGTAATTTATTACTATAATTCTTGCGATAAGACAACTTGAATAATTATTGACAACACATGTACTTTATTACAAAATGTATAATATTATTTATTTATTAATTACTATTTAATTTTTTTTTTGGCATTTTAATAGCTATTTCTTTTAAGGAAGATGCATATTTAATGTAATAAATTTCTTTTTGTTTTAGGTTCTCATGTAACTCGTCTTCGGGAGGCAAGGCGCTTGCAAAGAATGCATTGGCTATCTGCACCAGCGCCAGTGGAGCCCACCGTTTCACCGGCACCACAGCCTACCACCTGTGAACAAAATCGCTCAAAATCGAGTTATTCTTGAGTTAGCATTAAAAACAATTGCCTTAATGCAAAAGAATAGACTAATTCAGCAAAAAATCATTGCTCTACAACGGGAAACATCTGAATTCGTAGCTGCAGTCATGAGTAACCCAGAAAATAGGCGGCGATACTTAGAGCATGTCCGGCTTTACAGCGCTGGCCTTATTACCCTTGTCCCTTCAGATGAAGAAAGAAATAAACCACTAAAATTAGAACCTAAATCATAAACTTAATAATTTTAAATAAGTACGAATGAAAGATTGAGTAAGTTTTATTCCTTGGTGATTTATACTATACTAAACTATACTATACATAAGTTCGATTATTGTGATTTTTTTAGTTTATTTAAGTACTTATTGGCGAAGGTAAGCAACTGATAGTGTTTTATTTTACCTTCTAGCAATAATATTTAAAGCAGTGTCTTATTTGGAAGTGTTGTGGCTAATATAGGAACCTTCTTGTTGTAAACTTTTGAGGTTGTTATTAAAGAGGCTGTTGATGTATTTAAATTTATGTCTGTATGAATCTTTGCGGTATTTATTTATTAGTCAAAGACAACATTGGAAGATTTTAAAATATTTTTTTATATTTTATGCTATTAGTAAAATTATTCTTTTTAAATTACGATATGTATATATTTTTTTCATAATGTATTGTAATATATTTATTATTTATGTAACTAAGCCTTATTCTTCAAATTATCTATGGTGTATAATCAAAATTCTACATTAAGTATACGTAGAGCTGAAGAAGCTTAAAAATACTCCTAGTTTTAAATGTAATGGTTAATAACCATATTGTAAAATGCTAAGGTTTATAATTTCGCTATTCTAAGTAATGTATACTTTATATCAAGAAGGATTCTTTTTAGTTTTTTTTATGAATATGTTAAAAATTCATATATAAAGCATTTAATAGTTATTAGTTCTCTAATTTTGCACACACTTAGATCTACGAGTGTTCATTTTGAATGTTAGATATTGAATTTAGATAGTATATTCACAAAATTTATTTGTAAGTATTATTCACGCATATTGCGTGATTATAACTATGTAATCCAGTTTCTGACTAGTAGTTTATAAGTTTTCGAAATATATTTTAAGCTTTACGGTAAATCTTAACAGAAAACGTCTTAAATCACGTTCACACTCGTGCCATTTGGTTTTATTGGTTATTCTATTCGTTTTTTGAGATTTAAAATATAAAATTATTTCTTTTATATACTTACAGCATCTTCAATATTTTTAAAAGTGTAAACCCTGCTCTATGACACCATGAAACCAAATTACAAGCGAGTGTATTGTCAGCTATAAATTATACCTTTGTCAAGTATTAATATTGTTAATTATATGCACAACACTCCCTGTGTAACTTTATGATAAGTTTAAATTACTTACGCTTATAATTTTTCGGTTTGTTATTGAATATGGGTATATTTTAGCTGTTTTCCAAATAAACTAGTCTGAATGATTATTTTTTTTTATTATTTTGCCCTTATGCACTTCATTACAGGAAGGTAACAGATAAGATTAATAATTAACTAAATTAAATTGTACGTAACTATTTATTTGTATATGATAAAGGAGTTCCTAAATGATTGCACTACTACACTATTGCGTTTTTTTTAGTTCAATACATTACAAAAAGTTTATTATTTCTAAAGTTCAAATTAATTGTTTTTATAACTTTACTTTACATTTTGAAGTGTTCAGGTAGCTCTGTTAACATTTATTACATTTAAAACTGCATTCCACGTATTACGAGTATAATATATATTTTTGTATTTATATCAAATATACGATTAATATTAACGAAAAATAAATATAGAAAAAAGTATATTGACTTGAATTAACCAAGATGCTAGACAAAATTCATATTAAAATAATTAATTTTAAAAAGTTATCAAATGCAAATTCAACCAAAGTAGTCCAAAGTAGACCAAAGTAGTAAGTGGAGGAATTTAATAGCTTATAAAGAAAACAACCACATTATGAAGCAGTCAGTATTTGTAGTATGGTAAACAAGTAAGTAAGTTATTACAAGTAGCTCCTGTGATGTATAAAATGCGCGTTGTCTGAACAATCTGTACATGACTACAAAATTGTATATTAAATATATGGTAGTGTGTAAGCAAGGTAATATACAGTTTGTTATTGCATTTCCAAAGCAAAATTATAAAGAATATTCAATTTCTGCACTCCTCCATAATTGTAACTACGCTAAATAAGTACATCCAAACAGATCGATCTGACCGTCAAACTTCAAACCTTTTGACTAAGGGTGGATTGAAGCTACAAAAATAAAATATCAAAAATGGTGTTGAATTATGTTAATCGTCATTAAATAGACGTCAAAAGTGAAATAATGGAAATTTATTCTCAAACTGATCTTATCTTAAGACTTAAGTTTCTGATATTTGAGAAAGACGAAGAAAGACCGGAATGTAAGATTAGGGTAGATATAAAGATTTTAGAACAAGTGAATGAGGTGGCATATCTGGCAAGTATGTTTAATAAAGATGGAATATACGAAATGGATATGAAAAGGCGTATTGCTGCCGGTAACAGGTTTAACGGTGCTCTGCCTGACGTCAGCGTACCTGCACGTCTTGCCGTTCATAATGCAGTACTGATACTGACGTTGATATACGGCAGCGAAATGTGGGTAAGAAAAATAATGAAAGAAAGATGAACGCAGTAAAGATGCGATCTTTTCGTCGGATATGCGGAGTCAGTTTAGCTGACCGAATATGCAATGCGAGGATTTCCTTCCAGAATTACAGGCGTAAGCGTAAATGCCATTGTAAGAATGAAGAAGATCGTACTCAGGTGATTTGGGCACATTGAGCAAATGAGTGATGAAAGAATGGTAAGAAAGATTTATAAAGCAAAGGTGAGAGACCTCGGTTGACATTCGAAAACACAGTATCGAGGATACTGAAGAAAGGTCATGTGAAAAGCTTGAGGATAACTTGAAGTCTGACTATCCTGCGAATAAAACGTCAAGTTAAAATAAACTGTGTTCTGCGTATTTTTTGACGTCACATCAAAAATTACGGCAACTTTATTTTGTTATTGTTTTGCTATTATAAAAGTTATAGGCGTAGCTCTTAAAGTTGACAGAATTAAGTGCACCTGATAATATTCACTTAAAAAGGTATCTATAAAACTGGATACAAATTATTTGTATTTATTTCACTAAATAAGTAACAAAAAGATACGACACTGACGAAACATCTAATTATTGAGTAACCAAGGCTATATTTATTATAATAAAAATAAGGATTTTCTACTAAAACTTCTGGTGTTGGCAGGCAAGCAATGGTAGGATATCGACTATTTTGTTCCACCACCATCCATAAAAATGGTTGTATCATTGGCGTTTACTTAAGGCGCTGTTGTTAACCTCAGTCATTGACTAAAATAGGGTATTGAAGGATGTGCGGGTAGGGGTACGCGTAGAGGAGATGAGCTATATTATGAGGCAAACCAGCTGGCTGACAGGTTCCGTAGGGTAAGCCCAACTTAGGCAGTCAGCAACTACAGCAGCAGCACAGGAGTCAGAATCCCTACTCTCCCTCTAAGAGGTCTCTCGGGAGTCACCTAATTATTTATATATACAATAGACCTGCCAAAGTAATTTAAAAATATCTATATATATCATTTAACACAATAGAATTTCAATTTTGCTCGTCGATATGAGATTCTTAGTAAGTATATAATAGTAATATTTTCAGGGTGCTTTTAGTCGGTACAATACAAACTCAATTAAGCGATCACAACGCTTTTTTAGCCATTCTATATATTCGCGATCGCGGTCGTTGTGATTGAGGTGGTGGGCGTCATGACGTTTCACCTCAAAAGTTATATCGGCATGAGCGTTAATAACATTAGCGGCATTTTCAAAACTTAAAATGGCGACCGTGGCCAAACTTCTTAAATCCTTTTTTTACATTTAAATTTGCCTTCATGTTCAATACCCTCCATGAACTCCATTCCACTTCCATTAGGGATCGCGATCATAATGCTTACATGCAAGTGGAAGGGGAAACACTGCGGTCGTGGACGCGATCGTTGTGGACGCCAAATAGAACGCGCCTTATGAATACAAATGTCACTTACAAACGTCAAATTGTTAATGTCTAATTTAGAAATTGCGCTAACTATATAGGAATATAACCTCCTAATTACTTTATTGTTGGTTAATTAATCGACCATTTTTGTCTATTTTTCTAAGCTAAAAGATTATATCAATCACAATGAAAGCTGTTATACAGCGTGTCATGAATGCTAAAGTTACTGGTAAGCGGTCCAATAAATTCATCCTTCACAACATGTTAAATTTTCATATTATTTAAGTTTTCTTTTACTTTAGTTAATGGTGAAATAATAAGCAACATTGGACAGGGAGCATGTGTTTTCATTGGAATTTGTGGTAATGACATTGAAAAGGATATGGAAACATTGTAAGCATACATTTTAATACATTACGTTTGCTTTAATAAATAGTAATAATGTCTAATATAAAGGATTAAAATATTGAATATAAACCATAATAATTATTAATAATTTTTTACTATGAATGTGATGTAAACTTTGATCAACTTCCCAGTTAATTTCTTCTTGGTTTTTCTCTTTCCAAATGTAATGTATGTATTTTTCATATCTTTTTAGTGCTCGAAAAATATTAAGTATTAAACTATTTGACGATGAAAATGATAAAAAATGGAAAAAGAGTGTTGTGGATAAAGATTTTGAACTGTTATGTGTGAGCCAATTCACATTATATAACACTTGGAAGGTTTGTATATGAATACATTTATATTCTTGACATAGATGTTTTTGTTCTTGATTTCATAAAGTTCAAGATTAATATATGTAAAACAAAGCACAGTTTGACATTTTACCCTGCTGTAGCCATTAAGGTCTCAAACTGTACATTTTTCAAAGACAATTTAATGTTTAGACACAGTGTTTTCTGCCTGAAATTGATTAACATGTAGCATGTATATTAGCATTCTAAGAATAAGTTTTCTCTTGCTGTTTATTGCAGAAACACAGAAGTTTTGTAATTTTCTAATAATATTCAATTTAGGGGAACAAACCTGATTTCCATAATGCAATGTCGTCTGAGAAAGCCAAGGAGTTCTATGAAAAACTTATTGAAAGATTAAAATCTTTATATAAACCTGAGAAGATAAAAGGTAATTAATTTAAACAAATGAGAAATAAAATACACTGAATCATAAACATTTACTTGCACTTAAAATTTATATAACACATTCAAATTTTAACATTTTTTTATAATTATTATTATTAAAATGAAACTTCTTTATAACAATATATTTAAATTTTAGATGGTGTGTTTGGTGCCTACATGCAAGTCTCATTACAAAATGATGGACCGGTTACTTTAGAAATTGAAATATCTTCACAAAATTCTAATGAAAAGGGAAATAAAAAGCAAAAAGTAATTGATGCAGTAGAAAAAAAGGAAACAAAATAAATGACTCTGGAGCTTACACTATTTTAATTTCAACCTCCCACTTGTTATATTAATAGTATATCAAAATAAAATTTTAAACTAAGGCCATATTTGTAGAGTGCAATATTCTCTTAATGTAGACAGTATGTGTTCAATCCTTTCATGTCACATATAATGTTTAATGGATTATTTTTTAAAATGTTTAAAGATTTTTAATTAACAAGAACCAATGCTTCTTCATAACTTTCCAATTCCAAAAAAATACATTTATTTATTGATTAATCCACCAATGTTTATTTATAAAAAAGCACTTCAAGGCTAGAACGACATGCAACAAAAATAAAAAAAAAGAAAAAGCGAGGTTCGGCAAAAAAATTACAAAATCTTAAGACCATATGTATAATTTAAAACATGATTGGAGTTTGCTATTTATATATGTGACTGCAGAATTAATCAAATCTTGTTAGTCGGCTTTATATTAATGTCTGTAATGATTAAACAAACTAGCAAAGTCAAGAAATGAGAGAGTTAGATCTAAAGATTGTTTTCCGGTATGGTGAATAGACAGCATATTTTATTAAATCATATATTTTATCCCGCATAACAGGGTAGTCAGGAAGTAACTAGTGTTAAGACACTTCGTACTTCGCTTTTCACCAAATTCGAGACATTGCGTGTTGAGTGGTGGAACTCAACACCGCACTTTGTGTTTTTACCAGCGGGGAAGTGAATATAATTTAAATATAATCACTCCCCCGAGTGGGGATCGAAGCCACAACCGATCACGTATACAGTCAGACGTTGTCCCACTGCGCTACGACCGGCCTCAAATATATTTTAATTTTTTTAAAAAGTACATTACAAATATTTATTGTATATTATTAGTTACTATAAGAATTTAGAGCAAAATTCGATAAGTAAAATTAAATAACTAATAATATATAATTTTATCACAGATTTCATGGTTAGCATTTTCAAATTTAGTTCACTTATATTAAACTAATTTTAAAGTACAATTCGTCAACGGTACTCTTTTAATTATTTATGTAACCCAAAATAATGAACGTTAGAAATTTCTTATCAAATTATACTATCAAGTGTCAAAAGATGCTATCTGTCAAGTGTCGAAAATTAAAAAGAAGTGCTCGTTAAATAATTAAAAACTGAGTAGATATTAGGTAACCTATATAGCTGTCCGATACGAGTATAAATTATGTTTAAGGTCATTTTGTAGAAAAATATTTTATATTCACTATAGGCACTCTGTAAGATGAAGGCCATTATTCAACGAGTAAACAATGCAAAAATTATATGTAATTTACATTATAATTATTACTGTTAATTTTATAAAGAACATGTTATGAAAAGCCATTATTTTATATGTAAAAATATTTTTCAGTGAATGACGATGTACCTGTCAGCATAGGCAAAGGAATTTGTGTTTTAGTTGGCGTTTATAAAGATGACACGTTAAGAGATTTAGAATACATGTAAGTGGAGATGAGAGCAAGATATATATATATATATATATATATATATATATATATATATATATATATATATATATATATATGTATATATATGTATGTGTGAGTGTATATATATATATATATACACATTAATAATTTTTTTACATACTTAATTACAGAGTAAAGGAGATTTTAAGTGTAAAACTTTTTGATGATGATAATGGGAATAAATGGATGGAAAGTGTTGTGGATAAGGAACTGGAAGTGTTAATAGTTAGTCAGTACACCATTTGCAATGGGTGGAAGGTGAACAAACTTTTTATTTTATATTAGTTTATGATTGAAGCAGACATTTATACATGTTGTTTACCTGTTAATCAATTTTATTAAAAATAATATTATCAGATTCTTAAATCGGATATTTTTTTTAATCTTCATGGCTGTATAGCAAAATAAAGTTTGTTGTTATATATATGTTTGTTTAGTTGTTTAAAAATATAATGTTCAAAAATGTCATTATTCAGGGTAACACACCAGATTTTCACAAAATAATGAATGGAGAAAAGACACAGGAGTATTACAATAAAATGATGGAAATGTTAGGAGAACAATATTCACAAGATAAAGTTAAAGGTACAATGACATTTTATAATATGCTTATTACTTTAATATATATGTATAGCAAAAACTAGTCTTTCATGGTAAATTGTAAACTATGTCTGGTTCATCATCATTTGAAATATTGTATTGACTGACATTTTATGGCAAAATAAAAGCATGTTAATAATTGAAATTACATAACCAATATTAATACATTTAGACAAGAGTAGTGTATGATATAATACAGTGTGATGGAAAGATGATATAAAGATGGCAGGCAGAAGATGTCCAGGATTGGGGTGGTTAGTTCTCTACAAGGGAGGCCTATGTTCAGCAGTGGATGGTGATGGCTAAAAGGAACAAAATATTTGTGCAATAACTAAAACTATGCCACTTGACAATATCCAAGTGCTGTACAGACAGACAGACAGATAGATCACCTATATAGAAATATTTGAGTGTTCTGAAGTAATAAATATTATTAGCATATAAATTCGTATACTATGGGCCATCAAATTCAACTGTTTTGCAAACCATCCAAAACCTTAAGCCAATTAAACTATAGATTCTTATCAAGCTTATGTTAACTAAAGTTGTGAAACAATATTAATTTTTGTGTAGATTTTTATTTATTATACATTTTATTTTCAGATGGAGTGTTTGGAATATATAGACAGTTATATCTAGAAAATGATGGCCCAGTAACATTACAAATAGTGTCACCTGCATCATATCATCAAGAAATATGATAAAATTGTATATTCCTATAATAATTATCTGTGTTAGATTCTGCATAGATACAAATAAACATTTTTTTAAGAATTGTAGGTTTTTTGACTTTATTTCTAGAAAACAACAGTAAAGTTAATAATAAATATTTGAGATGACAATCATTATTTACCCATAGAATTCTTTTCGAAAGCTTCTTGTGTGCAATAAATAGATTGAGTTTTTTACATAATATATTATATTCATAAAAATATTGGATTTTGGTCAATACTATACATGAAAAAATATGCTGCTAGCATATTTTTTCTACAATTAGACAATATAGTTATTTCGAAACTTGTAAAGATAATCTGACTTAAAGAATAAATAATGCATTTAAATATTTGTTAAAATATTATTATAAGAATAAAGATATGCTGTATTTTTTTTTACATTGGCATATATTTGTTTTTATAAAATTTTAAAAATATACTGCTAATTATATCAATATGATGACAATTGAAATAAATGTCCTGAAAGTAGATATAAATACTCTAAAATGTAAAACTTTTATGTTTTATTACGTGATTTTTCACTCACTTTAACATTAATGTTGAAAATGGACTTTTTTGTATTTTAATATTGGGGCTTATTACGTTTTGTATGCGGACTACATTTATATAATATTAAATAAAACTTAAGAAACTAATGAACATTAGAATAAAAGTTATGTTAATCATATTGGTAGGCATTGAAAATAACGTGATGAAAAATTAAAAATGATTTTATTATAGTAAAATAGTTATAAGTGTTTACACAGTGATGATATTTATGGAAAAACCAGTTGGGAAGATTTAAAAATAATTAAAATAAAAATGTATATAAATGTATGAACGTCTTGTTTGTTTGCACACGCACATTTACTTGTACTAAATAGATTTAAATATTTTTTTTGTTGTATAGATATATCATGTAGATAAATTACCAATTAAAGACTAGAATAGACGAGTTCAACTATAACGAAATAAAAAAAGCTGTAATAATGAAAGCTCAACGGAATAATAATTTTTCGACTGCAAAACAATTCTTAATACATCCGATGAACCATAATGGTACAGTTAAACTATAACATACATAGAAATGTTGCCTTAGAAAAATTTGTTCAGTGAGATGCTCATTTTACAAATAAAAATAAAAATGAAACATACTAACTATGAGGTATATAGAAATTTCCTTAGCAGCATTTGTTTAGCGTCGTGGCATTTTTCATTGATTAATACAAACTAGAGATCTAGAAACGCCGATGAGAGACTATAGATAGATCAGCTTAACTATAAGATATAAATAAATAGCACATTGATAAAAGTCGTTTAGTATAATGGGCAGTGATGTCAAATTAAAAGTTTGAAACCGGGGGCACCATAGCAGTCAGACAACATCGGACTTGATGATTGCAGGAATTTACTAGCTTAAAATAAACTCAGCTCAACTGCTCTTATGTCTTAATAATATAAAATTAAAATCTCAGTAAAAAAGTTTTAAGAACACAGCTACAAAAAATTAAATGATGTTTTTATCTTGGAAAAGTGAATACATTAAAGAACAAGCCTAATTTTGCGGTTCTATCCCTTGACACGTCTACCAAGTGCAAAAAGTAAGTTTTTCGTATGCATTACCTACAGCGGAATTCACTAACGTTACGTTTTTTTGCAATAGAATTGAATCATCATAACATTAATTATTAATTTTGGTGGTGAATTAACGCAGACAGGTGAAATAGTAGTGAAATAGCGAAATAGCTCTAGAAGTGAGTACGCGGGCAAAGCCGCGAGTAGGTCACCAGTTTAATATAATATAAAATTAAATTTTATTGTCAAAAATTATAAAATGTATAAAATTTTTTGTCTAGTCAAATAAAATTTTTAGTTAAATTTATAAAATATAAAAAATATATGAGATAATTTTTGAAGTAAAAGCTCATCGGTATGAAAACATATAACTTATTAATATACTCAATTTTATCAAAATATGTCAGTTTTAAAATATACCAACTAAATATTTTATACAATCTTCCGAACGCGTCCGCTATATTATATTTGTTGGAACGAGTTTTCGAATCCTATATGCCCTAGAGTAGTCTAGATAAGGAATCAGTCCTAGCACAAAGGGACGCTGTAGCTATTGTTACTTGTTGCGCTTTTCGCAAACAAATCAATATTGAATTTTGTAGCAACTTAATGTTTAAATTGTTTAATAATTAAATTGTTTTTACTTATTATTATAACAATACCAGTAGTTCCGGAAATGAACGTATTAGCAAAAGTATTATATTTATTTGAACCTTGCAGTCAGGAAAAAATCAATAATCGTCTAAAATAGATGCACTCTGTCTCATTTTATTATATCACGCTCACCGTGCAGCTTCCCCACAAAGGAGTTAGAAGATCAAAATTGTTTTATGCCTTTATATTTTGAAATCTAAGTGCTTAAAGTATTATAAATTGAAGTGAACCGGTATTAGTGTTTTGTCTCTAATAGCTCAAAATTGCCTGTTTTGGGCATTATATTTCCATTTCCTGTTGTTGTCTATACCATATATAAAACCTATTTCCAATACTAAATGATGGCTACTTTGAATTCTAACATAATTGATGCTGATGCACAAAATAATATTTTTAAAGTGACTATACTTCCACCTTTTTGGGCTGATCGTCCCGCTCTGTGGTTTTCTCAAGCGGAGGCTATTTTCGAAACTGCTGGTATTACACGAGATAGAGCTAAGTATGGATACGTCCTTAGTCAACTGCCAGAACGGTTCGCAGCAGAAGTGGAAGACATCATTATAAATCCTCCCAATGAAGATAGATATAATTATCTTAAGGCAGAATTGATTCGCCGAAGAGTTCGTCATCAGCTAAGCAAAGAGGAGCTGGGTGAACGTAAGCCTACTCAATTTTTAGCCCATCTTCGAGCGATAGCTGGCAACACTCTTCATAATGAAGCGATGTTAAAACAGGTGTTTGTTCGTCGTTTACCATCTCAAATGCAAAATGTATTTTCTGGACACACGGACATACCATTAGAGAAGTTAGCTTCTTTGGCAGACAGAATTTTGGACATTTCTAATCAAAATGTACGGTCAGCGCAACCGTCCCCAACTTCTGAATCCGAAACATCGGAAAACGATCCTGAAATGGAGGATTTGACTCGTCGTGTTGATACATTGACACGCCAAGTATCAATACTGACGCTTAAAATTTTTGATAACACTTCTACAAACAAACCTCGCGGAGGGCGCCCTGAACATGATTTTTGTTGGTACCACAGACGCTGGCGAAACAAGGCGCACAAATGCATACTTCCTTGTGGCTGGAATGGATTGCCCAAAGCCAGCGGCAGGTTTTAATCAGAATTTTATCTACAAAATATGTGTCTGACTTCTATGTAGTATAAAACTATGAATTTTAGCTCTAAAAAATACTTTTAATACATATTATAACGGTTACACGCGACGGTCTAATTGTAATTTATCGTTAACTTTAATTGCCACTACGACTTTATACGATATACTAACCTTCATTTCAAAAAATACCTACTCTTTAATATATTTTTAAACATAAGCACAAAGTTCCTATTTTTTTTCATCTTATCCATTCAGCTTAAGAAAATTGTAATATCAAAATTTAAATGTCTATAATTATAGAGCTTAAGTATGCTTGATGTGATTATATTTTAATAGTCTCCATTTGTAAGTTTTAAATTCTAGTATTAAGAAAGTAGATCGGGTCACATGGTCTATTTTACTTATATATACTTTATAATAAATGATAATTTATCTAGTCTATACTGTTGGAATATTTCAATATTTTCACTAATAACTTTTTATAGTGTTGTATTAAAAAAGAATTATTTTGAAACTATTTACAGATACTGTTAATAATTTTAGATATTTTTTTTGGATTCTACTATACTAGCTATATGTAGACTTAAAAAATTATCCATGTATTCTAAATTATTTATTAAGTACTATAAATGATGTTACTATAACATTATTACATATTGATGTAATGAATCATACGTGTACGATTTATTAAAAATAAATGTACAAATTATTATATCGCTTTATTTAAAATACTACTTAAAAGATACTCTTAAGATAATGTTTTTATAACGATGCTATGCGATCTACTGAGACGCATCGTTTTAGAGAAATAACTGTAGTTGTTTTTTAAATTAGCTATAACCATTCTAGACCTTGTTGTACAAATGTACGTAGAGTTCGTAATATAGTGATCAAACACCTGAAAAACATATACACTTTTTTTAATACGTACATAAATATGTTTAATTGAAAACCTGTACATAGTGAAGTGTCACTTCACTATAACGATGTACCTTAGCAAAATTATCGAAAAACGTAAAAACATTATATACATGTCCGGTCAACTTAAAATGCTCGAGTTGTATACAGAAATATTGATCTATTTTGTTTGACGCCTATATGACGGTTTCTATCCAGACGATATTTATTTTACTTAAATTATAGTTATATTCATTAATATCCATTGCAGTTGGATTTTTGTAGATACTTTACTTACTATATAACTTTATCGAAATAATAATTATTCTTTTAACTTAAAATGTGTAGTTAATTTTATGAGATATTATTTTTAATAACAGTATTTAAAAATTTAGAATCCTCTAAGTTAAATACTTTAGCTTAAGAAGTTCTTGATAAGTATTAAATTTAATTTAATTTAATATATTTTTTTCTGATAGAAAATATATAGGTATTCACTAAATAATGGTGAATTGTTCATAATGTATAGTGGTACGGCTTCAGTAACTATATCCCAGTCAAGTATCAAATAATAGCATATCTAAATAACTTAGTAAGTACTAATTCAGATGTGGTTTGTTTTCAATCAATATTTTTTTGTTGCTAAAATACATGTAACCGAAGTGAATTTAAGTTATTACCTTTATTTTATTTAAAATAGTTATTTAAAAAAGCAATATAAGTTAAATATTAAAATTTGGGCATTTGGGCAACATAAAATTATAACTATTTTTTTAATATTTTAGTAATCAATCTCACTAATGTCATTAGAATTAGTTAAATTTGCTTGTAGGTATATTAAAGAATTATTTTTTATAATAGGATATTGAACTCTAAATAGTTATATACTTATTTAGATACATAATTTTAAAGAAAAACAACATGAAATTATTAAAAAAACTTTATTTTTGAAATAGTGGTTATTATCTATTAACATATTGTTAAAGTTAGGCCAGGTGTCGACGACTTAGTGTTAGGATCATTAAACGTTTTTACAAACATGATATGCTAATTTTAAGCTACCGTTAACACGAAATACAAATAAATTAATCGTCGTTTCAAATTAAGTGAGTACAGTGTATGGTCCATTGTTAACAGATAATCGACCAAGATTCAAATCATTTACATTTAAATCTAAACGAGTAGAAAATAAACTAAAAAAAGTATAAACAGACAAAATAAATGCATTCTATATACCTTCTATTTTAAATTACGATAATGAAAGTCAACAAACGAGAAATACTTAAATAGTGTCGAATATGTATTATAAGTTAATTTAATATTAATTAGCCCGAGTGCCGCATGATTACTATTTCTATACCGTGAAATATAGATAATATAATCACTGTCTGTGTTCATTCCATTACACGAACTCGTCGCAATCAAACTGATTCTTAAAGAATTTTCAGTTCATAACCAATCAAGGCACTATTCGTTTTGGTATATTGCTGATACGTATCCCCACTCCTTATTCTCAATTTTGCGTAACATGCGCTTATCCTTTAGTGATAGATTACAATTTTATGAACTTACATAGAATACCTAAATATCGTTAACATTTGAACTTTTAATGGTATGTCACCTGTTTTCCTTATATTGTAAGTGTTATTAGCATACTTCAATTTAAAAGTATTTAAATCTGGCTTGGTTTAATTTCTATAGATAATTTTTTATTTATCCCAACATTTGCTGCTTAGCGCTAACAAATGCAGACAGCGCATGAACGTGTTACCATACTATTAAATATTCAAATGTTAATGCTGAAAATTTACTTTTAACTCTATCGAAATGTTACTATTACAAAAATATCTATAATCTATTCTAAATTATTAGAATAAAATGTTACTGGGACAGGCTAAGGATTTTATGAACAACAAATACCCTTTCAAATTTAGTGGACGTTGTCGTGTGCAAGTTATTAAACATCTCAAGATCTACTAAAACTTAGTTGGTTAAAAGAATTATAATTATTTTATGTCGTCATACAAATAAATGCTTCGTTTTGCACTACAAGCCCAACGGACCATAACTAATAATGTGAATTTAAAATTTTCAAATGATAAATTCTATCAACATGTCATTATTTTTTACGCTTTGTGATCAGACGGAAAATTTATTATTATACTAATATAAATATTTCTCCGAAAGGAACTATACTAAGAACTTAAAAATCCAACATTGTTACGTGTAAGCACTATGAAAACCAAGATATAACGTCTAAAGTAAATACGAGTATTTTTAGTGGGAAAACTATTAACTAAGGTCAGTTGAGCTCGCAGTATAGTCGATAGTTTTGGCCGTATTCGGGATGGATCTACCAGAGCCCAGATGAGAAACCACCGGGCGGTACGCGATTGTGAAGGATGCTGCTGTTGCCATTGATCGACGTCACCATGTTAATTTGTCCATTCAGAGATTTGTAGCCGTCGCCAGTGATCGGGTTACCTTCTGAAATTTTATATGATAAGTTATTTTTTGCTTTAGTAAAGCATGTATTTGTACAACAGTTAAAGCTTTGTTTTGTCGAATACCACAAAAGTATTTTTAATACAAATTAAAGTGGTTTGAATATTTCGTTAAATGTTGTACTTTGTGGCAATTAATATCAAAGTTATAATATTACTAGACTCTATTTCATACTACGTTCATACTCTATATAATGCTACGTAAAATTTTTACTTTACTTAATATATAAACATGCAAATGCTATGAGATTATTAAAAAATACATAATAATTTCTTATACGCTACAATAAAGAAAGCTACAGTAAACACAATATCAAATAATATTCATAAAAATAAAATATATAAAAAGTGCAGCTACATACGACAGTTTAGAATATACACAAAGAAAATTCAATGGAAAAGGAAAATTAGAAACTATATTAATATAAATTTCATTTAACTTTATCTAGTTTAGTATGTAAGTTTAATTCTTGCATAGCTTTCAACATACATATTCAATAAAAATAAAATAACGTGCAAACATTTTTTTATAAAATCTTACTATATTACTCTATGGTAGCAATACAATTTATCAAAGTTTGAAAAAAAAAACTATTTCTTACAATAACGACACAAATTAATTAAATATTAGAGGACAAAACATAACCTATCCACTAGTTTTACAGTACAATAGATATAACTATTTAACTATTTCATCTGGGTTCACAAAAGCAAATAATAATGAAGTTGAGTGCTTAATTACAAGACTTGAAGGAATCGTCCTAACGTTCTTCAAATACAAAAAAGCTTATATATCTGTGATGTAAGTGCGAATTTATAAACATTTAATTATTATCAGAAAGAACAGTGCCTTCGTTGTTTAAATTAAGCACCCACCAAATTCTCTTCGGCGGACATAGTCTACATAGTACGTCTTATGATTGAAGTCTTCAGCATGCCGGTCGAGACTAAAGAGGTATCCAGGAACATATTTATGGAATATAGGAGGGAAACCCGTCAGAGTACTAGGACCTGGACCGGAAGAGGTTTGTAGTAAAGTGACGTCTGGTATAGGACCATCTCGTTCATACTTAAACAGAGTGGGTGGAGGATCAATATTTGAAATCATGAAAGGATCTATAGGACCGTCCAAAGTTGGCACTGGATTGTATTTATAGTCGAGTTGTGGGCGTTCTCCGAGGGCTGAAGTCATTCCGACAAAAGAATGAGGTAGTAAAGGATGATGAGGAATGTAGTGCTCTTGAGGTTCCAAATAATGCTGAGCTGGAAATGGAGGCCAGTGTCTATCGATGGTTAGTTGAGGAGAAAGGGAATCGGGATCTATGATTGGATGAATTTTATCTGGATCATCAGATTGTAGGCCTAATAAAGAATAGGGAGTGTTTTGAATATTATGAAATGGCTTGGTAGTAGAATTTACGTAATAATGAGCAGGCACTGGAGGCCAATTTCGTGTATAATAACGGTGGGTCGGCTGGGGATCTAGGTCGCAAAGTGGATAGGTGTTAGGCGAAGCACCTCGCAGGCTGGCAGCTGGATGTCTGCGGCGCAGAGGCGGCAAGAGCACTCCGTCCCCGGTCACCGGATTCCTCTTCGGTGGCGTGTACGTTACTGACCATTTAGAACAAACGGTTTTCATTTGAACTAACATAGTGGTCAACGGTGGAATTAACAATATGTTTGTCCATTGAAACTTGCAAATTTTTCGTCATTGACTTTACTCTCGTAATCTTATTGAATATATCTTTCTAAATATATATTTAATTTAGAGTTTCATTGAAAATAAGTTAATACATGAAAGTGCTAGTATGAGACATTTTCATTTCGTGTTTCGTTAGTGATATTTTTATTCATATTAATAAAAAATTATACTGATAACATTTCGAAAAAGCCAAGCCCTTTTTAATATTGTGAGTAGTACGTTAGTTTTTTATCACAATATATACGTCAAATCATATATAAGTATATTGTCTTAAACGTGCTTTCAAATATGTGGAGCTTGTATTGTCAGATCCTTATGACTGTGTCCAGAAAACACAAGGTCTATTCGAGAAGCAAACCTAGTGCATGCTGTGTACGCCTTTTTTGTACGAAAGTGGAATGGAATTCTAAAAAACCTCAAAATTAAAATATGCTTAGCATATTAGAAAAAAACTAAATATGCATTTTTTGAAATTTTACCTTACAATTTGAGGCTAACTTTCGGCCTTATTAAGAAATTTATATTAAAATATACTGCATTTGGCATATACAACGTATGTGCTTTTGTCGGTGTTTATTTACAGTAAAATATGCTTGCAATTCTAACTACAAGATATGTTACAGCTCGTTGGTATGCGTTTCTAAATAAGTAGCTACTAGGACCATTGTGCGATTTCTCGGCACTAGATAAACGATCTTTGCATAATATTTTGTTTCTATCAATACGCATTACACAATAAAGATATTTAAAAACATATAAGAATATATTAAATATTATGTTTAAAAATAATAAACAATTTAAATTAATGATTTTAAGTTTGTAGTAGTCGTTTTTTAGTTGTCTTGACATTAGATTCCCTTTAACTTATGTGCTTTTTAAAAAGATTATTAATAATGAATAAAATCAAGATTAATATATTTAACACAAAAGAGGTATTCGATTCCACATTCGTCCGTCGCAGCATAGCGATGCGTGACGTGCTGGCGTGCCTACATTCTGAACGACTCACAGTGGTCGGCGAGGTCCATCTCACCTCGGCTGGGAGTAGAGTGCGAGCTGCCGTTGATCTTCGGCGAGTGCGCTGGGCTACCGTTCATTTCGCTTTCACCAAACTGAATGTGGCTCCGGATGGTATCCGTAATCATAGGCGATGATTGGGAGCTGTTTCCAGACTGGAATAGTATAAAATAAGAAAATATACATATATTGCTCACTGTTTAATTCTCTAACTTTCTATCTATGCGAAGGAAAAGTGTAAAAATTATGATGATGAAGTGTAATGTATGATTTTGAAGAAATCAGATTAATGAAATATATGAAAGTATAGACCATGAAGTTTATAATTACCTGCCCAAAAAGACGAGAGTGTGTGTCTCGTGGGCGGGTAGGAGTGTCTCTAACAACACGTGGACGGCTGGAGCCGTTCTTTACCGGGCTGCCACCATCAGTGCCATCGGCGTTGAAGATCTCTGCGATGCAGCTCTTGGGTGCATTGGGAACCCTGAAATTAATGTATAACGTACAATAAGAAAAAATATATTTTCTGTATCATAACGTATAAATGAATTATATAATTAGGATAATATTTTGTGAAATATAGAATAATAATAGTTGTTAATTGATATATATCTAACTACTAAGGTCTACACGTGTACAAGATTCGAGAGAAGATTATTATTAATTCAATGGTAATGTATGTATACATAAATCCTTCTTAAAATTTAATCCCATTAATGAATTGGATATTTGTATACATATATTTTTTATAGTTCAATCCTTAGTCACCCTATTAAGTGGACACGCAAACCTTTGGCTACCCATTGCACGGGGACTTACTTCCGTAGGGGAAATTTTGATATTCAACAATACCACAAGCCGATCGGTCAATTTGAAAACCCATTGAAATTATTGTAGGGTGATATAGTTCATTGACATCCAAATGATTGAGGGGATTGCTCGGTTTATGATTTTTTAAAGTTAATTATATAGTAGCTTTCAAGTAAAAAAATAAGTATGGGTTTATTAAATGAACGTGATCACTAATTTTTTTTAGCTTCACGCTTTTTATCCCGCATAGCAGGGTAGACAGAAAGTACCTAGTGTCAACACACTCCGTACTTCGCTTTCCACCGAATTCGAGACATGGCGTGTTGATTGGTGAACTCAACGCCGCTCTTTGTCTTTAACAGAGCGAGGAAGTGAAAATAATTTTAATATAATCACACCCCCGAGTGGGGATTGAACCCACAACCGATCGTGTTTACAGTCAGACGCTGTCACACTGCGCCACGACCGGCCTCAAAATCATTAATTTAATAAATATCATTAATTTATATGAAGTAAAAATAAGGAAAGTCTTTAAAAAATCGAGTCATTGAAAATGGAAAAATTGACTTATGTCTTTCAACGCCTAAAAAGGCCTACCAATGTAGGGCTTTTAAAAAAATAATATTTGAAAATGGTGTATTAATTTTTATGTTGAATTACATGAAAAATGACATATTTGTCGTAAATTGTAAAAATAGTATGTTACTATAATAATTATTTAACAAAACAAGTTGGAAGAAATAAATATCTCTAACAGTTCCAAGATAAATAAAAAACAACTATTTTCTTCAGATATTAACTTATCATCGCAGATAATTTAAAAGGCAAGCATCTCAAAGGCAATTTTCCAGAAACATCATTACAAGAACAGCGATACGTGTGTGGGTGCAGCTAATAAGCACGCCGTGAACAGAATACAGTCGATTATAAATCTGGATTCCATTTAATAGAAGCTACTTAACAAGGAATAACATTTACACTGCAAATGCTATGTTTTAAATATCAAAATATTTAATGGTACTTTTAAAGGATTTATGAGCCAAAATCACGATCATGAAAATTAAGAAGTGGAGTTCATCGAACTCGTGTGCTTCAGTACTTTTTCGATAATTAATTAACTGAATTAGTTTCGTTTACTCTGTTGTTGGTACCTATTGACGACTTTTCATATTTTAGATATAAAAATATTTTTAATGCACCAATCTCTGATTTATATATTTATATTAGATTTATATATTTATCAGATAATAATTTACACGTAATGTATAACAGAAAGTATTTTGCTTAATTGTTGATCTAGGTGAGGTTTGCAGGAGGTAGGTAGTCGATGAGAGAAGTATAACATGTTATTAACATAGCCAAACTTTATAAAAAATCAATTTGGACTTCCAATTGGAGTCACTGAACTAATTATAAAGGACTTTTCAAGTAATATTAAAGTTATAAGATGTATTTATTGACTCTGCCATGTTAATACCATCAGCAAGCAGGCTTGTCGCAAGCTGTGAAAGGGGAATCAATAACACGGCACTGCGGTCTCCACTTGGCCGATATACACCGGGATAGCTCTTATATGTTGAACATATATTATTTTTCTAATTAAACTGTAAGTTAAAGTGTGTAATTAGTTAGTTATTGGTAAACTATAAGTATTTGCTAAATTTGAGTAATAATTAAAATTGCAAGGCGATGTTTTTTTATTATATTGCTATCATATATCATTGTCGATTTTTATCATATATCATCGTTGCTGGTTAAACATAACATTATTAGGTTCAACAATTTTTGAGAAATATTTATTTAGATTAAATTCTCACTACGTTCTTTTAGAATTTCATAAATAAAAATAACAGAGTTCATCGAGCTAAAACTAGACAGAATAGTGTATTTTCACTACGTTCTTTTTTACTATAAATAATGTCGATGACTTTACGATGATCAAATGAAGTACATGCAGCAGTAAGATACGTAAATAATATGAAAAGAGACTGCTGTCCCTGTTTATTGCCGCCTTCTCTGACAGGCCTAACTTACTAACACAATTTATAAGTCTGTTGCGCTATAAATAAGGAATTAATAGACATATTTGTTAAGTTTCTAAACGCCAACCGTACGACCCTGGTAGACTAAAGGTGAGGTACTAATAAATGACTTTATATATTGTTCTGTAAAAACATTAATTAGATTATATTTTTAAATATTACTTTACTGTAAACTGTCTCCAAATAAAATGATTAAAATAATGTTAATAAATTATATTTATAAAACAAAACAAAAAATTGAATTTTTCTACTTGATAGTTTTTTAAAAACAAAGATAATAAATGTAAGCTTAAAAAGATGTTGCTAATACCATTGTAGTTATTGTTTAAAAAAATATTGGGCCAGTAATCGTAAATTCCAATATTCAATTAAAAGAGCCTGATTTAGGAACGTGGGCGTCTAGAATTATTGAGTACCCCCTGCGTCGGTATAATAAACAAATTCACTCTGGTAGAGTACATGAATATAAAGAGTTGTATATAGTTCCTACAAAGTCTAATAGCACGCCTACGCATTGGCGGCCTCAGGAAATTAGACGGCGATGAGTCTGCCAGGGTATTGAATATTTATACGTCGCCCTAGATTACATGTCAATTTATACCTAATGAGATTTTCTAGTAACAAATATTCGTCAACAAAAAAATTGTTCTAATATTATTTTAATTTATTTTATTATGGAAGTGTTTTCGTATAGTTACAATTAATACAATTACATATTAATACAATTTATTTATAAATAAACACAAACATTTACTTAAACTTATAATCATAGAGAGTAAATATAAAATAATATAAAATATATAGATTTTTAATCTATCTATTCAAAATAATAATAGCCTACATATCTTTCATATAAATGAGCAGTTCTCGCGGAGAGTGGCAAACTGCATACTGCTACGCGTAAATTACACATGCACCATGTAATTTACGTACTACACTGATGTAGTACCTATGTGATTGAATATTTCCCATTGAAACCACATCTGTAGTTATTTACTCTGATAATATTTTATAATATTTTTATTTCTTTGGTATGGTTAAACAGCTTCACGCTTTATCCCACATAGTAGTGGAGGGAAGTTAGAAACAAGTCAACGTTAGAAATCTACATTGGGTGCCGAGGGGCGAACTTACTGTCGCTTGTCTTAACTTTAAAGTCGAATATTTAACGTACCCCTAAATAAAAATATAACATATTTAATATATAATATCTTTATGTACATAATAACACATTTAATGATGGTTATGAAAGCTATTGAAAATGCATTTTGAATAAAGAAGCACAAAAAACTTCAAACATAGCACTCATATAATCCTTAAAATCAAATATAACGAAATTATATTATTATACATAATAAGTGGTAAAAAGACAACATACCAACGTATAAATAATTACGATATGATATATAATTTATCCAACGCTTGCGCCAAGCCATGGATATGATAGTAATTTTTACTATCCATAAGAAAGTGCGCGAGAGTTAAGCACCATGTTTTTATAATACAAATAATAACAACGCGTGCGCACGCAACGAAGCCATAGAGAGGGCGTTCAAGCTTTACTAAAATAGAAAATGCTTACATAGTACCCATTCACCCCATAGCACGCCGGAAGACGGTAAAAGCTTTTTGTTAGAAAATATTATGGTTTCAAATATTATAGTTACAAGAGAAACGTTTATACTTTTGAACATGATAGAACTTATTAAAAACATATGTACTGCCTCAACCATTTCAATAATTTTATTTATTTTCTTTATTTAGTACTAAAATATTAAAATGTTCTAATTGTTTAAGGTTATAAGACTACCGTTAGGTATAGTCCCTTTTGCATACTACTGAAATGAATAAAAGATGATTTTTTATTGGTCTATGTAGTCTCGTCAAGTATTTACTAGTACAATAAAGTTTATTTATCCATCTCTATATTAATATTAACCATAAATACTACTCCTTCTTTAATTAAAATGAAAATATTCACAATATTTTTAATCGTTACGCAAAAGATTAATAGTAAAATTTTTGTAGATGCTTATTTTGTACCAACATCCAATATAAGCTAAGTCTAAAGAGTACTTAGTAAATACAATTTTAAATAAAATATAATAATTTTCGACATAATAATAAATTATTAACAATATATCATGTCTGCAACGCGAAGATAGCGTCGCGTCGCAACTTGAACGATGCACATGTATGGCAGGCATTTAACACGGCGCTTAATGATTTATAATGCAGGATGTAGGATTTATTATTATTACCTCACATAACTCTGACTTCGAGTCCAATTCATCACATTATAATTGGTCATGGTAATTATAATTCAACTGAAGATGAACCTAACGGATATATGTAACGGATGTTCGACAAAGCAGATTTCTTTATTACGTAGGTACTACACATATCTAGTTTCCAAAACTGTTATTCTTCTTTTTTTTTACTTCTAATTATACATATATTCAATTCGAAAGCATAACTCATTAAAAATCAAAATATTTACACTTATTAGTTTTTGCAAATTTTCTTTAATATTTTTTTGATAAAAAAATATTTACTTGGATAGGATGGATGTTTTTATTACTTTTACCTTTAAATTATACATAAAAATAATACGCTCGCGTATATATCATTATCACCTGCCACTAAGAACAGTAATGATATCCACGGTAATGAGAGACCGTAACTTTATCATATGTGGAGCGACGGGAGAAATTGCTTTTAGTTTTAGAATGAAAGGCGATACGTTATGCTATACGGAGCACAAATTGAAAACTTTCTATGCAATCGATTTTACTAGTGTTTATGATAATCATCGCAACACGTGTTGAATATTTATGTAAATGTATTTTAGAGGACAGCTTTGCAACATTAATGTAAGCTCTATATTTATAGTTACAGTTACACTGGTATATTTATTTAAAAACGATAATAAAAACGGAAGGCCGGTCGCGGCGCAGTCGGACAGCGTCTGACTGTAAACACGATCGGTTGTGACTTCTATCCCCATTTGGGGGGTGAATTATTTTTACTTCCTCTCTCTGGTAAAGATAAAGTGCGGCGTTGAGTCCGCCACTCAACACGCAATGTCTTGAATTTAGTGGAAAGTGAAGTACGGACACTAGTTACTTTCTGTCTTATTAAATATAAGGAAAAATTAAATATACGGAGAAGCCATGGAAGTTTAAGTTTTGGGTTCGATCCCCGTTTGAGAGGTAATGTAAATATTTCGTTGTTTTTTCTTTTCTTTGATATAATTCTAAATAATGTATCTTTGTCTACTTTCCCATAGAGTATTACTACTATGTAAAGGTAAAAGATATACTTAATTTTTAAAAATTTAATTTTTGTGTTAATGCCTTCTTTATTATTTATAATGTGTTAACATGTTATTGTTTTCATTAACATAAAAATTTATAGAAAACTTAAATTGAATTGAATAAGTCAATGTATTTTCCCTAGAATTTCCTTACTAAAAATCTATGTAATCCAAGCAGTAAATATTGAAGAAGTCAATTTGCATCGCTAATTCGTCTACTTTGAAATGGATCGAGTCATACTGTTACATAGCTATTATAAATTTAAATAAAGTAGGAAGAATAAGGTCTTTGATTTTCGCGATTTTTACACATTTTAATTGAAATTATTTTAAACAGATTAATCGCGTATATTTTGGTATTCGAAAATACTTTTTTGGAAATCTGACGTTTCGAACACTTTACAGTAGTCCGTGGTCACAGGTAAACTGAGTCTTCTGAGTCTGAGGAGTTAGTAAAAAATGAAAATAACATTTGAAATTCGATAAGCAAATAATATTAAATGAAATATTCTTAATTTTATTTCTGTTTAAAGGGTACCTACACAACATATTATATTTAACTATTAAACCAAAATAAATTTATTTATTTTAGTTCAAATTACGTAATTGAAGTATATTCTATAGGAAATAGATATTTTAAAGCACTGAGGAGCCTATGATAGAAATAATTTTCACTTTCAAGATATACGAACACGACCTTTGAATATAATTAGCTGGTGGCATTTGCCATTTATTGTGCCAGTAAATGGAATCAGGTTGTTAACATAATATTGTAGGTATTTATTTGTACGTCCAGGAAAATAAAAACTAAAGAATGCCTTTTACAAAAATCAAGCGAAGGTAAAGTAATTTGTATAATAACGTTTTAGATACATAATATAAATTAAATATTACACAGACTTCTATGTGTTTATTCAACACATAATTATGCGTGATACACGTACATGCATATACATGTTACTCATATTTTATGTGCCAGTCAGTATAATTTAAGCAACTATAGAAGTCATCTGTCTATGATACTACAATCACGATAGTCGCTTTTTCTCTTCTAGCGTAAGAATATGATGAAATAAGATAGATTAAAAAAGAATACTTACTTCATAATTCATGCTCTTTCGTGTTTTTTTTAATATTTACGTCATTTACAACGCTACATTTAATGATTATACCTTCACTTAATGAAACTTAGAAATTGACACGGAAATGATCGCAGTAATCTCATAATTGAACAACTCTTCGTGGCATAGTTTTTGTTTTGTTATGATACAAACGCCTTGCCCGTGATGAGGGAAAAAAAATAAATTAGATAAAATTATATGTGTACGTAAATAAGAGCGTAGCTTCTTGTCTTTCACTGGCTTCATTTTTAACTCAAATTACATTATTATAATAAAAATGTACTGTAACTTAGATTACCATCTTGATTAAGTTTAAAAAAATAACATATTAATTCTTATTAAATAAATAGAAAATATTTTAGAAATGAAAATAATAGTTACCTAGAGAGGTGACTTTTCATGTAAGCATACGTGTTGAGGCGTGACAGTTCATTCGTAAATATCTCAAGTGTTGTTAACTTGCCATTAAGCTGTCATTCCATGATTACCATTTTAAATTAAACCTTCGTTAGCGCGTTTTGGACTTAAGGAGTTCAGTATAATGTAAATTATTTTATTTTAAAGTAAGTATAAAAATATATTTGCCTGAAAAATATTTAGCTAAATATTAAAAAATAACTAAATATACAATTTAGGCAAAAAAGAGCTAGTATTTGATTAACTAAGTAGCTCGAAACTAATGTAAGCAATCAAGCAATCAACGGAGTGTATGACACTAGGTTGTCTCTAACTACCCTATAGAGAGGAAGAAATAAAAGAAACAAATAGCATTTTCATAACATAAAGATTCCCAAACTTCATTATGCTAAAATACTTAATCCACACTATTTCTGAGTTCTACGTGGCTAAATACAGTGTTGTGTTATTTACAGTGCATTCTTTGTTCATGTTACATTCCTTTCATTTGTGTGGCTTTCATTTTTAATTAACGTCTTTTAGTAACTTCTACACGAACTATAATCAGGATTACTGTGCATGCATTTGTTTGTCGAAGAATTGTTTAGTAACATAAAGTGAAGTGGTGTTAGTTTTCCTTAAATAAAATGCCTTATTTTCTATAAATAAGGACCAATTCCTTTTAATGGAGTCACTTAAATCCATTGACAAAATTGCTGGGCATGTATTAAGATATCTAGTCAATAAGAAATTATCTTTTATTTGTTAATATATTTAACCTTTAACAAACCCGTAAACCGCAGCCTAGCTGAGTTTTATTTTTTTACCAGAGAACAAGATTATTTTTATATGGTATTTTACAATATTCATGGATTCAAATACAAATATTAAATAAATAAGTAATAATAAATAAGTAATTTTACTTATACGAGTACTCGTCGTCGTTGTGTGTGAGTTGTAATTCGATAAGTCGTTCAAAAATGAGTAGAAACGTATTTATATTGATAATATATGATATAACTTAATAGGTATATTTTTTTATCCCTTGTGGGGAAGTCAGAGAGTACGGAGCGCCAAACGCTTCGGTCCTTGGATACCTTTTTCATCATATCTACAGTCATTATCCTCTTCATATATGCTCTTATTCAACGTGCCCAAACCACCTGAGCACGTTATTCTTTATTCTTACTATGACATTCGCGCTTACACCTGCCATTCTGCATATCTCCTCGCTGCATATACGGTCAGCTAAACTGACTCCGCATATCCGACTAATTCATCATCGCTATCACTACTAATTCACCACAATTCTAAAAATGTAGACAATCTGTGCAATGTAGGTTACAAGAACATCGATTTAGTTAAGTCGAATGGCAAGAACGAATCCTCTGTCAGCGTTATTTGTAGTTCCACTTTAGGCACGAAATGCGGTCGTTGCCCCCAGCGCCTGTCTGGCAAGCGTCTACATCCATAGACAAGAAATATTCAAAACGTAGATATTTTTCACAACCAATAACACTAATTTATTGTTGTTCAATTCGAATATGCTTTAAGTGATATCAAACATAGGAATAGACAAACAAAGAAAATTTAATTTTACAAGGATGACCTTGTAAAATTAAACTAATTAAAAAATCTAAAATTAATATAGTGTAATACATATAGAGTTGAATTTTACAAGGATGACCTTGTAAAATTAAACTAATTAAAAAAGGTCTAGTTTATTTAAGCCTATAGATTTAAATATCTAAAATAGAAAATTATATCAAATTAATTTTGATATTTACTATGTTAAATATTAACTATTACTTTTAATGTTAAATCTTAAAATATACATGTATGCATAATTCTTGCTTACACTGAATTGTATTTACAATAATTCGTGTTACAGTCGATAAAATCTGGTATCGATCACAAGGTATTTCGTTTGTTTGACGTTCGATAGCGATCTAGGAGAAATCGTTATCTACGCGAATTATTGTTGAATCGCAGATAAGATCGTGATTTCGCGCACGGCACAGATAATAAAATATACAAAGAGCATAGGCGTACACGAACTCTTCTAATTGATGCCTTTCTGTTCCAGATTTCTAGTCAGTAATAGACTATACTATTGTAACTCAAAACGTTATTCGAGCATGATAAATATAACGTTATAATTAGATAGCATTTAAGTATAGTTTAATTGGCTCGAACTCTGGAGCGAGTTAAACATGTTTACAACAAGGATCTTGTGCAAATCCTTCTAAAATATAAATTTAATAAGCAATTTTAATACCTTTTCATCGTACTTATGTGAATTGTATATTACAATTGTATATTATATTGAAACATTACATTGTTTTTATTAAAAACTCGAATTTTTACATTAATTCATAATCATAAAATCATCAAACGTTACGGAAGTCAACGGTTTCCCTTCACTTTTATACTGTATATACTAATTAGCACTCTGCTTCATTTCGCTATTGTTATTTTGTGCTTCACACTATGGACAAAGCCTTAAAAACGAGACAACTTATGCACAATGGTCATTTTCCTCCCTTCTCAATATTTTTGCAAATATGCCGCAAGGCGTTTACTAATACTTTCTTTTATAAAAGAGACTTATTAAAATTTTATTGTAGACTAATGACCAATTATCTAATTGGCCAAATATCTATTTACTTATTTGAACTTAGACCCAAAAAGTTTTTGAAAATTTATTTAATATTCCACATTTATATAAACAGAATTATAAAGAAAACAAGAAAGAAATTTGTTCAGTCAAAATTCGGCTAGCATTAAATTCGTCTTATGAAAAATAATTCGACAATGTATGAAATATTTTTAAAATAGTATGATGTATTAATACTTCACTTTATTCTCTGTATAAATTTTATTATCACATTTATATAATAATAAAATAAATCATTGTTTTTGTATCTTTCTTCTCTACAAAATTGAGGGATAAAATTATGTGTATTTTATAATTTGAGTTGTAGTTGTAATTTATAAGTAACAGATTGCGCTTTTAAGAAAAATAAACTATTAAAATGGATAATTACAACAATTTTAACGTAAAAGACGTACGTTATGACCAATAAATTTGCTAAACGATCGCGTAGGCTGACTTGTCGAAGTTAATTGTACCTCAGGCAGGGCAATGTCAATATTTATACATTTCGTGATGTAAACACTGCCTGGGGGTCAGTATTACATACTTCACAACTGCTATAAAGAGCAACAATCAAATGAACTTCAACAGGATTTAAACTTTTCACTTACAAAAGCAATTAATTATGAATTATTAAAATAATCACCATTTTTGGTAGTAGAGTGGAGCAGTGTCTGATTTTATTACACTGGATGGTCCAGGATTTTATCAATAAAATATTAAAATTAAAATATTATAAAATTAAGTCGTTCAAAAATGATAATTCTATAGTTAGGTTTTTAACTTCACCGCCATTTTTTGCCGTCATTACCGACATTTATACGTTATTTGTAAAAAAATCCAATTCTAAATTGCCAAGTTGCTGACTGTATACTTGCGAGGATTAAATTAGCATCGGAGCATTTCAATTGTAATTTATCAATTTATTTATATTATCATACAAGCTACAAGCCAATATTTCACTGAAAAAAAGAAAAAACTACAATTTGTAATAACAAATCTAATAATATATTTCATATAATATGAGGATTTCTCTATAAACTGAATTAGGTTGACTATTTAATTAATATGATATTTTTGATTCAGTGTATCGATAACATTAATTGATAGTGTTATTTTTAACAGACGATTAATTGCTTAACCGTGAGCCGGCCTGCGAGCAAAAAACCTAATGAGCTCTTGCCGCCTGTCAGAATGATAATTCAATTCAATCGCGATGAACATCTAATTTGTATGTGTAGACATTAACAAGTTACTATTTATTTACGATTACATTAAGTTTAAATAAATAGATTTAAATATAAGCGTCGTTAAAAATAACCTTACAAACTTACTAACGTAAAAGAAAAAAAACAAGTTATTTGTATTCGATGTACCGAAATATTTTATTTAATAAAACAAAATAACCTCTCGAATAATAAATAATAAATGTTTGGCAATATTACAAATTATAATCATTACAAGTAATTATACAGAGATGATCCTTGCGAAGTAATTTAATAGCAATGGTAATAACTCTTATTCGGCTGAGTATGAACACGTCTGTAAGGGTGACCATAAACTTATCCATAACATTTTGATATATTATAAGTTTACAATTCCCTATATTTTAAATTCTCATTGATCTATCATTAATATTAAAGTATTTTAACGCCTTTTAATTAATGTGAAGGAAAAGTACGATTATACGGTTTTAAAAATCCTACTAGGTATTCTTATATTCTTCATTTTCGTTTATAACTATTTTATAAATAATTCATATCTAATAATAACTTTATAATAACAAGAACACTTAAAAAATAAACGATAGTATAAAATATATAAATAATAAATATCTATATTCATAAAACTGTTTATTTTATGGTAAGTGTATTAGCACTTAGAAGATACCACTGGCTTTGATGATTAGAATGTTGCGGTTGTACGTGGGAATGGCTAGTAGACAAGGTGGCAAAATTGCCTGCAAATTGTGGGATTAGATACAGCTGGCTGGAAAAGTCGATGTGGGAAATAAAATCGATTTAAGATTTACAGTTAAGGATGTAGCAGTGATAGAGAAATGCTGGTTCACAGGTCGTGTAATACAGCGTTCGATTAAAGAAAATAATATTATAATATATTTGCAAAATGATATAATTTGTTATCTACTAATTTATTTCAATGTTTAAACTTACCTATTGATTATTATTCAAAGCCGTTAATGTATACTAACATTATTTATAAATGCAAAACAAAAATAAGACCAGTGAAGCCCTTCCGCGATCAGTGCCTGCACTTTAATTAGATTAGAGGCGAGCACCGGCGACACGATCGTGCTCCTAATGACCTACTCTTCCAGGTTATTGAAGGAGCAAGCTTCTTATATGAAGCATATATTAACATATTTTATTTACTATTTTTTCCTTGTTTAATATGAACGTCCCCTTTAGTAGGTCATATAGTTAAATAATATGCAAATGAATGAATGAATTAAAAAAATGAATTAAAAAATCTAAATAAAATAAAATAAATGTTCTAATCAGTACCATAATAGCGGAAAATTCTTTAACATTTGCGTTTTAAATATAAATAAAGCATAGCGTTTGTTTATGTTTGTGTAAAGAAATATTATTATTTATAAATATACTATCAACTAACTAAATATACTATAAACTTTGATTATCTGCGTATACGAATTTGTAACGTTATTTTAAATACCTATATATGACTTATTATACCTATATATGAACTCAAAACATTATTTGGTGTTAATAAAATGGCACGGAAGCACTCAACTTGTAATATGTTCTGTACTACTGTCTACAATAAAAATATTGTACCTATATTTTGAATAATATTATTATAAAGGCTATCGTAACGCAATAGGATAGCTTCTTTGTCTTTAACAGTGTAAACACGATCATTGTAGATTCCATACCCACTTATGAGAATAATATTGTAATTCAATTAGTTCTCCACGCGGTTAATCTCCCTCTGAACACCCTATATCTCAAATTTAAACGGAAAAAAGAGAGTGTATTAATTTAATTTGTATTTCCTGGATTTTTTAGGCTTACGTATAAAGCGTGGGACTTAATATTACTAAGCAGCATCATGTTATATTGTATAGCAGGGTAGTCAGACACAAACTAGTGCCAAGCCACTCAGTTGACTGCTTTCCGAAATTAAGATATTGTATGGCAAGTGGCGAACACATCGCCACGCTTACTTTATCGATGATTGGTATTATAAGGTATACCCAAAATTAATTTGAACTATAATCATTCCTCTGAGTGTGAATCGAATCCACAACATTTCCAGTCAGATTCTATATCGCTGCGCTATAAAAACGAGATAAATAAATAGTAATAATACAAAGCCACAACCATATATTGGCTTACAGTAGCAATGGCGCTTAAATACAATGACACCCACATTGTAGTTAACGCACAATAAATTGACCATGTCAATAAAACAGAGTGGATTAAATTAAGTCGCGGTTAACAGATTATTGTCATTAGATACCTTCTACGGTATTGTTAAATTATCTTTGGATTAAGTTAATTTAATATCGGTATATAATAGTTGATCACTATATAGTAATGATTAGTAGATCTAATGACGCGTAAAATATGTTGTCATGGCACTCTATACAAATCTATTTGTCAAACATAATGTATGAAGAAATATGAAAATATACATATATCAGTTTATTTATAATTATATTAATTTTTATCACATATACATATATGTAATATGTTAAATTTAATATTAAAAAAACACAGAGAGCCAATCTATTTTATTACTTAGTAACTCTCTTAGGGGTGTAAATTTTATTTTCACGTACCTATGAATATAATGATGATATTATAGTTAGTGATCTGAAATATCAATGTTTGCTATTTTTTACACATATATATTGAACTCAAAATACGAGACTCCTAACTTAAGTTTACGCATTTTAAATGTATTAATTAAAATTGAATTTTTATATCGCCATCTACCTTCCGTGCTGTACCGATCTTAAATGATTACGCATTGAGTTTTAAGTTGTAATTAATGTTTACTCTTTCTTCTTCACTTTTCAACGTAAATGACTCTGGTGGGTATAAATAAATAAATATGTACTTAACTTTGTTGTCTCTGAACATCACAAAAATGCGAACGAGGCGTAAAGATAAAAAACGCAATAATACATTAAAATTTTTAGGCTAATTAATTTTCTGCGAAAGCTAATTATGTCTAATTAGCAGATACAATTTTACTTACTCTACAAAACAGAACTTTCACTCTCATAATAGCAAGTTGAACCACATACCTGCGAAAGGAAAGAAATATACTGTTAAAAAATGAATAAAATTATGTATTAAAATATAAAACATTTCAAACGAATATATGAATTCTATTGTAGTAAAGATTACTTTAGCCGTGTTGTCTTACAGATTACGCATATATTCCAAAAACTAAATCGCTAAATATATTCATGCACGTCAAAATCGATTTGTTGATCACTATATGTTGATCACATAATAAGGAAAATATAGTTAAAAGGTTATTATTGTAGCACAGTTAAATCATGCCTAATTAAATTAGGGTAAATAATTCTAATTAAATTAGAGTAAATATCTTGGACTTAAAATGGAGCAAAAACTTATCGATATGATTCGTAAAGGGAGTAATATATATATATATATAGATAAAAGTACGAAAATTTCTAAATCTAGATATTTAGTGAGTGTCTAGATACTATTAGATATCCTAGACCTCTATATATACACCGTTGTCTTCAAAATTAAAAGATAATAAGCCTTAAAGTATATGAAACAACAAAATGATATTAAGTCTAGACGGTTTTCGCTTCGTTAGATGCTTATCGAGTTATCGTATAAACGAAGCTTAAAATGAAATCATTAGGTTGTTCCGGACGCTTACTCCACTAGAAGCAGTACCGAAATGGTCGTGCTCTAAATGTTACGTAAAAACAAGGAACATTTGTACGAATTACTCGTCAGTTAAGTAAAAAGTGCTAATTGGTAACTGTACAAAATAATAAATGATGACTTCAAACAAAGAAAACTTCAACAAATTCCTTTTATTTCAAACGTTGATTTTTCATCTTGGTTTTAATTACACAATATACATAATTTAAAAGTAATAAAAAACAATTTATAAATTTTTCAATTCGTCACAGTATATACGATATCTTAAAGCGGGACGTGCATAAGGTGTTTAACATCTATTATGTTAGAAGACACAGTCTATTATGTTTGTCAATAAAAATCGATAAATGGTTATCAATAAAAAATTCGTCACGAAAAATAAAATAAAAAATACATTAGTAGAAATAAGTGGTTAAGAGAGCTATACAAATATTTAAATATAGTTTTTTTTTGTTTATAAGTAAAAACAAAAAACATATTTAGAACTACAAAGAAATAATTAAATATTTTTAAAGTTAACCGAACAAAAATATGGATTATATTAAATATATATTTTCTTTATATATAATATTAATATGTTTACAAGCATAGTCTATGCCCAGCCTAACAGTAAGCGTAATCCGTGCGCGGAACGAATCGCTACGGCTGATCGAACGGAAGCCACAATCGGCCGACGCTCCCATTCTTAATGGAAAAGTGTGAAATAATTGGCAGTGTAGAATTACGATTGGTAATATGAATTATTAAGAACGTTTTGCATAACATGTAAATGTTAAATGGCATTTAAGTTCTTCAGCTAAATAACGAATATCTTTGGTAATCTTGTATAGTAAAGTTAAAGTGAAATAAAATCTCAAAAATACTTAAAATATCAATTTGCTTTATATCATGGTATAAATCTGTTAATTAAATTTACTTAGATATAGCATTTTACGCCAAATCTAATTAAAGAACTGGCATTTTGCTTTGAAAAATATTCACAGATGCGCTTAAAATTATAAAATTAACAAGCATAAGAAATTGAAAGGATTGATAAGCCATCTTCATAGGAACGAGTTATATCCCTAATATACCTTAAGTCTCATTTGGACTTCGTAGAATAAAGCTAAGTCTTAATATAGAGAATAACATAATGCATGATTGTCCTTAACTTCTTATAAAGATACATCGCAAATAATAAGGAGAAAATGACTCACGCACGTTCAGAAAGGAAAAATAGAGCAAATTTCTGCGTAATACCCAATAGCATGAATATTCATATATCGTCCGTTTGCGTGATCAAGATGAATAATAGTCGCCTTGAAACGAATTTCTGACATACTGACACAGCCATACTAAATGTTCTGTCTGCAATATAATTAAATTCACTACGGAGTACTTTCAAGCATGCTTACTACTTTGTATTAATTTTGAGACATTATGTGTTTGCTAGTGAAATCCATTTCTTTCTGCCGTACTGAATATTTTTATTTCATCGTACACCCGAGTAGGAATACAAATTGCAACTATCACATACAATGCGTATATATTTTTCAGGCCACTAGCGTCAGTATTCAAACACTAGAAGCTTCGCCCTATTAACGGCAGAACAATCGCGAAACAGACAATATTATCTATTCCATCTCCCGACGTCGCCCTATTTATGTTACATGTCATCATAGATGCGGATGCGGCGATCTCAAAGGCTGTTTTGCCGCATAACGCGTTCGCGTCGCGTGTGCTTTGTTACGTCCAATTAAGCTTTCTACGCCTGGGGGTTGTGTTATTATTCAATGTAATTAATTATTTATAAATATTTTCTTTAATATTTGGATAGACATATAATTTACCAAATGATTATTGCGTACAACTGACACTAAACACATACCGGTTTAACTAAAAATTTCATATAAACATTTTTTTTTAAATTAAGGAATAACTACGATATAAATAAATGATAAAATTAAATTAGTAAAGTCAATTTTTAATATATAATGTACTTGACATTATATATTAAAAAAGTAATAAAATATTAATCTTTTCGTTTTTATATAAATATTATTTTTTTTAATCAGAGTTCATTTTACTATAAGGCTTAATTCTATAAATAGACTGCGGTATTATCAAAAGCGTTCCTGTCACATCGCACGCGCTTGTCACGAATACGTCCAATTAAGCTCTCCCAACTCAGACCCCCATTACAAGCAAGTTATTCGCATTCAGTTGAGATGTTAAACTGAATCAAGCTACAACATCTACATAGATATTTAGCACAGAATACATAAGGAAAAGACAGTTAGTACCAACGTGAAATGAAATATTAAATATTTTTTATTCTTATTTTCCAAGCCTTACTCCATTGGTTTATTTGTCTAATGTAAAACATAAATTATGTTACAACTACTACTAAAGTTATTTATTTATTACGAAGAAATAGTATTCCGCAGTATTCCGCTATTAAATCGTATGTTATGTACAAGTATCTCAATTATCGTAAGTAGGTCTTTTGAGAGCACTAATGGATTTGCCTATTTAAACATCGCATTGGTTTGCAATCCAGTGACACTTGTATGCGTCTGGCTTGCGTCAGGAAATAACACTTGAAATCGGCCTATATATCTGTCACGTTGAGGAAATGTTGACCTTGTGCTGGTGTATTGCTTTACCTCAAGACTATATAATAGTTAATAATGTTTGAAATTAACATATTATCTACATAAATTAATCTGTTTCTCATTATCGATGTTTAAAGATTTAAATAATAACAAATTATTAAATAATAAAGAGTTATTAAAAGATTATAAATGGCATAGATGTTTAAATATCTTTAAAACAATTACAGAAATCTATATATTTTAAACGGAAATAATAGTGTTAAAACATAATTTATCTAGCAGCTACTTTCCTACGCGAAAGTTTCAGCCTCAAATGGTTAAGGAACGCCCACTAAAGAAAGGAATTATAACTGTAGGCAATGCCGCTAAGCGACCGAACACTCATTGACATAACAATCCCTTTGACGACTCTATTAAGGAAATTAGACAAATTGTTTTTTATGTAAAAAGCTTTATAAAAATAATTCAATTTTTACATAAAGCAATAATACAGTTGTTTATTACTACTATGTAGGTACAGCACGCCTTGTATGGACATTCGTTTGTCTAATTATGCAGGTTTTTTATTGAGACTAAGAAATTCCACACAGTAGTGATTTCTAAATATAACTTAGATCTTAAAATCTAAGTACAATAAAATTTATTGCCCAAGTCTTAAAATCAAATAATGAAACGGTAACACGGAGGATTCACAAAAGTTGGTAGAAGCAATGAACGTATGACATTCATTTTTTACAGTTTATTTCAATCCGCGATAACCGGGACAGGTACGGAGCTATTTTGTCAATAATACGGAAAGTCCTCAAATGCTTTGTTTTTAAATTTTTATATAATTCTGTTTTCGTCATTTTTACATTTTATGATATTAGGAACAGACGACACGAAAAAACTGGTTATATCACAATCGTGACAACTCGCTAAATTACATTTCGATTCGTTAGGCTTTCAATACTTTTATAAATTTATACCAATAGTAGAAAGTGATATTACGTAAATATTTACTTCAAAACCAATGCCATTGACGGCACTGAATTTATTAGGTACTAAAAATACTTCCACTCGTTATTGACACCTTGTCAATTAGCCTTTTATGTATATTTAAATATTTTATTTTATAAATTAGACAAGAAGAGTTGTTTAAAATTGAAATTGCAATAATTACATTAACGATATTTTTATTAACGGTACAAGTTTACTACCAGTAATGTTGCTGAAAATGCTGTAGGTATTAAAATCCATAATTAAACTTAGACAGTATTTCTATTCGGACGCGATTTCGATATAAGAAACTAACAGAACTCTTTAGGTTAGTTATATATAGTATTAGGGACATACATATATCATCATATTCTATAAATTTATTGGTAACGATTACGAAATAATTAATATATTCTTGTATTTTTGGATTTTGACACATATATTATTTGTTAAAAGCAAAGAAACGTTAGAAGTCGAGAAAAAACGGAACGTTGTCAAAAAATATGTTTTTTATAATTTTATACATACTTTGCTACAAAAAATTATGCTCTTTAATTTCTACCTATTTATTAATATTAAATATAAGTTAGTTTTAACAATGTAGAGCAAATGTTTGTAATGAAAACTATAATTGGAGTTTAGAAGCTAATAACGGTGCGTCTGTTCTCATCTATTTGTGGACGTGTTGTCGACCCCTGAACAGCTTGTTTCCGCTTATATCAACCCTGTAACTGTTAACGGTGACTATAAATTATATCATAATGAGATTATAAATATATTTATTATATTTACAAAATATTTCACTTAATTATAAATCTAGTTAAGTTGAATATAATTTAATTTGAGATAGGAAAATTCTCTTCCGCTATATTTTCATACGTATTATATATTTTATATCTGCTATATTTTATACTAGTATTAACTTATAAAAGACATTTTCTTGTTACGCTACAAAAATAACCATTTGTAATGTCGAAGAAAAACAGGTATTTAAAAAGATTTCTAAAAGTACTGTTTTATTACAATAATCTAGGGCGCTTTATCGCTGGTCTTTGTGGTTAAGGAACTATTAGACTTTAGACGAAGGTCAGTGATTAACGATAACGGTACTAAAATTATAGACTAGACAATTAGTATTTAACATCATAGTGTCAAGTACTAATTTAAGATAGTGGCATTTATCATTTTTAACTAATCTTTGAAAAATGTCACCTTGAAGTTTATTAAAATATAATGTTTTACTTTTAATATTTGTATATATCTTTATAAAACTTGTATATATAAAAGTATATAAAAGTGATCCGTACTTTGTGAGAGACTGACAGGTTATGCACACCGTAACGGTATGTGCTTTTGAACAAATTGAAATATAAATATGATTTAATATTTAAATCAGATGTGTCTATTGAAAGCTCACATAGTTATATAATAATAGACTATAATAAAATTATTATATATTTCATATAGTATGTAATGAACAGATTGCGTTCGTGTAGTAAAAGAAGTTGCAGTTGTGTATGTAATAGGGTAGTCGAGCTCGTCGACGTCGGCGATGTCGTGCGTCGTCGAGCCAAGTTGTCTTTCATACAGATTTTGACTTAATATTTAAAGAGATTTCAAGTTATACCGTCCTGAATGTCAGAACAGTTGCGTGGCATATATTAGGTAGGCAGCATGCAGCGGTCGACTCAACCTCCTTATATACTAATGTACAAATATATATGATGAGCTGAAAGACTCGTACCGCATCAAAAATAAATATGATGTATGGCTTTATGGCAAATATTTGCACGATCTTATACAAATGAAATCAAAATAAGAATATGAATATATTTATATATATAGTGGACCTATGTGATAGAGACGTAAGACTCCTACGGAGAACATGATAAAACCTGTTGGTCGATTTTATCATGGCTGATGTTGTGTCGCGTCACATGCGCGATACTTGTACGGCGTCGGATGTTGATATAACTTGCGACAAGCGACTGTCGGAGTTCAGCGAGCATTATAGCTTACTGATATCTGATGTCGGTGGCGCGACCCAAGGTTGCTTCGCATCACTGAGGCTAATATTATTGACTAGATCAACTGCGATGGTTGATGTTGGTCGGTCGTATCACGTGTAGTGCTGTCTCGCGTTGCTTTAGCGATGTTTGTACGGCGTTGGACGTTCATATAACTTGCGACATGGACTGTCGGTGGTCGGTGAGCTTACTGATAACTGATGTTGGTGGCGTGACCCAATGTTGCTTAGCAACATTGATGTGAACAGGTATGGCGATGCTGGATGATTACATCTTGACTAGTGCTATTGTGCGTGACGTCAGTGATGTTTGTACGATATCGGACATTAATATAACTTGTAGTACGCGACTGTTGGTGTTTGGTGTTTGGTAAGCTTTGTAGCTTCCTGATAACTGATGGCGGTGGCGCGACTTGTGTCGTCTCTAAAATTTCTTACGTTGCACATGCGATACGTTTACGGCGTCAGGCATAGATATAACTTGTTTCTATCTTGTTTTACATTCCTGGTGTGGGATTAATGTTACGTGACGCTTTTATGTCCCATGCGTTTCGAAGTATGTTTTAGTGGCGTCCTTACGAGGAGTGCTGTAATATTATGTCACGGAATGTAGTAAGTAATGGTGTTCGACTGTTTGTCTGCACCTTGTTTGGTAATGGCACAACGTAACGCATAATGTGACACAACGCCTATCAGTGTTCGGCGAATCTATGGCTGATATCTGATGTCGGTGGCACCTTACTGAGTTTCATTGTTGATTTTAACAAACGACTGCTACGTATGTATTGTGCGTAAATATAAAACACAATTGGCCACTTAGCGGTGGTGCGTCTGAACTGCTATAGGAACCGGAAAGTAATATTGGTCTGGCAGGCTAATCGATGTGTCATCAACATATATTGGTCTCACAAACCAATTCACGACTTATATTGGGCTCACAAACCAATTAACGGCTTATATTGGTCTCACAAACCAATCATCATCACAAATCTATCTTAAAATAAACTACCGTGACAAAATAATTGATCGTTTGCAAAGACATTGTAAGTATCATATACGTTGACTGTTTCATTGCATTCCAGAGGTTCAATACCAAGGTTTTAAGAATCACGGTCGGTCGGAAATCACGGTTAGATTCGGGGCGGAGCAGCTTTGGCTACCTTTTCTCTCACTATGATTACCTCCAATGGTTTATTATAAGTGGAAGAAAGATAGGACGCGCCTTCGGCTTTTCCTCGAACGAGCCGTGGGTGATCTCAATGTAAAGTTGATAAATGATATTACAAATATTAAAAACTCTATCTAATGACAAATAAATACATATACGAGTCGACACCTTTTGATGGTAAATATATAATGATGGCCTTCTGATGGCTAATTATATAAATTTAATATATTGCAAAAAAAGTTTCTACACTGTTACTACTGAAGCTCTAAAAGATCTTGAGTTACATACGAACAATAAATGGGTCCCAACCACGTGACGTATCATAAGTTAAGGCATGATTTTATAAATATAGTATTTATTTATACTTAATGAAGGCAGATAAACGTTACAACAGTTGAAACTGCTGTACGCGGAATCCTGAAAATTGACATTTATTTAACAATAAAAGAATCTATCCCAATTCCCTACTAGAATAGTAACTTGAAAAATTCCCACTAGAAAGCCTAAAAAAACATTACTGGTCATAAAGTGCACATAGTTAAGTTTCGCGTGTTCGAATGCAATCTAGTAAAATATAGTTTATTTCTCACATAACCTTAAATATAAACATTATTAGAGATAGTTAACATTTATAGATGGTACTTTCATAATTTATCATTATATCTGTGTATTTTCACATAATATTGTCATTATCAATTTATTCTGATTTTCAAATTATTTTTAAAGAGTTAAATAAAATTGTTGAGTCATGAAATTGAATAAAAGGCATAGACGAAAGTAGGTAAGCCCGATGAAAAAAAACCTAAAACGGCTGACGTGTAACCCAACGACCTCCACTTTCACATCGAGAATAATATGGAATAAACCTTTTTAAAATATAAACTTAAATGCTTTTCAAAACTGCCCATTACGTCGTTTGTGTTGCGTTTCTATGAATATTTTTAATTATATACTAATAATAAGCTCTTTTTAATTTGGTAACTAGAATGATCTTCAAAGATAATAGATATCGTTCATCGTTTTTCTTATGTTTTTTATTTGTTAAAAACACACCAAATCGAAAAACCGTAATCAATATGGGGCCTTAAAATTATTTATGATTTCGTACAATAATTAATTACTTCAGGAAAGCATATTGTGCATTGTTAAAATTATGCAACATTAGAAAGTCCGATATTAAAGATCCCGACAAACGTCCATCAAGCCAATGTAATAATTTTAATGAATCGATTAAAATCACAATTAATATATTAAGATAACCACAGAGACTTGCAAATAGAATACAATTAAATAATCGAAGTTTATTGATACGATACGGCTAATCGATGTCTCGATTACACTTAATGAAATAACGAGAGATATCGATACTGAATACCGTAGAACTCAATTAGAAACTTTAATAACAGTACTGATTCAATTGAGTTAATATGCGGACGGACAGTGACAGATAACTATCGGTTTTCTCTCTACATATTCATTTCACGCTTGATAAGAGCTTACAGGAATACCTCATCTTTATGTAATATTAATCGACAAGTATACACTTTATTTCACATTATTACTTCATATAGAAACTGGTTATTACTCTACGTTACACTAATGTCACTAAATGTAATGATATTAATTGGCGGAACTTAACAGAACTTAACTTTTTATCATTAATCTAGTAAACACAATACTCTACTCTTACTTGTAAGTATTTATTAAAAGTTATACTTGAGTATACTAGTATATAAGTATAACATAAGTGTTAGATAATGCAATGTAGAAATAAGCATCTAAAAGAAAGTCTTTCAAGATTCTGAAGTGTTGCTTCAAAGCACGTCCGACATTGAATATGTATCCAAGCCTTGCCCTACTAAAGGCGACAAGAGCTGTATTAATGGACGATTTTATCGTGTCAGTCTGCGTGTTAGCTTTCGACCTTAATCACTTTTGAACTTTATTTTTGATGCTCTCCCCTTGTAACTGATTGTCTAGCTATATAGTCTGATTTCTAATGATTAATTGACTATAAATAGTCATTGTTATTAATAATATTATAAAATTAAGTAAATTATTCTACAAATGTTGGATTAATCTTTAATTTAATAAATAATATTTCTAAATTACCTCTGTGACATTTTAACCCTTTTAAATGTGCTGTTAATGCTTATGGTAATCAAAACATTTAATGTACATAAAAATATTTATCAGTTGTTAGAAAGTTTAAAAAATGTATATATTATTAATGGATAGGTATCACAGTTATAACCTAATAGCGCTGAAGTCGATCAATCACTTAGATTGACTTGTCACTTTATCGCCACTCACTTCCTATGCGCTGAGCTTTATTTAAATTCTTTTAGATGTATCTGAAGAAGTTATTATGAAATATTGATAGTATTCGAATTACTATTTGAATATGTTTTACATAGATTATATAGACCACTTTATATGCATTTCTTTTTAAATTAACACTTTTTCTTGATATGTATGTGACGACATTTGTATTTGGATATATTTTATAATAATTTAAATGTTTAAAGATTATATTTTTTCAATTTTAATATAACAAAATAGGGACAAGATAAATACAGACAGTCAACATAGCAAGAAGATAATTAATAAAGGCGTCAATTCTCTGATTATACAAAGTGCGAAGCCGAGTTGTTCCTTTCACCTTTGTAAGCACTCGCCTGCACCTGTTTTATGTGGTGGTGAGACAATGGAGAAAATGGTACGGAAACCAAATAGATTGGAAATGTATAAATGGACGATAGATTTAAAGGAAATAAATACAATACACATTTCTTACTTGAGACATTACTACTTCTGCTACTTTCAATTACTACTGTTGTTAAGAGTCAAAGTCAAGTTATTATGTGTTATTATTTACAGTATAATGTAAAATGATGCTAAAATATACTAACCATTTCATTTCTGTTTTTTTCTTGTGTTTTTATTATAAACTGGCTTGGAGAGGAAACAAAATTTATCACTTGTGTCGTACATTGACTATTTCATACATATAAATATACAGATCATCGTATATTGCTTAATAGATAGAATAAATAGTCCAAAGATCACTGATTCTAACCATGACAAGGCGGTAAAAACAGAAAGCTGGTACTAGAAAACACTATCAGGCTGACATTCGTGAGAATTTACATCCATTTTTGCGCGCGCATCTCCGTGTCGGACCGTTCATTGTATAGATAGAAGTGACGGAACAAGTGACAGTTATCGCGCTAATGCATTTCCGCGTCAGAGAGTAACTGTCCGATAATATAGAGATGACATCTTGAGATTTCGCTGAGTATATAGAAATCTACTTGAAAAATATTAGAATTGCTATTAAGATAAAGTAAATACTTACTTTTTAAAAATTAACTAAACTTAAAACTTTTTAAAAATGTACATAACGAAAAATGAAAATATAACTTATATATCCGACTATATAAAACGGTATAAATGTAAAAGTTTATAGGTTTATAAAAATCAAAGCTAGAAGCAGTTTTAGAATTTTTGGTTTTTCGGTAATGTTTTACTTGAATTTTTTTTTATATTTCTGTAAGATTTTATTATGAAAAGAAATAGATTTTTTTATAATATAATAGCATAATCTCATTCTAATTGGTAATTAACTATCAATAGTAATCAACCCACCCAAGTGGATAAAATACTTTAACACTCATTAATTTGTTTAACGATGCTATCATATGAAGTGAAATTCGTTTCCTTCCGTTATTGATTAAAATTAAGCCAAAATTGTTTTACAAGCACCATGCTCTAATTAATACATGTATAATATGATACAAATACATAGGTAATTAGGTACTGTAATGCGAAGACAACGGTAATTTAATGAGACTTTTATATCTCGTTTTGTTTCCGATTACAATCTTTGCTGTTTCTAACGCAACTTATTTTTATCTTTATCATTTTTAAGTGTTATTTTCATTTAATTTTTTAATTGCAGCATTTTATTTGTACTTCTTAGTAAAAAAATGTTTGTAGTACTAACTATTAATTAAATATTAATATCTTTAGTTTATTTTATCTATATGTTAAGACGATTCTAGAATCTAGTAGTAGTAGTCTATCTTGGTCCAAGATGTAACGTAAGTATTATGAAAACTAATTATATTTGGATTAAGTATAAACATAGCTACCTCCTCTCAACAACTTCAACTCGTTTTTATACGCCGTCTAATTTACTATGTGCCTGATATTCAACTTAATGTTAAGTTAGAGATAAGCGGTGAAGACGAGATATTTTAATTATGTTTTCGTAATTTATATCTCACTAGAAGCTTAGCTAACGACGGCTCGTGATTGCCTGTAAGCGTCTCGATCACGATAGTGCGAAGATGTTGTCAACTGCTTTCAACTTGCTCATCTATTATAATCCTAGATAGTTTTCTTCAAAATTGTATTAGACAAAATCTTGTATATACTTTAAAAAATACATAATTATTGTACAATTTCCTATTAAATAGAAATATAATATTTATTTCAGTTTGCATAAAATGTATAAACATACATATATTCAGTAAGTAGAGCAGGGTAACTCAAGTATGTATCACTTGACATTTACCCCAATCTTTTTGTCCCCTCTAACGGATCTTGTCATGATTGTCGGAGAAATGCAAGGATTGTGAGATGAATGATAGTCTAGCACACCCTAATTGGAACACAGGGCGCATACTTTTGCATTCAATTTGATCTTAAGATTTTGAATTTTGCACGAATGTTATGACTTACTGAGATAGATCTAACCTTAGAAAATGAAATAAGCCTTTAAAATATTTAGTGAATCAATTTAAAAGAGATGTGTAATAATATAGTGCTTGAACGAATTTAAATAATTTTAAGCTGCTTTAAATCGCATATAAATGCACAACATAATTAATTGTCAAAATGTTTAATTTTAACTAAATCAATTTTAAACGCAATTTTGCCATCCTTGAATGCCTTGACAGAATTGCCGCATTGACAGATGTAAGAGATTGTGAAATGAATGATAGATGCTAGAGGGAGTCCGCTCTAATTGGAAGAGATTAACTTTTACTTTAAACAATGATTTGAATAAGGCTTTAAGTTTCTCTACTGTGTTATAAGAGACAGAAGATACGTTATCGTATATTCAGTCTTTTCACAATTGTAATGCGTTACAGAAAACGTCATAGATATTGAATAAAAATAAATGTTACATACATTATTTGAACATTGTGTAATAGGTCCCAAATTATTTAGTATTTATCATAATTGAAGTGTGTAAATAAAAGAAGTGTTTTGTAACATAATATCACATATAGAAAAAAGTATGAAACTAGAAACCATAGTAACCATAGTAACACTATGGTTTCTAGGTTCATAGTTTTTAGAGTGTTATTATTCATCAGACGTCTCTTAGTTTTTGAACTTATTAACATAGGAATATTAAAAAAATGCCCGTAAAACAGATATATTCTCAAACAATGAAAGTTTTTTTATTATGTGCTCTATTAATAGCTAGCTATATTTAATGTAACACTACATATTGATTTATATTTTTTCCAAAGAACGTCCACAAATAATGTTACAATATAATAAAAATTTGAAATAAGTAAAAAAAATAGGTACATAAAATGTAAAATATGTAATAAAAATATATCTACTTAGAATATAACTTTTTTAAAAATATATTTTAGTTGCCAGTAGTAGCGTTCATCTATCCTATCGACATCCAATTCAATACACTCTATTACGAAGATTACTTCAAAGTGGTTACATTACATTGATTACGTAAGATAAAACTATTACTTACAACTAACTGTTAATGGAAGTGGAAGTTTCAATTCGATTCTCATAATAACAATCAACGGACAGGGAGTGAAAGAAAACGTAAACTTAATAAAGCATCTATTCAATTGAATTTTTGTTTCCTTTAATATATTATACATATATATAAAATCATGTTATTTTATTATTTCCATTATTGTATCGTAATTATATTATTATGATTGTATTAATATAGTAAGTATAGAAATAAACTATGATAGGCATTTTTATGTAAATTAGTACAGTTAAAATTCATATGAAGAACATATAGATTGGAAACATATAAAATAATCAATTGAATAAATTATATCATGTGCTTGACACACAATTGCATGAATTGTTAACATAAGCGTTGCTAAGGCAACGCGTATTTTACGCGTCAGCGGATCTACTAGTAATTTTATTTTATTTGTCAATTTAAAGTCTCTCTTAGTTATATTTCTTAGTTATATTTTAAATTAATAATGGAAAAGTTGTTGGTTATAAAAAGTACATAATGCAGATTTATGTAGGCGCGGCCAGTTATTTCTAACACATTATACACGGTGTTTGTGGTAACTGTTAATTGCATGCACTCCATTAAACTTAATAAATGCCTATTTACATGTGCATGTTATTACTGTTTTCGTTTCAACACCTACTTAACTTCCTAGTAAAAATTATAATGAATAATTTAAACAGGTAACTTAGCATTCATTGATTATAAACTGTGAACTTAAAAACTTAATAATTTTAAACGTGAGAACTATAAATACTGCAATGTTACTATTATTAGAGTAACATTTGAATTTACTTCAGAATGGGTATTAATTCTTAAATTTTTTTTATGGAAATATTGCTTAAGATATATGTAGGTCTTTAAAAGATAATTACACCTCAGCCATAACAGGATGAATTTTATTACTTAAATACAATTGCGAAAGCAGGAAATTAAATCTAAACTATTGCGGTCAGTTGATTGTTCATTTACCGGACGCAAATCTGTACAGATTGAAATATTTTTATAATTTTCTCAATAGAAACTCAATTCTACCTTATTTAATCCTAGATAAAGTTTTAATTTTTTATCAACTATTTATATTCCATTCCCTACAGACGTAGGATCTGTACATAGAAATTACGTACTGAGAACTAAGAACTAGACTTACTGACACATACATTCTATGTATACCTATGTTATTATAAATTTGACATATACCATAATATTTTACAACCATAAATATAAAGCTCTATACAAAACGTAAGTTTAGCTCGAAAATTGTAACACACAAAACCCTTGGTATTAAACAAGTATTCAATAAAGAACCTTACACCCGCAAAGCATTGCTCAGACCGATGATATAAAGCCTATCGCAATCCTATCACGATGACGACCTACAATGCCTGCCTACACAGCATAACCCTTATTTATATGCGACAAGCGATCCTCGCATGATATTCAATCCCACATCGCATTATTTGCATCGTCCGTTCCAGATGCACTTTCAAACGGTTAAATAACTAGAACCTTTAGGGAATATAAAGTCTACATAGTTACCGTTTCTAATATTAATAGTCGATGGGAGAATTCGGTCACGTATAATGGCATCCTTACCACGAAATAACGGGATACATAGTTATTAGTTTAGTGGGTGAGATATGGTACGATTTGATGCCCTTTCACTTATTGTTTGGAAGTGTGTTGTTAATTTTGATAGACGTCAGTAACCTAAATAGCAATAATTATACGTTCTATACCTATATAATCGTATCAAATGCATTTAACTTAAATTTTAAGAAACTATTTTATTTTTAAGATTAATTTAAGAATATAATATATATATATATATATATATATATATATATATATATATATATATATATATATATATATTTATATTGCATGCTTTCTAATAAAACAAGAACAGTAGAACAGTATTTTAATTTATTTAATGTGAAAGACCACAAGTCTCACGTTCTCATATTAATACTAATACTTTATAACAATGTTAACCTTCATTATTTTATTTTTTTTTTTTTTATAAAAAAATTCTTTACGAATTTTTCATATTAGGTAAATTCCAACACAACGTATTCTTTTTTGTAACGTAACGTATGTAATTTGAAAAAAAAAAACATTTACTTTACAATTGTAAAACAAATGTAAAATACCTTATTTAGTACAAACTTGAATAAAAATTAACATATCTCGCTATTTGCATATATTAAGCCCACATGATGGGATAGTAAAAAATTGTATGTACATTGAGCGATATCTGATTTAGAGTCAATTTCTATCGTAACTGTAACAATATATTGTTATCTATACTCGTAGGTATTATAATGCTTTTGAATTGATAAAGCTTGATAAATAGATGGTATTTTAGAAAAGGGTTGTATTTCGTTTGATGTAATAATCCTGTTTCTCCCTTCATAATTAAATAGGGATACGCAATGTTTGCCAGATGGTATGTAGTATGAGAATATGGATGGTAGGTAAATAAATAACAAAAAGCAGTTTCATATAAAATATTACTCCAAATTAATGTAAATATTTTTTTAACCTAATGTTATGATTAATTATAAAAAAAAAACAATATGTATAAAAGAAAAGAGCATGCAAGCAATAGGTTTCTAGACACAAAAGATTTATTGATAACTGACAAGTTAAACCTGTGGCAACAGATGTCGTAGTGGTCATTAATTTTCATTACCGTCTGTAACAACAGCAGCCATTTCCTCTATAAGAAAATATTTATTTATTTACACATCTATGAATCTTGTTGTAACTTTATACTGATAAAATAAGGAACTTTGCATACAACGCAAAAATATTAATAGATTCAGACTGTTGATTTACAGTACCTTATATCGCCTTTACTACTATTATCACTACATATTAGCACATTCGTAAAAATTATTGAACTAAAATAGTTCCTAATGAATTATTATAAAAAATACTAGCATTTTGCACCTCTTTGCAATGTCAAATGACATTCTCTGTCCAACGATTATTTTCTCACCAAAATAATATATTAATATACTTTAAAGTGATGTAATTAGTATAACAAATTTAAATTAAAAATATATCCTCTTACATTGATCATGATTAATCTGCAAATTCAGGACCGCTTTGAATCTTACCTGGAACAAAGGGAAAACAACAATTATTATAATGACAAGAATACACGCAAATGCTTGAATTCTTATTTTACACCCAACGTTTAGCAAACCTTACAATTAAGTTTCTACTTACTACCGGACTTTATAACGTAAGTATCTATATAATTACAGCAAAATACCTATGAATAAGTATATATATATATATATATATATATATATATATATATATATATATATATATATATATATACACTGTGTTTTATAAATAACTTTTAAAAATAATACAAAATCAAATAAGACAATATCGGTCACAAGACAAAGACATGAACAATAACCGGAAGAGGTATGTTTTGATTTAACGATAGCGATACATTGATAGGCGATATTTGCTAAGGTAATGACCCTCTTCCGTTAGATAGAGATCAAATTGTTGGACGTCTTGTCAGTCACTGGCAACGCCTATTACAACAGAGAACCTACTTACATTTAATATAACATGTTAATTTAAATGTCAATCAATATTAAATTATGTTGTTTATTTGCATACTTGGCCAATATAAAAATAATAAAATTTAAAGGATATGTTACGATTGTTTCGGTGTCCAAGGTATAAGATTTCTTATATCGTTTTCCATTGTTTTGTTTATGATATTATAGAGATTATGACTAATTGAGCATTTCTAAATGTTGAGTAAAGTGAAAAATATTTATACAATATAATCATATAAAGCATATAAGTGATTAAGTTCAGAAAAACTAAAGTCTTATAAATATCTATACATAAAGGAATTGACGACATTAATTTTAACAATTAATGTAGGAGGGCTGTTTTAATTTATTTCAATCATACAGGCAAATCTTAAAACGTCAATTATCTTAAATTAAACAATGAGCACTAGGTACGATAATAACAAAAATCTGCCATTCATGCATAGCCGGTACAATACAGTATTGTTAGCAACGCCAAGCCCAACTGTCTAACAAAACAATGAGGCAATAAAATTATGAGATTTTTGGTAAAACAATAAACGAATGGGTTTATACAAAATGATTTCATGAATGGAATTGCACGTGCCAATTGTTACGAGGGACGGTGCGTAGTGCATACCTACCAACATAATCATTTACGCAAATCCCTCATCACCCTTTAGTCTATTGTTTAATTTTTTACCATTTATATATACCATTATATACTTCTTTCAAGCCAACTGTCACCTCTTCTAAAAGTTCGGTTTGAAATATGAAATGGTATTAAAAATGGTGTTGCAGACATTATTTGGAAAGAATTTATAAGTAGTAGAAATATTCATATGACACAGCAAAAACGTACACCCCAAAGTCAAAATTGATAAAATTCGCACTTTTTGGTATGATTTCCACTATCTGTATATAATGCTCTTATGGAACTAAAGAATCTAATGTTAAAAAATTAAGCATTATTTAGGCTATGACTTGAGCCCACGGATATTGAAAAATATTATATAACCATTTTATTTGGAAAGAGATCTCGAAGAAAATCTGACATCTAGTATACAAATGTAATAGCTCTGATCGAACGGAAACTGCATTCAATTGCAACTTCTCTCGAGTCTTGAATCGTCTTCATTAAATTAACTAAATTACGGTCAATAAACCTGCCTCAAGTATTACCCATATTAGCATAAGTTTGATATCTTGATAAAATACACTGCACTCAGAAATATACGACTATTTAAATGTTTAACTTATTAGTCCAAATTATTTCTTCATATTAACATAAGTGCAACATAAACTCTTTAATTTTTTTTATATAAACACAAAATATATACTTTTTAGATAAATATATTTTATATTCACAGAAACATACATAAAATTATTGTTTAATACTACAATTTATATTGTTATAACATATTATTACTCACTTTATAAGCTTTCCATGCATATTTATGGCAGTAATCACGTGTAGCTGCTAAATAGTTGGAAGTAGATAACGATCGTAAAATATGTTTTGCAATACACCTTGGAGCAGCTTTATTAACACTTCCTAACTACAAAAGTTTTCTTGTACGGTATAATTCTGATTTTACAATATGTGATCGATGAGGATGGTTAAAAGTAATCATTTGTTGATTAAAATAATAATAATATTAAACGCCTAAGGTAGGGGGTTTCCCAATAAGAATAATATGTTTTATAAATGAAATAAAACATGTAATATATGTTCGAATTTCGTGCTCAATGGCTTTATTTGATAGAAAATCTTATGCTCTTTATGATTAAAACAAAATATCGTTCAAATGACCGCCATGACTTTTTTTGCACTGGTGAATACGATCGGTCCAATTTTCGATGACTCGGTGCAACATCTCGGCTGGTATGGCCACTATAGTCGCTCGAATGTTGCGTTGAAGGTCTTGAATCGTAGCTGGTTTATTTTTTGTGGGGGTATGTTAAATCTCAAGTGTATGCCACACTTGAGATTTAACATACCCCCACTTAAAATAGTGGTGTTAAATCGCATGATCTTGGTGGCCAATTATGAGGACCGTTGCGAGAAATAACCGACTCACCAAACTTATCACGCAATAAATCCTTTGTGACAGTCGCAGTGTGGCATGTTGCACCATCTAGTTGAAAATAAATGTCGTCCGCATCGATTTCATACACTTCAGGAAAAAAAATCGTTCAACTTGTCACGATAACGGTCGCCATTGACAATAACAGTATGGCCTTCGTCGTTTTTGAAAAAGTACGGGCCACTGATTCCACCGTACCATAATCCGCACCAAACAGTCAATTTTTCAGGATGTAATGGTGTTTCATGAACCACTCTTGGATTTGACTCACTCCAGTAACGACAATTCTGTTTGTTCACATAACCATTGAGCCAAAAGTGAGCCTCATCTGAAAAGATGATTTTCCTGAGATGAAATTCAGTGTCCGTTTCCATCATTTCAAGCGCCCAATCAGCAAATTCACGACGTAATCGACGGTCTGCTGGCTTGAGTTCTTGTGCCAACACAATCTTGTATGGATGTAGCCCAAGATCCATACGTAAAATTCGCCAGGTTGTCATTCTGGATAAGCCCAATTCATGTCCACGTCGTGGAACGGAAACATTTTGATTTTCTGACACTGGCTGATACGGCGGCAATATTTTCTTCACTACGGCCTGTACGTTGTCGTGTTGGTGGTCTACTATCGTGCAAAGAATATTCACTTTCCAGTTTTTGGATTATGTGACGTATAGCGAGCTCAGACGGTGCAATATGACGACCATATTTAGCACGAAATGCTCTTTGAGTAGAGACAATACTTCTCGAATTTTGATAGAAAATTTGGACAATTTCCAAACATTGAGGTAACGTGAACTTGTTCATGATTAAATGGCAAACATTACTGAACACAAAACAAATATCAAATGTTAAACAACCAGTACCGGCACTTCGGATTAATTTCAAAATGTCTTTACTAAAAACATTTTATTTACAGTAACATAAAATTTTAGTTTAATTTTTATATTTCTCAATATGAATCATAGCTTCCTCCAAGCTCTTATTGATTCATACAACTATACTTCAGTTGGTACAACTTATTTCTTTACGTTGTTAAATCTCGTACCATCAAATCACGCTGAGAAAGTGAAATCCAAAAATCTACATCTCAATTCACAATCAATGACATGACAGAAATAGAGGCATTACTATGCTACTTATAAAATAATTTTGCCACGAAATTATTATGTGCGACCACTAGTTTTAAGTATAGTTATTTATAATAGAAAGTTTTGATGCCACTTTTCAGTAGATCTTACTATAGAATATCTATAGAAAAATTATATTACGTAACGTTTTAAAAGATGAAATATCTTACGCCATTGTACTATGAGTATAATTATAAAACGTAATTTTTATTATTTATTAAAATTTGTCATCATTGCAAACTTTATTAATAAAATTATAGTATCGTTATTGATTTAAAAACTAAAAAATACGCTCAAAAGTTTTTTCTCAATGTCCTAATCGTCGGGATAAAGGTAAAATGCTATGAAAGATAATATATGATCTTGACTAGTGTGCAATTTTCAAAAAAATCCATATATAGTTTATACATTGTGACCCATCTTTAGTCCGCAAATTGTTCAAAACAGCCTTATTCACAAACGTAATAAGCGCTCAAGCTGTTCCATTGTAGCGTAAATTTTCATAAAAAATCAGAATCCCGGCCGACTCGCATTAGAAATCTCAAGAAAGTAGTGCGTTGATATGATAACTGTAATTATAATATTTATATTTGAGTGCATGGTTCTCGTGGTGCTGGTACGCCTATTATTCTTATATCATTGTAACAAGCCATTGTGGACACAATGATGTACAAACAAACGCAACTTTTTATTTAATATGTAAATGTATTTGGTAGAGGCCGGTCCTGGTGCGGTGGGAGAGCGTCTGGCTTAAACATAATCGGTTATGGGTTCGATCTCAATCCAAAGAACGATTATACGTGTAATTCAACGCTGCGCGGAAGCTAGCTCGGCGTTGAATTCCGCCAATCAACACGCAATGTCTCGAATTTGGCAGAAAGCGGTGTACGAAGTGTCATGACACTGCGTGAAGTTAAAAAAAATATGAAATAGGATGAACTAACCAGATCTATAAAATAATATCAAGTCAAGTCTTATATTTTTCCTATAATCTATAATAGATTTATAAAATTTTCTATCGTCTACTTTAGGTAAGTAATTTAAAAGTTTTAAATCAGAATTAGAGGAATGAATAGTTCTAGAGCCTGATGGTTACACAAAAAAAATATGTGTCAAACATCATTACTTATTTTTTGAGTGTAATATATTCATTTAACGTATTATAAACAATGCTGGCTTTCTCGTATAAATCTTAACTATGCCAAATTTTATACCACTTAAGTTATGCTTACTTTTTGTAAAAATTATGCTGACTTAAATTATATATACTTTTAGTAAATTCTCTTTGATTTGCAGAAAAAGTGCAAAAAATATCCCATTATAAACAATCTATAACAGAAAAATATAATGACCCTGCTATTTCTTATTTACACATTCAGTCAATAAGTGATATCAAATGTTTTATCTTACGCTTCGTAAATATTGATTGAGTAAATCGAATAGCAGTATGTATATAACGGACGGTTAGAGCAATATATGCCAAAAATACAAATAGAATTTGATACCATATGTGAATGACAATAAAATAAATATTTAGAGAAATGAAATCATAAAAAGTTTTGCTATATTAATATGTTTATGGCATTAATAATACGACATTTTCGGCTTCACGTAGTTCACTTATACACGTTCACGCATAACAGGGTGAGCAGAGAGTCTAATGTCAAAAGAGAAACTTTCCGCGAGATTCCATAACATAGGGACGGAACTCAACTCTGAATTTTGTTTTTTGATCGGTGAGTTAAAATAATAAAATATTCTTATCACTGATTAGAGGTTGAGTTCACAAACAATCGCGTTTATAGTTCAACTCGTCAACTCCTCATACTTCATTTTATGTAGTATTTTAAAACCATATTTAGTTTGCACTTATCAAAGAACGAAATCTTACCAATAGTATACTGGGTTAAATACCCAATATTCTCATAGTAATCCATTAATTTAAACTCGTACAAAAAGATTACGCGATAAAGGAAGTTGAATAACGACAATTGGTAACAATTACACAATTTCAGATACTTTTTTCTCAACAATAATGATTCAACCCAATTTAGGCTTGAAACAATTCAAAGCAATTTTAATCAAAATACTGGAATATGATGAAAGAAAATTTTATTATCTATATTGACTTAAAGTGGATTATTTCTTTTAAAACTGAAATCTTAATTATTTAATTAAGTTTTTTTACTCTGTTCGGAATATTAATATAAATAATTATTTTCATTTTTTATGTTCAAATATAATATAATGCACTTCTGACACATTTTAAACAATGACCAATTTTATAAAAGCAAATTCAACTTAATTATGGACACCTGTACAATATCAAGTATTTTTTAATTTCCCTTTGTAAAATGTATATTTAAAAAGAATGTAATCTTTGTGTTTTTATATTACGGTTTAAGAAACTATCAAATTACACGCAACATACAATAATCTTAGTTTATTGCCGGCGTCGACGTTAATTTCACACCGCATTACATTGGACAAAAAATAATAATGTCATTTACTTGTATTTATGTTTTGAGTGCATTAACGTAACTGTACATTGGATTGTGACAGGTATATCGTATTAAAACCTATTTATCCAACGGTGTGCTATTCTTGGTGATAAAATATTCTATTCATTTTATTATAAAGGTACGTAGAACAATTGACAATGTACGCAGAAATATATATATATATATATATATATATATATATATATATATACATCATAAATTATATTCAAAGTTTTAAATAATTCACCAGGTGTTGGACTTATCACTTTCTATACGAGTTTACGTTTTCTCTCTATAATGAAAGATGATTTCGGCAATCACCATTATTACCATGCAATTTCCGGTGCTCATCTCATATTCACTTATCTTTCATCATCAGTATTCTATAGTACGGCGGAGCGCCACAATAATTCAACGCCATAATAAAGACGATATCTCCATGGATCGCACTTTTCGTGCTCGTGCACCTGTAACTTTAGACGTAGCACGCGCACGCGTCAGTCACGACTACGGCCCGTTAGTTCCTATTTATTTGATATGACCACTTTCGTTATTTTAAATATAAATTATTTTTTTATTATAATACACATGTAGACAGGTTTTTTCTATATAAAATAAGAAGCTACTGCCTTGTAGAGTCAGTCGAAACAAAAAGAAAATTGTTGATAAAGTATATATAAACATATAAGACAAATAATTTTACCTATCTAGTGTATTGATAAAAATAAATTGTACGTATATGTCATATCATAATATGCCTTCTCGTACTTTTTTTCTTCACCGCTAACCAAATATTAATAAAATACGTTGTGTAACATTTTTACATATACATTCTTATGCGATTCTTTATTATCTTGTAAGATTCTTAAGTGTGGAAAACTACCTAAAACGTCGATTTTTCTATAACTGTTGCATATTTTGTTTTCATTTTAAAAACAATAATATGCTAAAGTAGTTTCATAAATATGAAATTCTTATAAGCCACAATAACTATGCATTTACAATAGACAGCCTGACACCTGTATATTAATCATAAATCATGATGTGGTTAACTTTCTTCGACTTGGTATTTAATTTTCATTAGCCTAAGTTATTTAAAAGATTTAAAAATTATGGGTCCTTTATTTAAAAAATGTTAATCTTCTGTCATTATTCATTTTAATGCAAATACCTTATTTATTCCATTTTTAATATGTAAATTTTGTCATATAAAACTTATTAACATATTAATAGCAAAAAATTCCTATAAACTACTACTGATAAAGATTATAATATATATTACACATAAACATCTAAGCGTGTGCTGGAATATATCAGCTAAGAATAAGAATGACTTATTCTTTTCAATGCGTTCCCTGCAATTACAAACACAATTAGACAATATAACAACATACATTGCAGTTTCTTGGCGCGTGCGGTCTAACGGCACGCGATAATCGCACAGATAAAAACAAAGTGTACAGATAAAACTCATCGTGCAGATAAAAAAGGTACCACATAACGGATCGCGATGCGCTCCGCCTGTCATTACGTTCGCGGCTTGCAACCTCTTTTCCGTATCGCCTCTGACCACTACTATCGGTTAATACCTTTAGCATTTATCTTCAATTCTTTATTCTTTAATATATTTACATCTCATTATCCTACAATAGTATAATAATGTAACCTACAATTTCAATATCTAAATATTTAAAATAAATAGAAAAAATATTTTATTAGTATCTAAGTGTTTACGGTTAACGTTAACGTAGTCGACATTAACATGTCAGCATAACTAATTTTCCTTTATTGTCTAATGCTTTAACAGCTTAACTTTTTATGAGAAATAAAAGGCACGCACAAACATTAAGGGCCTTTGTACAAACCACTTTTATGTGATTGATGCAATGAAAGACCTTTACTACCATTAGGCATTGCCATGAGAAAAGCTCGGTTGTGCAAGGCTATATCATTCTACAACGGAGATAATAAAAATAAACATGAAAATTTTAATCACTTTTGTACAAAGAGAAAAGGGAAATTCTATTATTTCATGCACCAATTAAGTGTAAACTAATGTTATATACCTATTCCTAATTTAACAAGTAAAAACTGACAATTACATTAAGATATAAATATAGAACAAACTATCAAAATTTAAATATTAAAATATTTAATTGTGTTCAATTTAATTGTTGAAATATTTTGAATGCTATACTATAATTTAGAAATTAAAATATAGAGATGTACTTGATTTATTTTCGCATCACACGATATTACGCGTATACACACGCACGCTGACAATTTATTATAGACACGAGTCATATTCTGTCGTTACTGTGTAATTTATCTATTCAAATTTTATTATCTTTATGTAAGTTTGCAGATGTGCTCATTGCGAACTATCATGAAATTTACAGTATACTGCGGCATAAAATTATCTACTTATGGGTATTTTGAGCACGCGACCCCTGTCCTTGTGATTTGGAGACTCGTGTAGCGATTTACGTCAATACAAAAAAGCTGAGTAGGCATTTAGATATTAGTTATAAGGTTATTCCTTATATATTACTATCTAGCTTTTTTTTCTATAAAATTTTATTACAACTGTAACACATGTACATATAATTTAAAATAATTAGATATTTTCTTTTTATTAAAATCTTATATTTAAAAAGGAAATAAATTACATGAAGTGGCGTAAGTGCTATAACACTTCTGCACATCGAAGTCTTCAGCTTTATTGCTATAATGCATAACTATACAAGTTTTTATAAACACCGTAGCTCCATTACTGGTGTAAATTTCTACAAAAAAATACGTGTGGCTCGTTTAAGTGGCATCATATAAAAACAGATAGAAATAAAGTAAAAATATAATATTTTTTGGATTAGATATTATTATCTAATGGTGCGTGTCAAAGAACTATAAATTAACCTTTTCAGTAAGATTTTTCTATAGCATCTTAGTATTAATTTGAAGATTATAATAAATTATAGTTTCCTTCTAGGAGAAACAATAGCCATGTTACTTTAAATATTGATTTTAAACATTTTTATTTATTATTTCACTATTACTATTGACAAAATTACTTAAGGTTCCTTCATGTGTATACTACATCGTCATAAGTATAGAATATCAAAAAATTGAAGACACAAGACAAAGAAACGAGATATCTTCAAAATGTAATTCATTTCGAAAGTTAGCACTTTAACACTCAAGCTAATGCAATAAGAGAAGGCATGCGAAGTATTTACGTTCGACTAATCGTTCCATTCTAAACATAAATTGGTAATGTTTATGTTTAAGCATTTACGTGACAGTTAAACATTTAACACTCTTTAAACGCTTTTACCTTGTACCTTCCACGCGACAACACTTGAGATGGTAAAGAAATTCTTATGTAAATTTGTCTAGACATTACATTAGATACTTGAAACAAGTTACAACGGATATTGGAAAGTTATAATCATATTTGATTGAAGAGAATCTTCTCATGATAAGACTTGGTAGACCCAAGCTGCCTTGTTATTTCATATATATATATATATATATATATATATATATATATATATATATATACCTGCTGAAATCACTAAGAGATTCATGCTGTAATAACATACTTGAGACATACAGTAGAAAATAATTAGGAAAAATTGTGAATTATCTAAAATAAGTAAAATTATTTGTTTTTATTTACAGCGCCTAACTATAAGCGCGACCCATTGTGGGTTCGACCCCCATTCTATGGAGTGATTATATTTAAATTATTTTCACTTCCTCGCTCTGGTAAAGACAAAGTGCGGCGTTGAGTTTCACCTCTCAACACGCAATATCTCGACTTCGGTGGAAAGCGAAGTACGGAGTGTCTTGACACTAGGTACTATCTGTCTACCCTGCTATGCGGGATAAAGCGTGAAGCTAAAATAAACAAAACATAAAAACTTTCTCAACATTTATATTTAGTAATACATCCCAACCACAGAGCAAACTTATATATAAAAATGATATACATGTTAAATTCAAGACGCTCGTTTTCATTTTATTCATTAAAAGTTAATATCCTATGGAGCCCAAGTTTTCCACAAGCAATATATTTATTTGAACGTATACAAATATTTGAACTGAATCATAAAGTTTGAGATGAAAAGATAATTTACTGATGTTCTATTGATCAAATCTTAGCACTGTTTACTAGAACACATATGTATCGTCACGATTATACTGTTATTAACTGGATTCACATTCTAGACATCATACAATACATATATAATAATAATCGATAATATTTAAGAACGTGATCCTCAATTCTTCCATATTTAACTAGATAGGCACTCAATAATCAAGCAAAATTTGAATAAAGAAAATTTATGTACATAATACTAAAAAAAATGCCAAGTTTAGTTAAAAAACGTCAACAAAGTTATACTTAATATAAATTTAAAAAGTGCCGTGATCAAATTTTGAGATTTTATGAAATACAATTTAGCTATAAATTGCCTGTTCGAAGTTATCAAATAATTAACTATAATTCCTACTTCGGTATTAGACGGATTTCTAAGCAAATTATAGTTTTAAAAGAATACTAGTTAAATTAATTTTAGACATACAATGACCAATCGAAAATGTCCTTAGCGTGAGACCTTTAAGGTTTTGTCTAATATTTTAGCATATCTGTTTTTCCGATCGCGCTTATAAATGGCTTAGTTATTTATGTAAGCCAACCATTTCACTGCAATATTTTTAACCAAGGACAAAATGTTCCTACTACCAAATTTATTACGTGAATGTTAAAAGATATAATGACTATGTACTAATTAATACCATTAGTAGATTTAAATGTATGTACATACATTAGAGGACATAATTATATATCGTTATAAGGAACACTATCATTGTAGAACTTAAGATACTTATGAAGAAAAAATTGTAACACTACATCCTGAAACCTCTTAAATGTTATCTTAAATGTTATTAAATAGCATTAATGTAATATTATTTAATATAATATAATTATTTTCTACTGACATATTTTTTTATTATTGCTTAAAAATATAATTACTCCATTATTAATTATCAATACATAAATGCAAAGTATGCAAGCTTTATTATGAAAAAAATCGAAAAGAACATAGTTGTATAGAACTTAGACGTACTCGTTTTTAACTTCTATAAAAGCAAAAGGCTATGTTTTGCTAAGGGGAGGTTATGCGTCTGTCTGCTCGCCCCAAGTAATCACGTCACTTCCTTTGGATATGGTAATGTGCGGCGCCGGCACGCGACTCTATTGCCGCTTCAGATATCGGGGCGTTCTGCCAAGATACCACCTGGTCGTAGATGACATTTAAATTTAATATGTATATTATTGTATATGTGCCACAATAAAATTTTCTAAATTTCAAATAAAAGCAAGTGATTATTTTTTTACAATAATATTTATATCAAAATTAGATAACTTCAAATTTTGACATAAATATGATTGTATAAAAATATTAAGCATCTATGTGCCTAATCGGAGGCAATCATAACTTCATAATTTTGACAATATACCATGACGACACGCGATTTTACCGGTCCTGCAGACATGCGGTATTCTAGTATTCTGCTAAAGTAGAGCAACGTTGAAGTTATGTCAATAGCACTAGCATAAATCCATTTTGTTCCGTTTACTAGACGGATTAATAAATACAATTTTATTAATTTTCTTTAAGAGCTAAACTTCTTATATATAAATTTTAAACAGCTAACCGTCTGAATGCTCCTTTACGCCACACCCTCATTCATAAATCATAAGAAAGTCTCTTCAGCAGATTTTTTATATTTTAATAATAATTATTTAAAATAATTCTAAATAAATCTTTAAATATTAATCAAGAAATATAACCTAAAAGTGCGAGGAATGTCCGTGCAAGTTATAGTTTTTTTTAATAAAAATTGATTTATGTGGGTCTCATAAATTCATATGTGGACAAAAATTATACAAGCATGAAATACTTGTGAAACTAATACGCGTGCATACACATGTGCGTGTTTTTCTTCTTGATCATTTCTATTTGTCATGCTCGCATTACATGCGAATTTTTATTCTTATACATATAAGGCAATAATCCTCCATTTCACTAGTAAATACAAAGACAGAGTTATTTTTTTACTGAATAATCATAATAATACAACAAATACAAATAGTAGATTCTACATATATTAAATATACCGATAGTTGTAAAAGCCTTAAAATTTTCAATAACTAAATTTAAGATCATAAAACATTGTAAAAGAAATACGCCTTCTAACTGAAGCTGAAATCACGATACAAATCATGAAGCGTGACCTCCGCATTGAACAATCTAAAGTTCATTACACTTCAAAATATCATGAAATATAAAAAAGAAAAAGAGATTTAGCTAGTTAACAATTAAAATATAATTGAATAATAAATATAATGAATATTTTTTGCAATTATAAAAATAAGCTAAAGATTTCAGTAGCATTATATTCATCCCCAAGTACAACAAAGGCTTGCTCACAGAAATTTACAGCATCCGCGCAACTGAAACTGTCTTACCTATTTTTTCCATGACCAATCTTGTAGAGCTCGACGTGCTTGAATTGGGCGTATGTTGCCATTGTAGATTAGGTATTGACTTTTTTACACGATTAAAACACAAAGTGCAGTCACTGCGCGAATCCGGCAGATAGAAGTTAGGGACGTGCGTTCACGATGACGTTCGTCAGCTGACTGAACGCGCGCCGGCAGTACCCTTGTTTAAGTCGATGGTGCCACCCTCCGCCCGCGCGTGAAAAGTGAACCGCGCATGCGCTTCCGCTCCTCTTGTTTTGTTTCTTTTTTGTACTTTTTTTTAACTAGCCACCTGGCCCTTCCTGTTTGTCATGTAGTAAGCATATGACTCGTGTCAACAGACAGACAGGTTTGAGAATGACACTAAATATCCGATGACTGACATTAAACGGTGCAATATAATACAATTTTAGAATTTTAAAAATAAGGTTTTATTTACTAAATTTAAATTATATGCCTATTATTTTATATTAGGCAAAAAATGTTTATATTTTTTATTTTATTTAGTTACTTAATAGATTTGACTTTTATTTTTTTAATTAAAATTAATTACTCTCACATATATATGTTATCAATAATAAACTTTTAGATTGTGAACTCTTAAGGCGTATAATTGGCTACTGTTTAATGAACGGCTCTGAAATCCGATACGGTGTCGAGTCGTGCGTCCATCGACATTGATTAATGTGAAGTATCGTCAGATTCCTATAATCTCTGCTTGTGATTTAAGATACTTTTAAATCGTAGAACAACGGTTGTAACTTTGTTTATATCATCTACGGACTCCTTTCAATTGAATCCAGAACTATTCACACGTTTCCGATTCACCACATCCACAAAGGGCGTCAGCATAAAGGATTTTTGGAAAATATACGATAAATAAATAAAAAATATATATTTTAATCATCATAGGAATTAATATCAATATTTTTAAAATGCCATCATATAAGACATTTTTAAAACTGATATACCAAAATTGCTAACTGCTAAGTTTATTTTTTTTAACATTATAAAATTATTGATTTTTGCAATCGCATTTATATGCGTGATTAATCCGTTTAAAATAGTTTTTAACATTTTTACAAAAATTAACTGAGAATTAAAATAATGCTAAAATTTCTTAAATATATAAAAGATATATAAATATTAATTAAAAGTATTTAATAATATTTAAATTGATTTTAGTGAAAATATAGTTTATATAAATCTTTGAACTTCTTCAGAAATTTTCTTTTCATATATTTTTTTCTGAGATACATATAATATTATATATATTTCTGCGTGTAAACCTAAATCATCATTAAAGCTTAAGTTAATGAAACTACAGACGTTAACGTAATCAACAAACACAAACATATAAATTGTTTATTTTAAATAAATTTACATAAAATATTATAATCAAAAAATTAAAACGTTGCAATTTATGAACATAAATTAAATAACCATCTTATACAGCCAGAAACCTCTCATACGCTACATTTTTTTCAAATCATTCTCACATATGCTCTCCGTGCCAAAGTAACCGTCATCCATCTTCAAGCAATCAAGGGCTTCCCATTTTCAACACTTGACCATTACAACATATACAATTTGTTCAACTATTTTAGACACCATATAAAATGAACAAATTTCAACTCTAAAGCGTGTAATTAATGATTACGGTGTTCTGAAGCACCGCACGCACTTGATTGCGTTTACAAATATTCGAAAATGCACCGACATTAGCTTTCACGGAAATAATTGTTTACACCTCGCTTCCTGCCAGATATAAATCTATGTAGTCTATGGTGTACGCAAACAAAATAATTGTTACCTATAAAGCAAATACCTCGCCGCAATGGCGCTTTGTTAATTCACCTTTGCGGGAAAAAACACTATTGAAACGTAAAATTCTTTACGCATATGGAAATAGTTTTGACTAAATTATTTTTAATTTTTATTGAAAACTAATGTCTCCACGGCAGCTTTATACGTATATACAGTGTTTCCCAATAGGGATGATAGGATTTTGATATCTCACAGCCGCCATCATGGTTGTTTAACATTTGACATTTTTGTTTTTTGTGTTCAGCAATGTTTGCCATTTAATCATGAACAAGTTCACGTTATTTCAACGTTCAAAATTGTTCAAACTTTCTATCAAAATTCGAGAAGTATTGTCTCTACTCAAAGAGCATTTCATGCTAAATATGGTCGTCATGGTACACCGTCTGAGCTCGCTATACGTCGCATAATCCAAAAATTGGAAAGAGAATATTCTTTGCACGATAGTAGACCACCAACACGACAACGGACAGGCCGTAGTGAAGAAAATATTGCCGCCGTATCAGCCAGTGTCGAAGAAAATCAAAATGTTTCCGTTCCACGACGTGCACAAGAATTGGGCTTATCCAGAATGACAACCTGGCGAATTTTACGTATGGATCTTGGCCTACATCCATACAAGATTGTGTTGGCACAAGAACTCAAGCCAGCAGACCATCGATTACGTCGTGAATTTGCTGATTGGCCGCTTGAAATGATGGAAACGGACACTGAATTTCATAAGGAAATCATCTTTTCAGATGAGGCTCACTTTTGGCTCAATGGTTATGTGAACAAACAGAATTGTCGTTACTGGAGTGAGTCAAATCCAAGAGTGGTTCATGAAACACCATTACATCCTGAAAAATTGACTGTTTGGTGCGGATTAGGGTACGGTGGAATCAGTGGCCCGTACGTTTTCAAAAACGACGAAGGCCGTACTGTTACTCACAATAGCGACCGTTATCGTGACATGTTGAACGATTTTTTTTCCTGAAGTGTATGAAATCGATGCGAACGACATTTATTTTCAACTAGATGGTGCAACATGCCACACTGCAACCAGTCACAATGGATTTATTGCGTGATAAGTTTGGTGAGTCGGTTATTTCTCGCAACGATCCTCACAATTGGCCACCAAGATCATGCTATTTAACACCCTTGGACTATTTTTTGGGGGGGTATGTTAAATCTCAAGTGTGGCATACACTTGAGATTTAACATACCCCCACAAAAAATAAACCAGTTACGATTCAAGACCTTCAACGCAACATTCGAGCGACTATAGCGGCCATACCAGCCGAAATGCTGCATCGAGTCATCGAAAATTGGACCGATCGTATTCACCAGTACAAAAAAAGCCGTGGCGGTTATTTGAACAATATTTTGTTTAAATCATAAATAGCATAAGATTTTCTATCAAATAATGCCATTGAGCACGAAATTCAAATATATATTACATATTTTATTTCAATTTCAAAACATATTGTTCTTATTGGGAAACCCTATATAAATTCTAAATCCTGATATATTATCTATAAAGGAAAATAAAAAATTATGTATGTATGTTTTAATGACATGACTTTCATAAATTATGTGACCACGGACTACTGTAAAGTGTTTGAAACTTTGGATTTTCAAAAATATATTTATTTGAATACCAAAATATACGCAAATAATCCGTTTAAAATTGTATCATATAAATTTAATTCTGTGTTTTGCTTAAAATATGTAAATATATCTTTTTTAAAATTTATATTAGGTGTATTATATTCATTACTTTAAAAAAATTATAATCATTAGCATAAAAAGACAGCCTTTTAAGAACAAAATTAAATAATACGTCAAAAAACTATAGGTATAAATCATATTAAATGATTAAACAAAAAGAAAAAATAAACGAAATATAAAGTTTCTTTTATAAAATGAAAGTAAACATTTATACTTATTAAACAGTTGTACACGAGAAAATGTATAGCAGCATCGTGAATTTGCATGTCTCAGTTCACTTCACAACTTGCTCGCAACTCGCATGCGGGCAGACAGCTATGTTTTATAGCTCTAATACACATGCTTGTGATTCGCACAAAATAAGCAAATTGCAACAGGTGAGAAATTTATTTGTTATCTCACGTATTGATTTGGTATTTTCAATTTTAAAGGCGGGTCGTGGCTCAGTGGAACTGCGTCTAACTGTAAACACAATCGGTTGTGGGTTCGATTTCCACTTTTGTTTTAGGTGATTTTTACACAATACCTTATTTAATTAGACCAACTCCGGAGTACACCAAACCCAGTATCGTCTATCTATCGTCTAAAGCGATATGACAAATCAAGACTATTCTAAACCAACGTCTTGAGACAATACATACTTATTCTAGCATGTGTACCACGGTCTTTAAGTAAGTATATTTTTATTTTCTCTTCATATAACATTTAAATTTATTCAGGTTTATCATCTATTGATTATGTAGGCCTCTGGAAATTTCTTAGAAAGCCGCTAACATTTGTTATAAATCTTTTTTTAAGTTTTTTTTTGGTAGATCCAATGGAGATACTGTAGTAAACTACACGCGATAAGTTCCGCTACGTAAAATATACGTACACTAGACTTTGTATATTCAAACAATTGTGTGGCTCGATTATTTTTGAGTCACAAAAAGGCGAAACTAGTTTCTACAGTAGAAAATATGAATATTTACTGAATTAATTGATGTGTGTGACTGACAGACAATATACAGGCTAAACTACTAGACCTAGAAACCTGCATTTTAGCAAGTTTGTAATGGGACGCCAAGAAATGATTCCTGAAATTGCTATGGGATCTAAAACAATGTCGTTAACATCATGACAAAAACATATTTCCAGTACATGAATGACTCTGAAGTCTAAGCACAAGTTGTCCAAGTTTCACAAAACATGGTTAGCTAAATCCTTCACCATTGCTTGAAGTATTTTCGTGTCGATGATAATCTATTTTACGCTTAGAACCGCTTATCTTCCACTTAAATAAATAAGCAAAAAATACTAAATTAAGAACAATTGCAAAGCGAAATATGGAGTGTCCTGACACTAGGTACTTTCGGTCTACCCTGCTATTCGGGATAAAAAGCATGAAGTAAGAAAATAGTACTGTTATCATCATTTTTGAACCTGGATAAGTTTCCGAAAATCACATACCGCCGATCACATTGAAATTTGGTAGACTAACGTTTTATGACTTTCTGATCACGAATATCATAATGAGAATTGGCGCAAACACTATTTTGAATAACAAAAACGAAGGAGAACCATCATCTAATAATATATATAATTTCGCTATTGTTAAAGGACGAAGGAAGTTACACTAAGGACCGTCATCAAAAAGTTGCTGGGCGCTACATATTTCGCAAAACGGGCGAGGAAAGTAAAAGTCGCGCCTACTCCTTTGATCTGTATCACAGAAGGCTCGTAACGTTGAGTGAAGAATTTTACGTTAAACCCTGTACAAGACTGTAAATTAATGCTCACACCCACACTCACATACACGCACACAGTGGAGAGGGCTTTGAGTTGTTAAATTAATTCCTAATTTTTACTGTACACAAACGCGCACGCACGCGCACACACACACCTTTTCTGTGAAAAGCTAAAAAAATAGTCAAAATCGGTTAGGAATACGCGATCATGAACGCCGAACGAAAACATGTTCTCCTTCGTTTTTCTTATTCAAAATGCCGTTTGCGCTTTTCGGAAGTAGACACTACTTCCGAAAAGCGAAAACCTAAATATTTATGTACAAAAATAATAGCCGGTTATTATTTCTACATATCTGTTATTATATGTATCTATTCAATATACTCAAAATTAATAATAATTGGTACGTACTACAATTCTAGATAAAAATTGATAGCAAGCATTGATAGCATTATAGTTCTGAATATTAAAAAGCTCTCCCTAGCAATTAATATTTATTAACCCATTTGAACTACGGAAAAAGATTTATGTATTACTTTTGCAGAAAGTGTAAAATTTTATTTTTGCTCTTTCCTAAAGGAATCCGAAAAAAAATTAGGAAAATCCTCCCTTAGAAAAATAAGACTCCCTGGGACTCTCCAAGAAACTTACGTGCAAAATTTTTACTTTTTACACTTAACGTTTTCGGCTACGCGTTGTTACTGACTGTTGATTAATTCATATTTATGACTTTTACATTCATTTCCTTACAAATAAGGTGTGAAGGTGACGATCTAAGAATTATAACTTGCTAAGTCATTAGTACAAACATAATATATAATTAAAATTTTACCATCTTCTGGTATAAAATTAACACGAAAGATAATCATTAAGTCACATTTCATTAAATGTTTAAAAATTAGTGTCTCAGCTAATTAAGGACATACAGGAGGGAAACTTTCTCTAGTGTTAGTATGAAATCTTAAGTTGTATCGTGCACTCGGACTATTAACACGGTAAAGGCAGATATTCCCACGTACAGGTCAGACACATAATCGTTTAATATTCGAGTACACTACCTGCAACACGTAACAGTGGTATAAATCTTTCAACGCTTTAAAACAAAATTTTAATTCATTTGTTAAATTTAAAGGTACGTTGTTTTAATTATTGATATTGAGGAAGAAAAATATTTTTAATTATTGGCTTAATTATAAATACTATTAAGTCACTTATTGTACTTTAATTGTGTGAAGAAATGAAAGCTTTTATCGTTCCTTAATTATCTCAAAAATCTAAAAAGTGTAAATAAAATAATAATAGTATATATATATATATATATATATATATATATATATATATATATATATATATATATAAATAATTTTTTGCTTAATATTTAATATCTAAACACATCAAGATTGACCGATACAAAAAGTTACTGTTTTTACTATTTTCCTTGCAATTTATTTATAATTTCTGACGTGTTAAAGGTTCTTTGAGACCTATAAATATTTCCGTTAGTAGCTGTCTTCGAGTTTTAATAAGACCAACGCATTTTCTTTCATTTGAATATATATTTATATATAATTTAAATATAATTTTTATAAATACACTATATTTGTACAATATATATATATATATATATATATATATATATATATATATATATATATATATTGTGCTATTCCTACATACCTTACTTGTGACATAAATAGCTTTTACTTTACGTTTACCTTTGCACTTACATAGCTTCCAGTAGTATATAGTGGAATGATTTTAGATTATCGTAGAGAAAATCTCGTTATCTGCAATGCGTGCTCACGTAGCGTGATTTCAATCTTAGAATTCCGACGACAAGTATCTGTGACACGACTAGACCTACCATACTGTGCACTTAATTTCTGATTTGGCTTATCACTCCAAAAGCTAAGCAAATGAAAAATGAATAACCATTTATATTCTGTCAAATCATGATTAGATAACTTATTTAACTTAAGGTAACATACATAATATATATATATATATATATATATATATATATATATATATATATATATATATATATATATATATATATATGTATCCAATCAATTGTCGAGAAGAGTGTTATTGTTTTAAATTTTTGTTTAAAGACTGAATCCAACGCCACTGATATAGCCTCATTTGAAGCTTATCAAAATTGTCGGATATAGAATAATGTGAAATAAAAATCATAAAAAATTAAAGGTATTTAAAAATAATGCGAAAAGAAGCCCTTGAGAAAATAAAAAATACTTTAACATTATTGTTTTAACATGAAAATATATTTTATTCTATTACAATGTTTAATTTCAAAGTAATGTGTGGTCTAATGTTTGATAACATCGAAATTAAATTTTCCATTGTCGTCTACTTCATATCGTTTTACATAATACATGAATAATATTAATAAGATTAAGCGTCCTATATGGGTATTTGTAGACAACTGTCTGACACTGACAATCTCTTCCCACGTCTTGCCTCAATTCAGGGCTGTTGCTTGTATGATTAATTACACGTAACTATAAGCATGTTTGATGATGTCGACTTGCTACCTAAATATCTTACATAAGTAAAAAAGTTTAGAAATGTATTCCTGCTCTACTAAGTTAGAACATGTGAGAACCTATGAGCGTGTATTTAAGGCTCCAAATACACGCTCATGGGCTCTAATCATAGTTGACAAGAAAAATAAAAGAAGAAAAAATATGCACTTAAAAATTGATTTATTTTAGATTGGCGGGTCCAGACACAAGCCCCATGTACCCATATACCTAGTAAACAATCCAAAAGAGACTGGAGTAAGCGATGAGAGAAAATAAGCTTATGGTTGCACAACTGAACTCAGCACTTCAACAATGTATATCTTTTCTGATTAGGGATTAAATCTCACATTTTGACCAACTGAGCCTACTTATTCTATATTTATCTTTATCCTTGTAATTCAATTGCCGTAAAATGGTAGGTTGTAGCAACCCTCACCTAGAAAGTAGAAAATCATTTTTAACACGAAAAAAACAATGGACATATTTGAATAGGGTCTGTTCCGTGGATTCAATTAACAATGCTTTGAACAAGACTGTAGGGGCTATACAATCAAGCCATTCGAATCTTTAATTACGTAGTAAAAAGATATGTAAATATACATACAGATAATTACTTGACGCTTCCTTCACATCATAATGCAGACACTTTTATAGTTGGAGCTAAATTAAAACGAGTCAGGGAAAGCTATTCAAAAGTCCTCCCATCTCTTTGACGCTTAATGTTCTTTTAAGTATTAAAAAATAACAATAGAATGTGTCGTCTTTTTAAATCTCATCAGTTAAAGTCATCGCCTTTTCATTGTTTTGTTTAATACGCACGTACATATAAAGCGGCGTAAAACGCGAAGACAATATAAAATTAATAATATGATATGAATCATAACCTATGTAAAGAGAATTATACACATAAAATGTTCAACTGTTCATACTTCTTATATAAAACACGTACACGATGGTTGTAAGTGTGAATCTTGCATTTTGTCCAACAAAGTACGATGTTAAGGTTTGTCGTACTTCACTAAGTTCTTTCATCTTATTCAGTAACATATGATAAGGACTTAAACAGAAACATGTTTTTATAAATGCTATGTTATATTTTTTATATTATATTAGTAATTTAAAAAACACTTTACAAGAAATAATTTACTTCAGAAATACCATAAGAAAATTAGCATAGTAGTTTAGAAATAGATGTTTAAGATAGTTCTAAAAGACTTAATTCTATTAGAAAAGCAATTTACTCGCCATTTCCACAAATTATTGCTTAATACATTCACTGTACAAGTGTTTCTAATTGAAATATATTTGTTCAGGAATTGTTGAAATCCCATTCTTTAATAGAAAACATAAACACGTAGTTACAAGTTCAATTACTTTGGATTTAAGTCCAATTAGAATGCTCTTTATAGCCCTTAAATGGACGTCTAGCGGAAAAACTTGCTATGCACTTTACACGACAATTAAAATTTTAATTGCATGTGATTGGTTTTTGTGCCGCAATTAAATGAATTATTTATGTCCGTTTCGACAGTGTCACCCATTATCTTGTTTTCTTTTGTGACATCCTGCACTTTTAAGTAGAATTATTAAATTACATACATTTGTTTATTGAATGAATAACGATGATAATTATAAAAACTTTTATAAACATAACATTATTTTTTATTTTATATAATTAGCGATCAGGTACTATAATATTATCAAAGTTCTTCTCGTATGATAATATCATTTTTGTCTTTGCTTCACTTTTATAATAAATTAATTGTAAGTAGCAAAAAAAAATCATAATATTTATCAGCAAAAGAGAGACAGTAACGCCATTGTTCATAGTTTCATGTTTCCTTAACATGAAACTAGTAATACCTATTTAAAAATTCCGTGACTAAGTACTTTATAATGGTTCTGCTTGCCTTTCAATTGTTTCAACGCCACCAATTTAGACAAAGAATTACAACTGCATATGTCTGCAATTATTTAGCAATTTTGTAATGTGAATATGCTATTGAAAATTAAAATTAATAGTAAGATATATGTAAGTATGTACATACATTGACAAAAAATTGTAGCCAAACTGACTCCATATATCGTGCGAAGAGGTTGCACATGTTTTAGAGTTTTATTTTGCTCCCATATTACTAATATATTAAAGAGTACAGATTTCCATACAATAATTATAATATAATATATATTGTTTTCAGAAGAGGATATAATGTGTGTATTATTTTCATATATTATCTGAATATACAAGTAGGTACATACCTACTTGTATATTCAGATAATATATGAAAATAATAATTTATTAAATTATTATGAAAATAACGAGGAATCTCACAGAATTAATCACTGTTAAGCACATAATTACTTTTTGCGAGCAAAAGACGCACTTGTAAGATTGCAATATTACAATTTGTATTCGCCGATTAATTTCCTCCCTGCTTGGATTCTTCTCCACCTGCTGATAATAGAGCTCGTTAAAATAAACGTGTAATAAGTCCGCTATTGAATACAACCGCAGAGTGCAATCTAGTCTACTGGAAATAATAATATGCTCAAGAAATATTAAATTATTTTAACTCTTTGTAATTTGTTGTGATTATTGTTAGAAATATTATAGACAATAAGGTTTAGTATAAAGAAAAGTAGTTATTTTTTATTAATTGCTTATTGTACAAAATTCATTTTATAATATTTGATATTTCGAACTCTTTTTCATTTAAAACATTGAATAATTAAAACCCAATCATGAAAATCATAATATTATTATATGTTCCTTTATAATGTCATCCATTTTAACATTATACTATTATTTATTTATTTTTTTTATATTTATTTTGTTTTGAAAATTCTTACTAAAATAAATATCATTAAATCTTTGCATATTTCAAGAACATACAGAAATAATTACAATATAATTTTTATTATATTGTAATTATTTTAGCGCTCTTTTTCCATGTTAACAACATTCATATGGGATTTCTTTTATAATTATTAGCCGTGGCGATGAAATAAACCGTCAAATGAAAGTCCCAGTTATTATCGGTTTCATAAGATCAATATTGAACAAATAGAAAGCAAATGAGGACCTAAATATTGTCCAGTTATAAACGCGTTAACGTATTGCCGCTATCGGGACATTTGAACAACAAATTGTCTGTTCCAAAGCGCGTATTGAGGAGATCGCCTGATAAGCGCGCTCCGTAAATACCCCACTCTATAAATGCTAACACATAACAAGAACGCTTTACGCAAGATGTTAGAATTATTTTATATGTACATATTCTGTATTATTATTAACATATATTTTATGGGCCATCATCACGCAATAATGTAAGTAATGAGATCTTAAAGAGGCCGGTTGTGACGCAGTGTGACAGCCTCTGACTGAACGCAGTCAGTTGTGGGTTCGATCTCCACTCGAGGGAATGATTATATTTAAATTATTTTCACTTACTCGCTCTGGTAAAGACAAAGAGCGGCGTTGAGTTCCACCACTCAATACACAATGTCTCGAATTTGTTGGAAAGCGAAGTACAGAGTGTGTTGACACTAGTTACTTTCTGTCTACCCTGCTATGCGGGATAAAAGCATGAAGCTAAAAAAATGATCTACCTAAAATGTTAAAATATCAACAATTCTTTATTTAAAATCCTTATTTTCAAATGTATATATAGAAATTGTTTTGCCCCCGAAACAATGTTAAGAAAATGACTGGCTTAATATTATAAATTATTAAAGCTTAGTAGAAAACATTTCTCTATCTACGTTAGAGTACTAAGAAGCAAGTATTTTGCAATAATCGAATGTCTAAGCAACGTGTATTTGTTATCTAACCATCGCTTTGTTAGCCTAATGTGGCGTGAATGGCTTTTATCAGCTTCTAACTACCAATTAATTTATATAAACCAATATGTAAATTTTAAGTTAATTTCATTACTCGTGTTTTTAGGGGAGTAAACAAAAAGTAAGTTTAAACAAATATCAAAATTATATGAATTATCCGAATTTGATCAACAACTAAATAAAATTGGACTGTTAGCTTATAATATTAAAATAACAGCTTTTTTGCATGTATACATGGTGCATCTACCAAAATAATATTTTTCACAATTTTGTAAAAATATTTGTTTAAATTTTCTAATGCTTATTCTGGCTTATCTCTGCAAGAGCCGGTATATTGTGTTTGTGAAAATTGCTATCAAATTTATAGTTATATATATACTATAAAATTTATATTATATATATAGAGTTTTTCTCGAGTTTCCAGAATTTTTGTTTTCAATGTCAAAACCAGTTTAATTTCCTCAAGTCACTGGCATTAAAACTCCAGTAAAAAATCTGTTTCATATCGTTTTCTTCAACTAAATTGATATAATTATGTGTAATATACGTACTGACTCACTTCTCTATATTCAATTCATGTGGAGAAGTGTATATTTAAAGAAGTGTAAGTGTATACTGGGATGCATGCATAACTTATATCGTAGTCATAGTAACATAAATCATCTGATATCAGTTTTGAACTCTCAACAACTGTTAAATGTTTATAAACCCTAAACAAAAATACTACTTGGTTTTTTTCGAGTACTATATTAAAATAAAAACATCATTTTTATTAAAAATATTACTTACAGAAAATTACTAAAACTAAAATCATGTTACAACATTAATACAACAGGTGCAATCCCGAATTCCTAGTTAAAGCAAGTCAAACACCGCTTAAGTGATCCAATAAGCATCGGACCAGCTAAAACGACCCGACCTGAAATGCTGAACTAGCAGTTAACTACAAGCAGTTAATCACCGCTGCGAAAAATCAAGTATCTTTGGTAATAAGAAATAGATACGCACTTTTACTATACATTTTATTATAACGTTATATGTTATAGTGTACGAATTCATTATAACGAACTAAAATATTAGATATTTATAAACAGGTTATATTAGAAAATTATTGTCGATAACGGGCAGAACGAATTTACAACAATAATAATCGTACTAAATAAGCTACGAATATTTGAAATGTTTAAAACAGCGAAGTTCAGTTAAAGCTTTCTTACTAGAGCTTCTGGAAACGTGAAAATAGTATTATTTATTTAATAAGTTTATTTAATTAGTTGCTTAAGTGTTTCTGGTGCAATAGTTTTTAAACAAAAACTAAAATTTTATTTTTATTTTAGTATTTTGTTTTGCTCAATAGTTATAATAAAATATTTTGTATTGACAAAATAAAATAGATTATAAATGAGTTTGATAGTTTCTAGCTTGCAGCTATATACTTTACGCCTCATAGTAAGGTAGTCGGAGAGCACCTACTACGATTACTACTAATCCTAAAAACATCCGTACACCGCTACACACTTCCTATAGTTTTATGCCCGGTCACTTAGCAGTGTAAGAAACATTTAAATTTATATTTTGACTTGAATTTCTTCGATCAATTTGTCTAATACACGTATGTATATTAACGAGATCTGATATTTGTACAATATTTTTCCGTTTAGTTTTATTATTATATTATAATTTCTTTTACATTTATATTTTTGAAGGTTCTCTTCCATTTTAAGAAGGCTTTTAAATTTTTAGACATTTTTTTGTCTCGTTAGGAAATCCGTTATAGATATCCGCACGATAGATAAATTACTTTACTAACTGTTCCTCTTATGATTATTCCATGGGACATTACATTTAGAAATTACTTACTATAAATTATTTATATATCAAAGAAACTATCTAAATTATAAACATCACCAAATTAAGCCTTAATCTTGTATTCGCAATATTACCAGTTGTTTTAGAGAAGTTGAACAGTAATCATACTAATATAGTATCGGCTTTAAAGATATTATATTAGATAGACTGTATTTGTAGAAGACAACATCACAGCTGCTGGTTAAGATAACGGCTGCAGCAGCGAATGGTCTCCGCACACGCGACACCATCATATCTACGAGTAGATTTCAATGTACACTGAGTTTCTGTTAATAATTTTGTGTGCGGCAGTACGCACTGATGTAAACAGAACAATATAACACTTGCAATCTATTTAATATCAAAATTTCTCCACTGACCTTCTTTTCTGTTATAGCTTTAATCGAAATCATTTAGAACGGTACTCATTTAAATTGTTAATTGTAGATAGTAGCTTCGTTGTTAAAGTATTAATAATTTTATATATTTGTAAATTATAAGATATTTCTATTTGAATTATACGATGATTTTTGCTACACGTGCAACATTATAATTACTAGTAGTTAGGTAGGTAATAAATTAAATTAAGTATAAATTAAGTATATATATACTATAAGATTATTAATTTAACAATAATAATATGTTAAAATTTTTTTTTTTCATGTTCATCTCTGAACGCTCAGAAATAATCAGTTCATAAATCTTTTTTATCTTCACGCATCTTCCATATTCCAATCTTTTTAAATCATATTAGAAAGTAAAATATTACTGGAAATGCTAACTATTTTAGTGTCCCCATATATAGGTAGCAAATATAAGTATATATGTACAAATATAAAGCTCATCCGTTACTCAGTAACTAACTAAAGACTCTTTGATCATTGTAGAAAACATTAGGAGAAGATTTTAGATAGGGGATTTTACATTTCATAGTAAGAAATGAAACATAGTAAATTGAAATTCAAAACACTGATTGCTGTTAAGGTGTATTTAGAAATCGTAAAATACACGGAAACGAACTAGCTGTAATTATAAAACAACATACTCTATTTTCATCTTTTTAACTTCACTCTTTAATCCCGAGGGCAGAGTCCTACCTAGTGTCAAGACACTCCTTAATCCGTTTTCCACCGCATTCAAGACGTTGAGTGTTGAGTAGCTGTACACAATGCCAAATTTTTGTCTTGCCACTGCGAGAACTGGGAAAATATTCTAAAATAATCAATTCCCCGAGTTGGAATCAATATCTATTTTCATGTCTTAATCAATACATGTATTTCTTTCAATAATTATAATAAACGACTTTCCGCAATACATTTCATTTTATCGTAATTTATAACACCAGTACGACATATATCACATTTTCTACATAAATAACGTGTATGTATCACGCCATGCGTAAACAAAATGACCATAACAGTCGCATTCAATTTTTTGCTGCAATCTGTCTCTCAGCCTTAGATCACCACATTCATGTTTATAAACAAAAACACAGTGAAAGTGGTTTGCTTACTTTTTATAATGAATATTAACTTAGCCCTTTTTTGTTTTTAAAAAGTAATTAATATTGGACACTTTTTCTTTAGTAATAAGATTGATTTAATTGTCGTTGTTTAATTGAACGGTAATAGTCAAGCAGATACTTTTACCATGTTACATCATTTTAAGAATATGTAAATTACAATGTTTGCAGTAACAGTAATTACAATGTGTTAAGATATAAAGTTTTAAAGCTCGTGAAAGCAATATTCGATATTCCATACATGATGTTATTATACGATAATTACTTAATAAAATTTATTATTTAAATAACTGATTTATATAACACCACGGTGATATTTTTATTAAATACTGTTATACTTATACATATTTCTATAGAAAATAAAATTATTTTAATTGTGGTGGGTTCGAATGCCACTCGGAGGAATAATTTAAAATTATTTTCTTTTCTCCGCTCACTTAAGATTTTGTGATTTTAATTTCTCCACTTGCCATGCAATATCTCGATTTCGGGCGGAAAGCAATCGACGGAGTATCTTGACACTAGATCGTGAATGAGATAAACGTATAAGCTTTAAAAAAATGCTTAAACATTTCAATAGCCTTACAATATAATTATCTACATAAAAATCTTACCTATCGTATGATTTTTACGTATATAATTAAGTGACGAAATCGGTCAATTACAAACGAAATTACATATTATAGTGTGTCTCCGCAAAGTTATTGCTGACTTAGAGCGTCTCGTCGATAATAATTTCAAAAGTATCTAAAATATTTTCTTATTTTGAGAGCATTCGGCGTGCGATTGCGCTTTTCAATGTGTATGTACGATTAAGCGAAACACTAGACGGAAAAATAAATCACTTCATTTTTCTCGCCTATCCCACAACAAATGAAAAAAAAATCAACATTTCAAAACAGTGTTGTAATAAATATGTAGTCACCAATATTCATTTTATGGTACATAAATTTAGCAACAAGCAATATTAATATTTATCCAATGGTAACATATTATAATGTAATGAAAAACTCTTTTACCTACTGCGAGCTGCATAAGATTTCAAACATCATAGATTCAACAAAGTTTTATTATTTCTGAAAGTAAAAATAAATCGCGTTACTATGAAATTAATTATACATTGCTTAATGAAAAATTTAAAAAGCTATTTTGGTATATTTATATTTAGGTAAAAATTAGTCCCGCTTTCTACAGGCTGTTCACAGCTTAGTTCACAGTCTATTTAACCTCTTGGCCGGAGCACTAAAAAGAAAGTTACATGCTGCGTTAAACAGCAGAATTCCCCCAAAATTACAATTTAGTAGCGTTTTACTCTAATTACACGGATTCATCACAAAACGACATCAACGGAGGCTACAATGACAGTAATCATACTTGTATGTCCACCGTAACCATTTAGGTGAAAGTTTTTGGTCAAATAAATCAGTGCTATTTAGCCATGAAAAATATATAATTTACATTTAAAAGTTATACGTGAAATATGTTCTTGTGTTTTTCTTAGGCATAATAATATTTTTATAAATTTGATAGTTAGATACTAGGTAAAAATGACAACAAGTAAACCCTTAATATTTTTTTCGTAAATATATTTCATGTACAAACACGTAACATATTCATTGTACAAGTACGTAATATACTTATTATATAAAAACATCATAAAAATAACAATTAAAGCGCTATTCACTACAAAATACCTAAATATATTCTTTTCGAAGTAATTGTTATTTGGTTGAAAATGCAGTCTATTTAAATATACGGCACGGTAAAATGCAGTCTATTTAAATATACGGCAATTTAACGTTCCCCAAAACTTCACAAAATTACAGTTAATGAGAGAGAAACTAGAAAATACTGAATTGTCAGTGAGACATAATGACTATTGGTGTGGTCTACTGTAGTGCATTTATGAACGTCATAAACTCATTTTATAAAAAGATACTTTCCATAAGCGGTAAAATAATAAGCGGTACAGTGACCCACTACCAAAATTACTGCCAAATTAATGTATTTGTGTCAAATCTAATATAATGTATTATTGTGTGCATATTTTCGTGACTTTATAAGTAACTAAGTTATATTTTTTATGTACTACTTTAACACGATAAATCGCATATTGAATAAAATTATTGAGAAAAATATTTTAGAAAACTCGGGGTTTCCAACAATTTACAGTTGTTCTTTAAATATATTTTCATATAACTCTTCTTTAAATATATTTTCATATAACTCTACCAAAATATACGCGCCTTAATATGGTTTCAACAATTTGACTTAAAAAGTGTAAAAATGGAAAAATAGGAAATTCTTATAAGAAATATGTTTTTTTAAATTAAACTAGTTTTTTATTTATAAGAATATTATAAATATTGTATGGAACAAAATTCCTGGTTGTAATTCACGTAGCTCTCTACTTTTCTCTTATTTAATATCGCCTTTATATTTAGCACTTAACCCTTACTAAATTTAAATAATGTAAATGTTTGTACTCCAGTAGTCGAAATCACATTCATAATCATGGCGTTTAGTAAACTTATTACTATGGCTTCTCAAGTGTTGTTATTTTTGTAAAAAGTTTCTTGATAAATAAATGTAATTTATAGATAAATATTGCTTATCAATTTTGCTTCGTCTATATTGACCATGACTTGAAAGTACGGTGCTCTTATTAGAAACACTATCTTTATTTATTATTTCAGATCGCAAGATACGAAAACTGTACATTCTGTAATAGATCTTAATTGTAAAGAAATATGAAAGTAAACATATAACTTTACATCAGACAAAGGCACGAAGGAGTCAAGCTTTCACTTTCATTCATCAAAGTAAATCTAACTAAATGAGCATTAACTTTATTATAAATCATCGGATAACACCGAACTTTGTTAGTGTTGAATCAAAAGTAACATGATTCTGCTGAACTTTATCATAAAACATCTGCGTTAAACATGAATGCTATATACTCATTACAAGCAGTACCCCGACTACCCGGCTAGGAATTAAACAGGAAGTTAAAGAAATAAACTTTAAATAACTTTCTATTCTTCTATCTATTAGTTATACTTTTAACTACAAACAACACAGTTATCCCGAGTTTCGTTTTTTTTTCTTAATTTACGAAAACTATTGATTTTATGACACGACTATCTTAACTGTTCAACACACGTAAATGTTATTAAATATTCTTAACATAATCTTCTTCTAATAAGTTATTTCACTCTAAACATTCAGTTAAATATAGATACATTACACTCTTAGGGTAGTTAACAATGATCTTGACACTTCTATGACATTTAAATTATACAATTATCATACCATATATATATTCGATAATATATACCAAAACGTAAGAGATGTAACTAACTTCAATTTTACTCGTAGTGATCAATATAGAGTACAAGTCTCTTCTCAAATTGTGTGAGAGCACCCACAATTCAATCTGCACCAGAGTAATCGGTTATAGAAATTTTAAGCTTGTAACATATTTAGATGGACTAAATTTACTAATTTAATTTCCAAAGTTTTTTATTTACATAAATATGTATTACAAAGACAAATGTGCACACAAAAAATACATAGATAAATAAAAAATGATTTTATTATAATATTTTTGTTAAAAATATCATGCATGCTGCATGCATAAAACTTACTGAATACTATCAAAAATATCATTCAAATATCAAAAACACTTCTTTAGTACTCATACTTTTTATTTTAAGCACAGCAAATAGGCGAAATATTAACCAGACTACTACAAAAATGTAATCTTCACGTAGTTCCCGAACAAAATAAAGGAAATAAGATTAAATATAAATAAAATATAAGTCGACAACTGTAACATAAATCAAGCCATAGTGTAGCCTAACATATCGTATAACATATTTTCCCATATACTTTATCTCCCCCTGTTAAATGTCACAGCAAAACAAGCAACCTAACGAGGTCATAGAAGCGGTAGTACAGTAAGTGCAACTTGACCGTATAAACGACATAGAACAAAAGCCTCATGACCCTTCCATGCAAGGCAATGTTTGGATAAGCTAAAAAGTACCTAATACAAACAGAAAAATACATCTTAACATTATATTTTCAAAAAGAGTGACTACAGTTACTTTAAAGTTTGTTAAGAACTGAAAAATAAGAAAGTTTGTTAAGAACTGAAAAATACCCTATTATAAAATTTGAACCTTGTTTCATCTTGAAACTTTCCACATTTTATTACAAAAAGACATATGTGAATAATAGTGATTATAATATTTCAAGAAAACTAATCGAATTTGTTACTACAAAGCCATTAACTAAGCAACCTTACTCAATGCAGTCTGTAGTTTCAAATCTCGAAAAAGTGAATGTTTATATTAAATGTTAGATTAGACAGAAAGACAAAACATATACATATTTGGTTTTTATTTTTTCTTTTATGTGTCGCTATTATCAACTGATCCAATTATTTTTTTTTACCTTCATGCTATTTATTTATCTTTCTTTTTATCCTATATAACAGAATAGATAGGAAAAACTTATTTTCAATACTCTCTGTGCTCTGTTTTCCGCCAGTTTCGCGATTATAGGTGTTGAGTGACGGAATTTAACGTCACACTTTGTCTTACGTTAATTTAAACACAATCATACCTCCGAGTGGAAATCGAATCCATAACCGATCGCGTTTACAGCGAGATGATGTTCCAAGGCGCTACTGATATTATTGTTATTATTGGTAAATACTTTATATAGAATTGATTTTTCCATCCTTTAACACGAATTTGACCTCTTCTAACTGAATGTTATTATGGCGATATTCTTATTCCAATAAAAATACAATTAAAACACTTTATTAATATCGTAACAGAATTAGAAATGCTGAATATTTTTTATTAATTTGTAAATAAATTGTGCTAATAGATTTTTTATAATTAACTATAATATATAATAATATTAATCAATAATAATTCAATAGCAGGTTTGAGTGTAAACATGATGTTAATCGTTAGCCAGGTAATGGGATACCAAACTTTAAAATCACGGAAGCTCTTAAATTTAATTACTTTATCGACCACAAAATCTAGATAGTCTATGCGCTAAGTATGCAAATACTGTACTAATAAGATATAATGTATTACTTTCAATGATTAAGTATCTAATTACAGTGTTATTACACTTTTTATAATGAAAAAAAAAAGCTTTTGACTTTAGAAAAAGCTATTTGAATTAAGCATTGATTAGTTTTTAATCGAATTATCTGTGAGAGAAACTTCGAAAAGGCCATAAAAGTCATTCTATAAAATATGAACATTGTGGCGCCACTAACATTCCAGTACTGACATGAATGCGAAATCAAAAAAAAATGTTACATGTCAAAATAATTAGTTAGTAGTTTAAGTAACTTACATTGCTTTATCATCAACTTTCAGAATCTAAAAACTCTAAGAATGAAAACTATTGTATTCAATCCATTTGTACTGAATATTCGACGCAAACTAGATTGTCTATGGTGAGTCCTGTTATCTGCTAAAAGCTTATACCAATCAACGAACAATAGCATCTTTTTTGTATAAGAGCTATCATAAATTTATATAACATTATCGTACACGGGCTCCGCCATCGCTCTATTAGGGAATATTTAAACGAGTAGACACATTGTTTTAAATTAAGATATTAAAAATGACATGGCTACATGGTTTTCTTATGTTTTTAAGAATATGGCGTACTTCGCAAGGAATTTGAATATTGATAGGTTGCGTTGGCCCATGAAAATAAATATTATTATTTCAAAATAAAAGAAAACAAGACCGGTAGTGGCGCAGTGGGATAGAATCTGACTGTAAACACGATCGGTTGTGGGTTCAATCCCCACTCGGGGGAGTGATTATATTTAATTACATTCACTTTCAGCTATGGTAAAACAAAGTGCGGCGTTTTTACTGCAAATGAGAGGAGTTTTTACTATAAATGCAATGATTTTGAGTTGGATTCTCTCACTGGAAAATATTTATATTTAAATTATTTCATTTCTTCTTCCGTTAATGTTAATAAAGAACAAAAAAGATTAATTAAATGGGAAATAAAATATCATGTATATTTCATATAACATTTGAAATGATTCTTGATATATATGTCACTGAACAAAGTATAGAGGTAAAAAGGTTTCTCTGCTCAGCCCTTAAAAGAAACAGCACGAAGCTATACAAATAGACAAGAAACAACACCGGACATGTCGTTGGTAACCTTTCTAACTTTCTGATAAACCGCTTACACGTCCTAGGATATTAGCTTTTAATTGCATTGAGCATTGAATAGCAATAATCGGCCCTGTCTTTTACTGTTGTTTGCCTTGTATCAGAATAAGTGTAGATTTTAGGTAGAGATTAGTGATTAAAACGTTTTTAAAACCAAAGTTTAAAACAATGGCATTTGATGTTATAAAACTCATCCTGAACCTATAATCCAAATCTAAATCAAAACAAAAACATCCTTTTCTTTAATAATATAATACAAGCATTTTTAATTAAAAATATATTAAAATATAAAACATAAAAAGATTAATATTATCACACCTACAGGTGACTTGACCAAAGAAACTATTAAATTATAAAATATTTTAAGTAGAAAAAAATCCTGAAGAAGATTTTGAACTTAAAGGTTCAATTTCACGACGGCATTAAGGTCGAGCTGTAAAGCTTAAACATATTCCCCAAATGTTTTCATAAACAACAATTAAATAAAATATTAACTACAATACGTTTATACAAAACATCAAACACTATTTATGAACATTCCCAATTAAAACTAATAAAACTATCGTGCTATTCGATCTGCCTATCCGTTAATCTTTCCGCTGTATTTACCTACCGCACACCAGTTATCTGGGACTTATTTAATGAAGTCAAACTTGATTACTTCCAAGTCAAGGAAACTTGTAATATCAGCTGTATCAGATCCAGAACGTTTACAATTTATAACTTTGTTAATTAATCATATTAGTAACAGGCAGTCAGGTCTGTCTGAGTAATTAAATTATCTCGACAAATGCAACACTGACATCTATTAAGAAAATATGGGGATCTACAAATATTGTAGAGTATAAAGTTATTTTTTTAATAGTTATAATAATAATAATAATGTAGTTATTATTAGCCTTTTCTCAGCTTAATTTCTTATCGTTCGTCATACTTAATTATTCTATTTATCTTGTTTATTTTTCCATGCAAAAGTTTAGTTTTATAATAACAACAACAAATATTAAAATATCTAGTATGGTAGTTCTGTATTTTTATTACAGAAAGAAATATTACTAAAATAATAAAGTTTTATTTATATATACGCAATATACGTACATTACCCATGAAGTTCGTGTTTTAGATTTATACATAAAATTGATATATTCTTAACATATTGTCATAGCTTAACGCTTCATCACACATATTACGATAGATAAAGAAAACACAGTGTCAAGACACTCCATTTTTTTTTGCTTTTCCAACACTCGAGTTCAAGACATTAGATGTGGAATGGTGAAACTCAACACAAAGCTTGGTACGTGGTACTACTATTTCTGTGGTCTATTTAGATAAATACCGGTGTTGAGATAAAAAAAATATGACTATAAATTGCTATGTCTTACTGTTAATACAGGAAATGAATATTGCTATTTCTACTGCATACTTAATTATTTCTCAATTAATAGAAAACGAAACGGATCTGATGTTTTCCATTTACTTTATAATGAATATTAAGTATTGCATATAGTAAATTACATAATATTATTCATAATTTTAAATACAAAAACGTTTACCTGTACCAATTAAATATAATTTTATTGCTTTTTTACTGAATATAATGCTTAATCAATTGAAATAAATGGCAGTCTGAACAGCCATAAATATTATATCTTAGTAATATTACTTATAATAACCGTTATGGAATAGCTTATTTCGTATTTTATAAAATTCTTACGATTTTTTTATATTATTAGTTACTTTACTGTACATATACGATTATACGTACAGAAACTGTATGAATTTAAACTCCGGATATAATTATTTTTTTAATATAGGTAATAATGTAGGTACCTACCTCAGTGCAAGACAAAGCGAGGAATATTTTACATGCAATTTGTAGGACTCCATTGTTGAAACGTCATGTTACAGTCGGTTTCTGAACAGTTCAATGAATTTATTACTAAAATTTATCAACTTTTCATAGGCACCTTAAGTAATAAGAATAGACAAAACTTTCTCTAGATCAAATCCATCAGATAAAGCAACTCTCCAATAGTCTTTCCATCTATCTTAAAGTATATTAATATATTAAATTACCTTATCAAATGTTCACAAACTGTAAATCTGACGATTGACAAATGAATGTGTCTGTTCATCAATCTGATAGTCCTACAATGTTCGCACGGGTGTACCTATCTATCTACTTCAATAAAAGATTGCTTAACTATTACTTAACTCCAGCTTTCGACATGGAAAATAATCATTGTTGTTTTTAAAATTACAAGAACAAAAATTCAGTATTATTCATACCGTATAAGAACGCAGCAGGAGCAGACAGTAACGCAAGGGTAATGAACTCTATTCCTAATAGGTAAAAACAACTTAGCATATTTAACTTAAGAGAACGCAATGTGGCATTAGGTTCACACATTATATGCAAAGTAAGTACTGTATTAAGCTATATCTGAGCACTCTCCAATTTAGTGCCCAGTTGAGAAATAGAATAAAATTTAGAGCTATTTGAGGGACATGTTCGTAAGGCCAGAACTGTGTAAATTAATAGATATTTTTACATCGATTTAAGTTGAATAAAGAAGAATATAAATACAATAAAATATTATACGTATTTTAAACACTTAATGGGGCCACAGCTATTTTTCATGAAGTATTACATATAAAAATATGAAATAACTATGAGCTCAAATAGTACTTAATATAATCTCTTAATAATATAAATATACATATTAGTAGTTTGAGAAACACTGATTTAATAGCAACTACATACTCGAATCACCGTGAGACTCTTCAAAGTTACATTAAAAATGACCCACTTTTGCTTCTATTATTATATCAAATTTCTCCTTAAATGGCCTTTCTTAGCGTACTAAATTTCATAATGTACTTTTTTTTGTTGATTTCCAAAGACAAAATTTATAAAAGTTATTCTCTTTCACATTATTAAGCTCAAAGGTATGAAGAAGCTCAAATTAATAAAAAAGAATGCTGGGGTTATAGATTTTAACAGGTTAGACATTTGATGCTTTGTTTTCGTAGTTGATCAAGAAAAATGTATATTTTTAGAAAAGGTGGATTTTTAAGATAAATAGAAACTTTACAGTATAAAGCGCCAAGACCCAATAGAAAGAGATTTCGTAATAGCACGATTCAATCAAACAGGCAACATAAAGCAGAACACCCCATGTTAAAGCGTTCATTCCACTGACATTCCAATTAAGCAAACATTCTCGCTCGTAATCGCACCAAATAGTCTTTTTAATCGCATTCCTAGATGTGGCTATAGCTTTCCAATCGAGCGCAGGCGTGAAATCTAACACAATAGAGTTCGTGAGTCGCGCCCGCTCGCGTTCGCCCGTCCAAATGTTTACTGCAGATATATCAGCTTCAGATAATTATCAATGAATTATATCTGAGATTTTAAAATAGATAAGAAAATAACTTTTATTTTTTTTATTTATAACAGCAGAATCTTTATTTTTAATTATTACATTTACAATATATTAAACGTCAACTACATTTGCAATTTTGGTGAAAATGAAATTGACTCAAGGCCATGTAAACTTTTAACAGCAATTTGTACGTGTTTTAAGCACATTTTCTGGCATATCGAAATTTAGGGCCGTTGAGGCCAGTCATAAAGTCCTCTCAAACGAAGTTGCGGCCATTATTTTGCGGCCATTAACAAGTTAGTGTCTAAATTACAATTACTTTTATATAAAAGGTAACTTATAGATTTTTAATATCATACATTCCCTACTTTTTAATTACTGGAAAGAGTTAATCCGGAAGTTGCTGACAAAATAAAAGCTTAAGTTATATATACTATCCGGTCATGGGATCTACGAAGGGGAAGCAATCCTGTCGTATTAGGAAATATCAAATATCCTGAACTGTCACTTAAATAATCAACTTTAACTAATATGAAAACAAATTTAAAGAGCCATTTATTTTTGTATCCGTCTAATTTTCTCTACATCACTTAGTAGCCGTTATCAGTGGACGTTTGTTAATTGATGTGGTTATTTATTACTCGTTATCATTGCGGAGGCTGGATACAAATGTTCCGTGCAATTGCAAAGCGATACTGTTAATGCTTAGCAGATCATTTGCAAATCGCACAACACTATCTAAACTTGGTTTATTAAAATCATTTATATTGAACCCTAAGTTGAGGTTTCTTATTTGATCTTAAAAATAATAGAGTTTAGAAAATTAGCACCTAAAGAAAATTCTTTTTTTTGATATGAGATATTTACATATCCTTAGCTTAGGAAAAAAATTCGCGATAAATATGACAAATAATTAAAAATCAAAAGTAAGATACAATGAATGAATTTCTGTGAGTTACTAATTGTAATATAACCCTGTCCTTGTTTGTCAAAGGAAGGTTAGGTGTTTTTTTTTCATAAAATAACTTAAGTGAAACTGTATATTTGCCAACATCGTGATGGTTCTTAACATATAAAACTGAAATAACGCAAATATCTTTCTTAAACCTTAATTTTCACTATTTCGCAACTTAAATCTGCTTTTGGTCATAAATATTGCACAACAATAGCCACCACTCAACGACTCACGCGTCTCCGGCACGAACTCTCGTGCGACTCCGTCACTAAACTACCTGTAAGTTTATCAGGTAGACCGTTCCCTTTTATGAATATTCTTTAATCTACGAAACATTTTATTGGAGACGTATATTATTATTGTTCTAATTTCGGCTAACCGCAAACGGCGGTCTTATCACTGTACCGAGATCTCTTCCATTGCGATTTGATTTAAATTTAAATATTAAGAAAAATACTTAAAATAAATGCTTATATTGCATTATTTCTTTAAGTGCATGCTGTTAATACCGACGTACGTGAAAGTATTCATCACTGAACTTTCATTTTTCTTAAAAGATATTTATAAATAACATTTGCATTTTGTATTAAAAAGTTTTTAACATTTTATTTACAAAATTCAATATATTATAAAAAAACTATTTTGCGAAATATATGGATTACAGGTTTACAGGTGACTAGCGGCTTGTGCTCAATTTTCAATAATGGACAAAAAGGTTGTTGTTGTCATGATTTTCTTTACTACTTTAAACTTTTTTCTACGTTTAATAAACGGAGATAAAAAAAAAAAAAAAAAATAATATCAAATGACCTGTTGTGTAATAATTAAAAAAACCTTATACATGTCACTCGTCACTTAATGGTAATCTGTCACTGCTAGACAAATAGATTAGTGAAAACGTTCAATGTTAAATCGTATGAGCATTCTGATTTTTGAACTTTACATTCACTAAAACCTAGTTAAATGCGTCTTTAAAACAAAGGAAGCATATTGCAAAGCACTTTCTCTCTCCTAACGACTGCAATTAGTAAATATTTATAAGAAATTGTGCAATATCCGTGAAATTTTGACAATGATTTATAACATCTTCGAGCACTACAACGCCCATTCTAGATTTAGAACGATAAGAATGGACCAAGATAAATTCACTTTATCTTTTTAGAAATAAGGGCTACTAAAGTTGCAACCTACATTGTAACTTCTACACAAAAGAAATAATATAAAATTTTAAATAACGGCATTTAAGCTATTGATAGTTCCATTACTGTGTGTTTTAACGTCAATTATATCAAGATTTTATTTGTGTAGGTACATACACCTGCACTTATTACATATTCAGTAGAAACACAAAGTTAGGTCAAATGTGGTTTCTACTTGACTCCGGTAACTCATTAAATAATAACGTGAAATAAGTTTATTTAGTTAAGGCTTTGTGCACGCAATAATATTTAAAATATTTATCTTATCTAAATTTTATACAAAATCGAAATATATATTTTTTTCGCATATTCAATTAGTTACAAGCCATTTCAAATATTCACTTACCATAAAAACGTCAGTATTGTTAATGCTTCCGGAAGTTACCAAAGCTAATAAAATTGATATGGGATATTAAAAAAAAATAGAGGCCGGTCGTGGTGCAGTGTGACAGCGTCTGACTGGAAACGCGATCGGTTGTGGGTTCGATCCCCAATCGGGGAAGTGATTATATTTAAATTATTTTTACTTGCTTGCTCTGGTAAATATGAAGTGCGGCGTTTCACCACTTAACACGCAATTTCTTGAATTCAGGAGAAAACGAAGTACGGAGTGTGTTGACACAAGGTACTTTCTGTCGAGTAGACATTACAGCTATGGGGAAAAAAACGTGAAGCTAAAAAAAATGAAAAAACAAGCTTATGTTTCATTTGTCTTACCATATCAAAGAAATATTTTTTATGTTCACATATAATTTTAGTGTCGGGAAATTTAAAGCATAATAAAATTATATAATATCTTATAATCAGAAAATCATGCCTTTGCCATATATTATAAAAAAATAAAAAAATTTTTGATAGTTCACAGACTGCAATTTTTAAGATTTTGTTTTACTTTCTTGTTTAAAGTCTTCAAAATATGATAATATATATTACAAACGAATTTAATTTAAGAAAATATTTTTATATAATGTGTATTTTACCATAAACTCGCTAACAGATTACAATCAGAAAGATACACCGCGTTATTCACATCTTATTGACTTCAAAGTCGATTTGCATTTTCCGCTAAGCTGCATTAAATGGACAGGAGGTTTAAGGTGACGTTTCATCGGCGATAATGGTTATATATAGTGCTATAAATTCTTAGTGATATCTTCCTTTATTTTATTTTTAACATACTTTATTAGCTAACGTTATTAATAACATAAAACGTCGTTTAATAAATTGACACTTCACAAGAAGTTTAAATAACTAAAACTTGATTGCAACTATTTACGAGACAAGACGCTACTATTACAAATGTATTTATAATATATAAGTATAAGTAATGATAATGAAATGAATGATAAATAATGAAATGAATGATAAATAATGAAATGAATGATAAAATAATTATTACGCTTAAATACCGCAAACCGTACAACAACAACAACCGGTAGACAGGAAGTACCAAGTGCAAAGACACTCCGTACTAGGGTTTCCGCTGAATTCGAGACACAGCGTGTTCTTTTCCCAGAATGAGGAAATGAGAAAAGTTTAAATATAGTCATTCCCTCGAGTGGGAATTGAATCTATGGGAGCGGCTCTCGTTTACAGTCAGACGCTATCCAAATTTCTTGTCTTACAAGAAGAATAAGAAATAGATTAGACATTGATTTCAAACACATTGTTGCTTGTTTAATTTTTGCTTGTTTAGTTTTTTCGCTGTGGCATTGACTATAGCATTTTCTAGAACTGATGATAGATACTCAATTACTAATACGTAAGATATTATTTTTTGTTGAATTTCCAAGAGTGTGTGCACTAAAACTAGAACATCTACTGGTGCATAACTGGTTCCAATGTAATCATTGTAAGCCCTTCAATAAAAGGGAGAAAATTATATATTTCTATCTATAAAAATTACTTTACACATTTCATTTTCCATTATATAGAAAACATAATGTTTATACCTTTTTATTTATGATTTGAAAGTTTTATCAGAATTATTTTAATATAATTTATAAATCGCAAAAAAAATCAGCAAAAATACTTTTATGTTCGTACCTACTATTAACAGTCTAGGAGGCGATGATAGCGTTGAAAGTTTGGTTATGTCGACCGGTAAAGAACTTCATTTCGTTCAACTCAATAAAGTATCGATATCATAAAGAGAAATCTAAGTTGTTTGCCTCAAACAAAAACACAACTTAAATGACGTCAATCTTCATATTTCTGCTTTAGCAACGCACCGTGAATAATAACAGCAGTGAAGGCCTATATTTCGCTTTGCTCGTTTTTCAGTCTTCATTAGTCTTTTTTTAGATTTACGCACTTTCAATAGTAACCGAAAAAATAAAGCGTGTTGTTCAAATATTTACAGAGCTAACACAATCGCTAACAATATTTTAAATAACTACTGTAACAATACGTACTGTACATAAATATGTATGTAGATATACAATATATTTGGTGCAGATAATTTAATAATAACATTAAATATTATTTTATATAATATTTTAGGTAGTAATAACATAATTGAATAAATTTATTTTTATTAAATATAATTTTGGTTGAATGAATTACTGGCAGTTTAGAATGATGCAATAAATATTTAAAAAAAGAATGAGATAAAAGACGCTTGAGAAGATTGTTAATATTTAATATGGAATTTTAGAAACATAATAAGGTAAAAGTAAATGTAATAACAATATTTTATATCGGAAATACAGAGAAAGATAATTATTATTGTTTTTGTGGTATTCGTGGTCGGTAAGATTTGCATTTGTATAAAAATGTGCAGAATTTGTTGGTAAGTTCATTTTCTATTATTAATATAAAAGTAACATTAAATGAATATTAAATTATTATTAATAAATTTAAATAATTATATTAAAGATATTCTAAGGATATATACATTCTAAGAAATATATGAAACGGTCGTGGTACAGTGTGACAGCGTCTGACTGTAAACGTGATCAGTTGTGGGTTCGATCCCCATTCGGGTGAGTGATTATACTGGTAAAGACAAAAAGCGGCGTTGAGTTCCACCATTCAACATGCAATGTCTCGAATTTGGTAGAAAGCGAAGTACGGAGTGTGTTGACACTAGGTATTTTCTGTCTACCCTGCTATGCGGGATAAAAGCGTGAAGCTAAAAAAATACTAATACGTCTGCTGCCATCTTTGAATAAAGTTGTATGAATTAAATATATTATAAAATATTTTAATAATATATTAATATTGTAATAAGCACTGCCAACAATAATGAATAAATCATAATTAATATAATATGATGTATTGAACAAATGAAGCTTTTTATGGTGATCATTGTCTAATCTTACATTCATATAATATTCCTAAACATATAAGAGATCCGTCATGTACTCGCGGTACGTGACTATCGGAGTTCGGTGAGCGTTACAGCTTACTGGTAACTGATGTTGGTGGCGCAACCAAACATTGTTTGGCGTCACTAAGGCTGCTATAATTGACTTTGGTGAACTGCTGTTGCAATGTTGGTTGATTGTATCGAATCTGCTGCTGTCCCGCGTTGCGTAAGCGATGCTTGTATGGCGTTTTATGTTGATATTGCTTGTGACATGTGACTGTCGGGGTTCGGTGAGCTTTATTTAGCTTACTGATAACTGATGTGGGCGCCGCGACTTGTATCTTCTCTGATGTCTTACGTTGCACATGGGATACCTGTACGGGGACGGACATAGATTCAATTATTTCTATGTCGTTTTACACCCCTGGTGTGGGATAAATAGTTATGTGACGCTATTTATGAGTCATGTGTTTCGAAGTTTGTTTTGTTGCCTCCTTACGAGGAGTGCTATACTATTATGTAACGAAATGCTGTAGTACGTAATGTTACCTTGTTTGGTAATAGAAGGCATCAACGAGTTCAATTGCTGGATATGACAAACGACTGCTACGTATGTGCTGTACGTTAATATAACACAATGATCCACCTAGCGGTTGCGCGTCTGAACCGATATACAAACCGGTAATAATATTGGTCTGGCAGGCCAATCGATATATCATCAACTTATATTGGTCTCACAAACATATCCACAGCTTGTATTGGTCTCCAAACCAACCAATAGACTTAGTATATGGATCTTACAAGCCAATCTACGACATATAATGGTATCACAAACTAATATTCGATATACCTTGATCTAACGAACCAATGTACAATATATAATGGTCTCACAAACCAATCTACCACATATAATGGTATAAAGAACCAATCTACGACATACAATGACATACAAATAGCTCTTCCCGGCGGACCTCGATAGTGAATAGATGTGTACATATTTCAAGTATTATTTCTTAAAAATAAATAAGTCTTATTCAAAAAATATATTAAATAAACTTGTGAAGTACCAGGAGCTGTACTTGAATGTTGAAAGCAAAGCAACAATGTAGATGAAGATAGTGTGCGGAACTTCAACGTCAACTTTAACATCAGTATCAAAGTCATCTTCGTTATAACTGCCACAATCAAGTCATCGTTCTATGGTTGATTGGTTGGTTCTTAGCTTATGGCGTTTCGAGCATGCCAGTTGAACACAAATCACTTCGCCAATGTCACGTTGATAGGAGAACACACGAAGGAGGTTGTACGGTAAGAAAGTGAATTGAAACACACCTAAATACACCTATATATACATAATCTACACAAAAACTGGTTTGTAAACAAATAATATTTAACACATTAAGTACGTCTACAATTTAATCTTGTTTTTTTTTAATATATTTACAAAGAAATTTACACAGAGGACTAAACACAAACATTAATAAAGGATTTACATTTATAGGACAAGCAACTTTAAGTGGGAGGATTTCATAGATAGGATAAAGGAGTTTAGGACAGCTAAGAAGGATATGGGAGGGGGTGTCTTGATCGAGACCACACTCACACAGAGAGTGGTCCCTAACCATGATCTAAGCCAGATGTACACATTTGCATAATTGTCCAAAGCGCAAACGACAGACAGTTGAGATAACCCCGCGATCTGCATGTCTTTATCTATAAAACCACGGTCGTTTTGGCATCTTTGCTTGAATGAGTGCATAATTTTTACCTTTTAGTTGATTGGACGACTCCCAATGACGATTCCAAGAACTATCGAAAAGAGATTTTGCAAGAGATAAATCCTGGACCAAAATAGAGAATATTCGAGTGTTCCGCATGGAACAGCTGACTTAGCACAGTTATCTGCTGTAACATTACCACTAATTCCAGCATGATCCGGGATCCAAATTAATGAGATATCCAAACCCTTTCGATGACATACGAACAAAGCTTCACGAATGGAATTAAAATAATAGAAGATCCTAGCTTGCCATGAAAAGATTTTTGCTTGATGGCCTATAAGCAACTCAGAGAGTCTGTAAAGATAGCAGTCTGTGGGAAGTCATGTGAAAGCTTAAACAGGATTGCTTCAAATTGAGCAACAGCCTCACCTGTAAACACTGATGATTCGGGGAGACATTTACATTGTAAAATAATTTTGAATTTTGGGATCCAGCAAGACGCACCCAACACAGCCTTCTATTGAAAGCTTGGAAGCATCAGTAAAGATGAGACGATGGTTAAACCAATTTCACTGAATTAAGGAATTAAAATTTGTGTTGGCACCCGGATCTTCTTTGGACAAGCCAATATCTGTGATAATGATTGGGGAATGAATTAGGACCTGATAAGGAGTGCAATAAAGTGGGTTACAAGGAAATTCTTTCAAGGGATAAGGGAGATTGGTAAATCTAAGGAAACTATTGAGTAAATATGATACCGATTTATCACGATTTACAAAGGTTGGATAATGTGGATAGTTTAGACAATAGGGGATGGGAAGAGAGCTGTAACGATTTACCTATAAATCGATCTGACAGGAATTGTCGTCGGAGAGGAAGAGGAGCATCAACACACTCCACTTGAAGTGCGTTCATAAGAGTAGACTTCATTGCACCTAAAACTATGCATTTTAAGGCATTTGTATTGTATTCCATTTAATTTATCTTTAGCAACTTTATTAAAGGGGTCTAAAACAAATAAACTGACTACGGACTAAAGAAATGTACAATAGTTTTTGAGTGTAGAGATGTGCACCCCACCATACCAGATACTGCACGTAGAGCACTAATAGCTTTTTCACATTTTTTGCTAAGATATTAATAGTGTGCCATTCCATTCAGTCGATTGTCAAGAACCATGCCTAAAAATTTAATATTATCCGAAAAATTAATTATTTCATCGCCAAAGTAGATTTGAAAATTTGGAATAACTCTTTTTTTGTGAATAAAACAACCTTACATTTAGGTAATGACGATGAAAGACCATGTTCAGAGAGTCATTGGTTTAGATGATGCAAAGTAGTATTTAAACGAAAATTGATATCCTCTACTGAATTTGAACTCTAATAGAGAACAATATCATCAGCATACTGGAGAATTTTGCAAAAATTGTTTACGGACAATTTAAGGTCATGCGTATAAATATTATATAGCAGAGGACTAAGAACCGAACTCTGAGGAATACCCTTCCAGACACGTCTTCGAGGTATAGTACAGAGAGGATGCTTTAGAGAAGTAGTCCTGCCGGTAAATAGGCTGCATATGAAATGAGTAAAACTCGCGGGAATATTGAGATATTGCATTTTCGGCCTGAGTAATGAAAGAAGCACATTATCATATGCGAAGGCTATATCTAGAAAAACACCAACTAAGTACTCTTCCTTGGCAAAGGCTACTCGAATGTCCGTAGTGAAAATGCTGAGACTGTCAATGGTACTCATCCACCTTCTGAATCCAAACTGAGAGGTAGCTAATATATTTTTGCTTTCCACTATCCATTCCAATCGATTTTTCAAAAGCCATTCAACAAAATTTTGGTAAAGTAGACGATAGTGCAATGGTTCTATAGAAATTAGGATCGGAAGAATTTTTAGCGGGTTTAAGGATACGGATGATAGCTTCGGATTACCAAAACTCGGGAATATTGCCTAAATGAAAAATACGATTTATTAATTTTAGAAAATAATCTTTAGATATTTTAATTAATTTATTTAAAAAAGAATATGGAGTACCATCTTCTCCTGGTTTAGTGTCTTTTAAGCCTATAAGAACACTCCCAAGTTCATTATAGGAGAAAGATGTATCCATTTCATCTAATGATATAATTGGGGAAAAATTATAAAACGAATCATGGCAGGGAACAAAGGGAGGCGCCAATTTGTCAGTAAAACTCTCAAGCTAAATAGCAGGGTTATTAGAGCTAGGGCTGGAATTAATATTAAGAGATCGGCGAAATCTGTTAACATTACTCCAGACAATAGATGAGGAAGAGCGGGGAGAGAGGGATTCACAGAAAGTGATCCATCCAAGTCTTTTCTTCTTCTAAATCAATTTTCTAAACAACGCGTCACTGCACTGATCCTCAATAAAATTCTCCACCGTCATACAGGCTGCATATGACGACTCAGCAAATGTACGCCGTTTGACAGAATCAGAGCATTCCTGATCCCATTATGGATTGAAAGGCATCTGATTCTGAGTGGAGTGTTTTTTGGGGATATTGTCATTAGCAGATTATAAAATAGCATCAACAAACCGACCATAGCAAACAGTCTTATTCTCATTATCAATAGATTCAAGAAGAGAACACAACATGTTATCAACAGAGGATGCATATTCTAACCAATTTGCATTTTTAAGATTGTATTTAGGAAGAGGATAAGGGGAGAGAATACGTGCCTGTCGGTTAGCTAAGGACAGAAGGGTGGAAAAATGATCACTACCATAGGTGAAGGAAAGTACAGACCATGATAGTTGCGAGGCAAGAGAGGGAGAAGAGAGGAATAGGTCCATAGCAGTCTTAGGATTAGGATTAAGATTAACCCTACGAGTCAGTGAGCCATCATTGAGGACGCAAAGACCAGCACCATCAATCGTTTCCACTAACGAAGGAGAAAATCCATCACAGTTATAACACTCCCACATGGTGTGATGAGTGTTAAAATCTCCCAAGACTAGCACAGGATTAGGGAGAGAAGAAATAATAGAATTTAACTCAAGAAAGATGGAAGAAGATGGACGGGGGATGTAAACAGAAAGACAGGAACTATTAAGGACTCTCATAGCGCGGGATTCCGGCATTAACCATGTCTCTGAAAGGGCAACAATTACAGGTTTATATAGTGAAATAATAGAAAGCAATTCGGGTTTTTTACACGAATACTCCTACTATTCCACTGGAGGATGGACCGTGGGGCCATATTTAAGGATATTAAAGATTTTTGCAAGATTTTGAGCAACGTTGGACGTCAGAGGGACATCATCTAATGAGGTTAAAATACTTATAAGGATTTCAGTCAAAGCAACTAATAGGTCTTTTCTGGATTCTGAGGATCTATCACGACGAAGAGGGACAGACCCCAACAATTGCTTAATGAGTGAGTCTATCATATCCTTTATCAAGAGGAGCTCGGGGACGGGGAGAATGGACAATAGTTTTGCGGTAATGGGAGAAGGAAGAACTTTAGCCATACTAGCCTGTGGTGTGGAGGGAATTGATGGGTAAAACATTTCCTTAGCTATATTAGCATAAGAACGCTGAGCAAAGGAAAGTCGGGAAGATGCTTCAATATAAGAGATATTCTCTTGAGTCATTAAAATTTTAATAGCCTGTTGTCTTGCAAACTCGGGACAGCCCTTGTCTGTAGCAAAGTGTTTAGAATGTTTTGAAGTACAATAGAGGCAAGTAGAAAACTCTTCAATTATCTTGCATGAGTCACCAATGTGGGCTTGTGAATATTTACAATATGTAGATCAACAAGAATTTAGGCATTAGATCGTTGGAAAGTAGTATGATTCTACACGGAGGAGGAGCAATAAGAAAAGACTCTTTTAGGCAACAATTGTCCTCGGAATGTTACTATCACCGACTGGGTCGGAATCCATGTAGTAGCACCCTCACTCACATTCTTTCTGTTCAATCTTCGTGCTTTCACTACTTCAACGCATCCAGATGGGTATTTTAATAATTGTAGAAATTCTTCCATACCCCAATCAACGGGAACTCCTCTTACAATACCTATTCTTGTTACGTTAAAAGTTGGTATAATACTTACATAAACTGAGAACTGGATTAAACAAAAATTTATTTGCAGCTTCAGCAGACGCAAATTGAACGCTAATTTTATTGCGGCCGACATTTTTTATACCATCATTAACTATATCTGTAATTTTATTTGTATGAAAGAACTGACCAAATTTAATAGCTTTCATAGAGGTCCCTGAAGAGGATCAGGAGTTTTTCCTTGACATATATACTATAAAAGGGCCTTTGTCGGAATTAATATAGGACTTTGCATCATCAAACAAGGAAGGATGAACATACACATTTTGGATAGACGGAGTAGCAGAAGAAGCATTCACAATAGTTTTTTTTATTAGCAGGGACAATTTTAGAGGATGTATCATCCCCTTAGCGTTTTCTAGAAAATTGATCTAGGAAAGGATCATCGCCGGATCCTCCGGATCCTGGCGTTATTCATTTATATAATCTTAAAATAAAATTAAACACTAACTTACCTAATATGACGATACAATGCTAACATTTACTAAAAACCCAACACCATGTTAAAAGAGATCAATTTACAGATCTGAAACTTTAGAAATTATTAATTAAAATATAAAACCTCACTAACACGTGTGTTTACCAATACAAACGTTCTAGCAAACCCCTAATTATTTTTAAAATGATATCGTTCTATCATCTGTTACTTGTCAAACTCTTCACCGTGTCAACTGTCAAATGTCAAACGATACGATAATTTTATCAAAGCTGCCATAACTTAGAAATTTCAACAGAGTTTTTGTTTGGTATAAAATTTAACTGTCTTATTTTTTAACGTTATAAAAATGCCAAAACTAAAGAGAACAAAGCCAAAAAGAACAAAGCGCCCTCAATCTGAATCTACCCCCACAAACGAACTAAGTGATTTCAAGGAAGAAATGCAGGAGATGCTTGCCAAATGGCACTGAAGTTCAGGAAACCACTCTAAAAAAATGAATGTCAAAAATTACCACTCAAATGAGGAAGATTTCACTAGTCTCAGGAATATAAAATATGAAGAAATGGAGTCCAAGATAGAAAAAATGGAAAGAGCAGAACAGTGCTATTATATCAATCAGTTGGAAAGAAAAATTCTAGATGCCCAGGAATGCCAGCGAATTGCTACCTTCGAATTAAGAAATGTGCCATGCAAAAAGGATGAGGCCAACGATGAACTGTTAAAAATCATAAGTGATAGTGATAGATAACGTACGTATCGATCCAGCTGAAGTGCGTGATGTGTTTAGAGTTCAATCAAAGTAAGGTCCCACCAAGCAAATAATTGTCGAACTATCTATATTAATTATATCTGTTTCTCTGTTTTTCTATGCATCACACACTTGCACTCTACTTTGCTTTTGGCACATCTATTCAAACTTTGCTGTATCGATAATAGTTTGTTGCTGTTTGAATCCCTCCCACATGCTTTAAACTCCAGATTACCGTGATTGACGTAAATGTTATAAATAAGATATATTTAGAGAAGGATAGATTACTGTAGTCCCGAGCAATGCATTATTCATTAAAAATACGCCTAAATCAATGAACGTACTTCATTTAAACATACGTGTAAACAGTAACTTCGATAGCTTTATAGTGTTTTTGGCGAGTCTACAAGTTACGTGTGAGATTATTACCCTATCAGAATGCTGGCTAAAAGAATCTGCAACAGTTCCTGCTATTGAAGGTTATGTATCGTATTTCACGAGGAATCCCAAAAACCAAAATGACGGTGTCATAATGTAGGTAAAGTCAGATTTATTATATAGAGTTGTGGAACCTCAAAAGTAAGATGCAAGTTACTTGGTATGCCGCTTAAACAGCTATGATTTGACTGTATCGTAAAATCGTAAATTATCCAGCTGTTGTTCATGAAATCTCTGGCGTTGACTTTGAAATAGTCTTGACTAGTGAAGACTAGACTATTATTATAAAGCGCTCTAAAACTGTTCACATTTCTTCCAAACGTAAAATAATTAAACCTTGGATAACAAATGGTTTTCTACGTCATAGAAATAACTTATCACGTAAAATAAAGGCAAATACCGAAAATTACAGTCTTAAAATTACCTATTTAAGATATAGAAACTTTTGCAATAAATTGCTTAAAAACTTATAAAGAGACTGAGAAATCGGAGTTTCGTTATGCTCAAAACAATTCAAAGGCTACCTGGAAAGTTATAAAAAAAATAACATCCACACATCCGAATGTGTCGCAACCACTTGAGACCCGATCCCGAAAAAAGGCGATGATTCCGATCCGACAACTCCCTACACTCCAAAGTAATGGAGATAGGCATAATAAGCAGTCAAATCCTGGTATATTTAGAATGGTTGGTTGGTTCATGGTTGATCAACCGGTGATCTTCTAATGTACTTAACCCACCGCTGGGCACCTACTATTGAAAGCAAGGGAGAGGACCTGGCAGTTAGTCTGGACATGGCGAAGGCCTTCGATAGTATGTGGCAGAAGGCGCTCCTTGCCAATACTTCCCTCGTATGGGCTTCCCGAGAAATTATGCAAGTGGGTCGCCAGCTTCCTCACTGGGCGTAGCATAAATGTCGCTATCGATGATTTTTGCACTCAATTAATGCCCGTAAACGCTGTCGTCCCCCAGGGCTGTGTGCTGTCCCCAACACTGTTCCTTCTGCATATCTAGAGAATCCTAGTATTCATTGTTATGCAGACGACAGCACGGTGGACGCTGTCTACACCAGCCGTACAGATCTTTCTCGGGAAAACGTCGACACGTGTCGAAAAAAACTTGTGTCTTACATCGAGGCATCCCTTGAAAATGCCTCTTCTTGGAGTGAAAGGAACCTGATTCAATTCAACTCCCTGAAGACACAAGTTTGCACGTTAGACACATTTCTGCCAGTATCACGATCACCTGGCCGTTTGGCTCTTCATAGGACCCAGGTTCAGCCTCTTATGGAGTACTGTTCTCATCTCTGGGCTGGTACACCCGAGTATCAGCTTAATACGCATACAACGGAGAGCCCTTCGGTTCGTTGGGGAACCAATAATCTGTGACAGGCTTGACAGGTTTTACTCTGGCGTTGCGTAGAGACGTTTCATCGTTATGCGCTCTCTATCGCATATATTATGAGGAGTGTTCTGGAGACCTTATCCTGGTTTCTGCCGGTGAATTTTCCAACCGCACAGTACGTAAAAACTTAAATGCTATCTCATCCATCTGAATACATGGCGTTACTGCTGTGCGGTTTTGTAGGAATTTCCTTTCACGTGCCACACAACTGTGGAACGGCCTACCTGCGGTAGTGTTTCCAGATCGTTACGATATGAACACCTTCAAAAAGCGCGCTTATTCCCACCTTAAAAGCCGACAACGCTTCTATAGCTCCCATATTGTTAACCGGGCCGTGGGCGGTGGTGATCACTTACCATCACATAACGCGCACGCTCGCCTGTCCTATAAAAAAAATTGTAAATAAATCATATCAACAATTTCTTAGCAAGAGAATGGCAGAAGCAATTAAATCAATATATGGAACACCAAAAGCAGTACTCAATGATAATTCTTATAATGAGCCCTTACATTCGTCTGTTTTACTACCAACAGATGAAGTTGATGAATGCAGCTATGGGTTGGGATTGGGCTAGATTTTTAAGATCTTGTTCTTAAAAATTTGTACCTGTAATAACGCACGCCTGCAATGCTGCTATATCCTCTGGGTCATTTCCAAAAATTTTTAAAAAGGCACTCGTTCATATAATTATAAGAGTGGGGATAAAAAGAGTGTTAATAACTACAAGCCAACTGACAACTACAATGTCAAAAATATTAGAAAAAATTATCAACAAGCACTTAATGCACTTCCTTGAAGTACATAATATTCTTGCACCCAACCAATATGGTTTCAGACGTAGAAAATCCTCTGAAGATGATGTTGCTTCTTTATTTGATCAAGTCTCTAAATTAGATAAGGCTATTAAGTGCTTGGGCATTTTCATCCATCTTTTCAAAGCGTTTGATACCGTTTTTATTCGTAATCTTTTATGTAAATTTGGGTAAAATTCGAATACGAGGTATTCTTTACAAATTTCTTGAGGATTATGTCACAGATCGTACACAATTCGTTAAAATAAACAACTTGACGAGTGACAGTCAAAGTGTCATTTTTGCGGTACTCAATGGTCAATTCTAGGTCCAACATTATTTATCATTTATATAAATAGCCTATGCAAGCTGTCACTTAATAAATGTTCAATATTTACAGCATTACTAGTCTATAGCAGTAATTGGGCAGAGACAATATTCTTAGATCTATGATGAGCTGGTTTTTTGATTATTTGTTGACGATTAACCTATCCAAAATAGTGCACATGGCATTCTCATTAAAACCCAATAATTTATTATGATATGATATGATTCTCTGACTCTATAAGCACATTCTATTAAATGCTCAGTGAACTCTGTGGCTTCCACAGGCAACTGCCCACTTCTTCCAAAAGCAAGTGTTGTAAAGTATCTTAGAATATTTATTTACACAACCCCAAAATGGAAGTTCCATCTTGATACCTTAACTTCTAGACTCCGTAAAATCATCTTTATCTTTAAACAACTTAGACAGTTTTCAGATTACTCTATTCTAAAAACACTTTATTATACTCTTTGCCAGTCCTTTTTGACATATTGTATTTCTATTTGGAGTGGAGGACGAAAAACTCTATTTCTTCCTATTAATAATTCTATTAGAACGGGCGCTGAGGGCTGTTCTTAAGGTTATGTCCTACAAGCACTTCAGGCACTCTACTACTCAGCTATATATGAATTGTAAAGTTTTGAGAGTGAGAAAGCTCTTTGTTCTTCAGGCAATATTTCGAGTCTATAAAGAAATAAAATATGACTGAAGATATTGCCAAATCCCGGCGCTCTTATAATGAAAATGCTTTTTACGCAGACCATCCGTGCGCATGGCAGGCTTGCCTTACGGACAGATGATACTGTGGGACTCATCCTCTACCTGATACTACCCACTAAAACCTAGCGGAAACCATCTACACCTAAATGAGGCGCCGCAGGATCGCTTGAGCACGTCACTACGACGCCCCGGTGTCCGGTCCACTTGTTGTGGGCCACCTTCGCCTTCAAGGTGCTCCAGGGTTTCTTCTACAGCACCCGCAGCCTCGATGACTTACAGGAGGATCACCATGATGCTCCCGTAGTAGTTTCTCTAGGGTAGGGGGAGTTTAAAATGCGCATAATGTCTTCCTCTACCCCCTGGCCTGCGGCTTCGAAGCGGATCTGCATTTGCACTATACTCACGCACCCGCTCCACAGTCTCCTTCAAAGCAATGACTGACTCGCAGAAGCAGACCATTGCAGACCAGTTCGTCTCACTATCCAGCATTGCCTTTACCACTCTAAGTAGTGAGAGATCCCTACCCACTACAGCCATCAAGGCATGGCGTTGTGGGGTCCATGCGGGGCATTCGGCCAGAGTGTGATGCACTGAATCGACAGACGCATTACACTCGTGGCACACCGACGACACCTCCCGACGTGCAATTTGGTTCAAGTATTTGCGGAAGCAACCGTGTCCCATGAATCACCAACCTGAACGTCAGGACCTCACCGCCTCCACCATTGCTAGACATGCCGCCGGAGACTCCAGGTCCTTCTTCCATCGTTGGATCAGGGCTTCATCCGCTCTTCTCCTGATCCGCACGATAGTCTCCTCCGATAGCCGTTCACCTCACGACCATTCACTTGCACGGAATGCGTGAACTCTGGCGAGCACTTCCGCTTGCAATTCCCAAGGCGGATCGCAGCCAAGAGAGTAGCTGCCATTCATGACACCGTACGGTATCTCCGTATTGCCCTTACCGCAGTGACCCTTAACGATTTTCGCAGTTGGGCCCTGTTACGAGCGGTGAGAGCATCCGTCAATACGGGCGCACTGCATCGCGCCATAGATCTCAACACATCGACATAAAGCTGTCGGCATGGAGGCATGGATTTAGATACTATCGATCTGTATGCCCTTGCGCAACAGGCACAAACCTCCTTCCTTCCAAATCTTCGGAAACTGTCCTGCTGATAAACACCGCTCAAACAGTTCTCGGAGATTGTCCCTGAGGTATTCCAGGGCGATAATCAAAGCCCTTCCTGGAATACCATCCGGTCCCGGTACAGTCTTTTTGGCCTTTAATCTCCCGAGTGCTAAATCCATTTCCCTCTTAGTTATGGGGGAAACATCCGACTCAATTTTATGCATACTTGGAGTTGTCATAGCTGGCGTTATGTGCGCAGGGGGCTCTGGAAATAACTCTGCGACAAGGTTTAATAAAAATCCCAGCGACAGAGTTTTTGTAAACGGAGCGCGCAGGGTAGGGCAAGGTAGGGGCGACCCCATGGATTTCTATTTAAGCCCGCCAAGAACTCTCGGTGGGCTTCAGCCAAATAGCCAGCTGCAAGGCCGTTTTCTTCTCTTTATTTATGCCATGCTGCCAGCCCTCCAGCCTAGGGTCAAAGCATTGGCATTGCCACATCGCACACACCTGTGAGGGTATCGCGCATCTTGCTTGCCAGACTCTCGGTATTAGAGCTGGCGTCCACTACCCGCCCTTGGTAGCACCACTTAGCCACAATGGCCGCCTCTTTGGCCAACTCAATATTGAGTCGGCTAAGAGTTCATTTCGGGAACCTTCTAGAACGGCCTCTAGAGTGGAACACTGGCACCGGCTGAGAGGAGACCTCAAACCAAACATGATCCGACAAGGTCTCCTCTAATTCTTCAATTAGACACGTTGTGTGTGACAGATGAGGTGGTAAAGGAGAGGTCTACCACAGACCCTCCATTATGCCGCACGCAAGTGAACGCTGTCCCGACATTGAGGAGGGAAAGATCAGAAAGTAACGCCCACACCTGAACAACATTTTCTTTACTGTCAGGCTGTATCGTCACAGACGGAGGTTACAGACGGAGCTGTCCATTTCGCCGGTCCCACAAGGATGATGAGGGACTAAATATGGATCACAAACTACAGCGACGTCTATACACCACTCTGTCATGGGCTTTGATAAAAGATCCTGCGCTCTGGCAGAGTGGTTAATATTTGCCTGGAGGAAGTACGTTTGACGTCTATCCATTATGACATCATTGCAATATCTACCTTACCTTGGCAGTCTTCGACTTCAGTGAAGGCTCTAGTCACTAAAACTTCTGTCCTCGGATGGTGGCTGGCATTTAGCGCTGCCAGCATGGTATGTACTGATTCGAAGATGCCGGCGGTGACCGGCCGGCATCTTCGAATCAGTACATACGATGCACAGAGGCTGGGCTCGACACATTTGGGACTTGTACCCCTCACATCCGCAGCGAAAGCAGAGATGCTCACGTGTTACTTCTGATGGGCAGCGAGACCTATAGTGCCCCAGTGCTTAATACCTGTAGCAGCGCAGGGGACGCTCCTCCAAGACCTAAACTTTATCAAAGCTCCACCCAACCAGGATACGGCCCTTAGTCACTATCAATATGGCCGCCTCGCACGGGCACCTTACCACCACTGTCATCATCCCAGTAGGACCGTGTGACAACTCTGATACTGTTACAGTATCAATTGCACATCCATCTGCGCTGACTACAGCACTCACCACCTTGTCCTTTGAGGCTGAGTCATCCAGGCCTTTCAGCTTTGAAGTGACTTACATAAGAGGCCTCGTGACAACAACCACTCCATCTAGTACCACTCGCTTTCGCTCGGCCAAGAAGTCTGCTTGCTCAGAGGAATGGCCAGCAGACAGTTCCAAAAGCCTGGCACCTGAAATTGCCTGGCGCACTGCCAAACCCTCGGTGATGCCTAGCTGCACCAGATTAATATCCTGTTACGCGCGCTCTAAAATCGGGGCAAAGGACACACCTTTTGCAGCGACCTCTGTGATTGTTAAAGTGTTAAAGTGACCATAACTGCTTTAGTACGTGGCGATTTGGTCACTTTAAGCTTATACTGCATCGTCTTAGAAGCTTGTGCTATTTGTAACGGCGGGATATTGGTGGTAAAAGATTTCTTTTCCTTTTTGCCTAACAACTGTAGCCCAGGAGCTACTATCAGCTGTTAAATCTTCAACGCGACCCAGAAAATTTTCATTGCATGATTTAGAACTTTCAACGGCTGTGTCTTGATGAGATGTTGGCAAAGAAATTTGGTTCTTCGTCCCCGGCGTTTTAGATAAAGCCTTCTAAAATCGTGTTTATATCAAGGGTGTCGCTATTTTTACTATACGATTATGAGAGGCTTCCCTTGCTTTTGCTGCTAGCGAGGGACGTTACCTTATTGTTGAGACTATAGAACGTTTTAGTTCATCAATGACGCTGACATTGAGTCCCAATAATGGGACTATTTCAGGCACCATTTTAGTAGCTGCAAGCGCCTCCCTCAAACCCGTTTCCTTTTTGAGACACTGATTCTGTTCACACAACTGTTGTGCTTCATCACTTTCACTATTTTTGCTTTACTGTACAATCAGCCCGCGCTAAACATTCGCATAAGAGCTTTCTCATGTAAAACCGCTTAGGAGTAAATTAAAGTTAATTTTTAATTCAAAACATTTTTATTATTTTTTTTCCATTCTTATAAGAAATCACCTAATGCTATAATGCTAAATTAAAAGTTGTACGTTATCGACTAGAGCTTTTGAAGCTTTTTGAGTAAAACTTATTTGAAATCTTAATATACACCACTCGTCATCTTAATATAACATACCGAAGAGAGGTTACATAAAAATATCTTAAATTACTATAAAGTTATCTAAGTCAATATCAAAATTAGTTTCCTTATTAATCACTAAAGTATCTACAAGTTTTCCTCTTAACTATAATAATAAATTACTTATAATCAACGTACACCAATCATTCGTCAGAACTTTCGATCATAAAATCAAATGGCCGATCTATATTAATTTTATTCTTTATTTTTGACCAACTATGAAACTATAATGAATAGCATTAAAGGCTTTAAGCCACCAAATGCAATGATATTTAACTTTAAAAACGATTATATAATATAATACTTTTTGAATCAAAAATAAACACTTTATTTTGATCGAAACCTTACACTGGCGCCTTCATATTTAAGGCGGATACAAATAGTATCCGCCAACTTCCTTTAGGAGGACCTTAGGGCGTTTCCTTATTACCATTACTTTAATTCCAGATATAAATTATTATAAAAAAAGACAACCAAGAATTTTATTATGCTAAACTATTATATCGTAAATATATTCAATTTACAGATATATAATTTTTAATATTTTATCATAGAATATATATAGTTACGAAATCGCAAATATTTAGTGGATAGCAGATTATACAACTTACTAACGTAACATATTATAGAATAAAAACTGAAGTGCCATTATAAAGCCTGGATCATTCAGATAAGCCAGAACGGTATCTCATTCGATGTAATTAGCTTATTACATAAGCAATGAAAAGCTTGAAATATAGCATTTGTTATTAGAAAGTAAATTGTAGTTCATGTAACCTAAAACTTGTGTAGTTCATTGTGGTTAAAGATAGATTATAGTAATTTAAAAAATATATGAAATATTCTTCTAACGCTTTTCTGATAGTGACTATCTGTACTTGATAGTTGTGAGCTTAAGTTCCACTCATGGTTAACGTCAACTTGCACATTTTATTTTGCTACCTATATGTTTATTTGTTTTCAATGATTCGTTTCATACCAAACTGAAACGTATGATATGTTACTGATTTTGCCTATCAAGCGAACTTCAGGATATATGTGACTAAAGTAAGAAATTTATTTAAAGATATAAGATAACTAACGAGTAATTCATCCACTTGTAGCTTACCATTTTTACTTCAATTTATCCATTTATATTGTATAGTCATTCCGTATTTAAAGTTTAACACATGAATAAAAGCATTTTCACACAAATTATTTCAACTTTTGAGAATTTTGTATGTGAAGCAAATAAAAAATATATTAAAAAAGTACTTATACTCATACGCACCTATATGACTAACAACTTCACAGTATTTCACAGCAATGAAATAACAATACAATAGAGACGATTTTGTTTCCGTGTGTATAATAAGAAAATATACTACTCCAAAAATATAAGCATAATTAAAAGCAATATAGACATTAAGCTTCATTTAAAATCTTATAATTTAATGAAAAAAGGATATCCTGCAATTAGTAGTAGTATCTATAATTACAAAATTAATTAGCTCAATGACTAAAGAAAATAATCTCGGACGTATCGAGGAAATCCGCAATAGAGGACGACTTTATTACGCTGCACTCGATCAAAGCTGTCTTAACAGTATAATAGACCCGCATTAACTTCTAAGATAGGTTAAATTCTCATATAAGATGGGAGATGTGTATTCTTTTACTGTACTTTTTCCAATTTTACTTGCTTTAACTATAAACGTACAGATAACTATTATTTACATATATATAACATCATGCTGATTTAATGAGAAAACTGTAAACATTTATTGGAGAACGTAGTCTGTTTATAAAGGAACTTCTAATTTAATTGTTACATATAAATTGTAATGGTTTTAAAATGTAAAAAAAAGTATATTCATAGCGTATGTATATTCATTATATTGTAAATTTAGGTTTCTCAAATAACATTGAAATAATAAAAATTTTAAATATTATAACTTGCAGTATAACTATGCATAAATCCTCAATTATCATTTGCCTGTTGCCCACGCTGATAGCTTTCGCTTCTCGAATTGAATGTGGGAAAGGGGCAGAGGTCGACAATTCGCTCCCGTGAGATGCAAGCTAATGACCAATCAATATTACCATGTTCCTATCTAAGCGCACTGTAAAGGCTCATTGAGATCTGGAACGCCCTATTGTTTTATATTAGTAAACAAAGCATTTATAATAATCTCTTATATTTTTAAATCTTTATTTTTATGTATAAAATTAAGTAATTTTTGATTTATAAAATAAATATTGAATGATCAGCGTAAAATTGCCTTTTTTCCCTAAATTATTTATGCAATAGTTAGTAATAATATCTTGTTATGTTATTTGCTACACGAGTACATTACAACAATTAAGGAAACATATAGCACTCCCATAAATTACATCAGTAACAGTCATTTGTAGGTGCGTTCGTAAACGAAAACGAAAATCAATTCGTTGACGTCCAAACTGTCAGAATAGAAAACGTTAACCAGAGTTCGCTATTTGAACTGCCCCGGGGTGGCCGTTAATAACTTTATGGTTGCAACAGCGCTGCGTTGCGCGAGCGCATCGGACTCGCTCGTAAAATTACGAAACGCGTAAACAGAAATAACCGGAGCAACAAAGGGCTATTTTAAAATAGAACGTTCCGCTTCCTAGTGCAATCAGCTAAAATAACTACGGAACCCAATGGACTGTTGAGGCGGATCGTGGCTTCCGCGAACGTCTTGCGATACCCGTTATGAAATTGTGTCATGTTTAGAAGGTTTTTAATGTATCTTTGATTACTCTCAACAGTTATTATCGAATTACGTCTAAAAGTATGCTTTGATTAGTATTGATTAATGTTTTGTTCTATTTTATTTTAGTGTAATGTATCTTTAGCTATGGAACCAGAAACAACAACCTATGGTGGAATTAAAGCATCATAATGTATTATATATTTAATGCACGTTTTTATGGTACTCAATTGCAATCAATCAAAGCTGCACTTGACCGAATAGTAATATTACTAGTATCCAGCCATTAATTTTAATAAGCTCATTTAATTTTATTTCAACATCCATTTCACTAAAAAAGATTTGTATATTCATTATAAAATATTAATTTAAACAATTTGTAGATTATAAAATATTTATTTTTAAAATTTATTAGGAAAATATATAGAATTTATTACAAATACAAATAAAATTAAGATTTTTGCTAATATATATTAAAATCAGTACACAACTATTAAAGTCATGTTGTCTAGGGGGTATATGCATATAAAATATCTTCTTATTATAATTCTAAATTTGTATGCCAAATAAATATTAATATTATACTGAACGTATTATTCCCAAGCCTCTTCCTAAGCAGAATGCACTATATCACGATGCATCATTAGAAACGAGAAAATATAATTTCTTACTCATGAGTTATGCGTGTCTATTAGAACGATTAGAATAATTTATTGGCGTTTGATTGTAGCTGTGATACTCACTCGAAGCTGAATTGCGTCTTTAGAATGCGTATACTAAATAGCACCCAAAGGAGTCTCAACAAGAATTAAGGATGTTATAAAATCATTGAAAGATTTGTAAGAAGTATCAAACTAGAAAGAATACTTTTAATTTTCTATTTAGGTTTTAATAAATTTATATTTTTCAATGTTTTACTGTCCATGTAATAATATGTCAGACCTATTTTATTAATACTAGTAGGATAGCTTTGCACTTATTGATAATGTTATCTAGACTAAACCTGTTAAAATTAACACCCCTCATTAAGATGCTCGTTATACATATAATATAAGATTTAACTGCCTTTATTATTTTTTGTTTATACGTAATATTTGATTGATCTGCTGTTTTGAGATTTATCTAGATATATATATTTGTGTGTATATTTCTATCCACACACCACATCTCTCATCACTATTCACAATCAAAAAAATTCGAAAAAGTAACAGTTAGATACGATTATGTGATCTGTCTGCAATTACGTAGGTTTACGTACGTGAACACTACATTCCCGTTGCTTAGGATTACCATATAATAACTAACAGTATCTTAATACTAAGAAACATGAAATATATATATCTGCTCGATTTATAAAATATTGAAAACAGACATTATATATTGCGTCTTAAGAAAGATGTATTATAACATTTGCAATACACTTTTGACTTATTGATTAAAATCTATTATATTTTAATGAAAGTTGTTATGCATTGCTTTAATACTAGGTTACAGGTAATACGCATACAATTGAACAGATCAGAGGCGATGTTCCTATAAATCAGTACGGGTCGTAGAGCTTATTCGAAGATCCATAGATTGCTATGATTTGTAGCTGGTAGCCCGTTAGCTTTTGTAACATCCTCTTGTACAGGAAATCACGCATTAATATCTGTTATATTTTACATGAAAACTAATATTACTTACATTTTATAGATATATAAATTATTTACAATAAATAAGTCATTTTATTTTTGTAATTGGAAAATTATTTATTAAATTTAAATTTATTTTTTAAATTAAATGGGATCATTTTTTTTTCTTTTTAAGCAACTTAGACCATTATTTAAATAAAAATTATTACTTTGCCCTTATATATTTTAATACTTTAATCTATTTAGTATGATAATGTGGAATAAACATTATAATCTTTATAAGTATTAATCACTAATTTTGTCTAGAACTACTAGATTAGGAGAATTCTATTCGTAACACAAACAAGGAACGCATCAAAAAATCATGAAAATTGATTCCAGAAACTTTTCATCACGTTAGAAATTTTCTAGAATTAACGTAAATTTGAAAAATAAATAATTATTAATTTGGAAACTGAAATGAAACATATATAAATTAATATGTTTATAAGTCTAAGATACCACGATTTCAGAAACAATTTTAATATTATAGTAAACATCATAGATATATCCTCCTACTCTTATACTACTCCTTTCCCATGAACAAAAATTAACAATATATTTAATACTAGCACCCGCTCGCGATTTCACTCTCGTTAACTTAGCTATACTAAAGCTATTTCTTTCTTTTACCTGCCCGTGTTCATGCTTAAATTACAGACTGCTAAAATGTGTAATACTTTATATAAATATTATTTATAAAACTTCATATAGTGACTTGCGCGAGTCTTATATATTTAAAATCTCACCCTGCCCTAAAGGCCATTTTTAACAAACATCTTTCACTTCCAAATTTCATGTTATCTCAGTTGTTACAGATTTCACCCATGACATCATGATCCGTATGCGATTTCCCTCATCCACATACTTCGTCACGATCTACATGTCATTTCACTGATCCACATCATGGTCCACATCTGACTTCACTCATCCACACATGCTACCATGGTCCACATATGATTTTACTCGTCCAAATATGACAACATAGCCCACATGTGATTTCATCCTTTCACACATGCCACTATAGTCCACATGTAATTTTACTCATCCACATATCACATCTCGGCTCACATGTCATTTATCTCGTTCACATATGACACATGATTTTACCCTTCCACATAATACATCATGATCCATATGAAATTTTCCTCACCCATATACTGCATTACGATCCACATGTGATTTCACTGATCCACATCATGGTCCACATGTAATTTCTACTATTTACATATGACACCATGGTCCCCATGTGATTTTACTCGTCCACATATGACATCATGATCCTCATGTGATTTTACCCTTCAGTACATATCTTCATGTTCTACATGTGATTTTATTCGTCCACATATGACATCATGGTCCACATGTGATTTGCCCCTTTCACACATGATCCACATGTGTTTTTACTGGGCCACATACGACACCTTGGCCAATATGCGAATTTCCTCGTTCACATATGATGCTATGGTCCACATGTGATTTCACCCATCCATATATGAAACCATGGCTTACATGTGATTTCATCGTCCACATATGACACCATGGTCGACAAGTGATTTTACTCGTCCACATATGACATCATGATCCTCATGTGATTTTACTCATCCACATATGACATCATGGCCCACAAGTAATTTTACTTATTCACACATGACACAATGGTCCACATGTAACTTTAGTCATCTACATATGACACCATGGTCCACATGTGATTTTACTCATCCATATATGACATCATGGTCTAAATGAGACGATTTCATAAGTCCACATAGGAAATCCTAGCCACTCGCCATCATAGTGGAATGAAAATGAGCACAGAGCGCAGGACTGCAAACGTAATTAATTGTGTGTTCCATTACACGCGGGGAAAAGATCATATTATAGCGAGATCTTTTTTGGTGTTCTTAATTAAATCACAACATAACTTAATTTTTTTTTAACTAATTTTGCTAAATATTTCACAGAATTGACTTTTCGACTCTTTTACTATATAGTAGCAGCTCGCTCGCGGCTTCGCTTATATATACAATGTACATATGTTTTGTAGTTGTACCCGCCTCTCCCTCATTCTCTTTCAGGTCAGAGACATTTTTTAAATGAATTTTTCTATTCTAAAATTAGTTTTCCTCATATATCACAATGTGTATTAATAAAAATGGTGTTGAAATCCGTTACGTAGATTGTAAGTTCTAAGCGCACCGATAACAGTCACGACTTCGTTTTATACTATGAAATGATAATGAAAGGATCGAACAGTTGACCAAAACTTAAATAAATTGAAGAAAACTGTTTTGGGTACGGATTGTAATTGTCATAACTATCTTTATTGACAAAAATTAAGAGCATCTTTAATTGAGATGAAATATAATTACTTGCGGCATGTTGGACTTTTCAGCTTAATAATTATTACAAATTTTACGTTATATTAAATACTTTATAAATGACCATTACTTAACTATACAAGATGTCGTGTTGTGTCACTTTATGAATATATTATATATTCTCCTGTAAGCTTTTAGGAAACAAATATTTAAAAAAATATATTAAACGACAGCAGTAAACAAACAAACTCGCTTAAAATATTGTTTCATTTTTAGAAGTGAGTAAATATGAAAATTTTCGAACAAATTTAACAACAAAGTGTCGATAGTGCTTACTCTATGGATTGATAAAATAATAATATTTAAAGTCAATTATTTAATGTTTATGAAATAAGTGTGCTTATGCAATAAATTTATCCTAACATTTATTGTTTCTTTTTTCTAATAACATTACTATGTGGGATTGAAAAGACTTTGCAAGGTATAGACGCATTTTGACGAAATCTTCTTATATTTTTCCTATAGGAATTACATTGAATATCAGGAATTTAAGCTATTACCATGCACAAAATCATTCTTATCTATCCTTTGTTTTTCAGTGTAAAAATAAATTTGTGAAATTCAGTTTTTTATGTTTTATACGAAAATTACTATAAATATTAAAATCTAAACAGAGAGAGAAACTTCTTTTAATTCTGTCCAAAAATCATTTAATTCTGGGCAGTAGTTTTTGCGCGATTGACCCCCCAAACGAACAGACAGACAGACAACCAAAAATTCGATTGAATGGTTTCTAGCTTCCTATATATTAACGTATACAATTTAAATATTCGATCAATTTTTCATGAACAGAATTGACTTTTCTACTCTTTTTTTATATATTTATATTCATCTATAACGTTGAAATTAATTATTTAACTATGATATTTATTGAAAATTAAAGCCTATGACATAAAAATCATGAGTACCGTGGTAAGACGTTAGTTCCATGTCAAAATATCGGACATAGAACTGACGACACTGTACTGAAACCGGTAAATTTCGTCTGTAGTATGTAATATTTTAGGAAACGACACTTGGTTACATTAAAGCTACAAGAAATATATCAGCAATAGGAAAATAACTACTTACCACGAGGCTGATATTCTGACTGAAATTTAGATTGATAAAACAATGGCATCTATAAATAACTTCTAGTGAATTTATGTGTGTGTGAATGGTTAATTAAACGAGAATTTGAGGTCTGAACATTGATATTTCGCAAGAAATTTGAATGTTAATATTGCACATAGAATGACAATATAAATAAAAAGAAAGTATAAACATAACTAATGATGCAATTTAGAAGTTGGGAAGCTCTATAGTACTGACTATTGGAACACTGATTAAATTATTTCAATAACTTACATTTAGAGTAAAGCAATAAAAAAGAGTACACAGATAAAAGTACTAAGTAAATAATACTACTAAGGAAATAATTACAAAATTGAAAAAAATATATAGTTTATCCAATGATGACATCAAACTGCCCAATTTTTGTAGAAATAATCATAACGGAAATTCCTTTTGAATATCAACTAATTTCGATAGGGGCTTTTGAATTGAATTAGAAAGTACACTTAATAAACTATAAAATTATTTGATTTTAGTTTATGATTGCTTTTAACATAAGCTTTAGCTTTGTATAATATATATTTTTTATATGTATTATTATTAATGTTTTGTATATGGATGTATATATATATATATATATAGACATATATATATATATATATATATATATATATATAGACATAGTATTTAAGACCCCGCCTGCCATCAATCAAATTCAATTAGGCAAACTTATATTTCTGATCAAATATTAGAATAAATTTCATAAGTTTCAAGATACATTTATATTAGATATGGATATGTAGTACAACAGAAGTAACAGTAGTCTTTAAAGAGGTAGTTTACTGATATGACCTGATCATCTGAGAAATCTGCTTGGAAAATATTGCAATTAATAATTTTAATGGCTCTAATACTATCAGAGTTATTATGCCGCTATCAGCTCTATAAAGTGGATTTACAGATACGTCATTAATTTAAAAACATTTCCTATAAAGCCTTCTTCACGGACCATTTAAATAATCTCGAGATCGCTACTGTCATTTAAATCCATCTGAAAGCAATAACTGTTCATAAAGGAATAAAGAGCGAATACAGCCTGTAGTACGATGCGTGAGTAAACCATAAAGACTAATAACAGTTGGCAAGTTACAAAACTATATATTTAAAATACATTTATAGAAAGTTGTTATATAATCTTTCTTTTCAATATTCTTTACAACCCTTTATATATATTCTCCACGTTTTGTATTTAGTAAAAATACTACTTCTATTTAAAAATTGAAAAACTTATTTAACGATTGACAATATAACTATATGAGATAAAATATCTATATATTTTAACTAACTTTGATTTTACAACAATTAAAAATCTCTTTTAATTGTTGGAAAATGAAAGTTAGTTTAAATAAAACAAACCAATATGTACTAAATACAGCTCCAAAAATATCCTTAACGTACATAGATCCTACATACAAATTTGAGAAAAATTAAAATATGAAGTGATCCTAACGTCTAGTGGTCAGATGGCTATAGAATAACATAACAATGTTGAAAGCTTCTAGTGTATTATTGTTTAGTTATCAATTAAACATATTCAGTTTTACTTTACATATGTATATGATAGGGACATTAAAAATAATTGTAATAGTAATAAATATTGAATGAAAAGTAATAATTACTTCTTTATATAATCATTAATTATTCGACTACATGTTTTTCTTATATCTTTGTAATACTATTTTCGTAATTGCAAGAGATACATTACTTATTAATAAAATTACAAAATTATTTTTATGGCGCTATAATTTTCTGCTGATAATATTACGCCGATCATTTACAGCAATCATAATTAAGTGTGTAATTTGATTTAATAATTCGGAAGACGTAATTTAGTTGCACTAAACTATTTACTACATCATGGAATATCAGAAACCAGTAGTTCACTATAATCGTTTAAACTATGATTCTTATAGATAATACTATATAAAATATATTATTATCAGAATTGTTAAGAGATGGATCATGTTTCGTTAACCCAATTCGAAGGAATATTCATTTTAAAAGTACTTTAATTTACTTGGTTAAACAAAGTTTGTTTAATTTACTCTGAGACTTTCTCAAATAACCAACGCTATCACTGTATAATTAAAAAGATATAACTCTATATTATACCGACATACGAGTACATAAATGTCAATAAAACTTATAACATTAAAAACAATAAAACTCTTGGAAATAGTATAAATATAAATAAAAGAAAATACTTCCACACCTATAAATACTTTGCATTGGCTACGTTAACATCATCCGTACATCAATGTATTATTTAGCTTAAATCGTGACGTCACGCATAAGAAACTGCAGTTGGACACTTCAAAACACCGTAAAATATCCCGCGAGGCTTTTCCATCACAATTTATGAACAGTCGACAGTCATTTTACAATTGTAAAGTATACAATGCGTGCACTTTATTAATGCAAATAACGAGAAAAGCTGCTAATATTTCATTGTATACAGAGCAAAGACATAAATCCACGAAGTACTTTATCCTTAGCGAGAGTGCGTTCGCATTTGCCTCTAGGTGATGGTATATTTTGTGCAACAAATATCGAAAGCTGGTCACGAGTGACAATATTACAGGTTGTTGGTAATATATGTATATGTAATTCCTACTGTTATAAGTTTTCCACTTATCTTACAAAGCTCGAACTAAATTTAACTTAATTACAGTGACAACGTCTGACTATAAACGCGATCGGTTGTGGGTCCGATCCACACTCGGTGGATTGATTATATTTAGCATTATTTTCACTATCTCGCTCTGGTAAGACAAAGTGGGTTGAGTTCCACCACTCAACGCGCAATGTTTCGAATTCGGTGGAAAGTGAAGTACGGATGGTCTTGACACTAGGTACTTTCTGTCTACCCTGCTATGCGGGACAAAAACGTGAAGTTAAAAAAAATGATTGCTTAAGACATCGTTTATAGAGCGAATGTTATAAATGAGCTTTAAGAACAAATTTATATTCTTAATTAAAATTATTTGTAGTTGAATTTCATAAAATCAAATGCAATAATGATATTTTATTCCTTCAACTCGAATTTGTATTGTTTACCAGTAAAATTTTGTCGTAATCATTTAAAATGATAAAAATCTTAAACTTAATTATTCAATCTCTACAATTCTCATTTAACTTGCAAACATATGATTTAGCTTTTTTTTGTCACACCTGTTGCATATAGTTAAGTTACTAATATCGTCAAGTTAAAATATAACAAATTATAGTAAGCTCTACCGTATGAAAATATGTATATTAAACAAACTGACAACATAGTCTACGATTTAGTTATTTCCGACTAAATATAATAAAAAGAAAATTTTAAAAAATAAATTGTTTTGCTGTTAATAGGTATAATTTGTTACAACAATAAAAATAGACATATTACTGAAAAAGTAAAACAATATAATGTTAATCTAACATCTTAGATTTACTAACTTCGAACATCAAAACCAAACTATCGTGATTCATATTAAACTGTCGTAGGTACATCTTAATAATTTTGAAGTTTTAGATTTGCTAATATTTGTTATATCGTCGCAACGATTGACCATTAGTTGACATTTACTCTCGACTATTAATACAATAAAACTTTAAATACAGGAAGGGTTGCCATAAGCTAAGAACCAACCAACCAACCAACTACAGGGGAAGGGTTTATTCAATTACTGGATGTTAACGTATCCTTGCTAAGACGTTACCTACTGTGTTGATGACTGAGCTTACTTTTAATAAACATTATTATCATATAGTGCTAATATAAAGATCAGAGAAGTTCAGAGTAGTCTCAAAAAATATATAATTCTTTACCCAATACATGGAAGTATTGACAATATTGATGATCCAAAAAAAGATAAAAATATAAAAAATAAATGTACGTTATTACCTTATTTTTCAAATTAACTAATAGAGTTTGCGAAACTTAGAATAATATAGATTCCAACAATGTACTTTTCCGTACTGGCTGTAGATAACATTGTTATATAATGTAGATAACATTAATAAACTTTACGCTTTTTTTCGTAAGCAAAATAATACAAAAAGGTCAAATAAAATTTAGTACCACGATAGCAGGAATAAAGTCTGACCCAAATACATAATTATAATTCTGAAAAGCAGGTCGAGATCCTGATACTACAACAATGTACGTCACTATATCATCAATCACGACATTATTTATTCTATCGATCGCTTGGCATCGGCTGGCAATAAATTGGGACGTGCCAGCCAGAGACAGGACGGTTTGCTCATTTCGTGTTTCGATTAAAATTTTCTTTCAATGTCATATACTTACTTCTTACATAGTGTTTTTTTTTACTTCAGATATGTTAAAGAATATGTGGGGTAACGCTTAAGACAATCATAGACATGCCAAACGTGATCCTTTTTTAATACGATCTAAAGTTATTAAATTAAAATAAAATCTTCAAATGCTAAGTTTCGATTAACATGAATAAAAGAATATATTTTATTTAGTGTCACATTTCTCATAATAAATTCGTATTTTTTGTGCACTCTAAATAGCAATAAAGTGATGCTGCAAAGGGAGTGCACATCTAACAACAATATCGTACACCTAAAATGACTAAGTAATGACATTAAAAATTAAATTTATCGATAGAATAGGATAACATATTTATTAAAATTATTGACCTTATAGCCTTCACAGCGCAGTGAGTCAGGCTGTAAACGCAATTATTTGTGGGTTCGACTCCCACTCGGAGGAACGATTATATTTTTTTAATTAACAAGCATGACTTTCAATTCGCTAACTCACTCACTTGCTCAACAGTCAAGACACTTCTAGACTCTAAGTTGTCTCTAATTTACTTGATGTACGCAATAAAGCATGAAGCTATAATTTATTATATAACATTTAAAAAAATGTATAATAATATGAACACAGCGAGGTTCGAACCCGCGCCTCTTGGAAACCGTCCAAGCGCTCTGACCACTAAGCAATGCTTTCCACTGCGAGCTGCGTTTAAATTATTATACGTTTTGTTTCAATTTATTTACGTTGCTAGCATGTCTGTAAAGAGATTTTTACAAATTTCTGATACCCAAATATTATCAAGATAATTGTTTGGCAAGAGAGAATGCTATTTATTTTTATATTTTTAAAATGTTATTTCACACCTAGGATTAGAAAACATTTTTAACATTATATAATACATATTATTAAAGACACTCCGTTCTTCACTTTCCACCAAAGTCGAGGCGTTGCGTATTGATTGGTGGAACTCAACGCCGCACTTTGTCTTTACCAGAGCGATTAAGTGAAAATAATTTAAATATAATCACTCCCCCGAGTGGGGATTGAACCCACAACCAGTCGTTTACAGTCAGAAGCTGTCAAACTGCGCCACGGCCGGCCTCGGAGTGAAATACGGAGTGTCTTGACACTAGGTACTTTCTGTCTACCCTGCTATGCGGAATAACAGCGTGAAGCTAAAAAAAAATATTATTAAAATTTTATTATTTCTTATATAATATTATATTAAGAAATATAAGTAGGAAGATTTTGAAATTTAATAAGAATTCTGTAGAATTTTAAATAGAATAGTTATTTTTATTTAGAATAAGAATTCTTTAACAAAGCGTTATAACCATCACTTGTAAATAAAACAATAACTGAAATGTCTTCGTAACAAAACAAGAAAATGAAAAGTCGCTTGACCAGAACGGATACCTAACTAGAGGACACAAATCAATTACTAGCAATCATTTGCTAATAGCCGCCACGTCAGCGGTTACTGGCATAGTCACGGTTGTTGGAAATCTCCTATATAAAGAGGCTTATACTCAATATACTAAGTTTATAATTTTATAATTAAAAGAAATCCTTAACCTTAATAGCATAAATATAAAATGTATATATATAAAATTGCCCTTCTTTTCTTTTTCGATTTCTTATTTATTTGAAGTACATAGTAGACAGTGGAAGTATAACTCAACATAAAAAAGAAATCGAAATAAATTTTAGGATGCGAATGAAAATATCGTAATATTTGTGTATATTTAAATAAATATAAGTATTTAAATGCATTAGAAAGTCATTACGAATTACTAAAGTAACATTACTGAATTTAAAGTATGTTGTTGTTAGTTTATATTTTATTTTATTTAAAGTCTGAATTAATAAGTGCCTGTCTGTACAGAAAAATCCATAAAGAATTGTATTCCACTCGGTAGTATTATCATAAATAAGCTGTTTTGTTTTCACCGATATCATTAAAAAAACATTGGGTCCGCAACCCAATAAGTCACTCTTGAACTATATTATGTACCAGAAGTTTCTCTTTATTTATCCAGCACGATACAGATAGATGCGTAAAGATAATAAAATTATCTCAATGTAAACTTTTTAAACATTAAGATATAAACCACCGCTTAATATAAATTTTCATATATGTTATAAATGTTTTTTTTGCCGATATCGCCTAAAAATATGATGAATAGACTGTCTTATAATATTATAGATCATTACCACGAGTGAAACTTAGCCATTTCCCGCCCGCAGATATCGTCAGCCAAGCGAAACCTATGAAAATCATTCCACTCTCTCTCATCTTTTATTTTTGTGTATTGATGGAAGTAATAAAATATTTAACTTATAACATTTCATATAAAAGCCACAATGGCTCAATGACCAAAACAGTACAAGGTTTGTATACTTTTCGGTTTCGATTACAAGTAAAACAAGAACTAATGAAGTGTATATTTTAATGAAAAATTGGTATTTAAATTGTATCTCGATAAGAATCGTGAAAAAATACATATAACATATAAATTTCTTTATTATTATAAAATAAAAAATAATAATGAAGTGAAATCCAATCATGCGTAACATGTATTGAAATTTATTATTGTTATTTAGACAAAGTACTGAGAAATAAAAATTCAATCCAGACAATAATACAAAAACGGTAAAGCAAAACAATAAAACATAAACGTAATTTATCATTGGCGTTTCTGTATTATTAAACTACCTTGGTACAAAAAATCTAACAATAATTATGTAACTACATAGAAGAATGTATAGTATAAAGGATTTTCTTCTGTACAATTTATATAAAACAATACATACATATATTGCATGTACTTATTGTCGTATAGTAGGTAGACAACATTTTAAAAATATGTATGTAGGTAAAGTTCACCAACGTGTGCATTATTACTATAAGTTATTAATAAGGTAATTATCTGAATCTTCTATTACTTTATATAACATTACGCCCATAATTATATTTATTGTTACAGTTAGATTTAATAATAGAGTGGCTATTACTACAACTCTACAAACACCTCTATGAAGTGAACTGTACATCCACATGACAAATGATGTCTCCTAACTTTCCGTGTTAGGCATAACCCCGCAAGAACTGTGGCGCAATAAGTTTGCAATGAAATAATTATATCGTTAACGCCTCGATGTAAGTGTCTTAGTAGTGGCATTGGGGCATGTAGTTGTTTTAAAATAACTCTATGCTATCCGGCTTCCCTACGTTATATAATATTATACATAAAGTTTAATTTTATACGTACTATACAAATTATAACATATTTTTGATTTTTTTATATCTAGCCGAAATTTTTTGTACAGCTTTTTATATACACATTAAGAATCGTAAAAATCCAATTGTAAGTAATAAACATTTTCCTTAATCACTCATTCTATTAAGTTGTGGTGAAATAAACAGCAACCATCAGCTCTACTCTAATACACTAATTGAAACTATCTGTCAGGTTGTATAGTGTATTATCGAATCCTCTAATTAACAGATATCGTAGCGAAGACAGGGTGAAGGAACAATCCTTCAAGCTGGCGTTTACGACGGTTGACTAAAGATAGACCAACTATGTAATCGTATTTGCCATCAGCATTTATGTACCTATTTACTTATTAAAGCCACAAAAGAAATTGCTTTCTACTTGTATGACTTAATCTTAGTTCTCATTAAAGTGAAAAGTCTAATAGGCGAGGGAAAATAGAAAATCATTCATAAAATAACTTATGCGGACATTGAAGAACGAACTAAACTCTCAATCCGCAACTCAATAAAATCTATGAATTTCGAGGCAAAGAAAGTTTACTAAGACAAATAACACTATAGAAACATATCGATTAATATAATTCAAAAACTTTACCATATAAGCTAGTTTCTTTTGCGAAACAAGTATAAAGAAATGCCTGAGCTGTTAAATAGATTGGCCGAGAAATGTCAAATGGACAAGTCGTCTGTCAGCAACACCATATTTGCCACTGGAATGTCAGTGGGACATCACACCTGTGACAAAACCAGGTTTCTAATTTATGACATCTTGATAGAGTCATTATGAACAATTTCTAAATAATTTTTTTTAAGGATTGCTTTTTATATGGAATTCGATACATACCTACAATTATACATTTTTTGATAATATAATTATAAATTTTGCACTAAATTTCCTTTTGTTCAAACTAAGCCAATTGAAACAAGCGAAGAATTTGATTATGTTTTATCCTCTATAATAAATAATAATTATTTTTTTCTAAATAGAGGATTAGAGCTTTTCCACTTCAACCACATTTCCAAAAATGAAGCCTACACCATTATTTATTTATATATTTTAAGTAGGTTACGATGACCTATACCTAGGAACAATAAAATGTCAATTTTCACATATATCAGTTTATTCGTATTATAATGACTTGCCTACGCATATTTTTTATTATAATCAATAATAATAATCTAAACTTCAAAGTGATTTGGCAGAACAATGCGCACATTGAAACTGGCTGTAATATTCCCTGCTACTGTATCAGGGTACCACAAGAGTAGCGAAGCATGTAATAGTACAGCTTCCGCGAGGCGAGCCGCTATTGTCTGCAGCGCGATATGCGTGACTGTCATAAGCTTTCGATCATTTTGTAGCTTTGACAAACCATAAACATGTGGAAATAAATAAATCGTAGTGTTAAAGAACTGATTTTAAACAAGATTTTAATTCATCGAAAACATTTCCATATAAATAATCTGTCATATTGTTAAAATATTTTAATAAAACAGTATCGTTTAAAGGTTATGGCTAAGACAAAATTGATAATTTTAATATTTTTAAAATATCTAATGATAATTTGAAAATTTTAAGATTTTCAAGGCTCATATTGGTAGTAAATTTACATTTTTAATTTGTAGTTTAATATTTAATTTATTGTTTATTTTTAAAACATACATATAGTGGTTAAAAGTAAATACAATTTTAGTTGTATTTATGACTTAGCCAAATTAAGTATTAACCGTTGCATTAGTCATTGCTGTTTAAAAGAAAATATGAAACAATTTAAAAGCGGCGGCGTCTCCGCAGTATGCATTGTTTGGCCCCAACGCTGCGAGGCTTCCCGGCAACTATCCAGTTACAGGTTACCACTGCCTATTCATACTTCCTTGTAATCCAATTTTACCATCCCATTTGTTCTATTAAAATATATTGAATAGTATTTAAAAAATACAATGAGTAAATATATAAAGGTCTACATAATGTGAACTATACCTAAATAGTTATTTAAGACTATTGTATCTGCTTTTTGTGACTAGAGCATTTAATCCCATCAATTCCGAGATTTTCGGCCAAAGCCAAAGAAAAAATACAATAAAAAAATGCACGAGGAAAATACTATAATGCAGATAAAACAACGTTATAGCTATCGTAGGATCTAAAATTCTGAATTGATCGCGCTAAAATAACTTGTTTATTTTTTGGTTTTAACTAGTTATAATCAGTTGTAATCTCAGAACACGTACAATATCTAATACACAAAGTTACGTACTTATTTCTTATTTCTAGAATTTTTAAATAAGTCCTTGTCTATCTTTAAGTACAAATTTTAAATAAAGTTTTATTTAATCAATCCAGTAATTCCAGGATTAGAAAAAAGCAGGGACATCAATATCAGATATTTATTGTTTTCACAGTAAATAATTCATTTCCTTCAAACAAACAAGACGATTTACTTCCTTCAATATAAAAAGTATGTTATCTAATAACATTTTTTCAAAAGGACTAATATGTATCTCTCAGCCGAGTCAAAATGCTGGATAGAATAGTTCTTAAGTAATATTAAAATTACAAGTTCATCAAACAGTAGTAATACAATACTGACATCTCATTTCTTACGAACGGTAAACCGGTAGCTGAGTTTAGTATCGCACCTTAAAATTATAATGGAAATTTACTGCACTGTGTCTGTAGACGAGAATAGCGATCTTTAAATTCTGATCTTTCCCCTATCTATTTTGTGTATTAAAGTTCATACAATTATTACAAAATGCATAGAATACTCAGTAAAGGTTTTCCGAAATCAAGAGTAGTCACAATAATAAACATCCTAATCGTTGCAAGTATACAATAAATTACTACACAATAAAAATGTAATAAAGACTTCAAATAAAATACTATTTTACATTACTAAATTCTTCTAGAATATAACACACATAATTAGAACAAAAATTAAAGAATATCTTCTTTTAAGGAGAAGCCAAGGTAAAGCTACCGCCTACCTGTTTTTGATGCATAAATCTATTTCTCCCACACGCTCAATTACAGCCAGTATAGTATAACTATACTAGAAATAAGAACACTTTGGCGCCATATGTAATCGCTTTCGTTATTTAATTGTCTACTTACTGTAAGCCTTACTCAGACTATATTATAATTCATGTGGTTTGTTAAAAACTTAAAACAAATTTTAAAATGAGTAAATTAATCTTGAACAAGTTGTAGTTCTGTTAATATTTCAAAATCTCATAAATGTTAATAAAAATAAATACTTCAAAATAAAACTTAAACTAAAACTTAATTAAACTCATTTTTATGTATCGGTCGATACAGTATTATTTATATTATATATTATTTAAAAATTGCAAATATAAGTATTTCATATTGTCTGTTATTAAGTGCGTCGATGATAAAGATGAGTGGTGTTTGTAAACAAGCCCTAAGAATATAAACAATGTTTAAAATTTAGTAAGCCAGTAAAATTTCACAAGAAGAATAGAAGTAATTTTCCAAACTTTTAATAAATATTATACTTATATATTACTACTAACTTTGTAATTGAGCTCCTTCCATCTTCGGGCAGCCCAACGAACACCAAAGTAGAAGGCATCATTAAGCACTAAACACTCAAATATTAGCAATATGGACAATTTGTGATTTTAATATAAAACGATCAAAATTAAAATAAATAATATAATAATAGCTTACGTACATAACGTATCAGTTATCGTGTGTATATAGAATAAACTGTCGCCACACATTTTCTGTTTATGACAAAATAGACGTGGGCGAAATAAATGTAGGTGTGCGCCCGATCGTAAATGGTAGTTAGATCAGTTATTATTTAGAATTATGATTTCCCCTTCTTAATCTTCCTGCCATAATTAGATTTTGCACCATATCTCGTCGTAAGTTGTATTACAAAATAGCCTCACGCTCGTGATATCTTTTATATTTCATACTCTAAATAAGCATTAAATGAAGGCAGTCGTGGCGTATTAGGACATCGTCTGACAGTAACACTAATATATATATATATATATATATATATATATATATATATATGTGTGTGTGTGTGTGTGTGTGTGTGTGTGTGTGTGTGTGTGTGTGTGTATGTGTGTTTATTAGTTCGATTCCCACTATGAAATATAATTTGAATTATTTTCGTTTCCTCGCTCTGGTTTGACAAAACGCGGTATTGAGTTCCGCCACTCAACATGCAATTTCTCGAAACTAAAAAAACATTTTTATTTATTTTACAGTAATCGAACATACTATCTAAAATTTATGAAACTATAAATGTAGCCAAACCCATTATTCATTTACATGTCTCTTAGAACTAAAACCTAAGTAACATGTTAAAATCTAAGAGGACTATAGTGAGAGAAGTGGTTATCAGTAATTTTAAGAAAACACGTATGTTTATTATTATTTCAATTGATATTTCATTTTAAAATCGTATTTTTATTTACTAAGACTTCAGACACCCTACACAAACTATATGCTCAAGTATCATCGTAAGAATCAATTCAAAAGACCGTCTGAGAATACAGGTTTAAAAATCAAAAATATCAATTTATTTTTAAATAAGCAATGTAACGATTAAATAACCTTGCTCTTCAAGTCAAAAAGGTAAAAGTAAAAAAAATAAAACCAGTATGCAAAATATATTTAAAATTACCTATTTACAAATTTAAAATAAAGTATACATTTTTATTACCTATTAAGAATATTAAATTATCAACTTCACATACGAGTGTCCCTTGTTTATGAAACCATAGATAAAAAATATAGTTTTTGACCTGTAATCACATTATCACAGATAAACTTAGCTTAGCATAAAATATGACTATGAATACTTTAAATTTAAGAATTATGTTTTATTCTAGTAGAAGTTTTCTGTTCTTCAAATTATTTTAAGTCATCAACCACTAAATAATATAGAAATAAAAGTATTAGTGTTAGTAGAAGTTATCAAAAAAAATAGAAAATTAGATTATAAATAATTTGACATTTTTTATTTTATTTTCCTTATTATTGTTTTACTGTTTATACGATATTCATTTTTATATACTTTTTTAAATTTAGAGATATATCAAAATTTTATGACACAATATAATATGAAAATTATTGGAATTATAGAATATATGTTTTATGAAGTAAATTATCTTTTTTTTAATTTAATGGACTGATTTTGCGAGAACAAGCGCAAAATAATCTGCCACATAAAAAAATAAATAATCTATAAACTCATTTAACAATGAAGTTTCTATGACAAATTGAAATGTTTATTTTGAATATTCGTTCCTACGCTTCTCGTTCAGAAATGTTATACGACATATTTTGTTTTACTACTTCATATTTAATCGCATTTGTTTAATTTATTTTTAGTTACATTAAAATAGACTTTTATTTATTTTTTCAATACTATTAAATATTTACTATTACTAACTATATAACAAAGCGTTATTATCATTAAGAAACGTTTGGAGGAATAGTTTCAGAACATCACTTTGCTTTGGCTATGGTTTCATAGTTTACGAACGTTTGACGGCTTTGGATTGTAAATTGTGATAACTTGTTATTCCCTTTGAAAGTTAATTGTATTTTCATACTGCAATTGTATCAAATATGATAACTGTATAAATTCGATAATGATGTTAGGTCAAACTTCAACAGAAGCGCTGCTTTCAGCGACTTATGTTGAAAATTACTTAGATTGCGTTGAAAATTTACCCAATGACCTGCAACGACATTTATCGCGTATGCGAGAATTAGATGTGACTTACCGAGGTAAAGTAGGCAGGATCTATCTTTATTTCACCTTATTTATCACTTCTATAGTTTTAGAACAAACTCCCATTCATTTTAACTATATATACAATAAAGTATTCATATGTTGACGTTTTCATTTGTAATCCATTTTCCGATCCTTTTTCTTTACAATCATAATGCCTAAATCAAGAATTTAAAAAATAAACTTCTTTCTATTATTTTTTATCTAAGACTTTAAATACATCTTAATTCATCGTTTGTTAAAAAGATTTAAATTTGTCAAAATTTGACACGTAAATTTATAAATAGCATTATATATTTCCTGACAATATTATAAGAAGTACGAAAATTTTAATATATATATTTATACAGAGTGTCTCCGAGATGCTGAAACACACTTGGCAGTTTGCATTGGGCCTAATACAGAAGAACGTCGTCGTGGGAGAGCTGCTTTGCGTCTTCAAACTGCTCTAGTCGCTGCACAAGAAATAGGTGATGAAAAACTACAAGTAGTACAATTGCTACAAGACCTCATTGACAATAAACAAAGATCACTTGATGCAGATCATAAGAAGTTGGGTGAGTTTACTGCTTTCAATATTAATATAACTTCTTTAGGATGAAGTCATAAAAGCTTAATATAAAAAATGATAATAAATGATAAAACAATTTTAATGTTACACAGTTTCATGTCTTGAAGTTAACACTAATGGAACAGTAAAAGAAGAGTCACCCCAAGCTTCAGAATCTCGATCAAGTGATAAAGACACAAGTACACAAATTCAACAACAACACACACCTGCTCCCACACCACCTGAAAGATCTAATGATAAGGAGAAAGAAAAATCAGACAAAGACAAATCTGGAGGTAAGAAATATAGTAAACAATATTATTATTTAAGATATAAAATGATTTATAAATAATAATATTTCTTAACAGGTGAGAGATGGTCAAAGAGACCTAGAAGATTGCGAACAACAGCAGGAGTGGCAACAGATGGTGCAGACTCTGGGGAGCGAGATAATGAGAGACATACACATAATACTACTCACAAGAAAGGTATACAATTATTGTTTACCTAGTATCTTAATAATTATCTTTAGCATATTTAATAAAAAATATATAATATACATTTAAAATATATAATATACATTTAAAAGCCACCCATTACATTTATGATTTTAATGAAATATTGAATACTTGTAAATCAGTTAAAGATGCATTTTAAATAATGGGAATGTTTTTAGGTATAGGTAAGAAGAAAAAGCGTAAAGCACGTCAAGCAGCACAGCGTTCTGAAACTCCCCCTGAAGAAACAGATGCCATAGACCCCGATGAGCCACGATACTGTCTCTGTGATCAAATATCTTATGGGGAAATGATATTGTGCGATAATGACCTATGTCCAATAGAATGGTTCCATTTTTCATGTGTTTTTCTCACAACTAAGCCAAAAGGCAAGTGGTTTTGCCCAAAGTGTCGTGGTGATAGACCTAATGTGATGAAACCTAAAGGACAATTCTTAAAGGAATTAGAAAGGTATAATAGAGAAAAAGAAGAAAAAGCATAGAATTTACAGCACAAGTGAGGTGATTACTTGATTTCCTTGTGCATAAGTTTTCTAAGTAAAATTTTAAAGATCCCTAGGAAAATAAACAAAAATATTTAAGATGTTAATAATAAATGATTTATATAACTTTCTTTAAATTACATTTGCTTTCAATTTAAATGTTTTCTTTCCCTCAGATGTCAAAAAAGAAATTATCACCTCACATGTGCTAAACAAACTTTGCTACTATAAGTATTTATATTGTGATGAATATAATAATATTGTGCAGATTTTTTATTATAAAATTAAATTGACACTTTATTGCCAGAAACAATGGGGATTGAAATGGATTTGTTTTATTTAACATTTATACTGGCAATTTGATAGAGTATTGGTTCATAAAAGAACTTTTTGACATAATATAATAAGTACAGCGTGAAGTTAACGCATTTATTAAATTCTGTACAGAAAATAAGTAGTTTTTTAAATACAGTTAAAAGAGTTAACAGATTAATTCTCTGATTTAAATATAAAATTTTAAAATATTTGGTGTTTTTATTTTCTACAACCTTTATAAAATATAATAATAAGTATTAGAAAATACATATCTATGTTATAACATAATAAGACTAAACAAGAGCTTCTATATAGCAAAAAAAAAATTTATTAAGAGATACTTATAATTAACCACTGATTTGTATTATTTATGTTTATATTAATTAGACTCCTTATAATTGCATTCGAATGTTATCGGAATCGATAAAATCGCTCTTTGATATAACATAGGGCAAAAATGTTTTTTAAATAAAACTATCATTTTTGTTTTAAATTCAGTATATTTTGTATATGAATATACACAAACTGTCTATTAGTAACCATGCAACACAAACTATGTGAAATAAAATCATTTAGTTACCTAGAACTTATTTTTTATGCTTGAATATATTTCAAGTAAAATGTAAGGTCGTAAGTCTATGATTCGTCTATAATATTGCAATGGCTTATATTTCCGACTAGATTATTATTATCAATACATTACTTCTATATTGTAAAAACATATTTTAGAATGTTTAAGCATAATAAAGTGATATTCCTAAAAAAATGAGCAAAGTAATATCTTCACATAATGCACTCATGGCACAAATTATAACCATTGAAAATGTTGAATCAAAATACCTTAACATAAAAATAAATACTGCTCACTTCTATATATTTTATAGTAAGTTTATATTTTTTAGTAAATTGCAGTCTCAAACCCACGCGATGTTATCCTTATGATTGTCACTTAAAAGGCAAGATACAAGTAATACTTTAAAATATAGTATAGTTTGTGACAATGATTTAAATATGACACTAATTTGAACACAAATCTATTAAATAACTACTAAATAATAACTTATAAATATATGTCAATCAAATTAAATAATACACTCTCTGTAATAACATTCACACAAAAATATATGGCAGAATAAACATATTTTTTCAAACTTACATATATAGTTAAGCCATCAGGACGCTGTGGGATAGCATTTAACTTTTTAGATGACGCTTTTATAGTCTATCCCTATTTGGGCAAATGATTATATTATATATTTTTTCCTATTTCCCTGTACTAAAACAAAGTGCATGGTCAAATTCCGCCACTCAACTCATAAATTTAGGCATCAGGCCTTCTGCCTAGTATAGCAGGGTATGTCTTACACAAGATTTTATCTGCCTACATTGCTACATGTACATCTAAATTTTACATTCTAATCAATGTCATGTACACTGATGATTAATATTCAATTCTATATTTAAAAAATCACAAATCATTTGCCATCTTCATCAATTGTGAGACCTATAGAGTATAATATATAACTTTTAAAATGTTAATCAATTCCTTATGACTTACATATAACTTTGCACAGATTATACGGTTTTATCCCCTAATAACTTCTAAATATATTAACTTCATGATGTTTTTGAGCTTTCATATTAACATAGTTTACAATAAATATAGGATTAAATATCCTTACTATGTAAAACTATCAAGAGATAATATTTAATACAGTACTATTGTCACTGTTATCTTTGCTATAAGCTGGATGTACAAATATTTCAAATTTTATAATTATATATTACACCCAAACCCCATGAGGATTTTTATTAGTCGGAGCAGCATTTTCCAGCTGTCGTGGTGAACCTATTATTCTACGTGCACTTCCTGCTTTGCATAAACCTGCAAAACAAACCACATTATAATATCACTTAAAAATATTTAAATAAATCCGATTAAATTATATACATACATTGCATTCAATATTAAAAGCAAATGTTTAAGTCTATATGTTGGTTGAAATTTATTTTAAAATATGCAGATGTAAAATATTAACTTAATCAACGATAACAATGTACACACCATCAAGAGGATGTCTCAATTCATCAACACTACCCGTAAGGCTTTGAAGATTTGCTTCTTTCATTTCTTGTACTAAGCGCTCTACTTGACGTTTCTTTTCCATTATTGCGTTTTCCAAAACGCCAACCTATAATTTAAAATAAATATATTTAGAAATGTAAAAATTTTTAATGTTAATTTGAATTTGCACTTGTGAAAGAAATGGTTATAAACAAAAAAAAATAAAAAACATATTAAACGGAAATCCATCAAAACGGTCTAACAGCTTGTATCAAATATGTAGCTTATGCTAAATTTAAAAATATCACTGAAAATGTTTCAAAAATCTCTTATTAATTATAAATTAACCAAAAGGTTTAACTAAATGTATGAATATATATTCATACATTTAGTTAAACTTTTTGGTTTAGTTAAATGTATAAATATATAATTAATATTCAAGCTTAAGTTGCAAAAGAAAGGAAATAGTAACAGATTAGTCTAAAAAAAAGCTAAAAGAAATTATTACTTTTTTTTATAAAGTATAATTAAAACTAGTAGTACCTCTCTTTTTAAATTCTCTGCAGTAAGGTGATTAATCTCGGTGGCATGTTTTGCTTGTTGGATTTGAGTTTGTAAATTTTCCATTTCCGCTAGCATTGATCTTTCCAGAGCTTGTCTAAAAACATACAAAAAAAATTGTACACTATATTAAAAAAATAGTAAATATAAATAATATATTTAAAAGTCATGCTTCTTTTGTTTTAGCCTATTTGGTACATATGCTTTGCAACATAGTCAAAAAAAATATGTAATTAACCACTCTCGTAACTTTTCACTCCTATACATGTAACGGAACTTAACACCGAACTTTGTCTTACCAGAGCGTGAAATGGAAATAATTTGAATATAATCATTCCCCCGAGTGCAAATCGAATTCACAACCGATCGCGTTTACAGTCAGACGCTACTATTATAGTAATAATACAAGAGACAATAGTCTCTTAATCACTTTTCATAAGAAATTACCTATTCTCCTGCTGACGACTATTTATAACACGCTGCTCGTTGTGTATATCCTCCATTAGTTTGCGTATTTTGTTTTTACACTGCAACAGCTCAGTCTCACAGTTAGCTAGTTTGGATCGCACTAAAACTATTTCCGATTTCAAAGTTTTCTCATTCTGTTTAACTATTTCACTCTCTTCTTCCACATAATTTAAAGCTTGTACCTACAATATATATTATTTTATTATATTTATAATAAATCTTTATAACTCTCATTTGGGTTATTGCAATATATTTTAGAGCCATGAACCCAGTGTTTAATGGAATTAGCACAAAATGTCTGAAGTATTATTATTTTCAAAAACAGTTTGATGTCAATGTATTTTATTTTTTCTGGAGATAGTATTATTTGAAAAAAGTCAATAAGGATTTTAGTATAAAAAACCTTATAAAAATATAGAGTGAATAAATGAATTCTCTTAAAAAATAAATAAAAAAGTCTTGTGATTTTCCATATAAAGCAAAGAAATTAAATAAACATTTAAAATAGAATATCAGGTTTTATATTCAAGTAAAATCGCAAAGCACAATACTGTTTCTAGAGCAGATACTACAAAAGTGTTATTTGATTTTCCGTGGTAATTCTATGAGATTGTAACTTCATGGGAAAAGTTGTCATTGTACCTACTGACATTATTATGTTGTTGTTTTTAAACCACAATTTGATTAACTATTTCTGTTCATAAAAATTGTTGAGTTTTTAGTTGCTCATAATATAATAAATTTGAAAGATTTTCTAAAATAGAAAACATGTTTAAGAAACATATAAACTGTTGAAAAAAATGTTTTCTAATCCTAAGTGTGGAATAACACTTTAAAAATAGTAAAATATTAAAAAATAGCATTCTCTCTTGCCAACTATTTCTTAATAATCCTTGGGTAGCAGAAATTTGTAAAAAAAACTCTCTACAGAGATAACAATGTAAATAAGTTGTAACAAAACGTATAAGAATTTCGCCGCAGCTGATAGTAGAACACATGACTTACTGGTCAGAAAGATTGGATGGTTTCCAAGAGAAGCGGGATTGAATCCCGTTGCGTTAAAATTTTTTCAAATACGTTTTTTAAAAATGTTTACTAATCCTCAGTGTGGAATAACATTTTAAAAATAGTAATAACAGAAATAAAGGTGCTAAACTTTAAATTTCAAAATGAAAATAATGAATTTGATAAATATGTTGATGTTTTTTAACACACCACAACACACAAGCAGTCTTAATAAATATTTACCTGCTCAGTGCTGATGCGTAGTTGATTATCAGCAGAACTAATTTGTTGCTGTAGCAATTCCACCTGCCGTTCCTGCTCTCTTCCTTTATTCTCCCAATAGCCAATTTCCGCATCATACTAATAATATGATACAAAATGTTTTTCCAAAATAAAACAGTAGAACATACAATAAATGTTGCTGCTCAATTGCTTAAAATTGAACAACTTTAGCCACATATATCATAAATAAATTTTGGTAGTTATAATAAAAATATCATATTTAATATACCTTTATAAGATCAACTTGTTGACTTGACAGTTTCTCTCTCTGATAATTTACAAGAGAAACTAGTTCTCTATATTGGTTGTTATAGCTAACTGCCTCAGGATTTTGCACATCTTGTTCAGTAACATTTACAGGAGACATGGCAGGCCTATGTGTGGTGCGATTTGGAGACTTCCTCAATGAAGGAGGTGGAGGGGATCTATATGGTGGTGGTGGGTCTCTGTTAAATATCATAGATCAATATTTTTTATGAATTACCTCAATTATATATACATATTACATTATCAACTTCATTTACTTTATGAAATGCCCAAGTTTACATTTAATTGAGAAAAGTAATTAAATATTTTTTTTATTTAATCCCTGTGGTTTAATTTTTATTGTATGGTGGATTTAGAAAATATTAAAAAAATTCTGTACTGATCTATGAAGTTTTACAGCTGGAGTGTAAATCTGATTGTATCATATTCAAAATATTTATCTTCCATTTATTTAATTGGTTATATACTACATATTTTACTAATTTGAAATAAATACTTACCTTACCTTAGAGACCAACAATGAATACTGAATTGTTTAATCACTAAAGAGCATTTTAATTTATGTGCTATTCATTGTGAAGGGTTTTTAAAATCTTTAACATAGAAAAGCTTACCTATAAGGTGGGACATCTTTAAGCACAGGACTATTAGAGTCAGGACTCTTAGCCTGCTGTACTCCCTTTACCACACCTACAGGATTGCCCGGAGAAATGTTATTTACATTAAGTGTAGGGGTAGTGTTCACTCGATTTGGTGAATTTTGCTTATCAGCTACTGGGTTAGTATTGTGGCTCCTGTTGAAGGAATATTTTGAATCATTATACTCCTAGAATGTGGCTTTTTTCATGTGTTAAACACTCATTGACACTTATATTTGCAGTATTTTAAATTTTGTTAATTACATACCCATTTCCAATTGGTGATCTAGAACTATGAGTAAGTTGTGATTTTTGGTTGTTGCTGCTGTTATCAGATCTTCTAAGTATAAACTGAATGTCATTTGAGTATTCACCCCATTTCATGAGTATCTAAAAATATATATTAGGTTCTTAGACCAACATGTTAATATTTAAAAAATAGTATACACATTAGGATTTTGGATTTTTTAAAACATAATATTGATTATTTTATCTACCTAACTTACCTTTAATGGATATTCTTGTGGGGCTAATAATCTTTCATTATTTCGCCATCTCTCTATTAGAGTGAATCTTCCAACTTTGCCTGTGGCATGTGCCAAGGCAAACACTACATCCTGAAATTTAATGTCCAACTACTTAAAAATAGTTATACAAAATTTGTAAAAATTGAATTATATATTTAGTATTTAAATTTATGGTAATTTTAATCTTTAACTGAATTTCTTGAAGTTTTCATAAAAGCTCAGATAAAAGCTGTCAGAAGCGTAAATGCTTAATACTGGACTTCTTATAGAAGTAACTATGTAAATAAATAAAAACAAAACCTACGATAAAATCATTATAAGCACTTTTAACTTTCATAATTACGATGAGAAATGAATCTACTGACCTGACAAGTCGTAGTCTCCGTCACCCCACAAACAATCCTTTGTATTCCCTCGACCCAGACCTTCAACTCCATTAATTTCAGAGAACAATTTAACTTTTGCAGTACACAAGTCTATGAAGCCATTATATATTATATTCAATCTGCCAGTAATCTTTTTTCTAAATAAAATAAATAGAAACACATCACAAACATTCCGAATTTACAATAGAAAATATAAGCTTTAGAACCTCAAAGTAGGTTATGAGAAGAAACGTTCGGAAATCAGAATTTAAGTTTTACAGTGTTACTATATTTATTTTTTAATGAAAGTTTACATGTTATACACTCAATAAGATAACTATAATACATTTATTGCTTTATTATATATTTTGTTTTTATTTTTTATATATTTAAATGTCTATCCAAAAATAGAACTTTTGCAATTGTAACTTTTTAAATTTAAATGTACTCGGAATTCTTAGTTTAAAAATTGATTGTTTTAGCAATTTGCATGTTACAACATTTTTGTAAACAGTTAGTACAATATATATTTTAACGTATTACTTCATTCAGTTAATCTACAGAATAATATATAATGTGTGAGACTGAGAGTAGACTGTAAATTAAAATAAATTAATATTATACTTTAAAATATTTTATATCAATATGGATCAAGAAGACGATGAGGTATTTTTTGTCTCATAACATAAACTGAAACAATTTCTCACACATAACTATGAACTATTGGATTATTAATAAATCACACTATCGTGATTCCTCGTAGACTCATTTAAGTACCCGAAATGATGAGTATATTTAATAAATATTTTCATTAATTCTCTTTGGCACATTATGTAGAGACGATTCACTACTTTAAACTAAATATTAATATTTCCCTAACATTAGTTGGGTTCTGTTATATTTAAAATTTTAACATTACATGCCTAATAATAAATAAATATATAATAAATATAGAGTTCTAGACTACATGATAGTATCTATAGTATGATCGTATATCCACCGAGAGTTAAGTTAAAGTTTCAGTGGTTAATATGTCTTCATGAAAACACTAAAATCATTTTCTACCGTGTATAGTTGCATTAACGCCATATAATATTTCCTAAATGAATATTGTTAACAATAAACGAATAACTAACAACATAAAATTTAGGATCTACTTTTTAATGTGGAAGAAGTCCAGAAATTAGTGAGAGATAATATAGAATTCTGTCTTGGAGGTAATGTATATAGCCATTCTAGAGCACCCCAATGGATCACCGTTATTACTGAGAAAACATTGGCGAGGCTGAATAAACTGAATAAGCCCTATAAATATATAGGTAAGCTACAATTAATTTCATTGTTCCATATATTATAAATATTATCGAAAAACAATTCTTAACTTTACTCTGTCTAATAACCGATCTTCAATTTCTGCTTGAATCAGGGCAATGCGGTAACTCAATCCCGCACTTTGTTTTACCAGATCGGAGAAATGAAAAATATTTTTAATATCCATTAATAATCATTCCATCGAATTAGAATTGAACCTACAATCCCGTTCACAGGCGTAGTCCCATTGTCCCATAATGGTCTCTCAACAATTTTGTAGTTACAAATGGTGTTTCTTCAGAAATTGTTCTAAAAACAACACACAGTCTATATACATGTTTATTTTAGTGAGAATGACGGTGACCCAAAAAAACGGCTCGGGCTTACACACTGCAGCCGCATATTTTTGGGATACAGCTACCGACGGAACGTGTACTGTACGCTGGGAAAATAAATATATGTATTGCATAGTTAATGTATGGGCGCTATCTCTCCAGATATAAATTTTAATTATAATTAATTTGTATTTGAAAGTAATTAATATATTTTATGACTCAGTAAAAACTTGATTGTTTTGATAAAAAAACAAAAAATATAAGAGAAAAGGTAAATATATTTACCTTCCCTGACAATTGATTATTTCTCTTCATTTGAAATCCTGATCGATCAAATTATGCCTTCTTATAAGCATGCTTTGATAATGGAAGTTTTTGACACTTGCCTTCTTAAAAATACCCGTCTGCAGTCGTTAGTGCAGCAAATTGGATATTTTATCATTAGCGCCGAGTCATAAATTTCCGAATCCCGTTCCTTCAGGGAACGGGAAGGAACGGGATTCGGAAATTTATGACTCGGCGCTAATGATAAAATATCCAATAAATGATTCAGCCAAAGTCTGGAAATTTCTTAAATCCATGGGAGTCGGTAAAACAAAAAACATAGTACATCCGAATGATCTAATTTTCCCACTCCCTAAAAAATCAAATCCGTTTTCCTATTATGATTCAGCCAAAGTCTGGAAATTTCTTAAATCCATGGGAGTCGGTAAAACAAAAAACATAGTACATCCGAATGATCTAATTTTCCCACTCCCTAAAAAATCAAATCCGTTTTCCTATTATGATTATCGCCTTATTTCCATTCTTCCATTGTTATCAAAAGTGCTAGAACGTCTTGTTTATCAACAACTGAGCACATTCCTTTCTGAGCAAAATTACTTAAATCCGGTACAATCTGGCTTCCGCCATGGTACAGCTACAGCTTTAGTAAAGATTACCGACGACATTAGACAACTATACTGTATGCGCTGTACACCAGCGACATACCGAGAGTCAACAATGTCCATCTGGCTATGTACGCCGACGACACCGCCCTATACACCACTTCCCGCCACTCTTTCGTTATTGCCGAGAGACTCCAGGCGGCCGCCGACGCCCTAGGCGCTTGGTACCGCAAATGGAGGATCGAGGTCAATCCCGAAAGAGTGCCGCGGTATTGTTCCCTCGACTGAAACACGAAACGATCTCTACCGTATACCTCTCAAAAAGCCAATTCCGTGGCAAAAACACTTCAAATACCTCGGAGTCACTCTAGACTCCCGACTCTCCTTCAGAAAACACATTAGTCGAGTGTGTAATAAAGCCCGCTTCTATCTTAATAGATTGCATCCCTTAATTTGTAAACGCAGTAAAATGTCACTTAGAAATAAGCTGACATTGTATAAAACCTGCATTAGGCCCGTCCTCACGTACGCTTGTGTTGCGTTCGCGCACACCGAGCTTAAACCACTTCAAGTGGTTCAAAACCGATTTCTACGAATCACATCGGGTTCCCCCTGGTACGTTCGTAACATAGACTTACATAAGGATTTCGAACTGGAATCGATAAAAGAGTTCTGCAACGGCCTAGCCAAGCGCTATTACGAGCGCGCAGATACTCACATAAATCCCCTCGTTGTACGGGCGTGCGATTACACCCCGTCCGCGCATCTTAAACTTAGACGCCCGCGTAGCGTCTTATCAGACCCCGACGACCCCATCACGGCAGCAAACGGGAAAATGTTAGGTAGGAAACACTCCACCAACACTACACATAAACACCGCCGTCGTCGGAAACGACGGCGAAGTCCAGCTTATATCACGGCCCGTCCGCGCGTTGGCGCGGCCGGGCCCAACGGTTAGGGACTGTAATAGGCTCCCTTAGAATAGTTAAAAATTCCCCCAGTCGCGACTTCACGCCGCGGCTGGCTTGTGTTTTTTAGAGTAGGGAAAAATCCCCCGCCCGCTCGCCGACCGCAAGCCGAGGTTCGAGCCCCGCAGGGGGCGCCCTTGCGGTCGTCGGCTTCCTCTCAAGCAGACACGTCAGTGCTTGCTAATACTTCGCAGGGCTAGAGTACCCTCTTCCCTCCCCCTCCCGGTGTCGCTGTAAAGACCATTAAGGTCAACAGCATTTAACTCAAAGACAGAAAAAAAAAAAAAAACATGATCGGAAGATTACGGTGTTGACTTTACTAGACTTTAGTAATGCTTTCAACACTGTTGATTTTGACATCCTGCTTGCTATATTGACTTCTCTTAATATATCTCCTTAAGTAGTTGATTGGTTTCGCTCTTACTTGTCGCCGACAGCTAACTCTAATAGATTATTCCTATTCGGAATGGTCCTTAATCAATGATGGCGTCCCACAAGGTGGCGTGCTATCCCCTCTTTTATTTTGAATTTTCATTAAATTAGACACAGTGTCCGCTAAGTTCGAGCAAAAAAAGTGACACACCGGCCGTGGGTTATATTACACGAACTAATTCGCGCCAATTTCGATCCCCCTATAACTCAAAATCTATTTTATTTACGCATATACAAATTTCTGGTATCTGTTGAGACCCCCTTACTTATCTAAAATACAAAATTTCTTGTCTTGAGATATTGAAGTCAGAAAATCGCTATTTTTACTGTACACTCACTGACTGACTGACTCACTCATCAAAAACCTAGACCACTTCCAATGGTCGTATTGACTTGAAATTTGGCATGGAGGTAGGTCTTTAGGTCAAGGTAAAGGGAAAAATCTAAAAATGGCCAAGTGTGAGTCAGTTTTAAAAATAATGGTGTAAATTTATACCCGGTGTAAATTTATAACTAAGCAACTAAAACGAACTAAATTTATCTATATTTATATAATATATATTCGAATGGTCGTACCGACCTGAAATTCGTTACGAAGGTTTGTATTTAGTCAAAGTAAAGTAAAAATCTGAAAACGGCCAAGTGTGAGTCACTTTCGAAAATAACGAATGTGTAACTTTGATCCACTATAAGTATGGAGCGAAAATGAATACATAATAATTTTAGTTAATCTAGTTAATTTCTTTGTAAGAAGCATAGTGCATATTCAAAAATCTGAGGATAGGATAAATGAGACATTTCCTTAACTAACTTAATAAAAGAAAAAAATAAAATAAACAACCTTACAAAAATAAATGAAATCCCACCCAAAACAAAAATGTGAAAGGCTGCCAAATTCGATAATATGGGAATGCTTCACCTATAAAAGAAGTGAGATCTGAATAAGTAACAAGTTCCATACACATACCACAGTTAAAAATAGTTATAGGAATGCACACTTGATTTTCCGCAGTTTGGAAAGTAGATTCTGAATAAATATTATACTAAATACCTAAAATTCTAATACTTACAGGAACGCAAACCTGTTTTCCAGCAGTTTCCTGATAACATTTTTTATTATTTTTCTGTAGTTTTTAATGATGTTACTTGGTAAGATTTCACACACCTTGTTATAAATCTAAACGCAATGAGTCAAGTATATAATTTTCTATTAAAACTTGCCCTATTAAAAGATCCAAAACATTTGCTTCAAATAGAAATTTACTTTAGGTAATTACTTAATTTTTCAATGGAAAAAGGTAGTTCGTTGAGAGTACTTTGTGTATATATTTGTAAATCGTCAGCATACAGGTGGTAGAGAGAAGATATTTTAAGACAAATGGAATCCCACCCAAAACAAATGTATTGTCCGTAAATCCTTTAAAAAGTCAAGCAATTTTAATCGGTAGTCCTAGATTATTGGCAAAAGTTGATAGGTTGCATATTTCTGCTATATGATGGATCTATTATTCCATTTAGCAAATTCGTAAAGAACCTTGGTTTAATTATTGACAAACATTTGTCTTGGGAACCACAGGTAAGAGAATTAAGCAGAAGGGCTTATGCTGTTTCTGCATCTCTTAAAAGACTGCGCATTTTCCTACCAATACCTACCAAAATTGTGCTGGCAAACTCGCTCCTATTATCAATTCTGGATTATGCTGATGTTTGCTATCTTGACATCAAATAGGAACAACTAAATAAACTGGAGCCACTCCAAAATCTTTGTATTCGATTCATATTTGGTATTCGTAAATATGATCACATTTCTGAGTTTCGTAATAAGCTCAAGTTAAGCTTAATCTTCTCTATTCTGTACTATTCGATCTTTCTTCCCCCTCCCTACTTGAAGAAATAATTCAGTTTTCGTCACGAAACCCACGCACGTTCCTTACGCTCCGACAAAAATCTACTCTTTGAAATTCCTCTTCATTCTTCTTTTTTCTCAAATTCCTTTACCGTATCGATAAAATTTTACATATATTTTTTTATGTATATTACTTATATATACATAGGTATATACTATTAAATGCACCACCTACCTTGACTTTATACAAGTCCAACATCCTGAGGTTACCTGGAAGAGATCGTTTTGAGCGATAAGGGTCGCCGCCTTATTGGTCGTTTTTTATCATTTTCTTGTTTGTTATGCATTTGTTGCAATAAAGTATATTTGTATTTGTATTATATATCGTAATGAATCTCGTCTTTACAAAACTAGAATAAAACTACAAAAGTAAAGCACATTTTAGTATTTTTATTTTTGGTAAAATTTACCACAATACAAAATAATGATAGAAATAAATAAAGTAATAAAATGTATAGACAGGTCATAGAACTTGTAAAATTGGTGCTTTTAAAGCAATATAATATAATTTATAATAACATTAGGCAAAATGGCATGTGTACATTAAAAATAAAAGCATTATTTTTAACACAAGATAATATCAAGAGCAGACATTTTCACTTAAAATACCTAATGAAATCAACTCATTCATCACTTAGTGATTTGGTCTTTTTAATTAATTTAAATTTGTATACAGGACTAATAAAATGCACATGCGCTTAATTTAAAGCGTGGTTTCACATTCAACACAACTCAAAATCATTGAAACCTATAAAAAAATATTAAATCGAAGATAACAAGTCAATAGATTTAAAATTACATATTTTACAGAAGGTACAGAACAGGGAAAAATTAATTCATTTTATATTACTTGATTAAAAAACTTATATTAAAAATAGATGTTAATTATAATCCATATTCATTAAAATTACCTGTACTTTGTTATTTATTATCGTAACTCGATGTACAACTTCTACTAAGTTTATGATTGATTCAAAATATGTAGTATGATTACCTAATGAAAATATACTTGATGGTATGGCTATAAAAATTTAAATTCCTAAAGACTAGTCCACAATTTTCCATTTTAAAATGAAAGTGCATCAAAAATAATGAAGTGAAACAGTGTAAAAATCTCCACATTTTAGAAAAAAAAAAATTGCTAACAGTACCAGTATGATAAAGCTATAGACCAGACGGAAATTCCACAGCGTTAAAAAAGGGCCGTATAAAAATTACTAATACAGAGTAAAGTTAATTTATTATGTATGCACCACGAAATTGTTTTTTTTTTTCTCAAATGAAACAACTTTTGTTTTTGCAACAAAATTAAATTTAGCACTGTTTACTATACATACTATAACAAAATATTATTGGTGCCATATTAGCTGTACAAGGTTAGGATTATCAGTAATACTATCACTATTGTTATTTAATTTTATAGGCTTTATCTATAGAATATGTTAATACTGCTTAAAAGATAGTTTTTTCTCTTTCTAACACTATTGCTGAAATCCATTCTGTATCTAAACATATGACTAAATTGTAAAAATTGGAAAAAACACTGGTACACTAATTTACTTCCATGTGATGATAATGTGATGTTTTTAATTCTAGTATTATTATTATTAACTCACATAACTGAAACTAGTCAAATGTAGTGTTCTAAATTAAAAATAATTTTAGTTTTAAACTCAAGCTGTGCTGAAAAGTATTAAAGCTAAAAATGTGCATTTTCATAATAAAACGTTCCAGGCTGGGAGTGAAGTGATCGCGAGTAGTGCCCGAGCCGACCCACACACCGAATAACTTATTATTTACAAAGTATTGAATATTCTATATAGTATGTCCTATTACTATGACTAAAATAAAACGATTTGTCGCTTAACCACATTATTATGACAGATAATTTCTCTTATTTACAAATTTTCTATACAATCATTAAAATTACTAAAAAAGTAACATTGTACTCGTAACTTACTCATAACAACCCTTCATTCGAATGTACTTATTGTGGTTATCTATCGTCTAATTTTCCGTCAATTATATACACGTTACGTTAGTCGAGACTTAACTGATCACAAGTGATGAAAGTAAGAACAAATGAGGAACAAATATACTACCACTAACCATTCATTTACCTCAGTTAGAGGTCAACTCATATCACATCAAATCAAGTAATAACGGTTGCTTATACTTTCCCGTTAGATTATTATCAATCCTATTTCATAAAACGATACAACTTAAAAATATTTACACAATGTATAAAAACTTATCACAAAATAAGAAATATTTAATGTAAAACCAATGTAATATACAATCCAACAATCTAAACACTGGGTAGATTCAAAAAGAGATCATAACAAGATTCATGAAAACTTTCGTATCAATCGCTCTAGTGGCACTAACGTCAAGATAAAGGTGGGAATAATGCGATATGTGAATTTAACTTATTGTCTTACATATGTACATATAAAAATTGTGCTCGACCCAGTATTTCATTACGCACCTTTGCGTTCCATAATTGCTAAAGGTATTCAGAAGAAAATATTCATTAGCAACATTTCTTGAGAGACACATTAGTGTCCTACTGTATCTAAAAATTACGTCTAAATCAGTAACTGTACTTATAATTATGCTACAAAGTAATTATGCCGACTCTGCTGTGTCCGCGTCATTTCATTGGACCACAACACTTACGTAGTACTTTATGTGACAAGTTGACAATATGTACGTTTCACTAGGTAGATCACTTTGCTCACTACACTTTGCCACGCCACCATTATAATTGACTATCAATTAATCATTCTTTTTGTTCTTCAATTCAAATATTTGCGGCATTTCTTGGCGCCACATGTGCACGGTATCTTCACTTCTTCAAATGGGAACTTGTAGTCATAAGTAAGCTCCTCGCCGACAGTAATTCGACGCAGGGCAAATATCAATATATGTTTGTGTCCGTGAATATCCACGACGCGGGAGTAGCAGTTAGGCTGAAATAATCAGGAAACGATTATAACGTAACATACATATATATATAGCTTATAACTTAGAATTGTTTTCATTTCTTTATTAAATATAATTAATGTGTGATTGTATTCTATAATTTTATTTATATATGAAATTGTAATTGGGAAAAGCGTATGTTGTCAAAATAACTTACATCACAAGAATGGTTTATAAATCTTGCAGCGTTTCCTTTGAGTGTGGCATCGACAACTAGATTGTCATCAATGCGGAACATATAACAACCTCCAACTCCGCGCCGTCCGCTCATCGCCTCGTATTTCTTCTCCCGCTGATCGGCTAAAACGGCACGTATCACTTCGCCGGCATACTCTATTACCATATCACCTGATAAAATAAGATATTTTTTAAGTCATCGTACAATTTGAAGCAAAGAATAGAAGGTGAAATTTATGAACAAAATTCTACCTTCTTCTATGTCTCGTTTACAGAATAAGCCGCGTCCATGAATATGTGATCGGTAGACACCGACTGACACTTTTGAAGTTTCTTTTAACTGTCTAAATCTCATTGCTGGAGGCAAGGTCGCTAATCGTCTGAAAATATAAACATATTTATAATAAAATCTTAATCAAATAAAATCTTTTATAATTTTTGAATAAAACAAAAGGTCAAGTACCTTGATATAGAACTTTCTCCCTCTTGGCCGCCGAACGGCGGGGGCTCTTCTCTAAACGGGGACGCCATCCAGCTAAACATGTCATGATTTTGTTTTCTCGCAACAGGTCCCGTCCGTGCACTTCCCCAAGGGCTCTCTTTGAAACCCTCACTTAAGTCCAAGTCATTATCCCAACTATTTAGAGCGCGTCCTTGACGTACTTTGTATTTTGAACACCGATTTGCCTAAAATGTAAGTATTAGAACTAAATAAAAAAGGAAATTATATAACAGACAAATTGCATATAGAAAGCAACATTATACTTACGCCTGGTAATTGTTCAATCAGATATCTCAATGCATTATTATTTAGGCCTAGCAAATGAGCTCCAGATAAAGCAGAAGGTAGGTTATACTGAATTAATGGTAAACCAGACTGTTTTCTTGCGTTTTGAACAGCTTCTATAACTTTGCCCCAAAGATCCGTAAGTGACGATGATGAATAGTTAAAACCATCTTCTGAGGACACTTCATATATGAGTTTTGGACCATCATCTTTCGGTGGTTCAGGAGCAGGCTTTGGTTGCAATAACCTGTTTTCTTGACCCTTCAGTACTTTATTTTGTTTCTTCAAAGCTACTGTTTCTATTTCTGATTTTTTGTCTAATAAAGGACGTTTTAATATTTTATTATTAGTATTGGGTAATTTCGGGGTTACATTTGATTTATTTGTATCTTTTTCTACTAGAATTTTTGGCGTATCAGGTATAACTTCTAGGCTGGGCAGCGATGTCATTTTTGGTAGTGTTTCTACTGGTTCTGAGTTACGAATAGCTGGATTTGATAGAGATGCAGTGCTTGTAGTAGGTTGCTGCATTTCATTGGATAATTGTATAGCTCGAACAGCATCATGTTCTTCTTTCTCCCGTTTAGCTTTCTCCAATTCCATCATTCGTTTAGATTCTTCAATGGCTTTCTCAAGGTCACTGTCGACATTTTCATCTTTTATATTCAAATCAGGCATATCGTGACTAACTGGTCTATGTTTTGGCACAGTGGGAGCCTTCGTGCCAGCTGTTTTGGAAACCTTACTCTGACCATCTCTATGCAAGGGCAGCACTCTATTCATTGGCCGCATTGACATTGGATTTACTACATTAGTTGGTATGCCAGATTGTTGAGTAGGTGGCGCTTTAGGAAGAGTTATACTAGAGCTGTTTTGATTAGGTAAATTTATTGTGCTATTCTGAACAGGAATGCAAATCATATTACTGTTATTATTATTATTTTGATTTTGAATTAGATTAGAATTATTTTGAAGAGGAAAACTTAAGTCTGTCGTTGCCTTTGAAGCGATCTTAGGATCAACAAGATTGTTTTGCACTGTAATGTTCACAGTATTATTGCTAGAGTTAACATTTATGTTCATAGGTGCACTATTTGGTATGGCTTGGAAAGGCACATTGATCATTGTATTGCTTTCACTTTTTTGTTGATACGTTAAAGAATCAGCAGAGATTCCAGGAACATTATTACTGCTGTTATTTGTCACAACACGAATATTGTGTTGTTGTGACATATGTTGACTCATATTATTGTCAATATTAGCGCTATTCAATCTATTTCTCTCTGGAAGATTGATTACTCTATTAGTATTTGGTGAATTCATTTGCATAAATCCTATTTGATTGTTAACGGATATGGTATGGCTTTGTTTTTGTTCATTACTGCTTACCAAATTAGCTTTCGAACAATCAGCGCTAGATATATTTGGCATACTAGGTGGTGCTGGTGGTCCCATCAAGTTTTTAACTCTTACTGTATCTTGTCCAAATTTAGATTGATCAGTTATCGTCATATTAGATCTGTTGAGCTGACTGTCGATACTAGACATTTGAGACTGACTCGAGTTGCTTGTGTTTAAACTGCAGCTGTTAATGTTCATTTGAGCATTATTTGGTACTTGACTGTTTAATATTTGATTTTGATGATTATTTGTATGAGATTGTGTATTGTTTATCATCATATGACTTGTATTACTAGACATAATATTCGTTACATTGTGATCTGCAGAATTATTGCAATTCATCAGCATATCATGACCTGGCATGTTGCTTTGATTGTTTGCACCGTAAATTGAATTGTTACTTACATTATTTATTATCATATTGGTAGACATATTAGTATTATTCATATTCATACTATGCATCGTGTTGGATGCATTGCTCATATTAATGTTATTGTTAGAACTAATATTTGCACACATGTCAAATGATTGATTGTTATTAAACTGATTGCTAGAATTTGAGCAGCTTCCACTACAAGAGTTTTGGATTTCATTTTTAATATCAGGAATGTTAGGCATATGCATAATCTGATTATTTATAGACTGGTGAGTAGGGTTAGTCATTTGCATAGAGTTGTTCATATTATTGTGCATATTCATACTATTCATCGTATTAAGACTATTCATCTGATGTTGCATTACATTATTATGTTCCAAAGAATTTCTATTATTTTGCATTTGGTTCATAGAACCTAAATTTTGCATTCCCATAGAATTATTATCGTGTCTGTTATTATGAATATTTGGCATAACCCCTGAATTATCTAATTGATTTCCCAGACCCATATTAACATTGTTGCTAGTCATATGATGCATATGCATGGTATTTTCCATCTGTTGCCGGTTGTGCATTTGATTTGATACATGTTGATGCATACCCAATAGATTATTATCGATATGCTGCCGATTATTTTGTAATTGCATCATGTTTGACATTTGATGTTGGTGATGGTGGACATTATCCATTTGTCTATTTTGTTGGATAGACATTTGCTGGTTCATATGCATATTATTTTCCATTTGAGATCGGTTGTTCGTGGGAGTCATGTGATGATTCATTTGTTGCATAGAATGCATTTGTTGATTGTGTAAAGATTCGATAGACCGATTATTTGCATGAAGTTGATGATTAGATGAATTCATATTATGTGACTGTATATTATCCATAATCATCCTGTTGTTCTGCATAGTACTCATGTTAGAAAGAGATTGATTTACATGCATATGGTTCAAATCGCTAAGATCATTGCGATTCATTGGGTGATTATTTATATTATGTACATTCATATTTTGATTCATAATATTACTATTATCTGGCGTAGCTCTGTTAGATAGCAAATTATTTTGGTTATGCGTTTGTTGGCCATTAATAAGGTTGTCGTGAAATTGTCTATTCGACGGCCCTTGATTTATTTGCTGCAGTTGGTTACTATTCTCAATGTGGCGATTATGTTGAATCTGTCCATTCATGATGTGGATTTGATTTGAAGATGAAAGTGGGTTATTATCATGGGACATCATCTGCATGTTATGTGACAAATTAGGAGCACTAATAGACGCATTACTCATATCATGTTGTTGATTATTTTCACTTGAAACCGACATATTTACTCGACTATTTACTACTTCTTGACAAGACATATTAATATTTTGCATTGAAGTGTTCACTGAATTCATTAGTTGTATCTGACCATGTGAAGCGTTGTTTGAAATTGAGCACATTTGATTTTGATTGTTAGAAATATTAATAGAATTCTGATTACTGGATGCTTGTGGTCGTATCATGTTCTGTGGTATTATACTAATTGAGGGTGAATTATTCATGTTTCCAGCTACTTGGCAACTGCTTAATTTATGAATATTTATTGTATTTTGCATATCATTATTTTGCTTATTTTCACTTGGTCCCATGTTTTGGAAACTCTTTTCATTTTGAACATGTTGCTGTGAATGTGATGCCATGATTTCCTGAGAGAAGTTTAAATGTCCTCCCTCTGCTTTAGAAAGTGTGTTAATTTTACTCAATTTCAAAGTTGTGTCAGCATCAAAATTGTTGTTCATTGAAGAAGGTGGATATATATTCCCAGCAGTTATTTGTATTACATTATTAGAAGTAGAATGTGTAATATGATGACTTGAATTTATATTGGACTCAAATTGTTGCGAGTGCATATTATTAGCCATTGAATTTCCAGTGTTGTTCATAGATAACATACAATTTTGGTTTTCTTTTACAGATTCACTATGATTTATTTGTCTTCCACCTGCATGCATGTTATTTTGAGCTGACGAATTCTGAATTATATTGTTATTTTTAATTCCCATATTATGTAAATCAGGTTTATTTTCCGGTAGCCGCCATGGAGTAGGAGACTTCATACTTTGAGTTACGCTTATTGTAGGTAAACTAGAGCAGTTCGAATTTTCATGAAAATTGCCACTAATTTCAATGACATGAGAGTTTTCCATCTTCATAGGTCCATTTTTATTAGTAGGCGCTATGGAACTTGACACAATAGGTTGCGATAAAGGAAGGGATTGCATTGAAAATGAATTAGCCGTGTTAGGAATAGATTGAGAAATAGCCATGATAGGCTGCCCAGTAGACGACACAAGAGTTACGTTGGGCGACATGGAAACATTATTTGGTTTAGACATATTAACTCTTTGAATATTTTGAGAAGTATTTGACAACGTCATAGTATGAATTTGTGAGGTTATTGGATTTAGGTTCGGTTTTGCAGTTATAATATTACCAGCTTGTGATCCAATTGTCAGTGGAGAGGGACCCATTTGTATCACTTTGGGCGTTTGACGGTTATTATTTCCTTGTTTATCTGGCAATGGTTGCAATGTCAAATTAGGAACTGTGGTCTTAACATTCTTGAGTACAGGTGATGCTTGTACTGTCTGAGCTGTTACGACATTAGGGGTTGAAGAAGCAGCCTGGGAAGCTACAGCTTCACCAACATTATTAACTACAACGTATCCTGTAGGTACTTCAACAATCGGTTCTATTTTACTCGCTTGAAATACTTGAGTTGTTGTAGCCGAGAAACTACTATTTTGTGCGAGGACACCTTGCATAGCCGTAGACACAAATTGTTGTGATGACATGACTGTATTTTGTACTATTGTTTCCAAACCGTAGTATACTGGTTGTGTAGTTGTTAAGTACATACAACCTGATGGATCAGTTACCATTTCCAATGTAGGTGTCGAGCCCAATAATACTTGATCATTACAAAATTGAGGTAGTATAGTTCCCTGGGGCAAAATAGTCGTGCCAGGTGCAGAAGATATTAAAGTGTTTCCTTGAGACTGTAGAGCGTTAGGTATAATTGTGGTTTGTCCATTTCCTATACCACTTTGGGGTACGACAGTCGCACCTGCTGTTTGCAATGTATTATTTGGCAGAAGTGTCGCAGTTTGCGAGGTTATATTTCCAGGCGCTAGACCCTGAATAGTACCTTGCGGTATTATTGTCGTCCCATTTTGAGTATGTATGGCTTGCGGCAATATAGTTGGTCCATTAGGACCTTGAGAAATTATGCCTTGAGTTTGAATAGCTCCTTGAGGTAATATTGTGGCGCCCTGTTGGATTGCTTGAGGCAGTATACCTACATTGCCTTGTGGCAGCAATACAGGTATACCTCCACTGGGGACTGCTACTAAGCCACCTGATTCTGTTTGTTGTATTTGAAATGTTTGAGGTACAAGACCACTTTGAGATATAAACTGTGTCGGCCCTGTTTTGAAATCTCCTTGGGGCGCTATTGTTGCAATATATTGCATGTTTTGATTTTGTTGCTGAGATAAAGCCTCTACATAAGCTGACATTATATTTTGGTTAGCAACTGGTTGTACAATTATAGACGGCTGGCCAGTTTGGTTGTTAGTTTGTAATTGAATAACAGTATTTCCGTGTCCTAGAGGAGATTGATTAATAGTCGTAAATGTCTTTTCTAATTTAGTATGTCTCTTTATTGTTGTTGGCTTAGGCATCGGACGCCCTCGACCTCGATTAGCAGCTTGAAAAATGGGCTTAGGATGGACAGCCGCTGGTTGTTTCTTAGGTGACTTTTGCGGCGTATTGGGAAGTAAAATCTGTTGCTTAGTTTGAGTATTAGGTGATGAAAGTCGTTGAGCAGTCATAGCGGAAACCACAATCGTTGGGTTACCTTGGATTTGAGGTCGAATCATTGGTTGAATATTTTGAATTATTGAAGTACTTGGCATGCCCTGTAGTGAATTAACTGGTAAAGCTATAGAAGATGCGCTCGCCATATTAGGAAAATTGGATACTTGGTTTTTGCCCTGTATAATTGGTGTAATTCCTCCTGTTTGATTAGTAGGAATCGTTAAAACTTGATTTGAATTAGATGTCAAAACTTGGATTCCCCCTGCTCCAGAGAGTAATTGAGTCATATCGCTTCCTTGAATTTGTTGTATATTAGCATTTCCCGTTCCTGGCTTCACACAGATATTATAAGGTAGCAATCCAGGTTGTGTAATTATTTGGGGTGCCATTATTTTCTGTCCAGCAGCTGAACTTGTCTTGGGAGGTAAAAGCATTTGCGGCGTAACAACAATTTGAGGTGATGATAGTACTTGTTGATTTGCAGACACTTGAACATTTGTAGTTTTACTTTGATCAAATATGACAGTACCAGATTTCATTTGCTCCGTGATGGTCATAGTCATTTCGTTATTTGGCCCTGGTGAAGGTGTTTCCACAATTGTGCCATTTATAGTAATTTGTCGAGTATTGATAGACGTTCTTCTAGCAGATATACCTTCAGCTTTTACGGTATTTTCAGTGCCACTGACCACTCCAGCATGGATAATCATTGGTTGTGCGAAAGCACCCGCGGAGTTGTTAAGAAAGGCATTTTGCAATGTTGTCAAAGTTCTATTCTCAGGAGATTTAGGATTTTCGCTTTCACTTTCACTAGTTGACATCATATCGCAAGATGGTATATGTCTATCATAAGATTCTTTATTTCTGTATGTACACTGGCACCTGTCACATCTCACCAACTGCTCCACCTGTCCTGAAATACCAGAATTATCATCTAACGGTCGCATGACTAATTCCGGTTGATTTAGTGAATTTCCGGCAATTGTTACAGTATAAGTACTTTCTGTACCACTAGCTCTGTATAAAAATTGGTTTGTTTGATTCTTTACAATGTCATTCCCTGGATGATTGTCTTCTGCACCGTCTAGCTGTTGAATCGGAGTAAAATCATCATGGGGACTACCGGGACGCGAGCTACAATTGCTTTCAGAACCTGACCAATCTGCCGCTCCATCTAATTGTGAAATGGGGCTGCAATGTATTTTCGTGTAAAAATCTATAACGTCAGGATAGTAACCCTCGGTTTTATCATTTTTATTGTCTGTATTAGATTCATCTTTTTGTTTGGGAGATGTCGTACAATAATTAAGACCTGAAGTGTGAGGCACTTCATTACAAACATCACTGCTTGTAGTAGTCTCGCATTTGGGTTTTTTATCAATACTAGATCTATCCATTTCTTTTATAGATTCCAAAGAATTTTCATTTGGTCTCTGAATTGGACTTAATTTACCTGTAAAAGTTGACGATTTTCCCATTTTACATCTTTTAATTGTAGATGTCAGTAAACTAGTGTCAAACTTATTATTCCAAGTCAAACTTGTGGAACGCTGTTGACCTCTACCTGTTGTCAAAGATTTCAGGTTATGATTTTGTAACAACATTTCGGATTTACTTCTTTTCAATTCTTTACTTCCTGATTCCAAACGAGCATTAAAAAGTTCATCAATGAAATCATTTGAGCGCGAATCTGACTTATCATCTGATTGGCTCATAGCTCCAATAAACTCATTTTTTAAATCCATGGCTACAAGATCTTCATAAGACATTAGTTTAGGAAATATATCTTGCATTGATATACCATCTAATAAATCATGGTTTAAATCTTCAAATATAGCATCTTTCACTTCAGGAGGAAGAAGATCAGCTGTGGTTTGAGGCTCTTCTTCGTCTTGCTGTTCTTGCTTGCAAACATTGTCTAGTAAATATTCAACAACTTGCTTCACTGCTAAATCTTCTAGTGTAACAGTATTTCCAAATTTAATTGGAGATTTGTCATTTTTGAACATGAAAACAGTCTTACTGGAACCAGTTTCTAGACTTTCATGCCAAGCACCAATTTCAGCCATTACTCGCTCCACTACTTGAACATCCATTGTATGATCAACAGTTATGTTAACACCAAAATCAAATCCGGGCATTGGTTCCGCTAGGATTAGCTTGGTCTTTATTGTATACCTAACAATCTTTGTTGGCTTTTTAGAAGACCAAAATAGTCGACTGCATGAAAAATCTACTGGCATCAAAAACTCTTCATAATCTGATACTGATGGCACTATCTTTCCGAGACTATGAACAGTAAGAGAGCCCATAAGAAACTGAACTTTGTTTATTTCACTGTAGCGTTTCTTTTTTTTATCAAGCTCTACATATACTGGCCTTGTTAATTCAAAGTCTGCATCTTTTTGCAGGCTCTTTTTAGGTACGTCTTTGCCATGTGTTGGACAGAAAACTCTTTTATCGTCCATAAATGCGCAACTGGCTTTTCTCGCACAAGCGTAATGATAAGTTTCACTACAATTTTTTGCACAACATCCAACACTAGCACCTTTTACTTCACACTCAGCGCATTTGATCATCTTTCCTCTAGATATTGCTGAATGCACATTTTGAAGTGAACCATCAATTTCTTCAAATACTTCTGCGGACCACAGAGCACAGTTTGCGTGGATCCAATCATTTTGTCCGCAATAAAGTAATCGTCCTTCCATGGACGAAAGCCCATCACCAGTACTTTTACAAAGAATGCAAATCCTAGAATCGACCAAAGGATAAAATTCAAGCAACTCTTCTTCTTCTTTTTGACCTTCAGATTCGAGTTTGGGTACTACTTGATCATGAGGTCTCTGTACATGAGTAGTCGTTTTAGTACCTTTGTTATCAGCCATTTCCAAATCCTTAACAGAATCTGCTTCTTCTTGTTCACCTTCAACTTCTAAGTTGGGCTGTAGGCAATTGCTTTCACAATCAAACCAGGGGAATGTTTCTGAGAATAGATCTTTATATATTGTTTTAAGATCAATGTTTGAGGTTCTTTCAATAACATCTTTCATGTCGTGATTAAAATCCTTGAGCGAGATGTACTCATCACTATTTACTCTTTTCTTTATATCAAGAAGTGATGGTGAAATGAGTCTGCTTAAATCTTCTAAACTTTCAAGAGACATATTAGATTGCCTTATTATGGCCGGGCTGAGATCTTGTTCACTACGAGCATGATGAAATGTTTTTACTGGTTCATCATCATCTGATATTGGTTCATATTTATCATCATGTAAAGTTGTGGGCAACATTGTAGTTGCTTTTTCTGATTTAGGCAGAGGCGGGTAATTTTCATGAACTTCTACACATGGCGCGTTAAAATCCGTCTTGTTGTTGTAGAGACCAGTCGAAAAACATATTTCCTTATTTTGCATCAGTGGTTCTTGAAGATTAACAACTCTATGTGTTGTATGGGGAATTTCTTCCTTTTCCATTTCAACATCAGAGAGTAAAGATGAACAATGCCATATTTGGGAATTGTTAGGATCATCGAATTTGTTTTGGGCAAGATTGTTGCTTCGGCGTCCTCTGGCAGTGTTCCTATAAACTTTAGTTTCGGATGTATTTTTCATAGCTTCATCATTATTATCAAAATGAAGTTTTCTAATAGCTTGTGGTGACATCAATCGATAAGGCTTATTAGGCACTGGGGTGTTCTTATGTGGTGTTAACTTGAGTAGTGCACAAGCTTTTTTATTTTTGGCAAGTAACTTGAGCAGATGAAGGAGTCTCCCTTTCAAATGCTCTGTAATCATTTTTCTCCAAGGAGGATCATTGGGCATACATTTACAACAAATATATTCAATGGAAGGTGGTAAGGCTGAAAGCAATTGATAATCTTCTCCAGACAAGCCTTCACAACTGGCATGAACCCACCTACCACACCAACCACATTCCATCATCTGTAAAGAACATACATGCAATGTAGAAAAATATATACTCTTCGATACCTAAATACATATATTACAATTTATAATCCTTTTTCCTAGTATATATATTTTCCGTGAGGATCTATTACTAATTGCATTTATATTATAAGAATTAAAGCATTAAATCTTTTATAAAACTCAACTCATTAAATTAAAAAAGATTAAACATACATACCTTACTGTCAAAATCATTGTCCCTATAGCATGCCTGGCATAGGGGACAATAATTTCCTTTTTGTCGTAGCTTGAAACAAGGCCGACAAAACGGTAAGCTGCCTACAAACTTGTTCACGCGATTACTATCACAACTCTTGCATTTTAAGCATGATGAGCAAATCTGTAATGAAATATATTTTTGTTAATTTTAACTAAAGCAAAATTAAAAATGTCTAAAAAATAATTACAAAAATAACAAGCTCTTTATTAATAAGTAAAGGACAATTTTAAAGTGTTTGTTTGGATGAATATATCTTAACAAATTTTTGTTTTTTAAAAAGATTGATTTGTTCACAACTTATTAAGAAAGTATATAATAGTAAAAATACTTATTTAGAAATGTGTGATAATAGAAATTTAAAATCGAAATCAATAATCTAATGACACTTGGTTCGCCGCTTTCTGGCCGAATTTGAAAGATTGCATGTTAAGTACTAAGGCGGTATTCAACGCCCCGGTAAAAGAGAAGCTAGAGAAAAAAATCAAATATGAAGAGGCTGTAGGCGAGGCGGAAGAAGGCGAATCCTCTAGAATAACAGAGTAGTCAGGGACAATCCATAGTATCATAACAAGCTTTTAACAGCATTCTGTCGAAACCGATACAATGTATATGAGACTTGAACCCACAACCAATAGTTTACAGTCAGTCACTCCCAGCTGCACTACCAGACTCTAAGATGGCCTAATTAACCAACCTGTGGCCAGTCACTGCGGTGGTCGGGCGGCGCAGCGGGTAGGCAAGCCGCGTGGTAGGGGCGCGCGCATGTGCGGCAGCGCAAGCGGGCGGCGGGGCGCGCGCATGCCGCACACCATACACAGCGCGCGCACGTCCACTCGCCGCCACCACCCGCCTCCTCCGCGCACCACACGTGATACCATTCGCAGCAACTACCGCATACTAGCATCTGTAATTCAAAATCAAATATAATTAGCATTTATAGTAAATTTCTTTTATTTTTCAAGGATTTCTTTATGTCTTATATAAATAAATCTTCAAGGTGAAAGAAAATTTTGTGTGAGCAATAACTTTGTAAATAAGTATACTATAAGCTCCTTGCTGTTTTAAAAATATAAGTATTCAAGTGATGAAAGGCATAACATCAGTAGAAAATAAAACTGGCAAAAGCTCTTTAACATCCTTGCACTTTAAATAGTTTGAGGGTAAATGTTCATATCAATACGCACATTTACTAACTCTAAAATTATTGCCTGTAAGAATTTTAAATTTATTCATACATATGCTAATAACTAAACATAAAATTAAAATGGCTTTATACAAAAAGCTATACAATTTATTTTTTCTTACCTTTTCCTTACCAGCACTTCCACATAGAAAGCAAAGCTTTGCTAATGTAAATGGGAGGGTGCCAATAAGACCAAAACCAGAATTGCAGACTTCATCAGGATCATAGCTTTCCCAAAAATCAACACAAATCAATTCAGGGCGATTCTGACCACATTTCTGAGCGCGACCACGAGTCTGAAATGAAATAAAAAAATAATGAAACAAATGAACGAAATCTAACAATTTCCATTAACTAACAAAGCTGAAGTGAATTTTATTTTTTACTAATCTTAAACTCAAAAATCCTAAATATTATTAGTACAGACAAAAATTAGTACACAAAAGCATTATAGATACAGGAAAGTTATTATATGTAAAGACACTTACATTAGTAATATTAGCAAGTGGTTTCATAGTTGTTTTCTTTGGAACCAAATCCATAATAGTTTCATCTTCACTAGAATCTTTATTTTGCATCTTTGTAACAATTGTATTGTCCATCTTTCGCTTTTTGGGCTCTACAACATTTTCTTGTTCACTGTCTTTTGTAACAATTGCTTCTGGCACTATCTGTAGGAGCTTATTTTCAGCATCCAATTCAGTGTTACAAATATTCACTTCTGGAGAGACTCTATCTTTTTCATCGATGGACATAGTAGTATCATCATCAGACTGTAATGATTTGTCCTTTTCTTTCTCTTCTTGAGTTGGGAATGTTGCTATTGGTTGACCTAGTACAATAGATGCACTACGGCACACATGTTTAACCCTGGGTCCTTTAAGTTCCATCTTTTGGCGTTTAGGATCCTCTGTTTGTTTAGATTCACTTTTATCTTTCTTTCGCACTTTAATTCTTGTAATGCGACGCTTTCTACTACTGCCCAATTCTTCATTGGGTTCATCATTGACTTGATCTTTTTGATGTTTTGTATCCTCCTAAAAAAAGTACAATATTTTATTAATAATATATCATAAAAAATCTTGGAAATCCATTCAAAAATTCAAAAGAAAAATAGATTTACCTCAGGTTTTTCCACTTCTTCAGGCTTTTGCATTGTTTTAATTGCAAAAATGTTGTTATCACTTTCAGAAACTAAAGAAGTGAATGATGATTGAGTAGTAGGAGCGTTGCTCGAACCTATCCTTAAAGGATGAGGCTGTACCAATGATCCGGTGGGCTTAGACCCACTTCTCATATAAGATGGTAACATTGCAGTTAGTGTGGCTCTTATATGTGGTGGCACTTGGAAAGCTTTCAAGCACAATTTTAACCAACAAGCTGGGCATCGAGACTTATTTGTACATTTAAGTAACTTCCATTGTTGTGATCTAACCACAGGTGGCACATGACAGTTTCCTAAAACAAAAAAATTGTAATACTAATGGTTTTGCTAAATATACACATTAACATATTTATTAAAACTAATTGGGATTAAATTACCTTCACCTCTTACACAGTGAGTAACAACAGGTTGAGTTCTTAAAACCATTTTGTCCTTTTTTAGTAATTTTGAAATAAACTTGCGACAAGATTCACAAGAATAGATGCCAAATTTTCTAGCCTGTCGCACAAATCTATAAAATCGTACTGCACCACAAACTCCACATGTAACGGTTGCTGGAGGATTGTTAGCTAAAAATAATAAACACTATTAAAATAAAAATTCAGACAATTTGTTATCTTATTATTATATTCTTTCTCAATTCCAAGGTTTGTTTAACCAGTTAGGGTAAACAATAATATTAAATATAATAATTAGCAAATCAACATTAACCCACAACCATTGTATATACTACATATCTAAAACTTATCTGTATAAATGTACAAGTTTTTGTCTGTAATGTTTTAAAAAAGATTAATTGAAAAAAGAATGAAAAAAGCATCATTTTCTATACTAAACAATGAATAAGTCACGAAATGATCTTACATGATACTGTAGTAAGAGCTGAAAATGGTCCGTCAAGTCCAGTTGTAGATGGTGCTGGGCTTGATAATTGTAACCGGGCTTCTCTAATGATCACTTTACCACTTAATAACTGTGATGCAGATGATTTATCCTTTTCTGGACTAGCATGAGGTTGTTTCTCACCTTCTTCACCACTACCTTCTAAACTCTCGCTCTCCCAGCTTTCTTCAGATTCAGAACCACTACTACTTGTTGAGCTGCTAGCATCGGAAATATCCATAAGCTTTCTCATAGCATGTCCTGACCTATCCTCTTTATTTGGTTCAGGTGATTTTACTTTCTCCAAGCTTTCAACAATTTGATTTTCATCTTGTGATGATTCTTGTTCTTTTTCATATGAAAAAAAGTCTCTTACAACTTTTCTAGAACTAGAATTAGTGAGAGTCGAAAATGAGTTAGCTGATGTTTTATCCTTAAACAAACTGGAAGTAAGTATAGGTTTCTCTTTACTCTTGTCACCTTCAATAGGCTTCTCTGATTCTTCTTCACCTTGACTATCTTCATCATCATGTATATTATTAAAGACGAGTCTTTTTAATTTTGGTTTCTTGAGAACTTTACCAGATGATAGGTTACTAGTGACCACTGCTTGTTCATCTCCATCAATAAATCTCTTGTTAGGTTTTATCACTCTTGATGAATGACTACTTCTGACCGGTAACACAAATTTGTTGTTGGCATTATCAACCGGTGATGAATTTCTTGGGGGTGGTGATGTACTTCGTATATCACTGAACTGTGAAAATTTATTTGTAGGTTTGGAAAGAGGATTCAGATTTTTCCTTTGATATCCCTCTTGGTGCTCTAAGGATGATTTAGAACTCAAATCAGTTAACTTCGCGGGCTTAAGTATGCTATTAAATGTAGAATATTCAGATTGTTTTAATGAAGATTTCTTTTTAATTATAGAAACAAGAGGGGCATGATGTTTTATTGGAACCTTTTTTAATGGCAAGAATATATCTTCACAACTTTCAACTGTGCCAAATGTCACTGTTTTCTTTACTGGTTTTGGTTTGTCATTTTTAGGTATATCCATTTTATTTTGTGATCTTGTCCGCACTGGAGACTTAGAGGAGTCAGTAGTAGTTTTATCTGTGCTATCGTGTTTACTTTTAACAGTACTATTGGTTACTATATTCTCATTTGCTGTATTTGCCTCATTTTCACTATTATTTTCCTTCTTCTCTTCTTCCTGTAATATTAAGAATTAATACTTAGCTAAAAAGTTGTATTGTTATATGACTATTAACATTATATAACAAATTTAAATATTGTCTGAACACTATGAATATATAGAGATGTAGAACAAGGCATAGATTGAAAGTTTTGTTATTATTAAGGTCAAGTTAATATATATATATATATATATACATATATGTATATATATATACATATATATATATATATATATATATATATATATATATATTGTGTGTGACATTGAGATAAGAAGGACAAGTTGTTTTATTCAATTATTAAAATACATAAAATTAATTATCAATAGTAAAAAGTATTCAACCAATGTAGTAAATTTAATACTAAGGATACTTATTATGACTTAGCTGATATCATGACATTTGACATGAATCAATTAGAAAGTGAGCAGCAAGAATGGTAAAAAAACAACAATAATGAAATACATAAACACCTTATAAATAAGCAAATAAATGTTATTTGTTATTATGTTATGCCTTTATATGTATTATTCACAAATAATTTGTGTATTTAAATGTTAGGTTATAATATCATATTAACAAATATAAGCATGTATAGTACAAGATATTTTGGATATTCCTACATAATATTTGTTATTTTCGTATTTATTAAATAAATTATCAGCAATGTCTTTGTTGACATTACTCTAAATTAATAAAAGCTTGAATGTCAAAATACGTTTTGTATTGGCGCTTCATTACGCTTGGCGCTTCACTTTGCTTGTAGTTATTACGTAAACACAACATATACTCAAAAACATTTTTAATTTTACATAACATAAATCAACTAACAAAAACGTTACGAAGTGTGTTTTACCTCTTTCTCTCCAGTAAAATCGTTGGCAGCCGAAGCACGGCTGACCGTGTGATTCTCTGGTGCAGTTTCATGATAAACAGCACCAGATAGGACACTTATACGTTTTCTATTATGGAATTTTAGCGGTTTCCCGGGGAACCTAGACCTTCCCATTTTGATATGCACATAAACGAAGGATACTCAGTGCGTTCCCAGCGGTCGCGATGAAACTGGCGCGCATGCTCCGGCCCGCGCGCTCCGCAACGCCATTCCACTCATTTATGCAATGTGTACGACAAATTACGACGCAGTTTTCATCACAAGCACAAACGAATACAAACAAGAAAAACACCCTTCACATTATTTATTAGTATGAACACTTAACACAGTTTTTGCAAAAGACGACATCATCCATCATTTTAATGGTAGATTGATCGTTAAACGAGAGCCGTCGTAACGCTTCCATTCAGCGAAGCGTCAACGATAAAACAAAAGAGAATGTAGTAGTGCACTCATTTCTATCATATAACACATTGGTTATAGTACGTATGTTTTGTTCCATTTGTTAACACAACTAAATTATTAAAATGAATCTCTTGTAATTTGACAAAGATGGCTGTGCGACGCGCTATAACAATAGCGAACACGAGTGATTAACGAGACGAGGCGCGCGAGGCCGCGGTGTGAACGACACCTGGCTCTCGGAGGCCAGTTATGGATTTTGAACCAATCGCGACGTTAATTCGGACCGGTATGAAAACAAACATGTCGTTCGCTACGTCTTGCTCTATATGGTAACTATCTGCATAGACGCGTCATTTTACTCACTCTTCGATGTTTTTTATCAATAAAAATGTTATGTTTTCATCACCCTGCGCGATCGCTCCGCGGTTATATTTATGATTGCTGTCACTAATAAAATATTAGTATGTAATATATGTATTATATGTGATATATTTTTTGTTGTAAGAAATTTATAAAATTATTGTACATTATATTTTCGAGATTACTACATTTTTAAGCCTTAGCGGAACACAAAATACGAGTACCTACCCAAACTAATATGTACATATGCAAACTTGAACATAAAGATCTTTTACTGTGCTTAAGAATGATAAAATATAGGAAGAAGAACAACTGTTAAAATATTTTAAATATATCACAAATATATATAATGCAAGATTGCAGATTAAATGAATCACAAATATATATACCGCAAATAATTAATATTTAAACCTGATAATTACAAAGCTTCAATACATTATCTTAAAATATTTTTTAAATTACAAATATTCATATATAGACACCTAAGTACAACATAATTTATAGTAATGTAAGTTTCTTATTAAAAATAAGCATGATAAACAATAAATATAATTTATATTTTAAAAAATATTTACACCCGCATTGAAAATCATCCACACATACTTCTAAGCATATTGTATAGTTACCCGCACCCTACTTATAATGTACCCCTAAACTCTACCGGTCGATCATGCGTATAGGGCGGAGAAGGGATGCTAAAAGGGAAGAGCATCGGTGCTTTGGCCATAGAAAGTGTATGTATATATACATCTTATGAGATTCAAATATATTTAAAAGTAATAATAGCTATGTCATAGCGCTCTATTATTTTTCATACTGACCTCTAGCGTGAGTTATGAGAACAAAAAGTTCCTCGCTGAAACACTTCCTGAAATACATAGAGAAGCGGCAGCATGTCCTCGTCTGATTTGATTTCGATCGAAGCGAAACAGTTTGCTCACAAATTTCCTTGTTTATCACATAAAGTTTACAAGTTTTAGATTTTAAACACAATCACTTTATTAATTATTATTGTACTCAAATAGTAAACAACAATTCGCGTGTAAATATTGTGGTAGGAGTAATATTTACATGACTTTCGTTGCACTGGTGTTAGTGCGTGAAAGTGTAGTAGCGAGACTGGCAACGAGGCGGCGCGCATGCCGCAAGGGACACGATGTAAATATAAAAATGGACAAACTCCCCTTCTGAGGGCTCACCCGGATGAATCACTGTAACTTATAAGAGTTTTTTATTTACTTAGCAAACATTTTCATTCAACTAAGATTTTAGCACTGGAACACTTAACTTTTTCTACTGCATAAACTTGCAAAGTGGGATTTAAATTTAAGCGGTATCGAATTATAATGTAAACTTCCGTATAGCTGTTGACAAAATATTGATCGACGCGACTCCCACCGTCCGTGGACATTTTTCACTGAGACTGATATTAGGACGAAGGATTATCGTTGTAGATCAACCGCTTACTATCCGTATTGTGTCCAAATACAAGACATTAGACAGACCCTCACAGAGCAGGTAGAAGTTTTTTGTGTTATTTGGGTTTATCTTGCTTGAGTAGGTAAAAAAATTTCATGACTCATACTACTAATATATTAATTTAAAATAACGAAAGTAGGTTGGTAAATATTCAAATAATTTTCAATAACTATTTCCGCGCCTTACGTTATTGTGGGTAATGTTAGGTATTAAATTCTTTATATTATTTTTAATTTATCTATTTTTTTAGTCTATTATTTGTTGTTGATTATATGTAATTTATTGATATATATAATTTAATAAAATTATTACAATATCTTGTTATATAATTTCATATTTTAATTGCGGTCTGATGTTGCTTTACCGTGAACTATCTATATGAGAGAAAATAGAAAACTTAACTTTCCGCCTATGCAGCCATGTCACATATGAACACCTATAAAGATTTCATCAATGTAGCCTCTATTTTTTCTACCTTAATGTTAACATAATAAAGATATTCTTCATATTTAACAAATCACACATAACTCTATAGATAATTGTCATAATAGTTGTTTAGACAAAGAACGCAATCTTGTTCCGTACAAAAATAATGATTTGTAAACCTTTTTAGTATTTAGTTATATATATAGAAATAGCAGTTTCAAACTTTATCCAGTACTTTATATTTACCACCCGAAATCAAACATTACCTGCATGGAAATGAAAATAAATTTTAAATATAGTCATTCTCCCGAGTGAGAATTGACATACACATAACCAATCGCATTTACAGTCCGACGCTGTCTGTGTCTGTGCTACAATTATAAAATGTACTAGTATACATATTCTTTTACGTTTTTGTTTAATTATATATGTAAGCGTGGATTTTAGTTTATTTAACTATAATATTTTTTAAATGTATATTGTTACCCATCTTTAAAAATTGTTCAAATTTTTGAATACATTTAATCATTTTTTTTCTTCTTTTTTTTTACCTTCACGCTTTTATCCCGCATAGCAGGGCAGACAGAAAATACCTTGTGTCAAGACACTCCGTACTTCGCTTTCCACCAAATTCAAGACATTGCGTGTTAAATGGTGGAACTCAACGCCGCACTTTGTCTTTATCGAGAGAGTGAAAATAATTTAAATATAATCACTTTAACAAGTTGGGATCTAACCCAGAACCGATCACGTTTACTGTCAGACGGTGTTCCACTGCGCTAAGACCGGCCTTAACCATTGATAGTGGGTAAAAATCGAATTTAAAAAATCCTTAGTATACATATACAGAGAAGCGTAAATAAAAATCCTCCATGTCTGCCTGAAGCTAGGAACATCAATATTATTCTACTCTGATTTACGGTGTTTCTAGTCTATCTATACATATCACTAAATATCGTCATTTTGGCTACATTATATTTATTATATTAAATTTACAGGATTTACAAATGTTTTAATTCAGAGCCGTTCCAACCCAAAATATTGGTTGTGAAAAAAATATCTAATGCCAAATGTAAGGAGCACTAAGCAAAATATTTTAAACGAATGTAACCTTCAAAAATCTAGTACTTCCTTAGTAGTATTTCACGTGTATCTTATGTTATAGTCAAAGATAAATTATTTCAGATACTATCCAACTATTACACTTCTATCCGTTCAGTTTAAACTAAGTGATAATGTATACTTTATTTCGTAACTTTCTGACGTTCGTAACTTTATAACCATAATAAGTCTCGCTATATACGGAATATATAAGATTACTTAAATCAATATCACATTTTTTTTTATTTTATTTTAACCAACTTTGGTACAATATTAATATTTTTACAATAAAAATCCCCAAAAAGTTTTTTCGGATTTCCTTTTTCATAGGCAGAGAAAATTCACCAGAATTCATCTATTTATATATTACTATTTTAATAACGATAATATTGCAAATTGTAAGCAATGCTTAAGAAAAGTAGAAACGAAAAATAATATATTTACTTCACTTAGAAATATGGGTTGGGGAAAAAAAATCCATTGTTTTTGCGTGAAATTTAGGACTCTATTTAAGATGCTTTAGATTGTCCGATTTGGGTCAAATAAGCACCGTTTTTGTTACAATTTGTCGCCATTTTAAAGGTAATTTCATAATGCCTCTTTCGTAGAAGCCTTGGTCCTTATTGGCGAAAAACTGTAATAGTCGATTTTCACAATCTCCTCTTGATAATAATTTCTTATCGCTCAGGAAGTTTTGCAATGCGAGAAAAAGGTGGTAATCGCTTGGTGCCAGGTCTGGATTATATGGTGAATGCATTAGAACCTTCCAACCAAGCTCCCGGAGTTTCTGGCGAGTCACTACAGACGTATGGGGCCGTGTGTTGTCCTAATAGAGCACAAAACCTTTTCTGTTGGCCATTTCTGGCCGTTTCTGGTCAATCGCTAGTTTGAAACGGTCCAGTTGTTCACAGTACAGATTTGAATTTAGTGTTTGGCCATACGGAAACAACTCATAATGAATGATTCCTTTAAAGTACCATCAAATACACAAAAGAACCTTCCTGGCCGATAGTCCTGGTTTGGCCACAGTTTGAGCTATTTCACTACGCTTTGACCACTTCCCAGTCACCATTCGCTTAAGAAATGGGTCGATTTGTAAGAAATGGGTTGATTGGGCAAATGGAAATTCGATCCATTATGTTTTTGGTGTTAATTCGTGAGGCGCCCAAACATCGAGCTTTTTTTTGTATTCATCTTTGCGCAAATGGTTTAAAACTGTTTTATGATCGATATTTAGCTCCTGGGCGATGCTGCGACTACTAACATGCCGGTCAAAATCGATTTTTTCGATGATTTTATCGACATTTTCGATTGTTACTATATCAGCACCATAAACACCATTCATAATTTCAGCGGCCTGGCTTGCATTTTCCCCTTTGTCAAATAAAAACTGTAAAATATACTGAATTTTCTCTTTGTTGATTTCCATTTTTAACGGCCTGTAATTTACGACAAAATGGATGGACAAGCGGAAAATAATTGAAGGTGTTTTTAGTGTGAAAGATCACCTTGACAACGAGCATAAACTTGAAATTTTTTGATAGATGCTTTTCGAGATATCGATCATTAAAACCACCTACCGAGAAAATAATGGATTTCTTTTTCCCCAACCTATTATATTCACAACCTTCTGGTATACATACCTACAGATCGCTTAAGACTAATCGGTTAGATGGTTTTTTTTACCGACGATAATTTTACCAAAATGTAATATAGAAAATAATAAATTAACTTGATTAATTATTTGTATATTTTATAATGAAATTTCAATTGCTTGTATAAATTCAAAAATGATTCATTTCTACTGAACGACAAGTCAAAAGTCGATTTTTGCCCTGTCCATCTTAAATAATCTTAAATAGTTTGAATTTTTCAAAATAAATATATCTATATTAAACACCATGGATATATGATTCTACTTTTCAATTTTTCTAAAGAATTTACTATTATAATATTTTCTTAATAATAAAATTAGTCAAATATATTGTTTTGCATTAAATATTTAAGTTAAATAATATCAATTTTTTTTTAATTAACCTTTATAACGTTTTAATTCATTATAAGAAACTAAATTTAATCTATATATTGATATTGCACCCACCCATATCCAATTATATTATCTGTATTTAACTAAGAATTGACGTTACAAAATTGGCGCCAATATTATAATCTTTTCACTTTTTCTTGTCTTCATCGCCTTTAGAGTAACAAAATAAAGAATTGTAATATTATTGATTATTTTTAAACTTTCAATTTCAATTAGATTATAAATACATTTCATATTAATTTAAGAAGCAATTAGAATAAGTTACTTGCTTGGCAGAAATTTTAAGTAAATACAGTTTTACTCCATTTGTGTTGTAACTACAGTCTGCTTAATAATTTAATCATGTCACAAAATATACTTAAATTTACACGCCTGACTCCAAACGCTTTTTCACCTAAAAAAGGGTCTGAAAAAGCAGCAGGCTTCGACTTAAAAAGGTAAGTCCGAAACATAGATACAATTAATAAATTTTAACATTAAAAGTAGTAAGAATTAATTAGGTTCAGTTACAAAATTAAAAAATGTCTGTCGTACTATAAAGTAAAAGACGCTTTACGTTTTGAACTACTTTGATAGGTATACTTTAATTCAAATGTTATCCGAGTTCGTGATAGTTATTATTTTTTTGGCGTGTTAATTGCTATTCTATATTATTATGCGTTGTGTTATTTTAAATATATGACAGTAATATATCAGGCAAATGCAAAGATTTTGCTATTGTTCTTTAATTTACATGTTTTCTTCGTATTGAATGTTCATTCAAATCTTAGCCAAATATTTGTCTACATCCTCGAAATATTAATAGTAACTTTTATAATATTATTGTGTATTAGTTTATCATCATAGAAACCTACTATGATGATAAGGTAATACTCAATTTTTATGAATATTAATGTTAATTATCTTTGTTCAACTATATTGATAAAAAATACTAATCATTAATATATCCACATATGCATGGTTTATGTGCTGCGTCATTTAATTTAATAGGTTTTTAATTTTTAGTGCATATGATTACGTTGTTCCTGCCCATGGAAAGGAGATTATAAAGACAGATTTGCAGATAGAATTACCTTCCGGGTGCTATGGAAGGGTTGCTCCAAGATCTGGATTAGCTGTCAAAAACCACATAGATGTTGGAGGTAATGTATATGAAGTTTCATCCAATATTAAAATAACTTATAATAATAACTTATAATAATTGTAAAGGTATATGGCACAAAAAAAAACTAAAATAAATAAAAAACTAATACATCATTTACAGCTGGTGTCATAGATGAAGATTATCGTGGAAACATTGGAGTGGTGCTATTTAATCATTCCAGTGAAGATTTTACTGTTAAAAAAGGTGATAGAATTGCTCAGCTGATTTGTGAAAGAATTTTCTACCCTGACTTAGTTGAAGTAGATAATTTATCAGAAACCAAAAGAGGAGATGGTGGATTTGGGTCTACAGGAACTCAATAAAAAAGCCTTACTATGTTAAGTTGTATAATTAAGAATGATGTATGATGCAATAAAATAATAATTACTAAAATCCTCTTTCAATTATTATCATTACAACAAATAAATAATAATATGTTACATTATGTACCCTCAAAATTATCTAATACACTAGAAAAAGTTACTTTCTCTTGGGGTACTATGCATCCAGTGCTAAGATATGCCTCTTTTCTTTTAAGAAAAGGCATGAGGAAACTCTTAATTTTATTATCTGTTTGTATTCCAAAGTCTGTTTCAGCTTTGACTACTTGTTTTTCTATCATCTCAACATTTATGTGTAATTTTGCAACTACTTCACTTAAAGTGGTAATTTTCTTTGAGAGTATTGTTACTTCATTTCTATATCGACAAATGTCTTCTGTTACAGAAGTGCTGCAGTCATTGTTTTTTAAATTTATCATTTGTAAAACACTACTTAGTTCTTCCAGTCTGGTAATCATATTGTCGATAACATCCTGCACAGTTTGAAATCCATTAGCTAAATCCAACTTAAAATATTCAGCATAGTCCTTAACTACTTCTTTTAACATGTTTATTGATTAAACACCAAAATCTGGATACAAATATTCCAAATAACTAGCTATCTTATCAATCACGTCTGTCACAAGTTTTGACAATCCATGAAAAGTACTGGGGCACAAGTGTAATAATTTTATAAAAATCTCCATTTTGTCAAAGAAAAATCTAACATTATTCTGTTTGGTAAAGCCTTCATCATGTGTAGTATAAATTTTGCAATAAATATAACCATGACATAATTTATTTTATACTTCGTATACAGCGGACAAATTCGAAAGTAACATACGTGAAGCTATTGCTATTTCGTTTTATCTCACTCTTGAGAAAGAACAAAAAAGGATAGAGAATTCCTAAAACCTGATTTAGATATTTATTTAACCTGTTTGAATAATTTTGTAATTTCTCATGTACTTGAATCCTAAAACGATGAAGCGATGAATAAAATCCAAAGCGTAAGATTTGTAAGTTATATCTAATTATATCGATAAATTTTATATATATTATTCAAATGAGAAAAAATGGTTATTTTTAAATATGAACAGTATTTATAATACTATAATAAAAATTTGTTGTCAATAAACGATATATATAAAATTGGGCAGAATGTCATGTTATCAATGCCATACAAAATAAACGGTAAGATGAAATAATACAGATTATCCTACCGACCGACAGGCGACCTGCGACATTATCTAAAAATGTAGTACCTACTCTATGCCTGGTACAATAATAAAATTTATATTGTATGTTTGATAGTGGATAATAGTATATGTTTACTTTTATGAATTAAACAACAGATCAAGTTTGATATGCTGCCTTCGACGGGTTATTTTAAAGGCATAAACTGTCCTTTTTATGATAGTGGTTTGTGTGAGCGGCCCTATTGCCATTTTCGTCATGTTAAAAAAGAATCACAAAATATTTGTTCCGAAGGTATTGAGAGTGGGGAAATACTTCAAAAATTGGTGTCGGCTGCTGTTCAAAAAGTTTTACAACAAACTGATAACGCTGCAACTTCTCTAGCGCAAGTGCCTATTTCTGAAAAAGATAGTTTGTTACCAGGAGTCTCTAAAGCTACGTACAACCCTACACCGATATCAGAGCTTAATAAAATAAATAATACCGATTTCGAAAATATTGATGACATCAACGAACAAAAAAGACGACACATACCAGTGCCATACACACCACGAAAGCCTACGAGTTTGCCTATTAAGAGGCCTGTTGATACCAACGGTTCAAAGTTGTTTACTTACACGCCGCCTGTAAAATATACTCCAGGATCAGAAATTGCTCAAATTGATCCATATTTGCCAAAAGGATCATTAGAATCGACTGAAAAATACTTACCAGGTACTGAAACTTCTATACCAGAGTATACTCTAAATGAAACACTACAAAATCAAACTAAAATAAATTACATTCCAACAGATAAAAATGTACACAAAAAGAAAGTATTAGAATACAAACCAGTGAAACTCAAACCTGAATTGCCATCATTAAAATACCAACCAACACCAAAATCATTAGTTCCTTGTTTTTCAAGTGATGAGGATGATGAGCCAGAGAATAAGAAAAGAAAACTTTCGAATGACCTTAATGGCCTGGACGATTTAGGTCCCGAGTTTGACATATTAGGTCAAATATTGGATGAGGAAAAAACAGAAAAAGATATCAATAATTTTTCACCATTAAATACAAAAGATGTTGATGATAATCCAAAAAATAAAAATACAGAAAAAAGTATCACTCCTAAGGAGAGTTCCAAAGAAAATAAATCAAAGAGTTCTAAGCTGGATAAAAATAGATCAGAAAAAAAAGCAGAAAGCAAATATAAAGAAAAATCTAAGGAAAAATTTGATGACAAGGGAAAAAAAGAGAAAGGTACAAATTCTGACAAAAAATCCAGTCATAAGAGCTCAAGCAGGGATCGAAGTAAGACAGATAAAAAAAGTAAACCTGAGAAGCGTTCAAATTCAAAAGAAAAAAGTTCAAGACATGCAAGTACTACATCAAAACATTCAAAATATAATAAAAAAGGAAATCATAATGATAGTAGTCATCATAAAAGTGGTCATAGTCATTCTAAAGAAACTAAAGATAAAAAAGATAGTCATAAAAAAAGCAGTGAAAAAGAAAAGACTAAAATTGCTCAAATGTTAAATGACACTCACCACTATGAAGAAGAGCTGAATATTATGTCAGAATCAGATGAAGAAACAATTGCCGAAGAATGTAAAAGAATTTTTGAAGAATATGTACCTGAAGTAAAATTACAACAAAAAAATGAAATAGATAAATCAGAAAATGGGATAGACAATGAAGAATTTATACTCCCTAGTAAAAAGAGAATATCAAGAACTGTTGATAAGAACATTAAAATTTCCCCCAGAGCTCCAATAAAACCTGATTTCAAAGTTAATGCAGCACAAACCATGGCAGAGAGATTAGCTAAAGTTAGAGAATTTCATACCTCCAAAATCTCTGATAGTGCTGTTACCACTAACCTAAAACTTGAAGCTAACAAAACTGTTTTCAGTACACCCCCTAGTAATGTTAGTTCAAAAATTCGGATTGCTCATGTTCCCTATGCCTCAACACTGTTGTCAGCAAAAAAAATAATTACTCCAAAAAATGTTTCTTCAGAGCCTGATCCGTCTACCAGTAGTACAATAGTGCAAACTGTCAAAAAAGGTGTTCAGAGGGTAGCACATATACCTAATGAGAAATTTATTGATAGGCCAGGTGTCTTAGAACCACTGGGATCAAAAATTCCTGCAAATATAAGATCCACTTATTTGAATATGATGATTGATCACTGTTTGAATATATATCTCTCTCCCTCTGATGCCTATGCCAGAGCCCAGCATGAAGAATTAACAACTAGTAAAAAATGTTCTACTGTACAAATTTATAAAAATTCTGCAGTACTAACTATATCTCGATTAAAGAAAGAGCTTCGAGAGTGTAATGGCATTAAAAAAAATGGAAATGAATGTACAAATTTACAAAATAATTCACAAAATGCAATAACCAGATCTGGTTCTGCTGGTTCATGGAGTATAGAAAACAAAAATAAGAGAAATTTTGAAGATGTCAAACAATTTACTGGTTCAAAATTATATAATAATATTAAAAAATGGATATTAACAGAAGAGCAACTTAAAGAAAATGGTTTTCCAAGGTCACATAGCAGTGGTGAAAAAGGAAGAGCTATAATATATGGCCAAAACAAGAAAAGTCCACCAAAAGGTTTTATAAGAACTTGCTGTAGATGTAAAAAAGACTATACAGTAGATAAGAAAGGTTTTGCTGCAATTAAAGAAGAATGTATATATCATCCTAATAATAAGTATAGGGTGCGAGGTGAAGTTCGATACCAATGTTGTAGTCAAGACGGCACATCAGATGGTTGTTGCATAGCTTCAACTCATGTATATGAATATGTAGATTATGAAAATTTAAAAGGATATGTAAAAACCCTACCCCCTGAAAATGTTTTAGAAGATTATGGTGTATATTCATTAGACTGTGAAATGTGTTATACAACTCATGGTTTAGACTTAACTCGAGTCACAGTAATTAATTCTTCATGTAAAGTAGTGTATGAAACTCTTATTAAGCCTCTGCATCCAATTATTGATTATAACACAAGATACTCAGGTATTACAGAAGAACAAATGTCTCAAGTGAAAACTACATTACTCGAAGTGCAAGCAACTCTGCTTACAATGTTTAATAGCAAAACTATATTAATAGGGCATAGTTTAGAATCTGATTTCAAAGCTTTGAAACTTATTCATGATTCTGTTGTAGATACAAGTGTTTTGTTTCCTCATAAAATGGGTCCACCTTATAAGAGAGCTCTTAGAAACCTATCATCAGAATATTTAAAGAAAATTATTCAAAATTCAGTTGATGGCCATGACAGTGCGGAAGATGCAACCGTTTGTATGGAGTTGATAATTTTTAAAGTTAGAGAAGATTTAAAAATGAGGTGATGGTAATCTACATGTCATGATTTATATCACTGAAATAATTTAAAATTTATTTAATATTGTCTAATCACATAACAATTTAAACAGTGTTGATATATCATACTTGGCTAAAGGTACTGTAAAAAAATCTCTAAAAAAGTAGCTAAAAAATGTTTGCACAATCAAAATTGACTCTAAACTGAAAATGGTATAAAAGAAAACTTTTGTTTCCTTATTTATAAATGATTTTTTATGTATAAGCTATAATATTAATAAGAAACTATTTATTTTATAGCAATAAATTGTTACAATAATTCTTATAAAGAAATATGTAAACTCTTTTGCATAAAATATTTTATAACAAGTCTGTTTTTTTCCTATTTTATTTCTATAGATTTACTAACATTATAAAAGTATATTTGTCTTATATATATTTTTTACATTTTTGTTACGTACTGCTCATAACCAAGTGTATTTATAAGTTTGACACTTTTGAAAAGTTTTTGATAGTGACAGTTTTAATTAAAACACAAATCTGAAACCAAAAATAATATTTACTAGAAGACAAACATTGTACACACACCTACATAAATGTTGAAATTTCAGACCATATAATTTTCACTTCATTAGAAGGCAAGATAAATGTTCCAACAGTTTCAGAAATCTTTCATTGGAACAATTTAAATATTTGGAAATAAGTAATAAACATTTAAGTAACACATTACTTTTGTAAACAATGCTGAAATTTAAATAAATTGTTTTTCTTTCAAAAAAATTTATTAATTCCAGTTACAGAATATTAACATTACAAAACAAATAATAATTAATGTTACGAAAAAATTAAACACAAGCTATGTTTAAATACATATGAATCATTGAAATATACTGGCGGAATAATTTAAAGAAATGTATTTATTCAAAAATAAATATAAAAATTGGTAATAAAATGCTGTTAACATTTCAAATAATAAATTAATAATCAACCAGTTTACATAATAAAGAATTAAGCCAAATGGCATTATCTAAAATAATGTTTGACACTGCTATTTTTCTATTGTTAATTGTAAGTAATGAACATTTCTAAGTTGTCAACATATTAAATAATGGTTAGTGGTTATAACCTTATGGTTCTACCAACAGTGATTTAGAAATTGCAATTAATTATAATATTGTACAAACTGGTTGCCAGAATCTAAAATACATATATTATCTGATTAAATAATTATAATTTACACACATGTCCCAATGAGTGCATCGAGGTGTTCACCAAATACCATCAAAGATTTCTCAAACATCATATTGTTTGGTATCTTTTTTTGCCTGCTAATCAATAAATGACTGTTCTACACATGCTTTGACTCTTTTTTCATACTCTCGGCGATTCTCTTTATAAAGCTGTGCAGCCATTGAATTTGCTGGTGAATTTGGATTAGGGTCACTTAATAATGACTGAAAAAGGATTAAATATTTTAATAAAAGAAACTCTTGTAAATACTTCACATTTGATATTTAAAATTACCTGTATTGAAGTTAAAATAGCTGAAACATCATATGTAGGGCTCCATCTGTTTTGTAAAATGTCTAAGCAAATGCCACCATCTGCATATACATTAGGATGAAACATTTTAGAAACAAATCTGACTGTTGGTGGTTTATTAGGATATTCTTCTGTGAATTCAATTGTTAATTTGAAGGTACCATCTTCGAAAGGAGTATCATGAGGTCCAAATATCACAGCATTCCAGATCATGATGTTGTTGTCAGTGGGTGCTCCAGATACACCAGTAGGTGGATCCTCCTGTAAGCTATATATAATATGGGTAATTTAAGGATTAGCATTGGAAGAATAAATGTCTAATTAGAAAACGTAGTTAGATTCTAGTATTCGAGAGTCTATATATATATTGCAATGGATATCTGTGTACAGATGTTTTGTTGTTCTTGAAAATTATGTAGAACAAAATAGAAATCGATGAAGGTGACGGTGATGTAATTTGATGAATCATGAGCAATAAATAAGATATGTACATATACAAAAAATAAGACAAAATATGTAATTTTGCTATATGGGCCAAATGAACAAACCGTTTAAAATCTCTCATCAGACGTCTTCTGGCAGGAGTTGACATTTTGTTTTAGACACTCGGTTCACTGTACGCACAATTGGTTATACTAGACAATGGGATGGATCTCATGAACTCGTGTTTTTCAATTAAATTGTCATATGAGTTTAACCGACGTTTATTTCTTTGTTTGCAAAATAAGACGTCGTCACCATCAATGAAAGGGTTGTCAGGATGACCATGAAATTAGCAAAAAAACTACTGAGATCACTTCGATGCAAAGATGTCAATTAAAAATTGTGTCATTAGTTTCTAAAGGTTGGCATTAACTACTTTTGAGTTAAAGCTATTATTGTCGATGGTTACATTCAAAATAATAATATTGATTGATTGTGTTAACAATTAGTTATGTTTAAAATATTTTTGATTGATATACTTAGTTTTTGAAAGTATATATAATAAAATTAATTTGTATTAGTAAAAAATATAAGCAACAAAGAACAAGAAAATAATAAGTTAGATACTAACCCTAGTACCATCAACATACATGTATCAAGATGGAGAAAATAGAATAGCCTTTTTTTATATTCCTATTTATTTATAACTTAACGAATAGATTCAAATTACATATTCTTTATTTTTTATATTATAAAGTATTTTGTATAATAACTGTATTATACCAGAACAAATTTTTAATTTTTTTTGAACTTTATTTTTAAGTATATAGAATATGATAGATATCATTTTAGTATTAAACCGCAAGTCTGTTCATGGAAATGTTGAGTACTGTTGTATATTATTTTTATTTCTTTGGTCTGAATACAATAAATAGCATGTTTTAAGTTAATCGTTTAAGAAATAAAAGTAAAAGAATTTCACACTATATAACTAAAACCTATCTCTTTTTGGAACCATGGACTAATGTATAATATGAATCTGTGCAACTATATTTTATTTGTTGATATTTCCATTTGATGTTATTAAGAATTTCGTCATTGAGACATGTTTTTGCTATAAAACTAGATAAAATATGTAATATATCACATTTGATAAATTTAACCTTTCCTTTTTTCAAGAAATATGAATGACCAACAGTCAAAGAAAATATTATTTAATAAATCAACAGTAAGAATCTACACTTAAATTTTATTTGTAACTGTTATTTTAGTATTAATACTTATTTTATTTGTAGTTACTTAGTCTTAAAGCAGAATTGTTGAAAAAACAAGAGGAAGTCCAAGAAAAAAAGCATCTTCCTCAACATAATATATTCAATTTCAAACCATCGCAGCCATCGGCTGACAAGAAAAACAAGAGTGAATACCAATTCAAAAGGAGTTTGAAAGATAATTTAAAAGAAATTGATACTGAAGAATTAGAAGCTTGCCGAAAGTCCAAGTATGTAATTACGTTTCAAAACATATGTACACAAAGTAATTATCTAAAAAAGTAATCAACATCATTATTATAGTATTATATAATTATATTATATTATTGCAAATATAAGTTACAAGAATGTCTTAAAGACTAGTTTTATAAAGTGACATTTTGAGGAGTTTGTTTAAGTTATTGAGTTATACTCGAAAGTTTTAATAAAGGCAAGTCTTTTTGTATATTTATAATTATATCCTTAATGTCATTACATAACTATTAATAAATATATATATTTTTTTAATTTCAGGATAGCTTTACAAAGAAAAGCTGAATTGTATGAGCATTTATCTGACGGAGCAGGTAATTCTCAATTAGCAGGCAATTTCCTTGTTGATTTTAAAGGGAAAAAATCTGAAACTAAAACTGAATCACCGCCTTTAGATAATGATGAAGCATTACCATTCTATGAAGATGATAGTGAATGGTAATTATGTATAGATTATTATACTTAATTTTTTCAATATTATTTGTTATTGGCTTTATATCATTTTTTATTTTATTTTCAGGATTGAATTTACAGACTTCTTGGGTAGAACTAGAAAATGTTTAAAAACTGATTTGGACCACTATAAGAAAAGGGATGAAGAGCTCAAAAAAGTTATGATTAAAAACTCTAAAGACCAGGAGTCTGTTAATGTAGTAAGCATAATATTTGACTTATTTAGAATTAAAATGTTTTATGGTTGTGCTGAAATGATTACTAATATAGCTCACTTCAAATACACTTTAAAATATATATATATATATATATATATATATATATATATATATATATATATATATATATAATTTTTATTACTATTGTAGGAATTAAAAAAAAAGCAAACAGAAAAACCTATATTAGTCCAGAAGACTAATGACTATTTACAGTCTCTACGTGAAAAATGGGAGGAAAAAGAAAAAGAATTGTTGGCAAAGGATAAGGACATACATTACCAGGATTTACTTTTTGATGGTATGTTGTATCAGTTGATAAATTAAGTTAGCCACATAAATTTCAATAACAAACACACAAAACAATTTATGGATTTTTCTTTGTGATATTATAATACACAAAATAAAAATATATATCAATAAATGTTACATATACTGAAACTACCAATATTAATTTATTAATTGTAAACCAATATTAATGTAATAATTGCTCCATTGGAGCCTCCAATCCTCCTATCTCAGACATAATGTTCTTTAGATCAAAACAAAATTTATGCTTTTTGTGTAAGACAAAAAGCAACAAAAGACTTCTAACCCTTAAAATATAAATACTTAAATAATTAATTTATATTATATAATTTTACTTTTAAATAGGTTATTATCAAGAAAAAGATCATTAAAAAATTGTCTTATTATAGGATAATTTGGTTACAAAGTAGTTTATACTATTACTTCCTTTTTAAAAGAAATGTTTTGGTATTAAAATATAATTATTTATAGAGGCAAGAATCCATGGTGTGGGATATTATTCATTCAGCACAGATGAAACTGAGCGCCGTAAACAGATGGAAGAACTTATAAAAAGACGGCAAGATACTTTAGAAGCACAAAAACAAGCTGAGGAGATAAGAAAAAAGAGAGATGATTTAATAGCCACCAGAGTTGCAGCTGCACGTGCCAGGCAACGTTTGAGAGCCGGATTGCCACCTGAGGATCCTGAAGGTATGTATATAGAAATATAAATATATACATATATTACTGTCTACCCTGCTATATGGGATAAAAGTGCTAAAGCTAAAATTTGTATGTACTTGGCATTTTTAAGTTTTATGTTTACTATAGTCTCTTTGGGTAGGCAAGATATGTTACAGTAGCACTAATAATATTTTTATAGACACTTTCTTTTTTAAATGTTCACTTTTTTAAAGTTGAAACTGCACTTTGTTACATCATAGAAGAATAGCTTACCGTTCAGAGTGCTTGGCTAATTTCCAATTTTATTCATTTATTAAAAATGGTATATCGTTTACAGACAAACACTGTTTTATTTCGTCATATAAGTGAATAATTAACACAAACTGGCAATTTTATTTTAGAAAAGAAAAAAGATTTTACCACATGCCTATTGGAATTTCTTAATAAACAGAAGAACGAAGCAGATCAGAAAGCAAAAGAAAATGAAAAAAGATTACGAGAAGAAAAAGAGAAAGAACGACAAAAGTTACGAGACATTTACATTCGTGACTGGGATATCGGTAAAGATGGCGTTGACGGTAAAGTGAAGAAGTTCAGGGAAATGTCTCAAGAAGAATACATTGAACAGCAAAGGTCTAAAAGAATTGATGAATTTGCACCATTAAAAACAAATAGTGACGGTGAGAAATCTAACTACAACTTTGATACACGTGGCAACAAATTTGGATCAAATAAAGAACAAAACGAAACTAAAACATGGTCTGATGTAATGCCAGTGAGAACATCACCATCTCCCGTTATAGGAGACATTAATGATCATATACAGAAAGGTCTGTATTTTTCCACAAAAAAGATTGAGAAAGTTATCAAATATAAAAATTTTATTAAAGCCCAAGAAGCAACGCTAATTGAGAATGAGTTAAGTGATGATGAAGGCATAGAAAAACAATCAGAAAACAAAAATAATACAACAGAACCTGTTGAAATAGCACCACCGCCGACATACGATTACTATGGACCAGTCTCGAAACAAAGAAGAACAGGTAAGCCATTTAGTTCAGATATGAAGGAAGCCGTGGCTCAGGGGTCTAAAAGTTTAGAGCTCAAGGAAAGTAACAGAAAATTACCACAACATTATGATTTCACTTTCGATTGACGATTACAACATAATTTACGTTACATAAGTTATGTTTATGCCAGGGATACTATTTGTTATGTAATATAAATCAGAAATAGGTATCTTATATTTATAAATGTTATAGCATAAAACGCGTTTATAATTTATATTGTCAAAAATAAATAAACTACATACAAATTTCTATTTCTTTTATTTCAATACAGAATATGTGAAAATTTAAAACAAACTAATATCACGTGAATATCACAATTCTACTTGCGCTTACCTAAGTTAAGAGAGATCATTTTTATCTAAAAGCATTCAATTTTTAGACGATATAAGAAAATAAGTGAATGCATAAAAGAATAATGTTAAAGAGTAAAATTTGGTTTTTGACCATATAACTATTATTTTTAAGCTCTGTTTTAGGTATAGGAATTTCTGTGATTGTTTCAATTGTAGTGTCCATAGCTGTTTCAGCACTCGTCGTTATTGTTGTTGTTTTGTCGCTGGCTGCTTTTGGACTTGCATTTTGCTGCAGAGCCTCAGCTGTAGGTAACTCCTCACTAGGTTTCACCGGTTGACCTAATTTGTCCGTCTTTAATACTTCTAACCCTTTTCTTATATCGTCTGAAGGTGAAATCATGTCTCTCCTTGGTAGCATTTCCATTCCATTAGTTGTGTCCTCTTGTATTTGTTGCCCGGTGTATACGAGTTCTGTTGATGACAGAAGTTCATCGCTTTCCTCCAATGCTGGTTGGTCTCCTAACATGATTTCTGTTATATCGTCGTTAGGTACGTTATTAGGCACAATAAGTTCGCTATTTTCTATTGCAGATATGTTAGTGATTATAATAGTATTTTGGTCATTCGATTTTGAAAATTTGCCTGGTTTTACTTGTGCTCTTTTCTTAATTCGTGAAGTCTGCGTTTTTGATACGAGCTTGTTAAGAATAGCAAATGCTTCTTCTTCGCGTTCCATGTTGGGGCCATTACACAAGTCACCGCGACATGGGCAGGTCATTTTCCAGGTCTTAGTTGAATTGCAGAATAATGGATAGCATTCATCTTGATAAATTTTCACACAAAGCCTCGACTCGACGTATGCTAGAACGGAATCAAAAGTAAATAATTGAAATAAAATATATGTAGATACCAAGGAAACAAAAAACATTTATCTTCTTTACATTTAATTATATTTGTCAATGTCTTAAATTGACTTTCAATAAGTTCAGTTCAGTTCTATTCAGGTCAAACTAAGTGGATAATGTCGATTAGTGGGTCACATCGGGGCACCCCACGTAAGCGTACATAGGTATTAAGACACGAGATATTGAGACAGTTACGTATAAATAATTTTAGGATACGAAAAGTTTAGGTTATATAAGAATTGAAACTTACGAAAAAAATACATTTTTGAAAAGACAAGAGCAAAAAAGCACCTCAACAAAACAAACAAAAAATGTAACACTAAATCATTTAACCTTTTTTTTATTGTTAGTGAGACAAATCTAGTTTTATGCAGAAATAAGTTGTCCTTAGTAGCAAATACCTAATAAATAATTATGACTTATATTTTATTTTACTTTACTTTTAACGGGCCTCACGTTATCTTACAATAGTTGTAAGTTTAAACTTATATTTTTATAGGGTATTTATATCTATAGCATAAATGATGTGTAAGTTTAATATTAAAAATAAAAAATATTTATTAGTTCTACGTGGTGAGGTAGCGATAATTGCGCAGTATGGTAGATCGGCTTCGCAGGTGGTGACATGATTGCTTGCGGCGTCGCATGGGGGCGCACGCCGGCTGCGATGTACTTGCTCTGCAAGCGGCCCGCACCAGTAACAGCTGCGGCTCTTTTCTGTTACAACGGCATCTAAAAATATTTGCTTGTTAATTTACTTAAATTATGGTTAACCCATCACTAAATTATGTATAGAGGAATGCAAATGTGTAAAAGTTTACTTGTATGCGTGTGGCGATTTTACTAATAGACGTTACAGACACTAGTTGGTCGATAAATCCAATCCTCGGAACAAAATATATTCAATATGCAAAAAAAATTGAAGAAAACACTTGATATGTGTGTTTTATTTTTTTATATTAATTAATTTATCATACATTATAATTATTATGTTATGTGTGTGGATTTGTAGGCCTTTGTTGGATCAGCAGAATTTTAAATACCACAATCTGTCGTAAAAAATGTGTAATTAATATACAAGGGATTTAAGAAATACCTGGCAGTATTATTATTAAGTTTCACGCAAGCTTTCCAAAGGCCCTAGTCCTTCTCGTATATCACCTTTAAATGAGTTAGAAATATGTTTAATGTGTGCTATCAACGGGGACCCATCTCTGTGTCACAAGTGATAGCCTAGAGATACTAGCTGATTAATGTGTAGGAGCAATGAAAATTATTAAAATCTAAAAAGTAAGACTCTGGAAAAGGCATTTGATGGACTCTATACTGATATTATTATGGGATATTATGCAATATTGAATAACATCAATATTATTTTTCGAAAGTATCATTCAATTGAAAAGCCACAGAATAGATTGAATCTCAAGTCTCTCTGGAGTATAAATTTTTTTATATATATTTTTTGCTTATATTATATTTTGCCGCGATAACGATGAATGACCAATGATAATTTTACGTATGTGTTTACAAGCAACGCTGCTTATAAACAGAGGCGTTCATTTTTGAGCTAGACAATCTTATAATAGCATAGTATGATTTAATATTGTGCTTACTCTCTTATGTAAAATTTCAAAAATTATCAGTGGATAAGAAAATAAAATTTAACATAACACAATCTGTGTGATTTGTAGTGTCTTATGTGTTTTCATTGCGTGCATATCTTTATTTCAATATGATTTTCAACAAATTTTAGACAAAGCCTACAATAAATCTAATGGCAAGAATATGATAAGGAAAGTGGTGACCAAGAAGAAGCAGAAATTGTTTTTGCATGGTTTGCCTTAAAGGCTATGCAGACAGCAGATCGAATGAATGCCAATTGTGAATCAGATAAAATTAGGATTTTGGACTGATTATGATAATAATATGATTGATCTCAAAACAATGGCATATATTTAGTTAATTACAGAATATAATAACTTGTCACGGGAATATATCATTATATTGTTTTAGTTGGTAGTACTAATGTAATGAAGTATGATGGAAATAAGGACATACTGTCACAACTTACCTTTGTGGTAGGACAGTTGTGACAAAAGAAATTGTCTTTGATTTTGTTGATTATCTCAGAAAACATAATACCTTAATTAAATTTGGTGACTGTTCACAAACAGAAGAATGACACAAAATAAATTCACATGAATTTTAACTCTGGAATGTTTTTTTAACACGATATAGTCACTAAAATAAACATTGCCACAACCCTGCTAGGTCTTTCCTATTTAAACATATCCAGTAATAGTATTTATAAAATATAATAAGTTAAAAAATATTTATTAAATTAAATAGTCATCGTCGTAGATGCGATTAGACTATCGAAGATTAATCGACACTCAATAGCTGGCCGTCAAAAATTAACGAAATGTAAGCTTTGTCACCTGAGCGAATCCGTCCCGCATGGCTGATTAATGGTTAAGTATGGAAATAGAAAGACTATAAGAGCGATCTTAGGTCTTGTATGCATTCTTAGCTATTTGTTAATTAAGCAGGTACATAATGCGTTTTATCAGAAAAATAAATCCTTTATATAAAATATTGCGAAACGAGTCTTGGGGAAACCGAAACAAATATTAGGTACAACTAATATAATTTGCCGAGTTGTTTTTAAAAGTTAAAATATTAAAATATTCTCTCTTTGTTCTATTTAAAAAATGCGTTGGATTAAACGGTTTCCATCCATCCCTCACACAATGACTTTGCAATAAGCAGAAAGTTGATATAGTAGTGATGTATCATTAGGTAATTTCGATTGCATGGCGTAATGCGAGAGATGTGTAAAAATAAAAAAAAAAAACAAAATTTATTATAATATTGATGATTAATTAAAGTAAAACAATGGTTAGTACCTTTGCACTTTACCCTAAACAAATGTTAATTTAGGCATGAAGGACTTTATATGGAAATGTTAATTAAATTTCTGTCCATATTTAATGAATATCTGAAGAGTTTAATATTCTGACATCTTATGTGTTGCAACATTTTTGATAAAATTATTTAAAGCTATTTTTTTATTAATATTAATCATACATTATATTTACATAATACACCGCACGTAAATGTAAGCCTATTTTAAAAGTTTTATTTCAGTGTCAAATATAGCAATGAACATTATTATATCATATATTACGTTAAAATAAAACTAAACTAAGTATTATCTATATAATAAGAACGTTAATAATATCCCAAGTGATGAACACAACACATAAGCTTTTTAATAGTTAATATCAAGCTGACTAAAAGTTACCCTCAAAAGTGGGTTAATGTAAGTGCAGTTTGTTAAGAGAAAAGTTTCAGTTTTTTTGTAGACAGGCGGTACGCATGGTTTCAGTTTTTGAAAACATTCGTAGAAAAAGTAATTGAAAATTTAATATGAGATAATAATTTAAATGTGAGTAATAATAATTATTTTTTTGTTGTTAATATAAGTAGTTTGTCAATTATTTAAGATAGACTAAAATGATTTGCAGCCGTCACTATTTTATTATCTGTTGATTACTCAATAAAAATACAAACACATTTTATTTTCTATTTCTAATGGCAAGAAATATGGGATGAAATATTAACTATGAATTTAGATAAATTTATATATTTACTAAAGTTAATTAATAATAGTCTGGCGAAGTACGATGTAATAATAATTAATAATAATGTACTATATTTTTAAATAGTATTATTATTATTTTTTATATACTCAAAAAGGAAAGCCAACACAGTCATTAACCTCTTCATACATGCTTTTCTGGGAGTCCTCATGCGTCTTACGTGACCTTCCTCCAGCATCATTGCAATTGTGTTTTCGAAGATCAATCAAGGTCTCCATCGACTCCTCGTACTACTAGCCTTTGTTTTATTAATCTTTCTTGCCATTCTTTTATCAATCATCCTCTCGACATGCCCAAACCACCAGAGCACGTTATCATATTAACGCTTACGCCTGTCGTATATGTACGATCAGCTAAACAGAGGTCGGATATGCAGCGAAGATAACGCATTTCTACAGCAGATTTCATATATCTTTTAACACACCCATGTTTCACTGCAGAGTAACAACATCGCATTTAGTGCATTATGAAAGGCAAAATTTAGACCAATAAGTATGTTAGCGGCATCAATACGCCTTTCCATATCTATTTCATATCTTCCATTTCTACTGAACGTACTTCTCGGATACAACACCTGATTCACTTGTTCTAAAATCTTTCTATATACCCTAATCTTGCTTTCCGTTCTTTTTTCATCTCTTTTAAATACTGGAAATCTAAAGATTTACTCACATTCCGGCTTAGGCTATTACTTTCATACCTTTCTTTTTACAGCCTGCAAGATTTTACAGCCTGCAACAGTGAACGGACGTTCACATTGTACTATGGGCTCCTCATACTTTTTACGTGACCTTCCTCCAGTATCTTCGATACTGTGTTTTCGAAGGTCAACCGAGGTCTCCTCCGATCTCTCGTACCACTCACCTTGGCTCCATAAATCTTTCTTACCATTCTTTCATCGCTCATTCTTTCAACGTGCACAAACAACCTGAGCACGTTCTTCTTCATTCTTACTATGACATTCGCACTTACACCTGCCATTCTGCGTATCTCCGAGTTGCATATACTGTCAGCTAAACTGACTCCGCATATCCGACGAAGAGATCTCATCTCTACTGCATTCATCTCTCTTTCATTCTTCTTTTGACACACCCACGTTTCATTGCCGTATAACAACGTCAGTATCAGTACTGTAAAAGGCAAGACGTACAGGTACGCTGACGTTTTGCCGTCGCATCAATGCAGCCAGAGCACCGTTAACCTTGTTACCGGCAGCAATACGCCTTTCCACATCCATTTCGTATCTTCCATCTTTACTAAACATACTTCCCAGATTTGCCACCTCATTCACTTGTTCTTATATCTTTCTATCTACAAATGCCTTTCTAAGTCGTCAAAAGCATAAAAATTTTCTAGGTTATAGCAAAAAACTTCTGTGATAATGCGAAGAGAAAAGATCTGATCCATATATCTTCTTTAAGATCTATATCTTGCTCTCACAAAAGCCTTTCCTCTTTTGCATTCTTCTCGCTAGGATTAGCATAAATTTTACTGCTAAAGCTAATCAAACTGATAGCTGTCAACTTTGCCTTTATACAAAGGCACGATGACTGCGCCTCGCCAGCAATCATCTGGGGCTTCTCCCATTTTCCAACATAAATTGCATAGGAAAAGAACAGGTATTTTTAGATTTTTTGTGGTGGGTATTTTTTTTGTTTTAGAATTTTTAATATCTTGACACACATACATTTAAGTTAAATTATAATTACAAAATGTGAGTTTTTAAAACAAAAATATTAGTATTCATTTTATAAATTCACCTGACAAAGTTCACATTGTAAATGAAGAATTCTGTAAGAGTAGTATTTTGAAACATTACGCTATTATTATTATATTAAATTATTACCTATGTACCATAAAACACTTTACTAAAAAACTTGCCTATTTACCACCCACAGTGTCACTACAAGTAGGACATGCCACCCTGAGCGTCGGTTAGAGATCATTTATTCAGTTTTGCGGAAAGACAGCGTTGATTACTCTCTGTGGTGCGACCGTAAATATTGTGCTACAAAAAATATGGTTCTACACGTTCACTGTCATTTCTGGGAATAATAAACGTTTTTAGAGTTCCCTTTATGTATATTCTAGTAAAGTATCCTATCGTCTATTACATCTTATTATCCATGTTTCTCAATTTATTATTTTGTCGTTATTGTCCATCTTTCATAAGCTTTTGTGTCACGTAAAGTAAACTTCCGGAATATTTGTTTTCAACATTATTTCTTTTTTTAATAAAACGTAAAATATCAGTGTTAAAATGAAGAAAAACCATCATTTTATGTCAACTAATTGATTATTGAATTCCAACAACCCCATGACATACCTAAAAACTATATTTGAAAATATATTTCTTATAAACATATAGATTTATGAATATAATCTATTCAATGAAAAACATAGAATAAATAGAATCATTTTTATAGATTAATGGTGATTAAAATAAAAATATTATGTTTTAACGTTACAAAATATGATTTACTATGATTTAGTTTTACTAACTATAATATTTAAGTAAACATAAAAAAAAATTAAAAAGTAATAGTTATCATACGAAACACATGTAAGTATCGTATTGCACTTGCATTACCCATTTTATTTTCTTTGTGGAGTTACAAATATTGCGGTCGCCACACGTAGGACTATAAATTTTTGTTGCTTTATAGCCTTTATGTTGAATAAAATATGAACTAAAAGTGCAGGACCGTAGGTGTGCTATGTTCCAGATATGTATTTTGTCGTTTTCAGTTATTCATTCAGCATATAAAAGTTAATTAAAATATTTGCTCTGTTTTGATATTATTATATCTAAGAGAATAATATTCTAAAAGGAATCGCAGATTTTTTTAACATTTTACTTGTAATATTTTGTACTTATAATCTACATATATTACATTGAAATGATCTTTGTAATATTTATTTACGCTTGACGCTTAATTTGAGTGCAATGAAGAAGTAGAAATCCAGTTTAAGGGATATTGTGCAAGTACTTGACACGAAAGTAGGAGCAAGTTGTCGTGAATGTTTTATAGCGGCTCGGGTCGGGTCTAGAGAAATTTAGCACTTGGAGAATAAATTGAACAAGCTTTGCCACACCGCCTTCCTGGCGGCTTGCTTTGTGAACTTAGGCGTGACCTGAAATACGAGTGCCTGCAGCTTAGCTATGTAATTTTTATTTGTACATTAACATATGTTTAGACATATTGCCATTACATAAGTTATACTTTTTTATATACGTTTATAAGGTATTTTTTATAACTTTATAGGTAGAAAGTTTTTTTAAAGCAGTGTCACGCTTTATCCTGCATACTAGGGTGGTCAGGTTGTCTATACAACCTAGTGTCATGACACTATTGATTGCTTTCCGCCCAAAATCGAAACATTGCGTGCTGAGTGGTGATCTCAATACAGCGCTTTGTTCTACCAGAACGGAGAAAAAAAACTATAAACATTCTTCCGAGTGGGTATCGAACCCACAACCACTCATGTTTACAATTAGACGCTGTCTCACTGCACCACGATATCCTTTTTAGTTTCAAATATTTTTTTATTTTTTTTCAAATAATTCAAGAACACAATTAAAAAGAAAATAAATACAAATTATATATTCTATTTTACTTTTATTTCATACATGAGACGTCTATTATTCAAGGACTAAACATTGTATTATTAAAAATTCAATAGTCAGCAATCAATTAATATTGATTGAAATGCACAGACATAATAACATGAAGCTACGACTATTTTCCAAGCTTATTATTATAGAGAAGTGTTTTAAAAATTCTAATAATAGATTTCATGTATACTAATTTGAGGTATGCGAAGAACTTTTGCCTTCAGCTCATTTTCGACTTTTAATCTATGAGTGGCGTAGTGGATACAGCGTAATGTACTGGGAATGAAAAAACAAAATTTGGGCATTTAAGTTCTTTGAGGAATAGATAAAGAAAGTCAGTTATTAATTGCTTTCTTCTTCCTTCTTAATGATACTTTAGTGTGATGGTATTAGTTCATTTTTCTAAATTAAAGATATGGATCATTTGATAAAGAACTGACTTGGACAAATGATAATTACTGATTTAGAAAGCCTAATAAGAAGAGAATCAGGTGAACTCAAACAAATAAGCCACGATAAAGGCTACGAAACTGTAAAAGGTGGTAATCGGTACGATTTCTACTGGGGAATGATTATTGTAAGCTTTTTTTACTTATCGTATTAGTTAATTCGTGTATGCGAAATGTTGCTACTTTTATGTGACCCATTTGGCAGAATCCGAGCGAGTTGAAATTTGGAAAACGACTTCAGCTCTGAAGACTATATATATATACTCTATGTATATAATCAATTTCGTTGTTAATCTAAATTTAAATCTACTGTGGGCATCGCAACAAAATGGCGGATTTTTAAAACCACCCATTATATCAAATGAAAGTGCTTGATTTATAGAATATACTTTGAAAAAGCTTCGTTTTTAAACAATACACTATTAGAAAGCTTATTTTTAAAAAAGAGTTTTGAAATAAATTGTTGTTATTTTCCAATTGTCAATAAAACCTATGGCGATTGTAATGAATTTCGCGCAAATTTATTTCTTGATCTTTTTTATAAGATCTTTGATAATAAGATCTTAAGATAAAAAAGATCTTCGATAATAAGAAATTATTTTAAATGGATTAATCGCGTATATTTTAGTATTCAAAAAATAATTTTTGGAAACCTGACATTTCCAACCCTTTCTAGTAGTCCGTGGCACAGGTAGCTGAGGTGGCATATGTCTGTTGGTTGATACAAAAATTACTTATAAAATCTAGCAACTGTTCTTTCTCTGTTTAATCTGTTTCTTAATTGCCTCGCGTACTGTCCTGTATTCTTGCGGAATAAGCTGACTATATATTTTATTATCTGTGTGGTGGATTTTAGACTTTAACTTTTTTATAAGTGGGTCCCAGATGGTAGAGAGTTTTATGGAAATTGGGATGTTGTTGAATTTCAATAGCCTCGCCGATCATTCTAGGAATATATCTATTTTCACTAGCGAGGATATGAGGTTTACCAAACCTGATGTAGTGGTTTCACACAAAGCTGACTGCGATATACGTTTATTTTTGAAATCGGAGATGTGGTCTTTTACCCTAACCCCGATGCTCCTCTTTGTTCGACTAATGTGAGATAAGTCGCAGTCACACCTGCACACTGCAAAAGAATTTTCCTTTTTAATTGATCTCAAGTATTAACTCACTTTTTTATTGGGCTTAAATATAGTTTCGATGGTAATTCCTCTCAAGATGTTGCCTATCCTGTCTGTAACTCTCTTTAAATATGGTAGAAGTGGTCTTCTCACAACGCAGGCGGGAAACTTGTTCTGATGAAGGGCACCCTTCACCTGTCGAAGCTCTTCCTCTAGGCGGTCAGCATCGCCGATCCTTTTTCATTTAAAACTTTTTTATTTTGATGCAACTTTTTTTTTAATTTTCTCAAATAATAATTCTTAATTTATTTACTATATACGCTACAAATATTTTCCACTTAAAACTTTATTTATTCGTTAAATAAGTAAAATTTTAAAATGGTCTACTTTTATGTCAATGAGAAAAAACATGTGTTCTGAAGGTCTGGTAAATTGTTGAATAAAATATTATGGACGTGACTAGCGCCGCTTGTTTCTTTGTAGGTCTCTAAGACGACCACCAAGCAAATATGGGGTTTCCCAATGAGAACAATATATTTTGAAATTAAAATAAAACATGTAATGTATGTATATTCGAATTTAATGCTAAATGGCTATATTTGATAGGAAATTTTATGCTATTTATGATTTAAGCAAAATATTGTTCAAATGACCGCCACGACTTTTTTCACACTGGTGAATACGATCGGTCCAATTTTCGATGACTCGGTGCAGCATTTCGGCTGGTATGGCCGCTATAGTCGCTCGAATGTTGCGTTCAAGGTCTTGAATCGTAGCTGGTTTATTGGCATACACTTGAGATTTAATATACCCCCACAAAAAATAGTCCAAGGGTGTTAAATCGCATGATCTTGGTGGCCAATTGTGAGGACCGTTGCGAGAATTAACCGACTCACCAAACTTATTACGCAATGAATTCATTGAGACGGTCGCAGTGTGGCATGTTGCACCATGTTATTCTTGTTGAAAATAAATGTCGTCCGCATCGATTTCATACACTTCAGGAAAAAAAGTCGTTCAACATGTCACGATAACGGTCGCCATTGACAGTAACGGCCTTAGTCCATGATTCCACCAAACAGTCAATTTTTCAGGATGTAATGGTGTTTCATGAACCACTCTCGGATTTGACTCACTCCAGTAACGACAATTCTGCTTGTTCATATAACCATTGAGCCAAAGGTGAGCCTCATCTGAAAAGATGATTTTCCTATGAAATTCGGTGTCCGTTTCCATCATTTCAAGCGCCCAATCAGCAAATTCACGACGTAATCGATGGTCTGCTGGCTCGAGTTCTTGTGCTAACACAATTTTGTATGGATATAGGCCAAGATCCATACGTAAAATTCGCCAGGTTGTCATTCTGGATAAGCCCAATCCTTGTGCACGTCGTGGAACGGAAACATTTTGATTTTCTTCGACACTGGCTGATACGGCGGCAATATTTTCTTCACTACGGCCTGTCCGCTGTCGTGTTGGTGGTCTGCTATCGTGCAAAGAATATTCACTTTCCAGTTTTTGGATTATGCTACGTATAGCGAGCTCAGACGGTGCACCATGACGACCATATTTAGCACGAAATGCTCTTCGAGTGGAGACAATACTTCTCGAATTTTGATAGAAAATTTGGACAATTTTTAAACGTTGAGGTAACGTGAACTTATTCATAATTAAATGGCAAACATTACTAAATACAAAACAATACAAATTTCAAATGTTGAATAACCAAGATGGCGGCTGTGAGCTATCAAAATCCTACCATCCCTATTGGGAAACACTGTACCAACGTGACTATGTTTTAAAGTTACTAAAATAAAGTAGTAATAATTGTATGATTTTGCACAATACATTACAATTATAATTATTTAAATTAAAATTATATCAGTAGCCAGTCATAGCACAGTGAGATGCGTGTGACTGTAAACGCGATTGGTTGGGAGTTCGATTCCCACTCGGGGGCACTAATATACTTAAATTATTATTACTGCCTCGTTCTGGTAAGACTAAAAGCGGCGTTGAGTTCCACCACTCAAAATTGTCTCGAATTCGGTGGAAAGTATGCAAGGTCTTGACAATTTCTGTCTACCCTGCTACGAGGGATAAAAGCGTGAAGCTAAAATAAATAAAATAAAATATATCAAGCTATGATTTGGGATATATAATATTTTTATAAACTAACCGCTAGAGTGTCTCTACTAATCAATAATGACAAATGAGTCATTTTTATGCTGACTAAATTTACTAAATGGCACCCATTAAATATGACAGGTATCAAACAATTAATTTTATTAAATGGAAACATATAACTATTAGTGTATAAAAAGATTATATTTTAAATATTTTTTTAATAGACACTTATTTGAAATATTTTTTAATATCTATTTCCGTACATGTATATCACGCAATTAATGCTTTTTTAAAGTATCCAAACAGAAAATATCTGCTCTGTTTTTAGTGATATTGAACACATAAAAATATGAAGTTAAAGAATTTTTTTTCAAAGTTCTATCCATAAAATTAGGTAAAGAACATTTTAATCAGAAAAATAAAAAAATCCTAGGTTAATATTTTCTTCTTTTTCAAATATTAATATATAAAAAATCTATAATAAATATAATCAGATAAGCGTGTCAAATTTTACATGAATTTTCCAACAAACATTTACAATTTTCACTATCTTATCTTTTTATAAAATTAAATACTTTTGCAACTATAATAAAAATAATATAAATAATCCATATCATAAAAAAACATTTTCTATAATAAAAAAACAACTTCTTAAAGATGTTCTGAAAACAATTTTTGTTAATAACGAAATATACTTATAAAAATATTGGGCTGGTTCCAGGAAGCACTTGGATAAGAGAGAGAGAAGTTCATAAATTGGTATATCTTTAAATTATTTTGACTTGTGCCAGAATGACGTGTCCCAGTTACGCCAGTTTATGTAATCAAATGTCAGATAACATTGACTGATGTTGTTTTATAAAAATATGTTATTATTTTATATGAACATTCTATATGATGTCCTTTTTTTAATTTTGTTAAACTTAAAATTTCGTCATGATCCTACTAAGTGATATATTATTTTTTCCTGTTGGGGAATTTGTATTTAAAAGAAAATATAGTAATTTATTAAAGCTGACTGTAATAAAAAGTTTTGTACCTGTGAAGTGACAAGAATAAAAAAAGGAGACAAATATTATGTAAATACAATCTCAATATATATAATAAAAAAGTAGTGCACAAATAAAATATAAATGTTTCAAAACATTTTTGTATTTTTACTTATTGGATAGCAACTCACCACTTAGCATAATGAAAGCCAGACCGCTCAGTAGAAGCAATCTCGACGATGAACCACAAAACTTCGTTCCCGCCATCTGATATCAAAGTGTTATTATGAAATTAATATTTTCATTTAAGAGCTGGCAAAATAGAATCAAGAATAATAAAATATTATTCTTTACTTTTAAAATGAAATGTATTAAAGTCCCACAAGGGATAATGCCCTAATTTATTTACGCAATAAATATTAATAAGTTTTTAATTCGGCATAATTTTTTTATCTTTAAAAAAATATACCTTGGCTTTTTTATTTTATCTTTAGTGTCACTTGTGAGTGGGACAATGGGTCACCGCACGCGTGGCTACGCGCGGACTGCGCGCTGTAGCTTGTAGAGGTGACGTAGCTGTATGTGACGTACATACGTACATACACCCTATTAATAAAACTAATTGTCGGAAGTTAGTTGACTTTATTTGTTCTCATGTCGCGGTAAGTTGTAATTTAAATATTACAAAACAACATGGCATTATATATTAGGCAGGTAAACAACCTTAAATTTAAACAATGTTAATGATTTGGGATTTATTTAAAAAAAATATTGAATTAAATAACCAGAATGCGACTGCAAATATGAAGTTCAAGAATTACGTAAGAAAATATCTGGTATTGCCTCTCTACTTCAAAGATCCTAGAAAAAAATGAGCAAAACATGTCGGATATATAGCTCAAATTAAGCAAATAAACTACAACTAATAATTTATTCTTAGAGCTGACTGAATATTGAGTTTCTAATGAAGAGTAAATTATTTATTTGGAATCTAACTTGTCTAGTTTAAAAATACTACTTCAAAACCTTCTTCAACACCGCTGAAGTCAGATATTGCTCCAATCGAGCAGATTATACAAGAAGTTCAAAAACGTAATATAAGATCAAAGAATATTGTTATCGTGGGGCTACTAGAGCTAATGTCGGGTAATGCACTGCAATGTAAACAAATGGATGAATCTCTAGTAGATAACATATTATCAGCAGTATAAAGAGATCATCTGCAACCCAAGTTACCAAGTCGCAAGATATTTATTAATAGTCAAGAAATAATTTTAACAATATTACAAAATAAATACAAATCAACGAAAAAAGAAATCAAAATATTTGCTGACCAAACGCCCACTCAACTAAAATACCTATATAAACTTCGAGAAGAATTAAAACAACCTAACTTAAAAGGAGAAAATAATGCCGTTATTAAATGTGACAAAGGAATACCGAAAATAATTTATAATATAAAATCAAAAATTAACATACTTTACCTCAACATGAGAAGCCTTTGTAAGAAAAGCAAATTAGATGAATTATTTGGCTTACTGAGTTTTGGTTTAAATCTGAAGAGCAAGCCTTATTCTTAAAAAATTCGAATTATACCCACTACTAGAATTACCGCGTTGATAAAATTGGAGGTGGAGTTTCAGCCTATACGCCAGCCTTTACAATGATCTCGATTACAGGCTCACAGAATCTACATATTTAAATGGTCACAACTACTTATGGATACTTTTGAAAAAGTATGCTCCTGACTTGGGAGTTGTTTATAATCATGGTGAAACAAACTTCAACTCTTTTTGGAAAACTTCTATCGTCAAATCGAACAGAAGCAAAGAGCGCTAATACTTGGTGATTTTAATATAGATTTACTTACCCCAAATAACAAGGCAAAACTATACCAAAAGACACTAACTGAAGCTCACTCAGAAAATCACTCAACTAGAGAGACATATCAAATCTATAATCGATCATGTAACATGTACTCAACAACTTTTACTTTTAACAAAATACTACTAGAAGGTAGGCTCTCTGATGTTTTAAAAGTTGCAAAAGTATGTCCAATTTACAAATCTGGAAAAACGATAGATCCCAGTAAGTATTGGCTAATTTCTGTGCTACCTGTAATGTCAAAAATACTTGAAAAAATGTTACATACCAGATTATTAACTTATCTCAACGACATATACTTCTTTTTCTATGAGCAATATAGTTTTAGACATAAATCAAATACATTATCTACAGCGCTAGAACTCTTAAAAACATTAAGATGAACATTGATAACAAAAAAAATACTTTAAGAGTCTATATTGATCTAAAAAAAGCCTAAATAAGCTTACTTATATTGGTATTTCCAACATCGCCTATGAGATATTTAAATCATATCTTCACATTCGAATCCAAATGGTGAAAGTAGTAATATATCAAAGTGAGCCTTCTCCATTAAACTATGACATTTTCCAAGGCTCCATTTTGACACTTTTGTTATTTTTAATTTATATCAATAATATCTATGAAACCTGCTTAATCTATCATGGACACTCAGTATGATATCTAGGTCTAGATCTGGGTATATTACATGGTTGGTTTCAAAGTAACTTGTTAACCATTAACATAAATAAAACCTGTTTTTTAAATCATAAAATAAGAAAAATACCTATCCATTTCACCCCTAATTTGTAACAACACTTCTTTGAAAGAAAAGAAAATAGGAAAATATCTTGGTGTACAATTGGACTCGTATCTTAATTATAGTGCGCAATTTGGCCATATATCATATAAACTTTCCAGTCTTAAGTATATGTTTAGAATCATAGTTCGATGTCTCTCATACCTGCTCGATGATATACAAAAATCATTTATAAAATCTAGACTTATGTACTTAATTGAACCGTAATCTTTATTAAACCGTTTACAAATTTCACAAAATAAAATTATTAAACTACTTTTTATATCTAACGCCGACTGAAAAAAATGTGTTTCCCAATAGGGATGGTAGGATTTTGATAGCTCACAGCCGCCATCTTGGTTGTTCAACATTTGAAATTAGTGTTGTTTTGTATTTAGTAATGTTTGCCATTTAATTATGAATAAGTTCACGTTACCTCAACGTTTAAAAATTGTCCAAATTTTCTATCAAAATTCGAGAAGTATTGTCTCCACTCGAAGAGCATTTCGTTCTAAATATGGTCGTCATGGTGCACCGTCTGAGCTCGCTATACGTAGCATAATCCTAAAACTGGAAAGTGAATATTCTTTGCACGATAGCAGACCACCAACACGACAGCGGACAGGCCGTAGTGAAGAAAATATTGCCGCCGTATCAGCCAGTGTCGAAAAAAATCAAAATGATTCCGTTCCACGACGTGCACAAGGATTGGGCTTATCCAGAATGACAACCTGGCGAATTTTACGTATGGATCTTGGCCTATATCCATACAAAATTGTGTTAGCACAAGAACTCGAGCCAGCAGACCATCGATTACGTCGTGAATTTGCTGATTGGGCGCTTGAAATGATGGAAACGGACACCGAATTTCATCTCAGGAAAATCATCTTTTCAGATGAGGCTCACTTTTGGCTCAATGGTTATGTGAACAAACAGAATTGTCGTTACTGGAGTGAGACAAATCCAAGAGTGGTTCATGAAACACCATTACATCCTGAAAAATTGACTGTTTGGTGCGGATTATGGTACAGTGGAATCATGGACGAAGGCCGTACTGTTACTGTCAATGGCGACCGGTATCGTGACATGTTGAACGATTTTTTTTCCTGAAGTGTATGAAATCGATGCGGACGACATTTATTTTCAACAAGAACAACATGGTGCAACATGCCACACTGCGACCGTCTCAATGAATTTATTGCGTAATAAGTTTGGTGAGTCGGTTATTTCTCGCAACGGTCCTCACAATTGGCCACCAAGATCATGCGATTTAACACCCTTGGACTATTTTTTGTGGGGGTATGTTAAATCTCAAGTGTATGCCAATAAACCAGCTACGATTCAAGACCTTGAACGTAACATTCGTGCGACTATAGCGGCCATACCAGCCGAAATGCTGCACCGAGTCATCGAAAATTGGGCCGATCGTATTCACCAGTGTGAAAAAAGTCGTGGCGGTCATTTGAACAATATTTTGTTTAAATCAGAAATAGCATAAAATTTCCTATCAAATAAAGCCATTTAGCATTAAATTCGAATATACATACATTACATGTTTTATTTTAATTTCAAAACATATTGTTTTTATTGGGAAACCCCATATAATCGCAGTGAGAATAAAGTTCTTTAAACCGAATTATCTGTAGGAAAATGAGGCTCTTACTATGAAAGCTTAAAACTTTGAAAAAAGCATCAAGGAATTGTTCGGAGTAGATTAAAAGAATGGCTCGTTAGTGATTTTTTGTGTGTTTTCGACTTTATTATGGATATGGTAGTATTGTGATGTAGGTCATCGGCGCATCCAGCCTGCATTGCGGCGCCGCCTTGCCGCCCGTTATCAACTTACCGTTGCATCATTCATAATATTTTCGGTATATTATAACATATAGTCAGTGTTATCTTAAATGGGGTTACAATGCGCAGAATCTGTATTACTTGTTTTTTTTTACCCAAGTGTTCACTTGTCCTATTTTTAAATTCGTAGATATTTCAAGGCTAATCATTGGATGTTTAGAGGTGTTTTCTTTTCGATTATGTAAAAAGACGGCTGAAATATGAAATATATCTAAGTATTTAGGGGAAAGTTTCCATATAGACAGTTTATAACTACAATAAGTATATAATATAATAACATACTAGTAATATGTTGAAGTATCATGTAATATGTTGATTATTGTTAGAAATCAATGTAAAATAATCACATTAATAGTATAAATAAAGAAAATATAAATACTAAAAGTACGTTTATCTGCATATATCTCAATGCTAGTAAAGTTGTTACAGGGGTTGTGAAATTTGGGGGAGCGTCGAGATTTATTTAAAGGTTAGGCGGGACGGCGTTCCATCTTCATTCCGTGCACCTCCGGGTGACACTGCTGGTACGTGGGGCGGAATAAATGCCTCTATTTGTATAGATTTGCAATCTGCCGCGAGTCTGCGGGAGGCAATATGATTTTTATAAGGTTAGAGTTCGCAAATTACAAGCAATCTCGCTATTTTGAACCATTATAATGTGAAATCAAATAGAAATACAATTATTTGTTTGATAAATAAATAAATTGCTTAGATCACTGTTAGTGACAAAGTCGGTTAATATTATTTTGTTTTTTAAAGTGCGCCATTAAATGTATACACGTTTATTGAATATTTTGTAACAAAGTCGTTTTGTTCATCGTACCAATGGCTTAAAAGTTTATTACTGTAGTTATTGGTTGTAAACTCTTTCATTGGATACTAGATATACTTACTAGTAGTATCATATCAACTTTATATAAATTACGTATTATTGCTTCAGTAGCAATTAAATTAAACGTGATCGATTAAAATATAACATTTCATCTAAGCTACAAATAGCTACTATGATTTAATTGATGAAAATTATTTACCAACATAACTTTAATTAAGGAATTTATGACACTGAAATCTATATTTTTTATTGTATAATACAGATTATGTTTACGTTAACAATGATATTTACAATATTAACAATATTCACACTAAAATATTTTCACGCGTATACAGGGACTATATTTATGGATCCGATAAGGGTCCAAGTCCAAGGGTCCCAGACTAGTACTAAATGGCTTATAAAGAATATTAAAGATGTTTAAGTATCATTTATATATAGTGATAATTTAGAAATATTTTTGCATTTGAAGAATTAAATCTCAAGTGTATGCCAATAAACCAGCTACGATTCAAGACCTTGAACGCAACATTCGTGCGACTATAGCGGCCATACCATCCGAAATGCTGCACCGAGTCATCGAAAATTGGACCAATCGTATTCACCAGTACAAAAAAAGTCATGGCAGTCATTTGAACGATATTTTATATAAATCATAAATAGAATAAAATTTCCGAACAAATAAAGCCATTGAGCACGATATTCGAACATATATTACATGTTTTATTTCAATTTTAAAACATATCGTTCTTATTGGGACACCCCATATGTATATGTTTATGTGTATATATTCATATTCTACTATTTATTTATATAAGTATATATGTAGCAAGTATACCGCCTACCAATTTGGTTTGTCCTACACCTTAAGGTTGCCTGAGATCGCTCATAGCGATAAGGCCGCCTGCTGTACCCTTTTATTTTAATATGTTTTTCTTTGTGTTTCTTTGTTCTTTTCATGTGTTTGGTGTGCAATAAAGTATTATTATTATTATTATTATTATTATTATACCAAACCAAATAGGTCTAGTACTTAACCATTTATTTAGTATCTACTTTATAATTAAAAACAAATTTTGCAATTGTATATACATTTTATATATGTATTTCTTGACAGTAAAAGTAATTCGTTAAACAAATAGTTGCTTAATAAACAGAATGAGACGAAGATGAAAAGGACATCCGCTGCATATTTTACAAACATTGTTCAATTGATCGCGCTGAGCACACATGCAAATCATTTATTTGCCGACCATGAAGTCCATGATTATATTATTGCGGCCCCCATCGCCCCTCCGGTCTCTGTTGTCATGTAAAGAACAAAGTCTCGCCTCTATTTTATTTTATATTTTTCTTTGCCTCAAGCTTGCCAAGTCTTTCATTTCAGCGGTCAAAGGTAATTTTTCTTTGTGCCTGTCCTAAATTGACAGAAATAAACGAGTTGAAGTTGGGTTATAACTTAAACAAACGGTGCTAGTCTCGCGTAGCAGAAATCTTTAAAGATAGATTGATGCAGTACGAATATATTATACTAATGCTTATGTATATATATATATATATATATAAATATATTTTTGTAGTATCGCAACTACATTTCTCTAAAAATATAACCTAAACATGTGGAATTATATATTCCTTACCACTTATTTTGAGATTGATAGACACTTTATTTTTTAGTTTGTGTTACATCATATACACACTGGTTATTTTTAAGATTTTATTGTAATAATTAATACTCGTTTAACCCTTAGACGCTTATAGCATTATCAGTATGGAAGACACCGGGAACTAAACTAAAGACAGGCGGAAAGTGAATAATAGCGGGGAAATAGTCTGTACATCATAATCATAGTCTTGTCCTGTTTACACATTGCTTGAGATATGGGCCAAGTCTTTGATAAAAGACAGACGTATTCAATTCACAATATTTATTGTTCGTTAACGTTATAATCTAAAATTAATATTTTTTTGCCACACAGCTTAAGGACACGCTTGTGTTTAGCGATGACAGTTACCCCAAGAAGTAAATAATGTAGCGAGATAGCCATTTTCAAAGGGGCTTGCTTGGGACTTGTACATTTATTGCAAATGCGTATACATTTATCTCTGTTACAATGTGAGTCGAAAGGGTTGTATAATGTTACGGTGCTTACGGAACAATGAGGTTGTCGGGAATGTCAGGTTGATTTGGGTAATGTCGCCTGAACATTGTGACTTCCCACGTTAAACCGTTATATAATATAAAATAAATATTTTTTGCAAAAAAAATACAAAAAGACTAATTAGAAGATTAAAGTATTTTCTATTTTTTTATAGTGTTATTATTCACATACTTCGGCACACAAATATATTTAGAAATGTATAAAATTTAATATTAAAGTTAAACTTTACTAAAAGACAGTAAGGGTTCAAGTCTTGTGAGGTTAACATTTGTTAATATAATTTTATAAGTTATTAAATTATTTTTTTAAAATAACTCTTATTTTTATTTTATTTTCACCATCGCATATACTGATGAAACCAATCAATGAGCCACACTATTATTAATTACAAATAATTTCAAATGAATGATTTTCAGTGTACGAAATGTCTTATAACTAGGTACTTCCAATATACCCTTTCCTGCTGTGCTTTAATCCCAAAAGTGTGTTAAAAAAAATTGTGTCAATGTCCTTGTGTGTCAATTCATATATATATATATATATATATATATATATATATATATATATATATATATATATATGAATAGACATAATTCAACTTCATTGCTTAGATATGTATGTGTTACATAATTGGAAGTGGCACGTGTATTTGTACAACTACAATAAATGCAGGATGTGATATGCACCTCAAGTGCAGGACGTCCGAGCGACCCTCGACCTTGTCAGCTGTTCTAATAATACAATACTTGCCACGATGTAGGGTTGCCTGCTAACATTATCGATTTCATATTTATTTCTTTTGTGAAGATTTTTTAAAATATAGATATCACTATAATTACAAATAAAAGCTTAGAAAAACGTGTATTATTGTAAATCAGTATTATATGTATAGGTATTAATATCTATCTTGATTATTATTAACAATATAAGATTTTTTTATATCTGCAAGGATTAGATACAAATGCATTTTAAAAAGTCAATATAAATATTAGAGGCCCCCTTCTGTTGTTCTTAAAGCTTTCATATTTAGAGTCATAACAGCTGATGTAGCTAATGATTCAAAGCCTTGGCGGTGCTCCAGAGGTTTCTAATTGGGTCAGTGTTCTGCAATGCATGGCATCTGCGCAGGTATCCCCAGATGGAATTTCCTATTACTCGTAGCTTACACTGTGACAGCAAGATAATTGCCGATACTCTCTGTTTGTAAAAAACACATAATAAAGTAGACACTTAACTTAAATTTTCTAAGCTGTAGTCATTTGATAAATGTTTAAAATTATATTATGACTAAAATACTTTGCGTACGTTACGCACACGTTATTATTTATATTTTAACTATAAATTTTTTGGGGAAAATAAAAGATTTGTCATACCACTCAAGGGTCCTTTTCTACCAGATTCTGATTGTATTATATTTGCATGATAAAATGGTTAGCGTGATAATTTGGTATAATGCCATTCATAAATTGAAAAATAAAATTAAACAAACTGTGAGCTCAAATCCCATTCGGAGTAATGTTTATAATATATGTAGATACATTGTTCATATATGTTATGCGCCAAATGCATAATTCGGTGAATGCTCGAAGGTAAAAATGTAAGTTACGAATAAGAATATCAATCAAAAAATTTCGAAATGCAATTTTAGGTTTAAACTTACAAGGATAATATAAAGTTAATTGATCTATTTTATTAGTAGACTCTTTCTAAAAGACGCCGAACGTTTTTATATGACTAATACTTTATTGATCCGTCTAACGCACTGTCTCGTTATAAACAGATCTGGGTCATGTCAATTTAGTCGATATACATGGATGGCTTACCACGGCGTTGGAATTTAGCCAAACACTTCAAATATTTTTCAATAAAATAAATGGCTTATTCAAATATACATTGTATAGCGGAAAAGATAACGTTTATTTAAAGAAATATAATTAAACAGGTAATATAAATAAATCCTGGTAAACTAAATTTTATTATTAGGCAAAATTAAAAATAAAAACTTGCAATAAGATTTAAGTGTCTTGCAATAAGATCTAAGTCAAAGTTAATTGTTACAGTTAGGTTAATTGCAATCCTAATTTTGCACTGTCCGCCTATTTAAAGATAGAATATATAATATATTCAAATCTATAATACCATAACAAAATTATTCAATTACATTTACAATGTCATTAAGTAAATTATATATTTATTTTTAATACAAATAAAATTAAGGTTTTATGATTAAGTAAATTTTGATGCAAATATGATTGTTGTTAATTCTGCTACATAAACGATTTAAATTAAGAAAGGAAATATAACCAAAAGGATATAGATTGTGATTAAAAGTTCCAAAAGGCTGTTTTATCCAATTACATATTTTAATTATGTTCTTTCTTGCCATAATATTACAGACTATTCATAAAATTTTAAATTATAAAATAATATCTTGAATTACAGATTACTTGGAGCACATGTTCGTGTTACATAATGTCATAATACCATCTTGAGTCTTTTTATGTGAATTACTAACTTTCAACATCTTTAAAACAATAGTATAAATATTTTAAAAATATATTTACAGCTAGTATATTATAATTAAATCAACATTTTATAACTGAATACAAATCAAATAGAGAACTTTTAGCTGAGTAGATCGCGTCAATTGGACTATCTCCTGCTGCACGTGCCAACCACTTCAACGTAACTTATGATAAATGAAATGATCTGTGAGCCGCTCTTACTCGCATATTAATGAAGCAGCAATTCTCTTGTTTTAGCCTCGAGCCCTAAAAGGAAAGTGTCGTGCTGCATCATTGAGAAGATGTCGTTATTATGAAAATGAATTCATTAGGGCTACGAGTACTGTGCCCGTACATTAACATAAATAATAATTACACAAATGGACTGTAGCTATTACGATCTGTTTTATGTCTTCTTTTGTATACAGAACATTTTTTTGAAAGAATTTTTACTTATTATTTTATAGATTATTATTACAGTATAGATAGATTTAACATATTTCTTGCATTAATCGTTACTTAATTCTTCATTTTGTTACAATTTCAAAGACTTGATGCCGCGCTTTGTCTAAACACTTAATTAATGTTATTTAGAGAGAGTAGAATCCAAGCCTCCACGGCGTGCCCAGATGCTACGATAACTCATTAAAATGAATTCTGTTAAATGTTTATAGTTTATTATATATAAAGTAATATGAGTTTGTTATATAAATAAAGCAAATATGTTGTATTCCCTTGTCCCAATAATATTACATGTAAAAACTGTTGTTACGGTCACGTTTTTATTTTCAGTTAAATTTTGAAACTTGAAGCGCACCAAAGAAAAAATTGTAAAAAGAATTTCATAGGGAAGCTACGCGACGACAGCCAACTGAGAAACACGTAAACTTTATGAATAAAATTGGAAAAAACTTTGTTTCAATTAGAGCTGAAGGCAACAGAGTGTGGCATTTTAATTAGAAAATTAACGGAGAAATAAACTTCTTATATTTTCAATTATACACTCATTAATTTTTTTTTCATTAATGTAATCTTATCTGAGTATAGGCAACATTAATTAATTCTATAACAAGTATTACTAATTTGAGTATCCAAGCACGTGTGAAATTGACATAAATGATGTGTAAATGTACCTATAATATTTATTATGATGTTAAAAATTAAATTTAATAAAATGTTAATTAAACTAATGATGCGTTCCAACTTCGCCAGTAAATTAAAAATGTCATCCCACTTTATTTATGTCATCTAAATCATAAAGTATGAAAAAAAAGATATTTTGTCTAAATAAATAAACCGTACAGTAGAGATTATTCTTTACTTTATTTGCTATGAGCCAAGTAGTATAAAAACTTAAATGAAAAGCTTACCCCAAATGGAAACAAACCCATGGCCATACATACGTGATGATTCCCACGAATGAATGCTATAACAACATGAAATGAATACTCTAATAATATGTCACGATTGTGTCATCACAAGTACTAATATTTAAGTATGTTTAATTACATCACTTATTGTTTGGGCGTAATACAGAAAACTGAAACTCATAAAATGAAAAAAGATTTATTGTTACATGTATTCCGCCCTAAAACACATCATATTTTGTAACATTCATATCCTACGTAATACACTCGTTTATTATATTTATATGAAACACGCAGGAACTTGCGACGCTCACGTCTTCCCGTTCGCAAGTTGTAAGCCAACATGTCGCTATTTCCTGTAGCGGAAGCAATTCATTATTCATCGTTATATATCTTACTACAGATATAAATTCAATCTTTTATCTCGGTTCTGTAGTAAGTTACTTACTATGAAATTAAATATATGTATGTAGGTACTAATTTTATGTAATTATATGTTAATGTATAACTGTGTTTATTAATACTAAGTAATTAACTCCCTTTCTTTACTAAGTAATTCATTTTGTGCTTCGTTTCTGAATATATATTACTTAATATAAAGACGATGTGACCTGGATATCTTTAGTAAACTGTATTTTTTGAACAGGCTGTTGAAAATGTTAATATTAGATTATATAGTTATATACTTTATTTTATAATATAAACAAAGTTTTCAAAATTTCGTCGTACGAGCTAGTTATAATAATGTCAATAGGAAGTATGCGTTAAAATTAAAGTCATAATTTTTATTCCGTTTTTATTTTTTATATATAAAGCAAAATGATTATTGAAACCATGGTAGACGGTTTGGTTACAGAATAAAGCATAAATATTTTTACTATTTTTAAAGTGTTATTGCACACTTCAGATTAGATAACATTTTTAAAAGACGTATAAAAATTTTAACGCAGCAGAATTCGAACCCGCGCCTCATGTAGGATTTCCAAGATGCGCGTATTCTGCTGAGTTCAAATTTTTATACAATTTTTTGTTAAATAAGCATAGATTATGCAATGTTAAATATTTTGGTGCTCGAATTTATTTTTGTTGTCAATCTCAATTTTCGTTTTGTCGAGTTATAAAATTTTAAAACATCGATGTAAGTGTTCTCCTCTTATGGTATAGCCAAATAAGATCAGATATTAAGTTTATATAGATAAAAATAAGTAATAGAATATCTTAAAAAAATATATTAGTTTGCGTTTTGTAAAAAATCGAGCGACGTCATTACATCGAAATATCATAATAGAGTTTCAGCAGAATGTAGAATTAAACAGAGATACTTATTAAAATATTTTGTTTATGAAAAACTGAAATATAATTTAAAAATATAAATGAAAGTAATTCTCGTCATCATATTTTTCGTCGGCACAGATTTTTAAGGAACTACAACTATAATTATCGTGAAATAAGGAGTTTTGAACTAATTAACATTTCTTTGCTTATGTAGCGTTATACTTACTTCGTACGCTATGCATGCTCAGCTTTGTGTAGTTATGTACAGGTTACTGGCTATGACTATTGCAATGGCAATTAGGTACTATGACTAGTACTGACTTGTTAATATACGAATATTTTTTCTTATATCTAAAAAAATGACTACTGGTATTTTATCACGATAATTGAAACAAAAATGTAAATAAAAAAGGAACTTTGTATAAATAATAAGATATAATAATAATAATATAATAAGAAAAAGCAAATAAAATTTATATATATTTTCTTAGACTATGGGGAAAATTTTTAATATTAGAAATTTGAATTTCAGCTCCCCGCATCTTAACAGAAAACTTAAAAATGATTCGTATCAAAGTCTACGATGTTCGAGCTTCAGCTTGTATTCAATTAATATTTTGAATGACAAATTAATCAGAGGTAGGATATTTAAGGTTTCTCTTTCGAAATAAACTGAAATTAACTGGAATGGTATTAATTATTTACAACACAAACTGATATTTGTAAAGAGACCATTAATTACAAATCGATTCATATATTACTTACGGAAAACTTAAGTTCACGTGACAGCGGTGCTTTATCATAGTCCTTTTGATTTAAACATGAATATTAGTTTTAGAATATTAAAAATTAACAATATTTTTATTATAATGTTGTGATAATTAATAAAATATTAACGTATTTTACAAAGAAATAGAAAGAAAAAATACTAATATTATTATGTAGACAAAAAGCTCTATCTCGTAAGTATTGTAATTTTCATACTACTATTACTATTTATAATACCAATTATCATTATGAGGAATTAGGAACTTACCTATTTAACAAAAAATATTTGAACACGGAAATCTTAATTTAAATTATTTTTTTTATCAAATTTAAGCCTTTTTGCCGACATATTATTGAATCGAATAATACATTTTTTTATAGAAATCCTTTCAACAGAATATTTGAATTCGATTATATTCTCCATCAAATTGTCGGCGAATAAGTATGAATATACTGGTAGACGAAATGTCAATTATCAAGCCCTTATTATTTTGTCGCTAGGATGCCTTTCTGAATTATTAATGTAGCGTATAATTTTAGCTTCCTTTCTAAAATAAGCCTAAAATGACCATTTCATACGAATCCGAATTGATATTCCGTAGAGTTCTAAAAACTGTACCTATAGATATTTTTTTCTCTAAAATATTGAATTATGAATTTTTACATAAGTTATAGACTTATGTTAAAACTAATCAATATCTTCTGCATGTTGACAACCACCATCTTCTGTCTTGACACCTAGTGTCAAGCACAGCAGGGTACATGTGTACCCTGCTATGCGGGATAAAAGCGTGTAGTTAAAATTACGTTGGCTTATATATTTCTATTGTTTTAATTAAAATGGAGATATATCTAATCCTTATTTTATCGAGGGGACATCCGTTAAGGATGCCCGATTGAAGACTAGGAACGGGTTAAGTGGAGCTTTCGATAGGCACCGGCCATCCGTATACCAACTAAAACCTCACGATGCTTCTTCCCGATCGCCACTAATCACAAGGACCTTGCTCATGTAGTAGACGTCGCGGATTCTAGGTCCTCGACGGTCTGCCTGTCTGACGACCATCTTTCGCTGTAGGCAAAGTTCCGCCCTCTACATCTCGAGTGTCAGCGATAGAGACTTGAGACTCCCTAGTAACTGTTATGGAGGGCCTGGGAATTGGCTCAGTGTGAGAAACAGGTTGCATTGCTGCTGGTTGCACATGGACGTATGTTCTTTGCAGGCAAAAGACGCACTTCAATACCTGCAAAACGAGCATCTATTAGGTGCTCATAGAAGAGATTATGGAGAGTTTAAGTTTCTCTCGCATCTCTTCTCTATTCGATGTGGTTGGAACCTTGTGGGTCACTTCGATGACCTTAGTTAGATAGTATTAGTCCATGAACATCCTTACGATACACACTTAACTCTTCGCGAAGCTTACCCACCACATCTTCGAAGCGACGATTCTGCTTTCGTAACTGACGCACTTCTTTATTCTCTATACGAGTGGCCAGTGAGTCTACAATACTGGTAAGGGCTGTAGCAGCGTCATTTAGTTTGCGCACCTAAGTGCCCTTAAGGTGGCCAGATTTCAACGCCACCGCCAGTACGGATACTAAACTCCGTTTTGAGCAAATACGCAGCTCTTCAGCTGAACATTGCGAATTGTCCATGTTTTCATTTGCAGCCTGTTAACCTCTCGGCTTTCGACGTGTAGGCAGACTTGTCTCGTTACTATTTCCTTTTTGCGTCGATTTAGCTCTTTACAAGTGCGTGCCGGTTCTACAAGAGTTTACCCCTTCTTGAAGTATGGCTCTTTTTAAGACTTTGCATTGTCTCGGTGCCTGTCCGTGTCACTTTTACTTTTTCTAGATTTCTCGATCAAAGGCCGCTTGCGCTACATGCGCACCAGTGTCCGTGAATCCGAAGCGGATTCTGTCACTCCTATACCATTATCATTAAGCTTCAGTGCTACTAGTGTTTAATTAAAAAAGTTTTGAATCTATTTGTTTTCTTGTTTCTATGTCAGGTGTATAGTAAAAATTATTATTTTATTTTTCATGTGACATGATGCTTGATGATGTGAAAAATACCACTAAAGTTGTTTAAAAAATCAACATGCAGGATGTTTTATTAGGCAGTTGATAAAATATAACATCCATGTATTAAGACATATGTTTTAACTTACTAAGTAAAGTAGAAAAAAATTAAAAGTAGTAATTAAAATTACGGAGTTAGAGTATGAAAATTATTTCATTAAATAATTAATTAGTTTTTTAAAATATATATATGTCGCTCAGGATAGGGTAGGCAATGAAAAAAATAATTATTTTGCATATTTTTATGATAACATCGTAAGTTAGTAGTCGTAGGCCACACAAACTGTAAGCAGTACACAGAATGCGAGGTACACAACATTTTTAATCATCATTTAGATTGAGCAATATATTACACTGTATTGCAGTAAAGGTTACAAAGAATTAATATAAATTTACTTTATTCAAATACATATATGACTTTTTTGTTTTAGTTTTATGCTTTTAATCCCACATAGCAGGGTAGACAGAAAATACCGACTGTCAAGACACTGCGTACTTCGCTTTCCACCGAATTGCGGGTTGAGTGGTGGAATTCAACGCCGCACTTTGTTTTTACCAGAGCGAGGAAGTGAAAATAATTTAAATATAATCACCCGAGTGGGTATTTAACCCACAACCGATCGCGTTTACAGTCAGACGCTGTCCCACTGCGCCACGATTAGGTTGGTCTCAACATATATGACTTAAATATAAAAATATGAATGTATAATTAAAAACTCTTAAATCTAAGTTAACGGTATCGTTTAGATATATACATTACTTCATATTTACAGCAAGGTCAGTGAAAGTATGGTTTCACTTTTATATTTCATATTGTGTTACTACTACAAAGGGGCCTTCGTCACCCTTTTATTTACCGATTTTATATTATAATAAAGACACGTGTGGGCTTGTAGATAACAAGAAAATGAGATTGATTTTTAATTTAATTTATTTCTGTTCATTTAATATAATTAAAAAAATACTGGTAGAAGTTTTCATATTTTTTTTTAACATAGCAGGGTAGATAGAAAGTACCTAATGTCAAGACTCACCCTACTTCGCTTTCCACCGAATTGGAAACATTGCGTGTTTAGTGGTGGAACTCAACGCCGCTCTTTCCCAGAGCGAGGAAGTGAAAATAATTAATATAATCACTCCCTCGAGTGGGGATCGAACTCACAACTGATCGCGTTTACAGTCAGACGCTGTCACACTGCGCCACGGCCGGCCTCTAAATAGCACGAATCAAAATTTTTTTTTTAGCTTCACGCGTTATCCCTGGCGGGGTATTCTGAGAGCACGGAGCGCCAAACGCTACGGTCCCTGCATACTTCTTTCGCCTAGTCCACAGTCACTATCCTCTTCATGCATGCCCTTCGAGGGTTCCTCATACTTTTTACGTGACCTTCCTCCAGAATCTTCGATACTGTATTTTCGAAGGTCAACCGAGGTCTCCCCCGACCTCTCGTAACACTCACCTTGGCTTCATAAATATTTCTTAACATTCTTTCAACGTGTCCAAACCACCTGAGCACGTTCTTCTTCATTCTTACTGTGACATTCACGCTTACACCTACTATTCTGCGTATCTCCGCTGCATATACGGTCAGCTAAACCGACTCCGCATATCGGACGAAGAGATCTCATCTCTATTGCATTTATCTTTCTTTCATTCTTCTTTTGACACACCCACGCTGCCCTATAATAACGTCCGTATCAGTACAATACAGTCTTTGTGAACGGCAAGACGTGCAGGTACGCTGACGTTTTGCCGTCGCATCAAGAGCAAGAGCACCGTTAACCCTGTTACCGGCAGCAATACGCCTTTCCACATCCATTTCATATCTTCCATCTCTACTAAACATACTTCCCAGATATATCACCTCATTCAGTTATTCTAATATCTTTCTATCTACCATAATCTTGCATTCCGTTCTTTTTTGGTCTCTTTCAAATACAAGAATCTTAGTTTTACTCGCATTCAGGTTTAGACCATTACTTTCACTCTCTTCTTTCAGGTGACCAATGCCTGTTACTCGCATTCTGTTGGTGATTTGACAGATTACTGTTGGTGATTTGACAGTTTACTGTTGGTGATTTGACAGTTTACTGTCAAATCACCAACTTTCACTCCTATGCCACTATATTTCACTCCTTGGAGACAACTATCCAAATACAAATTGAACAGCCAAGCTGACATGGCGTAGCCCTGTTTGACACCCAATTGAATATCAAACTGAGGCGACATGCCAGCTCCTACTCGTACACAGGTTGAGCGATCTCGATAAAGAGATTTTACAGCTTGCAACAAGAGTCCGTTGACATTGTACCGGGGCAGTATCTCCCATTACTTCTTTCTTACAACCCTGTCAAATGCTTTTTCTAAATCCACAAAAGCACAGAAAATTTTCTGGTTTACAGCCAAAAACTTTTCCATGATCATGCGGAGAGGAAAGACCTGATCCATACACCCTCTTCCTGGTCTAAATCCTCCCTGGGCTTCCCATAAAAGTCTTTCGGATCTCTCTTGCATTCTTCTCGCTAGAATTTTGGCATAAATTTTACTGCCCAAGCTAATCAAACTGATAGCTTTATAGCTTGCACAGTCTATCTGTGAACCTTTGCCTTTATACAAAGGCACGATGACTACGCCTCGCCAATCATCCGGGACCTCTCCCTTTTTCCAGCATAAATTACATAGAAAAAAGAACAAGTCCAAGATGCGCGGCCCACCATATTTGATCATCTCTGCAGTAACTCCATCTGCTCCCGCTGCCTTACCACATTTCAGACTTAGTATAGAGTTCTCTACTTCTTTTATACCAATTTCGCCATCTGCTACATCAAGACTCAGCATATTGCTGTCGCTCGAGACAGAGGCGTCATCACATTCATACATCTTCTTATAGAATTCCGCCCATCGTTGCAAAACGTGTGTTCTTTCCGTAAGTATTTCACCGTCCTCGGAAAGCACCCCGTTCAGTCTATAGGTTGGCGCACAACGCCAAGAATCACTAACTTCTCGCCAGAAAATCTTCGTGTTCCATCTTCGCCTTTTCCTTTTCCCAATGCCAATGCAATGAAAATTCCCAATGCCAATGCAATTTTTCAATCATACAATTCCTAAGATTCGTCCAGCATACTTTCAGCACCTATTTTGCAGCCGTCTAGCTTCTTGGAAACCCTTTCCCTACCCTTTGCGCATACGACACTAACAAGAATATTCTTGTTATCCCCAGCTTAAAGCGAACCCAGAGCAACTTCGGGTTGATCGCCTTATATTCTACCATTGCACTCACCAATCGAAAGGACAGTAACACACCTACATCTTGACACCCTCGTTCACTTTCTGGAACTTCCACCCAGAAGGCGACTCGGTTGCCCGGCAAATCATGTCATGCTGTTCCCCTTTTTTTTGGTCTAGCTCCGTTCTCCACTTCCCGCCGGTACGTTCATGGCGTGCTGGGTGGCGGCGACACAACTGATGATGTTATGTAAGGCTGGCAGGGGTTACTGCGCGCAGGTCTTCCATCGTTAACCCCCTAATCAAACATATGATTTTTGAAATTTTTGTTTGTTATTCACACATAGACATGTGTCTGTCACGCAAAAACTACTGGATTTTGCAAGTATGCTAATAAAGGTTTTTGTGAAATAAGCCATCTGAATTCTTGTTTTATTTTTATTGTAAACTGTCGTTACAACATAGACATATGTTATATTTATTAATTAAATTGCTGTACGATAAATAAATTGTAAAACAAAATAAACTTTCTTTAAAAATCTATAAAATGTTTTCAACAGATTAAGAAAACTTTGGAGAATAACTAGGGCGTTCATTAATGCTCAGTCGCTGCAAACACCGCACCGTCGTAGCTCAGTTAATCTACCCGTAAACAATAAATATAGTAGGTAACTGTTTTTTCTGTGTATCCGTTTCAGTTTTATATTTTTACATTTATCCAGCCATGATGATAGCGTTCACATAATATATAAATATTTATAAAAGATTAGACGTTTTGACTTGCCTTTAAATTAAATAACAAAAGATAAAGATAAATCTATAATTACTCACGATTTGGTAGTAAAAGCGAATGAAATAACTTAGTTCTTTTCTGATTCATCAATTACATATTTCAACAGTTTCCTTCGTCTCAAAAACTAATATTACTTGTTTATAGCTATATTTTTAAGCTTATACGTTTTAAAAGACGATTAAGAATCATAAAATATAGTGTTCGAGTTGTAGTGTTGGATAGTGTTCGAGCGGCGTAAATTCAAATAAGTATAGGTACGAGTGATGATCAATTAGTAATAATAATCAGTATGAAACAAAAATATTTGATTAAAAAAGTGTTTTATTTTTCAATGTAGTTAAAGCTGGGGCATGGTCTTGGTGAAACAGCGTTCAGTTTACCGCGCCTTTTACTTGATAGCTTCTCGCAATCTTCTTATTTGGTCTGCGTAGTAAGAGTCTATTTTAGTGGCCCCTTTTCCAAATATTCTACCATTATAATTCAGACAGAGGCCAGAACCTATCCCGCAGAACTTGATTGACACTTTGAATTTTTTTGGCGTTGGTGAAGTGGTTTCCAAGTCATTAATTCTTGTTTCGTTTCGGTATCATACGCGGTGGATCTAGATTTCGTCCATGGTTATAAAATGCTACAATTTTTTTTCTTAACGGCTTAGAACTTTTCAAAAAACCCTCGAACGGCTTAAGTCTTTCAAGTGGCAGCATTCATTGCCGCGATTTCGCGGGGTAACGAAAATAATTTTGTACTAATATCATTATCCCGACTGAAAATAGAAGCTACAACCAATCATATTCTTCGATAACTCGAAAAGAATTGGAGAAGAAATATCGTTAGAAAAATCAAATTATCTATTCCGGCTGATTTATAATTAGAAGAAGGCTTTTTTCCTCATTATAGCATCTTTTTGGAGGATTTTTATTTGCACCTGTACTTGTAGTTGCCTAGTTTTGAAGTAACTATTTTTAATACCAAAACCCATATGACAAATTTATTATTTTCATACTCTATACACTATATAGTTAATAGTTTTAACAACAAATAAAAATATCTCATCTCTCGTACTGTATGTAGTTCAAAGTAGGGCTTCCAATCTCGGAATACCGAGATCTCAGTATTGTGAGATCCCGCATAATTTTTCAATCCCGCAAGTTGCAGGATTACAGGTGTGGGATTCGCGGGATTTTTAGACTGGCACAGAGCAATGACAAACGAACGAATTAACGAAGCGCTGCTGTGTGTCACTTGTGGGGTGTATACTGTACTTAAATTCACTGCTAGGTCACTCAAAAGTTTCCTTGCGAATTTAAAATATAAGCATTGTGTAGAGAATTTTAGCAAAAACTAACCCAGAAGTGCAGCTTTGTAGAAGATTTTTATTTTTTCAGTTTTTGGTTTCAATTTTCTGTGATAAATAAACGGAGTAATTTCATTGATCTCATTCTAATACTAAAACGTTAATAAATGTAGAGTTATGTTAATTAATTCATTGTTGTATTCGCCTAATATAAACATTAATAAGTATTATATGCGGGATCCCGCAAATGCTGAGATCCCGCGAATCGTAGTGCCGCAAATATTGACAAGATTGACACATCGGCAGCGAGATTGGAAGCACTATTTCAAAGTAACTAAAAGTTAAAACTAATTTATACAAAAAAAATGATAGACTAACAATATCTACTAACTATCTAGATGAACGACAAGGTTTTCTAGTTGCGGTGGTTAGTGTCTTCAGACAAATGACAACTACTTATTAATTAAGATATATAATTTAACATTCCCATCTTTCAAAATAATAATAAATACGGGTTGTAAAAGTGGTAAAAATCTACTTTACGTTTTCGTCATAATTTTAACGTTTATTTTTAATGTTTTCAAAACATATCTGTATTAAATTATATCAACATATGACATATTACATTTTTTTAAATATATGACATGTTACAATTGTCTGTATTAAATTAATATTAGTCATATATTCATCACGCGTATATTATTACATTAGAAAAAAATATTTTTCTGTAATCCTCATCAAATTTGTACTAATAACCATATTTAAAGCTATTTGCTAAATTTATTAACAGACCCTTCTCGTTTAAGTGCTTAACTAAATTACTCCCTTTCGAAGGGATGATTCAAATCGTATAAGGGCCAGACAAGTTATGGTTGCAACGTACGAGTACGTTTTACTGCGTTACATATATTTTTACCTAATTGAACTTGAAGTCATTATTTATTCTTGACTTAGAATCCATCTTCGTCACATTTCGGTAGCACTTAGCCTAAAGGACCTATCAGAGTAACTGAAGGTATTAGATATATTAGATGTCGTATCTCGTGCAAAATATGTCAAAATATTTGAAAACAAGTATTCTATTCGTGGTGCAGTGGAACAGCGTTTGACGGTAAACGCAATCGATTGTGGGTTCGATCCCTATTCGGGGAAGTGTTTATACTTAAATTATTTTTACTTCCTCGCTCTGGTAGGACAACGTGCGGCGAGTAATAAAAAATTAGTACTTATAAGTAGTATATTCTGTTATAAACATGTAATTATGAAAGGCCTGAAATATTTTATTGCACAACGAACCACCATTTAGATTTTCGTAAGTATCGATCTCCATGTTCTATCGTCAGGAGACTTTTTGAATTGGTAATGTGGTGCATAATTTTCTTTGGTCTCGAAAGCGGACGCTCCTCGTGGCACTCATTTGAAAGGTGCTACGAATTAATTTCATCTAACATCGAGGGTACACGGAATATGTTACCGTGTAATGAGGTGCTTTATATACTTATTTTGCTCGTGAACAAAATGTGTTGCGTAGAAAATTATAAATGTGTGAAATAAATGAATATCTTTATTAAATTGGATGAAATTAGGAAAATGTTTAGTAGCTTAAAATAAAGTTCCATTTCTTTATGAGAAATATATGACAATCCATATAAATAGAAAAATTCATTTTAATATTAAAAAAAAAAGAATCTACAGAATTATTATCATTTTAATTCTGCCATTAAATAAAAACACGTAAATAAATAACAATATACATATTTTAAGCTTATAGATCATGTTATTTACTGTAATAAATAATTTTTGTGACTTAAAACGCGTTACTGTAGTAGAGACCCCTTAGACATACTTTTCATATTGTACTTAAGTATGATAGTGTAAGTGTAAATAATAATTGAAAAATTTGAGAGACGAACATCAATTTATTAATCTAAAAGGATCCCTGAAAACAATGTTATAGACTAATACAGAAATATATTTTATATGCTATAAAATTGAACTTTAACAATTGAATTCAACTTTTTAGCAATAAAGTACAGAGCGCCAAACACTACGTCCCTGCATACCTCTTTCTCCTCGTCCACAGTCATTATCCTCTTCATACACGCCCTTCGGGGGGTTCACATGCTTTTTACGTGACTCCTCCTCCACTATCTCGCTAACCTCTCGTAACACACACCTTTGCTTCATAAATCTTTCTTACCATTCTTTCATCACTCATTCTTCAAACCAATCCACCTAAGCATGTTCTTCTGTCAAACATAGTAGTTGCCACAAACAAATCTTTTTCCTTACATAATTCCAATATGAGCTTACCAGCCTCCTTTACTCTCGTATCACCATAGTTCACTACTATGCGTTCGTAACCATGTCGTGTGGTTCCAACCCATCCATTCAAATCACCACATACTATTAATTTTTCGTTCTCTCTTACACTACCTAGAACTTCCCTGACACTCTCTCAGATCTCCTCTAGTTCACTTGATAGAGCTGAAGATACCGGCGCATATGCCACTAACAAGAATATTCTTATTATCTCCAGCTTGAAGCGAACCCAGAGCAGCCTCGCGTTGGTCGCCTTATATTATACCATTGCACTCACCAATCGAGAGGACAGTAATAGTTGTAGGTGACACATGACACCCCCCTTTGGTCTTAGTCACACAAACAACATCTAAATCTCTTTCATCCATCTAATAAGTCATTCATCTTCTGTTGCATCCCTTCTCTTACATTCCACGTAGTTATTTGTAACTCCGTTCTCCACTTCCCACCATCCCGGACATAGCATGCTGGGTGGCGTTCACCAACGCCGCATTCATCGCCACTTCTTATACCAGCGGCGACGCACTGGTGCCGCCCATCGCCTCGAGGGGACGCCCTAGCATAATGCGCCCTGGTGCTCGCGGCTGATAGAATGTTATAGCTTTACGCAACTGTTGCTGTTATGTAAGGCTGGCAGGGGTCACTGCACGCAAGTCTTCCATCGTTGAATTTAACTTATTCTCATAAATCGTTGAAATACACTGTAAACAAAGTAAGGATTAAATTTCTTATTATTAAAATAACAAGATCTAAAATATAATCAAGTACCAAAAACACTTGAGTAAGCAGAGCAAACGTAAGTCAAGTGGGTCACGGTCTTACTTTTAGAATACCTGAATATTCTTAAGTGTGTTTAATGAGATTGTTGGCATAATAACATGTTTATTAAAATAATGTAATAAAATAATATTAAATAAAATTTATTCATATTAATTAAAACTTTCATCATTAGTTCACATTTTAAATTCCGGTCTAGTTTAAGATTATTTATTTTCGTTTATCTAACTATAATAAATTTCAGGTGACAGATAGCTGGAAACACAGACAAACAGACAGACGAACAGCAAAGTCCTTTCCTTTTTTTACAACGAAAAGGAAAAGGTTGCTATTTTGTTTTCACGGACGGTACGGAACTTTTAACGAAGTTCATGAAGCTGTATCTTACTATCGGTTGAAACCAAAAATGGGCCCTCGCTTCTGTACTATATGTATTTACATAGTTCATGTTTTCAAAGTAATAATAACCTAAAAGTACAAACCAAGCACAGAGAGTTATTACTCCAGATCGTTTTTGACTCGTACATATTCCAACTTATTTGATGGTTTTACTGAAACTCCTCAATAGGAAGTTGTGGAGTTGTCAAACATACGATGTTCGGGAGTAACTTTATGGTTCTAGGATAAACAACGTGCTTAATAACTGCTATATAACTAATTATATACATTGGGTTAATGACTTCACAATCTTTGTCTCGACCTATAAAGTAAGTTCATCCATACTCAAGAGAACTTCAATGTTTGTAGTTTTGGCACTTTGCCAAGTTCTTAGTTCTATGATCGAAACTGTATATAATTGATATTACTTTACTACGCTATCGGAATTAATACGAGTCCTTATTGCCGATCGGTGTGCATCTATTTCATATATCTTTGAAATTAAATAAGCAGACATATCGCGTACTATATTTTACGCAACCTTGACTTTACTATATATTTTATGAAAGGAAATGAGAAAAATATTCCACTTTGCTTGTCTTCTCATTCTATAGGAAAATATTATGCAGTTGACGTGAATAATATTCTTTGCGTTTATCTAATACTTCCACGAGACGTCAATAGTGTGTTGGAAGCGATCAAACAGCGGGATATGAATGCAAAACAGCGCAGAGCGGGCGCAATAAAGCTGTGCTATGCGCTCACTACCGTTACATCGCTTCGTTGCACACTGTTTGCACCTCGTCTCATCGTACTAAGACACTTGGAGATATTTTTTTTGTATTCTAGATAGAGGGAATAATATGTTGTAACACTGGATAAATGAAATTAATATAGGTCGTTGGGTGAGAAAATGCGGAGGAATTTGTATTTAACGTGACATTTGTGAGATTCATAATCTAATCAAAATAAGTAAGAAACAGTCTTGTTAAACAAACATTTGTCTATATAAATTTAAACGTGTATAATACAAAAAAAAACAAAGATTCAATATTATTTATGGTGATCAACATCACCATAAAAATATTGTACTTTGTACTAATAATTATAATTAATGACTTTTAATTTTAACATATAATGTGGTCTCAAAACTCTTTAATGCCACGTTTTTGTTGTACAATCTTCAAATATAGATTATAGAGATACCTTTTAGGCAATCGTGTATAGCATGGAAGAATGTACCTAATGCCAAAACTCTCCGTACTCCGCTTTCTGCCGAATTTGTAGAAAGAGTATAGTAAGAATCATAATGTAAAGTAATTAAGCAATTAAATCTAATTCAATACTTAAGTATCTATAGTAACATTGTAATCATAATCACATATATATTTATGATTGCTTATTATATTTATGTTTATAATGTTAAAATGTTATTCACCAAAGAATTTCAACGATGGCCTCCTAAAGGGCACATTTGATTTTATTTGATACTTAATAGACGTCTGTCTGGGAACGGCCTTTAATTTCCTTCCACTTTTACTCTCATCTAGTATAATTTAAGCTATACCTACTCAATTTCCAATAAAAAATATAAATCATATAATGTTATTCTTCATAAATTTTTTAAGAAAAACCGTAAAAATTTTAACTGTCTAAAAGAATAAAAAAAATTTTTCCGCCATGTTATTCTTTATTTGATTCTTTCTTAAACAGTTTATAAACCGTTAATTATAACATACACAATTAAAAATATATCATTTTAATCAATTTAATCAATTTAAAAATATTTCTTATACGTATTTACTTTAATACTGTTAATTAATATATTAAGAGTAAAAAATATAAAAATATAGTAAAATATGCCCTATTTGCTTACGTATTGACGTAATAGTTATATATATATATATATATATATATATATATATATATATATATATATATATATATATATATATATATATATATATATATATATATATATATATATATATATATATATATATATATGAGGAGGGGTACTTTTATCAATAAAAGTCTCTCTGTCACTAAATAATACAAACACTTCATCATAAAACCTAAATAATAAAATACTACCTAAATAATATTATATTAAAATCACAATCAATTAAAAATTATATCAGTAAAATGACTGTAAAATAAACTAAATAATATTTCACTAAAACCACAATTAAAGTAATTTAATAACGTTTCACTTTCGTTTCACAATCAATACTTTACGATTTCCACAGTAAATAATTTCGTCCCTATGGTTGTAAAATTAATATGTAATTAATTTTATTCACTAAAATATCACGAAACCATCGACGTGCTTAGGTATATATGTATATATATATATATATATATATATATATATATATATATATATATATATATATATATATATATATATATATATATATACATATATATATATACATATATGTATATATATATATATATACTACATTAACTAGATATTTACTATTTGAAAAATATTGTTATACCTACATCAAAAATTTCTTTTAATCGCTTGAGCCGTTAAACTAAATGAATTTACAAACTTTAAGGATAAATTCTCGCGTTGATTAAGAAGCATCAAACATTTGGCATGTCAAGGTAACGTATCGCTGAACTTTAACCGGCAATTAGGAGCAAGTTCCTGAGTCGTTAACTTTACAAATCGGTTATAAACTTGGATGCTCGCCAGAACCTCTAGAATTGCAGACCGCATCTGAGGACCGGCGGATTTAGGGTTGCATTTTCTACAAGTTCTGTTATATATTTTATGAATAACATTTTTTAAATTTACATTTTAAACAGTATTAAGTCGTTGTTTTATAGTTTGTGTTTGAGGTTATACTTAATAATCATTTTATATGCAAATAATAATTATTTTATTTTGATGCCTTCCGCTCTACTCCTAGTTATAGTCAAACAGAAAGAAAGCCATCAAAAGCTACTAAAAATAATAAATATAAGTAGGTACAATACCAATTTTTGATAATAACTATGGATATTTTAATAATAAGTAGTCTTTACTTTTAACTTTCGTAAATAGTACTCTGAATATTGTTTTTATTTATAGCTTAAAAAGGCAATTTTAATTTTAATTATACATAATTATACATTATACATACATAATTACATACTACAATACCTACATAATTATATACCATATTCATAACTTTAACTGAACACATTCATCTTTCATAGTACCGTTGATTAGATTTATTTAAAGCACGAGTGAGGCAGCGTTTTGTAATTAAATTATTCAGGGCTAGTGTTGTGAGCGGAGTGTGTCTCCCATGTAACATAAAATGGTAATCGTTAAACTAAGTTTATAACAAGTTATTACGATGAAATATTTATAAACTTATTTTATTAGGACTTTTGAGAAAAATCTAACTAATGAGATCTTTATAATATTAATGAATTTTTTTTTATTCTGTTCGCAGTGGGTAAGTGAGCGCCCCGCTCATGTCTAAATTTCGTGGCTCGGGATGATGCCAGTGAACTTAGCATATCATTGTCCAGCAGATCAATAAAAGAATATGAATTCTCTTTGCATGTTAAGATCTATAGTCCCTGATACATTTTAATGATAGTTATTACCCTAAAAAATGCTTGAAATGCTAATAGGTTGACATTGTAACACATAATTTTTCATAAAGCTTGAAACAATGAAACAACTTATTACTTGTTTTTATGTCTACGGTAAAATATATACCATATATTATATACGTGATAAAAACTTTAGTTAAACAATAATTGCATAGTATTTTTTATATATTCTTTTTTTATGTTATTGTAAAATATTTCTATTTCTACACGTTTTTATTCACTACCTGTTTCTATCTATGGTTTTATCAATATATTAAAATCTAGTAATATAAGTTACTCAATTAATTTTTGTCAGATTTGATAACTGCATAACGTTTGCATTTAGATGACTAACATAAGAAGTTTTGTAATGATCTTCAAATATTAAATTATATATAAAACCGTCTAACATTTTATACGCTACGTAAAAGCTTCACAAAATACATTACTTTATTATGAGATCTGATCCCTCGTCGTCTGGTGAAATTAATTCAAGGTACCTTTTACAAAGTATCACTAGGCGGCTCCCGATGCGAGGAAAATTTATATGTCGCATTATCTATTCTAAAAGGTCTCCCAGCTACAAAATAAAATGAAAAGATCGACGGCGGCAGAAATATAAATGATTCTTGTTTTTTCTCTGGCGTCACTCAGGTGAAGTACAATAACGTGGCAATACAAAAAACTTTGAGCGGAATAGTTAATGCAAACCCTCTGTAGAAGTTGAACGAGAACACATCTTGATTGATGTTCATATTTCGGTTCAAAACATATACATAGATCACAGTTTACGATATTCAACTATACTGTGTAGGAATCTCTTTCCTTAGGGGTAATGCGATATTATTGCAAGATTTAAACGCACTTCTTGCCTTCCAAAACGTTTAAAAAAATTTAACACTCCGAATTTGATACTCTGTAATTTGACTGGTATTGATGTTAGCACTATGAAAGATATTTTTTATTTCAAATTGTATATTTTGCTACATAAAAATATTTAGATTTTATATCTTTGTAACATGCTTAGCTCACGGTATTAAGTTAGAAAAAAAAATGTCACAAGCAATCACATGCCAGGGGCATTTTGCCTGAGGTCAATAATGACAGTTTTAAGGAAACATCAAAATGGCCATCAAATACATTTACTGACAGTAATATCTAAGTAGCCTTTGTGATTGACCCAGTGGGTGAGATATTTGGAGGGA